>OX392505.1:23467771-26269021 GCA_947623375.1 Apotomis capreana
CTTACTAAAATATACGGTTACGTCCGCAGTAAACGGAATTTTCAACCGAAAGTTGATTACGTTATATTGGCTCATATGAGTATCACAGTACAACGTTTGGAATAGCGTACGCATCTGCAACACTTCAGGTCTTTTTAGATTCAGTCCTCTCCTCTGCAGATATTTATAAAGAGTGTCTTAAACTAATTTGTTTAAGAACTATAGTGGTTTGACTCGAACCGTCACATTTCGAAGTCTGAAATGTCAATAATCCGGCAAGTAAGGAGTCATTGAGTCGTAAAATATTTAAGAGCTAGTGATTGGATATAACATTCTTAGTAGTATTAATCAGTGATTTTCCAGTCGTAAACTACAGTAAATAAGAGTCTAACATTGAGGTTGCCTGATATTTATTTAGTAGTAAATAATGTAAATATCACATTTAGATATAGTCGAATAAAACCTACTTTGAGATAATTCATCTAAAAAAACTAAAATCTGTGAACGTCATTTTCGTCAGTATCGTAGATTTGTATCACAATGTGGTATTCTCAAATAAAATGCATGGGGAATCGATTAGACTTAAAGAAATAAAGAAATAAAATTAGATAAGTACCTACTTATACAATATTTTATAGTCTCGGGTTTATTGATCGATTCAACCGTGTTCGTATTTGGTCATCAACGTGAATCATACACGATGGCGACCACAAAAAGAGTCTCAAGAAAAAACGCTTGCAAGGTCACTTCATTCGAATATAAAGAAGTGCCGAGTAATCATTTTCCCTGATCATGTCGAGACTGTTTAAAAGTCAGCTTTATTTCGAATGGTCGAAAGTGTGTTAATAATAGAACTGTTACAAATAAGAGCTTGCGAAAGTTGTCTCTTTGCACGTTTTTGTCATACATTAGTTTTACGGTTTTATCTAGTTGCTATGTTGTTTTTGCGAGTGGCCAATGATAAATTCAACAACTTTTTCAATGTCGCAAATGTTAACAATGAGATGCATACACACAGCGTTGTCATATAGACAATTTGTTGAAACTGTTCCAATAGTTTGAAAAAATGTCTTAGTAATGTACCTACCTGCAGCAGTGGAAATATGCCATAGATAAGATCAGTCGTTTGAAAACGGTGTCACGAAGAGATTTTGGGATACAAGTATAAATGATCTATTTGAAAATTACAGCTAAATATTGTTAGTACCTTGATCCAGTTTATTATGAGGCGCTTTAAAAACTCTTTTATCTCCATGACAACCGAATCGGAAGAATTCGGATACGAACTTTTTTTTATTAGGATATTGTTTCTCTAAATTTTAACGTAACTGACTAGGCAGGTGAAAATTAATATTCGATAAATTGTACTCTCATGAATTAATAACCCGTGGTTTTAGGAGCACGAAGGATTTTATGCTAGGCCAACAGTATACTCATGATGGATACTGAGTCAGTCTCTAAGGGGCAGAGATTGCAAGACGTACTTCGCTCGCTAGTTTGGTCAACAATTATAGATGCAAGCGTCTATTCAATTACTCACAGGGACGTACCTATACTCGTATATTACCTACAACTACGTTTCCGTCTTCATACAAATCATCAACCCTGAATCATCTTTGGATATGACAAATCCTAACAAATATAGCAATCACGTGATGTTTGGAGCAATTTTCGATTGAAAACATAACAGAATTTTATAAATAATACGAGTAATAATAATCGTGAGAGGACCGGACAGCTGAAGTGGCGCTGGGCCAACTCCGACTATGCTAGTGTCACCAACCTTCACACTACGCTAGGTGATTCTACTATTTTGTATCCGTAGTGAGGAACACGCCTATATTTTCCGTTCATCGTTTATTTAATGGAAAGAAAGAGCACGAGATCCTTGGCTTGCGGGAGCAGGACAAATAGCTTAAAGATCCGATAATGGACACAATTTGCAAGTCACCCTGTTCTATTTTACCAGAAGTAAGTAGAAGTCTGTAGATTTGCTTCTTTCGCTGGATGAAGAAGGAGCAAATGTATTTGTTGGGAAAGGGTCCCAAAGTTTAAATGTTCCAATGTCAATAATTTCATGATTCTTCTATTTGTATCAGTAAATTTACAACGGCAAATATTTAGTTAGGAGGAATCGTACTGCAGTGTTAGTATTAAGAAGGTCAGTACTTATTTCTACATTCGGTTATTTACTTATTTTATCCATAGGTTTATATCCTCCGTTTACTAGGTAAGTATAGCTACAAGACAACGACACAAACCGTTTCGCCATTTCCATCAACATACGCAGTGCGTCATGCGATTCTATGATGTACTTAGTGTTGGCATATATGCTGTCTATGTAGGTGGACTAGGTTGTATGTATGTAGGTACAATTGTACGTAGAGCACACCTTTATGCCAGGTTCATTGTACGACTATTTATAATTGTTGTCGGTCATGAAAGTCCAATAATGTAAAGTAATCATTACAAATCATATTAATTTTTCGAGGTTAAAAAATTATGAACCCCTAAACTGATTTAGGGATTAAAAGAAGCACTTGCTTAAGGTCTTGCAAAATTCAACCTTAAAACGAATGTTATTATTTAGTAGAAGAAATAGAATTTCAAAGAGTGACGTGGGCGTGGCCTCCAAAGAACCCGATTCCTACCTTGATTTTAGAAAATTTGACCGCTTTTGTGTATCAATTGATTTTATTTAGATAAAAAGTGAGCCGATTGCTTCGGCTTATTTAGGCATTTCCTTGACGACACGCAATTGGTGGGAAGACGGGTGAAATTTTTCAGACAACGGGAAGTTACAATTAGTAGTTTTCGCAGTATAGCCGAAATGTCCACCATATTTGGTGGCTTACTGGATTAAACTAACAAACAACCAAAATAAAGCACAGGAGTAATTTGTGTATCGTCGTGTGATCCACTGACACTTGGCAAGGCACCATGGTACTCGTTCAAGGGCACGTAGGGCTAACATTAGGCTAAAGGTCAGTGGGCAGACAGGTGATTTCTCAGCTGACGGAAAATCGCAATGTAAATGAGCTTGATGTATTTAGATGAAAAGAGAATTATAGCAACATGGCTAAGCAGATGCATCGTTGGTGGTTTGCCGGAAAATAAAAGTAACACAAACTACAAAAATCAAGGGACCAAAGTCGTCAACGTACGAGCGTCTATTGTCATGTGACGTGTGAGCATGTGATCCACTGACACTTAACAAGGCGATGGTGCCCGTTGAAGGGCGCGCAGGGCTAAAATTATTCCAAAGATCATTGGGTAGACAGGTGGGATTTCTCAGACAAGAAATCACAAGTTGCATAAAGCAAGCATTTTCGAAACACTGTAATTAAATGTCAAAATATACTTGGTCTCTATGGTGGTCAGGAATTTGAATTCATTGAGGCTGTTAACACCGCTGTAGGTGAACGAAATTCGTCATCGGAGGGTGTATCGCCGTCTGATCCACTTGGCAATGCGATGATGCTCGTTCAAGGGCGCGCAGGGCTAACATTAGGCCAAAGGTCATTGGGCAGACAGGTGACATTTCTCAGACGACGGGGCAATTTACACGGATAACAACGGGTAATGACGAATTTGGCTTGGCTGAACATCATAGTGAATATTCTCTTCTGTATTTGCTGACTGGCTGGAAAATTTGACTCGATATAACCTAGCGGTGCTGTTTGTCACCCATCGTTTCTACCAAAAACAAAAAGTGCATTTGACTTTTAATAACAAAGAGAACCTTCATCAATAGTATACTAAAAAAATCCACTTCTAAGACCCTAAATTAAGTCAGGTTGTAATAGGTTAAGTAAGTTAAAGGTTACTCTTTGATATATGCGTATGGATTGAATGTTAAGGAGCAGGGTAGATGGACTCTAAAGTGACCAGGAATGTCAGGATTCTGCAAACATAGTCCAAGAGTAATGGTGTATGAAGGGATCGCTATCGCTACTTATCAACAGAAATTTAAGAGTCAATCGTGTCGGTGTAGTCGCTACTAGGGCTTGCAATTCCAGAATTGGCATTCACGCAAATAAGTATATGCCCTCGCTAAGATCCGAACTCCGCACGATAAGATTCGTAGGAAACTGCAGTAGGTACTTACCACGGAGCCTCTAAATAAAATAAACCAGCGTTTCAGTGTTCTAAATAAACAGGTTATATGTACATATTTTCACTTTACTACTTATTGTAAATTAAGTACCCGTATTGAACTAAAAAATCTCTATTATATTATCATACCTGCATATATTTTCTACTAAAATAACACAGAACACGTCAAGGACATGTATTTTATTCCGTTCCAAAAAGTTAGCAATTTCCTGAGACTAATTCTCTAACAGTCAATTATATAAGTATCTTAGTCACGAGTATGTACACGTATGTACATAGGTACTAGGTATGAATGGAACAGGAAACCAAACGAACATTTCTCCACCAACAGTCCTAACAGTTAAGCTGTTCTCCCGCTGACCCGGTCCTGAACCACCGATCGATCCGACCCGCCCGCTGACCTATTTAGAGCGTTCGTGAACGGCTTGCGTCTTCTACTTCAGGCTTTGGTGTGTCAGCTTTAGATGAAATGCGTGTGTCACGTGCCAGCTTTTAATGGGAATGCTTGGATTAAACGCGTTGAGGTTTGTCATCTGTCGCTTGGTTTAGATTGTTATTTGATTCGGGAGCTTAGTTTACGGTGCACGGCGCATAGGTGGTAGCTAGGTATATATGGAGAAAGATTATTTTATTAACATTGATTCCAATTCGATACAGAGTGTGCCTGTCTAGCAGATACTTAATATATTCTCTTAATTTGACTGTAATAAAATATTCTTTTTTATTTATTCATTTAAACTTTATTGCACAAAGCAAAAGTCAATACAAATGGCGGACTTAGTAATGCCAAATGGCATTCCCTGGCATTCAACAATAGGGCTAGATAGAGATACTATACTGATTAATTCAAACCTCAATCAGATTCAATCTTACACAAGTTATTCAAGATGATTTAAATAATCGGATTAAATACAAACGATAATAAAAAAACCGGCCAAGAGCATGTCGGGCCACGCTCAATGTAGGGTTCCGCAGTTGCCCATTCTTCACAATAGACGAAAATTACGAGAAAAATTTCTAGCTCTATAAAGAGGTCGCAAATGCCAAAGTAACAGTAATTACCTACCTTCTGGAAGTTATCGATTATACGCGCCAGATTGAGCGAAATGTTTTAATACAGTATGGCACTTAACTAATATGTGTAACGTTCGAAGTATAACGACACCGCGCGGCACAAACGTCATTTTAAAGAAAATTATGAATTTTTGCGATAAGGGGCCATCCATAAATTACGTCACACGTTAAGGGGGAGGGAGGGGGTCGACGAAATGTGACATTGTGTGACAAGGGGGTGGGAGGGGTCATAAATTTCGTGACGTCACATTTCAAAATCTATCATAAGTGTTAAAACACGAACTTTAAACTATTATTTTACCAACCTCAAACACTATATCTTGTTTTGTCGACCACTCGCTCTACTATCATCGTTTTTTGTTTTGTACATTGTTTGATTTGATGTTAATTTTATAAAAAAAAAAATTAAATGGAAATAAAACCGATTTCGGAACCGCTGTTTTTATTGAATAATTTCTAAATGTAAATTTGTAACATATGTGACGTCACACTATTGAGGGGGGGAGTCTCCCAAATGTGACCAGCTGTGACAAGGACGGGGGGAGGGGCAAAAAATCATGGAATTCGTGTGACGTAATTAATGGATGACCCCTAAACTCAAAAACGGCTCAACCGATTTTATTCAATATAGTTCTCATTGAAAGTACTTATAAGGCCTCATTTTCTTGAATTTTTTCTATAATTTTTTGACCCGTGGTTGAAAAGTTATATGGGACGCTATTTATTTATTTTCGGAGCGAATATTTACATAACTGCTGACTTTATCAAAAAATATTGTTTGGAGACCTCTATTATTTTCAAAAGACCTATTAGACCCCCACATTAGGTGTACGGGAGGTACCCGAAAAAAAGTTAATTCTTAGATTTTATTTTGCCGTTTTGTCGGCGTGATACATATATACATACTCATACCAAATTTCAGCTTTCTAGTACTAATGATCACGGAGCTAAACCGCGGACGGACAGACGGACAGACAGACAGACGGACATGGCGAAACTATAAGGGTTCTTAATTGACTACGGAACCCTAAAAACGTTATGTACATATATGCCACAGACAGGACATTATCAATTAGGGATGAAAGTATAGCCCTATAGGTATAAGCATAAGCCCATTTTGCAAGAGACGACTCTTTTGCAAGATGGGCGATAAAGAAATAAAATACACCAAAATCTTTAAGTCTCAAGAGGGCAACAAAATTGCCGAGGCCTAACATGCTGTCACTCCCAGGTGGGTCTCCTGTGGGCCCTTGTTTTTGTATCACACGAGGCTCCTTGTCCTATATCATCCAATGCCCGATGTGGGTGTACCCGTCCCTTTGTCCCTTTACTCGTAAATCTAACACAGATTATACTTACATGCATATTTTCAAAGGGAATTTTGTAAATAAACAGTAAGAGATTTGCTTTCTAGGAACTTTACCAAGCTTTGTATCTTTATTACAATACGAGTAGCTTCAAGAAACTGCTCGAACAAAGTGGCTAATAAGGTGTCCCAAACCGCTTAATATTCCAACAGATTATTTCGTCAATCTAGTTTTTCTGTGAAATCGGTAACATTTTAGATATTGAATAAAAATAAAAATATAAAAAACCTGGGAAACTGGAAGTTGTGAATTGAAACAGTAATGGTATATCAGACAACCTCTCACAAATCGACCTAGTCGCAAATTGATCTCAAGAAGGCGTGTGCTATGGGTACTAGAAGACGGCATATATATAGGTACTTAAACACATAACATCCATGATCTAGGCACTAGTATTCGAGTTAGGCTCACAAATATTTGCCATTACCGGGATTCGAACCCAGGACCGCCGACTCACTAGGCAACCACGATACCACTGCGCCAACGTTTTTGTTTCTAAGTTCTTATTTTATATAGTGTACACAATGAAATAACTCACATGCAGTTAAACCACGCAACGCTTTGTCTGCTATGACACTAAATGTGGGCAAAAAAGTTTTTTTCTAGAAATAAATGCAGCCTGCAACTATTGTGTTACAAAGTCTAGGAATAAGCACTTTATTCTGTTGTTTTTCTGACTGGAACTACTCAGAACAATGTGCACGGTGCTGACTATTCGCTTCTATTTCTCTGTTTGTGGACATTTTGTACAACTAATGAGTCGTGTTTAAGGAAATGGCTCTTCTTAGAAGAATCACAATTACACGGTTATGACAGAATCGATGAAAAAGCATTTATTTATTTAACATACCTAAGTATAGACTCTGGCTAGCCAAATAATGTTGACAGATATTTCCTTGTGGTATCACCAATTGTCTATGATTTAAACAATTTAGCAGGTGGGTCCTCTATAAATTTTGATACTTTATGTATTAGTTCTAACATTCCAATCAAGTTGAAATTTGGAATAGTACCTACCTACTTATGTAATTTTTTTTGTGATGAATTAATATGGTATTATCGAGCTAGGTCTTATTTACACTATATTTAATTTTGCCTTGTCTATGGTTAGAAAGTGTAAACATATGTGTGTGTCGTTGACTGCACTGTGTTGTACATAGTGGTATAAATTATGTAAGCTGACTATGAGTGCACAAAAAAAAATTCTAGTATCAAAACTATAATTCCTACTACACAAAGTGTGACCAGCCGAAGATTTTTTAAAAGTCCCGCCAAAACTTTGAGTAATATTTTATTAGCCAGACTATACCTACAGCGTAATTTTTGTGTTGGACCGCAAGCAATATCATATGATTCGTATTTACATGTCTAATTAAGAAATGACAAGTATGTCAACGTAATTGGAGTCCCGATTTATATTATATTTTTAAATTTGATGACTCGCCAATGATTCTACAAATGAAATCATTTATAAAATCATAGCGGTGTGTCATATAACTATGGCTTCGGATATAACTCATTTAAACGAGTTTCTGTATCATTTCTATATTTTTTCACATTTCCAGTGCAATAAATATAGGTCGTTCCCGCCCATTTCTGCGCCGTCCGCTATTACTGTGAAAATAAAAGCTAATGAGCCATGATCGCTAGTTCTGCTCGGAAATGAAAATTACGTGTTAATATCACTATTAAAATAAAGCAAATTGACGGCTGCGGCTGTATGTTTGAAAATGAGAAATATGTAGGTATAAAACATTCTTATTAATTTTTATTCAAGCAGTAGCGTCTAGCGTAAACTAAATGTAGAAGATAAAAGTATAGAAGCGAAAAATTTGAAAATGTTATGCTTTGAAAAGGATTTGAACCCACGTCCCCACAGCTTTCCGGGCCAGACGGGTGCATTACTAGTTATGCTATCAAAGCCACTAGCCAAAGCATCGAATTTTTCAACCAGTTGCTTCATTTCTGGATGCCTTAGGGCGGCGACGTAGCACCATCTACCGTAACCGTTGTCGTGCTATAGACAAACGATAAAGCCCATGTCACTCTAAATCATATCTATTTCGGAAACTAACTGACAACTAACAAAACTCAGGTAGGTATACCCCCATATAAACAAATAAATATAAGGCCCAAACTAAGCAAAGTTTGTTTTAGGGATCGTTCTAATACAACGCGACTACGCGATTATTGCAAGTTCGCGCGAAATTTACTCACGTTATAATAATATATGTTTGTGTCGCGCGAACTTGATGCGATAATCGCGTAGTCGCGTTGTATTGGGACGATCCCGTATGGGTACTAGACGACGATATACATACATAATATATAAATACATATATAGATTAATCCATGACCCAGGAACAAATATTCGAGTTCATCACACAAATATTTTCCCTGGCCGGGATTCGAACCCAGGACCACTGGCTCAGTAGGCAAGTGCCTTACAAGCTGCGCCAACCGCGTCGTCATATGTTTAAAACTGACTTTATCGCGCGACAAACGCGATACGCGAAATTAGCAAACTTTCCGCACGAGTGACACATTAATTCTGCATGCACAAAACAAAACCGAAAAAGCAAGCAAAAACGTATAATTATAATCCCATATTTATTATCCTTATTCTGTAGGTAGCGGCCATTAATTTAATAAAAGCCGGCGAGTTTGGCCGCGAAAGCAATTTGCCTCAGAATTAAGGCTTCGCTGGTATGTGGAATACTTTGGAGCTAAAAAGTTCTAACTAACAAAGTTTGGCTATTGACATACTTCGTTTTGTAACTGTGCCGGGACTACCCTATTCACGATCGAATGAAATATCGATTACAACTTTTGGAAACTACTAGGTGGGCTCGTTTTTGTTAGCGTTCGCAATTTGTAGGTATCTGAAGGTAAAACAAGGGTTTTCGAATATTAATTTACTTTCAGATCTTCCTTGAATGGGGAAAGGTTACAAACCAAGTGAAACATACAGTCAGCATCGAAAGAAGCAGACAATTTTAGTTCCTATGCAGTTTGACATACCTAAAAGCCAAAAGTAAAATTGTCAGCCATTGTTTGGGTTGTTATAATACTACAGTGACTTTGGAATGAAATTTGTCAATTGTATCAGAATACTAACAAATTGATTATTCAATAAGGATCTTTGTGTGTCGGACTTTGCATATATATGAAAATAAACATACACGGGATGTGGCCTATAACAGGAGCAATAAATTAAAACATGGATTCTACGCTTGAAACTGAACAATACTAGTTGACAGTTTTCAGCTAATACTCCGCAATACTCCTTTGAATAAACAATATTTTACAAGTAATTATTTAATACTAGATATTTTTAAAGCTTTCTAAACAAATGTTGTTTACTAATTATTACACACACGATTTTCACACATACATACATTTTGTTGTTTAGTTTGACCAATAGAATCTATGTATCAATTCACTGCTCCTATTACACGCCACACCCGGTATGTTTTGAAATTTCTGTAATTTGTTAAGTTCAAGACATTTGAAGCTATTCTAACGGTAAATATTCCCACAGTGACAAATGTTCCGGCGCCCTCAAGTTATCCTACTAATTTGGGAATGACAGGAATAGCTACCGAATATTTTGTCTCCTTTGAACTGTGCTCTGGTTCACGACGACATAAAGCGTCCTGGATCAAGTTTATTTATTAAGTTTAGCTGTGGACAGGTTTAATTTAGGGTATTTCAATAGATTACAGGGTAAAGTCAGAATTTCCGTTATTAATGGCTGGATGGTTTTAAAAGAATGACATGTACAAAAGTACTTATACACATTATACAACTCAACTTTTGCAAGGAATCGACAGGAAATTACAGCACTTCACTATGAGGGACTGTTGTATCATTCTGATAGGACAAAGGGATTTTCAAAACACGGCAAACTATATACAAATTGTATCTTTCATTCGTGATAATATTCGACACATAAAGCATACTAATATTGTACTTTGCACGCCTACATACAAATACTCTAGTTTATTGTAACCTTTTCAATAGAAGAATTGAAGTGTTCAATAATTTATTATGTGCTGATGTAATGGAACATGGATATACGTACCTTTTAGACTCAAACAAAAATTTAGACTACACTTATAATATGTTCAGAAAAATCAGAGGTGAAATAAATAATAGGGGATTATTGTCAATTTTTAATGATGTAAAAAAACTTGTAACAGAAATACAGAGCAAAAATAATATGTCAGATGTAAATATATTATGCTCTCAAAATTCCGACAGTACTTTTTTAGACCAAACATGCCATATGATGCCACCACTGCAGTAAATCATACTAAGTTAAGAATTTTCTATCAAAATCTATGTGGTATTTCTAATAAGAAACACGAACTAGAATTGTATTTAAATGAACTACCCAATGTGCAAGATTATGTCTGTATATGTGAACATTTCCTGAATTCGGCTTCCGCCCCCCTTCTAAGCTTAGCTGAACACAGGCTGGCTACGTTTAATAGTAGGACAAAAAAGATAAGAGGTGGCTCGCTTATTTTATCTCACAATCGTGTAAATTTTGAAGAACTTGCAATCTGTAAAAAGTTGTATAAAGTAGAATGTTTTGAGGTTTGTGGTTTAAAAGATAGTAAAACAAATATAAATGTAATCTGCTGTTATCGTAATCCAAATGATACACTGCTAGATTTATTTTTTGCGCGGCTTGAACAGTTACTTGAGCACTTTTTCAGTAAGAAATGTATAATCTGTGGTGATTTCAATATTAATTTGTTAAAGGAGGAAAAAAAAACCACTGAATTTCTAGGACTTCTGACACGCTACAATTTCAACTGGCTAATCAATTCTCCTACTTACGTACGTAATTCCACTGAATCTTGTTTAGACAATGTCCTAACTAATCTACCGGAGGAATGCACTCCTCTTAGTATGGTGGACCAAAATGGTCTAGGTGATGGCCATGCAGGTCTTCTTAGTTCCTTCACTGTTGATAAAATAGATAACACAGAAAATGGCAAAGTGTTATGGAAAGAGGTTAGAAAATTTTGTGGTGATGGAAATACATCATTTAGACAAAACATATCAGCTGAATGTTGGGAGAACTCAGGAGTGAATACTTTCCTTAATAAATTTACTCGAATTTTCAAAAATAGCTTTAAGAAACAAAGGATAAAAATTGTAAATAAAACTGTTAGTGGCATTAAATGGCTCACCAAAGGTATAAGAACGTCAAGTAAAATGAAGCGCTTTCTGCTTACTAATAAAACTTCTACTAACTCAGAGTCAATATTGAACTACACAAAAAGGTACGTAAGTATCTTTAGACGCGTCATAAGAAACGCAAAAAGAATTGCGGTTCAGTCGCAAATTACTAGGGCAAAGGATTCCTCGAAAGAAATTTGGAGGGTAGTACACAAGCATCGCAACAAGGCGGTTAGTACAACTCCAGAAAATATAATTCTGAAAATTGAAAACGGGGAAGGGTGTTTTAAAATAATTAACGAACCAAAAGATGTGTGCACTATTTTCCAACAACAATTCAATCATGGCAGGGCTTCGGGAAATACGATTGATCAAGCTCTTTCACTCCTTCGTACAAATGTGCCCAGAGTTGAAAATGAAATGAAGTTTGAAAAGGTAAGTCCATCGGAAGTTGTGTCACTAGTAAAAAAAATCAAACCCAAAATGTCATGTGGATATGACGAAATCCCTATCACAGTCGTTAAAGACAATATAGATATATTAGCGAGTCCATTAGCCAGCTTCTTTAACGAGTGTGTTGCTAACTGTGTTTTTCCGGATCAACTTAAGGTAGCAAAAATTATACCTGTGTATAAAAAGGGCTCTAAGACTGATCCTAAAAACTATAGGCCTATTTCTCTTCTGCCTACACTCTCTAAATTTTTCGAGAGGATTATGAAAGACAGGCTTACTAAGCACCTTTACTCAAACAGGGTTATACATGAGAGACAGTTTGGTTATCAGAAGAGTAAGGGAACCAATGAGGCCATAAATACCTTTGTCGAAGATGTAGTGATCCAACTAAATGAGAAGAAAAAGGTTGCAGGAGTGATGTTGGACTTGAGTTCTGCATTTGACACCGTTAGTCATGACATTCTACTAGGAAAGTTGGAGCACTATGGGGTGAGGGGAGCAATCTTGGATCTATTCCGGTCATACCTGTCAAACAGGAAGCAGTTTGTGGAAGTGATGTGGACTCATGATAATCGTCGAACAGCTCATAAATCCAGTGTGGCCAGTGTACTGAGAGGAGTGCCTCAGGGGTCCATACTAGGTCCAGTGCTATTTATTATACTTACGAATGACCTTATTCAGCACATACATAACAAGGTTCCTGATAGTAAATTGGTTGTCTTCGCTGATGACACCAACGCGGTAGTTTCGGCGAACACTATCTCAGAGCTAAAGGACAAGGTGGATAGCGCTCTTCACTTCTGCTTAGATTGGTTTGAAATTAACAACCTAAAGCTGAATAGTAGTAAAACAAATATCATACTGTTTAAAACTACGTCAAGAATGAAGAGTGAGTTGCAAATTACACTTGAAGGTACTGAAATAAAGCAGGTTAAAGATGCAAAATTTCTTGGCGTCTTTATAGACTGTAGTTTGAATTGGAAGACTGAAGTGGCCGCCGTTGTAAACGCTATTAGTTCGGCGTGCTATGCCCTTAGAAGCCTTCGGGATGAATTAAAATTGTCGCAGCTAAAAATGGTGTACTATGCTTTAGTTGAGTCTAAGATACGCTACAGCATAAAACTATGGGGACACAGTTATAAATATAATGTCCAAGCTGCTTTTGTAGCACAGAAAAGGGCGATAAGAATAATGGCCAAAATAAGTCAACAGACATCTTGTAGGTCATATTTTAAAGACTACAAAATCCTTACTGTTCCGTGTTTATACATTTTGGTAGTACTGACTGATTTAGTGAAACATTTCAATAATATAGAGACACTAGAGCAGAGGGAAAAGCGTTTAGCAACAAGACGGAAGGATTTACCGCAAACTCTTGACACTAGGCTCAATGTTGTCAAGCACACGGCAATCTATCAGGGCGTTATATTATTCAATAAGTTACCAACTGAGCTGAAGTCGATAACAAGTAGCTTCATGTTTAAAAATAAATTGAAAGCATTCTTGCTGGAAAAGTGCTTCTACTCAGTTGAGGAATATTACGATCAAGCCTAAAGTTCCCTATTTATGTTTACATTGATGATCTTTGATAATTTGAATTTGTGATTTTTGACAATTATTATTAATTAGCTAATTTTGTATTTGTTTATTAGTATTCACTCATTTAATCATGACTATTATTGTTTTTGACGGTACTTAATTGATTTATTCCAAGTTTAGATTACTCAATTTTAGATCTTTAGTATATTATGAATGATGATGTAGACTAATGATATTATTTTTGTTTTGATGATTATTATTAATATTTAATGAGACTGTTATTTTTTAACTTATTTTATTACAATTGTGTTGACTTTGATCATTTGATAAGATTTTGAAATTTATTGATTAGATTATAAATTTTAACTGTGTTAAACCTAATGTTGTACCTTTTTATATGCATTTCATACACAACTCTGTTGTTCATGAATAAATGATTGATTGATTGATTACATACATACATACTTAAAATCACGTCTCTTTCCCAACGGGGTAGGCAAAAACCTTGGTGTGCACATCTTTCCACCTTCTACGGTCCTGACATACCTACATCTTTCGGTTCATCAACATTTATTAATCTCCTCATGAATGCTCGTCGGTTTAAAGTACTCTTGACTTGCCCTTTTTTCAGAACGTCTCCAATCTGATCAAGAAATGTTCGTCTAGGCCTTCCTTTTCCAACATTTCCATTCACATTCGCCTTGTAGATTTGTTTCGTGAATCTTCTTTACGTGCCCAAACGAACTAAGCATCACACATGCCCAAACCAACTAAGCCTTACACTTACACATTGTTTTTAAAGAATATTATAAATCCGGAGATACATTAATGTAGGTATATATTTTAACTGTACAATTTAGCTCATAATGTAATCCCAACAAAAACGAAAAAATCATAAACTTATACGCAAAAGTCCAGTTTTTGTTGTGATAAATGACACTATTATGTATGTTAATTGGCCAAAATCAAGCTTGTGACTATCAATAATTGAGTCAGAAATAATAACTAATGTGTTTCACGATAAGAAAAAAAGTACCGAGTACGAGTTAATACTATAGTTTTCTGAATTTTCACTCTAGACAGTAATAATAATGTTCATATTGCAATACTTCCTCAATTAAATAACTAATGATTTAATGGTCCATATGTCAAATATTTTATTCATTTTAACATTTAGCACAGCATTGGGAATGCCGCGCGACAGATCGAGAATAAATAGCAGGAGCCGTCTCGAAAGGTCACAGACTATTTTGGCCTGGTACTCTACAAATAAGGACAAGGTTAAATTTTTAAAGTTTAATAGGTCGAAAGGTGAGGTCTGTGGAGTTAGAGGGTTTGTGGAATTTATGTGGAAACGCAGTATTGCTGTACAGCGAGGTAAGGCTGCCTGTTTACTGAAGTGGAGCAGGGAAATGAACCAATCAGGTTGCGTCTTTGTGAAGCCCAAAATAGCAATTAAATCTGAGAAATATTTGGTCCATTTTACGCGTTTCAGTCCGGTACGGAAATGTGTAAAATGTGTGTGTAGGTAGCCTAATTTGACGGGGATATTCGGGACCATGGCGGTGGCATAGTTTATCAAACTTTTGTTACTTATTCTAAGGTTGTTATTAGTTACTTGTTTTTTCTTTGTAATTTAAGTCAGGATTTCATATGTCTCTCTTATTCTTTGTTATGTATTTGAAACACAAATGTGTAAATTCGGGAGTTTCTCATGCCAACATTGTTACTGGTGAAGGAAGTGCTGGATGTGCAGTGATATTTCGCAAAAATCGATTATTCATTCAGATTCATCAGTATGTCAATTTAGATGAATCAATATAATAATGAACAGTAATCTTATGTTATCTGTCTAGAGTCATTTCAATGAATACTATGAAAAACAAAGAAAAAGCTAAACATCTAATGCTACCATAGCAATTTAAAAGCGATTGCACTATGTTCTTCAATAAACAAATAGTAAACGTAGGTAGGTACACCCACAAGCTATGGAAACGAAAATTCGCCAGAAAGTATGTAATGTATTAGATATTCAAATATGCTATGTTTCTATGTGGCGATTGCTTGAGATATTTCAGATCTCTGAATACACAAGCATTTGTCTACGCGAGAATTAGGGCGGAATGCTTTGCATAGTGCATTTCAACCGAAGAATGCCATTAGGGCTAGATAATGCATAATGGGAGGAGTGATCCATTCTCATAGGTTATTTTTAGCATGGAACAATATTTCGGGAAGACTGCCACTGGCTATACAAAGTCGCGTTTCAACGACTTTTCTTTAATAGCACTGTGTGGCGCTTAGATCACTTATAGACTAGCGCCATCTTGAAAAGGGTAATTTTACAACCGAGAGTAACGCAAGTTACCTAGCTTAAGAGCCTAGAGATCATATACATCTCTAGGACATTTAGAATTACTTTCTTTTTCTTTTGTATAGTATCTTATTTAGTCCTTAAACTATTCTGTGGGCCTAGAGACCATGTACATCTCTAAGAATTGAAATGAAATAATTATTTTTAGCATCAGTTTTTTACTTTCTAGCATTGGGACTTTATACATCTCAACGGAATTAAATAGAACATATTTAAGCTCTTCGTTTCCCTACTTTCCTTAATTCGCCAAACATGGACAAAGACTTAAAAACCCGGACATTTGGCGTAAATCGCATTGTCCCCGAAAATAATAAAATTAAATAAAATAATTGCTTTATTTTCCCCCGGACGGCCTCAAACTAGGACAAATCCGGGGAAACCCAGACGGATGTCAGCGCTAGTGGTGACTCTGGTTTATCCGTATGTAATGTCGACATATAGCTATTATTGTACTCCAAACAACCATCGGTACTGATTGGAGAAAACTGTATCATAACCAAAAGTAAGCCTAATTTGATACGTAGTAGGTAGAAAAGACGTAGGCCGCATCGACTATCCGTCGCGCATCACTATGCGCCCACTGGACATCTTACGTCCGTAACGACGACGAGCACGCATACTGAGGTAACTGCCACTTGTGCCACGCCCGCGCCGCCCTTCCCCGATAGGTGTACTGCGTATAGTGGTACAAGCGACTTATCTCAGTATACGATGTTCTAAATTAAAAAACGGTGTTAGTTGTATCAGTATACGTCACTTTATTTCGAAAACTAGCAGTAATTTTGTCATGAAAATTTTATAACATGTAGATATAAGTATTTTGATCCTAAATATGCAAAAAAACGAAAATCGTAAAAATGTCAGTTGCATCAGTATACGTAGGAGGTATCGTTATGTATTTGTGCGGGTAAAACAAAACAATGCACGCGATGCGGTGACAGCGAAGAACCGGAGTGCACTACAGAGTATGCAATTTCAATGAGACTTTCAGTTCCTACTGCAGTGGCTACACATTTATATATATGTATTGTAGTTATGTATGGATGAGATATACGAGGTCTCTGCGCTGCTGAAGAATAAAAGCCAGTCCTATTGGTTCAAAATGCTTTTATATCATATCAAATTACTTATTGCAACAGGGTAAATACAAAATTTGCTATATAGCATAGATGTTGCAAAGTACAAGTTTCACGCGAAACCTGCAAGGGTAAAGAAAAACCTTAGAACTAAGTGCCTACCTAAAATATGTTCCGTGTCACTTAAGTATTCGACCAAAGAAAATGCCTTTTTTATAAATATGAGTTGTCGTGTTTTCCCGTTTAAAGGTTGCCCGGGACCCGCAAAAACTCAAAATATTTCAATAGCGTACTCCTGAAATCATTGAAAATAAATCATGGTTTATAATTTTTGTAAATCATGTTAATTACTTTTTGGTCGAATCCAGTCAACTTTATACTACATTTAATTGTATAATAGGGCCAGGAAAACGTTGTTAAAATCTTTCAGAAACCTCCCGGGCACCTTGTATAAAAAATGTGAAATTTGATTAAAGGGTTATTCGTAATAATTTTGCCATCAATTCATGTAAAGGAATCTCATAAAATACAGCTAGCGTAGCTTTAATCTTTTGAAAGTATCGAGTACTTACTCGTAAATATCGGTAGCGGGAGATATCGGATCTGCTCTCGACGGGTTTTTGATTGGCGAATTTCTGTGTGCATTTTTCACGTTGAAAAAACATTTCAGCAAAAAATCACCGAGAATGCTGTTTCAAGACGAGGAATATAAAAACAGCTGTCAACATCGTTGTAAAAGAGTTATATAATGTAGCCATTTTACAGCTTCAATTAGCTGTAGTTATAAGCGCTAATGCAGCATTTGGGTAGTTACTAGTAGTATAATACTTAGTGTTTCTAGTTACGTTAACCCCGTTAAGTAATTAAAAGCGAGGGTATGTGAAAAACACCATGACGGCAAATAGCAGCAAACCGCCACAAACTTATATTTGCCGTCGCGGCGTCGCTGTTATCGAAGCTGATAAAAAATTCTGTTTAAAACCACTTTAGTTCCAGTTTTCGGCTTCGGCAAACGTAACTTTGTATTTTTTAGCCGGTCACGCAATTCTTAAGGGAGTAATTAAAAAAGTAGTTGACGTCATACTGTGTTTAAGGTGGTTTAGACAGGTTAAGTAAATATGCACAGAAAGTAAGCGGCCTTCTTTATAAGAAAACATGGGGTTGGGGATTAGCGGTAAACAGTTGTGGAATAAATTATACGACTTGTCCGACGTCCGTATTAACCGTAGCTTGTTTAGTAGCTGTACCGTATTTTGAGTAGATATGTATTGAAAACTTGCTGTTGCAACCTGCGGTGATTGCAGTGTGGCAGTAGCTTCAAGCAATGAAATAATTAAATGATAGTATTCTGAGAAAAGACAAACTCATTATCTCGATATAGTATTTCCCGAGGAAATTTCAGAATCAAATTACAGTGACGTTATAGTGGTTTTACCGTTCCACCGCCCGTCATTATAATCAGAGGTAAATCGTTATATTATCATAATATATAGTCCTCGCCCCGTAGTCACTTACTGTCAGGTGATACTGAGGTCAATTGCCGGTCAGTATGTGAATAAAAAAAATGTATAGATTTTCATAGTTTTTTAATGACAGTAGAAGCGGTATTTGGAATGATGGACAAGTTAAAAAAACATGGGGACTTGGGTCGACCGATACCGTGGCGGGAGACGGTATATTGTTTACGGAAACTTCCCCTTGTTTAAATGAAAATTCTACCGGATATAATATTTACAAAACTGTTCTAGACTTTATCTATATGCCAAATACGCATATGTACTTTAGCGTATATTTGCAGACTGCATAATGGAACGCTCATTGAATGCACTGCGCGTTTTACATTACGATGAGGAATCTTAAACGGACATGGTTATTCCGGAATGAAGACAATAAAATCCTTTATTAGCTGAGTACTATTTTATTGCCAATTCAAGACCTATGACCTATGAGTATCTTATTAGTTATTACTTCATCTATGTATATCCGGTTGTTGCCATCACTTTACACACTTCACATTTTCAGAATAAACCACTTTAAAATGAACATACTTACATCTAATCAAATTCATTATTGCTACAACATGTCGATTTTTTAAGGAGACAATGGTAAAATCCGGTACAGAAATTGTGCGCTTTTTTAATTTCTAATCAATAAACCTTATTAAAGAAAGTAATTATAAATGGATAAGGACAAAATAGTAAGACAAAATTTAGGCGTAGTAGCCATACGAAACAAGTAAAAAAGCGGCAAAAATTAACGACAAGGAACCTTAAAATGGAATCTTAAGCTTAAGGTACTTACGTTATTCGGTGGTTAATTGTAATTGCACAACGGAAACTTTCAAACAAGTTTTAATTGAGTAAGTTAAGGTGGTAAGCTTTTTAGTCTTCATCCAAATAGCCTAGCTATGATCGACAGAAGTTGCACATCAAGTAACGATGTAAGATTGTGTGAATACAAGTGCTACGCATTCTACCGCGTAGCACTAGTCGATCTATATATCTAGATACTTGTCTTGAAGTAAAGCAAGTTCTCTCTTTTACACACGTCACACGTAGTTACTGAAAGTATTCATCCCAAAATCCATTTTAAGAGACAAACTTGTATTGCCGATTGTACGTTTTAGGGCAAACTTCAATTGCTCGTAACGATGAATACGAACCCAAATTCGATAGTTGGAATAAAATCTCCTGGCCGCCTACCGGCTCCAGTCTCAGATCAGCTGGTATGGACCAGAATCACACTAATACTATAAAGGCGAAAGTTTGTAAGTGTGTTTATGTGTATGTTTGTTACTTCTTCACGCTCAAACGGCTGGACAAATTTTGATAAATTTTGGTATGGAGGTAGTTAACACCCTGGATTAACACATAGGCTACTTTTTACCCCGAAAAAATGTAATGTTCCCGTGGAATGTGCGGGTAACACCGCGCGGCGCAGCTAATAGTAATGTATGTGTAAAATTTCATTCAAACCGAAAAGTACTTAGCTCAAATTTAACTTGCAAGGTTAAATAGATAAGCTTGTAAAAACTGGCACGTCTTTAATGTAAATCACGCCTTTTGTTTCAATTATAGAATATCTAGAAAGTAACTACAAATTACTACCTACTATAGAGGAAATCAATACGCACCAACTGCATTATTAATCCATATATTATTTACCCAAGTATTGTTCTGCGGTTCTACGAAACACCTATTGTTCTCGCTCGAGCAGTATATTTCGTTACATACCTAACAGGGTAAATGGAACACGAATCTAATACCTAGGAACATTGTAATCTGCCCGCTGGGGAAAATGTTTGTGTTGGGATCAAGAAAATTATTTGTTCCTGGATTGTGGCACAGAAGAAACTACAGTACCCTTAACATGGAGTTTACAGTGACTGTACCTATTCGGCTAACGACTACGTAAACTATTTGTATGAAGAATTGTAGTTCTACAAAGTAATCGCTAGGGGCACTATTCTCCATACAAATCGTTTACGCTGTAGCTAGCGAGTCGGTCACGTCAACTCATGGTAAGGGTCCAGATAATAAGACTTGATTCGTCTCGTTTTGGGCGTGGCAAACGTTGACTTCTTTTCAACCGGCTTCGAAAAGGATCCGGTTGTATTTTTTTAGTGCTTGTTACCTCATAACTCCGTCATCTATGAATTGATTCGATTTGTTTTCTTGTTTGAGAGTAGACATCTCCAAGTTGGTCCCATTAAAATTTGGAGATCTGATGAAGAGATCCATGAATCGTGGTAACTCCTAAAATATTATAGGCACATAACGTTTTCAGTGTATTTTATAGTAACTCGTTGTGTAGTTCTGGGAAACGCAATATTTTTTCGTTGAAGTCGGTTTTTTGTGTAAAAGTGATTATTCTGTAGTCAAACTTGAAAATCCGCTAGATTAATTCACGTGTCTGATAATATTAAAGACCAAACTAAAGGTGATTAACGCTGACATTATGAATGAGGCTGAGTTTCCACTGACACGGATCTCGGCAGAGCAAAGTGGAAAAGATCATTGAAAAATGACAAATGTTTCCAGTGAAGTGAAGCAGGGTGGAGTGTTTTATTTGAAAAGCCACTTAGTAAAGTAGTGTGGTATGTGCGTCTATTCAAGTGGAAATTTCGAGCACTTTGATTGGTCAATCTATGGTCCTTTCGCTTACACTCCTACTGTCATGGAGTAGACATCTCGAGCACTATTGGCGGTCGGTTCCTTCCTCTACATCCAGCCCGTCTATCACAACTCTGCTTCGCGGCTCTTGTCGCGCGACATAGCGCTACCCGTCACCCTCTCACATTACTGCACAGAAAGAGAGGCAATTACCTCGCGCGAAAAATAGTCGCTTGTGACAGTCGTGCTGGTGCAGGTTCGCCAAACTCTGAAACCGCTGTTTTCCAAACTGTTCGTTATGATTCCAAACACTGCTGCGAGAAACGCTGTTCTTGAACTAGCACGCACGGGAACTGGGTCAGGGACGCTTCGCGCTCCAATTACAGGTAATCGAAATGAACTAGGGATTGCACTGAACCTGTGTGTTAGGCTTTTGATACGGACTGCGAAGGTACCGGGTACGAATAATTTTGTGCATACCTTCTTTAAGTAGACGAAAAATTAACGTAATTTATCCAACGTTAATAAGAAAATACAATAAAGAAACGACAATGGCTGATTATTGATCAATCATAGATGTCACCTATGATGATTGTATGCTACTTGTACCAACAGTATAAGTAGCGTATAATTATGTCAGCATATAAAATGCTGACATATACGCTACTTATACTACAATGTTATTAGAAGGAGCAGGCGGACTTCATCCGCGCAAAAAAAGTGGGTTTTAATTAATTGGTTCTTCTTAGTCAGATAAAAAGTAATAAACATCTACAATGCACAACTACTCGTGCAAAAAAATATCGAAATCGGTTCAACCGCTTGATGTGATGAGAGGACAAAGGTTGCTATAGTATAGTTAGAAGAGTCAGTGTCGCATTTACTGCCACTGCCAGCAACGCATTATATCCGTTCACCATCATACAAGTTTGTTCCTTTCCCACGCCTCCTGGCAGTGAATGCAGAGATACCTAGGCATTAATCGATGAATTTTTTAATCGATTAATTTATTGATTAAAAATATTAATCGTCAAAATTAATCGCGATTAATTTAATTTTAATCGATTACATTTCACGATTAATTCTCGAATAAAAGTTGGAACACGCTCATTTGTGCATTTTACAAAAATACAATACGTCTTGTCATGTGTAAACTAGAAAAAACATTCTAGCGTGCTGTGTGAAATAGACTTGTTACAGTAATACAAGGTGGTTTTTATAGCGCAGTACTCTATTATCTCCTAGGTAGGGACTTAGACTTACAAAAAATATCTTATTTCTTCCTAATATTAATCGAGAGAAAATTAATCTAATTAATTAATCGATTAAAAATGTAATCGCTGGATCTACGTTTAACTTAATCGGGATTAAATTAATCGGAACTTGTACGATTAGATTAACTTATCGTAATTTTTAATCGTTAATCTCGATTAAGTAGGTTAATCTTAATCGTTAATCGATTAACTTTTGCCCATCTTCGAGTGAATGTGATTTAGTTTAACCAACACGGCTAGCATAACTTTGACACGCGACCTGTCTCTATCTGTATCTGTACAGTACTATGAGATAGTGACGGATGATGCTATCTCGCGCGACATGAGTCGCGTGTCAAAGTTATGCTAGACGTGCAACTATGTTTTGTTTTCTCCGCGTCTACCTTTGAATATAGTTTGAGAACCTATGGTCACAGGCGCGACAGCGGCCTATCGGTGTAACTCGGGCGTCGGTGACCTTGTAATGCCGAATCCTTCGACGAGGCATTCACGTGAATGCCCTTCACCACCGCGCGCGTCCCGCACTCGCCCGCGCTCGCCCCTCGACACGCACACATAGCCGCGAGTTTTGTTACTGCACACAATTGTCGCTGTCGTTTCTTCAGTATATATATTCTTTGCTACTTTGGTTTTGTTTCTTCTTGGGTGCTCAGAGCGCGCCGCATTTTTATGTCAGGAAGATATTTGAATAAGTGTTTTTTAAGCGTCGATGTAAAGAAAGAAATTGCCATCTGTCTTTGGCATCGAGATTCCGGAACAATTGGACTGAATGGAGATCCAGATAAGGGATTCGTGTGCCATCAGGGCGTATGTCAGTGTTTCTAATGTCTCCAGCAATTTAAGTATATGTATTTTACGGCGTTTTTGTTAAGTCAACTTCAAAGTATTCTTGCCATCATTTGTGATACGATCCAGAAGAAATTATTAGCGATTTGAGTTTGCCATTTTTGACTCATGGATTCACTGCAATAATTGTGTGAGAAAAGTTAATTATTTAATTCACAATTATAAATATTTTAGGGGGTTCATTTGATGTTGATCACTCGTAGTGGAAATTTTTGTTGATTCCTGTTTTGAAATAAGTGTAGTAATTTAAATCTTAATGCATATTGTGCCCGTTAGTATGAGTTAATCGGGGATAAACTTGTTTTTGTAGTGACACTAACATTTTTAAATATACTTAATACGATTTTAGGCAGTTAATTTGAAAACCTTTTAAAGCACTTTATCTTATTTGTTTTACTTCATGCATAATTTGTAAACACTTTTAATGTAACTTTATTTGCTAAGATGCTATTATATTTATAGTCACTTTTACGTGTTAAGATACTATAGTAAGTCTAGTACTATATTTTTATTTTGGCGATAACTTGCATTTGACCTTAACTGTAATAACTTTTTCTTTCTCATTGTCATAAATATTACCTACTCTATATTATACGTGAAATTCAAGACGTTGACTTATATCGCCAAAGTAAAAATTACAAGACTATATTTCTAATTTTACTGTAGTATATCCTTTTAAATTTCATTACCTTAAATAGCAAACATTAGCGATTTAACGAAAAGGTAGGACAATAGATGATGGATAATGAACTACCCAAAATATAATTCTTATTTAGCAATATATCAAAGCACACTTGAATCAGCGCCATGTTATATATAGGTACAGTCAACCAATTTGATTTCTAGGCCACTATAGAACCTAGTCACAATGACAATGATATGAGATTTCAAGCGGCTTTCATATTGACGTTCACTGTGACAAGGTACGAAATGGCCTAGGAATCAAATTGGTTGACTGTACATACCCATAGGGTACCCACAGCGTGACATCAGAAGCATAAATCTAGGAAATGGGTATTTTATGTCATCAAAGGTATTAACCTTTAATGTCCCTTCCAGGCTGTTATGTACTAATCAACTGTAACGAAGGATTAATCAGGAACACCTTACGTTTATAGCCATTATTGTTATCAATTGGTTACACTCGTATGTACTTTAGTTAATAGGTATTTTCCGGTCAAAGTTTGCTGGTAGTGATGGCATATTTTGTTAGAGGCTGTTATTTAACTTGCAATGTATATATATTACTATGTTTGTTCGGGTGGAATCTTGCAACTCAATTTTGAAGCAGAGCTAAATTTTTTCATAGCTACTTAACATTTATATTTTACAATACACTAATATGGTACCATGGAGCTGGTCTGATGATAAAGTCGGAAGGTGGGCCTTGAAAATGTAATAGATAAAGCAATTTTACCGAGTTTAGTTAGGGTCTTAAGAATCGTCTCAATGAGCAATTGATGGATGTTTATAGAAAAGTACAGTCGGCTATAAAAGCATGTCACCTTTTTTTTCAAGAACCTAATTGGTATCAATGTGTCTTAAATATCGTGTTGGCTCGGAAAGCCGTTGGAGGCGCAAATTCGAAACCGTTTAACACTTTTCGCTTCAATATACCTAAACAAATATATACAAAGGGTAAATAGCCAACATTTTATGCAATGCACTAATTAATAAAAGTAATAAGTGTGTGTGGATCTCATACAATTTTGGCTGCTTATTTATCCTTTGAATCGAGATATACAAAATAAGAAATGTGGTATCACCACAAAAACAGAATAATCATTGATTCTGTTCATTTGTAAACATTTAGTTTACGTTAGCAGACGTTACTGCTTTAATAAAAAATAAGTGATTCTGTTCCATATTCAATATAAACATGTTTTTTTATGTTTACCCTTATTTGTCAGAAGTAGTTGTATCTAAATAGTTTTTTTATTTTTACAGAATAACTCCTGTTGGTTTTTTTTTTTACCTTTTTCTGGTTTAATTTTTTAATTATATTTTTAGTTTTACTGTTATTTCTGTTAAGCAATTATACTTGGATATGTATACTATTAATTGTAATTGAATAAATAAATGAGAGGAAAGGTTTCGATTTTGTTACTGAACTTGAGTATCCACGATAGGTTACAGGATTCTTTTTGTAAGCAGGAAAGGTTAGTGATTGTTTCCTCTATGTGAATGAAGTTGCAGTTGTCTTGTAGTTTTTATTATTTGCGATAGTTTTTGGCCTCGATTCTACCGTAAGTTATGTGACAATAAGACCTAAGATGGAGCATGCTTGCCTATAAAATGCCTATTCACTCTCGACTTGAAGAGATCCAATTTATATTTTTCAGGGAAAATGTGCGCAGGAAAAGAGTTCCACATTTTTGCTGAGTTTTGGGATAAAGGTGTACAGGTATAGTTGAAATTTTCCAAGCGATCCGGTTTCCACTTTAGAGATGATCTTGTAAACATCCCACAAAGCTGTCTTACTGCTGTAGCGAAGCTCATTTAGAACAAATAGAAGCAAGTAAAAAAACGGAAACAAATTTATATCATCTTTTTTAACCCTTAATTTGGTAATGTTCGCCAGGATTAACAAAATCTTTGACCATCTTTTTCTATTTTTTTCGAACGAGAATCGTTGGCTCTATTCAACCTTAACGAGACTTGAACTATCGACCTTCGTTTTTTTGTGCTAATGGGTAGTAAAAAACTTCTGTTCAATGTTCTAATAGTGAAACATTCCTTTAAAAAACTAGCTATTTATTGGAATTTTATCAATCAGTATTAAGTTACTCACGCAATTAAGTTATTAAGGTTAGGATTAACGGCTAATGCCAAAATGTAG
Organism: Apotomis capreana; assembly: GCA_947623375.1. Lineage (NCBI taxonomy): Eukaryota > Metazoa > Arthropoda > Insecta > Lepidoptera > Tortricidae > Apotomis > Apotomis capreana. The sequence continues at coordinate 23,494,014 of OX392505.1, forward strand.
GGCGTGCCGACCTAAACTGGTTTTTGTATTTATTTTCAGTTGAATTACTTACTGGTTTTGTAGCACATCTAAACACACATTTAGTGTATTTATATGTTGTTATAGGTACTTGTTATGCGCTATCAATGTTATATCATGGTGACATTATAATAATTATAATAAAACGTACTAATAACCAAACTAGATATGTGTAATTTCATATATAAATGCTTGTATTAAAAATCATTCAGAATTTAGAATCGTGAAATAAATATTTATAATATTATAATTACCTACTGGAAAAAATGTTCTTTGAATATCAACCATTCACATTTTGAGTTAATTAAATTATACCTACCTAACGTTTTAACGTTTTGGAAAAGCATTGTGAAAAAAGTGCATTTGACTTTCCCATCCCTACTATAATATTATAAACGCGAAAGTTCGTAAGTATGGATGGATGTTTGTTACTCTTTCACGTAAAAACTACTGAATGGATTTTAATAAAACTTTACATTAATATAGCTTATACATCAGAATAACACATATGCTACAATATATAAAGATATTGTGTGAATTGACCAAAATATGACGATAAGTTAATTTATATGTGATAATTTTAATGTCGTTATGTTAGTTCTTTTCTACCCCACGCTAATATAAAGCTACTCTGAATATTAATCCTGCGCAGACGGAGTCGCGGGCAATAGCTAGTATTAAATGAAATGACAGGAAATCCAGCTAATTATCAATTAATATTTATGACATTTTTTAATGGTATTGGTATGTTTGTTACTCTTTCACGTAAACACTACTGAATGGATTTTAATGAAACTTTACATTAATATAGCTTATACATCAGAATAACACATATGCTACAATATATAAAGATATTGTGTGAATTGACCAAAATATGACGATAAGTTAATTTATATGTGATAATTTTAATATCGTTATGTTAGTTCTTTTCTACCCCACGCTAATATAAGCTACTCTGAATATTAATCCTGCGCAGACGGAGTCGCGGGCAATAGCTAGTATTAAATGAAATGACAGGAAATCCAGCTAATTATCAATTAATATTTATGACATGGTACAGACCATCAAAACACGATCGTCATCGTTAGGCACACAATACACAACGCAAAAGAGAGAAACCTTTATTTTAATATGATTAAAAGATTATCAGTAGGTACAAGAACTTCGTATCCGTAAGACCAGTCAAAAACATCCAATCAAGAATTAGAACTACCCACGTTTGCACATGAGCACACAAAATAAATTGGTTTCTATAAATATGGGTGCGGGGGTCGAAGCAAATACGAATATCATCTGACCCTGTGCCATCATAACTGATGGTTGGCAATCACCACGGAAATTGGCGAAGCTACGTGCATGTTATTTACGAGTCAAGTTACGCTGTGACGTCATGTTTACCCAGCCTTGGTTAGGTAATCATTATTGGAAATCCTTCGTCCTTCGAAAATTGCCCGTTACCCAATCACCCGCCCTAATTTAAAAGCTTTAAGCGGATATTCGCGTGACAGCGCCAAATTTGTTAAAGGCTCGATTTTACCTACGTTAGCTATGCGGTGGTGGTTCGACTATGCCTCCCATGGCAGTGAGAGCTGCCATCTGTAAGTGCCTAACCTAACCATTTATCACTCGCGACCCTAATTTTTTTAAGAAACTAGGGCATGGTTAATTGATAAATCCGGAGGAAAATCGACGAGGTCCGTGGCGAATTCGTTCCCGGAAACCTCCGAAAGTAGGGCGCGGAACTGGGTTTATTTATTTATGGATGTCGCGTTAAAGGACTCGTATGCGCGGAGGACGAACTACGTGTAATAGTGAATGTATAGTTACCAGTATTCGTCCGGTGGTAGTCTGTCCGGAGATGAGCTCGCCGGCCCAGTCCTTGGCCTCGGTCATGAAGGTGCCCTCGAACTCCTGCTTGTTCTGCCGCGCCGCCTTCTGCTCCTTCTGCTTGGGATCGTTCGGAGCCAGCTCCGGCTCCTTGCGGCAGCAGACGAACGCACAGGCCCGCCATAGCACCACGATGAGGAGCCCCGCGATGAACGTGAAGATAGACGAGAGAAGAAAACACCACCATTTTCGCACGGCGAGGCAGTCATCTTCGACTTCGAGCGGATCAAGGGTCGACGCGGTAGTCGCATCTCCCTCGGACGAAGCCATTCCCCGAGGGCGCGAGGCATCCAGGTCGGCGCGCCATGCACGTGGTGAGAAGCGCGCGCTCGCACGCCGTGACCGCGCGCGACTGTCGGCGAGCGAGCTTACGCGCTGCGTCGGTCGATGCCGCGCGATCGATCGCTCCGCGCACGCGCGACTACCGCGCGCCCGGCGGCCCCGCCGTCCACGCTCTCCCGACCATATGACACGTTGTGCAACTTAGAACATCATCGATCTTATCTCACCGATTTACGACTGATTTTTATGACTGCAGAGGTTTCGGTGCAGATCGCCATCGCCCGAATCGAACCCAAAATCCGGCACATATGAACTTTAGACGCACTCACGTATTAACTTTAGATGAACTAGAGATTTCCTGAATGGGGTATGCGGAGATTCGAACAAAGGTCGTTGAATCGGGACCGTAGCCTGTAGCCTCCGTAGCGCTACGGAGACTGCGTCACAGCCGCTCGTAGCCGGCTACGCGTCGCGATTGGCGGAACGAAAGCGAACGCAACTTTCCAATGTTCGACGCACCCTTTGTGTACGTGAGTTAGTTTTCCTGTTTCATTCCTACACGAAATTAGATATTTTATTCTATAAAGTTTTTTTGTACCTACTTCAATATTTTGTTAAAATGGAAATGCATTGTAAATTGAGGGTGGCAACACTAGAATACTGAAATACCTTATCCTTAAAGGCATTTTCCTGCATATAGGCGTACGTGTTTGGCTTGTTCATACATTATGTATACTATTGTAGGTGGAAGCAATTTATAATTATAAACTACTAACGTCTAAAAGTTAAAAGAAATAATGTGGTTTATACTTCGAGACATACGTAAGTCAAATGAGCTACTTTTAAAACCACTAGACAGTACAAATTAAAGAGGTGGAGCTATAGTGATACTATTTAAGAAACACGTACGTGTCATAGGGGAAAATCGTCAATAGATGGCATTAAGATCGTTAGTAATTGAATAATTGTATTTAGAATCATACTAACGCCATCTATCGATTCAGTTTTAATAAAAACGTAGGTAGGTATCTTTCTAAGACAATAATGTCACTTCATTAACTCTTTAGTATGAACGTCTATAATAATTATGTAGTATAAAATGTCATTATATTCACCCTAGGCTGTATTTTCTGCTTGCTACGCCGGGAGAAAATCTCACTTCCTGGACAAGGTAACTTTGGACAAATCACGGGCGGTAATTCGTAAAGCCCGAGATCGCATATTTATGGCCCTCCTGACAAATTTAAGTACTGGGATGGGACAACCAAAGATACTTTTTCTCCTACTACGGTAAAGAAAAATTTATTACGCACACAAAGTTACCTTCAAGAGTACAGTCAACCAATTTGATTTCTAGGCCACTATAGAACCTTGTCACAATTACAATGATATTAGATTTCAAGCGACTTTCATATGACGTTCACTGTGACAAGGTAGATACGAATACGAAATTGCCTAGGAATCAAATTGGTTGACTGTACCTTATCATGGGTCCGTCAGTTTATAATTTATCTAGTGAGATTATAAACTGGGTTTTTATGTCATAGGGCAAACGAGCAAACGGATCGCCTGATAGAAAGCGATAACCGGCGCTCATAGAAACCTGCAACACCAGAGGAGTCACAAGTGCGTTGCTGGCCTTTCAGGAGGGAGTACGCTCTTTTCTTGCAGTGAGGGAAGTAACCTACCCGTCAGTATATAATCTCACTAGTTTATAAACTATCGGTGGTCACAATTATATGGTGTCATGTATAAAATATATGATATCCATATGGATATCGGTTTAAAATATGGACAAGAAGATAATGTAGATGTGAGAGAGCGTTTGAGAGAGAATGTGGAGAGAGCGTTATAGAACGTAGTTTTCGGTTGGCCGCCGATGATGAATCGCGTACCGATTCGAAACATGTCAGTGTAATGGTGTTAAGGATTTGGCTGACCAGATCTGTTCGCTGTTTTCGTGAACAGGTCGCATTTCTCAACCGATTCTCGCGAAATGTTTTGTTTATCATCACCATCATCATATCAGCCGACAGACGTCCACTGCTGGGCAAAGGCCTCCCCCAAAGTTCTCCGCAACGGTCGGTCTTACGCCGCCCTCATCCAATTTCTACCCGCGATCCTAACCAGTTCGTCGGTCCACCTTGTTGGGGGCCTTCCCACGCTGAAGGCCGCGGTCGCTACTCTAGAACCTTTCTGCCCCAACGGCCTTCGTTCTACGAGCAATGTGCCCCGCCCACTGCCACTTAAGTTTAGCGACTGTCTGAGCTATATCTACATCCTTGGTTCTTTTGCGTATCTCATCATTTCGGGTTCGATCCCGCAAGAAAACTCCGAGCATAACTCGCGAAAACCGATATTTTGTTGCAGTTTCAATAATAACAATTATTTTTGTCGATCCAGTTTTTTCAAATAATAGAGTACATACTTATGACGTAGATTGGAGTGGAACGTTGTTGGGTTGTTCAAATTCGACTTAAATTAATACCCCTGAAAGGTCTGCACTTACTTTTGGCCATCCTGTATGAATGCATTAAAAACTATACAGCTTTTAGGGTTCCGTAGGGAAAAAGACGGAACCCTTATGGGATCACTTTGTTGTCCATCCGTCCGTCTGTCTGTCAAGAACCTTTATTTCGAGAACGCGTGCAGTCCAGTCCAGTGAAGCTGTAAAAAACAAACTTCCACACCCCAGGCGAAAACTATGGAAACAAGCTTATATTAAAATACAAAGCTGTGATTTCCATACGGAATAAATTACAATATAAAAATGAAAATTAAAGGTTTTAAAAGTCAATACCACAAATTCAGCTCATCAAAATTGCCAGTTCAACATTTTGTAGATAGGCAATGAAAAAAGACGATCTGCAACTTTTTTCCGGAGTTAGGTAAGTATATTTATTTTTATAATATTATGACGTTTTAATAACGGACGTTTTAATGTTTGATTTTATTGGGACTGGCCTAAATGAATAATTATTTATACCAAGTAGTTTATGTGACTGTACATAGGTAATTAAGGATATTAAACACGAGTGTGGGTTTATGAAACGCGCCCAAGGCAAGTTTCATAATAACATCACACGAGTGCTTTAATGCCTAATTATGTACAGTTACATACACTACTTTATCTAGGCACATATCATAGGCCTCTATGATGCATTCAGGAGTCGCACATTACGACAAATATTACCCGGTAATGGCGGTAATGAAGTTTTCTGGCAGCTGTCATAGTTTTTTTTTTAATTCAGAGAAAAACTAGAGATGGCCCCAACTACCATTATCGTTCGATATCTTACTTACGTGCGACATTTGTCTAATTTGATGCAAATTGACAATTCATTTCGAACTAAACGTCATCTCGACTGATATTAGAATAGAGGTAAAATCAAATTTCTTTGTTTTCAAAGATGTTCGAAATTTGAATAAATAGTATTATCGAAATCGATGTTATTATTTAGTAATAATAACATTTTCACAGATAAGAAATTTGTTCTAATAAAACAGTCTATTTTTAGGGTTCCGTAGTCAACTAGGAACCCTTATAGTTTCGCCATGTCCGTCTGTCCGTCTGTCCGTCCGTCCGTCCGTCCGTCCGTCCGTCCGCGGCTTAGCTCCGTGATCATTAGTACTAGAAAGCTGAAATTTGGTATGAGTATGTGTATGTATAACGCCGACAGAACAGTAAAATAAAATTAATTAAAAAAATTTTTTTTCGGGTACCTCTCCAACACCTAAAGAGGGGGTGAATTTTTTTTTTCTTTTCAACACTGGTGTGTGGGGTATCGTTGAATAGGCCTTGTAAAAATAATAGGGCCTTCTAACATTATTTTTTGATAAAGTCAGCAGTTTTGTAAATATTCGCTCCAAAAACAAAAAAAATAGTGTGCCCCCCCCTCTAACTTTTCAACCACGGGTCAAAAAAATTCGGAAAAATTCATGTTGATGAGGCCTTATAAGTAGACCCCGTTATCTTGTCGCACTGACATTACTTGTCACTAGAGCGTGAATGCTTTTTTTTATCGACTATCTAAATGTCGATAGTGTATGTCACTGATAATTTCAAAGAGGTGTCACTAGGTACTACTTATTAGTTTCTGACCCACTGAAAAGCGTGAACGGGGTGAATAAGTAGGCCATACTGAACAACTTTCACTATGCGGCTAACCCTGAAATCTCAAAAACATTTTTGGACTTTTCATACATTACGAGTTTTACGAAAGACACAAGCAATAAAAGTCTAGAGTGACGTTAGTTAGGATTAATCATATATTCTCCACAATAATTACAATAAATTTTACACAACTGTACATCGTCACCGTAACTATGGGTTAAATAGGGATTTTCGTGATGACAAGTTCCACATTGGGCGGCAACTGTAAATCCTGCGGAATGTTCATGCGAAAGATACACTGACCAGCCCCACAACACGTTAAAAAACAAAAGCTTTTTAATAGCTGTTGGTAATGGTAATACAAAAATAGCTGTTGTTGTACGTTCCACCTAAAAATAACAAATAGGTACTTTTTTTTTATTATTAATATTGTTATAAAAAATAATATATACTTACAATAATAGGTACTTACAATCATCGTCAACAAAAATAAAATTTAACAATACAATTACAAATAAATACCACTTATAGCATTGAAGTTCCCGATTTGGAGATAACGAGTTACTTTTCGTTGTACATTTTTAACAATGCTACGCATAGTAAGGTTAAATAATGTTACATCTTTATTTACATAAATTCTATGTTTCATATTGATAATTCGTCAAAATTATCTGCCATTTTGAAAATAAAGTACCTATTTTTGAAGTTTCTTGGAAATAAATTTGTGTGCAAAAAAAATAAAAAAAAGTAGCCAGGACGAAACAATTTCGAAAGTATGTAGAGGTATACATATATGGACTCATTGCTGTTTTAGCTCTGCAAAGCAAATTAAGATTTGTTCTAAATTTTTTGAAGTCATGCTGCGTCTCCTATTTGAAAAGATCCATTTTAAGAATGAAAAACTTCTTTCCACTGCGACAGATGTGACAGGAGCGTACTTAAACAAAGAGAAGTATTGGAGGCTGGGTTTGCATGGATCTTCGCCCATTACTTCTACTTCTAAGCCTCTGTTAAGCGTATCAATTTTTTGCAATGTATTAAGTATATCCAACATTCTTTTTTAATGTTAACGATAGCTTTTTATAAATATGCCGTCCCTTTTCATGCAACACTAACTTCGACAACTGCTTCTTTACGTCGTTTACTACGGCAATTGATTCTGAAAGCTCAATTGTAATAGGTAAATCATTTATCTAAGGTTATCGCTTCTCGTAAGGCCAATAAGGTTATGTACTTATTTATAAACAAAAAGTTTTAATTGAAATTGAGTATACACTTAAAAGGCGAAAATTCAATTGCATTATATAAACATCGATACCAAGAAGGTCGATAAAAAAATCATTCACACTCTACTGAAAAACAATATTTATGCGACAAGATAACGGGGTCTACTTATAATACTTTTAATGAAAACTATATTGAACAAAATCGGTCGAGCCGTTTTTGAGTTATCGCCAAATTTCAATTTTTTCTTTAAAAGGTCGTAAGTTGACTTCCAGAAGGTAATATATATAATAGTGATTACAGTTTCTAGGGCGTTTACGACCTTTTTAAAGAGCTTAAAATCTTTCTTCACGTAAACCTCGGAAAACAGCAGTTTATTGTGAAGGATGAGTAACTACGGAACCCTACACTGAGCGTGGCCCGACATGCTCTTAGCCGGTTTTTTTTATAGTGGTCATAATGTGCGGTTCTTGAACGCATCATGGAGGGTTTATGATATTTGGATAGATAAAATCATTTAAAATATAGTATTTATTTAAAGTATACGTATAACAATTTTCTAACACAATACAGTTTATCTTTTCGTTAAAGCAGTGTTTTCATAGTTCGTACGGAACTATCGGTGCGCGAGACCGACTCGCACTTGACCGGCTGTTTTATTTAAAATAGTCGACGTTCAAGCTATCAAGTTACGATTATGGTATAGGTAATGGCACTTTGCAACGATGGAGACAAAAGGACGCCTTCGACGGAAACTTTATCAAACTGGATTACCATATCAAACGGATCCAATAGTGTCTTATCGAGCGCATACTTATTAGATTTACCTACTATCTTAGACAAATAATAAGTTCTCCTCTACAGCTGGCATTTTTGACCGATACGGTTTGTGTGGTCATTACAAGATAAGCTCTCAAGTGAAATTCAGACATTTAATAAAATTTCATTTATACTTAACTAGCGACCCGCCCCGGCTTCGCACGGGTGCAATGCTGATAAATTATGCATGTATTATACATACAAACCTTCCTCTTGAATCACTCTATTTAAAGTAGTTTTAAAGATCTAAGCTATAAATAGGGACAGACAGACAGACAGGAAGCGACTTTGTTTTACACGATGTAGTGATTATGTGATATTTTTGTCGATTCTTCAAAATGGCGGAAATGAGGGTCGAAAAGGGAGAAATGATATTTCAGCCATTCAACAGCTTACAGAACTACTAGTGTTTAAAACAGTCCAAGTTCTCAAGTGACAATGAACGTATAATGGCTTCACAACGATCCTTCGATCGAGACGGAGGGACGCCTTCGACTAAACTTTACGAAACTTGATTAGCATATCAAACGCATCCAGCAGCATCTTATCGAGCGCATACTTAATAGATGTGCTATCTTAATATAATTAAGAGGAACATCTAAGTATAAACTTACTTAAATTGAACTATCAGAAAGCTATGTACCTACAGTAAAGGAAACTGAAACGCGTAACTTTTTGACCCTGTGTCATTGTGACAAGAGCGAAAAAGGTACTTGTTTCAATTTCCTTGACTGTACCTATTTTTTGACCGAGCGTTGTTTCCGTCCCAGCTCACGTTAAAATGATTTTGTAAGTCCGAATGTTCAGATGTCCAGATTTCCGGTTGTTCTCCTCTACAGGTTGCATTTTTGACCGATACTTGTGAAATTTTGTAAGCAGTAGGTAGGTACGACACTTTATACTCTCACCATCTGTACCTACACCTTATTAACACAAATTATAACAGGTCTATCACGATATTTATTATTTAACTTTTTCATGAAGGTAAATAAGAAATAGCGTGTTAATTTTTGTAAGCAGGTTAGATAATTTGGCATGTGTTTTCTTTGTCGATTCTTCAAAATGGCAGAGATGAAGGTCGAAAAGGTAAAAAGGCTCACTGAACTAGGTACTAGTGTTTGAAATAGTCGCCGTTTTCCAACTCTCAAGTGACAATGAACGTATAATGGCTTCACAACGATCCTTCGATCGAGACGGAGGGACGCCTTCGACTAAACTTTACGAAACTCGATTATCATATCAAACGCATCCAGCAGCATCTTATCGAGCGCATACTTAATAGATGTTCTATCTTATATAAGTATAATATGAACATCTATATACTTAAAGTGAACTATCAGAGAGCTAGGTATGTACCGTAAAACGGGGTTACTTTAGGAAATTACGGGGGCTACTTTGATAGATTTTGGTTATAAAAACACAAATATTCATAGTGCGATTGAGCAAATGAAGTGAAAGGTTAGGTCATTGTTGAAGGTAGGTATTGCAATGCCACAGATAGTAAAAAAAATAGGATAAGATAAGATAAGATAAGATATTTATTGAATAATAACTTATTTTACAATTAATAATAACTATAGCCTAAGACATTCTACTTGGCAAAAAATTACATGCGCCTGAACTAGGATTCCCTGTGTTTCAGGCATAAAGAGGACTAACTTATTAACAATTTCTTAAATAAATAATCATAAACACATTAAATGATAAATTATAGATCGGATACAACAATATTTAATTAGAATGAATACAAGAAAATCAACTTAGAACAATCAGTAACTTCTCTGTATCTTCGTATGACATATTTTGTAGTGCTTCCCGGAGTGTTTTCTTACATTTCGCGTAACTGAGCGGATATATATCCAGCTTCGTATTAAGCCTACTGTACAGGAGAGGACCCAGTGAAACAAAAAATCTGAAACAGAAGTGACTCCTTCGAATAGTTTTAGAGCAAACAATATCCTTGCGCCGTTTATTAGTATACTCAGTGCTATAAGGGATTGCAGCGTGCTGTTTTAGGACCGTGCTTAGTATAAATAGTTGCCGAACGGTTAGTACTTCACAAGACTTATAAAGAAGGTTAGTAGGGAAGAGGAAAGGACGGGAAGTGGAAACCTTTAGAATTGCTCTTTGAGCTCTTTCTAAGTTTAATAATGTAGTTTTGGCCAGCCCGCCCCATGAGGAAATGCAGTACGTTAATATCGATTCACATAGGGCAAAATAGACTGGTTTGATTAACTGTGGGTCCGCAAATGAACGCAGTTTTTTGAAAACAAATATCAACTTACGAACTCTATTGCATAACGCTGCGGTGTGATATTTAAAAGAGAGAGCATATAAGGATATGGCGTATGGCTTTTCCAAAGTAGCCCCTGCATTTTAAAGTAACCCCGTTTTACGGTACCTATTTTTTGGCCGAGCGAGCGAATTAAGCGACTTGTTTCCGTTCCTGCACCTCTAGCACAACTGTGACAATCGACTCTTTCTCCGCGAGAAATATTACCTATCTTTTTCTTCGCTGTACCTACTGTGAGAGAGTGACGGGCAATACTAGTCGCGCAACAAGTCGCGAAGCGTAGTTGTGCTAGACAGGCAGCTCGCGTTAAAATGTTTTTTTTTTTTTTTTCCGGCTGTTCTCTTCAACAGGTCGCATTTTTGATCGATACTCGTGAAGTTTTGTAAGCAAATTTGATACTCAATTATGTGATTTTTTTGTCGATTCTTCATTCAGAAATGATGGTCGAAAAGGGAGAAATATGTTATTTCAGCCATTCGGAAACAGACTCGTGAGGTTTACAAGAGCCAACGTTTTAGGTCTTATAGCCTAACAAATGTCAGTTCGGCCCAGGGATAGTGGAGCCACAAACAGTTTTCATATGGCAATCATGAGCATACGTCATAATTATTATAGTGGCTTTCATTAAATGTAAGTAGCGATTCGTCAAGTATTTATATTTAACCAAATTCAAAACATTGTTTACCGGAATGCTGCTAAATCCTTCATACTTCTTCCTACTGAAATAAACTTGACTTTCATCACTGTGGATGAATTACTAGAAATTTGCGGAGTATTTAGTCCTGTTTCCTCTTTGTTTACATCAGTGACATTCACCGACTTTCAACGTCAGTTAACAAAAATTTGTCGTTACCGGTAAAATAAATTAGTTACCACTAAAAATCTGCAATATGGCGTCGGCTGATAAACACCCTGTTGGGTTTTACAAGTAACAACGATCATATAATGGCATTTCAGGATTCTCCGATCGAGACGGAGGGACGCCTTCGATAGAAACTTTACCAAACTGGATTAGCATATCAAACGCATCCAATTATCTTATCGAGAGCATACTTAAGTATTAGATGTTCTATCTTATAATGAGAACGTACTATATAGGTAATGTTTTTTTTTTATTGTGGCTTTCATCTTCTTGCTGAGCAAGTGGTATTTCGCCAATGACTCGTTTCGAATCGCACACGGCGACAAGATTGAGGATTGATATCACGTTGTACGGTGAGGTGCTTTTTGTAAAGTGAGAGCAATTTACAAAAAACCACGCGGTCTATCGCGCCTTGATCCAAGAAGGGCTATGTACGCTTCAAGTTGAATTCTTCATTAACCATTCACTCATTCGTTAATTCACTGCACAATACGCTATCAATAGTATTGATAGCGTATTGTGCAGTGAATTAACGAAATTCAATACTACACATTGAACAACCAAAATGAACAAATAACGAACAACGAAACATAAAGGCATGCGGCCATCTTGAGTCACGAACCGGAAGCCCGGGTAATGTTAAATAGGGATGACGGATGTTGAATTCATACTGTAGTTATATGACCACCGTGACCATCACCACCACTGCCGTCGTGTTGTGCGGTTGTGATAATGTCCTATCTTATTAGATATGTGCAACTAAAGTACCAACTAATTGTTGCAATGTGTCTGAGGCAACCCTGTGCATCTTACACGCACACATTGACACTGACATTCAAGATTCAGGGGGCAATTCGACCAATTTCAGAGAGATGATGGAGATCTCTGCATTCCATCGCCATCTGTCACTTTTGACGTGTCCCTACTTGAAAAGTGGCGATATCCCTAGGACATCGCAACTTCGTCAATCCGGTCGCGCTTAATTTGCGTTTCCTTTCCTTTGTATGTGAAGGCATAAATAACAGGCGCATACTTTAACTTGACCGTGTAGTGTGTGAAATTAGTCAGTTACATTTCGTTCAAAACAGAAATTCATATGCATGGAATAGCATTTTTGACAAATATTATCACCTTCGTAATTCCAAAATTGAGATGAGATATGTCACTTGAAGCTCATCGCTTTTTAATGACAGTTCAAATGCGATATCACTGTTATCTAATAGAGTTATGACGTATTGCGATCTCTCAAACGGCATTTTCGAATTAGGTCCCAGTTTTTAGTGAACCCGTTTCGTAGTTTAATATAATTCCAAGTAGTGTGAAATGTTGTAAAATAGTAGTAGCCAAGTTACAACTTGATAATAGTAGAGAAGCATTATCCTTGTTTCATCAGGACCCTACGATCGCTGACACGACATCTCCGAAGACAGATAGGCAGCGATAGGGGTTAAATGCGACAAGATGAACGACGCGATTACCCCTTATCCGATCGAATGTCAATTGGACTGCTAATTGTAACACGATAGGAAAAGCCGACCTACCGAGATAGGGCCGACACAATTTCACGTAAACTCAATTATTTGTAAACTTAATAATCAGAATGCACATTAGCGTACTTACTGGTAATTTTTTTAAGGACTATAGAACAACCAATGCTCACTAAAATGTCTGTCAGTGCTCTTCAAAACCTCGTATCTACTTAGTAAATTGATACTCAGATACGAGCTTAGTTTTAACCCTTAAATGCATGGTGTAAGATGCAGCTTACATAAACAAAAATGAATTACTGGTTGAAAACTAGAAACATTTATTTGAAATAACATAATATTTTATAATATTGTGTTTTTTTTAATTCATGCATTTAAGTACCTAGGTATTTGTTAATTAGCGAGTTTTGGTTGTCAACAGACGATGTATACCTTGAACTATTACTTGATTTTTAGGGTTCCGTACCCAAAGGGTAAAAACGGGTCCCTGTTACTGAGACTTCGCTGTCCGTCCGTCCGTCCGTCCGTCTGTCACCAGGCTGTATCTCAAGAACGGTGATAGCTAGACAGTTGAAATTTTCACAGATGCTGTATTTCTATTGCCGCTATAACAACAAAATACTAAAAATAAAATAAAATAAATATTTAAGGGGGCTCCCATACAACAAACTTGTTATACATTATGGTACGGAACCCTTTTCATACGCGAGTCGGACTCGCACTTGCCCAATTTTTATTTATTTTATTTATTTAATTATTGATAAAAACACAAAGTAAAATGGAAATGCGTAACTTGGCATTAACTCGTAACTCTTGGATTACCGGACCAACGTATCAACCACTCCACCACCGTAACGCCAGGAGACCTCTCGGTATTTTATTAAGCTTTGTGGTGTTTATTTACTTGAAAGGCTTTCCACATTAGCAACGTCTATGTGAAAACGTCAACATTCAAATCTTACCGCACTTTTTTACAGCAGTGTACGAGTCGAGTAAGCGAAAGTGATAAATAATCAATTTTGTAATACTACCTACATTAGGTACATCCCTAGGGCGGTCAATTCGTGAAATATGTTTCTGTAAATATGCGATCTAGGGTTTCATGAATTACCGCCCGTGGTCTGTCTAAAGTTTTACGTCTTGCCTTGGCCAAAAAGTAAGATTTTCAAAAAAAACTCACAACGGGGAGAAAATCTCACTTCCTGGCTTCGAGGGGTACAAGTTTTTTTTTTATATAATATAGATAGATAGATTTTTTATTTGTAATAATCATAGACTGTCAATATAAGCTATAACACAATCATAGCCATTAGTATTATTACATATAGAATAAGGTACCTGCACCATGTAAGGCCCACCTTACAAATAAATAGCAAAAAAAAATATTGTTTGTAGCAAAAAAAATAAAACTGCGTTTCTATATAATCAGTCGTTTATTACTTTACTTAAAAAGAAGGAAAATAATCTTTGGAATCAACATCTTCTATTTATTAACATATATTTTTTAAAAACAATCGTTTGGGCTTTATTTGGCACCCTATCCCTTAAAAAGGCCCAGCCTGGGCCTTGTTAGGATATATGTAGTTAACACTTTTATTAATCTCACTTAAGTGTTAATTTTATTGTATCTTTATAATTAACAATATTGTTTTATTAATAAACACTAGTACTAAAGTCATAACATTCACATACCTGTTTTAAAACCCTAAACAGGCAATTTTGTAACAAAAAATCAACAAAAAATAACTTTTCATAATGAAAACAAACCAAAATTCTTTATAAAAATAAAGTTCAACGTATCTCCTTCAAGTTACTCTAATTATTCATTTATTACATATAATATGCAGTCTAAGTAGTCAGTCTTTCAGTGCTTTCAGGTGCAGTCTAAGTAAGTAATTATAGTAATCAACCAAGACAACAGACACTAAGTAAATAAAAAATAGCACAAATCAAAAGAACAAAAACAACGAAAAAATTATCCATTTTGGCACTATTGGCATTGAAATTCTTTGTCTTCTGCTGTAAGTCCAACGCAAACTTCGTGGTACCAAGTGCGATAGGTGTTGCATTGCCGCATATCCATGACACGGTCTTCTTGGCAAGCCTTGCAAAACCATACACCAGCGGAAGCAGTTGCAGACGTTTCAGTTGTTAAAGTAGTCGACCGTCCTAGATTTCATTCTATTATTTCTGTCTTCAAATGATTCCTTAGAGTCCTTCTCTGAATGTGATACCTTTTTGAGGCGTCGCGTTGAGATAATATTAGTCTTTGGACTGCTTTTACAGCACTCTCCAGCTGCTGGACTGTCCAGGTTGCTCTTTTCCGAGGTATATTCTCTTGCTCCATGTTCTTTCAAAAAAATAAATTAAATAAAATTATTCTATTTTTCATTGACGTAATAAGGCCCATAGTCATAATAGGTGGGCCTTATTAAGAAAAACGGTAGGTACTCTTAAACTATTCTCGCAAAAAAAATACCACAGAGAATCTTGCATAAAAACAATTTTAAAAAGATTCATTTACATCTAAGAGATACCTGAAAGCAAAAATAATAAACAATTTTAGGAATAACCTAAAGAAACTTACGACTTTTGAAGGCCAGTTTTTGTAAAACCTCACGTGCGGTCACGAGTGTAACTATTTTGTGACTGCAGGTTTGAACAGGTTCGCGGCCGAGTGTTGACGCTTTGGTGATGGCGGCTATTTTGTCTATTGTATCAACCGTCAAAACTTCAAATCGCTGCCACTATTTTTAGCGGGATTTTTTAAATGTGGGCTTTATTAGGCACTGGGCCTTACATGGTGCAGGTACCTTATTAAATTAAATTCGGTATTCTTATTTTACATTTGGTACCTACACATATATTACGTAGGTACGGAACCAATAAGTCAAGTGGTACAAATAATTTAATTTATATTGAGATTAAGTAGTTAATGATATTGAATAATATACTGAATACTTATGGACATCCTGCATCGAAATATCATCAAATGTTGACGTGTAAACGATATGGTCAGTTTTAGCGAACCACATGATGAAAATATTAATTCTACGACCCGGTCACGACATATACCTACAGTAAATACCGTGTTACCTTAAAGGTGCGTCTACGCTAGGCGAGCCGAGCACGAGCCGAGCACGAGCCGAACACAATTCGTCTAATGTGGACCGACTTACAAGCCTCGAACGAGCGCGCTGCGAGCGTTTCGTTCGTGCTCGGCTGCGTTCCGCCAGTTGTCGGTTTTTTGACGAACACAAAGGGATTTGCTTCGCGCTCGCAGTGCGCTCGAGGACGTGTTCGTTGTACGTACACACTTGACGCCGCCAACGACGAAGCCAAGAACGCTCCGCTCGTGCTTCGCTCGTGCTCGGTTCGTCTAGCGTAGACCCACCTCGAATCTCGTTCCTGGAGCCAACCTAGCGTTGGGGCGCGTTCATGTAAACCTAGCCTTAGGGTGCGACTCCACTGAAGCGAACCGGAAAAGTATGGAAACAAAGTTTATTCTTTGAATATTTAAAGTTTCCTATTATTATTCCTTGTGTAAATGTTAGTAACCGTTAGGCCACCCCCAAAAGATAAATAAGTTTCTGTCAAAAATTTCATTTTAGTGACAAGCTTTTATAGCCGACTATACTTTTTTTGGATATCAATCAAATGCTCACTGCGACGATTCTAAAGAGCCCAAGCTCGGTAGGATTGTTTTTTCTATTATAGAGTTCCTATAGCCACCTTCCGGCTCCAAAACCAGATCAGCCCCTTGGTACCATATTATTGTATTGTTATCAAAGTTAAGTAAGTATGCAAAATTTCAGCTCAATCAGTTGACGATATCTGCTTCAAAATTAAGTTGCAAGATTCCACCCGAACAAACATACTTACATACATACATACAATGCAAGTGTTAAATAAAAGCTTGTAAATAAAAAATAGAACATCCACTATTAAAACATCTGCATATTGTAAAAATATATATAAACAACAAACAATAAAGTGTACTGGCAATTTTCATAAGCAGAATTTGCGTTATTGACTTTTAAAATGTTTATAATCATTTTTATATTGTGATTTTGTTATTTATTCGTTGAGGAAATCACAGGTTTGTATAGTAATTTAAGCTTGTTTCCATACTTTTGGCCTGGGGTGTAAAAGTGAAGCGGAGAGATACCCAAACAGCATTACTTCAATAAGAGATACGAAATCGAGTTGATTGAAGAACCTAACGATCAATCCGATATACACGAAATACGCATATATACGGACGGGTCAAAGACACAAACAGGGACAGGAGCTGGAATATACTCACCTGAAATAAACGTAAACATATCAATAGCCTTAGGCAAATATAGTTCCATCTTCCAATGTGAATGCCTTGCCATCACACAGGCTGCTAAGGCAGTTGCTGCGCGAGGTATCAAAGACCAAAAGATACGTATTGTTTCCGACAGCGCTGCAGTCTTACGAGCTCTGGAGAATAAAACAATCAAATCCGGGCTCATACTAGAGTGTCACTCAGCGTTGCAAACGATCGGTTCGAATACGATCACGTTGCAATGGATTAAAGGGCATAGTGGGTCTCTAGGTAACGACGCAGCCGACCAGCTGGCAAGGAGAGGGTCCGATCAATCGGCATTTGGCCCAGATCCTTTGCTCCCCTTGGCGTTTAATCAGCTGCGTACATGGCTTCGTCACAGAACACGATCACAACACGCCGATCAATGGGCAGAAACCAGTACATGCAGGCAGTCCCGGGAAACAGTCCCATACCCGGACATACGCCTGACAAAGCGCTTATTATCGCTAAGCAGGCCTGCCCTGCGAGTAGTAGTAGGCACTATCACTGGACACTGCACACGTAACAAGCACTTATATGTTCTAGGAATGACCGATAGCCCCCTATGTAGGGGATGCCTGTCGGCCGAAGAAACAGCTACCCACGTGATCCTGGAATGCGCCGCCGTAGTTAAGCAACGGGCTGAAATCCTCAAAGCACCGAGGTCACTTCGTGAAGCCTGTGGAGACACCAGGAGAATCCTGCGCTTCTGGACAGAGTTAGGCTGGCTAGACTATTAGCTGGCAAACATGCACGCACAACGGCCCGAATATACACGGGCTAAGTGCCGAAAACGGAGCCCATAACCATAAGTGAAGCGGAGCTGAGATACAGATTTCAACTCAGGCGATTGGTCGATTCCGCACGTCTCTCCACCTCAGTGGAAACGCACCCTTAGGCTACCTGTGTGTGAGTGGAGCCGAGATGTGTAAATTGGACCAATCATATTCCTCAGATTTAGAGGCACTCATTTTAGACTTCACAAAGACAGCCTGCTTGGTTCATTTTCTCACAGGCAACCTTGTTGAGGTTATCCATTTCAAGATACGTAGTAGCGGCATCTGTTTTATGTTGGTAGATAAAGTTGTTCAGAATCAGTTGTCATAGTTCAAGTAAGTTACGTTAGATGGCGCTTCCGGCATTCTCCGGCTACATTACATGGCCGTGCAATCCTGTGAGCTGTATCGGTTACCTTGGTTCTTCAGCGGATAACCTCATTACATAACGCAATATAACAATTATAATACACTTAAACACTACTTCATTAATTTTTAAAAGCATTGATCCCTCTTTTTACACATTATAAATCAGTAAGAACTTTAAATGTCATTGTCAATGAACTATAATAGTAAATATTGTTAAAATTAAACAAAATATTCTAAACAACATATTTTAATTCAGATGGTTCTTACACACACTAAAAAATAAATGCTCACTTTGATATTACTACTTAACATTACAATACCTACTTAAGATAAATATTACTTTACCATGAATTTTCATGATTCTCAACGAAAGTTAATGACAGTAGGACATCTGCCACGATATACGACGGGAGGTCATGTCATTGGCCACGAGCAGCGGTACTCCCACACAAAGTCCGACTCACTGGCTATACAGCCCTGATACAGTTCAAGTCATGTTTAAAAAAAAAAACATGACCAGCGAGGAGCAAGCTTCGGCCATAGGCATAAAGTCAAACCAGGCTCTCTTCCAAGCAAATAAAATGTCAAACAAACAAAGTGAGTCAGTTGGTTTGACAGTTCATTTGCTTGGAAGAGCGGTTTGACTCTAGGCGTATTTGGGGGGGCGGCCGGGTGGGCCGTGCCCACTCTAATGCAGTTATTACACTTTCCTAAATTAGTTACTGACGATACGGATGGAGCAATACGAATAAGCGAGAGGGAGCTATCTCCATACGTGTCTCGCATATTGCTGCATCCCTTTCGTCAGTGACTAATTTAGGAAAGTGTAACTGCCCCATAATATTTAGTGCCCAACCCAGGATGTTGGGTTACCGATAGAAATGTATGGCTTCATCGCTATAGGCCATGGCCAGGCCTTCCCAGACCCTGTCCTACAGATAATCTTAGATACGCCTACGGCCATAGGCGAGAGCGGAAGGTCCGAGCGCGTTGTCTCGCTCATTCTTATGTCTGACGCTAGCCACTCCGCTAGTCGCACGAATACGGCCAGCCTGTCAAGCGCAACTATGCTTCGCGACTCTTGTCGCGCGACGTAGCGTCACCCGTCACTCTCTCACATCACTGTACAGAAAGAGACAGTTAATACATCTCGTGCGAGAAAGAGTCGCGTGTCAGTTGCGCTAGAGGTACAGGCCGTATAGATGAGAACAAAAAGCGAAAAGGGCACCGTTTATCGCTACGATTAACAACTCAAGACACACAACTTTTGAGTATCAATTCAAATAGTTTTCGTCTTTTTAGTTTTATCTTAACTTACGCCTTTTTGTATTAGTTTTGACAAGACTTGGCATCACCTTCTGGTACTGTCTCTCCAATCCATTTCAGATATGGCGGGTTACCATTCTTGATAGGAAGAGAGATGACTTCACACACTTCGTATGGGTGGTTGGAGCGGACGTAAGTTGTCAGCTGGTCCACTTGAGATGTCCTTGTCTTGATCATCAGCAACAGCTGTGAAGGGATGAAAGAAATAAAGAATTAGTTAAATCTACTATTTGTAATGTTTTATTTGGAAACAATCATTTCTGGCATTAGCTGAGCCATCTACCTTTTCATTGTTTTATATACTATACAACTGCTATTATACATGTTTCATAACCAAAAATGTACAAAAACAATGAATAAATGTCTTATTATTATTAATCGGACGCATTTGGCTCAGTTTGTAGACACCTGCATAATGAGTTGGCGGTCACGGGTTCGAATCCCGGCCGGGGCAAATATTTGTGTGATGAACTCGAATATTTGTTCTTGGGTCATGGATGTTATCTATATATGTATTTATATACTATGTATATCTTCGTCTAGTTCCCATAGTACAAGCTTTGCTTAGTTTGAGACTAGGTCAATTTGTGTATGATTGTCCCTTAATATTTATTTATTTTAATTGTTTTTTCACCACACACCACAAAACATAAGCAAATTGCTACTATATAAATACAAAGATGAATAAACATAAAAAAGATCATACATGATCCATACCGGGACTCGAACCCGGTATTTTTCGATTACCAACCCAATGTATGTGACGCAACACGGAACATGGAATGGCGGTGAAGCATCTCTGAATAGTTTAATATAACATATTTGACCAGTTGACCAATGTATTTGGCAGGAAAAAGCAGGTCACCAGTGCATGGCGTATCCATTCGGATTGGTACTCAAAGGGCATAGTACTTAAACTATAGTTATAACTTACAGTTTTTGAGCTGCTAAATTGGTTTGTAGGGTTTATGTTTTGTATGCATGCATGTAAACACTTTATCGTGCTCAAAAACAGATGCAAATACGTCTATAAGAGATAACACAAGTCCAAATGCAAATTTATCTCTTGTTTGCCCTTTTGTAGTAAAAGTTTACTCTTACTTGTTTTATTGAAATTCCATCAGTGACTTCCATAAAATTACGCTATAATCTTTTAATATTTCCTTCAGTTTCTGCAACTATCACACATTTAATTCAAACCATTGAAGTGGATTACATGCGTATATTAATTATTTGAGTCTCCCTGATGTTTTGGCAACATTCTAGTTACCGTTGCAAATTAATATATGGGATGTAACCCGTTTAAATTGTTTTATTGAAATACATTTTTTTATTTAAGTACCTCACTGTCCTCATTGATGTCTCCCTTCCACGTGTAGACGGACGTGACCTGTGGGATGATGTTGACGCAAGCAGCCAATTGTTGCTTCACAAGTCCGTGAGCAAGTGTTTTTGCCACTTCATTATTTGGCACTGTCACATAAGCCACAGAGTATTTGTCTGGAAATGATTATAGGTTTTTGTTATAAATTGTTATAATATTGTATGTCTTTGCCATGTCTCGCCAAAACGGCATTATTTTATCGTATGGTGTTATCAGGTCACTGAATAATCAAACTGTTACCTACACTTAGCTTTATACGATTTTAAATACACGATTTGAAATATTCTTAATACACTGGTAATTCATTTTTCACTAGGTTGCGGTGAAGTAGAAAAGACGGTTATGATTTTTCTTCTATAAGGAAAAGGATGGGGACACCTCCCAGTGGAGTAATAAGTGAACAAATAAGGGTGACAAGCAAAGTAGATAAGTTAATTTTAGTTACCTGCATCCACGCTGCCGCTACCACACACTGCTGCGTTATTACTCAAATTTGCTTCAGCCATGACAAAACAAGGACGTAATATGGATAAATAAAGCGTAAATATTGATTTTCTGTTTAAAGCTTTTAACATATTACACTTTTCTCCAGATATGGCTCAGAAATTCGCTCGGTTCAGTCGGTTCAATGCGTAATGTTTAATGTTTATTTTATGATCTTTTGACAGCTGAGTTTTGGCAACTGAAACTGAACTGACAGCCAGGGCCCAGGGTGGCCATCTTTAAACCACATATCCTGCCTTACTTTGCCTAAAAACCTACCAAATCCTGCCAAAACCTGTAGTAAAAAATTAGGCAAGTGCGAGTCTGACTCGCGCATGAAGGGTTCTGTACCATAATCTATAACAAGTTTCAAGTTCAAGAATTTTATTTCTCATAAGAATAACAACATTCACTTACTTATAGGAGAAAAATAATTATCACAATTAGTTAGTAACATATGCAAACAAGAATTAAAGGCATTTTTTTTAAGTGTAAATATAAAAAATTGATAATTAATTAACATAATCGAAAGGTAGCACTCGGCCGATCTGAGCGCGACTAAATAACTTCTTTAAATACAACTTGCGTTGCGAGTACGCAGATCGAGCGCAACTGGATGCGGCATGATACAAGCAGTATTAATATTATGTATTTACTATTGAAACGAAAACAGAAGATGGTTATATAACTTTAATAATTCCAATAATTAAGTTTAAACTATTATTAAAATTTATTCAAGTAACATTGTCTCTATACACGATGATTTTTAATCGGTGATCAGGAGTAGAAAAATATTAATATCCAGCTAAAATTAAACCTAATAGGCGAGGGCTCATGCAATTACCTCACTGTTTATTTAATTAAAAGTTGAAACATAATTAAACCTAACAACCACTAGATACACGGTCATCCTACATAAATTTATTAAAAGTACGATACCTACGTCAAGTGTCATCGCTTTGGCGGGAAATGTTACGAAATTTCCTACGACTTTGTATAGGTAATGACAATGACAAGTTATTACTCATTAATTGTCATTGCCATTAAATTATTAAAAAGGTTGTAAGCTTACAGATACAGATTAGTATGGTGACAAGGAATTTAAGACAAAATTGATATTTTAAATAAAAATTATCAAAGAAAAATAAAAGTTTGTTTTCATGTAATTTCGACTTCAACGTGACCGCCATCATTTACTGAGTTAGAAAAGTTGGAACCTGATCACCGATTAAAAATCATCGTGTATATTTATTTATTTATTTAAATTTATGTGAAATTGTAGATTACAAATATGTTATGTAAGTTTTTTGTATGGGAGCCCCCCTTAAATATTTATTTTATTTTATTTTAAGTATTTGCTATTATAGCGGCAATAGAAATACATTATCTGTGAAAATTTAAACTGTCTAGCTATCACCGTTCTTGAAATACAGCCTGGTGACAGACGGATGGACGGACGGAGGGACAGCGAAGTCTCAGTAATAGGGTCCCGTTTTTACCTTTTGGGTACGGAACCCTTAAAATGCCTAAATGCTGCCAACTTCATTTCATTTGCTGTTGTTTTAAACTCTTAAACCATGGAAAGTAAAAATACACATATGTATTTGCTAAATTATATTCAATGAAACGTTTGCATCGTATTCTTCTATTACGACGAAAATAAATGATCTTGCTCCCACTTCGCTCTATTACGCTCTATCATATTTTCGCTTCATCGCCACCAACAATAATAACCATCGCCGACGTAATATTAGTTAAACAAGATGTTATCAACTAAACTATGAAATCTAATGCGAATCAGAAGAATCTATGACTGACTGAAATCTAAACCACAAAATACACACACACACAAAGTGGGTAGTTTAGTTTAGAGAGAGACTGTACGTACGTTATAGTTATAGGTTGGACAATACAAATGTTTAATTACCTAATAAAATAAAGTAAAAATAGGTAAATCCGGCTAGGTCATGGGTAATTTAGATTTTAGATCCGAGCTGAGTAAATACACTTTAGAAGAAACAAGTCCTTGTAAGGAGTCACTTCCCTTATCTCCAATAGTATCTAGGAAACTATAAAGTAGTTCAACTTTTAGTATTTTTTTTACTAAATATCCACCATCATTTAGTAAAAAAAAATATTTAAAGTTGAACTACTTTATAGTTTCCTAGATACTACAAATATTAAGATATTTACATTTTTAACTTACGAATAATGTGTGGACTGAGTGAGCACTTACAAACGTTTATTATCCAAAAATCTGCCACGTTAGCGGTTTGTTTAGTATTTTACTAATTCCCATATGAGTTTTACTAAACTATACACATACATAGAAGTTTCAATCTGCAGTTTTTCTATCAGAAATTGGGTTTTCGAAAGTGTGCGGATCGAGTGAGCATATACGAAATGATTTGTAAAACTTTAAATACGTAACCAGGTGATCTACAAATTATTACCTACCTTAACCATAGGTTTTACTAAAAATTAGTATAATTATACATATTATATGTTAAATAAACACATTCACAGATTTCGTTGGTAGTTTGTGAGAACTGAGTGAGCATACATTAATGAATGTATTTTATTTATTTATCGTTTTACAAATTAATTTTTAAGTTTTACAATTGTTTTAGAACTTTTACTAAATGATCAGCACAATTTTTCTCATTTTTGAAAGGTCCTCACTCAATCCACACGCACACGCTTATATTTACATATTAACTAGGATATAGAGCAAGAACTGTACATAAAAGACATAAAAGTATTTTATAAATGTATGAAACATGTAATGTCTCATTTTTTTAATGTGGTTACACCACAATTTTTATTTAAACCATGAATACAAAGATCAAAGCTTAAAGAAAAATTGAAAAAGGAGCTACCTGGTGGAAGGATTTTTCTTTAAGCTTTGATCTTTGTATTCATGGTTTAAATAAATATGCCGTTTAAATCGCAACCACAGCGACATGCCAGCGCACGCCGTGTTCCTTTTTTACGATCGTCTATTGTCTGTACAACGAATTCTTTTTCGGCCAGTACATAGCTATTCAGCCAGTGCCGAATAAAGAGGTTTGATTTATTAAAGATGTAAATAGTTTATGAGTAAACGATAAGATTTAAGTTTTTAATTAGGTTAGTGTGTTTAGTTAATAAGATTGTATAGTTTTAGTATTATGTGTAGTTATTAAGACTTATTTACCTAGAAGTTTAATATAGAACTGTTACAGCTAAAATAAGACGCCAATCTTGCCAAAATGGCAGGGACCTGCCACATGTGGTCACACTGCTGACAGCCATCTGACAGCTTAGTCAATGCTGCCAACTGGTAAACTATTTTCACGATGTATTTTTCTAAATAATATACCATATTAAAAAGCGTCCTAATTGAGCTTGTGAAACAAACATTTTACTTTGTGTTTATAGTTGTGTAGTAAATAATAATGATAACAGTTCCTCTCTCTGTAGCCCTAAGTCCCTGTTTCGCTCTCGGCGGCACCCTAGGTTAGTTTTTTTAAAATGTATTTATATTTTGTTTTTCGCTATTGTATTTTACTTTTGACATAATTTATAGTGTAAAGAACCCAATCAAAGATTTAAAATAAATAAGGATAAATAATAAAAAGTAGATAATTATTAATGATTAAGTATGACCACTGTGTTTAAAATTACAAATCTTTAAAACAATTTACCATCAATCAGTTAATAATGTTACTTAACTGTGTAATTGCAGTTACACTTAGATGGACGATTATAATTTTTTATAAGTACACTCCATTCTCCGTTCCAATTCGGACCTTATTTTTTTTAAACTGTGCATAGAAAAATGGGGTTACTAATGTGTTGCACAAAATTTATTGGCATATTTTCGTTTCGCATAGCAACCATTGGCACAATCATCATTTCGCACAATTGCTTTTTGCCTAAATTTCTTGGCATACTATCACTTCGCACACGTTTCTTTGGCAGAATAGTACATTGGCATAATGTCGATTAGAACAATACTCCTATGGTCCAATAATTGTGTCGCCGAAATTTATATGGCATAATATTCCGTTTGCATCCTTTAGTGTAATTATGTTATAGTAATGATGTAGAAAGCATTAATGTCATCCTAAATAATCAAGCTGATTATACATACAATGGATTTTTGAAGGCTATAGGTGCTAATTTAAGATTAGCATAGTTATTTAAGGAATAATCCTTTTTCTTTACTATTTTGCATGTCTTATACTTATATAAAATAAAAATGACAAGTTCTGTGTTTTTTAACCGTCTTACTCCTACTTTCCTCCTACGTCCTACTTTCGGTTTTGTGGGGGACGCAGTTTCAACCTAACCTAACTTAGTTTTCTGGCAGCGATTCGTTTCTGTGAGGCACGCAGTTTCAACCTAACCTAACCTAGTTTTCTGGCAGCGATTCGTTTCTGTGAGGCACGCAGTCAAGTTCGTAAGCCAAGTGGGACCCGCGCGGCTCGCTCGCTTCGCTTGCTCGTTAGGATCGCAGTTCAACCTAACACTCCTCCTCGCTTCGCTCGTCGTCGTACCTAACCTAAGCCAAGTCGGATCTGCCTTAAGGTGAAATTGGTAATGTTAGAAATCGTAAGCCAAGTCGGACCTGCGCGGCTCGCTCGCTTTGCTCGCTCGTTAGAGTCGCAGTTCAACCTAACACTCCTCCTCGCTTCGCTCGTCGTCGTACCTAACCTAAGCCAAGTCGGATCTGCCTTAAGGTGAAATTGGTAATGTTAGGAATCGTAAGCCAAGTCGGAACTGCGCGGCTCGCTCGCTTCGCTCGCTCGTTAGGATCGCAGTTCAACCTAACACTCCTCCTCGCTTCGCTCGTCGTCGTACCTAACCTAAGCCAAGTCGGACCTGCCTTACTTACCTGCCTTGCCTTCGTTTCTGTGAGGGACGCAGTTTCAACCTAACCTAACCTAATTTTCTGGCAGCGATTCGGTTCTGTGGGTATGCTATGGTACAATTATGCCGAAATAAATTCGGCGGAACTTATAATATATTGTGCTACATAAAATTCTGCGAAATAAAAGTTGGCGATATTAGTATTCTGCTATTCAAAATTGTGCCAAATGAATACTATGCGACATAACAATTGTGGTAAGTATATAATTATGCGATAGTATCATTCGGCTAAAAAATATTGTGCGAAAACGGTTATGCGAAATGTATTTTGGACAATAGAGATTGTGCAAGATAAGGGGTACCCAGAAAAATGCACCTACGTGCAGATTAGAAAAGCGCGGGCTAGGATGAGGAGCGCGGGTGATTTAAAGGCCTTTGCAGTTAAGGCGTGCTTAAGGCATAAAACGCCAAAAAAGAATAATAAACGCGGCATAGTTATAACATTTTTGCAGTAATTTATTTTTTCGCGCTCATTTTTAGGTTTCTGTAGTCAACTAGGAAGTCTAGGAACCCTTATAGTTTCGCTATGTCCGTCTGTCCATCTGTCGGTCTGTCTGTCCGTCCGTGGCTTAGCTCGGTGATCATTAGTACTAGGAAGCTGAAATTTGGTATGAGTATGTGTATGTATTACGCCGACTAAACGGTAAAAAAAACCTAAGGTGGGGGTAATTTTTTTTTTCGTTCCAACACTAGTGTGTGGGGTGTCGTTGAATAGGTCTTTTAAAAATAATAGGGGTCTCCGAACATTATTTTTTGATAAAGTCAGCAGTTCCGTAAATATGCGCTCCGAAAATAAAAAAAAAATAGTGTTCCCCCCTTTAACTTTTCAACCACGGGTCAAAAAATTATGGAAAAATTCATGAAAATGAGGCCTTATAAGTACTTTCAATGAAAACTATATTGAATAAAATCGGTCGAGCCGTTTTTGAGTTATCGCAAAAATTCATAATTTTCTTTAAAATGACGTAAGTGCCGCTCGGTGTCCCTACACTTCGAACGTCACACATATTGGTTAAGTGCCATACTATATTAAAACATTTCGATCAATCTGGCGCGCATAGTCGATAACTTCCAGAAGGTAATAAGTAATTACTGTAACTTTGGCGTTTACGACCTTTTTATAGAGCTTGAAATGTTTCTCGTAATTTTCGTCTATTGTGAAGAATGGGCAACTACGGAACCCTACACTAAGCGTGGCCCGACATGCTCTTGACCGGTTTTACAACCTTTTTCTGATTTTAAGTTTCATCTAGTTATCTCGGTGTCTGTAATCAAATCTTGCAAGTAAGATTTATTTTAAACCACTTCCTGATGACCGAGTGAGCTTAAATTTAGTATACCTACCTACGTGTAACTAATTCAAGACAATACAAATTATTTTTGACACCATCACATGAAGCTAGTCTGATGATGGAGCCGAAAGGTGGTCATAGGAACGCTTTAATAAGACGGTGCAATCGTAACAAGTTTAGGCTCTGTAGAATCGTCTCGGTAATAAAAACTAAATTCTTGTCATAAACTTATTTTAGTACCCTATTGGTTCTTACCGGCAGGGTACTAACTACTGTAGGCAGGTAAGTACAATGAAAACAAGAATTTATTTAGAGTAGGTAATACGGCTTCAATGCGGATATGGTAAGTTGAAAAACATCAAAACATCAACAACTTTATTTATCACCGACTAGTGATTTGCCATCTGTTTACTTATTAACAAAAAGCTGATATTGATTAGTAGGTAAGTTACCCATTATATAAATAGTTTGTTTTCTAACTTATTCAGATTGTATTTTATTGGTATGAAATAAAACGGTTTTATTTTAATGTATTTATTAATTTTATATCAGGTGCGAGGCGTCAAATAATCGTAGTAGATATTCTGGTTTACATTATTTTTCAGGAACAAATACTTAAGTTATTAAAATATGTAAAAAATAGGTATGCTGCACGCCTAAATGAGACAGAATTCACAATACATCTTTCATGATTCGATAAATTCAAATTTAAATTCAATTGCAGACAAATACTTAAGTTATTAAAATATGTAAAAAATAGGTATGCTGCACGCCTAAATGAGACAGAATTCACAATACATGTTTCATGATTCGATAAATTCAAATTTAAATTCAATTGCAGACACTTGAATTCTTGCAAAAATTTTGCATTCATTCATTCAAAAATTAAAAGAGTTCAGCGGACTTTACCTAGTCAATACTAATTAAAACTATAGTTTAACTGTAACTACTTGGCCTGTTCTTCGCCTCATTATGCTTCTACTAAAAAAATACAAAACCGGTTATTACATTATAGACATAACTGCTCCAAAACTGGTTTTTACTATGGCAAAATAACCAGTTTTGCAATACCTAACTACGACACCGCAAACAATTAACCCGGGTTTAGAAGGCCGACTTAAGATTGGGTAGGCCCGGCTAGACCTCCTTATCAGTAATTGGTAAAGAAATAAGTTTAGCATGTAAAGTTTGACCAGAAATATATGAGGATTGTCAAGAGAGCGCTATTTATAAAATTAATATGGCAACAATTTTGATGCAACCAATCGCAACCGCACTCTAATGACATTAGTTTAAATACCTGTCAGTTCCTATGGAAACCTCCTCATATTATTTAATGGAATGCACTCTTTTCCTGGCTGTTTTTCGTGTAATAAACACATGTAAACTTTATTTATAATATTACTATCACGATTATGAATGGTTTTAGGCATTTTCTTTGGCGATTGTTACATATATGTCTTTTAAAGAAACCACCGCAATCCACGAATGACATTGACATTGTTGACAAACCATCATAAAATCTTTGCCAGTGTAAGAAATTAATTCTAGTGATATTCCGCAATATGGCGCATCTTCATACCTATTTCTGGTCAGGCTTTAATCAGAGAGTGGGCGAAGCGAACCGATAAAGAGAATACCATCCGAGATCAGGGCTAACGACGTCGTGAGACCAGTGGGGCGAAGTTACCATCGGGAAGAGAATACTTAATTATGATGTACCATGGTACTAGGTACGCCTTTACAGGGTGGAACATAGATCAATATGGGCTTAGAGCCCTTGCTGCGACAATAGCGTAAATCCATATTTGCCGTCGCGGTAAGCGTTCATAGCGGCTGCCCCTACTGATCAGTAGAGAAAGACGCCTGGCTGTATTGTACCAATACTGAAGTTTGTTCTCGTCGGAAATATCTATGGACCTCGCTGATATCCGTCCGTAACGGGCATGCTACGACTAAAGAATGCAAACCGGTAATTCTTTCTATCGGTAATTTACCGGTGATCCGGTAACTTTCGTACAAAAAATTACCGATTTGCGTTCCCTAGCTACGACTTCAGCGGCAAGCGGCGGTCATAGAGAGCGGAAGATCTGAGCGTGGTGTCTCACTCACACGTATGGCAACCGCTTGCAAATCGTGGCTGGACCGCAATTATGTCATTGTATCCTTAGGACTACACTACTCGCCAAGTTGACCGAAGTTGGGCGAATACGTCAGTGTGGAGAGGCACTTCTAGTGGCGGCTTTAGGGGTGGTCGACTGGGGCGGCCGCCCGGGGCCTTTCTTTTACCAGTACTACGGCGCCTAGGACGCCACATCGCCAAATAATGGATAATTCGCCCAGAGCGCTTCTATGGCTAAGGCCGGCCCTGGGCACTTCGGTGCGGAAACCCGTAAATACTTCGGACAACTTCGCCTCGGCCAAGTTAGGTCTACTTCGCGAGTAGTGTAAAACTTAGGTTATCAGGTCTATTATATTTCAGACGAGTACGTATGTAGCGTCAGTCAGACTGCCTGACGACGCAGGAGCAACAGCTGGGCAGCTTGAAAGCCTTCTCGACCATCTCTCCGTCGGCGTTGAGCCCCGCCATGTAGCGCAGCATGTATTTCTGCTTACAGCTGGCCTCGTAGCCCGAGTAAAAGTACGCCAGCTTGGCGCATGGGGATTTGTTCTCTCTGGAAACAATATAGGTAAAGAGTTAAGGTGTGTTCCTTTTTGACCCATGGAGTGAATCGGCCGTTTCAGCTGAACCAAAAATTAAGGCTGTTCGCCAACAAGCTGTATTTCTCTACCGAATTCCGTGAATTTTTGTGATTAGGTTCAATAAGTATAAAGAATTTTTGTCGATTTAGTTTATCGTAATTTTTCAACATGGCGCGGATGAAGACATAAAAGAAATCATGTTTCAGCCATTAAAACAAAAAGTGAGATCTACAGCTCATAGAGCCACTCTCAGACCATAGAAAGAGCCACTATATAACACACTACATATGTAACTATGTTAAAGTCAAGGATACTCAGTACGTATAACATTATTAAAACTATCGTACAGTACTTTTATCTCACGAGCGCGGGTGAGCCATATTTGTGTGAGTAGATGCACATTGGCTCTGTGTGGGTAAGCCGGCACTGAGCGCTCCCGAGCTCACCCACACAGAGCCAATGTGCACGTACACTACTCACACAAACATGGCTCACCCGCGCTCGTGAGATAAAAGTACTGTAAGACTATTGGAGGTCGTACTCGTATATGTACTGGCTACATATTAAGTTTAATCGTATTACACATGACATGCTTGTCATAGAATTAATACAAATTGTTCTTGTGACAGACTTCCTTGAAGTTGGATGTAAGATATTGTGAAACCAAATAAAGCACAACCAGCTCACTGCCACTCTAGCTGATGTTATTATAACATGTTTTTCCTTTAGGTTATGGGTTATTATTCCATTGCGAACTGTTAGTTCGTTAGTGATGTTTTGATATTCTATGTATGTTTTTAAGTCTTGTAATAGAATAATTTTCTACATATTTATTTGGTTATGCATGTGTTAATTTTGTTAGATTTCTTCTGTTTTTGTGTTGTACTTCTGAGTATAGCGGTGTACAGTCAAACACAAAAGTGCTAATCATATAAAAGATTTTATGTGCCAAGTACAGACAAGTACAGAAGTGTTTAGACATATGTGTAATAGATTAAGGGGGCGTATTGGAGGTCGTATATGTACTGGCTACATATTAAGTTTAATCGTATTACACATGACATGCTTGTCATAGAATTAATACAAATTGTTCTTGTGACAGACTTCCTTGAAGTTGGATGTAAGATATTGTGAAACCAAATAAAGCACAACCAGCTCACTGCCACTCTAGCTGATGTTATTATAACATGTTTTTCCTTTAGGTTATGGGTTATTATTCCATTGCGAACTGTTAGTTCGTTAGTGATGTTTTGATATTCTATGTATGTTTTTAAGTCTTGTAATAGAATAATTTTCTACATATTTATTTGGTTATGCATGTGTTAATTTTGTTAGATTTCTTCTGTTTTTGTGTTGTACTTCTGAGTATAGCGGTGTATAGTCAAACACAAAAGTGCTAATCATATAAAAGATTTTATGTGCCAAGTACAGACAAGTACAGAAGTGTTTAGACATATGTGTAATAGATTAAGGGGCGTATTGGAGGTCGTATATGTACTGGCTACATATTAAGTTTAATCGTATTACACATGACATGCTTGTCATAGAATTAATACAAATTGTTCTTGTGACAGACTTCCTTGAAGTTGGATGTAAGATATTGTGAAACCAAATAAAGCACAACCAGCTCACTGCCACTCTAGCTGATGTTATTATAACATGTTTTTCCTTTAAAGACATCTTTAATAATTATAAAAACTGTTTAAACTCAGGTAAAAATTGTCAGTAACGGTCCGACATAAATTTCGCCCTGATATCTCCGCTCTTCATCAGGGACAGCTATCCGTGCTGCTACGAGACTCGCGGCCCACCGCACTGGTTTTCGCTCTCCTCGCGGTGCTCAGTATACTCACTTGCATATTTCAACGTGGAATCCTTGCAGAGGCTTGTCTTTTTTGTTGATTATGAAATGCCAGATCCCGTCCTTATCTGGGGCCGCTTTAGGTATCACTACCTGAAATGTTATAAAAACAATCAACCCTACTTATTTCTGAATATCATCGTAGCAATCAGAGTATTTTTAATGAATGAAACTCCATTAGGTAGTTTTCTGTTTGTGTAGAAGAACCGTTAGGGATTTAACAAACAGACAGACATTATACCTAATACGGTATTTGATGACAGCTCAAATCAGCTACTCTTTATGAAATGTCAAAAACGATCTGTTAGTATGAAGCTTCTATGATGATACAGGCATGTGACGTCATAAAAATCAGTAGTCAAAACATGTCTTCTTTTTAGTTTTTGTACAATTGAAAATAGTATAATGTCCAAAAGTTAGTGATAGTTTATTTGGTTCTGCGTATTTTATATGTGTGTTTAGTGGTTTCAATGCCTGGCCTAACTGGTGGTGAAACTGGGGTACCCCTTATCTTGCACAATCTCTATTGTCCAAAATACATTTCGCATAACCGTTTTCGCACAATAATTTTTAGCCGAATGATACTATCGCATAATTATATACTTACCATTGTTATGTCGCATAGTATTCATTTGGCACAATTTTGAATAGCAGAATACTAATATCGCCAACTTTTATTTCGCAGAATTTTATGTAGCACAATATAAGTTACGCCGAATTTATTTCGGCATAATTGTACCATAGCATACCTACCCACAGAACCGAATCGCTGCCAGAAAATTAGGTTAGGTTAGTTTGAAACTGCGTCCCTCACAGAAACGAAGGTAAGGCAGGTAAGTAAGGCAGGTCCGACTTGGCTTAGGTTAGGTACGACGACGAGCGAAGCGAGGAGGAGTGTTAGGTTGAACTGCGACCCTAACGAGCGAGCGAAGCGAGCGAGCCGCGCAGGTCCGACTTGGCCTACGATTCCTAACATTACCAATTTCACCTTAAGGCAGATCCGACTTGGCTTAGGTTAGGTACGACGACGAGCGAAGCGAGGAGGAGTGTTAGGTTGAACTGCGACCCTAACGAGCGAGCGAAGCGAGCGAGCCGCGCAGGTCCGACTTGGCTTACGATTCTTAACATTACCAATTTCACCTTAAGGCAGATCCGACTTGGCTTAGGTTAGGTACGACGACGAGCGAAGCGAGGAGGAGTGTTAGGTTGAACTGCGACCCTAACGAGCGAGCGAAGCGAGCGAGCCGCGCAGGTCCGACTTGGCTTACGATTCCTAACATTACCAATTTCACCTTAAGGCAGATCCGACTTGGATAAGGTTAGGTACGACGACGAGCGAAGCGAGGAGGAGTGTTAGGTTGAACCACGACCCTAACGAGTGAGCGAAGCAAGCGAGCCGCGCAGGTTCGACTTGGCTTACGAACTTGACTGCGTGCCTCACAGACACGAATCGCTGCCAGAAAACTAGGTTAGGTTAGGTTGAACCTGCGTGCCTCACAGAAACGACTCGCTGCCAGAAAACTAGGTTAGGTTAGGTTGAAACTGCGTCCCCCACAAAGCCGAAACGCTACCAGAAAACTGATTGAGTAAGACAGTTAAAAAAACACAAAACTTCTTAGAATTTCTTCTCTTTCACATTACTTTTCTCATACACAAATCCGTCCATTTCCAACTTGAATGCACCTCTTGTTAATTTAATCACTCTTAAAACACTTTCCTTTATTAGCGTAGTTATCTCCATTTTACTAGCGTATTATTAACGACAAGACTGCATAATACAGTTAAACGTAAACAACATCTAGGAAATATTGAATAGAAATATTGTGACACATCAATAAAAATATTATTGTGGTACCCACCCACAACTAAGCATGAGCTCCTACTAAAAATTTATGAGCAATTAATGCTTTCTACATCATTACTATAACATAATTACACTCAAGGATGCAAACGGAATATTATGCCATATAAATTTCGGCGACACAATTATTCGACCATAGGAGTCTTGTTCTAATCGATATTATGCCAATGTACTATTCTGCCAAAGAAACATGTGCGAAGTGATAGTATGCCAAGAAATTTAGGCAAAAAGCAATTGTGCGAAATGATGATTGTGCCAATGGTTGCTGTGCGAAATGAAAATATGCCAATAAATTTTGTGCAACACATTAGTAACCCGGTGAAACTGCACACACCGATTGCCGAGTCTACTGTTTAGGCTGCTCGTCATAGATCAGCCTACTTGTAGTTCTTAATGCGCTAAAATTCGTCGTTGCGTTTACCAAAACTGTCCGTCTAGCACAACTAGGCTTCGCGACTCTTGTCGCGCGAGATAGATAATATTTCTCGCGCGCGAAATAGTCGCGTGTCACAGTTGTGCTAGAGGTGCTGATATGTGTAAGATTTCAATTAATAGAAATAACACCTTTGTGTTAATATTAACACAAAGGTGGAGGTTATTAAACTAAGACATTAATATTATTAAAATAATTGATCTAGTACTCATCAGATTTGGTAAACGCAACGACGAATTGAAATGAAACGCAGTTCTTCTGATAAATTTACCTGATGTTCTCTCAATCCGAAGGACTCTTTCTCAAGACGGGACAAACGCTAGGAAGATAATCGTGATGATAGTTTTACAGTTTTTACTGTTTTATTTTGTAAATCATAGATGAATTACAGGCGAAATAGCAATATTTATATTGTTATTCCGCCAGTAATTTAGTTTAGAATTTACGAATAGTTTACAAAAGAATTTAACATCAACATTATTAGGTACAAAAAATTAGTAATTAAAAATTAATATTCACATGTCAAATTAGTCCAAGAGTGTAATAGAAGCTTTTAGTCAACAAGAACTCTGATAATTTCTTTTTAAATTCATGCGTCGACAGGTCTCTTAATTTTGTGGGTAACTTATCAGTTATCAAAATTGGTACAGGCACAGCCAACATTGGTACAGTTAATTGATAGTGAAGTGTAATTTTACTTGCTACGCAGAAGATACTTTTGTGCATCCTTGCGGTATTTGCAGATTCAATGTAGATATTCTTGCCGTATCGGGTCCTGGAACGGGATAGCCGCTTCATAGGCCGTTGTACTATGTGTAACCAATGCAATAATGCAAAGGAAAACCAACCTTAAGGGAGAACTCGCAGAGCTCCATCTCCTCGGGCGGGTTTATGCCTATCCTCTGCGCGATTTCTGGTGTGTCCAGCTCGTCAACTTGGAACTTGTCCGTCGCGTTGCCTAACTGTAAACAACAAAGTATCCATAATATTATTAAAGGCTTTTTTATACTCGCAGACTTTAATCTGTCAATTATAAGTTCACAGACAAAATCACAATAACGCACTTTTTAATCGTGTATAGTATTTTATGCAATCGTTGCACAATGGAGGTTCTTAAAGTCGAGTACCGCGTTTAGGTCACGAGGCTTGCCGAGTGGCCTATGTAAGGTACGAGACTTTAAGACCTAATTGTGTAACTATTGCATACAATACTTTTTATACGAGCAAAACTCAGAAAAACATTTTTTACTTTAATCGTAATTCTCCAATATGATTTTTTGTTTTTGATGTAACCTTTTTCGTTCAACTAAAACTGACCTATTAAAAAAAACATGATCGTGATGGCCATGGCGGGTGCCTCGTGATTGGTGAATTTTTTTGACAAGTAATTTCAACCAATCAGTGAGCATCAAATAAGCTTATGTTCTCTTTTTGAAATTATTAGAGTTGTGTAGAGAGATGTCTTATGAATATTAAAGTTCTGTAGCGGGTACCATAGAGTATAGAATTTTGTTACAGGATTAAAAAGTGCGTTATTGTGATTTTGCCTGTGAAATTATAATTGACAGATTAAAGTCTGCGAGTATAAAAACAAAATTATATACTCTATGGTACCCGCTACATAACTTTAATATTTATAAGACATCTCTCGACACAACTCTAATAATTTCAAAAAGAGAACATACGCTTATTTGATGCTCACTGATTGGTTGAAATTACTTGTCAAATAAATTCACCAATCACGAGGAACCCGCCATGGCCATCGCGATCATGTTTTTTTTGAATCTAGCAGCCCGTACAGTTACATCAAAGATAAAAAAAAACATATTGGAAAATGACGATTAAAGTAAAAAAATGTTTTTCTGAGTTTTGCTCGTATAAAAAGTATTGTATGCAATAGTTACACAATTAGGTCTTAAGGTCTCGTACCTTACATAGGCCACTCGGCAAGCCTCGTGACCTAAACGCGGTACTCGACTTTAAGAACCTCCATTGTGCAACGATTGCATAAAATACTATATCCGTTCAAAAATTCTGATTGTTATAGACGTTTTTCTCGATGATCAAACATGTTTCTTAACCAGTTCTTAACATATTATTAGTGTTACTATTTAGAACTAAACAGGGCCATTGCGATTTATTGAAAAATATTTGAAATCTACAGTTTCAATTTTTCATTGACAATTTTTGTTTCAAAAACGACTCGAATTTGACAAAATTCGTACAGGGAACTGGGTTTTTAAACTTACGTATTTCCGACTGCACGCAATGAAAGCACGAAATAGCTATGTTTCTTTCTAGAACTTAGGGAAAAGTATTATTTGCATCAAAAAGTTGGTTGAAATTATCAATATATTTGCCATAATATGAAAGATTTTTTTTAAAGGAATATGGCCTCTTAAAAACTATTCTGAGACATCTTTCTTTAATAATTTAGTGGGCCGCGAGCCGCGAGTCACTTAGCAGCACGGATAGCTGCCTCTGACGAAGAGCTTGAGTTCGAAACAAATGTCGGGCCGTTCCTGACAATTTTTACGTGAGTTTAAGCCGTTGTTATAAACAACAAAGTATCCGTTTATTCACCGAGCGAGCGAAGCGTCTCTATTTCAGCTTGGCCAATAATGTTTCGTATCTCTGGATGTTTGAATGTCTTATACGCTTGTTACAGAGATTAACTCCTTGAAATTTAATCTTATAGTTGCGATTTGTTCATGTTGCTTTTATTTACCTCTTTCAACAGTCTGCCCCGGTGCGGTGTCTATCTGCGTATAATCA
Organism: Apotomis capreana; assembly: GCA_947623375.1. Taxonomy (NCBI): domain Eukaryota; kingdom Metazoa; phylum Arthropoda; class Insecta; order Lepidoptera; family Tortricidae; genus Apotomis; species Apotomis capreana. The sequence goes on from OX392505.1 coordinate 23,531,510, forward strand.
AATCTTGCAAGTATTCGACCCACTTTCCCGGCATGAAGCTAAAATGTAGTATACCTACTAACGTAACTTTGATGACAAATACGATGGAGCTCTGGTGGAATGAAGCCATGGCCGTAAATGAGAATTTAAATGAAGACATAAGAACACTGTCATAAAATAACGAAAACCTTTTCTCTTTTTTTGTTTGGGCTCTTTAGAATCGTCTTGGCGGATAATTGATGAATGTTTACAATGAACTGCAGAATTGCACGGCCCATTTATAAATGAATAATTAATATAATTATGCAGCCCATACTACAGTCTGCAATAAAATCTTGACACAAAAATTTACAGAAAACTGTTTAATTTTATTATAATTAAATTTGTCTAGTGATTATTGTATTGAGCGGTTTACACTCAACGAACTGCAGCCCCTGATGAAGAGCTCCATACGAGTTCGAAACATGTCGGGCCGTTCCTGACAATGTCACGTGAGTGTAAACCGCTCAATACTATAATTAATATGTCTTTAGTAAGAAGAGTATACCTGTTATTGACAAACGTTTTAACTGTTGGGACACATTACATCATGTGAGGTAGGAAAAGGTCAGAAGGTCAAGAACGAATTTTGGTGGAATAGAATCTGATTCCGGTATATCCAAGTTTGGACACTACGAGCTTACATAACGTGTACACAGGCACTTGTATACATGCAGTACAAGTCATTTTTAGGGTTCTGTACCCAAAAGGTAAAAATGGGACCCTATTATTGCTGTCCGTCCGTCCATCCGTCCGTCCGTCCGTCCGTCCGTCTGTCACCAGGCTGTATCTCAAGAACGGTGATAGCTAGACAGTTGAAATTTTCACAGATGATGTATTTCGGTCGCCGCTATAACAAAAAATACTAAAAATAAAATAAAATAAATATTCAAGGGGGGCTCCCATACAACAAAGGGATTGGTTGCGTTAACTTTGCACCTCATTTGTATGGAGCGCTATACATACCAGATACAAACTTAACTTTACCACTTAAGGATGGAAAGTGTTTGTACGGAACCCTCGGTGCGCGAGTCCGACTCGCACTTGACCGGTTTTTAGGGTTCCGTACCCAAAGGGTAAAAATGGGACCATATTACTGAGACTTCGCCGTCCGTCCGTCTGTCACCAGGCTGTATCTTAAGAACGGTGATATTCACAGATGATGTATTTCTATTGCCGCAAATAACTATAAACGCTATAACGCTATAACAACAAATACTAAAAATAAAATAACTGACCGGACCCGTCATCACCACCAGAACATCCACAGACAGACTGAGAATGTACAAACGCCCGACCGATGGTGTTGGTTAGCTTTCTCTTTTTATAAAATTATTCATTTGTTTTTCTGGAAAGAACTGTTCACTCTTTTACTTATTCTCTTTCAATTTTCCTCTATGTCTCCCTTTCATCCGTTCTCTTTAAATTTTTGTCCTTTCCTGTCTTTCTCATATTCTCTTTTTCTTTCTCTTTTGAATCTTTTTTCCTTTCTCTCTTCCTCCCTTTCCCTCTATCGGTGTTTTCTTTCACTTGTAATATCTAAGATTGCCATATCCACTTCTTCAATAATAAATGAGCAACATTCGTTTCAGCAATACCATCGCATCCAACAACGCCTAGAGTACCTGAATTATGGAATGCCTAGACTATTATATGGTTAGCTGGTACTCACTCTCTCAATAACATTAGCAACGTGGTCCTCCGGGTAGTCCGGAAGGTCCTCACAGATGCCCGTCTTCAGACACTCCTCCGGTATGTTGGGCACGAACTGCGTCGCTTGCTGCCGGACCGGACCCGGAAACACTACCACGTCCGGTGACATAGACGGATGCGGTGCCAATCCTGGAATTGGGAAAAGGGTGTGTCGTTTGAAAAGATGAAGATAATTTTCCTCATAATTGTATGGTTTCTTTAAGACAAGACTGTCATTTAATATCAATATACCACAACTACTACCATCATAATATCTATGTATTATTTAAATAAACGGTTTTTTTTACAAAGTTTTTAATTATTTTTGTCACTTTTGAAAACCAGGGATGTTTATGTAGTAGTGGCGAGGTCGCGCGGTTTGGTCCGTATCACAATTTATCTTAAATGTAAATATAAGTAATAATGTATTTAGTTAGGGTTGAGTACATTGAAGACACCGTTTACTGTAGAGTTTTAAGCAGATATAAACCTTATTTCTATGTGATAAAGTATGGATTTATAGTTAACCGTGTCTTCGATTGTACAATAAATTCTCACATCGATATTATTTCACACATATCTGAAATTTATTGTACAAATGTATTATACCAAACCCTAGTTTTTATCTTGGTTGCGTCGCGCTTTACAATGTAAAGACTTATATATACGAGATACTTACATAATTATACCGTATAGCCTGCGCGCCCGCACCGATTCTAGCAAACCTGTATACTGCCTTGCCTGCTTAATGTTTATGGTACCCTGGTACCTACTATGCAAGAACGAATACACAGCTAATTTATTTATTTAAAATTTATTGTACAATTGAAACAGAATGCAGAAAAGCGAACTTAATGTCATAGATATTTTCCATCAGTCAACCATTGCGCCGAACAGAAACATTTCTAAGATGGATCAGTTTTTGTCTCCATCGGAGTCGGATTCGCACGAAGGGCTCCGTACCAATTTTTGTTATTATTAGGTACACATTAGGAGAAACTAGAGACCCGTTGCGGCGTCGAACCGCCGCTAGAATATGGAAATCCGGTAGTGTTACAGAAAATAACTACTTTATCGATAAGAAGTTTTTGGGGAAAGAAGAATAAATACTGTAAAAAAACACGTTAAAATGATATTTCAAAAACGTTAAGACATGCCAGGCTAGATAGAGCCAGGCCTGATAGCCAACTGCCAGGTTCATCGTGACAACTTTTTCAACTCTTTTGTAAAAATAACTTGTGCATTAATGCCATGTGATCTGCTGATCTGTTTCACAAATAAAATGCATATTATTCGATTTAAGGAAAAAATATAATTCATGACAATAGTCCCAAATCGTAAAAAAATAATTGACATATTTTCATAGGACCGAACATAAGATTGGTAGAATTTTAATTTGTTGTCCTTTCTTCAGGACATACATTTATCGATTTGATCGATTTCTATCAATTTCCAGAAATAGCACATGAATCGAAACGACAGATTTGGTCACTCACTACGCAGGTTTTAAAAAGGAAATCATGGAGTGCGTAACTGTGTATGTATTCATTTATAATCGTAAATACTTCAAAATATTGATAGTAAAAAATGTTACATAAACTCAATTGTATGTAATAGAGAGTAAAAAACGTTTATAGAATACACGAAAAACCACTATTATCAATGCTTTTTTTTTTATGAAATTCAATAGATCGTGCAAATTTTCTTAATATGGGTGCTGCCATGTCATCATCATCAATCATTTATTCAATAACAATTTCAGATTGTGTTTGTAATTCTTACGCCAGTATAACTCTTAATCAAACCCTACTTACTAATCTAAATAAATTACTGACTGACAATACTCCACCATAAAAAAAAGAATGTGTCAAATATGTGTAATAAAATAAATCCAATATATAAAACAGCTAAACATGTTTGAGAAAAGAATATAAGATATATTTTATTCAATAAATTTAGAGCTGAAGGCCTTACGTATACCCAAATTCCAAATTCAAACTTTCGTGTCTTTCCTCTCATTGAAATAGTGTCTGACAGAAGAGTGAGGGAGATGCTATCTATACTCTCAAGTCTATAATATAAACCTAATTTTAGGGTTCCTTACCATAGTCGTTAAAAACGGAAGCCTTAAAAAATCTATTTGTTGTGGTGACAGCATAATTTGACAAATTTTATTTTGAATAAGAATAAGAATGATCAGCCAGACGTCATTAATTCAAATATGATTTATTCTTGAGCGAGTCGATTTTTTTGAAATTTGCATCATATGTAGGTTATTTCTACCATCAAGTTTCGCATTTTAGGGTAACATGTTAATTATTCCACAAATACAACTCGTCCACAATGTCAGCTCGTCTATATTCCCATCTGGGTCACAATGCCAACTTGTCCACACACCCAACACGTCCACATTGCCAACTCGTTCATATACCCAACTTATCTGCATTGCTACCTCGTCTATATTACCAATTCGTCTCCATTAGCAACTTGTCCATATTCCCAATTCGTCCACAATGCCAACTCGAACATATTGCTAACTCGTCCATATTCCCAACTCGTCCACAATTCCAACGCGTCCATGTTGCTTACTCGTCCACAATGCCAACTCGTCACCACATAAAATTCGTCCACATTTCCAACTCGTTCATATTCCCAACTCGTACATATTCCCAACTCGTAAACAATGCCAAATCGTCCACATTGCCCACTCGTCCATACACCCAACTTATCAACATTGCCAACTCGTTCATATTACCAACTCGTCTTTATTCCCAACTCATCCATATTCCCAACTCATCCACAATGCCAACTCATATATATTGCTAACTCGTCCACATTTCCAACTCGTCCATGCACCCAACTCGTCTATAATACCAACTCGTCCTTATTATTAACTCGTCTTTATTGCCAATCTCGTCCATATTATCAACTCGTCCGTATTACCAACTCATCTTCATTGCCAACTCGTTTATATTCCCAACTCATCCACAATGCCAACGCGTCCATATTACTTGCTCGTCCACAATGCCAACTCGTCCACAAATACAACTCGTCCACATTTCCAACTCGTCCATATTCCCACCTCGTCCACAATGCCAAGTCGTCCACATTACCAACTCGTCGATACACCAAACTCATCTACATTCCCAACTCGTCTTCATTTCCAACTCATCAACAATGCCAACTCGTCCATATTGCTAACTCGTTCACAAATACAACTCGTCCACATTTCCAACTTGTCCATATGCCCAACTCGTCCACAATTCCAAGTCGTCCACATTGCCAACTCATCCACATTTTTAACTCGTCCATATTCTCAACTCGACGATACACCCAACTCGTCTACAATACAAACTCGTCCTTATTATCAGCTCGTCTTTATTGCAAACTCGTCCATATTCCCAACTTGTTCATTTTGCCAACTCATCCACATTTCCAACTTGTCCATATTCTCAACTCGTCCACGTTGATAACTCGTCCGTATTACCAAGTCGTCTTCATTGCCAACTCGTCCATAATACGAACTCGTCCACATTGCCCCCTTGTCCATGTTCCCAACTTGTCAATTTTACCAACTCATTCACATTGCCAACTCATCCACATTTCCAACTCGTCCATATTCCCAACTCGACGATACACCCAACTCGTCTACAATAACAGCTTGTCCTTATTATCAGCTCTTCTTTATTGCCAAATCTTCCATATCACCAACTCGTCCGTATTACCAAGGCGTCTTCATTGCCAACTTGTCCGTATTACCAACTCGTCTTCACTGCGAACTCGTCCATAATGCAAACTCGTCCATATTGCCCACTTGTCCATGTTCCCAACTTGTCAATTTTACCAACTCATCTACATTGCCAACTCATCCACATTTCCAACTCGCCCATATTCCCAACTCGACGATACACCCAACTCGTCTGCAATACCAACTTGTCCTTATTATCAGCTCGCCTTTATTGCCAAATCTTCCATATCACCAACTCATCCGTATTACCAAGTCGTCTTCATTGCCAACTCGTCCATATTCTCAACTCGTCCACATTGCCCACTCGTCCGTGTTCCCAACTTGTTCATTTTGCCAACTCATCCACATTCCCAACTCGTCCATATTCTCAACTCGTCCACATTGCCCATTCGTCCGTGTTCCCAACTTGTTCATTTTGCCAACTCATCCACATTCCCAACTCGTCCATATTCTCAACTCGTCCACATTGCCCAGTCGTCCGTGTTCCCAACTTATTCATTTTGCCAACTCATCCACATTCCCAACTCGTCCATATTCCCAACACGTCTACATTGACAACTCGTCCAATTAACAACTCGTCCAATTAACAACTCGCCCATATTAACAACTCGTCCATTTTCCCAACTCGTCTATATTACCAACTTGTCAATTTTACCAACTCATCCGCATTCCCAACTCTTCCAATTCCCAACTCGTCCACATTTCCAACTCATCCATTTTACCAACTCATCCATATTACCAATGTAGATACATTCCCAACTTAGGCACATTGTCATGTCGTCCATATTCTCAACTCGACCACATTTCCGATCCCGTCGACATGCAAGCGCAAGGACTAAGTTTTTTCTTGTAAAATACCATTTAATTTACCATAACTCATGCCATTTTCCTTGGAATTATTTTTTTGATGGACTTATATAATCATATTTATAATAATCTATCATAAATTTACCTATTTGAATGACGTGTAAATTAGTTTTACTAATTTTTTTCTGCTTTGATTTATTGTAAAACTCGCCTATAAAATAATCTATTCTTGAATGACGGTCAGTTTTCTAGTCTTTCGAGCACCAGTCCAACTCGCACTTAACCGGCTTTTTATCCACCTTTTTAACAGGTATGCGAAAAAGTTTCCATACATTTTAACATTTTAAAAAGAAAAACAACCTGGCAATTTAGAGCATTGACATAATAGCCCCCAATAAAAAAGACATTAAAAGTTGTCAGAATATGGTTACTGTCATTCATTGTCAAGAAACTGTAAAATTATTTTTGTATATTCGTACATGTTTTAAGTGTTGCGGATATTATGTTGCCGACTCAAAAATAATATTTCATCATGCTGAACAACTTACTACAGGTTTGTGAGCAAATCATGCTTATTATTATTTGGTCATCTTATGTCAAAATAGGGATCACAGGTCACGTGGTCAAAGTCACGTGGTTAGCGCACAGTAGTTTTTGCAAATCCATTTTTCAGTACCTTTTCAGGAAAAAAATAAAATTCCAAGAGTTTTATGCACCTCTCCAGCATGAGACGAATCTAATGACATATCATTTATCAAAATCGGACCATAACTGTAGATCTGATGGGATGTACAAAAATCGGCCTCGCGTAATATATATATAGATAGATAGATATGATTATTAAAAACTGAACTGATTTCAGTCATGGTTTTGTACAATAAAATTAAGATAACGTGCCGTGCTGGACACCGTTTTAATACTAAGGTCACCTAAGGACCTTCACCCTTAATACAGAGCAAAGAAACTGATAGCTGTCAAGTCAACTATAGAAATCGGGGTGTCAGACATAGCCAAGTGAGTTTTCATCGAAAAGCAGATTACCAGGATGCATTCTAGAACGCTTTGCAGGAATATACCCTTCACTGAGACGACTGGTGTTAACAATGTGAGGCCATTGTCGAAAACAATCCTAGGTAAAATAAAATGTAAGAACATACCTACGAAGGTCTGCATGTTAGTCTAATGACTACCACTAATGTGGTGCCTACATGTTTGATACAAAGCTATTCCACAGATTACCTACGAAGTAAACAAACGGAGCCTACTCGTATTTATGTAACCTTACCATGAGTTAACGTGACCGTATTCGCTAACGATTACTTAAACTATTTGTACAATTCTCCATACACACCGTATACGCAATCCCTAGCGAGTACGGTCACTGTAAACTCATGGTAAGGGTTATTCACAAAAACATCAACTTTTTACGCTAATTTGAGACGTCCTTAACTTGCGTACTTCAACTCGTTTATGTAAAAACTAGTTGCAACTCTTAATGAGTAGTCGGCCTTAAGCCCAATTTCATTGAGTGTATTCGTTTATACGTAACTTGCTCTGTGACTTATGTCATTGCTGGTGATGAATCACTCTCAAACTAGAATTCATATTGAGTAAGTAATTTTGTGAGGGCGCGACGGTGTTTTTTTGACAAGACGGGTTTATTACGCGCCGCGAGCTACGCTATTAGCCGTGTACCTACGCATAAACGAACAAAAATATGGTGAACACGACATCTAAAAATAAATAAATAATGAAAGACCTCATACAAGTCAATATGATCCCACAATAAGCTCTGGTAGGCTTATTTTACAAGCTTTTTATTAACTTGCATGGTATGTTTAAAGTATGTATGTTCGGGTGAAATCTTGCAACTCAATTTTGAAGCAGATATCGTCAACCGATTGAGCTGAAATTTTGCATACTTACTTAACTTTGGTGACAATACAATAATATAGTACCATGGGGCTGATCTGATGATGGAGCCGGAAGGTGGCCATAGGAACTCTATAATAGAAAACGCAATCCTACCGAGGTTGGGCTCTTTAGAATCGTCTCAGTGAGCATTTGATGGATATCCAAAGAAATGTACAGTCGGCTATAAAAGCTTGCCACTAAAATGTCATTTTTGACAGAAACTTATTATAGACACTAGACGTAGACATACCTAATGTACAGAATTATTAGATAAAATATATACCTTCCTGAAGGGCTACTCCAACGCGAAATTCAGTCTGGATTTCGTGTCAAACAATATTTGATTGAGCGGGACGGTACGATACGAAGTTCGAATTTCGAACATCGGAGTAACCCTGCTGTTGTGTATGATGTTCGTTAATGGTACGCACGTGCGAACATCGATGCATGTTTTTGTTCGTTCGTCCGTACACGGCTGTCAGTGTCAGTCAGCGCGTCTGGAGGGTTACTCCGATTCAAATATGGTCATACAAATATTGTTTGACACGAAGATAGAGAGGGATGACACGGTACAATCTTTGCATTTCGATCTTTGGAGTAGCCCTTCTGGTGCTTGACTCCACCTTACACAAACACTTTTTCATTACATCTTTACCTTTGTGAAATCGAGATAATTATACATAAATCTTTTCGAAAACGAAAACGAATCTCGAAGATAAATAGTGCCTGATACTCGTACTATTGCTGCCGAATAATCAATTCGATTAAAATTTTACAATCAGTGTGGGAAGGGAATTTAAAAATGGTTAAAGGATTATCAAAGTCAAAAAGACAAATAAAGCGTCCATTAGTGTCATCATATTATTATTGTTACTCGGATATGTGGGTGCTGATAAAATTAATTATGTTGAGCAGAAAATATCGAAACTTTACATTTCATGTATTTAAGTTATATATTTGGTAGGTACTCATTGAAATGTATGTTACGTGAAGTAATACCTATTTATGTCCTAGTTTAAGACTGATCTCTCTTCACTTGTCTTAAATTATGACTTACTAAATGCATATTTTGTAACATAGGTAAGTAAAGTTTTCTCAACAACAACCAAAAACACTGAATCATAAATATGCCAACTACAATGGAACATACATTTTCCAATTCTTATTTGCATATTCCAATGAAAGGACCACCGCAGACAACCATTACCTATTTCAAGAATCGACGTCACTATCATTCCGAGAATCGGATCCACGACATAATATATTTACACTAGTATACCTTGAACGGAGGTCGTTTTGAAGTAATACGAGTACGACTTAGTTTGTAAGAAGCCTCATGTCATTATACGCATCGGATAATAGGCTTATACCTCTTATACATTTTTTGAAAGACCATTAAATTTAAATATTTTTTCAAACATGCAATGAAATATCGGCATAACGTGCGTTTTAAACTTTTAACAGGCTTCGAAGTGTCACATTTCGACCGAATTTCATACAAAATTGAAGGCCTAGGCCGGGAAGTAATTTTTTTTAAGCATGGCGTCTGTGTTTATGAACAGGCTAAACAGCGTACTAATATTTTTTTGAGCGGTCTATTTTTTTATTTCATGACATGTATTTGAGAAAAACATTAAAGCGTGACCAGAAATATATGAGGATTGTCAAGAGGGCGCTATTTATAAGATTTATATGGCAACAATTTTGCAACCAATCGCAACCCATTATAATGACATCCGTTTAAATACCTGTCAGTTCCACTATTCCTCGTAATATCATTTAAAGGAATGCACTCTTTTCGTGTAGTAAAGACATGTACACTTGATTTATAATCTAAAGTTCACGACTGTGAATGATTTTCGACATTTTCTTTGGATAATCTTAAATTAATTTGGATAATCTTTAATATTTGTATTTTAAAGAAACCACCACGAATGACATTTACATTATTGACAAACCATCATAACATCATTGCCAGTGTTAGAAATTAGTTCCAGTGATATTCCGCAATATGGTGCATCCTCATCTGTTTCTGGTCAGGCTTTATATATATAGGTATTGCCTTAGCCGTGAAAAGAGTTTGCCGGCTTCGTATCACTATCCGGCCTTTCTACGGTCCGCCGTCTATACCTACTCACCCGGCATTCCCGGCAAGCCCTTCTTTCCCGGCGTCTGCAGTAATGTACTATTTATTTCGATAGTTCTTGCTGTAAGGATGTACAAACTGCAGGTCATTCATTATTTTTACCATGGTTTAGTAAGGACTATCGGAAATATAATTTCATGATCATCTTAAAATTATACCAACTCTATTCGGATTCCTTTACCTAACGTTACCAAAATCCTGGAAAAAGCTTCAATAAACTTCTTAAAATATGAATTCGATTCCGTCCAATCCATTCGAATTCTTTTCAGCAGTACTCTAATGAACATAACCTATCCTTCGCACAACACTCATTTACTTCAACATCAACTGGAAGTCTGGGTCACTGTCACATATTCTTTTTTTGGTTTTTTTGATGGAGCTTTATGTCAACTTCTTGAAGCCTATGTCTTGATGATGAAAGAGATTTTTGGTGTAGTCTTCATTGCACTTCTTGAAGCCTCTGTCGCTCGATCATCCGCTGCGTTGCTATGTCGTCTGGTCCGTTGCTGTTGTCTGTGTGGCCGTACCCTGACGGTACGTTTTGTTGAAGGAAACTATTAATATAAAATGACTGTTCCTATATTTTACCTCTCTTCGTCGGAATGAACTGCAAGTTGCTATCACCCAACATTCCTTGATCATCTCGATGTAGTAGTCTTCTTTGCACTTCTTGTAGTCTCTGTTGTGCGCTGTCAAACGGGATAGACCGCTCGCTCATCCTCTGCATTGCTCTGTCGTGTGGTCCGTCGCTGTTGACTATGTTGCCGTACCCAGAGGGTACATTTTGTTGGAGGAAACTAAAAATAGAAATTACTGTTCTTATATCTCACCTCTCCTCGTCGGATTGAACTGCGAGTTACTATCACCCAACGTTTCTTGATCATGTCGATGTAGTAGTCTTCTTTGCACTTCTTGTAGCCTCTGTTGTGCGCTGTCGAACGGGATAGACCGCTCGCTCATCCTCTGCGTTGCTACGTCATCTGGTCCGTCGTTGTTGTCTGTGTGGTCGTACTGATGGTACATTCTGGGGTTGTGTTCACATCCTATAGATGTCATTAAGATCTGCAATGAAGATTAATAAGGGTAACTTTTAATAGGTATATAGACACACAAGAAGAAAATGTAGAGACTGTTCTACAGCACTTCGCCCGGTGAGCAAAAACAACAATATGTCAGCAATATAGGTTTTTACTCATAGTGTAATCCATAACCGGCTTCGGTTTCAGTTGAATGTCCTCATCATCATCATCATCATCATCATCATCATCATCATCATTTCAGCCTATTGCAGTCCACTGCTGGACGTAAGCCTCCCCCAGGGTTCGCCACATGGCCCGATCTCCCGTTTTCGCCATCCAGTCACCACCAGCCACTTTTTTCAGGAATGGAATTGAATTTTAAATGTCCTATCTAATTCTAATACTTTCTCAGATCACATGCCTAACTAAGTGTGTGATATTATGTTTTATTCGCCTGCGTCTTTATCTGTCTATGATCGAAGTTATCCGAGACAGTAAGTGATCGATGTCTAGCGGACTTCGGCGACAGCCGGCAGCGGCGAACGGCGGCCATACGAGTGAGCGAGATACCACGCTCTTACCTTTCGCTCCCACCTATGACCACCGCTGGCGGCTGCCTTGCTACTGAAATCCGGGGCGACACAGTCACACTTCCATGCATATTTTGCATATGCCTATTAAAATTAACTTAATATTGGCTACATACTAGATTATGAGATTCACCACAAAAAAGGAAAACTATTTAATTAAATATTCGACCGATGTGAGTTCAAAATTGACGCTTCGATAAGGCAAATCACGGCTTTAACTGGTATAATTAATATTCCTGTTATTAATGGGGTTTGATAAAACAACAGTAATGGTGGAACGCAGTGCATTTTTGTTATCGTCATGCATACCTACTCTATTAAGTGTTTATAGTTTAATGACTAGGTATTTATGTAGCCATGCCTCATAAAGTATAATGTTAATATTGGTACCTATTTAAGTGTACTGTGTATGAATACAAATAAAAATGCCGATAAACCTGTTTTCGGTTAGGCTATGATTGATTGCGGTGTAAGATATTAGTTAGTAGACCTACCTTCCATAAATTTCTAATTACTGCTTTACAGAAAATGCCAGTTTGACAGGTGTAAAATGAGGTAAAAACTAACGAAGCATGATGAAATTGGGCATTAACTTAGTCTATCAAAAGATAACCAGTGGTTAACAGGTTTTTAGGGTTCGGTACCCAAAGGGTAAAAACGGGACCCTATTACTGAGACTTCGCTGTCCGTCCGTCCGTCCGTCCGTCCGTCTGTCACCAGGCTGTATCTCAAAAACGGTGATAGCTAGACAGTTGAAATTTACACAGATGATGTATTTCTATTGCCGCTATAACAACAAATACTAAAAATAAAAAAAAATCAATATTTAAGGGGGGCTCCCATACAACAAACTTGTTATAGATTATATATATGTATAGGTACGGAACCCTTCATGCGCGAGTCGGGCTCGCACTTGCCCAATTTTTTTTATTAGTCTGTTTATGTTCCACTGCTGGGCAAAGGCCTCTCAGTTAGATTTCCACAACTCCGTATTGGCCGTTGCTTCCGGCCGTAAAAGCAAAGATTCTTACATTATTATTACAATTGTAACTGTAGCCACGGGTTAAAGCCACTCATTTACTTGTACTTTACCTACTTATAAATCGTGTCACGCGTCAAAGCTTTGACGTCATCCCGTCAAACAATAGGGTATTTTCTGCCTTAGTGACGAAATCGGGGCTTTTATAGGATTTTCCTGGGCGTCGTTTGAAATTGATGAGACAGTCATGTAATGCACATCAGTGTCATTGCATTATTAGCATACAGGGCAACGAAGCGTGCTAAAATGGTATTTTGTACTAAACTGACCGAAATAATGGTACAACGTATACTGCAGTGGCCTAATGTTCGTGTTCTAGTCTGAAGTTTACCTAGGCTAGGTTTCGGGTACTAAACTACATCGATGATCGTACGTATTAAACCTTTTCTTTACCCCCGACGAAAAAAAAAGAGGTTTTGAGTTTGAAACGAATAAAAGTCGTATTTAGAGGGATTTAGTGTACTTTACAAAATAGTTATGTATATTGTAAAATCATCATCATCATCATCTCACATATAATTTTTTAATTTAGATTTATTCACTTACTGTAACGGCTGTAGTAACGGTTGCAAATAAAAAAATCTGTTCTTCAATTTATGCCACTGAAATACTCCATCATCATCATCATCAGCCCGGAGTCGTCCAATGCTGGACATAGGCCTTCCCCATTTCGCGACACCATAGCTCAGCTTTCCGCATCCAACCGCTTCCCGCCACTCTTTTCAGGTCGTGAAATACTCCATATTATTTTATTCAGAATTCCCATCACAAAACACAGTATCTATTTTTTATATATCCACGAAAAAATATTAATAGTAGTTTATGTGACTGTACATTATGAGGAGTATTTAAACACGAGTGTGGGTATAAACCCACACTCGTGTTTAATACCCCGAGCCGAAGGCAAGTTTCATAATAACATCACACGAGTGTTTTGATGCCTAATTATGTACAGTTACGTACACTACTTTATCTAGCCACATAATTATCATAAGCCTATATGATGCATTCAGGAGTCACACATTATAACAAATATTACCCGGTAATGGCGGTAATGAAGTTTTCTGAGGGCTGTCATAGTTTTTTTTTTATTCAGAGACAAACTAGAGTCAGCCCCAACTATCATATCGTTCGATATCTTACTTACGTGCGACATTTGTCAAATTTCATTGCAAAATTGACAATTCATTTCAAACTAAACGTCATTTCGACTGATATTAGAATATTGGTCAAATGAAATTTCTTTGTTTTCAGAGATGTTCGAAATTTGAATAAATAATATTATCGAAATCGATGTTATTAACAATAATAACATTTTTACAGATAAGTTTGTGCTAACAAAACAGTCTATTTTTATGGTGGTCATAATGTGCGGTTCTTGAACGCATCATGGAGGGTTTATGATATTTGGATATAGACAAAATACCTAAAAAACGGGTTTGCTCACGTCGTAGGATGCGATAATATTTATTTTGTCGACATGTTTTGTGCTCGGTTGGCCACTGCCGCGACTGATAGGCCCTCCTGATTAAGAAACGCGTACCGATTCCAAACGTCGAGCAATATTCGACTTCTCCGACGTGAATAAACCCGTTTTGAATTTCATATGTCTGAGGCTCGCGGTAGTTTTCTACAAAAAAGTTATATGCAAAATGAATGCAGTTTTTAACTTTGGATTTGATGTACCTATTAGAAAAAAATTCATCCGTTTCCCATTTTGTATCAATGCATGTCTCGAATCTGCATCGGAATGGGATATTTTTGCAAGGCCTTATCGTACTTGTGAGTTGCGAGCGTGTTTATAGAATTCACTGTGTTCTAGTTATTACTGTTATGCTAAAGGTGAAGGTATTTTCCTCAGAGTTAACTTACAGGTTGGTTATCAATTAATCAGGTTGTATATCAGGTTATAGCATGATTTAAATAATTGCAGATTCCAACTAAATTCTGTGATTTTGAGTCGTCTTTTATCACTAGTTGAATAGGTTCAATAGTTGATTTGTTGACTGTGCTCAGTAGTATTACATCTACTGGATTCATTCTATCGGTATGGTTAGTGATAGTAGGTTTCGATATTTGGTAATACTTACGACACAAAGTATTAAAAAATGTTAATGAATGCCTACAGTTGTTGCTGAGGAAAATGGTTTATAAAAAATGGGGTTTATGTTTTAGTTTGATCATACTTTCCTTAATTGGTATTTATGGTACATACATAAAAATCTATATACTTTTTTTAAAGTTTATTGAAAATTAGTTTTTAGGTAATGGAGAGCGGTAACTGTTTTAGGAAAAATCTTAGCAGGGCGATGCAGGATTTTTATTGGCGCGCGGTGCCAGCCGTACAGTACCATCTGTTGGGCAGAATTTCTTTGTCCTCTTATCACTCTGAAACGACTGGACAGATTTTAACCTTAGAGGAGCTGGACATCCAAAAATAGTTATAGAATACTCTTTTTTTCCTGAATACGGTAGAGTACCGAAAACTTTCCGCATTTCCCATACTAAATGAGGAAATTATCTGGAAATTTTCGGAAACGGAACATCTCTAGTAGAGAGCAAAAAATTTAACGTGCGCAAAATAAAGTTGCTAGTACTTACCAGAAAATGGCGTCTAGTAACTAAATAAAATATTAATGACTTCTACTTTTAGCGCTTGACAGCTTGTAGGTATGTTCTGATTTCGATATGAATCGCCGATAGAGAAAAAAACATTACTTTAAAGGAAACAGATTTCCTTCATACATTTCATACATTTGACTGCGTAAACACAGCGTATTTTAAGCAGCGGTGTGGTCGCTCTTTAATATTGGAAGTTAGACCCTGCCATCCAAAGTTTTATCATGAAAAAACGCCGCTGTGACAGTTGTCACTGACCGCTCAACATACAAAAACGTGTCCTATAGTAGAATCACGTACGCGTCACCAATTACATGACATACGCATAAGACATGACATGAGTAGTCCGCCAATTACAGAGCTAAATAGCGTGTTTGTCTAAGTGACCGCTTGACCATGGCTTGACCAAAATAGCCAGTCATTTTTTTATGAAGTTAAAGCGTCAATAACCTGACTTGCTTGACAAGCGTTAATAATAACGAACATTAAAGCTTCCTATACAAGTTAAGTGGCCTTACACATTTTAAAACGAATTTGTATCATTTTTCATTTCAAAACAATCAGCATTTTTGAAAGGATAATGAGATTTAAGATAGCTGTGGACTGCATACCTACAGTTTTATCATTTATTAACGCGTTGTGTGCTTTAGCGTCACAGAAAAAACTACAACCTTGTACCATGATCGGTTAGGCAGTTCCCGCAGACTTACTGATACAAAAAAAACCACACGGTCGTTAGCGTATGGGGCACTTCGAACGCTGTCATCAAATCAGGGCGGAAGCGGTGAACGGGTTAAAGTTCAGTTCAAAAGGTCTCCCGAGAACTGTACAGGTTCCAGACGAATGTCCTACTGCGAACGCTCCGCATGTGGAATGAGCTTCTTTCCGAGGTTTTCTCCAGGGGCTACAGGATGCGGTTCTTCAAAAGGGGAGTAAATAAGTTCTTAAAGGGTCGGCAATATGCGTGTGATGCTCCTGGCATCGCAAGCGTCCATAGGCGGCGGTAACTGCTTAAAATCAGGCGGGCCGATGCTTGTTTGCCACCATCACAGTATAAAAGAAGGTCTATGGATCCACGCTTGTGCTAGCCCATCCAGCGAAGCGTCCTGCCATGTACAAGATCATCGGTTAAGGTTTGCTCTTGGAGCTCGAGCTGGGACGCCCGAACCAGACCCTACTATATGAGATAATGGCTAGGAAAAGAGGGTTCGTGGTTGCTATTCAAGATCGTTTTTGGCCCAGTGGCTGCCGGTCCTGCTCACGAACGATTTATTTCATGCTAACTGCAACTCAAGTTCGGTTCAGTTAGTTTTATGCCCATCTAATTTGTTTCTTAACTACCTAATATTTGAATAAATAGTTACACGTGTGGTACTCAACGGGTTAAGTCGTATATTATCGGTGCCGTTATAACAATTAGAACAATAGTAGTAAATACAGTGAATCCGTCATGGTGTTATGCAAACTATAATGAAGTCTGTAACATAATAACATTTAATGACTTACAGTGGTTTGATGCGGTCGTGTTTTATTTCCAACCGTTATTCCATTGTTAGTGTTAACACGGTCTTTAAGGCGACGTGTAATGCGAAACTAGCTGGATTCTAGGAGCTAAACACCTTTAATATCTATTAAATCACTGTGTACGTCTTGTCACTTTAGTTTACCCCATAAAACTTGTTATCATCAAAAGCAGTGAGAATAGTTTTGGTCGTTAATCCAACAATCTCCTCTTGAGTTTCCCTACTATCCCCTATACTAGCAGTCCTAATGTCACTCGTTTAGTTTCCTTTCAGTACGAGTACTACTAGTAAGTCGCCACAGGCCATCTAGCACAACTATGGTTCGCGACAACTCAACTCATGTCGCGCGACATAGCATCACCCGTCACTCTCACGATACTGTACAGAAATAGAAAAGGATAGGTAGCATATCTCGCGCGAGAAAGCGTCGCGTATAAAAGTTATGCTAAAGGTCGCGCGATTTAGCATCACCTGTCTTGTTCGCACGGCATTGAAAGGAAAGTGACAGGTAGTATTTGCCGCGCGACATAGAGTTGCGTGTCACAGTTTATTCTAGATGTACAGTTGCAACTATGATATCACGGAGTTCATAATAAATTATTTATTAGTGTGTTAGTTATTTCCAGAGCTCATACTGATATGTTATCTGCAAATGAGTACATCTATGTAGAATATATGTAGTAATATACATAGAATTTATAGAAAAGTATCATTCATTATGCATGAACATTTCATTAGGTCAGGCATAAGAGAGCGTTTGCCCCTTTTATTCATTTACTTATATAGGTGCCCGTCACTTTTGTCCGCGTATTTTTTTTTCTTTGCCGCAGTCGGGTAAAAGTATCCTATGACTATGAGCAACATTAGATGTGCAGCTATCCCTGTACCTAAATTGTAAAAAATCCGTCCAGCCGTTTCGACGTGAAGAAAAGACACTTATTTTCAGCAGATAGCTCTGTACGGTTGGCAAAAAAAAACTGCCTCACGCTGTAAGATTTTCCTATACCGACAGTTATACAGGGCGTCCCAAGACTATGAGACATCAAGGGAAAGTACCTTAAATATCGTAGATAGGATATTTTGCTGAAAGAAAACTTTATGTTATTTTTAAAAGTCAGTAATTCTGTGTTTAAAGATTTTCTAAGAATTACTTGCTTCGTCTGGGATCGAACCGACTTAAATGTGAAAAAAACCACCACTATTTTTATGATGCCAATCGAAAGAATGGACATAAAATTATAATTCTTTCTAATTAACATAGTATCTTAAAAGAAAGAAACAACGTAAAATGTTTGAGTCAAATTTCAAGAAAATTGTTTACTGCCGACGACGAATAAATTAAGCAAGTATTAGAAAATCTTTAAATGCAGAATTACTAACTTTTAAACATAACACAAAGTCTTTCAGCAAAATATCCTATCTACGATATTTAAGGTACTTTCCCTTGATGTCCCATAGTCTTGGGACACCCGGTATTGTATGTTTCTGAACATTGCCACATTTACCTAATGTTGTGCCTATGTTTAGTAAATATAATATGTGTATAATGTGTATGTACATAATATGTGAATTATTAAAAAAAAGGGCAAGTGCGAGTCCGACTCGCGCATGAAGGGTTCCGTACCATAATCTATAAGAAATTTGTTGTATGGGAGCCCCCCTTAAATATTTATTTTATGTTATTTTTAGTATTTGTTGTTATAGCGGCAATAGAAATACATCATCTGTGAAAATTTCAACTGTCTAGCTATCACCGTTCTTGAGATACAGCCACAGACGGACGGACAGCGAAGTCTCAGTAATAGGGTCCCGTTTTTACCCTTTGGGTACGGAGTAGTAGGACCTCGTGCAGGGTCCGTCCGGATTATTACTACCGTCTTGCCTGCTAACCCACCGCCAAACAGCAATGTTCGCATTGTTGTGTTCCGGTGTGGGGGTAAGATAGCCGGTGAAATTACTAGCATAGAGGCATTCTACACTGAAAAAAAAGGTTTGTTAAATGTAACTGCATTTTCGTCTACCTATAACTTAAAAAAAGTGACTACAAAACTATGGTAATATATTACCAAAATCAGTTGAGTTATTTTTTTAACCCATCAATTGTGTTGTATATTATTTCACAATATTAGCTATATCTTGTGAAAAGGTTTGTTTATTTTAAGTAATATTTTTTTAACATATAGACATACCGTATGCTGACAACAGATTAACTGTTTGTCTAAACCTTACTGTATTTTCAACTTACTTTAGTGAATTGATGTATTGTACCTAACCAAGCCGTTCAGTAATGACTAAAATAGCTTTCTCATTATATGTAATCAAATAAAAATGTTGTTATACCCGAATCGTTCAATAAGTTATAACAAAGTGCTTTATCTGCAAGTAACCAAACAATTAGGTTATATGGCATAATTACTTTGTTCCTATACAGAAAAACTTTTTTGTTACTTATTACTAAATTGTTTCATTAGCTTTAACAATGTGCTTTGTCTGCATGTAACCAAACGATTGGGTTATGTGGCAAAATTACGTTGTTCATATACAGCAAAACTGTACAGTTACTTAAAATCAAATAGTTTCATTAGCTTTAACAAAGTGCTTTGTCTGCGAGTAACCAAACAATTAGGTTATGTGGTAAAATTACTTTGTCTATATACAGCTAAACTTTTCAGTTACTCATAACCAAATTGTTTCATTAGCTTTAACAATGTGCTTTGTCTGCATGTAACCAAACGAATAGGTTATGCGGTAAAATTACTTTGTCTATATACAGCTAAACTTTTCAGTTACTTATAACCAAAACCTTTGTAGGCTAGGCACTAGGCGGCCAGTGAGATCTAGCTGTTGTTCATAAATATTGAATATCGCACGCACCTAACGACATCGGGAGGGTTATATTCTATGACATACTAAAGCAGTTCAGTTAAGGTTGACAGAAAGGGATAGAGCTATAGCAGTTATACGTCTTTGTCCCTTTCTCTCAAACCAAACTGAACTGCTTCAGTATGTCATATAGTAAACCCCCTGATTTCGTTAGATGCGTGCGATATTCAATATTTATGAACGACAGCTAGATCTCACTGGCCGCCTAGTGCCTAGCCTACAAAGGTTTTGGTTATAAGTACCTAACTGAAAAGTTTTGCTGTCATAGATCTCACTGGCCGCCTAGCGCGTATGTAGCCTAAATAAGGCTGAGATATTTCTATACAGGATCGCAATAGATCTCATCGTAAACTAAACGTTTCATAATTGTAGTCATGGCTGGCATATTATGATCGAAGAAAAAAGGAGAAGATGAGACCTACTGACCCATTACCTATTAGGTACTTAACCCTTAAATGCATACGGTATCGAAAATGTACCACAATTTATTTCTTACTAATAATTGACTTAAATAACTTGAAATAAACCGTCCAAAAAAATAAAAGTCCAAGTGTCAATTGGCATTTTCAAAGTTACATTTGGCGTTTACTTGATTTCGACGTACGTTAGTTCAGTAGCATATTTTTGATACTTGCTTCTAAGGGTTAAAAGAGGTTGTTACTTTAAGAAAATGAACAAAAAAGATTTCGTGTATTTTTAACATAATTTTATTATAGTGATAATCAGTCTATACATTATAATTACTATCTTTAATTTTAATATTAATTCTTGAATGTTAATGTATTAAAAATAGTATAAGTACCAACTACTCTTGCAATGTTTAGCCTCTTATTATTTTAAGTAGACGTTTTGTTAGGTTGTTACAGGAGTCGGACTAATCATCGCAAAACAAGACTTAAGAAAAAAAATAACGGAAATACTCAATAACTTTTGGCCAATTTTGGGTTTCATTTATAAATATTATTTCTTGAATTGTTATCATCACTACCTGATTGTAAATTACCTATTGTGTTATTAACATCAACCAACAATGCTCGATTTTCATTATCTGAATTACAGATGTGAAACTTGTTCAAATGTTTAGCAAAAGTATTCTTTAAATAAAATGATCGATCACAACCTTCGTCTATACAATGGTAAACTGAAAAATTATGTTTGTTATGAGCTACAACAAAATGTTTGAACAAGTTTCGTACATTACAACATTTTTCAAAACATAAAAAACATGTAATCATGTTCAAAATTGTTTCCTATTGCACTTCTAATCCAAGGTCAGTAAATAGAGTTCGAACAGTAGTAAATACTTTGTCGTATTTAGTATTTAAATTAAATACAGCTTTTTGAAGAAATTGCCACACGTGGTTGGATTCTTGAGGATACTCTGCATTTAATACGAATATAATTTTGAAACATGCATCAACAGATTTCACAATGTTTGTCATCTCATATCGTAAATGGTTCAGAATTATGTACCTTGCAGTTATCTCCTTTAATGAGGGACCCACTAAAATTATAAATGGTTGTAACGTCAAACCTAATTCTTGCAGCTTTGTCTTACGCCGTTGAATGGTCTCGTCTATCTCAGCTGCACTCTTCAAATGACAAATAAAACCTTCCAGAACTTCATGTTTTGAAGGTGTCCATTGTTTTTTTGTCTTAGTTTTGACTTTAACCATGGAAGTCGTCATTAAAAATGGCAATGACATAAATGCCACCGTGTTGAGGACCTCGTCAGTATCTGCAACAGAAGTACGTGCTTATTATAAATTACTTGCGACGCGATGGGTGCGCAGGTAACGATGGCCATAAACAATTTTGAAATATTAATATAATATAACACGTGTTCTCTCGACAAAGAAAAGTACGTGTTTTTAATCTCGTACCAAACGGCAACAAAGTATTTAAGGCAAAATAACAGATTGACGATTTAACACCTCGGAACATCCTGTTGGTTAATTAATGCATGGTAATTACTGTAAGAGCATTCCTAAGACCACTCTCTACTCAGGATTTCGGTCTTTGTGGAGAGGGTAAGAAGACTTTCAATATAATGTTATATTACATACACGCTCGCACACACTTACACAAACAGACAGACACACAGACAGGTAAACAGACATACAGACACGAACACACGCAAACACACATATAAACAGACAGACACACAGTCACACACAGACAGAGACACACCAGACACACACACAGACAGACAGACACAGTCACACACAGACACGCACGCGCACACAGACAGAGAGACACACAAGACACACAGTCACACACAGACCCGCACACAGATACAAGACACACACAGAAGACACAGACTGACACACACACACACACGCACGCACGCACGCACGCACGCACACACACACACGCACACACACAACATCGCTATAACAACTTATGATGTTGATATTAATGTTGTAAGTATGCATCTAGTGAGTATGTATATGTGTTTTTAAATATATATTTATGTGAACTTACCATCGTTTTCTAAATAGCTTAAAATTTCTTTTAAACTTGTATCTTATCGTTTACGGCAGTATTCTATTATTTTTGGTCTAATCACAAACCAGTTCTCGTACAACTTGTTATCATACAGAGGATACAAACTTTTGAAATCCTTCAAAAGCTGAAAAATAATAATTTAATATATATTTAATAATATCTTGGAGTTCATTAACATGAAATACTTAATTATGCATTTTATATTTAAATACACCATTTCTGGACAGTTGTGTAAAAAATTAAAACATTTAATAAGAAAAAAAACTTTAATATAATAAATTAATTAATTGTAAATACACATTCACATAAAATTAATAATAATAATTAAAACTAATTATTCTAGGACCCATTCCTAAAGGTTCCCGACTCAAATAAAATGTTTTGGAAATATGGAGACAGTCTTACACAAATTGACTTCCTCCCATACTATCCCATTAGTCTAATACTAAGCTAGGCTTGTACTATGGGTACGAGACAATGATAAACATACTTATATAGAGAAATAAACATAAACTTGAAACACAGAAAATAGCCTAGACTCAGGAACAAATACTCATGCTCATAACACAAAAATCTTTCCTTACCAGGATTTGAACCCGGGACCGCTAGCTTTGTAAGCAGGGAAGCTTAAATAAATATAATGCAAAACAAATAACTTACCAACAAGACACCACCAGGCTGGTTTAGGGGCTTATATTTTTTTAAGTAGTCATCTAATGTCATTTCCGTTGTTAATTCGGTCAATCTCTCTTTACCTTCATTCGAAGATTGTAGTATTTTAAACAATTCCTGAAATAATAAATTAGGTTAGTACTTATTTGAGTTTTTTAAAGGACTAATCGTGTATTTCCTTTTGCAGCTGACTGTACCTGCTAATGTCATATTATTAAGAACAAAAAAAAATCACAAGTGCGAGTCCGACTTGCGCATGAAGGGTTCCGTACCATAAAACAAGTTTGTTGTATGGGAGGCTCCTTAAATATTTATTTTATTTTTAGTATTTGTTGTTATAGCGGCAATAGAAATACATCATCTGTGAAAATTTCAACTGTCTAGCTATCACCGTTCTTGAGATACAGCCTGGTGACAGACGGACGGACGGACAGCGAAGTCTCAGTAATAGGGTCCCGTTTTTACCCTTTGGGTACGGAACCCTAAGAAGATACTTAACAATATTGTTCACAAAATACCTAGGTAAGGATTTAGTGACTTACACATAATGTGTCATGTACATCTGGTTCCAATTCAAATGGTTGCAGCACATATGTCGTCACTGAGCCCTGTGCCGAAGTAGAAGGTTGATCAGAGATCTGGAAAATAAATTTAAGTAGAAATTAGTCTTCATTTCTTTCTTTATCATAGAATAATATATTGTTATTATGAATATGAATTGAGTATGGGTGTTACCGCTACAAGTGTTTTTCAATGCCTATTAATTTATAGACCACTTTACGGTATTTGAATAATCTCAAAATACGTAAAAATTATATGAGATCCTGATGAAACAAGAAAAAACAAGGAACTAAGTTCAACATTTTGAGTTCGATAACTTATGTGTAGCTTATTTTATGAGCATTTGTCGGGTGGGAAAGTCCATTTTATTAAAATATTAAATACTAATAATACCATTCAATAACCCATAAAATATAAGCCTAGTGTTATGATACCGATTCGATAAACGCAAGTTTTAATATAGCTTCAGCACAAAGTTCTTATTTCCCCAATGCTTGTAGGCTTTAGTATGGCGCGTTTTTTGGGAAAGTCCAAAAATGTGCTATTAACATTGCTGTATCTTGGGGAGTTTTTATGAGATTGAAGTCGTTTTTTCACCAATATTTCTATTACTGAGAGGTCGGTCTATAATAATATCCGCTTGCTTTGTAATTGATAACATGACAACGACGAACACGTGTAAAAAAAATATTAACTTACAGCCATTGTTCCGCCACCATTTTCGGATGCAGTCAAAGTTCTTACCAATTGAATTTCTTCGTTTAATTTTGCCCTATGGCCAATTATGGGTATTAATTCTTTTAAATCGCTCTCGGAAAGCATTTGCAAGGTTTCCATGTCAATAGCTTGTTCTAAAAAAATATGCGAGAAATCAGTAATTAAAATAAAAGCTACATTTCATGCACAATTTCACGCGAAGGTGAATATAAAAAAGAATTAGATAAGTGCTTAGTTTCTTACCTTTAAATTGATTAATGTAGATGTCTAGGCCCCATTCTCGTAGATAGTCTTCGAGAGGGTCTGGCGGCGACGGATTCCCCACATCCATTTTACTAAATGTTAAACGCTTTACATACATACAAGTAGGTAAAATAGTGACACTGAATCTATAATTTACTTAACAATTAACTTTAAGTAAGAAATATTTGAATTACTTATTTAAAAGGCGTAACGTAACGTAGAACTGCCGACGTTTGTACGCGGACGCGGCCGGCCGAACAGGAATGAACGAGTTTGCGAAGCGGGAAACCGGCCGGCGACGCGTGCGCAGGGCTGCCAACAGTGCCAACAGATATTTTACCATTAGTCAGCCGCGAGTCCCAAATTATACAAAATTGGTTGTCAGAATACAAAAAGTGATGAAAATTATTAAATTGCATGAATGTACGTCACACATTTCTTTAAATGCGTAGATTAAAATTCTACTCAATTTAGAGCCTGCCCCAAGGATGTTAGGGCAAATTTTTATTTTGTTGTCGATTTTTTTTTCTCAGGTTTCGATAAAATTTGGTGATTGTATTAAGCGGACGGCCCGACATGTTTCGAATTCGTATGGAGCACTCGTATGGGGTGCTTGCAAAAAATGTATAGATTATTTTTTCGCCGCCCCTGCGCCATCGGCGCGCGCAATTAGAGCGGAGCGTCGATCCAAGAATCAGTGACGAGGTTGCCGCGGCGGTGTACGGGCAGCCGTCCCTGATGAAGAGCTCCATACGAGTTCGAAACATGTCAGGCCGTTCCTGTCAATTTCACGTGAGTGTAAACCGCTTAATTGGAGCGGAGCGAGCGAAGCTCCCATGGATCGACTCGATTGGACTTCGTAACAATGCGCAGATCTCAGCGAGTTCTCAACCGATTTTAGAAATTTTTGTTTTAAAATGCACAAATTAAATTTCGCTAGGTCGTGACGAAGAGAAAATTTCGAAAAAAAAAAGAAAAACTCCGCTCCAATCTATGGTGCAAGTTTAGCCGGTGGCTGACTCTGCATCGACCTAGTACAATAATTAAATATGTCTCACGAAAGTTGTTGGTAAAGGCTTCTTCTGACCATGGTAGCCCAATCTCACGATATATGTCCTACAAATTTTTCTCCATTGAGTTACGCAAAACGTATGACAGAAATTGACTTATGGGACCATTTTTATTTTGCTGTCGAATTATTTATTTTGCATTTCGAGCTCCTCATTTTCAACTAAATTTTAGTACAAAATACGAAATGTTGTAAAAAAATATCCATACTATTTTTGTAACTCAATGGAAAATTTTGTAGGACATATCGTGAAATTGGGCCTACCTTGTTCAGCATACGCAACTTTACCAACTGACCAAATTTTATTGATTTCTGAGTAAAAAACAAAATACACAACAAAATAAAAATCTGCCCATTACTCAAATTCTTTATATGGCAACAATTTTACCTAATAAGCAAGCTGTCAAATTATAAGTATAGCCCGACATGTTGCGATTGGACCTTGGGATAGTGGCGCTAAATACAGCTTTCATGTTCAGAGCCCAAATTTCCCAGACACTCCAGACAGCCTTTAGATTTATAGTCATTGGTAAATAAACTGATACCACAAAAAAATATTGCAACATTTTCAAATGTATTTGTATATTGTGACGCCTAGAGACCTTATACATCTCTAAGAAATTTAGGTTTAATAATTATTGTCTATTGTAAATTATTCACATTGACGCCGAGAGACCTTATACATCTCTGTGGAATTAAATTAATTAAGTAATTATATTTTATTGCATGTTGTGACACCTAGAGACTTTATACATCTCTGGGTATATTTAATATTTTAAATTGATCGTTAAAATTTTATTTTAATATTCCTACCTAACATTGATTTGGAGTATCTATATATCTCCTATACGTGTACGCATGTAATAATTAGTTATAGTTATAACACTAATGTAATGTAATTAATTGTTCTAAGTATTGTTTACGAAAAAATGACTTACTGTTGAGTTTCTTTCGGCTTTCTTCTCAACAGCGGTCTCCTCTTGCGAAATGCCGGTAGATTCACAATCTGACTTGTAAAAGTGCCCTTGTGGCCTACTTACTGAATAAATTATTTCATTTCATTTCATTTCATTTCATCGCTGTTATTTCGTGATCTGACTTCACTGGTCAGACTCGGATATTCTCGGAATAAAATTGAGTTTTCTGGATCAAAATAATTCATGTATCCAATTATACGAGATGGTCCAGGATACAGCGCTACAAAAAAGAGTAGAAAATAAAAAGAGTAAAAAATCGCCACTTCCTTCGCAACTGCCACATTTTTGACGTAGTGCTTGAACATGGTAACAATTTTCATACAAAATTGTTTTACCCAGTTTTGAAATACATTTCAAATGGTTAATAATGATCTTACTAGCTCTAAAAAAAATATCTTGTATTTTTGTGAAAGCTAGAAAGCTAATTTTATCAATTGAAAATTGGAAATTTCATGAACAGTCAAAAACGCCGTCCGCCATTTTTGCCTTTTGCTAATCTGTGGCGTGACGTAGAATTACCTGTAAATATTCGAAATTCGACCGTCGTATAGTGCCATTCCGCTCACTCCAATATACTTTGACAGGAGATCGAGAGGGACGGCACTATTCGAAGTCGTCAAAGTAGACTTTCAGTTTTGTTTACATGACCGATGACGTGACTATCATAAGCGAACATGGCGGACAGCGTTTTAAGCATTTCAAAATACAGATTAAAAACCATATTTTCAAATTCAATTTTTTCAGCCATCTTTCACTTTTATGAATTGAAAAATATATATTTAGGTTTCCTTTGCTAAATACTATACGGAATAAACATTAGTTTATTACAATTTGACTTGAGTCAACTAGCCTATTCCTTTTTCATCCATTTTCTACTCTTTGGTGTCGCACTGTACATCAGCGGTTCAATTACACCGTTTTATTGTATCCAATTATACAATCTGGCAAGTGGCAGCCCTAGTGCGGTGAAGCAGGAAGGGGTTCCGTTGCGAGCGGGGGGTAAGCGTTCGGTTACACGTAAGCAAAGGTTTCATCTATACACTAATCTTCGTTTGGTTAGACGTTGCATTAAGTTGTGGTTAGATAATGCTAATGTTTTGCTAAAGTTGCTCAACCGTAGGTTGGTTCTACTTACCAAACAAAGCAGGTTGTATGTAACAAAAAATAGTCTAAAATAGTTAATCAATGTTGAGCAATATAATAAAAGAGACTTATGTTATTGCTAGCCATCGCATTTGTCTCGAAGTTTGAACTTGGATTTTGTTACATATTTTCAATGATAACGCTTGAAATTAGATCAATGGGTTTATTTACCTATAACCACTTGGGTTTGTTTACTGTTTTATTGTTACACACAAACAAGCATTTGATTGCGAATAGCCCAACCTAAAATAACATTAACTGTTTTATTGCACATAGACAAACCAGAATGTTAAATCAAATTAACTTTAATAACGCCTTATCGAATTATGGTTATTGATGAAATAAGCGAAGTAGTTAGGTTAAATATTTTTTTCAGTGTATCTTCGTCCTCCGGGTAGGCAAGCACTTGTGACTCCTCTGGTGTTGCAGGTGTTTATGGGCGACGGTAATCGCTTTCCATCAGGCGATACGTTTGCTCGTTTGACCTGTTAATTCGAGAGATACGATTTAACCAGTTTATACGAAGCAAAACATACCTATTTCTTAAGCTATTATAAAGCCTAAAGTCATTCACCCAGTACTGATATTAGCACAGTAAACAACATTTCAGTTGCCTTGTTTAGCATAATTTATAGTATTATCGTACGCTTATACAGCACATATATATAAGAAACAGTAAGTTTAGTAGTTAGCGAGTATTTGAAACTTGGGAATGTTATACATTTGTCATGGTTGTCATACTGCTAAGTTCAAGATACGTAGGTACACCTAATAATCATTGATGTTTTCCGTTTATACCTAATGCGTAATATTAAGATGAGTTGATATTATTTTTTGTCACGAACTCGTACCAAAATGTATAAAGTAATACTAAAGAGATGCCAATAGATCGTACAACCAGTGAATTAGATTTTCATATGATTTTCATTATCACTGACATTGTCATTGAATCTAAGCATTGACTACCTACTGTTTGCGATCATTAAAGCGAACGCTGACGATTTAATCGCTTATCAAAAGCCGGAACACGGACGTCGCGTGCGCATGCAAACATCTACCTGCCGGCGAAATATATATGCTCCAACAGCTGCCAAACTAGCGAAGAAAGCGACAGTAAACTTTTACTTTTTGCTCTAGAGCGGTATTTCAATTGAGAACGCTTACCAGGGTACAAACGAGGCACAGTGTCCAGTCCATTTTTACACTATTCACTGCACTTCATAGTCGGGGTTGGTGGCGCATGCGCGGTCAAGATATTAACAAACTGTCACTGTCGGTCGAGACTATATTAGGTGCATGACGTGACTGCATGAATTATATGTCGATACGCTAATATCGACACATGCACCTCCTTCTGCGGTACGGTAACTACTGGTCAAGTTCGTTTGCGATGCTGTTTACGATTAAAGCAACCAGTTTGCTACGGGCTCTGACGTTGCTCACTTTGACCGTGATACCTTTAGTATAGAGAGACACAATAGGTCAACGTTGGCTGGTGCTAAACAGGTGTTTGGGACAAAGTTCAGGGTTCGCGGTTCTCACGCTTCTAGTGACATTTGGATGTCAAAGCGTTTGTTTTCATCGATTATTTTATCGATACATAGGTCGTCACTTCACTAAAAGTAATTCCGCTGTTATAATGATTATTATATATATAATATTGGGTTTTTGGATATTTTCACATATTACCAACACTTAAACCGCAGGGCAGGAAGTCGATTTGAAACTAAGTGCAGTCGTTATCCTCTTACGTCATGTAGATTACTACAATATCGGGCTTTTCCTAAATATGGTATCGAAAAAACCTAAGTTATTCAAATCCCGAATAAATTTGTTACTACCTAGTTTGTGCTGTAAGGGTGTAGGTAACATAAAGATATGAAAGCTCAACTTGGTAATTAATAGATAAAAATCATTGGACTTCTTAAAAAATGTTTTATTAATACAAATTATTTTTATTACACTCGCTCAGTTGTCAACTAGTCAACGACACAGCTAAGTGAAGTGAAGGTCACTCTTTAAGAGACTTGGGTTTCCTTTTTCATTCCTGTTTCATGGACGTTTTCCATGTATTTCAGCCCCTATGTTTATATCTGTATATCGTAGTATCCATGTTACAAGCCTACTACAGACCTTACGTTATGGCTAAATCGATTTATGCGAGGTTGTCCGATATTTATTGACTGTTCCAATACTCCACAGAGTTCTACATTAGATTAGTTCTACATTATTATTTAGAAGAGGGTAATCCCTGTATTTTGTCTGACGTGGCAGCAGCATGCACTTTGAATCTCCAGGGTTATATATTTGACGGCACCGTTTCTGTCCAATGCTATCGAACGCTTCTTAATATGTTTCTGCTCACAAGTTGCTGCGTACCCCGTTGTAGGAATGCTTACTATGCTTGAGCACGGTTCACCAGGGTTCCTGAAAAGTAATACTGTTTTGAAATGAAATGAAATAATTTATTCAGTAAGTAGGACACAAGGGCACTTATACAAGTCAGATTGTGAATCTACCGGCATTTCCCAAGAGGAGACCGCTGTTGAGAAGAAAGTCGAAAGAAATTTCAACAGTAGGTAAGTCTTTTTTTCGTAAATCATACTTATTACAATCATTAATATTGTCCATGTTAATTATAACTACATTTGTACAAAATGTATTCATTTTTAACTAATTAATTTCCCAGGGATGTATAAAGTCTCTAGGCGTCTTAACATGCAATAAGATACACTTTTGTAACTTATACCCGATTACGATTAAAGGACCGACCACACTGATGCTCAAAATACGCTGACGGTGCGATACACACAGTCACTTCAATTTTACTTAAGAGCTACGCTTCTCGGTGTAGCAATCGCCTACCGTTTTTGCTTGGGCTTTCTCCTTCATTTCTTGGTAAGACATGCCTTTAACCTTTTCTTTGCTCAAAGTAATTTGTACCTAACTTCGTTAATCTTGTTTTTGGAATAACCCCATAAACACAAATATTTTGCGGTTTCTACGTCGTGGTCCTCATTTATTGATCCAGATCTACAGGTAAATGTCTCAAAGAACAAAACAATCGATCTTAATACCGAGTAACCGGAATCTCTAGCTGGTTAATTAGTATAAATAAATGTTATAGGTTACAAGCCCTGGAGGCCTATGATGGTTGCGTTTATCACGTGATAAATAAGTGACAAAGCATCTGTCACTCACACTCGCAGTTTGTCAAAACGTGACGGATGCTTTGTCACGTATTTATCGCGTGATAAAAGCAGCCATCATAGGCCCCCTAGTCGTTTTAAGCAATTTTTTCCACACCACACACAGTCTTGCCACTTATTGAAACTACTTACTTGCATATTTCAACGCACAACCAAGGTTTGCTGACCAGGAAATACCATTCCCCGCTCGAATCTCGACCAGCATGTGCTTGTAGAAGCTAAATAAAATTTACATAAATTATTTAAAGTTTTTTAAACAATACACTACAGTAGAAAAGATGGCACTTGCATTGAAAAAGAAAATAATGAAATGGCGTTATATTTTGGGCAAATATCCTTTGTCCTTGAATAGAATAACTATTTAGGATTAATGCTTATTATAGGTAGGTACCTGTATTACCCATTTCAATTGCCCTAATGTTAAACCATTGCCCAATCAATTCGTTTGATACAAAAGCATTACGAATTAAAACAATAAGCGGGTAATAAAAATGCTGTAACACGATACTTTATGTTTATTTTCATTGCTTTTAAATTACAAATTAGTTTATTTCCAAAGGCATATAATATGTTAATCGAGTGAACGAGGCGTTTGGCACTTTCTGCTTCAAACTCATTGGTATTACGAGTATAATACTCTAGTCTTAATGCTTGACATCAGTTAACGTATTCTGTTCTATTTTAAGAAAAGAAAGACATCATAATATATTTATTTAAATAGTGGCAGTACGCACAAATTCTCGTCATGCGGGCCTATGATGGATGCTTTTATCAAGCGATAGATTAGTATCAAAGCATTTCGTCACGTTTTGACAAAGTGCGAATGAGAGTGACAGATGCTTTGTCACTTATTTATCACGTCATAAACGCAACCATCTAGGTTCGACTTTTTTAAATTAAGTTAGGTTTAGGCCGAAACAACTGCCATCGAAAATGACAATCAGTTGAAACGACATTTAAAGTCAACAAACAAGAATTAATGGTAGGGCCCATACAGACGAACGGCACTTTCCTTACAGACGAACGGCACTAGTACAACTGCAGCCGTCGCCACCTGTTGACGGGTGCCGTCGCCACCTGTTGACGGCTGCCGTCGCCACCTGTTGACGGCTGCCGTCGAGAGGTGGCGACCGCCGTCAACGCGTTGACGGCAGCCGTCGAGAGGTGGCGACCGCCGTCGCCAAGTGGCGACGGCAGCCGTCAACAGGTGGCGACGGCTGCAGTTGTACTAGTGCCGTTCGTCTGTATGGGCCCTAACAATACAGTGCTAAAATTCATCAACCTCTTAACATCCTTTGGCTCAATTGGGCTAACACTCCCCATTGGGATAGCAATTTTTTCATTGTGTTTGATCATTGTGTTATGCCATTGTCATTGAGAGAGAAACAGGGAAAATAAAACAATCATGAAACTGATGATTTAAAGAACAAAATTTAACTTGCGTCTTATAGCCACGGTAAAAAATAACGTAATTACCTTCATTTTGGAAGGACAGAGCTCGATGTCATCAGGATCTTGGCCGGTTAAGCATCCTTCAGGTGTGCCAAGTCCACCCAGTAAGGATATTGCGTTGAAGATCTGCCAAAAAAACATATTCTATTCCTCCAAGTGCGAGACAGACGGTTTTTCGAGTATAGTGACTATAATAAAATTATGCATTATGTTAGGGTGCGTCTGCATTGAAGCGAGGCGGAGCGTAGACGTGCGGGATAGACCAATCACATGAGCTGAAATCTGTATCTCACTCGATTGGTCGATTCCACTCGTCTCCGCTCCGTTCCGTTACTGAAAGTGGAGACGCATTTAAGGCTGCCTGTCTACAATCACATTCCTCAGATTTAAATGCACTTCTTTTGGGCTTCACAAAGATGCAGCCTGATTGGCTCACTTTCTCCGCTCCTGTTGACAGGCAGCCTCAGAGCGTGACCTAATAATAATGGGTTTATACCAAACGGATTTGTTTTAAGAAATCTAGGCTTGCCAGCCTAGGCCGCTATCATTTTGTTTTCTCTAAAAATGTCCTTAAAACTCGTAGAATGACCACGTTTTTAAGAAAGAGGTGCTTCGAAGCCGAGGTACAAAATGTATAGAACAGAGACTCCAGAGGCGCAGTCTACAACGTCAGTAGATTGTAACTTTATAATACAGTCTTCGAGGCCGTATTCCTTTTAAAATGCTGATTGTTTTAGACATATTTTTCTCTATGATCAAACATGTTTCTTAACATATTATTGATGTTATTACCTAGAACAGGGCAATTGGGAATTATTGGTATATTTTGACACCTACAGTTTGAATTTTTCATTGGTAATTTTTGTTTCAAAAACTACTCTAAATTGACAAAATTCACGCGGAAAATTAGTTTTTTCAACTTATTTTCGAGTGCACGCAAGTATTATTCACTTAAAAAAAGTTGATTGAAATTATCAATATATTTGTCATGATATAAAAAAATTTAAAAGGAATAAGGCCTCTTAACATGAAATACCTGTGCTAATTTTTTTATACTAATCGAGGTTTCGTTCTCGTCTATTTCCTCCACTAAAACTTAACCAATATTTACGAAATTTTAGGACCTGAATGTGAAAAAAAAAACTGTGTCGGACTGTTTTGATTTTTGCGCTTCTTATAGTGGAATTCGTGTAGGTACTAGGCGTCTGTTGTTAGCAAAATTTCATCGTACATGGCCGCCTAGAACACAAATTCTATTACCATTTGCGAAAAATCGAAACGGTCCGACACAGAACATTTCCTTCTTATTCAGTTTCTAAAATTTCGTAAAGTTTTGGAGGAGGAAACAGGCGAAAACGAAAACCTCGATTTGTATAAGCCGGTTCCGTTAAGTTTGGACCTCATTTGTATTCGACGTCATAGTTACCAGGTGCAAACTAACCGTAAACTGATAGTCTGAGAAAAGGTGCAGTGATATATCCTCTTAAAATGATTTATTTATTCATTCATTTATTTATTTATTGCATCCATGGTTTTCATTTCGCTCTTACGGAAGTTAATATGTTTCTCATGGGCCCTGGTAGGGCATAGCAATTGGAAGTCTTAAGTCTAATTTCAAATTTAATTTAATTAAAGCCTCACCCAGAACTATATGAGGATTGTCAAGAGGGCGCTATTTATAAGATTTATATGGCAACAACTTTGCAACCAATCGCAACCGCACTATAATGACATTAGTTTAAATACTTGTTAGTTCCACTATGTTAACCTCATAATATCATTTAATGGAATGCACTTTTTTCCTGGATGTTTTCGTGTAGTAAACACGTGTATACTTTATTTATTATATTACGTTCACGACTATGAATGGTTTTTTGAATTTTCTTTGGATATTATGAAATAATTGTCTTTTAAAGAAAGCACCACGAATGACATTGACATTGTTGACAAACCATCATAAAATCATTGCCAGTGTAAGAAATTAGTTCCACTGAAATTCCGCAATATGGCGCATCCTCATATATTTCTGGTCAGGCTTTATATTATATAGGTACCTAGTCATAGTCTGATAAATATCATTATTGCAAGTGATTTAAAATTATAAGTGATTGGTCTATCTATGCCATACGTAGCTCGCAGGTTATACTAACCGTAGAATTGCGCCGTAGCAGGTCGTCGATATACTCGTGCGGATAGTTCGCGGCGTCTGCGCAGAGGGTTTGATGCTGGCAATGCGCAGGGATCTTTGGCTTGAAAATATGTTCCTCCAGTATTTCTGAATTTGAGATTATACTTTATTCTAAAGCTGGATGAAGTGTTTTAGGTAAATCGAAGATATTTTACTTAATCACCTTTTTATAAAAAAATAACCGACTTCAATGAGCGAAATGGGGTACCTATTAATATTTTGTTTGTTGATTTTCTCAAAAAGGGTTAAATAAATTACGATAACATTTATATGGGACCACTTCTGAAGTATGATCTACGAAACAAAAAAATAATCATCAATATCGATTCATAATTGGCAGGAAGATCGCGTAACATGTTTGCATAAAATAATTGAGAACCACCTCCTTTTTTGAAGTCAGTTGCAAATAAAGGTCACTGAATCATATATATGAATAAAGTACCTTTTAATACTAACAACCTATTTACTCGACCACAGAAAAGCCAAAAGGAAGGGTTATACGTTTAACAGTCTATGTATGTATGTATTTCGCTTCTCTGTAGTTAGGTATCTTGTGGATACAATCTGTCCAGCCGTGATGCAACCGCAAAAACACATACACACTCGTACATGCGCCATGAGCCCCAGAATAATTGGGGGTCATGAAGGACAAAGAAACCGCATTTATAATGGCGGAAAGTGAATAATCGATCAAGGCAAGTGACAAAGGTGCAGCCTTAACACCTACTATAAATATCAATGCGATAATTAACTTGAGAAAATTCCGTTTCCTTTTGACTTTTGTGCTTAATTGTAAAATGTACGACGATCTTTCTTTAATTTCTTTTATACAATTTGTATGGCGTTAGTACTTTATAAATGGTATATGCGTAAGTCTAATCACACATATCAATAGCGGTGTCAAACGTATAGCGCAGTAGTCATTTATACTGCACAATGTGTTTGGCGCCGCTATTGAGTCCTATTTGTTATGAAAAAAGCTGCACTTTGTGATGGAAGCAAGCCGTTTTGTGCCCACAGTATATGGACCAAAATAAACGATTTCACGCTTTCTAAGGTGTTACATATCCACGTGGTGAGTTTCTAAAGAATTCCTTTGTGCAGAATTACGTATATAAGGTGAGCTGCGTCTCCCAAGCATCATTCCGGGTCTGCTCCTCTCTCCGAACAGTTGTAGTAATTATTACTTCAATATAAAGTTAATTCTGCTCGGTTGGTTTTATTCAACATCATCAATCACCAGTGATTCGCGGTTCAGCCTATTTCATCAGCTCCTCGCTAACGCAACCCTTAGCAACGCCATTTGTATATATCGATTTGTGTGTGTATATATTGTTTGTATATATCGACGTTACTAGGTTGATTGCATAGTTCAATTTTAGGATGCTCCAACCACTTGTAATATTGAAAACCTTACGTAAAAAGAAAAATCTAATCAAAATAATTCCTCTACCCTTATTCCATTTATATGGGGTCGGCACAGCAGAAAAAATATGAAATCAAAATAACAATAATATAGTGAAGAATATTTTTCCATCGTATTTTGTCGGATATGTTCGCATTTAACTTGCGCTTTCAAGTTTCAAGAAACTACAACAGTGAGAAAGATTAAAACAGAAATATAAATACAAGCTTAAGCAACAAAATGCAATGGCTGAACTCTATTTAGGTAAAATGTCTGTAGGTATAATTTTCAAGATATACATACCTAAACCTGATGGTATTCTAGGTTTGAA
This sequence comes from Apotomis capreana, assembly GCA_947623375.1. Classification (NCBI taxonomy): domain Eukaryota; kingdom Metazoa; phylum Arthropoda; class Insecta; order Lepidoptera; family Tortricidae; genus Apotomis; species Apotomis capreana. The sequence goes on from OX392505.1 coordinate 23,567,983, forward strand.
AGCCGGAATCTAAAAAATTAAATAGGACTTTTAATTAAAGTGTAAAAATGAAAACCCCGCGTCTCCTTAATTAAATACTTATTTGTCGAGTGAAAATAATCACTTAATTTTGAATTCTTAGTATCAATAATGCCTGAGAATATGTCACTATTTCCGATGAAAGCTGAATATCTGGAAGTCGACTGTTATAATTTCCACCATAGCCAAAGAATCGTCTCGATAGTTTTTCTTTTTTTATAAAAAAACGCATTCAAATCGGCCAATATGCATCGACAGACACACAATTACAACGCACACACACGCATATATTTTAAACTTATAACACCCCTATTTTTACACAGGGGGTTAAAAAAAATTAATCACCTATGAAAAGATCTATAATAGAAAAAAAATGATACCGTGAAAAGTAAACAATGACAATACAGATCGCAAGGTTGGAAAATTAAACATTCGAAAAAAGAATCACTGGAAAACATAATTTAATGTAAGTTTAAGGTTTTAACATTCGGTAAGATTGTAAAACTAAAATTTGTAGGGATAAATAAAATTGTGCCATGAAAACGTAATAAACTCACAAGCAGAAGGTAGGGTAGATATCTTAGCGTTATGTTCATGGTTACCATACACACTTCAAGCCAAACAACACAATACAAGCGCCCATGAACCCACAGTTATAATTATGATGAACCGAACCACACAACACGAATATGTACGATACAATATGCTAGGATTTCAATAACTTCATATAAATTATGGTTGCTTATCAATTTACTGAACCCTTACCACGAGTTTACAGTAAGTACGCTAGCGACTACGCAAACGATTTGTGGTAGTCCACATGGAAAGGGACCTTATGGCGGGAATGAGTTATCTACAGAAATGAAATCTAGAATCATATACCTAGCTATATTTCACGAATCAACCTCCTAGCTTTTTAATTTATTTTATTATAATTTTTTAAAGTTGATCCATCGATATCTTCAGTTTCGAGAAAATTACAGTTAAAGTTTGGAGTCCCAAAAACCTAACTTATAATGCGAAGTTATGGAGCTGATGGTATATTACAATTGACTATGATGTAATCTACCGGAAAATCACATAATATGTACAAGAGCTTTCCTACTTTAGGAGCTAGTGACGCCCAAACACAACAAGGTGCAAATTATCGATAATGGATTGAAAACACATTAACTCCCAGATTCTACGATATTTTTTGCTATTTTTGACTTTCTAGTAGACAACATTTATTGGGAAAATGTCACATATAAATAAAACTAAAATATCTAGATTGCAACATTTTTTTAATTTTTTTTTCTTCATTTCAATTATTTTATGAAAAATAGACTCTTGAAGCAAAATTCTAACACGTATTCATAATAATGTCATAAAGTTTACATATATCAACATAATTATCAGCTTTACAAACATAATTAGCCTTAAATCTAAAAGTTTTAACAATTTTTAGTTACGTAGAGACGGTATCATTTTCGCCATACTTCAGAGAAAAGGGACCTTATGGAGGTCACTAAACTCAATTATGTAATCAAAACATGAAATATCAATATTTTAGTGCAATTTCGCAGTAATTTTTATTGCAACTAATTTAACAGCGATATTAAAGAGCAAAAATATAATTGTTAAGCGGTTAGATTTCAAATCAACGTTAAAAAAACTTTAGTGAGAAGAAGAGATTTAATAAAAGGGCCCTTATGGCGGCCTTTAGCAAAAGTGACTTTAAGGCTCGTTTGTTATATTTTTAAGGACTATTTTCTTTAATATATCTTTCTTATGTGATGCACACAAAGCAGCGAACTCATTTTTGTTACTATTAACGATGGGACGACACTCTACAGCGGGCGGCGGCAAGATAAAAGAACGCGGCTACCCAGCAATTCACTTTGAAATTACCGACAGTCGCAAATCGGTTCTATTCTTGTATTTAAGTAATAATAATATTTGTTAACACAAAATATGTATTTTGAAATGCATAATATGCAATCTACATTGTTACGTAGGTATGGTACAGTCTGCAAACAGCAAAGTTATTTCCTCTGCATTATTCCCATGCGGAAATGCAAAAGGAATAATGATATATTTATTGACTGTACGTAATTAAATTACCTACCAGTTGTTACTTCTGATTCTGATGAATAAGGATCTTAACAAAATGATTTTATTGTGTAATTAAGTCATCCCGCCATAAGGTCCCTTTTCTACTAAACTTAACAGGGATTTAAAACCCATAATATATTGACGTATATAACAGTGAGTTAATTGAAAAGATAGTATAAATAACGTTCTTTTTATTAGAGCCATAAAAAAAAAATACGATTTTCTGACACATTTCACAAAACTTCGATTATCTCGGAAACTAAATGCCGCCATAAGGTCCCTTTTGATTTGGATCGTCACATTTGTATGGAGAATTGTAGTTCTACAAAGTAACCGCTAGGGGGCGCTGAACTATTCTCCATACAAATCGTTTACGCTGTCGCTAACGAGTACGCTCACTTTTACTCCTGGTAAGGGTACTGACGTCCGTACACGGGAATAACGAATGTCGATAATTTGTAATCAATCGTTTTGGTAATGGGAAAATATGCTGGATTTTCAAATACATTTCAGGGTTTTATGCCTCCATTAGTATAATAAACAGGATAAGTTTTCTGTTTTCTCTCGAAAATATAGACTGCAGTACCGAAACCTGAAATATGACAGTAAAAAGGGGGAATTTCCAATAATATTTTCCATTACTTTGCATCTCATTTGTAAGCTGCCGACGCGATTAGACCAAGGTGCGAATGCTAACTTGGAATGATCAGTTATCAAGTTTGTAGACTGATTTCTTGCGAGTCTATAACACTATTTGTGTAAAATTGCCCCTTAATAATTATTCATTTATTTACTGGGGACATTCGAACCACATGACGGAAGATATGAGTTGATCAGTATATTTCACTATTTCAGCCGTATAAATTGTACCGATTAATAAATAAATAAATATTAAGGGACAATCTTACACAAATCGACCTAGTCCCAAACTAAGCAATGCTCATCCTAGGGTACTGGACGACGATGTAAATAATATATAGATAACATCTATGACCCAGGAGCAAATATACGAGTTCATCACGCAAATATTTGCCCTGGCCGGGATTCGAACCCAGGACCACCGGCTGAGTTAGGAAGGTGACAAATTGCGCCAACCACGTCGTCTCCATATTGAAAAACGATACATATACCAGCTTCCCGCGATGTTCACAAGATCGTCGTCCATTTTGTAGAGGTCTACCTGTGTTTTCCGGTACGTGGGCAAAACTCGAGAAACTTTCTGCTCCGCGGTTCCACCAACGATGCTCCCCAGCCACTGCCATTTTAGTTTGTCGATTCGTCAGCTATGACAGTTACTTTACTTTGTCGCTTTTGGGCATCAATTCTGACTTGATATGTTATATAGGTATAGGTGGTGATTAAACGCCTGGTATATAGTATATATATAAGTATTGAAAATCATTTTTCTATAGAGGGGTCATGTCATTCAGGAAAAGTCGCGTAATGCAGGATCGTCATTTCCTTTGTATGGGCGCGCAGCACCGTGCCAATCTTGCGTTATCTGTTTTCATAATTTTCTTTGTCCTCGCATCACGCTGAAATGGCTGGACAAATTTTTACCAATTTTGGTACAGGGATAGCTGGAATCCATAGATGGTTTTAGGATACAGTTTATCCTTCTACGATACGGGGCGATGTGGTCGCTCTGCGGGAAAGCCCTTTCACTAAATAAAAGTATCCTACTATAAATAAAAACATACGCGGACGAAATTGTGGGCACCTCCAATTAATATAAATATTTGTTTTCAACTTAGGTTGCGGAAATATTCATCGCCATTTGTAAATATTTACCTAAGTGAAGCTTTCAATAGCATACGATTAGAAATTAGCCTTAAGTCCTCGCAGACCAGTCCGCGAGAAAGTGCGCGAATCGCTGGAACTCGTTTGCCGCATGCGTGGGCCTAACCTACGCTAACATTGTTGCTGGGGCAAGTTGCGGGTCAACCATGTATATATACCGGGTGATCAATCCAAACGGGTCAGTAGAGAGAAGTCACAAAATATGTATAAGAGATAGAATCTGTTCTTAGGAACCATGGCATCGATTTTAGATTTAATAAAAAATTAGAATGCTATTATAGTTATTTGTTATACAAGGGGGGAAAGTTGTATTTTACCCGCGAGTGTTTATTTGAAATACGAGCTAGCGAAAGGATCCTATGATTGACCACGAGCGAAGCGAGTGGTTCAAAATAGAATCCTGAGCGTAGCGAGTGTTTCAATACACGAGACGTAAAATAACTTTTCGCCCGTGTATAACACAAAACTTTTCACCTCACTACAGCGAGGAAAAAATAATAAGGGTTTGTACTATATCTTTGAAAAATATCTGCAATAATCAACCAATTTGCCATTTATTAAAACTAAGGTCTAATTAGCTTTCATGTAGGTATTTTAAACGGGATTTTTCAGAAAATAAGCTCAGGTAAAATTTTACTTTAGCTGCGTTGAAACGTCAAAACTCTTTCTCCACATGTGGATAAAAAGCGATTTTCTCAATAGATATCAAACAAACAAACTGGGTTTTCCGAGCTAGTGAGGTGAAAAATATATTACCTACTTTTTATAAATCTAATACATAACCCGGTCAAAACCTCTGTAAAGAATGTTATCTACGATACGCCATGCGATTTCTTACAGAATTTTAACCAGGTTCAATTCCCGGTTATACATGAGGTTTATAAAAATATATTGAATGCAGTTTGTATTAAATCTAAAATTGACTCCATGGTTCCTAAGAACAGATTTCCCTATCTCTTATTGTTTTCGTTTTCTCCCTACTGACCCATTTGGATTGATCACCCTGTATATGTAAGTATGTATATTAGAAGGTGCCATTGAACTTCGTCCACTTGAACGAAAAGTCATAGCCCCCTTTTTGCTTTTCCGTCGTTAAGTAAAAATAATCCTATAGGTAATTTAACAATATGCCAAAACATTTGGAAATCGGCCCAGCCGTTTAGGCGAAGGACAAAGATTTCATTTTTACAATTTAATAATATATAAATTATGAAACATGTAATGTCTCATTTTTTAATGTGGGTAACAGCGCCCTCTCTCGCTTGCTCGTTCACCGCTGTAAAGTGGTGCAGTAAGATGTGAATATTAACGTATTCACATAGAGGTCGCTAAGGTGTACTAACCTTTCAAATAAACAATGCAAAGATCGACACACAAAGCATAAGGAAAAATTCGTCAGGTCTACGTGGAGCGAGGGTAGCGAAGTGGCTAACGCGCTGGACCGGTAATCCAGAGGTACCGGGTTCGATTCCCGGTCCCTTCCACCAGGTAGCTCCTTTTTAAATTTTTCTTTAAGCTTTGATCTTTGTATTCATGGTTTTAATTTAATAATATTTTAGATAGACTCGGATTCCGTGTCCGTGTATTTTTTTCTTTATCGTAGACGAGTGAAGGGTATCCGTTAACTATCTCTGTCTCTGTACCAAGATTGGTTAAGATTTGTTCAGCCGTTTCGGCGTGATGAAAGGTTAAAAAAGGTAGGACAAACACGATGGCGCCAAACTGGCATGGCATGTCCTCTTGGTTCGTACAAAAATATTACAAAATAATTTATTTGCTTACCAATACACAAGTACATAAAGAATATGTCTAGCGATCCCAAACTAATCTTGGGGTCCTGGAGTGCAATATGTAAATCAGTTAGGTATAAGTTTATAAACAGACAATATAGATTTTAATTACTTACAACTAATTTAAAGTAATTACTTTTAACCAAATAGACAGGCACGACGAACGCTAGCGTCAGGTGGTGTGTGCGTGCGTGTGTGTGTGTGTGTGTGTGTGTGTGTGTGTGTGTGTGTGTGTGTGTGTGTGTGTGTGTGTGTGTGTGTGTGTGTGTGTGTGTGTGTGTGCGCGTGTGTGTGTATATGCGTGTGCGTGCGCATAGCTAGAATTAACTTGCAAGAAGTATCGTCATATGATAGTGACAGTAGCCATCTTCTTAATAATCACTTTCATTTTGCCAAGTGTGCACTGTTGAATGTCATGCACTTTGCAGAAGTTGTTATTATATACGCAGATGCGTATAGTCTGGTGAGCGCTTAGCAAAGCCTGTTCTGTGACCAGGTAATGGAACTCTAAACTCTAAATCTCGTTTAATAATACTTTAGGTTTTATTCGTGTTTTCATACGAATAAAACCTAAAGTGCTATAACTCAATTATGGCCTGCATTGCAACAACGCTTTCCTTATTTAGTTAAAATAATCGCTATAATATTACGCTATAATGTATGATATTATAATATGGTGTTTTCCGTTTCGAATATTATATAAAGGTTTTCCTCTATGTATTTAGAGTTACATGCTTGCTTATTCCCCTTTTATTATTAACCTATTTTATTTTATTATTAATTACCCCTGTGGCGCGGAGATAATCTAATTAGCGGGTTATACTCCCACACAAAGTCCGACTACTGGTAGTGAGGGCTAGCCAGCCCTGATACAGTTCAAGTCATTTCATAAAAAAAGCTTGCTTATCGTGAAACAACTTACAACAGGAACATACTTTAATTTATTTTTCTCAAACATGCAATGAAACATTGTCTTTACGTTCCTTATAATAGGCTCGGAAGTATCGCTTTTTGGGCGCAACAACTCGACTGAGGACTGTAAAGGGATTTCATACTGCTTTTCAGGCCTAGGCCTGCAATGTAACTTTTTTTTGGTTTCAACAACAAGGTCATTCACACAGCTGGCTGGTTTGACAAAAAGCAGGTTTTGTTTTTAAAGGTTGGTTGTTAGACTAAAATGTCCTATTTGTCAATTAATAAAATGTTGTTCTTTGAAGTATATTTTTTTATTTCATTGTATGTTTGAGAAAAGCACTATACCTACATGCCTCGTCGTGAAAACGGATTCCCGGCCTAGTAGCACTCGCTCGCACGCTCGCTCGGCCGTATATACCTACTTGGCCGGAAATCCTCATTTTCCCGGCCTCTGATGTAATGTACTATTGTTTGTATGTCGTGCCGAATCATAGAATTGATCATTTCATGACGTGGTCGACCATAATTAAAACTTATTAAACCGGGTCTATCGCATTCTTTTTTAGGTTTCCGTAACCAAAAGGTATAAAACGGAACCCTAAGTAAAACTTCGCTGTCCGTCCGTTTGTCTGTCTGTCCGTCTGTCACCAGGCTGTATTTCATGAACCGTGATAGTTAGATAGTTGAATATTGTACATTTTTTTTATTTCTGTTGCCACTATAACAATAAATACTAAAAAAAACCGGCCAAGAGCATGTCGGGCCATGCTCAGTGTAGGGTTCCGTAGTTGCCCGTCCTTCACAATTGACGAAAATTACAAGACAGATTTAAATTACGAGAAAGATTTCAAGCTCTATAAAAAGGTCGTAAACACCAAAGTAACAGTAATTACTTATTACCTTCTGGAAGTTATCGATAATACACACCAGATTAAGCGAAATGTTTTATACAGTATGGCACTTAACCAATATGTATAACGCTCGAAGTGTAAGGACATCGGGGGGGCACTATTTTTTTATTTTCGGAGCGAATATTTACAAAACTGTCGATTTTATCAAAAAATAATGTTCGGCGACCCCTATTATTTTTAAAAGACCTAATTAACGACACCCCACACACAAAAAAACACCCCACTTCAGGTGTACGGGAGGTGCACCAAAAAAAATTTTTTTTTTATTTTACCGTTTTGTCGGCGTGATACATACACATACTCATACCAAATTTAAGCTTTCTAGTACTAATTAATGGTCACGGAGCTAAGCTGCGGACGGACAGACAGACAGACAGATAGACAGACAGACAGACAGACAGACCGACAGACAGACAGACAGACAGACAGACAGACAGACAGACAGACAGACAGACAGACAGACAGACAGACAGACAGACAGACAGACAGACAGTTTAATTAGAGATCTATAATAAGCATTGGCATTGTTCAGAGGACTATTTTGTTTTTTATAAAGTCAGAATCTTCGTTACTCATAGTTATTAGGTAGTCGTAGTAGTTTGTCAGAAACAGTTAATCATAATTCTTTAACCATTAATTTATAGGGAATGGTTGTTTTGATCACGTGATAAAATAAGTCTCAAAGCATCTGTCACTCACACTCGCATTTTGCAAAACGTGAGGGATGCTTTGTCACTTATTTATCGCGCGATAAAAGCAACCATCATAGGCCCACAGGACTTAACATGACAAACATACCCGACATCATAGAAATATACTCCCTACATGGGTTGAGTACAGGATCGTAAAGAGTGGAAGAAGAGGGAAGAAGCGAAGAGGTCATAAGGCTGATGATGATGATGATGATGAACATTGTAATTGAAAAAAAAAACATAAACGTAAAACCAAATTGTTTATTTTCTCATTTATATTTATGACTAGTAATTAAACAATATAAAAAAATAAATACGTGGCAAATATCATAATAATGGCTTAAGAAATAATAACTATGCTAAGAAAATAAATCAAACGATGAGATGTTCTAATTTTATAAATATCTCATGGAATGTAATTAATTGAGATCGTGAGCCCATAAACATTATATATTTTTTTATTGGTGGCCGTAGCTACCAATTATACAGATTAATAAGTTTTTGTTTTTACGAAAATTTAAAAATAATCACATACAAACTAATAAATATGCCTAAAGTTGTTTTGACTAATAGGTGACTTTTTAAACTGAAGATTTCAATACCGGTTTAGAAGGCCTTATTCCTTTTAATTTTTTTTTTCATATTATGACAAATACGAGTATATTGATAATTTAAAGCAACTTTTTAAACTGAATAATACTTTTCCCTGAGTTCCAGAAAGTAACATACCTTGCTATTTCATGCTTTCATTGCGTGCATTCAAAAATAAGTAGAAAAACCGGCCAAGAGCATGTCCGGCCACGCTCAGTGTAGGGTTCCGTAGTTGCCCATCCTTCACAATAAACGAAAATTACGAGAAAGATTTAAATTACGAGAAAGATTTCAAGCTCTATAAAAAGATCGTAAACGCCAAAGTATCATTAACTACTTATTACCTTCTGGAAGTTATCGATTAAACGCACCAGATTGAGCGAAATGTTTTAATACAGTATGGCCACTTAACTAATATGTGTAACGTTCGAAGTATAAGGACACCGCGCGGCACTTACGTCATTTTAAAGAAAATTATGTATTTTTGCGATAACTCAAAAACGGCTTGACCGATTTTATTCAATATAGTTTTCATTGAAAGTGCTTATAAGGCCTCATTTTCATGAATATTTCCATAATTTTTTGACCCGTGGTTGAAAAGTTAAAGGGGGGGGGGGGACACTATTTTTTTTATTTTCGGAGCGAATATTTACAAAACTGCTGACTGTATTAAAAAATAATGTTGGGAGACCCCTACTTTTTTTAAAAGACCTATTCAACGATACCCCACACACTAGTGTTAGAACAAAAAAAAATAATCACCCCCACTTTAGGTGCACGGGAGGTAGGTATAGGTACCCGAAAAAAGGTTTTTATTTTAGTTTTTATTTTACCGTTATGTCAACGCAATACATACACATACTCGTACCAAATTTCAGCTTTTTAGTACTAATGATCACGGAGCTAAGCCGCGGATGGACAGACAGACGGACATGGCGAAACTATAAGGGTTCCTAGTTGACTACGGAACCCTAAAAAGGAGTTTTCTGCGGGAATTTTGTCAATTTCGAGTAGTTTATGAAACAAAAATTATGAATGAAAAATTCTAACTGTAAGTTTCAAACATATACTAATAAATCGCAATGGCTCTGCTCTAAGTAGTTCATAAATAATATGTTAAGAGATGTTTGATCATAGACAAAAACCGGCCAAGTGCGAGTCGGACTCGCGCACCGAGGGTTCCGTACAAACACTTTCCATCCCTAAGTGGTTAAGTTAAGTTTGCACCTGGTATGTATAGCGCCCCATATAAATTAGGTGCAGTTAGGTATTAAAAAAAACTACTTACTAGATCACGTTCAAGACAATTTTCGTTGGTAGTTTTTATAGTAATGTTTGTACATCATATGTTTTTTTTAGATTTTTCATTTTCTTATTTTAGAAGTTAGAGGGGGGGACCAACTTTTTTCCACTTTGGAAGCATCTGTCACGCAATCTATTCGGTTTAGAAAAAAAATATTGTAGAAATCTCGATATCATTTTTGAAGACCTATCCCCATATAGACACCCCACACGTATGTGTTTGATGAAAAAAAAAAAATTGAGTTTCAGTTCTAAGTATGTATGTATGTATGTATGTAATCACTTTATTGTACACAAAAACAATTCACAAAACTACAAAAAAATAAAAATAAAACATGTACAAAGGCGAACTTATCCCTATAAGGGATCTCTTCCAGTTAACCTTTGAGCAAATGAGAAAATAATGGGATATCCAAGAAGATAGACAAACGAACAAGTTAGTATGCACAGATAAACCAAGGACTAATGTCCTAATATAATAAAATATGTGTAATTCCAAAATATAATACATATAGATATAATTACATATATATCATAACACAAACAAATATCATATATATGAAGTAATCACTCTAATCAATCAACCTCGACGAGATCAGGGATCTAAAAGCCATAACTTTTTTAAGTTCTCCTTAAGCGATGCCATGGATTGTGACTGCCTCACGGATACCGGCAACGCGTTCCATAATTTTACTGAGTGGAATGTGAAAGATTTCCGATAAGTGCGCGATTTACAGGGCGGAAAGGCAAGAGCGAGATTGACATTCGAACGCAGGCGGTGTGCACTGCCAGACGCCATATAGTTAAAAGTATAAGCTAAGTATGGGGAGCCCTCAATATTTATTATTATTTTTTTATTTTTGCATCAAAATCTTAATGCGGTTCACAGAAATGAAATGAAATGAAATAATTTAATGAAATGAAATAATTTATTCAGTAAGTAGGCCACAAGGGCACTTTTACAAGTCAGATTTTGAGTCTACCGGCATTTCGCAAGAGGAGACCGCTGTTGAGAAGAAAGCCGAAAGAAACTCAACAGTAAGTCATTTTTTCGTGAATTATACTTAAAAACTAATACAATTATATTATAGCTAGGTAATTGATACATATATGTTAGAGGAGATGTACAAGTCTCCAAATCAATGTTTACACTAAAAATTATATAAAATAAAGTGATTTTTTCAGAGATGTAGAAGATCTCTAGGCGTCACGACACGCAATATAGATCGGTATAATTAATTAATGAAATAATTCAATTCCGTTGAGATGTATAAGGTCTCAAGGAGTCAAAATCAATAACTAATGCAACAAAATAATTAAGTACTTAATTTAGATTTCTTAGAGATGTACATGGTCTCTAGGCGTCACAACATGCAAAACAAAATAAATTAATTTAAATCCTTAGAAAAGTTTAAGACTGAATAAGAAACTAACTATACAAAAGAAAAAATAAATAAATAAATAATTAAACTAAATTTCTTAGAGATGTATATGGTCTCTAGGCGTCACAATTTACAAAATAAAAAAATATAAATAATAAATATATGATAATAGTTAAATTTCATTCCTCAGAGATGTATAAGGTCTCTGAGCGTCATTGTACAGTACACTAAGTTTATTAGAGATGTATATCTAAGTCTCTAAGTAAAAAATAACTTCAGTCGAGTACAGGATGAAGTCTCTCACGTCAGTTCATTGAACACTGGAAAGCAGTTACTACACAACTAATTAGGCCCTTGCTAGTATGAACAGACCGGACCCCACAAACGGCACCCGTTCACGAGCATGACGCATATCTCAGCCATCGCCTCCCTCAACCATATTATAGGGAAGGTTGCGACCCGATCAACGACGCCACCGTAAGCAAAGACCTTTAAGCGAGCATGACTTGCTCACACTGCCGGGCATTCATCACTAATGCTATTTGCCCGGTGAGAAACAACATAATGTGCTCTCATGTTACATTACAAACAAACTAATATTACCGACTTAAATAATGCTTACTTTACATTCACATGACTAAACCACTGGCTTAAAGACATCCCTATCATTTAAAAAGTCATTCACAGTATAATACGCCTTATTTATTAGATGACGTTTTACGTATGACTTGAATTTGCTGGAAGGTAAACTCACTACTTCGGTAGGTATTTTGTTATAGAAACGTACACAGTTCCCCACGAACGAAGAGCTAACTTTATGGAGACGATGAGCAGGCATAAGAAGCTTATTCTTCCTTCTTGTATTATACTGGTGAATGTCACTGTTGAGCTTGAATGCATGTAGATTTTTCCGGACATACATAATATTCTCAAGGATATATTGAGACGCCACAGTGAGAATGTTGGCTTCCTTGAATTTTTCTCTTAGCGATGCACGAGCTCCTAGTGCAAAAACTGAGCGTACGGCTCGTTTTTGTAGCACGAAGATGGTTTGGATGTCCGCCGCTTTTCCCCACAACAGAATTCCATATGACATTACACTATGAAAATAACTGAAATACACAAGCCTTGCCGTCTCGACGTTTGTTAACTGTCTGATTCGCCTCACTGCATAGGCTGCGGAACTAAGCTTACCTGCAAGAGTGGCTATATGCGCATTCCATTGCAGTTTTGAGTCCAAAGTAACACCCAGAAACACTGTTTTGTCTTCAAATTCTAGTACATCACCTTTCAATGTCACCTTGGCACAATCTACTTGTTTCACATTCGGTAATGTGAATTTAATGCACTTGGTTTTCTTGGCATTTAAAAGTAGGTTATTTGCAGTAAACCAATCCACAATAGTAGACAGCGCGTCGTTAATAATAACAAAGCTATTTTCTTGTCTTTTAACTTTGAAAAGGAGAGAAGTATCGTCTGCAAATAACACAATTTATGTTTATCTTGCACAAGGTTTGGTAGATCATTAATATACACTAGAAACAGAAAGGGGCCTAGAATTGAGCCCTGAGGTACACCCATAGCAACAGGTGATCCAGTTGATTGCATTCCGTTGATGACTACGCGTTGCGTTCTGCCTGAAAGATATGATGTGACAAGGTCAAGTGCACCGTTCTTTACTCCGTAGTGTTTCAATTTACGTATTAAATTATTATGATCAACGCAATCAAATGCCTTAGATAGGTCGCAAAAAATTCCAACAACATCTTGAGCCTTTTCCCAGGCATCAAAGATGTGTTTAACCAGCACCACCCCTGCATCAGTGGTGGAGCGACCTTTAGTGAAACCAAATTGACTGCTATATATGTAATAGGTTATGTCGATTAAAGTGAGATGTAAGTTGATTAAGAATGAGTTTCTCAAAAACTTTACTTAATGCAGGTAGTATTGATATTGGTCTAAAATTTGTGGGGTCTGATTTAGTTCGCGATTTGAATAAAGGTATGATCTTGCTGTGCTTCATCAAATCAGGAAATACTCTTAAAAATATCGGCCAAATATGGTGCAATCGCCTCTACGATTGAATGTAACACTTTCACAGAAAGGCCCCACAGATCTTCGGTCTTCTTCAAATTTAAAGATCTGAAGGTTTTAATAACATTGTTAGGGGTAACATGAGTAAATTTGAAGATCTCTGTACATTCTGTTACATTCGTTATTAATATTGATTCAGCAACATCTGGTGATGAATTTAATGACTGCGTCGTCTCCACAGGTATATTAGAAAAGAACCGCTCAAAGTGATGCGCAACTTCAAGATCGGAAGTTACTAATGTATCGTTAATTTGTAGGTTATAATGACGATCTTTGACTTTAGTCTTCCCAGTTTCGTCATTGATCATCTTCCAAACAGTTTTCACTTTATCACTAGAATTAATGATCTTCTTGGACAGGTAATCAGATTTAGCGGCTGCACACATTTGCTTGAAAGATTTAGAAAAATTCTTCAGGTACTCCAGAAATTCCGGTCTCTTATCGATTGATCTTTGATCATAAAGATCGTAGAGACGAAGTCTTTTTTCGTGGATTTCTGGAGTAGCCCAGTCGCTAAATATAGTTTTAACCTTGCTTTGTACTTTTTTCAGACTGAGACAGGAATCAAATTCTTTTTTTATGCAATCAAACAAGACCTTACACATGTCGTCCGCATCCTCTTGAGGAAACGAAAGATAACTCATTTTTTCCTGAATATTTCGATTGAATAAATCTAAGCGATGCTCAGTAATAGGTCTGCACATAGTGTTTTGTGGATCAATTTCAATTTTCCTACTGAAACTGAATGATGCTTGTTGTCCACAGTGGTCAGAGCTTAGTTTGTTTATGATAAATTTATCCATCGCATCCGTATTACTAAATATGTTATCAATACATGTAGAACTGGTGGCTGTGACACGGGTAGGCTCACAAAACAAATTCTTTAGGCCAGAAGATTTGAAAGTGCTCAGAAAACTCACACTTGTTGATGAAACTTCAAGTAAATTTACATTAAAATCACCACACACAATAATGCACTTGTTACTTGAGAAAACACTATTGAACACTTCATCCATAGTTGACTCAAATGTACTATAGTTCGCAGATGGGGGTCTGTATACGCATATAATTATAAATTGGTCTAATTCTATACATGACAGTTCAATTTGACGTTCAACGGACATGTTGACAAAATCCTTCCGCTCTTTACACTCAAGATCACCTCTCTAGTGAAAGAACTCACTATACTATGATTATTAAAATTAAACATGAGTTCATGTTCTTTAAGCCAGTGTTCAGTTATACACAGGACATGGATATTTGAATGATCTATGAACAAACCAATTTGAAGTTCCTTACTAGTAAAACCCTGTATATTTTGGTGAACTACATTCATCGAATTATTATTAGAACTGCTACCAGTGTTACAGTTGTCAGGAGGCTTAGAGCCCGCGGGTGCACACGTTGTCGAAGAAATTAGTTTAAATCACCCAGCGGCTCCGGGCCCGCGGATCCTACGTCACTGTCACTACAACACAACGTAACGTAGGATTCGCTCCTGTACTGTCACACGTCATGCGAGTCATGACGGGGTCTACTATACTGTATGCTAACAGATTAGCACAATCACGTAAGTATCTTCTCGGAAGATACGTACGACTGCGAGTCAGGATGAAATTATTAATAAATTTATTCGTATCAAAATACGAAATCGTAGAGTTATACATGGACAGTCTATACAGTAGGGAATTATAAAAAACGATTTTTTTATACATACTTTCTGATGTTTTTATCGGGAATGGTAACGCACACACAATAACTTTCGCTACGCCTCGGTCGACGATACCGGTGAGAGTGTCGCAAAAGTCGACAACGTCTCGTTTGGAATAATCCAAACTGTCTCCCAGCACGATCACGACGGTGTTGTGGCGGTCGAACGCGTCGGCAGAAATACACGAGGCGATGCGGCCGAGAGGAGAGCCCGGCAGACAGTTGTTGGTGACCGGCTGCTGCAGGCGCCCGGCCAGCAGCGCGCCGAGCCCGACACCGACGCGGTCCGTGTACAGCACCGTGCGGGGCGCGGGCGGCCGCCGCGGCGGGATCGACGCGGGCGCGCAGCACGCGGCGCTCGGGGTGTGGGGCGCCTGCGCGGCACTCGCGGGCCTCGGCGTCGGCACGTCGGGCGCGCGCGGCGGGCGGCGGGTGCGGGGCGTGGGCGGCGCGAACGAGACGCGGCGCGGCGCCGGCACCGGGTGGGTGCGGCGCGGGCCCCGGGCCGGCTCGGCCCCGGGCGCGCGGCCGGCGGCGCGCGGCGTGGGCGCGAGCGCGGACAGGCGCGGCACGAGCGGGGTGCGGCGCGCGGGGGACGCGCAGGCGTCGCAGCGCGGCGAAGCCGACACCAGAGAATCGAGTCGTTCCGCGTTGCTGTTCCCTAGATCTATGACGCAGTTCATAAACCCGATGTATTCCCGCATCTGGTTACTCGATAACTCGTACTTATCGTTGACGTCTTTTAAAGTCGATTCTAGAATTTTGAGCTCTTCGTTTCTTTTTTTTTATAATTTCCAGGGCATGGTCCAGGTTATTTTGAATAACTATGAGATCATTCATCAGAGCCACATTATTTTGTTTGATAGACTCAGATTTAAATAAGGATTTGTGTCTTTTTAATAATACCTTTGATCGCTTAATAAATCTACTTAATTTAAGATATTTCTTAATTTTCTTCGATCCTTGAATTATATTTTTTCCATTACTGTGGCTATTTATATACATAGAATTTGTTAAGTCTATGGTTTCGATTACAGGTGCACTTATTATGGTGTCATTTAATATGTCTATATGGTCACAGCTGTTCAGTTCGGCATATATACTTAAATTGTAGTCTGCTTGTTCGGAGCAACGTTTGCAAGTATCAAACGATAATGGTTTTTGTTCCAATTCCTCCAGCTGTTGTTCGAGGTCTCGAATGCGTTGCAGCGCTTGATCATGTGTAGCACAACACTCCTGAAACTGTTCCAGAGTTTTTTGGAGCTCATCGCGCTGACCCAGTACGTCCTCAAATTGTGCATCCTGTTCCGCGAGCTGAGTTTTGAGGGCCGTATTGATTCTAATGATACGTTCAATGAATGAATTCAGAATACATCTACCTACCAAGTTTCAACAGTATAGCTCTTATAGTTTCGGAAAAAAATGGCTGTGACATACGGACGGACAGACGGACAGGCAGACATGACGAATCTATAAGGGTTCCCGTTTTTTGCCATTTGGCTACGGAACCCTAAAAATGTCTAAAACCATCAGCATTTTTGAACGAATAAGGTGCCTTAAGGCTGTACTACTTATAAAATGTCGAAAAGCAAGCCGATTTACGGTTAAAATGGGCAGAAACTATGCTTACGAATAAAAACAATACCAATATAGTGAATCATTTATGTGTCATTCCACGTCAACTGGAAAAAAAAACAAATCTGCTATAGGCACCTACGTAACTTACGGTTACTTGAGCTTAACCTTATTCCTTTAAAAAAATAGGTATTATTTTCATATTATGACAAATATATTCATAATTTCAACCAACTTTTTGAAGCAAATATACTTTTCCCTAAATTCTAGAAAGTAACATAGCTAGCTTCCATGCTTTCATTGCGTGCAGTCGAAAATAAGTTAAAAAAGTGTGTGTGTCAGCTCCGACGCACGACTGGAGTTTACTCTTCAGGCCAGGCGCGCACCACGATTTTTTTTTAGTCGCGCGATAATTTTGTCGCAGAAATAAGCGTACTTCTGGGTTTATGAAAATCGTGGTGCGCGCACTCTCATATAAACCCATATCTTGCATTTATGCGACAAAATTATCGCGCGACTAAAATCGTGGTGCGCGCCTGGCCTTAAGAACGATTATAAAATATATACTCAATACATTTATTGCACATAATGATTAGTAAATAGTTTAAGTATCACATTATGTACCCTGTTGGGTGCTGCAAACAAGAACAAGGTAGGCACTTACATAATATTAATATACGAGTATAATATACAGCAAAATTACAATATTTTACAAGGAAAATTTAAATCCGATTCATTTTTAACAAATTAGAGAGAGCATGAGTAGTAACTAAATAAGGAAGCGTGATGTAAAGCGCCCTCGAGCGGCTAGTTTAGTTACTACAGTCTGCAGTGCTACGGAAAAAAAACCGTATCTTACTATGAAATCCATACAAAGATACGACCTTTCTACCGTAGTATCGCAATACTTTTTTTTTTTTAATCTATTAATTAAGGAGCTTTGATCATTTTTATGAACATGCCAGCTCCAGCAGGCCTAATACACAACATCATTCATCTAAAAGACATAGATAAATAAAAACATAAACCGTATAAACTTAAAAATAACATGTACACGAAAACAACTAAATTTGTATACACTATTTACATAAAAAAAACTGTATACAAATTTAGCCGATTCCGATAAGGGTTCCGCCAATATTGAATTGAACATTACATTCAAGAAAGATCTGGTATTAGACCTAGCCATTTACATTAGACAAAAACAAACTTACAAAATCACCTTCCTTAAAAAAATCCTTAAATAAATCCAAAATCTCCTTAACAACAACTCCAAACAGCGTTTTGAAGTTCTCCTCCCAACTTTCGGTAGAAAGCAAAATATCCTTCGTCTTCTCAACCAGCCTTTCAAAAGTAATACGTCTCTTCTTCTTGTCCTTATTTTGTCTTTGATCTTCCATATCAGCCCGCTCAATAGTAGGCTGATTGACCAATAGACACTCGGACCTCTTCACATCTGTTACTCTTTTTGACTTCCGCGGCTTACGAACCTCTTGTTGTGGCTCGCTCTCTAATCTGTACTGACTTACTGATCGCTGGCCCTCAGCCTGACAGACAGAATCTTCAGACTCTTTAGATTGTAACGGCTTCGACAAAACAGCATCTCTATATGACTTTCCAAAACTTAAGTCATTCTCAAAAACAGATGGCGCATCCTGACTACAAACATCCGTTTCCTTTTTTTCCTTATTTTGCATATACAACCAAAAAGCCCGTTTATATATACATCCCTCAGCAGACATAATCCTGCGAATTTCTAACTCCTTCACAAAAACCGGGCACGACTTATCTAAGGTCATATGGCTGCCTTTACAATTAATGCATCTAAAAATAGTCGTTTCGCAATTGGCATGCTCCCCGCCGCATTTCGGACAAGTAACTTTAGTAGTAGGACAAAACCTGCTCAGATGACCGAACTTCCAACATATTGAACATTGGGTAACCGGGAAAGTGTACTGATTTACCTTAAATCGGCAACCGTAGGCATAAACATATGGCGGTAAAGAAGTTCTCTTAAAACACAGACGAATAGCTTCAGCCTTAACCCAACGCCCATCATGATCCAAACGGTTCAGTCTACATATTGACAAAATGTCTTCAGACCCTTCAATATTCTTTAAAAATTCGTCTTCCTCAACCTCCTACTCAACCTGCCTTATAATTCCATAAGTGCAGCATGCCATATTAGACCAATAAGAACGTCTCGTCTCATTGTTAAACTCCTGAGAAGCCAGAAGCTTCTCCGCATCATCCTTAGAGTTAAACTGTATGCGAACTTTACGTGGACCCATAAACTTGACGGATAAAATTCCTTTTATACCCTTAAATTGCAGCAACTTTGCCAAACCAATCTGTTTCGGTAAATCTTCTTTTGACACTATATAAACTTCAAATAGCTTGTCAGGCACACCGTCCGGCTCCAGCTGCGTTTTGGTGGTTGCTACAACCCGCAAGCGTTTAGGTTTCCTGCCTATTGTGATAAAACTATCACTACAACCACAGCTTTCGTCGCTCAGACCACAAGCACGCTTCACCGCTATATGCCGCACATCCGACATGGACTCAGCGTCCGATACAATATCCGATTGACTCGGCCCTGCCTTATTATCAAACTCCACTTCAGATAGCCACGACGGAGCTGCCCGCTGCCCACATTCTAAAAGTGACGTATCACTCACGACACCTCGACTTGACTCACTCATCGCAAAAACAGCGAAAAGGACTTTAAAACTGAATTAACTTATAAATAAAATAAAATTTGATAAAATTTTCAACCGTCGCCTTTGACAACCAAACGTCAATCCTCGCAATACTTATATTTTTGGAACGTATCTGCCGTGCTAATTTAAAAAGTCGTATCTCAGTATACGATCGGGGTAAAAATACGACTTCTTAATTTAGCAGGTTATGCGTTAAGCGTAATAGACTAAGCTCCCGATATAAAATGACCTTCACAGAGATGTTTATTTGATGAAATGAATTTTATATTTAGTTTAAAATGTCAATAAATATAATGCATATGGGTTGCCTAACAAATTTTAGTCCAGGGTATGTTTAGTTTAAAATTAAAAAAAATTTTTTTTTACATTTCACCGATTTGATTATTAGATAAATTCATAATTAAATAATCTTTAATTTTATTTAATTTCAATTCAACAATCAGACCTTTGCAAAATGCTAGTAGGTATAGATTTACCTGTTTATACCTGGCTACCCAATAGTTGTGACGGGAAAAGAATAGGCAACCTAACGTTTGCATATTCTATGGGCTTCATACTTTCGATTGGTATAGAATTTATCTAATATTAATCAAACCGGTGAAATGTTTAAAACAATTTTTTTTATTATTAATTAAACATACCCTGGACTAAAATTTGTTAGGCAACCCATATGCAATATAATTATTGACATATTAAATTAAATATAAAATACATTTCATCAAATAAACATCTCGGTGAAGGTTATTTTATATCGGGACCTTAGTCTATAACGCTTAACGCATAACCTGCTAAATTACGAAGTCGTATTTTTACCCCGATCGTATACTGAGATACGACTTTTTAAATTAGCACGGCAGATACGTTCGATTTTACACCCCATATTTTTCATACCCCGGGCTTATATATGAAAATCGATTCTTAAGGAGTAAACTCCAAAAAAAAAACAGTTTTCTGCATGAATTTTGTCAAATTCGAGTAGTTTTTGAAACAAAAATTATCAATGAAAAATGTAATTGTAGGTTCTTAATATATACCAATGAATCATAATGGCCCTGTTCTAAGTAGTGACATTGATAATGTGTTAAGAAACATGTTTGATCAAAGAGAAAAATATCTATAACAATCAGCATTTTTGAACGGATAAGGAGCCTTGAGCTAAGACAATTTCCATGACGTATAATTTGGCATTATGTTTTATCAAAATTCATTCGACCGTTTTTTACCTGCAGGGCCATTTTTTCTAAAGCTGTACAGTCGAGTTCATTTACATCTACACACTTACGAGAACAAAAATATCTGAACACGACCCTATTGTCAGAAGCATAAAATTGTGTTCAGATATTTTTGTTCTCGTAGTGTGTAGATGTAAATGAACTTGACTGTTACACCCCACTTTTTTTTTTCGATATTTTGGGTATTTTCTACTCAGAATCACGATTTCTTTCGATCTAATTAGGGTGCTAGGGCTAAATAGTGGGGTGTAGTGTACAACTTTAGAAAAAATGGCCCTGCAGGACCTCAAAATTGGTACGTGTTAAAACGTTTTTCGTATTTTTTCAAAACGAGTACATTTATGGTAAGTATATAATTATTTGCACACTCAGCTTACAAAACCCGTTTATTTGAACTTAATTAAAACAAGAATACATTCTCAGTACTTGCGTGTTATTTCATGTAAATGTGACATGTGTGTTTTTGTAACATTTTATATTAATAAAATGTATTTGCCAAGAAACTATACTTTGCGCAGTGGACATTACCACTATACGTTTATTTTTTTGATACACGGGTTAGTATTTTAGTTTAGCAAATAATATCTAAATAAATAAAACTAGCCAACTAGGCTTTCAAATGCTGTCAAAGTAATAGAAAAAATAATATAAAAAAAATTAACATGCTTCAAAACCTTAAACACATTGAACAATTGAACATTCATTTCATCATAGCTTACAAAATTTAATTATTTTCATGTTGCATGCAACATAAATAAATGAAATGTCTCATAATATTAATGATTTAATAAACACTAAAGGTGTTTTTCCATCTCCTAATATCTTGCAATTTCTGAAATTGATCTGGTTTGGAAGATATAATAAAAATTCGTAAGTGGCGCTAGTTTCGCATTACCCGTCCCCGCCTTATGAAGGTGATGAAATAAGATTGCGGACGAAGTTGTCCTGGGCCCGTTAATATGTAATATTGCATCGTACGTACATACGTCATACGTACTCGTATTAGTAACGTATGTCAAAATAATCGTCTGTGTTTTGTTTCGCCCCTGAACTTTCTTCCAATTTACATTCCGTACCTGGACGACATTTAGTTAGTGCCTCCTCTTTGCTTTTAGCGCAAAAATCTCAAACGCGTTTGTAATAATAATGTCATTTATTTATACTCGGGACGTAAACGCGATCGAGACGTTGTGTTGCTTTGGAATTGTCCACTTAAGGCACAGATTTGTAGTGGCACGAGCAGCAAACTGGTAACTCGGTGGTGACGGTTTCCAGTGCCTCCTTTGCCGTCTGCAACTATGAACTCCCAATCATTGGTGTTCTGTTTGCAGTAAGTTGTAATGCCTGGGATCTCACCGAACCGCGTGAAGCAACTGCCTCCAGGGTTCCTGGAAACAAAAAAGATGTTCCTATAAAAATGTGCAAACTTCACACCGATTTTAAACGGTTAAGATGTTAAAGTTAAAATTGCTGAGTCTATTGGTAGAAGACTACTTATATCGTTCATTAGGTACCTACAATAGAAGTACTAAGAAATAAAGAGTATTTTTTTTAATCCCTTTTAGATAAAAATTAAGCTTGTATTGAGTACGAAGACGCTGATGTCGCAGCTCACATCTAGTTGAGAAAGGTGTGTGTGTAATTGATTGTACATCGTTGAAGTTATAGAAGTTAAAATATAAATGGAAAGTATGGTAGCATAAAAAGGGACCTGCAAACCGTTGCATTTTGCAAGTGTATTATCTGTAACCATTTAAATGTCAAGGAGGAAACTGTTTACTACATACGCAACTTCGTGCCAGGGTCTCATTATAATGCCCTAAAGTCGTAACAGCGTTATGTCCGTGTTTCTTGAATTGGATTCTCGATCTTTTGAGAAGACTAAAGCACTTCTGTAACTTTGCGATGGTTTAATAATATTGGATCTACGTATTGTATATAGATAACTCCGTTGGCTACGGCGGAATAGAATAAAGAATGATCACTAGGACAGTATCAAGTTATTCTATAGCAGAGTAAACAATTTCCTAAAGGGCCAGGAAGAAACGTTTAGATTGAGCAGAATTTTAAAGAGCGAGATGGCGCAATAGGGATTTCAAATTCTAATTTCAACTTCTACTCTCCTGCATCATAGTATAAAGCTAGAAAGTTTAAGCCATAGAAGGGAGCAAGGAAGGGCCTGAGCGCGGTAAGCCTTCTTACATCTGACAAGCCTGTGGTCATGTATTTCGTTCTCGTATTGGCGATGTTTTCCTACATGACAATGCTTCTATAGTCTGAAAAAAACGGAAAGGCCATTCAGTGATTGAGAACAACTCACACGCAGGTCTCCAGTCGCACTTTCTGCACGTAGTTCTGCTCTTCGGAGTTGATGACGAGTCGCCAGTCGCCTTTTTTGCTGCGCACCTTATACAACGGCTCGTACTGGAAACGAAAACATATCATTTAATGTTTGTTATGCAAATTATTGTCAACTAGCGAAGAGCAACGTAAACGTTATGTATTATTAACCCGTAAGTGGGTTAGGTACATCAAATGCTTTACAAATATTTTTACCAATATACGACATAGGTACTATAAGTAAGAAGACTTTACGTGATAAAGTAAACAAGTTTCAAATAGGACATATGAATTAAATAAAAATAACGGGTTATATTATTGGAGCGGAGCGAGCGAAGCGAGCGAAGCTCCCATGGATCGACTCGAATGGACTTTGTAACAATGCGCAGATCTCAGCAAGTTCTCAACCGATTTTAGAAATTTTTGTTTTAAAATGCAAAAATTAAATTTTGCTAGGTCGTGACGAAGAGAAAATTGCGAAAAAAATAAATAAAAAAAACTCCGCTCCAAACTATGGTGCAAGCTTAGCCGGTGGCTGACTCTGCATCGACCTAGTATCTGTATGAAATCGTTACCACGTGTAGTACTAAGCAATTTGTACACCTATGCCAATATTCTAAATTTAAAATGTGGTGATGTAGGTAACTACTAACAAGTGCTTAAAGGGAAAATGAGAGATCGAGGAAAAAACAATTTGCCTGCAGAGTATAATATGAACTTAACGTTACGTATTTTACTGTCACTTCTAGTTCTAAGCTGTTTTGTCAATAATACGTCAGCAAAAAATTTCAACAATATCGTAAAAAATCTACATTATTTATACAAATGAGTTATTATTGTAAATGATAACAAAGTGCAAAAGGCAAACCTGTTGGTGGCCTTGTGCAGAGATCGGTTTTCGCGTCCCGGTCATCATGTTATATTTACTATAGTAACATTAGTAACCATGTGAGCTGTCGTTAGTCTCGGTTGGGTGATGCTTGCATGACACATGGTGTGACTATCATTGGCAAAGGAAAAAGATGTGGCTCTTGTGCAGAAAAGGCGCCTTTTCTTTTATGCTATACTTAAGATGAGTTTGGGATTGACAAACTGTTTTGCAATATTTTTTGTAATCGCTTAGTTAATACTTTTTCAATTAGAATAACCGATAACTTATTAGTTTTTAGGGTTCCGTACGCAAAGGGTCAAGGTCATAGAAATTGTTAAGTGCCTGTATGAGGGATCTACCTGCCGAGTAATGCACAAAGGCTTGCTGTCCGATCCGATTCCCGTCACAGCTGGAGTCAAACAGGGCTGCCTGCTGTCACCGCTGCTGTTCCTGATTGTGTTGGACGAAGTGATGCGCAGAGTAACTAGCCAAGGAGAACGGGGCTTGCCATGGGTAAATGGAAGTACCCTTAAAGACATTGACTTCGCAGACGACCTGTGCTTACTCGCAACATCACGAGAACACAATGCAATCGAAAGCCGATGCAAGCGAAAGAGGGCCTGCGCATTAACTGTGCGAAAACCAAGGACATGCGCCTAAATACGCAAAACGCAACGTCCGTGCATGTGAATGGAGAGCCGGTCGAACAGGTGGTAAAGTTCACGTATCTGGGAAGCGTTGTGGATCCACTGGGGGGAGCAGAAGCGGATGTTGAAGCGCGCATCAATAAAGCCCGTGCCGCATATGCGCAGCTGAAGTCCGTATGGACGTCCCCAGTTATCACTCGCCATACAAAATTGAGAATTTTTAACTCGAACGTCAAGTCGGTCCTCCTGTATGAATGTGAGACATGGCCCGTAAAAAACGTTATCACAAATAAACTCCAGGTGTTTGTATCTTAGATCCGCTTCACTTTTCGATTGGTTTTTTCCGCGCGTCTTCGCCCCGCTCTACTTCAATGGAGACGCACTCTAAATCGGGAGTGGTCATTTTTGGGGCGAACGACCGCTCCTGAACATTTAATCGTTTTCTTTATAAATTTTCTTTATAATAATGTTTGCGTCTGTTTTTTTAAAGTAATAAAGCATCCATTACTCTTCGACACGTATGAGACCATACGTCTGCATGTATGTAGGTACAGTCGAGTTCTTCAATGAGCAAACATTTGATCAAAAATGTGTAAACTCGTCTCTTTTGTTAACGGCATAGACTTGACTGTACGTACATTAACGTGACAAGCATTTGCAGTGATATCCTTGAATCTTTGAATTATTTTATGATAATCAAGGCGTTAAGATAAGAGTAGAGAACGTGTTAGAAGTGGAACAAAAATGGAGGCATATATATATTATATAACACAAATAATATTTTGTTTCTATTGGAATGCTAAGTCTAATGTTTATTAACATTAACTTATAAAAATATTTTTTTTAGGTATTTTTACCGTTATTAATGACGTAATACAACATCAAAAACCAATTATAAAGTCGACTTTTTATAACTTATGACAAAAAAATATTAAAATTTACATTATATATTAATCACTTTTTATCGATAAGACCGCCTGTTGTCTACCGTTATTTATAAATTGTATTTGTTTTGTTTCCTTTTCTAAACTTTTATTGGTGTGCAATAAAGTATTGTTGTATTGTATTAATTGTATCAATATCTATTGGAATGCTAAGTCTAATGTTTATTAACATTAACTTATAAAAATATTTTTTTTTAGGTATATTTACCGTTATTAATGACGTAATACAACATCAAAAACCAATTATAAAGTCGACTTTTTATAACTTATGACAAAAAATTATTAAAATTTACATTATATATTAATCACTTTTTATCGATAAGACCGCCTGTTGTCTACCGTTATTTATAAATTGTATTTGTTTTGTTTCCTTTTGTAAACTTTTATTGGTGTGCAATAAAGTATTGTTGTATTGTATTGTATCAATATCAATAAAAATGAATCGCCAAAAGGTGTACCTACCTACAGGAAACACAACACACAGGAAATGCTAAATTGTTCCAACAATTAAACAATTTATTTTTAATTCCTTCAAATTTGGGAAAGGTTCATACGAGGAGAAGAATTGGAAACATTGTCCGGTAAAAGTCTTTTTTTTTTACAAAAAGATGTCCGTCGGTACATTAGGATAAAACTTGAATCGCATTATAACCATTTGACTAGCGGACAATACAAGAATGTTAATTAACAGTAGTAAATCAGAACAAAACGTACATAAGGTATTGTTATACAAAGGTTCAAGGCGGACGTGAGAATTAACTTTAAGACCAAGTTCTTCCCCGCAAGAAATCACGGTTAGATTAATAGTACATTACATCAGAGGCCGGGAATCCGTTTTCACGACGAGGCATGTATACATGTATAGTGCTTTTCTCAAACATACAATGAAATAAAAAAATATACTTCAAAGAACAACATTTTATTAATTGACACATAGGACATTTTAGTCTAACAACCAACCTTTAAAAACAAAACCTGCTTTTTGTCAAACCAGCCAGCTGTGTGAATGACCTTGTTGTTGAAACCAAAAAAAAAGTTACTTTGCAGGCCTAGGCCTGAAAAGCAGTATGAAATCCCTTTACAGTCCTCTCGAGTTGTTGCGCCCAAAAAGCGATACTTCCGAGTCTATTATAAGGAACGTAAAGACAATATTTCATTGCATGTTTGAGAAAAATATATTGCGTTGAGATAATGCACATGGGAAAAACGTAATATTTGTATAGCCGGGAGGCTTGACATAACATCCATGACCCAGGCACAAATATTCGAGTTCATCACACAAATATTTGTCCTTGCTGGGATTCGAACCCAGGACCGTCGGCTCAGTAGGCAGGTGCAATACAAACTGCGCCAACCGCGTTGTGAAATATTATTGTGAATTTAATATCACGCCTAACACTATAAGCGCCATTTCATCGTCATCACAGGGATCTCTTGTCGTTGGAATAATTGGACGTATTTATGCAAACGGAACCAACCCACATTAAACGTTTGTACTTTATGCTATAGTTACAGGGTTCAATGTAAACGGTTTTGATATGTGGACTGGTTCCCTTTTGCATAAATACGTCCAATTTTCGATTTCTCTATCCTAACGTAGCGTCATTTGTGCTCATTTTTACCTGACGTTCTAACTAGATACGAAACGGCAGATCCTGCTTCATTAGTAACGTCCATGTATTGCAAATGTTATGTGGTTATGTAAAAGTGGGATAGTCGCCCTAGGAGGATAGTTGCCCCATTTTTAAAAACTCCAACTTGCAAAGCAAACTCCACCACAAATAATACTTAAAACGAAAGGTGGCCCCCCTCCTCCGCCAGTCTGCAAGTGGCAGTCGTAGGCAACAGACGTGGTGTGTGTAGTGAATAAAGTTCGACGACCTCGCTCACTGGCGACGTGGATTTCGATGATGAGGATTTTTTGGAAACCTGCAACTTTTGTTTTTATTGAGTAAGCCGATTTTATTTTATTGGTATATGCAAGCGTATGGTTTAAATGTCATTATATAGTACTGATTTTGGAATTTTACTAATAACTATTTTTTTTAACAGGGGCATCTATCCCTACTGAAAAGGAAAGATGCCCCGAAGCTATGTGAGTATAAATGCCCTTAGGGGCGTCTATCCCCTAATCCGCCATTTGTACTGACTTCTGTTTTGTGCAAGAAAGTTTAAATAAATATAGTCTAATCTTCTTTTTTTAGGAAGACATCCTCTTCTGATTTTCGAAAATGAGTAACTTCTCGTGATACACAATCAAAAACTGGAAAAAGATAATTTCTCTCCAACTTGTGAAATTATACGTAAACTGGCCTTTGAATTTGCTGAAAAGTTGAAGAAATTACTACTTGGTAGGAAAGTTTCTTTGTAGGAATAATTGCAGTTCGAATGTTACGTGCCATATTAAACTTTTAATTTTTTTTTCTCACTAATCCCAAAGGCAACTATCCTCATACTGATAAAAGCATCGGGGCATCTAACCCATAGAATAGGCATCTATCCTCATGAATAGTACTCTAAATTAAATTAGTTTTTCGAATATAGGTTTAATTGTTAGTTAATTAGTCGTAAGTACCTAAGTACCTAATTATTCATAAGTGTGTAGTAGTTAATAGATATGGCTATCATGTGAAGTTATAATGTATTCACATTTAGTTATATTTTTGTAAATGAACTCAAATTTCAAAATGTGGGGCAACTATCCCACTTTTACCCCACATAAAACTAACTTTTTCCAGCGGATTATTTCGCATTAAAATTACATACACTATCCTATCTTCAAAATAACACACACGACCTAGCGCAAAAGCTCCTGGATACTACAAGGAATGTTAACCGACTAAAGAGGTCGCAAATATTGGAATTAGGCCATCGCAACTAATTATTGGATTATAAGATTATATTATTTAATATTATTAATTATCATTATTTTTAAATTTTATTGACATGGAAGAGAATGCTTTATTTATTGTTTATTGTATGCCATTTTTGGCTGATTGTGTTTGCATTATGTTATTTAATCATTGTACCACCTATGTTATGTTGTACCCACAGTCTACAATAAAATGATTTGATTTGATTTGGGATAATATTTGCAGGAATATCAGCCATTTAACTTACATATATAACAACGTTTCATATAATTTCAATAGATATAACAACATTTCATATAATGTTTCATTTGATTTAAAACATTGGGTATAATTTCATTGGGTATAATTTCAATTAGTATAAAATACATTTGATATAATGTTTATATTCGCAAGATAACCTAACACTCCTCCTCGCTTTGCTTGTTGTCGTACCTAACCATGACTCTATTACAATTTAACTTCCTTTTTTGAGCAGTTTGAGTGTGTATTGAGCCTTTAAACGTATTATATCAAATGATCATTATACCATATGGTATTATGCCATATGAAATTATAACAAATATTATTATATTATTCTTTTATTATACCACTTGATCGTTAAATTGACCAATATTATATCATAAGTTGTTATAGCAACCGTTACGCACGTTAGAACTTTTATCGCCACCATGGGGAACGTGCACGAACTATAGGTGACAGGCTGACGGCACTGTAAATATCAATATCCAAAGTAAATAAACATTATCATCATTGGCCTTTTACATATATAACAGATGATCAAGCAGCGTCCAATGAAGTGTGGCAATTACGAAGATGGCTGGATAGCCCGATGCGAGAGCGCCAGCCACGGCCGCATGATTGACAAATATAAATGTTGCGCCTATCGATGAAGGGGTAAGAGTTGCACGCTGGTGTCTCAGGTTGTGCTCGAGGGAAAGAGAAGCAAACTATGCTTCATCATGTGCAACCACACCATGGCACAAAGTCTTCCTCCATAGGTCAGTCTTCAGAGATATCCTCCCAGTGTTGGGTGTCAATCCTCAAGGATAACATGTCACGCTTTACGATGGCTTTAAAGCGTAACATAAGTACAATATCATGGTAAAAGATTCGGATTGTCGTTGCAGCATCAGTTGGCAGTTTATCAGTCTGTTCTCTTACTCTTTCATATGTAGGTAAATTAGGTGGAAGATAAATGATGGCAACACCTTCATTGTGCATGTTCCCAATGTTTATTAGGATATTAAAAAATGATCTAACACGTGGTGACCCGTTTCATTGTATGAATATTCGCCAGACTTGCGGTTAGTGTCTTAGTTTAGGTACGTCAATGAAACCATAAAAACCCGACTGAGTCATTGGTATTCGTGATATGAAGTTACATTCTCGTGACGAGTTTTCAGTGACCTGCATCTGTATCACAACTGTGACGCGCGACTCTCTCTCGCCTAAAACATTACCTATCTCTTTCTTCGCTGTACTATGAGAGAGTGACGGGCGATGATATGTCGCGCGACAAGAGTCGAGAAGCGCAGTTTGTGCTAGACGGGCAGAGTTATTTGAGTCAAGAGAAGTCGTTTATAATTTAGATAAGTGGCGTGGCGTCCATAGAACCCGATTGTCACCGGCTTGTCATGGCAATTTTAGAGCGTTTTAGCTGTCTTCGCTAAATTGTACTCAGAGAATAAGTCAGCCAATGCTGCTCTAGCTTGCCCGGGAGTTACTCCCGGGCAACTTTGATGCCACTTAGAGCTGATCTACTCCATGATACACATATTTTATATTGTCACGTGAACTATTATATACGTACATGTACCTAAAGTTTAATTTCGATTTGGCAATTAAAATTAGGTTGAAACTAATCTCTAAGATTTTATTAAGTAAATCGTTACCATTAATGAAACTAACAGACTAAGTTACGAGTAGAAGTGAAGCTGATAAACGTATGTTAAAATTTAAGTAAATGGCGTTGTAATTTTTTTTAAACATGACATAAGCTGTATCAGGCCTGTTTAGCCCTCACTGCCAGTAAGTCGGACTTTGTGTGGGAGTATTGCGTTGTGAGAGTATGTCACCTTATTTAAACCTGAAAATTGCCTAATGGGGGTTGGCTGTGGATCGAAGCGACTGCAGCCCTTCCTTTTGGGTCCTTATTTATTATTGACTGAGCGAGCGAAGTATCTCTGATTCAGCTTCGTCAAAATATCTTTTGTATGTCCGTATGTTCGGTTTCCCGGCTGACCTCGCCTAAAGGCCACATTTCTCAACCGATTTTCATGAAATTTTGTGAGTAGGTTCCACAAGTTTTATTCAAAATGGCGGAGATCATCATATCAGCCGCTAGACGTCCACTTCTGGATAAAGGCCTC
The DNA here is from genome assembly GCA_947623375.1 of Apotomis capreana. Classification (NCBI taxonomy): domain Eukaryota; kingdom Metazoa; phylum Arthropoda; class Insecta; order Lepidoptera; family Tortricidae; genus Apotomis; species Apotomis capreana. Next base: position 23,598,853 of record OX392505.1, read on the forward strand.
CCCCAATGTACTCCACAATAATCGGTCTTGCGCCGCCCTCATTCAATTTCTACCCGCGATCCTAACCAAAACCAAGTCTTCGGACGGTCTCCATGGGGTCTCTTTTTTATGTCATAGGGGCAAACGAGCAAACGGATCGCCTGATGGTGCGCGATTACCGTCGCTCATAGACACCTACAACACCAGAGGAGTCACAAGAACGTTGCCGGCATTTCAGGTAGGAGTACGCTTTTTTCTTGAAGATTTGAAGGTTTTTCCAAAACTGCTAATATTTCAGAATAATCATAAAACAAACCTAACCTAATAGGTTCTTTAAAACGATGTAACTTATAAAATCCCTAAAGTATTATGAGTTACAGGAAAAAATTACTTTCGGACACATTAAAATTTGGCGAAACGTTACAGATAGGAAACAATTTTTCGGAGTTGAGATAGGTTACCGTCTGGAAATACCGCAGCACGGCTAGCATAACTTTGACACGCGACTCTTTCTCGCGCGGGATATACTACCTGTCTCTATCTGTACAGTACTATGAGATAGTGACGGATGATGCTATCTCGCGCGACATGAGTCGCGTGTCAAAGTTACGCTAGACGTGCAGGTCCACCTTGATGGCGGAGTCGGATGGGGGTTGAAAAGTAAAAAAAAAAACCTGGCGTTTCAAAACTGTCATGTATGTATATTTTGTATGTGGGTAGTTTTTAGTTCCGAATATACGCCGTTATGAAGACATGGTCTTTTGCTGCTGTTTGCCCTAAATCCTCAGAATATCTTTGTGGCGACGATTATAATCAGAATCTGTGCGTGTTTTGTTGTTCTCCGTGTAAGATAACGATATTGTATACAATAAGATGTCGGTCGGCAAGATTGGCGAGTTTAAGGTGCACTCTGACGATTGGAGGTTATACGTGGAGCGGCTAGAACAATACTTTCTGGCTAACAAAATAGCTGATGATTTAAAAGTGCCGACCTTGATAACGGTGATGGGTTCCGAAAGTTATGAACTCTTAGTGAACTTGTGTACTCCGAGAAAACCGAGTGTGGAAAGTTTTTTAACGTTGACGGCCATTATGGAAAAACATTTACAGCCAAAACCAAGTGCACTAGCTGAACGTTACAAATTTCGTCATAGAAAACAAGCAAACAATGAGAGTATATCGGAGTACGTGGCAGTATTAAAGAGGATGTCTAAGACTTGTGAGTTCGGAACCTGGCTGGAAGAAAGTCTTAGGGATCAGCTGGTATGTGGCATAAACAGTGAGGCAATACGGCAGCGGCTGTTTGCAGAAGAAAATTTGGATTTTTCAAGGGCGTATAGCTTAGCGGTCAGTATGGCAGCTGCCGAGAAGGACGCGGCGGTGGTAGAAGGACGATATAGAACAGCCAGTGAGAATAAACAGGTGGACTGTCAGGCGATGATGGGTACATGGCAGCGTAACACTGCCGGTACGTCTTCCGAGCGTATGCAGGGGAGCGGCGGACAGTGGACGGCGCGTGGGCAAGGGCTATATCGCGGACAGCGAGCAGGCGGGCAACGGGCGGGCGCTGCCGCCAAGCAGCAAGCGCCAGCGGCTCAGCAGGGGCGTTCGCAACGACAATGTACTGTGTGTGGCGGCTGGCACGCAGAACCGCCAGCTCAGTGCAAGTTTGCGAGATACGTATGTCGAGTGTGCAATCAAGTGGGTCACCTGCGGCGTGTATGCCCTAACTTAACCACACATCATCGTATGGAAGTGTTAGCAGAAACGGATACGTACAGTGAGGATAGTGACGAGGTAATTATAGTTAGCATGAATCAACTATCTCTTTCACAGTGTGAGCCTATTATGGTATCCCTTAATGTGCACAATAAATGTATAAGTATGGAATGTGATACTGGCAGCGCCGTATCTTGTATAAGTGCAGATTTGTATAAACGTGAGTTTGCAGATTTAGAGATAAGGAAAAGTAATTTGTTATTGCGGTATTATACAGGGGAGGTGGTTAAGCCGATAGGTGTTATTAAACCGCTAGTTAAATACAAGGATAGGGAGGAATATTTAGATCTGTATGTGATTGAAAGCGGTAAAACGCTGCTTGTAGGTAGACAATGGATCGGTTCATTGAACATTCAGTTACCGAGCTATGATCTGGAAAATGTCAATAGTTTGTATGAGAATGAAGATTTTAATTTGAAAGATTTCAGTTCCAGATTCTCTAAGGTGTTTGAAGAGGGTCTGGGCTGCTTCACTGGAGGTCGAGTGAGCATCCACCTACGGCCGGAGGCGAGGCCGGTGTTCCTGCGCGCGCGACCATTGGCGTACGCGTTGCGTGAGCCGGTGGAGCGCGCGTTGGAGCAGCTGGTGTGCGACGGCGTGCTCACCCCCGTCGACCGCTCCGACTGGGCCACACCCATCGTTCCCGTCGTGAAGAAAGATGGTAACATTAGAATATGCGCAGATTATAAGTTGACCCTAAATAAGGTTCTAGAAGTTGATCGTTATCCACTACCCAGGGTTGAAGATTTGTTAGCTCGCTTAGGCGGAGGGGAACGATTTAGCAAAATTGATTTATCGCAGGCATATGCCCAGTTTGAGCTAGATGAATCAAAGAAGTATACGGTAATCAATACACACAAGGGGCTCTTCATGTACAACAGACTTGTCTATGGATTGTCGTCCAGCCCTGGAGTTTTTCAGCGACGGTTGGAACAGCTGTTCGCAGATCTACCGCATGTGGGTGTTTTCTTAGATGATGTCATAATTACGGGGCCCAACACAAAATGTCATATTAACAATCTATATAAAGTTTTTGAAAGATTACAATCTTTTGGGTTACGAGTAAAAAAAGAAAAGTGTGCATTTTTTCAAAAGTCCATTGATTACTTAGGCTATAGCATTAGTAAGGACGGGGTGCATACATGCCCTAACAAAGTGAAAGCAATCACGAACACCCCGGCACCTACAAATGTATCTGAGTTGAAGGCGTTTATAGGGCTAGTTATGTATTACTCAAAATTCATTCGGAATGTTAGTACAATATTAGCGCCTTTATATAATTTACTAAGGGCTGGGGTTAAATTCGAATGGTGTAAAGAGTGTCAGAGAGCATTTGACAGTGTAAAAAAAGCGTTATGCTCTAGCGAGGTGTTGATACATTATTCGGTGTCGCTACCGTTAGTACTGACGACGGACGCCAGCGGCGTGGGTGTCGCAGCTGTAATTTCTCATTTAGCAGCTGAGGGCGAACGGCCCATCGCGTATGCGTCGCGCGTGTTAACCACAGCAGAACGAGCGTATGCACAGATCGATAGGGAGGCATTGGCCATAATTTTCGGTATAAGAAAATTCCACCAGTATTTATATGGGAGAAAATTCATATTAAGAACCGATCATAAACCCCTCACCTATATCTTCGGCAGTAAAGTAGGTATACCAGTTATGGCGGCCTCTAGGATACAGCGTTGGGCCGTCCTTTTATCCGGGTACGATTATGAAATTGAATATGTCGCTTCAGCTAAAAATTGTGCGGATGGCTTGTCACGTCTACCTCAGGCGAGCAAGGAGCGAGAGCGCCCTGTAGATGCCGAGGTAACGTATGCCAATTTTATAGAAGATTTTTTACCGGTCACAAATGAGGACGTAAAACGCGCCTCACAAAAAGATGTTCCTTTAAGTCGGATCGTGTCGTATGTGCAATCAGGTTGGCCGGCACGGTGCCCGGATGAGGAAATTAAACCTTTTTATGACAGGCGAAATGAAATATATATAGATCGTGGCTGTTTGATGTGGGGCTATAGAATGATAATACCGTCCGAGTTACAAGAAATAATATTGAGGCAGTTGCATGCTAGCCACATGGGCATTGTCAAGACGAAGGCGCTGGCTCGTAGTTATGTGTGGTGGCCCGGTATCGATGCCGATGTAGAAGAACAGTGCCGACGCTGCGAGACGTGCGCCGCAGAGGCGCCAGCGCCGCCGCGCGCGATTCCATCGCCTTGGCCTTATCCGGCGCGTGCGTGGAGTAGGCTACACTTTGACATTTTGGGCCCGTTTAAAAATAAAACTTTTTTTGTGTTGATAGATGCCGGCTCGAAATGGATAGAGATATTTGAGATGCCGCGAACGAATGCAACGGGGATAATTAAGGTTCTTAGGGAGACTTTTGCGCGTTTCGGTATACCGGTGGAGGTTGTTTCTGATCAAGGTCCGCCGTTTACAAGTGCTGAATTTAGAGATTTTTTGAAACTTAACGGAATTCGCCAGTTTTTTTCCCCCATTTATCATCAATCATCGAATGGCGCGGCAGAATGTGCCGTCAAACTTTGTAAACGGGCTATGAAGAAAGCGTACCGTGACAACATAGATGTAGACGCGGCCTTACAAACCTATTTGATGGCTTATAGGAACAGTGCACATAGCACGACAGGCGAGAGTCCGGCGATGCTGTTGATGAAACATACGCTGCGGACACGCCTGGACTTGTTGCGTGGCGAAGGCGTCGTAGAAAACCGGGTCCATGAAGTACAGGAGCGTCAAACGCAAGCCGCTGGCGGCGTGACGCGCAACGTGGCGCAGGGCGAACCCGTCTGGTCGCGTAATTACACAGGGCAAGAGAAGTGGTCGAAAGGCACGGTAGTAGATACTGTAGGTTCGAATAGGTATGTAGTGGATAACGGTCATGGTCGATTAACTCACAGACACATTGATCAGATTAGGCGTCGGTCGAGATATTCTAATGTTACTTGGCCGGAACCGAATGGGGAAATAGTCGAGACGGTTACCGGGGGAGAGGACGTGAGTCCAGTGGTAGTGCCGGATGAGAGTCCTCGCGATACGCAGGCGGCGGAAGTAGTCGGGCAGCGGCCGAGCACAAGCACAGCTGCACAGGTCATAGCCGAACCCGTCCCGGCTGCTTCATCGCATCCGACACCGCCACCTAAAGTTCCCTCGCTCAGGTTGTTAAGGCCACTTCCCCATAGAACTAAAGCACATAAATTACCTCTAGAGATAGATTAAGATAAGCTTAAATGTAAACATAAATATTGCTTTGATGGTTGTCTTAGTGTGTATCACCTGTTACGTGATAAGTATAGGAGTAATAGTTATGAAAACATTACCCAGATATTATTATCTACCTGTTCCTACCTATATATGCATGTTTCTATTTCATAATAGTTTAGGTTACGAGTGAGGGATAGACATTAAGTGGGGAGGTGTCATGTATGTATATTTTGTATGTGGGTAGTTTTTAGTTCCGAATATACGCCGTTATGAAGACATGGTCTTTTGCTGCTGTTTGCCCTAAATCCTCAGAATATCTTTGTCTCTCGCGTCTTGAATCTCGCGTAATTTACAGCTAACACATCCAATAGTTCTGTTCGTACCTACATCTTACCGTGACTGTGGTCCTGCAGTCGTCGTCGTCGCCGGGCCCACCGTGCCTGTTCGGGGAATGCTCAATCACTAGGTTCGGAGCGATGCCAAATTTCTGTAACAAACAAACGTATTATTTATTTATTAAAGTTTCATTCATTCTTCACAGTAGCATTAAGGTCGTTTTTAGGGTTCCGTACCCAAAGGGTAAAAACGGGACCCCATTACTGAGACTTCGCTGTCCGTCCGTCCGTCTGTCACCAGGCTGTATCTCAAGAACGGTGATAGCTAAACAGTTGAAATTTTCACAGATGATGTATTTCTATTGCCGCTATAACAACAAATACTAAATTTTTTATAAAATAAATATTTAAGGGGGGCTCCCATACAACAAACTTGTTTTATGGTACGGAACCCTTCATGCGCGAGTCGGACTCGCACTTGCCCAATTTTTTCACTTGGGTTCGATTGTCATTAAAAAGGCTATTTATTTGTTATAAAAGTTGGAACATAAGAGTGTAATTTCTGAACGCACCCGAGAAAAAAATAATAATTAAAAAGTTGGAAGTTTTCACAATTCACGTAAATTTGTTCTGTGGAGATTACATACTGTTGTCTTACTTTATAGAAATATCGAAAACAAGAAAGCCTCGCTACGCTCAGCTTTCAATTTCCACACTCGCGCCAAATAACAACTTTGCAGCCTTGCATAACAAATAACTATTGGACTGGACCAATCGCTTTTTGTAGGAATGTTGTATTTTGACGGTAATTACTGACCTAAAGAGCTGTCTAAGTGCAGTTAGTCCCATATAGACATTTGACCCCAATAAAAAATAAAATCGATTGACATCCTCAAAAAAAGTCTACAGGCCTATTTCCAACTTTTCACTCTACTGTAGGTAAAGATTTACGGGAATTTTCGTGCGTGTTTCAGATCGGGGTTCAATGCGAATTGTGTAAGGTGGACGGTAAATTATAGGTATTTGTGTGTCTCGCGTTATCAGTACTTGGTTTTTCATGTCAATGTTCGCGTCAAGTTGTTTCAGTAAATCTGAGCCAATTAGTCCTCCGTAACTATTATCGACTTCGTATATATAAAATTTATGAGTGTCACAACTCTTAAAAGTTTTCAGCAATGGGATTTCGATTACTTCAGCGTGAGAGCTTCGAGCATGGGTACTTACTACTTCAAATGGTTCATTATATTTGAATTCGGAAAAGTATTTGTTTGCAATATCAGGGCTTACGAATGATCGTGTGCTTCCAGTGTCTATCATGAATTTGGAGTTTATTCCGGGAATTTCAATGTGTGGCAGTTTTAAGGCATTATGATGGTTAAGGTGTACTATTTCTGGGGATCTGTCGTAGAGGCTTTTATGGGAAAATTTTCATTTTCAGGCAAGTCTTGTAACATTTCAGTCTCATTTTGATCGTCTTAGAAATATTCTTCGTTTTCAGTTTGCGCGTAATAATGTTGGTAGTTTGAGTCAAGGGCGTTCGGTTCATTGAAATTTTCAGGGGCAGGTTCGATTTCTTGAAGTTCATTTGCGTAAAACAAATTGTTAGTTGTTCGCGGGGGTATGTAGTTTGGTTTTGGTTGGGGTGCTGTTCGCATAGAGACGTCGTTATTATATTGGTGCGAAGATTGGCCTTGACCTTGTGGTTGTTGATATGGAGGTCGAATACCGAATTTAAATTGCGGTTGGTGTGCTGGCTGGAAATTATTAGATCTAAATTGATTGTTATTAGAAACAAATGGTCTATAACCTGCTTGTTGGGGAATCCCAAATTTAAAGTTCGGTGTGTGTTGATTGGGCATCAAAGATTTGTATCCCTGATTTTGAGGGTTTCCAAATCTAAAACCTTGTGGAGCTGACTGGTTGGGAATGCCAAATCTAAAACCTTGAGTTGGTGGGAATTTATTTTGTGCGGTATTAAAATTGTATCCTGCATTTTGTGGTTGAGAAAATCTCATATTCTGTCCAAAATTATTATTTTGTGGGAAAATGGTCCTTTGCTGTGAAGGCTTACTATTGTTTCTATTTTTTGCGTTATACTGGTTTAAGAAATTGACTTCTTCCATCACTATTGTTAGCGCGTCTTCCAGCTGCTTGGGGCTATTGAGTCTCACTATGCGTAACATGTCTTCCGGCAAATTATAAAGAAAGACGTTTAGAGACAAGTGATTATAAATTGTCTTTTTCGTTTCTTTTTCACGAGGATCTTCAATTAAATTTATTTTGGCAAATAATGTACTTCTGACATTTTGGATACGATTACAGAAGCTAGCGTATGATTCACTGTGCCTAATCTTTAAATTATCTAACTCTATCGCAATACACTCCTCTGACCTCGGGTCGCCGAAATGTTGAGTTAACAGCTTCTTTAATTGCATCCAAGTATCTATATCTTGGCGTTCGCTAATCAAGTGGGCGGCTTTGCCAGTTAGCCGGCCAGTAATTGCATGAAATATATACAAATCCTGAGCAAGATTTTCCGGGTTTCTAAAAGCTTGAATTACATACTCGCTTTTACTTAAAAATAAATTTAACAATTTTTCATCACCATCAAATTTTGGAATTAAATCCATAATTTCTCTAGGAATTACTTTGATTTGATCCATATTTTCTCTGGGATTTACTATATTTTCTTCAATATTATTATCTCTGGGAGCTACTCCTATTTTTTCCATTTAGTATTTTAATAATCGTTTTTTAAACACACTTAACTAACTTAATATTAGGACAATATAATTCGCAACTATAGAGTTTGTATAGAGAGCTTATTATAAAGTCTACACTAAATTACACAGCCAATGGAATAAGAACAGGGATAGACGGGACAGTGAAGAGGTCTACTCACAGTACGCTTTTCCCCATTTCCTCCAATTATAGCCGCAGGCGTTTTCGTGTTGTCCTCCAGGCACTGAGACAAATTTATTTGGTTCGAAGATACCAGTTCTCACGTAAACACGTTAACGAAAGTCATGCACTCGGATCAATTCGTGATCCTCACAGGCGCAGGATTTCGTACCGGTATCCTGTCCGCAGCGCCAGTCAAATCGCGCCGGAGGGAAAACTACTTTTTAAAAACTAAACTTATAATTAAAATACAAGTTATTCGTACGGTGGTCGATATTAGAATGTCTTTTTTTAATTAAAATGTTCTTAGGTTCTAAAGCTTATCTACGCCAGACGCAAACTATGCACTTTTGGACGCACCCGCATTAATGCTAAGTATGCCGTCTCTATACATACCGGACTCTGTAACTATAGATAGTGACATTTGTTTTCTGTTTTAAGCTGATGGCCGTTTTGCCAGTGCTTATAGTAAATTAAAAAAATATACACAGAAAAAAGTTTGTTGTCAATCGTTATCGTTTCATGATTATTTTTCACTAATTTATTTGTTACATACTCCCAAATATGATGTAAAATATTGTGTGTATGGCGGGTAGTAAGGGGATTACAAACACAGGACATTGAAAGCCCTCCGCCTTCAGCGTCGGGCTTCTAATAGTCCTTCGTTAGTAATCCCCTACTTACTACCCTTATGACACAATACTCGTATACTATTAACGCGAACACTAAAACTGTACGATAACTTACAATGTAAACACAAACTACTTGAAACATTTTCACTGTCCGACACTCCAAGCGACCGTGCGCACTCAACCGAATCGACTTGTGGACTGGATTGCGGGCCGTCAGCGTTGTCTTTTGTAGGATGGTGCGTTTTTAGGGTTCCGTAGCCAAATGGCAAAAAACGGAACCCTTATAGATTCGTCATGTCTGTCTGTCCGTCTGTCCGTCCGTATTGTCACAGCCATTTTTTTCCGAAACTATAAGAGTTATACTGTTGAAACTTGGTAGGTAGATGTATTCTATAAACCGCATTAAGATTTTGATGCAAAAATAAAAAAATAATAATAAATATTGGGGGCTCCCCATACTTAGAACTGCAACTCAAAAAATTTTTTTTCATCAAACACATACGTGTGGGGTATCTATGGATAGGTCTTCAAAAATGATATCGAGGTTTCTAAAATATTTTTTTTCTAAACCGAATAGTTTGCGTGACAGACGCTTCCAAAGTGGAAAAAAGTTGGTCCCCCCCTCTAACTTCTAAAATAAGAAAATGAAAAATCAAAAAAAAACATATGATGTACATTACTATAAAAACTACCAACGAAAATTGTTTTGAACGAGATCTAGTAAGTAGTTTTTTTAATATTTTAATACCTAACTTTGCACCTAATTTATATGGGGCGCTATACATACCAGGTGCAAACTTAACTTAACCACTTAGGGATGGAAAGTGTTTGTACGGAACCCTCGTTGCGCGAGCCCGACTCGCACTTGGCCGGTTTTTATCTTCTAGATCGAGAGCCCGCTGTCGCTATCATTAATACCCTTACCATGAATTTACAGTGATCATACTCGCTAGGAACTGCGTAAACGGTTTGTATGGAGAATTGTAGTTCTACAAAGTCACCGCTGGGGGCCGCTGTACAAAATTTGATATCATACAAATCGTTAATGCGATCGGATCGGATACTGTACTCGTACCATTTACTATGAGTTAACGACAGCGTCAAACGATTTGTGTGGAGAATAGACAGCGCCCCCCGGTTACTTTATAGAACTACAATTCTCCATACAAATCGTTTACTCAGTTCCTAGCGAGTATGATCACTGTAAATTCATGGTAAGGGTACTGATTTAATCGGGCGTTATTCCAACGGAGTTTTTGATATCTTCAATTTAGCGATATATTTCCGCTTATCACGGCATTATAATCAGAAATATAATCCATTTTTGCTATTAAGGCATATAAGATTTCGTATGCTAGGTCGGTATAGAATTGTTATAGAATTATTTGATGCCCAATACGTGTCTTTACGATATACAGGAATAGACGTTTGATGGTGGCGCTGCTGTGAAGTATGCTCTACAGCGGCGCCACAATAAAATAAAGCTCACAACAAAACTAGCGATATAGATATTCTTGAAACTAGTCTAGAATTTTATAGACATTATGTAGATATTTTCCTATATATTTATATTCAAAAAAGCTATGGTGGCGCTGCTGGGGAGCATGACGTGCAGTCTTTGCATAAATTTTGAAATTTTAATGTATTTATTCCTTCTATTCTTATTAACTTCGAATGCAATCATTTGTGTTGGTAGCAATTTATTTTATTAAGTAATTATTTTTATGCATGTTGTGTTCACATCAAGGAGGGCGTACACTATTGATATTGTTTATAAGGAACATTACCATTTAAGCTTGCGTGTGTAACGCTCAGTTTTGTGATCCTAAAAAAAAAATTGATAATAGGTAGAAAACTATTATGAATACCAAAAATATAAAAATTATTGACAAAAAAATTGATTCTTGTGCATTTTTGGAATTTGACATAAAAAGTATGAACATGGTACTTTTTTAGGGTTCCGTACCCAAAGGGTAAAAACGGGACCCTATTACTGAGACTTCGCTGTCCGTCCGTTCGTCCGTCCGTCTGTCACCAGGCTGTATCTCAACAACGGTGATAGCTAGACAGTTGAAATTTTCACAGATGATGTATTTCTATTGCCGCTATAACAACAAATACTAAAAATAAAATAAAATAAATATTTAAGGGGAGCTCCCATACAAAAAACTTGTTATAGATTATATATATTATGTATAGGTACGGAACCCTTCATGCGCGAGTCGGGCTCGCACTTACCCAATTTTTTATTAATTTGTATTAATTCTACGTAAAAAAAAACATTATCTTGTATAGTTCCAAAGTTAATGAAGAATACAGAGATGGCGCCGCTGGGTCAAAAAATCTTCCAAGAAATCTAAAACCTGAACGCATATTCTGATTTTGATAATTAAGGTGCTAATCGACTGTATGTATATAGTTAAGGAGCCCACCACTCTCACAACGAACCCTAAATGTATGTATAATATTCGCGCAACTGATGTAAATTAGTTCTAGTTCATTTAACTAATCGGATGTCAAAGCCAAAGACCACGGACAAAGGTAATAAAAATATAATTTATGCGCAGTACGTGCTTTCTAAGGTGTAACATCCACGTGGTGAGTTTCTTAAGAATTCCTTTGTGCATAATTACGTATATAAGGTGAGCTGCGTCTCCCAAGCATCATTCCGGGTCTGCTCCTCTCTCCGAAGAGTTGTAGTAATTATTACTTCAATATAAAGTTTGTAGTAATAAGAATAGTAGTTACTCACCGGTGAGGGTTTGGTATGGTTGCAGGTTCTTAAATGCAAACTCAGGCTTAAGTCCAATAGGTTTAATGGTTATCACCATTAGCACACACAAGCATACAAGCACAGGTAAGTATATATAAATACAGGAAGAAAGCACAAGAAAGGAGGTAAGCGCGAAAGCGTAAGCGGTCGCGGTGTTGAGCGGCGTCAGTTCCGTGTCAAAATGCAATTCCGACTGGCGGGAGGCGCGGGCGCGCGCAGGTGGACTCGCCCGCTGCACGGCGCGACGCGGGCGCAGCGAAGATGAACTTGCCCGCTGTGACGTCACGCGCTTGCCCATTGCCTCGCGATGTCGACACGGCGCGTCCGGAGTTGGTGCGTATTGTTTTGTATATTTGTTTATGTTATGTTATTTATTTATGTATGTGCTTATATTGTATGTAGTGCTTTATGTATTTATATTATACTATGTTATTATATTTGTAATATGTAGTTATTTAGTTAAGTGTTTTATTATTATATAAGTATGTTTATGTATATAATATATATTTATTAGTATATACATATAGGTGGCAACGCCACATCAGTCCCCCCCAGAGACCGTCTCACGGGCGATAATAATCTGGGAATACAACCCGTCGGCCTGATCTGGTTTTTCTAATTTATTTTTTAGTCTTTTGTTTTTCAGCATTTTGTTTTTCAGCTTTTTGTCTTTCAGGTTCTCTTTTAGTTTCAGTCTCTGTAGATGTTTTTGTCTCATCCAGTATGTATGCCAGTTTCAAGCGATCGATGGAAACTGTAGATTTCTTTCCGTTCACCTGGATCGTAAAATATTTCTCTCCTCGTTCTACAACTGCGTGTGGTCCTGTATACGCTGACTTGAGCGCGCCACGCACAGCGTCTTCTCTTAGGAAGACGTGGGTGGCGGATGCTAAGTCTTTGAATACGAAGGTCTTCTTCATACCATGCCTTGAGGTAGGCACAGGTTGAAGTTTCTGAATTACACTCCGTAGGCGAGCAGTGAAGTCGGTGACGTCAGTTGTAGTATAGGTGGTCGGTTGAAAGAGTTCCCCAGGCAGTCTCAGCGTTTCGCCATATACCAGCTCTGCGGATGAAGGCACTTCTTACTCCCAGTAGGACTAATGGCAAGGCTTCAGTCCAGTTTTCTTGTGCATGACAGACGATGGCTGCTTTCAGCTGCCTGTGGAATCTTTCAATGAGTCCATTGCAGGCGGGGTGACATGCAGTAGTGCGTCGATGCTTAAAACCGGTTATTTTTGCCAGGTATTTGAAGAGTGCAGATTCGAATTGGGCTCCTCTATCTGTTACTATGTCTACGGGACTACCAAATCTAGATATCCAGATGGTGAGTAGTAATTTCGCTACTGTCTCTGCCGTTATATCCATCATTGGTATTGCTTCTGGCCAGCGTGTGAAACGATCTATGGCGGTGAGACAGTAACGATAACTTGTGATGGAGGCATTGGGCCTATGATATCGATGTGCACATGGGTAAATCTAGTTTTTGGCAACAGGTAAGTTCCAAGGGGTGCTTGAATATGTCTTGTTATCTTTGACCTTTGGCAAGCTGTGCAGGCTCGAGCCCACTCACGACAATCCTTGTTAATGCTTGGCCATACGAAGCGTTCAGCCACGAGTCTCGCAGATGCCTTGATACCTGGGTGGCTGAGTGAGTGTAGACTGGTAAAAACTTGTCGTCGATATTCCGGCGTGACATAAGGTCTAAGGGTCGAAGTGCCGTCATCACAGTATAGTTCCTTGGATAATCCTGGAATCGCTAGTTTCTTTAAGAATATGGTTTAAGTCGTGTCTCCATTCAGGATCTGAGCAAGTTCGTGATCCGTGTCTTGTGATTCGGCGAGTTGTGACAAATCGACTGGTTTTTCGAGCTCCTCAATTCTTGATAGGGTGTCTGCGACAACATTGTTCTTTCCAGAAATGTGTCTTATGTCCGTTGTGAATTGGGAGATATAGTCGAGATGACGAAACTGCCTTGGTGAACAACTTGACTTGCTGGTTGTGAATGCAAAGCAAAAAAGGCTTGTGATCTGCGAAGACTGTAAACACTCGTGCCTCCAACATGTGCCTGAAATATTTAATCGAGTTGTAAATCGCCAACAGTTCTCGATCATATGGCGAGTATTTCTGCTGCGATGAACTAAGCTTTTTGGAGTAAAATGCGAGTGGCTGCCAGGAGTCTCCTATCTTTTGCTGTAGGACTCCACCGAGAGAAGTGTCCGAAGCGTCTGATACCAGCGCGAGGTGAGCTTCGCAATCCGGATGTGCTAATAACGCTGCATTACAGAGGCTAGAATTGCAGTCGAGGATTGTTGTTGTCTCAGAATATTGTCCTTCAGGTCGACTAGATGTGATCCTTTAACTGACCCGGTGAGTAGATTGTGCAGGGGAGCCTAAAGTTGAGCTGCTTGTAGGATAAAGCGGCGATAAAAATTTATCATCCCGAGAAACTTTCTCAATCCCTTCACTGTTTTGGGCGTAGGGAATGATTTTATCGCCTCTACCTTTGTATCCAGGGGCTTCGTGCCTTCCGCCGAGATGTGATATCCTAGGAACTTGACCTCAGGAACTCACTGCACTTGGAAGGGTTACTGAGCCGGCGGTCCTGGCTTGTGATGAACTCAAATATTTGTGCTTGGGTCATGGTTGTTCTATGTATTTAAGTATAATTATATTTATCTATATAGGTATTGTATGTATTATCGTCGTCTAGTACCCATAACACAAGCCTTTATGAGCTTAATTTGGGACTAGACCGATTTGTGTGAGATTGTCTGATATTTATTTATTTATTTAATTCTGCAACCAGTAACTTTTACAGGTTTTTATGACAAACATTGGTCATACCCAGAGAGCATTGTTCCGAGTACTATTCTATTTGTTATAAAGTCGGAATCTTTTACTCATAGTTATTATTTAGTCGTAGTAGTTTGTCAGAAAACAGTTAATCATAATTCTTTAACCATTAACTTGTAGGGGGGGCCTATGATGGTTGCTTTTATCACGTGATAAATAAGTGATAAAGCATCCGTCACTCACATTCGCATTTTGCAAAACGTGACGGATGTTTTGTCACTTATTAACGCGCGATAAATGCAACCATCATACTGGACTTAACATGACAATTATACCCGACATCATAGAAATATACTCCCTATATGGGTTGAGTACAGGATCGTAAAGAGTGGAAGAAGAGGTCATGAGGCTGATGATGTGGCTGATGATGATAATGATGATGATGAATATTGTAATTGTAAAAAAACATAAACGTAAAACCAAATTGTTTATTTTCTCAGTTATATTTATGACTAGTAATTAAACAAAATAAAAAAATAAATACGTGGCAAATATCATAATAAAGGCTTGAGAAATAATAACAATGCTAAGAAAATAAATCAAACGATGAGATATTCTAATTTTATAAATATCTCATGGAATGTAATTAATTGAGATCGTGAGCCTATAAACATTACATATTTTTTTTATTGGTGGCCGTAGCTACCAATTATACAGATTAAATATAAGTTTTTTTTTTACGAACATTTAAAAATAATCACAAACAAACTAATAAATATGCCTAAAGTAGTTTTGACTAATAGGCGACATTTTAAACTGATTTCAATACCGGTTTAAAAGGCCTTCCTTTTAATATTTTTTTTCCTATTATGACAAATATATTGATAATTTAAACCAACTTTTTAAACTGAATAATACTTTTCCCTGAGTTCCAGAAAGTAACATAGCTATTTCATGCTTTCATTGCGTGCATTCGAAAATAAGTAGAAAAAACGAGTTTTCTGCGGGAATTTTGTCAATTTCGAGTAGTTTTTGAAACAAAAATTATGAATGAAAAATTCTAATTGTAGGCTTCAAACATATACTTTTAAGTCGCAATGGCTCTGCTCTAAGTAGTAACATTGATAATATGTTAAGAAACATGTTTGATCATGGAGAAAAATGTCTAAAACAATCAGTATTTTTGAACGAATAAGGTGCCTTAAGGCTGTACTACTTAAAAAATGTCGAAAAGCAAGCCGATTTACGGTAAAAATGGGCAGAAACTATGCTTACGAATAAAAACAATACCAATATACTGAATCATTTATGTGTCATCCCACGTCAACTGGAAGAGTCACATTTTAAAGCAAGTCATTGAAAATGATTAATTTCGCTAGACAAAAACAAATCTGCTATACCTACGTAACTTACGGTTACTTGGGCTTAACCGCATTCCTTTAAAAAAATAGGTATTATTTTCATATTATGGCAAATATATTGATAATTTCAACCAACTTTTTGAAGCAAATAATACTTTTCCCTAAATTCTAGAAAGTAACATAGCTAGCTTCCATGCTTTCATTGCGTGCAGTCGAAAATAAGTTAAAAAAAAAAAACAGTTTTCTGCATGAATTTTGTCAAATTCGAGTAGTATTTGAAACAAAAATTATCAATGAAAAATGTTACTGTAGGTTCTAAATATATACCAACGAATCATAATGGCCCTGTTCTAAGTAGTGACATTGTGTTAAGAAACATGTTTGATCAAAGAGAAAAATATCTATAACAATCAGCATTTTTGAACGGATAAGGAGTTTTGAGCTAAGACAATTTCCATGACGTATAATTTGGCATGTTTTATCAAAATTCATCCGACCGTTTTTAACCTGCAAGACCTCAAAGTTGGTACGTGTTAAAAACGTTTTTCGTATTTTTTCAAACGAGTACATTTTTGGTATACAATTATTTGCACTCAACTTACAAAACCAGTTTATTTGAACTTAATTAAAACAAGAATACATTGATAATAATGTACTTGCGTGTTATTTCGTGTAAATGCGACATGTTTGTTTTTGTAACATTTTATAACAATAAAATGTATTTGCCAATAAACATACTTTGCGCAGTGGACATTACCAATATACATATATTTTTTTGATACACAGGTTAGTATTTTAGTTTAGCAAATAATATGTAAATAAAACTAGCCAACTAGGCTTTCAAATGCTGTCAAAGTAATAGTAATAAATAATACATAAAAATATTAACATGCTTCAAAACCTTAAACACATTGAACAATTGAACATTCATTTCATCATAGCTTACAAAATCTAATTATTTTCATGTTGCATGCAACATAAATAAATTAAATGACTCATAATATTACTATAATTCAAAACGAAGAACACAGTTTAACACATCCGCGCAAATCAATTTGTAAATTTAAGGTTTATTCAACAATAGTTACCGTTTAGGTATGGCTCAAGAGAGCATCTCGGACGATTTAAGAAGGTGATGAAATAGGATTGCGAACGAAGTTGTCCTGGGCCCGTTCAAATATGTAATATTGCATCGTACGTAACGTACATACGTCATACGTACTCGTATTAGTAACGTAACGTATGTCAAAATAATCGTCTGTGTTTTGTTTCGCCCCTGAACTTTCTTCCAATTTACATTCCGTACCTGGACGACATTTAGTCAGTGCCTCTAGTGAAAGTTTGCTTTTAGCGCAAAAATCTCAAACGCGTTTGTAATAATAATGTCATTTATACTCGGGACGTAAACGCGATCGAGACGTTGTGTTGCTTTGGAATTGTCCACTTAAGGCACAGATTTGTAGTGGCACGAGCAGCAAACTGGTAACTCGGTGGTGACGGTTTCAGTGCCTCCTTTGCCGTCTGCAACTATGAACTCCCAATCATTTGTGTTCTGTTTGCAGTAAGTTGTAATGCCTGGGATCTCACCGAACCGCGTGAAGCAACTGCCTCCAGGGTTCCTGGAAACAAAAAAGATGTTCCTATAAAAATGTGCAAACTTCACACCGATTTTAAACGGTTAAGATGTTAAAGTTAAAATTGCTGAGTCTATTGGTAGAAGACTACTTATATCGTTCATTAGGTACCTACAATAGAAGTACTAAGAAATAAAGAATATTTTGAAAATAATAATATTGCTTTGCTATTCCGCGATATAATATCGTGCCAGTTAAATTTGTGCTAACCCGTTATACTTATTTGCGTATTTTTTCATGCATACATGCATTTAATGGTCCCACCCTCCCACCACGATAAGAAAAATGAATACGCAAATAAATATAACAAACCACCACCAAAATAACAGAACTTACTCGACACGTGTTTCGCCCCTCTACGAGGCATCATCAGGAGATGTTGACGGTCTGGAGTCCGACAACCGTTCGGTTATATCGCGGAATAGCAAAGCAATATTATTATTTTCATTAATATGGATTTCCGCAAAGTAACGCCTGATTCAATTAATTAAAGAATATTTTTTTTAATCCCTTTTAGATACAAATTAAGCTTGTATTGAGTACGATGACGCTAATGTCGCAGCTCATATCTAGTTGAGAAAGGTGTGTGTGTAATTGATTGTACATCGGTGAAGTTATAGAAGTTAAAATATAAATGGAAAGTATGGTAGCTTAAAAAGGGACCTGCAAACCGTTGCATTTTGCAAGTGTATTATCTGTAACCATTTAAATGTCAAGGAGGAAACTCTTTACTACATACGCAACTTCGTGCCAGGGTGTCATTATAATGCCCTAAAGTCGTAACAGCGTTATGTCCGTGATTCTTGAATTGGATTTTAGATCTTTTGAGAATACTAAAGCACTTGCACAACTTTGCGATGGTTTAATAATATTGGATTTACGTAATGTATATAGATATCTCCGTTGGCTACGGCGGAATAGAATAAAGAATGATCACTAGGACAGTATCAAGTTATTCTATAGCAGAGTAAACAATTTCCTAAAGGGCCAGGAAGAAACGTTTAGATTGAGCAGAATTTTAAAGAGCGAGATGGCGCAATAGGGATTTCAAATTCTAATTTCAACTTCTACTCTCCTGCATCATAGTATAAAGCTAGAAAGTTTAAGCCATAGAAGGGAGCAATAAGGGCCTGAGCGCGGTGAGCCTTCTTACATCTGTCAAGCCTGTGGTCATGTATATCGTTCTCATATTGGCGATGTTTACCTACATGACAATGCTTCTATAGTCTGAAAAAAACGGAAAGGCCACTGAGTGATTGAGAACAACTCACACGCAGGTCTCCAGCCGCACTTTCTGCACGTAGTTCTGCTCTTCGGAGTTAATGACGAGTCGCCAGTCGCCTCTTTTGCTGCGCACCTTATACAACGGCTCGTACTGGAAACGAAAACATCACCATTTAATGTTTTTTATGCAAATTATTGTCAACTAGCCAAGAGCAACATAAATGTTATGGTGACTTTGTGAGTGGCGCTAACCCATTAAATTGGTTAAGTATGTCTTACAAATATCTTAACCAATATACGACATACACCTAGGACTGAATACTGATACAAAGTAAGAAGACTACATGATAAAGTAAAAACAAGATTCAAAACATAGTTTAAAAACACTATTATAGTAGAGTTGTTAGTCCGCTGTTTTCTAACATAATTGTGCGCATCGGGTTACAAGCATGAAATTTCACCACAGATAGAGTGTTCCACGGTGAGTATTTTCAGATGTGGACTGTCAAGAGGACTCCTTTGTCCCATTCACCCCACTTTCGCGCCGCACAGGGGACGAATCTGACTTCCTTCCACATCTGAAAATAATCACCGCAGAATACTCTATCTGTGGTAGACATTTCGTGGTTGTATCCCGATATACACAATTTCGCGACTTAGCAAAATGTACTAGAACACGCAGGCTAAGCTTACCATCAACATTTTTTTCAAGGTACTTTTTGTATCAGATGTGCCCAATATGTATACATTTTTAAAAACAAGATTAAATTTTCTGTTTATTAATATTTTTTAAATTGTAAATATTCAGGATAGATAACTAATTTATCGTTCTGAATAAAAAAAACTTGTTGTGATTTTTACCTTTTCGGCAATAAACCCAAATTTTTATATGAAACTATTCTTAAATAACATGAAAAATTAATAGCTGATATCTATTTTACACGAAAACGAAGTCGCGCAAGCCCTAATAGCCTTAACTGATCAGTAATAAAAAAGAAGAAAAAGAACAGTACTCGGTCCTCTTCACCCCGCTCTCCCACCACACAGGGGACGAATCTGACTTCCCTCCACATCTGAAAATAATCACCGTGGAACGCTCTATGTGTGGTAGAAATTTCATGCATGCGCACAATTTCGCGGCTTAGCAACTCTACTATTACATTATTATGTACTGGAATAATATGTGAATTAAATAAAGTTAATCGTTTAATATATCAGTGCGAAATCGTTATCACGTATAGTACTAAGCAATTTGTATACCTATGCCAATCTTCTTAATTTAGAATTATGTAACTATTAGTGCTTAAAGGGAAAATGAGAGATCGAGGAAGAAACATTTTCCTGCACAGTACTGAACTAAATATCACGTATTTTATTGTCACTTTTAGTTCTAAGCTGTTTTCTTAATAATACCTGAGCAAAAAATGTAAACGATATTGTAAAGTCTACATTATCGATACAAATGAGTTATTATTGTAAATGATAACAAAGTGCAAAAGGCAAACCTGTTGGTGGCCTTGTGCGGCGGTCGGTTTCCGCGTCCTCGCCATTATAAATTATATTAAATTTGCTATACTATAGTAACCATGTGAGCTGTCGTTAGTCTCGGTTGGGTGATGTTTGCATGACACATGGTGTGACCATCATTGGCAAAGAAAAAAGATGTAGGCCTCTTGTGCAGAAAGGCGCGTTTTTCTTATGTGCTTCAATTGAGATGAGATTGGGATGGACGAACTATTTTGCAATGTTTTTTGTAATCGCTTAGGCAATACTTTTAAGCTATTCGTATTTTTATTTATACTAGAAAGTGTCTAATTTGCAATATATATTTACTATAATAACGATGTGATCATGTGGTATCGTCAGTCTTGGTTCGGTGAAGTTTGTATGAACATGGTGTCACAAACAATGACAAAGAAAAGATGTAACTCAGTGCAGAAAAGACGCACTCTTTTGGAAGCTTCAGAAAGGAAAACTTAAATGAGTTCAATCGACAACCTATCCGTTTATCGATTTTTGATTCAAATACCCTCTCGGAAACCAAAATAAATATTTGAATCACAAAATTACAATTACAAGTTATACTAGCATGAATATGGTTACACCATATAATTATCAGATTACCACCATAAGTGTACACTTTGGCATGGTAACATGAATATGAAAACGTGTTATCACGTACCAGGGCCTGTGGTGTAAGTTAGATTTTAACGCAATGGCCGAGTCTATATTATTTATACGATAAACGTAAACACGATCGAGCTTTAGATTTAAATACATTGAATTTCAGTGTGGACAAATATAAACGTTTACGCCGATCGTCCATGCGTGAATAGGAGTGAGCTCTTGGATTGCGATTCGGTTGAAAATTGAGAAGTTCTTATCTAGATCACGTAAGAGCGAGCGAGACAGACGTAAAACTCGAATTGCATTCCGTCGGCTGACGCACTGTAATGTTAATTGACAGCTTCAATTTCGCACGCGAAATCTTACGATATTTTTTTTGATCACTGACAGGATAATTATTAAATCGTTTGTGATCGATCGCAAATGTCAATCAGTTAACGTCGCGCCGACTCCGATTTGATATATATTTTTCTTGATTTCTTACTGTTATATTTTGTATCTGTATTGTTGTAATTTTATAAAGCTTGACAGTTAATACCTATGTATACAGACATAGAGATATGGACAGTTAATATATAGGTAATACACCAAACCTACGATACCGCCGCCGATAGCATGGCAGGACCTTAAGCTATGAGTAGTGCCGCAGACATAAAATAACCTACGATGATTGTGTTTCTCATAGGATAAATCTATCAATGGTAATTAAAAAAGTACTCGTCCCTCTTATACTCACATGCTTGATAAAAAGTGACGGATGTTTGTTCCTATCCTACCTGGACTCGGAGGCTCTTCTTTGCGCCAGCCAGTGACAAACTCACACACACATACATACACACACACACACACACATACACACACATATCATGCTACCTGTTTGCATCTATTTGAGTTTAGAATTTTAGTTACATGTATAGGTATTTACCTAATTAGTCCAATGTTTTTCATGTTTTCTTTTTCTTACATTCCATTTTGTGATTGTAATCTCATGCTTAGCTTATATAATCTGCGCATAATGTTAGTTAACATCATCATGTTTAGTGCACTCCAAGGCCCCGAGATACAGGCACAGACTAGTTCGGAGTCTGCAAGATATTTCCTGTGTATTTTATTCATGTGTGCTTTGTGAAATAAATTTATTCTTATTCTTTGTCATTTATATTGAGATCTAAACGCAACCATCATAGCTGCTGGCGATACGCACTGTGTCCAGCCCGTCTACTACAACTATTCAACGCGACTTAGCGTCACCCGTCACTCTCTCACAGTACCGCATAGAAAGAGATATTTAAGTAAATATCTCGCGCGAGAAAGTCGCGTACCACAGTTATGATAGAGGTGCAGGAGCCATCTAGCGAACATTGATCCAGCCATCTAGCAAGAGCACTCGAGATTCTCTTAGAATACTCAAGATAATATACAGGGTGTCCCACGACTATGCCACATGGAGGGGAAGTACCTTCAATATTTTAGATAGACTATTTTGCTCAATTGCGACGTTCTTTTATTTTTTAAATTAAGTAATACTACATTCACAGATTTAAAAAAAATTGCTTGTCTCACCTGGGAATAGCTGACCGAATTTGAAAAAAAAAATACACCTGTAGTTTTATGATGCCAATCGAAAGAGTAAATGGCAAAGAATAATTCTCTTTAAGTAATATAGTATGTTAAAATAAAGGAACGCCGAAATTTGTAACAGTAAAATTATTATAATAGGTCTCACTGAAAATGTTCATACAAATTTCCATATTTTTTTAAACTATCAATGCAGTAGATATGTATTACTTAATTTAAAAAATAAAAGATTTTCTCCAATGAGCCAAATATCCTGTCTAAAATATTTAATGTACTTCACCTCCATGTGGTATAACCGTGGGACACCCAGTAGGTATACAAGACTTTACAGTTGCCGAGGTGTGGACAAAATGCACAAGAGCACAGTCCAAAGTGAAATGCATTGGTGTATCGGCAAACAAGAAAATACGGTGTTTCACTTACACATTTGCATACCATTTTATGGTTATGCTAAACGTCAATGTTATTCGACTGTGGCAGAAGCGTCATGCCTTTAGAGTGGTGTATGTTTAGGTAAATGTTATTCTAAATGACTATTAAAATACTTACAATAAAACTACACCTAAAAATTAAACTAAACTCGAACATAATAAAGTTAAACTAAATCTTAATCTAAAAATGGCCCCTGCGGCATCGTGCCAAAGAAATAAAGTAAGTAACTTAAGTTCTATATGTAATTACACGTTTGGCACGACCTGCTGCCTTGTAAATGTTCGGCAGTGGTCGTTTTGGGGTGAGAACGACCGCCCCTGAACATTTAATTGCTTTCTTTCTTTATAATGATGTTCGCGTCTATGTCATGTCGTTATAAAGTGAAAGGTGAAAGTAAAAACTCATAAAGTATCCATCACTCTTTTTATTTTATGTAAATACTAGCTGTGCCCCGCGGTGTTACCCGCTCATCCCACGGGAACACTCAATTTATTCGGGATGAAAAGTATTCTATGTCCTTCCCCGGGACTGAAACTATCTATATACCAAATTTCATCAAAATCGATTCAGCGGTTTAAGCGTGAAGAGGTAACAGACAGACAGACACACTTTTGCATTTATATTATTAGTATGGATGGATATAGTAAGTATAGTATGGATTTGCCCGCGACTACGTCCACGTGGAACTTAGAAGTATGGACGGATGTGTAAGACCAGAATTTAAGTGATAAGGTCAATAAATTATTGGTAACTGCGAGATAGGTAGGTTTAAAGAAACATAAGTAAAACCCCTAGTAGTAACCTGTTTGAATAAATATTACATAGTATTTTCTTCGGTTTCCGCGACTGTCACACATTTAAATAAAACAATTCAAACGGATTATATCGCGTATATTATTTGAGCCTCCCTGACGGTTCAGTACCTTTACAGATACCGTTGTCAAAGGTTGACTGACTACTTTTAACATTAATTTGTTTTACACCGTTCGAGGCCCAAGGTTTCCAGTCTTGTGTCTTGCTTGATCCTTGATAAGATGTACAACAGGATCTCAAGCCGGTGGTAATGACAAACCATCTTCTCTATTGAAATTGGGATATTTTTTGATTTCAATAGCCTCGCGCAACATTCTGGGAAAATATCGTTTCTCTCTGCCAAGGATTGAAGTATTATCAAAATTAATTGAATGGTTTGGTTTGTCCATGACATGCTCGCAGACTGCAGACCTGTTGCAACGA
Source organism: Apotomis capreana (assembly GCA_947623375.1). Lineage (NCBI taxonomy): Eukaryota > Metazoa > Arthropoda > Insecta > Lepidoptera > Tortricidae > Apotomis > Apotomis capreana. The sequence continues at coordinate 23,622,862 of OX392505.1, forward strand.
CGGTGCTTGACATCAGCTACATGCTCCTTAACCCGTGTAGCTATACTACGTTTCGTTTGGCCAATGTATGATAGACCACACTCGCAGTCCAGCTTGTAAACACCAGCACTCTGCAGAGGGATGCTGCACTTCACGGGCCTCAGCTCAGGTATTGAGACATCAGGTATTGAAACGTCCGGGAGGCTCAAATAATTAATATACGCGATATAATCCGTTTAAATTGTTTTATTTAAATATTACATAGGTTTTTAAAATGTGTAACAGAAATAAAACAAAGGCCTATTCGAACCGCCTCCATTTACATGTAAGTTTTTCACCTTAAAACTGCAGTAACATTATTTGTCCTTCTCGGGGTCTATAACACCACATCAAATTTTATCTTTACCGGGTCAGAAGTTTAGGCGTGAAAATGTAACAGAGAGACAGGCAGACAGAGAGTATTTCTTATTTGTTCCGTATTTATCAACAACCTCGTACAACACGATAGATATCCACCTAATCACCTTAATTAATAAAAGGGATTATTAAAAGTGCCTAAGCAAATTTAAGAGCAATTGTGCCCTTGGTCTAATAATGACATTACAAATTCTACAGGGTCATCAATGTCACTACTATACTGTTCACTCACTTTTCAATCTTTTTAGGGATAATTTCCAGGATGAAAACTATCCTATGTCCTTCCTCGGATCTTAATCTATCTCCATGCCAAATTTCATCAAAATCGATTCAGCGGTTTAAGCGTGAAGAGGTAACAGACAGACAGACAGACAGACAGACACACTTTCGCATTTATAATATTAGTATGGATATGGATAGGAGAACCTCACACAAATCAATCTGTTGGTTTACTTCTATTGGAATGTTAAATCTAATGTTTATTACCATTAACTTATAAAAATACAGTTATTAGAGGTGTATTTATCGCTGTTAATGACATAACACAACATCAAAAACCAATTATAAACGACTTTACATAACTCATGACAATAATAATTCATATTGAAATTATAATATATCAATATAATGAAACATTGATCGTCAAAGGTGTAGCTAAGTCCAAAACTCGGGAAATGTCGAAGCAATTACTTAAACTATTTTATAGGGTTCCGTACATAAAGGGTAAAACGGGCCGGTTTCTTAAATTCCTTCAAATTCGGGAAGGGTTCTCATGAGTAGAATAATTTGAAAAATAGTGCTGAGAAAGTGGGATCTTTTAGTTTGACAAAAAGACGTCCGTTGGGTTAGGATAAAACCTGAATTGAATCGCATTATATCCATTTGACTAGCGGACGATACAAGAATGTTAATTAACAGTAGTAAATAGTAAAGCAGAGCTACACGTAGGTATTGTTATACAAAGGTTCAAGGTGAGCGTGAGAATTAACTTAAAGCCTAAGTTCTTCCCCGCGGGAAATCACGGTTAAATTACATTTTGGAGGCCTTATTCCTTTTAAAAAAAATTTTTTTCATTTTCAACTTATTTTCGACTGTACGCAATGAAAGCATGAAATAGCTATGTTACCACCTAGAAATTGAGGAAAAGTATTATTCACTTTAAAAAGTTGGTTGAAATTATCAATATTAATTTATTTATTTAAACTTTATTGCACAAAACAAGTCAGTACAAATGGCGGACTTAATGCCAAATGGCATTCTCTACCAGTCAACCATAGGGCCAAACAGAGATACTAGAAGTGGGTGCAAATTAGAAATCTGATTGTACAGAGAGGATCTAGAGTACAAGTAAATACAAAATATTATATTGCTGTTTATACAAAAATACAATATATTTGTCATAATATTATTATGACAAATATATTGATAGTATTATTATGACAAATATATTGATAATTTCAACCAACTTTTTCAAACTAGCGAAAGGTGATTAAAGGCGTATAAGGGTAAAAGAGAATATTAATCCTCTATAGATCACAGTCTTCAGACATAATCCTGAAGGATACATGTCACGCTCTATGCTGTCTTTTAAGCGTAACATAGGTCGACCAATGGGTCACTTAGCATCAGCAATCTCACTCAAGAGAGTTATACGTGGCAAACGAGATGGTTCCATCCTTTGCACGTGCCCAAGCCAACGCAGGCGTCTTTGTTTTAAGATGGACGGTGCTGAAACTCGGACAAATAATAAGGTGAAAGATGAGTTGGCAGCATCTTCGTTGTCCAAGAAAACGACCAGGAACCTCAGGTTCTAGGATTATCAACGTCGTGGCAGTACCAGTTGGGAGTTTATCAGTTTATCTCTTCCATAGGTAGTTAAAATAGATGAAAGAGACATGATGGCAGCACCTACTTTGTGCATGTTCCCAATGTTTATTGGGATATATTATTATGTGTCGTGTCATTGTATGAATTTTCGCTAGACTTGCGGTTAGTGTCTTAGGTTAGGTACGTCGATGAGACCGTACAATCCCGACTGAGTCATGGTATTGTGGGATGAAGTTACATTCCTGTGATGAGTTTTCAGTGACCTGCACCTCTATCACAGCTGTGACACGCGTCTTTATAGCGCGAGAAACATTACCTATCTCTTTCTTCGCTGTATTGTGAGAGAGTGACGGGCGATGTCGCACGACAAGAGTCACGCAGCGTAGAATTGTGCTAGACGGGCAGGGTTCTTTGAGTCAGAGGTCATTTAATATAATTTTCATAAGCTGTCAGGTGCGTGGCGTCTTGTCATGGCAATTTTAGAGCATTTTAGCTGTCTTCGTTATTGTACTTGAATAAGTCAGTCTGTTCTGGCTTGCCCGGGAGTTCTTTGATGGCACTTAGAGCTGATCTTCTCTAAGATACAAATATATTTTATTGTCCGGTGAACTATTTATTATATACATAAAAGAAAAATTTATAGGACAATTAAAAGTAGGTTGAAATTAACTTCTAAGGTTTGATTACATCGTTACAATGAATGAAACTAACAGACTAAAGTTACAAGTGTAGTATTAAGTTCCTTAATAAAATAGAAATAAGTTACAAGTGAGGCTGGTTGCCGGCTTTTTAGGTGGGAGTCGTACTCTCTTTTCTTGAGAGTTTGAAGGTCATATCGGTTTGGAAAGGTTGTTGGAAAGGAAAGGAAACACGAATTTTCGAAATCAACGTTTCGTCAAATTTTCTTTAGTCCGAAAGCCATTTCTTTCCAAAACTGTTAAAACAATGTAACCTAACCACTGGGTTCTTTAAGACGATCTTTCAGGACAAAAATACTTTCGACAAATGAAAAGGGTCTGGTCGGAATCCCATAGTGAAACTGCCCCAGCCTAAACTGTCCTTCATGTGCCATGTAAGTTATAAGTAGTCTAGCACGGACGACCTGTATGCATTACTAAGACATTTTTTTATCGCTTGTATAACGGGGAGTGCTCTGAGGAGTTGTTCGGATTGATTCCTGCCGCTTCTTTCCGCCATCGTTCTACGCGACAATCCTTTCATCCTCACCACTGAGATAGTTGGCAGTCCACAACTATGCGATTTTCTAGGAATTTCCTGCCTCGCACGACTGCATTGTGGAATGAATTGTCGCTTGTGGTATTTCCGGACCGATACGACCTTCAAACCTTCAAGAAAAGAGCGTATTCCCACCTGAAAGGCTGGCAACGCACTTGTGACTCCTCTGGTGTTGCAGGTGTCTATGGGCGACGGTAATTGCTTTGCATCAGGCGATTCGTATGCTCGTTTGCCCCCTATTGACATAAAAAAAAAACAATATTTTTGAATTTGAGATAGGATACACCGTCTGGTCCACCTCGATGGCGGGGTCGGATGGGGGTGTGCAGCTCACAGAGCCACTAGTTTTAGGTTATCGCGGGCTAGTTTTCCGCAACTCGACTTACAATGCGCCCATTTTGCGTGAGACTTGAGAGCCACTAGTTCTGTTCGTACCTACATCTTACCGTGACTGTGGTCCTGCAGTCATCGTCGTCGCCGGGCCCACCCTGCCTGTTCGGGAAACGCTCAATCACGAGGTTTGGAACGATGCCAAATTTCTGTAACAAAAAACTTACTATTTATTAAAGTTTCATACATTCTTCACAGTAGCATAAGGTCGTGTGTCACTTGTGTGCGATTATCATTAAAAAGGCTAGTTGACTCATGTTTGTATTGAATTGTATTGAATTAATGTTTATTTCGTATAGTATTTGACATAGGAAACCTAAATATACATATCAAAATTTGCATTGGATTTAAAATTGAATTTAAGTTTTCAGTTCATAAAAGTAGAAGATGGCTGAACAAATTGAAATTATTATTTTTATTTCGTATTTTGAAAAGCTTAAAACGCTGTCCGCCATTTTCTCCCCTGATAGTGATGTCACCAAACCCGTAAAAATAACTTAATTTTGGTCTGGACCAATCGCTTAAGCTTTGTAGGAAAGGAATGTTGTACTTTGACCGTAACTTCTGACCTAAAGAGCTATCTAAGTGCAGTTAGTCCCATACAGACATTTGACCCCAATAAAAAATTAAATCGATTGACATCCCCAAAAAAATGTCTACAGGCCTATTTCCAACTTTTCACTTTACTGTAGGTACATAAATAGGTACTTACGGTCCCGTTGAACATCTTGTTGAACTGCTCCTGAGGATAGTCCGGAGGCTTGATGGTGCAGTAGTTCTGGTTCCGGCACTCTGGTGGGACGTCGTTCACGCCCTTAGCCGGCCCTGGGTACTTGATGGGCAGGTCGTCTGTTAAAGAAAAAAAAAAGTGTGTGTGTCAGCTCCGACGCACGACTGGAGTTTACTCTTCAGGCCAGGCGCGCACCACGATTTTTTTTAGTCGCGCGATAATTTTGTCGCAGAAATAAGCTTACTTATGGGTTTATGAAAATCGTGGTGCGCGCACTCTCATATAAATAAACCCATAGACGCTGACGGAACAATTCTACGGGTATGGCTACGCCGGGATTAAGAGCCGTCCAGGCCGTCAAAGCATCGGAGGCGTAAGGAATGATAGCCTTGTCACCATCAAAAGATAAAATTTGAGTGACAAGGTCCACCACCCCACACGCCGAAGCCAGGAAGGCCGGGAGGCTCACATCTCGCGCGCGACGCACGCCCAAACCACCAGTTCGAATCGGCAGAGAAACCTGGTCCCATTGACCTTGGTTAAGGGAGACGTTCAGCACCTTTTCCAAACTCTCCTTCAACACGAAGTCAAAGGAGTCTGTCTGGACAGGGTGCAGCCAGGCTGGCACGGTGCACAAGAAATATGTCAGCTTAGGCACGGCAAAGCAAACTCGCAACATAACGAGGGCTACGTGAGCCGAAAGTTCATTCAACCTCTGCGCAGCCATCAGCAGAAGCAGCTTTCTCTCCTCGAAGGCTTCAGGAATGGCTTCTGGGAATATTGGGGACCCCAAGAGGTTGAAAGATCTCGCTGACAACACTTTCAGTCCGGGGAGCAGAGCACTGAATAAGGGGAAAGAATCGTGTGAGTTGGTACTGCAGGGGAAAAATTCGCATTTGCTGAAATTAATATCTAAACCCAGAGCTTTTAAACGAGGCAGGAGCATGAGCAAGTCTTGTTCCACTTCTTCAGGTTTACCACCTAGGGTACCGTCATCTAGGTACCAGATATTCAATGGGGATTTAACCTCTGAAATTACCTTTTGTATGGCCAGACAGAAAACTAAAGGGCCTAGCGGATCCCCCTGCTGTGCACCAACTTGGGAAAGAACAAGAGGACCATTGTAGAAAAGATTAGAAGCGGAAGAATATACTTGGAAAATGAAGGGGTAGAGTGATGGCACTTTATCCTTCACTTCGGACAGTAAAACATCACGCCCAATGAGTTAAACGCGTTTTTTTAAATCAATTTTAATTAATAATAATAATAATGAAATAATGAACTTTATTCTGCAAGTAGGCCACAAGGGCACTTTTACATGTCTGAGTCTACCGGCATTTCACAAGAGGAGACCACTGTTGAGAAGAAACGCCGAAAGAAACTCAACAGTCAGTCATTTTTTCAGAAAGCATAAGTACTTAACTATTACAATGATATGAACTTAACTATACGTATTAAAACGGATTCTAAGTTTTTGCTATCTACCGAAAAAGCCCGCGTAGCGTGAATTGCAGCCTCGCAGCCCAATCTTGTGCCAAACCCTAATTGGCAAGGTTGCAGATAAGCTGCCATTTCTTCTCTCACTGCACGGCATCCTAGCTTTGCCGTTAAGCGGCGGAAAGCGCTGCCTATGGCAATGGGTCTTATACCACCGTCTTTTTTTGACAGCGCACATAAGGAAGCACCATAAATATAGGAGCAAACTTCAGGGTTTAATTGACCACTGAGCAAAAAATTTCAAAGTTTGGCCAGATGTTCCAGGAGCCGAAAATCGGCGTCTCCCGCAGATGCAGACGTAAGCTCCTTAAGATGAACAGGGCGGATACCATCCAAACCGGCGGCCGAACTATTGTTGAAAGAGCTGAGTGCCTGCACCACTTCCTCCGGCTTAACAGTTAAGGCAGAAATAGATATGTCAGGTTCCGGTGGAAGTACCAGCGGCCGGGACGGGGCTGGATGCTTCGACTGCAGCGTAGCTAAAGTCTCAGGGCTCGACGGCGCCACGCCCTCATCCGACATAAGCACTCGCTCTGCACCTGAGATCCCCTTCATGTACTTTACGCTCAATTGTCTTCAGTATGGAGTGTGATCTCAAAGGCGTGGTCACTGCACCGATGTTCCCACTGATATCAAAAGAAGCAGAGTTTTAATATTTATCTTAACTTTCGTGGTTAAATTGCCCGTGGCCGACGCTTCAGGCGATTTGAGTGCGGAATAGGCAAGACAGTAAACTAAACCATTCGAGAGTGCCATTGGAGTCGATACACTTATCAATGAGGTCGCTCAATTTGGCCGCTGCCAAGTTTCGCGCCCCTTTGGGGATATGCCGTAACACACGTACCTACTGACTGCTTTAACGTAGCTAGATCACCAAAATCTAGATAAATGGGGTTGTTACCATGAGCTTGCTGTGAAACCGACAGTCTAGGGTTGGAGGGGATGACTTGGGGAAAATGTTTATGCATGTGCCCTATATGCACTTTAAGTCCATGAGGGGTAAAAGTTCGAGTTGAGTTGGGACAATGGGGACAGCGCAAGGATGAAGAAGGATCACTCATATTTATAACTAACACTTACAAATAAAAGTAAAAATACAAGCAATTATAATAAAAAAAGATACAATTTAAAAGCCAACATCAAAAACATAACAATTTCGATTTAAACTTCATAGCTTCTTGTCGGTCGGCAAGACTCCCGTCTAGAAAATGAATGGCTCGGTTGTGTCGGATCCTTGATTTATGTATGTATTTATCCTGGAAAGTTTCACGAAATCAAAACCATTCTGCGGCTGAATGCAGGAAAATGAGAGCAGTGGTGATGGAAAAGTATTCACGCCTTCTCTATTTCTAAGCTTAAAGCTGAGTCACAATTAAATCGGTCTCTCTCTCTACAGCAAGACGTCTTCTTCGATCTTAGCACCATACAAGCACGTCTTAAACACCAAGAAAACACGGTCTTTGCATTGCACGTTATAAAAGTTGTAATCTTGGATATCACAAAAATTCGTTAGGTTTGTTTGGGAGCTGAAACGAACACGTATCTTTTAGCCGATTGTGTGACGGGCGCTATTGTTTCAAAAGCAGCACATTTTACCCGTTAAGCGTAGATTTGATTAAATTTTATTTTATTTATAAAATTTTGTTGACACTCGACATGAAGTTGACATTGACAATTTTATAGTTTGTTTATGTGAACATAATGGTAGTTTAAAAAGTCGTATGTCAGTATACGATCGGGGTAAAAATACGACTTCTTAATTTAGCAGGTTATGCGTTAAGCGTTATAGACTAAGATCCCGATATAAAACGACCTTCACCGAGATGTTTATTTGATGAATGTATTTTACATTTAGTTTAATATGTCAATAAATATATTGCATATGGGTTGCCTAACAATTTTTAGTCCAGGGTATGTTTAGTAAAAAATAAAAATATATATGTATTTTTTTAATATTTCACGGATTTGATTATTAGATAAATTCATAATTAAATAATCTTTAATTTTATTCAGTTTCAATTCAATAATCAGACCGTTGCAAAATGCTAGTAGGTATAGATTTACCTGTTTATACCTGGCTACCCGATAGTTGTGACGGGAAAAGAATAGGTAACCTAACGTTTGCATATTCTATGGGCTTCATACTTTCGATTGGTATAGAATTTATCTAATATTAATCAAACCGGTGAAATGTTTAAAACATTTTTTTTATTATTAATTAAACATACCCTGGACTAAAATTTGTTAGTTAACCCATATGCAATATATTTATTGACATATTAAATTGATTATAAAATACATTTCATAAAATAAACATCTCGGTGAAGGTCATTTTATATCGGGATCTTAGCCTATAACGCGTAACGCATAACCTGCTAAATTAAGAAGTCGTATTTTTACTCCGATCGTATACTGAGATACGACTTTTTAAATTAGCACGGCAGATACGTTCGATTTTATACCCCATATTTTTCATACCCCGGGCTTATATATGAAAATCGATTCTTAAGGAGTAAACTCCAAAAAAGTTAAATTAAAAGCGTTTACACGCGCCTGTTCCTTGTGGGATCACTACAAAATTTCGAAGTTTATAATCAATACCAATAATATTCCATATTTTCAGAATTCTGAATGTGAAATTACGCGAAACGATCATGCTGAGATTAACACATTAAAAAAATTGGGCAAGTGCGAGCCCGACTCGCGCATGAAGGGTTCCGATAATCTATAACAAGTTTGTTGTATGGGAGCCCCCCTTAAATATTTATTTTATTTTATTTTTAGTATTTGTTGTTATAGCGGCAATAGAAATACATCATCTGTGAAAATTTCAACTGTCTAGCTATCACCGTTGTTGAGATACAGCCTGGTGACAGACGGACGGACGGACGGACGGACGGACGGATGGACGGACGGACGGACGGACGGACGAACAGCGAAGTCTCAGTAATAGGGTCCCGTTTTTACCCTTTGGGTACGGAACCCTAAAAATGATGAATCATGCACTAAATCAACACACTGGCTTCATTTATCGACATAGACTTCACAAAAAAAGACTATCAAGTTGTCGATATGAATAATTAATTTGTACTGTTAGATGAAGAAACCGATCTTCGTTGAACAACACTAGTTGTCGGGCGCTAGGTGGCACATCTCTACGGCGTTTGACAGTTCGCTTTGAGTAGTTTTCAAATGTTAAAATATAAACCGTGGTGCTAAACTGTATTTTCCTTAATAAGAAATGTTTGAAGAAATAGTTTATGCTGTTTTGTGTTTAGTAGTATTTACTTGGTATTTAATTACATAACAATTTACGTAGTTGTATTTACCCATCTTTCCCTTCATTGTACCGCAGCTGGTGAGTTGAAGGCATATCACTACCTGGAATGTAAAATTTCAGCCTTGATATCGTTTTCAATTTTATAACAAGCAGCTCCTCATTCAATGAGTGATATAGAAAATGCTACTAAAACTGAACATAACTACAAAATTTGGAATTCGTAGCTTCTTTATTGGCTTCTTTAAGTATCTTGTCACTTGTTCCAATGAAAGCAGAATCATTTGGAAACTACTGGTCCTATTTCCAGCAAACATAGCTAAGAAACATCTCGACGGACAAGTATTTTGATAAAAAATGCACTCAAATTGGTCCATCCGTTTGGGAGCTGTGATGCCACAGACAGACGCTCACATACACAGATAGACTATATAATTTTTGATTTTGTATGCTTTAGGTATTTTCTATTCAGAATCACGAACTCTTTCGATCTTATTAGGAGAAAAAACTTACCCAAAATGTTCATATAGGTATTTTATGTTTTCCATTCTGTTCCAACGGCAAGGAAATGGAATGTAAGATTGGGACACTTTTTTCTACAAATTACATCGAAAGAGCTGGTGATTCTGACTTATACACGAATACACATTATACACATGTTAAACTTATAACACCCCTCTTTCTTCGTCGGGAGTTCGGGGGATTCGAGGTTATTATCTAAGTATTAGGTGTAGGTATTCACCATAAAGTACTTATATCCGTTACCTAATACGTCTTAGCACTAATAGTACCTACCTAACATGGTACTCGTATAGTATTTTATGCAATCGTTGCACAATAAAGGTTCTTAAAGTCGAGTACCGCGTTTAGGTCACGAGGCTTGCCGAGTGGCCTGTGTAAGGTACGAGACTTTAAGACCTAATTGTGTAACTATTGCATACAATACTTTTTATACGAGCAAAACTCACAAAATATTTTTTTTACTTTAATCGTCATTCTCCAAAATGATTTTTTATTTGCGATGTGATGTAACCTTTTTCGTTCAACTAAAACTGACCTATTAAAAAAAAAACATGATCGCGATGGCCATGGCGGGTGCCTCGTGATTGGTGAATTTTTTTGACAAGTAATTTCAACCAATCAGTGAGCATCAAATAAGCTTATGTTCTCTTTTTGAAATTATTAGAGTTGTGTACAGAGATGTCTTATGAATATTAAAGTTCTGTAGCGGGTCCCATAGAGTATAGAATTTTGTTACAGGATTAAAAAGTGCGTTATTGTGATTTTGTCTGTGAAATTATAATTGACAGATTAAAGTCTGCGAGTATAAAAAACATATTTAATCTTCCATAATAAATTTACGATTTCTCAGAAACAATACTATTACAATGTTAAGTTCAATCCATAATGTGACGTTTACATAATTAAGTATACTAATTATATATATAATGTTTTCTTCGGTTTCCGCGACTGTCACACATTTAAATAAAACAATTTAAACGGATTATATCGCGTATATTAATTATTTGAGCCTCCCTGACGTTTCAGTACCTTTACAGATACCGTTGTCAAAGGTTGACTGAGAAAAACACAATTTTTCTCTGTCAAAGTTACATTTGTGCAAACTACCCATTTTGTAAATATTAATTATATATATCCAGTGTAGTGCAAAAAAAAACAAAAACACACAATGTTCAATTAATTTAGGCGTAACAAAGCATCAACTGTATTATTATGTTGGGTATATCAAAACATGTTTTATATTGATCATGCGTTTGGATTCCATAGATTAATTTTATTGCAGATATTATGTACATAAAAACAATTTCAAAATTATAACAGGTTTTAAACAGCCAGTAGTGTTTTTGCCTAAAAGGTTCGTTTGATCTTTTATACCTAAACTTATACCTATTTAAACAACTTAACCTTTTGTTACCCTTATGAAACGTGTGATGTCTCATTATTTTTAATGTGGGTTTAAAACACAATTTTTATACTGATACAAAGATCAAGGGTACAAAGAAAAATGCGTTTTTCTTTGTGCTTTGATCTTTGTACCAATAGTTCTTTCTTACCCCTCTTCTGGTTTGAAAATCATCGCAACTGTCTCTTAATTAGCGTGATTTAAATGGTATTTAGGTAATGATAGCAGTGATTTGAACTATGAAATTAGTAACCATTATAGTAATATACTTATTACAAGCATGGTCTAAATGTTATTTATTATTAAGCAAAATACCCAACCCGAATACTGATTACCTAATTATTTTAAATGGTTCAATTAATAGTAATGACATTTGAAATGGACCAAATAGTAATGATTTTTTTTGACGAAGTTAACTAGGTCCTTTTTTTATCAGGAATTGGGTAAGAATAAGAATTGTTAATGACATACGGTGCCGAGACGTGGACACTCACGTTTGCGCTGGTCCACAAATTAAAAGTCGCTCAGAGATATATGGAAAGGCCGATGCTCGGAGTTTCTATGAAGGATCGAATTCGGAACGAAGTAATCCGTCAGAGAACCAAAGCAATTTGAAGTGGCAGTGGGCTGGCCATATTAGCCGAAATACCGATAACCGGTGGGGTAAACGTGTTCTTGAGTGGAGACCGTGGATCGGCAAGCGTAGTGTGGGACGCCCTCAGGATAGGTGGAGCGATGATGTTTGCTAGGTGGCTGGCAAGAGCTGGATGAGAGTAGCCGAGGATCGTTCTGAATGGCGTGCAGTTGGAGATGTCCAGCAGTGGACAAGAATAGCCTGATGATGATGATGATGATGAAGAATTGTTTAATCTATTGAGATTCACTGGAACCACCGTGAACCACTTTTGCATCGTCAATGAATACGTAGCTATTAGGTATATTGATTAATACAATAGTATAGTCTGACAAAAAAAAGTAGAAATTGAAAAGTGGCAATACTGTTTAACCATTTGAACGGAACGCCTTAGTCTCATGGACAGTCATGGATTATGATAATTTTGACAAGAAGAAACTTAATGCTTCCCTTAAGTTTTAACCTAACCTAACAATTATATAAAAACAATCTCCTCATTTTGGAGGTTGGTTGAAAAAGTAAAATTTTAAGTTGTTTCACTACGCTTTATTCTCTCGTATTAAGAAGCAAACAACAAAGTCGTGCTTCCAGACAATCGGTCTTACACCTGTTGCAATAATTAACAAGAATTACTTAATCATACACTGGAACTTAATTGATACTGGAATTTAATGTATGGGACACGAGTTGGCAAAGAATCCGTTGCACAGTCACGGATTATGCCACATTATGCGTGTTGTTACTCATGCTGTATTTTTAGGGTTCCGTTCCTCAAAAGGAAAAAAAAACGGAACCTTTATAGGTTATCTCGGGCTGGTTTTCCGCAACTCGACGTCTTACAATGCGCCTATTTTACGTGACGGGTTGCTGGCAGTACTCTTACCAACCCAACTCTACCGGAAAGCCTAGCAGTCCCATCCCTTATAGGATCACTTTGTTGTCCGTTCAGCCGTTCGTCTGTCAAGACCCTTTATCTCGGGAACGTGTGGAGGTAACGAGTTGAAATTAAAACCATATACCCAGGTCTACAGTCCCTAGAAGTTGTGGAAAGAGCACACTTTTTATAGTGTATTTTCCGTGGACATAAAACGATTAAATTTAGCAAGATGTAATAAAAAATAAAATCTTTATTTAAAGTAGGTACGCAATAGTAGTTTACGTGACTGTACATAATAAAGGATATTAAACACGAATGTTGGTTTATGAAACGAGCCGAAGGCAAGTTTCATAATAACATCACACACTTCACACAGTGTTGTAATGCCTAATTATGTACAGTTACATACACTACTTTATCTAGCCACATATCATAAGCCGCCATGATGCATTCAAGAGTCGCACATTTTAACAAATATTACCCGGTAATGGCGGTAATGAAGTTTACTGGCAGCTGTCATAGTTTTTATTTAATTCAGAGACAAACTAGAGTCGGCCCCAACTATCATATAGTTCGATATCTTCCTTACGTGCATTAATTGACAAATTTGATGGCAAATTCACAATTCATTTCGAACTAAACATCATCTCGGCTGATCTATCTATATATATAAAACTCAAACGTGACTGACTGACTGACTGACATAGTGATCTATCAACGCACAGCCCAAACCACTGGACGGATCGGGCTGAAATTTGGCATGCAGGTAGATGTTATGACGTAGGCATCCGCTAAGAAAGGATTTTTCAAAACTCACCCCCTAAAGGGGTGAAATGGGGTTCCAAAGTTTGTATGGGGAAACAAGATTAGTTAGACTATTTTATTCGAAACTTCACAGGAGTATTCCTGACGATAAATGAGTAAACACGTGTTTTAGGTTTTTTGAAAATTCAACCCCTAAAAGGGAGAAATGTGGTGACAAAGTCCGAAAATCAGCATGGGTATTGTTTTTATGGTTTATCGGGTCGCTGATTACAAAAACCGCAACGATTTTAAAATCCAACGTGGCGGACGTGAGTTACCATCTCCCCTGTTGGGGTGAAATGGGGTTGAAATGTCTAAATACTAAACCGCTGGTTCTAGAGAGTTCAAATTTGGCACGTAGGTTCCTTATAAGGTGTAGGGGTGCACTAAGAAAGGATTTTTCAAAATTTACCCCCTAAAGGGGTGAAATGGGGGTCCAAAGTTTGTATGGGGAAAGAAGATTAGTTAGACTATTTTATTAGAAACTTCACAGGAGTATTTCTAACAATAAATGAGTAAACACGTGTTTCAGGTTTTTTTTTAATTCAACCCCTAAAAGGGAGAAATGTGGTGACAAAGTCTGAAAATCCATTGGTAATGCTTTAATGGTTTATCGGGTCGGGTCGCCTGTTGGGGTGCGATGGGGTTGACTAAATATGAGTACGGGTGTAATTTTTATGGTTTGTTGGGACGTTAATTACGAAAATGCCACCGATTTTGAAATTTTATTTGTGGTCAAGAAAATTCTTGAAAGCATTTGCGCCAAATTGCAATTTAATAGGTCCAGTAGTTTTGCAGCAAATCGATTGTAACCATTGACGTAATAATACCTCAATGATTGTAACAGACGGACTGAAAGACAGCTACACGTGATCCTATAAGGGGGTTCTTTTTTTGCTTTTGAGGTATGGATGAGCATTTCTCAAAAAGTTTGTACATTTCTCGGATTGTCGTAACAAAGAAAAAATATCACATTTTAATGATTTTGTTGTTGCTTATTATTTAACTGTTATGTAAGGATTCAGTTTATTAATTTTTGACAGAGATTAGATGTGTAATTTTAACTGTAAAGTTTATTTAATTGAGCCGAGGCAATCAAAATTTCCGGTTTTGTTACCTTCATTCAAACGGGAAATAAAGTAAACACATACGAATTACATTGAATTTATTTATTAGTTAACATAGTAATAACCAATACGCGTATATTTTTTCATAAAAATTGCTTACTATATTCCGATAAGTTAAAGATATAATGGTAACTACTCTTGTACGTTACCATTTAGTCAAAACTCAGGTTTGAAATTACAATATCACGCGTATTAAATTGAGTTATTTAAAATATATTTGAAGAACAATTTATTAGACCATCTAAATTATATTTTAAACATGTATTAAATGTATGTTATTAAACAAATAATTAACAATAAACAACAAAAACCTCTAATATTTTCAAGGGACAGTAACAATAATAGGAACCTTGGTAACAAAATCGGAACTATTAAGCATAGTGTACAATTAGTACCTACACTTACAATATTAATTAGATGATTAACAACTCACTTTAATAGTAATTACATTTCTTACTATATAATTATTAGTTTTGTATCACAAAAAATAATCATACAGATTAATTAGTGCTTAAATAATGTGCCAATTCAAGCAGAATTGACATGAGATCTTCTGTTATTATTCAAGAGTATTGTTTATAGGAACAATACAATAAATCACAAAATGCAGTTTTGACTACTTGTAGACGTGATCAGATCACAATAAAGAATCCAAATAATAATAAAATTAAACATCAAAAAGTAAAGTAAAATCAGAGTATTACAGTACCTACACGGCAATCTTTTCTTTTTAAGTTAGTATAGAAATGCCCATATTAAATGAGCGTTATGAAGTCTGGTTTTATTATTTTAAATTTGGCCCAATATTTAAATGTATTTTTATTCTGAGTATAATAAGCAGGGCATCACAAAACGAAATACAACAAAAAAAAATATACAAGGCCACTTTTTTTTAGTGCTCCATACATTAGGAACTTTTTTCTGGAGTAATCTGGAGGCAATAAAACAGAAATATAAAAATAAATAACAATATTGTATCCATTAATGACAATAAATGGCACCTTTTTTCAACTGTGCCCGTTAGAAATTAAAAAGAAAAAAAATGACCCACCCTAATAAATATGCAATCTGGGGCTTTACGAATTACCGCCCGTGGTTTGTCTATAGTTTTACGTCTTGCCTTGGCCAGGATGTGGGATTTTCGTCCCGCGAAGCGGGCGTAAATCCCGCTTTACGGTCAAGGGTGACGTAAGTGGTTTTATTTAACAATTAATATTTACAATTACCAATGATAATAAACATATCGTTTGTACAGTATAAAAATAAAAAATAAAACGTAAAAAAAGCCTCATTTTTTTTTTCAGCTAGAAAAGAAATCAATAATATTATTTAACTCAAAATCAGAAACTTTTGCTTTATAATATATGTTTTTATTAAAATTGAAAATATATTTATTATTTTTTTTAAAGAGAAATATAATATAAATTGTATTACGTCATTCTCTATAGTCTATACTACTCCTTAGACTTTCTTTTTTGTTACCTTCACTTCCTAGTCATACGAAACGATTCAAAAGTAACAAAAAAGAAAGTAACGAAGTGATGCTCGGACGTTTTAATAAATATTTTAACCGAATTTAAGGAATAACTCGAATATTGTATGTACTGTATCTTAGTCGTAATAATATGATTAAGTGATGAGTTGAAACAAAACTGAAGAAAAAGTGAAACTTACCAAGTTATCCCGTAACAAACAAGGAGTTCAAATTTTCGGTTGCCGCCAACGGCGAGCGTGTTTCTACCGCTGCGTTTGATAGACTGTCAACATGCCAAGATGGCCACTCTTAAAAATATCCCTAGTGTTACCACTTTCCTATAAAACTACAATTGAATTAACAAAACCCCAGATTTCTATGAAAATAGCGTAACAAACACCGGAAACAAAATTGGAACTTTTTCTAGGACAAATTATTATCTTTTATTATAAATATATACGTTAAATAACGACAACAATACTTATTTTTTATGAATTCTGAGATATCTCTTTTGTAATGAAACACAACACTCAACCCGAGACACTAAGTTTTGTTACAGAAAATCGATAATTTAACTACAATTTTGTTAAGGGGACATTTGCATTGCCATACAAATGAGACCTACCAAATATTTTAAAATATTTTTATAAAATTATATTATGCATTATGATTTCAGACAATAATATTATCTTAGAGATACTAAACTTATTTTTAAGTTTTCAAGGTCAGATTATATTAGATATCGTCTCTTAATTTATTACAAGCTTCGAACCGGCCCGGACAAAGACGTAAAGTAAATGTACAAACTTTTTGAGAAATGCTCGGATAGAGACCCGCGTTATCCTAATAGATTAAAAAAATAGTATTTGGTGGCATCTCGATCGTCGTCAATAGGTACCTATAGGCGGGTGGCGCGTTGGGACGGGAGGAGTAATGATCGGGAAACTTCCTGCATCCGTAATAAATACATTCACGCTTTTCAATAATAAGTCATTTCAGAATTCTGAATTACGTTTATCTGGCTCAGAATAATACATTTTTTATTCATCAACGAAGAGAACCTCAATATCTTACAATAGAACATGACGTAACTTATAACATGGCTTAGAATCATTAAACCAATCTCGAATATCCCAAATCGATAAGCGGAGGCTCGGGACATTATAAAAGCCTTAATACAAATAAAATGCACACATATCCCGGTGTCTTAGCTTCACTTCGAGTTATGAATTTTGAAGTGAACTTTATTTGGTACAGTAAAAGCTGAGATCGCTTGATTTGAGTGCTTGAGTTTTCGGTTTGATTTGATAAAGTGGAGTTATGATAAAATAAAAAGTATTTCCCAGTAATATTAGAAAAGCGAAAGTCTGTGTATGTTTTGTTACTTCTTCACGCTAAAACGGCTGGACGGATATGCATGAACTCTCAAATTTGCGGGTATTGACTTGAGAGAACATTATTATTTATTATTATTATACAGAATTAGCACTAACAGCTGAACCTTACGTGCTAATTGTTAGTTGTTAGAAGAATACACTCATCATTATCATTAATTGAACTAGGTAATATACATTATTGCATTATTTACATTATATTATTAAATTAAACGAAAATTCATTACATTAAATTAGTATCATAATCAGTATCATTAAGTTTAAATTCATATAATAATAATAACATTCGATAAAATTCAATAAAATTGTTAAGCACATATAGCAAACTCATTCTTGGACACTGCTCGGGGTAACTATTGTTTCTAAGTAGCGAGTTGATGCGGTCAGAAATTTCGCCTCGGAGGTAAAAAACATATCTAATTGGCTGTCACTGTCTAAGATATCGTTCAGTAGTGTTAGTGCTTGGTGGAGGGGAGAGCATTTGAGTACGCGGGCATTGCTTCTCTCATGGACAGTTTTATGTTGCTTGCTCTCGAGCTCTCGAGTAAGTTCACCCAGTAGCTTGATAGTTTTAGCGCCTAATGACAGATTAGTCAAGAATATTGTGTACAAAGAAGTTTTGTAGGCCCTATTTTTTTAAACACGCTAAACAAAAGTAAAGCCGCAAAAACTATACATAATTAATAATAATACTTCTTAACGCGAGCGAAGCCGCGGGCAAAAGCTAGTATTAGAATAGAGTTCAAATCAAATTCCTTTGCTTTTCAGGGATGTTCGAAATTTGAATAAATAATACTACCGAAATCGATGTTATTATTTAGCAATAATAACATTTTTACAGATAAAAAAATTGTGCTAACAAAACAGTCTATTTTTATGGTGGTCATAATGTGCGGTTCTTGAACGCATCATGGAGGGTTTATGATATTTGGACAGATAAAACAGTTTTCCAACGGCAAATTGAATTTTGCCGGTCAGCACAGTATCTTTTCCTTAGAGCAAGAACAGTTTGTATGGAGCCCTCGGTGCGCGAGTCCGACCCGCACTTGCCCGGCTTTGCATGTGTTTAAACTATTCATAGAATTGATGTTGCTTTGTTTACTAAAAAAACATTTTCTGACCGCACGAGATACAAACCGGTTTCATTAACAAATTAGACTAATTTATAAAAACATGTTACATTTGATTACCTGAATTCGATCGTCACGCATAATATAGGTAACAAATTGACCCAAAATTTATAAACTTGGTGCTTAGTTTGAGTGTTTTATTTATGCTATAGAGTTGAATGATTATGTTTAGTAATAAATAAAAAAAACCTTGTTCGTATAGTAATTGTACTAAATGGTAAACAAGCAGTCAAAAAGTTTAAAAAAAACTCTGAGTCATCAAGAAAATTACGATTTTATTTAATTATATTTTCTGCTGTAAATTAGGAAATATTTATTTAGGAAGGTTGAGTAAAATCTGCGTAATATTTTACGAAAAAGTTTTTTTTAGGGTTCCGTACCCAAAGGGTAAAAACGAGACCCTTTTACTGAGACTTCGCTGTCCGTCCGTCCGTCCGTCCGTCCGTCCGTCCGTCCGTCTGTCACCAGGCTGTATCTCAAGAACGGTGATAGCTAGACTGTTGAAATTTTCACACATGATGTATTTCTATTGCCGCTATAACAACAAATACAAAAAATTAAGTAAATTAAATATTTAAGGGGGGCTCCCATACAACAAACTTGTTATAAATTATGGTACGGAACCCTTCATGCGCGAGTCGGACTCGCACTTGCCCAATTTTTTTTTTATATTTAACACTAAAAAGTGTTCCCTCTGTGTCCTAGAAAAATCTGCTTTTTATGTAATACAAGCCTGCATCATGCTATAAAGATTTTTCCTGAAATCATGACCCATGTCCATAGAACTATAATTTTCAACATGAATCTAGAATTTTATAATAGTACTAGCTTTTGCCCGCCACTACGTACTCGTGGAACTTGATAAAAGGGATTATTAAAAGCGCCTAAGCAAATGTAAGAGCAATTGTGCTTTTGGTCTAGTAATTACATTCCCTACAGGGTCATCGCACCCCAACAGAAATGTTCACTCACTTTTTAATCTTTTTAGGTATAATTTCCAGGATTAAAACTATCCTATGTCCTTCTTCGGATCTTAACCCATCTCTATGCCAAATTTCATCAAAATCGATTCAGCGGTTTAAGCGTGAAGAGGTAACAAACACACACTTTCGCATTTATAATATTAGTATGGATAGAAGTTACTTTATGGGACTTTTTTTTTTACATAATTAAATTTTTTTATATCGTTAAACCAATTTGATGATAGGTTCATTATATCTATAAAAATATGGCAATAGTGACTTTTAAATGCTCATGGATTGGTGATACCTAACAACGGAAAATAACAACGATGATGATTCCACTGTACGGTAAAACACAAAAATGCGCAATAATAGTAAAATAAAAAATTAAAGTAAGTACATTACAGTAATGAGGGTTTAGTCTTCACAAGACAGGTTTTAAAATGTAAACAATGATGGCCCAATCCAGTTGTCCGACGAAAATACCCGACAACCTTTAAATATCACATTTAACGCGAACACTAAAACTGTACGATAACTTACAATGTAAACACAAGCTAGTTGAAACATTTTCACTGCCCGACACTCCAAGCGACCGTGCGCACCCAACCGAATCGAGTTGTGGACTGGATAGCGGGCCGTCAGCGTTGTCTTTTGTAGGATGGTGCGTTTTCTTCTAGACCGAGAGCCCATCGTCGATAATATTAATACCATTACCATGAGTTTACAGTGGCCGTACTCGCTATGGGACTGCGTAAACGATTTGTTTGGAGAATTGTAGTTTTACAAAGTAACCGCTATTAGGGGCCGCTGTACAAAATTTGGCATCATACAAATTGTTTACGCGATCGGGTACTGTACCATTTACTATGAGTCACAGAACACCCCCACTAGACGGAGCATGTAAGGCGACCCGCGCGCACCAACGATATGGTACGGCAGAACATTAAAGTATCAACACGGCGCGGCGGCCGCCGTTCAGTTGCGTCCATGTTTATGATCCATGCGTACGTCAACGAAAAAAGAAATTAAATAAATAACATGGTAAATTGTAGTGTTAAGTGGTGTAGAGAGACCTCATAAACATGGCCGCAACTAAACGGTGGCCGCCGTGTTGATACTTTAATGTTCTGCCGTACCATATCGTTGGTGCGCGCGGGTCGCCTTACATGTGCCTTACATGCTCCGTCTAGTGGGGGTGGTCTGTGCTATGAGTTAACGACAGCGTTAACGATTTGTGTGGAGAATAGACAGCGCCCCCCGGTTACTTTATAGAACTACAATTCTCCATACAAATAGTTTACTCAGTCCCTAGGGAGTACGATCACTGTAAATTCATGGTAAGGGTACTGATCAGATCGGGCGTTATTCCAAAGGAGTTTTTGATATCTTCAATTTAGCGATATATTTCCGCTCATCACGGCATTATTATCAGAAATATAATCCATTTTTGCTATTAAGGCTGCAGGCAAAATACCTACCAGTCAAATTTCAACAGCGTGAATATGAGAAGTATTTTGCATTCACTTTTATCTTGGAGAATATTTAATTAGAATTAGTGCTCACTGCTGGCATGTGTACTTTAGCGATATGACTTGCCATTTTCAATTTTGTACCTATAAAGTATATTCACCTCGCCGCCGCACAGGGGACGAATCTGACTTCCCCCCACATCTGAAAATAATCACTGCAGAACAAACACTATCTGTGGTAGAAATTTCGTGGTTGTATCCAGATGCACACAATTTCGCGACTTAGCAAAATGTACTAGAGCACATAGTAGGCTAAGTTTAACATTAATATTTTTTTCAAGGTACTTTTTGTATTAGATGTGCCCAATATGTATACATTCTTAAAAACAAGATAAAAATAAGAATAAGTGTCTGACAAAAAAATCATTTTGTGACCGAGCTTTTTTAGCCGTCTGTATTTTCTTTAAACATCCATCAATTGCTCACAGAGACGATTCTAAAGAGCCCAAGCTCGATATGATTGTTTTATTTATTAAAGAGTTCCTATGGCCACCTTCCAGCTCCACCATCAGATCAGCTCTACGTCATCATAATATTGCATTGTTACGTGATTTGCACATTCGTGCAAAATTTCAGCTCAATCGGAAACCGGAAAGTGGGTCAAATTGAACTTGCAAAATTTTATTACAACGGGACAGGTGAAACTAAATAAAAACTTTTAAAAAGAGCACTACTTGGTCCTATTCACCCCGGTCTCCCGCCATGCAGGAGACGAATCTGACTTCCCTCCACATCTGAAAATAATCACCGCGGAACGCAATATCTGTGGTAGAAATTCCATGCTTGTAACCCGATCCGCAAAATTTCGTGGCTTAGCAACCGGGCCATTTTTTCTAAAGTTGTTACACCCCACTGTTTTTTTTAATGATGATGAAAATTAAAAAGTGGGGTGTAGATACAACTTTAGAAAAAATGGCCCAACTCTATTATACCTACTTTCTTTTTTTGATGAACAAAAGTATGTATAAAATAAAAGATCAGCATATCGTGCCGCGACTTCGTTTGGCGCGACTCAGCATCACCTGTCTTGATAGCACGGTATCAATAAATATCATCATATTATATCATATCATTTATTCAAGAACAATTACAAATTGTGTTTGAAATTCTTATATATACTAAGTTTTAAACTAGGTACTTACTTAATCTAAATAAACTAAAAGTCACCACATAATACTAATAATACACGTCACAATATATTCTGTTGCACAGTCGGTAAAAATTAAATAATAAACAATAATAGCGATAATGTCAGCGATTAAATATATACACGATGATTCTTACTTAATCGGTGATCAGGAGTAGAAAAATATTAATATCCAGCTAAAATTAAACTTAATAGGCGAGTTCTCACGAAATTACCTCACTGTTTAATTAATTAAAAGTTAAAACATAATAAAAACTAATGACCATGGCTCGGACTAATCATCGCTAAACAAGAATTAAGATAAAATCTAATGTAAATACTCACAAACTTTTGGCCAATTTTGGGTTATATTTGGACATATATATTATACTAGCTGTGCCCCGCGGTGTTACCCGCTCATCCCACGGGAACACTACATTTATTCGGGATGAAAAGTATTCTATGTCCTTCCCCGGGACTGAAACTATCTATATACCAAATTTCATCTAAATCGGTTCAGCGGTTTAAGCGTGAAGAGGTAACAGACAGACACACTTTCGCATTTATAATATTACTAGCTTTTGCCCGCGACTACGTCCGCGTCGAACTTGGCAGTACGGAAGCAACCTCGTACAACACGATAGATATCCACCTTATCACCTTAATTAATAAAAGGGATTATTAAAAGCGCCTAAGCAAATGTAAGAGCAATTGTGCTTTTGGTCTAATCATTACATTTCCTACAGGTTCAATATGTTTAGGGAGAATTTCCAGGATGAAAGCTATCCTATGTCCTTCCTCGGATCATAAACTATCTCCATGCCAAATTTCATCAAAATCGATTCAGCGGTTTAAGCGTGAAGAGGTAACAGACAGACAGACACACTTTTGCATTTATAATATTAGTATGGATGGATATAGTAAGTATGGTATGGATTTGCCCGCGACTACGTCCACGTGGAACTTAGAAGTATGGACGGATGTGTAAGACCAGAATTTAAGTGATAAGGTCAATAAATTATTGGTAACTGCGAGATAGGTAGGTTTAAAGAAACATAAGTAAAACCCCTAGTAGTAACCTGTTTGAATAAATATTACATAGTATTTTCTTCGGTTTCCGCGACTGTCACACATTTAAATAAAACAATTCAAACGGATTATATCGCGTATATTATTTGAGCCTCCCTGACGGTTCAGTACCTTTACAGATACCGTTGTCAAAGGTTGACTGACTACTTTTAACATTAATTTGTTTTACACCGTTCGAGGCCCAAGGTTTCCAGTCTTGTGTCTTGCTTGATCCTTGATAAGATGTACAACAGGATCCCAAGCCGGTGGTAATGACAAACCATCTTCTCTATTGAAATTGGAATATTTTTTGATTTCAATAGCCTCGCGCAACATTCTGGGAAAATATCGTTTCTCTCTGCCAAGGATTGAAGTATTATCAAAATTAATTGAATGGTTTGGTTTGTCCATGACATGCTCGCAGACTGCAGACCTGTTGCAACGACGGTGCTTGACATCAGCTACATGCTCCTTAACCCGTGTAGCTATACTACGTTTCGTTTGGCCAATGTATGATATACCACACTCGCAGTCCAGCTTGTAAACACCAGCACTCTGCAGAGGGATGCTGCACTTCACGGGCCTCAGGTATTGAGACATCAGGTATTGAAACGTCCGGGAGGCTCAAATAATTAATATACGCGATATAATCCGTTTAAATTGTTTTATTTAAATATTACATAGGTTTTTAAAATGTGTAACAGAAAGAAAACAAAGGCCTATTCGAACCGCCTCCATTTACATGTAAGTTTTTCACCTTAAAACTGCAGTAACATTATTTGTCCTTCTCGGGGTCTATAACACCACATCAAATTTTATCTTTACCGGGTCAGAAGTTTAGGCGTGAAAATGTAACAGAGAGACAGGCAGACAGAGAGTATTTCGTATTTGTTCCGTATTTATCAACAACCTCGTACAACACGA
Source organism: Apotomis capreana (assembly GCA_947623375.1). NCBI lineage: Eukaryota > Metazoa > Arthropoda > Insecta > Lepidoptera > Tortricidae > Apotomis > Apotomis capreana. Next base: position 23,647,191 of record OX392505.1, read on the forward strand.
TAGATATCCACCTAATCACCTTAATTAATAAAAGGGATTATTAAAAGTGCCTAAGCAAATTTAAGAGCAATTGTGGTCTTGGTCTAATAATGACATTACAAATTCTACAGGTTCATCAATGTCACTACTACCCGAACCGTTAAGGAGTTGTACCTTCCATCATCAGCTCAGCATTGGAAGATGATGACTACCATAGGCAAATACTTAAATAGTTTTAGAAAATATATGAAAAATATTATGAGTGCCTATAAAATTTCAGGAATTCCTTCGATTCCTCATGGATCTCGTCATCCGATCTTCACCAAAATTTTATGGGATCAACCTTGAGATGTCTTTTCATGAACCTAAAAAGAATTTTCCAAATTGAGTCATAAATGACGGAGTTCTGAGGTAACAAACATTAAAAAAAAAAAAACATACAACCGAACTGAGAACCCCCTCATTTTTTTAAAGTCGGTTAAAAAATAAAAGTTTGTTTTCATTTCTTTTTCAGCTACGACCAACCTGAAGGCCATCAATTACTGAGTTAGAAAAATTGGTACCTGATCACCGATTAAAAAAAAACCGGCCAAGTGCGAGTCGGACTCGCGCACCGAGGGTTCCGTACAAACACTTTCCATCCCTAAGTGTTTAAGTTAAGTTTGCACCTGGTATGTATAGCGCCCCATATAAATTAGGTGCAAACTTGCAAAGTTAGGTATTAAAAAAAAACTATTTACTAGATCTCGTTCAAAACAATTTTCGTTGGTAGTTTTTATAGTAATGTACATCATATGTTTTTTTTAGATTTTTCATTTTCTTATTTTAGAAGTTAGAGGGGGGGGGACCAACTTTTTTCCACTTTGGAAGCGTCTGTCACGCAAACTATTCGGTGTAGAAAAAAAATATTTTAGAAACCTCGATATCATTTTTGAAGACCTATCCATAGATACCCCACACAAATGTGTTTGATGAAAAAAAAAATTTTGAGTTTCAGTTCTAAGTATGGGGAGCCCCCAATATTTATTATTATTTTTTTATTTTTGCATCAAAATCTTAATGCGGTTCACAGAATACATCTACCTACCAAGTTTCAACAGTATAGCTCTTATAGTTTCGGAAAAAAATGGCTGTGACATACGGACGGAAAGACGGACAGACGGACAGACAGACAGACATGACGAATCTATAAGGGTTCCGTTTTTTGCCATTTGGCTACGGAACCCTAAAAATCATCGTGTATATTATACTACCTGTTTAGGAAAGTGACGGGTAGTATTTTGTCGCGCGACAGAGTAGCAAGGTGCAGCACGCCTATAGCATAACTGTGACATGCGACTGTTTGTAGTGCGACAAATGCTGTCTAGGTTACTTTTCTTTCAATACAATGCGAGCATGACAGCTAACGCTGAGTCGCGCGACCAGCGAAGTCGCGGCAATATACCAGGTGGGTACTGTAACAGGAGCAATAAATTAGATATTACCCCCTACACATAGATTCATAGAACATAGATTCTACCCCTCAAACTGAACAACATTTACTAAACAACTTTTAAAAATAAGTCGTTTATAATTCAAACCTGTAAAATAAAGCTTATTCAAAGAAGCAATGTATTGCGAAACATTTGATATTTAGTAAAGTGACAGCTTTGTCAATGCTAAGGCGATGTCAATGTTGGACGGCGTACATTGAAAATTTACTTTGTTTGAAATAATGAATATATGAAAACGATATTTTTTTTTTAATTTCTGGACAGATGTTGTTCAGTTTGACAGTAAAATCTATGTTTTAATTTATTGCTCCTGTTACAGAACCCACCTGGTATGCTAGCCCTGCCGGTATCGTTACCGATGTCAAGCTCTGGGTCTATTCGAGTATGTAAGTAGCTTATAATAAATATATCTTGATGCATTATATGCTTCATTTCTCAGTACTTGTAATATGTAAAGGAGCGTGGACAAATTTGTATGACACCAAGCAGTTCCATCCATTTCAGATTTGAGATATTCGTGTTTGTAGTTAAGATGTGGCCTAATTCTAAAATAAAAAGTGCATACTTAATTACCAGATCTAAATACTTAGATAGTGGCGCCAGTGTATTAATACAACTTTAAAATTATTTTTAAACGACGATATCGAATAAAAGAAAGGAATAATCCTCATATTATGCGTGAAGGAGTGTATTAATACATAGTTATTTTTCAGTTTTATACAAATTGTAATCCTTGTACGACCATTTAGCGATGTACTATATTTCTGGCGCCACTATCTACGTAGTGGTCACTGTCCAGTAGTTATGAGTTAGTTAGTTCCATTTTCCGCCAGATGTGCTTTTATTTCAAACAGGTATCCCTAAGTTCTGCAATGGATTTCCGCTTGGTAGCCAAAATAAAAAATGTAGTTCATTTTAACATCTATCTATTGATGTAAATCTCATCTGTTGGTTCTTGGTCCAATTTGGCGGGTAAGTAGGTAATATAAGATATAAGAACTTATACTATAACATTCATAATTATATAAGCTCATATTGTATAAGCTTGTCTTGTATACCGTTCAAGGTGTATAACGAACGTTATATATAACATCAAAATATATATTTTTGTTAAGTATAACGTTCTTTAAGTATAATATCATTGTATATAACGATCATAACGTATAACGTTCATAATATCTCAGATTTATAATGTATATTACTCAATACATCTAACACCAAAATGCATAATACTCGTATAGAATAACTGCCTGCACATCAATTGTCAACATACTTATGCAATAGTTCGCTGTTAAAATTTAATATACCTCCATGCAAGCAAGCATTTTGACGCTCCGCTCGCTTTGCTCGCTCCGCTATCCATGGATATAAAACAAACCTAACCTAACCTAAACAGTTTTAGGTTTTTGACCCATGTTCCATTTTAGGGGTAGCGGTTATAGCCTATTTAGTATATCATACGCTATTATATTTGCTAATCATTATACTAAAAGAAAGACCTTGACATAATAAACTGTTTTATTTAATTTGACATAATAAACTGTTTTATTTAATTTGACATAATAAACTGTTTTATTTAATTGTCAAAAAAAAAAAAAAAAAAAGTATATACTATGATCGATATACTGTTATGTCAACTGAATTTAGAGTATTTGAGTGTTATATAGGAAACCATTCTACAACATGAGTATTATGCTAATTGACCGTTATTCCTAATAAAAATATTGATTTTATAGCAAAAGTTCATTATATCTTGTGAACGTTATTATTATGAAATTATATATTATGTAGTTATATCTCGTGGGACGCACCCCAATTTGGCGCATGGTTCTTTGTAATGTAAGTATATTAATATTATGCATAACCAAACCGCAACTCTGTAACCAGGCCTGAAAGTGGCGGAGCGGGAATTTCCCCCTAAATCTTCCTCATTTCTTAGGGCCAAGATAAAATTATAAATAAAGTTTCATTGATGCACATATTTTGCCTCCAAAATATGTGCATCGATGATGCTTTAAGCCATTACGTGTTTCCTGCATTCTGGACCGGAGCTGTGTAAAGAGGACCAAACACATTCTTCAGATTTAAATAGGTACACTTCAAGCTAAGTGCAATTAAATCTAAGCTTCAAGGTGGTAAGTGAAATTACACGTCAGTGGAAACGGTTCCTTATTCACGTATTCACTTTCTAAATACAAAACAATATGCTGGAATCCCAATAGTGTATGGGACATCTTTTTTGAAGTGGGAAAAAGACAATTGTGGATTGGCCCTTAGGTGTTCGGGGCTGAAGCCAAAACGTATAGGCGCTTACGATTGTATGAAGTGCAGAGTACACCGAGCGAATACTTTCTCTGCTTTGTCATGAGACGCACTCAGAGATAAACATGCCAGTGTATAGGAGGTGATAGGCGATGGAGTGGACTTACCAGGTAAACTTAAATGACACTGGTAGCCGATGAATTACCTCCGAAACGGTAAATATCACACGTAACGGCTTAAAGCATCATCGATGCGGAGGACTGAGCGTAGAGAGTGACACTCTACCACTCCCATTTTATTTTCTTCAATCGACTATCCTCTGACCTCAGAGGATAGTCCCTGATTCAACGCCCCCGGTAAGGTTTCTCTCACTAGTATTTATGTATACCTACACGGAACCGCCGCTTCCCAACAGCTCGCCAAAAGCTGCTACTATCTACTAATACCAGACGAAGCGATGGTGTCGTTACATCCCTATACCAATTTATAGGGTTACCCTCATCTGGCAGAATAATATTGGTCAGAAATACACTTCGCAATAACACGTTTCGCAGAAACACTTTCGGTCTAATGGTAAGATGGCATTAAGGTATAGTTGGCATTACTACTACCTCACATACGACACATTTTGCAGCACATTGTTTTGTAGAATATCTCTTTGGCCGACTTTGGTTTAGCATAATTTTATGTACCATATAATAATCCTATAGCATACGATTTTTAATCACAACAATTGTAATGCACAAATTAGGTCCTGATTCCACCTTAGGGCAGGTCCGACTTGGATTAGGTTAGGTACGACGACGAGCGAAGCGAGGAGTGTTAGGTTGAACTGAGACCCTAACGAGCGAGCGAGCCGCGCGGCATCGGCCGGCTACCATTCCACTCCATGGACAAAATGTGTAATCACAACAATTTGTTATGCATAAATTAGGTACTGATTGCACCTTAGGGCAGGTCCGACTTGGATTAGGTTAGGTATTACGCATATGTCCTGTACAACAAGATAAGACAATGAAGTCTATCTTGGAATCAAATGGTATTCGGCTTGACAACTTTATGCCGCCTAAAATATTATGCAAAAAATTATCTGCGAAAGTACTATTCGTTTAGAAGAATGTTATGCTCATCAACATTATGCCAATATAAGATTCGGTGTTATAAAAATCTGCGAAATGATTTATGCCAAAGCATACTCTGCGTAAGATGTTTCTGCCAAACGTTACTTAGAAGTATCGTTATGCAAAACAAATATATGTCAAAAAAGGTTCTACAAGATAATAGTGAACCCAATTTATATGTTTATATTATATATTTATTGATACAAAATCCACAGCACAAATTACAATATTTTTTTAAACAGATACATATTTATTTAACATTGGCCAATTACGGATTTACATTATACAGACTTATCACTAGCAAATAAAAACTAACGTTGCGGTAGGAGACGCATTCAGATAAGTGATCAACTGAGTAAGTAAATTTCCAAGGTGGAAACATATTATAATAAACTGAAAAATAAACATAAAAGTAAATGATTTAACAGTTATTGAGGAACCAATGGTAAGCTGAATAAATAAAGAGATTTGGAATGGCAGGTGTTGCATTGATGTTGTGTGTGTGTGTGTGTGTGTGTGTGAATGATTTCAAACTCGGCAACTCACGCTGACGACAGATGCTCAGTAATCATCCTTCTGAAACAGGTTCTGGTCAGGTAGAAGAGGTCAAATGACTCAAAAAGAGTGTTATACGTACGTGGAAGGCGACTTGCGAGGCAATTGGAACCATACTTCGTACGATTAAAGGGCACAGCAAACAGAGTGGTATGTCTGGTTCGCTGGGTTGTAGCCTTGAGTTTAAGGAGTGCTGACGACAAGTCGCAGCAGTCCAAAGACCCAGAGCATGCATCGTGGAGAAACAACATATCGCGTACCAAACGTCTGTTAGCAAGTTCAGTAAAATTGTGTAGCCTACAAGAGTCTGGATATTGTGTTATTGTGCTACGCATCCGAAAATTTAAGTGGTTTAAAAACTTCTTCTGCACTCTCTCAATAGCAGAACAATAAGTGACATACTGCGGATTCCATATTGTACTACAGTATTCGAGGACGCTACGGACATACGCATAGTACAGTATTTTGATGCAGTGAATGTCATGAAAGGGCTGAGTGACTCTAAGGATGAATCCAAGATTGCGATATGCTTTATTGACGATATAATCCACATGGTCAGAAAAGGTAAGTTTCGCATCTAGGAACACACCAAGGTCTCGGACTTTATCCACCGTAGCAATTCCTACATTAATGATCGTATATTGATAGTTTATTGGCTTATTACGGCGCGTGAAGCTGATATGGTTGCATTTATTCACATTGACACTGATGCGATTATATTTGTAATATTCCGAGAGTCGATCCAAATCTTGCTGCAGCAATACACAGTCATGTTCTGATTTAATATGCCGGTTAACTTTTTTGTCATCCGCGAACAACAGAAAACGAGAGTTCCTGAAGCAAGAACCAATATCGTGGATGAAAGCAACGTACAGCAAAGAGGGACTCCGGATGGAATTGTCACAAATCCAGCACGGAGCCCACCGACGACCACGCATTGACTTCTATTTTTAATATAGGACTCGCTCCACCGCAGCAAACTACCACATATTCCCAAACTGTACAATTTCTGAGCCAAAATAAAATGGTCAACGCGGTCGAAAGCCTTTTCAAAGTCTGTGTAGATGACGTCAACCTGACCACTCTGTTCCATACCATTGAGAACATCCGTAGAGAAAAGTGCCAAATTCGTTTCTGTTGACCTTCCCTTGAGAAACCCATGTTGCTGTTCAGGGACACCTCGTGAAATTATTGGATACAAACTCTCATACGCTATTTTCTCAGCAATTTTGGCGAATGTGTTTAAAATAGATATCGGCCTATAGTTTTCAATTGGAAGTTTTGAGCCTTTTTTATGTATAGGTATGACATGACATGCGCTTTTTTCCACATAGACGGGAAGACACCCTCGTCAAATGATCTTCTAAGTATTATAGATAGCGGACGTACCAGTGATTCAGAACAGTGCTTTATAAATAAAGGAGGTATGCCATCGGAACCGGGGCCCTTACGTTCGTCTAATCCTTTAAGCAATTTCATCAATTGATGCTCTGAGAAACCCACATACGATGCTGTCGTTAGATGAAATTGTGCTGTTGAATTTAGTTGCTAAATTCTGATACGAAGAAGCGGGCTCGATAAACATGTCTTTAAAATAATCATTAAAGGTGTCACATATTTCCTGCGTATCAGAGATGTGCTTGTTTCTGTACGACATTGTTTGGGGATATTTGCAGGAACATTTAAAAGAAAAGAAAGAAAGAAAGAAAGAAATACATTTATTCGCGACGAGACATAAAATATAATTACATAAAAGGTGTGACAGAAATTATAACACAATAAAATAAAACAAAACAAATAGCAACTATTTTTATGGCTGTGCCACGAAAAGGTCCCACCTCAGCAAGATGCTAGCTCGAGAGCCAGCGCTGATCTTCCGGTGGGACCATAGGTGGCGCCACGGAGAGCTGCGCGTACGAGCGCTAATCGCGTTTAGGATGCGTGATCCTGAACGCACCCAAGCGCTGTCAGTGTCACGTCAATTCTAGAGGCAATAGGCATAACCAAGGAGCTTATATTTAAGACAACAGGAGTGCGAACTCAGAATAAGTGTTCACACAAAATTAAATCTTAGTATAGATACATAAACTATATTTTACGGGTGAAGGGGTCACGGGAAGACAGAGACAGCTCGCAGATAGGTAGTGTGTCCCTTTCTAATATTGCCAGTCACAAAAAATAGTAATAATTAGTAGTTTTCAAATAAAATTGTAGTAATTAGTAGTTTATACTTTTCTTTAAATTAACACTATTCACTTCAAATACTTAAATATTTTATTCGCTAAACTTTCTTACGCGTCACCAAAGAAACTAACGGAAAAAATATGAAAGTTATACAATCCGTTAGTATATAAAAATAATTTTATGTTAGGGCAGGATAAAACCTTTAAATTTGAAATCTTATTAATATAATTGAAAACTGTCAGCATTTTTGACAGTGCTTAATGGTATCTTTTCTGATTATTTAAAAAATTACATACTTATAATTGCATCATGGTAACTGGAATTAAAGGTTGCAAAAGGAAATCTTTTGGTGGCTATAGTATATTTTTTCAGGTAATATATGGTATCATATATTAATATGAAAGCATGTCAAACTTTGATAAAGTACTAAAAGAGTGACAATGAATTTACAAAATTACCGGATAATTCCGATCTATGTTTTACTTCACAAATATTATTCGTACTAAAAACAATCTGAGCATTAACTAATACTACGATAATCCTTCGCTATCTAAGGGTGGTTAATAGGCTTCGAAATTTCAAAATGGTCGTAGCGAGCTGAAATTTGGTATGTAGGGGGCTTTGGGCCCCCTGATTCCAAAATAGTTTTTTTTTCTATCATAAAAAAAAATGTATGGGATTTTTTTTAAGAGGCCCGTATCTCGTAAACGGTTGCCTCAGGTGGGAGGTGCTCGACCAAATGTCATAGGGGGTGGAGGCCCAAGTACAGTCGTGAAAAAAAAATCGAAATGGCGACTTTTTTTTCTAAATTTCAAGTTGGTGCTAGGGAGCTGAAACTCGATATCGGGGGGCATTTGGGGCTCACAAATATGAATCTGGAATCGGTGTCCGAAAGTTCGGTCAAATTCGGAAAATATCGGAAAAACAAGATTTGTATGGAGAAAATTTCATATTGGTCCGAGGGGGCTGACATTCGGTATCAGGCAGTTTTTGGGGCCCCCGAGTCGGAATCTGAAATCGAATTTAAAAAATTCGGTCAAATTCAGAAAATTTCGGACAACAAACTTTAATATTTTAGTTCGACCGAGGGCCGCAGGCTTAAGGGCGAACGTCCCCCCACGAGGCCGCAGGCCGAGCTCCGTGTAGCACCAAAGGTGCGGAGCGTCCCAGAGACGGCGTAGCGCGCGAGCCCAAGGGCCCGCAGGGCGAGCCCACCTAGAATATTGCTACCCGCCTAAGTAATCGTAGTAGTAGTAGCAATCGTAGAACCGAAGTTAGGAGATAACTCAAACGAGATGTATGCCTTTAAGACCTCCCCTCCCAGATCACCCCGCCATAAGTATTTTATATGAATCACTAAAAACAAAAAAATATACTTATATAATATAAAAATATAATAAATGAGTAGTTTGACATCGTCTTCAAAACGTGATTCAAACGTAATCTGTACTTAAATGGGTTATTTTTAGCTTTTTTGTTTTTTTTGAAGTCGGTTTTTTTTGCTTTTTATTTCGCCATATACTTAGTAACCGTTAGTACAGTAATAAAAAGTATTGCGTAGTCTTGCATTGGTAAAACAGAGTTATACAGGTAGTTCATAAAATAACGGTATACTTACAGTTTTACCTCCCTAATTAATTTATGGTACCCTACAAATAACCACTTTTTTATATCCTCATAAATGAGCTCATGTCCACGTACATCAGAATATGTCTTTTGTTTGTTTTGTTTTTAAGTATGACTTAACGAAGTTTGTCATTTATCAAATCAAATTAACAGTTACGGGATTGCTGCGTTCTGTTAAAATAACAGGAGCCAAAAGTGTGTTATTGCTGGCATAGTAGCTAACATTCACTATATTTATTTATGAGTTTCCATAGGTATATATAAAATAAATTCTAGCTACAGTGCCAGCCAATATACATTTTTAGACTTTAATTTTTTTCATTTTTTTTTTTTATAAATATCGAACAACCTCACACAAATCAATCTAGTCCCAAATTAAGCTCAAGAAGGCTTGTGTTATACTAGACGACGATATACGTACTTATATAGATAAATATATACTTAAATACATAGAACAACCATCACCCAAGCACAAATATTCGAGTTCATCATACAAATATTTGCCCCGGCCGGGAGTCGAACCCGGGACCGCCGGCTCAGTAGGCAGGTGTCTACAAACCGAGCCAAACTTGTAATAAAATGGAGTAAGGATGAGTCCCTCTTTATTGCTAAATATTTGGTTACCCCAGCAGAGTGGGACAAACTGCCCCCTTGGCGGCTTTCTTACTTGGCTCGTTCGAACGAAGCAATGAGCAGTCCAGGTATACTATAGTATTTACTAGGTCCATGGGCATAACCTAAATCAAAAATGCGATATTTGCGTCGTGAGCACAGCTCTAAAATAAGATAAAACTAATAACATTATATACACGGACACGAAACAAGAAAAACTATAAAATAAAATACCAGAATGACAACTCAATAACAAAAAAAAAACCGGCCAAGTGCGAGTCGGACTCGCGCACCGAGGGTTCCGTACAAACACTTTCCATCCCTAAGTGGTTAAGTTAAGTTTGCACCTGGTATGTATAGCGCCCCATATAAATTAGGTGCAAAGTTAGGTATTAAAAAAACTACTTACTAGATCTCGTTCAAAACAATTTTCGTTGGTAGTTTTTATAGTAATGTACATCATATGTTTTTTTTAGATTTTTCATTTTCTTATTTTAGAAGTTAGAGGGGGGGGGACCAACTTTTTTCCACTTTGGCAGCGTCTGTCACGCAAACTATACGGTTTAGAAAAAAAATATTTTAGAAACCTCGATATCATTTTTGAAGACCTATCCATAGATACCCCACACGTATGTGTTAGATGAAAAAAAAATTTTTGAGTTTCAGTTCTAAGTATGGGGAGCCCCCAATATTTATTATTATTTTTCTATTTTTGCATCAAAATCTTAATGCGGTTCACAGAATACATCTACTTACCAAGTTTCAACAGTATAGCTCTTATAGTTTCGGAAAAAAATGGCTGTGACATACGGACGGACAGACAGACGGACAGACGGACAGACGGACAGACGGACAGACGGACAGACAGACATGACGAATCTATAAGGGTTCCGTTTTTTGCCATTTGGCTACGGAACCCTAACAATCAAACAATGTTGCCAAAAGTACTAAATGATAACTACTGAATTAAATGAACTCAACTACTTACTACGAGTATTAACACTATTAACAAAGGGAATATATGGATAAAACAAAACAAAAATGACGCCATCACACAAATGGGACATACAACTAAGGTAGGTACTACCATTAAAAACAGCTCGTATCTAGTCTCAAAGTTCCTTGTTTTAGTTGATGTTGTAAAATAAATTTCGTAAGCTTAAGTTTAAAATTGGTGTAATTTTGCAGGTTCCTTATTGGTGGAGGGATAACATTTGGTGGCGACATATCGGAAACTACCTTTGAACGCAGCTGAGGCGTGTTGCGGAGTCATTAGCTGCAAGCTACATTGGCGGGTTCCACGAGTTCTGTGGCTGGAGAACCATGACAACTTCTCATACAGATACGATGGCGCTTTGTGCTGTATTACTCCAAAGAGCAAACATGCCAAGTGGAGTTTACGACGGTGTTGCATTTTAAGAATATTGTGGTCATTCAGAAATGGTGTGACATGGGCCCTCAATGGGATGTTAAAACAGTAACGAGAGCAGGCATTTTGGACACGCTGGATGAGCCTCTTTGTTTTCGCAAGAAGACGTGGACCAATCACTGTATCCATATAGTTCAATTTAGATAAAACAAGTGATTCAACCAGTTGGACACGTAACCTTTCACTTATAAAAGGCCTAATTTTATATAATATTTTATGTTTATAGAAGCAACTTCTAACAGTGCTTGCCACATGCTTCTCGTATCTTAGATCACAGTCCATTATGAGACCCAGGTTTCGTGCTTCATATACCCGCTCTATAGGTTCATCCAACATTTTTATTTCATAGGATGAACTGAGACTGTTCAACATATGGTTAGTACCGAAAATAAGATACTTGGTTTTGGCAGGATTTAGCAGTAGACTGTTGTTAGTAGCCCAAGTGGATATGTTAGACAGATCATAGTTTAGCTTATGTACAGCATATTCAATTTCAGATGGTTTGCAAGAGATATAGATTTGGATATCATCAGCATAAATATGATATTTGCAGTGTGTAATGTATGATCTAATGTCCGCTGAGTACAAAATAAAAAGGATTGGACCGAGGATCGATCCCTGCGGCACCCCTCTAGTGACTTCCATCTTCTCTGAGACCCGGGTGGAGCCATCATTTAGGCTTAGCTTGACATACTGGTAACGATTGCTAAGGTAGCTGGCAAACCAATTTAATGCAGCATTGTCGAAACCATAGTAGCTTAGCTTAGATAATAATAAGTCAGTGTTAATACAGTCAAATGCCCTAGAAAAATCAAGCAGTACAAGCAATGTACACATTCCTTTATCCTGGGAACACAAAATGTTGTCAGTGACATCCAGCAAAGCAGTTGTAGTACTTCGTCCCTTTCTAAAACCTGACTGGACATCAGGTAAAATGTTGTTATTCTCAAGGTATTGTGTTAATTGTAAGCTTACTGCTTTCTCAAGTATCTTAGACAAACATGGCAATATACTTATGGGTCTAAGATCCTTTAGCTCAGTTGGATTTGTGTTTTTAGGAAGTGGTCGCACTATAGCCAGTTTCCAAAGGTCAGGAAATGTGGAGGTTGTAATGGAGGCGTTTATTAAATCCATTATCATGTCTAATGTTTGTGGGAAACTCATAATTAACATATCTAAACTAATACTGTCACCACCTTCTGCGTTTGATTTCAGACCTCTAATAATTTTTAACATTTTATCCATGCCAATTGGCTCAATATGAAATATACAGAATTGCCAAACCTATGAAATTCGAAATATGTTAATTGAGAAATGGTGATTTGCAAATTAATGGGTAGGTAAGCTTAAAAAGTGCTTATTGATAACATTGGGATCATTAAAACTAGTGGGCAATTCTGTATTATTATCAGGCAAAAGGGTAGATTTTAGATTTTTCCATAAAAGTTTAGGGTTGTTGACTTTATTATTGATGTTATATTTCAAGTAGGCAGATTTTTCACTGTATATGGCTTTATTTACCGTAGATTTTAAGTCTTTGTAATAAAGTTTTTTAGTATCAGACCCGGTTTTGTGGTAATCCGCGGCGGCTTTGTCGCGCAACCTCATCATTTGTTTAACTGTATCCGTTATCCAAGGGTGAGATGGGCCTCGGACTACAGTTTTTTGTATTGGGGCATGCAAGTCGAATAAATAGACTATGTGCTTGGTAAACGCTTCAACCTCATCGTTAACGCTCGAAAAAGTCGTGAGCAGATCCCACCTTACACTCTGCAAGTCAGAGTTAAAAGTTGACATTTCAATGTTTTTAAGGGGTCTGTGGGTTATAGTGTAAGGTTTCGGTTTATCCTTTCTTATATTGTACTCGCATAAAACAAGACAGTGACCATAAAGAGTGCCCACCTGTGCAATAAGTGTATTTTTAGCTTGCATGTCAGTGCAAGCTACGTCAAGCAATGTTTTACTATTGTTCGTGAAATGTGTAGGCTCTGATATTAATTGTTTTAATTTGAGGGTAAACAAAAATTGGCTAAATTTTGCTACTTTTGCGCTAGTTGCCTGTAACATGTCAATGTTGAAATCACCCAGCAAAATCAGGTGATCGTATAATGGTATCGAACTAATCGAGCTAGAAATGGCGTCAAAAAATAGGTCAATATCCATCCAAGGTGGCCTGTACGCTACTCCTATCACTAGTTTTTTCCCATTGAGGAGTATATTGATCCACATCTGTTCTACCGACCCATGCTGAGGATCTACGGGGTGTGGCCAAGTGTGAGCATTTAAACAACGTTTAATGTAAAACCCGACGCCTCCTCCACGCAAGCGTGTGCCCGGTGGTCGGGGACTGTGTCGGAGCTTGAAACCAGGTAGGACAGGCGCCCGCCCTTCTTCCCCTTCTCTCAACCAGGTTTCGTTTATTGCCAACACATCCATGTTTTGACGTAGGTATGCAAGCAGCAATGAAATTGTCATGGTTCGTGCCAAGTGAACCTGCATTGTACAAACCTACCCTAAACTGTTTACATGCCATTATACGTGTATGAATGCATAGCGCAGCAAACCGGTTCTGCGTTTGTGATAAACAAAATGATTAAGCGTGCTACAGCGTGTTGGTTATTTATTTGTGACTGAGCGTAGCATGGTGTTGAAAGTGATGTGAATAATTGCGTTTAAGTTGTGATAATGTGTGATTTTGTGTGGTAGTTGATATATAACGAGTGACGAGAGTGATATTAAAAAATGTACGTGATAATAGTGTAATGAGTTCAACAAAACGGTAACTTTGAGACTAGATTGCGAATTTCGACTACAAAGAAACAAATAATACAGAACAATAGAAACAGATTTAAACAGGACAATCAAACATTTTGTGGACCAAAAACCCGTTCGAGATCTTGTTCTGTTCGGATGCGGTGACGAGGTACATCCGTGCCCGCTCGCTGTCGCACGAAGACCTTACCATCCCTGGTCCAGACGAATCGCCAGCCGAATTGCTGCTTCAGTTCTCGGGCTTTCTGGAACAGACGCCGATTGTACGACGTCAGCCGCTCATTGACGTAAAAGCGACTATTTAGGCCAGGTATGCCGGTGCCTTCCGTGGTTGCCCCGCGACGAACCCGCGCCGCCTGGAGCAGCTGGTCTCGCACGGCGCGGCGCGCAAGGCGCACCACGAGCAGCCGCGGCCGCGGCGCTGGGCCCTGGACGCCCTCTTCCAGCTGCGGCGCGCGACCGACGCGCGTAGCATCCACAATGTCATGCTCTGTTAGCGGGACTCCTAGCTTCTGGCTCAAGGTAATCGCTAAGTGTGTTGTTTTTTCGCCGTTGCTTTCGGGAATGCAAGAAATTTCAACATCCTTCAGCAACAGCTCCTGATCTCGGTCATTGAGCTCCAGCCTAAGTTGCGACACTGTCTCCATAAGCGCAGCTTCGACGCCACTATCTACGGTGGTCATGTTTGTTTGTGGCCTGGCCTCCAAGGCCTCCACGCGAGCACAGAGGGTGTCGATGCGCCCATCGCAGCCATCAATCCGCGACGCCAAGCCTACCATGGCCGTGCGGAGGGCATGTATTTCGTGGCTCATTGACCGCATCTCCTCGCGGAAGAGCCGGAGTTCATTGACAAGCAGATGCAAGTCGGAGACGCGGGTTGTATCGAGTGTGGTCGTGTCGATTTCGTGCGGTGAACGAGAGATATCCGTGTATGACACTTCCATGACAGAACTGTCCTCAGAGGCTTCTTCAGAGCTCATTACACCTAGGGGCCGCTTGGATCCTCGGTGCATGTTTATGTTGGCGTTGGCGTTGGCGTTGCCAAATCTTACCGGCGTTTCCGTGTTGTCCGTCCTGGGCTCGCCACTTTTGCACTGGACACACTTCCAATCCCCCTGCATGCTTTTGCTTTGGAACAGCTCTTCAGGAACGTTTGCACAGATGATATCATACGTGTTCAGACAGTTGCAGCAGTTTAAAAATCTGCTATCGGCGATTTTGTTAAGGCAACCAGCACAAGTCGACATTTTAAAAACAGTCTTTTCGCTATTGTAATAGTGTCTATATTCAGACGGCCGCTACCAACTCCGATGCGCCTGCGCCCACGCAAATCCTAACAGCTGATTCGTTGACAGCCGGTCAGCTGACCCGCACAAATCCTTTTTATTGATGTTACGCAAAAGTAATTAAGCACTGTTTTCTTGCACTATTTACAATTTTACAATAAAAATAAATGATCTATTTGAATAACACTGTTTAACACTTTCCTATTTTAATCTTCCTGGTTGTTAAATAGTACTATTTAGTAGTAATTTCTTTAAAAACGATGGAGGGAAAAGAAACAATGTATGACCGGTATGGCGTCCGTGACGTCACCCATTTACGTTTTGAATTGACATAGGACCAGAACATTTTGGGTCTACACTTAATGTTACGCTCGCTGGTTAAAATTTAATCGTTAAAACATTCTTTTTGCATATTTTTTTGGCGTGAACGTAAAAGTGAAAACATTTCGTAGTCCACAGGATTGCCGTATTTTTCCCAATTACGATGATGCTTGCTTTTTTCTGTAATTACTCGTATGAGCGCACTGTTATACCACTTTGGAAACAGATGGGAGTTGTTTACCATAGTAATAGGAACTTGCTCACGGATTATGGCGTATGTTGATAATATTGTAGCTTGCTTTAATGTTGACATACCTACATTCTATATTGTCTTAATTTAATACCTTTTGTTTAGTTACATAACATTGCCATTTATATTCTGGTAGGAGTGATGGAACAAACAAATTCCACGGTCATCGATACGAGATAATGATCCTAACCATTTTATTAACCCCCGAAGAAAAAAGAGGGGTGCTATAAGTTTAAGGCATGTATTTAAATCGATATCTGTATATTCCCTTTTTTCAATCAAAATATTTGAAAGTTTCACCAAAAATACTGACTTGCACACTAATTATGCACTCTACGTAAATAATGCGAATTCAATATACTATTTAAAGGTATTTGCAAAACTGTTCTACTGGATATAAAAGAAAAACTAACCTAACCTAACCCGGCCGAGTCGGATCTTAGTGTGCAGTGCGAGGATAATTAGTGCGCAAGTCAGTATTTTTGGTGAAACTTTCAAATATATCTGATGTACAAACCATATTTTTGGTGTGAATTCGGTTAAAAAGGTCATCTGGTTTTGTATGATGTTTAAGTTTTTTTTGTAGGACATGTTCAGTTAATCAATTGTTTTTTTTGCACAGCATAAGCTTTTCTGGTATGCATTCAGTTAATTAGTTGAGATACCTAGTGCACTGAAAAATTATATAGATGTACATTTAAATATCCCTAAGTTTAACATGTGTATCTGTGTGTCTGTCTGTGGCATTGTAGCGCCCAAGCGGATCGACCAATTTAAGTGCGGTTTTTTTAATCGTAAGACTTTTCTGTCGAGATGTTTCTTAGCTATGTTTGGTGGAAGAAGAACCAGTAGTTTCCAAGATATTCAGCTTTGATTGGACTAAGTGACAAGATCTCAGCTAATATTGAAGTCAATAATTCGAAATATTGGCTAAATGTTACGTTTTACATATAAACGGAAAAGTCGTGACTGACTGACTGACTGAATCACTCATCAACGTGGAGCCGAAACTACTGAACCTAGAAACTTCAAATTTCTAGAATAGATCAAGTATACGATGCAGGCAAGCACTAAGAAGGGATATCTCGAAAATCATCCCTTAAGGGTGTCAAATTGAGGTTGAAAGTTTGTATGTAAATTGAGTAATTTTTGAGTTAGAGATATAAAACTTTGTTTACAGATTCTCGATCTAAAAATAAGAATACTTATTTCAGGATTTTTGAAAACTCATCCTTTGAAGGGGTTAAATGGGAGGTGAAAGTTTGTTTGAGGAACTTGGATTTCTTTGAGTAAGAGTTGTAATATATCATGTATAGCTTTTTCTATACAAAGTAAAAAAACAAGTTTCAGCATTTTTGGAAATTCATCCTTGAAAGGGGTTAAGTGGACAGTGAAACTTTGTATGAAAAACGTGGCCTTTTTGAGTAAGGGATGCATTATCCTTGGTGAAAACTCATCATCAACAACTGAGAATATGTATTTCTAATGGGGTTTAGAGCGAGGTGAAAATGGGTATGAAGAGCTTGGGGTTATTTGAGTAAGAGTGGTAATATTACGTGTATAGTTTTTTTTATACAAAGTAAGAAAACAAGTTTCAGTATTTTTGGACATTTATCTCCGAAAGGGATTAACTGGACAGTCAAACTTTCTATGAGAAACGGGACTTTTTTCGGAAGGGGTGCATTATTCTCCGTGTAGACTCTTCATCAAAACCTGAGAATATTGTTTACAGTGTTGTTATAAGTTCAACCCCTCATGGGATAAAAAGTGGAAGGTGAAATATTGTATGAAAAGCTTGGGGTTATTTTAGTAGGAGATTAAGAAAACAAGTTTCAACATTTTTGGAAATTCATCTTAGAAAGGGATTAAATGGAAAGTGAAAACTAGTGTATGACAAACGTGGGCTTTTATGAGTACCAAAGGTGTGCATTTTCTTGAGTGTAGACTCATCATCAAAAAAAAAAACTGGGAATATGAAATTAAACGGTTTTGAAAATTCAACCCCTAATTGGGCACGCTGGGAGGAAAGAACTTGGCATTTATTGAGTAAGAGTGATATTTCGCATATAGGTTAATCATTACAAATCACTGCAACAAACCTTTCACCATATGATTACCCTTAACTACCTACGTCCGATTTCTATAGCACAACCACCTACGAGAGGTCATGGAGACCTCTACTGAAATGGGTCTAAAATATTTTTAATTATTTATGTTAGAGGTACATTTATATAATATTTACTGTTTTAACGGTTTTAGGCATTTATTAACAAATATTGATACAACATTTATCAACAATATGTTCTTTAAACTTAACATAATAACATTCCCTTATGTTTTTTACGAAAAAAAAAGTTTCAAACATTTGGGTTATGAGATCACTAAATATTCTGATACTATATATTCTTTTCTTGGTAAATCTTAAAGTACAATAATCAGTAATGCAAATCAGCTATAAATTTTATATAAAAACAAGTAATTTTTATTTTGGAACACGAGATCACAAAATATTCTTAAACCATTTATTTTTTTCTTGATACATTTTAAAGTACAATATTAAGTCAAGCTAATCAGCTTTAATTTTTATATAAAACCAATATTTTTTATAGGCGTTTCTCGCGGCAGGCAATAAACAGTTTATTCGAGCTTTCAATGCAGATTGGTTTCTTGCATTCAATACATACCTATGTACTGCGTCTTCCGCTGATTTTTTGGTCACAAGTTGAGCAACATTTTCAAACTTGCAATAATAGCACTTCGTCATCAGAACATGACGAAAGCAGTATAGGTATGACTATAGCAGAACATGACTAAAGCCGAACATGACATCCATCTAAAACCCTGGTGGTTCTAAGTTTGATTCTAAATCGGTACCTTCATCATCCGGCAAGACATCTTCATCGGAGGGCATTTCTCGTAACCATTTTTCGATCGTTGCGTCTTTAGGAAGCATTTTTAACTAAACTAAACATGATATGCGTTCAAGTATTGAAAATTACAACCTCATAAAAATAAACGCAATCACCTAGGCAAGGTCTCAGAGACCAGCAAGATATATTACGCGACCACGTAGGCAAGGTCGCTGAGACCACTGACGACAGTTTTATACTCACCAAATTCACAGAGGCACACGTCCCAACGCGTCGAACGCATGGCTAGCACTGAGACGGCAGCGAGAAAAGGTACAAGGTCACAGAGGTCCGTGCCATGAACATACGATGAGTTATTTACAAATTTTGTATTTGTCTGGTCCTGAGGACCTTGCCTAGGTGGTTAAGGGTTAAATGAAATGACAAAGTAAGAAAAAAAATACATGGATTATTATTCATTCCCTAAGCAGGTTAAATTGAAGGTGATAACATTTTCATGTTATGAATAAGAGATACGCGAGTTTTTTGTAGAATATTTATTCAAAAGTGAGAAAATAAACTGAAGCCTCTTTGGAAATTCGTCTCCAAAATAGGTCTAATGGGAGGCGAAATTTTGGATGAGAAAAGGTTACATTATTTTCGTAAATCTGCTCATATTCCGTGTGTTGCGTGAGGAATATTTTCGTTTTTGCTACTGCAATAATTTTTGGAAAGTTATTCCCTGAAGAGGTTAAATTTAAGGGTAGGATTGTCTGAGTAAGAGTGAAACAATTTCGTGTAAAAATAAATTAGCACTTTAGGGTTCCGTACCTCAAAAGGAAGAATCGCAACCCTCAGAGGATCATTTCGTTGTCTGTCCGTCTATCGACATAGATTGAAATTCAAACCAAATAAGTACTCAAGACTAAATAGTCCCTTGAAGTTGTAAAAAAGCCAAACTTCTAAGTTAACTTAAAAAAAAAAGATCCGGTTGTTTATGCCACAAAAAAACGTATATTTCGATACTCTCAAGGGAATCAAAGTTTATAAGGTCTGTGAAAATTTTCCGTTGACCTAAAAATATGAAATTTGGTATATAATACCGTGTTATAATTAGACCCCGTTATCAAGCGGGCAGTTTGGTGGCTAGTGATGTGAAATGTCAACAAAAATCTTTTATAACAAGTTTTTTTTTATATGAGTATATCCTAAATAGCTGTTCTGAGTCTGCTCATAGAGAGTAATCGAATTTATTAAGTAACACGGCGCACGCTCATTATCCGTGTTAATCTTATAAGTATGAGGAAAAGATGTAAGGAGGGGAATAAGCAATCAAAATGTTAGATATGGATTCTGTAAACCTGCATAAAGTGATTGTAAAGAGTTTGTTTAGTTTTATTGCAATAAGTGTAATCGAAGTGATTCTACATGATTTTATACTTTAGTGACAGCGTCAAGAAACGTCAACCTGTAAGAATTGTAAGAAATTTGATGCTATAAATTAAAGAAATGTATATTTCCGGTCATGGATATCATAATTATGGAACCCCGAAAATGGTTTTTTTCAAGTAGAAGACGAAGTGTTACGCCTACGTGTCTTGAACAGACTTTGTGTATTTGTCACGAGAGTAATTTGAGTTATTTTTGATATTGAGTTAATCTGAAATATACCTATATCTGAAAATTTGATTAACTAATTAAGTTTTTTATTGACATTGTGGCTACATCACTAATGTCACTAGCCACCAAACTGCCCGCTTGATAACGGGGTCTAGTTATAATACAAGTACTTATGGTAAAAATCAGAAAACAATACATTTTGAATTAAATAAAAAGTGGTCTACATTTAAAGTACTTAAAACAGTTTTCCAACGGTAATGTTAAGTTTGCCGCTTAGTACATTTTATTTTTTCTTAAGCAATATGCACTGATTTTATAGTTCGTACGGAACCCTTGGTGCGCGAGTCCGACTAGCACTTGACCGGCTGTTTGTATTAACTGAGAATACTGAAAACGATACAGGAAATTCCTATTTTTAAGGAAATTAAACGAAAGGAAAAGGTTTGTATGACAAATGTCGTATTTTTTTAGTAACACTTGAGTAACATAAAATGAAGATAAGAAAATGCATGCAATAAATACTGCAGCATAATACGCTGCATACTTACCTTTTTTTCATCAACCGCATGCTAACCTCCTTTGTGGTACTGGCCATTAACAATAAGTTTATGTTTTTATTTTGAAAATTTCGTTCGTGTCAAATTAGTTTTCTGTTGACGGGTTGTCATGGAAAAGATTATTGGTTTTTCTGATTTGTTACTTCGTGGCGCTTTGAGAAGTAATTTTCAGTAAATTATATTTGATTGTAGCCTGGAATTTTATGTGCTGTATGTTGGACGTTGTCTTGGGGCAAGCTGCGTATTTTTGGTCGGCTGTTCTATCTATGTTTTTTAACGGCTGGGCATCCGAGGTAAGTGGTATCATGTCCAGACTTATTTAAAGATATTGTTTTTATTTAGTTATTCTAGTGGTTCAAAAATCTTATGTTTACAATATTATTTCCAGTATTCTGCCCGGAAATTAAATAACCAACGGCTGTTTTGGACTGTTGAGTCGTCGACGGGAGCCACAAGGTGGCGTTGATTTAGTTGGTGTTGATTTTCTCGGCGACGCCAGTTTTCCCCGGGAGCCGGGCAGTGTCATCACCTACTCCGCATGCACTTCAAGCTAAGCTAGACTGACAAGCGTCTATATTTTGTATATATTTAGTTTTCTTCACTGCGTTCGCCGGTTGTACCTACGATTTAGTTATTATTATTTTTAAGTTTAGTTTAAATTTCCAAATTGTACGTCAACGACCGAGCTGACTCCGGATCGCAAACAAGATCAGAACTTTATGTGGCTCCAATGCACTTCATTTTCTTTTTTACGCCACCGTCATTTAACCGTAGAACGTAGCTGCTTTTAGTTTAGTGTACTTATGTTGTTTAGTTAGTTTCTATTTTATTTAGTGTGGCTGATAGAAGTAGTTCGGCAACAATATTGTGTGTTTTGTTATTTTAAAATTTAGGAGGTTAACCCTCTCACTGTGCACGGATGAAATTTCCCTCCGTAATGTTACGGGGCATAAAAAATACCTTTAATTTTACCCACGCGAGCTTTGATGCCAGTCAGCTGTGGATCAACGACCTGTTAAATAATTAATTCTTTTTTACGTTTTAACTTTCTTGTAAATATAGCGAGTAAATTCTTTTTTACGTTTTATCTGTTTTTTTTTTGTGTAAATAAAAGTGTAAATAATTAAATTTAAATAGTATCGTGAAGTGGCTTTTTTTATAAGTTTATGCTACAAAAATGGCGCCCGAATAAAAAGGTTTGTTGTTTATTATGAATAATAATTAAATTTGACTTGATATTTTGCTCATTTTTTAGAGGGGGGTGGGGTCCGCTAACGCGTTCATTTTCTATTTTCAGATATTTCCTGCTAATAATATTTTTTGCCTCAGCCAACTGTACCAGCCAGTCTCTCTGACTTGTCGCGTATATTCAGCGGTCAACCGCAAGTTTTCGTCTTCGAAACCTGACTGGATTTTATTTTCTCTCTGCGTTATTTAAACAAAACAATATATAATTTTTTTTTAATTTGCAACCGTCCTTCATTTGTTTGTATATTGAAGTGTAGCCGTTTAATTTATTTCCGTTTTTCCTTTCTCTAGTTAAGTCTTTCTCATGAAGTTAAGTCAATGTAATAATAGTTATTATTTCATTTTTGTTGAGTATTAAAATTCCTTTTTGCGATTTTCTGGTTTTTGTGTCAATACCTTGCAGCCTAAAATGGATGACCCAAGCGAGTCACCTATTCGGGAAACGCCACGTCGCTTCTCTAATCCCTTTGTTCCGTCTCCACGCGTATTGGAACCGCATTCGTACGATGACGAGCTACCGGCGCCGAATTCGCGCGACTTACCACAACCACCTCCTGCACATGCGTTCTTTCAAACAAACCACGAGTCTTTGAGCAAATGGAACTTGTCATTTTCAGGAAAGTCCTGCGTACGCGAATTTTTTGCGCGAGTCGAAGAAGAAGGTATAGCTCGTGGATTTACCCCTGCCTACGTTGTCCGACGGTTTCATGAGTTGTTGTCAGATAGCGCCTTGAAGTATTTTCGCTCGATTCGACAACCAGGACTGTCTTATGCAGAACTTAAGGCCGCGTTTATTAGGACTTTTGACGTGGCAGATTATGATTTTAAAGTCGAGCGACAACTCCGTACTTATCGACAGGGTGAACATCTATCAGTAGTTGACTTTGTAATTGACATTAGGGATCTGAATTCAAAGTTGAGGAACCCGATCTCAGAAGGTGATTTGTTCACTATTATCAAGTACGGACTGCACCCTCGTTACCATGCGTGTCTTGCGACTAATATTGTAAGAGACGTGGACGCTCTTCTAGAAATAGCCAGGAATTTCGAAACTTTCTCGGAACCTTCTTCGGCAGTTATCGCTCCAGTTGATGTGGCACCTTCTCACGTTATCTGCTTGAAATGCAAGTCAACGGGCCATCACTTTCGTTTGTGTCCCAACGTTGCTGATCCTGTCTGTTTTCGGTGTAATCGTGTTGGCGCCATCACTCGTGACTGTCCGCAATGTAATCAAGCCTCAAATTCAAAAAACTAGATAACGGCGCACCAGCAGGTCCAGTGGTGTTGCCGCTAGTTGTCAATAACTCCTTAGATAATCGTTTGTACATTGAAATTTCCATAGCCGGGAGCAACGTGAAAGCTTTATTGGATTCCGGCGCTCAAGCTTCTCTTATTGATGTGGCCCTTTTGTCTAATCTTGGCATATCTTATTCTACGGATATCCAGCCGTCAGTGGTATCGACTGACAATTCACCCATTCGTATTTTAGGTGGTGTGGACATTCCTATTTATTTTAATGGTTCTTCGATTGCCCATCCCTGCCTGGTAAGCCGTAGGTTACCAACGCAATTTATCCCCGGTATTGAATTTTGGAAATCTTTTGGTTTGACTAATATTTTGAGTCAGGCTTTTAAGAGTGATACAGCTGGTAAGCTCTTTGTTCCGGCTGGTCCTCATTCAGGAAGTCAACCGCATAGTGTTTGTGAGGCTCGTTACATCCACCCGCGTCATGTCTTGACTGTGGAGCAGGAAACCAAGCTTCAGTCTGCGATTGAGTATTTCGAGGAAATTTCTTCTGAGAAAATTGGTTTGGGTTGTACATCGTGGTTGTCACATAAGATAGAGACCGTTGGACCGCCTATTCTTCAACGCTACTACCCTTTATCTCCTGCTAAGCTTAAAACTCTGAACGAGGAGGTGGATAAGATGTTGGAGTTAGGTGTGATTCGTCCTTCTCGGTCACCGTGGGCAAGTCCTGTCGTAATGGTCACGAAGAAAGATGGCAGTGTTCGTTTTTGTGTTGATAGCCGAAAACTTAATAGCGTTACTGTGCGGGATTCTTATCCCCTTCCTAGGGTTCAGGATATTTTAGACAATCTTAGGGGTGCCAAGTACTTGACGTCCCTTGATTTCAAAAGTGCTTTTTGGCAAATTCCCCTTGCTGACAAGGCTAGTTGTGAAAAGACTGCCTTCATTGTGCCGCAGCGGGGTCTGTTCGAATTTGTCCGTTTACCTTTTGGTTTAACCAATGCCGCGTCCGAAATGCAGCGTTTGACAGATCTTATTGTCAATTTTGAGTTTACTCCTGAATCAGATGACTTTGTTTTCGGGTATGTAGATGACCTAATCCTGGTTTCTCGTGATTTCGAGAGTCATTTACGCCTCATTCGTAAGGTTCGGGACCGACTGAAGGAAGCTGGCCTCTCAGTAAACCTTGAAAAATGTGAGTTCTGTAGATCCGAACTCAGGTATCTTGGTTATATAGTGAATGAACAGGGTCTTCAAACCGACCCACAGTGCCAAATAATGCCACATTTTTCGCCATGGACAACCTGATACAGAATTGGTTAGAACTTATCATTAGAAACCTCGGAATATACTACAACAGGTAGCTATAGTGTTTATTTTCCAACTTATTCATGTTGGTAAAGTGACTTAATTTTCGGGCAAAAGAAAATCAAAGTAATCCATCTCTTCAACTTTAAGAAATATTTTGAATTATAATGTTTAAAACGTAATATTGATCGTAGCTTTATGTATAGAAATGATTTACAACCTTCTACAGGCATTAGAAGTCAAGATATTAACTATTTTAGTTTTTTTGTTTTTATTTTTTTCCTCCCAAACGGGCAAGTAGTGGCTGATAATTTTGATATGGGAAGTACCTCTGAGTGTCCTAAACATGTGATATTAAAATGGGTGCGGTAGCTCGTGGGGTCTTCAAGATACATGCCAATAAAACTTTTTGTCAGGGCTGCCAAAATAATTCGATCAAATTTTCGGTTAATTAATTTTTATGAAAACATTCATAGGAACTTTCTTTTCTACTTACTTTACAAATAATCACAACATTTTAATTTAAAAAATATATAATAAAACAAAAATATTATTCCGGTTTCATAAAACGTAGGTACGAAAACAACTTCTTTAATTTTACATATGCTGGTGTCCGGAAATCCCGCTCTTCCATCAATAGAATATAATAGAAAAAAACCAAAACAAATAATACTATAAGTATGTATACATATTATGTATACAAATATGTCTATGTTGAAGATTAAAAAGATTCGTCACTTTTGGAGTCACTTAGAGTCAATGTTGGTGTTAAGGTTCAAAAGAGACGAACATTTTTCATGCCACGGCTGTACCAACAAGACGGCTGCCTAAACCTTACCCTTCACCGACTAGACCGCAAGATTATAGTGATTATTAACTAACATCATTAGTTGAACATTGCGGCGAACAAATTAAAAGGGCAATACATGTATCAATGAATGAGTCACTTATGTATTTTCTGGTTATTTACAATAAACATGTGGACAAAAAGTAAGATACAAATTTACAATAAACAACGCCATCAGCAGGATGACTACTTAATTTCCTTAAGGTACTTAAATTCTAATAAACATGCGATCATTGTGGTGTGAATATTGGAGATGAAAAAGTAAAAGAAGGTCAGAACGGCAAAATTTGTGAGTCTAGTTATGTTACAAATGTATTTAAGACATTTTCAGATTTCTAACATATGTAGGTAAGGATGTGTCCCTACAATCACTACATATTATAAAACAAAGCCTTTAAAACTACGCATCATATTCATTAAGATTACCACCTGTTTTTTTAAAAACCTTCCCTATGAATAAACTCGGCCGACTTAGCCGAAAATTGAATTCTAATAGAATGTCTAATTTCAAAAGAAAAGACGGTTTGCCACTTACTACCGGCTTGGGAGCCGGTTTTACATCTTATCAAGGGTCAAGCAAGACACAAGAGTTGAACCCCTGGGCCTCGAACGGTGTAAATTGAATTAGTGTTTAAGGAAGTATATGTAGAGAATTTGTTTAAAAGTATATCCCGGCAGTTCTTTCTTCTCAGTAAGCCTTATAGCGAACCGCAGGGCATTAATTTTTTTATTTTAAAATATCTACATATTTTAAAATAAAAAAATAATGCCCTTCTGGCTCATGTATAACTGTATACTTTTTTATATTTCAATCGTATTTTTGCAGCAATCTGTCAGATAAGAAACACTGTCAAAATTAAAAGAACCCATCATACGAAATAATGTCAAAATGTATACAGGCCATCATTTTACGAAAAGGAATTTGCAGACACATATTAATATAAGATTTATAATAGATCTATATAAGTATTTACACATTATGCGTATCGTCGTCTAGTACCCATGGTACAAGCTTTACTTAGTTTGGGACTAGGTCGATTTCTGTATGATTGTCCCTTAATATTTACATATAAAAATCTTTATTAAAAATAGTCTTTCAAAATAACCTTGAACAAGTAACCTATAACTAAATGAAACCAATCTTACATGTAATAACAAAAAAACAACATTTAAAGCCCTTACTTCATTCAGGTCTTCGCAATCCTCCTAATATAAATATTCGGGTACAATGGTTTTAAGTATACTAAAAAGTATACCTAACACAACAAAATAAACAATAAGGAAATTTACATATTAATTTAATGTCCAATTTAAAATACTGATTTATACACAAAGGTAATAATTTGTAAGGTTCAAATAATTAATAACATTATTACTATTCAGTCAAATAGTATTGACCGAAAAGTATCAACCCTAGACAATGATATTTTTATCAAAACCGAAGTTGATATTTCTTCGAGACCCCACGAGCTACGGCGCCCATTTTAATATCACATGTTCAGGACACTCAGAGGTACTTCCCATATCAAAATTATCAGCCACTACTTGCCCGTTTGGGAGAAAAAAAATAAAAACAAAAAAACTAAAATAGTTAATATCTTGACTTCTAATGCCTGTAGAAGGTTGTAAATCATTTCTAAACATAAAGCTACGATCAATATTACGTTTTAAACATTATAATTAAAAATATTTCTTAAAGTTGAAGAGATGGATTACTTTGATTTTCTTTTGCCCGAAAATTACGTCACTTTACCAACATGAATAAGTTGGAAAATAAACACAATAGCTACCTGTTGTAGTATATTCCGAGGTTTCTAATGATAAGTTCTAACCAATTCTGTATCTAGGTTATATATATATAGGTTGTCCATGGCGAAAAATGTGGCATTATTTGGCACTGTGCGACCCTAAAAAGCTAGAGGCTATTAGTGACTATCCTACACCCACCAGTGCTAAGACCTTACGTGCCTTTATCGGGATGTGCTCTTATTACCGACGATTCGTGGAAAATTTCTCGACCATTATAGCCCCACTTACTAGATTGATCGGAAAAAGGAAAGGTCGTGATCATATCCTTTGGGATGATGACGCCGAACAAGCTTTTAATAGGCTTAAGGCGGCCTTACTCAGTGCTCCGGTGGTGGCTTGTCCCGATTTTTCTAAACCTTTTATTCTGCAGTGCGACGCGAGTAAGGTTGGTCTCGGGTCCGTTTTGGCTCAGGTTTTTGATGGCGAGGAACGTCCAGTGGCATATTATTTTCGTTTGTTTACCAAACCTGAAATGAATTATAGTACGTCTGAACGTGAACTCTTGGCAGTGTTGGATTCAATCAAACACTTCCGCGGTTACCTAGATGGCGTCAGGTTTAAGATCGTCACAGATCATATCGCGTTGAAGTGGTTGATTACTCTTGACAATCCCTCTGGTAGACTTTCCCGCTGGGCTACTATGATTTCTCAATTCAATTTTGAAATTGAACATCGAAAGGGTGTCTTAAACGTCGTTCCTGATGCGCTGTCTAGGCGACAAGTGGGCTTAGTCTCCTTCGTTAGGGGCGTAGAACCTACACCCGATCCCTGGTTTGAAAGAGTTTACAACGGTGTGGTTGAGTTACCCCGTATGTTTCAGGCATATACGATCCGTGACGGATTGCTGATGCGTAAGATGGCTGTTGATAATCCGTTAGCTCCGAACCCTTGGAGGAGAGTGCTTCCATCCACTAAGGTTCGTGAAGCTATAGCCGAGGTCCATGAACGATTCCCCAACGTGCATCCTGGAGTTATGAAGACTTATATGAAGATGAGGGAACTTTACTATTGGCCGAATATGTTTCGTGATGTCTCCGAGGCGCTGTCCGAATGCCAGATCTGTAAAGCTTACAAGATCGCTAATACGCGACCGCGCGGCCAGCGTTTGTATCCAAGGTCCGTCTCTGCTCCCATGGATTTGTTGTCAATTGACTTGATTGGTCCGTTGCCAGCAGCGTATTATGGATTCCGGTACATACTCACCATGGTAGATGTATTCACAAAGTTCGTGTGGTTAGTTCCTCTAAAAAAGGTTGACGCTAGGTCAATCTCTAACGCCTTGGAATCGGAGGTAATTCTGCGGTATGGTGCACCGGGCAACGTTTTATGCGACAACGCTACAGTGTTCAGGAGTGATAGATTTGGAACTTTCCTTGCGTTTTACGATATTCCCCCTCCGTGTTTTACTCCCTATTATTCCCCACAAGCAAATGTTGTTGAACGATACAACCAATGCGTCATCACCACACTGAGCATTCTGGTGGCCGATGATAATCGTAGTTGGGCTAGACAACTCCCTAGGGTTTCCTTGTATTTGAACTCTTGTATCAATCTGGCAACTTCTTTTTCGCCAAACTTTCTGATGTACGGTCGAGAAGTAACCACAGCTCGTGAGCGCGTTGGAGCCCAGCCTGAGGTCCGCAATTTGGACCTGAGTCGGGGTGAGCGTGCAGCTAATTTGGAAACTTTAAGGGAAGTCTATGCGAAAGTTGCTGACGCAATGGTTCTGGCCTTTCAGAGAAATTCTGACAGGTATAATTCGGGAAGGGGACCCGTTTTGATGCGTGTTGCAGACGTTGTCTGGCGTCGCAATTTCCACAGAGGAACAGCTGACGAGGAGAGGGGTGGAAAATTTGCGCCACGTTTCACTGCGTGTCGTGTGCTCCGCGTCGTTTCTCCTCAAGTCTATGAATTGAAGGATCTTGATTCTCCGCATGTTGGGACTTACCACGTTAAGGATATCTTAAAGTAGTTTGGGAACTAACAATCTTATTGTTTCTCGGTTTCTTCTCCTACCTGGATGACTTTTGTCGTTCTGGACCGCGTCAATGCCACCAGTGGAGGGAGATCGATGTTAACAGTTTTTATTTTATCGTCTCAGTTATTGTTAGGGTTGTCACTTTGTTTTTTTTTGTTTTGGTGGGAGGATAGCTGCAGCATAATACGCTGCATACTTACCTTTTTTCATCAACCGCATGCTAACCTCCTTTGTGGTACTGGCCATTAACAATAAGTTTATGTTTTTATTTTGAAAATTTCGTTCGTGTCAAATTAGTTTTCTGTTGACGGGTTGTCATGGAAAAGATTATTGGTTTTTCTGATTTGTTACTTCGTGGCGCTTTGAGAAGTAATTTTCAGTAAATTATATTTGATTGTAGCCTGGAATTTTATGTGCTGTATGTTGGACGTTGTCTTGGGGCAAGCTGCGTATTTTTGGTCGGCTGTTCTATCTATGTTTTTTAACGGCTGGGCATCCGAGGTAAGTGGTATCATGTCCAGACTTATTTAAAGATATTGTTTTTATTTAGTTATTCTAGTGGTTCAAAAATCTTATGTTTACAATATTGTTTCCAGTATTCTGCCCGGAAATTAAATAACCAACGGCTGTTTTGGACTGTTGAGTCGTCGACGGGAGCCACAAGGTGGCGTTGATTTAGTTGGTGTTGATTTTCTCGGCGACGCCAGTTTTCCCCGGGAGCCGGGCAGTGTCATCACCTACTCCGCATGCACTTCAAGCTAAGCTAGACTGACAAGCGTCTATATTTTGTATATATTTAGTTTTCTTCACTGCGTTCGCCGGTTGTACCTACGATTTAGTTATTATTATTTTTAAGTTTAGTTTAAATTTCCAAATTGTACGTCAACGACCGAGCTGACTCCGGATCGCAAACAAGATCAGAACTTTATGTGGCTCCAATGCACTTCATTTTCTTTTTTACGCCACCGTCATTTAACCGTAGAACGTAGCTGCTTTTAGTTTAGTGTACTTATGTTGTTTAGTTAGTTTCTTTTTTATTTAGTGCGGCTGATAGAAGTAGTTCGGCAACAATATTGTGTGTTTTGTTATTTTAAAATTTAGGAGGTTAACCCTCTCACTGTGCACGGATGAAATTTCCCTCCGTAATGTTACGGGGCATAAAAAATACCTTTAATTTTACCCACGCGAGCTTTGATGCCAGTCAGCTGTGGATCAACGACCTGTTAAATAATTAATTCTTTTTTACGTTTTAACTTTCTTGTAAATATAGCGAGTAAATTCTTTTTTACGTTTTATCTGTTTTTTTTTTGTGTAAATAAAAGTGTAAATAATTAAATTTAAATAGTATCGAAAATAATTAAAATTTTAATATTATCGTGAAGTGGCTTTTTTTTATAAGTTTATGCTACAATACCAACTAACTGAATGTTGCGTGCCAAACCACGCCGAACTATGAGTTGAAGCCAGGTTCATTCACCTTTGCTCATATGTTTTATCTCTTTTCTACACTGTGATGTGTTACCATGTTATTTATAAAAAAAACCCTATTTTTTATAGTAATACGAATTATCGGGCATTTCCTAATATATTTTTTTATAAAACTTTCTAGTATAGGAGTATACTATAACAACACTAATAATAAAGAAATATCGCCGATATGTCAGAATTGTCAAAAGTCATTCACCAATTCAGTAAAATTTTTCGTGAAATAAACGTATTTCGTCGATTTACTTGGGTAATGCGCTATGTATTGCATAGTAAAGCATTGTTAGAGTAATTGGAGGCAGAAATCCGACACAAAATTTTATAGGTGAGTACTTATTTTACGAAAATGTTCAACAATCTTACTAGCAATCAATTTTCCTCTATTTTTGCTTGTAAGCTTTGTTAGTATTTATTCAAGAACCCCACGAATAGGTTTATAATGATAAGTTAGAAGTATATTTTGTTTATTTGGAGTTAACCCTTAACCACCTACCTCCCGTCTCACAGACTCATTCAAACCTAAAATTGTTAACATACTTATGTGTGAGCATCCTACAAACGGTTGTGTCCTTGTACCTTCTCCCCTCCTGCCTCAGTGCCGCGTCGTCGCTCGACAAGGTCGGTCGTGCACGCATTTCATTTTGGTGAGCATATTACTGTCTCCGACCGTATCTGAGACGGGTGGTAGGTGGTTACGTGACTATGGATAGTTTGTTTCTTTACTTAGCCGATCGCTTAGTCAGGTTGGTAGTGATTGGAAGTGCGGAAAACCTGTTCTACTTGTGACCCGAAGAAAAAAAGGGACCCAGTACGAATGTTTCTAATGCAAAAAATCTATTTGCCTAGAATTTGCAAACAAACTACATTCACGGCCGCGAAGAAATCGAATAAATTGGTGGTCTGCAATTTTATTAAAATATTTCCTTTATTTTACGACGCGTTTGGCTCGGTTTGTAGACACCTGCCTACTGAGCCGGCGGTCCCGGGTTCGAATCCCGGCCGGGGCAAATATTTGTGTGATGAACTTGAATATTTGAGCTTGGGTCATGGTTGTTCTATGTATTTAAGTATATATTTATCTATATAAGTACGTATATCGTCGTCTAGTACCCATAACACAAGCCTTCTTGAGCTTAATTTGGGACTAGATCGATTTGTGTGAGGTTGTCCGATATTTATTTATTTATTTAAATCCCACGGCAAAACCTCCTGGCTTCATTCTGCCTCGAAAACAATGGTGCCAGATCAACAGGCTCAGAACTGGGAGTGGGCGATCCCGAGACTTCCTCTACAGATGTAGTTGGAGAGACTCACAGTATAACGGTGACCCTGCAGACTTGTTTGTCCTCAGTAACCACGCAATTCATTGGATAAAAGATCTTGAATTTAACTTATAATTGTATATAAATGACTATATAATGGGAAAAAAAATATTACAAGAAAACATTAAAAAAAAAACAAATAAACTTATATACAAAAAGGCGGCTAAAACTATTAGAAGTATGATGCTATATGAATAAATTAAAATAAATAATAAGTACTATAGGTACTTACTGTTGTGACACAGTCAAATGCCCTATAATTCGCTTATATATAAAGGGATTCATCGGAATAACACTCGAATAATCTTTATGCCTTTAGGACGCAACTCAAAAAATTGATGATAAATTAATGTTATACAGCCGTAACTCCAAAGTGGCTGTCTTGCAGGGAGTCAACTGACAATTTTTGGTCAGATCCATAAGGCCACTTGTGGAAAAAAGGCTTTTAAGGACACTTTTTCTTATATCTCTCGAAATAAGGTCGTAAATTAGACAATTCTGAATACGAATCAGCAATAATCAAAAAAAAAATTTTTTTGAGATGTGGCCGTATAGCAGGCAAGGGGCGATAAGTACTGCACCACCAGGTCAGCAATCATTGTTTTATGAAAAAAAAGATTGTGAATTTAAAAGAATATTTTTCACCAGGGTACGGGTGAGGACGAACCACCAGCGAAGCGTCGCTGTCTACGAAACTTCAACATGCAAGTCAAAATAAAATCTGCACGTCAAATTGAGTTAAAAAAAACCTAAAAAAATCCTTCACTAAAAAAGAAAAATTGATGATTTGTCTTCGGTGATTGAGGCAATACACCAGCCAATCGGAAATCAAAAACATTTTGAATGGAAATTACGCAAACATTTTTGAGGTTATAGGTTATAGGTTATTAACATTATAGGTTCAATTGTGCCTGTACCCCAAGCTAGTTCGGATTTTGATATAATAATTATTAATTTGGATATAATGTCGTCTTTGCTTCTTTCACCGTCATTTACATGCCTTGTCAAATTGCATAACCTCATGGTTTCTGCTGCATGAGTATGATGGGCTATTAGGTCCAGGTTTTCTGTATTTTTTATTGCGTGATACTAATGTCTTGTTTGATTCAACGGATAATTTATTTATTTAAACTTTATTGCACAAAAGAAAAACTTAACGTACAAAAGGCGAACTTAATGCCATGCGGCATTCTCTACCAGTCAACCTTAGGGCAAAGCAGAGAAATTGTAGGCGGTGCATCAAACAAAATAATTACACATAATTAAAATACTCATACTATTATAGCTACATACATATGAATAATAAACATACATATACATATAAATAGATACATACATAAATATATACGACGATGAAACAAACCAAGCAGATATACTATGAGACTTCAGTTCTGCCAGCAAAGAAACTTCGCACGGCCCTTTTAAATGCCAACTTACTCGGAGCCTGTTTGATTGTGAGAGGAAGACCGTTCCAGAGGCGAGCCACTTGCAAGGAGAAAGAATTAGACATGAAACCAGTACGGTGAAGAGGAATAGAAAGGGCAAGATTGCCGGAAGAACGAAAATTACGGTTACGAGTGGATTCAACATAGCAGAAAAAGGTTTTCAGGTATTCAGGAGCTTATGGATCATTGAGTATTGAAAAGAGAGTGCAGAGCATACGAAGAGGGCGCTGCAGTCACACTGTTTACATCGGCTCCACGATTTATCACGTATTAAAATTAATAGACGGCAAGTGTTCTTCTCAAAATGTTGTGAAAAAGATAGTTATCGTCACAATTCACCAGGATAATCAATAGTGAACGAAAACATTAAAGTGTAAAAGTGTTAAAGTACAAGAAAACAAAAACTTATGATAACGGTCAGTGACTCTTTTGACGTTTAAGTACCTGTGTAAAGATGGTTTTCAACAGAAACTACTTACAAAAGTGACACGCTGTTCCTTCAGGACTGTAAATTAGTGAAGGAAAGAAGATTACTCGCGAAAAATTTACTTTGACTGATCATTGAACTTACCCTTAAAACAAAAAAATAACAAACAATTACCTACATTATTTACTGTTGAAAGTGCTGTGCTGTGTTTATACACTTTATCGGAGTGACTAATCAATGCATCTTTTTAGAAAAAGGACAATATAAAAACTTATAATTGGTTTTGTGATATTTTAACATTAAAAAAGAAACTTCAAACCTCGGTATAATAAGCGCCATCTGTCAACGAGTAGCAACGCTTCAAACCATAGCTACTTAATTGATCAATTACTCTATATTCACCGCTAGATGGCGCAAAAAACCAATCAAAGAAATCAGCATATCGATCGAAGCGCTACTGGACACTAGAGGGCGCGGATATCAAACCGGCACTTTCTAAATATTATTAATAATCAACCACCAATCACAACATGGAACAGTTAACAGCCCTGGTTCTAAATATACAGGCTAAGCTTGAAGCACAATCCAACGAAATACGTGATGTAAAAGAGAGCATCAATAGAAACTTTGATGAAAAATTCGGCATTTTGGAGTCAAAGTATATCGACTTGAAAAAACAGTAGACGAGCAGGAGATACGCATACAGAACTTTGACAGAGTTTTAAGGAAGAGGAATGTATTATTTTTCGGAGTAGATGAAAATGAAAAAAGTTATTTTTCTCTACTCAAGATCATACTTAGTATTATAAACAAAACAATGGGGATTCACTGCACTAAGGAAAACATCGAAGAAGTTAGACGCCTAGGAAAAAAATCTGAAAAAATTAGGCCGGTTGTTGTAACTTTCACAACAGTTACCATGAAAATTGAATTACTGCAAAAGAAAAAAACATTAAATGACACAGCGTATTATATAAAAGAAGATTTTCCTCCAGAAGTGCTGGAAGAACGAAAAAGGCTTGCAGACCAGCTAGCAGATGAAAGAAGCAAGGGAAATATAGCTTTCCTGAGATACAATAAACTGATAGTCAAAACAACAACAAATCAAGACTCAAACCACAACAACAACCACAAGAAAAGACCTCTTTCTGAATCACCAGAAAATAAAGGAACATCTTCTTCTAAAAACAAATCTTCTACAAAAATAGCAAAGAAACATAGCCAAAATATACAACAATACATGACGAGAAACCACAGTGATAGCGAAAAAAATAGAGAAATCTCTTTCAACAACATTCCCGAAAGCTCTACAAGCAGCAGCAAGACGCCAGCAGCCCAACACACGCCTAATTGCTGCTGACATAAGGCGGCCTCTTCTCCAAGTACCCCAATCCGGCCGGTCACCGTGGGGTCTCACGACCGAAACCCTCCCCTCCAGCAACTCTTCATCTGCACATATAATGCTAGATCACTCCTATCTGATGCTAAGTTTAAATACGACATAATTGGCCTGTCAGAGATAAGAAAAACTGGCTACAATATCTCAGAAGACGAAAAGCACATTTTCTGCTACTACGGCGAAACCAAAGGGCTATACGGCGTCGGATTTTTGTTAAAGAAATACTTG
The DNA here is from genome assembly GCA_947623375.1 of Apotomis capreana. Taxonomy (NCBI): domain Eukaryota; kingdom Metazoa; phylum Arthropoda; class Insecta; order Lepidoptera; family Tortricidae; genus Apotomis; species Apotomis capreana. The sequence goes on from OX392505.1 coordinate 23,682,851, forward strand.
AAACAATACATAGACAGTTTTATTGCAATATCGGAAAGAATCTGTATTCTAAATCTGAATTTCAACGCAACAGCTCTATCAATTATACAAGCATACGCACCGACATCAAGCGCCAACGACTCCGAAATTGAATCCTTTTATACTTTACTTCAACAAGCCCAAAATAGAAGTGGCAAGAACGTTATATTAATGGAAGATTTCAATGCCCGCGTTGGGCAACGTCTAGCCGGTGAATCACGCGTACTAGGTCCATACTGCTACGGAAAAAGAGATCAACGAGGCGAAAAACTGTTACAATACGCACTAGAAAACAACCTTGTCATTACTAACAGTATATTCAAGAAGAAAACTAAAAGAATGTGGACATGGATTTCGCCTACTAGCAGAAAAAGCCAAATAGACTATATTCTCACAAACACAAGAAAACAATTTAGAAACATGGAAATAATTGACAACTTCAATTTCTCCAGTGACCATCGACTTTTAAGAGGAACCTACTTACTATTGGGTCCACAAAAAAGTAGAGCTACATACAAAAGCAAAATCCCCACTTTAAAAAGCGCTCAAGAGGAAAATCTTTTCGTAGAAAATGTTAAACACCATATCGAAAGATTAGAGCTAAATAACACTGAAGAACTAGAAGTTTCTTACTCAAAAATCAAAAAGGCAATAACGGAGAGCCTCAATTCGGTAAAAATTTCGTACCAAAAAGCAGAGCCTACAAAAATTATTTCAGACGAGACACAAACTCTACTAAAAAGAAGACAAGAGCTACAACACAAGAAGCCACGGTCCAGAGAAGAAAAGCATGAACTCGGCTACCTATATAAACACGTCCACAGACTTATAAAGAGAGACTACCAAGCTCATCGACTTAACATATTCGAAAAACATTTAACATCCTCAGGAAGTATAAAGAAAGGTCTCAAGGAAGTCAACAAATCGAAGCCATGGATTACCAACCTTACGGATGCGTCGTGTGGTAATAAGCTCTACTCAAGATCAAAAATTATTGAAACAGCAACAGAATTTTACAAGAACCTATATTCCCAAGGAAATTCTAGCTCATCTTCAGACGCAACGAAGCCAGCCGAACTGACAACAGTGTTGACCAACAATGCTCATATAGACAGGTTTATTGAATACGACGTAATCAAAAAGATAGAGTCACTGAAAAAAGACAAGAGTTGCGGCCCCGACGGCATTAACAACGAAGCAATAAAGACTGCAAGATTCTTATTAGCTCCACCTTTGACAACGCTTTTCAATAAAATCCTGGACGCAAGAAAAATCCCCGAAGAGTGGGCTATTTCTGAAATTATCCTGCTCTACAAAAAAGGAAACCCGGCTGACATTGGCAACTATCGGCCTATCAGCTTACAACCTACATTTTACAAACTTTTCACCTCCATGATAGAGCACAATATTTCAAAATTCACTGAAGAGCATCAACCAGTGGAGCAGGCCGGTTTCAGGAAAGGCTTCTCTACTATGGATCACATACAGGTTCTGGATCAAATTATAGAGAAGTACCAAGAACAAAGATGCCCCCTGTATTTAGCATTTATTGACTACGCAAAGGCATTTGACTCTATCTCACATTCAAGCATGTGGACCTCTCTCAGAGAATGCAACGTGAGTACTGAATTAATAGAACTAATACAAGATATTTACTCTAAAAGCGTCAGTAGAGTAAAATTAGATCGATTAGGATCCGAAATAAACATATGTAGAGGGGTAAGACAAGGCGACCCACTATCACCACGAATATTTATCACTGTATTGCAAAGCATAATGAGCAAGCTAAATTGGTCTAAGAAAGGTATAAATATAAAAGGACGTTTTTTGAATAACTTGAGATTTGCCGACGACATAGTACTTTTTTCGGAATCAGCCGCACAACTTCAGTCAATGATCGAAGATATATACTCAGTCAGCCACGATATCGGTCTTGAACTGAACACAGATAAAACAAAACTCATGACAAATCACGTTCAATACCCTATCGAAGTAAACAGTATACAACTAGACTATGTTGATAGCTATGTTTATTTAGGTAAACAAATATCGTTCAGCAATTCCAGACATCGAGACGAAATAAATAGACGCATACAAATGTCCTGGAACAAAATATTGGAGTTACAAAGAACTGCTAAAATCTAACTTACCATTACAGCTTAAAAAGAAAGTACTAGACGCATGTATATTACCATGCCTGTCATATGGATGTCAAACATGGATTCTAAATACTTTCACAAAAAATAAGATTAACGCTTGCCAAAGAAGCATGGAAAGGAGTATACTTAATTTAAAACTCAAAGATAAAAATAAAAACGTAGAGATAAGGAAGAAAACCAAAGTTATTGATGCTCTAACATACTGCAAAAAGTTAAAATGGCGCTGGGCTGGTCGCATAGCACGTATGAGTGCAAAGAAATGGACAAAAGCAGCAACGGCATGGGCCGGCCCACCCGGAAAGCGGAAAAGAGGAAGGCCGCTAGAGAGATGGTCTGACGAAATATCGAAAGTAGCGGGAAGAAATTGGATAACTACAGCCAAAGATAGAGACAAATGGAAGGAGATGGAGGAGGCCTATACTCGGGAAGAGGTCCTTAGTAGCTAAATAAACTTGATAAAATGTAAATAAATTTTAATTTAATGAGTTGAATTATAAAGAAAATAATATTTTTTTTAATTGTAAATATGCATGAATCAGTTATTAAGGAATAAATGGCTTTATTATTATTATTATTCACTCATTTAATCTTGTTTCTTAGGATAGGTATTTTTTACAATAAATTTATATAAAAAGTAAAATATAAAAAATACATTACAAATATAAACACATTATAAAAAAAACCTAACCTAGGGTGCCGCCGGCAACGGGGCAGGGCCCAGGCTACCGGCGGTTAGGGCTGCAGAGAGAGGAACCTCCTGACAATGCGCGCCGTGTCCAGGAGTACCGCCTTCTGTATCTGACCCTTGATCCAGCCATCTAGCGAGAGTCTCTTAAGATGTTTGTCGAGACTTCGCTATAAGACCGTTCGCCGAAACGATTATCGGGACAATGATCGTCGAGTCAACATCCCACATGGCGGTCACCTCGTGAGCCAAGTCAAGGTACTTGCTGAGTTTGTCCTTCTCGGCTTTCACGAGGTTCTCGTCATGTGGGATGGTGATGTCGACGAGCACTGCCTGGCGCTTGGATCGATCTACCAACACGATATCAGGCTTATTGGCTACAATAGTCCTGTCCGTGATGATAGATCGATCCCAATAGAGCGTGGCACGACCATTCTCGAGAACTGGCATCGGTGCGTACTTATAGTACGGCACCTCAGACCCCACAAGACCGTATCGAAGAGCAAGTTGCTGGTGAATGATCCTGGCTACTTGGTTATGTCTATGCAAGTACTCGCCGTTAGCAAGATGAGAACAACCGGAGATTATATGCCTGAGTGACTCGCCGGGACGGCGGCATGCCCGACAAATGTCGACCGTACCGTCCTTCAGGATATATCTCCGGTAATTGTTCGTCATCATTACTTCGTCCGCAATTGCACAGACAAAACCTTATTATTATTATTATTATACTATGAGACTTCAGTTCTGCCAGCAAAGAAACTTCGCACGGCCCTTTTAAATGCCAACTTACTCGGAGCCTGTTTGATTGTGAGAGGAAGACCGTTCCAGAGGCGAGCCACTTGCAAGGAGAAAGAATTAGACATGAAACCAGTACGGTGAAGAGGAATAGAAAGGGCAAGATTGCCGGAAGAACGAAAATTACGGTTACGAGTGGATTCAACATAGCAGAAAAAGGTTTTCAGGTATTCAGGAGCTTATGGATCATTGAGTATTGAAAAGAGAGTGCAGAGCATACGAATATTGCGTCGTTGACGGATGGGAAACCAGCTAAGCTGAGAGCGGTAAGAAGAAACGTGATCATATTTACGGAGACAGAAAATAAAGCGAATACAATTATTAAGAAGTCGATCCAACTTATCAAGAAGATCCTCATTTAAGTCCGGATAACAAACATAATTCGCATTAAAGTGATTTTGTAAAGGCTGTATACACTAATTTCGGGTATTTTTTGCTAGCTTTTGATAGTAATCGTGTGAAATTGATCCATTCATTTACTTTTTCTTTGATATATAGTTTTTGTTCATTTTTGTTTCCGATGACACCGCCCAGAAAGCGGTGATAGGTTACTATCTTAACCCCTAAATTTTCAAATAATCTCTTTGCCTCTTCGCTGGATATATTTTTTATTATAAGAGCTTTTTGAGGGTTCCGAGAAGTAACCGAAAACCCGTTGAAGTATCTGCTAACATTGAAACTGTCTCAAGACAATTTAGAAACATTTTTCTTTTTAGGGAGAGCCAGGGGTGGCACTCAAGACAATCCAAGTCCTCTTGAGTTCAGATTATTTTTAAGGAAATTGTTATTCTGTAATTATGTTCAACCCCGTGTTAATGCAAATTGCGTCGATAACTTATTCGAGATAAACCATGTGATTGAATTTAGGAATAATACAAGGTTTCTGATTGAAAATCCTGCCAGGGATAACGACGACGATGACGATTTAATAAATGATTTAATTAAACAATTAAAAGGTCAGCAACAGTTTCTCTTCCAAAAAATATTATTTATTACATAGCGGGATTCATAGTAAGTTAATCATGGCCGTCATGCAGAAATTTTACCCGAATATCCAGGACTTGTTCGTGCCTAGACATCCTATCACGGATTCGCTCAATTGTATGGATTTAGATGAATCGAAAATTGTAAAATGTACCTATATCTAATAAATAAGTTATTTCAAATAAGAATAACCTCTTACTTAAAAAATCAAACTCTTAAGATGTTGGGCGACATTCGTGCGAAGAGGCAGAAACTCCACAAAACGATATTGTTCTCACATGTGGAAAATAAAGAAACTGTTATAACGTCCTAGTATTTTTTTTTTTTTATCCATTGACAAATACTCCCCTTATGTTTTTGTTAGTAACTATTTGTGGCGTCCTCAGGTAAAAGGAAACCTTATGCCGGATATCATAAAGGTGGGCTAAGTGCAGAGTGGCATAGAAATGCAACCAAAAATGGACTGACAAATTGGTATCTTTTACTAGAGAACGTCACATTGATACCTACACCAACGGTAAGTATATTGCTAACCTATTCCACTAATGGCTACCTCACTGTGAACTCAGCCATAGTCACACTCGTATTCACAAACACATATAAACAAAAAACGTCTATACTAAAATTGCTGCTATATTTAAGATATTTAAGGAATGGCCTCATAGGTGCTCACAATACGCTGACGTTGCGTACACGGTGAAAAAGGGACGTTGACGTATCTATGCGTCGCGTTTTTCTCCATACATTTAGCCGTCCGTTTAAGTATCAGTAAGTAGTCTCCACATAATTCTGGATACCCGCTGGAGATCCTCAGTTTCAAATGTGAAAACCTTCCCCGGCGCAGAGTGCGGTTCAGACCACAACCTGCTCGTAGCCGAGTTCTCGTTGCGCCTAAAGGCTCCAAGACATCAACCACCAAAGCCCAGGCACTTGGATCCTCCTGAACAAAGAATGTTCCGGGAAGCGTTAGAGGCGAAGCTGGAGGAATGCTCAACGCAAGAAAACACCAACGCTGACGCACAGTGGAAACAATTGAAAGGTCATATTAGCGACGCGCTGGACCAAGTCTCCAAGAAGAAAAAACCTGAGCAGAAGAAAAAATGCTGGATCTCCGATCACTCTTGGGACCTCATCCAGCGTAGGAAAGCGTTAAAATCTAGGGGTCTGCAAGATCGGACCATAAGGACCGAATACGCCGAGCTCAACAAAGCTGTCCAAGCCAGTTGTCGCTGCGACAAGAACAGCTACATTGATGGCATCTGCAGCGACATTGAAAGACACTCAAACAAATTACAAACGGCAGACCTGTTCAAGAAAGTTCGAGTCCTTTCCAAGCAGTTCAAGGCTAAATCATGGATCATTGAAGATGCCGATGGCACTCCACTACACGAGCTCGAACGCATCGCAGAGAGATGGCGTACCTACTGTGAACAGTTGTACACAAACCCCTTTTCAACGTCCGGTGCCGTCCCGAACTGGAAGGATCTGGAACTGGAACCCATGATTCTTCCATCTGAAATATCTGCCGCTCTCCAGGCCCTGAAAAAGAAGAAGGCACCAGGAAGTGACCAAATAACAGCAGAGGTGCTTGCAGCTATGGGTGACTTGGGTGTAGAGACACTTTATAGGATCTGCTCACACATTTGGCAAAACGGAGATTGGCCGCAGGACTGGTTGGAATCCGTCATCATTCCGCTGCATAAGAAAGGGTCAACCAAAAGCTGCGGCAATTACCGAACCTTGTCTCTCATTTCACACGCCAGCAAAATCTTGCTCCATATTATTAATAATCGCATCCGTTACTACCTGGATTGGCAAATCCCGCAGGAGCAAGCGGGTTTTGTGAAAGGCAAGGGCACTCGGGAGCAGATCCTGAATGTCAGACAGCTCGTTGAGAAGGCATACGAGTTTAATACGCCAGTGATCTTATGTTTCATCGACTACAGCAAGGCGTTCGACTGTGTCAACTGGGACTGTTTATGGAAGGTTCTAAAAGAACTTGGAGTGCCAAATCATCTCATCGCCCTACTTCACTCCCTGTATGGCTCAAGCCAGGGAGTTGTCAGAGTCGATAAAACAACCTCAAAACCCTTTAAATTTCACCAAGGAGTGCGTCAGGGATGCATCTTATCGCCCATTCTGTTCAACGCTTATGGAGAGTACATCATGAGACGCACATGCGAGAACTGGGAGGGAGGCATCACAGTCGGTGGCTTGAAAATTACCAACCTACGCTACGCCGACGACACTACCCTACTTGCAGCAAATGAGTCGGAAATGGCAGCGCTCCTGGACCGGATGGAACGGATTAGCGAGGAAATGGGACTTTCCGTAAACAGGTCCAAAACTAAGGTCATGGTGGTGGACAGATTTGGGACTTTGGAACTCACTGGCGCTTTGAACCTGGAAACTGTGAACAACTTTATATACCTGGGTTCCAACATCAGTAATGATGGCTCATGCGAGAGGGAAGTTCGGAGGAGAATAGGCCTAGCTAAAAGCGCCATGTCTCAGCTTGGAAAAATCTGGAGGGATCGCAACATCTCCGTAAAAACCAAAACCAGATTGGTACGGAGTCTCATCTTCTCAATCTTTTCGTATGGCGCTGAGACTTGGACCCTGAAAGCTGCAGACCGCAAGCGTATCGACGCCTTTGAGATGTGGTGCTGGAGAAAGATGCTACATATACCCTGGACAGCATTTCGGACTAACGTCTCCATATTGCGGGAACTCAAAATCTCCTCGCGGCTTTCATCCGAGTGTCTCCGCAGAGTCTTGGAATTCTTCGGACACATCGCAAGAAAAGGCGGAGGCAACCTTGAGCGGCTTATCGTGACCGGCAAAGTAGATGGGAGAAGGCCTCGTGGACGCAGCCCAATACGTTGGTCCGACCAGATCCGCTCCGCTCTTGACTCCACAGTTCACAGCGCCCTTCACACCGCCGCAGACAGAAACAGATGGAGGAAGGTCGTACGAGAGAAAGTATTGCAAAGGGGAGGTCACGACCCTCAGCTATGAGGAAAACGACGCAAGGAGGAGGGGAAGTAGTCTCCAGTTACACGGACACTTGAAATCAGCCTTGCCTAGAATGCTAATGTTTTATCGCCGACGTAAGGCTTCCATTCCTTTCTGGTAATATTAGCCAGTGCGAGCGGGACGGCAACGCACGAAACAACGATAAAATTTAGCTATGCATATACTTTCCTATCCTACTAGGATGGATGTTCACTTTCATGATAAAACAGTTGATCGGATTTGAATTTAATAAATTACAAAATCATCAATCATCAATCTGTTGTATATGTCAAATTCCGCGGGATATTCCTAATGTACGCTTAATCATGGACACCTTAAAGAAAGAGATGCAAGATCGGCGTAACGTAGTTCAAGGTTATTTTTTCTGGGATCAAAGGAATGTTCGGCATGCAATATCTAGTTAGTATATAAGATTCTTGCTCCAACATCTTAGAGCATAGACAAATGGAGATGTCATAACGTAAACTCTTCGAACAAATTTTTTCGCCAATTTTAGCGGGGGGCGAGGTAAACACGTACAGCACACCACCAAAAGACGAATAACTCAACAGACACAAATTTTGCTGTTGCGATAAACGCACACTACAGCAAAATTCAACACATCAAAAATGACATGCACACAGATACTCTTTTCACGTAACTGTGCAGCATACATAAGAAAAACATAGTGATGGGACACACGTATGAAGAATGAGTCAAATGATTTTAATGAATGAACTGAATTGTCTTATAGGTACTATTTATTGTGAAATTTGAAAACTGTAAATTCTGTATATTGAAGATGTTATCCAATAAATATATTTGTTTCTATGTAGGTATATCTGTCTATATTTATTGTGTCCTTATCACTCTCGCATAACTAAACTGTGAAATAAAACTGTCGCCCGCGGTTGTTCCGGGCTTAAACAATCACGGACTTCTAAAACAAGTACACTCGACTTCATATTGTTGTTGCTAAAATGAAACCACTTCATTTTCACCATTTTGGAGCCGATAGCTATGTGCAAGTTGTGTGAGCGTCCATGGATCTAATATTAGAGATTCACAGATCGTCACAGATCAAAGAACCGTTTGCCTGAAATGACAATTTTAGTAGACGTTCACGCAGGATGCTTTGAATGGGCACTGAAAACAACTGTCATTCCCTATGGAATATTTAGTCCAACGTGCTTGTAGTTAAGAGGTCAGTGAATATAACCTTCAGGAAAAGAACGTACGCCTATCTAAAAATTAAGGTGATTATATGAAACCACATACAAAGTGATTTAAAGGTATGAGTAAATAATAAGTAAAGAGAAAACAATAAAACAAATTGTTATTAATTTAATTAGAATTACCACATATAAAATAAAATAAAATAAAGTTATAATTAAGTAAGTAAATAGATTCATCTATCTATCAGTCACAGACGTCCACTGCTGAACATAGGCCTCCCCAAGAATCATCACAACGATCGCTACGCTGCGATTTCCTATACGTGGTCGCCACTCTAGCACTTTGCTGACCTAACGGCCATCAATTCTCCGGGCTACATGGCTTCGTCATTGCCATTTCAATCGTGCAGTCCTGTGAGCTATGCCGGTTACCTTGGTTCTTCTGCGGCATATCCTCATTTCTCATTCTATAAAAGAAAAGAAGAATACGGAAATAAGGAGGCAGCAGTGAAGATGGAAAGAATATGAAATAAAGTCTATAAATAATAGTATATGTATAACGCATATACTCATAGCCCAGCATTGAATGTTCCTTGTACCTAGATATACTTTTAGCAAACAATTATTTCATTTTCATGTTAAATTTCAACATCGTATGTCTAGAGAAAGGTAATATTTCTAATTCACCTTACAAGATTTAAAAATAGCATACATCTATACCTATTATTAAATTCAATCACTACATAGTATAGAACAAAGTCGCTTTTTGCTGTCTGCCTGTTTGTCTGTCTGTCCCTATGTATGCTTAGATCTTTAGAACTACGCAACGGATTTTGATGCAGTTTTTCTTAATAGATAGAGTGATTCAAGTGGAAGGTTTATAATATGTATAATACATGCATAATTTATCAGTTTTGCACCCGTGCGAAGCCGGGAGGGTCGCAAGTATCTAATAATACACTAACTATTAAACGAACTGCAGTGATCGAATGAATGAATGATTCATTCAAATGTTGAGTCGCGGTTTTGACTTTGTCACATCCCTCGCCCCTGTACCACCGTTTATGTTTACATTTTTCTGTCGTTTACGTATCGCAACGGTTTTTTTCTTTAAATGGAGATTGTACTTTAATACACATTTAATACTTCGTAAAAATACTTACCTGTGATAGGAAACGCGATCTTGTTACGTATTTGAGCGGTCAGATCGCCTTATACAAGAAAATATCTGCACAATTCACCATTTTCAGAGAGAAGTGTCACGCGACACAGATCAATGCAAAATGGCGGTGAAGCGACTTCAAGTAGTTTTATATAACGTGCTTGACCAGTTGACCAGTTATTTTGCCGGAGGGGGTCGCCCGTCCATGGCATCTCCTGTCATTAAATACTCAAAGTCCAACATAGATATAGTATAGTGTGCTCCAATGACCCAGTTAATATTAATGTGTCACCCTGACATTGACATTTGACATTTAATTTACTTACGGCTTGGAGTTACTTGGTCCATGACTTACGGTTTTATGACGTTATGTTGGTACTGAACTATGAAATAACTTAAACGTCCATAAATGAGTGTTGCCACACACAAGTCTATTTCCGTGGATGCTGGCATCCTCACGCTTCCGTTTTGATCCGCAAAAATGTCCGATGACCTAACCTTAAATTTTATGACACTTAACACAGAATGACCTTTTCACTTTTATTGCAAACACTTATCGCGACACCCCGTCCGATAATTTCTTCTTTGCCGATTTAACGATGCGAAGTGATTTCTTCGCAATTTTTTCTCCCGTCCTGGGTTTATTTTCCTTGTTCGTGCTGATCCGATCCCGTCCGGTCCGTCGCCCTAGAATTTAATCGGTCGGACGGACGCAGTCGGCTGCCGCCGGGCGCTCTAGCGTCCGCTGGAACGTGGCGGCAGCTGAACCCGCCCGACCTAGTCATTGGACGCGGTCGGCCGCTGCCGGCTGCCTGAGCGCCCGTTGCGACGCGGCGGCAGCCGATCCGGCCCGGCCCGGTTCATGTGAATCGTACATTACTGACCGAGCGAGCAAAGCATTTCAGCGTGGCCCAAAATTATTTCGTATGCCCGGATGTTTGTGTTGCCTTGCCTTAATGTCGCATTTCTCAACCGATTCTCATGAAATTTTGTATGTTCGATAAGTATTTTAGTACTTCTTCGTCGATTCAGTTTTTCGTAATTTTCAAAATAGCGGTTAAAAATTTACATTTAACTTTAAATTTAGTCCATTGAATGAGTCCCTCCAAGGGGGGTCTAGAGTGCGTGAGTTAGTAACGTAAGATATTTCTTCGGAAACATGTCAAGAGTCCCTAGGTAATAAACATACTAAAACCCCGGGACACTAGGAGGAGCCCCGGAGTGGGGGTAGGGGGGGAAAGGGTCCATTTTTTCATTTTTCGCTTAAATCTCAAAAACGGTACATGTTAGAGAAAAACTTTCAAGAAAAAGTTGAAAGGCCATAAAATTATCTACAAGTTGTACCTAAATATTTTTTTTCTATTCGCAGCCGTTTTCGAGCTACATCCCATGAAAGGTGAAAAATTCGAAAACTACCCTTATATAATATTTTGACAATCGATTCCTCCTAAAGGCTTCCATGGAGGAATGTGTTTTTTTTACCAATTATAGACCTAATTAAGAGCAATCTATCAGTACCGGTCACAAGTTGCACTTTTGAGCTTTTTGCAAGAAAAAAAATAAAAAGGTCAAGTTGCGTAACTACCCTAATATAATATTTTGACAATCAATTCCTCCTAAAGGCTTCCATGGAGGAATGTGTTTTTTTTACCAATTATATAACTAATTAAGAGCAATCTATCAGTACTGGTCACAAGTTGCACTTTTGAGCTTTTTGGAAGAAAAAAAATAAAAAGTTCAAGTATCGTAACTACCCTAATAAAATTCAATTCCCCGTAAACGCCTCCGTGGTGGAATCTGGTATTTTTATCAATGATAGACCTAATTATGAGCAATCTATCTGTACCGGTCACAAGTTGCACTTTTGAGTTTTTTTGGAAGAAGAAATAAAAAGATCAAGTTCAGTAACTCAAACTACCCTAATATAATATTTTGACAATCGATTCCTCCTAAAGGCTTCCATGGAGGAATGTGTTTACTTTACCAATTATAGACCTAATTAAGAGCAATCTATCAGTACCGGTCACAAGTTGCACATTTGAGTTTTTTGGAAGAAAGAAATATTTTTTGATCGATTGATGTGATAAACATGGGTATGTAGTATGGGGAAATTGTTTGAGCCAAAATCATTTTTTACTGCGTGTAACTCAGAAACGGTAGGATATAGGAAAAAAATATTTAGGTACAACTTGTAGATAATTTTATGGCCTTTCAACTTTTCCTTGAAAGTTTTTCTCTAACATGTACCGTTTTTGAGATTTAAGCGAAAAATGAAAAAATGGACCCTTTCCCCCCCCCCCCCCCCCCCACTCCGGGGCTCCTCCTAGTGTCCCGGGGTTTTAGTATGTTTATTACCTAGAGACTCTTGACATGTTTCCGAAGAAACATCTTACGTTACTAACTCACGCACTCTAGAACTTTTTATTCAATGGACTAATTTACTTAATTTAGTTTTTGTTATGAATTTATCAACTCATAGTGCAATTTTTAACGCAAATTTTCTTAATTTACAAACAAATTGACCGCGATATTGGTTATTTAGGATAAAAGTTAGGAGGTTTACTTATCTCATAAAACGAGTTTAGGATTCGTCACTGTTGTGAGTATGTAATAAAATGACTACCTACCTACGTTTGAATTAGCGTTAAGAGGCTGCCTGATTGCAATTATAAAAATTAAAACTCAATTAATTATTTTGTTACTAAATTGTTTTGTTTAATTTTATACCATCTACAATTACAGATCGCTGCCTCAATACAGTATTACAGCTGTCAATGCTTTTCACTTTTTGGGTAATTTAATTTAGACCCAGTGTCAATGTTAAAATATAAATTCAACAAAAGTGAAACGTGAGTTTATTATGTAATTGCTGAAATTCGTATTTTTTTTACTTTGTCTACCCCCACCTCACTCTATTATCCGTCTGCATTTTTTAAAATTTCTCTAATCGACAAAAAAATCTAAGTATATACTTATCAAACCTACTCACAAAATTTCATGAGCATCGGTTAAGAAATACGACCTCCAGGCAAAAACAGAAAAGCATCCAATCGTCCGTACATACGAAAGAATTTTGAACCAAACTGAAAAAGAAACACTTAGCTCCATCGGTCAGCGAAATTTTTCATTATATTCATTATTAGATCTAGAAAGAACGGCCCGCTGACATTTTATACAACGTTTTAATCACGTTTTTAAAAGGTTCGGTTTCGGTTTCGGTTTCGGCCAAAACTGTAATCAGAACCGAACCTTCGGTTTCGGTTTCGGCAGAAAAACGTGTTTCGGTCGGACACTACTTGAAACGTTATCTTTGAAGTAAAATTCGACGTAACGAGTGTCGGGGATTCAAGGGTAAACCATGAATATGGCCTCGATTTGCGTTAACACTGACGATTTCCTATATACGCATTGTGACGAATATAAACGGAGTGCTGCGACACCCCAGCATCATTCCGGGTCAGCTCCTCTCACCGTACAGTACTAATCTTGTGACTTGTAATACAGTCATTATAATCTCTGAATCTAAATTACGTCGTTTTAATCAACTCCAAAGCAGCATCTCCCTCGAACCAGCTCAGCGTGTCATCGCAATTGAAAAGACTCCGTGGTGGACGACTTATCTGGCGCAGCTGGTATCTTCCAGAGACCTCCGGGTGATAGACGATTTGAAGTAAGTGGCCACCCTTTAAATTTCTACCCTGCGAGTCGCTTCTATTAAGAACTTGTTGGAAGACGTCCCTAGATACATACACTCACTTTGCGAGCACATTTGAGTTTGTAGAGGAATAACGAATTCAGATTGAGATAAAATCCACTGAGAGGAGATATTAGCATACATCATAGATATAGTATAGTATAGTAGTTATAGATTTGCCACAGAGCGACAAGGCGTAAGAGAAAGACATAATAATGACGTCAAAATGTGGGGTTGCCATGGTCCCAAAAAAAAACCCCATAAAAAGTGGTTAGAGAGAAACGTTCCAAGTACTCGAATTCACAAAAATTTTTTTTTTACTCATTTTCCAATAACATCAAATAAAGGATAAAAAAATGTATTCCCTTTTTATATTTTTGAAAATATTCCAATTAACGATTAAAAATCTATTTGTTCCTCATTTTAGAAGACCATAGGCGAAAGGTAATTGGTCACAGTGCAGTAGGTAAATCATAAGTCGGACTATTACTAAGGCGGATTTAGTATAAAAATTGTAGCGCTGTTCTTTTATCTACGTATCTGTGGCTACGACTGTCAATTTTCCACAAGGTGTCGTCATTTGAGTGCTGAATGATTTGAGTCTAAGACGACGCTGCTTTCACCTTTATATTTAGTATTTTTAAAACTAGTCCGTATAATCAAATAAAAATAATATACTTGGGTTCTCTAGATAACAAAAATGATGAAATTTGTTTAAACTTTAAATAATATGTATTTACAACAATTGCTTCTAAACAAAATTTTTGATTTGCTCTTGAATACTGTAGATTTTTTCTGGCCAGTACTAAAAAAATAGGGTAAAACTTTTTCTTTCTTCTTTTTTTTTATTCTACTCAGGATACTTTTAATCCATCGTGACAGTCCACGTTCATGGACGCACTGCCTTATTGGGACATTCTGTAACAAAGCAAAATTAAATAGTAAAATTGTAAACGACATAAGTAGATAGGATATCACCAATACTAGTTGCGAAAATCTAATTTTTCTCAGGCCTTGCTATTAATTTTTTACACGGTTCTTTCTCTGTCGGAATCGGAGAACTGAAAATATCAATTTGCTATAGATTCCCCATATTTAATTTTTATTTTATATCTAGGCATCCCCAAATTGGATTATAACCGACTGATTTATTTAGACGTCTATGTTAGCTGGCTTCTATCGTAGATTTATGCTACGCAATTTGACCGATTTGCAATATTTACATGTCAAAATGCTCAGTTATTTTGAAAATAATTTACAGATTTTTCCTATTTTATCAAGTTTTTTCATGATATAACTAATTATTTAACTTTGTAACTTGATTCTTGTGAGATTTGAGAAAGAAATAGGTGATCAAAACACAAAGAAATTTGTACTTACGCATGAAATGTAAAATCCGCTTATTTTCGTTAACTGTTGCTTTTCTAACCCAGCACTGAACACCCCACCATTTTTGAGGCTACACACAAACACTCCACATCCGTTAATATGTCAATTGTCTGGTAATAATAATTATTTCATACACAAAATCTTCTATTTTTATACCGCTTTTGATACTACCTGATTGTTTTGCTTCGAATTTGAAGTGTGCCAATAACCCGACCATGAAAAAATGCTCGGTCGCTGATAAAGACAAAACATGGCACTCTTTTCTATTTCTTCTTTTAGGGATCGCAATAAGGCTATCTTTATCTATCAAAGCGTGTCAGACCCTTATATTAGACTTTTGGAATCGGGAGGATCCAAAAGGTGGAGAAACTCACTCAAACACCGTTCCTTCCTTACCAAACCTTTTTGCTTTGTATCAAATTTTTATAAATTGTCATTTATTTCATTTTTATGAAAATGTAATATTTCTTTACATTGTATATTTGTGTGTGATAATTTTGTGTAAATTGTGAATGCCAAAGGGGATTAATTACGCTTTTAAATAATCGGGAGCGTACCTACTACCATTCTTATAAAAATAGTACACGATTTAAGGGCTAGTCCTTGCACATTAATATCGCTAGATAATTTAAACCGTGCATACTCGCTGTATCTTATTAAAATAAAATACATTACATCGTTAGAAAAAATTGCCATTAAAATAGAACAAATAGACTTAATTTGGCAAATTAATTCTATTACATTGTTCTTCGGTTCTATGGACTTGTTGGCACAGGCGGTCGAAAGCCAAAACATGAATCAGGCACATGCGTAAGCCCAGGCTCAGGCCCAGGTTCACAGTCAGCCTCAAACAACTTCGAATCAAGCAGATCAATTAGCCAGTCAAATGCATGACGAATTAAATTTAGAAAATGAAAGATTATGAACAACTATGAAGAAGGAAATGACGACGTTGGGAGATATTCACCCTACCATCCTGAAATACCAGCAGGCTACGCTAGAGTGGAATATCAATGCCCAATGGATAATATACCTCCTTTAAGGGTGCCAACTGTTCAGGAAACGAATATCAATCGTAATCTGTCATATGTACCAACCTTAGGGGAAATGATGAAAATAATTCCAACTTATAATGGAGATCCGCGTCAACTCAGTCGGTTCTTACGCAAATGCGATTTTGTGTTGCTACAATTTAGGGATGGGCCTGAAGATCGTTACGGTTATATATAAGAAGTGATAACTTCACGTTTAGCAGATAAGGCAGCAGAATTGGTATCAGAAAATGATTACCTGGCACAGAATTGGCAATTGTTAAAGTCTCTTCTTATCCAACATTTTGGAGACCTACGTACGGAAAAACATTTAAAAACTGAATTAGGAACATTAACTATAAAACATAGGGAAAAGTTAAATGAATTTTGTGCTAGAATCCAGTCACTTAAAAATCTACTATTTGTAAAACTAACAGAAAGTTATGAAGAATCGACTATGCAAATAAAAATGAATATTTAGAACAATACAGCGTTAGAAGTATTTTTATACAACATTCCTGAAAGAATATTGCGAGCCATACAGATTAAAGAACCAAAATCATTAGAAGAAGCACTTAAGTACGCACTAGAACAAGCCCATTTCGATGAGCATTATTACAAGAACAGAAAAATTTAAAAACCAAATATTAATAGTAATAATCATCAAAATAAAAACCAAAATAATTCGCTTAAACCAAATTTCGTTGCAAACACGTCTAATTATAATAACTATGTCCCAAGAAGTAATTTTCAATCCTTTCGACCACAAGGTCAGTAACATTATAATAACGGGAACAGGTTTCCGAAACAGCAAAATTACTGGCAGAATCAACCAAATAATCAAACGCCAAATGTTAGGTCAAATCAGGCTGGAAATAAACCTGCATTAACCCCGCGTCCAAAACCATCGACGCCTAAACCGAGTACAACTAATTTAAACTTACATCAAATGTACCCGTTAGAAAAGTACAGATGCAGCTGTACAAATGACGAAACGTGTGCTTTAAAAAAACCCTGATTTTTACAATTCGGGACTTCCATTTCCGAAAAATCGTTATTATTTCAGTGAACACAATGAGCTCTTTAATGGGATACCAGGAACTAATCCGCCCCCAGAACCATCGATCTCAAGAAATTTTCAGGTAAAGGCCTCCAGCGAAAAACAAAACCCATAAAAAAATTCTTACCCTTCATAATGATACCCGATCAAAACTTAAAGTTATTAATCGACTCAGGCAGTTCGCGATGTTTCCTAAGTGATTTCGTTATGAATAAATTTTACTCAGAATATAAGCATATTGAGCCATTCGACGTAATTAATATATTCAAAATAATTTCCGCTCTTTAATATATTCAACATAAACCTTGACCATAAATTTTATATATATGACATCAACCAAGAATACGACGGATTATTGGGCATGGATTTATTAAAACAATTAAACACTAAAATTGATTTAGAAAATAAATTATTAATTACAAAACAGGCGCAAATTCCAATTCAATTGTCAAACGCTAGGGAAGTAAAAGTACAAATATTAACTATAACGGTGCAACCGCGTACGGAACAAAGGGTCATAATCCCAACATTGTTGTTATTTATTGTTGTTGAGGAGTTAAGGAACCATCACGCATTACGATTTGAAGTAAGTGGCCACCCTTTAAATTTCTACCCTGCGAGTCGCTAGCTGAGCGAGCGAAGGAATCTAAGATTGAACCATGAGCGAAGCGAATGATTCAAAAATAGATTCCTGAGCGTAGCGAGGCTTTCAAGACACGAGAAGCTAAATAATTTTGCAGCCATGCGGAACACACAACTTTTCACCTCACTACAGTGAGGAAAATGCAAGATTCAAAGAAAACAATTAAAACATAAAAATAATCATATTTAACCCATATATGCCCAGTGGGTCGTTTTTGTCCCGAAAATTAGGTATCAAATAACGTGCGAGTTTGTAAGCGTAAGCGCTTATTTACGTCGTCTAGGGCCATCTATGAGATTGTGATAGTGTTTTCTTTCAAAATTAATGGTAAATGTAGGTTAGCCGGCAATCTTATGACCTCTAGTGTCACTGCAAGTTATGATTTGATTTGAGACGGCAAAAAAGTGCATCTTTGTTGAGCGAATTGTAAGTAATATTTTATTCTTCGTAAATATACCTGTTATGTTATTGTTATTATAAAGTTAGATCGTTTATTTATCTTAGAATACAAAAAGTTGTTGAAAGTAATATTTTTTGGGAAAGTAGTGGTTGTCTAAACTTGGGTGGGTCATTAACGACCCCGTGGGCAAAAGTGTATTTAGTAAAAAACAAATATATTTAGGATCAGACGACTACTTACAACGAATTATATAATAGATTTGTTGTAAAATTAAAACTGATGATAAGATAAGGTACTGATATTTATATTGATCATCGTGCCGATAGTATCTGATGGTACAGTGTGCACCACTCTACTTGAAGACTGCCAACTGGAGGACTTCAAAGAATAAAAAAATAGGTAGAGGGTATCTACGGCTACCAATTTGATGGGACAAAGGGATATGCATTGTTAGGTGGCACAGTAATATCATTCTGACTCTTTTATCGACTGAACACTGTGTACAATATATGCAAACGGCGAGAAGATTTTCTGCTGCGCTCAAATAGACGATTGATGTACACAGCAGAATATCACTTCCCAATATGGATTGTGGGGTAGTGGATCGACTGAACTCTGTAACGTCGGCAATGTCGGTATTATATGTAGAATCGAAATGAGAGGCAATTAATGATATAATACCGTTCTTTTTTGGGTCATTGACGTCGCAGTTCATATTCATAAGTAATACTACACTCCTAACTCGCGAGTTTAGGAGTGACATAGGTACATTGAAGTTACGCTGAAGCATTGCTCGTGTTTACCTGCAGAATAATAACGCAAGAAATGAACCCGGGCTCAGTAGAAAAATCCAAACTAGCGTCTCTTATTCGATGCGGCAACATAATTCTAAGCATATGATTGAAAGAATTCTTTCACGACTACGGCGTGCTTTGTGTAAAAATAGCCTTTAACGGGGTGCAAGAAATTAGGCGTTAAATTGCACGTAAAAGGCTTCTTCAGGTTTTATTCTCGAAATAAACAATATAAACAGTGTTATGTCAATTTTATCCAACATTGACTTACAGGGCACACGATGGGTCGAAAACGACCCTAAGGAACAGATTTGCCCTAGGGGTAGTTTTCGACCCATTAAAAAAAAACACCCCCCCCCCCCCCCCCCCCCCTCTAATCTCAAATCACTAAATGCAGATTTTATAAGAACCCCTTAGGGTCCCACATATCCAAAAATGAAAGAAATCGGAGACCAAAAATAGTTCTGGGCATATATGGGTTAATTTTATAAATATTTTTTTAATTTTTTTAACCCCCTATTTAACACATCAAATTGAAAACATAACACACTCAAATCCAAACCAAATAAATACGAGACAAGCACAAGCACACATATTAAAAATTAAAAGTAATATGGCCGTAATTTGTATTATCGTCGTGTATATTTTATCGTTGATTTTTTCTTAAGCACTGTTATATTATCTTTGTATTTGAAATTACTTGACACATTCGTTGTGAATGTGGGAGAATTGCATTCTGGGAAGGATTAGTTGGCCACTCGGAAGTATTTTCCATAACATTTGCTTTGGAAATTATTGCACGATGGGATCCGAACAAGATTATTTCGGCTTTATCTTCTTTAAAAACGCCAATAGTTTCGGTAAATTACTTATCGTCTCCAAATATTTATAATAAATCCTTTTTCGTTTTAATGCAGGCTTTTAGCATTGAATAAATACTCCAAATTGGGCTTAACTTTCTTGTTTTCCATATTTCTATAAAGTAAGACAACAGTATGTATTCTCCACAGAACAAATTTACGTTGTTTACGTAAATTGTGAAAATACAATACAATACAATACAACAATTCTTTATTGCACACCAACAAGAAAAATATAACATGAGAAATCATAAATTAAATAATGGTAGACAATAGGCGGTCTTATCGCTAAAGAGCGATCTCTTCCAGACAACCTTTGGGTGGCGGAGAAAACAAAATTAAACAGAAAATAGTAGGTGGTGAGATAAGAACTTTAAGTAATTTGAGAAATAATAAATAAACGACAAACAAAATATTAAAGACAGATAAGACATACACATACACAAATAATATCTATATATATAAACATACATAAACGTACATACATACAAAAAGGGAGAATGAAAAGAATATCACAGCAACATTAGATTTATAATGAAAAACGACAGCATATAATTATTAAAGGATTAGGCTACGGTAGAGATAAATAGTGATCTTTAAGTTTATATTTAAAAATTGCCAAAGTTTTAGCTTGTCTAAGATCCAGCGGAAGCGAGTTCCACAGTAAAATAGCTTGCACAGTAAAAGAATTAGAATAAAATTTTGACTTTGATGCCGGAACAGTGAGTATACAATTTTGAGCGGACCTTGCAGATGTGAGGTAACTAAAACGATCTTTAAGGTAGCGGGGAGTTGCAGGGTTAAAAAGAATATTATAGAGAAGTGAAAGTGTGTGAAAGTTACGACGAAGACGGATAGGGAGCCACTTGAGTTGTGAACGGAAACTGGAAACATGGTCATACTTGCGTAACCCAAATATGAACCTAATGCAGATGTTTTGAATACGCTCAAGTTTGTTAAGCTGCTCCTCGGAAAGGTCAATATAGGAAATATCAGCGTAATCTAAAATAGAGAGGAGTAATGTCTGAGCAAGCGTAATTTTAGTAGCAATGGGTAGGAAATAACGAAGCCTCCTCAGAGAACCTACTGCGGCAAACACCTTCCTACTAACCTCACCAAGCTGTGGCACCCAAGAAAGTGTGCAATCTATAATAACACCCAGGTTTTTAACCTGATGAGAGAAAGGAATCAGAATGCCATTGAACAAAATAGGTGGGAGGTTTATGAAGTCAATTTTTGCGATCATCTTAGGGCTACCAATGATTATAACTTGAGTCTTGGCAGGGTTGATTTTCAGACCGTAGCTACTGCTCCAGTCTGAAATACGCTCCAGATCACAATTTGTCGAGGATATGACCGATGGTAGATCACCGAGTACACCCTGCGAATATATTTGAAGATCATCGGCATAAAGGTGATAAGAAGAAGATAAATTACTAGTAATGGAATTAATGAAAATAGAAAACAACAATGGAGACAACACGCCGCCCTGCGGAACGCCGGCCAACGTACTGCACCAAGAAGAACGGGAAGTATCCACCTTTATACGCTGCCGACGACCAGTTAGATAGCTATGAAACCAATCAATAACCGCAGGAGATATGTTAAGAGAACGTAATATCGCCAATAATATGTCAAAATCTACGGTACTAAACGCGTTGCTAAAATCAAGCAACGTTAGCACCGTCAACTTCCGATCACTCATACCTGACCGAATATCATCCGTAATTTTTATCAGAGCAGTAGTCGTGCTATGACCAGATCTGAAACCAGACTGGTAAGGATTCAGGAGATCATTACGATGTGAAAACTTAATTCCAACATTATAATTATTTATTTTTTTCTCGGGTGCGATCAGAAATTACACTTATGTTCCAACTTTGATAACAAATAAATATTAAAATTTGTGTTGTACCTATTTAATATATTTACTAGTCAAAATATGTAAATGAAACTGAAATACTTACTATTAATATATATAAACATATCACTATCACTACATAGTATAAAACAAAGTCGATTTCTCTGTCCCTATGTCCCTTTGTATGCTGAAATCTTCAAAACTACGCAACGGATTTTGATGCGGTTTTTTTTAATAGATAGAGTGATTCAAGAGGAAGGTTTATATGTATAAAACATGCATAATTTATCAGCATTGTACCCGTGCGATGTACTTATATGATGGAAATGTATGAACGCTCCCCTGCTCTTATTTAATAGCAACAATGATCACGCCCTCACCTGACGTTATGACATTCCATAAGGAGTATAAGGACTGTCTCTGCGCTATATAATCTTGCCATGTCATTGTGTGCTCTGTAATGTTTCTTTTGTTTTAATAATCACTATCACTATCACTACATAGTATAAAACAAAGTCGATTTCTCTGTCCCTATGTCCCTTTGTATGCTTAAATCTTTAAAACTACGCAACGGATTTTGATGCGGTTTTTTTTAATAGATAGAGTGATTCAAGGGGAAGGTTTATTTGTATAATACATGCATAATTTATCAGCATTGCACCCGTGCGATGTACCTATATGATGGAAATGCATGAACGCTACCCCCTGCTCTTATTTAATAGCAACAATGATCACGCCCTCACCTGACGTTATGACATTCCATAAGGACTGTCTCTGCGCTATATAACCTTGCCATGTCATTGTGTGCTCTGTAAGGTTTCTTTTGTTTTAATAATTATATTTGAAGAAAGTTAATTTATTTTGTTTAATTTATCAGGTTATGGGCCCAGCCCTACCTGTAAAAGTTATGAAGTCAATTTGTGCAGTTTTAAAATAGTAACGAAAATAATTTGTTAACTTAACCTCAAAGTTAGTTCGGTCGCCGGATTTTCTTTCAGCTTGAGTATAATAAAGTATAAATAATGGGATCAAGCAATCATATGATGACAATTGAAAAGCTCACTGGCCGTGACAACTGGACAAGCTGGAGTTTTGCCGTCAAAGCTTACCTACAACATGAGGACTTGTGGGAATGTGTGGAAAATGAAACAACAGACTCAAAGAAGGATCTTAAAACGAAATCAAAGCGTATACTCTTAGTGGACCCTATGCTATATGTTCACATACAAGAGGCAAAAACAGCGAAAGAGGTTTGGAACAATTTATTACATGCATTTCAAGACTCAGGTTTACTCCGTAAAGTCGGTTTATTGAAAGACTTAATAAATACTGAGGTTAGAAATAAGAAAGATAATAATGGTTTTATAGCAGCCTTTTCAGCCATGCAGGCGAATGATACAATGAACTGGTACGTGGATTCTGGCGCATCAACCCACATGACGATGCACCGGGAATGGTTGGTGAATGAGACAGCTCCACCTGTTAACCACATAAGAATAGCTGACAACAAGATGCTACATGTCGAAAGCTGTGGTGATGTTATAATACAAGTACCTAATAAGACTGGCAGTGAAGCAATCCAGGTGAGAAATGTTCTATTTATACCAGAATTATCCACAAATTTGCTGTCTGTGAGTAAGATAATTAAACCAGGCTGTAAAGTAGAATTTAATGTTGATGGCTGTCAGATAAAAAATCAAAATGGGCAAATGGTAGTAAGTGCTACACTGATAAATGATACCTACAGACTTAAAGCTTATAATAACGAGAACCGAGCGATGGCAGCTTCTACAGAGACTGATACCTACTTGTGGCATCAAAAAATGGCACATTTTGATGTTGATAAAATGCCAAACTGTACTACCGGCGTGAAATTGTCACCGCAATCTGAAAGTTGTGTATGTGTTACATGTTTAGAAGGAAAACAAACCAGGAATCCTTTTCCAAGTAATGGCTCCCGGGCAAAAGAATTGCTAGAGGTCATACACAGTGATGTATGTGGTCCGCTACAAACCACATCAATTGGAGGTTCAAGGTATTTCACAGTTTTTATTGATGACTATTCACGTAAAGTCTTTGTGTATTTTATGAAAAGCAAAGCGGAGGTATTTAATAAATTTATGGAATTTAAAATTCGAGTAGAAAATGAACTGGATAAAAAGATAAAAGTATTTCGAAGTGATAATGGGAAGGAATATGTCAATAAAACTTTTGATGATTATTTAAATAAAAATGGTATATTGCACCAAACTTCAAATCGCTTTCTCTGTCCCTATGTCCCTTTGTATGCTTAAATCTTTAAAACTACGCAACGGATTTTGATGCGGTTTTTTTTTTATAGATAGTGATTCAAGAGGAAGGTTTATATGTATAATACATGCATAATTTATCAGCATTGCACCCGTGCGAAGCCGGGGCGGGTCGCTAGTTCAACATAAAATAAAGTGTAGAAAACAAAAAACTTAAAAATCTGTAACCACAAACCAGGTTTCTGGACGTGTTATTGTAGGTGTATTTTTTTTAAGAGAAGTATTTAAACGTATACATATGATTTTAGCCGGCCTGACCAGATCGCCCTTTATTAGCGTGCGTTGATTAGTTCTTCGAAGATTTATCGACTGATGAAATCAGTCACGGGTTGAGGGAGTCTTATATAAAAAAGTTACTTGCACCACAGTCCACAGAGAATCAAAATCGTCGTGTTCGAAATTCAAATGACTTTTGCACGCTAGCGGATAAAATAGATTTCGCCCTATAAACGGAGGTTTTCCGAGCGAGTGAGGTGAAAAAGTTTTTTTTTTCACTAAACGCTTTGTATGACGTCCGCCTATTATAAAGAATAAGAAGAAGATACGTTTATTTTGCAAACCAATTACATTTAACATTATAACAAACAGATTACATTTAATTAGTGATTGTTTTACTTATCTATCTAGTATTGCTATAAGCTAAATGGTATCTAGGCTGCAAAAATGGAACCCACTCAGCATAATTATATGCTGAGTGGGTTTTTGCAGATATGTCACAGCACTTGTGAGCACCACGACGCTGGTCTTCCGTGGATCCAGATCAGGATATGTGTAAAACAGCGTACTGTGTGTTTGTGTCAAAAATAGATATAAGAAATTAATAATAGGTGATATAGATTATAGATACACTAGTTGGTATATATGAGAATCGAAACATTGTTATGCTAATGCTACCGCTTCAGACAACCTTATACGGGACGTGTTGATAGATTGTCACACTAGCTCATCCCTAACTCTCTCTATGGGCTCAAAACATCGACCCAAGCTATCCGCCCGAACATAGCTGTTGTGCCAATAAGAACTGCTTTAAACGTTTTTTAAATACGAATAAAGAAGGTGCTCTTCTAATTGGTGGAGGAAGATTGTTCCAGTATTTCGTAGCAGCATACCGAAAGCTGCCACGAAACGCTGCTGTACCATGTCGCGGGCATATGAGCCGAAGTGCTTGCCTTTCATGCGCTCGTGAAAATATGAGTTTGGAGTAGAGATATGGAGGCTGTTTTTCTCTAATAACTTCAAACCAGAGTGAGGCCAAGTAATATGCGCGACGAGCTTCCATATTAAGTAGACCACCCTTGTTTAGGAATGGAGTAACGTGAGCCCGAGGAGGAACTAGGTAACAGAACCGATT
The DNA here is from genome assembly GCA_947623375.1 of Apotomis capreana. NCBI lineage: Eukaryota > Metazoa > Arthropoda > Insecta > Lepidoptera > Tortricidae > Apotomis > Apotomis capreana. The sequence continues at coordinate 23,708,239 of OX392505.1, forward strand.
ACACAGGCGTTTTGAACGCGTTGAATGAGTCTCTTTGTTCGCGATAATAAACACTGTCCTAAAACTGTATCCGCATAGTTAAGTTTTGAAAGAACTAAAGAATCACATAGTTTGATACGCATATCAATGTTCAGGTAGATTCGGACATGGTACAACAATTTTAGGCGGAAGAAGCAGTTACGAACGGTTTCAGATATGTGTTTTTCAAAGTGCAGCATACCATCCATACAGACGCCAAGATTACGAGCCTCTGGAACATATTCTAACTTGTCGCCATTAATAACCAGATTTGGCTCCTGTGAAAGAATACTAGCGATTTGGTTTATTGACCCCAGAACTAAGAATTTCGATTTAGATGCGTTAAGAACTAGGCCGTTATGAGCACACCTCTATTCACAGGTGTTACATCAGATACCAAAGACGAACCATCAGAATTACGGACCTCAACTAATTGCGTACGACCATTTTAATAAGAATTAAACCATCCGACAGTGCTAGGATCGAAGCCATAGTATGAGAGCTTTGACATCAATAGTCTGTGTTGTATCTATGGTGTCAAATGCGCGGGAGAAGTCTAACAACACAATAATCGTGCCCATTCCTACGTCCCGTGCTGCCAAAATGTTGTCAACTACTATATCCAGAAGGGCTGTAGCCGTGCTACGTTTCTTACAAAATCCAGACTGCATAGCGGGTAGAATATTATTTCCTTCTAAGAAACCTGTTAATTGATTACAGACAATTTCTTCTAAGATTTTAGGCATCATAGGCAGAACACTAATAGGTCTAAGATCTTTTAGTTCTGTCGGTGGGGATTTTTTAGGGATTGGCTTCACTACTGCTACTTTCCAAAGATCAGGGAACACACCAGTGTTCAAGGATTGGTTTACTATAGTTGTTATTATATTTAACGTGCGCGGTAGTGTTAGTAAGAGCATATCTAGAGATATTCCATCAATCCCTTGGGCCTTGGTTTTAATGGACTGAATTACCTTAGCCAAGGACATCTCCAATACAGGCTTCAATTTGAATATTGCCGAACCATACCTAGGAAACTCAAAAAATGTAACAAAAAGTGTGACAATTTTAAATCTATATCGCCAGGTACATTGATAAACTGTGCATTTATGCGTTGTGGATCATTTAAGTGCGAAGGCAGATCGTATTCTTTCTTCTTGAAATCGGCCACATTTCGTTTAATGTTTTTCCATAGAGTACGAGGCTTAGTTGTGTCGGCAACAATGTATTTCCTAAAATAAGCCGACTTTTCGCTATGTAAGGCATTTACAACTACTTAATACAATTTGTCCGAGTCTAAACCAGACTTTTTATAACGCCGTAAGGCTTCATCCCGAGTCTTCATCATTTCTCTAATGTTGTATGTTATCCATGGATAAGAGTGTTCTCGAACAGTAAATAATCAATTTATTTAGTAGTCGGTGATCATGCTGTGGCAGCTGGTGTTGGTGGCGGCGGCGTTAGGCTGGGCGTACTACAGATGGTCGAGGCGGCGGCTGTACCAACTCGCCAGGAAGATACCTTCTGGCTTAAAGGAGTACCCGATAGTTGGACATATATATCTATTTAGAGGCAGCGATGAAGGTAGTTCAGGCATTACCATACTGGTATGTATGTAGTGTTAATTGGTAATTTTAGAATTTCTGAATTTTTTTTTATTATTTTTCAGATCAGATGAGAGGAATTCAGAAATTAGGTCAAACGGCAAATGGGCAAGGTGGTTTATCAAGTTTATGGCTGGGCTATAAATTTTTTATTTGTGAGTATCAATATCAACCGCTTTATGGTACATCATGTGCCTATACATTATATATGCTGGACAGTTCCATACGAATGAAAATACAGTCACAATACTGACTAGGGTTTGGAACTCGCGAGAAATTTTATTATGGAGAGTCTCAAAAGTCCCGAGGCACGGATATAGAGGAGGTGCAATAGTGGCAATATTTTTGTCAATTAAGGGTTATTTTTTTATGTTTAATAGCTGTGTTTAGTTGTTGTGTCATTTAATTTACATTTAAGCTTCAGTATGGGTAGGGTAATATTAATATACTACTTAAATACTTCAATCAATTGAAACTCATTGGCAAAACATATTATTTCATAACGTATACACGGCGATATTTATACTCAAATGAGCTTTATTGCTGTAAAATACTGTAGCTTCAGACGTCCGTAGATTTTTGCGAGTGTCGCAATTATTTTAGGCATTAACTGTGTGTGCGTGGAATATGTTATACGAAGTGGAGAGATACCTTATACTAAATAAAATATTTAGATTACAGAACTCCCGACCAACAATACTCGTCATACCAGTTTCAAGTTCCACTTAGTTGAAACAGTTCCAGCACTATCGATGATGATTATGACTTTCCATTGTGAAATCCATGAGTATATGTGATGATATATGTGAAAATGGTGAATCACGCAATTGTTATAATGAAACCCTTGAATTTTAAGTTAATACGTTTTTTAATTTTCTCCGTTTCACTTGACTGTGTGCAGGTATGACAGATCCTAAGTCCATCGAACTGGTGACCAAGACTTGTCTGGATAAAGATGATTTTTTTCTAAAATGTATGCGGACGGTGACCGGCAACGGATCCATATTTGCTCCAGGTATTAACACAAATTATTTTATGTAAAAAATTGAGGAAATACAGTTACTAAGGCTGGATTGAACCAAACTGGAATAAGACATGCTCGGAGATAGAAACGAGATACCATATAATATAATAGATATTAATTCTGAAAATAAAACTTAATCCAAGTTAGTTAAACCAAGCCTTAATCGTTTTAGATGAGTATATACAGCGTGGGTATTTAATACGGGCATAATATATTGAAATGACGATTAGTATCGGACCCAGGGATCCTATTTACATTGTTTTTTTTAGAAATAAGTTTGTTTTTCATACGAAATAATTGAACACGTAATGTATTTGTATCCACATTAATAAAATAATTGACGTACCTAAACGTCATGATATACCATGTCCATGCCATCATGTGACGCATAACATTTACTAAGCACTAGCGACCCGCCCCGGCTTCGCACTGGTGTTAATACTAAATATACGACAGAAAATAGTCAGACCACGCTGACTCTTCCAAGTAAATGAACTGTCAAACTTTACAAACTGACTCACTTTATATGATTGGACCGTGGTTGGACAGTTCATTTGCTTGGATGAGTTATAGTAGTCTGACTATAGTATTGCATTTATTAGGCCCCCCGGCCGGTACCGCCGCAAACGCTATGTCCCTGCATTTTAAGTCTCTAATATCTTCGAAAATATTCATTTAAATTACAATATGCTATAAAGGCCATATTGATCTATATAAAATGCACAATGTATTCGGATTAATGCTGTATAGCTTAAAATCACTTCGTAAATAAGTCATTATTTCTCGTAAAAAGTAAAGGATAAAAAATTGGGCAAGTGCGAGTCCGACTCGCGCATGAAGGGTTCCGTACCTATATATATATATATATATATTATATATAATCTATAACAAGTTTGTTGTATGGGAGGCCCCCTTAAATATTAATTTTATTTTATTTTTAGTATTTGTTGTCGGCAATAGAAGTACATCATCTGTGAAAATGTCAACTATCACCGTTCTTGACATACAGCCTGGTGACAGACGGACGGACGGACGGACAGCGAAGTCTCAGTAATAGGGTCTCGTTTTTACCCTTTGGGGACGGAACCCTAAAAATGGTTATAGTGGGTTATCCTAAGAGTTAGACGTATAAGTTTGCCGGTACATGCCAGTTTGCGTAATAGTGCTCTATGGTGTGATACTGTCCTCACTTAGTGATGTTTTCGAGAATTTCCGGAAGCTAACTTTCCTTATTTTGTGTGGAAAATGTTCTCGAGTGAAAAAGTTTAGTGTAAGGTGTGATACGAAGCGCCAGTACCGTACCCACAAAAAAATTGACGGCGTAAACACACTGACAGCGTATTTTGAGAAGCGGGTCATTGACAGTTCAAAAAATAAAATTTGTCCTTTCGGTGGTAATAATTTAAGAGCTTGTATCAATCTAGGTTATGTTGCTATTACTTCGGATTATATAAGAGGGATCGTTCTTTATTCTCACAGGCATTTAATCAGAAAATTAGGCCCTGGAATCCTTAATTTCGCAAATGTCGCGCACCTAAATCTAACAATGACCCAAGCGGTATTGTAACTCAAAGTATACTCGGGTATTTCTACCATTTCGTGTAAATCGGCAGATATGAGGAGAAATTTTTATTTTTTATTTTTTTCTATGCCAATGGGAAGAAATAGGAAAAAGAATAACTGTAATATAATCTATTTAGAATTATACCCAAAATTTACCGAGATATAAGTAATTTTGTTTTTTCAAATGGAATGGTAATGAACTACGGAATACGGTAATGATATAAAGTGGTATGGTAATGAAAATGTGGTGCTGGTAATGAAGGATTAAGCAAAAAGCCGATATTAGATATTTTTTTATTTCTTCCTATCCTTAGTAATTACTCTATGAAAGAGTGATTACGATATATTCACAAAAAAGGCAAAAAAAACAGTCATAAAAAGTAGTGCAACAGCGCACATGTTTTTGATCTATCATACTTTACTAACAAAAATATAACTCTTCACGTAATATAAAAATCTTTTAAATTCTGATAGATATTGTATATTATACACATTAACATTTCAGAACAAAGTATTAGTTAAGTGTATGTTTTATACTCAAAACTAATTCGTAAACATTTAGTAGTTTTATGAATAGAAATCCACATCTAATTCTACAAACGCCTAAATAACCTAACAGTACAGAATTTCGAAATGAGTTAAATTTACAACGTACTGTGTAGTACAAGTACAATTTAACCTAATAATGTTACTTTTTGCTTTCAATTTTACCTACTTCAAACCATATCAGTCTCATAAGTCTTTAGAATAAGTTTTTTATTATTCTTATTTTTATGTCAAACTGTATACCCATAAATAGTATCTCACAAATTGCTGCGCTCTACTTCAGGATACATGATGTGATCTCAAATTTGTAACTTTACCACCTGTTTTGTAAAACCATTATTTGCAATAAAGTATTGAGTATATATTTAACCATTTAACGTCTAATCATCAGTTGAAATTCACTTCTTAGAATACTTTACTTATTATATTGTGTAACCCGAATTAATATTACAATAACAAAGTTTTAGTTGTGAATTTGACTCAAACGAATTGGTTAATATTTAACAGTCTTGACAATAGAACGCAACATAGAGAATGTGTACCACAATAAAACATTTCAATTAGACTTCAAACAACGTGCTGTAGGAACTTCTTCATAATTATAATGATTTAGGATAATATATATCAAAACTTAAAAAATGTTAAATTCATCGTCAGATGAAGAACTGTCGAAAAATTTGCTCACTTTATTAGAAGTGTTTAGACGTGTTTAGAAGTTTAGAAGTACTTTCTTGTTTATAATTTGCTCTAACTTTCGTTCCTTTATCATTTTCCTCTGAAGAACCATTACTAATTGTGGACTTCAGTATTTTACAGCCCTTTCCAGTTTTAACAATACTTTTCTTTATTTTCTCTTGTGTCGGTTTCTTAACTCGCATACAAGAGAGGACGAGATCAACATCTGCATCCAGAACACCTTACGCTGCAGCGCGGCACTTCATAGGGTGTTGGTGTCCAAGCTCCTCAGCAGATCTACAAAACTACGGATATACAAAACCGTCATCAGACCCATATTAATGTATGGCTGTGAGGCTTGGACGCTGACCCTTAGGGAGGAGAAAAGTTTGTTAGTTGCAGAAAGAAAGGTGTTCAGAAAGATTCTGGGACCTATTCAAAGAGAGGATGGAAGCTGGAGGATCCGCAAAAACACGGAGATCGCCAAACTAGTGGCCGAACCTAAGATCATTGGCGAAACCAAGGCACAGCGTCTTCGCTGGATTGGCCACGTCGAGAGAATGGGAGACGATCGAAATGTCAAGAGAGCATACTTAGGCCGACCAATTGGATGACGTCCTATTGGTCGCCCCAAGTATCGCTGGAGAAACATGGTGGAGGCGGATCTGCGTGAGCTAGGAGTTAGCGACAGCTGGCACGAAGTGGCGCAGGCCAGGGTTGGAGGCCAAAACTCATTTTGGGTTGCTGCGCCAAAGTAGTTAGTTTAGTTTCTTTATTTTACTTTTCGTATATGACGTTCGGTATTGATCACTTTTATTTTCTTTCTTAGAGTCAACAACAGTTCTTTTTCGGGTGACTGGAATCTGTTTTAATAAAAGATTCGTTAGTCCAATGTCGTTTTATATTCGAAAGCAAAGTGATAGTTTTGCTTTGAGTAGCTCCACTCGCCTTGACATGAGCAGCTCTGATATTATGTTGCAACTGTTGTGCTTGTTCTAAAGTGGTTAAGTTTTCTATAATTGGGGAAGGACAGGTTGACTCGTTTTCCACTTCTTTAAAAAAACTTTCGGTGGTACGTTGATGCATAAAGTCTTCAAGTTCCACAAAAGCATTGTCAGATGCAGGGATAATATCAATGAACCCTATAACGAAGATAAATAAAAAATCGCAAATATATATATATATATATATCGTTCTGCATACATATACCCACTGAAAACGTATTGTCACGTAAAAGAGGAACGGATAGAAGATAGGATTTTCACAATTTTAATACTTAAATTCATTACCAGTATTTTATATTCATTACCATTCGCCTAAAAGTGACTGGTAAATCATGGTAATGAAGAGGATGGTAATGAACTTTCTTTACCTTTTGCAGATTTACTCGTTATAAACAACTGCAATCGTAGGTATACTCATACACTAAGTTTTCGAACTTAATGTTGCTTATTTAAGTATCAACAGTACAATAAAACACTAAAGCATTAATATCAAAACAGCACGAATGGCAATGAAAAAAAATCGTACCAATTCCAAAATCTCGCCACGAATTATTTTTTTACAAAATTATGGCACGCGTCCACTCTCTTCACTATTCACTAAGTCGACTGCGGTGGGATCGTGAGTGGAAGGGACAAAGCATAAAATACTACTTTGTACATTTACAGGCCGATGTTGCCATTGCAAATTTAATTGATGGTAATGAAGTTTTTTGATGGACAAAAATATTTTGCTATACAATCAACGTAAATAAGAATTATACGACTGTTAGACTCTCAAAGTTATATCCCTTATTACATAGTTCAACCATATCAGAGATTAAATTTAATGTGATACATGTAATAGATTAGTTATTCGCTGTCAAATCTATACATTTGTGTTCTGAACGGTGATGGTAATGAATTTTTCGCAAGTAATTTTTTTTTATATTTATTTACATTGCAATAGTATAATATATTTTAGATGCAAAGTATACATATGTACCTGACACAATACATAAAAAATATTTGAAGTTAATTTGACACTTAATACATGTTTTTTTTTCTACGAACATGTGATTTGCACGAAATGGTAGAAATACCCACTCATTCCAGTGAACATTTGGCATCAGCGTCGCAAGATCATCGCACCTTTCTTCAGATCGAAGAATCTCACTCACGCCGTCGAGATATTCAACAAGCAGAGCCTCGTCATGACAGAGCTGATGCGGAGTCAAGTCGGAGGCGGCGACTTCTCCATGTGGCAATATATGACGGCCTTTACTTTAGACACAATTTTCCGTAAGAATTTACGGCTGTTTCCTCTGAATTAAAGTGTATGATGTAATGAGTGTTTTTAGAAGTTACGTGTACAAGTTAGTGTCGCAGCAATTTTGTTCATTATCTCCATTGTAGACAAAGGATCATGCAGACCTGGTAAGCGGACTCAGGTGTATCCATTAATCATAATAGTTATTTTGCCGACTGCTTATATACTGGTGGCAATTTATCCCAAACTAACATCTCTGTGATGAAATGATCTGATCTGGGCATTAAAAACGAGATGGACATATTTTAAAAAAAGGTGTCAAATTCCATTGGTCACAAGATTTGCTAACACAATACAACCAGTTAGTGACAACAATTTCTAAACCTGGAAACCCTTATTATAAGGATTCCCTATGTTGTGTATTCAGAAAGTGCCGCAGAGATCAAAACGGAGTTCCAAAAAAACCCGGACAACTTTGTGCTGCGAACGATCCACGAGCTGGCGAAGATAGTGTGTGCGCGGATGCTTAGGCCCTGGTTACACCCCGACTTCATCTACGAGAGGCTGCCCATCTACAAGCGATTCCTGGAAATTAGGCAACAAGGATACGATTTTGTTGATGAGGTTGGTTTTTGCTTTGGTTTTCTTTTACGAGGCATTTTGTTATGACCAAATTATTGATATTTTTAAACAATAGGCTAGTTGCCCCATTTTTGAATGAAATTATTAATAATGATCTTACTAGCTCTAACTAAAACGAATTGAAATTTTATGAGAGCTAGAAAGCTAAATTTTATTTATTTAAAATAGATATTTCATGAACAGATAAAAAGCCGTCCGCCATTTTTGCCTTTTGTTTTATCTGTGGCGAGGTGTAGAATACCGTACCGTATAGTCCTGTCCCATTGAGTCAAATATACTTTGACAGGGGATCGAGAGAGACGGCACTATTCGCCTTTCAGTTTTCTTTACGGGACCGGTGACGTCACTATTAATGTGCGCAAATGGCTAACAGCGATTCAAGCATTTTAAAATACAGAATAAAAACCATGTTATCCAATTAAATTTTTTAGGCATCTTATACTTTTATGAACTGGAAAATGTGTAGATATTTAAGTTGCCTATATCGAATATTATACGAAATAAGCATTACTTTACCTTATACAATTTAATATGAGTCATCTAGCCTATTTTTTGAAGTTGAATTTTAATTTTTTTTGCCCACTCAAGTGCTTCGAATTTTGAGTTGGACTCTATTTATATAACAAAATAAGAGCGATGACAGGTAACCGTAGTTGCGACAAGCAATTGAGTGGTTAAGGCAGCATCGGTCTCTCTTATTACGTGTAGTTGAATATAAAGTGTACTATTTTTCAATGAAAAAGCGCTGGCCTTGGTGATAAATAAATGCTATTAAATCATAATCGTTAGTCACAGCTTCGCAAGAAAATGTGGAGAAAAAAACCGGTTAAGTGCAAGTTGGACTGGTGCTCGAAAAACTAGAGAAACTGACCGTCACGTCATTCAAGAATAGATTATTTTTATAGGTGAGTTTTACAATAAATCAAAGCAGAAAAAAATGAGTAAAACTAATTTAAACGTCATTCAAATAAGTAAATTTATGATAGATTATTATAAATATGATTATATAAGTCAATCAAAAAAATAATTCCAAGGAAATTGGCATGAGTTATGGTAAATTAAATGGTATTTTACAAGAAAAAACTTAGTCCTTCCGCTTGCACGTCGACGGGATGACAAATGTGGTCGAGTTGAGAATATGGACGACTTGACAATGTAGCTAAGTTGGGAATGTATCTACATTGGTAATATGGATGAGTTGGTAAAATGGACGAATTGGAAATGTGGACGAGGTGGGAATATCGATGAGTTGGGAATGTGGATGAGTTGGTAAAATTGACAAGTTGGTAATATGGACGAGTTGGGAATATGGACGAGTTTGTAATATGGGCGAGTTGTTAATTGGATGAGTTGTCAATGTAGACGTGTTGGGAATATGGACGAGTTGGGAATGTGGATGAGTTGGCAAAATGAACAAGTTGAGAACACGGACGAGTGGGCAATGTGGACGAGTTGAGAATATGGACGAGTTGGGAATGTGGATGAGTTGGCAAAATGAACAAGTTGGGAATATAGACGAGTTTGAAATAAAGACGAGCTGATAATAAGGATGAGTTTGTATTGTAGACAAGTTGGGTGTATCGTCGAGTTGGGAATATGGACGAGTTGGAAATGTGGATGAGTTGGCAATGTGGATGACTTGGAACTGCGGACGAATTGGGCATATGGACAAGTTGTAAATGTGGACGAGTTGTATTTGTGGACGAGTTAGCAATATGGACGAGTTGGCATTGTTGAGGAGTTGGAAATAAATCTTTATTATAATAAAAAATCTTTATTAATAAAAAAAACATAAGAATTACAATTTGCATAATGATATGAGACTGACAGCGCTTGTGTGCGTTCAGGTTCACGCATTCTAAATGCGATTAGCGCTCGTGCGCGCAGGTCTCCGTGGCGCCACCTATGGTCCCACCGGAAGATCAGCGCTGGCTCCCGAGCTAGTATCTTGCTGAGGTGGGACCCTTTCGTCTCACAGCCATAAAAATAGTTACCTAATTATTGTTTTATTGTTTTATTTTATTTTCTTATTTCTGTCACACATTTTATGTAATTAATTTTTATGTCACGTCACGAATAAATGTATTTCTTTCTTTCTTACTTTCATATAAAGTCTTACATCTACACAGAACACACTTAATTCTTGTGCCTGAACAAGGAAAATCCTGTATCTCAGGCTTTGAGAGAGGTAATTTAATTACCAAAACTCTTAGTGAATAAATCTTACTAAAGAAATAGATAAAAACGCGTACAAATTATATTCTGTCAAAGTAATTGTTTACAATTATACTATAAAACTATATAATTATATATATTTGCATTTTTTTTAATATGACATAATAATTGATAACATTTATTAGGCACGGCATTGCAATGTCAGCGTCAGCATAATTAGAAACTCGGTCAGGTTATAGTCGATATTGCATAAATCGTCGCCTCTGTAGTTTAACATTTTATAATATCACGAATTATTAAAACAATATGTTTCTAAGTTATTAAATAAGGATTAACAAATCGAGAAAGGTGTCTCATTTCTTAAAGCTAGGTGATCTATAGACTCATATTATTACTACGTTAAAATTACAATTCTGTAGGTTAGGCTATTCTTAATATCCATACTAATATTATAAATGCGAAAGTGTGTCTGTCTGTCTGTCTGTTACCTCTTCACGCTTAAACCGCTGAACCGATTTGGATGAAATTTGGTATATAGATAGTTTCAGTCCCGGGGAAGGACATAGGATACTTTTCATCCCGAATAAATTTAGTGTTCCCGTGGGATGAGCGGGTAACACCGCGGGGCACAGCTAGTTATACTATAAACTGCCAAATAAATAAAGAAAACACACCAATGAGCGGCGCTTTTAAACGCCTTCATAGTCAATAGAATTTATGTATCTTTCCTCGGCGATTTTCCGAGCAGGACATTCTGCGTCACCTGTTTGGTGGTGGAAAAGTCTGCATGTTGCACATTTAGGGGACTCCGCCTTATTTCCGCACTCTTTGATAGAGTGACCTACATCACCGCAATAACCGCACGTGTACTCTGCCTGCATGATTTAGCGGCGTGACCATATTGTTGGCATTTGAAACACCTGGTGGCGATCGTGTAATCTCTCACTGGGCATGAGGACCAATTTACGTACACACGATTTTGGCTTATTAAGGACTTTCGTATAACGGCGGGCACTTCTAGGACGTAATTACAAGTCTCGGCATTCACTCGGCAAGAGCTTAATAGAGGACAAGAATTTTTCCCTTGTTAAGTCCTGAAGTTTGTGGGCTAGGTTTTGCTCGAAAATGCATTTTAGACTGCTTGTTCTGGCATGGTCGAAGGTACGCCAACAATAACAATCCTGGGCTTGCGTTTATGAGGCACGTCAATGATGAGTTCTGAGGTAGTCTTTTGAAAAGTTTGCTTGACTTTTTCAATGTCATCCTTAGAGTCTGGGCTGATTATAACGCCACCATTCTTGACTTTACGAAGCGCTCTTACATGGAGTTTCATCTCCTCCGGATTGATTATCTTTTGCAATGTTTTCGTGTCCTCACTCGTCTTAAGTTTATCATTGGGAATAACTGCTACAGAACTCAAATTATTTGGTCGAATCAAGCAGCTAGAACTATTCTTGACCATGTCGGCGAAAGAGAGAGCATTTGTTATGGGCTTATCTGATGACTTGATGGTACACTCTAGGTCTCTGAGGCGATCTGCAAGGTCTTGCCTTTCCTTGAGGTAATGGTTTTGGTCGTTGAACACTCATTTTGCGTGGCGGCTGACTGATCGGCTGGATCATCCCTTGATGGCGGTGGTTGAGGTGTTGATGGAGGGCTGCGCTGTATTTTGGCACTCCGACTAAAGGGGCTGCGATCACCCATTTTACAGTAGGTACTTCACAGAGAACGAAATGTCGTAGTTAAAGCACTAGTCAGCAAATCCAGGCGCGACACAGTTTATAGTATGATTGAGGTCAGTATCATTGCGCACGATTTTATTTATTACAATATTTGCAAACACGTCCTATCGTAACGACGATGCGACAATGATGACGAAATGAAGACGAGTTGGCAATGTAGATGAGTTGGGTGTATGGACGAGTTGGTAATGTGGACGACTTGGCATTGTGGACGAGGTGGGCATATGGACGAGTTGGAAATTTGGTAGAGTTGTATTTGTGGACGAGTTGGCATTGTGGACGAGCAAGTAATATGGACGCGTTGGCATTGTGGATGAGTTGGAAATATAAACGAGTTGGCAATGGAGACGAGTTGGTAATACGGACGAGTTGATAATATGGACGAGATTGGCAATAAAGACGAGTTGGTATTGTAGACGAGTTGGGTGTATGGACAAGTTGGAAATATGGACGAGTTAGCAATATGGATGAGTTGGCATTGTGGACGAGTTGAGAAAATGGACGAGTTAGCAATATGGTCGAGTTGGCATTGTGGACGAATCGGGAATATGGACGAGTTGTCAATGGAGACGAATTGGTAATATAGACGAGTTGACAATGCAGATGAGTTGGGTGTTGGGTGTGTGGACATGTTGGCATTGTGACCCAGATGGGAATATAGACGAGCTGACATTGTGGCCGAGTTGGCAATGTGGAATAATTAACAGTTACCCTAACATGCGAAACTTGATGGTAGAAATAACCTAAATTATGATGCAAACTTCAAAAAATCGATGCGCTCAAGAATAAATCATATTTGAATTAATGACGTCTGGCTGATCATTCTTATTATCATTCAAAATAAAATTTGTCAAATTCTGCTGTCAACAAAACTAATTGATTTTATAAGGCTTCCGTTTTTACTGACTATGGTAAGGAACCCTAAAATTAGGTTTATATCATAGACTTGAGAGTATAGATAGCATCTCCCTCACTCTTCTGTCAGACACTATTTCAATGAGAGGAAAGACACGAAAGTTTGAACTTGGAATTCGGGTATTAGGCCTTCGTCGGCCGTATTCAGCTCTAAATTTATTAAAAAAAAAATCTTATATTCGTTTTTTAATCATTTTTAGCTGTTTTATATATTATATATTACACATATTTGATACATTCTTCTTTTTTATGGTGTAGTATTGTTGGTCAGTAATTTATTTAGATTAGTAAGTAGGGTTTGATTAAGTATACCTACCAAGCGTAAGAATTTCAAACACAATGTGTAATTGTTACTGAATAAATGATTGATTATGATGACATGGCAGCACCCATATTAAGAAAATTTGCACGATCTATTGAATTTCATAAAAAAACAAGCATTGATAATATTGATTTTTCGTGTATCTATAAGTAAACGTTTTTTACTCTCTATTTCATACAATTGAGTTTATATAACTTTTTATATTATCACTATTTTGAAGTATTTACGATTATAAATTAATACATAAACAGTTACGCACTACATGATTTCTTTTTTAAGACCTGCGTAGTGAGTGACCGTGTGTCGTTTCGATTCATGTGCTTTTTCTGGAAATTCATTTATGTCCTGAAGAAAGAACAACAAATTAAAATTCTACCAATCTTATGTTCAGTCCTATGAAAATATGTCAATTATTTTATTAAGATATGGGAATATTGTCATGAATTATATTTTTCCATCGAATAATAAATGCATTTTATTTGTGAAACAGTTCAGCAGATCCCATGTCATTAATGCACAAGTTATTTATACAAAAGAGTTGTAAAAGTTGTCACGTTGAAGCTGGCTATCAGGCCTGGCTCTAGCCTTAATTGATTATTAACGAAACCTTCTAAACTAATCTATTCAGAATCAAAATCAGAACTTACAATGTCTTTATTTTATTACAAGAAAAAGAAAAGACTGCACGCATTTTGTTTTAAATTTACAAAACCTGGGCAAATATATTTTTTTTTTCTTTAGCTTATACGAAACAAACGAAGATCCGTTGCGAAAATAAAGCAGGAGGGCACAAGTGAGTATATTCCATTAGTGACGCATCTTCTATTAATACATGTCTGTCTAGAGCGTAATAATGATACAAATATTATTACGCAGGAATTAAAAAAGACGGTCTGGCCAGCATGTTTGACGTGGTAATGCACAGTTCCGAAAAGAGATATAATAAAGGCTATTCAGATGTGGAACTACGCGAGGAGGCTATAGTTCTGTGCGTAGCCGGGAACGATACGTCTGCCGTGGGCTTGTCGTTCGCTGCCGTCATGCTATCCCGGTACCCTGATGTGCAAGACAAAGTATATCAAGAGTAAGTACGCTCATGAGATGCAGCATTTTCTTCTTATCAAGCATACATACAATATATACAACAGTCAGTTTTGGATAGTTGTGGGGTTAGGCGGTATTAACGCACAATAATTCTCTTATTTCCTCTGGCCTGAACTCTATGGATACAATATAGTGGGGGTGGGGACCACTCGTAAATTTTGCATAATTGAACGGCCTAATAGTTGGAAACCATTTGAACTTATACGACATACATTTTACCCGCTCATTCGCAGTTTTTTTTTTTCAATTTGAACCGCTTCCATGTTGTTAGTATTGTAGTAGTTTGGTGCTATTTGGAATCATTTTGTATATTTCTAGACATTCGTGCGAAACGTGTTTTGAATTTTTGATAAAAATGTAAGCCACTGTTATAAGTGGAAGCTCAGAAAGTACGCGTTATTGACTTTTTGGTGTTACTCGTGTTCACAGACTGCAAGAGGTGTTTGGAGACTCGGATCGCGAAGTCACTGCGGAGGACCTGCCCAAGCTCAAGTACTTGGAAGCCGTTATAAAAGAAAACATGCGTCTTAATCCACCAGTTCCTATAATCGCCAGGGAAGTTCGCAACGATGTTGTACTACGTAAGTGTTGCTTTTATGAGCCTTTCCCTTTTTGCTTGCACTTGGTTCTAATTTCTGAATGCTTTTGATTTTGTGTTCGTGTGTGTGCAAATAAATATTTCTTTTTTTTTCTCTCTTTCTTATTATAGTATTACCGTTTGCCCGCGACTTCGTCTGCCTAGAACTTTTCCTGTCCTTTACTGGCACTGAAACTATTTCTATACCAATTTTCATCTAAATCGGTTCAGCAGACCAACAGAGAAATGTTACTGTCGGATTTAAAATATTAAGTAGTGATTGCATAACGCGTAGTAATGTTTCACGTTTAGCGCAGGGCAGTGTTAAAGCAGCTGCCCACTGAGCTGGCGGTCCTGGGTTCGAATCCCGGCAAGAGCAAATATTTGTTATGTGTATTTATCTATATAAGTATGTTTGATCATAATACCTTTTGTTTTTAGCATCCGGCACGACTTTGGTGAAAGGCACCTCCATCGTTATCAACATCTGGGGCACGCATCGCAACCCTGCGTACTGGGGGGCGGACGCGGAGCTATTCCGTCCGGAACGCTTTCTGGAGGGCCCGCTGCCCCACCCGGCCATGTACATCCCTTTCAGCTACTCTTCGAGAGATTGCATTGGTCAGTATAATGAACATTTACTGAATATGTAAAATAATGTCTCTGTAAAATGTTTACAATGATGCGATTTTTTTTTAATTCAATGGCTTAGACGCGCGTCTCTACCGGCTTTTCGAGCCAACACAAACGTCCTACCTAATGGAGCACTTTTAGAATGTGTTAGTTGAATAAATGAATAATAAAAATTTGTTCATCTTAGGAAAAATATAAAAAACAGTGATTACGTCCTCTTTCTAAGCGGAATACAGAAAAGTAAGAAAACTGTAGTCTTAAAAATATGAAATCTAGGAAATTTTGGCGTTCACCTTAAAGTTAAGTGAGTGGATAGAGGAGCTCTTTGGATGATTTTTATTGTAAATAGTTTCAATAAAGAACGTTTCATTATTGAAATCATTAATGGCGACGTATCAGTAAATTACAGCGTCAAGTACTAAACTAAGAAGTAAACAACAATAACTTATTATATATATCGCAGTCAAAAGTGTGAACTGGTCAAAAGGACTTTTAACCGACAAAAACAGGTAAAACTGCTTTTGACTGAGCGTGTTGGTCAAAAGTAGTTTTGCCTGAAAATCATTGGTTAATAGTACTTTTGACTGTTACTATCAGTCAAAAGTACTTTTGACCGCAGGCACATTCGTCTTTATCTCGATATTATTTTAATCCGACTCGGCCGGGTTAGGTTAGGTTAGTTTTTTTTTTTATATCCCTAACCAAAAGTGTGAACTGGTCAAAAGGAATTTTAACCGACAATAACAGGCAAAACTGATAGTAGCAGTTTTGCCTGTTTTTGTCGGTTGAAAGCAGGGACCGGAACCGGTTACCTTAACAAGGGTTTTTGATGAGGTTATTTTAGAAGTTGTTTTTAAAAACCCTTACATATTGTTAACCCTATGATGTGGTTGTTTCAATGATACGGTTACTGTTTTGTTGCAGTTAACGCGGTTAATAACTACCTTAACTAACCTACCCCGTCCCACTAACAGAGTCTTTAGGGTATTGAACCGAGTTCAAACGAATGTGATCCTTAAGTAATGTGTTATTAGTTCCGTTTTTGAATAGCAGTTATAATAACTACTAACCCTAACTTAATAACCTTAACGTAAGGGTTTTTGAACGAATTCGAACGAATATGATCCCTAAATTATGTCTTATTAGGTCAGTTTTTGAATAACAGTAACTCAGTAAATTTCTTATCTCTTGCAAGTCATAAACGTGTTTGGCTGGCGAGGTTTGTAACAATATGCTATAAAGCGTCAAATCAGTCAATATTCAACTTTAAGTCTTTGGTGTAGAAACTTCTTATGTTACCATGGTAGCGTTGCTTAACTCGAGCGGCGAAAACAGTGTGTTGTTTGTTTTTTTTTTCATATTTCATCTTTGCCTTTGGGCCTTGGGGCTTGACAAATAACTCTAAGACGGAAAAAATAAAAGTCATTCATTTATTTTTGCCGTCACCATTGATATCACATATTGGTTTATCCCAAACATAATTAACTATCATTTCCTTCATTCCCCGTAATACAGATAAGTATTGTTTCGATAAAAAAATATAACAATTAATGCGGCATTCAGTTAAGGCTATAGATGCGAAGCTGGTTGCTAACATTTCTAGCCAAGCGGCTAGAAACGGCTTATTTGGCTTATTATCATTTCTAGCGATAACAAGCGGCTGGAAACGGCTGCTTACATTTCATTGACATATTCACATGATTCAATGTTTGTTTTTGTTATTTTTCTTTTCATTTATTTACTATAGGATCTATTTAACATAAATATATATAAACAATGACATTTGCATCTGTATTAAGTGTTAAAAACTCAAAATTCTCTTACAAAATGTGAAAGAGCAGTGGAATAGGACTATTTTAATAATTTATTTGTGAGAGATGAATTGGAAATAGGTATTTATCAGTCACCTAGTAATAGTAAGCATTTAGTTGTATTTCTATAATGCACCAACGCAACGAGCCTCGCGCACTCATCCCCGCATGCCCCGCGCACCCCTCAGCCCCCCACACGCATTTATCCTGCCGCGCGAGATTCCCGCGTTTGGTTTACAATGATGATAAGATCCAAAATAAACTGATTTAGCTACCTTTATTCTTATAATTTTCATACACCGCCACCTGAACACAAACGATGTTTCATAGTTTACTTTTCGTATCTGAATTAAGTAAATTAGTAGGTACAAATGGTGTATTCGGGGTCTATTTTTTTAAAAAGAACATAATAAGTGCTACTGTATAACAAAAATAAGAGTTTAACAAAAAAATATGTAATAAAAATAATTTCTTTATTTGATGCTCAAGTCGGGTATCTACCCGGTATCAAGCGGCTGGTTATTCGTTTCTAGCCGCTGCTTTCGGTTACTACCGGCTTACAAGCCGCTGGTTTACAACTATAGTTAAGGCACAACTGCATTTTGATTATTCTTAAAACAATAATAAATACCGCGTCTCATTACGGTTTGCGTCTTAGTGTGCAGTAAATGCCATTACCCCGATAACAATAAAATAAATATAATCCTTAGCATTTCACTCATCCCTTTTCATCTAAGTATACCTATATTTAAATTGATGTATGCGTCAATAACGAACTTCAAATTATTTTAATAAAATTACACCCTTAAATTGTAAAGATTAGCAATATTAATGATGGTTCTGTGGATATTCTTATTATTCAAATTGATTTGAACAAGAATATTTCTTGTACTCTGTGTCTTGATTAAATCATGATGCTTTTTTTTATAAATAGTTAAAAACGTAATAATTATAATAACATTAAAAAAAATGTTTTAAGTAATTAATTAAAATGATATTTGAAACAAAGTTAATTTTGTTATATTATGTATTCTATAACTGTTTTTTAACTATAAAAAGAAAATTATTTACACACAGAGATGTCATTTTGTCCGGATTTCCGGCTGGTCTCGCTTAGGGATCACATTTCTCAACCGATTTATGAAGTCTAGATTAATTAATTATATGAAATATTTGTGTCGATAAAATTACTTGGTATGAGGTTAGAAAACTAAAAAAGAAACAATTTTCATCCATTTGGAAGAAAAAATAAAACAATCTAAATTAATAATCAATTAAATTAGTTAATTGTTATGTTAATTAGTTTAGGTATGAAACTATATTTGATGAGTTGACTAACCCAGTATCATGGACCATCGTTTTATTTAATATATTTTAAATTTGAATTAAGTAACAAAGGTTCTTTGTTACCTGCCATGACTTACTATCTCTTTCGCTTTCCGCTGATATTAAAGGGATAGCATACGTTGTTAGGAATAGTAAAAAAAGATCTAAAATTCAGTTGCCTATTGTTAATACTCTTACTAGTATCTTATCGGTACTTATAATGTATGTACGCGGCAAATCTGTTTTTTCAGTAGACAGTTAGTTATAATGAAGTTGTGATGTGACACGAGATATTGCAGTTTCAATTGTACACTTAAAAACAAACCATCAGACCCTACACTCGAAAAGTATACAAGCAACCGTTAAGGAATTCCACTATCCAACTCCTGACTACACGGTAAGCGGTAAACCTCGCGACAGTCGGGACTTTACTTCAAAATGGTTGTTATTTGTTATTTTTACATTAGCAAACCCCATATCTTCGCCATATTGAAAAATTACGAATAACTGAATCAACAATTCATATGAATCGGACCTCTAGTCGACAACAGCCGGAAATCCGAACATCTGGACATATGAAAGCAGTTTTAGGACAAGCTGATACGGAGATGCGTTGCTTGTTTAAAAAAAATACTCATCACAATACCTACTTAGGTAACAAAATCTAACCGACTGTACAATAAAATTAATCCAAGTAACATTATAATTGAACGTTATTTGAAATGTATTAGTTTAATAATTATTTTGTCTTCTTTTTTTCTTTAATTAATAAAATAAAAATTCAATTTTTGTGTTTATCCTAATCTGAGCGCTAATAGCGTCTTGCCAGCATCAACGCGATTTCTATAATGATACCATTAAAAGTATTTACCATATTATAATCATGCTATGTTCATAAAATAAAAATACATTTTAGGTGTGTAAATAATTTACTAGAATATACATTTTTTAATCAGATAACAAAAATAGTAAGTTTAATTATATTTACTAACTAAAACCATAAAAATATCATCATCACAGTTAAACATGCATAATCAGTTTTAATAACTACCTATTCTTAACAATTAATACTTATAACACCTATACATTAAAAACACCATAATAAAAAAACAATGACATAAATCACAGCAATTAAAAATCAAATCAGTTTAAAATTAGACCATATCAAATATAATACTAAATTATGGATTACTTATTATTTACGTAATTTTAGAACAGCCGTATGATACAATTCTGTCATAAATTTTACCCGTGCCCACAATCCACATGTCCTTCAACTTATCGTCCGGTACGTCTTCTAACAATTCCTTGAATTCAGCCAAAATTTCTTTACGTTTTTCATAACCTTCCTTCCTCTCTTGATTTCACTTTGAGTCTGAAATAAAAAAATATGTACTTAATTTGGTGTTTCATTTTAAGTTTAGTAAGAAAAACGTCACTAATATTAGAAATGTAAGCGTCGTCCAATAAAGTACAACGTTCATGCATGGCCTATTTTTTGTTAGGAATGCTAAACTGGCAGGTCTAAGGATACCCGAACATTATAAGTAAATTGAAGATATACTACTGAGATTTTTAGCTACCTAAATGTGCCAACATATTCTGAATAAAATGTATAATAAATGAAAATACACAAACACATATTTACGAAATGTCATTGTAGTAGGTATTCCGAATTTGTATGGTAATTAAATATTATATATTTACATATACATTCATTTAAACAAGTTGTCTGGCAGAGAACGCCTCATTTCATGGCAAAAAGCCGCCATTGTTATCTACGTTTTTGTGGAATGCAATGTGCAATCAAGTTGAAATAAATAAATATAGGTACGCATAGGTATATTTATATATATAATTAGAATATGGTTGAAAAAAAAAAACAAACATTGCAGATACTATGTATTAAGGAAAAAATATCAGTTCGAGTACCCTTAAGGTCGATAGTATTTACAACGATTTAATGGTAAACAAAATTGAAATATAATCATAATAAGAATGCATAACTTACCAGTTTCTTCTGTCTTTCAAGTTTATTTACAAAGTCACTTTATTCCTCGGGAAAATGGCATGGCAGTGGCAGCAAGCGCTTTTTGTAGTACATTTTAAAGTTTTTTTTTTAATATTTGTTATTTTATGGCACCCGTTTGTAACTGACCAGTTGGACGATTTGGAGGATACTGAGTAACTAACGCTTAGCATCCATGATGCTTCAAAACAATACTAATCCCATCTCTTTCTTACATTTTTTATCTAATCTGTCATTTTAAAACAGCACGTTGCACACTTAAAAATACCATGCGGCAAGTCGAACTCTCTTTTGTTCTTATACGATGGTTTTTACTGTTATCAGGTATAACGTTACCAGCAAAGCTGCCGATCGTTCCTCGATAAGAAAAAAAACCGGCCAAGAGCATGTCGGGCCACGCTCAGTGTAGGGTTCCGTAGTTGCTCATCCTTCACAATAAACTGCTGTTTTAAGCCCGAGTTTTAAGTTAAGAAAGATTTCAAGCTCTATAAAAAGATCGTAAACGCCCTAGAGACTAATCACTTATTACCTTCTGGAAGTCAACTTACGTCCTTTACAAGAAAAAATATGAAATTTGGCGATAACTCAAAAACAGCGACCGATTTTGTTCAATATAGTTTTCATTCAAAGTTATTATAAAGCCTCATTTACAAGAATGTTTCCGAATATTTTTGACCCGTGGTTGAAAAGTTAGAGGGGGGGGGACACTATTTTTTTGTTTTCGGAGCGAATATTTACAAAACTGCTGACTTTATCAAAAAGAATGTTAGGACACCCCTATTATTTTTACAAGACCTATTAAACGACACCCCACACACTAGTGTTGAAAAGAAAAAAAATCACCCCCACTTAAGTTGTACGAGAGGTACCCGAAAAAAAAATTTTTTTTTTAATTTTTATTTTACCGTTCTGTCGGCGTTAAACATACACATACTCATACCAAATTTCAGCTTTCTAGTACTAATGATCACGGAGCTAAGCCGCGGACGGACGGACGGACGGACAGACGGACATGGCGAAACTATAAGGGTTCCTCGTTGACTACGGAACCCTAAAAACAGTATGAAAATTATAGTTATTTATTATTAGATATTATTACTTTTTTATTAGCAGAACAATCACATCAAATTATCAACTAATTAACAACATCAGTGTAGGAGAAACATATAAAAAGCAAAGATAAAGTACTTATTATCTAATAACAACAACAAAAAACAAAAAGTCAAAAAAAAAAACTAGTGTAAAAAAAAACACGGCAATACGTAAACATTCTGCCAACTCCGCTCATCTATAACGATCCTTCAACGTTCAGTTCCAAACCCTAACGCGATAGGGTTTAGAGTTAACTGCTATAAATAACCCTTACGCGTTAGGGTTTTAACCGTAACTGTGTAACTGTGTTGAGGTTGTAGTTAACTGTTATGATAGGGTAACCTTAACATAGGGTTACAAAATGAAAAGGTTACCTTATGTTATGGTTACCAAATTGTTAGGGTTACCTTATATTAGGCTTAACTTTAAAGAGGGGTTTTCCGGTCCCTGGTTGAAAGGCCTTTTGACCAGTTCACACTTTTGACTGCAACATATACACAACTGAGATTTAGCAGTGTTTGTGATAATATATAATTTTATCTACCCAAATATCATAAACCCTCCATGATGCGTTCAAGAAACGCACATTATGACCACCATAACAATATACTGTTTTGTTAGCACAAATTTCTTATCTGTAAAAATGTTATTATTGCTAAATAAATAAATAAATAACGCTCCATACAAATGAGGTGCAAAGTTAACGCAACCAATCCCTTTGTTGTATGGGAGCCCCCCCCCCACTTAAATATTGATTTTATTTTATTTTTAGTATTTGTTGTTATAGCGGCAATAGAAATACATCATCTGTGAAAATTTCAACTGTCTAGCTATCACCGTTCTTGAGATACAGCCTGGTGACAGACGGACGGACGGACGGACGGATGGACAGCGAAGTCTCAGTAATAGGGTCCCTTATTTACCCTTTGGGCACGGAACCCTAAAAAAACTATGACAGCTGCCAGAAAACTTCATTGCCGCCATTACCGGGTAAAATTTGTCATAATGTGCGGCTCCTGAATGAATCATCATGGAGGCTTATGATATGTGGGTAGATAAAGTAGTGTATGTAACTATACATAATTAGGCATTAAAACACTCGTGTGGTGTTATTATGAGACTTGCCTTCGGCTCGTTTCATAAACTCACACTCGTGTTTAATACCCTTCATTATGTACATTCACATAAACTACAATTAATATGTTTAAGGGTCTACATATGCCATGTTCATCGCGAAGACAGGGCTGGCCAACCTGCTCCGCCGGTACAAGCTGCTGCCGCCGGTAAACATGGCCGCCGCAGAGCTGAAGAAACCGCTTAGGGTGCGGTACGAGGTAATGATGAAAAACGTGGACAATTACATCGTGAGGGTTGAAGAAAGGAAGAAAGTGAAGTAATAAAGTTTTGTTTGGGACAAATCTTGCTAGTGTCTTTTTAACCCATTACACTAAAAGAAATGGACTTGCAAACAGGAGTCTAAATGTTGGCTGCTAAGTAAAAAATCAGGGGAATGGCAAACTGAGGGCAACTAGTATAATGTTGGTAGATACTTGGCACAATTTGGCAAATTTTCAAGAAGTTAAACTAGTTGAGCAATTTTTTTTTTCAGTGTTCGTGCTTCTCTAAGTTCTTATTTACATACTCGTAACAGTTGTAGTTTAAATTGATCATGTTTAAGTTATGTTTAAAGGAACGAACCAAAATGTTTGCTAGATGTCATCATTATAATAATTATCAGCTGGGAAACTGCTGGAAAAAGGTCTTTTCGAGGTTCTCCAGAACGACGAGTCCTGGCCCGCCCATATTCAGCACAATCATGACCAGATCGTCCATCTAGTTGGAGCTGCCACTAAAGAACATTTCTGCCTCAACAGTTCTCGGTTCGTTTTTAATGCATTTTTTTCATAAATAAATAAATATCAGACAACCTCACACAAATCGATCTTGTCCCAAATTAAGCCCAAGAAGGCTTGTGTTATTGGGTACTACACGACGATATACATACTTATATAGATAACTATATACTTAAATATATAATGTATCAAGGAACTCCCATCGAGGAAAAGACTTGCATGATTTGGTTCCACCTTCTCCATTCTCCAAAAGCGATTTCTCGTCAGATTACTTATTGGTGCGGCAAGACAATGGAACTCCTTTCAAGATCAGTTGGATCTTTGTAAGGTAATAGAACATAAGCACTTACGTAAGCATGCTCTTATTAAGGAAAACATTATGAAGAATAAAATTAAAAATTCAAAAAATCCTTGACATGACAACCTGTAAAAAGAAAAAAAAAAAATCTACGAAATGTGCCTTTACAATGAACAGTAGAAAAATAATCCAAGCTTCGTTGCGTTCGGGGGACCGCTAAGTACTAAGTAAAATGAAATATTTTTTTAACTTATTTTGGGCTTCTCACTTTAATTTACGATTTTCAGTATATTGCATATTTCATTTACTTAGCGGTCCCCCAACGCAACGAAGCTTGGATTCTTTTTCTACTGTTCATTGTGAAGGCACATTTCGTAGATTTTATTTCTTTCTTTTTACACGTTATCCTGTCGGGGGTTTTTTAAATTTTAAATTTTATTTTTATTTTTATATCATATTTTTTTAACAAACAGAAGTTTCGTCTAGGAATTTTCTACTTTTACCACTGTTTTGGTTGTACACCGTTTAAGGTCCAGGGCTTCCAGTCTTTCCTCGAGATCCTTGACTATGTGTAGGTACAACAAGACGAAAGCGGTCTTCTCTAAGATTGAAATCTTCTTATACATATAAACGGAAAAGTCCTGACTGACTGACTGACTGACTGACTGACTGACACACTCATCAACGTAGAGCCGAAACTACTGAACCTAGGAACTTCAAATTTCTAGAATAGATCAAGTATACGATGCAGGAAATTGAGTAATTTTTGAGTTAGTGATATAAACTTTGTTTACAGATTCTCGATCTAAAAATAAGAAAACTTATTTCAGGATTTTTGAAAACTCATCCTTTGAAGGGGTTAAATGGGAGGTGAAAGTTTGTATGAGGAACTTGGGATTCTTTGAGTAACAGTTGTAATATTTAATGTATAGCTTTTTCTATACAAAGTAAAAAAACATGTTTCATCATTTTTGAATAGTCATCCCCGAAAGGGGTTAAGTGGTCAGTGAAACTTTGTATGAAAAACGTGGCCTTTTTGAGTATGGGATGCATTATCCTTTGTGAAAACTCATCATCAACAACTGAGAATATGTATTTCAGTGGGTAACCTATCTCAAACACTAAAAACCATTGACCGAATTTCATTTGCCCGAAAACTATTCGAATTATTATCGTTTCTCCGATGACAGGATTCGTACATTTTTCTTTTCACCATTTTACATTTAGTAGTTAAAAGTATCGTTTGTCCGAAAAACTTTTCCCGTCACATTCACTTGCCCTATGAGTTGTTACGTATTTTTTTTCGTAGCCAATTTTTCATTTACCCTATGATACTTTTGGCACTGCATACATTTGAACAAATTTTCAGTTCACCTTTTAACTTTTCCCACCCCATTCACTTGCCATCTGAATTGCGACGTCTTTTGTTTAATACCCATTTTTTCATTTAGCCAAATTTTCAGTTCACCTTTTAACTTTTCCCGCCCCATTCACTTGCCATCTGAATTGAGACGTCTTTTGTTTAATACCCATTTTTTCATTTACCCAATGATATTTTCGGCATTACATAAGAACTGCGACCACAACAACGGCCCGCGAGCCGAACGAGCGAAGCTACCGTGCTGCGGCAGCAGCCGACAAACCGCCAAAACCGACCTGGTTGGGTTAGGTTAGGTTAGAGCTGTGACCACAACAGCGCGCGAGCCGAGCGAGCGAAGCTACCGTGCTGAGGCAGCAGCCGACAAACCGCCAAAACCGACCTGGTTGGGTTAGGTTAGGTTAGAACTGTGACCACAACAGCGCGCGAGCCGAGCGAGCGAAGCTACCGTGCTGCGGCAGCAGCCGACAAACCGCCAAAACCGACCTGGTTGGGTTAGGTTAGGTTAGAACTGTGACCACAACAGCGCACGAGCCGAGCGAGCGAAGCTACCGTACTGCGGCAGCAGCCGACAAACCGCCAAAACCGACCTGGTTGGGTTAGGTTAGGTTAGAACTGTGACCACAACAGCGCGCGAGCCGAGCGAGCGAAGCTACCGTACTGCGGCAGCAGCCGACAAACCGCCAAAACCGACCTGGTTGGGTTAGGTTAGGTTAGAACTGTGACCACAACAGCCAGCGAGCTGAGCGAGCTGAGCGAGCGAAGCTACCGTGCTGCGGCAGCAGCCGATAAACCGCCAAAACCGACCTGGTTGGGTTAGGTTAGGTTAGAACTGTGACCACAACCAGCGCGCGAGCCGAGCGAGCGAAGCTACCGTGCTGCGGCAGCAGCCGACAAACCGCCAAAACCGACCTGGTTGGGTTAGGTTAGGTTAGAACTGTGACCACAACAGCGCGCGAGGCGACCGAGCGAAGCTACCGTGCTGCAGCAGCAGCCGACAAACCACCAAAACCGACCTGGTTGGGTTAGGTTAGGTTAGAACTGCGACCACAACAGCCCGCGAGCCGAGCGAGCGAAGCTACTGTGCTGCGGCAGCAGCCGACAAACCGCCAAAACCGACCTGGTTGGGTTAGGTTAGGTTAGAACTGCGACCACAACAGTCCGCGAGCCGAGCGAGTGAAGCTACTGTGCTGTGGCAGCAGCTGACAAACCGCCAAAACTGACCTGGTTGGGTTAGGTTAGTTTAGAACTTTTGGATTAGAATTTGACAAATTGTTGAAAAAGGATATAATAATATGACTAAAATTAAAAAGTCCACTTGAGAACAGTCGAGTATAGGTCAATTCACTGAAGCTGGCGCGAATGGATTGAATGAAAGTTATGTCACTTGTCACTTCGAGTGTTAGTGTGTGTGCCGTTCTTACACAGGGGCCTCCTTATATTTTGTAAACAACAACAAAATGGGTTTTTGTTATTCAAGAAAAATTAAAATTATTAGATATAATATAAGCATAATCTGCATAATATATACACTAAACAAATAATATATATGTCCAAAAGGTATATTTAACTGTTTGATACAAAAATATTTTACTATCATGGTGTTTTGACGCTAATTTTTTTACATACTTTAGATTTTGATTGTTGTAAGGCAGTGTAATTGTACATATTGCTTAATATTCATGCAATCTGTGTATGACCAGAATTAGGATGTGGGATGATACTATTCCATTGTCTCGTATGAGTTTGACCATGTGGGACTATGCAATGGTATTATCGTAACCCACATTTTCTTCTTGTCTTCGCGGCCTGGTAAAGGATGTCAAGAATTAAATGGTGACGAACGACTAGTTCGAATTATAAAAAAACCGGCCAAGAGCATGTCGGGCCACGCTCAGTGTAGGGTCCCGTAGTTGCCCGTCCTTCACAATAGACGAAAATTACGAGACAGATTTCAAGCCCTACAAAAAGGTCGTACACGCCAAGAAACAGTAATTACTTATTATCTTTTGGAAGTTATCTATTATACGCGACAGATTGAGCGAAATGTTTTAATATAGTTTGGCACTTAACCAATATGTGTAACGTTCGAAGTGTAGGGACACCGCGCGGCACGCGCTTTAAAGAAAATTATGAAATTTTGCAATAACTCAAAAACGGCTCGACCGATTTTATTCAATATAGTTTTCATTGAAAGTACTACCGAGGCTAAGACCCATTCGATTCAATAAGTTATGCTCAGAAATGGCTCGGCCCTCCGTCGAGCTAAGATTACTAAATTTTGTTTGTCCGATATTATCCGAAGTTGACCGAATCTTCAAAATCCGATTTCATATTCTGAGTAGGAGGACCCAAAAGCCTCCCAATACCGAGTTTCAGCCCCCTCGGACTAATTCGAAATTTTCGAAAAAAAAAAGCCGCCATTTTGTTTTTTTTTCCACTACTGTACTCGGGTGGGGGGTCCCCTATGATATTTGTTTGAGCATCCCCCTACCCATCTCTAGCCGTTTACGAGATACGGGACTCTTAAAAAAAATCTCCATACAAATCTTGTTTTTTTTCGATATTTTCCGACTTTGACAGAATTTTCGGACACCGATTTCAGATTCATATTTGTGAGCCCCAAATGCCCCCCGATACCGAGTTTCAGCTTCCTAGCACCAATTTGAAATTTTGGAAAAAAAGGCCACTCGTCATTTTGAATTTAATTTGGTTCGATTTGTATCAACCTGTATGTAATCATTTTGTGACGCACACATATATATTATCATTCACTCATTCAATCCATTCGTGCCAGCTTTAGTGAATCAACCTATATATATATTAATAAACCGAATCGTTACATCGGACAAAAGAAATCAGTCATACAAAAAAAGTCGAGTAGTTAATAAACCGAAACGTTACATCGGAAAACTGATATTACGGACAAATGAGATTTAAGGAAACGTCATTAGTCGAGTGAATAAAAATCCTAAACAATTAATGCCCAATCGTAAATTATCGAATTGAATTTTCGGACAAATGAAAAAAAGTTAAAATGATATTTGTCGAATAGTTTTTGTCGAAATGAAATTCGGACTAACGTTTTTAGTGTTTCAGATAGGTAACCATTTCAGTGTTTTTGAAAATTCACTCCTAATGGGTTTTAGAGCGAGGTGAAAATGTGTATGAAGAGCTTGGGGTTATTTGAGTAAGAGTGGTAATATACAGGTTCTTCTATGCAAATTAAGAAAAGAAATTTCAACATTTTTGGAAATTCATTTCCGAAAGGGGTTAAATGGAAAGTGAAAGTGTATGACAAACGTGGGCTTTTATGAGTACCTAAGGTGTGCATTTTCTTGCTAGTAGACTTATCATCAAAAAACTGGGAATATTAATTTCAGCGGTTTTGAAAATTCAACCCCTATTGGGGTACGCTGGGAGGAAAGAAATTGGCATTTTTTGAGTAAGTGATTATGTTTCGGATATAAGTTAATCATTACAAATAACTGCAACAAACCTTTCACCATATGATTAAATGAAATGACAAAGTAAGAAAAAAATACATGTTTTATTATTCATTCCCTAAGCAGGTTAAATTAAAGGTGATAACATTTTGCGTGAGGAATATTTTCGTTTTTTTTACTGCAATAATTTTTGGAAAGGTATCCTCTGAAGAGGTTAAATTTAAGGGTAGGATTGTCTGAGTAAGAGTGAAACAATTTCGTGTAAAAATAAATTAGCACTTTAGGGTTCCGTACCTCAAAAGGAAGAATCGCAACCCTCATAGGAGCATTTTGTTGTCTGTCTGTCTATCGAAATAGATTGAAATTGAAACCAAATAAGTACTCAGGACTAAATAGTCCCTTGAAGTTGTGAAAAAGCCAAACTTCTAAGTTAACTAAAAAAAAAAAGATTCCTTTGTTTATGCCGCAAAAAACGTATATTTCGATACTCTCAAGGGAATCAAGGTTTATAAGGTCTGTGAAAACTTTCCGTTGACCTAAAAATATGAAATTTGGTATATAATACCGTGTTATAATTAGACCCCATTATCAAGCGGGCAGTTTGGTGGCTAGTGATGATGTGCAATGTCAACAAAAATCTTTTATAACAAGTTTTTTTTTAAGAGTATATCCAAAATAGCTGTTCTGGGTCTGTTTATAGAGAGTAATCGAATTTATTAAGTAACACGGTGCACGCAAATTATCCGTGTTAATCTTATCAGTATGAGTATGAGGAAAAGATGTAAGGAGGGGAATGAGCAATCAAAAGGTTGTATATGGATTCTGTAAACCTGCATAAACTGATTGTAATGGCCCTCGTGACACAAGAGGACAGCATGGAAATTGCAGAAGCAACGCTGGAGAGGGATCTGGAACTGCTGGCGTCTTTGCCCTAATCCTTCAAAGACCGAGGTATTCTGCTTGTGTAATAAACTAGCCTACAAGGAGCTGCGAGTAAAATTCAGGGACAAAACTCTTCGCCACAACTTCTTCCCCAAATACCTGGGAATCACCTTGGATCGGAGCCTGAATTACAAGGAACATCTGAACAACCTGTCTGGAAAACTGAAAACTCGGAATAGTATCATCCAGAAACTTACTGGGACCACCTGGGGTGCAAATGCTTCCACACTCCGAACTACAGCACTATCCCTGGTTTAATCCTCTGCTGAGTACTGCTCAGCAGTATGGCTAAACAGTACACATACGTCCGTGGTCGATGTTCAACTGAACCATACGATGCGTCTTATTAGCGGCTGCCTCAAACCAACTCCCACGTTCTGGCTACCGGCGCTCAGTCACATCCTTCCGCCAAGCTACCGAAGAGAAAAGTGCCTCGACCGTGAAATCGCGAAGATTCGTGCTAACACAGACTTGCCCATACACCAGGACCTCGACGCACTTAAGGTCCTCAGATTAAAGTCCCGAAAACCACCTGCATTACTTTTTCATAACCCAGAACCAAGAGTGAACTTGCTCCGCTCGTGGACAGAACAATGGGAAGAGAGGTCTCTACCTAAGGACTTGTTCGAGCTCGATACTGGGTCCCGGCCGCGAATTTACAAAAGCTATACTATTTCAGTCACGACTCAGATTCTAATCGGGGAGCTTTTGTTTACGCATATTAGTCAACAAAATCTATACCGTTACGGTAAAAAGTAGTCACTCAAATGTATTAGCTTTTTGCTTACATTCTTTCAAATATCCTTATGAGTTTAGTTCACAAAGTCTATACGATTTCAGTAAATTTCTGTACTGTACCAGATTAGGGTTTTGTTAAGTTTTGTCCCAACAAAAGCTAATCTGGTTCAGTTCGCATCTGAACCCTATCAGTATAGGGACAAAACTTAACAAAACCCTAATCTGGTACAGTACAGAAATTTACTGAAATCGTATAGACTTTGTGAACTAAACTCATAAGGATATTGCTGCTACAAAAGCTAGTCTGTTGCGATCTAAAACTTGAATAATATTTTAGTAACGACCGACTCCGATTGTATTAAATAAATTACCGTTCATGCAAATTACTTAACTATACCTAAGCTTCTTTTTTACTTTTAGAATTATTTCAGATACTTCTTTTTAGGGCATTATTTAGTGTGAAATCATGATAAAATAGTTGAATTTATATCAGAAGGAGCGCTGTTGTAATCGCAGTTCTAACCTAACCTACTTTACTGGTAGCAGATCGGTTCTGGCGCTTCGCCGACCGCTGCCGCGGTACGCTCGCTTCGCTCGCTCGGCTCGCGCGCTGTTGTGGTCGCAGTTCTAACCTAACCTAACCCATTAATCTAGTTTACTGGTAGCAGTTCGGTTCTGCCACTTCGCCATCCGCTACCGCGGCACGCTTGCTCGATATAGACGTTACCGAACTCGACTAGGTTTTGTCGTAAATAATACTTGAAAGAATGTAAGCAAAAAGCTAATACATTTGAGTGACTACTTTTTACCGTAACGGTATAGATTTTGTTGACTAATATGCGTAAACAAAAGCTCCCCGATTAGAATCTGAGTCGTGACTGAAATAGTATAGCTTTTGTAAATTCGCGTCCCGGCCAGTGGGTTTTGAGGAGACCCGAAGGGTTTGGTGCCTTCTAATTAGAATCAGGACAGGCGTCGGAAATTGTGCCTCTCTATGGTACAAATGGGATTGGTGTAAGTCAGCGCAATGACCAGACAGTACACCACGTTATCTTCGAATGCCCAATCACTTAGTTTAGCGGAACGATGGCGGATATCAAGAAACTCTCGACGGATGCAGTTGCTTACCTCAAATCTAACCCTTCAAAAATGTAAGTAGAGATCTATAACATAAGCCACACGATAAATAAATAAATTATTGTAAAGAGTTTGTTTAGTTTTATTGCAATAAGTGTAATCGAAGTGATTCTATTTGATTTTATACTTTAGTGACAGCGTCAAGAAACGTCAACCTGTAAGAATTGTAAGAAATTTGATGCTAAAATAAAGAAATTTATATTTCCGGTCATGGATATCATAATTATAGCGAAGGCACACGCAACATACATGGATCGTGTCAGAAATAATTTGTCAAGGGACCCTAAAGCGTTCTGGACTTTTATTAGAAACAAGAAGAGCAGAGTAGGTAAACAAAAATTGGTAAGGGACGGGAGGGTCCTTGCGGATTCGGAATGCGCAAAAGAGTTTGCTGCATTCTTCCACTCCGTGTACAATCCGTAACCAGCTTTGTTAGACGTGGAAATGGCAGTCACATCTTCGACGGCGGACAGCGCGAGGGTACACGTTGCTAGCTTGCAGCTAGTGGAGGTGGAACAGGCTCTGGCCGCTTTGCAGCCGAAGCGTTCTACTGGTCCGGACGGAATTCCTCCTTTCATTTTTAAAGACTGTCGGGCGGTCTTATCTGAGCCGTTGCAACACATATTCAATACTAGCTTGAAATCAGCAGTTTTCTCCCAGGGTTGGAAATCGACAAGGGTAATCCTAGTTCCTAAAGGACGAGGTGGGTCAAAAGCCAGTGACTATCGACCTGTAGCAGTACTGTCTACACCCGCTAAAGTGTTCGAATCAGCGTTTCACAGAGCGCTATATGCATAGGTGAGTAGCCAGCTTTCGGATGCGCAGTACGGCTTCCGGTGTGGGCGCTGCACTACAGGGAACTTGCTTCCTCTGATGGTAAACGTAGTGCCTGCTGTGGATGCTGGGAAGCAGATCGATGTCGCATAATTTGATTTCCGCAAGGCATTCGATACCGTTGATAACGATGTGTTATTGCCGAAATTAGCGAACGTTGGATGAAGTCCACATACTCTGTATTTCCTGGCGGATTATATGCGTGAAAGACGGCAGTATGTGGATTGCGCCGGGTGCCTGTCGGAGCGATATTACACTAGATCTGGAGTGAGCCAGGGTAGCAATTTAGGGCCCTTGCAATTTAGCCTAATGGTGAACGAATTACCAGAAGTAGTCAAACCACAGTCCGTTTGTCTGCTTTTTGCGGACGACCTGAAGCTTGTTCGGACAGTCGGGGATGCTCTGACTGTGTTCGGTTACCGGAGGATATAAATAGAGTAGTTGATTGGAGCTTTGCAAATAAACTGAGATTCAATGCGTCAAAGTGTACTATATTTTATTTTAGTAGAGCTAAAAATCCGATTCACTACCAATACATGCTCGAGAGCACTTTGATGCAGCGACTTGATCAGGTAAAAGACCTGGGAGTGCTGATGAAAGCTGATCTTACGTATCGTGACCATATTGTTCAGGTTTGTAAGAAAGCTTTCAGAAACCTAGGTTTTGTAATGCGCTAATCGCAAGGCTTTAATAATATTAATGCAATACGAGCCTTATACGAGGCAATAGTAAGAAGTCATCTAGAATGCAACGCAGTCATCTGGAGCCCGCTTGAGTCTTAATATAGACTGATGGTGGAGCGCATACAGAATAAATTTATTAGTTTTTTAGGGTTCCGTAGCCAAATGGCCAAAAACGGAACCCTTATAGATTCGTCATGTCTGTCTGTCTGTCCGTCTGTCTGTCCGTCTGTCCGTCCGTATGTCACAGCCATTTTTTTCCGAAACTATAAGAGCTATACTGTTGAAACTTAGTAGGTAGATGTATTCTGTGAACTGCATTAAGATTTTGATGCAAAAATAAAAAAAAAAATAATAAATATTGGGGGCTCCCCATACTTACAACTGAAACTCAATTTTTTTTTTTCATCAAACACATACGTGTGGGGTATCTATTCTATGGATAGGTCTTCAAAAATGATATCGAGGCTTATAAAATATTTTTTTTCTAAACCGAATAGTTTGCGTGACAGACGCTTCCAAAGTGGAAAAAAGTTGGTCCCCCCCTCTAACTTCTAAAATAAGAAAATGAAAAATCTAAAAAAAACATATGATGTACATTACTATAAAAACTACCAACGAAAATTGTTTTGAACGAGATCTGGTAAGTAGTTTTTTTTTAATACCTATTAATACCTAACTTTGCACCTAATTTATATGGGGCGCTATACATACCAGGTGCAAACTTAACTTAACCACTTAGGGATGGAAAGTGTTTGTACGGAACCCTCGGTGCGCAAGTCCGACTCGCACTTGGCCGGTTTTGTACTTAAAGATATATGGAGTGTACCCGTTCTACCCGCTCATGTACCCCACGTTATTTTTGATGGGTATGGTGGGATACAATAAACTGGAAGTCCGAAGGGAAATGGGATTGGCTTTGTATATCTTTAAGTTATTACGGGGCAAATTGTTTAATCCGGGAGTCCTAGTCCTAGCGCAGGTTGGTTTGTATGTCTCGCAGAGGTACGTGTGGCGACGGCGGCGACCCAGCCTGCTCGCCGAGCTGCAAGCCAGAACGCAATTGCTGCGCCAGGCACGCTTTACCAGAGCGCTTCGCACTCTCAATCGAGTTGCTACTGTTGTAGACCTTTTCTTTTGTTCTTTGAACGAATTCACAAGGGCCGCACTGTATGTTTTGTGTAATACGGATAATGTGTAGTGTTGTTGTGATTAGTGTACCTTTGTTAAATATTACATGCTGTTGAATTAGGTTAGCCTGTAAGGACAGCTATGTTAATAATAATAAATAATAATTGAATAAATAAATAAATTATGGGACCACGAAAATGGATTTTTTCAAGTAGAAAACGAAGTGTTACGCCTACGTGTCTTGAACAGATTTTGTGTATTTGTCACGAGAGTAATTTGAGTTATTTTTGATATTGAGTTAATCTGAAATATACCTATATCTGAAAATTTGATTAACTAATTAAGTTTTTTATTGATATTGTGGCTACATCACTAATGTCACTAGCCACCAAACTGCCCGCTTGATAACGGGGTCTAGTTATAATACAAGTACTTAAAGGTAAAAATCATAAAACAATACATTTTGAATTAAATAAAAAGTAGTCTACATTTAAAGTACTTAAAACAGTTTTCCAACGGTAATGTTAAGTTTGCCGCTTAGTACATTTTATTTTTTCTTGAGCAACATGCACTGATTTTATAGTTCGTACGGAACCCTTGGTGCGCGAGTCCGACTAGCACTTGACCGGCTGTTTGTATTAACTGAGAATACTAAAAACGTTACAGGAAATTCCTATCCTTAAGGAAAAGGTTTGTATGAGAAATGCCGTATTTTTTCTTGAGACTTGAGGAACATAAAATGAAGATAAGAAAATGCATGCAATAAGTTTTCATGTCTCCATTAGGTATGAAGACGAACTAAGAGAAGAGGCAGAGCTGAGGAGTGTCAGGTAACTTGCGATCTCAACTCACCTAGATTATTTCCGAAAAAGCGGAGTCTCCCTTTGGTACTACAACTATCAATAAATTAGAAAGATTCAAAGCTTTCTTTAGGTACGACGAAGACAGAAAAATTAGCAACATTTTGATGGCAACATAGGATGTTATTGTCCTCAGATGACCACAAAAATTTACAGGATCCCTTATTTTTATCGATTTTTTTACAACAGCAAGTAAATTAATTATCAAGACCCAAATTGAGCCATACAAAAAAAAACAAACTAGTGCCTACGCCACATCTTGGGATTTAGGTAGCCGACCCCGATTGAGAATTCATTCTCACAAAATGGGACAAAGGCTAGGAGGATGAGGATGACTCGGAGAGCTGGACTAAGATGTTAAGTTGTTTACGACGTGATTAGAAATATATAAATGTACCCAAAAATGTATATATGTGCGCAGATTTTTAGTAGTTGTATTATTTTAAGAATCAATAAAATTGGTACAAAGTTACACAGACAATGTTTCCAGACCCTGTGCGAGCGAAGCCGCGTGCAAAAGCTAGTAATTCCAAATGCTGGATAAATGTTAAGCTTTATTAGCATTTTCCTTATCACTCACTAAGTGAAGATCTCATGATAATTATCTAGCAGGGCTGGGCTGGACTAAGAGGGCCAGGGCCCCTAGGCACTTGGCATATGGGGCCCCCTCTCCTATAAGCATGGTGCAAGTCCTGGGTCTGGGACTGGGTCCCGAGACTGGCTGAGCCCCTAGGTCCGGGCGTTGTGGGCCTAGGGGTAAATACGGCCCTGCCATCTAGTTGTGAAAGGATCTAAGCTAAGAATTTCAAACGTCGGTTAAATGTTTTATTAGCGTAATCAACAATTTTATTAAATTTTGACAGCACAATAATTTGGTATTGGGCTCGTCTGATTGTTCTTGATGAGCAATTACGTTTGTGTAAGAAAGTACAGTCGATAATTAGTACGAGCGTACAATGCACTAAGAGTGCAATATAATAATGCATTCAGGGCACTGTTGCAGCTCCCTCGCTATTGCAGTGCGTCGGGAATGTTCGCAGACGCGGCCGTCGACGACTTTTTTGCTATAATGCGTAAAAAGTCGGCGTCCGTGATACGGCGTTTGCGGGGGAGCAGCAACAGTATTCTGCAAATGATAGCGGACAGACTGGACGCGCCCGTACTCGGTCGCTTCATAGATCTGCATGTGAGGAGAAGGGATCAATGAGGCGGCAGAGGAGGAGGGGGTAGCCATCGGGTCTCTCTGTTATTCTATTTAATTTCATTGTGTAAGTCTGTGTGTGTTTATGTTTTAAAGTATTAATAATGTATCTAACATAGTTTATAAGTTAATTTACTAACAATATATGGAATCAAATTTCTGAAATAAACGATTTTTATTTTTTTATTTAATAAAACTGAGTCTCAGAAAATCTTTTTTAATTTCTGTCACAATACTGGGTGACGGTTTCTACGTTTAGCAATTCTGCTAAAGCTGAATTGTCATTAGGACTATTGAACAGATTCCTTTGATTGAGGTCACAAATAGCAACACCCTGCAAGATTTTAACGCGACTAAAAGACACGTAAGCTTTAGCAAAAGTACTCTTGCCTAAGTGAATTACAGCTTTTTAGGATTCTGTAGTCAACAAGGAACCCTTATAGTTTCACCATGTCCGTCCGTCCGTCTGTCTACAGCTTAGCTCAGAGATATAGTCGTAAAATAAATTTTTAAAACTTTTTTCTGTGTACCTGTCCTACACGTATCAAAAGTGGGGATATTTTTTTTTATCCGTTTATCCTATGGTGTGGGGTATCGATGATTAGGTCTTTCAAAACTAAGTCAAGTTTCCTAGCATGAACAGCAAATTTTTATGGGGCTAACTAAGCCACCAGTAGTAGGGATTCGCCGATACTACGATACGGGGCGGACGGGCCTGATGGGC
The DNA here is from genome assembly GCA_947623375.1 of Apotomis capreana. Lineage (NCBI taxonomy): Eukaryota > Metazoa > Arthropoda > Insecta > Lepidoptera > Tortricidae > Apotomis > Apotomis capreana. The sequence goes on from OX392505.1 coordinate 23,745,509, forward strand.
GGCATCCAGGGCGGATTTGGCGGACCACGAAACCTAAAAAAAAAAAAAAAAAAAAAAAAAAAAAAAAAAAAAAAAAAAAAAAAAAAAAAAAAAAATAGCCCCCTACTTGGAGCGTTTGGAATAGGTCCCAGGACGCTCAGACAGCTCTGTCAGGACTTACAGAACGCCCTACGCTAACAATGCAACACCTTCCCCGACCCATCGACCCTTTTCTATTGTCTACCCGAGCTCGGGTTTTATTGCCCTCTCGGACGCCGAGCTCACTTTTATTACGGTCTACTATTGTTTCCCTCTTTTATATTTCTCTTTGGCTTCAACTGCCTACAACTTCCTTTCCAAACGGTATACATCTTTTAAGAACATTCTTTAGGTAAAGCTGGACAAATACCTAAACATCTCATACCTAAACTATCAGACTAGGTCCGCCACCTTGGTTCTTATTGGAATCGCTGTTTCAACCCAGCCTGTCTCACATCGTCTCTTTACTCCAAGGTTTCTTACTACGTGATGTGTGCTACGGTGTACGTATCACTAATCTAAGCTAACCTATGCTAGATCACAATTCTAACCTAACCTAACCTAAGCTACAGGACTACGCCCAGCTAACGCAGGATACGTTAACTGACTACTTAACTTCAGGTAGCCTTACTTCAAAGTATGTCTCTTGTTGCTCACTACATATGCTGCATTTGGAACGTTGTTCTATTTATATATTTTATCTTGTTCAACTTAACATTACTTCTAACTTAACTATCACTTAACTTCAAAAACTAATTTTGAAGAACTGCTTTATATACTTACCTACTTAAAACCAGCTACGAGCACAGCACAGTTGTTTTGGTCTTAAGAACGCTGTTCTAACCTAACCTAACCTTGCATAAATTTGACTACGTACTCAATGTTACTTTCATTTCTTTTTTGTAATAACCGACTTCAAAAAGGAGAAAGTTCTATGTAAAAATATTGCATGTAGCATAAGGATAATACGAATCTAATCTTACAATAGTAATGCGGTATTTTATACAGTAATAACTGCTTCAAAACTATACTAACTTATTTAAGCTGTAAGTTAAAAATACGAGTTCTATTTTTGCATATTTATTTATTTCGCCAAATATTATGTTCTTGAATAGATGCTTAAGAAAATACCTGAATAAACTTTGTAACTTGTACTAACGTGTATTTGTAGTGGGCTGAACTAAACTCGTTGATTTTTTAATTTGTTTGTTGGGTCCATATTGTTTGTAAAGATTTATGACAGGTTTCTTCTCCGAATCATCAAAAGATTCGAAAGTCTATTATAAATTTTATTACTGTTTGTTGGTGGCTGTTGGGCGCGGTACAAACTAGTCGAAACGTGATTTTAATAATTTGTGATTTTAACGGTAATCTATTGTCACATCCTTATAAAAGCCGATGGACAGTGACGATCTATAAGTATTCAGAACCGAGTCGTGCTTGTTACCAGAGCTCTCTCAGTGTACAGTGACATAGTGTTGAATCGTGCTACAGTGCTTATAAAAAATGGCAAATGTAAGTATGTACTATTTTTTATAAAATATGTATGTAGTATTTTTATGTACTATTTGTTTAACAGTGTTTTTTTTTTCTGTAACTTGTGTTCATCGTGTTACTTGTTAAGTGTGTTAATCGGATGTATAACTTATTGTTGAATATTGTTACAGTTCACGGAAAACACTTTCAAGAATTTTTATTACCCTGAACCTGAACATGATGATTCAGGGAGTGATGAAGAAGGCACACTCGGTTTTAAAGTGAAACAAGCCATAGCGAAGAAACGTCCTGCAAATAGTATCGAGAGTTTCTTTGAAAAACCGCAGAAAAAAGTGAAACCAGTGAAGAGATCTTCCAGTGTGTCGCAAAGTTCCCATACCGGTGTTGCTTACCTATCTTCGGGTAAAGACGATGCTGCGTATGCATCACACCTTATTAAAATAGAAATATACGATCTTGAAAAAGTTAGGAACATCGCACCAGAAGAGCACTGGAAGCACGCCGATGTGAGATTAAAATCTTACATCTCAACTGAGCAAGATCCACAGCTTGAGACTGTCCGTGATGTTATATACAACATGACGAAAGAAATAGCTTCGAAGGACACGTGCGTGAAATATTTTATAAACAATACGAAAAAGTAAACTAAGTGTTTGTGTAGTTTTAATACTAGGTTAAAACTGTATTTATTATATAAGACATTAGATAATATTTTATAACATACCCTTGTGTACTACTAGTATTATATATTTCTTACTGCTTAAACAACAACTTTTTGTTATTCAAAATTGTTAAGACTCGTTTTATAACCACATGTTGTAATTTGTTTTGTAGCCTAATCATATTGATCTATTTCCCTTTGCAAATGTATAAAACTCTCCACCCTTTAATATAAAATCACTAAGCTACGTTTGTTATTTTAAGGAAAAAATTTGTTGTAATGTAATCACTATTTTTAGGTAAATAAGGTATAATTAAGGTATTATTTATAAATAAAAAAATCAGTTTAGTATATATATATTGTTTTATTTCACAAAAATTGACTTAAACATATTTCTTAAAATTAAATCGTTACAAAGAGAATTCTCAGAAAACAAACTCAATAAATCGCTCATAGTTTTTCCTTGATACTTAAAATATAAATAAACTAAACAATATTCGCCACAAACTGAAGTAAAATGATTTTGAAGTGGTCTTTGGTTATAAAACCACCGTTTTGCATTTCTATTCAAAAATAACTTATGATAACCAGTAGGTTTCCGACCAAATGAGTCAAAGTATTCCCCTACACCTTTAGCATCAATATGCATTGCAACCCAATGGGAACCTGGTTTCGAATCAGGGTCCAAATTGCTTACAATAAAAACTGGACGAGCAACCCAAATAGGGATTCGGTTAGCAGCAAAAACATTTGATTTAAATCTAGGGTTAATTTTTTTCATACAATATTGAATTTCATTAGTATCCATAATAAATAAAATATGTATACATTCATCGATGATGTTACAAACACAGATTAAGAAGAAATGAGATTAATTGTTAATTTCACTGTATTTATATTTATTTTAACTGTTGTAATCTACAGATACATCACGATTTTTGTTTATTTCAATAACATTATCAAATTCAGCGTACACAATACAGTTAATAGTAGTGCTCAAGGCATTATCAAAACGAACTTCTATCCGAACACTTCCGTGTCTTACAAGGTTCCAGTGTGAGGTAGAACTGGCTGACAGGTCAGGCGTCAAATCGAAACATAACAAACAGTAACCTTCCCCGTAATCGGTTCTGCTTATTGCATTACCTTCATTGTGGAAGTGAATACCAGTCCCAGAAAATAGAGTATGATATGTTGATGCTATTAAACCAGAACTAAATGATGGTTGTAATGTTCTAGAAGGAATTTCATGACCATCTACAAATAAACTAAAAGAGTTCATATTATAATTTTGAAAATTGAAAGGGTTCAATGCAAAATTACCATTAAACGATGAATTTGATACAAAACCAATTATACATCTTTTAGGTACTTGTCCAAGAAATATGTTATCTAAAGTTTTACCCTGTATTCCTGACGGTATTGTAAGTACCTTTACTTCTGCTCTTGTGATAGGGTATTTTGCAGTTGTTGATGCTAGCACTTTCTGATGAGCTAACAAAACACTTGGACTGATTCTAGCTCTTCTTATTATGAGACTAGCGTCCATTATTTGTACCTTAAATTTCTTATCTTGGTGACAAATAAGATTAAACGATTCTTTTGATCGCACTAACTTAACACGCATTTCTACACCATTCACTAGAAACTTCTCTTGGTTAAACATATCACCATGTAAATGTCCAATCATTTCAACTTGTTTACTATCTGTAACAAATTCCATCCTTTTGTGAAATCCTTTGTTATTTGCGTCAACGGTGTCCATATAATGTGCTGTATCTTCATACCATAACCCACAAGTAAGGTGAGTTTTTTTAGCGGCTGGTCCATAGTTAAGTAGATTTTCCATGTAAGCACGGTAAGCATATGTGTTGTTTGGTGGCGAGATTAGTTTTTGATTTAAATATACGTCAAGTTGATTAAAAAGGGAGTGCAACCAATTATTAACGGGGGCAACTTGAGTATCAGGCTTTAACTTTGTACCATCCTGGTTTAATATTTTGGCGTTTATATGTAATAATGTATGTGATAAGTCAATGTAGTCATCACCTGAACCGGGGACTTGAAACTCAATAGGACCATCATCACTTAAAGATGAGATTGGTTTATAATGAACCCACTGTCCACTCTCAATACTTGTCTGTGTCGAAGGCAGGGCAAATATATCTAACTCAGATTTTGCACATTCACACGAATGATTGTGTAGGAATGACATGATTTACTTTGAAAATATATCGTCACTATATTTATTTCTCTTAGCTCCTCTTCGGCGCGATGCTTTCAAGGTAATGAGAGGTTCCCGTCTCTTAGTTGACATTTTATACCCAGATCCCGACATCAGAGAATCGATCTTTTCATCAGCTTTTCTTTTTAAGTTAGCACTAGCTTCTTTAAATCGAGACCTAACTGAACTATCTATAGGGCGTGAATTTACCATATCAGATAACAAACCAACCCCCGCATCTAACGCTTCTTTTCCAACAGTTTTAAAACCACTAGACAACAAAGGAATTACTGACCTAAACAGTCCCCCCAAAAAACTTCCAATCCCATGCCCTCGCTGAAACGGAACACCTTTATAGACAATTCCTATACCAGAACCAGCTTGATGGGTATAATAATGATCGTAGGGACAAGAGTGAGATGATCTTTTATAATTCATCTTAGCCGTTGAAAGTGTAGTTTCACGCAGGAAATTCCGAATTGAAATGGCACTCTTGCACCGGTAGTTGATCTTATATCTATTTCCATAGTATCAAATTCTCTACGTAAAACAGGTACATAATGAGCGGGTGAGAAAATGTGTGTTTTATATGCTCCATAATGGAATTCTGTTGGATCTAATGGTATTATTCTAAGCAACGTAGTTATAACATCACCAACTACCTGTGGTTGTATGATGTCTGTATAAACAAATAATTGTGATGGTAAGCCCAAATACAAATTAACAGGATTTTTACCAAATGAAACTTGCCGTAAATTTGTTTTCGGTTTAAAACCTAACTGTAGACTTAGTATTGGGGTTGTTATAAGAGAAGTTATATCGTTATTAATTGTTGCTACCCCAACCATTTTGGTTAGATTATCATATCTAAACTTTACATTATTTTTCAGTTGTGGGTTGTCATTAAAAGCTTGAATAAAATGGTCAACGTTGTCATATGTAGTTGCTGGTATATGAGTTTTTATATCTACAATTTTGGCTATCTTGTCAGTGGGTGACACTACTTTCTTTTTTAAATAAATCATATTTTCATGATCTTGAACATTGTACATTGAACAAGGGTATTGAAATTCTACTAAGCCAACTACCCATTCTCCTTCCAACTTTATACTCCTGGGTAATTTGGTTAAGAAGTGTGCAGTCGTATTATCGGTATAGTAGTCCGAGGAACTGTTACTTAACAATGTAATATAAAAGCTGTTTTCACTCATATTTTTTTTAAGCTTGAAGCGAGTATCCAAGAATTAAATTTGTTAGGATAACCTCGCCACTTCACTAGTACTTCTTTTCTGGCACCAACCCCACGTGAGCGTATTATTTTATCAATTTTATAATCAATGGAGGGGAGATAAGTCACTTTTTGTAATTCCTTAGAATAAAATGTACCAACGATAGGCTCACCTTCTAAATCTCTTAACGTATACACAACTCGTGGAAAGCGGTTTATTATTGAATCAATTCTAAATATTTCGTCACTCCAATTAGTTTCGTAACCCTTTTGAAATATATGTTTATATTTAGTAATTCTAACATGATCACCAACATTTAGTTTTGTGATTTCCAAAGTAAGTTGTCTATCCTTTTTTCTGTTATACAAATTACACCAAACAGTCATGATATTATCAAAATTTACATCGATAGGGCGCATTTTAATACTAGAATGATAACTGTGATTATAAGAATAAAGAAGTTCTTGCAAAATATCTATATATTTGTATGTATTCTTATGAGTAAAGTAACGCCACATTTTCATTTTAAGAGTTCTTTGAAACCTTTCTACTATACTTGCTTTAATGTCAGGATTGTTAGTAGTATAGTAGTTAATGTTTTTGCTCCTAAAGTAATCCCTTGCTGCCTTTGAAACAAATTCGGTGCCTTTATCAGATTGGATGTGACGAGGAGTAGAATTGGCTTCAGTAAATATGCTTTCAAAACAATTTATAACGGTTGTGGCATCTTTCTTTTTCATAGCTCTCGCAAAAGCATATTTACTGAACACATCAATAACACACAGAATATATTTGTATCCATCATTATATTGACTGTAAGTACCCATATCACTCAGATCAGCTTGCCAGAGTTCATTAAAGTTAGATAAGACGTATCTATTTCTTGTGAATCGCCTTTGAACCGGTTTATGCAGTGTGTACGTTTCTTGAGATTGTAACCAGTTCTTTACTTCGTCTTTGTTCATTCGTCCTTTCATTTGTTTACTTAATTTATTTAAACTACTGTAGCCTGCTGGATTAGATACATCGTAGTATATTGCATGAATGTCTAATAAGGGCTCCATCTTTCCCAATCTAGTTTCTTTTTGTTTGCCTTGAGCAGTACACTTGAAAGAGGTGTACTGGCGCTTGTGTCTTTAAATGACGATGACGATCGAGCACTTGATGGAGCAGATGATGCGTGAGGTTCACTCGATTGAGGTTTATTTATAAATTCTAGATTAGTAGGATTACCTATACAAGACGTAGGAACTTTTATATCTCTTAAAAATAAAGCAAACTCTTCCCATCCTGTTGGCTTAGGGCGTTTAAGAGATCTAACCGTATCGCTTACCAGATCGAGAATATTGCTGTTTGGAATAGTTCGATTGTTTATTACAACTTCACCATTTGTTTTCCACCATATTTTTGGTCTGCTTGACACAATACAAGTCAATAATGTTCTGGTTTTTTTCTCATATGATTTTGGTAAATTATCTATAATACGAGATGGACTGAATAGTACAGTTTCTGGATTTTTTGTACCAGACGGTGTAGCTGCAGTAACTGCAGAAACATCACCATCTGGTAGTGTTTTATTTGCAACTGATTCATAATTTTCATCCTCCTCCTTTTTGTTTACTTTTAAGTTTAAATCCTTACTTTCATCGTTGAGTTGATCAAACCCCTCCATCACTATTGGTATTTTAAATGGTTTTCGATCTGATTCAATAAAGTGCAAAAATCGTTGTAGTGCTTGAGAATATAATGCCCACTTTTCACGATCATTAATTTTACTCTTCAGGATTTTTTGCATCTCTCCGTCTAGGCGAGATGATACATTTTCGGGTTGGCTATCATTTCGTTTGAGTCTTTCAATAAAGTCTGGTTCAACTAACAACATTTTTTTTGTGTTTTCCATTTTATTTTATGTTACGGAGCTTACTAAGGCACTTAAAACTGCACCTAATATAATAGGTAGAAATGCACCTCCTTTTTGAATAATAACAGTTTTCCTCAATTTGTGTTTCCCTTTCGAAACTAGTTTTCGTAATGTGTCTTTATATTTGTTTAGTTTTGATTTATCTTTTGATTCCAGTGGTATTTTCCCTTTTAAAACGTTATAAATACACTCACAAATAATATTAATTTCTTCATCTTCACAAGATTTTAGCAACGCTGTGCGATACTTTGGTTTAAGTAACTGCAGTGCTTCAAGTAAATGTTTATATGTGTGTACTCTTGGATGCATTATTTGGAACTGATTAAAACGTGTTGATTCTTGTCGTATTTAAACCCTTTCTTGGGAACATATACGGTACAATGCCCATCAAAAGGAAATATTTTAGTTTTAAAACGACATATGTCATCGGTATTTTGCTTCAGATCAATCATAAGGTAACCATGAGCATCTTTAGTGGCATCTTTGTAGGCTTCATCTACAAATTTTGGGTTCTCCGGATAAACTTGTCGTGACAAGTAGCGAATTTGTGTTTTATCCCTCGGGTTTTTGAAGTATACAATATAGCTGGTATTCAATGAAATATCACGTTGTCCTTTGCCTTGATGAAATATGTTTTGAGTAATATAAAAAACACTTAAGTTTCTATGGTGACTTCCTTTTGTAAAAATATCAACGATTCGTCCATCCGATTCTCTCATCAAGTCATCAATTATGAGAAGCTTGGGCTTTTTTCCATCAAATAAAGAAAAATCTGGTATTCCTTGGCTATAATTTACATTTTCCAGATTGTACAAAGGTTGCATTTCATCATAACACCAAATAATTTCATCAAATTCAACATTACATACTTCTTTTGCATTGTTTAAAAAATTGGTAACAAACTGAGTTTTACCACACCCACTTGGACCCGCTACTATTGTAGTGAAAGGGTGGTTAAAATGAATCATTATAAATTTTTAAATATGTGTGTTCATATGTTAACGGATTGACTTCAAATGAGAAAATTTCTAGACCATAGCTTTTTAAATAAATTTTAAATAAAAAAAAAATGGGGTAACAAATAAAAAAAAAAACAAAAATTTTGCTAAATATTTTTTAATATTTATATTATTCTAGATAAATCACATAAAAATTTACAAAAACATATTTTTCGCCAATAATTTTATTGCCAAAACTTAAAAATTAAAAAAAAAACATCCTAAAATACAATATTATGTACAAAAAATAAATATGAAAATTGAATGTTCCGTGTATTTTTTTTTTTTTTTTTTAAGAATTATGAGGTATTCTATAATGACCCCACGCAAGAGTATCCGAAGTGTTTTTCAATAAATATCGTTTTGTGTCGTTGTAAGATAATGATATTTTATTGACATTTTGCGTAAATAAAACATGCTTTATTGATCGGAATCGTAACATTTGAGCATGTTGTATATTTCTATCAAATAAACAACTTTTATAGTCGTTAAGGGTTAATTTTTTGGTAACACACTTGTTTATTCCTTTAGCTTTGGATATAATACCACTATTTTGAACATCTAAGGCATACATTTTTGATCTAAGACCAACAAACTCTTTCAAAATTTTGCCATTATTTTCGTCTTTAAAAAAACCTAACCTCTTTTTATTTAGTAATGGTAAACCATATGCATTGTTGGGTGGGTAATCAGATGTATCATAATACAAGTTCAGGTCAGATTTAATGTCCTCATAAAAGTTAGCAGTGTTTATTTCATATATTAAGCTATCAGTATCCGTGTAAAGGAGCTTGAGATTTTCCGTATATTTGTATTTCATATAATTGTAGTGGAATTCGTACATTAAAGTTTTCGATAGATCTAAAATGCAGAATCCAAGGTAAATTGGTTTGTTATAAAAGATTTTTGTTTTTTTCAATTGCACAGCAGCTAAATTCTCAGAAAATATTGATAAACTATGAAATTCAGGTTTAGATATTAAGGACTGTACCCCTTGGGATTTTCCGCGATTTTCCCAGTGACTTAATAATTTAACATTCACACGTTTCGTGACATTTTCCATTGTTTTACCAAAAACAGAATTATTCATAAGTTTAAAGAAATCTTTTTCAAAATCAGATGTCGCCAGCGAACGCATTCGGGTATTCAAATCTATGTAACTTTTTAACCAAGTAGATTGTTTGAACTTCAACACACGATGGATTTTCACTAAACGCAACCCATTTTTTAAACATTGTTTAAGATTTCTGTAATGTAATACATAATTATATTTATTGTTTAAATTGGGAATCAATTTTTTTTCTTTAGAATCACCTAGACATACATTTTCTGGACAGAACGGCAAATCTGAATGAGAGTCATGTAATTCCTTGGGGTACTCTAGATCAACTTCTAATATAAACCCATATTCAGCATCGTCTGAAACATTGAAATCGGTATCTTTATTTACCCATTCAAATTTGCCAGACGGAAGACATTGTGACATAGCCCACCCATAGAGATTATTTGCGTCTAAGTACATGAGAAAAGATGAAGGAATATTTGGATCATAGTCTTCCATAAATGTATTATTTGCTTTTGCATGTCTGTTGCTACATTGGGAAATCCCTCCTCGAATGTTTTTCGCTATAAAAGCTATTTTGTCGACATCTGTTAAAAGTTCTAAACTTATTTTGGTAGTCCTCAACATCGAATCAAAGGAAATTCCAGGCGCGGTATAATAATGGGCGGGATCTAAACCATATGTCTTAAGACACACATTTCTAAAATTTTCAAATATGTCAGTTAGTAATAAAACATCTGTTTTCAGATAAAGATTGGAATAATCCCCCATATTTTTGCATTGGAAATGAGACCAAATATCTTGAGCATGTAGGAAATCGTTTTCGGAAATGTGACTGTCAGTAAGAGAACTATAGAATTGATCCTGTGTAGGAAGCGAAGTTAATTTCAGTGAATCATACGAAGTCATGTACTCATATGGATAGACACCCTTCCGTATTAGACGTTTAAAGTCTTCTTCACGAGGAAAGTTCAATTTCAATTCGTAAAATTGGTCAGTAGTCAAGTTTTTAGCTAATTTATCCAAGCTACTCGACATAAATTTAAGAGAATCGACAAATCTCAATTTTACAACACGATTATTCACTTGTAAAGACTTAGAAAACGAAATATACTTTTCTTTATTTTGTGGGATTAGTTCTATGTCACCATCTTCAAGACCAAGTCCATGTACAATAAAATGACTATCGTAATTGCTCAAATTATGGAAAAATACAGGTACAAAATTGGGTGGTTTGTATTTTTCAGAACAAAATTTATGTGCAACGCCTTCGTAAAGTCCAGTATGATAATTATAAGAAACGGTTGAGTCATCATTCAAATTTCTATCACAAATATAACAAGCATGGCTTTGCATAATGTCTACCTTATTAGCATCTGTTAGAGGGAAAGAAGTTTTAGCAAACGCATTACTTTTACAAATAGTTTCTAAATCTTCTTTTATGACTTTCATAAATGTTTTTGCACAGTCTTCACCTGTATATGTTCTGTACACAGATAACTTGTCATTATAAGAACACTTAATATAGTAACCGAAGCTATAAACTTCATGTTTTTGAATATTGGTAGTAGAAGATGTACTGGGGTTGTTAGAACAGGATTGAATTGGATTTAAAAATGCCTCAAAATCAGCGTATACAACAAAAGGTACTCTTAATTGTCGTTCATAATTATTAAAAGTAACTTGATTCGATGGAACATATTCGTTAAACCAATTTCTTGTGTCTTCTTTTTCGGATGGTAAGTTTGTGCATACGTGGAAGCAGTCGTTTTTTTGATGTTGGTTTAGTCTCTCGTGTGATGTAAATTTAATTAAGCAACCATCGCAAATATGAACAGCATGTTGTGCATTTGACAATTGCTTAGACACTAACCTCGATAAATTTTTGATAAAACAATAATGTCCTTGGTTATCTTTAGTTATGTACAACAAGTTTAAGTGATTAGACTTTTTTAATTTAGTTAAATGTAGTGGGCCTATAACATCGTGTTTTTTGTTTTGAGAGTTGTACTCGAGACCAAATACATTAATGCTAATATCATTATTTTTTTCAAATTTATGGATATCTCCCAATTTAAATGGAAAAGTTAAATTTTCAAAGTTCAATTTATTCTTATGTAATATGTATGAACTGACCATATTTGAATGACTTTTGGGTTCGTATAAACCAGACAATACAGCCCATCGAAAACACTCATGGTCATTGTTTTTTACATTAATAACCGCTTTTTTATTCTTTATATCACGAGGTAATTCGATAAAAGAAGAGCCGCGTAATGGATTATATTTGTTAATATTGAGATCGATATGATTAAATGTTACTAAACTCCACCCACTATCTTTTCTTTCAAAGTTTGACAACCTTATCACAATTTCATTTACTAGGGACGTAAAAACAGCAGCTTTATCAGTGCTGATATCAACAATACTATTACTTAATTGGAAATCAAATGTATTATTTAATTGTTTGGTATCTTGTGTAAAATTTGCATTAAGAATAAAATTTACTTTTAAAGCGTGATGTTTGTTAAGTGAACGATCTAATAATGTAAAGATCTTATCCTTGTGTTTTTGTAAAATAGTTTCGGGATCAAGAGGTTGGTGATCCATTTCATTAAATAATATTCTGTAAGTAGCGACTCTGTTTTTGAATGCATTTTCAATTAATTGGACATTAACATATTCACTATCGGATCTCAACACATTATTTTTGTGAATATTACTATTTAAATGGTTACCAAAATATCTTTTTGACACGAACTTTTTACACACCGAACATTCAATTTCAGAATTATTTTTTGTACTTACATTGACATCGGATAATGGTTCTTCGCTTGAGGATGTAGACATATCACGACTGTTGGAAGGGTAGTTTCTCTTCACTGGTACTTCTGCACCCGTACTTGTAGCTGTCCTTTTTCTCCCCAGTCCTACTTGGTTAGATCTGTAATAGAAAAAGTGAAACGTTAGTATTTAATACAAGATTTAAAACTTCAAAACAATGATTAAATTATTATCATTATACTAACTTAAGTTTTTTCGACATTGCTGGCAATATGCCTGCATTGTTAAAACCCCATCAATGACATCTGATGACAAGTTATGCATCGACTTATTGATATGCCCATCACATGGTGTGTAATAGGGTATAATATCTTCATCTTCCAAAAGCGCCTGAGGTAATTGATTGTCAATATACCACAATCTTATGTTTCTATGAAATACTTTTAAAATGAATCCTTTGCTTAAAACTGCAATTTTGTCGTGGGTTAAACTAGTTCCCATATGAAAGTATCCAAGCACCATTTTTAAAACAGTATTTTGTACAATACACAGACACAGTACTAGCACAAACACAGTAACTGGAATAAAGAATGATTTCTACACCAGAGACGTCGCTTATAAAGAACCTTCCAGGATCCCCACCCAACAGAGAACAATGAAACTGAGCCATAAAAAGGCAACAACTCAATGACACTGGTCAATGGTTTTGTACAAGTTTGAACAAGAATAAACTGTTTAAATTGCATGTCTAAATATACAAGTACAATATCAATAAACAATATAACAGGTTGGAACAAGAGTACTCACCCTTGACTATGCAGCTGGCTTAGTAATTCCCCGATCTCATACATTTCTTGATCACTTTCAATTTCTTCGCATAGCCTGACGAGCTCGGAATCGTAAACATCACAGCTTAAACAGTCCATCGTGAGATGTGTCTAAGAAAATAGTGATTACATTACAACAAATTTTTTCCTTAAAATAACAAACGTAGCTTAGTGATTTTATATTAAAGGGTGGAGAGTTTTATACATTTGCAAAGGGAAATAGATCAATATGATTAGGCTACAAAACAAATTACAACATGTGGTTATAAAACGAGTCTTAACAATTTTGAATAACAAAAAGTTGTTGTTTAAGCAGTAAGAAATATATAATACTAGTAGTACACAAGGGTATGTTATAAAATATTATCTAATGTCTTATATAATAAATACAGTTTTAACCTAGTATTAAAACTACACAAACACTTAGTTTACTTTTTCGTATTGTTTATAAAATATTTCACGCAAGTGTCCTTTGAAGCTATGTCTTTCGTTATGTTGTATATCACATCACGGACAGTCTCAAGCTGTGGATCTTGCTCAGTTGAGATGTAAGATTTTAATCTCACATCGGCGTGCTTCCAGTGCTCTTCTGGTGCGATGTTCCTAACTTTTTCAAGATCGTATATTTCTATCTTAATAAGGTGTGATGCATACGCAGCATCGTCTTTACCCGAAGATAGGTAAGCAACACCGGTATGGGAACTTTGCGACACACTGGAAGATCTCTTCACTGGTTTCACTTTTTTCTGCGGTTTTTCAAAGAAACTCTCGATACTATTTGCAGGACGTTTCTTCGCTATGGCTTGTTTCACTTTAAAACCGAGTGTGCCTTCTTCATCACTCCCTGAATCATCATGTTCAGGTTCAGGGTAATAAAAATTCTTGAAAGTGTTTTCCGTGAACTGTAACAATATTCAACAATAAGTTATACATCCGATTAACACACTTAACAAGTAACACGATGAACACAAGTTACAGAAAAAAAAAACACTGTTAAACAAATAGTACATAAAAATACTACATACATATTTTATAAAAAATAGTACATACTTACATTTGCCATTTTTTATAAGCACTGTAGCACGATTCAACACTATGTCACTGTACACTGAGAGAGCTCTGGTAACAAGCACGACTCGGTTCTGAATACTTATAGATCGTCACTGTCCATCGGCTTTTATAAGGATGTGACAATAGATTACCGTTAAAATCACGTTTCGACTAGTTTGTACCGCGCCCAACAGCCACCAACAAACAGTAATAAAATATATAATAGACTTTCGAATCTTTTGATGATTCGGAGAAGAAACCTATAATAAATCTTTACAAACAATATGGACCCAACAAACAAATTAAAAAATCAACGAGTTTAGTTCAGCCTACTACAAATACACGTTAGTACAAGTTACAAAGTTTATTCAGGTATTTTCTTAAGCATCTATTCAAGAACATAATATTTGACGAAATAAATAAATATGCAAAACTAGAACTCGTATTTTTAACTTACAGCTTAAATAAGTTAGTATAGTTTTGAAGCAGTTATTACTGTATAAAATACCGCATTACTATTGTAAGATTAGATTCGTATTATCCTTATGCTACAGGCAATATTTTTACATAGAACTTCCTCCTTTTTGAAGTCGGTTATTACAAAAAAGAGATGAAAGTAACATTGAGTACGTACTCAAATTTATGCAAGGTTAGGTTAGGTTAGAACAGCGTTCTTAAGACCAAAACAACTGTGCTGTGCTCGTAGCTAGTTTTAAGTAGGTAAGTAAATAAAGCAGTTCTTCAAAATTAAGTTTTCGAAGTTAGGTGATAGTTAAGTTAGAAGTAATGTTAAGTTGAACAAGATAAAATATATAAATAGAACAACGTTCGAAATGCAGCATATGTAGTGAGTAACAAAATACATACTTTGAAGTAAGGCTACCTGAAGTTAAGTAGTCAGTTAACGTATCCTGCGTTAGCTGGGCGTAGTCCTGTAGCTTAGGTTAGGTTAGGTTAGAATTGTGATCTAGCATAGGTTAGCTTAGATTAGTGATACGTACACCGTAGCACACATCACGTAGTAAGAAACCTTGGAGTAAAGAGACGATGTGAGACAGGCTGGGTTGAAACAGCGATTCCAATAAGAACCAAGGTGGCGGACCTAGTCTGATAGTTTAGGTATGAGATGTTTAGGTATTTGTCCAGCTTTACCTAAAGAATGTTCTTAAAAGATGTATACCGTTTGGAAAGGAAGTTGTAGGCAGTTGAAGCCAAAGAGAAATATAAAAGAGGGAAACAATAGTAGACCGTAATAAAAGTGAGCTCGGCGTCCGAGAGGGCAATAAAACCCGAGCTCGGGTAGACAATAGAAAAGGGTCGATGGGTCGGGGAAGGTGTTGCATTGTTAGCGTAGGGCGTTCTGTAAGTCCTGACAGAGCTGTCTGAGCGTCCTGGGACCTATTCCAAACGCTCCAAGTAGGGGGCTATTTTTTTTTTTTTTTTTTTTTTTTTTTTTTTTTTTTTTTTTTTTAGGTTTCGTGGTCCGCCAAATCCGCCCTGGATGCCGCCCATCAGGCCCGTCCGCCCCGTATCGTAGTATCGGCGAATCCCTACTACTATTGTGATCTAGCATAGGTTAGCTTAGATTAGTGATACGTACACCGTAGCACACATCACGTAGTAAGAAACCTTGGAGTAAAGAGACGATGTGAGACAGGCTGGGTTGAAACAGCGATTCCAATAAGAACCAAGGTGGCGGACCTAGTCTGATAGTTTAGGTATGAGATGTTTAGGTATTTGTCCAGCTTTACCTAAAGAATGTTCTTAAAAGATGTATACCGTTTGGAAAGGAAGTTGTAGGCAGTTGAAGCCAAAGAGAAATATAAAAGAGGGAAACAATAGTAGACCGTAATAAAAGTGAGCTCGGCGTCCGAGAGGGCAATAAAACCCGAGCTCGGGTAGACAATAGAAAAGGGTCGATGGGTCGGGGAAGGTGTTGCATTGTTAGCGTAGGGCGTTCTGTAAGTCCTGACAGAGCTGTCTGAGCGTCCTGGGACCTATTCCAAACGCTCCAAGTAGGGGGCTATTTTTTTTTTTTTTTTTTTTTTTTTTTTTTTTTTTTTAGGTTTCGTGGTCCGCCAAATCCGCCCTGGATGCCGCCCATCAGGCCCGTCCGCCCCGTATCGTAGTATCGGCGAATCCCTACTACTGCCACCCGTACTATTTGGATCCTGTAGAATGGAAACCTGGTTCTGTTTTAGGCCATAAGTAGCAGGTTCTTTTAACTCATCCAGTGCATTTAAAGTATGTCGGAGACGGTCATTAGTATGGAAGCTCAACGAAAATGCGCGCCATTGGAAGGCGACAGTAGCGCCCCCTTGAAGCTGTTTTGGCGCGCTAGACAGAGTCTTGGCGGTTCACTCAGCGAGCGCCCAACGACACTTCACTCTGGGTCACCGTCGAGAGCACTACTGCCTTGGAACTGTCCCGTTTCGTTGTGCTATACCAAGTTAGAATCCAGGAAACGTTATAACTCAACAATACAGTGTTAATTTAATAAAGACTATCGTAAGACTTTGATAACCTAGCTTACAGACCTCTGTGCCAGGAACTGTTATTTTGTGCTTCATTGTATAAGGAATAAATCAAGTTAATTGCATCCGTAGTATTTCATCTTGCTCACAACTACCTCCTCGTCCACAACTATGTCGAATAGCTCATCTAATGTGCCACACACCGCACCGGCCATCCGACCTGTCCCCGACAAGTATATATTTTGATTGTCTTGGCTAACAACTTAGCCATTTTGTCAATATAAGCATTAACTATTTGACTTGAACGATTTTTTCCCAGAATGTTGCTTAAGGCTATTTCAATCAAAATATATCCTAGCTAGCTTTTGCCCGCGGCCTCGCTCGCACTGGGTCTGGAAACATTGTCTGTGTAATTTTCTACCAATTTTATTGATTCTTACAATACAACTAATAAAAATGTGCGCGCATACGTACATTTTTGGGTACATTTATATATTTCTAATCACGTCGTTAACAACTTAACATCTAAGTCCAGCTCTCCGAGTGATATCAGTAAAAGCAAAGAAAAATAATGCATCTGTTATTGTTCGGAGTGTAGGAGTATTTGTATGGCTCAATTTGGGTCTTGATAATTAATTTACTTGCTGTTGTAAAAAAATCGATAAAAATAAGGGATCCTGTAAATTTTTGTGGTCAACTGAGGACAATAACATCCTATGTTGCCATCAAAATGTTGCTAATTTTTCTGTCTTCGTCGTACCTAAAGAAAGCTTTGAATCTTTCTAATTTATTGATAGTCGTAGTACTAAAGGGAGACTCCACTTTTCAGAAATAATCTAGGTGAGTTGTGATCGCAAGTTACCTGACACTCCTCTTCTCTTAGTTCGTCTTCATACCTAATGGAGACATGAAAACTTATTGCATGCATTTTCTTATCTTCATTTTATGTTCCTCAAGTCTCAATAAAAAAATACGGCATTTCTCATACAAACCTTTTCCTTTCGTTTAATTTCCTTAAGGATAGGAATTTCCTGTAACGTTTTCAGTATTCTCAGTTAATACAAACAGCCGGTCAAGTGCTAGTCAGACGTGCACCAAGGGTTCCGTACGAACTATAAAATCAGTGTAATATTGCTTAAGAAAAAATAAAAATGTACTAAGCGGCAAACTTAGCATTACCGTTGGAAAACTGTTTTAAGTACTTTAAATGTAGACTACTTTTTATTTAATTCAAAATGTATTGTTTTCTGATGTTTACTCTAAGAACTTGTATTATAACTAGACCCCGTTATCAAGCGGGCAGTTTGGTGGCTAGTGACATTAGTGATGTAGCCACAATGTCAATGCATGACAATTAGCTTCTCCAGAATACGCTCACCTCTAGCTACCGAATACACCCTTAGCGGCGTTGTACTTCAACAATCTGACGATATACGAGACTTAGGACTGACACTGGACAAACGACTTGACTTCCGACAGCACATAACAAAGACATGTAAAAAGGTTTCTAAAACGCTAGGTTTCATTATGAGACTCTCTTCGCAGTAGGTACTCCACTATCAAGGTGGCTATTATGCTGTACAACGCTTATTATTCGTAGCAGGCTGGAATTCGGAGCATTGGTATGGGATCCCCATGAGGACAAATATGCCCTCATGGTGGAAAAAATCCAAAAGAAATTTGCTAGATACGTGTATAAGCGATTGTATGGCCATTATCCATTCTTGTATCCATCTCTTTTCGTGACGGGTATGGTCGGGTTTCACACGCTTGAGTTGAGACGCAAACTACTGCTTATGGTACATTATTATTGTCTCCTCAATAATAAAGTGAATAATCCGTCTGTCTTACAACGCATCGGTCTGCTGGTACCACGGGCGTGCGGCGCGGAGGCCCCGCCGGCTGCTGGCGGGGCCCGCCACGCGCACCCACCGCGGCGCTAACGCTCCAACAACGGCGCGAGCCATTACCATCCTAAGCCGCGTTATGCTTGAAGCCGAGAACGTTGATATGTTTGCTGATAGTGTTAGTGCATTTTGCAGGAAAATCATTGCCTACCTAAGCACTACACATGTTGATATACGTTTACCATTATTTATTACAAGTAGTAGTAATAAATAATGGTAAACGTGTCTTATGATATGTCTAATATCGTCTTATGTTATCTTGTTTATTTATTAGATGTTACTGGTTTTACTTTTATTTTTATTGTTATCTTGATTTATGTTTAAGTACCTACCTAATTGTGTTTCTTTTTATATACCATACAAATGTTTTGGTCATGTGTACTGTCAATTTGTTTGTAATAAATAAATAAATAAATGTCAATAAAAAACTTAATTAGTTAATCAAATTTTCAGATATAGGTATATTTCAGATTAACTCAATATCAAAAATAACTCAAATTACTCTCGTGACAAATACACAAAATCTGTTCAAGACACGTAGGCGTAACACTTCGTCTTCTACTTGAAAAAATCAATTTTCGGGGTCCCATAATTATGATATCCATGACCGGAAATATAAATTTCTTTAATTTATAGCATCAAATTTCTCTTATTCATAACATGAAAATGTTATCACCTTCAATTGAACCTGCTTAGGGGATGAATAATAAAACATGTTTTTTTTTTTTTTTTTTTTTTTTTTAATTTATTTAAATCAACAGTGTTTTTTTTACAAAGTTTTAAGTGTTGTATTGCCACTTTTGGAAACCCGGGAGGTTTATATAATAGTGGCAAGGTCACGCGGTTCGGTCCGCATCACTATTCATCTTAAGCATAAGTAGGTATATAATATTTTTTTTCTTACTTTGTCATTTCATTTAATCATATGGTAAAAGGTTTGTTGCAGTGATTTGTAATGATTAGGTAACCTATATCCGAAATATAATCACTCTTACTCAAAAAATGCCAACTTGTCTCTTTCCTCCCAGCGTGCCCCAATAGTGGTTGAATTTTCAAAACCGCTGTTAAATTCATATTCCCAGTTTTTTGATGATGAGTCTACACTCAAGAAAATCCACACCGGTACACCAGGCACATAGGTACTCATAAAAGCCTACGTTTGTTATACACTAGTTTTCACATTCCATTTAACCCCTTTCGGAGATGAATTTCCAAAAATGTTGAAACTTGTTTACTTAATTTGTATAGAAGAACCTGTATCCCACTCCTACTAAAATAACCCCAAGCTTTTCATACAATATTTCACCCTCCACTTTATCCCATTAGGGGTTGAACTTTTAACAACACTGTAAACAATATTCTCAGGTATTGATGAAGATTCTACACGCAGAATAATGCACCCCTTCCAAAACCCCCTTCCAAAACCCCTTCCCTTTCACCAAGGATAATGCATCCCTTACTCAAAAAGGCCACGTTTTTATACAAAGTTTCACTGTCCACTTAACCCCTTTCGGAGATGAATTTCCAAAAATGCTGAAACATGTTTTTTTACTTTGTATAGAAAAAGCTATACATGAAATATTACAACTCTTACTCAAAGAATCCCAAGTTCCTCATACAAACTTTCACCTCCCATTTAACCCCTTCAAAGGATGAGTTTTCAAAAATCCTGAAATAAGTTTTCTTATTTTTAGATCGAGAATCTGTAAACAAAGTTTTATATCTCTAGCTCAAAAATTACTCAATTTCCATACAAACGTTCAACCCCAATTTGACCCCTTAAGGGATGAATTTCGAAATATCCATTCTTAATAGTGCTTGCCTGCATCGTATACTTGATTTATTCTAGAAATTTGAAGTTCCTAGGTTCAGTAGTTTCGGCTCTACGTTGATGAGTCAGTCTGTCAGTCAGTCAGTCAGTCAGTCAGTCAGGACTTTTCCGTTTATATGCATAGAAGATTTCAATCTTAGAGAAGACGGCTTTCGTCCTGTTCTACCTACACATAGTCAAGGATCTCGAGGAAAGACTGGAAACCCTGGACCTTAAACGGTGTAAAACCAAAACAGTGTTAAATGTAGAAAATTCCGAGACGAAACTTCTGTTTGTTTAAAAAATATGAAAGAAAAATAAAATAAAAAATTTAAAAACCCCCGACAGGACAACGTGTAAAAAGAAAGAAATTAAATCTACGAAATGTGCCTTTACAATGAACAGTAGAAAAAGAATCCAAGCTTCGTTGCGTCGGGGGACCGCTAAGTAAATGAAATACAATATAATAAGCCCAAAATAAATGCATACTTGCAATTTTGCGTTTAAAAAATATATTTCATTTTTCTTAGGTACTTAGCGGTCCCCGATCGCAACGAAGCTTGGATTCTTTTTCTACTGTCCATTGTAAAGGCACATTTCGTAGATTTTGTTTCTTTCTTTTTACAGGTTGTCATGTCGGGGGTTTTTTAAATTTTAAATTTTATTTTTCATAATGTTTTCATTATAGAGCATGCTTACGTAAGTGCTTATTTTCTATTACCTTAAAGAGATCCAACTAATCTTGTTCAGGGAAAAGGTATGCTGGAAAGCCTGGAAAGGAGTTCCATTGTCTTGCCGCACCAATAAGTAATCTGACGAGAAATCGCTTTTGGAGAATGGAGGAGGTGGAACTAAATCATGCAATTCTTTTCCTCGATGGCAGTTCCTTGATACATTATATATTTAAGTATATAGCTGTCTATATAAGTATATATATCTTCGTGTAGTACCCAATAACACAAGCCTTCTTGGGCTTAATTTGGGACACGATCGAATTGTGTGAGGTTGTCTCATATTTATTTATTTAAAAAAAATGCATTAAAAACGAACCGAGAACTGTTGAGGCAGAAATGTTATTTAGTGGCAGCTCGGAATTCCAACTTGATGGACGATTTGGTCATGATTGTGCTGAATATGGGCGGGCCAGGACTGGTCGTTCTGGAGAACCTCGGAAAGACCTTTTTCCAGCAGTTTCCCAGCTGATAATTATTATAATGATGACATCGAGCAAACATTTTGGTTCGGTCCTTTAAACATAATTTAAACATTTTAACTACAATTGTTATGTAAATAAGAACTTTAAGCCAAACTTATAACTAACACTGAAAAAAAAAAATTGCTCAACTAGTTTAACTTCTTGAAAATTTGCCAAATTGTGCCAAGTACCTACCAACATTAACATTATACTACTTGCCCTCAGTTTGTCATTCCCCTGATTTGTCACCTAGCAGCCAACATTTAGACTGCTGTTTGTAAGTCCATTTATTTTAGTGTAATGGGTTAAAAAGACACTAGCAAGATTTGTCCCAAACAAAACTTTATTACTTCACTTTCTTCCTCTCTTCAACCCTCACGATGTAATTGTCCACGTTTTTCATCATTATCTCGAACCGCACCCTAAGCGGTTTCTTCAGCTCTGCGGCGGCCATGTTTACCGGCGGCAGCAGCTTGTACCGGCGGAGCAGGTTGGCCAGCCCTGTCTTCGCGATGAACATGGCATAAGTAGCCCCTAAACATATTAATAGTAGTTTATGTGACTGTACATAATGAAGGGTATTAAACACGAATGTGAGTTTATGAAACGAGCCGAAGGCAAGTTTCATAATAACATCACACGAGTGTTTTAATGCCTAATTATGTATAGTTACATACACTACTTTATCTACCCACATATCATAAGCCTCCATGATGATTCATTCAGGAGCCGCACATTATGACAAATTTTTACCCGGTAATGGCGGCAATGAAGTTTTCTGGCAGCTGTCATAGTTTGTTTTTTAATTCAGGTACAAACTAGAGTCGGCCCCAACTAACATAATATCGTTCGATATCTTACTTACGTGCAACATTTGTCAGATTGCAAACTGACAATTCATTTCGAACTAAACATCATCCTCGACTGATATTATATTAAAAGTCAAATTGTTTTGTTTTTCAGAGATGTAAGAAATTTGAATAAACAATAACAATAACATTTTTACAGATAAGAAATTTGTGCTAACGAAACAGTATATGTTATGGTGGTCATAATGTGCGGTTCTTGAACGCATCATGGAGGGTTTGTGATATTTGGGTAGATAAAATTATATAATATCACAAACACTGCTAAATCTCAGTTGTGTATATGTTGCAGTCAAAAGTGGGAACTGGTCAAAAGGACACTCACACTTTTGGTTAGGGATATAAAAGAAAACTAACCTAACCTAACCCGGCCGAGTCGGATTAAAATAATATCGAGATAAAGGGACGAATGTGCCTGCGGTCAAAAGTACTTTTGACTGATAGTAACAGTCAAAAGTACTATTGACCAATGATTTTCAGGCAAAACTACTTTTGACCAAAACGCTCAGTCAAAAGCAGTTTTGCCTGTTATTGTCGGTTAAAAGTCCTTTTGACCAGTTCACACTTTTGACTGCGACATATATGTATCATAAGTTATTGTTGTTGACTTCTTAGTTTAGTACTTGACGCTGTAATTTACTGATACGTCGCCATTAATGATTTCAATAATGAAACGTTCTTTAAATATTGAAACTATTTACAATAAAAATCATCCATAGAGCTCCTCTATCCACTCAATTAACTTTAAGGTGAACTCCAAAATTTCCAAGATTTCATATTTTTAAGACTACAGTTCTCTTACTTTTCTGTATTCTGCTTAGAAAGAGGACGTAATCACTGTTTTTTATATTTTTCCTAAGATGAACAAATTTTTATTATTCATTTATTCAACTAACACATTCTAAAAATGCTCCATTAGGTAGGACGTTTGTGTTGGCTCGAAAGCCGCTAGAGACGCGCGTCTAAACCATTGAATTAAAAAAAATCGCATCATTGTGAACATTTTACACAGACATTATTTTACATATTCAGTAAATGTTCATTATACTGACCAATGCAATCTCTCGAAGAGTAGCTGAAAGGGATGTACATGGCCGGGTGGGGCAGCGGGCCCTCCAGAAAGCGTTCCGGACGGAATAGCTCCGCGTCCGCCCCCCAGTACGCAGGGTTGCGATGCGTGCCCCAGATGTTGATAACGATGGAGGTGCCTTTCACCAGAGTCGTGCCGGATGCTAAAAACAAAAGGTATTATGATCAAACATACTTATATAGATAAATACACATAACAAATATTTGCTTTTGCCGGGATTCGAACCCAGGCCCGCCCGCTCAGTGGGCAGCTGCTTTAACACTGCCCTGCGCTAAACATGAAACATTACTACGCGTTATGCAATCACTACTTAATATTTTAAATACGACAGTAACATTTCTCTGTTGGTCTGCTGAACCGATTTAGATGAAAATTGGTATAGAAATAGTTTCAGTCCCGGTAAAGGACAGGAAAAGTTCAGACGAAGTCGCGGGCAAACGGTAATACTATAATAAGAAAGAGAGAAAAAAAAAGAAATACTTATTTGCACACACACGAAAACAAAATCAAAAGCATTCAGAAATTTGAACCAAGTGCAAGCAAAAAGGGAAAGGCTCATAAAAGCAACACTTACGTAGTACAACATCGTTGCGAACTTCCCTGACGATAACAGGAACTGGTGGATTAAGACGCATGTTTTCTTTTATAACGGCTTCCAAGTACTTGAGCTTGGGCAGGTCCTCCGCAGTGACTCCGCGATCTGAGTCTCCAAACACCTCTTGCAGTCTGTGAACACGAGTAACACCAAAGAGTCAATAACGCGTATTTTCTGAGCTTCCACTTATTACAGTGGCTTACATTTTTATCCAAAATTCAAAACACGTTTCGCACGAATGTCTAGAAATATACAAAATGATTCCAAATTGCACCAAACTACTACAATACTAACAACATGGAAGCGGTTCAAATTGAAAAAAAAAAACTGCGAATGAGCGGGTAAAATGTATGTCGTATAAGTTCAAATGGTTTCCAACTATTAGGCCGTTCAATTATGCAAAATTTACGAGTGGTCCCCACCCCCACTGTATTGTATCCATAGAGTTCAGGCCAGAGGAAATAGGAGAATTATTGTGCGTTAATACCGCCTTAACCCACAACTATCCAAAACTGACTGTTGTATATATTGTATGTAATAAGAAGAAAATGCTGCCTCTCATGAGCGTACTTACTCTTGATATACTTTTTCTTGCACATCAGGGTACCGGGACAACATGACGGCAACGGACGACGAGGCCACGGCAGACGTATCGTTCCCGGCTACGCACAGACCCATAGCCTCTTCGCGTATTTCCACGTCTGAATAGCCTTTATATCTCTTTTCGGAACTGTGCATCATCACGTCAAACATGGTGGCCAGACCGTCTTTTTTAATTCCTGTGTAATAATATTTGTATCATTATTACGCTGTAGACAGACATTTATTGATAGAAGATGCGTCACTAATGGAATATACTCACTTGTGCCCTCCTGCTTTATTTTCGCAACGGATCTTCGTTTGTTTCGTATTAGCTAAAGAAAAAAATTAAAATTAATATTTGCCCAGGTCTTGTAAATTTAAAACAAAATGCGTGCAGTCTTTTCTTTTTCTTTTAATAAAATAAAGACATTGTAAGTTCTGATTTAGATTCTGAATAGATTAGTTTAGAAGGTTCCGTTAATAATTAATTAAGCCAGGCCTGATAGCCAGCTTCATCGTGACAACTTTTTCAAATCTTTTGTAAAAAATAACTTGTGCATTAATGACATGTGATCTGCTGATCTGTTTCACAAATAAAATGCATATTATTCGATGAAAAATATAATTCATGACAATAGTCCCATATCTAAATAAAATAATTGACATATTTTCATAGGACTGAACATAATATTGGTAGAATTTTAATTTGTTCTTCTTTCTTCAGGACATTAATGAATTTCCAGAAAAAGCACATGAATCGAAACGACACACGGTCACTCACTACGCAGGTTTTAAAAAGGAATTCATGTAGTGCGTAACTGTTTATGTATTCATTTATAATCGTAAATACTTCAAAATAGTGATAATAAAAAATGTTATATAAACTCAATTGTATTTTCTTAATATGGGTGCTGCCATGTCATCATCATCAATCATTTATTCAGTAACAATTACACATTGTGTTTGAAATTCTTACGCTAGGTATACTTAATCACACCCTACTTACTAATCTAAATAAATTACTGACCAACAATACTACACCATAAATAAAAAAAGAAGAATGTATCAAATATGTGTAATATATTAGATCCAATACCTATACAGGGTGTTACATTGAACGTAATACAAATTAAGCAATTCCGGTTCAGCTAACGACAGAGAACAAATTGCACTAATTGAGTTATTAATAAGTTTCTGTCAAAAATGACATTTAAGTGGCAAGCTTTTATAGCCGACTGTACTATTCTTTGGATATCCATCAAATGCTCACTGAGACGATTCTAAAGAGCCCAAGCTCGGTAGGATTGCTTTTTCTATTATAGAGTTCCTATGGCCACCTTCCGGCTCCATCATCAAATCAGCCCCATGGTACCATATTATTGTATTGTCATCAAAGTTAAGTAAGTATGCAAAATTTTAGCTCAATCGGTTGACGATATCTCCTTCAAAATTGAGTTGCAAGATTTCACCCGAACAAACATACTTTAAACATACCATGCAAGTTAAATAAAAGCTTTAATAAGTTTCTGTCAAAAATGACATTTTAGTGGCAAGCTTTTATTGCCGACTGTACTTTTCTTTGGATATCCATCAAATGCTCACTGAGACGATTCTAAAGAGCCCAAGCTCGGTAGGATTGCTTTTTTCTATTATAGAGTTCCTATGGCCACCTTCCGGCTCCATCATCAGATCAGCCCCATGGTACCATATTAATGTATTGTCATCAAAATTAAGTAAGTATGCAAAATTTCAGCTCAATCGGTTGACGATATCTGCTTCAAAATTGAGTTGCAAGATTTCACCCGAACATACATACTTTAAACATACCATGCAAGCTAAATAAAAGCTTTAAAAAATACGTCGCAATTAACTTTTGCTAGTGTGCTAACAGAATAAAGAAATTATTTTTATTAGTGTGGTCAGGTCACCCATCATGACGTCACGCTTATCTGACGTACCTATTCGTCAAGCTTTGTTATTCATTATAGTAGGGTAGGCCACGATGCTAAATCGTGATTCGCTCGAGCGTCATAGAGACCTATTGGGTTGCGAAGCTTAGATGATAAAAAGAAAAAAATGTCATATAAGATATACCTTTTCATCGGTGGGGCTATAGATTTTCAAAAAAGTAAAAAAAAACTGTTGCATGGACATACTCGAGCGCGTCAGATATTGATAGCATACACATTTTTAAAGATACGCATGTTAAACTGATTGTTTCCATGATGGGGGTGGTCGTACAATATGAGGGTTGAAAATGAAAAAAAATTTTTTTTTCATCGGGTGCGTCATATTTTCTAAGGGGATGTTAAGTGAACCTATAAAAGCTCTTATATAATAATCTGACGATTTGGATGTGACGCAAACTCGCAGTTATTATTAGAATGTGCAAAAGAAACTCGCCATTTTGAAATACTCAAGCGCGTCAGATTAAGATATATATGGTTCATCTTTATGCCCTAGACGTGTTGTCTCGTAATCTGACGATTATCTGGCGGGATTCGCCTAATCTGACAAAAAAAAAATTTTAAAGGAACTTGTGACTCAAAGCACTCTCCAGAAACAGGAAAATGTGACTCGGAGTACTCCCCAGAGAAGCAGGGGCAAATGATTCGGAGCTATTCCCAGAAACTTCCGATGCACTGTCATATTCCATTACACTTTGCCGCTGTTGTAAATACTGAAAGACTCGCGGTATTTTTATTGCTATAAATAATTTATAGCACAGTGCGTGATTTACTTCATTTAATGAAGATTCTCTCGAAAGTTGAAGATTATCGTATGTTGTTCGGGATTTTTGGAGAACCGGTTGGCTACGACTATATTCTAAAATATTTACACATTTTTGTTGTGTTTCTAATGTAAGTTTAATTGTTTTTTGTAAAGTAGTTTTACCACAAAATACACACTTTATATTAATATCACTCATAGTACAGCTGCCGGCAAACTTTTAGAGCATAATCTTGACTGCGCAGTAGCCGATTTACGTACAAATGTACATGCGCAAATCCGCCATTTTTGTTCTAAAAGTTGCCGGCAACTATAAATATTTAGTAACTTTAGTGTTGTAAACAACATGATCAGCCGTCATGGCGTCATGGCAACAGAAACCAGAGCGGAATACCGGCATCACGTAACTGCACGCATTAAACTTTATCGATGAATTTTTGATACTTCGGCTAGTGGAAATCGTTAGATAATATTTTTTCCGTTATCATTGATTCATTCCCTTTTAAATAAAAAAAAATTAGCCACGCTCGAGAGTGTCGAGATGAAGTTTTTATTTTACAACTTTGTAGCCCTCCGCCTTCTTTACATCACCTTTAAATTGTCAGATTAGAAGAATATACACGTTTTAGCATGTAACTAACTCACCCTACCTTAATCTGACGCGCTCGAGAATTTCAGATGAACAATTTTTTTTTACTAATCTGATCTTTTATCCTTGACGGGTGGCCATATATATATGAGGCTCATATTTGGTGGAAGAACTTAACTGAGTACAAGGTATCGTGAGAGTCAGAATGGCGGGTGTACCATCACGGATTCGCAAAACAATTATACCAAAAAAATGTACTCAAAATGTACTATTTTGTACCTACCTTAAAAAAAATTGTACCTCTCCGTACAAAAAGTTATCGCAATGTTTAGGTACACCCGCCATTCTGACTGTCAGGATGGCGGGTATATCGCAGTTTACCATGAAGCCCTTGATTATTGGGAAATGTTATTACTCTAAAAAAATATACCAAAATTGAACTCTAACATACAGTTTAAATATTAGCAATCGGATGTGTAACTTGCGAGTTATATACAAATTAAATTTTGTTCGTAGTAAGTGAAGGGCCAAGGGGAAGAACTGGGTAAGTCACATTTAGCAAAATTTTACAGTACTGAAGATTGGCTGACTGTATGGCTTCAGTAATAATGTGCGAGTCTGACTCGTTTCGGAAACGGCACATCTGTATATATACTTCAACAAATGTTCGAAATGTCCACCTCCTTCGTGAATACATAGCTCTGCACGTCGTTGAAGATTTGTTTTCACTCTATCGAGTACAAACTCGTTCGTTCTCACTACTTCAAACGCCTGAATATTTTTTTGGTGGAGCTCCGCAACAGTATTCGACTCTCTTTTGTAAACGAGTCTTTTGAACTCACCCCACAAAAAAAAATCCAGTGGAGTAAGATCAGGGCTACGAGGCGGCCATCGTTCGGGGAACTGTCGGCCTAGGTAATTCCAAACCCGCCGGGAAAAATGTGCTGGAACTTCTTCTTGTTGGTAGTGCAGGTTTTGCAAGTTTTGTTCAGAAATTTCATGCAGCAGCATTGGCAATTCGTTTCTTAAAAAGACTTCGTACTTTCTTCCATTTAGGTTGCCTTCAATGAAATAAGGTCCTATAACATAACTATTGATGACACCCGCCCAAAAATTAACTGAGAAGCGTGATTGAAACGAGTCTCGCCGCGTCACATGAGGATTGATATCACTCCACCAGTGCTCATTGTGTGTCATCTGACCATAAGATATTAAGGTGTTGGTTTTGTAATAGCCAGTCACAAAACCGTACTCTCCGGGGATAGTCTGCTAGGACAATGTCTTGCACCCGTTTAAAGGGAGACGGGTGTAATCCTTCGGCATTCAACAGTCTCCATATGAAAATGTGGGTTGTACCAAATCGTGCCGTGGCTTCTCTGGTACTGGCTTCTGGGTGACGGATAAAATACCTAAGCACTCGTATTCTAAATGCCTCTGTGTATCTTGGACGTCGGCCTCTACCTTGGGCATGAGCTGGGACTTCGAACTGTCCGTAGTCTCTCAATTCAATTTTTATATAAAAAAAATGGCTACTGCCCATTTGGTCAATTTTGCCAGTGTCAAAGTTGACGAACGTTGTACGGTGGGATGAGCTTTTTGTAAAGTGATAGCGATTTACAAAAAACCACACGGACTATCGGGCCTTGACCCAGGAAGGGCTATGAACGCTTCAAGTTGAATCCTTCATTAGCTATTCACTCATACGTTAGATCACTGCACAATACGCTATCAATACTACACATTGAACAACAAAAATGAATAAATAATGAACAACGAAACTTAAACGCATGCGGCCATCTTGAGACACGAACCGAAAAACCCCGTAGTCTCTCAAATCCTGTATATACACATGTGTTGATCAATTGCCGTGTGGGGATGGAACTCTCCGGGTATCGCTCGTGGAACTGTTCTTGCGTCCTCATCGTGCTTCGCGATGTCAAATAAAGTTCTACCATCATTACTCGCTGAATATTAGTAAACGGATAAGCAGGAGGCATGATTACTTTAAAATTAATCCGCGACAATAACGAATTCAACGAAACATTTGTTTGTTATGACAGATAACTTCAAAAATGTTGTCAGAATGATCAAAACAAAGAGAATATAACACTACGTTAAGAGATCAAAATACATTTATTTATAAATTATCGTACTAGATGAGCAAAAAGGTTTCACTACAAAGCTAGATTCAAACTTTTTTACTTAACTCTCTAAGTAGGGTAAACACTATGAGACCAAAAAAACAGGAATAATTAAAACAGTGATATTAATTAATTAACTTGACTTTAACTACACGATACCTAGCACAGGGTTTTAGCATCAGGGAGACAAGTTTAAAATCATGAGTTGTATTACGTTCAATGTAACACCCGTACATATAAAACAGCTAAAAATGTTTGAAAAAAGAATAAAAGTTAAAAAAAAAAACAATAAATTTAGAGCTGAAGGCCTAATACCCGAATTCCAAATTAAAACTTTCGTGTCTTTCCTCTCATTGAAATAGTGTCTGACAGAAGAGTGAGGGAGATGCTATCTGTACTCTCAAGTCTATGATATAAACCTAATTTTAGGGTTCCTTACCATAGTCGGTAAAAACGGAAGCCTTATATAATCAATTTGTTTTGTTGACAGCAGAATTTGACAACTTTTATTTTGAATGAGAATAAGAATGATCAGCCAGACGTCATTAATTCAAATATGATTTATTCTCGAGCGCGTCGATTTTTTGAAGTTTGCATCATATTTAGGTTATTTCTACCATCAAGTTTCGCATGTTAGGGTAACATGTTAATTATTCCACATTGCCAACTCGGCCACAATGTCAGCTCGTCTATATTCCCATCTGGGTCACAATGCCAACATGTCCGCACACCCAACACCCAACTCATCTGCATTGTCAACTCGTCTATATTACCAATTCGTCTCCATTGACAACTCGTCCATATTCCCAATTCATCCACAATGCCAACTCGACCATATTGCTAACTCGTCCATATTCTCAACTCGTCCACAATGCCAACTCATTCACATTGCTAACTCGTCCATACACCCAACTCGTCCATACACCCAACTCGTCTACAATACCAACTCGTCTTTATTGCCAATCTCGTCCACATTATCAACTCGTCCGTATTACCAACTCGTCTCCATTGCCAACTCGTTTATATTTCCAACTCATCCACAATGCCAACGCGTCCATATTACATGCAAGTTCACAATGCCAACTCGTCCACAAATACAACTCGACCACATTTCCAACTCGTCCATATTCCCACCTCGTCCACAGTGCCAAGTCGTCCACATTGCCAACTCGTCTTCATTTCCAACTCATCAACAATGCCAACTCGTCCACATTGCCAACTCATCCACAATTCCAACTCGTCCATATTCCCAACTTGACGATACACCCAACTTGTCTACAATACAAACTCATCCTTGTTATCAGCTCGTCTTTATTTCGAACTCGTCTATACTCCCAACTTGTTCATTTTGCCAACTCATCCACATTCACAACTCGTCCATATTCCCACATTGCCCACTCGTCCGTGTTTTCAACTTGTTAATTTTGCCAACTCATCCACATTCCCAACTCGTCCATATTCCCAACACGTCTACATTGACAACTCATCCAATTAACAACTCGCCCATATTACAAACTCGTCTATATTCCCAACTCGTCCATATTACCAACTTGTCAATTTTACCAACTCATCCACATTCCCAACTCATCGATATTCCCAACTCGTCCACATTTCCAACTCGTACATTTTACCAACTCATCCATATTACCAATGTAGATACATTCCCAACTTAGCTACATTGTCAAGTCGTCCATATTCTCAACTCGACCACATTTCCCATCCCGTCGACGTGCAAGCGGAAGGACTAAGTTTTTTCTTGTAAAATACCATTTAATTTACCATAACTCATGCCAATTTCCTTGGTCTTATTTTTTTGATTGACTTATATAATCATATTTATAATAATCTATCATAAATTTACTTATTTGAATGACGTTTAAATTAGTTTTACTCAATTTTTTCTGCTTTGATTTATTGTAAAACTCATCTATAAAAATAATCTATTCTTGAATGACGGTCAGTTTTTCTAGTCTTTCGAGCACCAGTCCAACTCGCACTTAACCGGCTTTTTTCTCCACATTTTCTTGTGAAGTTGTGACTAACGATTATGATTTAATAGCATTTATTTATCACCAAGGCCAGCGCTTTTTCATTAAAAAATAGTACATCTTTATATTCAACTACAACACGTAATAAGAGAGACCGATGCTCATAAAAAATGAAATTTCAACTTCTAAACCATATTCCCATAGGCTAGTTGACTCATGTTAAATTGTATAAGGTAAAGTAGTGCTTATTTCGTATAGTATTTGAGATAGGCAACTTAAATACCTATACATTTTCCAGTTCATAAACGTATAAGATGCCTAAAAAATTTAATTTGAAAATATGGTTTTTATTTTGTATTATATAATGCTTGAAAGCTGTCCGCCATTTGCGCACATTAATAGTGACGTTACCGGTCCCGTAAAGAAAACTGAAAGGCGAATAGTGCCGTCTCTCTTGATCCCCTGTCAAAGTATATTTGTCTCAACGAGACCGGACTATACGGTACGGTATTCTACACCTCGCCACAGATAAACTAAAGGCAAAAATGGCGGACGGCTTTTTTATCTGTTCATGAAATATCTATTTTAAATAAATAAAATTTAGCTTTCTAGCTCTCATTAAATTTCAATTCGTTTTTGTTAGAGCTAGTAAGATCATTATTAATAATTTCCTTCAAAAATGGGGCAACTAGCCTATAGTTTAAAAATATCAATAATTTGGTCATAACAAAATGCCTCGTAAAAGAAAACCAAAGCAAAAACCAACCTCATCAACAAAATCATATCCTTGTTGCCTAAGTTCCAGGAATCGCTTGTAGACGGGCAGCCTCTCGTAGATGAAGTCGGGGTGTAACCAGGGCTTAAGCATCCGCGCGGTCACTATCTTCACCAGCTCGTCGATCATTCGCAGCAAAAAGTTGTCCGGGTTTTTTTGGAACTCCGTTTTGATCTCCGCGACACTATCTGAGTACACAACATAGGGAATCCTTATAATAAGGGTTTCCAGGTTTAGAAATTGTTGTCACTAACTGGTTGTATTGTGTTAGCAAATCTTGTGACCAGTGGATTTTGACACCTTTTTTTAAAATATGTCCAGCTCGTTTTTTAATACCCAGATCAGATCATTTCATCACAGAGATGTTATTTCGGGATAAGTTGCCACCAGTACCTATATAAACAGTCGGCAAAATAACTATCATGAAATCTCTAGATTAATGGATACCTGAGTCCGCTTACCAGGTCTGCATGATCCTTTGCCTACAATGGAGATAATGAACAAAATTGCTGCGAAACTAACTTATAGGTACTCGTAACCTCGAAAAACACTCAATACATCATACACTTTAATTCAGAGGAAACAGTCGTAAATTCTTACGGAAAATTGTGTCTAAAGTAAAGGCCGTCATATATTGCCACATGGAGAAGTCGCCGCCTCCGACTTGACTCCGCATCAGCTCTGTCATGACGAGGCTCTGCTTGTTGAATATCTCGACGGCGTGGGTGAGGTTCTTCGATGTGAAGAAAGGTGCGATGATCTTGCGACGCGGATGCCAAATGTTCACTGGAATGAGTATACTTTGAGTTACAATACCGCAATCTCAAAATACGCTGTCAGTGTGTTTACGCCGTCAATTTTATGTCGGTACGGTAACAGCGCTTCGTATCACACCTTACACTTGTTCACACGAGAACATTTCCCACACAAAATAAGGAAAGTTAGTTTCCGGAAATTCTCGAAAACATCACTAAGTGAGGACAGTATCACAACATAGTATAAAACAAAGTGGCTTCCTGTCTGTCTGTCCCTATGTATGCTTAGATCTTTAAAACTACGCAACAGATTTTGATGCGGTTTTTTTAATAGATAGAGTGTTTTAAGAGGAAGGTTTATATGTATAATACATGCATAATATTTAAGAGAAACACTGATAATTTTAAAGGTTTCTAATGTGATGTCGTAAATAAAGCCATTCTTTTGCGCTTACATTGCAAACGCTGGCTGAACCCTACGAGATAGATACTACAAAATAATGTACTATGCACTACAGTATATGGTAGATGTCTAACTCTTAGGATAACCCACTATAACCATTTTCATCCTTTACTTTTCACGAGAAATAATGACTTATTTACGAAGCGATTTTAAGCAATACAGCATTAATCCGTATCCAAATAAGTACCTTAAATACATTGTGCATTTATTATAGATCAATATGGCCTTTATAGCATGTAATTTAAATGAATATTTTCGGAGATATTACAGACTTAAAATGCAGGGACATAGCGGTTGCGGCGGTACCGGCCGGGGGGCCTAATAAATGCAATACTATAGTCAGACTACTATAACTCTCCAAGCAAATGAACTGTCCAACCACGGTCCAATCATACAAAGTGAGCCAGTTTGTAAGGATTGACAGTTCATTTACTTGGAAGAGTCAGCGTGGTCTTGGTCTGACTATTTTCTGTCGTATATTTAGTATCAACACCAGTGCGAAGCCGTCGCTATTGCTTAGTAAATGTTATGCGTCACATGATGACATGGACATGGTATGTCATGACGTTTAGGTACGTCAATTATTATATTATTATTAATGTGGATACCAATAATAGGATCCCTGGGTCCGATACTAATCATCATTTCAATATATTATGCCCGTATTAAATACCCACGCTGTATATACTCATCTAAAGCGATTAAGGCTTGGTTTAACTAACTTGGATTAAGTTTTATTTTCAGAATGAATATTTAAGTATTATATTATATGGTATCTCGTTTCTATCTCCGAGCATGTCTTATTCCAGTTTGGTTCAATCCAGCCTTAGTAACTGTATTTCCTCATTTTTTTACATAAAATAATTTATGTTAATACCTGGAGCAAATAGGGATCCATTGCCGGTCAGCGTCCGCATAAATTTTAGTGTGAATTCATCTTTATCCAGACAAGTCTTAGTCACCAGCTCGATGGACTCGGGATCTGTCATACCTGCACACAGTCAAGTGAAACGGAGAAAATTAAAAACGTATTAACTTAAAATTCAAGGATCTCATTATAACAATTGCGTGATTCACCATTTTCACATATACTCATGAATTTCACAATGGAAAGTCATAAACATCTTCGATAGTGCTGGAAATGTTTCAACTAAGTGGAACTCGAAACTGGTATGACGAGTATTGTTGGTCGGGAGTTCTGTAATCTAAATATTTTATTAAGTATAAGGTTTCTCTCCACTTTGTATAACATATTCCATGCACACACAGTTAATGCTTAAAATAATTGCGACACTCGCAAAAATCTACGGACGTCTGAAGCTATAGTATTTTACAGCAATAAAGCTCATTTAAGTATAAATATCGCCGTGTATACGTTATTAAATAATATGTTTTGCCAATGAGTTTCAATTGATTGAAGTATTTAAGTACTATATTACCCTACCCATACTGAAGCTTAAATGTAAATTAAATGACACAACTAAACACAACTATTAAACATAAAAAAATAACCCTTAATTGACAAAAATATTGCCACTATTGCACCTCCTCTGTATCCGTGCCTCGGGACTTTCGAGACTCTCCATAATAACATTTTTCGCGAGTTCCAAACCCTAGTCAGTATTGTGACTGTATTTTCATTCGTATGGAACTGTCCAGCATATATATGTATAGGCACATGATGTTATGCCATAAAGCGGTTGATATTGATAAGTACTCACAAATAAAAAAATTATAGCCCAGCCATATACTTGATAGACCACCTTGCCTATTTGCCGTTTGACCTAATTTCTGAATTTGTCTCATATGATCTGAAAAATAATAAAAAGAAATTCAGACATTCTAAAATTACCAATTAACACTACATACATACCAGTACGGTAATGCCTGAACTACCTTCATTGCTGCCTCCAAATATATATATATGTCCAACTATCGGGTACTCCTTTAGGCCAGAAGGTATCTTCCTGGCGAGTTGGTACAGCCGCCGCCTCGACCATCTGTAGTACGCCCAGCCTAATGCCACCGCCGCCACCACCAGCTGCCACAGCATGATCACCGACTACTGAATTCTGGAGACGTTAGCTGCAATGCGACCAGCCGGCAACAATGTCAATGTTGAATTCCTTAATGATCACGTAGATTGTCTTAAGTTCCGAGTAATTAATGTAAGGTTAGCGTCCTTGCTAATTTCCTCTGCCTATCACGCCCTTCGCGAGTCGACAATAGGCCTAATTAACCCTTAACCACCTAGGCAAGGTCCTCAGGAGCAGACCAATACAAAATTAGTGAATAACTCATCGCATGTTCATGGCACGGACCTCTGTGACCTTGTACCTTTCCCCACTGGCGTCTCAGTGCCAGCCATGCGTTCGATGCGTTCGGAAGTGTGCCTCTGTGAATTTGGTGACTATAAAACTGTCGTCAGTGGTCTCAGCGACCTTGCCTAGGTGGTTTCGTATTATATCCTGCTGGTCTCTGAGACCTTGCCTAGGTGATAGCGTTTATTTTTATGAGGTTTTAATTTTCAATACTTGAACGCATTTCATGTTTAGTTTTATTTAAAAATGCTTCCTAATGACGCAACGATCGAAAGATGGTTACGAGAAGTGCCCTGATGAAGATAGTCATCTTCATGAGGGCACTTCTCGTAACCATCTTTCGATCGTTGATGCCGCATGCCGGATGATGAAGGTAGAATTAAACTTAGAACCACCAGGGTTTTTAGATGGATGTCATGTTCGGCTTTAGTCATGTTCTGCTATAGTCATATTCTGCTTTCGTCATGTTCTGATGATGAAGTGACATTATAACAGCAACGATCGAGACCTAGACCGGTAGTGCAGCAAGATCACGAACAGCAATTTGCTTGAGACGACGAAGTGCCATTATTACAACGGCGATCAAGACCTAAAAAGAAGAACTATTTCTGCAAGAATCGCTTTCGGTGGGCATCTGAACCTCCATCACTACGATCAAGGACCTTGCGACATAATATAGTCAATGAAGCACAGGTATCAAACCAGCTTACCGCGATGTATTGACCTCTATACATCGAGTCCACTGGATATCTGGCATCAGTTCTTTACGGGACCTATTAATCAATAGGTATCAACAATATCCTCAACAAAGATACAGACTTACCAGCAAAGACGGCAATGCCCAGGCAATGCTGAAGAACGATTGCGAGTTCGAAAATGTTGCTCAACTTGTGAACCCAAAAAGGAGCGGAAGACGCAGTACATATGTATTGAATGCAAGAAACCAATCTGCATTTAATGCTTGCAATTTTATAAAAATTACTAGCATTTATATAAAATTTATAGCTGATTTGCTTGACTGATTATTGTACTTTAAGATTTACTAAGAAAAAAATATATAGTATCAGCAAGTTTTGTGATCTCATGTTCCAAATGTTTTAAAAAATTTTTTTCGTAAAAACATAAGGGAATTTTATTATGTTAAGTTTCAAGAACATATTTATTGATTAATGTTGTTAATACGGTGAATAGAGACTAAAGTACTATGTGTGACCTTACAAACGGTCCGGTAGTTTTGAATTTTTGATATGTTGTCTAGGATGGTTAGTCAGTGTTTAAAATGCAAAATGCACAATTCCCCCCCCTCCGCGCCCGCCGCCATATTGAAAAAACCGGCACTTTCTTCATATTTTTGCTCATATCTTCCTTTAGGAGCATTTTAGCTACAAGAAAGCTTCGACAATGTTATAGAGAGTTAAATTTACTACATTTTCCATTTTATATTTTTTTTCTAGGACAGATAGTTACGGAGATATCCACATTTAAAAAAACGTAAAAAATCGCAATTTCCTACTGAAAAACAAACTTCTGGATTATATCTTCGTTTAGGAGCATTTTAGCTACAATAAAGCTTGGGCAATGTTATAGAGAATTAAATTTACTATAATTTACACCTCAAATTTTGTTTCAAGGACGGTTAGTTACGGAGATATGCACATTTAAAAAACAGGAAAAGTCGAATTTTCCGAAAATTTCTCAAAATTCTTGGTTTAGAACGCTGTCATTCAGTTACGGACTAGTCTAGGACAAATTAAAACATGTAGGAAATATAATTGCTTATAAAACTCATGTCCATTTTTACATACATTTTCGGAAAATGTGAGTTTATTTTTTACATATCTCCGTAATTATCTGTCCTAGAAACAAAATTTGAAATGTAAATTATAGTAAATTTAATTCTCTACAAAATTGCCCAAGCACTGTTCGAGCTAAAATGCTCCTAAACGAAGATATAATCCAGAAGTTTGTTTTTGAGTTGGAAATTGCAATTTCTTAAGTTTTTTTAAATGTGCATATCTCCGTAACTATCTATCCTAGAAACAAAATATAAAATGGAAAATGTAGTAAATTTAACTCTCTATAACATTGTCGAAGCTTTCTTCTAGCTAAAATGCTCCTAAAGGAAGATATGAGCAAAAATATGAAGAGAGGGCCGGTTTTTTCAATATGGCGGCGGGCGCGGAGGGGGGGAATTGTGCATTTTGCATTTTAAACACGGACTAACCATCCTAGACAACATATCAAAAATTCAAAACTACCGGACCGTTTGTAAGGTCAAAATCCTTTATTCACTTAATTAGTATCGATATTTGTTAATAAATGCCCAAAACCGTTAAAATGGTAAATATTATAAAAATGCACCTCTAACATAAATACTCGTACTTAAAAATATTTTAGACCCATTTCAAGTAGAGGTCTCCATGACCTCTCGTAGGTGGTTGTGCTATAGAAATCGGACGTAGGTAGTTAAGGGTTAACAGTGACCGTAAACAGGTACTTTTCGGTTCTAATCGTTTTATAAGAAAGTGGTAGTTGCTAAAACTACACATTGCGGCTGGATGTGTGTAGGCAATTTCGTAGACAAGGCGTCAATATACCTACCTACAGTTTCCTGACTGCCCCAAGATCTTTTTTATTAAAATATTCATTTAGATATGTTACTTCATGTCCTTATGGTTTCGTATTTGCTGTGTTCTATTAATTATCAGTAAATTGATATAAAGAGATTACGGGTTTTATTGATTTTATGTAATCTCAAAGTCATTCAGAATATTTCTGCCTCCCTTGCCGCTGCTGTAGGTAAGATAATATCTTT
Source organism: Apotomis capreana (assembly GCA_947623375.1). Taxonomy (NCBI): domain Eukaryota; kingdom Metazoa; phylum Arthropoda; class Insecta; order Lepidoptera; family Tortricidae; genus Apotomis; species Apotomis capreana. Next base: position 23,784,877 of record OX392505.1, read on the forward strand.
CAATGCACCTTATTACATTGCAGGATGACACTGTAAATGATAAAATGTTGCTCGACAATTAGTGTAGCGTGCAGAACATTAAGTCAATTTATTGAACTGTACGAAGCGCACGCGCTGCTAAGGATGTTGATTGTCATGATTCCAATATTATGCCTGGACAAGGTTTTTTGTGGCTTCTAAATGGTTCTGCTTATGCTGATTATGGTTATAGGCTGAAGAGTAGCCTAATTCAAGGATAACTCGCTCCATTGCAAATTGAGTTAAGCCTTTTTGTACCAATGCCATAAATGTTACTACCGTCAGAAGCATCGAATATTATGTACTTATTTACAGATTAAAATTCTAAAATTTAAAAAAAAAGCAAATACTATACAATATTAACAAACCTACTCCAAATTATAAAACGTTACAATATACACATTCCAATGACATCATAGGTTGTCGCTATTTTATGATAAGAGTAGTGGGCCATATTTTGTTAGTTTGACTGATGGGTGCATTCAGAAATTTTATCTTCTTTTGTTTTAGCTGTGATTACCAGAGTTCGGAAATTCGGATCGATACTTACCTAAACTTTGGCGGCGGATTTGTTATTCGGTCGTAGGTATAGGCGGCTTTGTTTGACGTATGAGTGAGATAGCAATAGGAATTTGTCAACTTTAGGTGAATATCGAATCGAATTTCCGAACCCTGGTGATTACGCAAAACAGGCACTGGTATGGATGGCAATGATGCTTACCAACGTCCGGCCGCTGAACGAAACTTCTTTTCACAGGACACAACTTCACTATACAGACCGCACGTTTTCTATAATTTTATAGACAATTTACTATCAAGCTAAAGTCCGTTTTTAAATACAAGTATAATTCCCGGGTTTATTATTTTATACAAAATATGAGTATTATCGGAGTACTGTACTGATTTGACACGAAGATAGTAATTTTCCTTTGACGTATCTATTTGGTCCTTAAGTTTGAAGAAAGATCTCGCTGTTACAAGCAGTTCACTTGCGCCGATTTCACGGGATTTGTTCTTCCCTGTGCCTCACCGGGACACGACAGCCTCGTCAGCTGCCATGTCCAAACACTTGGTGACTTTGTTCTTACCCCGGCTCCACAGTACTCGCGAAGTTGACCGAGGTTGGGCTAATATGATCGCGTGGAGGCACTGCGCTGCAGAAACGCACTTCGGCCAACTTCGCGAAAGTGAGGAGCCGGGGTTATACTTTACTTTGGGATACGTAGTTAAAGACGTTGTTAAGACTTCCCGGCGAGGCAGAGCTTTTAGAGTTTCAGACGGATTATACTATAATTTAAGATCGTGACGTGACACTTATTTGGCAGTCGACACGGGTCTGTCGACATCCATACAAGGAGCAGGTACAGTATTGTTGTGCTCCTTTTAATATTTCGTATCCATTCTCCCGGCCTTGAGGAAGGAATTTTAATGAAAGTTACCAAATAAACAAACGAAGAACAACTTTATTGCTCAAGAAACTGGAACATGATACAATGAAAGTGGAAAAAACAACTAAAAAAATAAGGTTTTTACAGTTCTCATTGACAAGGTCATGGACATAAACTTGACCACATACAATATACCATTGCAATTAAACCTTATTGGCCGAGCGAGCGAAGCGTCTCCGTTTCAGCTTCGCCGAAAATTCTTTCGTATGTCCGGATTTACAAAAGGTAGGCTTTTTTCGCCTTCATTTTGTGAACAGGTCCAATAATTAAATATAACTTTTGGGTCGTGACAATTTTAAAACATTTTAAAAATGGAGGATACGAGTTCGAGAATAAAAGGATTGAAAATGAAAAAAATAGTAGATTGTACGACAAGTGCATAAAACGCATCATTTTACACGAGACGTTTATCCATCCGAGCGAGCTTGCGAGCGAGGATGAATATAAAGTCGAGTGTAAAATGCGTTTTATGGACGAGTTGCACACTCTACTTTTCACTTCGATTGCGAGGAAATGAAACTGTATCATGTAAATAACATATATACACATATCATGTATACCTACTAAAAAAAAAAAATTAAAATTTAAAGTAATAGTTTAAAAGGTAATAAATGATAGTACATAAAAGTTACAAGTTTATTTCAAGAAGTTTTATTGTGTACTTTGGCTGTTGGTATATTTGCCTTGGTCTTAGAATACTAACAAAACGAAATAAAATAAAGAGTTAAAACCCGTTCCAGACCTTCCGATCCGATCCGATTTATCGGAAGAAATCGGATAATGTGTAGTGCAATTGTTAGGATCTTATACACTACACATTATCCGATTTCTCCCGATAAATCGGATCGGATCGGAAGGTCTGGAACGGGTTTTATTGTATGAAGTTTTATGTTTTTTTTTTTTACTGTTTATTAAGAACCTTTTTCGTGTGGCTGTTGGACCGATCGCCTTGGTCTTCGACGACGATTTTACTTTATGCTCTAGAGCATAAAAAGCGACTTTATGTCGCCTACGCACAGCATAAAGTCGAACTTTTAGAGCGAGAGAAGTGAAAAAACACTTTTTTTAAAACCATTTGGAAACAACTCGCGATGTCTATCAGATCACAGCCACTACTGTACTTATAATTAATCTAGTTATTTAGCCGATTAAAATGACATAGAAAATAAGCCCCATAATTTTTAGAAAAACAAACTAGATCAGTCCCGGCTTGCCCAGAGATTTAATATCACGCCACTATGGCATAATATTTGACTTAAATGATGACCACGATGTTTCCTTCTTGACCTACACGTAGGCGTACATCTCACTCCTATGGTGCAGTTATTTTTTTGTGTAGATGTAGGTGTCTACGTACATTTTAGGGCTGAAACGGAAACGGAATAGGAGACACTTCGCTCGCTTCGCTCGGTCGGTCAAAAATCAGAATAAGTCATATGACCTAAATGTTGAAGAATGCCACTACCACCATCACTAGAGCGCCTGTCGAATTACGCATAGCAATATATTTACCGGTAAACACCACACAGCATATAATCATATCATCATTGTGTAGATATAGGAGTTTTGATTTATGCAGCCGATATCAAAATTACATTTATTATTCAAGAAGACGGATATAAGCGTTTAAGTTACAAGCGGTAAGCGTTTTCAAGTCATTTACAATTTAAGAGCTGCGCTCTTGTCGGTGTATCAATCACCAGCCGTTTCTTTCTTGGGTTTTCTCTTTCACTTCTTAGTAAAGACATGACTTTAATCTTTTCTTTTATTTGCTCAAAGTAATTTCGTCTTGGCCTTCCTATACCTTTCGCTTTCTCTCGATTTTTCCGTTTATGATATTTTTGAGGATCATGTCTTAGCAGATGCCCTTTTGATGGTAATCCTATAGGTAACGTTGCACAACGATGGTGCCTCCAACTGGTACCGGTAATCCAAATATTTATGTACCTTATCAATGTAACACGACATTGACATTTAGGGTGAAGCCAGACGAGCATAATTTGAGTCCCGTAATTTCGGTCGCGCCATACATCATGTCACGTGATCACGTTACCCTAAGTATGGCGCGACTGAAATTACGCGACCCTTGATTACTTACTTCTGAACCTGAGCTTATTTCACTTGCAGACTTCAGTCACCAAAAATGTGTTACTCCTAACTGTTTGTCTCACTGTGGACCTTTTGGGTTTGTCAGTTGCTAAGTCTAATTGAAGCAACCCTAAAAAAATAACATAGAACCCTGTATTACTATATAGTGGTTCTCTGAGGTAGACTTGCGAGTCTGTTTCGATATGAAGAAAATATGATATTTTAATTTTTTTAAACCATTTTGAATAATTTTCATTTTGATTTATTCACCGGTACACCGACTCAGTAGCTTATTACCTAGTGGACAAAGCGCCCGGAAAGCCTTTGGAGACGCGGGTTCGAATCCCGTTTGAGTCGTTGAATTTATAAATTATTCGCTGAAATCGTAATTATCATTTGGTTTACCTACTTATAACCTTTTCATAATATTACTTTTCTTTTTAAATTTTACTTTATTTTATTGTATTGATACAAAATCCACAGCCCAAATTACAATAAAGTTTCATACCATTTTTCAATTTCATCAGACAGGATTTAATCTTCTTCTTTATTTCCCACCAAACACTATTAGTGGTAATGAGATTGTTAATAGTACCTATCACTCCTCTGTTTGACATAATCTACAATATTTCTTCATTCCAATCACTATCGATAGTACCGTCATTACTTGATGGGAATGGGAATCATCATAGTGTCTGCATCCTTCTGCGAACCAAATAAAAAAAAAACAATCCTGTTCGTAAAATTAAATTTACATAACTGCACATTATCAGTAAAAAAACAAATTTTATACTTCCCGAAGTTTCGGTCGCCTCGACACGACCTTGTTTTGGTTGCCTATAATTAAAAGTGACATATTTTTCAACCTTTAACTATTCACGACCATATGAATTGACGATATCGATAACATGTTACAGTCACTATAATTACAGTACCTCTACCATGAGTTAAGGTGACCGTTCTCGCTAGCGACAGCCTAAACAATTTGTATGGAGAATAGTACACCGCTCTGAGCGGTTACATTGAAGAACTACAATTCTCGATACAAATCCTTTACATAGTCGCTACTTCGCTAGCGAGTACTGTCACTGTAAACTCATGGTATGGGTACAGGCCCTTGATTTGTTGGAACAGTTAGTTCACTGAAATGAAGTCATTTTATACTAAATTGTACATGTATTTATCATTTTCACGTGTTTCTTCGAAAATAAAATATTGTAACAGTTGCTAGTAGGATGTCTGTAGGTTGGGTTGTGCAAGCGACAAACAATGTTTTCATTTTCACACATATAAGAAATAATTTAAGTTATAATTATGACCCGAATATAGTCGTGCTCTTTAAACCCCTATACGCGTTACTTTCATTGACCGGCTTATTTCCTTAATTGATTAAATTCCCGAAGGAAAAAAGTGATGGCAAAGTTACAAGAGGATCGCTTTTGCTTCATTCAATTGGTGGTGTTTCGATGTGTAACCTACGTGTCTATATATTTTGCAATACATTTCAAAAACGCCACTATTAACTGGAAAGGCAGTTTGACAGATGTGACTTTCATCACTGAAATATTATTACTTTTAATATGCTGCTTGACTCCATATTTGTGTGCAATTCGGTATAGAAAAATTCACGTACGGATGATATCTAAAATAGCAATCGCTTGGGCTGATCTTTGTAAGATGTCGAATAATGCAAAGCCCATTTTGGCATATTTGCGGAAATTATTCATCATACCGGCAATAGTTTGGATACTTATTGTATTAAGTACTAATAGAAACATCTTTAATTGTAATTAGAGATCTTAACTTATGGGAACAACTGTTTTTGCTACTGCCCGAAGTGATCCCAACTTTGGTTGTTGCATTTTACAGCGCTCTGGTATTGATGGTGATTGGTGTATTAAAGAATATAAAAAATCAAAAGTTTGGATATAACCAAACATTGCAATAATAATCAAAATATTTTTTAGGAAAGTAAGAATTTGAAAGAGACCGAGGTTCTCAGCGATTTAAAAAAGGCTTACGTCAGCGCCTTACAAGTGAAATTTTTCTGGTGAAAGAGTAAATATCAGTTAACTTTTTATTTACGCCTAGAACCTCTTTTTCTAATAGTTGCGTTATTCGTTGTAGTTCTTTCAAATGGTCATTCATAAGTCCGTAATACAAATAAGTGAATTTTATCACTATACATACCAAAGTATACCAAAACCAAACCAAAGTATTTTTTTTCAGGTTGTTCAAATTGGCCAGGCATTGCATAGTATCCCGATCAAAAAACAAGACTTCAACATGCTTATGGGAGTAAGTGGTATTCCGGGGCACTAATGGGATTATCTCCGCGCTATGGGTTTTCGATATTTCAATATGATAGGCGCACTTATCCCGCTCACGCACGCAGGTTTCGACGTCTAAATTTTAATTCACTATGCTTTTTTTGCAGATTCAGCATTTCTCCACACTGATTAACTTCTATGCAGCTGATATTACTGATTGACTAGTAGAGAATGCCTCATGGGATTAAGTCCGCCTTTTGTACGATAAGTTTTCTTTTGTACAACAAAGATTAAATAAATAAATATTTACTGTTTACGGTTTCAATGTTTTTGTTCAATGTATGTATCTTGTAATTTATCTTATTTTAGTAACTATCGTTATTAGTTAATATTTTTTTGCTGAGATTTGGGATTTTCTGTTTTCAGATGGTGGCAGCACTGGCCACGTACCTAGTTATATTGGTGCAGTTCGATAATTAGATAACTTATGTGTACCTACAATCCACTTATTTTATTATTATGTACATAACTTATATTATAACACATACATGATTCCTATAAGTATATAGGGACTTTGGGCCTTACGAGGTTATGATTATGACTTCAAAGATACGGAAAATAATTAATTTTCTTTTTTAATCAAAAAACTAATTTTTAAATCGTTTTCAGAGTCCTCAAAGTAATAGTGTACTTAAACACACTTTTTGGGTCATAATGGCAGCTTATTTTTCCACCCATATTGGTGCGCTTATGGGCGATAACGCCCCGGCCTGCCAGAGATGCCACGACTGCGCGGTAGCGGCAGCGTTATAGGTGGTACGCTATACTGCAGCTAGCTATTTGTAAGGAGCGTTTTCAGCGCTTACTCTAAATGTGCTTAGTCCCATACAGGTAGACATTTAGATCCCGATAAAAATAGGATCGAATCTTTTAAAATTCTTGTATGTTAAAAATAAGCAAACTTCTCGAAGTAAAATTAACGAAACAATCGCCAGCCGTTTCTTTCTTGGGCTCTCCTTCACTTCTCGATAATTACTTTAATCTTTTCTTTTATTTGCTCAAAGTCATTTCGTCTTGGCCTCCCTCTACATCGCTTTCTCTCGATTCCTTCCTTCTATGATATTTTTGAGAAAAAAGTCATGTCTTAGCAGCGTCTAATGACGAGTTCTTGAATAGGATAGGAGAGAAAAAGACATTACTAAAACTTAAGAAAATAGAAAAGGAAATATGATAGGGCATCAGCTAAGTAAACTTAAACGTCATATTTTTTTCCTTTATTCAACATAAGCTTCCTTTAGTCACTGTCCTTAAAGATGGGTGCACAGTTGGTGGGGAGACCCTCCTTGACTCTGGCGACTTCCAGCTTGGATTGGTCGTGCGACAACACGAGGAATGGCAGCGATGTGTGTCTCTGTTCGCACTCTACCTTGCCCTCCAATTCTTCCAGCATCTGCTCGTCCCTGTAAGTTATATGTTTAACTAAGAGATGGGCAACTTCGTCTGCTTCAGTGCCGCATTTACCCCTAGGCCCACAGGGCCCGAGCCTTGCGGCCCAGCCAGTCTCGGGGCCCGACTCCCGGAAGCAGGACTTGTACCATACTTACGAGTATGTTCTCCTTATTTATCACTTCAAAAACTACTACCTACTATTTAATTTGCTGAAAATCGTTTACGAGATAGGAGAGGCCCTAAGCACTTAGCATTTGGGGGGCCCCAAATGCCAAGTGCTTAGGGCCTCCCCTATCGCGGGCCGCCGACCGATATTAATTATTACTAGAAGGTGCTCAACTTCGTACGCGTAATTATATTATACCGTAGTCGGGTAAAAGTATCTTATAAGCATGTTTGGATGTCCAGCTATCCTTTTACCAAAATTGGTCAAAATTTGTCCAGCCGTTTTGGCATGATGAGAAGACAATGGAAATTATGACCATCAGATGGCACCAGACTGGCATGGCGCCGCGCACCCATACACAACAAAAGACAATCCTGCATAACGCTATTAAGATTTTTCCTGAAATCATGACCCCTCTCCATAGATAAATTATTTTCAATACAAACGGAAGATTTTATAATAGTATAATTTATGTAAATATCCACGTTTAGAAAAGTCTGTTTCTATCAAAGTGTGCTAAGCGAGGTTATTCTTACGACAATAAAGCATATTATTATCCTATTGGAGTATATTTTCCACGGACACTTTTACAGCACGTCTTTTCGACGATGAGTAAAAAGGATGAGAAAAAATACCCTCTAGTAATGAAAATACAAGGATAAGCTAATGTGAAATGTATACTCACCGACACGTCCGAAGTGTTACATTGAGCTGGTATGTACCAGGAACTTGGATTGCGTATCGAGGCTCGTTATTCTCGTCAATGATCATGTAGACTGGTTCAAGCAGCTTCACAGGGCATATAAAAAAAAATAGTTATTGGCTTCGATGGATAATGGGTAAGGACCAAATTCTTTGCAAATACTGTCATACATTAATGTCCACCTCATCTCAAACTAAAAATAGAACATTTATCGTTAATTTGTAGAGTAGAAAAACACGCCAAATAACAGTTCCTATTAACCCAATCATCAATAAACGAATTGATTTTCAGAATAGTTAATAAAAAAATTATTCAGAAATATACTTTTTATCTTTATTATATTTCCCATACAAAATGAATATGTCCGTACTCTGCTTTCTCGAGAATATATTGATTTTGTTTTAAAGTACGAACGCCTTAACTTATACAGTTTATTTGTATGTATAGTCTTAGGTTTTGTTAAGACGCAGGTATAGTTTAATTTTCGATATCCTTCATCATTTTAAATTTTGCGGCTATTTTATGCATGTCCCAAATATTCTTCCATTGTGCAACCTCCAGTTGTGCGACGACATTACACGGAACTTACAACGCTATTCCAGTAGATTCTTCAATTATTTTAATGGAACACTGACTCCGAACTTGCAAGCTTGACTTCGATAGTGCTGCCATGTTGTTATTTCTGGTTAGGTCGTGAAGTATTTTGCCTCCATTGTGCGACAAGGGACACAACCATTGTGCTACGTGTCACAACGGAAATTCGTCGAAGCGAAGACAACGTTACCAATTGTGCTTACAAGCTTTTATTTAGTTTCACCTGTCCCCATGTTTATTTATTATTCATCTTCAAACCTTGTACATGTACATTTACAATTTTATACTACTTTTTATGCTACTTTTTTTCCGGTGTGACACATTCCATTGTGATTTCCGTTGTCCAACGATGCAAAGAATTTGGTCCTTACCCTAATCTTGATCAGTATGAATTCATAAAGTAAGGCGCGTTAAGATAATTCAGAAATACAGTGTAATTCCGAAGTTTAAATAAAATATATATTAAGCGGAATGATATTGGCTTATTGGCAATACTGGCTTCGACACTATGTTGATAACGTCGTCTCGTGCCTTTATTACTGCGTTTGCAATTTTTTATTTTATTTTGGAATTACACCATGTTTCGGAAGTATCCTAAGACATCTTATTTTCATTTACCTTGTGATCCAACCTGCACAGATTACGAGTATCTGGGTCACCACCACCATTCCGATCCCCGGTTTCTTGGGTTGGCATTTGTACTTTGACATCCTGTGAAATAAAATAAAAAAAAAACCTCTAAATAATCTATGAATTATTTAACTAGTTAAAATATGTGGGACAATCTTTAACATATCAACTGACACTACCTATTTACTTAAGTGGAACGTTTTAAGGAAAAAGGTAGTGTCATGTGGACAGAAGACACTACTGTATATTATATACATTTATAAATGCAATATATCGTCGTTCCCATAGAAAAATTGCGAATCTGAATTTTAGCGAACTTGGAAATTTAGCCTAAAACCGTACAGAATTAGGTCTAAAGTCAAACAAAAAAAATAACAGATCCGTAAGTTCACTATGGGAACGACGATATTATGTATTTACAATTATGTTCGTGCTCATACACATAAATACTTCGATTCGCCAGTTTTAAAGCAGTTTTACAACCAATTTAGCTAAACGGGTTTTAAAATTAATCTATCTATAAGGCAAGGTGGGGACTAATGTAAGACTATCACCGGAGAAGACTGCCACAGTACAATAACTACATTAACTCTTGGTCTTACCCCATTATAGACAAGAAACTATGGTACCCCTATTTCACCTTACCTTATGCTTGTAAAGTACCCCAATTCATTTCACGTTCCACCAACCGTACCGCGAACACTCCGCATGTGGAATGCGCTATACCGAGGTTTTCCCCGGCGGGTACAGTATGCGGTTCTTCAAGAGGGGAGGAAATAGGTTCTTAAAGGGTCGGCAACGCGCGTGTGATGCTCCTCACTCCGGGCAGGTGCGGCCGGCTAGCCCCGCCCCCTGCCGTGTACTGACCATCGGATGCAGCCATACTAGGCTTCCGGCTTCCCAAAGTAGAGAAAAAAAAAAAAAAAAAAGTGTGATGCTCCTGGCATCACAAGCGTCCATAGGCGGCGGTAACTGCTTAACAGCAGGCGGGCCGCATGCTTGTTTATCACCATCGTAGTATTAAAAAAAACAATAGATAATACAGTACACAACTTACCACACCAGAGTATAGTTTTATTAAAAGTGATTCTGAAGGATAGTCAGCAGGCTTATCGGTGCAGTAATTGAGTCCAGCACAGCTCTGAGGCCATGTGACTTCCGAATTTCCTGTGTGCGGCAATGCCATATTTCCTTGGAAATTCAGGAGACAGATCAACTGAAAAAAAAAACGATTAGGTTCTATGTAATACACATCTACATGTATAAGTAGCATTACATCGAGGCACCAATAAACAAAATATATATTTTTTAAATATAGACTTTCCTTGGACTACATAGGGACAAGTGGCATACATTATACTAGCGACCCGCTCCGGCTTCACATGGGTGCAAAGCTATATATATTATGCATGTATTATACATGTACACCACCCTCTTGAATCACTCTATTTATTTAAAAAAAAACCGCATCAGAATCCGTTGCGTAGTTTTAAAGATGTGAGCATACATAACTGGGACAAGTAGCAGGAAGCGACTTTGTTTTATACTATGTAGTGATTTGATTTACGTATTCAGTATTTTATCACTACACAGTAGAAAACAAAGTCGCTTTCTGCTGTCTGTCTGTCTATTTGGCCCTATGTATGCTTACATTTTTAAAACTACGCAACGGATTTTGATGCGTTTTTTTTATATAGATAGTGAGTCAAGAGAAAGGTTTATATGTATAATACATGCGTAATTTATCAGCATTGCACCCATGCGAAGCCGGGGCGGGTCGCAAGTACTTTTTAAAATAAAAACCCTTTTTGTATTTAATAATAAGAATAATAACAGTTCAAGGGTGACCGTCATGGGGATGCTGATTCGACAATCGTTGTCCTGATTTCAGTGATCAATTGTAGGTACTTACGAATAATGATGTGAATGGTAGGTCCATTTTATACATCAATTCTTCACTGACAGGTGGTTTCTCCTCCGCAGATGAGTGTACTGTAATTATTTCATTAGCACGGTTGCCCGTTTTATATTAAATTTAGTTTTCCTTGTAATCTGTTACTTTATTGGTTAACTTTACGTCAGAAGACGTACGATGTGGTTTGTAGCTACGAAGGTTTTTATTTAAGTTACACTTATAGTATTATTTTTATGTACGATAAATTAAAAATGTATCTGAATACGGATTCAACAGTTGCGAAATTAGTATTCCACGCAAAAAATATAAATATAATATATAAAAATATTTAACTAAACGAAACTTATGACCTAGGTAAACCTACCTTAATTTATTGGAACCTAGACTATGTACGTACTTTGTACATGAACCGGAGATAGATAAAGGACATAGTGGTTGTTAAATTTACTTTATTTTTTATTTTAGAGTGAAATAATCAATAACATCACTACCCCTAAGGAAGTATCAAAAAAACCGGTCAAGTGCGAATCGGACTCGCGCACCGAGGGTTCCGTACAAACACTTTCCATCCTTAAGTGGTAAAGTTAAGTTTGCACCAGGTATGTATAGCGCCCCATACAAATGAGGTTCAAAGTTAACGCAACCAACCCCGTTTGTTGTATGGGAGCCCCCCTGAAATATTTATTTTATTTAATTTATAGTATTTGTTGTTATAGCGGCAATAGAAATACATCATCTGTGTAAATTTCAACTGTCTAGCTATCACCGTTGTTGAGATACAGCCTGGTGACAGACGGACGGACGGTCTATAACAAGTTTGTTGTATGGGAGCCCCGCTTAAATATTTATTTTATTTTATTTTTATTATTTGTTGTTATAGCGGCAATAGAAATACATCATCTGTGAAAATTTCAACTGACTAGCTATCACCATTCTTGAGATACAGCCTGGTGACAGACGGACGGACGGACAGCAAAGTCTCAGTAATTTGGGTACGGAACCCTAATAAGGATACTACCGAAATATAACACATTGTAGAGATCAGCTGAACAACCGAGTCACAAAGACCTAATTGACATGGTATTGATTTTTGTTTTGGTAATTTCTGAAATAAAATGTATGATCATTTTTGATACCGTATGCATTTAAGGGTTAATATCAGACCGAAAACAAAACGGATAAACGGTATGTACATAGTGTAATTTTAGCCACATTTTAAACCACATTACATAAAATTATGTTGATAGCAAAATGACCGTCTGTCCATTAGGTTTTCCCTAATATAACTAGTATTTGTAACTTTAAACAATAATATTAGTTTATGTGACTTTATATAGTGAAGGGTATTAAACACGAGTGTGGGTTTATGAAACGAGCCGAAGGCGAGTAGAGAGAGAAAAAAACTAACAGAACTTATAGTAATAAGGTAAATATTAAATCTATTAACAAAATACAGGCATAGTGCGAGTCTGACTCGCGCACCGAGGGTTCCGTACAAACTTTCACTTATCCTATCTTAATTGGCCTGGTTGAGTTAATTTTACACCTAAAATGTATGGCGCCGCATACAAACGAGGTGCAAACTTAACGCAACCGAGTTCTCCAAATATGATGTTTGAAAAGGACTATATTTTAAACGATTTTATTACAAATGTATAAGTTTCAGATTTTGATAAGTATTTGTTGTATATGACGGGAAGTAGGTGTACACTTAGTACCTACCCTATCAATTTGATTCCCTTGAGTGGCGAAATATACTTTTTTTGCTACATAAGCGGCCGTACCTTTTTTTGACGTTAACGTAGTTTGATTTTTTCTCAGCTTGAAGGGACCGTAGACTTAAGTAAATGATTTAAATTTCATCTACAACAAAGGGTCTTGACAGACAGGCAGACGGACGGACGGACGGACAAGAAAGTGATCCTATATGGGTTCCGTTTTTCCGATTGAGGTACGGAACCCTAAAGATTCAGTGTGTAAACAAAATATTGATACATATTGTAAGAGATAAATACTTAAAGCTTTATTATTATCCGAAACTAAGCGGTATTCTCGAAAACATGCGAAACCGATTTGGAAAATTCTATTTTGATTCAAAGAACATACTTTATATTAGTTTCCATTGTCGTATGGGACGCTTTCGGCTCGTTTCATAAAATTGTACTCGTGTTTTAAGACCTTTCAATATGTGACAACTTTGCATAATTTCATTTCGTTGATAACGGTTAGTTTTGTTAAAAGGTGATTATTATATTGAAATTGAAATTGGAATATCATTTATTCCATTGACATACAATATGCTCTAGAATAAGTCTTAGGGTTAATACATTGCATGCTTACTAGCTAAATCTATACAATATTTATGTCAGGTTTCAATTTTTTATTTTAAAATCAATATTATAATAGTCTTTTATATTATACAACACATTTTGAGTAAATGTCTTTTTTAAATGTAATTTATAATTAATGTCATTCATGGAGGTAATGGTGTCAGGTAGATGGTTATACATTTTGAGGCTTAGATGTATAAAGCTTTTTTTGGTTTTAGCTAGGCGGACTTTCGGAAGACAGATCTTATTTCTTATTGTGGATATCCTTCAATTTTATGTTGTTGCTGAGGTGTTTACGAGCGTATAATAAGTTTTTGTATACGAAAAGCGACCATTAAGGGTCATTATACCAGCCTCTTTAAATGCATCTCTGCAGGACTCTCGAGCAGGCAGGTTAAAAATATTGCTCAGTGCTCGCTTTTGTAATATGAACACTCTAGATGCTTAAATATAATTAGCTTTAAAACAGGATAATGTAATTTAACTGAAATTATGTCATTGTAATAATGCAGTTTGATTTACGTAAGTGTTTACCAGGAAAATAAGTACCTACTTATTATGCGTGGGGATTCCGAGGGACAACCCGATGTTGAAGTCTCGAACGTTGGCTGGAACCAGGAACCCGAAGTCCGATGAGATTTTACAACAATAACGATGAAGTTCTCGAGCAAGGGTGGTAATATAAGTTTGGTAAGTTGGAAATAAAAGTTGAGAAATGGCGTCATAAGGTGCGTTATAACAGACTTCGAAGTATCAGGCTTCAGGCGGAACAACTCGAGAGTAAAGAAATTTCATACAAAATTGAAGATGTATTTTTTTAAACATAGTGCCTGTGTCCAATATGCGTTTACAAAAAAACGTGATTTTATTTTAAACACAAACCGTAGATATTGGACGCCACTGAGCTCCTTGGTATGTTTAAAATTTCTAAGTTTCCATAAAAACACTTTTTCTTAGCCAAAGACGATAAGTAGCGATAATGGGGATGATGATAAAGTTAGTGCCAAAATTACCAAAAAAAAACAATAACTTGCAAACGATAACTTGGTTTTGTCACTTTATTTAATTTGTTTTTGTGATTACGATGCAGTTTGCAGTTAATGGTATAGGTATTTCCATATTACATGATAATTGCCTTCCTTATTATTTGTACGAGTGACATAATTTTGCGGAAAATTATTGAAAATATGTTTAGTGATTGAAAGATTCTTTGAATATTAATGGCCAATCACGAAGGAAAAAATATATGCAATGCCAATGCGTGCAGTGATTGCGATTTTTCCGCAGCAGTGTTCTACCAACAAAGCCATCATATAGGTATTTACGTTGAACATTATCAACAATTATAGATTCGATAGAATATATTTATTTCTGTATCTTTCTGTTTAAACTAAAAACAACACAAAAACAGAAGAGTACAAAAGTAACAAGATAAAAATAGAATCAAAATAATTCTTGGAAATCTGTTGATTTATTTACCAAATTATGCAGTAGCGTCCGATCCGAAATCTTGCCACTATATATAATTACTCCCTCCTTGTGTCGTGTTCCTCATTGCTGAGGGTCGTGACCTCCACGAATTATTTTGTGGACGATCGCCTTCCACTTGCTGCGGTCTTCGGCGTTGTGCAATGCCTCGTGGACTTTCGAGTTGTCACTACATACTTTAAATTAGCTATGCAAAGTAACTAAGGTCAACCGGGGTAATTGCGTCCATCGAGGCAAATGCGTCTTTTGATGATATCATGAAAACGAAACACTATAAACTCCCAACGCAATTTTTTTAATTAATTTTGTTGTGCCAAAATTTAGGCAAGAAGGGTATGATCTTAAAATGTTCCGCTTCTATTATATCACCAAAATACGCATTTGCCTCGATTGACGCAATTAACCCGGTTGACCTTAACTAAAACCGATGTCTCCCAGATCATGGCCCTGCGGTAGGGCACCCATGATGCCGGCTACATTCCCCCGCTGAATAGCCAAGCTAATCCTTTGGCCGAGGAATGAGCCGGCTCTGTGGTCCGAAGAACATTCTGACAGTTTAATTTTGTTTTATTTTAGTGTAAAGTCTGTGGGCGTCCGGATTCCAAGGTCCGAGTGTCTCTCTTTATTTAGGTTAAGTCAACTGTTATTTTTTTTGTTTTTGGTTACATAAATATACACGATGATTCTTAATCGGTGATCAGTAGAAAAATATTAATATTCAGCTAAAATTTAACTTAATATTTAGGCGAGGTCTCACGCTATTAACTCAGTGTTTAATTAATTAAAACTTAAAACATAATAAAACCAATAACCACTGGATACATGGTTATCCTACATAAATTATTAAAGTACGATACCTACGTCAAGTGCCATCGCTTTGGCGGGAAATTTGTCGAAATTTTCTACGAATTTGTTTATGTAATGACAAGTTAGTACTCATGAATTGTCATTGCCATTAAATTATTGAAGAGGTTAAGCTCACAGATACAGATTAGTAGGGTGACAAGGAATTTAAGACAAAATTGGTTTCAAAATAAAAATTATCATAGAAAAATAAAAGTTTGTTTTCTTGTAATTAATGACTTCAACGTGACCGCCATCAATTTCAATTACTGAGTTAGAAAAGTTGGTACCTGATCACCGATTAAAAACATCGTGTATACTCGTAGTATAGGTACCCCCTTACACTATGCAAATCACTATGTCCATTTGACTGTTATCAATTAAATTAGATCCATAAACAAAAAGCGTTTCGAGGAATTAATATTCAGTAGGACATTTTTGCGAACTGTGACATAATTGGCAAATGTTAATAACATTCCACTTTGTTGCTATTTCTAAGACAATATAAAAAAATTTAGTTCATTGAATATAAGAGATGGCAAAATTATCTCGTAGAATTCTAAAAGCGGTACTAGCAACATGTTTTTGATAATTTTCGTATACCTAAGAAACTTATAGAAATAGCATTATTAGTAATTATTTGCCAGCATTATCATAAATATTGTACGTATAAACAAATAAGGATAACACAAATGGAGGTTATAGGCACTGTTCGCAAAGTTAATATTATTACAGTACGATTAAAATCAGTTAACACTTCGGCTTTTCTCGGGTATCATCGCCTAAATCCGGAGACGGAAATGACACGAAATACATTACCGCGATTTCTTTTAGGTAGCATTCAATTTGAAGTATCATAAACGCAATGTATAGCACCTGCCAAGATGACATTACTAACCGGTAGACCTAAGAAATTTATTATGCAGAAGCGACATGAATTTTAACATTCTTGTAGGTATACAATATATAAAAAACATATATAAGTCAATATTTTACTGTTCGATGTAAGTAGTACCTACGATATTACGTCGGATTAATAATTAATATAATCACCAAATAAAATTTTTAAAAAACCGATTTCAACCGATTTTTATTGATATTTCATAAACTGCTTGATCGATTTTGATAAAATTTACATGGGACTATCTCAGAAGTATACCCTATCAAATACGAAAAGAATTTTGTAAATCGGTCATATCTGTAAATTGATAACTCTATGTGAGAGATGAGGGATTCACGACAATTACCGAGGTTGGCCGAAGTGTTAACTGATTTTAATCGTACTGTAAAACATGATATTTTCTTCGTTTTCAGCGACTGTCACACATTTAAATTAAACAATTTAAATAGATTTTATCGCGTATATTAATTATTTGAGCCCCTGAAGTTTCCAGTTACTGTTACCAAATTAATTAATTAATTAATAATTACCTATCGTGTATGTAAGTATTTTAATTAATGTGTCATCCCGGTTCGTTCGTTCCAATATACATTTTCGCGTTGATTATGTGTTATTTCCTTCTTCTCCAGTAAACACGTGGGTTCAATACATACTCGTAAATTCCTATAATTAGAATCATCCTAAGAATGTATAATAATTGTATTGACATAGGTCCATATTGGCTCACATAAAATTCTTTAAGGAATCATAATTGTCATTAGTCATAATTTCCAATCATAATTTCTACTATTCTCTGAAGCAAATATTTTTTATGATTGTTATAATACAAAACTCTTGTAAAGTTAAAAAATTCAGAGTTATGGCTAAAGATTTTATGACAATCAATCGTTATGTGAAAAAATGCGCACGCTATTGACATGTAACATAAAATTATGTTAAATACTCACCTAGCGTAAATATGACGTTTATAAAGCCTTTATACAGCTTATATTTAGAGTTATAATGGCCCTATAAGCTCTTATTCAGCTTGTTAGCTACCTGTGACCGATATTTCAGACAGTAATATCTTACGTATGCGACGCCTGTAGCGTCACGAGATGACGTATCAAGTTCTGCCTCTCTTTACCCTAGCTCTACACTACTCGCGAGGTTGACCAAAGTTGGGCGAAGATGATAGTGTGGAGGGGCACTTCGCGTCGGCCAACTTCGCGAGTAGTGTGGGGCCGCCATTAAACGGTTCTGTGTAGTTAGGGTAAATTGCCTATTTTTAGGGTTCCGTACCCAAACCAAAGGGTAAAAACTGGGCCCTATTACTGAGACTTCGCCGTCCGTCCGTCCGTCTGTCACCAGGCTGTATCTCAAAAACGGTGATAGCTAGACAGTTGAAATTTTCACAGATGATGTATTTCTATTGCCGCTATAACAACAAATACTAAAAATAAAATAAAATAAATATTTAAGGGGGGCTCCCATACAACAAACTTGTTATAGATTATATATATGTATAGGTACGGAACCCTTCATGCGCGAGTCGGGCTCGCACTTGCCCAATTTTTTTTACATTTTAAAGTTCCATATCTCCGCCATTCCCGATGATTTCTATTTTATAGGAGTACAGCCTGCCAAGTAGATTTTTTTAAAATGATTTAGGTTCCCGTACGAATGCCTGTACAAGGCGGAAAAAACATTTTCAAATATTATTTTAAGCTACAGAAATACATGTAACTTTGACAAAATGCGAGTGTGAGTGACAGATGCTTTGTCACTTATTTATAACGTGATAAACGCAAAAAATAGGCAAGTGCGAGTCTGACTCGCGCATGAAGGGTTCCGTACCATAATCTATAACAAGTTTGTTGTATGGGAGCCCCCCTTAAATATTTGTTCTATTTTATTTTTAGTATTTGCTGTTATAGCGGCAATAGAAATACATCATCTGTGAAAATTTCATATCGATACCTTTGGGTTCAATTGGCGTAAAGGACATTTTGGCGAAAATTAGTTATATATATAGTTTTGTTCAGAATTTCAAGCTCTATCGTTCTGTGTAGTTAAAATTTCGATAGCTTTAAAAAAAATGCCTTTACGAACCAGTTTTTATTCATCATGTTCGCAAATCTAGCTCAGGTTAAGGGACGTAAGTGTCCAGTTATAAATTACGAATTAAAAGGTGTATCGTAAAGTAAACCGGTAAATATTAATACTGTCGTAGATGACGTATTTTTTTCTTGGTAACCTTTAAGCCCTTAATTTCTCACGATTACTTTCCATTAGCGCATAGTCGAAATGGGCGTTAAGGACATGTTTTCTTTTACTTGTCCTTTACGACCTGCATTCCAATTATGATACTCGAATTTGATAAACCGAATAAGATTGTAAAGGGCATGTATTATTTTAGTTGTCCTTTACGACCTCCTTAAAAATGATTACACCATTTTTTGATAGAATTAAGTAGGTTGTAAAGGACATGTATTCCTTTACATGTCCCTTACGACCTACCTTCGAATTATTATACTTGTTTACATACCGTAATTTGATAAACCGAACACGGCTGTAAAGGGCAAGTAGTCTTTTAATTGTCCTTCAAAACCTGCCTTAAATCTAATTATAGCACAGCTTTTTTAAAAGAGCTGGGTCGTATAGGGCTAGCCTTTATATTTGGCATTTACTGCCACAAATGTGTGTATAAATTCTGAAAAAAAAGCAATTGACGTAATCGTAAAGGTCTAAAATATAAAATAAATAGTTTTCTTGGTCCTTTATAACTACAAAAAGTTGTTCGATCAGAAAGTGGAAGATCAGAAATGGAAGTTAGATGTCCTTTACAACTGGTAAAAATGCTATCAATGTCATTTACACCCGTGACTTTTTGGGGTATTTGGAAATGATGGGGTTGTAAATGACGGTCTCAGATGACTTTAGTTTAATTTCGGGGCGTAAAGTTAATAGCTATGTCATAAAAATGGACAGTTTTCAACTTAATTTACCTTAAAGAGACTTGAAAAATGTATTATAAAGATAATGAATTCAGCTAGGCATGTCCAGATTATATTTAAAATGAATATTTTTTGGAAAACTCAATAATAACTATGAAAGAACTAACTATTTTGTAATCAGATTTGAAATAAAAAAAAATATTTATTGTTTATAAACTGACTAGATTGCGGGAACAAGGAGGGAAATAATGTCATACTAGTGTTCTACTCTCTTCCAATAGCACTAAATAATAGTAATGGAAGTGACAGGGTGGCTAATGGTTATCGACATTAGGATGTCAAACATTATTAGGACGAGTACGTAGTGAGTAAAATACTGTAAATGTAAACAGTAAGTATAATAGCATGAAAAATAATGCAGTCTTGCGTACATAATGACAGTTACATAAAAAAATCTTACTACTAGGTCTCACTTTAATTAGTAATATTTGTACCTCATGAGAAAAGTCACGGTACAAGTATTATTTATTTAGTTTCACGTAACTTGTACCATTTTCCACTATACATTTCCATTAGGGTTTATTGCCCAAATTAAAAAAAAAAACTTAATGGTTTCAACGATTGTTGAATATAGAAATATAAAAACTTAACAGATCTTAATGGACGTATTATTTATTTATAAATTCGTAGCAATATGTTTCAAACACTTTATAAACCTTACGCGGTTTTTTACCCTGCAATCCCTTCATTAACGATTAACTACAATAAAATGTTAGAGACCAATCGAAATATTAAATTATAAATACTTATATATCAGGGACTGGAACCGGTAACCGGAATTCATACAAATATATTTGTATGAATTCCCGGTATCGGATAAAAGCTTTCCTTTGTTTTTCGTTTATTATTTTATATTTAATCGGGCAATATAAACATACGTATTCGTCATTTAATACATGATTGAGTCCCGTATAAAGAGCATAAAATATTGGGTTATTGCTGCAAATACCGGCTCCGGTCCTTGCTATATATAGGTACCTAATAGAAACAGTTTAAACTTATTATTGCTCTTCTACTCACTCTCGATCTCATCTTCTTCGTCAGTTTCTGGAAGTTTATCTTTTATTTTTGATTGGAACGGTAACGTTGCGTATTCAAGATGAAAACGCCGTGGTATAGTAGACTGGTCACAAAGCTTTTTCAGGTCTCTATACTTTGCTTCTGAAATTGGTAATCGTTCAGTGTATAAAGTTTTTGGTCTCATTACACCCACATCAGACACTGTTTTTACTGTTTTTTTTCCTTTTCCCTTCCCTTTTGATCTCACTTTAACCGGGCCAGAATCAAATAGTATTACAGGGTGTACTTCTGCACCAACTGCCATAGAATATTTAATTTCCATCACATTCTTGTGTTTTTTTCGGGATGTCGCTACTCCCACTGCACGCATTTGAATTTGACTCAAAACTTTGGTCGTGAATGTTTTGTTAGTAAGGTCATCAAACACGCATTGACTTTGCTACTATACCGTTTTCATCCTGAATACGCAACGTTACCGTTCCAATCAAAAATAAAAGATAAACTTCCAGAAACTGACGAAGAAGATGAGATCGAGAGTGAGTAGAAGAGCAATAATAAGTTTAAACTGTTTCTATTAGGTACCTATATATAGCAGGGACCGGAACCGGTATTTGCAGCAATAACTCAATATTTTATGCTCTTTATACGGGACTCAATCATGTATTAAATGACGAATACGTATGTTTATATTGTCCGATTAAATATAAAATAATAAACGAAAAACAAAGGAAAGCTTTTATCCGATACCGAGAATTCATACAAATATATTTGTATGAATTTCGGTTACCGGTTCCAGTCCCTGATATATAAGTATTTATAATTTAATATTTCGATTGGTCTCTAACATTTTATTGTAGTTAATCGTGAATGAAAGGATTGCAGGGTAAAAAACAGCGTAAGGTTTATAAAGTGTTTGAAACATATTGCTACGAATTTATAAATAAATAATACGTCCATTAAGATCTGTTAAGTTTTTATATTTCTATATTCAACAATCGTTGAAACCATTAAGTTTTTTTTTTTTTAATTTGGGCAATAAACCCTAATGGAAATGTATAGTGGAAAATGGTACAAGTTACGTGAAACTAAATAAATAATACTTGTACCGTGACTTTTCTCATGAGGTACAAATATTACTAATTAAAATAAGACCTAGTAGTAAGATTTTTTAATGTAACTGTCATTATATACGCAAGACTGCATTATTTTTCATACTATTATAGTTATTGTTTACAATTACAGTATTTTACTCACTACGTACTCGTCCTAATAATGTTTGACATCCTAATGTCGATAATCATTAGCCACTCTGTCACTTCCATTACTATTGTTTAGTGCTATTGGAAGAGAGTAGAAGAAGTATGACATTATTTCCCTCCTTGTTCCCGCAATCTAGTCAGTTTATAAACAATTAATATTTTTTTTTATTTCAAATCTGATTACAAAATAGTTAGTTCTTTCATAGTTATTATTGCGTTTTCCAAAAAATATTCATTTTAAATATAATCTGGACATGCCTAGCTGAATTCATTATCTTTATAATACATTTTTCAAGTCTCTTTAAGGTAAATTAAGTTGAAAACTGTCCATTTTTATTACATAGCTATTAACTTTACGCCCCGAAATTAGACTAAAGTCATCTGAGACCGTCACCGTCATTTACAACCCCATCATTTCCAAATACCCCAAAAAGTCACGGGTGTAAATGACATTGATAGCATTTTTACCAGTTGTAAAGGACATCTAACTTCCATAATTCATTGTTTACAGGAATAACTGTCATAAGAGGTTAAAGATATGGACAATTCAAATATATTTCATTTACATGTCAAAAATATAGGTCGAGAAACAAAAAAAGTATAGCCATTTTTTGTAAAATAAAACAGTTTTTTGCTTCTCCTCAAAACCATCGTTTTGTCCTTTACCCCAATTGAACCCAAAGGTATCGATATGTCTATCTATCACCGTTCTTGAGATACAGCCCGGTGACAGACGGACGGACGGACAGCGAAGTCTCAGTAATACGTTGGGTACGGAACCCTAAAAATCATAACCCTCCTCTGAACACATTTTGTTATACGTAGCGACCTCTGTACACAAATATATACACTTTGCAAAGGCATGCGTCTACGCAGTACTGTTTTAGTCAACATTTGCAGCAACGTTAACCAGTGCAGAGAGATGGCGTTGAATTAATTTATACAAAATAATTAAAACAAAACTCGTATCTCAGTGTCAATGTACTTACAAGATACGAGGTTTTGAAGAGCAATGCATATAAAAATACGACGACGTAAGTAAACCCGTTTATGTATTTTAATATGTCTGAGACTCACGATAGTTTTCTATTTAAATAGCAATGACAGAAATAGTGAGTTTTGGCTGTCACCTATTCTTATTCCTTGCCTGCATCGTATATTTGATTTGTTCTAGAATTTTGAAGTTCCCTATAAGGTTCAGTAGTTTTGGCTCTACGTTGATAAGTCAGTCAGTAAGGACTTTTGGTTTATATGTATAGATACATATTAATAACTAGCTTAGTATAGTTGAGACAGGCAGAAGCGATATTCAGTAGGAGCGGAGCGACAACCTACGAGAATTTCACCCTTATGCTATAGATTCAACCTCTTCCCAGAAAAGAGAAGAGTGTTGTAATTTCAAAATAGTGAAATGTAAGCATAGTGAATAAATAATTTAATTTAAGTTATACAAAGTGCCTATAAGAAATATAATACAGAAACAGGAAAAAATACTGCATTGCAAATATAATACACAGGCGTTTAGTTGTCGTGCCTTAAAAGTACTGCTAGGTCGCTCTAAACGCTGAAGTAAAGTAGCATTCCCAAATAGGATGATATTTAACAACAACACAAGATCTATTTGTTTTATTGGGGGGAAACTAAACCATGAATGAAACAAACAGGGGGTAATGCCACAGAATAAAACACTACAGAAGGTAGTGATTTTCTGTAAAGCCGCCCTTGAACTGTATTTTACTGGTTATTTCATTAATGAGGCGTTGCTTTGCAGAAATACAAATAAAAAACAATAATATCGCTTTGCTATTCTGCAAGGTTTCGGTAATAACGTGTTGGTAAGTTAAGTGTTAAACCATATTATTTTTATTCATTAATTATTTAAATAGTTTTAATATACTTATAGGGTTCCAATTCCGACCGCGAATGAACCACCACCAAAAATCGACACGCGTTTTATCCCTCTATCATCAGGAGAGGTTGGAAATGTTGACGCTCTGGCGCCCGGCAGTTTTTTCGTGGCCGCTGCGATTGGATCTCTCGCTCAACCGCTCGCCGCGCCGCTTGCCCTCGAAAATCGTGGCATGTCCGTTATGAGTACACTGCGACTAGCTAGGAGTACGTGCGCTATCAACGCGTGAGTACACTGCGACTAGCTAGGAACACGTGCGCTATCAACGCGTGAGTACACTGCGACTAGCTATGAGCACGAGCGCTATCAACGCGTGAGTACACTGCGACTAGCTAGGAGCACGTGCGCTATCAACGCGTGAGTACACTGCGACTAGCTAGGAGCACGAGCGCTATCAACGCGTGAGTACACTGCGACTAGCTAGGAGCACGTGCACTATCAACGCGTGAGTACACTGCGACTAGCTAGGAGCACGTGCGCTATCAACGCGTGAGTATACTGCGACTAGCTAGGAGCACGAGCGCTATCAACGCGTGAGTACACTGCGACTAGCTAGGAGCACGAGCGCTATCAACGCGTGAGTACACTGCGACTAGCTAGGAGCACGTGCGCTATCAACGCGTGAGTACACTGCGACTAGCTAGGAGCACGAGCGCTATCAACGCGTGAGTACACTGCGACTAGCTAGGAGCACGTGCACTATCAACGCGTGAGTACACTGCGACTAGCTAGGAGCACGTGCGCTAGTATAGGAGATGCCACGACTTTATGCGAAACCTTCAGCGGCAGCGGTGCGCGGTACGTGTATCACACTCACTTGTACGGCCACTCAACCGCTCGCCGCGCCTAGTCGTACATAGTCGCGACGTCTCCGTATAGGCGCCGCGAAGTCAGCCCGTTTTTGTCACGCCTTTTTCCTCGTTTGCGAGTGCACTTGGAACTTATAATTTGAAGCCTGGTAAGCACCAACCAAACAGAAATGACTCAGAAATGTGTATAAGACAAGCCACAGAATGTCTAGACTCCAAAAAAGTTAGCACCGATAATATTAGGGTACATTTTCACTATCGCGGATCAGAGAGGAGTGAAAAAGAGGCCGAGGACGTGGTCATTATTTACAAAGTTCGCTTAATGTTACAATGATGGGACGTTGAATGGAGAATTCAAGCACTTTGATTGGCTAATTCACGGTCCGCTCCTTCCCACTCCGTACAGCTCCGCTCTGCTCCGCTGACACTGTTTCCACAGACCAGTGTAAGTTTTGAGAACTATATAGTCAGTCAACTCAAAAGCATCCTATAAGAATTGTATAAACAAGTAATTATACTTAATAACCACGTAATTCAGCAGTAAAGTTATTTCTTTTTGAACACATTATTGATAAGGTTCTGTTCTATCATGAAAATTACTAAATATACAATATAGTTAAATGCCTTCGCATTTAGAAAAAACAGGAAAATTTTACACGGTAGATATAATTAAAATATATCAAGAATTTAGTTATTTTTTTCCGTTACGTTACGTGACTTTATTTTATTTCTGGTTATTTTTATTGTTTGTTTTTCCCGTTTCCGCTGAAACTCCAATCCGTACCTATAACTCTAGAAAATAACGTCCATGAGGATCTTGTTTTAATATTAACTGCCATTTTGAAATTTAATAATGTATACTATTTTTTTATCAACACCGCAAAAATCAAAGCTATTTTTTCATAACCGAAAAAATCAGACTGTTTGATCATTATTTATTTAATAATTTTTTGCACGATACAAGAAATAAAGTGCCAAATGGCGGATTAAATACCTGTAAGGTATTCTACCTATACTAGTCAACCACTGGGTTAAAAGGAAATATGTAGTTGACAATCATAGTTATCTATCTGTCAATAAAAGCTAGACTGTGATTATAAATAACTAGCGGCCGCCCGCGACTTCGTCCGCGTAGATTTTTGATGATGACAAAGATATTAAAATAGGTAGGTAAGGAATTTTATTCTTAGTTCATTCACCCCCTTAGGGGCAGAATTTTTCAAAACGCTGAAATCACTTTTTTGTATTTGATTAAGTAAGCGTTCTACAAAGTTTCAACTCTCTAGTTCAATAAATAAAGTTTCTCCCATATAAACATTGCACCCCTATTTAACCCCTTAAGGGGTGGAATTTTCTAAAACACTGAAAGTACGTTTTGTGTTTTTTAATAAGTAATCTTTCTACAAAGTTTCAAGTCTTTAGCTGAAAAAAAACGTTCCCCCCATACAAACTTTTAACCCCTTTTTACCCTTTTAAAGGACGAATTTTCGAAAACGCTGAAATTACTTTTCTTGTATTCTAATAGTGTACCTTTAAACAAAAATTCAAGTCCCGCGCTCAACAAAATACTTAATCTCCATACAAACTTTTAACCCATTTTTTACCACCTTAGGGGGTGAATTTTCAAAAACGCTGAAATTCTTTTTCTTCCATTTTATTTTAATACCTTTTTACAAAGTTTCAAGTCTCTAGCTCAAAAAAAGAAGTTTCCCCCATACAAACTTTGCACCCCTTTTTAACACCCTTAGGGATTGAATTTTTCAAAATCGCTTCTTATCTTTAGCCCACGTTATAAAAGTAACCTACTGTGCAAAAATCAACTCTCTTACATTAGTAGTTTTGGCTGTGCGTTGATGAGTCATTAAGAGCTTCTTCTTTTATATATATACCCCTTAAGGGGTGGAATTTTCTAAAACGCTGAAAGTACTTTTTGTGTTTCTTAATAAGTAATCTTTCTACAAAGTTTCAAGTCTTTAGCTGAAAAAAAAGTTCCCCCCATACAAACTTTTAACCCCTTTTTAACCCTTTTAAAGGACGAATTTTTGAAAACGCTGAAATTACTTTTCTTGTATTCTAATAGTGTACCTTTAAACAAAAATTCAAGTCCCGCGCTCAACAAAATACCTAATCTCCATACAAACTTTTAACCCATTGTTTACCACCTTAGGGGGTGAATTTTCAAAAACGCTGAAATTAATTTTCTTCCATTTAATTTTAATACCTTTTTACAAAGTTTCAAGTCTCTAGCTCTAAAAAAAAAGTTTCCCCCATACAAACTTTGCACCCCTTTTTAACACCCTTAGGGATTGAATTTTTCAAAATCGCTTCTTATCTCTAGCCCACGTTATAAAAGTAACCTACTGTGCAAAAATCAACTCTCTAACATTGGTAGTTTCGGCTGTGCGTTGATGAGTCAGTCAGGACTTCTTCTTTTATATATATAAATAATAAGAACCCTCGTTCATATAGTGGTCCATCTACAAATTCTAGTAGTCTATATCGCCTATAGAACGAACAAATGTAATGAAAATGAGTTTTATTTACCTTTTTTAGGCCTATACTGAGTAAACCGACCATTAAAATCTCGTTCGCTGTATCATAATACACTTCAGAAATAGGTTGAACCTTTTCAACCAAAATAAAATAAAGTTAAATGTTACAATAATATAGTTAAATGTTAAGAGGTCTTATTCCTAATGCTGATTGTTTTAGATATGTTTCTCTATGATCAAACATGTTTCTTAACATATTATTGATGTTACTACCTAGAACAGGGCTATTGAGATTTATTAGTGTATGTGTGAAACCAACGGTTTGAATTTTTCATTCATAATTTTTGTTTCAAAAGCTACTCGAAATTTACAAAATTCTCGCGGAAAATTTGTTTTTTTTACTTATTTTCGACTGCACGCAATGAAAGCAGGAAATAGCTGTGTTATTACCTAGAACTCGGGGAAAAGTATTATTCACTTCAAAAATTTGGTTGAAAATATCAATATATTTGTCATAATATGAAAAAAAAAATTTTTAAAAGGAATAAGGCCTCTTAAGTTCAAGTCGTTGGAAATACGTATTAATCCGCTACCGTGACTTATTTATTTAATTTATTTAATCATTGTTGCACAAGAGAAAACTTATAGTACAAAAGGCGGAGTTAATGCCATGAGGCATTCTCTACCAGACAACCTTAGCGCAAAGCGGAAAAAATGTAGGCGGTGCAACTAACTTACACATAAGTAACAAAACATAATGACTGACTTCGTCGTTATATAGATATTATAGGTACCTATATAACGGTCGCGGGCTATCTTATTCCAGCGAGGCAGATTAGAACGGGCTCATTATGTGCACACCAGAATGGCTCCGCCTGCCAAGTTTGTTTCAACGAAATTGGCTCACGTTCGAGTAACTTCAACTGGTAGATCTCGTAGGAATTCTACGACGGTGGGAGCGAAAAATAAAATGAATAAAAAAATATCAGACAACCTCACACCCATACCCGGAGAATGGATGGCCGTTGTGGCGGCCAATTCGTAGAGAAGCGACTACTTATAGAAAAGCGACGACGCGGTTGGCTCAGTTTGTAAGCAATTGCCTACTGAGCCGGCGGTCCCAGGTTCGAATCCTGGCCAGGGCAAATATTTGTGTGATGAACTCGAATATTTGTGCTTGAGTCATGGTTGTTCTATGTATTTAAGTATTGTAACGTAAAAGTTACATGAAAAATCATTTAAGAATATATGTTAACCGTTTATAATAAAAGGGTCGGAATTAATTAAAAAAAAACCGGCCAAGTGCGAGTCGGACTCGCGCACCGAGGGTTCCGTACAAACACTTTCCATCCCTAAGTGGTTAAGTTAAGTTTGCACCTGGTATGTATAGCGCCCCATATAAATTAGGTGCAAAGTTAGGTATTAAAAAAAAAATTATGGTTTTCGTAATTATTCCTTTATCTATGCTATAAGACGTTGCTTCGTACCAAATTTCAAGATTCTGAGTTCACGGGAAGCACCCTGTAGGTTTTGATTCCCTTGCAAGTGTCGAAAATTTGCAAATTAGGTGCAAAGTTAGGTATTAAAAAAAAAAAAATATGGTTTTCGTAATTATTCCTTTATCTATGCTATAAGACGTTGCTTCGTACCAAATTTCAAGATTCTGAGTTCACGGGAAGCACCCTGTAGGTTTTGATTCCCTTGCAAGTGTCGAAAATTTGCGGCATAAACGGCTGTATCTTTTGATTGCGTTGGCTTAGAAGTTTGATTTTTTCACAGCTTCAAGGGACAGTAGACCTGAGTAATTGATATAAATTTCAGCTTCATACGTCCACGCGTTCCTGAGAAAAAGGGTCTTGACAGACGGACGGACAGACGGACAACAAAGTGATCCTATAAGGGTTCCGTTTTTTCCTTTTGAGGTACGGAACCCTAAAAACAAGTAGTCAAAGTTTTCTAACAAAATAAATCACGAATAAATTTGGTTCCGTGAGGACCGTCAGCACTCTACACCTTAAAAGTAACGGGATCCTTATCGCAAGGCGCTCCGGCCTAATTCGAAGTGAGAACTTCTAACCATGTCCGGGCTATTGCTGGTAGGTTTCTTTTTGTACTCTTGGTGTGGTTATAATAAGTAACTTTCAACGGGTCTTGCATTGTCGACACATAAGAATGTTTGTCGTTTTATTAAGTTTAACACAAACACTTCCAGTCGTTAAGAATAGCAATTTTCAGCAAACATTGTCGATATTATATCTCTATATATATCAGATTATATCACTTGCAGCAGGCACGTATTAATGTCAAGTATTAGCAATATACCGGAGTTATAACTGAGACCACCTTATCTGGCGATATCCCAATTGCTTCCACGAACTTGGCGTTTTTGCAGCTGTAGGGGTTAATGAGACAGGCATGTGTGCGTAGCGTAAAAATTAAATATATTAATTATTTTGTTTAGCTAAAATATTTTATACTTATAAATTCAGACATAGAACCTTAATTCGAAAACAGACAAAGTAATTAATCCTTATTAGGTCAAAATTTGAAAAATTATTTGTTCATAAAAAAATGGAATAAAACTATTCTAACACTTTGAAACACACTTTATTTATGTATTTATTTACCCATCTTTGTACAGCTGTAAGCTTAAAGTGCAAAATACGGACGTACTAACACGAGACATCCTCGTTAAACTAATTTCTACAAGGAAGTTATTAACTTAATTCATGTGATAAATACTAGTCATTCATAATAAAACCAAATCTAACCTTAATTTTAAAAAACATTTTTTTATGATTCTAGAACAAAATAAATAAATTCATTATTTCTAGGACCGTATACTTGCAAACCGGCTACCACACTTTAGGATCTTATCTCGATCCTTTGTTCGGGCGCTGGCTTATCGAAACTTGCATTTTTAGGGTCCCACTGTCAGTTGGTTTTAAACGAATTTTAAACATAGCCGTGTTGGAGCCTCTGTTCTTCTTATCGAAAAATAGTTTTAATACGCACCCGTTATCGGTGAGTTTTGAACAAATTCTTTAGTGTAGCTTTAAGCATTTAGTAGTTCATCTTGTAGAAGTGATAGGTAATTTCTGAAAGTGAATAAGTGTTAATATTCCGTCAACAATAACTGGATCCACTATTGCGGCACCTTTTTATTTCCCTAATGTTATTACAATTTTAATTTGCTTTCTCAATAATAGAACTTGTGTTGACTTAGCCTGCGACAAGTAGCCTTCCACTGTAACCGCCGTTCTGATTGTGAGCACCAACACCAATTACTTACCAATCGGTTTTCCCCTACGTTTTGCTTCATCGAGGTGCTCACGGTCTACGGCAAAGGCGGAAGAAGAATATAGAGTAATGCCTGCTGTTATTCCCAGGGTGCGACGTTTTTAATAACAAATCAACGAAGTGCGCCGTGCGTGCGCCTTAACCCCCGTCGTGGAAGCCGGGGTCTCTGGTGGCATCTCGGCCCCGTCACCTCCAGCAGCCTCTTCGCACCAGCCGCTCACCTACGGCCGCAGACCAGCAGCGAAGCCAGGGGAGTACCGTACGGATCCGCGGAAGTGAAACATAGCGGGCATTACCCACGGCCATTTTAAATCAATAAATTTATTGTGTGACTTTCGAAATATTATTTTATTTAACGCCATCGTAAGTTCTCCGGCTGAGCTAACGTCACAGTATATATTTATCAATATAAGTATGTATATCGTCGTCTAGTACCCATAACACAAGCCTTCTTGAGCTTAATTTGGGACTAGATCGATTTGTGTGAGGTTGTCTGATATTTATTTATTTAAATACTAGACAACCTCACACCCATACCCGGAGAATAGATGGCCGTTGTGGCGGCAAATTCCTATAGTAGCGACTACTTATAGGAAAGCGCCGCGTGGGACGGCCTCCGAATAGATGGACGGATGACCTCGTAAGGGTCGCGGGGAATCAATGGATGCGGTCTGCACGGGATTGCACTTTGTGGCAAGCTATAGGGAGGTTTACTTAAACTCTTTCAGTAATAATAAGATAATCAGATAAGATAAGAAACTTGTTGTTGTTGAAACCGGATTGTTACTACCGTCTTGCCTACTAACCCATCGCCAAACAGCAATGTTCGCATTGTTGTGCCGGTGAGGGGGTAAGATAGCCGGTGAAATTACTAGCATAGAGGCATTCTATCTTCGTCCTCCGGGTAGGCAAACACTTGTGACTCCTCTGGTGTAGCAGGTGTTTATGGGCGACGGTAATCGCTTTCCATCAGGCGATACGTTTGCTCGTTTGCCCCCTATGACATAATAAAAAAAAAAAACTGCTTACTTTGCTTTAATAATAATATTGGTTTGAGTGTTGCACATATCGTTACTATCGATTCTCAACATAATTTGACACGGTGTCGATCATGAAGTCAGAATCTTCACGGTAGACGGTAGACCCTAAGAAACAACTAGTTTGTACCAGACCCAGTACATCATCAACATTCTCTCCTGAAGCTGCTTCATAAAAATATCTCCATACAATCCTGTTGGGATCTTCAATACTTATGATAAGGCTCCATTTTGTATTAAATTCTAAAGTTTATGGTTAACAATCCATTTCTTGTTCAAATTAAGGTTATGTTTTGTAATAAATATCTCATTTTTCATTTAACTGCAACTCTTGGATCTTCCGAATTTAAACATACATTATATACGAAGCCTTCTTGGCTTTATTGGTCGGCAGCACAGGTATTGTGATTCTTATGAATGAATTTTGGATAATTTCCTTTGTCGGCGACTCATTGTATTCATATAAATGTTGTATACGCATTCTTCGTATTCATTGCTTAATACTGAAATGTAAACAACATATGGATTAGAACTTGTCTGTTAAGGCATCATTAATTGTAACACATAATCATATAAATATGTAACAAGATAGCATTTAGTTATTACTTGTAAAAGCAGAGATGTAGGAAATATAGGAGAACCAATGATTAGATTTGCTTAGGTACAGAAGTTAGGTTATCCAATATAGTTATCGAAAAAATGGTTAGGTTATGCCATAGGAAGGATAGTGAATACTTACCAGGCAAATCTTTTATCCAAACAAGACAAGATAAGATATATTGGAATTCTATTAGATTAACTCAGATTTCTTTACAATTATAAAGAAGTATAGACAGCAATGTTTACATTTGTATCTTTTTAATATTCTATAATTTTTGGATCATTTGGGGTAGCCAGGGTTTAGCAATACATTGAGCAAAATGATTGTCGTACTGACAGAATTAAGTAAAAATTAATTTATGTAAACAATTTTAATAGAGAGTACAATTAATGCTAGTATTTATTGAATGATTGTGGTTGTTGAGAATAAGAAATGTTTTTTAAAGTATGGAGGATTGACTGCAAATATTGAAGGAAAACATTGGGCAATAATCATAAAGCAAAGCAGAGTTTAGCGCACATAAACAATATCTAAGATAGTCTATGGAATATAATAGAATTTCGATGTTATAAAAGGTATCTCAAACATTTTATTTCAATGGAAAATATTAAAGATTAGATTTAGAATGTAATATTAATCATAAAATATACCCTGATTTAAGCTTTATATATGGGTATAAGATTTATAATTTATAGTTCTAGTCAATCAAATTGGAAAATGCTAAGTCAGCGGTTTTAAAACTGTCTTGGTGACTGATTTGATGACGTGGAACCAATTTCCCGCGAAAATCGAAAAATAGCCACGTAGATGGAATTATTAAAAAGTTAGGAAACGGGTATAAAAGGCCATACATTGGGATGGGGAAGGCATTCAGTCATCAGCAGTGAACAGTACAGAAACTCTCTCCAGGATCTCGGGTAAGAACTCTCCCAATAATACCTGATACCAAACAGGTGACAACGAAAGTATTATTGGGCTTTATTTACTTAGAATCTTTCCAATAATACCTGATCCTAACATGGTGCCAACGAAAGTATTATTGGATTTTATTCCTTATGTATTTACTTAGAATCCTTCCAATAATACCTGATCCTAACATGGTGCCAACGAAAGTATTATTGGGTTTTATTCCTTATGTATTTACTTAGAATCTTTCCAATAATACCTGATCCTAACATGGTGACAACGAAAGTATTATTGGGTTTTATTCCTTATGTATTTACTTAGGAGGGAAGATTTTAAACCAACCGGTGAAAATGACCAATCTCCTCTTCTAAGAAGGCAACTTTATCTCTGTCGGCTGAAAGACTAAACCTCACAGTTGATGTCTATCAGTCTGGACTTAGAATCCTTGCAGAAAGACAAACGTATTTCTTGCAAAAGAAAATATGTTAGTCTGGACATAGTTTCCAAATCAATTAGAAGCCGGGAGATTAACTTCCCATTGCCTTGTCTTGCTATGCGAACTGTTTACTAATGCATTAATTTCTTTTGTATTGTGTTGTGCCCTATTATATGAGTTCATTCTGTTTTATGTGTTCATATCCGACTGCGTTTAATTCTGAGTTCGTCACAAAAGAATAAGTAAAAACAGACTGCTAATTGATAATATTTGTTCGGAATTTATTGTTGAAATTTCTATGTTTAGTTGTGAGGACGGAATTGGATACGGACTGATATCTCTCATGTGCTTATTTCGGTTAATATTTTACTAACGTACCTTGTTCTCCTTGTGTGTCCATTCCAGAGTTGCGTTTGGGATTTATGAGACCATTTCATAGTTTAAATAAATACCAACTGATGTGTCGTTTATGTATTTTAACTTAGTCATATGTCGGAGCAAAGTTATGTACATAGATTGTTTAAATGTAGACTACTAATATTTATGTCATTGAGTTTGAGTATTGGGATTTTGATATGTACATAACTTTCATCCTAAGTGGTCGAAGTAAACTTTTAGGACTATTTCAACCCTACCCATGGGATAACTTTGATTATTTGGAATTTAACTTTTACCTGGCCTAAGCAGTAAGGACTACTGCAATAATGACACTCCAATAGCCACGCGCGGTAACTAAGTAGACTTTTGATTGCTATTAGGTCAGAAACTCTGCGCTTCTTTTACTTGAACAACCAGGAATAGATTTCAGCTTGGGATTAATGCAATCAGGTTCATGGTGCCATCTCACTATTACTTCGTCAAAAGCACTGTTAACACAACCCCTGAATGCATTTAAACCCAAGTATCTACAACTGGATTGGAGTTAATCATCTTAGGACAGATGGTCCACGTGGAGTTTCTGGTAATTATTAAACTAGTGGAACCTGGCGGGTTCATGGGGAATTGCAGCAACAAAATACTATTAAAACCAATTCATTTGGGAGACTCTACGCTATCTGTTAAATACGTAGATAACCAAAGGAAGGCATCTGCTTGTGTTAAATGTGGTCGGAATCCACAGCGCATTTTACAACTACCCTATTTCGTCGAAAACGCTGTTAACACAAAACTCCGATCACATTTAACTTCAGGTCACTTCAACTGGTTTTGAACTAAATATAATCAGTCTTATGGACTTAGTGGAGTCTCTCGGGGTCTGACGGGTTCATAGGGAATTGCAATGAAATAGAACTATTAAAAACAATTCTTTGGAGACTCTATGTTAATATTTAAATATCCATATGAAAGTTTAATCTGTGTTCAATGTAATTGGGCTAAGGCGCGTTCCCTAACTATAACATGTGAAAAGCGTCTTTGACACAGCAAGCGTCCGTATGAGCGGATAAGCTTTTAGGAGCTCAATTACATATACCACAGAACTTCAATTGGACCTTAACTTAACTATCTAGAGCCTATTGTTGCTATATGGAGTCTCTTAAAGAGTGAACTTTCCTCCTTCGGCTATACTAAGGCTTTGGCATGTCATTGTGTATCGGTCTGGGGAGTAGTATCTTTATGATATTAATGAAAATTACATGAAGACAATAAATACTGAAAGGTTACTATTGTACTCTTCGTGAAATGCATTTCATGTTAGGAGATAAGTTAGGCTAACTGTAATGGCATTAGGCAGAGCCTTTAACGGCAATTCATAATTTATTGATCCTAAGGATATTTATTTTGGTATATTGTTTCAACACTTAGAATGTAGTACAATTTTTACATCGAAAAAGATTGAATACTCTTTACAGCAATTATTTGCACAAACCACAAATTAAACAAACATTTATTTAATTGTTCCAAAAATATAATTTGTATTAAGGCAGTCTGGGAGTTTTCTTTCGGCAGTTCTTTCTCCTCAGCAAGCCTTATAGTGAACTGCTGGTAAAGATAAATAAAATAAACTAATTAAAGCCCTTCTGGCACAAAAATAATTAAATTACAATAAAATTCAGGCCTGACTGGCAAAAATAAACGCATAAAATCTTACTACAATCAAACGAAGATTCAATATATATAGTTTATTAACCTATAAGTTGTTTCATTATAATCCTATTCCTCTACTTTTAGTTGCCCTACATCTAGCTAGCTAAGTGTATCTATTCCCAATATTAACCACTCAACTGCTTCAAGACCCTGTCTATGTAGTAGAATAAATGCGGATTTAATAACTAGTTACAGTCGATTGGTTGGTAGTGGACGGAGAGTTAACATTCATCTCAGGCTAATTATTTAGTTCACAAATCCCTAATCTTCCTATCTCCTTACCCATTATATGTAAATGGACTTAAGCTATCTCTTAGTTCAACTTAAAGAACCAGAGTTACTATGCATTAACGTATACAAGGGTCCTAACCGCTAGAAGATCATGCCTTGGCCATTAAAGAAAGAGAAACCATATTATTATAAATTAAATTAAAAAGAAATAAAAAAAATCTTTTATAGAGGGGGGGTTTTGTACAAGTTGAAAGATTAAATGGCTCTTGCATCAGTTCAGTGGTCCATTAGGTAGGACGCCGGTGTTGGCCCGGAAAGCCGTTGGAAACGTCGGTTCAAACCCCGTTTGAATAATTAAATTTTTAAATTGTTCGCTTCAATATTATAATTCACATTAGGTATTTATTTATTTACGAGGTAAACAATCTTAAAATAGAACTAGATGATTCGACGCTATGTGACGTTTATTTCATTTCATTCCAATAATTTCGTAACATTTTCATAAAATTATTGCAAACTGGATGGAATACAAATAGCATCCTTTAATTTTAGAAACATTTCAAGAAATCTTTTCACATAAATTTTCATTATCATTATTTTTCCGTTGAAGTCGGTTATTATTTGAAAAATATCTTCAATGCATACTTAGACTTTTTTTTTTTTTTTTATTATAAATAAAATAAATATTAAGGGACAATCATACACTAATCGACCTAGTCCCAAACTAAGCAAAGCTTGTACTATGGGTACTAGACGACGATATACATAATATATAAATACATATATAGATAACATCCATGACCCAAGAACAAATATTTTGCACAAATATTTGCCCCGGCCGGGATTCGAACCCAGGACCGCCGACTCAGTAGGCAGGTGTCTACCAACCGAGCCAAACGCGTCGTCGGATTATATTTTATAATAGTACAGAATAGATACCTATTAATAACTTTCCTGACTGTAGTAGGTAATCGTTAATTCCCGGCCGCAAACGATGTTTTCCTGTCCTACAGATATAATTCTTGGAAAGTAAGCTACTACCATGGATAAAAACTGAGACTAAAGTCGAGGTCCCTATTTGTTGATACTACGAGCGTGATAAACAGTCATGCGGCCCGTCTGATGTTAAGCAGTATTATGTTATGTAGCTAATGGCATAATTTATGTCCTTTAGCGATTATAGTGTACCTATAGTCTACAATTTTAGAGGTTATCACCAATGGCGAAACCTCGGCGTTGAAAGCGGCAACCAGAAGTTGTCTCGTCTCCAACTCTTGCCCCCACGAGACTAGATTCCCTATTTGTAGTGTTTCTCAATATCTATTAATGACGGCTTTTGCAATGCTTCTCCATCTCTCTCTGTATGTGGCAATCCGTGTTGATAGTTAGGGAACATTTCGTCCTCCGGTGCTTCTCCTCCCAGGGTCCGTAGGACCCGCAAGCTTACATGGAAAAAAAAGGAACATTTCGTCGTGGACTTTATGAGATCAGCGGGCCTATGTTGGTTGCGTTTATCACGCGATAAATAAATGATAAAGCATCTGTTATTCACCCCCGCAGTTTATCAAGAAGTGACAGATGTTTTATAGTGATAAGCGCAACCATCATATATAGGCCCGCTATAGTATAACATTTTAGTCAAGATGCAATTACCTGTGGGTAGAATTATAAACGCCCTTTTATTTTTAGAGTTATATTAGTAGTACGTATATAAATAAATAAAACTAAGATATTGTTCTCACTTGCATGCTATGCCAATTCATAATGAATATAATTTACCCATAGAACGCGGTTTGTCTCTTTAGTGTCAAAGGTTATCATATTTGAATGAGCAGCGAGCCTATGATGGTTGCTTTTATCACGCGATAAATAAGTGACAATCCATCCGTCACGTTTTAACAAAATGCGAGTGCGAGTGACAGATGCTTTGACACTTATTTATCACGTGGCATCAACATTTATAAAATGGCAGGAGGTTGTATGCGTTTGTTTTTTACTTGCTTCCATATGTTCTGACCTTTGGAACTTGGTAACCTTAAGAGGCCTTAGTCCTTTTAAAATGCTGATTGTTTTAGACATTTTTCTCTATGATCAAACATGTTTCTTAACATATTCTTGATGTTACTACCTAGAAAAGGGCTGTTGGACTTATTGGTAAATATTTGAAACCTTCAGTTTCAATTTTTCATTAATAATTTTTGTTTCAAAAACTACTCGAAATTGACAAAATTCACGCGAAAAATTAGTTTTTTCAACTTATTTTCGACTGCACGCAATGAAAGCATGAAAATAGCTATTTCATTACTACCTAGAACTCGGAGAAAAGTATTATTCACTTCAAAAAGTTGTTTGAATTTATCGATATATTTGTCGAAATATAAAAAAAAATTAAAAGGAATAAGGCCTCTTAAGTCTAAGTCCTAAACGGTTAGCCGATTTAGTATTAAGAAATATAAAATATTTTATTTTTATATATTTAATGTGTCGTGGCCACCTTTGGGCCAGAAACGACAGGGAGCGGTGTTTTTGAAACTTGTTATTTTTAGATTTTTGTTTTAATTATGTAGTGTTAAATTATTGTGCATAATTTTTGTTTGTATAATGTTTAAACTTCTTTTCTATTGCCATAATATTGGCTAAATACAACTATTAGTAAAGGCTTATCCAATTATCTTTGGATAATTTGAAATCGCTAATGAATTATGTGAAGAATAATTATTAAAAAAAAAAAAAAACATATTTTTTTTTAAAAACGAAATTTTTTGTATAAATTTTATTTACTAAATAAGACAAACAAATTCTTATTTAAAGTATGAATAGCCAATAATTTCAGCAATAGCAAGGTAAATATGGAACAAAAACATGGTACCAATTTGAATGCTTTTTACATGGATTTTCACGTCTTATGTTTTCCGTCTATTGTTAGATGGACTGCGGGAAGCACCTACTACCTACCTACATTTTTTCTGGGAAATAACTGGTAGTCTTTATATTTTCCCAAGCGTTTATTCGTGTCACTTGATTTAATAAATGTGACATTTAAATATATGTTTATTGGGTTACACAGCATTACATTGCAATTTTAAACTAATTCATTGTGAAACTACCACACCACACGACCACCACTGTGTCACATGTACCTACTACTGTCCCATCTAAAATGTGATACGCAATAAATATTTGAATTCAAAACTATTTTTTTTTTATAAAAACAATATACCGGGTGTTTCCTATAATAGGAGCAATAAATTAAAACATAGATTCTTCGCTTGAAACTGGACAACATTTGTTAAGCAACTTCTGAAAATAACGTGTATTAAATGATATTTTGTAGAATAATGTTTAGACAAAGAAGTAATGTATTGCGAAATGTCCGATATTAGTAGAGTGACAGCTATGTCAATGCTCAGGGAATGTCAATGTTGGACGACGTACATTAAAAATACTATTTAATTTGTTTGAAATAATAAAATTCAAAAAACTGACTTTTTTTAAGAAGTTGCTGAACAAATGTTGTTCAATTTGAAGAGTAGAATCTATATTTTAATTTATTGCTTCTATTACAGGCAACACCTGGTATATGTAGGTACAATGATTAACACAAAAATGTGTAATTAGTAGTATCCGACCGAAAATGGATATTCAGGCGAAAACATAAAAGAAAATTAAACTTCAGTTCCATCACATTTTCGAGCGAAAGCGAAAATGATCTACCATATATACATATATAGGTATACCATAAAAATATTAATCGAAATCGGCTAAATAGAACCCCGACCGGATCTAATATACTTCGAAGTTATATTCCAATGCTGCCCGAAATTGTTTATATTTAAGGGCAAATAAAACAAATTGGGCAAGTGCGAGTCCGACTGGCGCATCTTTCCGTACCATAATCTATAACAAGTTTGTTGTGTGGGAGCCCCCCTTAAATATTTATTTTATTTTATTTTTAGTATTTGTATTATGGTGGCAATAGAAATACATCATCTGTGAAAATTTCAACTGTCTAGCTATCACCGTTCTTGAGATACAGCCTGGTGACAGACGGACGGACGGACAGCGAAGTCTCAGTAATAGGGTCCCGTTTTTACCCTTTGGGTGCGGAACCCTAAAAACCGCCCAAGTGCGTTACGTTTTAGTATATGGCACGATGTAGGCTGAAGGACGCGAGCTAAGTGCGGACTTCTGACTTTCGGTTTGGCCGAAACTTCGGCTAGTTTATGGCCGATAACGAAAATATGGCTGAATCATGATTTTTTGGTGGAAAATCGTCGAAAACGAAAATTCAGTCGGTTACTAGTAATACGGTATAAAAAACCACCCAAGTGCAAGTCTGACTCGCGCACCGAGGGTTCCGTACAAACACTTTCCATCCTTATGTGGTTAAGTTAAGTTTGCACCTAGTATGTATAGCGCTCCATACAGATGAGGTGCAAAGTTAACGCAACCAATCCCGTTTGTTGTATGGGAGCCCCCCTTAAATATTAATTTTATTTTATTTTTAGTATTTGTTGTTATACCGGCAATAGAAATACATCATCTGTGAAAATTTCAACTGTCTAGCTATCACCGTTCTTGAGATACAGCCTGGTGACAGACGGACGGACTTACAGCGAAGTCTCAGTAATAGGGTCCCGTTTTTACCCTTTGGGTGCGGAACCTTAAAAACCGCCCAAGTGCTAGTCTGACTCGCGCACCGAGGGTTCCAACAAACACTTATCCCATCTTAACTGGTCGCTTAAGTTTGCACCAGTGATTTGCACATTAGGTGAAACCGATCAAGTTTGTTTCAACTGTCTAACTATCACGGTTCATGAGATATATCCTGGTGTTAGACGGACAAACTGACAGACGGACAGTGGAGTCTTAGTAATAGGGACCCATTTATACCCTTTGGGTATGGAACCCTCCAAATGATCATCATCATCCGTAAATCATTATAGTAATAGTAATATTAAATCTTTAAATTATGATAATATATATTTATTAAGTACTATTATAATAATGTTTAATTACCTATTTGGTGCTCAGTAAATAAAATTCGTTAAAGCTATAAAAAGTGAGTTCGATAAGCCAGCTTTTAAGGCGCGACTTAAAGCTGGTCAGCGGCGGCGCATCCGTGATGTGTGCAGGCAGTGAGTGAGTTTGCTCAGCGTTGCCAGAGCTACGGAAAAATCCATAGGTCTACGGAATTTAAGCTTTGTGCCCAGACCTAAAGCAATTATAGGAGCATGCAGGCAGACTGCTTTTATTTATCACCAAAACATGATATAAACGAAATGGAATGTACTTTTTCTGCAAATAATCCATTGTAATCCTGGCTGCAACATCCGCAGACTAATCAAACGATCTGAGTTTCATTACACACAGTTTACTCAGTGATCTGTTTCGTTAATTTCATTTTTTTTATACTAGCTCAAAACGATGAATATACTACGGACAAGGTATTCAAAAATATTAGATTTTTATTGCCTTTTCACCTACGTCTTTGCTAAAGTTACCAATTTTTAATAACATTTTAAGCTGACTGAAGTCATAGTTTTGAAGCATAACATTTTAAGCTGACTTAAGTTATAGTCATTGCAACATTGGAAAAAATCTGTAAAAATACGGATTTTTCAAACGACGATCTAGGGAATTATACAGATTTTTTTGTCTCACCCTACAGATTTTCATAAATGTCATCTGGCTAAACTGAGTTTGCCTGACGAATTTCACAATCGTATGCTATCAGTTTGCTTGCAACTGGCGACCGTAGTCACATGTTCGCAAGGTCACGAACCTAATGTTATCTATATTATCCTCTTAGTTCATCAACATCCCGAGAAAGTGTAACTCACGGAAGTTTGCTTTGGAGAATCCCCGTACTTATTAATAACAGTGTATGCTGGGAATTTTTGAAACTCTTTTGAAAGGATGCTTTCATTCATAATGCGCATATAATGTTTAAATACAACTGTTTTCCCTAATAAGACTAACTGTATAAAACTACAGGCGAAGTGCGTGCTAAGCAAGTTTCGTCGGAGTGTTTGCGCCGAACGGATATAATGGAGTTCTTTACTGCATTTTGCTTGGTAAATATGATGCTTTATCACTCATACTATACTTATCGTATATACCTATCTTATTTTTATAAATGATAGTTGCCTGATTAATATTTTTTAATACTATTACAATAAAAAATTGGGCAAGTGCGAGTCCGACTCGCGCATGAAGAGTTCCGTTAATCTAAAACAAGTTATATGGGAGCCCCCCTTAAATATTCTATAACAAGGTTGGTCTATGGGAGCCCCCCTTTAATATTTATTTTATTTTATTTTTAGTATTTGTTGTTATAGCGGCAATAGAAATACATCATCTGTAAAAAAAAAACAGGTCAAGTGCGAGTCGGACTCGCGCACCGAGGGTTCCGTACTAACACTTTTCATCCTTAAGTGGTTAAGTTAAGTTTGCACCTGGTATGTATAGCACCCCATACAAATGAGGTGCAAAGTTAACGCAACCAACCCGTTTGTTGTATGGGAGCGGGTTACTAATGTGTTGCACAAAATTTATTGGCATATTTTCGTTTCGCATAGCAACCATTGGCACAATCATCATTTCGCACAATTGCTTTTTGCCTAAATTTCTTGGCATACTATTATTTCGCACACGTTTCATTGGCAGAATAGTACATTGGCATAATGTTGATTAGAACAATACTCCTATGGTCGAATAATTGTGTCGCCGAAATTTATATGGCATAATATTGCGTTTGCATGATTATTTTAATACACCGAAAAATTAAAAGTCCGACTCAATATTAATCCAAAA
Organism: Apotomis capreana; assembly: GCA_947623375.1. Lineage (NCBI taxonomy): Eukaryota > Metazoa > Arthropoda > Insecta > Lepidoptera > Tortricidae > Apotomis > Apotomis capreana. The sequence goes on from OX392505.1 coordinate 23,827,617, forward strand.
CATCAAAATACCTACCTAATCTAAGCAAAGTCGGACCTGCGCGGCTCGCTCGCTTCGCTCGCTCGTTAGGGTCATAGTTCAAACTAACACTCCTCCTCGCTTCGCTCGTCGTCGTACCTAACCTAAGCCAAGTTGGATCTGCCTTAAGGTGAAATAGGTAATGTTAGAAATAGTAAGCCAAGCCGGACCTGCGCGGCTCGCTCGCTTCGCTCGCTCGTTAGGGTCGCAGTTCAACCTAACACTCCTCCTCGCTTCGCTCGTCGTCGTACCTAACCTAAACCAAGTCGGATCTGCCTTAAAGTGAAATTGGTAATGTTAGGAATCGTAAGCCAAGTCGGACCTGCGCGGCTCGCTTGCTCGTTAGGGTCGCAGTTCAACCTAACACTCCTCCTCGCTTCGCTCGTCGTCGTACCTAACCTAAGCCAAGTCGGACCTGCCTTGCTTACCTGCCTTGCCTTTGTTTCTGTGAGGGACGCCGTTTCAACCTAACCTAACCTAGTTTTCTGGCAGCGATTCGGTTCTGTGGGTATGCTATGGTACAAATGGTACAATTATGCCGCAATAAATTTGGCGGAACTTATAATGTGCAACATAAAATTCTGTCAAATAAAAGTTGGCGATATTAGTATTCTGCTATTCAAATTTGTGCCAAATAAATATTGTGCGACGTAACAATTGTGGTAAGTATATAATTATGCGATAGTATCATTCGGCTGAAAATGATTGTGCGAAAACGATTATGCGAAGTGTATTTCGGACAATAGAGATTGTGCAAGATAAGGGGTACCCTATGGGAGCCCCTCTTAAATATTTATTTTATTTTATTTTTAGTATTTGTTAATATAGCGGCAATAGAAATACATCATCTGTGAACATTTCAACTGTCTAGCTATCACCCTTCTTGAGATACAGCCTGGTGATAGACGGACGGACGGACGGACGGACAGCGAAGTCTCAGTAATAGGGTCCCGTTTTTACCCTTTGGGTACGGAACCCTAAAAATTCCAACTGTCTAGATATCACCGTTCTTGAGATACAGCCTGGTAACAGACGGACGGACAGACGGACGGACAGACGGACGGACAGCGAAGTCTCAGTAATAGGGTCCCGTTTTTATCCTTTGGGTACGGAACCCTAAAACAAATGTTAACAGGATCAATACCTTATAGCACAATTGTATTAAGTTTTCGGAAAAATTCGTTGCACTTTGGATGTTAGTGCACAACTATGTGGTTTAAATTATATTGGCAAAAAAATTGTGATAAGTACGAGTGTGAACTAAGGTATCGGTCATACTTACAAAATACATTTCAAATTAGATTTTGTTTTGTATTTCACTTGCCATTTATTTCTCTTTTATGTTTTCTATAATTAAAAACAAAACCACAGACAAAACTGATATATTCATAAATTTTTAATTACATTATTCGAACGGAAACGGAAAAAATTTAAGCAAACATTGTTTATGTGTATTCAAAATATGGTGGCTATTTTTCCTCAATGTTAACGGTTAATTATAACGGTTTCAAATCAAGGTCTTGATTTATTTTATCAGAGGATTTTACCGAATGAGTATTTTTTCCCATTCCAGTAGGAAAACGAAGTTAGGAAACTAGAAACAACATACAAAATGAACTTACATACAAAAAATAACGACTTTCAGGTAATTATCTAAATTCAACAGGGATCTTTACCGGTATTCATTCAAATTCAAATATTTTTCTAATTTCAGGTTGTATTTCAAACGTAACTAAATTGACTTTAGGTATTTATATATTATAGACCTTTTAGTAGAGTTGCTAAGCCGTGAAATTGTGCGCATCGGGTTACAAGCATGAAATTTTATTTATTTTATTTATTTATTCTTTACATCAACACTAACAGATAAACCTTACATGCTAATTCTTAATTAAAACAAATCATATTACATTCGTTATAACTATTTTTAATACAGTAGATATTATTATTTACAAAGTAAAGATTTCTACCACACATAGAGCGTTCCGCGGTGATTATTTTCAGAGATGTGGAGGGAAGTCAGATTCGTCCCCTGCGTGGCGGAAGAGCGGGGTGAATAGGACTGAGTACTGCTCTTTTTTTTTTTTTTTATTACTGATCAGTTAAGGCTATTTAGGCCTTGTGCGGCATCTTTTTCGTATAAAACAGATATCAGCAATTTATTTTGTATGCTATTTAAAAATAGTTTGGTATAAAAAATTGGGTGTATTGCCAAAAAGGTAAAAATCACAACAAGTCTTTTTTATTCCGAACGATAAATTAGTTATATATCCTGAATATTTACAATTTAAAAAATATCACTAAATAGGAAATTTAATCTTGTTTTTAAAGTGTATACATATTGGGCACATCTGATACAAAAAGTAACTTGAAAAAATTGTTGATGTTAGCCTGCTTGCTCTAGTACATTTTGCTAAGTCGCGAAATTGTGTGCATCGGGATACAACCACGAAATTTCTACCACAGATAGAGTATTCTGCGGTGATTATTTTCAGATGTGGAAGAAAGTCAGATTCGCCGCTAGTAGGGTTTGTGTGGTATCGTTTTCGTGTGAAACAGATATCAGCAATTCATTTTTATGTTATTTTTGTATAGTTTTATATAAAAATATGGCCGAAAAGGTAAAAATCTCAACAAGTTTTTATATTTAGTGAGGTAAATTAGATAAATTTCGTTAACATTTTCAAATTATTATGTCCTTTATTTATTTTAATTCTTAGGCTAGGTTTTTACAATATCTGTATATAAAAAGTAAAATACAATAAAGAAATTACAAAATATATAAACATATTATTTATATAAATATATAAATTATTATTATTATTATTTAAATACATATTTAAGTATATATTAATTTATATAAGCATATACTCGATATTTTCGTCAAGTACCCATAACACAAGCCTTCTTGAGTTTAATTTGGGACTAGATCGATTTGTGTGAGGTTGTCTGATATTGATTTATTTATTTTCTTTTATTTATTTATATTCAAATCTAAAAAATAAACATTGCTTTTTATTCGTACGAAGTTCTTAGGTATTAAAATTGATACTAAAACATCCATTATAAAAACAACTTATTCTAAAAGAGGTAATTAAATTTATCAGCGGGTGTTATCAATCCATTAAGTTTAACCAGTGGTATGCCCAGCAGGATTCCCCACTGATAACGTAACGCAAAACACAGGAATTCCGGTTTGTTCGCTAATTTTCACAAAAACATTTTTTCATAGCAGTGAATTTTATTATTCGTCTTTCTTCATGTAGCGATTTTTCATGAAGCGTTTTATAATGATCGCGTTTATTTTTTTCGCTTATTTTACCAGTAGATTATTTTATTATTCGCAAATATTATCAGTATAAAAAGAGTATAATATAGTGCGGTTTAATAGATATTTTACTCGAAAACATAATTCTAATAAATCGTTACCTCCTGTCGTGTCCACATTATTTCACATTAATAGGTACTATAGGTAGGTACTATATGTGATGTGAAAATTCGCTACTATGAAAAAATGATTAAGTGAAAATTATTGAACAAATCGGAATTACAAATAAGAAAAGTAATCTACGTTGGAATAATTTTGTTATTTAGACCCTGACTTTGACCTGGGTATGTCTAGTTCTTAGTCATACCATTTTAGCATTTTACTGTTTACAGTCGAGTTCATAAAATAACCTAAATTAAACATTTAAAACACCCACGACCCGACGAGTGATATATAGAGAATGCTACTGAACATAATTACAAAATTTGGAATGGGCTAGTAGACCCAGTTTTGAAATATATTTCAAATGGTTAATAATGATCTTACTAGCTCTAAAAAAAATTTCTTGTATTTTTGTGAAATCTAAAAAGCTACATTTTATCAATTGAAAATTAGAAATTTCATGAACAGTTAAAACGCCGTCCGCTATTTTTACCTTTTGCTAATCTGTGGCGTGACGTAGAATTACCTGTAAATATTCGAAATTCGACCGTCGTATAGTGTCATTTCGCTCACTCTAGACAGTAGACATTTTTACAGATGATGTATTTTTGTTGCCGCTATAACAAAAAATAGTTAAAACAGAATAAAACAAATAATTATTTAAGTGCGGCTCCCATACTAAGAACGTTTTTGCCGTTTTTTTCGAACTGTCACTAGGCTGTATTTCTGTTGCCGCTATGACAACAAAGAAACCAAAACCAAAGTTATAAAAATAATGTAGTTGTATGGAAACCTCGGTGCGCGAGTCCAACTCGCACTTGCCCGGTTTTTATGAGTTGTGAGTTCTCATGCTACGTTTACACGCTTGCCAAGCCTCGGCAAGCCCACAGGACGCAGTTATATGTTAGAGTGAGCACGATGTAGTTCCGTCTCACTTTGACATATGACTGCGTCCTGCACGGTTGCCGAGGCTTGGCATTGCGTGTACCTAAATGTAGTATCAGATCGGGATTCCAGATTGGGTGAAAACTGGGAGGTTCTTAAATACTTATCTGAATCGCGTTATAGCGAGCGAGCCGGGTATAACTATAAAACGAGAATCTCATTCTGTCAGCTCATGCATTGCGCTTTCAGTTTTAATTTGCAACGAAAATCTTTATATTTCCAGATTTCTATGCTTCTTGCCGACACCATAAACACCGCAGTACAACAAGAAAGCCACTCTGGTAAGGATCAAATTATAAAATACAATTTTTTGGGGTTCCGTAATCAAAGGGTAAAAAACGGAACCCTATAACTAAGACCCCACTGTCTGTCTGTCGGTCTGTCACCAGGCTGTATCTCATGAACCGTCATATATAGACAGTTGAAATTTTCACAGATGGCCCTGTTCTAAGTAGTAACACTGATAATATGTTAAGAAACATATTACAATACATAAACGGGTTTGTATTTTAATATGTCTGAGACTCCCGGTAGTTTTCTATGTTAAGAAACATAATTTGGTCATTGAGAAAAATGTCTAAAACAATTAGTATTTTTGAACCGATAAGGAGCCTTTGTAGCCTAGTGGTTAGGGCATGCGACTTTCAAATTTCAATCCGGAGGTCGCGCGTTCGAACCCGGCCCGTACCAATGAGTTTTTCGGAACTTATGTACGGAATGTCATTTGATATTTAGCACTCGCTTTTCGGTGAAGGAAAACATCGTGAGGAAACCACCTAAGCCCAATAAGGCCTAGTTTCCCCTCTGGGTTGGAAGGTCAGATGGCAGTCGCTTGCGTAAAAACTAGTGCCTACGCCACATCTTGGGATTTAGGTAGTTAGCCGACCCCGATTGAGAATTCATTCTCTACAAAGATATGGGACAAAGGCTAGGAGGATGATGATGAACCGATAAGGAGCCTTCATATATTTTTTATTATTTCTCTTTTAAAGTAATCGCAATCAGTCCTATTTATTTTTTGTAAAGATTTCAGCATCACTGTGCCTCCCGAGTGTGTGGGAAAAGAATTATGCTTAACAAGACCAATCGACTACCCAGCTGAGGAAATCGACCAATTGGCTAGACGTATGGTTAGTATTCACTATTTCTTATTCGCTACGTGTGCGTAGGATAGAGTAATTTATAAATTACACTGTTTGAGAAAGATAATTGTCTTAGGCTGTCTCAATACTGTCGAAAGACAAAATTCTATTAACTTCATGAACTCGTAAACGACCGCAGCTTATTTTGGGATAAAAATAATTATTACCAACTACACATGGACTGTCAAAATTACCAAGTTGTTTGGTATACTTAGTAGGACGAAAAACGTGTCAGGTTCCTCGAACCCCTTCAATTACGTAGGGACATTTGGTCGCTGAGCGTTTTCTATCGCCTTTGCCATGGTGAGTGCTCTGAAATAGTACATTACATCAGAGGCCGGGAAAATGAGGATTTCCGGCCAAGTAGGTATATACGGCCGAGCGAGCGTGCGAGCGAGGCCGGATAGTGATACGAGGCCGGGAATCCGTTTTCACGACGAGGCATGTATAGTGCTTTTCTCAAACATACAATGAAATAAAAAATATACTTCAAAGAATAACACTTAATATTGTTTGTCCGATATTTTCCGAATTTGACCGAATTTTAAAAATCCGATTTCAGATTCTGACTCAGGAGCCCCAAAAACCCCCGGATACCGAATTTCAGCCTCCTAGGACCAATTTGAAATTTTCTCCATACAAATCGTTTTTTTTTTCGACATTTTCCGAATTTGACCGAATTTTCGGACAAGATTTCAGATTCATATTTTTGAGCCCCGAGAGCCCCCCGATACCGAATTTGACCGAATTTAAAAAATCCGATTTCAGATTCTGACTCAGGAGCCCCAAAAATCCCCGGATACCGAATTTCAGCCTCCTAGGACCAATTTGAAATTTTCTCCATACAAATCGTTTTTTTTTCGACATTTTCCGAATTTGACCGAATTTTCGGACAAGATTTCAGATTCATATTTTTGAGCCCCGAGAGCCCCCGAATCCGAATATGACCGAATTTTAAAAATCCCATTTCAGATTCTGACTCAGGAGCCCCAAAAACCCCCGGATACCGAATTTCAGCCACCTAGGACCAATTTGAAATTTTCTCCATACAAATCGTTTTTTTTTTCGATATTTTCCGAATTTGACCGAATTTTCGGACAAGATTTCAGATTCATATTTTTGAGCCCCGAGAGCCCCCCGATACCGAATTTGACCGAATTTAAAAAAACCGATTTCAGATTCTGACTCAGGAGCCCCAAAAACCCCCGGATACCGAATTTCAGCCTCCTGACCAATTTGAAATTTTCTCCATAGAAATCGTTTTTTTTCGACATTTTCCGAATTTGACCGAATTTTCGGACAAGATTTCAGATTCATATTATTGAGCCCCGAGAGCCCCCCGATACCGAGTTTTAGCCGCCTAGCACCAATTTGAAATTTTGAAAAAAAAAAGTCGCCATCTTGAATTTTTTTTTCCACAAAGTGTCTAACAACCAACCTTTAAAAACAAAACCTGCTTTTTGTCAAACCAGCCAGCTGTGTGAATGACCTTGTTGTTGAAACCAAAAAAAAGTTACTTTGCAGGCCTAGGCCTGAAAAGCAGTATGAAATCCCTTTACAGTCCTCTCGAGTTGTTGCGCCCAAAAACCGATACTTCCGAGTCTATTATAAGGAACGCAAAGACAATATTTCATTGCATGTTTGAGAAAAGTTATTTTCTCTTATTCCACGTTCCCCTTTCCGTCATAGAATCACACGTATCGGTTTGCAATGTCCTCGCTTCACCGTGGAGAATATTCCCACTCGTATCAAGAAGTTTGGCAATATCCTCATCTGCCGAACCATTAAAATATGAAAGTCTTTGCCGGCTCTTGTGTTTCCTCCTTCTTATAACATGGGACCCTTCAAACGAGGCGTGAAGAAGCATCTCTCGGGCTAGCATGGCAGTATCAACTGACATGGCACCGTTGGTTTCTTGTCAGTTACCATTGTGACTTAAGCTCCTCTTTTTGCTTACCATCAGGCAAAGTGGAGCCACAAGTGCTAGGTTATAATAGGTTAATAGTTGGGTATAAGAGTTAATATTTCGATAGTGTATTAAGCTGTTTACACTCACATGAAATTGTTGGGAAAGGCCCACAGGTGATAAAGTTACCGCGGCTGTACCGGTAGCATCAGTCCCTGATGAAGAGCTCCATACGAGTTCGAAACATGGCGCGCTGTTTCTGACAATTTCACGTAGTGTCAACAGCTTAATACAAATTAAATATAATCTCACGTACGTCTATAAGTCTGAATATTTCGTGCTTCACTCTGTTTTAGGCAAGAAGAACGCGAAGACAAACTATCTCAGTCCAAGAACCAGTTTATAAAACAGATAATGATAACTGTGTTGAAAATCGAAAGGTAATACAACTCGTCGGAAACCTCCCAGGAATGCGATGCCAATAAGCAAGCAAGCTGCAGAAGCGCTTTTACAGCCTTTGTTCAGCTTAAATGAGCAGTATAAGTGCCAAAACACAATTTCAAGACACGACATCGCATCGTCGTACTTACAACGCGACATCGTGCCACGATGCGACGTCGTGAGATTGTAAAATGAATTTTAATATTGCATCTTGTCACATTAAGATAAAATTCATTTTGGATTTTTGCTTTTCCACGACACGTCGTATGACGATGCGATGTCGTGTCTTGTAATTGTGTTTTTGCCCTAAGGGCTGTGTAAGCGCTTCTGCAGCTTGTTTGCCACTTAGGTACCTATATTGAAACATTTGTACGTTAGAAAATAATGAGGTTTATTCATTTTCAGAATATTCAACCGTTTTTGATCTTCCACAACTCCACGCAGCACCTAGTCATTCAATCCCAGTTTCTTACCCAAGTTATTCCCGCAGTAACCTGCAGGTAATTCTAAACATATATTGTATAATATAATTTGCCATTTACACCGTGAAAAATTGAAAAATATTTCAAAGTTTATTTTGGATTTTAAAATGTTCAAAAAATATTTGGATTATTATTTGTTTTATGACATATTGAGCTAATTTCATTCATATAACTACAGTATAATGTAGAATTTAACATCAGCCGTCATCCCTATTGTTTATTTCTTTCCAGGACCGAGCTCTCACCATGCTTCCAATCCTTGGACTTATCCAGTACACACTACTGCCACACTAAACATTCCTCATGGTCCTTAGCTGTCTACAATTTCAAGCAGAAGAAAGTTGAGAACTATGAAACAAGGATTCCAGTCGATTGCGTGTGCCGGGTGGATTGATAAAGATCATATAGAAAGGAGAAATAAAGAAGACAACTGCACTCGAATGCCGATACTAACGGTTGACATTAAAATGACTTCACTTGGAATCGCGGCCCTGTTTAATCTCCAATCAATCATACAAGAAGGTTGCCTGATGCTTTACCAAGTTGCGATTCGCGATCCACCGACCTATCATCGTGGACGGTTTTGAGATTCATAATATTGGTGAATCTGTATTTTTTTCCAACAATTGCCATTTCTTATTTGTTAATTTTTTTAATGTTTTTATCTAGATTAATATGAAACAAGATCCTTATTGCACATGCCAGAGCATGTAGACACAAAAATAAAACACATTTTAACACATAAATAGGGTGAGCCTGTAGGTGAACCGTTTATTTCACACAAAACTGGGGAAGAGCTGTATCTAATAACAGCAATATATCATAACTTATGTATAAAATACCAAATTATGATAAGGCTGTAGCTTTAATATCTATATTTTAAATGAGACCGAATGACCCAATACAGTTTTCTTATCACTTTAAGTCGGAGTAGTTAGGTGAAATATTGATTCAAGCATTTCAAGCTATTTTTTTACCTGTTTTGTTATTTTTCTGAAGGTTGTCTGGGGTGAGATATCCTTTTAGCTATAATACCTGACATCTACCTCTACTTGTAATGTTCTTTGTATATTTCTTTTGTTTGTTTTGTGAAACATGCATACAGAGTTTAATTGTATTGTAGTGTAAGTATATGGTTTCATAATATGCATGGTATTCATAAACAGATGATTCAAGAGGACTTTCCTAATAGATAGTGGCGTTTCACTGAGAAATGTGGCGCCTACATAGAAAATTCCATGTCCGAACATACATTTTCTAGGATGTTTAATGTATACATCTGTTTAAGAAACTAACGCCATCTACGGATCTTTCTAAAAGTCTCTTGGGATCACTGGGTGGCATTTAGACCTTTTTTGGCGTTGCATAAACCGACATGCTAACATTGCATCTCTGAGTAATTTGCTATGGAAAATCAGTAGGCACTTGAAAGATAATTTTAATTATAATATTATTATTACAAATAATGCTAATATAGTACGTAATATAATTTGTTAAATAAATTTTCAATAAATCAAAGTTATGTTTATAACTATTTCTTCTTTATTTCATTTTATAAAACAAAAAACTTACTAAACGAATTATTGGCAAGCTCACATACGCAATCAATTTTTACATTAACGAGTACTTGATCGTCTCGTTTGCTTTCGTCCTGATCAAGTCACGAAAAGCAAATTTAATCTAACAGACATTTTTTGGTCCTTCAGAAACGTAAACGTACTTACACTGAAGGACTTACACAGAAGTATCCAACTTGATACATGATGCACCCAAAACGAACACCCAATTCACCCAAGACGAAAAGCAGTTTTAGTCGAACACGGGTACCTACTGTGTTGAATAGACAGTTTCTGGTCCTTTAGTGAATACCTACACTGAAGGACTTACACGGAAGTATGATAGACGATGCACACATGATGATGATGCATCAAGTTACGAAAAGCAGTTTTAGTTTCTAGTCCTTCAGTGTATACTTACATTGAAAAACCAGAAACTCTTTCTGTTTTCTTTCATTTTCTTTCAGGGGTGCATCATGTATCGAGTTGGATACTTCCAAGAAAGAAAATTAAAGAAAGATAATTGTCTAATTATATAAAGATGAACGTTTTGATGTGGGCTTTGAACGTTAGAACGTTTTGAGTGTTATGTTTAAGATGTTCCTTCCTTTCCTTCACTTGCCAGAATTTCATATGCCCGAATTTCGTCTGCCATAATATTCAATAGTCTGAAACTTGTTTCTCATAATTATGTTTCCCATAATCATTATTTACCATATTAATCCTATACCGGAATCTTTGTTTCCCATAATATTAATTCCAATAATCACATTTTCCATGAAATAAAATGAAATGAAATGAAATGAAATGAAATGATTTATTTAATGCATGTGGGAAATCGGGTAACATTTGCAGTCATCATTGCTTAATACATCGTATCACGAAACCCTACCTTTTCAGGCGTACATACATTTTAGAATAATAATATAGAAACAACGAAAACAATTAATTTAAATGTCAGTACAAGAATGTGCAATGCAAAATAATATCATAATTTTAATAAAATACATAATAGGTCAAATAACGTCATCCAAATAATCCTTAACACTATAGTAACATTTATGTACCAGCCATGTCTTAACATATTTTTTGAACAGATGTATATTTTGACATTTAAATTTGTCAGGCAATTTATTATAAATTATAATGCACATGCTGTATGCGTTTCTGGAGGTTAATGCTTATTTTGAAGCAGGCGTATATAGTTTATGTTTATATTGCGATCGAACATTACGTGTGCGTACCTGCTGCAATTCTATAAATTGATTTTTGTATTTGTGTACAAATACAGACACCTCCAGAATATACAAGCATGGCACGGTGAGTATAGAGTTGTCTATAAAGTGCGGACGACAGGAATCTCGCCTCTTAATGCCAAATATTGCTCTGATGCAACGTTTTTGTACAATAAAAATGTTGTCTCTATCTGTGGAATTTCCCCATAAAACTAATCCATATCGAAGAGTCGAATCAACATAACCATTATACGCAGTCAAAGCGGCTTGCAAGGAGACAGTTTGTTTTATTCTTCTCAATGCGTATACGAAACTATTTATTTTAGAACACACACTATCTACCTGTTTTTGCCAGTTGCAATGAGAGTCTATGATTATTCCTAAAAACCTAGTATGTTGCACTTCTTCAATAGGATCGTTTTCAAAATGTATATTTAATTTTTGTGAGTGGCCTCGGCTAGTATGGAATTGTATATAATTAGTTTTACTTAAATTTACTTTTAAATTGTTGACCTTAAGCCATTCTATAGTTTGAGATAATGTCCGTTCAATATCAGAATTATATGTATCTAAATCTTTACATCTTACAATAATTGAGGTGTCGTCCGCGAATAAAATACATTCATGAGACAGATAGTTAGGCAGGTCGTTTATATACAATAAGAATAGCAACGGTCCCAAAATGCTACCCTGAGGTACTCCGTATTTGTTAACCATATATGAAGATCTATATGACATAAGAATCCTAGATTTTGCACAGTATTTTATAGTCTCCACACATTGCGATCGATTGTCAAGATATGACTTTATCCATTCAAGGGCGGGTCCTCTTATACCATATTTATATAATTTTGACACCAATCGCCTATGGTTAACAAAATCGAACGCTTTACTCATGTCCATGAATAAAACCGACACTGGTATCCGATTTTCTACTGCATTTAGTATGCTCTTCATTAACTTAAATGCTGCCAGGGATGTACATCTAGATTTCCGAAAGCCATGTTGTTCTTCATTTAATACTTTCTTATTTTCTAAAAACTTTATTAGCCTATTGTACATTACTTTTTCGTATACTTTTGAAAAGATAGGTATCAAAGTTATGGGTCTATAATTTCCCATTTCTGATTTATCTCCCTTTTTAAATAAAGATTGTAATCCATAATTATCACATGCTATAATTTTATATGCCATCCAAATGGAACATAGGTCGAAAACCGAAATCTGTAGGTTAGGTTAGGTTTGTTTTATGACCCCGTATAGCGGACCGAGCGAAGCGAGCGGAGCGTTAACACCAATCTAACTTAGTTTTAGAAGAACTGCTACCAAATAGTCAGAATGTTTGCTTCAAAATACAAATCCTAACCTAATTTACAGTTTTAGAAGAACTACGATAAAAGGACGTACGACATTCGACCAGAACCGAAAACTTTAGGTTAGATTTGTATTGTGACCATATAGTCATAGTAGGTATACGTGGTCACAATATATACCTAGTCAAAATGCTTATACTTTATCACACGGTGAAAGGAAGATACAGAAGGAGACAACCCAGCACTGCAGTGGAGTTAAACCTCACTGACGACGATCCACTCTTCACACAAGTGGAACTGGATATGGCCGTCAAAAGTATGAACCCGAAAAAGGCACCTGGGTCGGACGGACTTACTGCGTACATTTGCAGAAGCCATACATGGAGAAGTATTTTTGTGTCTAGCGAATTCCTGCCTTACGGTAGCCTACTTCCTCCCCAAAGCCTGGAAGTCAGCATATGTATGCATCCTGCGGAAACCCGGCAAGGAGAGGACTACACTCATCCCAAATCGTACCGACCGATTGGTCTTTTGTCGGTACTGGGGAAAATCCTGGAAAAGATGCTAGTAAACAGAAAGTGGCACATCCTCCTGGCCCTGAAGGAACATCAGTATGGGTTTATGCCGCAGAAGTCGACGGAAGATGCCCTCTATGACTTGATGAGACACATAAGAACAGAAGTAGAAACGAAGAAACGCATCGTACTACTAGTCGCACTTGATATTGAGGGAGCTTTCAACAACGCCTGGTGGCCCAAATTGAAAACCCAACTGGCAAAGAAACTCTGACCGAGGAACCTTTATCACACGGTAGGACTTACTTGGAAGTTCGTGTGATAAAGGTACACTACGCGGGCGAGGTCAGCGAAAAGCCTACCACAAAGGGATGTGTCCAAGGTTCTATAGGAGGTCCAATTTTCTGGAATATAATTCTAAACGACCTCTTACAGCTACTTAACGACCTAGAAGCCCACTGTCAGGCGTTCGCGGACGAAGTCACCTTTGTGTTCTTTGGAAGCGACTCAGGAGTCATAAAAGCACAAGCCGAACGGACACTTCAAAAATTGGTTGAATGGGGTACCCAGAATAAGCTGTAGGGACAAAATTCGATGACCATGCATACGCTGACGTAGGGCAGGTATGCATGGGTTGCGGAGCGCGGTCCCGCCAGTGCGCCTTGCCCCCCGGTACAGTTAACTTGTGTGTTCTAAGACAATAAATTGAGTAAACCATTAGTTGACCTTCATATTTACCTCCCGGTAGTAATATTCCCTAAAAGCTAAACTTCGCTGCTCATAAGACCGGAGCCATTATCATAACGAGGAAGCTTAAATGGGACCCTATTAAGATCTTAATGGCTGGAACCGAAGTAGAGCTCGTCGACGAAATCAAACTCTTGGGACTCACTATTGACCGAAAACTAACCTTCAAAGCACATGTAGCTAAAACGAGCCAAAAAGCAACGGATATCTACAGACAGTTGTGGTGTGTGGCAAGGGTGTCATGGGATCTCAACGGTAAGATAGTGAAAACCATCTACACGGCGGTGATAGAGCCAATCGTCCTGTATGCAGCGAGTGCCTGGTAACAGAACATAGGTCGAAAATCGAAATCTGTAGGTTAGGTTAGGTTTGTTTTATGACCCCGTATAGCGGAGCGTCAAAAAAAAACCCAATCTAACCTAGTTAAAGAAGAACTGCTACCAAATAGAACATGGATCTAAAACCAAAAACTTAGGTTAGGTTAGGTTTGTGTTGTGACCCGTATAGCGGAGCGTCAGAAAGTTTGCTTCGAAATACAAATCCTAACCTAATTTACAGTTTTAGAAGTACTACGATAAAAGGACGTACGACATTTAGCATGGCGTTTAAATATTCTAACAAACAATATTAATTATGGCACTTAATACTATGAAAAACAATACTTATGGCATTCGTATTATTATGGCATATAATATTCTGGAATACAAGAGTATGTCAAATGACTTTTCTAGGAAACGAAACATTCGGGCAAATTAAATTCGGGTAAGTGAAATTCGAGCAAATCAATATTATTGCATATAAATTTCGGTCAAACAATAGACAACCATGAAGTTCTTCTCCAGGGATTAAGAGACGAATTTGAAACCAGTAATAAATAAAGTTTACCTTCACTACCCATCTATCTTATTGCCCATGGATTTGTGTGCCATTAAGTACATTTCGTGATTTCTCAGATTGCGACTCGGTTTTGGTTGAAAACTGAGAGATTTTTATCTGGATCGCGTAAAAAGGAGACGCCTAGTACACAAAATGGTATAATAATAAGCGCAAAAATGTAATCGGTCCGACACAGAACATTTTCTTCCCATTCAGGCTTTAAAATTTCGGAAAGATTTGTTTGGTTTTGGAGGAGGAAACAGACGAGAACAAAACCGCGATTTGCATAGAAAAATGAGCCGTGGTATTTCCTTTTAAGACCAAGAAGGAATTTGTAGTGATTCACAATGGAAAATTATAATACAATAACAATATTTTAAAATATCCACTGCCAAAATCGACATAATCATAATTAGGTCCGGAGGTTCTACATGCGAACGACATTCTTACTTTTCCTCTTCTGCTTCGTTTCGCTCTTGTCAGAGCGGTCGTGGTCTTCATGTCATGAGGGAGGGTCGAGGGCTGTTTTCACCCGCCTACCGATATCTCGCCATCATGCCCGGTTCCCAGCACTTCTGTCTATTCTAGATTATAGACATCCCAAGATTATCCGAAGCATTTAAAAGTCGTGTGACTCTTTAGACAACCCATTTGATTCGAAGGCCAAAAAATATGAGAGAGTAGGAAATTCCTGGCCGATTGTGGTCATGGAATATACTTATGTTTTGACTTTGGAATCGCAAACGGGTTGCCTAAAAAGTGTTGGCCATCCATGCGTTATTTTTTTAATGTTTTGGATAGGATGAAGTCACGTTTTCTAGGCAATTTGGGCCAGAGAACATGCTTACCAAATTGATCTAACTACAACTGCAACTGGCTTCGATAGATTCATGTTGGTGGATCACCCGTTTCTCCCAGGAAGCCCAAACAGGCCAGGAAAGAGACGTGGGCTCGAATTCCGCTCGAAACAAATATTTTTATAAATTTTTCGCTTAGGTATCTCTGTATAATTTAGACACTATCGGTTCTTGGTCCTCGTCACTCACCACGGAAACCACCACAACGTCAATTGCTTACGTGGATCTGTATTACTTAATACGGTCACAGGAAAGGTAGGTGGTGTCTACGTGGTTATGTGATGCTAAAATACGTCAGAAATGTAAGGAAAACCAGAAATTACAAATGGTTTATATACCCTAGTACCCTCACCACAAAATCATTACAAGTTTTGCAAAAGGACCGAGCGACTGCAGTGCTGGCTTTCAGTTGTAAATAATCGTAGCGAAAAAGAATTGTAACAAAAATGGATACTGCTACATTTTTCACCATCTCGGTAAGATTTTAGGATTTCTACTAAAAGCAGTATCTATGTGATAATGATAATCTATAACTCAAATATTTACATACGTAACATAAATTGAAAGATGTAAAAAACTGTGCCCCGCGGCATGGTCCCGAAGACGCTGACAGTTATATAATGAATGATTGTAGGATTTTCATTTCTGAATCCAAAATTTTGCGAACTAGATGCAACGTTAATACAATCTACTTAATTATAAGTAAACGCCATAATTATATTCGTTTTTATCAATACCACCGAAATTGTATTTGCAATTGTGTTATACTTACTTCTAACATTATTATTGCATTTGCATTAAAATAGGTACAGCAATGAAATGCATAATTTGGGGCCACATAGTTTTTTAGTATTATTTCATTTTAGCTACAGTTTATTTAAATTTTTTGTACCTACCTATTTTATATTTTTTAATTCTGGTTTAAGGTAAGTTCATGATTTGTTACTTACGTTATTTACTTATATTAATGAATTATTAATTTCTCATTTGTTGCAGATGGTTTTCCTGGCGGCATTGACAGTGAATCACGCCTACCCTAGTAAGTACCGTCACTCATTCTCAACTCATAGGGTCAAAACCCAATACACGTTACGTGCCGCGACTGTAGGCGACATCCCACGTCACGACGACGTGCGTGTCAGATAGAATTGTATTTTTCTCTTTAAACGTTATGCTCATTGACGTATTAATTACATGGACACACAATCCGACGGAAAAAATGGCACCCTCCCAACTAATGCAAAATCACAAATCGCATTAGTTGGGCGATCAGTCTCGTTTAGACCATGACACGTGACGGATCTCAAAATGACTTAATTTTCAGTGAAAAATTGCAGAAATAACAGCTATAAAATAAAGAAAAAGGTCGGAATATTCTTTTTTACGCAGATTCTATTGATTAATTAACGAATCCTATGTAAAATCATAGCATATTTTAGATTAGAATTATTAACTTTGTCCCTACAAAATGCACCTCATCACAGAACAAAAATCTAAGGAGTCGCTATAGTTATATATTTTTCGCTAATTAATAAAGGAGTGCAATAAATAATTATCCTCTTTTTTTATTAAAGATTGCCACGCGATCTTAAACAACGTGAAAGATTGAGGTCACGTTTAGTAAGAGACCCACGTCAAGAATAATTTCAGCCAAATAATTCGTCTCTCGTGTGTTCGTTCGGCATAATCATAGGTATATGTTTTTTTTTTATGTTTAATCAAAAGAAGCGTAAAAGTCTTGCACTCAACACAGCTTTAATATCTCAATAAAAACGTAAAAAATGACAATGTATTCAAAAGAAGTGTAAAATGGTTATGTAGTATTTGTAGTAGTAGCTATCTATACATAAAAAGATATACACTGTCTCAGGCGCACGTCACATAGGATGCTGCGTTTAGTTACACGCGAGCCGAGGGCGAGAATGGACGCATGACATTGCTATGTGTGCGGCGGCGAGTGAGCCAGTGTTATGAACATATGCCTTTTACAGGCAGATCCTACAGGTTACATTAATAAATTAATAAAAAAATTGCTCTGTTGTCATTGTTTTATTTTGTCTCAGAGTCTAGACACTGTCAGTTTAAACCTTTGAACGCCAAGAACACCTAAAGACAATGTGTGCTGCCGTGCATACTACGCCACTGACTTTCACGCCACGCCATCAAACTTTAAAGGGTTAAAAATGTTAATATTTTTCACTTGCCTTACTCTCATTTCACATACTAGAACAAGATGAGCTGAGAAATCATAATGTCATTATTACTGATCCCTTCTATGCAGTGTCGGGACCCTTTTATGCAGTTTTTAAATAAAAACGTAACTTAATTTGTTATTATCAATTTACGAGTTTTTTTAGTTCAAACAACAAATATATTTTAATACCTAAATAAAATAATAATGAAAATATTTTTAGTATGTAAAACTATTAAAATCTGCTCCATTCGTGCCATGTTCCAAGTTTGACAAGAGACATGAGTCAGAATACGCTAAAAAAGTTAATTTACACGAAAAATATTTGTGGTAATAAGTACGTAAGCCAATTTGACACTTAAACGTTTGAGTAAAGAGTTATTTTGTACGAAGTAATTATGTTGCTGTAAATTATAAATAAGCGTTATTGGCATCTACTTGAACATGACAGCAGTGCCACTTTCTTCGACAATTTTGTTCGGGTCTGTGGCTCTATTATAAATAATACCTCAATGGTTATGCTATATTAGGAGTTTACCCCGTATGATTTGGCACAGATGTGGGCGGGACAATGGAACCTCACGTTAAAATATCAGTTCATTTCAATTTGACGTGGCATACGAGGAGTAATTGAGTCCAATAATGAAATAAGGCCTTACTTATTTATTTATTTAAACATTTCCCATTCTAAGATCTCCTAATTTATATATTTGTTATATTTTTATAGCTGGACAAGATTGGCCTGAAGAATGTAAAGGAAAATCGTATTGCCACATCAAGCCAGCCTACTACCCGACCGAGACTTTTACGAAGCTATTGGAAGGAATGGTAAGTACAATAATTTCACTACTCGCAATACCTACCTTGTATTAATAAAAAAAATAAGTATAAACTAGTCAAAATCTTATAATTTTGTTTTTCATTTATTTTTGTATTGTTGTAAGAACAACAATATTAGGTACTCCAGAAGATAGTACTGGCCCCTTACGCGGTGACCTAATGATTGGACAAGTGGTCTTACGTTGTGGTGGTGAAGAACCAGCCATGTGGCGTTCTTTCGGAAGACATATTTCAATCAGGCCCATCTTTCACACTACCCTGTGTGGGCTTTCGGCAAGTGCCTAGGGCCTCAAATCTCATGAGAATCCCAATCTGATGTGAGGGCACCGACAAAAAAATATCTATGTATTGACGCCCCTTATAGTGTACACTAGGCCCCCGGCAAACTTAACAACGGCCTTGATTACCATCTGTAGGTATATATTTTTTGGCTGATAATATCTGTTTTTTTCTCAGAAATTAGACTTTGAGCAAAGTGCTGAGATCGGCAACCGTAGCAGTGAAATAGATGTAGCTGATTGCGCCCGCAGGAAACTGGTGAGACATGTTTAGATAATAACCGCAACGATCACTCCATACAAGTCACTGAAATGGCTCTCAGTTCGTTAGTAGTGGAAGAGCCCACCCTTGTAGGCTACGTTTCCACCAGGGATGTGCGAGGATGTGTTTTTGTTAACCAATGGACTTCATTTACTTATCCTCGCTCAGCGCAATTGATTCTATTGGATAACCAATACACATCCCTCACTCTCACTACGCATCCTCGCACTGGTGGAAACGCAGTCTTAGCGGAGCAGAGAAATTGAACCAATCTAGCTGCTTCCTCGTAAAGCCCAAAAGAAGTACATTTGTTTGTGAGGAATCTGATTGGTCCATTTCACATAGCTTTGCTCCGCTCCAGTATACATTTCTTACTAAGCCCGGTTGGATCAGCTGCAGCCACGTTGCAGCTGATGCTGGAGCATCTGAATGGTAGCCAACCGCGTCCGTCCAAGCGTGAAAACCTACCACGACTGGCAATGACAGCCGACAGCAGATCTATGCTCCTAATTCCTTTGACAACTAGTTAAATATGTCCTTAATAACTAGGCCTCGTCAGTAGGAATCGTACTTAACCATCTTTATTTCAGTAGCCACTTTAGTAACCATTTTGATTTAAAATTATGATGTTTTTTATAGATTGTCCAAATTCCGTTCTAAAACTTATAAGACTGACTTTGATAGGACGTTGATTGAGAACTTCAGAAACTAGCAAATTGTATCATGTTTGGAATTAATATAAACCTCCAGGACTTGCTTGGGTATGCTCCGTAACTCGATATTGTAATGTTAAGCAATAGTGTTAGCAGTTGTATGAATAATTATTTTTTGTTTTAGATCGAGAAGCTGTACCTGATCTTAGACGAGAGCGACACGATCCGATTTGTTGCGCAAAACGATGATACATTCAGCTTAACTCTTGAAATCGAGGAGTGCAAGTATGTTACTACATTCATATTAGTTATTAAAGCAGTAACGTCTGCTTACCACCCTAAATCATACAATAAGTAACTGGTTGAAAACTTCAATGGCTGTAGCATCGGTTCAGTAGTTCAATAGGTAGAACGCATGTGTCAGCCTGAAAAGCCGTTGGAAACGCGAGTTCAAACCCTGCCTGTACCATATTTTTTGCTTTATTGTTTACATTTATTAAGTAGTGGTTGTGGAGCTATATGGGCGCTATGAGGCTTTTATTTTATAGTCAAGAGGCCTTTCAGCTAATATGACTTCTCTAAGTATACAATTTTAACTGCACTGACAAACAAGGTCCGTGCTTCTATAGCCAAAATCAAATTGGTTCCTCTTATTAATCGTATTTACTTACTTCATTTCAGAAACCCTGGGCGCTCGACTTCTTCTTCATTGGACGAAAATAAACTGCAAGAACAACGCGTTGACTGCTACGAAACGAGATTACCTTTCATGTTCCCTGTACTCTCAGTTGATGGCACTAAATTGGAATCCGCAGCGCCTAAAGGTGGTCTTCCTTTAAGCTGTTCCGCCAAAGTGATGGCGACGTAGCTGATTTGGACTTATCTTAATTTAAATTAAGTACTTAATTTAAAATACTGTGATAAACATTGTTCAAATTCTGCTTAGCTACTTGGTTAGCTTAGTAGAGTACTGATCTCCGATAAATTTACTCACTTCATAGCCATACAGCGTGGGTATGCTGCCTGCGTCATAGGCACCCTACAGGAGTCATAATTTTAGCGATATTCTTAAATCTTAGTTTTGTTTTTAGTGTTGAATTGAGTGTATTTATAACCCTTTTTTATATTTTCTTATATACTTTGGACTATAATAAATATTACCATTTATCTGTCACTCAGGCAATAATATCTTTTCGTGCGAAACTCAACGCGTCTATTTTCCAGAAATGTTCAACATGACTCCTTTAAGTAGAGTGTATAGTCATATGGCACTTAACGTAATATGCTTACTTATTTACATGAAAAAAAAAACTTTTTGTTTTGTAGCGCCTATTAAGTAGATAGATTAACATAATAAAATTAATAACTTATTTTAGTATTTATAATAAGTACTCCAGAAACTCATCGACGTGTGTATTTTGCCCGTTCTAACCTACGGTGCCCAAAAATGGTCCCTTACTAGTACCAAAAGTCTAAATTGAAGGTTTGCCAACGGGCCATGGAGCGCAGCATTTTAGGGGTGAAAAGGACGGATCGTGTGCGAAACACCACGCTGCGCTCCAAAACACGCATAGCTGACGTAGGCAACAAACATTGCAGCCAGGCTCAAATGGGATTGGGCAAGCCACGTCTGCCGTATGAACCCGGAAAGGTAAGCCAGCATAGCCACCAAGTGGGTGCCCCAAAATGGGCGACGTAGACGTGGCCGGCCCAGACGGAGACGGCGGGATGACATAGATGCATTCCACAGCAACTGGTGGAGGCAGCGTCAGACAGGGACCTGTGGAAATCAAAAAGAGAGGCCTTTGCCCAGCAGTGGGACAGTCCTATCAGCTTAAAAAAAAACTCCATAAAAGCTGACATATAGCTTTTCTGGAGTTTTTTTTTATTACCTAATGATAACGAGTATTAAACCAAGAGACTCGTATTCTCTTTAATTTGATCTAAAATAATTTATTTATGAACAATGTAAGGACGCGACATATTTTATTATTTTTAACATTAAAGGATGAATTCTGCTTTGAATCAGTTGATGCACGATGGATGCATTCCAAGAAAGAATCGAGAAAAAAATGGTATTTAATTATTAGCTACAAACATAGCAATGGTTGAACTTTATGTTATGATATTATAATTATTATGTTTACCGTGTCTAATATTGAGATTCTAAATAAAAATAAACATCCTCAATACGGTTTATTTGGACTATAGTGAAAATAAATTGTTTCATTGAAACCACTAAACACCCATTCAAAAATACACCAAACCAAATAAACTGCCACTATTAACTGTTGATCATTATCATTAACCTAAAGTACAGTAAGTTCAATGAGAGACGTATTGCACTTACTGTACTTTAGGTTCTGCACGGCAGTATACTAGTTTTAATTGGAGAAAGACTAAAAAGAAGACCAAAAAGAGATGTCAATAATTAAATATGTCTCACGAAAGTTTTAATAAGATTAAAAAGAAATGTATTATTTATGCTAATTTAATTTCTTGCTACCTATATTGTTAATAAATATAGAATAATTACAAAATTACAAGGGCCGCAAGGAAAGGTCTAAGGGCTGAAATGCGCAGCGTGTGCAAGCGGTGGCCAACGCTGGTTATAAGATAAGGCAGGTTTTGAGAGGATTGCCATAGTGATTGCTAAGAGCGGGACCAGAATTTATAAGCTTTTGACAGGGGGCCGTTTACATGTAAGAAACTAGAGTTATGCTTGCTAGACCAACAACGCGACGAACCTTTGTGTTCTCTTATGGTTCCTCTGAAGTATCCATGTATGAGACAATCATTGCCGCACAGACTATGATTCCCAAAACTTATAGACTCCATGCATTACGTCACAAGTGTGTAGATAACCATTTCTGCTGTTATTAAGTATAATATGTTAACTTCTACTAATTCAAAGGCATGACGTGATCCAGAGACCAATAGTGGACGGAGGTCAAATTCTCTAAATTAGACAAGCTTCAGACGCTTCTGGGTGTATTAAATCTTAGCCCTTAGCAAAGGCTTAGTGAGGCCATTAGTAGAGCTCCAGGAAGTCCTTAGTGTAAGTTCAGAAGGCCTTTGGTGGAGCCCTTGGTGAGCCCAGACCTTGCACCGAGACGTGCTGGTCCTCATTCGAGGAATGCTGAGGGTGGCACCAAAGGGCGCTTTCTTATACCCACGACTCTTAGTAGGTATGCAAGAGGTTCCTTGCTTGTCGAAAGACTGAATTCACCTCGGGCTTACTGAATATCTAGCAAGCAGGGACTAGTAACCGCAAATAGTGACTAAAACTAAACTATATCCTAAAATTTTGTACACTCATTATTTCTAACATTAATGATATAAAGATTTCATCCTTGGCTGTATCAATGGCTAACTCCTTGAAGGCCTGTGGAGGGTCATGGAGCATGAAGATACCACCTTCTGCTGTCATTGGCCCCACGTTCAGCACTACTCGAACGAGGGCCCTTCACGAATAGGAGAAAGATCCGGGGTTACGAAGAACTCCAACAAAGACCTTCTGGACCTCCACTAAGCACTTTCTAGAACCTCGCTAAAGACCTAAGCTTTCAATGTGTGTGAAAACAATACTAGAAATTCAACGACAATAGTTTTAGCATTTAATACCTCATAGTACACCCTAAAATTTTTCATTAAAATCCGTGACCATGTTACGGCACACACTTTAGACATTTTCATATAGAAGACTATTATAAAATTCTAAAATGGTATAGAGAATCAGTTTTCTATCGAGAGGTCATTATTTCGGGAAAAATCTTAACAGCGCTATGCAGTATTTGTATTGACGCGTGGTGGCTATTGCATAGCGCCACCTGTTGGTAAAAAAATATTAAATTTGTCCGCGCATCAAAAAAAAAATATATCAGAACACCTCACACAAATCGATCTAGTCCCAAATTAAGCTCAAGAAGGCTTGTGTTATGGGTACTAGACGACGATATACATACTTATATAGATAAATATATACTTAAATACATAGAACAACCATTATCCAAGCACAGAATATTCGAGTTCATCACACAAATATTTGCCATGGCCGGGATTCGAACCCGGGACCGCCGGCTCAGTAGGCAAGTGCTTACAAACTGCGCCTAACGTGTTGTCAAAAATGACAGCTCTCCTTAGAAAACTGACTTTCAATACCATTTGAGATTTTTTTAATAATATAGAGAAGAGCGTGGAGAATACACTTTGTTCTTTGTAAACTATCCCAAGCAGAAAAGGTCCTCGCCACCCTCGTGGCGTAAATCAGGGATTGAACAAGCTTTAAAGATCATAATTTGTGGGGAAACACTCACCCCGTACATGGATCGTCGCCCAGAGGAAAGACAAAAGGATACAAAAATCTGCCACACAGTTGGTCAAACAATAAGCTAACTACCAGAGGACTGTAAAAATGATCGCAGCTTTTAGTAGGAATGACTGTGACAACACACGCAAATAGTAATACAGCACACTCACATGTGAAAATTATTAAAAAAAGGCCGTGACTGAATAAGGAAAGTAAAACTTGGATATGTAATGATGATTATAACAACGTATCATTTGATATTACAACAATAACCACACTTTCATTGAGTACAATTTCAGTTAGTATAAAAGACATTTGATATAGCGTTTATTTTCACAAGATAACCTAACACTCCTCCTGGCTTCGCTCGTCGTCGTTCCTAGCCATGACTCTATGACAGTTTTACATTTTTGTTTGAGCAGTTTATGTGTATCGTGAGCTTTTAAACGAATTATATCAAATTAAAATTATACTAAATAATTATTATGGCGTATGAAATTTAACCATCCTCGCTTGAATAATCAGATTGGCGTTTCAGCGAGGAAAAGCCGCCAGCATCTTCTGTTCTACCTATGTCCCGTTTTTAGATTTAGTTTATCTTATAATACTAAATAAATTAAAATACTAACTATAAACTAAGAACTTAACTAACTGAAGTAAAAGGCTAAAACAGATTAAATTTAATATTAAAAAAGACTTAAAAAATCGGATAGTTTTATTTTTAGTTTTAGTTTTACTATAAGTATTTCGTACCTCAATAAAGTTGCATTTATTTTTTTAATACGTATATTTATTAAATCTTCTTAATACAAGTATTATAATAATAAAGCAAATAGTTTTTCCTTTAGTACTTTCATTTTAGTATTTTTGCTGAGCAACTGAGAGGAAGCCCTCCCTTGGGTGATTTGAGCTCCATTTCCAGTTTAGTAAGGTCTTGCGACAGTACGGGAAATTTGAACGCCACTCTTTGCTCTATGCAGTGCACTTTTTTTTCCAATAGTCTATTACTTTTCAAGCCAGTCTGAGAATTGCCGGTAACCCGGGCACGTTTCCTGTAAAATAAATAGGTAAACCTCAATAAATGCATTGGCACCACAATAATGGCAATATGTTTGTAGCGAGCACATGGCGTATTTTTTGTAGTCTACCTCCAAATCAATACGTAGTAGATTTTAGGAACATCGATTTAGTGTTAAAATATAAACTTTTCTCAAACATGCAATGAAATATCGTCATAAAATGCGTTAAAAGAGGCTTCGAAGTGTCATGTTTGGGCGGAACAGTTCGAGAGAGCTGTAAAAGAATTTCATACAAAATTGAAGGCATAGGCCGGAAAGTATTTTTTTTAAAACATGGCGTCTATGTTCATTAACGGGGTAAACAGCTGACTTATGTTTTTTTGAGAGATGTTTTTTTTTCATTGCATATGTTTGAGAAAAACACTATACGTCATGCCTTAGCCGTGAAAAGGGCTTGCCGACTTCGTGTCACTATCCGAGCTCCCTACGGTCGGCCGTCTATACCTACTCAGCCGGCAAGCCCTTATTTCCTGGCGTCTGCAGTAATGTACTATTACTAAGCGATAAACAAGTAAAAAATAATTCAGAAAAAAAATATCACTGAATTGTTGTTTTAGGGAATAAATAATTCGGGGCAATGATGTTTTCGGACCAAATCAGCTCATTCCTTGATCACCTCTGATAACTGATCAAAAAACAAGCAGAAATAAATTCTACTCCTTACTCAGGTAAATTACGCAAAAATAACTTACGTGCATTCGTAGGTTTCAACATTTACTGTAAAGTTGACCGTTTGTGGAACATACCAGACGATGTCGTTTTCATCCTTAATCGCGTAAATTGGTTCCACATACTGAAAGAAAAATATATCATGGTGTAAAGTATCTTCGCGTTTTGGGTAGTACCGCATCAGGGTAATTAGCTTCCGGATACCAGTTTTTTTTTATATGTTTGTTTTATTATTATTAATAGTCTGGTAAGCATATGAATCACATAGATTCTTTGCGGACGCGAATTCTAATGGTTATATCACAGACCAATTAATTAAGTGGTCTGTGGGTTTTATTTTTTTCACCTCGCCAGCTCAAGCATGCTGATTTTGCTGCGAGATAACAGTGAACAAAATGCGACTTTCGAGCGTGAGTAGAAGAAGTAGCTTTTTATTTTTTTCAATTTTTGACTACGAATTGTCATTGCTCATCCACGACAGGTTAATTATAAAACTTGTTTAATTTGAGATTCGATGCATATCTATATGAAAAAGACAGTGATAAAAACATATCAATTCGAAATTCGATTTTATAATCCGACCTCGAATAAGAACACGTTCCAATACCATACAATTAAAAAAATACCCGAAAGTTTTTTTTTAACGACCGGATGTTTAAATAAGTGTCTTTTATATAAATATAAAACAGATTATTGTTCAAATAACATAAGATTTTTCCACTTTATCTTGTAAATACCTGTACCAATTATTTAGTACTTTATTATAGATATAATATTAATTAAACTACCTGTATCTGCTCAATCTTCCAATTTGATCAAATAATGACAACCATGGTGGTTGTGGACTGATACAGTGTTGGAACGTATAATTTCAATTTAATTATATTTTCATTCCATTTCAAGCAGCAGGTATCTATTTTCTAATTAATCATATCATTTGATTGAAATAAGCAACAGACTTAAACATACCTACTCGTACACCTGAATGCTTGGAAGATAAAGTACCTCCATAAAATCGAATAATGTTCTTGCTGTTGAAGTGAAAAGTTGTGTGCTACACGAGAGCAAAGTTTTTTGCAACCCGTGCTATTGAGTCACTAAATTAGAATCCTTTGCTTGCTCGGAACTCAAAATCAGCACTCGCAACAAAAAACAACTTTGCTCTCTTGTTGCACAAATAACTACTTTAACACGTTTTTGTTTCTAGTGTAAATAAGTTGGATGACGTACACTTTGTTGGAAGCCGCATTTGGCCACGTCGTTTATAACATTTCCTTGGCGATTTCCCACGTCAGTTGGCACCGAAGTCGGCTTGAACATGTCCTAAAAAAATAAAAAGCGAGTTACGAAAAATTGGGCAGTTGGCCATTACAAAAAAACGTAAGTACCCGTTTTGACAGAATTCGGAAATATTGTGTTTTTTTCTAGTCAGAACCGTGATTACCTACATAGAATAACCCTGATAGTAGAAAAAAAGTGTCTCATATCCCATTTTTAACCGACTTCCAAAAAAGGTGGAGGTTCTATGTTCGACTGTGTGTATTGTTTTTTTTATGTATGTTCACTGATTACTCCGCCAATTGTGGATCAATTTTAAAAATTCTTTTTTTTTTGAAAGATTCTCTTGAGGTGGTCTTATTATAACCGAGTTGGGATCTGATGATGGGATCCCAGGAAAATTGAGGGCAACCCTCAAATTTTGTAGGCACTTATAATGTTTTTCATATATTTTCTAAAGCTATTTAAGTATCTGCATATAAAATAAATAAAATAAAAATAAAAATTAAAAATAAAAATAATTTATTTCGAGCAACTGGGATCATAGTGCTTACATAGTATGTTAGTAACAGACTGAAATTCTTATCCTACGGTTAGTGAACATTATTATTAGGTGTATTATATAGTTTGCATTTAATAAATTCGCTCAGTACTTACAAGGGCTTGAAAGGTTTGATTGTCAGTACATGAACCATATGGCAGTGGTTCAAATACTGACAATCAAACCTTTCGGCAAATGCCCTCAGGTTGCCGTTAGCGCTAGCCCGCACCCTGAGCTGATGATGGAATCCCAGGGATATCGAGGGCAACCCTCAAATTTTATAGGCACTCATAATGTTTTTCATATATTTTCTAAAGCGAGTATTTTGATATTCAAATCGCCGGATGAAAAAATGTTTTAAAGCGATTTTTATTGCACATTACCCAATTATAAATAATAAAGCATATAAATATAAAATTTATTTTTTCTAAGGCTATTTAAGTATTTGCATGTTGTAGTAATCATCTTCTTATGCAGAGCTGATAATGGAAGGTATAACTCCTTAACGGTTAGGAGTTAGGGGATAGGGGATAAACTATAATATATTATAAATATCGAACAAAAATTACTCCTAAATACCAAATGGTAATCATTAAAGGCTTCATGCGCGGTCTTTTTCATAGTAATAATTGAGTGGTTTGGCACCGACTTCAAAAAGTGATTCAAATGTAATCTGTACATGAACGGGTTTTTTTCGGCTTTTCAGTTTTTTTGAAGTCGGTTCCTTTTTTGTTAATTTTTTTTAACGTGTTCTTTTGAAATAACGGAATAGAAAATACAAAAGGAATATGATAATAATTGTGAGTATTTGATTGTATTTGAGTCGCTGCCGTGACGATTCCGAGCAAAGAGAGCATACAACTTCCAAATAAAAAAAAAGAAAGTACGGTGTACAATAAAATGCTTAGGTACTTCTGAATATGAGTACTACAAGTCAAGTATCAGTGTAAGCTTAATCTCCTCAGATATCGCGTAGGATATGTATTTTTATTTTATAAAAAAAAGGCATTATGTTGCGATAGACCGCCACCACCACTACCGTTTTTTTTCCTATATATTCAAAATCAGATTAATTTTCAGCACTAGGAAAACACCTTTAATATTAATTAAATCACTCTTTACAATTGGTCGTTATGTTGAGTTTTATGAGTTTTCTAAATAAACTTAAACCAAAACGAGAGTGACCGTTTTTTTTTAACGGAAGTGGCAATAGTTTCGCATTATTATGTCGCTTTAATCTAAATTCAATCGATCTAACCATTTGTCAGTTCAATAATAGATTACTTTATTATAGTAGGTAAGTACTATAACAAAATGAAGATAAACTTTATCTAAAAGTGGCCCCTGTGGCATAGTGCCGAATGTGCTGGTGGTGTGTCCTCGCTGTATCGCTAAACTGATTCTTTAAGCGAGGAAAGCGCTCTCCGGTCATTCGTAACATCAATAAGCCTCTTCAAGATATATTATTTGTTTTTTTTTTTTACTCTTCGAGATATCTAATCTAAATTCAGTAAAAGGCTCATTGAGTCTATTGGTGACCGAAGAACTGGCAGCTTCCTCGCATAACGCATCAGCATGCGATTCAGCGAGGAAATGCGCGTCTTCGGGAACATGCCGCGGGGGCACGGTATTGTAGATTTGTTTTATCTTAATTTCATTTATTTTAGATTTTAGCTCTTAAGTTTTACCTTTTTAGGTTTAATTTTAATTTAATTGTCCATTTATATTGTAATTTTATAGTCTAGTAAATATAATGACTAAAATCTAAATTTTAAAAGTAAAGGTTAACATACCCGGTTCAATATCAAATTAATCTGTGAGTCGTTTGGATAGGGCGTCGACGAGTTCGGTTTTATTCTGCAGTAATTGTTTCTTTCACATTCTTCTGGCCATTCTAACGCATCTGTAAATACAATTTTTACTGTGCATTTAACTTAAGCCTTCAGGAAGGAAAAATCATAACTGTTTTTTTTCCTTCACCATACATTTATCACATTACTTCAACGAGTGCAATGTTTTTTGTTTGGAACAGTCCAATGTCTTTTAATATAAGTACAACACAAATCCTCTTTATGATACACAGGGATACAAAATATAAGCGCTGTTATCGATAAATATCAATTACTTCCAGAAAAACATTTTTTTTTATTCTGAGGCTTAAATAGCCTTTAGATATTTGATTAAAAAAACTTTTGTACTATTACAGATATTAGAGAAATAGAAATACCCTCACCAGTTGTAGCATAGTTTACTGATAGTCCCACCAGGATCACCAACTGAAAGAAATATAAGAAATTAAACTAAAAAAAAAACAATGATTGAATAATAAATCATTCTTTAATAAATACGATTAGTTATGTAATTTTCAAAAGCGTTCCCTGTAAACTATACTCTTAATAAAAATATCAATAGTTTGGGTAGGTATAAATATGCTATTGAGAATTTTAAAAATTGTGTCATAATATTATGTATTTTTTTTATATTGGATGAATAAAAATAAAAAGAACCTTAAGTTAAATATGCTCTATCCCAATTTTTGGTTTACTTACATTTTAAAATTAAAAAATAAAATTAAAGCACGCGAAAAAAGGCGAGAAACACTTACTGCCGACACGATGGTGCCCGTTGCCATCTTATTTAAAACTCGGTTAATGGTTTTATTATGGTAGCACTCACAATTGGCAACTGATTTATGAGGACCAATCTGCATTTGCAAGTATTTATATATGATGAAATTATCCCTAACATTTACGTCACAGGAAACTAGGCTTATCGATAACGCATTTAGTTTGTTACTAATACTTAAATCGAAGGAAATTCCCATATAAAAAAAAACATAGGTGTTGTGGTTTTATAATCACGTTAAAACAGTGACATACCTAGTTGATCGACGCCTTTGGCGTTAGCAAAAAAACGTTTTTTTAGGCAAAAGCAATGACGTTGAGGAAATTAAATGAAAAAAATATAAAAAATAATATGTAACTCTAAAAAAACCGGTCAAGTGCGAGTCGGTCTCACGCACCGAGGGTTCCGTACAAACACTTTCCATCCTTAAGTGGTAAAGTTAAGTTTGCACCTGGTATGTATAGCGCCCCATACAAATGAGGTGCAAAGTTAACGCAACCAATCCCGTTTTTTGTATGGAAGCCCCCTTTAATATTTATTTTATTTTATTTTTAGTATTTTTTGTTATAGCGGCAATAGAAATACATCATCTGTGTAAATTTCAACTGTCTAGCTATCACCGTTCTTGAGATATAGCCTGGTGACAGACGGACGGACGGTCTATGACAAGTTTGTTGTATGGGAGCCCCCCTTTAATATTTATTTTGTTTTATTTTTAGTATTTGTTGTTATAGCGGCAATAGAAATACATCATCTGTGAAAATTTCAACTGTCTAGCTATCGCCGTTCTTGAGATACAGCCTGGTGACAGACGGACGGACATGTCTATTTGGCTTAATGGTTATGTAGTGGACAAAAACCGGCATATACTCGTAGTGGTGAGGGTGATCTCTCGAATCCGGACCCTAAGATCAGTTCGATTCTGCTGAGGTAGTTGTTATTGAAACGACATTTTCCCAAGTGACATCAATCTGTTTATTTTTTTATAAACAGATTGATGTCACTTGGGAAAATGTCGAGGTTTTATTTCACACCCTCTCCTAATTTTATGTTTATCATAATAAGTTATTATATATATATAAAATTATAACAATAACTCAAACAGATTGAATAAAAAAACTTAACACAACAGATTATGTCCAATTTAGCAGAGCGTAACACAGAAAAGTTCCTTTAACCAGGGCATATAAAAGGCTATTATTAAACTCACCAATAAATGTTACTATAAAAGTTCCTAGCAAGTGACCACTAAACTATTTTTGTGCTTTAAGAACTTTATTTTATCAAGAGCCTTGGTTAAGATATCTGCTGTTTGATTTTCAGATGAACAATAATCTATTTTAAATCCATTATTAGCATACACCTCATGGATGTAATGATACCGCACATCAATGTGCTTAGACCGTTTATTAAAGATCCCAGTTTTAATGAGCTGAATTGCGCTCTGGTTATCAATTTTGAATGTGACCGGTACTTTAATGTTGAGATCAACCAGCAAGGATTTTAGGAACATTGTCTCCTTACAACATTCTGCCGCTGCAATAAATTCAGCTTCGGTCGATGACAACGCGACGATTGGCTGTCTACGTGAACACCACGCCACTGGTCCTCCATTCAACATAATGATGTAGCCTGTAGTGCTACGTCTTGTTTTAGTATCTCCGGCGTAATCGGAATCGCAGAAGACAGATAATTCTAAATCTTTATTCTTTTTATAGCACACACCCTCTCCTAAGGTGCCTGCCAGGTACCTTAATATTCTCTTTACGGCAAGTATGTCTTTATTTTGTGGTTTTTCCATATTTCTACTTGCCATGCCAACCGCGTATGCGAGATCGGGGCGCGTTTTTGTAGATAAGTAAAATAAACTTCCAACCGCTTCTCTGTATGGGAACTTTTGACTTTCCTTCTCTTCAGCACAAGCATTAACTGCCTCTTCTTGTCTACATGGTGTATCCACGTGTTTACAATTCTCCATGTTGTATTTCTTTAGAATTTGTTTTGCATATGCTGTTTGGGTCAACCACAATCCTTCGCTATTGTCTGTTATTTCCATTCCCAAATATGATGTTGGTTTTTCAAATATTTTTATTTCGAATTTTGAATTTAATTTCTTTAAAGTCTGCCGTATTTTCTCTTTATCGGGTCCAATTATTATTACGTCATCAACGTAAATTCCAATTAACATTGATGCGTCTCGGTTTTTAATATACACGGCTCGTTTTTTGCCTGTGTAAAGCCAATTTCAGACATACTTTTAAGAAATTTTTCATTCCATCTTCTTGGAGATTGGCGAAGTCCATACAGGGACTTTACTAACTGACAAATCTTACCTTTCACGGGGGTAACACCACAAGGTATATTCATAAAAATGTCTTCGTCTTCTCTTAGTTCGCCGTTAAGAAACGCTGTTTTAACGTCGAAAGTCATGAAATTGTAATTTCTAGCTGCTGCTATTGCAAACAGCGATTTTATTGCTGACTGTGAGGCTACGGGACTGAATATTTCCTCAAATTTAGTTTCTTTTTGCTCGTTGCCTCTTACTACCAATCTGGCTTTATAAGTTCCATTTTCTTTGACTTTGAATAACCATCTATTACTCAGTATATTCTTCCCAGAAGCCTTTTCTTTATCTACTAATTTCCAAACTCCGTTACTTTCCAGAGACTTTAATTCATCTTCAATAGCTTTTTTCCAATTATCCTTTTCTGGAGATTTCATAACTTCGTTGAACGTTAGTAAGGCATAATCATTGTATCTTACTGGCATTTTAAGAGTTCTGCCTCTTTTTGTTGTTGATTCAGGTTGGTTTCCTTCAAGTTGACTGTTTTCAGAGTCTGACAATGTACTATCATAGCAACTTTCCTGTTCTGAATCTACGAAATCTCTTTGCTGACTTCCTGCCACATTTATTTGTATCTCAGCATTTTCATGTTCTACTTCTATATTCTGGTTTTGAACAACGTCTTCTATTGGTTCTACCGATAAGTCTTTTTCTTCTATTTCTGTTAGTATTTCGACATAGTCTCTTTCTTGTTTTTGTAGAGGTTTTATATCACTAAATATTACATAACGTGCCACAATAACCTTCCTTTTTGTTTCATCCCAGAGTCGATATCCATTGTTAGTATATCCAATCATTATATACGCTTGCGATCGAGAGTCAAGCTTTTTTAGCGGTGTCAATACTTTTGCATAAGCAACGCTTCCAAATTGTCTTATATTGGATAAATTTGGTTTGTGATTATACCACAGTTCATAAGGAGTCATATTATTAATGGATTCGCTTGGTAAGCGGTTTATGAGATAGACTCCACAATAAAGTGCTTCTCCCCACATTTCTTTGGAAAGGTTCGCATTAAGTATATAAAAGACATCTGATTTTTTCAGTGATCGTTCTGTTTAGGCGTTCAGCCCTGCCATTTAACTGCGGAGAATAGGGCACGGTATAATCTAATTTGATTCCTTTTTCTCTACACCAGTTCTGAAAATCTTTGGAAGAATATTCTCCTCTGTTATCACATCTTATGGTAGACACCTTGTCGTTCTTTTCTCGCTCAGTTTGTTCTATATATTGTTTTATGAAGTAAGGTACTTCGTTCTTATTTTTTAGGGGATAGACTTTTGTGTAATTGCTGAAGTCGTCAATCACAGTCAAAAAATATCTTTTTCTGTCCCACGTTTCCTCTTCTAAAGGACCACATACGTCCGTATTAATTATTTCGAGAGGTTTCTGTGCTCTTTTTCTTTCCGTATTGAATGGAAATCTTGTTTGCTTGGCTTTTATGCACACTTCACATGTTGCTAGTATTCTTTCTTCTTCAGCCGTCGCTTTATCTATTTTTATGCCATCTACTGCTTTGGGTAGGTTACGCAACGCACCTTGACCAGGATGACCTAACTTTTTATGCCATGTTAAGGCAGAGTCATTCTCAATCTTCTTACTGAACAAAGCTTCTTCATTGCAGGCATTAGGTAGCTCTAGTGTAAATAAACCAGACGATTCTTGTGTTCCTTTTATTGTCTTTTCTCCTCTGTTGATCTCAACATTATTTCCCTGAAATAAAACTTGACCACCGCGCTTGGTAATCTCTGAAACTGAAAGTAAATTACGGGAAAGGTTGGGAACACAAAGAACATTTTTAACGCTACAGTTTTGACCTACAAAGTCGCCTTCA
Organism: Apotomis capreana; assembly: GCA_947623375.1. Taxonomy (NCBI): domain Eukaryota; kingdom Metazoa; phylum Arthropoda; class Insecta; order Lepidoptera; family Tortricidae; genus Apotomis; species Apotomis capreana. Next base: position 23,861,983 of record OX392505.1, read on the forward strand.
TATATAGCTTTAAGGTTACAGCCTGTTTGGGCAGTACCGATCTCAGTTTTATTTGTTTTAATATTAGACAGTAAGTTTTTATCTTTTACCATGTGAACAGTACAACCTGAGTCTACGACAAAGCTAGAAAGGTTGCTACTATCACCCTTATTTTTATTGGCTACTAGTGCCACATTGTCCTTCTTTTTGAAGAAACAATTATTTTCTTTATGATTTGTCTTTTTGCAGATCCTACAACAATTCCTACAATCTTTGGCCAAGTGGCCTGGCTTTTTACAAACGAAACATTCAATACCTGCTTTAGATCTGGAAGAAGATTGCGCTTTTAAAGCTACCTGGTTAAAGGAACTTCCCTGACTACGTCTCTCTTCTTCTTTTATAAGTCTAATTTTGAGATTTTTGAGGTTTCAGTCTTGAGACGATGTTGACTCCCACGCTGTAATAAAATTTTGATAAGAATCATCCAGACTAGTTAAAATTTTTGATTCCACCATCGCATCATCCAAATTGACATTCAATTGTTTTAGTCTATATGTCAAATTTTCAATTTTCGCCAAATTATCTTCAATGCTTAGTTCTGGTTTAATTTGGGTGTTGTAAAAGTCCTGGAGTAAGCTCATTTTCTTCCGTTCCTCTGAACCTTCGAAAATGCTGCAGATTTTTGTATACATTTCATGTGATGTTTTGCAGTCAAAAAGATGGGATATGTATTTCTTATTAATCGTTTTCATGATAATTATTTTTGCCTGAGCATCTTTTTATTTAAATTGGTTTTCTTCTTTATTTTCATATTTTCCACTGATAATTTGGTGTAATCCTTTCGCATCAAATAAAATGTCTATTTGGAATTTCCATGTTTGAAAACTGTCACTATCGTGAAGTACGTCAATGTAAAGATTCTGCTCCGACATTGTTTACGTATTTTTACACAATTTTTATTGCTATATATAATACTTATTTTTATTGTACACTTCTTATTCCGTATACACCGTTTTTATTTTACGCTGACAACCGTGGCACTTTATATTTTATACATTATTTTCTATTTTTAAGGGACGACTGGGCCCATAGCCTGAAACGACATTTTCCCAAGTGACATCAATCTGTTTATTTTTTTATAAACTATGTATCTACTACATTATTTACAGAGGTTTTATTTCACAGTTATCACCTAACTTATTTATCTACTATTATATTGTAGCTGCAGTTCCACCCTAATCCGGCCAGTTTCTATTGGGGTTAGAGATGAGCCGTTTCCGAATAGATGGGGTCACAGCTTATTGGGATAATTGAGTCATTTTCAAAAAACATGTTACAGGCTTAATAAAAACAAAATTACGATCGCGTCTTTTGTGTTACGAAAGTTGCTATCGTTATACAAGGGAACTATCGAACTATCTATCGTTATAACTATGTACATGTTTTTTGAAAATGACTCAACTATTTACCAAAGTAGTGTATTTAATTTTATTATTAACCCTTAAACCACACAACCTCATTTTGTTAGGCTCTGTTTAAGCAGTTTTATTTAAAAATATATATTATTTATATTTACCTATACTATAATGTAGTCAGATATAATTTAGTATCAAAATAATATTGAGTGATGCAACCTTAGTAACAAAAAAGGAAATACATAACAAATACCAAATTCCTAACGTAATCTGCATTTTAGACTAACAGGAAGGTTACAAATGGAAAAACCATAATTGAATTTACCATGCTCATTGTTAAATAGGTAAAACGGTCGGTCTTTGTGGTTCACTAGTTTATCGATAGGTAATTAAATGTATAAACGGAAAATTAGGATCTAGATCAGAATTCCTAAAACAATTCGTCCTATTTTATTTTTCCGTAATATATTTTATCCTAATGTTATTTGCCTGCATGCATGTGCCCCAATATTTTATGTCCTAATTTTCAATGTCCTAATACTTATTTTCCCTGATATTTCATGAACTCATTTTTCCTAACGATTACATAATATCCTAATTTTATATGACATAAGTATCAAATTTCAACACCTTTGCCCCAATATTTCATGCACTATTGGACGTAGATTATTTTATCGCAAGGGATAAAGGTGCGTAAGGTCGCAGTTCTTCCTAACACTCCTTCTCGCTTCGCTCGTCGTCGTACCTAACGAAGACCTAAATCACGTATTTCATATTTAGAACTTATAAACTGTATGCAAAGCAATCATTAGGTCTTCCAATATTAGGATAAAATAGATTAGGACATATGAGTATTAGGTAATTTTATATTATGGATTTTGACTTTTAGGACAAAAGAGCGTTTAAGACACAAGGCCATTATGGCAAATGAACATTAGGTTAAAAGTGTTTAGGACTAACATGTTAGGGCAAATGATTTTAGGACAAACAGTGTTAGGGATCTCGAGGGAGACTCGAAAATTATTATGAAATCGATAACGATACGAAATGCCTTTCGCTTGTGGTTTTATATTCTGTACGATATTTTCCCCTTTTGTTTCATGTATAGCAAACCAAACTTAGTATTAAAAGTTTTTTCAATGTGTCAAATAGTTTATTTTATAATAAACACATAAAACATATTTACATTAAGTATCTCGAGCCGGGCATACAAAGATAAATATATTTATTAAAAAACCTTACAAAATGTGAACATCAAATTACAAAATAAGTCAAAACAAACAATTATACGCATACAAATAATTATTTCCCCTACAAATTTGTTTTGTTATTTTTTATTACTGAATAATAATTATGCTTTATTTACTAAAAGCGAAAACACCATTTATTTAAAATCTACAATGTCTTTCAAGCTTGACACATATTTTGGCAATTTATTGTAAATTCTGGTGCCATTTCACATGCACCTTCAGAAAGAAGAGCGGTTTTCATAGATCAATCTATATGTTTGATTGCGAAGATGGAGCAGGAATACAATACCAAGCAAGATTTTACTACCACCATCCCCCTCCGCCCCACCTTTATTGTTTTGTTTTTCTCCCCCATTGCCGTCGTCACCCATGTTTTTGTTACGCACTGTTAACATTCAGGAATATAATTATCGTTAGAAAAAAACCTTTTGATGCATAAACTGACTTGCAATAGCCCTCAGTATGGCAAGTGACTAGGTACGAGGTCAAATATGTAGCTCGCTGATTTAGCAATATTCACTCTGTCTTGAAGAGATCCAAGTTATAAACTACCAAGTTTTTTTTAAACAGGGTGGTTGTATATGGCAAAGTCCGCCATTTGTTGGAACCAACTTTTTGTTGTGTCCAATAAAATTTAAATAAATAAATAAGATAAATGCATTTGAGCTATTCCATTCTAGGTGTTTACTACATAATTAATATTTTTTGTCCATGAAAATGTGTAACTCTCAATTTTTATTTGATTTTTGTCTCAGCAGTTTCAGCGACCGGCGAACATGCCTAACGCTTAATAAAGTTTGGTTTTAGTATTCGAAAATGAGCATTTATTCCGTTTTAGGTACTAAGGCACTGTAATGTGCATTTCTTGCATATAAGTTTCCTTCCTTGTATACTGCGACCGGCCAGAAAGAGCTATATTAAATATTTAATATAGCTTCCGGCCTAAGTTTACTAATAAGTATATATCTCTAATTAGTTGGACTCAGTTAGGTACACGTTATCGTCATTTGTTTTAATGCATAAAAAGTAATTAGTAAATCCGCCATGATAGGGAAATCCGCACAAAAAAGTAATTAGTAAATCCGCCATGATAGGGAAATCCGCACAATAGTGACGTCTTATACAGCAACTACTCTAATTCATGGTAACCCCTTATACCTGGTCAAAATGGTCTGATGCACGCGTTCAGCGAGGGCACTCGGCTTTAAACCAAACTCTAATTCCATATCTATCTGATATCTCGGTGAAAACCCCTCAGTGGCGATATCGCTAGTATAATTAATGCCACTTCGCCAACCCGGACACGTCACTGTGTGCAGAGAGATATCAACCTACACGCATTTCACTTAGTAAATATTAAACGTCGAGTTTGTCATTCCGATCTTACAGCGTGTAGAACAGCTTTTGTGTTTCACAGAAGGAAACAAACTTTCAGAAGTAAACCATTTGTAACACTTTTTAAATACCTGTTCCAATTGGGATATACCAAAAAAAAACAAATGCCCTATTTTTAAAAGCTTTTATTTAACTTGCAATGTATGTATGTACCTATATAAGTATGTTTGTATGTTTGTTCGGGTGGAATCTTGCAACTCAATTTTGAAGCAGATATGGTCAACCGATTGAGCTGAAATTTTGCATACTTACTAAATGATACAATAATATGGTACCATGAGGCTGATCTGATGATGGAGTCGGAAGGTGGCCATAGGAACTCTATAATAGAAAAAGCAATCCTATCCATTTTGGGCTCTTTAGAATCGTCTCAGTGAGCGTTTGATGGATATCCAAAGACAAGTACACTCGGCTATAAAAGTTTGTCACTAAAATGACATTTTTGTCAGAAACTTATTTTGTTAAAATGGTAAAATATTGAAGCATTTAAAGGTTGGGCGTGGAAAAGAAACACCCAAATGCCTTCAAAAATTTATTATAAAAAAAAAACGAGCAAGGGGTCGTGGTCGAAAGTAAAAAAATAGGCCTGTCTGGTTCGCTGACGCAGGTGGGTACTCCCCTGACGAGTGCGCGGTGGTGGTGCAGGTCCTGAGTGGAGTGGCCGGGAGCGACCCGGGGGACCGTCGGGGACAGCTGGTGCTTGAGCTTGCAGTGGAGGGACTCTCTGGTGCCGCGGCTACTCTGTGGCCGGCCGGTATCACAGGCTGGGCCACATCCGCCGGGAATTAACCGTAATCTTGCACCCTGGAATGCACATCATCCGTTCTTTAGGACCACGTAATCTAGGACCGCTCCTTATGAACCCCAACTATGTCGCTAGGCAATAAACAAGGGAGCAACGGAAAGTAGCTGGTGGGTGTTCATAATCAGAACGGAGTTACAGTTGGTGCGATGATAGAAAAGTGCAAAAAGACAGAGCGTCAACATTAGGAAATTAAATAGGATATAAAATTACATTAATTTACTTGCAAAATAGCATCAACACAAAGAAAACATTATGACAAAATAAAACTAGCAATTCTTAAATCTAAGTAACGATCGACACTTACCCTTTATTAGGGGAGCAAGACGGTACGTAAGCACGTTCGATGCGCACTTGTTAGGTACTTTACCACATAAACCTTTCTAAATTTAAAATATGATTATTATTTTAAAAACTTAAATTTCGCCAGCGCGTGAGACGACACGGCCCAGGGCCTGTGAACGCAGCCGGCAGGTGAAATACGTGCGACCGACGAGACGGTCTGAGCGAGAGTCAGGCGCGGTGGGGCGCGCCCGCGCATATGAATATTCTAAGCGAAGCAAAACTGCTGACGCGGTTGCTGCGCCGCAAGTACAGTTGCGCGCAGTAAAGTGTATACAATAATCGTTTTAATGTTGTTACTTGCATAGTAAATTATTAAAATCTAATTATTTTATTTATAATAATACTAACATTAACCTTACTATTAAGTTAATATTTTATTTGATACTTTAATTTATTTTTCTTTTACTTTTACAACAACAGTAACGTATGCATCGTTACATTACCCCGCGCGCCACCGAAGGATTTTATCGGCCTATAAAGATAAAATCCGCACTAACTGAAAACGTATTCGCATTATCCTTTTAAAAAAACTTACATACTTCACGCGTACAAATAAGCGAAATATAAACATTTTGAATTATATACGCATTCTTGCATTTGGTAAGGTGGCATGTCTATAATATCAGAACAAATCACCCATACAAATACTAAGTGCTACAGATGGGAAAATGTGACTATAAGGGTAACAACATGACACTTAGTCAATTACCTAAACATTATTACACATAAGTTTTATATCTTTGATGTGCCAAGTCCCCAGATTCTTGCCCGACATATCGGCTAAGACATACACCAAAGGTGACTTCTTTTCTATGACACGACATTTTATGAATTTTGGTGCGAGTTTTTTACTGAAAAACTTATCCTTGTCACTTAGGACATACGCACGCTTCATTACTACATCCCCGACATTGAACTCTGATGGTCTACGACGCAGATTGTAGTGAGACGTATTCTTAGCGTGAGCGTGCCATAGTTTAGCTTGCACCTCATTGAAAATATCGCTAAGGCAACCAAGATTTTCAGCGTAGACGTCGCGCGGTAAGAACAAAACCTCGTCGCCTAACTCATTGTCTAGGTATTGCGTGCCACAAGTGACGAGTTCCCTACCGAAAACCAAAAAAGATGGAGAGTAACCGGTCACCTCACATCTTGAGTTGTTAACTGCAAACTGCACCTTAGGAATAAACGTATCCCAACTGCGATGATCGTTATTCACGAAAGTTGAGAGACACGTAATTATTGTCCTATTATGGCGTTCAACTAGGTTGACCTGTGGTGTATATTTCGGTGTAAAGAAAACATTTGGCACCTTGTAATTTTGGAAAAGCGACTCAGTGATTCTACTAATGAACTGGCTTCCATTGTCTAAAAATATGGTTTGAGGTACTCCGTGGACCAGAAACACAGACTCTTCTAAAATTTTAGTAACTGCGCTAGCAGTTGCGCTACGAAGTGGGAATATCAAGCAGAACTTGGTGAAACAACATGTAACAACGAAGATAAAACTATTTTGCTTCCTAGTAACAGGCAGAGGGCCCATTAGGTCAATGGATAACATCTGAAACGGTCTGGAGCATTGTTTGGGGCGACCCATTTCACCCAAGGTCTGGTGATTCTGAGCTTTATATGCTAGACATTTATCGCAAGCTGCTATGAATTTCACGACGTCACGGTACATACCCGGCCAAAAATAGCGCAATGCAAGACGATGGTACGTTTTATAAACACCGAGATGTCCAGCCGTGGGTTCAGCATGATTTTCGTTAATGATCTGGTCGCGTAGCTCGGAAGGTACAACTTCTTTCCACGAGAACTCTGAAGAAAGTGGGTGATTGGACTTAGCACGCCTAAACAACCTACCATCCTTAATGATGAAATTCGAGAAAGATTGCGGCTTACTTTGACAAGAGTTAAATATGTTTTTGTACCAAGAATCCGCCGTGACTAAGTTAGACCCAGATGTGCTTAATGCTGACACGGGAAGAGCTCTAGAAAGGGCATCGGGAATAACATTGTCTACGCCTCTACGATGCTTAAATTCCAAGTTAAATGAGGACAATCTAACCCCCCAGCGAGCTAACCTACCGGTTGGGTTTTTTAGGGACAGGAACCATTTCAGCGCACTGTGGTCTGTATATACAGTGAATGGCTTCCCGTTCTCCAAATAACACCTCCAGTGTTCCAATGCAATGACCACAGCCAGAGTTTCACGCTCCGTAATGCTGTAGTTCTTCTCTGCTGCAGACAGCGACTTGCTCATATAAGCAATAGGGTGCTCCTTACCATCTATAGTCTGTGTCAGCATCGCACCTACGCCGTAGTTGCTGGCATCTGTGTGCACCTCGAATGGCTTGTCGTAATCTGGGCAAGAGAGAACAGGAGCGGAAACTAGACACTCCTTTAATTTCTTAAAAGCAGCATCAGCCTCAGCAGACCAGTGAAAAGGAGGTCCACCTTTCCTACTCGAAGTCAGCTTATTCAGTGGCCCCCCTATCGTACTAAAATTGGGGACGAACCTACGATACCATGTAGCGGTCCCGAGAAAGCGCTTGATGTCCTTCCGACAAGAAGGTGTCGGGTAGTTGAGAATTGCCTGAACTTTCTCAGGATCGGTACGTAGTCCACAACTATCCACAACATAGCCGAGGTACTTGAGCTGACTACGAAAGAACTGGCACTTCTCCAAATTAATGGTAAGGTTGGCCTGTTTCAGCTTACCTAAGACTCGTAGTAGCAGTGACACGTGGGAATTGAAGTCATTCGAGACGATAATGATGTCGTCGAGATAAGCGAAGACCTTGAGGTCAAATTCCCTAAATAATAGGTCTACTAACCTCTGCTGGGTGGCTGGTGCATTGGTCAATCCGAAAGCGGTACGTTTAAAGCAAAATGTACCCCGGTTAGGAACGTAAAACGCAGTCTTCTCACGATCTTCCGGAACTATCGGAATCTGCCAAAACGCTTTAGATAAGTCAATGCTAGTTAAATAACGCGCATCGCGAAGATTATCCAGAATTTCGGAGATGTACGGAAGATTATAGGCATCCTTTTTCGTGACAGAGTTGAGCTTGCGGCTGTCAAGACAAAAACGTGGTTCGCCATTCTTTTTGGTAACAATAAGAACGGGCGAAGACCAGGCACTTTCGCATTTCTCAACCACATCCAAAGCCAACATCTCGTCGACCTGCTCCGCCAGAATCCGCTGCTTCTCCGGGGACAACCTGTAGTACCTTTGACGAATAGGCTCAGAATCTCCGGTATCTATGCGATGAGAGACCACACCAGTTTTACCTAAACCCCGATGTTCAGCAGATATGTCGCTAAATTGCGAAATAATGTCATCAGCCACCAATTTTTCTGATCCGGTTAGGTTATCATAAGCTTGGATGAACGCAGGACGAACCTCGCTAAGACTAGCATTTAGAATGGCGGCATTAGAAAACGTAATGCACGTTAAATGCTTAGGAAAAATGTTAAAATCGTGCCAAAAATCTATTCCTAAGACGAGGTCAATATTGATGTCTGGCACAACAAATGCTTTAATAATGTGAAAGTCATTCTCGAAATGTATAGGTAAATGCATATAGCCAATGCTGGACATTAATTGACCGCCCGCAGCAGTTACCGTAATCTTGTCATCTACATGTAATTGCACACCTTCCTCTAAAAATCTGCGATATAATGCAGAACCTAAAATACTCACAGCAGAGCCGGAGTCGAGAAGACCGTAAACTTTAAAATTATCTATTTGGACACAAGCATAAGGCCTTGCGTCACACACAGGTTTGTTCAGCAGGATTGTACTAATTTTGTATGAATTGAAAAAGAATTCGAGGGTATGGAGCCACTTTTGCCAATCCTCATTATCAAACTTAGATGATGATTGTTGATTACTGTTACAATCCTGCTGGTAAATTAGTTTTTTGGCATGACCGGTTTATTTTTACCACACTTGGGACAATCTGGGGCCTTGACACCATCTTCGCCACACTTAAAACAAAAGACCTTATCCTTGTTTGCTCTACACTGACGAAGGTTATGAGTGTTATTACGACATCTTGGACAATAAACTGTTTTCTGTTCTAAGCGCTGCATTGCATGAACATAATTGTTACCCCCAGAGCCAGCATTACCATCCGAACTGGAATTCTTTTTATTCCTATTATAGAAACTGTTATCGTTATTGTTACTGTAACCTCTATTCCTGAAATTGTGATTACCATTACCGCTATATTTATTGGTTGACTGACCAGCATACGCAAACTCAGGTGCTAATGTGCCTGTGCAAACCTTGGGAGGTTCATGGAAACCTACCATACGAGCTTGGATACTCTCATAGTTACGACAGAGTGTACGCAATGTGTCAACATCAGTAATTTTTGGCGCAGATGCCAATGTGCTCGCGTAACAAGGACGGATGTTGTGCAAAAGTGTCTCTAACTTATCCTCTTCAGGCATGCGCTTAGACAACCGCGAAAATAACCCCGCCATAATGGACAGATAAACGGTAATATTTTCCGACTCACCCTGAGTTCTCGCCCTAATCTCGTTTATAAGCCTATAATCGTAATCTTCCTGAGAAAAATCAGTCTTAAGGCGGAAAACTAAATCCTCCCAACTAGACACCTGGTCCTGAATGGCACGGTACCAATGTAAAGCGACACCAGTAAAAATTTCCGTAGAGTACGACAGCAGTTTTGCCCCACTTATATTCCTAGCCTTAGCAAAATCGGTGATAAGTTGAATGAAAGAGCGCACGCACGACTTTCCATCAAACCTATGCTTTGTGAGCTCACCAGCCACGCTGCGTTCACAAGTAACGTTAACACTAAGAGGTGAGATTACCGATTGTGGTTCGCTAGATGAAGAGGCAAGGAAGTCAGTGCCGGAATCCTTAATTACGCTATAACGGTCCGAAAGAGCCTTAAATTCGGATACGCATGAATCGTAAGCCTGCTGAATTGTACTGTCGCAAGTGATCCGATTAAGTCGGTGATAAAGATGACATATTAGATTTTGTGCACGCAGCAACGCATTTTTGTCGTTGGGTGATTCTATAAGCGCCCTGAGCTTAGTTAAAGCATCGCTGACTCCCTTCAAATCACCACTAACAGTGAGCGCGCTCTCAAGGATGTCTTCAGAAGGAAATAAAGGACCTAGCTTAACTATTTGCTCGCGCAGTTTTTGAACAGTGGCGGCAGGAGTGGCACCTCGAATCGTAACCTCGTACTCTAATTCCGCCTTTTGCAACGACAAAAACTTTACCCGGTAAGCCATTTTAAATTTAAAAAAAAAATGAAATGCGCTTAAACTGAATCACGAAATTCACAAACTAAGCAACCGTGAAGGGGTAAGTGTCGAGCGATACAAACTTAAAACTACTCCGTTCTGTCACAAAAATCATACAAGCGGGTAACGTTATGGTTGTTAATCAGAATGAAAATTAATGATTGGCTTAGTAAAGAAGCAAATTAAAAGCAACGCCACCCAAAGAAAAGAAAGAAGCAGCGCAACAGAATAAAAATAAAATGCAACTAGTGTGTACTTACAGTAAAAAACAAACACCAATAAAAAAAAATCAAAAAAAAAAAAAACAAAACAATAATTAAAATAATAATAATAATTGTGACTAGAAGAATTAATTGTGACTAAAATATTGCGTGTGACTCGACTGAACTAGAGTTCTACAGCTAAAATTCATTAAAATAACAATAATTAAAACATAAAAAAAAAAACAAAATAATAATAATATCGCCTGCGTGACTCAACTGGACTAGAGTTCTACAGCAAATATAGTTACAATTCCAATTATAACATTAAAATAAATATATCACAGACAAAATAATCACTTTCTACACCACTTGTGTTGGTCGATAGTACATTCGTCACAAATCACATAGAGTATCGAACGACACAGAGTGATGCAACAAAACACGTAATGCGAACCGAGTTATTAAAAACGAATTAAAATAAAATTGAGTACACACTAGTTGCTGCAACCAAAAAACATAAAAAAAACAAACGTTTCACAAACATAAAAAAACAACACAAACACCAACTACTTCTACGCAGCGAAACCAGACTTTGACCACGTTAAAGGGCGCCAATGAAGCATTTAAAGGTTGGGCGTGGAAAAGAAACACCCAAATGCCTTCAAAAATTTATTATAAAAAAAAAACGAGCAAGGGGTCGTGGTCGAAAGTAAAAAAATAGGCCTGTCTGGTTCGCTGACGCAGGTGGGTACTCCCCTGACGAGTGCGCGATGGTGGTGCAGGTCCTGAGTGGAGTGGCCGGGAGCGACCCGGGGGACCGTCGGGGACAGCTGGTGCTTGAGCTTGCAGTGGAGGGACTCTCTGGTGCCGCGGCTACTCTGTGGCCGGCCGGTATCACAGGCTGGGCCACATCCGCCGGGAATTAACCGTAATCTTGCACCCTGGAATGCACATCATCCGTTCTTTAGGACCACGTAATCTAGGACCGCTCCTTATGAACCCCAACTATGTCGCTAGGCAATAAACAAGGGAGCAACGGAAAGTAGCTGGTGGGTGTTCATAATCAGAACGGAGTTACAGTTGGTGCGATGATAGAAAAGTGCAAAAAGACAGAGCGTCAACATTAGGAAATTAAATAGGATATAAAATTACATTAATTTACTTGCAAAATAGCATCAACACAAAGAAAACATTATGACAAAATAAAACTAGCAATTCTTAAATCTAAGTAACGATCGACACTTACCCTTTATTAGGGGAGCAAGACGGTACGTAAGCACGTTCGATGCGCACTTGTTAGGTACTTTACCACATAAACCTTTCTAAATTTAAAATATGATTATTATTTTAAAAACTTAAATTTCGCCAGCGCGTGAGACGACACGGCCCAGGGCCTGTGAACGCAGCCGGCAGGTGAAATACGTGCGACCGACGAGACGGTCTGAGCGAGAGTCAGGCGCGGTGGGGCGCGCCCGCGCATATGAATATTCTAAGCGAAGCAAAACTGCTGACGCGGTTGCTGCGCCGCAAGTACAGTTGCGCGCAGTAAAGTGTATACAATAATCGTTTTAATGTTGTTACTTGCATAGTAAATTATTAAAATCTAATTATTTTATTTATAATAATACTAACATTAACCTTACTATTAAGTTAATATTTTATTTGATACTTTAATTTATTTTTCTTTTACTTTTACAACAACAGTAACGTATGCATCGTTACAATATTAGCCAATACATATAAGCTGCTAAATTTATTCGTTTGCCTACGATACGTTAAATTATTTTTCTCCATAGTAAGCATTTTGTGATGATGACGTGACGGCTGGCTTCTTTTATTTTAACAATTACACGTTTTTATAATTAGTAAAGATGTCTCACGATAGTTTTAATAACATTATTCTTTTATTTTATTTATTTAGAACCATTAAATGAGTAACATTACAGATTCTTCCATTGCGTTACATCGATTCTTAATCTAGGCTAACACTAATATTTAAAACTAACACAAACACAAATCCATGCTAACGTCCTTCTATCACTCTCTTCCATTCGATCATCAGTCGCGCTATCGCTGTCATATATATATATGTAAAACGGCAAGTACAAGTGAAAGTCAATAAATTTAATATGAATAAAGTTTTCACAGGTGTCATATTGTCACAGTTATGTTTATTGCGGTATAGAACAAGAACCCTATTCCCGGAAATGGTACGGAATGAACATAGGTCGTAAACAATTGGGTATATCCCTATTGATTATTAAAAGACGTTATTGAGCAAGAGAAGAGCGGGAGCATAAATTGAGCAAATTTCGACTGCTAATCCGAATCAAAGAAGCTTTTAAAACATAGAAAAAAAAATTGCTTTCGCAAAAAAAGACAGAACAATAATTATTAGATTGCAAATTTTAAGGGCGGTAAATCCGGAATGACTAACAAGAATCTATAAGAACTGAAGCTGAGGGCTCTTGTGATACACGTTTGTAATTCCTATCCGCTCATGATGCACACAATTTTAGTCACACTTGCGAGGAAAAAGAAGTTGTTAATAGAAGTACTTATATTGGAAAGTCATATAACCATAGATTGGCAAAACAATCATGGCAAGACGAAACTTTTATGAGTTTACAAAAAAAAACAATGTTCGCCATTTTGACTTTCAAGACAGGTGCCATTTATTTTATGAAAAAAGTAATCTTACTTTAATAGAAACATATTTACTGTGTCTGCTAGATTTTAGGATGTAGTGATTAGAATAATGTTAAAATGTGTTTTACATTACTTTGTGTTATACCTATCAATAATCTTAATACTGTTATAACAGGAAAACAACTAGGTATTTAAGTATTTCCGATAATTATTTTATATTGATTAACGTACGTAACCTACTTTACTGTTGATGACAAAGTTCAAACAAAGTTCAGTGGCACTGGTAAAACACTGAAGCTGTATTAACCTTATTGTCAAGAACGACCCCCGGCGTTCACGTGAGTGTAAACCGCTTATTACAATAACCGTAGCTGTATCGTAATTTAATTTGTTTATCATTTCTGGATACGACTGGGTATGACTGTATGACGTGGGAAACCTTTTCTAGGGTGTTACAATTCGACATCAATGGCTAACTCCGAAAGTTCCACTGTTAATTCTTGGCCGCCCTGTATTCGCAAACATAAAAAAATACTAATTTGATAACCCTTCATTTAACAAATGAGTCGTTTTCAAAAAACATGTACTTAGTAAGGGCTATAATTACAGCAAAACTTAATTAATTCCTTTGTGTAACGACAGTTACCCATATTTTTTGTATGACTAACTTTCGTTACACAAAAGACGCGATCGCAATTTTGTTTGTATTTGGTATTAGCTTTAACTATCTATAGTCTGTCCAATCTCTAAGAATAAATGAAGTCACTTTGGCACAAGGTGCAAACAACCGTATACGTGTAAAGTTAATGTCGTTTTTAATTTGTGCTACTTTGACATAATTTGATCTTAGAATTCCGGATAGACTGTACATATCTTTTGAAAACGACTCAAATATAAGCGATGGTCGTTAGTTTAAGCCTCGCTAAGGTTGAATAGAACAAGCGATTATGGATCGACAAAAATAAAAAAGATGGTCAAAGAGTATGTTGATCCTGGCATAGATTGCCAAATTAAGTTCTGTCACTTTTAAGAACCTGCGAATCTCTTAAGAATATGTGATATTTTGTCACCCAACAAGACGAGCACCTCTAGCATAAATGTGCAACACAACTCTTTGTCGCGCGACTACTACACGATTATTTTCATTTCAATATCGTGTGAGCAAGACAGGTGATGCTCAGACACGCGAGCGACAGCTCTAGCACAACTATGAGACGCGACTCTTTCTCGCACGAGATATACTATCTATCTCGTTCTGTACAGTACTGTAAGAGAGTGACGGTTGGGACGGGACGAAGCACAGTTAAGCCGGAGCCCTACTGCTGCGCACGGTCGAGCTACGCCCGTGGGTACAAAAACGCTTTGTATGAAAATGTAGGAAGATACGTCCACAGTTCTGCACGAGCACGTTGCGCACGAAATGACGTCACTGTTACCATATTATAACAATGGACCCACGTGGCCGGCGTGTATAGCGCGTCCGTGCGTTGCGTGTGCAGCAGTGGGTCTCCGGCCTTATGCTGGCTGGATGGGCAAATAGACTGGAATTCGCGACTGTTAATGGCTTTCCACCAATTGTACCGCTATTACCACCCTAGGGCTGCCATATTTAAATTCGCCGAACCCGGAAAAAGACTTAAAAGACCCGGACGTTTGGTGTTTCCCCGGACATATTCGAAAATAATGTAATTAAAAAAACAATCGCTTTATTTTTCATTCACATAAAAAGTGCCCGGATTTTGCCCGAACCCTTTATGAACCCCCCCCCCCCCATGTGTAACGTTCGAAGTATAAGGATAACCGCACAGCACTTACGTAATTTTAAAGCAAATTATGAGTTTTTGCGATTACTCAAAAATGGCTCGACCGATTTTATTCAATATAGTTTTTGAATGCTTATAAGGCCTCAATTTTATGAATTTTTACACGATTTTTTGACCCGTGGTTGAAAAGTTAGTGGAGGGGTGGGGGCGCTATTTTTTGGATTTCTGGAGCGTATATTTACAAAACTGCTGACTATCAAAAAATGATGTTTGAAGACCCCTTTTACTTTCAAAAGACCAATTTAACGATACCCCACACAGTAGTGTTGGAGTTACCAAAAACTTTAGGAGTACGGGAGGTCCCCGAAAAATGATTTTTTTTTTAGTTTTTATTTTACATTTTTATCGGAGTGATACATACACATACTCATACAGCTTTCTAGTACTAATGATCACGGAGCTAAGCCGCGGACGGACAGACAGACAGTCAGACAGACAGACAAACAGACGGACAGACGGACATGGCGAAACTATAAGGCTTCCTAGTTGACTACGGAACCCTAAAAATGGGTTCTCATTTCAGTTGTTTTTTTTTCCTCCTCTATTTTCTGACACAAACACAGTCCACATCAATCTCGCCATCTATGGGATGAATCTGTTTGTCTTTCGTATATACGTATAGCTTGGTGTAAATGGTTTTTTGCATGCATTTGGTTTTGATTTTGGACCCATCACGTATGAAATCGCCGGCGCATTCGATGTCTGGAGCATTGCCTCTGTAAAAAAAAACTGTATTAAAGAAATGTACCATAAAGTGGTTACATTGAAACTTTTACGCACATACTCAATTACAAGTCGTTAGTAGTATATTAAATGTATTTTTTGTTATCACGCTATTGTCATGACAAAGAATACATTATGCCTATCAATGTCTTCAAAAGACTTTAGATACAAGTTTTTTGGAGATACGTAGAGCATGTTCTCATAGACAGCGCTAAGGGTAACCTTTCTCGGAAACCATCAAAGCGGTGCCTCAGCATAAACCCCGCCGGCGGGGTTCCTAGTTCGCGTTTTTCTCTACATCATAGCCCGTCTCTTTTTCCCCTCTCCTCCCGCCCTAAGTCAGGCTGACCCGTTTCAGTCTCACGACGCAGTCTATGCGCCCAGTGCGCCCGCGTCACCCTCCCCCAAAATTACTCCTGTGGCGCGGAGATAATCCCATTAGCGGGTTAAACTCCCACCCAAAGTCTGACTCACTGGTAGTGAAGGTACAAGGTTCAAAGCGGATGGAGAAATTGAAAGTGCACATTCAGTGCGCCTCTGCTAGAGTAGAATCAACGTTGGCCCGGCAAACGGGTTCGATGCCTGGTGTGGACCACGAGTCAGTTCAAGCTAATTGTTAATCAGCGAACACAATATTCATTTGGTTATAAATAATCACTGCTTTTGAGCCTAATTCTACGCTGTAATGATGCTGATATACTTACTCATCGTAATGTGTCTTGCAAGTCACCGAAGGTAAGGATTGAATGAAAAACTTAGACTGCACGAGAAGCTGTGGTACCTGTCCATCCTTTTTGAAGATGTATGGTGTCTTAGTCTATAATAAAATATAAATATTTTAACAAAAATAACTTAAGTCAGCAGGGTTCACACACGCGACTCTTTGTTGTATTTGAAAAGGCTACACTTTCCTTACAATATGGTACGAGCAAGACAGATGATGCTGTGTCGCGGCAAGATATGATATGGATATAATATACTAGCTTTTGCCCGCGACTACGTCCGCGTGGAACTTGGAAGTATGGAAGCAACCTCGTACAACACGATAGATATCCACCTAATCACCTTAATTAATAAAAGGGATTATTAAAAGCGCCTAAGCAAATGTAAGAGCAATTGTGCTTTTGGTCTAATCATTACATTTCCTACAGGGTCATCAATGTCATCATGAATTACTTTACTCACTTTTCAATCTTTTTAGGGATAATTTCCAGGATGAAAACTATCCTATGTCCTTCCTCGGATCTTAAAATATCTCCATGCCAAATTTCATCAAAATCGATTCAGCGGTTTAAGAGTGAAGAGGTAACAGACAGACAGACACACTTTCGCATTTATAATATTAAGTATGGATTAGTATGGAAATCATACAAAATTCATAAACGGATTTACTCACGTCGTAGACGTCGAATAATGCTCGATATGTTTCGAATCGGTACGCGACTCATCATCGCGGCGGCGGCCAACCGAACAACAGTGTTCGGATCAGTGTTCGGTTGGCCGCCGCCGCGATTGATCGTCTTTCCTGATGATGAATCACGTACCGATTCGAAACATGACGAGCCTTATTCGACTTCTACGACGTGAGTAAACCCGTTTATGTATTTTAATATGTCGGAGATTCACGGTAGTTTTCTATCTAAAGTATACAAAATTCATTAAAATCCCCGCTCTAGCCTATCTGTTTCAGCAACAGGGCTGGCACATCTTGCCACGACTGCGTTTGTCTATGTAGATGAACCTTTTGAACTCTTGTAAGAATATTTTAAGAGGGATGATAATTTATTACGAAGTTTTTTTTCAGGTATACTATTAAGCACATACATACCTCTCTGATCGTCTCACAGTTTCCCGCGATGCTACCAGGTTTGATTTCTGGTATATCTAAATCGGCCTCTTTCTTCATGCGACGGAGTTCTGTCTGGAATAAAACAATTTAGACACAATTTTAGAAAGTGTAGGTACTTGCACAACTTATTTTTTGGAATCTAAAATGTTTCTAATAGAAGTAAAAATGCTCCGTAATTGAGAACTTTCTAAAAAGGCTCAATTTTTGCAAAGTTACTTCATGTTCTTGCGGAAATTTAAAATCAATGGAAAAATATTTTGCAACTAGCCAATTTCAACTTGAGTTTTTTTGACGACGCGGTTGGCGCAGTGATAAAGGAATTGCCTACTGAGCTGGCGGTCCTGGGTTCGAATCCTGGCAAGGGTGAATATTTGTGTGATAAACACGAATATTTTTAATGTGTCTGGGTCATGGATGTTCTATGTATTTAAATACTTATTAATCTATGTAAGTATCTATATCGTCACCTAGTACCCATGACATAACCCTTCTTGAGGGTAACCTATCTCAAACACAAAAAACCATTGACCGAATTTCATATGTCCGAAAACTATTCGAAATATTATCGTTTGTCCGATGACAGGTTTCGTAAATTTTTCATTTTACCATTTCACGTTTAGTAGAAGCACGTAGAAGTATCGTTTGTCCGAAAAACTTTTCCCGTCACATTCATTTGCCTTATGAGTTGATACGTATTTTGTTTAATACCTCATTTTTCATTTATCCAATGGTATTTCTGGCATTGCATAACAACTGCGACCGCAATATCGCGCCAGCCGAGCGAGCGACGCTAGCATGCCACGACAGCAGCCGGCAAAGCGCCAAAACTGACTTGCCTGGGTTAGGTTTAGGTTAGAACTGCAACCACAACAGCGCGCGAACCGAGCGAGCGAAGCGAGCGGGCGGACCGCGGCAGTGGTCGACGAAGCGCCAGAGCGGAACTGTTCGATTAGGTTAGATTCTGACTAAAATTATAAATTCCATTTGAGAAAAGCCGAGTAGTTAAAAACCGAATTGTTACATCGGACGAATGAAATCAAAGTCATACAGAAAAAGTCGAATAATTAATAAACCGAAACATTACATCGGAAAACTGATATTACGGACACAAATGATTATTGAGATTTAGGGAAACGTGTGAGTCGACTGATTATTATTATTATTTAGCCTTATACATTCAGGTTTTGTTATTATTTAGTTTGCTTGTAATATTTGTCTTTTGCTCTTTTGCTGCAAATCTGGTTGCCCCTCGGCAAAGGCCTCCTCCAGCCTCTTCCATTCGTGCCTGTCGCGTGCGACTCTGTGCCATGTTTTTCCTGCCACCTGACAAATATCATCCTCCCATCTCTTCTGTGGTCTCCCTCTCTTTCTCTGTCCTTCCCTTGGGTACCACTCTATAACTAGCCTGCACCATTTTTCCTTCCCTCTTATGACATGACCTGCCCAGCACCACTTTAATCTTTTAACTTTTTGTATGATGTCATAGACCTTTGTTTTTGTTCTGATTGTGGTTGATCTTAGTTTATCCGCTTTCCTAACTCCCAACATACTCCTCTCCATAGCTCTAGTCCATAGTCGACTGATTAAGAAACTTAAACAATTAATGCCTAATCGTAAAAAATCGAAATGAATTTTCGGATAAATGAAAAAAAGTTAAATTATATTAGTTGAAACAGATATCGGACTAACGATTTAATTTCAGATAGGTAACCCTTCTTGAGGTTAATTTGGGACAAAGTTGATTTGTGTGAGGTTGTGAACTATACTAACTAAATAAAGTCTTTTTTATAATTACTGAACAGATCTGAGATATTTTATCCGCAAACAATTGAGATAAAGTGGAAGTCGTTATCCCAGCAGTGGAACAAAGTAAATCAGATCATGAATAAAATTGATCCATAGTATAAATATCAATATGGATCAATCTGAAATAAGGTATGACGCTGTGGCTAGTAAGACTTTCTACGTCACTGATTAGCTGCCGCTTTATGGTAACAAATGTTATAAGGAAAAAATGTTTGCCGTCAGTCGTTAAAAAAAATAATGACAGTTGCAATGTTCTTTGACTAAATTTTGTCCTAATAATAGATTTATAACACTCACAATTTTATGAGATTCATACAGGTAACAAGGGAATTGGGGAGTATTATGAATATTATGATACACCACCGTAAACTGGGGTTACTTTATGACAATTTGGGGCCACTTTGCTAGATTTAAAATGGTTATAAAAACGCAAAGATTCATAGTGCGATTGAGCAAATGAAGTAAAAGGTTAGGTCATTGTTGAAGGTAGGTATTTCATTAACACAGGCCACAGATAGTTGAAAATAATAAGGATATGGCGTAAAAACACTTTTCCAAAGTAGCCCCTGCATTTTAAAGTAACCCCGTTTTACGGCACTGGCAACAAAAACGTATTGACAGAACCAAACCAACCGATCATAGCGTAATGACGTCAAAAGTCCACCTGTCATTCCGGAGTGCCTTATTATCTTGTTTTTATACCATGGATTGATCTTTACCAGTTTTCCCTCCATGATGAGCCGATCTATTTCCTCGTCCGGATACCCGACCGGCTTCTCTTCACAAAAGGTCTTATTTTCGCAGCCCTTTGGAATGACCAGGTCATCTGAAAAAATGGTAACTGTATGTTAATATCTTATGTGGAAATATAAAAAGTACTGTACCCTTGTTTTATAGAAAAACGTTTCGTAGAAATTTAATTTTCATAGAAATTTCGTTTCATCGAAAGCATTTTCTTTCTGAAACCATACAATATTTTGGAATATTACACAAACCTAACCTAACCTAAAACATAGGTTGACAAGGTTTCAAGATTTCTGAAAAAAAAATGGGCAAGTGCAAGTCCGACTCGCGCATGAAGGGTTCCGTACCATAATCTATAACAAGTTTGTTGTATGGGAGCCATATTTTTTTATTTTATTTTTAGTATTTGTTGTTATAGCGGCAATAGAAATAAAAATTTCAACTGTCTATCTATCACCGTTCTTGAGATACAGCCTGGTGACAGACGGACGGACAGCGAAGTCTCAGTAATAGGGTCCCGTTTTTACCCTTTGGGTACGGAGCCCTAAAAAATATAACTTCCAAGGAAAAAATTGTCTATGAAATGATGTATTCGGTGAAGTGCTTTACTATAAAAGAAGAGGATCCCATGAAACATATTTCGTAAAGAAACATTTTATTTTCAGATGAAATAAACTAGGTTACGATAAGATAGTTAAATTACATGTACATTAAGGTAGAGCGAGATTTTTTTTAGGAAATTCAACTCAGAACCTCTCTAAAACTTTGCATTAGGCTGCCAGGTACGATAAAAATAATATATTTTAATGAAAAAAAAATATATATTATTTACCAATTTTGAGAAGAAAAATATTGGTTCCAGGTCGACAGGACAACATTTTTTTTCTCCATACATCTACGCTCCACCCTAATATACATCGTCGCATTGCAGATTTTAATGAATCGGTTTGACGTTATAGTTTAAACTACTTAAGGTTATGACTACCAGGAAAACATACAGATAGCAGTTGTTTTTCCTGAGATCATCCATCCATTACGTGGATTACTTCAAGTGCACTATTTATTCCCTTTTCTTATAAATTGCATTCCATGTTGACAGAGTTACTTGTTCATCTAACTAGTGATTCATGTAATTACATGTTAGATGTGAGCTGTCAGCAGAATTTATTGTCTTGTTAGTGGGAAGAATGTCCAGTTTCCTGTCCAGTGCCGGCTGTACACTCTCGCCCAGACTGGGCAAGATATGTAGCCTATCGCCCATCGTTTATAGGGTTTGAAAGAGACGGCGTGCTTGCTTTACCTTAGCTCGTCGAGATTGCACAGCCAGCGTAAAATGAGGGTATTCACCGCTAAAAGTGTCATTTTGGTGAGGTTTCTAGAAATGTCTTATGCACTAATCTTTTATTCTTTTGCAATGTTTATTACATATATTATGGCTAATCATTTGATTGTTGCAGATTTACATAAATTAGTAATATCACCAATAGTCGCCTAGATTTTTGAAGACGACATTTTACGAGAAGACGAAATGGAATACCTATACATATCAGGCTAATGAAAGTTGCAGGAACCTGCAAGCGTTGCAGGTAATCTGCTAAGGTGGTGTTCTATAGGAAAGGCCTAGGTCCCGTAGTGCACGTCTTTCGGCTGATGGTGATAGTTATAATGAAGAGCAAAGATGAGTAAAACGAGCTTTACCTTTCGAGAGTACATGCCCGTTGACGGCAAGTGTTGACGCCTGTAATAGATACATAGTGAATCATTAGTATTAATCACAATGCATATTACGTGTCATACGTCATATTGTCTCCAGCGCCCAATTATTATAATAATAAGTTCATTTAGATGTCGTAATTATGACATCTTTTGGTCTTTCCTTGGTGATGTTTTTGCGTAGATATAAAAAACGTTTTTACCAAAGATTTACGAGGAAGCTTCGAAGTTCTTTTGCGTGACGGCTTGATAGCGTACATCAGCATTCTTGTCAACACAACTCTTCTCTTTTCATATATAGGAGGCACATAATTAAATAATTAGAGTAATGCATAAGGAAGTATCCACAGCAGTCAAAGTCAACGTGCCATATCGAAAATATAATAGAACTAGAGGGTCGGGTAAAAACGTATCCTATAACCATCTTTGGATCTCTAATACTTAAGCTATTCCTGTACCAAATAAATTTTGACCAACAGATAACGGTGTACGGGTGGCACAAATTTTGCATCACGCTGTTTTCCTAAAAAAATTACCTCTCTCCATGTAACACTGATTTGCAAATACAAATTAAGAATTGTATTATAATAGGGATATAAGGAGTATAATGAGTGAATGTCGCCCCTGCCTATTTTATGAGACACCTTATAGAGCACCTACTATTTAATCATAGATGAATAAACTACAAAATACTTATAAAATCTAAATGGATTAAGATTCATTAAAAAAAAGCCTTATTATTGACAAGATTTGAACGAAGGCAGTCCGATTCCATAGACGTAAAAACTAATATTTTGCATAACGTTTCCTTTAGGCTTAAATCACAATATGTGTGTTTGCAAAATTTCATCAAAATCTGTATAATATGCAAATAAATACAATCAAATACATACTAGCGGACAAATTACCCACCAAGGACACAAAAACTACACAAAAACTTATCACGTCTCGTTCACAAAACATTATTAAAGTAAACTCACTGAGCACTGCTATTTAATTTGATATTCAATGTATTATACTTATTTATTTGTTTATTTAATACGCTGTCATGTCAGTCTGTGTCTGTATACGTCTGTGAGTGAGATCATAAGAGGACTGTCGGATTGGTATATGATTGGTGTTTATGTCTCGGGTGGTGCCTCGACCTACGATGACATTACGTGGCGCAGACCACACCCTGACCACAGTATAAATAAGTTATATTATAATGATAACAGTATGGCACTTTATATTCTCGCAGTTTGTACGTATTTGTATTCGTTTATTGCTGTCATGAATAGGTAGGTACAACAGGGTGTTTACATATGTGGCAGTCATTACATGATGCCATGTTAGGGCTTTGCAATTACCTTAAAAGCTAAAAACTGAACTTCCTATATTAGATTGTACTCATCAATTTAAAATTAATCTCATGGTATAACAACTCGAGTGAATTAAAATAAATTAAAATAAAATAAATGGTGCATAATTACGATTGTGACTTTGGCGGCAATATACAAAACACCGTATCACAATCTGATGCACAGCGGCACCCTCGTCAAGTATGGCACAACCGCTCTTTTTATTATTTTCTCTAAGCCAATCAAGATATTTTAGACCCCTGGTAATTTCGTTGCCTGGTAAGTTCGAAGTCTCGTGACCGCAATACATTTCCAAATTACATCATTTGATTGATATTTTAAGCGGCCTTGATGACGGGCCTATTATGGTTGCTTTTATCACGCGACAAATAAGTGACAAAGCATCCGGCACGCTTTGACAATATGGGAGTGTGAGTGACAGATGCTTTGTCACTAATTATTACGTGATAAACGCAACCATCATAGGCCCCTGTACGTCTATGCTTGTCGACTATGCTGCTGCGGCAATGAGTCGTCGTAATCAAGTTGATGTAGCATACTTTGATTTTAAAAAAGATTTCGACTTGGTTGACAACGATTTATTGCTGCAAAAATTTGCTAAGTTAGGGTTCACACCTAAACTGCTTCAGTTTTTCGCTGATTATCTCCGTAACCGCAGTGAAGCTTGCAGGATGTCAGTCAAAGCCATACTTTACCCCATCAGGGGTAAGCCAAGGTAGTACGCTGGGACCAACTCAATTTCTAATAATGATTGATGATTTACCTAACGTTATAAGTTCAGCCGTATGCCTTTTATATGCGGACGACCTAAAGCTTTGCCTGGAGGTGGGGTGTAAGCGCGATTGTAATAGTCTACAGCGTGACATTGATGCCGTGGCTGAGTGGAGCGATGTTAACAATTTGCACTTCAATACATCCAAGTGCAAAGTCATGACGTACTCTAGGGCTAGGGCACCCATCACTTACGGCTACAGTCTCCAAGGCGTTCAGTTGGAACGAGTAGATGGAATTCGTGATCTGGGGTTGACCATGGACGCTCACATTAATTTCCGACAGCACATTACCAACATTTTGTAAAAGCGCTTCTAAAACCTTAGGCTTTATTATTAGGATGAGTTCACAATTTAGAAATGTTGGAACAGCAGTAATATTGTACAACGCATATGTCCGCAGTAAACTCGAATTCGGTGCGATAGTATGGGATCCCTACGAGTACAAATACATTAGCATGATCGAAAAATTACAAAAAAAGTTCGCAAGGTATTTGTACAGTAGGTCTTATGGCTATTACCCGTATCTTTACCCGTCTCGTTTTGTCTCAGGGATGGTGGGGCTCAACTCTCTAGAACTGAGGCGGAAACTACTTTTGTTGGTACATTACCATGGAGTTGTACACAACAAAGTTAGGAATTCATCCGTATTGGAGCGGATGGGCCTGCATGTACCAGTAATGCGGACGGTGTCGGACGCCGTGAGTGCGCTGCCGCCGCGGCGCCGCCGCCGCCTGTTTGCGTGGCTGCGTGCGCGTACCCGCCAAGCCGACAATGCGCCTACGCCCCGAGCACTGGCCCTGTTCAATGTGATGGCTGTCGAGGGTCATGACGTTGATGTTTTCGCGGACAATGTTGGTGAATTTTGCAGAAAATGCCTCAATAGTTTAAATATTATTCTGTGTGATTGATATTTTAATAGGTTAAATCGCTTTTTATTAATTGTTTTGCTGTAATTTAATAGCATAGTGTTTTCCATTTATTAATGACATGACATTGTTTATTTCCGGACATTGATATTATCGATATTATTTCTTAATGTGATTATTTGTTATTTTTCCTTATTTATAATTTATTAATAGCCTTTGCTGTTTTTATAATTATTTTAATGAGATTATTTTGTTAGTGACATTATTATTATTATTATTTTCTTTTTTTTTAATGTATACTTATTGTTTTTTTCTTTTTTTTGGTGTCTTAGATATAGGTAATATAATGGTCTCATGTAAACGATTTGGTGCAAACACTGTAAGTTTATATTGATATAAATAAATAAATGAAATGAAATGAAATGAAATACAATAATTAAGTCTTGAACTCATTTTTTTAGGAACTGTTCTCCGCTCCGCTTCAAAAGGCAGCAGCTTAAAGCAGTTGGTTTCTAAATGTGATATTACGGGCTGTAGAAGCGTTTTCGGTACGTTTCAGGTTAGGGACAGTCCCACGAATTTCCGGTACTAGCATGATAAAATTATGCGCTCGTAAGCAGCCCTTTAATCGACTGGGTAGGTATAATGGTATTCAAATTTAGTTTGATTCATTAATTGACCGCTAATTTAAGAGTATTTCTCAAAAATTTTGCCCACAATTAAGACAGAAATTAAGGTCCAATATAATTTTCCTATTTTGTTACCAATTTTCTTTCCAATACATACGGTTTGTTCATACTAGCAAGGGCCAAATTAGTTGTGTAGTAACTGCTTACCAGTGTTTAATGAATTGACGTGAGAGACTTCATCCTGTACTCGATTGAAGTTATTATTTTTTACTTAGAGACTGTATACATCTCTTATATACTTAGTGTACTGTACAATGACGCTCAGAGACCTTATACATCTCTGAGGAAAGAAATTTTAACTATTATCATATTTATTATTATCATTATATTTTTTTCTGTTTTGTATATTGTGATGCCTAGAGACCTTATACATCTCTGTGGAATTAAATTAATTAAGTAATTGTATTTTATTGCATGTTGTGACACCTAGAGACTTTATACATCTCTGTGTAATGGGTATATTTAATATTTTATAAATTGATCGTTGAAATTTTATTTTAATATTCCTACCTAGCATTGATTTGGAGTATCTATATATCTCCTATACGTGTACGCAAATTGTAATAATTAGTTATAACACTAATGTAATGTAATTGTTCTAAGTATTATTTACGAAAAAATGACTGACTGTTGAGTTTCTTTCGGCTTTCTTCTCAACAGCGGTCTCCTCTTGCGAAATTCCGGTAGATTCACAATCTGACTTGTAAAAGTACCCTTGTGGCCTACTTACTGAATAAATTATTTCATTTCATTTCATTGATACCTATCAGATTATATATAATTAAAAAAGTATAAGCATAACAGAACCTTAATTATCGAACATAGCCATAACATTGATATAAAATTACTAAAATAATTGGTAACAAAATAGGAAAATTATATTGGACCTTAATTGCTGTCTTAATTGTAGGCAAACATTTTGAGAAATGCTCTTAAGCTGAATAACGGCTGTACCAGGGCTTATATAGCATGTGTGCTACACAAACTACCCTATTGTCACGTGATCGCGGCAAGACCAAAGACTGTACATATATTATCACACTACACAGTTCTGATTTCCACCCACGTCCCGACTCTGAATAAATAAAAAATTAAATATGCTTAAATTATTACGTGCCATCATAATATTTATACATTCACTGCTGCACTGTTTCTAGCTATGCTATATAATATATCTATAAAATTAAATTGGTTCTCAATCGTTTGCTCGAATTTCATATGCCATAATCTATCACTTGGCATAATATTCATTTGCCATAAATCTATTTTTCTCTGTATGCTGAAACTTTTCGGGATTGTCATAAAATAAACCTTACCTAACCTAATGATTTCTCCACGAATAGTATTAAAGAAATCCCGAAGAATTTATGATTTATGAAATAAAAAGTTTATGACAAATGAAAATTATAGCAAGTGATACATTTATGACAAATGAAATTCGGGGAAGTGAAGGTATCCGGATTAAATTAATCAAAAACCAGTTGCAATAAGGACAATTTATTTTTTCTAGTCACAATATTGTAAATGAACACAATAGGAACTAAACATTCTGAATTTCACAATCTGCCTAATGACTCCACAAAATTAATAAGAAAGAATAAAGAAGAAGGAGTTTATCATGATTTCATGATAAATAAAGAGCCTCCACTGATCGATCGTTAGCTCCATATTACGGCATAACAGAATTCCTGTGTTCATGATTAATTTTTAATAAATTGTAACATTAGGCCTGTGAGTAAGAATCATTTTTTGAGGTCGAATTCACTTCGCTTTGTTCTAACAAACAACGGGACCCAATGGGTAGGTATTTTAAGCATTATGAACTGCGGCTACAAACTGTTATTTTGAAAAGAAAGGTGTCATAAGTGCAGTTTGCGGCCGCAGTTTATAATGCACACAATGCCCATTGGGTGAAATTGTTAGAATAGAGCAAAGTGAATTTGGCCACAAATAATACGAAAAAAAACCGGCCAAGTGCGAGTCGGACTCGCGCACCGAGGGTTCCGTACAAACACTTTCCATCCCTAAGTGGTTAAGTTAAGTTTGCACCTGGTATGTATAGCGCCCCATATAAATTAGGTGCAAAGTTAGGTATTAAAAAAAAAATTTATGGTTTTCGTAATTATTCCTTTATCTATGCTATAAGACGTTGCTTCGTACCAAATTTCAAGATTCTGAGTTCACGGGAAGCACCCTGTAGGTTTTGATTCCCTTGCAAGTGTCGAAAATTTGCGGCATAAACGGCTGTATCTTTTGATTGCGTTGGCTTAGAAGTTTGATTTTTTCACAGCTTCAAGGGACAGTAGACCTGAGTAATTGATATAAATTTCAGCTTCATACCTCCACGCGTTCCTGAGAAAAAGGGTCTTGACAGACGGACGGACGGACAGACGGACAACAAAGTGATCCTATAAGGGTTCCGTTTTTTCCTTTTGAGGTACGGAACCCTAAAAATTATTCCTACTATAATACATTTTGAAATTGTCCTAGTTTTTTGTATGCGAGTTCCCCGTTGTTCATTAATATCGTTCTTTCCTGCCGCAAACACAATCTGCATCAATCTCGGTCATCAATGGTTTTACCTCATTGTCAATATATATGTATAAACTGGTGGTTATGGTTCGTTGTTGGCACTCGGTGTTGTAGTTAGACCCCGGGGGAACGAAGTCTTTGAAACATTCGTAATGTCTGTGAATAAAGTTTTAAGTATTAAAAGTGATGTTTTATAATTGGTGATTGGCGATTTGCATCATTATTACATGACTCAAGGTTAGATTACGAAAACTCGAATAAGAAGCGTGTCCGTTTTAGCCTGGACAAACTTTTTGGATTACTAAACTTGCATTTAGTATCGGTTTACTTTGCGCAGCCGCACATAGGTATCCTATGGCTAATACCTATAAAAAAAAGTGTTTGTAATTAGTTTTCTATGGAAAGGGATAATTTTTTCAGGAAAATACTTAACGCGCGATGGAGGATTTGTACAGGCGCGCGACATCATCTGTTCGTAAAATGTTTTCTCCGAAAAGCGGAATCGGGTATAAAGTTCCTATCCAATAAACATCTTTGGATAAAGATGATTATGGGGTACTGTATGTGTATACCTGATTACGCTGACGAATTTGCGGGCACTTTTTGTAAATAAATAAAATAGGTATCTTAAAATTTAGGAATTGTTTTCTTAATCTTACTCGACATCTGAATCTGAACCATGCCTTCTTGGACTCTTTTGGTTGAGCTCTAGGGCTTTTTTCTTATTCTTTCCATTGCACTTCACCACGGGTATAGACTGATTAAAGAACCTCGATTGCACGATGTAGATCAACTCCTTTTCACGACTCATTGTATATGGGGTATAACTCTGTAAAATAAATGAATAATAAATAAATAAATATCAGACAACCTCACACAAATCCATCTAGTCCCAAATGAAGCTCAAGAAGGCTTGTGTTCAAGCCCGGACTTAGAAGGCCCGTAAGCATTTGGGGCCCCTCCCCTATCTCGATAAGTGATAAATAAGGAGAACATAAGTATGGTCCAAGTTCTACTTCTGGGACTGGGACCCCTAGACTGGCTGGGCCCCTAGGCCCGAGTATTGTGGGCCTAGGGACAAATACGGCACTGCTCGTGTTATGGGTACTAGACGACGATATACATATACTTACATAGTTAAATACACAGAACAAAAATGAGCCAAGCACAAATATTCGAGTTCATCACACAAATATTTGCCCTGGCCGGGATTCGAACCCGGGACCACCAGTTCAGCGGCAGGTGCTCTACAAGCTGCACCGTACGCGTCGTAAAAAAATTGTAAAACAAAACACATACACTATTACATGATTTGTATGGGTGCGTGGTGGCAGCCTTACTGCCATAAGTTGGTAATGTTTTTATTCGGTCATCACGCAGAAGCGGCTGGATAAATTTAAACCAATTGTGGTACAGGAATATAGATTAGAGGTTTACCAGTTTATGTTAACAAAAGTTTTACGTTGACAAAGTTGTGGGCACCTTCGAGTCTTGTACATTATTAATAATAAAAAACTGGTCAAGTGCGAGTCGAACTCGCGCGAAGTGTTCTGTACCACTAAATGATTATTAACGTTTTTCTGTATTTGTTGTTAAAGCGGCAACAGAAATACATCATCTGTGTTGAAATTTCAACTGTCCAGCTATCACGGTTCATGAGATACAGCCTGTTGACAGTATCGAGCAAAAAAAACCGGCCAAGTGCGAGTCGGACTCGCGCACCGAGGGTTCTGTACAAACACTTTCCATCCCTAAGTGGTTAAGTTAAGTTTGCACCTGGTATGTATATAGCGCTCCATATAAATTAGGTGCAAAGTTAGGTTTAAAAAAAAACTACTTACTAGATCTCGTTCAAAACAATTTTCGTTGGTAGTTTTTATAGTAATGTACATTATATGTTTTTTTTAGATTTTTCATTTTCTTATTTTAGAAGTTAGAGGGGGGGGGACCGACTTTTTTCCACTTTGGAAGCGTCTGTCACGCAAACTATTCGGTTTAGAAAAAAAATATTTTTGAAACTTCGATATCATTTTTGAAGACCTATCCATAGATACCCCACACGTATGTTTGATGAAAAAAAAAAATTTTGAGTTTCAGTTCTAAGTATGGGGAGCCCCCAATATTTATTATTATTTTTTTATTTTTGCATCAAAATCTTAATGCGGTTCACAAAATACATCTACCTACCAAGTTTCAACAGTATAGCTCTTATAGTTTCGGAAAAAAATGGCTGTGACATACGGACGGACAGACGGACAGACAGACATGACGAATCTATAAGGGTTCCGTTTTTTGCCATTTGGCTACGGAACCCTAAAAACGGCAAAAAGTCACGTTTGTTGTATGGGACCCATGATCATATTCTGTGTTTAGTAGGTATTTATCGTTATAGCGGCAAAAAAAAAAATACATCATCTGTGTTGAAATTTCAACTAACTGTCAAGGTGAGTTAAAGCCTGGTGACGGACATACGGACAGTAGTCTTCGTAATAGGGTTCAATTTTTTGCCCTTTGGGCAGGAACCCTATAAATGAAGATTTTATGACATGTTTCGAACTCGTAAAGAGTTCATTGTCAGGCACAGCTGCGAACGTTAGTGAAACTGTCAGTTTTAATTTTATTGAAATTGAGTATAGTTTTTTTTAATACATGACTTGAATTGTATCAGGGCTGGTTAGCCCTCACTACCAGTAGTCGGACTTTGTGTGGGAGTATAACCTGCTAATGAGATTATCTCCACGGCACAAAGGTAATTTGGGTTGGAGTGACGCGGGGGCACTGGGCGCATGGACTGCGTCGTGAATAGACTGAACCAAATCAGTCTGACTAAGGGCGGGAGGAGAAGAGAAAGAGAATGGGATGAGGATAAATAACCAACCGGTATGATGTCCATGGCGCAGTTTCCCTTTACGCTCCAGTCTTCGAGATCCGACATATTCATCAGATGAGCCGCCATCTGGACGGGGTTTAGACTCTGAAATAGACACAAAGTGATTACTGACAGATTCAGATCAGCTTAGCCAATTTTTAAGAGGCCTTTTCAATTTTTTTTTTTCATAATCATGACAAATATATTGATAACTAGAAACCCGCCCCGTATTATACATATAAACCTTCCTCTTGAATCACTCTACCTGTTAAATAAAAAACCGGCCAAGTGCGAGTCGGACTCGCGCACCGAGGGTTCCGTATACACACTTTCCATCCCTAAGTGGTTAAGTTAAGTTTGCATCTGGTATGTATAGCGCCCCATATAAATTAGGTGCAAAGTTAGGTATTAAAATATAAAAAAAAAACTACTTACTAGATCTCGTTCAAAACAATTTTTGTTGGTAGTTTTTATAGTAATGTACATCATATGTTTTTTTTAGATTTTTCATTTTCTTATTTTAGAAGTTAGAGGGGGGGGACCAACTTTTTTCCACTTTGGAAGCGTCTGTCACGCAAACTATTCGGTTTGGAAAAAAAATATTTTAGAAACCTCGATATCATTTTTGAAGACCTATCCATAGATAGCCCACACGTATGTGTTTGATGAAAAAAAAAAAATTGAGTTTCAGTTCTAAGTAATGGGAGCCCCCAATATTTATTATTATTTTTTTATTTTTGCATCAAAACCTTAATGCGGTTCACAGAATACATCTACCTACCAAGTTTCAACAGTATAGCTCTTATAGTTTCGGAAAAAAATGGCTGTGACATACGGACGGACAGACGGACAGACAGACATGACGAATCTATAAGGGTTCCGTTTTTTGCCATTTGGCTACGGAACCCTAAAAACGGCAAAAAGTCACGTTTGTTGTATGGGACCCATGATCTTATTCTGTGTTTAGTAGGTATTTATCGTTATAGCGGCAAAAAAAAAAATACATCATCTGTGTTGAAATTTCAACTAACTGTCAAGGTGAGTTAAAGCCTGGTGACGGACATACGGACAGTAGTCTTCGTAATAGGGTTCAATTTTTTGCCCTTTGGGGCAGACATGACGAATCTATAAGGGTTCCGTTTTTGCCATTTGGCTACGGAACCCTTAAAACCGTAATAAACCGTAAAACCATAAAAATAAAAATCCGTTGCGTAGTTTTAAAGATCTAAGCATACATAGGGACAGACAGACAGAAGCGACTTTGTTTTACACTATGCAGTGATTCCAAACATGATACAATTTGCTAGTTTCTGTAGTCCTCAATCAACACCCTATCAAAGTCAAACCCTAGTCTTAAAAGTTTTAGAACAGAATTTAGACAATCTATAAAAAAATATCCAACACTAGCTGTGCCCCGCAGTGTTACCCGCTTATCCCACGGGAACACTAAATTTATTCGGGACGAAAAGTATCCTATGTCCTTTCCCAGATCTCAAACTATCTCCATACCAAATTTCATCTAAGTCGGTTCAGCGGTTGAAGCATCATGAAGAGGTAACAGACAGACAGACACACTTTTGCATTTATAATATTATAGTATAGTATGGATTTGACAACAAAAGTGGCTAATGAAAGATAGACGGTTAAGTACAATTCCCACTAACGAGGCCTAGTCAGCGCGCAGTAAAGCACATTTTGCTAGTTGCCAAGAATTAGGAACATAGATCTGCTGTCGGCTATCGTCGCCGGTCGCTGGTCGCAGCCTCGTTGCAGCGGATGCTCTAGCATTCGCTACAACGAGGCGGCAGCACATCTGACCCCGCCCAGTCAGTAAGATATGTACACTGGAGCGGAGCGAAGCTATGAAAAATGGACCAATCACATTCCTCAGATTTAAATGTACTCCTTTTACGAAGACGCAGCCAGATCGGTTCAATTTCTCCGCTCCACTTCCGTGAACAGGCAGCCTCCAAGGGTAGGCTCTTTCACTACTAACGAATTGAGAACCATTTCAATCACTTGTATGGAGTGATCGTTGCGGTTATTATCTAAACATGTCTCACCTGTATCCTGCGGGCGCGATCAGCTACATCTACTTCACTGCTACGGTTGCCGATCTCA
Source organism: Apotomis capreana (assembly GCA_947623375.1). Classification (NCBI taxonomy): domain Eukaryota; kingdom Metazoa; phylum Arthropoda; class Insecta; order Lepidoptera; family Tortricidae; genus Apotomis; species Apotomis capreana. The sequence goes on from OX392505.1 coordinate 23,895,182, forward strand.
GCACTTTGCTCGAAGTCTAATTTCTGAGAAAAAAGAGATATTATCAGCCAAAAAATATACACTGATGGAAATCAAGGCAGTTGTTAAGCTTGCCATTAGATATTTATGTTTTATCGGTGCCCTCACATCACATTGGGACTCATGAGATTTGAGGCCCTAAGGCACTTGCCGTAAGCCCACACAGGATAGTGTGAGAGATGGGCCTGATGGAAATGGGGCTTCCGAAAGAATGCCACATGGCTGATCCTTCACCACCACAACGGACATCCATTAGTTCCATCATTGGTTCACCGCGCTAGGGGCCTGTACTATCTTCTGGAGTACCTAATATTGTGGTTGTTGACAAAAATAAATGAAAAACAAATTAGATTTTCAGGTATTCAATAATTGTATGGAATCTAAATGATCTAGGCTATTGGACTAAATGCAAAACATTCTTTTCGAGATGGTGATAGTCAATAATCAACTAACGAAGAAGGTATGGTCACCAAACAATTTTGTCATATTATGAATTCTGGACGTAATAATTATTAGGTACTATTTTTTTTTTCTAACTTGGTGTTTACAACTTAGTTTATTGAAGTAAAGTTCTATAAACTATTTTAAATGATAAACAGCAAAACATGTTTTTTTTAATTTGGAGACACGTGAGTAAGCTTCATACATGAGAAAAACATGACGTGCCCAAATGTATTCCTGCTACTTTTAAAGTTTGCCCCTGTGATTTTATTAATAAACATATGCAACTTTTAATGGAAACTAGACGTGTAAAATTAAAATTATTCGGTATAATTGGATTGCGTGATATAAGTACACTGATTTAGTCCCTTGGCTTCTCCCGTTAAAATCGTCACCTTCACAATGGACTGTATTGTGAAGGTGTACTTCCTTAATTCGGTGATTTTCAATCTAGTGCCGTTGCATAATTTGGATGAGTCTAAGTTGCGCATTAACAAAACTGGTACACCTACCTTCAGTTCAAGCGTGTGGGTTGGCATCCCGGCCCGGATAGCTCCAGAGTTCAAAAATTCAACGGGGTAAGTGGTGGTGTTATCAGCGGACATGGCAGTGACGACGGAGTTATAATTTTTTTTTTACTTAGAAGTTATTTTGTTCATGAAATTTTTGTTGATTTTGAATACAATATAATTTTTTGGTGCCAATATGCTTTCATACAGCCAATTTTCTTCATGAATGTTTTGTTCTAAGTCAGGAAAAACTTGAGCTATAAGCTCATCTCCCAATTTCACAACATAACACAACATGACAAAATTAATTAATTATTGAATAGAATCATACCTTCTTCGTCGGTTTCTGTGGTTTGACATGTCTTGCCAGATAGGTGTGTCACGTCCGTCCAACAAATCAAATCAAATGTCATTGTTAAAATTTTATGTTTTTTTTCTTGAAATTACGCGAGTAATCGAATTTTGCGGATACGTGTTCCCATATCAGAATGTATTGTTTTTTTATATATATTATAAGTTTACTGTAGGCCCAGACAAAATAATTTATTGTTTAGTTTACGTCAGATCGATGACACGTAGGAAGCTGTTGTTGCATCTACAATCATTTGCTCTCCATACAAAGTTTTATCCCCTTTTTTGTCCCTAAATGGAATGAGATTCGTCATAAATTATAGTCTATGTCCTATTCTCATATATAAGGTACATAACTAACTGGAAAGTTTCGTAAAAAAACGTCCAGTAGTTTTTGAGATTAAGTGGAACGTACATCCATCCAACCTTTCACGTTTATAATATTATTATTAGGATATTAGGAATTAGGATTAGGATTAGGATATTAGGATTAGAATTAGGTTAGGATTAGGATTTCAACCAATTTTTGATGTGAATAATACTTTTCCTGAGTTCTAGAAAGAAACATAGCTATTTCATGCTTTTGTGCGTGCAGCCGAAAAAAAAAACAGTTTTGTGCGTGAATTTTGTCAAGTTCGAGTAGTTTATGAAACAAAAATTATCAATGAAAAATTTAAACTGTAGGTTGTATAAAATATAATAATACAGCGCAATGGCCCTGTTCTAAGTAGTAAATTGTATAAATATGTTAAGAAAATTATGTAGATAAATTATGTACCCCTCATAGCTTTACCACGGTCATATGCCTCAGTCTTTATCAAAAACTAGTTTACCCAACTACTAGTAGTTTCATGTTTTGTTTTTTAACTAATCTGTCAGTTAGATTATCAATACATTTTGAACACGTATTGCTTTTATTTTAATTGGTCACTGACCTACGAAACTGACTGCGCCACGAAAATCTACGAAGGTATGCCGTTTTGCCTTTACAAAAGTGGAAGGCGGAGTTGAGCGCCTTGGTGCGCGCTGGTGTATTTTCTGTGACATGACCTGCGACTCAGTGTAGCCCCGTCGCGCAACCGTAATATTTTTTCCCGAGTAAGAGGAGTTTACCAGTTTTAATTTTCAGTGTACGGTAGGTAGGTAAGGTCCTTGAGTGGCAACCGAGTACCAGAAGACGCAATGTGGGAAGGCCTCCAACAAGGCGGACCAACGACCTTAGGGTCGCAAGAAGCAGTTGGATGACGGCGGCGCACGACCGATTGTTATAGTGGACGTCTTTCAGCTGATATTATGATGATGATTGTGATGGTGATGATGATGATGATGATTGATGACTCACGATTTTGTTGGCGTCGGCGATCGATTGGTCGATTTCTGACTGCGGGTAATCATCAGGCTTTGTGCAATAGGTCCATCCTCCAATTTCCACGCAATCTACCGAATCGCCTGAAACAATGAAAATAACTATATTATTTTCCTGGCAGAAAACTTGGCGTCCAATTACTTGGTAACCAAAAGAATGAACTTGGCAGCTAAAAAACTAACTTGGCATCGATGTCCGTGAAATGAGATGACAAGTTAGTATTCTAGCCGCCAAGTTAGTTATTCTAGCTGCCAAGACAGTATTTTTGTAGGTTAGGTTAGAATAGGTTAGGTAAGATTAAATTTATATTTTTATTTTTTAGATATCCGGTTAAATACCTTTCACAAGAAGGTACATTACGTTAATCGGTAGAGGTTCAAAGTGACAGACGTACTTTTAGATTTTTAAATATCAAAAAATGATAACCCGCGCTAAATTTTGGATGTTACAAAACTTCGAAATTTTGGGACTTTCATCGGTTTCTAGCTCATAACTTCTATTCTAAGTCATAGCAAGTACATTGTACTGACAATCTGATACAGATACTAATAGGAAAAAATGAAAAAATATATTTTTCAATTACCTGTGGGTTTTCCGTGAACAGCAAGTGTTGACACCTGGAATTAAAATAAATTATAACACATTATAACAACTTGGCCCGTAACTAGAAATTTTTCCGAAAATTTCCACATTTTGTATGGGAAATGAGTAAAGTTTCCGGAAGGTTTCGGAAATGGCACATCTCTATCCGTAACTCTTAGTTGAACTGAGCTGTAGGGCCAAGCAGTCTCGGTGAGGTTTGGTGTCCATCTAAATATTTCCAAGTTTAATTTGTCCGAAAGCAACGTAATTCCGAATTTCCATAAAGAGTTATTTTTGGGTAACTAAATTATACTTGTAACAGTCTTATAAGGTTGTTACATGCTTTTTATTAGTTGGTACAACTCAAAAAGGTTGTACCAACTACCAACTAATAAAAAGCATCAACAACCGAAATAAATAATCCTTCGCAATCATGTTTTTTGGGAATCTTCATGGATTCACTTTCGGAATTATGGATTCACTTTCGGGATCATGGATTCACTTTTCGGAATCATGGATTCACTTGGAATCGCTCTGAAATAGCCCTTTACGTTAGGATGATGTTATGACTTATGACTATGATATAACGGTTTCGTTTTTTGCAATTAAAGCTAGAAGTTGGAGGTGGACAAAATGCAGCAAACAATTTAGACTATTTCATAAATTACAACGAGCTTAACAATTTAGTGATTCTGTATCTATTTGATTCAGTCCCTGGTTTTTTTTGAAGAGCTCTATACGAGTTCAAAACATTTCGGACCATTTCTAACCAATTCATGTAATAAACTGCTTAACATAATAATTAATATTTTTTATACTAAAAAAACACATGAAATATGAACCATTGATACAAAGATCAAAGCTTAAAGAAAAATTTAAAAAAGATTTACCTGTTGGAAGATACCGGGAATCGAACCCGGTACCTCTGGATTGCCGATCCAGCGCGTTAATCACTTCGCTACCCTAACTCCACCACCTAACTTCCACCAGGTAACTGCTTTTTCAATTGTTTTTTAAGCTTTGATCTTTGTATCAATGATATACGTAAATAAAAATTGTAGTATGTTCCCACATTCAAAAAATGAGACATTAGGTACATTTATCATAAATTTATACATAAAATATGCCAAAAATATTTACCGTAAGCAGCAAAAACGCCACGAACACCATTTTTGGTTTATACACGGCTATGCCACACTTTGCACCCACTCGTCGGGAAGACTCCAGCACCAGTAAATCTAATGAGGACAAGTCGCCATTTTTATATCGTATCGTTTAGCTAAAAAGGTTTCCTTGTGGAGGGAGTGATTACCGTATATGGGTTTTTTCTAATACGTAACGGGATGACGATAAAACCCATTTCCGTTTAGCAACCGATTAAATAACGGCCTGGAGTCAGACTTAGGTACTGAGGGCTCGAGCTGTTTTAAATCATAATTTGTAAGATTTTATATGTGAAGGAAAGATCGTGATATAAAGCAACTGGGGGTGATGTACTCGTGTGGTGATGTACTAAAAAACTAGAAGGTGTAACTTCATCAGCGTATTTTTTGTTAATAGACATATCCTGATAGATAAAATTTGTACATTAATTTTGCCAAATTTTCAGCTAATTTTATTGAACTATAACTGTAGTTGGGTAAAATAAATATTAAGGAACAATCTTACACAGATCGACCGTGTCCCAAATTAGGCAATGCTTGTTGCTTGTACTATGGGTACTAGACGATGATATACAAATATTCCAGTTCATCACACAAATATTTGCCCTTGTTTAATACCTACATATTTGGATGTCCAGCTATCTTTACCTATAGCTGTACTAATACTGATAAACATAATAGGATCTAGACACGCGGTAGCGTGTCCAGCCAAGTTCACCCCAGGAACTGGCGAGCAGCAGCCGTGTGTTATATTACACGAACCGTTTGGAGCCACTTTTGACGCCTCAATAACTCCAAATCTATTTAACATAAAAACATGAAATTTGGATTTTGTATTTAGATCCTTTAGAACAATCTGGGGGCACGGCAGTCAAGCCAAGTCGAGCAAACGCGCTTGCCGGCACGCCGTAACATCCTTTTCTCGAAGCCATTTAGATCATTTTCAAACCCCCTGTATTTCATTATGGACAAAGCTAGAAGCCTGAATTTTTAATTACCAGGAGAACGTGATATCACCTAGACATGTTCCAAATTACATTCAATTTGAACCAGTAGTTTAGAAATTATTGCCAGTCAAAGTTCCTTAATTTTGTCACTCACTGATTCACTGACTCACCTATATATGATCATACGAATTCTAATTTACTTCTAGCAGACACACAAGCTTGAAATTTCGAGCTATATTACGATTTGGTGTACAAATCATTAAAAAACCTAAACATTACAAAATTTCCGTGTAGTTTTCCAGTTATGCGAGCTGCATAGATAAATTTGTATTTCCTTATGAACCCTATAAAAATACACGATTACAAAGTTAACTTTGCGGTTCATATAACCTTCGGTTTAGATACTAAGACCTCAGGCACAGAATATTAATACATACAGAATGGACACGCTCACCACCGCACCGAATTGAGTTACCTCACCCCGCAGAGGCAGTGAGTTGGAATCGTGATAGTAAGTAGTGGTAACTGGTGGCGGTGGTGGTGATGGGGGTGCTGATGATGAAGCTAGGGACTGGTGTTGGTAATGAGGGTGTTGGATTGTTTAGATGATGATGGTGACTGGTGGTGGTGATGCGATAGTGTTGATGAAAGTGGTGACTGGTGGTAGTGATGGACGTGTTGGTGATGATGATGATGATGGTGGTGGTGGTGACTGATTCTGATGAAAGTGGTATTGGTGATGATGATGATGACGACCATGGTGGTGACTGTTGGTGATGATGATGATGGTGGAGTGGAGGTGACTGGTGGTGATGATGGGGATATTGGTGGTAATTTAGATGGTGGTGACTGGTGGTGGTGAGGGAGGTGTTGGTGATGATGATGATGATGATGGTGGTGGTGGTGATTGGTGATGATGATGATGATGATGGTGTTGTTGTAGATGATTATGATTATGACGATGACAATGATGATGACGATGATGATGATGATGACGATGATGATGCCGATGATGGTGATTAGGTATAATTATGGGGGTGTTGATTCGGATGGTGATGGTCATAGTGGTGATGAATGATGATGAAGATTGTGATGACAATGCTTGTGGTGATGGTGATAACGATGATTATAAAATCAACATCCTCACCACATTACCACTACGACCATTACCACAACCACATCCCCAACACAATAACCACTACCATTACCACTACCACCATCATCGCCGCCATCATCACCACCCTCATCATCACCATCGCCATGAGAGGAATCATGAGAAGGATCATTATGTATAATGAGAGGAGTCATTATGGATCATGAGAGGGAGTGACAAGTCTGTGTGGTTTACATATAGTTAATGTCAACTTCGGTAGTGTTAAAGTGCAAAACTCCGCAATTTCGAAGTATAATAAACTAAGAATTATTTACGCTTCATCAAAACTTTCGAGAAAAGCCCACAGAGACAGAGAGTGGGCTTTAAGAAAGACAGTTGTGGATACACAGGTAGTAGTCCCTAAAGGAAAAATAAGGAGGACCACTTACAAAAAGAAATGAGATCCCATCAAAAACATTACATGTAAAAAAATGCAAGTCTCGCAACTTTCTACCGAAAAAAGTTGTGAGATATAATATAAAACCAAGTCGGTTAATTTATTCGGTAACTATCAAAGTGACCCTTCGCCTATATGACAACTTTGACTTACATTTTCACCGGATTACATAACTAAAAACATGTGGGAGATGGGAGTATTTATGTTACAAAATATGAATAATTTTAAAGACACTCTTTTACGGCATTAAAAACTACCCGCCATTCAAAATTCGTTCTACAACTTTCTCTGTTCCTACCTCCCACAATGTCACCAGTTACGCAGCTGTGCAGGTGGCCGACCACAGGTGGCCAGTGGTTATAAAAGCAAGTCCCCACCTCGGAGCACTTCACTTGACTTCGAGCTGTGGACGAGCACGGTACTCTCTCTGGGTTATTCATATTGTCAGGTAACCCGTACAATTAACCTAATTATTCATTGTAATTAATAATTATGCTATTTTAATTGAATAATTGTTTTGCTCTTATTTAATGGGATAAATATAATTGCTATAATTCGTATTTACTGAGAATAAGATAATTTATTTGTTAATTTTTCCGCTTGTTTTCCATTCGAATAAAAATACTTGTTATCTTACCTATGCTTTTTAATTCATTCTCCCACATCAGAAGTTGGGATCGTATTAAGCGTAATATGTAGTACAACACATTATTGTCAGTTTCAGAGTGAGTGAGTGTTTCGCAATGTCACAAGACGAGTACGGACGCGCGGACCCTGGCAGGGTTCCTGAAGCACCTGATCCTGATGCTGGTACCAGTTTGCGAGCGCCGCCGCCCCTCGAGCAGCGCTTCATGCCGCGACAACAGCGCGACGAGACGGAGACTACTTCGAGTTCCAGCGAATCCCAGAGTGTTCCACTTACACCCGGTTCGGATGGGTCAAATGTCACTAATAACGGTAACTACGTTCCATTGGATTTTATGAAGACCATGATGCAAGAAATGATGACCACATTCCTTCAAACTACATCTAACGCTACGCGCCCACAGGCAGCCACGCCTTTACCGCGCCCAAGGAACTTGGAACATATTTACTTACCTGCTTTCGACCCAGATGACCACACTGATACCGTTCAAATGTGGTGCCGACATGTTGAGGAATTAAGAACTGACTATCAACTTAACGAACGCGAAGTACTCAATTTGGCTAGGAAAAACTTAAAAGGACGAGCGGCCGATTGGGCTCGACGCAATTACACGACTATTACTAATTGGGATGAATTAAAAAACAACCTTGTGCAAACCTTTGCAGATGAAACCAGATATTACGATGATTTGATCGCATTCATGGAATACACAAGCGACAAGGCAAGCAGTCTGGCAGAGTATGCTACCCGCAAGTGGGAATTGGCGAAGAAAGCTGTCGGCATCGTGGTGACAGAGCAGCATCTGGTTGAAGCCGTGATATCAGGTATGTCGGACTTTCGTATTCGTTCTGATCTGTTGCGACTTACACCCAAAACTTTGCCACAACTTATACAGAGTCTCAATGTCTATAAGCGTAAGCGACCAGTGACTGATGCCGACCACAACATACCATCTAAAAAATCTAAATTTAGCCCTTCTGATTTCAAATTAAGACGTTGTCAGAAATGTTTTAAATTAGGGCATTTGCAAAGAGATTGCCGTACGGCACGAAGTAATAACACTTCCACTTCTCTGAGTTCGACTCCCAGCTCAACACCTAATACACAAAAACGAGAAATGCCACCAAAAGAATCGTCTAATTAACTAATTCTCGACCATCCTCGTCCACTCCTTCTCTCTATTGATTTCTGTATTAGATCGTCGTCATACTAAATGGCTTATCATTTTCTCTCTTTGAGTTTGTAGTATATCTCTGCCCCTATACTATGACTATGACGGACGTGGTCGGATATTGTACAACTTTCTGGTATACATGTGAATGGTGACGGAATCTTTTATGATTTCCCTCACTCTATCGCATCATAGGCGGCCGAGATGGTTCAGAAGCAATCCGAAGTCTTTGCTGCTTGAGAGACTCTTGCAGTAAAGACTTCGGATTCATTCTGAATCGCAAATTGGGTATTAACGAATAAATAAAACAATCGAACAATTGATAAGTATTTTCAATATTAGATAGCATATAATATCTGTAAGCATAAAGGAAATACATCAACAAAACACTAAGGACATCAAAAAAATTACCACTGACACTGCATAGTATTGACATTTCTTAATAATAGTCTAGTACAATTATTCATTGATGTGTATTCCACAAATACTAAGAATGATGACGACCAGGGTTCGTAAAAGGCAAGCAAAATTTATTGACGTGTTGGTCGTCACTGGTTGTCATACGTCATTTCAATACGATCCCTTATGTGTCGTAAACGTGTATATATTTTCTGGGCTATTTGTAGATTCAAACTGCTTCGCCTAATAAAATATACTTTTTGGCATTTTATAGCTATGAGCTTCTTCTTCTTCTTATTTCTGTTCTTAGCTCCAAGTGTTCTAACTAGACACTTTACAACTGACATCTTGACTTGATCTAGTGTCGTTGTTTAGCGCACATACAGTCAGTTGCTATCTTAGACGGCCTGATGTCTGGCTTCCCCTCGGCGAGCACCAATAAGTATACTTCTGTGTATACGGTTTCACAAACGTACTTCATATCGTTCTTGTAGCTAGTGGCGATATCTTCAAAACACGCCGCGTGCCTGTAATGATAAAAACAATTGTAATTTTTCTAATGAAGCGCAGGCGAGCATGTTACAACCTGCTCACACACCTTCATATTCGCAAAAGATTCGCATCTTTCGATGCGAATGCGACTGTTTCAAACTATGCGAATATTTGTTACATCCCTATAGTCTGGCTAAAATATATTTCAAATTCAAATTCAAATATTTTATTTCAGATATAATCCATATCAATGTTGGTACCAAATAAAAATATAAATCTTAAACGTAATGTTAGTTAAAAATTAAAAGTAACACTAAGACTAAAAGCGGCGTGGTGCGGCCACGACTGGCGCGTGCAGGCGCACCCAGCGCGCGAGCAGCGGCGACTCCCAGCGCTGCGACAACACGCTCACAATGCTGTTGGAGCTGCGGCGACAGCGGTCTAGTAAGGAGGCGCACCATTTTCTTACTATACCGTCAAAGCTATCTGTGTGCGCTATCTATTTGCCCCAGCAATTTTAGTTTTTAGGGTTCCGTACCCAAAGGGTAAAAACGGGACCCTATTACTGAGACTTCGCTGTCCGTCCGTCCGTCCGTCTGTCACCAGGCTGTAGCTAGACAGTTGAAGTTTTCACAGATGATGTATTTCTATTGCCGCTATAACAACAAATACAAAAAAAAAAAAAATTAAGGTGGGCTCCCATACAAACAAACTTGTTATATATTATATATATGTATAGGTACGAAACCCTTCATGCACGAGTCGGGCTCGCACTTGCCAATTTTTTTTATCTTAAAATCTGTATATGACAACATTGAAGATAGGGCACTACTTGTGTATTATACTTAATCTTTAAACAAGTATTAGGTTCTAGTAAATTTTATATAAGTAAAAAACATCTTGGTAAGCTATGCTTTGATTAGTATTTGTACTTATAACAGTATTTATAATAATATGATAAAATATATTTCGGAGGACTTTTGCGCTGTATTTAGTGAGTTTACATAATTCAAAACAGTAACTTCAGCAGTTATTGACATTCTTACTCTAAGGGCTCATAGGGGATTAACCAAAATAAAAGTTTGTATGGGAAAATAAGCAAGAACTAAGATGGATGGTTATACTCTTTGGTTAATACGTATTGCCATACTTAGTTTTTATGTGTTTGACAGTTCATTTGCTCGGAAGAGTTATTGTGGTCCGACTCGACTTGGTACGGGGGGTTATGGTAGTAATTGGTTTCTGCGGATGTTAATGGCTAAAATTTGGTACTAAGTACTTACTGGTTTTGGCATTCCACCATGGACACGGTCTGATCAAATAGACCGCTTTGTATAACTCGTTCTGATACACCACCGTCTGTTGTGATGGTGAAAACCTTTTTCCGCTGCAACATAAAATAATTGTTTAAAAAGGTAATTTTAATGAAAATAAAACTTCTTCAAAATTTATTTAGCCCTATCGGAAAGATGCTAAGAAGGGTAGCGGTATTGTGATATTTTAAACTAAACTATTATATTAGTATTAAATGTGTAAGGTTGTTTTTCCATATGAGCTCAGCTACATAGGTAAGCGGTACGCGAGAAAGAAACGTGAATAGGATTATTTAAATCCGCGCGGTACAGCTCGTATTTGAGTTATTCCTCGAACACAGCTTAAAGCTCCCTGTTCACAGAAGCGGAGCGGAGATGTGTAAAATGAACCAATCATATTTGTCAGATTTAAATGCTTTCGATCTTCGCAAAGACGCAGCCTGATTGGTTATTTTTTTCCGACCCACTTCAGTAGACAGCCAACCTAACGCCCCAGCCACGACTTCAGACTGGCATTGGCAAGCGGCGGCTAAAAGTGGGAGCGAAAGGTCCGAGCGCAATGTCTCACTCACTCGTGTGGCCGCAGCTTACCGCGAACAACCGCGAACCACGAAGTCGCGCCGTAGTAGGTGACCGTAATTCTTATGCAAAAGCTGTTCTAGTCTCCGAAATGGTTTTCACATAACAATAGGTTAAATATCGATATATGAATTTAGTTTTAAAAGGTAAAGTCACGTCGCTTTCTAACTATTTTGTAAGAAATAAGAATAATGAAAAATTATGTAGATAAGGATTATGATGGTAAGTTATAGTTGTAATTAAATACAAACCTCGCTGCTCGCAACACAGTTATTGGTGGGGACTTCACTCGGCACATTAACAGTCTCCCTTTTCATCCGGTGAAGGTGATGCTGGAACAAAATAAGCTGTTCTGATTATCAGACATAAAAATATGTAATTTTTTTTTTTTTTAGTGATGAAAATGTTTATTAGTACAAAATAAAGTCTAAGGAATACAACTTAAAATACTTACCTACAATAAAACTATACTAAAAATTAAACTAAACTCGAACATAATAAACTTAAACTAAATCTAAAAATGGCCCCTGCGGCATAGTGCCAAAGATGCTGGCGGCATTTCCTCGCTGAATCGCCAAACTGATTCTTTGAGCATATATAAAACCTAATATTTAAATAAGTACTTCAAAAAACTTATCAAATCAGAGTCACATGTAAAAAGTCGCATGTCATCTTAAGTAGAAACTCCGAGGTACACATTTCGTGCATACCCTATTCTTTTTTTTTCAAGATTTTCTCTAGAATATTACACATTCCAGGAAACCCTCGAAAGTATGTTACATGAAAGTTTCGAATAGTTTTTTTTTTCCTAAACAATACCAGAGTTAAACTCACTCAATTTAAATTTGTTTAAAAGTTTCCGTTGAGCAACGACCATTTAACAATCGAGTAACGTACCTTAAAGTCGCTTATATGGTATCGTTAAATTTTGTCGCACAACAGAACTTTTTTCAACGGTTTTCTTTTTCGTTTTGTATGTGTAATTACGCCTTAATTTCGTTCAACTGTTTTTGGTTATTACCCATCTTTAACTTGTAGGTACTTAATTTTTAACGATGACCGGGTCTAGCCGTATGCACCGCAACACACAAAATTAAATTAAAACTAGGCAAAAAGTTTATTTTAAATCGAACACAAAAAAACATAATATAAAAATATTACAATACTAAACTATAAAGCTGATAAATATAAAAGGTACGATAATTATGAATAAATGTACAAACTACCTAAAGCTACCGAGAAAATAAAAAACTCACCAAGTTTTGCGCCACAAAGTGGTCCATCTCCTCCTGAGGGTAGTCTTCGGGTTTTATATCACACAGGGTTTTTCCCTCGCACGCGTGCTGAACCACATTGCGAAGATCTCCTGGGAAAGTTTTTCATGTTGTTAAAGCATACAACAGTTTTGTGAGCAAATTTCTACAACCTATTATTAATTATGTCATTTAGCCTAATTCAAAGCAAGAATGGGAAACGCGACGGTTTAGGCAGACGTGTTTAGAATGTTATGGTTCTCTTCATTTTGGATTAATATTAAATAAGTAAGTGGGTATAGGTATAGTTACTTGTTGGTACTGCGTGGATATGGGCAGCGAGTGTTGACACCTGAAATAAAACGGTACTTATATTATCTTCGTTGGTATGAATACCTGCAGATAAATTTAGGCCACATGTTTTGATAACGAATACATAAATTGGCATTTATCCGGTCTCTAAGCGGATAAATGTTTCCTTTTTAGGGTTCCGTACCCAAAGGGTAAACACGGGACCCTATTACTGAGACTGTGCGTCCGTCCGTCCGTCTGTCATCAGGCTGTATCTCAAGAACGGTGATAGCTAGACAGTTGAAATGTTCACAGATAATGTATTTCTATTGCCGCTCAAACAAAAAATACTAAAAATAAAATAAAATAAATATTGAAGGTGGGCTCCCATACAACAAACTTGTTATATATTATGGTACGGAACCCTGCATGCGCGAGTCGGACTCGCACTTGCCCAATTTTTAATATATATTTAGTATTTTACCCCCACTTGAAAAAGTTGAAGGTTAATGAAATATAAATAATCATTGAAAATACCGTAAACAGTAGAAATACCGCGAACACCATTTTTTGGTTTAAGTACGGCTATGTCACACTTTTTGCGGCCACGACCCGAAGACTAATAACTGTTCCATAGCGGAGCGTTATTTATAAGGAGCAAATGTTGTTTTCCTTAATATCTGACGGTGAGCTGGCAACAACGCCATATTTGTGATTATTGTCCATTCTCCTGGAAACTAAACAAAATTATAAAAACACCACATTAGATTTATTAGATTGATGGTAAACAACCCGTGGCTCGCGGGCTGCATCACCTTGGTCTGAGGCCTGCGAGCATTATCTTTGACGCTTTTTTTTTAAACATGACTTGGACTGTACCTACTTTTTTTTTTTTTTTTTTATTAAGGGACAATCTTACACAAATCGACCTAGTCCCAAACTAAGCAAAGCTTGTACTATGGGTACTAGACGACGACATACATAATATATAAATACATATATAGATAACATCCATGACCCAAGAACAAATATTTTGCACAAATATTTGCCCCGGCCGGGATTCGAACCCGGGACCGCCGACTCAGTAGGCAGGTGTCTACCAACCGAGCCAAACGCGTCGTCAAACGCGTAGTACTTGTATGTACTATACTTGGACTGTTTAAATTAGCCCTCACTAACAGTGAGTTAGACTTTGTGTGGGAGTATAACCCGCTAGTGGAATTATCTCCACGCCCCAGGTGACTGTTTTTAAATTTAATTAAAGGTAAATCCAATTAAATAGGTAACTACATTGTTATTTAAACCATGAATACAAAGATCAAAGCTTAAAGAAAAAGTGAAAAAAATTCCCGGTCCCTTCCACCAGGTAGCTCCATTTTCAATTTTTCTTTAAGTTTTGATCTTTGTATTCATGGTTTAAATAAAAATTGTGGTGTACCCACATTAAAAAAAATTAGACATTACATGTTTCATAAAATTATAAAACAAACAGCGCCCTCTCTCGCTTGCTCGTTCACCGCTGTAAAGTGGTGCGGTAAGATGTGAATATTAACGTATTCACATAGAGGTCGCTAAGGTGTAAAAACCTTTCAAATAAACAATGCAAAGATCGACACATAAAGGATAAGGAAAAATTCGTCAGGTCTACGTGGAGCGAGGGTAGCGAAGTGGCTAACGCGCTGGACCGGTAATCCAGAGGTACCGGGTTCGATTCCCGGTCCCTTCCACCAGGTAGCTCCTTTTTCAATTTTTCTTTAAGCTTTGATCTTTGTATTCATGGTTTAAATAAAAATTGTGATGTACCCACATTAAAAAAATGAGACATTACATGTTTCATAAAATTATAACTACATTGTTCATAAACAAATTGAAAATTTCCTCATTTGACAGGGCAATGCACATTCAAAGTGTTACTAAACACGTAACATAAATTTTAAATGTGGAGTCAAATATGTGAGTTTACTAAACTTCCGTCGTTATATACTTTATATTGTGTGATATTGTTATAATATTTCTCATTACGTTGAATAATAAAGATAAAGATAATTTTATTGACATAAAGGGTACATCAATAAATAGAAGTCCCTGACTTCTGAGCTAGGTGGGGAACCTGTGTTACAGAGCTGGTCAGTGTCCTCTCTCATGTAAGTATATAATTTAGTTACATTTTGTCTTATTAGATTGGTATACAAATATATATATATATATATATTTGCATGCTAAGTGTGTACAATAAATAATCATCATCATATCAGCCGATAGATGTCCACTGCTGGACAAAGGTTTCCGCAAAGTTTTCCACAACAATCGGTTTCAATGAATCAGGGGGGTAATGCGACCAATTTTAGAGAGATGATAGAGATCTTTCCATTATATCGCCATCCGTCACTTTTGACGTGTCCCTACTTGACAAGTGGCGATATCCCCAGAACATCTCAACTACGCGAATCCGGTTGCGCTTAATTTGCATCTCCTTTGTATGTAATGGCATAGGGTTTACCCTTGAAATGTCGACAAACGTTTTGTCGAATTTCAGTTCAAAGTCAACGATACGCATTTTTTCATTTGATCGAATATTCATTACATCGAACAATTAAATGGTGTATTTTTATAACACCGATTTTTAATCTGTAGAAATATTATTTATTATATACTTTATTTCGCAGTTCTTCAGTTGTTAAATAGATAACAGGCGCATACTTAACTTGACCGGGTAGTGCGTGAAATTAGTCAATTACGTTTCGTTCAAAACAGAAATTCATATGCATGAATAGTGCTATCCGTCACTGGTTTTCATACATCATTCTAATAGACTTTGCTCGCATTTTATCCCTGATAATAATCCATTTTAATAGTCTTATGATTCGAGATGGCGAATCACATTGCTATTAAAAAGCTTTTAATTTGCGGTGTTTCTGAGAGGTAAACCATGTTCACCTGCCCCAAAGATGCATAATTAAATAACATAGTTGAAAGATTTATGGCTCAAAACTATTTGTAGTTGGTGATTTTTTAATATTTCAACTACCTATTTATTATCCCCAACAAAACTGAAATGACAAAACCTTATGACATAATTTATAACATCAAGATAATCGAAAACGGCGCGAACTAAAAAGCCTCCTAACTACTTTTGCAACTGCATCCAAGTCAAATGAGTTTAAGTCTTACCACCTTTCTTCTAAAGTTGGAGTTTTTTGTTCGTATCTACGTACATTTTCTGCATCCATGCACTGTTTCTTCCACAAATTGTCAACATTACATAGAGTGGGAGGTTTGATGTGTTCACACATTCCACGACAAGCAATATGTACATAATTGACATATAAAAAAGTGAAGCGTTTTGTAATTGTTGTATCATTTACGACATTTTCCTTTCATTATGCCTTGGTGACGGGAAATGCGTTCAATGATATGTATTTGATCTTTTGCAAAACTTTAGTAAGATATTGATAAACAATACTTGCAAACCTCAACAAAAAATTAATACAAGCACAAATAGTCTATAATGTATCCCGCAAAGAAACGCTAAAAAGCTATAAAGTAGGATGAATATTATTTATTTAAACTTTATTGCACAAAAGAAAAACTTAACGTACAAAAGGCGGACTTAATGCCATGAGGCATTCTCTACCAGTCAACCTTAGGGCAAAGCAGAGAAATTGTAGGAATATTTATTGATCACAAAACTATTTAAAAGCTAGAAAGTTGAAAGTGATTAGTTCAGGCCTCCAACAAGGTGGACTGATGACCTGATTAGGATGGCGGGCAGAAATTGGATGAGGGCGGCGCAAGACCGATCGTTGTGGAGAACTTTGGGGAGGCCTTTGTCCAGCAGTGGACGTCTATTAGCTGATATGATGATGATGATTACTTCAGGAAGGAAACATAACCCTCTTTTTTTAGGGTTCCGTAGCCAAATGGCAAAAAACGGAACCCTTATAGATTCGTCATGTCTGTCTGTCCGTCTGTCCGTCTGTCCGTCTGTCCGTCTGTCCGTCTGTCCGTCTGTCTGTCCGTCCGTATGTCACAGCCATTTTTTTCCGAAACTATAAGAGCTATACTGTTGAAACTTGGTAGGTAGATGTATTGTGTGAACCGCAATAAGATTTTGATGCAAAAATAAAAAAATAATAATAATTATTGGGGGCTCCCCATACTTAGAACTGAAACTCAAAAAATTTTTTTTCATCAAACACATACGTGTGGGGTATCTATGGATAGGTCTTCAAAAATGATATCGAGGTTTCTACAATATTTTTTTTCTAAACCGTATAGTTTGCGTGACAGACGCTTCCAAAGTGGAAAAAAGTTGGTCCCCCCCCCTCTAACTTCTAAAATAAGAAAATGAAAAATCTAAAAGAAACATATGATATACATTACTATAAAAACTACCAACGAAAATTGTTTTGAACGAGATCTAGTAAGTAGTTTTTTTTTATATTTTAATACCTAACTTTGCACCTAATTTATATGGGGCGCTATACATACCAGGTGCAAACTTAACTTAACCACTTAGGGATGGAAAGTGTTTGTACGGAACCCTCGGTGCGCGAGTCCGACTCGCACTTGGCCGGTTTTTACCATTATTTTACTAAAATATTTGAAATCAGTCTAGCCGTTTCGACGTGATGAGGCAGCAAATATAAATACATACAGACATAAAATAAATGTATTGACTATTTGACTCAATTACCTATCAAGAAATACAAATTACCCTTATTTATGGAGATTATTTACAGTCACATTTTTTTTTACATATGATGGGCCTGAGTGCGGCTGTACGAGGGTGTCTGACTCAGACCCGTAGTACAAAGTCACTACAAACATGTCAAAATACCTAGATTATCATAACCAAACGGGACCCTAATGGAATTCAAAAAGCTATTTATTTATAATCCTCGACGTTTCGGCCGCGAACGTCCATGGTCTCGAAGGAATGAAATCCCTCTTTGTTATAAGTAGTATGTAAAAATCGTGTTTATTGAAATCAAAATGTCAAATTCATATTTTAAATAAGTTTCTGTCAAAAAAATAATTTTAGTGACAAGATTTTTATAGCCGACTGTACTTTTCACTAGATATCCATCAAATGCTCACTGAGACGATTCTAGAGAGCCCAAACTCGGTAGGATTGCTTTTTCTATTATAGCGTTCCTATGGCCACCTTCCAGCTCCATCATCAGATCAGCCCCTTGGTACCATATTATTGTATTGTCATCAAATTTAAGTAAGTATGCAAAAATTTCAGCTCAATCGGTTGACGATATAGGCTTCAAAATTGAGTTGCAAGATTCCACCTGAGCAAACATACTTACACTTACATACATACATACATACATTGCAAGTTAAATAAAATCTTTTTCACTTCTCATGCTCTTAAAATGTTACTTTAGTCTCTGCATATCGGGACTAAAGCTCCTTATTAATCTCTAGGGACTAAAGTAAAATTGTTTTAATTTACTTTGAAAAACCCCTAAACAGCCAATCACGACGTTTCTGAATGGAGGTTTATAGCCATTTTCAGTGATAGGTATACAAATTTTTTGGTGCGTGAAAATAACCTCAAAATTACAACTGCTCAAAAAAAAGTTAAATTGTTTTAATTTTCTTTGAAAAACCCCTAAACAGCCAATCACAACGTTTGTGAATGGAGGTTTATAGCCATTTTCAGTGATAGGTATACAATACAAACTTTTTGGTGCGTCAAAATAACCTGAAAGTTACAACCTTACTAACTTACTTCGTATAAAAGAAAAATCATCGGGGCTGCAACCACCTCGGCGACAAAAGCCAGCAGTCAACGACAAAATACATTGAAGTTCATTGTTTGCTTCAAGAACAGCGGGACACATCGTCAGTCGTAGCACCAGTGGAAGTGACCCAGAAGCGACAGTCAACTACGAGCGACGCTTGGACATAGCGTAGGCACCATGGCCTCACCGACAGATTTTAAAATCACAGGTCAGTCGTTAACTTTTCACCACGATTCCGATATAGTGTTCACTAATAAGTGTAGCTAGATGCTGGGGTAGACTTGAGTTACACTTATTCAGTTTAGTGGGTATTTGTCAAAATGAAGTATTACCAGTACCCTCCAAGTAAAACTTGAATATTGCGTGATAGAAATTAATAATCATTTGAAAGAAAGTTTATTGCACGTTTTTGTAACGATTGTTTTCATAGTGATGTTATGACCGGACGCGAATTTTGCTACAGAGATTAAGTGTTGATTAATATGATCAATGTACCTACAGTTTACCATTATTAAAGTCTAGGATGTAAAAATTGCGCTATGAGGGTGCATCAATCATACACAGTACTTAGTTGTAGTATAGAGGCGGCTGCGGTAATAATCTACCCTCTGTTCATGATTTTCCAATCGTTCTGTAGAATTTAGTTTGTTTTTGAATAGTTTCTTACTCGGTGTACTTTAGCTGGTGTACCTAAGTTTAGTGTCTATAAATTCCGTAAGAACTGGTGAGCTTGAGATTCGTTTAGCCGATCCTAATGTTACTTTTAATTGTGGTGATCGCTTTAACCTAAAATATTTAAACTGGAGACACTAATAGAATTAGGAGAATATTAGGACACAAGAATTTGAAATTGAAGTTTGATTTTAATCTTTAATGTTTCATAATCTGTAAAGCCTCTGTTGTCCAAAAAATATCATACAAAGTAAAGATTGTTATTTAAGTGCAAATAATGTTTTAATGAAAACATTTTCTTGTATCTACGTCGTGGATTAGATGTTCTCATTAACGAATCATAATTTAAGTGTAACTTTGTTAGATTGATTTGAATTTCCTTTTTTTTGTTGGATTTAAGGTTAGAATGACCGAGCTTTGTGATACTGTGCTTGGAGTTTTTGTTTCAGGAAAAGATACGTGACCTCAGCAGCTAACAGCGAAGCCATGAGTCGTCTGCTTCAGCTGCCGCGGTACAAGACATTACGCAAAGAACTGCTCAAAGGCGAGCAACAGGGCGCCTTCATCTACCGGGAAGAGGGTTGACGTGTGACGTCACCACACCATATGAGACAATCCGGTGAGGAGTTCTCATTTTATTGTGATTTGGTTGCCGAGTGATCGCTTACAGAAGAGTTTAGTTCCAATAAGTTCTATGGCAGACGGTTGTATCATTCAGTCAGTATGCCGTGTACCAGTCTAGCTAAAATTCTTAGTACTGAGCAGTAAATAGAGTTACTGAAGCGAACCTATTAGAAATGTTGACATACAGTATTGTTACACGCGCGTACTTGCACGATAGGTTGAGGGAAATACCCGGTAGCCCTGTACCATTTTCAGTAGACAAACAAGATAGTGAAACTGATAGGCAGGTTCTCAGCTCGGCTGGTCGACTGTACCAGTCACTTCATCGTAGCCGTAGTCCGGCAGAAGTCGGCATCTGCTCTGAGCAGTCCGTAGATACGCGGTGCGCCGTAAGTGCTGGGCGAAGGTCGGGTCTCTCTCACAGAGACCGTAGAGTCATAGGGTTGACTCGGCGACCCGTGGGGATGTGCGTAGTGGGTAGCTAGATTAGCCCTAGGCCACGATACCTGATGTTTTGTCGAACGGATTTTTGTTGATTTAAATGTTTTGATTTTGTCGATAAAGCGAACCATAAGGAGGTTAAATGATGGTACATGGTTCCTCATGTGTTTTCTAAGATATAAGCTGTTAATAGTTAGCATGCCTCATAACACCTAATTAACAAACCTTAAAAGAATCTGTAATGATTCAATTGGTATTGTTGTAGGATAAGATAATTCGATTTGTAATTTTTGAAATATTGCGGTTATTAAACAACTTAATTTACGGTTAACAAAAACTAACTTTGTTGTCAAAATTATTTTTGTGATAGTCTAGTTTTGGTCTATTTGATGAGAAAGAAAATTCTTTAGTCTTATTATTTTGACGTGTTTTGTCAGGAGTGACCGAGAAGATACTGTTTTGGTTGTTGATTGTTTCAAAGTAACACACGAGGACGCGTGTCATCGCAGAATGGCCGTGACGGCGACGGTCATGATCAACGAAACCGGCGCGCCATTGGAAGGCGACAGTAGCGCCTCCTTGAACCAGTTTTGGCGCGGAAGACAGTCTTTTCGGTTCACTTAGCAAACACCCACACTCGAGTTTGGGTCACCATTGATGCACTATTATTTAATAAGTTTTTGATGTGGGTCTAAGTAAGCAATGGGGAGTTGTTATTGACATGATTGAAGGGCTTTTAGCTGGACCAATCTAACAGCTATAGGGACAAAAAAGAAAGTCCGGTCTAGCTGACGAAGCTATAGCTATAGGGACAAAAAAGAAAGTCCGGTCTAGCTGACGATGTTATAGGGACAAAAAAGAAGGTCCGGTCTAGACGACGATGTTATAGGGACAAAAAAGAAGGTCCGGTCTAGATGACGATGTTATAGGGACAAAGAAGAAGGTCCGGTCTAGATGACGATGTAATAGGGACAAAAAAGAAGGTCCGGCCTAGCAAACGAAACTATAGGGGCAAAAGAGAAGGTCCGGTCTAGCTGAATTTCAATAGAGATGATGGTTTGTCATTACCACCGGCTTGAGATCCTGTTGTACATCTTATCAAGGATCAAGCAAGACACAAGACTGGATACCTTGGGCCTCGAACGGTGTAAAACAAATTAGTGTTAAAAGTAGTATATGTAGAGTTTTTGTTTAAAAGTATTTTATAGTAATAAATAAGGCAATCTGGGAGTTTTCTTTGGCGGTTCTTTCTCCTCAGTAAGCCTTTAGTGAACCGCTGGTAGATATTTTAAATAAAATAATAAATGCCCTTCTGGCACATGTGTAACTGTCTTTACACATTAGGCCCATCTGGCATGTATGAACACCTTTATTTTAAATTAATATTTATAAAATGGGTAGTTTGCACAAATGTAACTTTGACAGAGAAAAATTGTGTTTTTCTCAAACAACCTTTGACAACGGTATCTGTAAAGGTACTGAAACGTCAGGGAGGCTCAAATAATTAATATACGCGATATAATCCTTTTAAATTGTGACAGTCGCGGAAACCGAAGAAAACTCTACTGAAGGGTCGTTAGATCTGTAGGGCCCAATAAGCTGGCGGGCCGGTCCAGACTGAATTTGGCATTTAATCAGGATGAACGAACTGACCATTGTTTTGCCTTCCTCTTGTAAAACAGCGCGCACGAGGACGTGCGCATGTCAGCATGGCCGTGACGGCGGCGTCGTCGTACTCGCATTTTTAATAAATTACCGTACGCGGGAAACAGGTGTAAACAGCAGCTGCGCCTGGCCAGACCGATCAGGCCACTGTGACGTCACGACCTCTGTCGATAAATTGCCCTACCAGGGTTGGTGGGGATCATTCTTGCTTGCGCCCTGGTCGTGTGCACTTGTGGTGCAAACCATTGAGTAGTATTGTCGTTTAATTATTTGTTACTTATGGAGATTACTGTTGTTTTAAAGTAAATGTAAATTACGTGTGGTAAAATAAAACGAGGTCACTAAGTAGACTGTTTTTCTATTTGACGAGGTAACCTTTTAACACCTATATCGGACCATCCCCGATAAATATATACTTAAATACATAGAACAACCATGACCCAAGCACAAATATTCGAGTTCATCACACAAATATTTACCCTGGCCGGGATTCGAACCCGGGACCGCCGGCTCAGTAGGCAGGTGTCTAGAAACTGCGCCAACCACGTCGTCTTTATTATTAATACAATAAATACGAGTAGCTAACTATAATTAGCGAGCGAAGCGTCGATTTGTTCCCGATTTTCGTTTCAGCTTGGCCAAAAAATCTTTTATATGCCTGGATTTTCGGATTTCCTACTGTCTTCGCCACATCCTGTCTTAATATGTCTGTGTAAAGTCTGTGTTAAACCAATTTTGAGATCAAGTGAACATTTCCACGATCCATCATCAGGTAAATTTTATGATATTGGGTCTAAATGTCCATTAAGTGGAGACGAACGTGTCTGCGTTGAACCAACCCTGAGATCTAGTAGGCAGTTAAGCAATAGTGTTGTATCATCAGATCCTGAATTAATAACAATGGGAAAACCGTAGTTGTATACTCTTATGATTATGAATAAAAAAACTGTTAACATTTTACGGTTAAAACCGGTAAACGTACATACAAACACTTTTTGAAGTTGGACCTATTTCTATGCGTGAGGAAGCCGCGGGCACAGCTAGTAAATAATAAAAATACAATGATGCGTTGGCTCCGCTTCGAACGTGCCGACCCTAGCCGAAGACAGGCGGAGCTATGGGCGGGCGAAATTAGCAGGTATAAGAAATAATCCTTTTGCTTGAGCGAATCCACTTAGCTTTGTACCCGTTGAACAATACTCATTATCTGTATTGTTAGCTGTGGCCACAACTGCCACTTCAAAATGTAAGGCGTTATAAGTGCAAATTACTTTTACACTTAATTAGTCTTTAAGTCAAACGAAATAAGGTTTACTCTTAAACAAAGAGAACAGAGATGTTGGTCACTTCATTGTCATTAAAAGCATCGATAGGAACTTCACTGCTCTTTCACTTACGAAGTGACCAACATCTGTGTTCTCTTTGTTTAAGAGTAAACCTTATTTCGTTTGACTTAAAGACTAATTTAGTGTAAAAGTAATTTGCACTTATAACGGCTTACATTTCGAAGTGGCAGCTGTGGCCACAGTTAACAATACAGATAATGAGTATTGTTCATCGGGTACAAAGCTAATGGGATTCGCTTAAGAAATGGGCTTCATATTTCGTGACAAGCAGCGTCGATTGCATATCCCGTGGTACTACGCTTAAGATCCGAGTTTGCATAATGATGGATATTTCCATCATATAAAAAAAATATATATTCTCTTAATCATACCTTATATATTTTTTTATACATTTTTACCTCAATGTAGAGGTCAACTAGCACTATCCTGATTTATTTCACAAGTAAAAAAAAAATCATGCAAAGAAGGGTTAAACGTCATTAAACGAGAAGCGAAAAATTTATAAATTTAATGATTCTGGCGGGGTTCGAACCCGTATTTCCAACGGCTTTCCGGGCAAACACGGACGTCTTACCTATTGGACCACTGAACCGATGCAGTTTAGCCATTGAATTTTTCTACTGGTTGCTTCTTCACTTCACTACTTCTACTTCACTACTAACTGTTATCCTAGTTGAAAATGTAGGTACGTTGATGAAATAGTGGGATGCAGTTTTGTCATTCATTGTGAAACTAGGGACAGACTGATTGACTGAAAGTGTGATGAGTCCTGGCCGCCAAATTAACATTTTTTTTTTGGTAGGATCTCATTTCTTTTTGTAAGGAGTTTATATGTATATATATATGCCTACCAGAATGCAATGATAAATGAAGCGCAATTAATACGCGGAATTTTATATTTTTGACTGTGGAATTAATGATTTATATGTATATTGTAAGATGAAAACTCCTTAGAAACTTATATCTAGACACGCGGCAGCGTGTCAAGCCAAGTTTAATATATATTTACAAACTTAAACATCAAGAAATATTTAAAATACGAAGTCAAAGTGTAGCTATGGAAGTAATAACTAATTATTGTGTATTTAAGAAATAATTACATGTAGCTCCATATACAAATATATAAATTTTTATCCCCTATTATGGGAAACCCATGATATAAACTTCCATCCCCTTATTTAAAGTGTAGGGCGTAGTTTTCAAAAATCCTAGAATTTGGTATTTTATTTATAAACAAGGAGTCCCTATATAAATTTTCAGACCTCTAGTATCATAATTTGCCGAAGTCTCATACAAACTTCCATCCCCTAGTTTAAGGGGTTGGGGGGTAAAAGTACCAAGTTTTAAAAATATTTTGTTATTTTTGTGAGTGTATAAGTGAGTGGCAAAATCAGCGTATTTTAGGTACCAATAACCTAAAGTTTAAAAGCTAGATCAATTAAATTTAGAACATTTCACATGTTCCCTAACTGCATCTTAACCTGTGACTTTGGGCGCTCTGGTGTTAACTGGGACGAAGTTGGGGTTTGAAAATGAGACGAAACGGTTCGAGAAAAGGTAGGTAGTGCCCCGCTTCTTTTTTTCGTCTTGGCTGGGGCACTACCGTTGGAAATAAGGTGTTTCATTATGATTTGATCCAGCTCGAATCCTTCAATTTTTAAATAGTTTAATTTAGATAAAAATTAGGATGTTGCATCGATAAGATAACGAGTGATTATTGGACCGGACACCGGCACTGCGCAAGAGATCAGCCTTCAGATTTCATCGACGAAGCTTCCGTCTGGGTTACAGTGTACTGAATTTCCAAAGGAAAATAATTCAATTTTAAACGTCAAAACAGGAATTTATTGGCTGAGCTTAAGGAAAAATAAGACTGTAAATAAATAATTTACAGAAACATTTTTCTAATTATACACCTCAATAAATCTGTCCGCCAAGTCGAAGAAACGCGTGCGCCGGCTCGCCGAACCATAATTTTCTCAAAGCCATTCAAAACATTTTCAAACCTATATTTATTTTATGGATAAACAATCAAGTATCGGTCCCAGAAGAGATGACAGCTTTCTCGCACGTGATGAACACAGACTTTTGACCGAGGAAATGCTGTCAGCATATTCGTATTCGTACCCTGCAGCAGGGGAGTTATTTCTAAATTTGTATGTTTTTAACTGCCGTTATCACGGAAGTAATGTGGCACACCACAATGCACGCAATTAAAAAGGAAATCATTTTTATGTATCCGTTCTGCGAACGTAATTTATTGTAATAAATACTCATTCTAATAATTATAATATTTATATTATCGTATGTACCTAGACTCTTTTATAAAGGAATGGCCAGAAACAGCCCAAAACCGGGAGCAATGGAAGAATCACTCTTCTTCCATTGCTCCCGGTTTGCTAGGCCTTTGCCCAGCAGTGGGACAAATGATGTTAAGAGGTCGACGAATTTTCGTATCATCTGTTCATCATCAAAAAGAAGGAGTATGTTTTTGTTTCTTTTTTTGTGTGTCATGTTACGCGATAATTCCGCCAATTCCATTGATTGGAATGATTATTTTTTGTTTGGTAGATCATACGTCAGAAGTGGGCTATATACATTTTATCGAAATTGATTAGTGATTTTGAGGAAATCAACCAAAAAATATTATATACCCATCTCACTCATTGAAGTCGAGTACTTTTATCTAGTATCTACATAGTTTAATAAATAACATATACAGTGTGGTGAAAAAATATGTGCCCTGGAGGGAAAATGCCATTATTTTTTAAAATGAGGTAAGGTGAGTCGGGGCTATTGTAGCCATGGGGTTATTGTATCTTCTTACCATTATAATGGTCTGTGACCATTATAATGGTCTGTGTATATATAGGATACACAGACCAATGGTATATATACACAATCCTATATATACACAGACCATTTTAAGGGTCACAGACCATTATAATGGTAAGAAGATAGAATAACCCCATAGCTACAATAGCCCTGACTTACCTTAATATTCTTTTTTCAAGTTTCGTGCATCCTTTGTATTAAAATTGATGATAAACTAAAATGAATATTTGGTTTAGCGTTTTTTTTTTTTGAGAACTAAATGTTTAGTATTTACTAGAGATATTAGGTGCTGAATTTAAAGCATCCAAGGCCCACAGATTTCGTTCCACATTATGCGAATATGCGGGTACTTATATATGAATTAAAACCGTATGATATCTACGAAAATTAAGAGATAATTCATTGAAAGCAACAGAATTATAATTAAATGTAATTTCATTGAACAAATGTCGGGATGTGCACACGTTATACCATTAAATCATAAAGCGATATAGCCGAAGCATGTTTCGCCAGTCTTGCTTGATATACCTAATAATACGGGGCTATTGTTGCTAAATATAAGTAATGGTATCCTTGCATTTTCGGATAAATATTTTTCTCATACTGCCTTATTTTAAACTGGTTTTTTCTTAGGATATTTTTTCCAAAACTAAAAATGTATACACTCACTGACAAATAATACGGGTCGGTAAATGTGTTACACGAAAATGACTGAACCTGAAAAGTTTTGTATTCAGTAAAAGGGCAGACTTCCTAGTCATAACATCAAGAAGTGATGATGGGATTCTGGAGAAATCATTAAAACTCTTCTAATAAGAATAACTAAATATAAGTACTCCAAGGTATTTACGCCTTGTTTTTATTCACTAATGTATATCGTGCGTCTTCCGGATTTGTGAAAACGGTGAAAATAAAATGACAAGACCGGAAGTGGATTTTCAACATCAAATAGACCGGACTTAGGGCAGGTGCATCGACTACAGGTTAACGGACCGATTAACGTTGAAATATTGCTGGCAACTATCAGTACATATAGAAACGTACATGTACGTTTTTATTAACTTAAACCACTTTCGATTTAGATGGCTCTAAACAACATAACTCGTAAGACGATCATTTATAGTAAAAAAATACGACATAAGAACAAGAAGAAGCGGCTGGTACTACAGGGCCTTTTTTTCCTTTTCGGCTGGGAAAATTCGTTACGCATTCCGTCCAATCGGGGGTTTGGAACAGGTATGTGGGGCTTCCGGGCAGATCCGGTGTACCCTAAGAACCCCGCGCATTTTCCCTCCATATTGCCTTAGGTGGGGTCCACAGGATCGCTTGCGCATGCTACTGGGGATCTCGCGATTTTCCCGGTTGGAAGGAGGATAAGAGCGCGGCGTTCCAATCATGTGGCACTACCAGGAAAATGCACCCTGTACCCAATATATTGTTAATAAAAATTTCATGAAACACAATATTTTTAATAACTTCTCATAGATCGTTTGTTATCTGTTATCTATTACTTTTTAATCGTGTCACTGCAATAAAAATTATCGTGTTGCGGATCTGCAAGTAACACTAGTAAGTATAATGAAGATCCGCCGTCAGTTTTGTTTTTAAATTTAACATATATCTATATTCAAGACGTACTACCCGCCGCAGGAAATCTTCAAAAAGATATTGATCTTATTGAGGATAGTTGTATTCCCTTGATAAGTTGGATCGACTTCTTAATAACTGTATTCGTTTCATTTTCTATCTCCGTAAATGACTGGTTTCTCCATCCGTCAACAACGCAAGATTTGTATGCGTTACACTTTTTTCGATTCTTAGTGATCCATAAGCTCCTGCATACCTCAAAACGTTAATCGTAGTAATTGCTCTTCCAGCAATCTTTCCATTCCTTTTCAACGTACTAGTTTCATGTTTAATTATTTTCTCATAATATAGGTGGTTCGCCTCTGGAACGGTGTTCCTGTCACAACCAAAGAAGCAGAGATCATTGTATTTGCCGTCGTGCCTGTTTAATATTTCCCTAGCGTACCATCCGCAAAACCCATCTGTTTGCACATACAGCTCCGTATGTCCAAATGCTGACCCAAATAGCACAAGCCAAGATAACACCTGATGCTGTTATGCGATAATACACAAAGAGGGGATTTCAAGTTTAAATAAAAAGAAACGGCGCGGGCGCGGTGAGAGTGACGGCACATCGCAAGTCGCACGCGCACCGCCGCGCGAGAAAGTTAACTTCAACGGTTTTGGCGCCAATGTTCCAAATTTAAAAACACTCTTGCTTTTAATTTGCAGTAGGAACGTTGACCAGTGTTGTGTCTCGCTCGCTTGTACCGGGTGGAAAAGTGACGTGTGTAATTAGTGACTTTCGCTGTTTAAACAGGATGATGCGTTATATGAAGGTAAGGCTTGTTTACACGTTTAATTGCTTGCGGCAATTAATTTCTTTCTAAGTGGCAATCAGATATGGAAAGTCCGGGAAATGGATAAAAGTAGTTAATGATTTGATTTTAAGTTAATTTTACGGTATGCTACTCTTTAATACTAAATTATTGGAGAAAATTATTATTATTACGTTAAGAGAAACGATGTAAACCGTCAAATTTAACTATTAACCCTGTTTCGTCATCGAATTAATGTCGAATTGTCAATACACTTACTTGAGAAGATCTTAACTTGCGCCTTTTTTAAGATGTTCACCATTTATTTTCATTCGTATTGTTTATTAAATCACCACATAAGCTTACAGTTACACACCATGATGTTGCTGTTCGCTTTTGTGTTTTCGGACTGAACAAAAATACTTTAGGTAATAGATAAATTATGTTATGTACCAAGCCATACGAAGTTAACTAGTATCAAAAAAACACCCTGTATACTTTTTATGTAGACTGTCATAGCATATGTACTTAAGACCATATACCACTGCTCCTTTACCCAGACTATCAGTTAACGTTAAACAAAACAAACAAACAAATATTTTATTTCAGACTAGGTCCAGACCATATGTTGTTAGTACATACAAAATGCTTTGAAACTATGTTAGGTTAAAAAGAAATACAAATAATAAATGAGAAATGCTTTTTTTTACACTTAAGTTTAAGAGGTATGTCCGGTCTACTTAATATATCTTAACGTAGTCCTAACCTGCTCAATCCAGTGCTTCAATATGGGGCAATTAAATCTGTCAGCAATTACTTTCAGAATACTATTGCAACTCTTTCTGATGCGATTTCTGATGTTAAGCTTGCACCTGGTAACTATGGCGTCGAATTCAAATAAGGTCCAAACTTAACGTAACCAAATCGAGATTGTTGTATACAAATCAAGGTTTTGTTCTCGTCTGTTTCCTCCTCCAGGACTTAATCAGTCTTGACGAAATTTTAGGATCTAAATATGTTCTGTGTCGGAATAGTTTGATTTTTGCACAAATGATTATAGAAGTTGTGTACTAAGCGGCCGTTTGCGGAATTTTGGCCAAAACGACGCCTAGTACACAAATTTTATAATGAAAAGCGCAGAACATTTCCTTCCCATTCAGTGCCTAAAATTTCATAAAGTTTGGTTAAGTTTTGGAGGAGGAAACAGTCGAGAATGAAACCTCGATTCGTATAAAAAAATGAGCACTAGTATTTCCTCTTAACACATGAGATCGTATTCATCGAGTCTCTAATCGATTTTATTGGTCTTAGAAGTCTGCGTTTGCAAATGTCATCAAAATATAATTTGGTTACTCAATATGATTATAACTCAATTAGAAGGTGCTCGCAAATTCGTCCGCGTATTTTTTGTTTACCACTTACCAGAGTCTGGTAAAAGTGTCCTATACCTTTGGATGTCCTAGCTATGCCTGTACTAAAATTGGTTAAAATCCGTTCAGTCATTTCAGCGTGATGTGAGGACAAAAAAAATCTTCTAACAGATGGCGCTGCACGACTGGCGCTATTAAGATTCTTCCTGAAATGATGTTCCATTTCTATAGAAAACCAATTTACAATACAATTTTAGAATTTAATAATATTATTTTGGCCGAATATTTTTTTGTCCAATGTTTCAACTCGCCGCAGTGTCATTTCTAAAAAATATTTTTTCTCTGTAACCATATTTGGGATTTTTATAAAACAAACCTAACCTAATCAATCGGATATGAAAAATAAGACGAGAGAAAAAATCAACGAAGTGAAAATTCGATTAAATTAATCATTCAATGAAAAACTATTCGGGATAAAGCAGAACACTCATTTGAAACTCATGCATTTGCTTCCCGGATATGATTTAATTACGTTGATCCTGTACGAGGCTAAAGCATAGGTATTCGCTACTTTCTTTATGAAAGTTAAACACTGTCTTTAATTCCTAAATGGGACTCTCAATAGTACAAAATATGATCCTACAAAGTCCTAAAAAAATCGCGATACCCATAAATATATTGATCGAGAGCGTTGTGCATCGTGTATACCCTAAAAAACTATTTGAATTAATTTTTTCGTATGTAAAGAGAATAAAAAAATCAAGTAGGACCAAAATTAAGGATGAAGTTTAGAAAATAGTTAACAATACAAAACAAGAAAAAAATGCGATTGTAAATAATTCCGTTGTGCGACAAAAAATAGTAGTACCATTAAGGAACCTTAAAATAGAACCCGAAGGTACGTTCATTGTAATCTCACAACGGAAACTTTGATACAAATTTTAATTGAATGAGGTGAGGTGGTTTTTTCAGTCTTCCGCCAACTAGAGCGCGTTGCAGTTACATCGACTGCTTTGTCATGCCATCACATACAATAATGTCGAATTCATCATAATACACTTTATAGTAGTAGGCGAGTACTTGGCTCAAAGAATGATAAAGGCCCTGGCGATAAAGTGTGGCAATTCCTGCAGTATTTTAGGGAACTTCTTACCATCCGGAACGGTTCATAGAAATCTTCGTTTTATTATTATTAATTACCTATTAATTTAAGTTTGATAGTTGGTCTTAGTTTTTTATTAGCGGTGGTAGCCTAGTGGTTAGGGCATGCGACTTTCAATCCAGAGGTCGCGGGTTCGAACCCGGCCCGTACCAATGAGTTTTTCGGAACTTATGTACGGAATGTCATTTGATATTTACGACTCGCTTTTCGGTGAAGGAAAACATCGTGAGGAAACCACCTAAGCCCAATAAGGCCTAGTTTCCCCTCTGGGTTGGAAGGTCTGATGGTAGTCGCTTGCATAAAAACTTAGTGCCTACGCCACATCTTGGGATTTAAGTAGCCGACCCCGATTGAGAATTCACTCTCTACAAAGATATGGGACAAAGGCTAGGAGGATGATGAGTTGGTCTTAGTTTATTATAAAAATCTGCTACATTGACATTGTTTATTGAATCAATAACACTACAATTCTAGTGAATAAAGTTTTTCCATCGTACTTTGTCAGCTACAGTGAAAAAGATTAAGGTCAGATGTTTTGCTGTATAAAATAATATTCATATTTAAGAGCTAGGATAATGTAAGTAATTTGCAGCTTATTGTGCATTTCGGGGAGGGATATCAGATTCCCATGTCGCTATCCCTATCCTTATTATATCCTATCCTTATAATAAGGATAGGGATAGTAAAAGGAGTTTTTAATAAAAAATATATTTATTGACCGCCAATATTTCCAAAAAGATCAAAAAGAACCTCATTAAGACATTTATTTGGAGCATTGCCTTATATGGGAGGGACGGGTGGACCATGAAGTAAAGGGGCCGTGAGGCGCTGGAGCCATTTAAAATGTGGTACTGGCAAAGGATGTGAAGATCAGTTGGGAGGAAAAAGTTACAAATGAAGGAGTACTTAAAAGAGTGGAAGAAAAATGTAATTTGAAGAAAATGATAGAGAATAGGACACGGAAAATTTTAGGCCACCATATAAATGTCACGATGTTTTTAAAAGTAACATCTTCGAATGCGAAAGTAACATCGAGCTTGTAAACTTTGTATAAAAATTTCATTAAACTAATAATTATAGTCATGTTTCTTTAGGCATATAATTAGTTTTAGTTCGTTAGTTTTAGTTTTAATGGTTTGTCACCAATTCTTGATATGGAAGAGCGGTGTCTCCTGACACAAGCATAATTAAATGCTTAGTAGGAGGCTCCAACCTTGTCTATTTGTGAAACATTTACCTGAACCATAATAAACATTTTTCATTTTCATTTTCATTTTCATTTTCAACATCATATTAGGAAAGGTTGAGGGGAAGCGAGGAAGAGTAATGCCAAGAATAAGTAACATTAAAGAAATAAAAGAGAAGGTCGACGTCATGTCGTATAGGGAAGTCGATGAAGTGGCTATGGATAGAGTAACATAGAGAAAACTACATCATCAGGTACATCGACAAGAGTTTGACTATTAAATTTATATTTATTTATTTATTTATTTAAACTTTATTGCACAAAATACATAAGTAAAAGTACAAATGGCGGACTTAATGCCATGAGGCATTCTCTACCAGTCAACCACAATTTATAATGATGTCGATACATTTAAAGATGCGTTGAATAAATCAATTACAAAACCTTCGTAATTTTCTTACAAACATGGGAAGACGAAAGTGTCTGATATCATTCTTATTGCAAGATAAAAGCGAATTTTATAATTATAGGGTTTGTAACATCATTACGCAATCGCCTAAAGTTCATTGACGCTGACACCCATAAAACGTTTGTCTGATTCAGTATCGTTAAATTTAATGAACCTTTGTTCAACAGTAAATCATATAGTACTATAAGCTATATTATAGCTTATATTTTACACCCTGGCCGGCCGTTGACATCATTGCGTCGAACGAAAGTGATATCGTCTTGCTTTCTGCGTCCGTGTGTGGTCAAATTATGACTATTACCATTTGTTTATATTGACGGGTGCCATATGACATATGCTTTTCCTGAGCAACTAACCATTACGGTTGGTAGTTGAATAAAAATTATATAGGAACTTGTGTAATGCGTTTTTTACGTTTGAGATTATTTTGCGGGGTTAGTACTTAGGAGAACAGGTACAAAATTGCTTTTCTTGACTTACAATACAAAGTACCAAATAATATAGCCGGATAAGCAGGTCAAACTGCCCTTAGCGAAAATATGATTTTCCTTTTACCAGATTATTGACCTTAATTATATAATATATGTGCTTTCATCAAATTTTAACCCTGAAATGCTTGTGGTTTTTGAGAAAATCGTATTAAAAGCTAATTAGTAGCCTTTATCTAAAATGTGATTTACGACCCTTGAGCAAAAGGGTTGATTTCAATTAGTTGCTGAATCTTTCAAACGATTTGTCCCTTTTCTGTTTAGAGGTAGGTAATTATACTAGATTATACCCATGAATAGTCATAATATATAAATGGTGATTCTAATTTAAAAAGAAAAACATATTTTCAAGATTTTAGGCCTAGGCACAACAGTGTGGTTTAGGAAACTCTAAGATACGTTTCTATATACTCGTGGTTAGTAGTATATGATTTATATATTTTTTTCTAAGATCATTTTCGAAATCAATTAGATAGTTTTCTTATCGATACGGTTAAAGTTTTGGTCGCCTCTATACGTTGTGACGCAACCAAAAATAAATATTTTCATGTCACCGTTATACAAAAAAACTATGTCCGGGTCATACGCAAAATCTCGTTCCTACAAATAAATCTATACATTCACAGCTAAATAGGTATTTACTTACGCAAAACACCGATCATCAGTCACCGAAGACAAGCTGACAAAGAGTCGAAATTCATTTCCTTCCTTTTTGCAAACCGGTTAGGAGATAAAGATCTCTGAAACTACGTGTGACCGACAAACTACAATGCGTTATGTAACAAGAATTGTTTACGAAAATTGCTCTCAGTTTGTTTATAGTTATACTTTTTGGGAGTGCGTAAACGTACTGTCAGTTATGTCATACCATTTTGGGGCTTACGTGCGAATAATTGCAACATTGCTCTTTTTATTATAGTTCAATAGGTCAGGGATGATGACTGATGTTGAATTTTACAAAATACTGTAGTTTTATGCATAAAAGTAGCTCACGATATCATAAAATAAGGGAAAAAAGATTTTTTTTAAGAATAACTGAAATATGAGTTTTAAACTAATAAGACGAAGCGGTTGGCGCAGTTTGCAAGCACCTGCCTACTGAGCCGGCGGTCCCGGGTTCGAATCCCGGCCAGGGCAAGTATTAGTGTGATGAACTCTAATATTTGTGCTTCCTTATTTGTGCTGGTTGTTCAATGTATTTAAATATATATTTATCTGTATAAGTATGTATATCGTCGTCTAATACCCATAACAGAAGCCTTCTTGAGCTTAATTTGGGACTAGATCGATTTGTGTGAAGTTGTCTGATATTTATTTAACCTACTTTTTCACGGCTAAAACGGTAAATTATTTGTTGTTCTGTACAGATATGTACTGTACAGATTAAAATGCTTTAAACTCTTTCGTGATAGTGCATTACGTCAATGGTGATAGTGTTATTTACAAAGAAAATGCTATTGAGACAAATTGGGACATTTGATGACTTCCACTTAAGGTATCGACGGGCAACAAGTTTTCTACATTTTTTCACACTTTTGGTGGAATGGTAATTATAAATTATTATTCTGTAATCCTTTATATGATAAACTAAAAGAGAATCAAGAGAAAGTTTCATAAATTTGCATTCTCATGTAGCTTTAACCATTATGTAAAAAAACACTATTATATGTTCAGTTAACACGTTAAAATAACTACAAATCATTTGCCCTCATAGTATTAGTTAAACTCGTAGATCTACACACACTTTTAGTACGTTTCGGGAGTATTCCGGAAGAATCCCAACTTGTAAAGTCACAATTAAACGATCTCCCAATGATGTTTTATAAGAAGATACGTTATACACTAACATGACCCCTCCCTGTGGCGCGGAGATAATCCCATTAGCGGGTTATACTCCCACACAAAGTCCGACTACTGGTAGTAAGGGCTAACCAGCCCTGATACAGTTCAAAATACTAACATGACCTAGGAGGGGGGCTATGATGGTTGCGTTTATCATATTGTGATAAATAAGTAACAAAGCATCTGTCACACTCGCATTTTGTCAAAAAGTGACGGATGCTTTGTCACTTATTTATCGCGTGATAAAAGCAACCGTCATAGGCTCCTAACTAGATCACGGTCAATGACATAAGCTTATCTCTCTCTATGGCGGCATGATTTCAAAAAGACGTTATATTTGAAAAATTAAATGTTAAAACCGAGAAAATTACATTATTTCAGCTTACTTACACATGATATGAATGACATTTTGTTTTCATTTTGACTTTTTTGGCGTAACTTGTGCACTTACGCATAACGCAAGACACCGTTTTGGGGCACTCATCTGCTGCCTACTCCCTACCTATACCTATCTCATGCCAATGCTTACATGCAATTTGAATACTTACTGTTAATAAAACTGAATAATCAGCGAAAACATCTTTAATATTCAATATATTAAATCTTTAAAATACATAAAATATGTATAAAATATGGATGTATTCAAATGTAGACTATGACCGCAGAACGCGCATATTGTGACAAATTATGACGAATGACTTTTCAGCGTCCCATTCACGTGTGACACGTTTCATCGTCACGTTATAACGTGTGACACGTTTGTATGACGCGTTTTGGTCTACATTCTTAATGTTGTGCAACAATCCAATATCGAAACCGGGAATTTTTAACCGCAACCTCCATTCTTGCGTAATGTACGTACAGGATAGGTAATTCATAGAATTCATTGTGAGTCAGAAGGTATTTAAAATATAGGTAATGAAATTATATGATGTACTTTATTACAAGTAGGCCATATGGACACTTTTTCACGCCTAAGTCTACCTTTATAATACATAATTATATATGTTTATAATTATGAAATAGACATAACTAGATTTCTTATAAATTTGTTGATAAATATGGTACTTGTTAATAGGTGTGTACTGATTACCTACCGTAAAACTACCCAACTATCCAAGTCCAATCATCCAACTATGGTCCAAATCAAAACTCGTTTATTTTTATCAAAATCCATATTCTATCAGTGACTTTATACGTTTTCATTTAAGTTTGTTTAATTATGTTGTTCACTTTATAGTTTATTCGATATAACTGTCATATATTAATGAGTAATTTTCGGATTAAATTGGACCATAGTTGTGTGGACTGGACTATAGTTGGGTAGTTTTACGGTATCGAATGTTATGACTATCAGAACGCAAAAAACATAGCATTTATGTGATTAATTTTATTAAACGACGATAATATAGATTGCATCCATGACCCAGGAAGAAATATTCGAGGTTCAAATTCAAATTCAAATTCAAGTAGCTTTTATTTCTGATACATTATCATTCTGTACATGCAGTTTAAGTGCAATTTAACTTATTAAAATATTAATTATTTGATTTGACATGCTACCTGCTCATTCGTTATGAATGTACAGTTTTTGAATTATCTATCATTTTAAATAGAATTAATTACAATTAAAATATATTTATTCCAATTTGATATATTATCATTTATTTAATTTATTTAAATTAAATATTTTATTTAGTTGTAATTGCGTAATTAAATATATATATATTTTGTATTATTATATTATGTTTATTTATATTCATTCAGCGACATCAGTATCTTCAGTATCAGCTTGCCCTTTGGCATAGGCCTCCCCTAGTGCTTGCCATAGCTTTCTGTTCGTGGCCTTCCGCCTCCATGTTTTGCCAGCAATTTTCATGATCTCATCTTCCCATCTCTTTCTCTGCCTCCCTCTTCTATATTCGAGGTTATCAAGATTTAAATAAATAAAGAAAATAAATAAATATCGGACAACCTCACACAAATCGATCTAGTCCCAAATTAAGCTCAAGAAGGCTTGTGTTATGGGTACTAGACGACTATATACGTACTTATATAGATAAATATATTACTTAAATACATAGAACAACCATGACCCAAGCACAAATATTCGAGTTCATCACACAAAGATTTAAATAAGCCAATAACCGCTGCATATACCTCGATTGAACATATAAATAATCGCAGAAAACCGGTCCGGGGGAATCGGCCGCTTTCTTTCCTCTCTGTGCGTTAATGGACTTCGAGATTGATTTGCAGATTAATATCTTACAATATACATTATCGACATGTTATAAAAATTGATAATTTTTAATCATCATCATCATCAGCCTATTCTTGTCCACTGCTGGACAAGGGCCTCTCCAACTGCACGCCATTGTAAGCGATCCTCGGCTACTCTCATCCAGCTTTTGCCAGCCACCCTGCACAGATCATCGCTCCACCTAGTCTGAGGGCGTCCCACACTACGCTTGCCGATCCGCGGTCTCCACTCAAGAACACGTTTACCCCACCGGTTATCGGTTCTTCGGCTAATATGGCCAGCCCACTGCCACTCCAAATTGCTAATACGGTGAGCTATGTCGGTAACTTTGGTTCTCTGACGCATCACTTCGTAATCGAATTCTCGAATCGAATTTTTAATAGCTATAGGTGATACTGATATTTGTCAAAACATGAGCTATAGCGTACAAAGGTCACTTAATTATCCAACGTTTCGATTCCATGATAATAAATAAGTAATCTGATAAAAATTAAAAAATCGCAACGACTACACAAAATTATATTTATACCATACTCAGATATATTCTAAGGTTATCGTCCTGGAAAAGCCCATTAAACCACGCCTATTTCATTACCGGTGTAATCAGAATCGTCAAGTATTGGAGCGTGATCTCTGTCATATTTCAGTGTTTTCGCAAGAAAAAAAACCTAATTTGTTTTTCTAGAACCCATTTAATAAATGTACAAAAAAAACCCAAATCCTTGTTTCTTCCAGAACTTGATGTTTGTGGGTTCATCTGACCCAGAATTGATAGCATTTTTAATGTGAAGAATAAAAAAAGTGTCTTAAATTTGTCCGTTCCATTACGTCACGTTTAAATATGTTTTTTTTAGTTGCACGAGCGTTACGTAGTGGAAACTACAAAACTACTGTCTATTCCCATACAAATTTCGGCACTTTTTTATTTTTTATATTGAAAAAAAAAGAACCGACTTCAGTAAAACTAAAAAACCAAAAATAACCCGTTCAAGTACAGATTACATTTGACTCACCCTTCGAAGTCGATCCCAAACCACTCAGTTCTTATATTTATATTACTAATAGTTTATGCGAGGTTTGGCACCGACTTCGAAGGGTGAGTCAAATGTAATCTGTACTTGAACGGGTT
Organism: Apotomis capreana; assembly: GCA_947623375.1. Lineage (NCBI taxonomy): Eukaryota > Metazoa > Arthropoda > Insecta > Lepidoptera > Tortricidae > Apotomis > Apotomis capreana. The sequence continues at coordinate 23,933,885 of OX392505.1, forward strand.
ATTTTTGGTTTTTTAGTTTTACTGAAGTCGGTTCTTTTTTTTGTTAAAATTTTTTTTTTTTTTTTGCTTTTTAGTGATTCATATAAAAGTTCTAGTGGCCAAATCCTATTTACTGAAAGTAAATTCTTGACTTTATCAATAAATTACCGAAAGCGCCGTACATGTCCCTATAACATTTGAAGAGTTCCCTCGATTTCTCCAAGATTCCATCATCAGATCCCGACTTAGTGCCAACGGGACCAACTCGGAGTTATACCCTGTCGATTAAAAAAAAAAAATTGAAAATCGGTTCACGATTCTCGGAGAAATCGAGTAACATACATAGAAAAAAAAAAATAAAAAAAAATAGTTCGAATTGAGAACCTCCTCCTTTTTTGAAGTCTGTTAAAAATGCTATCGGTTACGAGTAAGATGAACCCAAATACGTAAAGTTCTGGAAGAGCCGGAAGAAATAAGGATTCGTGTTTTTTTTTAAACGCTCGTATATGGGACTATAAGGAACTAATCCAGTGAATAAAGGGGTTTTTACCTTACAAACGGTCCGGTAGTTTTGAATATTTGATATGTTGGCTAGGATGGCTAGTGAGTGTTTAAAATGCACTATTCCCCCCTCCTCCGCACCCGGCCACCATATTTAAAAAAGCCGGCAATTTCTGCAGATTTTGCTTATACCTTCGTTTAGGAGCATTTTAGCTAGAAATGAGGTTAGACAATGTTGTAGACAATTAAATTTATTATAATTTACATTTTAAATTTTGTTTCAACAGATAGTTACGGAGATATGCACATTTAAAAAAATGTAAAAAATCGCAATTTCCAGAAATGTGTCAAACTTCTGGCTTATATCTTCGTTTAGAGGCATTTTTGATAGAAATGAGCTTGGGCAATGTCATAAAGAATTAAATTTACTATAATATACATTTCAAATTTTGTTTCTACGACACTTAGACAACATATCTAAAAATTCAAAACTACCAGACCGTTTGTAAGGTCACCCCTAGTACTTCAGTCTCTATTCACCAAACTAGAACGTGCACAACGAAGGTGTCGCTAATCCAAATCTTTTACCTTGACATTGACGTTGATAGTGCTGCCACCAAGAGGTCTTGCTCGTTGTCTTTCACAAAGAAGGTGCTGCCAACTGGTGCCGCCTATCTAAATCTTTCGCCTTATAATTACTTGAACTTTACATTTCACCTAATAGTTTGTGCACTTCTATTGGTGCCTTAGAATTTGGAATAGGTAGTTTTAGTATTCTAACTGCGTTCCACAATAACTACATTCACTAAAATTATTGACCACGAAACTACGAAAACAAAGTGAAAGTAATTTGGCAATAACAGTGTTTTAACTAATTTAATTCGTTTTATACAGTCGAGGTGTAATCGTTGTAATTCAATTGAATTTGATGATTTGAAACAAACCAAGGTGCCGATGGCCGTAGGGGTAAAGGTAAAGGTACTTGAGTGGCGACCACGTACTGGAAGACGCAGCGTGGGAAGGTGCACCGACGACCTGATTAGGATCGTGGGAAGCGATAGGATGAGGGCGGCGCAGGACCAATCGTTGTGGAGGACTTTAGAAGAGGCCTTTATCCAGCAGAGGTTGTTCATCGGCTGATAACGATGAATCTAAATGGAGTATAATTATTCGATAGGTACAATATAATTTTTACATGGCATAATATATTTACATAAATATATTACTAACCCAATAATTGCGCAATGTGATTTTCTCGTTGATTTTGTATTATTCTTATACATATATTCCAACTTAAAATCGTTCAAATCCAAACAGGAAATTTATTAAAAATAACTGTGGTAAATAGGTCGCATGTATTGCATTTAAACACTTGATAAACCAAGGAAACTAAACTAAAAATTATGTCATAGTGGTGTAATTCTGACGCACATGGTTTAATACGATTACATTATTATATATTATTTAATGCCGCATGGAATAAATAATTATAATTGTTGACCTGAAACGGACCTTAGTGATGTCTTGAATTTAGCAAGACTTTATATTATTATTATGAAAAATATCTTATTTGACAACATTTCATATTTCTAGCAGATGAAGTTTATATGGAGATAGAGAGAATTTTGCGTCGTGTACACCCTAAAAAATATTTAAATGTATTTTTCTGTATGTTGTAGAAAAATATAAGAAAATTGACGAAAATACCGCAATCTAAGACAACTATGCCCTGCTAAGCGTTGTCTTCGAGAATTCCGCGAAAAAAAATAAGCCGTCAATAATGTCAAACGTTACGCTTTTTTTTATTTAATTAACTTCGTTTTAGAATGAGTAAATTTTAATAAATTAATAATAAAATAATTAATTATTTTAGGAATTATATAATAAACAGTGACAAAGTCCTTTTTCTAAGCGGAATACAGAAAAGTTATAAGATTGTAAATATTTGTATAGAATCTTTTTATCGATTCTATATTTTTTATGTGGTAATACCACATTTTTATTTTTATAAATAATGACACAAAGGTAAATTAAGAAAGAAAAATTGAATGCGATCCACTACAATCGAAGCGGGGTTTGAACCCGCGACCTCTGCGTTACCGGCGCATTGCTCTCCCAACTGAGCTATCCGACCGCTACGTCAGTCACACCAAATCTTTCATCCCTTAATCCTTTACGCTACTGGAGCGCCCTCTGCGTCATATATGTTTTTTTTTGAAATGCTTATTGCGCATTAGCCATACCCTAGGATGTGCGTTTTACACGCACGATCCCCCAATCCCCATTGCTTTACAGCAAGTGTGAAGACTGCGAGAGAGATGGCGCTGTTCTAAATATTTGTATAGAATCTTTTTATCGATTCTATATTTTTTTATGTGGTAATACCACATTTTTATTTTTATAAATAATGACACAAAGGTAAATTAAGAAAGAAAAATTGAATGCGATCCACTACAATCGAAGCGGGGTTTGAACCCGCGACCTCTGCGTTACCGGCGCATTGCTCTCCCAACTGAGCTATCCGACCGCTACGTCAGTCACACCAAATCTTTCATCCCTTAATCCTTTACGCTACTGGAGCGCCCTCTGCGTCATATATGTTTTTTTTGAAATGCTTATTGCGCATTAGCCATACCCTAGGATGTGCGTTTTACACGCACGATCCCCCAATCCCCATTGCTTTACAGCAAGTGTGAAGACTGCGAGAGAGATGGCGCTGTTCTAAATATTTGTATAGAATCTTTTTATCGATTCTATATTTTTTATGTGGCAGAGGTCGCGGGTTCAAACCCCGCTTCGATTGTAGTGGATCGCATTCAATTTTTCTTTCTTAATTTACCTTTGTGTCATTATTTATATAAGATTGTAATTGTAGTCTTAAAAATAGGATGTTGTCAATTGTTGTATTGTATTGGTAAAATTGGACATTTGTTTTGCTCACTTTTGTCCTTTTAGTTCATCGATCTGACTCCCCATTTAGAATGTAAGGTAAATAAGAAATAAGAAATGAGAAAACGCTACAACCTACAACGGTAATAGTCGTTTAGCCCATATCGCTAAAGTGGAAATATAGATGATCCATGTCAGATGTGGAATTTGGATTCAGATTGATTAAATTCAGTCCCATTATATAAATATTCAATCTAATTAATCAATTATAAAGGAAAAGTCTTCATTTTTCAAAAAGAATACATACATACTTTTTTCTAAGATTTTTTTTTGGCTCGTCTTACTCAAAACAGTACCTATATTTGAACCTCATATAAGAAAAAATGACCCAAAATTTCCATTCCAGATCGTCACGTTTTTATATGATTTCTTTTCTTCTATTTCTATAAACTTGATACACAGAAAAAACATTTTTTCTTACAAGAATTTGGGATACCTTTCTTAGTTTGAGATTCGAATGTATAATACAAACGATTCTGAGTAAGATTAGCCATTAAAAAAATAAATTTTCGAACTGAACTTCAGGTACACTTTTTGTTGTAAAACACTTGCCTGCATTGCTAGTGTTTACCGACGAACCCATAATAAAACTATCAAGTGAAGCATAAGCTTCAATTTGTGTGTGTTTGAAAAATGTCTCAAAAGGAAGCCGGCGATTGTCAGTTACAATTTTATGCGCGTATGCGCCGAATGATTATATAGTGTATGCTGTTTTTTTTAAAGCAACTGCGAATTTATGGAATCGCAAGAATTGCGGTCGTTGTTTCTTTATTCAGAGGTGAGGAAATTCAGGACTCAAGGCTTATTAACGTAGTTTAACAATATTATAATCAAATGGTCATTTTGATAAGCATGGTGGCTTTGGACACTAACATCGTTTTGGCTTTGTGAACTGTAGACGTCGTGAATTTGTTTCTAAATTACAGATTTTTTTAAACGTTTTAACCATTTAACCCATATAACCGTCATTTTAAAACATTTCGAAATCTGAAAAATTCTATCTTCTTCTTTGTCGTTACACTCTTGGCAGAGTGGTCGTGGCTGTCATTCCTTGTGTGGCAAGCCTAACCACACGGCGCCATTCTTCTCTCACACCCGCACGTCTGGTGCTCTCGTTCAAAGGACAATTTGTGGCCGATTTGATTTGGTCAGTCCACCTCATGGGAGATCTAGCGCGTGGTCTAGTACCGTCTACTTTGCCCTGGACCACCAGGCGCTCAATGGACAAAGCTCCACGTCTTGACACGTGTCCGAAAAAGGTGAGGATTCGGGACTTCACTAATGACGACAGACGCTGTTCTATGTTCAGCTCTTGAAGAATGGACTGGTTGGTGCGAAATTCTGTCCATGATATGAAAAATTCTATATACTTATTGAATCTTTCCCAAATTTTATGAGAATCGGTTGACAAATTTCACCAAAAGAAGATAACACTTATTTATAAATTTATAAAACATGTAATGTTGAGACATTCACTCAGAAAATGGTGTGTATCCACATTAAAAATAATGAGTTATTTTTAATGTGGATACACACCATTTTCTTTGTATCAATGGTTCGAGAACAGTTATTGTTGATTTAATTTGGTCGGCGCCGACGGTGGCAAATCTAAATAAATTCCGTTTCGTTCTATGCGCAAACGCATCTTAGACACGGCATTCCGTTTGCTTTGCATTCGGTTTCGCGCGCGCCGAAGCGTGCAATTGAATCATTCTCAACTCCTCGCTGTTCAAAGCGTGAATCAATTTGTTAACTGTTTTGTTGACGCTAGCTTTTAAAGTTATATCATATTACCCAGATTAAGACACAATTTGTTTTATTTTGTATTTATTCATCATAAAGAAACTTAGGTGGTATATAAAACAATTACTTACATTCCGCCAAAATGAGGACAGTTTGTTGGCGGATAAAGTCCTCACAATAATTTTCGGGTCCAATGTAGTTCGTTAACAAACAAAATCTGCCCATCAACAACAACGCCAAAATTATGAAAATAGATCTAAACTGGGCAGACCGCGATTGATGATATTGATTATCAATTGCGTAACTAATAAATAACACTGCATAATATAGGCCGCAGTGAAAACGGTTCACTCTGCCATGATACGGCAAAAGGACGTATCTTACTATAACACCCGTATAAAGATACGACCTTTACCGTAAAACGCCCTAGCCTATACACCAGCGCGCACCAGTGCACCCAGTTCTGCCTTCCAGTTTTGTTCGGGCTAAATCGGCGCGCTAACGTAAATCCAATTTAGCCAAAGTAGTAATTTTTTTTAGCCAATTCCTATAATTGAATCTGTGTCATATTATTTTAAATGTAATTCATGGCTGTTAATTTAATATATATTTATTTATGGATGTATTTTATATATGCCTATGGTTTTAATGACCTGAAATAAAGGAGTTTTATTTTTATTTTTCTATGTGCTTGTGCAGACTATTTTACGGCATTTTTTCTCTGCATTCGGTTTCGGGAGCATCGAAGCGTGCAATGAATTCTAAACTGCGTTCACACCGTGTTTGTTGACGGTGACGTTGACGGACATTGTTAACTGATTTGTTGACGGTACTTTAGTAAAGTTATCTTTTTAGGGTTCCGTAGTCAACTAGGAACCCTTATAGTTTCGCCATGTCCGTCTGTCCGTCTGTCCGTCTGTCCGTCCGTCCGCGGCCTAGCTCCGTGATCATTAGTACTAGAAAGCTGAAATTTGGTATGAGTGTGTGTATGTATCACGCCGACAAAACGGTAAAATAAAAACTAAAAAATTTTTTTTTTTTCGGGTACCTCTCGAACACCTAAAGTGGGGGTGAATTTTTTTAGTGTGTGGGGTATCGTTGAATAGGTCTTTTAAAAATAATAGGGGTCTTCAAACATTATTTTTTGATAAGGTCAGCAGTTTAGTAAATATTCGCTCCGAAAATAAAAAAAATAGTGTCCCCCCCCTCTAACTTTTCAACCACGAATCAAAAAATTATGGAAAAATTCATGAAAACGAGGCCTTTTAAGTACTTTCAATGAAAACTATATTGAACAAAATCGGTCAAGCCGTTTTTGAGTTATCGAAAATTTCATAATTTTCTTAAAAGGACGTGAGTTGACTTCCAGAAGGTAATAAGTAACTACAGTTACTTTGGCGTTTACGACCTTTTTATAGAGCTTGAAAACTTTCTGGTATCTTAAGTCTATTGTGAAGGATGAGAAACTACGGAACCCTACACTGAGCGTGGCCCGACATGCTCTTGGCCGGTTTTTTTTTTGACTAGCTGACCCAATAGGTGTTGCAGGTGTCTATGCCCATAGACACGTGCAACACAGCAATGGTAATGCAATGGTTATCGCTTTCCATCAGGCGATCCGTTTGCTCGTTTTCCCGCTATGACATAAAAAAGGTCATCTGTTACGGAGGAGATGAGCGATGGACCTGACGACTAAAGGAGTAGCCTTGGTTTGGCTGCCGTAGACCAGGCCAGGCCTTGAAGGTCCCATGACATTGTGGCAATAGCCTAAAGGAAGTAGGGGAGAGAATCATCATCCAAGAAGGAGTGGAAGATATTAGGCAAGGCATATACCTAATGACGATGACTCGATTCTGACAAAAAGAAATATGGGAAAAAAGGGGGAGTTTTTATGATTTACATAAGTAAAGTTTGCTAAATTGGTTCACCCATTTGGGACCACCACATATTGATAAATAGATTAGTATATGTTATAGGCAATTCCCTATTTTACGCTTCAACTGATCAACGTGTCTATGGAAGTGCTTTCCATCCTAAATTGATGTGCATAATATTTTTATGGTTTTGGCAGGGGGTCCCAAGCTGAAGAAGTTACTTTTAGTACTGAGAGTTAACAATAGATGGCTCTACCGTTAACATTTGTAAATTAATAAAATATGAATCAGCCAAATTAAGCAGAATTTTCGTGATTAAAATAAACTATAGCATATTTTATAAACAAAACCTAAAATATAAACTGATTTATCATCTTATTTCGAAGAAAACAATAATCATAAATAATCAACCGAGAACACGAAAGTGTTAGCTATGTTTCAGCATCCAAGCATTCGTAGTTGTTTGCAGTGGTAACGCTAGATGGCGTTTTATGTGTATCCCATTGTTGCGCTCACACACAGCCTACGACGGGGTGGCCATACCAATAAAAAAATGTCAGTTTCCCGGCTTTTTGAAACTCCAAATCGTACCTCGAGCGCCCGTTTACAATCGTCGTCTCTTTTAAGACTTTTGCAATGGAGACTCGTCGAGCTTATTATGATTGGAGGACTAGTTTATTTTAAACTATGCACGCTTAAAAAGATGAAAAATAAAGAATATATAGATGAATAAACCAATATTAACAATTTGTACCCAATCCCATAGGTAGTATTGCATAGATCTTATTATTTTTTTTGGATTTCGTCCGATTTTGTTCAAACCCGTCCCTTAATGGATTAGGTATGCACTTTGCGAAATTTCCGAAAACGTAAATCCGTTCTGGCAATACTATGAATCTGTCAACTGGGCATTCCATTCCTTCCAGACCGTTACTTCTGACAGTGCTGCAAACTCTCCTGATTTGTCAGATTATAAATATATGATTTTTAAGAATCTTTAGAATTACTTTTTGGAATCGAACAAATCTCCTAATTTTAGAAAAGTTGTGTAAATACACCATATTTAATATAAGTGTGCGGTCATTTGGCAACGTTGACATCCGATAATTGTCAACCGATTTGTGAGTGGAACGAAACGCGACTGATTCTGACGAATCTGAATATTCTGAATGGCTACTCCGATGTTCGATATTCGGCCAGCGGCGTATAGTGCTGTCCCGTTTACTCATATACTTCGACAGAAGATCGAGAGGGACGGCACTATACGACGGTCGAATTTTGAACATGGGAGTAGCCCTACTGATATTTATGACTGGCTCCTGATTTTTAGGACCTTCTTGTTGTCGTTCTTGTTTATTACACGTGATGTGGGAGTTTGCAGCACTGACTTGCGATTCGATTTGTTCTGTTATTGTTTGAGTTGAATGTGATTTTATTTTGCAACCTTGCTTTAAGTTGTTTAAACTGACCTACGCCACCTAACACGGACTTGAAGCAAATTCTTATAGATACGACTTCAAAACCGCTCATAGACATTGTTTGGATCTGAATACCTTCGTCTTCTTATCTTGGGAAAACTGACAAACGAAATGTCTAATTGCGGTAAGTTTTTATTTTCTATATATTGGCCCACTCAGGTATATGACTTAATGTCCTATGTCCCCTGGATGGGACTCAGGTATATAGGTCCACTTAAGCATATAGGTAGGCGAGTCCACTTAGGTATATATGTAAGTGTTGTCTTTAAGACAAACTTAACATTTGAAATAAAGTACATATCGATAAACAAATCACATTTTTATTCTTTAAAGAAACAAAGTGAATAATTAATAAGACCCTAGTCCAAAATTATTGTAATTTGTAAGATAGTAGAACATCATTCAAATCAAACAAATTACAAAGTCACTGAGATAATATCAGTCAATGAGATGAGCACTTACTTAAAATTAAACTATTTGCTTGACCTTCAAATGCTATGTTTTCTGTAATGTTAGAACTTCATACTGCCTTATCAATTTGTAAAGAATGAAGTTAATTCTATTGGTGTTTGTATGTTAAATATTTTATCTAAGTACATTGATATTTCTCAGGACCTGCGCTACAAAAAAGTTGTGTTCATTGGTTACCCATTTATTTATTTATTTTTTTCCCAAGTTAAGTGAATTGTGAATTCTTTTGGAGAAAAAAGTGATCCTATTTAGCCTTTAACCATTATTGTGTTGATTTAGACCTGTTCGTATAGAAAAACAAACTACTAATAATAATTATTATTGTATTTTATTTATGTTAAGATACTTAATTTTCTGTTTTAGGAAGCATGACCATAGAACATTTTAAACCATGATGAACTGCGTATAACAGATATCTGTGGATCAATCATTTTGAAAATAAAGTGCAAAATGAAGTTGGAAATAAGACCCGCATTACAAAGAAGTGGACGCTATGGCTGGAAGCTATAGGACCAATTGTCAACTTCATCTTCTGCGGTGTCAGTTGATGGTCCATCAACCACGAGTGGAGTACCTTCATATCCTCACACTTCTGCGGCCAAGTCCATAACGTCGTCACAAGATGCAGCTCTGAAAGCCTGTTCGGTTCTGTATTCTGGGCTGGCGGGACAAAGTGTGCGCAGAGAAATTTGATTAGTTTATAATTGAATTATGTACATGTGTTTTGCTCAATAATTAAGTTGAATTGGTACTTTTTGCAGATAAAAATCAATTTTTGTTGATTCATAAAACACATTGTAATTTTCTTTGAAACGGTCGCTTATTGTTTTTTGTACATATTAGTTAAACAAATGCATATATTTTTTTATAATTTTAACATTTAACATGACTTTCTAATGGAAAACTTATTAGTAGTCAAAAATCACGATTTTTGTTAAATGAGAAAGAAAAAGTTTTTACATATAAATTTATATTAGGTACTTAATAATCTATATATATAAAAGAAGAAGTCCTGACTGACTCATCAACGCACAGCCGAAACTACTAATGTTAGAGAGTTGATTTTTGCACAGTAGGTTACTTTTATAACGTGGGCTAGGGATAAGAAGGGATTTTTGGAAATACCTCCCCTAAGAGGGTTAAAAAGGGGATGAAAAGTTGTATGGGGTACAAGTTTTTTTTTTATGCTAGGAACTTGAAACTTTGTAAAAAGGTATTAAAATAAAATGGAAGAAAACTAATTTCAGCGTTTTTGAAAATTCACCCCCTAAGGTGGTAAAAAATGGGTTAAAAGTTTGTATGGAGATTAAGTATTTTGTTGAGCGCGGGACTTCAATTTTTGTTTAAAGGTACACTATTAAAATACAAGAAAAATAATTTCAGCATTTTCAAAAATTCGTCCTTTAAAAGGGTTAAAAAGGGGTTAAAAGTTTGTATGGGGGGAACTTTTTTTTTCAGCTAAAGACTTAAACTTTGTAGAAAGATTACTTATTAAAAAAACACAAAAAGTACTTTCAGCGTTTTAGAAAATTCCACCCCTTAAGGGGTTAAATAGGGGTGCAATGTTTATATGGGAGAAACTTTATTTATTGAACTAGAGAGTTGAAACTTTGTAGAACGCTTACTTAATCAAATACAGAAAAGTGATTTCAGCGTTTTGAAAAATTCTGCCCCTAAGGGGGTGAATTAACTAAGAATAAAATTCCTTACCTACCTATTTTAATATCTTTGTCATCATCAAAAATCTACGCGGACGAAGTCGCGGGCGGCCGCTAGTCTATATATATAAATGCAAGTGTCCTGACTGACTGACTCATCAACGCAGAGCCGAAACTACAAATGCTAGAGAGTTGAAATTTGCACACTAGGTTGCATTTATAAAGTGTACAAGAGATAAGAAGCTATTTTGAAAAACTCAATCTCTAAGGGGGTTAAATAGGGGTGCAAAGTTTGTATGGGGGAAACTTTTTTTTAGAGCTAGAAACTTGAAACTTTGTAGAAAGATTACTTATTCAAAAACACAAAAAGTACTTTCAGCGTTTTGGAAAATTTCACCTCTAAGGGGGTTAAAAAGGGGTGCAAGGTTTATATGGGAGAAACTTTTATTTTGAACTAGAGACTTGAAACTTTGTAGAAAGCTTACGTAATCAAATACAAAAAAAGTAATTTCAGCGTTTTGGAAAATTTCACCTCTAAGTGGGTTAAAAAGGGGTGCAAAGTTTGTATGGGGAAATCCGCTAATCTATATATATAAATGCAAGTGTCCTGACTGACTGACTCATCAACGCAGAGCCGAAACTACAAATGCTAGAGAGTTGAAATTTGCACACTAGGTTGCATTTATAAAGTGTACAAGAGATAAGAAGCGATTTTGAAAAAAACAATCTCTAAGGGGGTTAAATAGGGGTGCAAAGTTTGTATGGGGGAAACTTTTTTTTTAGAGCTAGAAACTTGAAACTTTGTAGAAAGATTACTTATTCAAAAACACAAAAAATACTTTCAGCGTTTTGGAAAATTTCACCTCTAAGGGGGTTAAAAAGGGGTGCAAGGTTTATATGGGAGAAACTTTTTTTTTTGAACTAGAGACTTGAAACTTTGTAGAAAGCTTACGTAATCAAATACAAAAAAAGTAATTTCAGCGTTTTGGAAAATTTCAACTCTAAGTGGGTTAAAAAGGGGTGCAAAGTTTGTATGGGGAAATCCGCTAATCTATATATATAAAGGCAAGTGTCCTGACTGACTGACTCATCAACGCAGAGCCGAAACTACAAATGCTAGAGAGTTGAAATTTGCACACTAGGTTGCATTTATAAAGTGTACAAGAGATAAGAAGCGATTTTGAAAAACTCAATCTCTAAGGGGGTTAAATAGGGGTGCAAAGTTTGTATGGGGGAAACTTTCTTTTTAGTGCTAGAGACTTGAAACTTTGTAGAAAGATTACTTATTCAAAAACACAAAAAATACTTTCAGCGTTTTGGAAAATTTCACCTCTAAGGGGGTTAAAAAGGGGTGCAAGGTTTATATGGGAGAAACTTTTATTTTGAACTAGAGACTTGAAACTTTGTAGAAAGCTTACGTAATCAAATACAAAAAAAGTAATTTCAGCGTTTTGGAAAATTTCACCTCTAAGTGGGTTAAAAAGGGGTGCAAAGTTTGTATGGGGAAATCCGCTAATCTATATACATATATAAATGCAAGTGTCCTGACTGACTGACTCATCAACGCAGAGCCGAAACTACAAATGCTAGAGAGTTGAAATTTGCACACTAGGTTGCATTTATAAAGTGTACAAGAGATAAGAAGCGATTTTGAAAAAATCAATCTCTAAGGGGGTTAAATAGGGGTGCAAAGTTTGTATGGGGGAAACTTTCTTTTTAGTGCTAGAGACTTGAAACTTTGTAGAAAGATTACTTATTCAAAAACACAAAAGTACTTTCAGCGTTTTGGAAAATTTCACCTCTAAGGGGGTTAAAAAGGGGTGCAAGGTTTATATGGGAGAAACTTTTTTTGTTGAACTAGAGACTTGAAACTTTGTAGAAAGCTTACGTCATCAAATACAAAAAAAGTAATTTCAGCGTTTTGGAAAATTTGACTGACTGACTGACTCATCAAAAGGCCAAGAGCGAGTCGGACTCGCGTACGAAGGGTTCGTTACTATTTCGTATACAATTGCAAAAAAAGCACGTTTAGCAATTTCAACATTACTTAGATCTGAAAATAATAAAGATGTAAAATTTTCAAGATAATGGTTCCACGCGGACGAAGTCGCGGGCAACAGCTAGTTTATTATATTTGTCTAATCACTAACCTATTTTCGTAAAGGTAAGTACGCAAGTTAGTGTTCATGCTGTTACTTATACTGTTAGCTTGATAACAATACTTTTATAAAATTTTGTCAGTTTGTGAAAACTAGCCAAGTCAAATCTTGATATTGAATTACACCCCAAGTAACATAAATGCATTGAGTATGTCGCATGTCCTTGTATCTAAAAAATTTAGTGCAAAGAACTTGGCGCCCATATAGATCTCAATTCTTTTGTCGGCGAAGCTTGTCTCTTAGCAAAATTACTCTGCTGGGTTTTTAGGGTTCCGTACCTCAATCAAAAAAACGGAACCCTTATAGGATCACTTTGTTGTCCGTCCGTCCGTCTATCTGTCAAGACTCTTTATTTCGAGAATGCGTTGAGGTATCCAGTTGAAATTAACATAATATACTCAGGTTTGCGGTTCCTTGAACCTGTGAAAAAATTTAACTTCTACGTTAGCGTGAAAAAAGAGATACGGCCGTTTATATCGCAAAAAATGTACATTTCGACACTCTCAAGGCAATCACAATGTAGGGTACTTCCCGATGACCTAGAACTATAAAATTTGGCAAGTAATTTTTTTTTTATTTTTTTTTATTTATTTGTTCCATAAAATTAACACATTACAGTCAAGCTACACGTGTTAACAGGAGAGACATAATAGCGACTAATTTGCAACATTAAACACAAGATTAATATCGTTACAATTGTAAAACAATGGATTGGTACAGTAGCCCAGCCCTATGTTACATGATGGAGCTCGGTGTGGAAATAGACTCAAGGTACCGACTGGCAACTGAAAGAAATCTAGGTTCAGAACTGTAGAAAATATTAAGTTCGCTGTCACTGTCTAGTATCTTGTTGAGAAGTGTTAGTGCTCTGTATAGAGGTGTATGGGTAAGCGCCTGGGTGCGCGCCGTTGGGACAACGAAGAGTGCAGGCCGGCGCCGGAGCTGGACGGACGTGAGAGACTGTGCCCGCAGTGGAATGAGAGCGAGCAACGATGGGTTACTGATTTGTCCCCGTATTAAACGGAAGATGTACTTTACGAGAGATATGTTTCTTCTACTCTCGAGAGTAGTATAATTAACCATTCCCAGAACATATGGAGTGGGGTACATACGTGGGTAATACCCGTAGATTTAGAGAAAAAGGAAGCGTACAAAGGATTTTTGAACTCGCTCTAAGACAAGCGTGTGCCGTTTTTCATGGGGGTTCCATATAATGGAATTCATTTCAAGACGGCTCCGAACATATGCATTATATAATATCCTAAGAGCGGTTTGTGAATTAAAGGATTTAGATTGGCGGATCACAAAGCCCAAACATTTCCTTGCACTACTGCAAGTGGCTACAATATGCTCATTAAAAGTGAGGTGTGGATCAAAACGCGTGCCAAGATCTCGAGCTGATAAAATTAGTTCAAGAGGTATCTTATAATTAAAGTGTAACTTGCTTCTAGCACGGGTGTATGACATGATTGAGCACTTTTCTTCATTAGTAATATCGTCACATACTACAAATACTTATCAAATCTGAAAATTATACATTTGTAAAAAAAATATTAAAAATATAGTCCCATTTATACATCAAATTTGAAGAAGTCGGTTGCGGTATGTTTGCACGTCATTTGTATGCGGCGTCATATATTTCAGGTGCAAACTTAACTCAACAGGCTAATTAAGATGAGATAAGTGAAAGTGTGTACGGAACCCTCCGTACGCGGTTTTATTTCTTTTATTGATGAAATTTGTGGTTCTAGTTGTTCTAAAGGATCTAAATACATAAGCTAAATTTCATGTTTTTATCTTAAATAGATTTGGAGTTATTGGGGGGTGCGTGTGCTAGCTCTCTCTCTCACTGAGCGTAAACGTGAGCGAGATGGAAGTGCATGCTCGGAAGCGCGGAAATCATGTTTTTTGAGTTGTGTCATAAACGTGTGCATTTTATATTGAAAATACTTTTACAGTTTTTGAGAACTTATAATAAAATTGTGCATCTATTAAGCTAAAAAACCGGCCAAGAGCATGTCGGGCCACGCTCAGTGTAGGGTTCCGTACACAGACCACTTAACCTATAGACCCCGCTTATAAGGGCGCCCGGGTGAGCCAAGCTTAAGCTCAACAAACAAGAAGCGCTCACCACGCCCCCAAACGCTCTCTTAGTTCGCGGTCGACTGTTGACGAAGTAACATGCAATATTCCACTGCTTACTTGGCTTATAAAGTGTTCAAAATATGCCTTATTGTATGGAAACTGCAGCAAAACATCTAGTCTTCAAAACTATGGGATTTCATTTCACAAATAAGCTATATTTTACTATTTTACAAAGAATGTAATAAGTTATAAATGTAGGTTGGTAACCTAGCGACGCGTTGATGTCTTGTGTCAACTGTCAAGTCTCTTACTTTCGCTTGCTAATTTTGTAATTCCGTCTTTGTCTACCTTTGCAGTGTTTTTAGTAGTGATGTGACTGATTAATTATACTTACGTAGGTACGTAACCGATACCCGTTAAACAATATTGAACTTTTTATAGAAGATAAACTTTTTTTATTATTGAATAATCGAAACTATTAATAAGAATATCCCAGCAATCTATAGCAATTCGAGTGCATTTGTAAAGCATATATTGTAATTTTTTGTGAACCTTCTCCATTTGTGAGCATTTTGTACGGCATTGAAGTTATTTATAGCTGTATTGTTATTTAAGTATATTATCTGGGCATCATGGTAAGAAAATGAGTTAGGTCTACCAAAGCCTTTGAAATGTCCTGGCTATCAGTAACAAAGTTATCTATTGTTGAAGCTGTTTTTGTTGTAATCCGTGGTTGGCTTCATTTTATGCTTCGCGAAATATTTGTACTTAACAATTCCTTAGTATCGACACCTTTTGGTCTGAAAAATCAATATTAAAGTCGCCACATAATATTACTACGTTCGTGTTTTTAATGGTGCTTAAATCTAAAATTATTTTTTGTGATAGTATGGAGCAATGATTTTACACTTGGCTGAGGACATCTGTAAAGAACAATTACATGGAGTTTTAATTGACCTATATTTACGCTTAAACCACACATTTCTCATTCCTTTTGGATATTATCAACATACATCTGCATCGAGAGTGTGCAATGTTGAAACAGATTTCAATCTTTTAATAAAGAAAAGTGTACCACCACCCTTAGTTATATGGCGGGAAGTTTCAGCTGCGATACAGTATTCATTTAGATTTATAGATTGAAACTCAAGCGGTTCAAGCCACATCTCCGTTAGCAATAATGTCTGGTTTCATTATTTATTGCTTTTTCTAATAATATGAGTAGATTTACATTTAATATTTTTAATTGAAACGCATTTTAAACCATTCTCGTATTATTATTGATACCAATTAAAAACATATCTACTTACATTCTGCAGTTTCTTTTTCGAGTGTGTCCCATCACTATCAGAAATGGCGCGCATCTTATACCGCATGCGTCATTGCTCGCTGACCTTGAACTAGCCAATCACAGTGCACTTGTTGCCCTCCTCACCCCGCCAATTTGGCAACATGAGATACTAGAGAAAGTTTTATGAAGCGGGGTCTATAGGGTTAAGTTGTCTGTGGTTCCGTAGTTGCTCATCCTTCACAATAAACTGCTGTTTTAAGCCCGAGGTTTAAGTTAAGAAAGATTTTTAAGCTCTATAAAAAGGTCGTAAACGCCCTAGAAACTGTAATCACTTATTACCTTCTGGAAGTCAACTTACGTCCTTTTAAAGAAAGAATATGAAATTTGGCGATAACTCAAAAACGGCTCGACCGATTTTGTTCAATATAGTTTTCATTGATAGTATTTATAAGGCTTCATTTACATGAATTTTTCCGAATTTTTTTGACCCGTGGTTGAAAAGTTAGATGGGGGGGACACTATGTTTTTTGTTTTTGGAGCGAATATTTACAAAACTGCTGACTTTATCAAAAAATTATGTTATAAGACCCCCATTATTTTTACAAGACCTATCCAACGACACCCCACACACTAGTGTTGAAAAGATAAAAAAAATTCACCCCCACTTTAGGTGTTCGAGAGGTACCCGAAAAATATAAAATTTTTAAATTTTTAATTTACCATTCTGTCGGCGTTATACAATCACATACTTATACCAAATTTCAGCTTTCTAGTACGATCACGGAGCTAAGCCGCGGACGGACAGACGGACATGGCGAAACTATAAGGGTTCCTAGTTGAGTAATAAATAAGAAAATTATGAATTTTTGCGATAACTCAAAAACAGCTTGACCGATTTTATTCAATATAGTTTTCATTGAAAGTACTTAAGTATAAACTCTCATTTTCATGAATTTTTCCATGTTTTTTTGACCGTGGTTGAAAAGTTAGAGGGGGGGGGGGACACAATTTTTATAATTTTCGAAGCAAATTTTACAAAACTGCTGATTTTATCAAAAAATAATGTTTGGAGACCCCTATTATTTTTCAGACCTATTCAACGACACCCCACACATTAGTGTTGAAACGAAAAAAAAATCACCCCCACTATAGGTATCGCTCTTTAGCGATAAGACCGCCTGTTGTCTACCGTTATTAAAATTATTGTTCTGTATTGAATTTGTAAATTTTTTTTTGGTGTGCAATAAAGCATTTTGTATTTTTTTTTGTGTTCGAGAGGTAGGTACCTGAAAAGTTTATTTTTTGGTTTTTATTTTACCGTTATTTCGGCGTAATACATACTCATACCAAATTTCAGCTTTTTAGTACTAATGATCACGGAGCTAAGCCGCGGACGGACGGACAGACGGACATGGCGAAACTATAAGGGTAGTTGACTACGGAACCCTAAAAAGGGTTATGTTTGAGAGATAAAACTATCGAGAAAATTATTACTAATCGTGTTTTCACGCTGACAAGATTGAAGAAAAACTGTTTAAGTTTCTTATTTTCAAGGGACAGATTTTTAATCACTATGGATGTTGAGATCTAGGATCATTCACCTGACGAATTTTGCATGGGTGGGCTCTTAAGTAGTGTAAATATGACATGTGGTGATTATTATGAAATAAAGCAGACAATGATCCTGTACCTATATTGTTCTTATTTAATATTAAAGCAATGCAGGGTCATTCTTATTATCTAACTTTATCCTTACCGGTCCCAAACATCATTTGAATGTTTAAGAAAAGTGACTGCATTATAAAGTTTTTACAAGATTATGAAAGGAAGAAGGTTTAAACATAAACTCAGAAAAAAGGCTTAAGACCTTAATATAAATTAGAAAAAAGTTACATTTGTTGATGAGAATGACTCTCCGAACGAATACAGTTACCCTTCAACCTCCCAGATTACTGCACAGAAAA
Source organism: Apotomis capreana (assembly GCA_947623375.1). NCBI lineage: Eukaryota > Metazoa > Arthropoda > Insecta > Lepidoptera > Tortricidae > Apotomis > Apotomis capreana. The sequence continues at coordinate 23,952,037 of OX392505.1, forward strand.
ATACAGTCAATTATCTCGCGCGAGAAATTGTAGTTTGTGACTGTTGAGCTTTGTGCTTACGAAAAAAGGTATAGATATTATAGTATAGTTAGGTACGGCCCGTCTGAAAGAGATGCCGATACGATTCAAGGTCAGTGCGCATAAGACATTGAGATGCTACTCGTACGATGCCTGCAAAAACGTTTTCTGCATTGACTTGCGTCCGCGCGTGACCGAAAAAGACGTCATCTATCGATCATGTGACGTTATAGTTAGGCTATAGAACAAGACAGCACGCACATCATGTTCCCATTTCTTATTTAGATGGCGTGATCGAGACGCATAAATCGCAGTCTCACTACTGCCATCTGTTGGATAATCGACGGAAAGAAAATAGCCAGTTGAATAGCCAGAGTTAGGGTCGTTCCATTTCCTAGTACGGCTTCGTCAATCTGTACTAGTATAGTATTATATAATCTGTGGTTTTGGATAGCCAAAACCATAAAAATATTATGCACATCTGGGCCGACTGAGAGTCGAGTGCTTTAAGGGATGATAATATACGATGTGAATACGTTAATATGACGATATTTTTTTTTATAACAGATGAAACGATAAAACTTCATCCATACAATGAAAAGTCTGAGAACAATACTCCAATAGTAAGTTTTACGATACTCATTAATCTCATCCTACTTTTTAAGCATGAACTTTCTTCGTAACTTTATCAGAAAGTTAAATGCCGGCAAGCGTGCGGAAAAGCACGATTTCTTGAAGAATAACACTGTATTTATAAGACATTTACTGGTAATGTGAATGTAATGTTGTAAGAGAGTTAGGAAAAAAATACTGATGATTTATTATTTTATTTATAGTGCATACCAACAACATGAGTAAACTTACAGGAAACTGAGGTACATGTAGCTTGTTTATTTCCGTTTACATGTAGGTACAATTTAGTATTGTTTCTTCGGCTTAAAGTTCGTGTCTTATTTAGTACACATATATCCAGTAGCAAAAAATCTTAAAGCAAATATCTGTGTATTTTGTATGCAAATTGCCACACTTTTATCATCGCAAAAGGTTTTAAATATAATGATATACTAACCTTCCATTTCACTTTTAGAAAATAAATCTTATATGTTTTAATTTAGTATATTTATATTTTTTTTTATTTTATTAGGCTATATTGGTGTCCCACTGCAGGGCAAAGGCCTCTCCTCTCAATTTCCGCAACTCCCTGTTCGATGCTATTTCTGGCCAATCATTTAGGAACGCGTCCACGGCGTCCAAATCGTCCCGCCATCTCCGTCTTGGCCTGCCACGTCGTCGCCGCCCATCATGCGGCACCCACTGCGTTATGTGATTAGCCTATCTGTCTGGGTGCATGCGGCATACGTGGCCTGCCCAGTCCCACTTCAGCCTGGCGGTCTTTTCTCCAACATCAGCAATACGTGATTTGGAGCGCAACGTAGTGTTTCGGACTCGATCCGTCCTTTTAACACCTAATATGCTGCGCTCCATAGCCCTTTGGCAAACCTTCAATTTGGACTTCTGACCCTCTGTGAGTGACCATGTCTGAGCACCGTAGGTTAGGATGGGCAGAATACGGGTCTATATCTGTTTGTTTAAAATTTTTTGGCCGGTATTTTTTTCGGCACATATTTTTTGGCCTAATAATCTTTGGTCGATGGTTTTATACGTCGAAAATTGTTTGGCCGAATTTGTTTTGCATATATTTTTTTGGCCGAAAATTGTTTAGTCTAACATTTGTATGGAATAACATTGTTTGGTCGAATGTATTTTAGGCATAAAATTGGTATTCCGAATATTGGTGTCAATAATAATCGCATCCAAACTGTCGCATTTATTAAATTAATATTACTTAGATTTTGTTGGGGACGCAGTTCTAACCTAACCTAACCTAATGTTCTGGGAGCGCCTTATTTTTGTCAGGGACGTAACCTAACCAACTGTTGTGGGAGCGCCTTATTTTTGTTAGGGACGCAGTTCTAACCTAACCTACTGTTCTGGGAGCGACTTATATTTGTCGGGAACGCAGTTCTAACCTAACCTAACCTACTGTTCTGGGAGCGACTTATTTTTGTCAGGGATGCAGTTCTAATCTAACCTAAACTACTGTTCTGGGAGCGCCTTATTTCTGTCAGGGACGTAGTTCTAACCTAACCTAACCAACTGTTGTGGGAGCGCCTTATTTTTGTTAGGGACGCAGTTCTAACCTAACCTAACCTACTGTTCTGGGAGCGACTTATGTTTGTCGGGAACGCAGTTCTAACCTAACCTAACCTACTGTTCTGGGAGCGCCTTATTTTTGGGGACGCAGTTCTAACCTAACCTAGTGTTCCGGGAGCGACTTATTTTTGCCAGGGATGCAGTTCTAACCTAACCTACTGTTCTGGGAGCGACTTTTTTTTGTTAGGGACGCAGTTCTAACCTAACCTAACCTACTGTTCTGGGAGCGCCTTATTTTTGTCAGGGACGCAGTTCTAACCTAACCTAACCTACTGTTCTGGGAGCGCCTTATTTTTGTTAGGGACCCAGTTCTAACCTAACCTAACCTACTGTTCTGGGAGCGCCTTATTTTTGTTGGGGACGCAGTTCTAACCTAACCTAACCTACTGTTCTGGGAGCGCCTTATTTTTGTTAGGGACGCAGTTCTAACCTAACCTAACCTACTGTTCTGGGAGCGAATTATTTTTGTTGGGGACGCAGTTCTAACCTAACCTAAACTATTGTTCTGGGAGCGTCTTATACTTTCGCTTGCTCGCTTCAGCATATGGGTTTTTAGGAGGTTTATGTTAGGCTAAAGAATAATTATACCTAACAATATTATACTTTTAGCCTTTTAGTCATAAAAAAAAAAATACTAAACAATTTTAGGTCAAACATGTTTTAGGACAAAAAATATGTATGCAAAAAAATCTTTATGCTAAAGAATAAGTATACCATTAAATATTAGACCAAACATTTTCGGCCAAACAATTTTAGAACATAAAATTTTAGACCAAGCGAAGGGCAACCGCAGAATACACATGTCAACGAGTTTGCGCTTGAGTGCTAGCGGGAGGGTTCCCTTCATAAGGTCCTTCATGGACCAGTAGCTCTTCCAGGCGTTTGCGATTCGTCTTTCTACTTTCTTATCCTGCCTGTTGCTGAAAGAGACTATCTGGCCCAAGTATAATATGTACTCGTCGACATAGTGTATCACGTGCCCATCTACCTTGACCCTACGTTTCGTGCTATTTGTCATGATCTGAGTCTTAGTTCGATTCATTTTTAGTCCAACTTGAAGGCTTGCTACGCTCAGTTCTTGGAGCGATTTTTGGAGTTCGGATTTAGTATATTACAAAATATATTAGGTACCCCATAACATGTCAACAAAGGACAAACAAATAAACTTGTACTGTACCACATTGCTTACGTAGTATACGAGTATATTATACATATATCAATGTCAATCGAATTAGGCCTCTCGTCTTATGATGATTTGCCTTATGGAAACGGGGATGATTAATAAAATGACTCATGTTGAATTCTGCAATATATTTGAATGTCGAACATCAACTATAATTTTAAATCAATTTAATCGTAGTTAGCCCATATATGTCCATATTTAATTCCCAGTCCAAAAAGTTCATTCAAGTTCCAGTTGGTTTTTAATTTTCTGTCGTTCCATTGGTGCCTAGGCCATAATTAAGACACGATGACTCAAACAACGTCATTCTATTCATACGTCGAACATTATTTTGTCCGTAGACATTCGCTACCGAGTGAAAATAATTAGCTAGTCGAAAGTTCTCAAGGAAAAGGAATGGTGACATCTCGGCAAAGATTCGGCTTTAACTTAGCGTAAGATTATGAATCCTCATTTATTAGGGTTCCGTACCCAAAGGGTAAAAACGGGACCCTATTACTGAGACTTTGCTGTCCGTCCGTCCGTCCGTCCGTCCGTCCGTCTGTCACCAGGCTATATCTCAAGAACGGTGATAGCTAGACAGTTGAAATTTTCACAGATGATGTATTTCTATTGCCGCTATAACAACAAATACTAAAAATAAAATAAAATAAATATTTAAGGGGGGCTCCCATACAACAAACGGGATTGGTTGCGTTAACTTTGCACCTCATTTGTATTGGGCGCTATACATACCAGGTGCAAACTTAACCACTTAAGAATGGAAAGTGTTTGTACGGAACCCTCGGTGCGCGAGTCCGACTCGCACTTGACCGGTTTTTATTGTACCTATCGATGCAAAGATCAAAGCACAATGTAAAAAAAACTCATTTATTATTAAAAGTTTGTATTGAAAATCCATTAAAATTTAGTTTATATAAAAGAACAATCATGTAATAATCAATTTAAAGTATTTTAAATAGCTTCTACAAAATAGAGTTGTGTTTGAGCGTTTTTTTTTCTTTGATTTATTTTGCTTTCAACTCTATCCACTTCTAATTTGGCAGATTTGTTAGGTTCGGTTAGAAACTAACAATTTCAGAAAATTTGTTATATCAAACATTACATAAGGTTAACTAGGCATTACATTAAATGAAAAATAATTATATTAAATATTACAGTCAAAGCTTTGATCCGATTATAATTTTCATACTTATAACAATTTGAGCTTACAAACTTTCAAAAAAGAAATTGATTGTTCCTATAAGTATTCTGTTGTTTTTTTATTTGGTAGCCAAGAAAAGCGTGCTGAATAATCTCCAAGTATGTCAAAAAGTTTTTTTTTCAGAAATAAATAGCCTTTAACAGTAAGTGTAGAATCAAGAAAGTACCTTATTGCGGTACACAGATATAACTTGCATTTTAATTTTATTCTCAATAAATGTCACCGGTTCACATTTAATTCAAAATGAAGTTGCGGTTAAGGAGACGTTTTTTGTCCTCAGAAAAAAACATAATAATATGTTTATATGTTTTCTTTTTCTCTTTTTGTAGTCAAAAAGTATTTTGAACTATAATCTTGTAGTCTCGTTCCAACTATTATGCACCGATTATATTATGTAAACCTTTTATTTATTAACGTTTGCCCATTTGGTCCTATTATTTTTACCGTACCTTAGCTATTGCTGCAATTTATTTGTAGTATTAAAAATAAGTATTATTACGGGAGAGCGGTGGTAGCCTAGTGGTTAGGGCATGCGACTTTCAATCCGGAGGTCGCGGGTTCGAACCCGGCCCGTACCAATGAGTTTTTCGGAACTTATGTACGGAATGTCATTTGATATTTATTACTCGCTTTTCGGTGAAGGAAAACATCGTGAGGAAACCACCTAAGCCCAAATAAGGCCTAGTTTCCCCTCTGGGTTGGAAGGTCAGATGGCAGTCGCTTGCGTAAAAACTAGTGCCTACGCCACATCTTGGGATTTTAGGTAGCCGACCCCAATTGAGAATTCATTCTCAAACAAAAATGGGACAAAGGCTAGGAGGATGATGATGATTAAAAATAAGTATTATGAATCTCAATGTATAAATATAAAATGATCAACACGGAAATGATCCCACAATAACATGTAATCCAACTGTCAATAGCAAACAATATACATTTTGTCGGGAGACATAATTGTAAGGAAAACCTGTGGCATACCGCAGACATAAACCTATCATAAAAGCAATATCTCACAAATAACCTTAAGACACCTTACCAACCAAGAAGAAGATTCAAATTGCTTTAACTGTTCAACCGTCGATGGTTTGACGCGCGGAAAGTATGACGTCACAACTTTCGCTTTTCACTGCCAAGGCGCAAGCGCGACCGATGACATGATCTTTGTAATGTTAAGTCAGTCGCTACAATACTCTGTCTTGCTTGCTCGGCGGGAATGTGAACGATACGCCTGTATTATTTGGCCTTATTTTAAATACTTAATGATAGCTTATGACGAACGGGAACTGCTTTGTTCATTAATTTTGTGTCAATTGAATACAGCTAAGTGTCATGTGTGATGAATGAATAAAGATACTGTTAAGAGCTGTTAAGCGTTTATAGCGTTTGTATGCGTCATTTGCATTTTGTCAAAAGTTGATTATATCTAACACGTATAGATATTTTTTCAGAAAAATTGTCAGTAACTTTTTACTTCAAAAATATTTTTTTAGGCTCACCTTACTTAGAACTACATAGATTCCAAAAAAAATTGTCCCAAAATTATGTTGCAATTTTTTCCAGTGCGTCACGTTCATTGAAGTAAAAAAAATCATTCTTACAAAAACGAGACGATCGGGAATGGACATTTTGGAACACATTTTTCTTATACAATGAACAAACGAATTTAAGTAAGATAAGTGAAAAAAAAAATAATGTTCTGAAAAAAGTTAAATCACACTTGTGTGACAAAACGCTCATTTACTATGCTATGATTAAAATAAAAATTTGCAACTTCTTTGAAGCTGTTTACACTTGTAGCAATTTTCATCTTTAGCATTTGCAAGTGGGTTTACTGTCTTAAAAGTGTACCGATATAAATTAATGTTGTTGCATACAAGATAAACTGGTAATTCGCATCATTATGATATACTTACCAGTAATATTATGCAAACCTCGCACTTGTTTATGTTGTAGAATAACCAGAAAGACGCGTTCATACATGATCTACTTTTACAAAAAATCGGGCTATCTATACAAATATCAAATCGGTGCATATGTATATACATTATAATTTATGACGCCGGCATCGGCACCGTATGATTATTACTACCGTGGAAACGTTACATTAGAGCAAAATAAATAATTTAAAATATAATTGAAGAACTTTTTATAAATGATTTTTATGATATTGATCATGAAAAAAGAAAATTCGACGTTTATTTAAGTAAGTCCGACTCGCACTTGACCGACTTTTTATTTCTTCGTCACTTCAGTCACACTTGCCCAAAGTTCGCGATTGTTATTCTAAACCACGTATTCAATGACAACTTAGTACTAATAATCACACCCTCACCACTTAAAATTGCATTCACGATTTTTTATTATTTCAGTTATGGATGGTCGTGTGCCTGACGTCGTCACTGGCGGCGCCATCGCCCCAGCAGTTCGGCCTGGACATCATAGATCTTGCAGCTATTAGCAGGATGTCTCCTACGCAACTTGAGGCCCTGGCTGAGGGATTGGCTGCAGAGGAAATTATGAGGTAGGTACATATTGATAATTTCATAGTGTTTATTATTTTTTTAATATAGCAGTAACGTTCCACGTAAGCCAATTTTTTACAAATGAAACGAATTTTTTTAAAGTTTAATGGTTCAGGCAGGGTTCGAATCTGCGTCTCCAACGGCTTTCCAGGCCAACACGAGCGTTGTACCTATTGGACCACCGAACCTGATGCGAGAGCAATTGGATTTTTCAACCAACCCTGCCTGAACCATTAAACTTTTCAATTTTTCGCTTCATTTGTAAACACTTCATAGTGTTTCTTACATTATTAAGTTGCCCCAAAGGACTAAGGGCGTGGCCACATGTCCACGAAACGACGTCGTAAACGTAAAACGACACGGTGTCGCGTCGGAGCGCGACACATTATCCACCGTGCGAATATACGTTGCCGCGTCGTGAAAACACACGACACGGCGTCGTAAACGTAAAACGACGCTGTGTCGCGTCGGAGCGCGATACATTATCCACCGTGCGAATATACGTTGCCGCGTCGTGAAAACACATGCTGCACCGGGCACCGCAGGTCGCGTTGGTCGCGTCGCGGTGTTGAGTAGATGCACGGTGCGGTGCCACGTTCGATTACGACGCCGCAGCTTCTCGTACATGTTCAAAATATTTTACGATCAGTTTTCAATTCGACATGGATCCTATCACACGTATTCTGCTCTTGTTGCTTTTAAGAAGAAGCATGAAGAAAAAGCAGAAGAAACGAAAATGTTGGATAAATCCATATCTTTCTATTATGAACCATGATGGCAGTCAATTCAAAAGGAAGTACGAGGCTTTAAAAATAAGTGATCACAAGTTTTATGATTATTTAAGAATGTTGAATGAATGTTAGTCGCGATTGAAAAATGACGATTGATGTTTTCAATCGATTGATTAGTTGACTAAAAAATTAATCGATTAATGCCCATCTCTGGTTTGCACGACGCGGCAACGTATATTCGCACGGTGGATAATGTGTCGCGCTCCGACGCGACACAGCGTCGTTTTACGTTTACGACGCCGTGTCGTGTGTTTTCACGACGCGGCAACGTATATTCGCACGGTGGATAATGTGTCGCGCTCCGACGCGACACCGTGTCGTTTTACGTTTACGACGCCGTGTCGTGGACATGTGGCCACGCCCTAACGCAACGTACAGTAACCAGGTAGAGCAATTTTGTCTTCTTTCTCGATGCAATCTTGTTCTCTTTAATTTTTTTTTATTTGAGCTTTACCTGGTCCACCTGTTTATAAGTTACATCCATACTAATATTATAAATGCGAAAGTGTGTCTGTCTGTCTGTCACCTCTTCACGCTTAAACCGCTGAATCGATTTTGATGAAATTTGGCATGGAGATAGTTTAAGATCCGAGGAAGGACATAGTATAGTTTTCCTCCTGGAAATTATCCCTAAAAAGATTGAAAAGTGAGTAAGTAATTCATGATGACATTGATGACCCTGTAGGAAATGTAATGATAAGACCAAATGCACAATTGCTCTTACATTTGCTTAGGCGCTTTTACTAATCCCTTTTATTGATTAAGGTGATTAGGTGGATATCTATCGTGTTGTACGAGGTTGCTTCCATACTTCTAAGTTCCACGCGGACGTAGTCGCGGGCAAAAGCTAGTATCCTATAAAACTGTCAGCTTTGGTACTGGCTTTTAGTACAGCCCGTCTACCCCAACGACTCGTATGCTTCGCGACTCTTGTCGCGCGCCATAACATCGCCGCTCACTCTCTCGCAGTACAGCGAAGAAAAAGACAGGTACCTCATATTTCTCGCGCGAGTCACAGTTGTGCTAGAAGTGCAGTAACGATTTGTCGATGCACATAATACAATTCATAAGATGAAAACTTAGAAGCCATGTCTTCTTGTCATATTTAAATTTTCTCTTTGCGCGTTTGTCAAACCTTGTTTTTTTCAGGACAAAGCGATCATCAGCGCAAGCGCTTTCCACAGTGGTGTCGAAAGCATCGTCGGCCTCGTCTCTGGGCAGCAAGATTGGCCTCCTAGGGCAGGCCTCGTCCGGGGCGTTGACATTCATTACCTCGGCCTCCAGCAAGTCGGGCCAGCACGATGAGCATCCCGGGTATTCGTATGAACCGGTATGTATTAGGCACGTGAATGTATGTATTAGGTATAAAATATTTTTTTTTATTATAACGTACTTATGCTACATATGTTACGAGCTACACGTAACTTTTTATTATAATAATAAATTATCGCCGATGGCCATTTCCACTTAAATAATCTCTTGATGATGTGCCATCAATCCAAGAGTACAGTGAAAAAAAGTAAAAGAAAAAACATTTAGTTTCCAAATTAATTTCAGTAGGTAACATGAAACAGATTGTAGAAACCCTTAAAAAAGTTTAGTTTTTCGGGACCCATGAAATCCATAATTTCGATTATTAGTTGGGAAAGAGTTCCTTACCTAATATTACCTAACTAATACCTAATATTACCTAAATAAGACATCGTTATTTTCTTTTCTTCTGTCTATACTCTAGTTTTACTGGCGTAAATACCGGACAGTTAATTTCAATGACAATCGTTGTAGTAAAGCATCGTTGTAAGCGTCGCTACTGAGTGTTGTAAGTTTAAGTAAAAACCAATGTGTGTTATGTAGTACCCAACTAGCAAAACTGAACCAAATTTAGCTGTAAATCAGTGACAGACGCAGTTTTATATCCGTGATAGAAACATCTCTATCACTGGGAAGTGGCCCCAGTTTTACAGCTATTTGATGATATATCATGTGTATTTTGGCACCGCACGTCACTACTTTGATGTATATCCATGATACTACAATGTTTTATGAATCTCTTTAGCGTTACACCAATGGTGCCTGAATCACTATATCACTAAATTATGATAAGAAAGTAGCAGCAATGCTGATATAGAGCTGTTTGTTGTTATATTGTTATTAGGGATTCTTTTATGTCGCATATCGTTAGTGCTAAAATACTGAGTGGTATGTGTAAATAAAGTTGTATGAAAAAAAATGACCTTACAATTAACAGTTTTGTAAGTATAATAAAATAGCAAACTATTTTTGTGTTAGTAAGAAGTGTCAAGTTGCTTTTAGGTACGTACATAACGGGTAATTTTTCATGCGCTCAAAATTTTATTGATGAAATAATAGCATATTATTTGTGTTTTTTTCATGCCCCTATTAAATATTGAATATTTAATTAAATAAAAAATATTTAAAATAGCAAATTATTTAAAGTCACCAATATGTATCTAAAATGTGTTCTGGTTACCGATATATCACAAATTTACAGTTTCCCACCGCCATTACCAAACACTTTGGGGTTCCTTAATAAAACTAGTAAAACCCCCTACTGTACCTATCTTTAGGTAATAAATAAATTAAGTATCTTCAATATTGTTCAACTCATTTGCGTGAAATGAAAGTGGCTATATTTTTGGTCAATAACTGTTTTTCAAGCAGAAGTAATTTCATAAAACTCAACAGATTTGAATGGCTGTGGAAGAATATGTCTTCATCTTCTCCATTGTCATCAAAATTGTCAGTCGCAAACAAGTCATCTTGGTATCCTGAACAAGGTTCTGTTAAGATTTCATTTTTTGTATCTACGGAACCAACTTCCGAATTCTCGACGCTGGTTTGACTATCATAAAGATCCTATAAATGAGGTGACAACAGCTGATATACATTTATTTAGCGTTATATTAGTAACAATAATGTTTGTATGTCACTGATGATATAAACGGTCTTAAAAAGTGTATTTGCAACTGTTTAGTGTTAATGTAGATCTTTAAACAACTTTATGCTGCTGGTGTTAAGGAAACGCTATTATATGATACTTTAGATGTATATCAGCTGCGTTATGTCTTATATATCTCGAGTTAGCTCCATTAGTGCACTGATATATCACTAGCGATATTGCAGCGCATTAAAAGCCACAATAGAGTTACTTAGCTGTATACAGGCACTGTATATATCTGATATGCAACAAAATTGCTCTAAATCACAGTTAGGGATACTGTTGTGCAGCTGTGTTATATGTGCCGTATTAAGAAGCCCAGTAAACGTTTATGTCATCAATTCTTATCACGATATAGCTGTATAAGATTATACAGCTAGATGATGATACAAGTCGCCAATATACAACATAGCAGCTCCGCGTTGCTATTTTATGACTTTTATATCATTATTTAGTGTTAATACATTTTATTTTATCACTACTTTGCTAGTTGGGTAACTACTCTAGAAAAACGACATTTTAGGTCAAATATTTAGCAAAAACGAACAACTAATGAGGTGGCTTTACACCCGGGCTTACTGACAAATAGGCTACTTACGTTTTCGAAATAGCTTTATTTAGGAACAGATTCATTTCGTCAATTAAGTTTTTCTTTAAAATTATATACGGTTATAGTTAAAACAAACTTTCACTGCGTTCTATGTAAGTATGCGACGATAAAAAATGTGAGCAGATTTTGAAACAAAAATTATCAATGAAAAAAATTTAATTGTAGGTTTTAAATAATATGCCAATATATATAGCAATGGTCGTGTTCTAAGTAGTGACATTGATAATATATTATTATGTTAAGAAACATGTTTGATCATAGAGAAAAATGTCTTAAACAATCAGCATTTTTGAACGGATAAGTAAGTAAGTACAACGACTATATCTATCTTAAGTATGTCTATATTAAGGGTAAGACTAACAGTTCCTTAGTTATTGGATTGTGGCATTCTTCCCCCAGTGTTACTCCACTTTACCTTATTATATATTTCTAAATTATTTGTCAAAATTGTCTCCCAATGTTATAGACCCTGCACCAATTCAATGTTTCTGTTTAGCCCTATGTTTGACTGGTAAAGAATACCTTGTGGCATTAAGGCCTGACATGTCCAATAAAGTTCAAATAAATAAAATAATAAAGTGCTGCCGCCAGTCCGAATCTTTTACCTTATACATTACTTGAAATTGACATTTATAGTGAGGCCCCTATAGTTTGCACACGTTCCTAATATTAATATAGGACCCATAAAAGTAGAATTGCCCTTATTACAACGTATGTTTATATGGTTATGGTTATCATGCGGTTTTTAATAACGCAATCGGTTGCCGATACGTCGGAAATCGTATTACGTCAATAGAGATTAATGTGGATTTCCGCTAATAATCTGACCACTTTTATTATCATGGGTTATTGAAAAAATTACCATAAAATACCTGGCTCCAAAAACGGACTGAAAAATCCGTTACTGCAATTTTTATTTCAATATTGTAGCACAGGATCTTCCTATTACAAATGTCAGCGTCTCGTGTTATAGAGAACCCTATGTACTTACCTACCTAAAGTTAATGAAATGTACAAAATATTTTAAGCTTCAATAAAATTATTATTATTATTATTAATAAACATTCGTTATACATGACCCTTCTTCTAACGCAGGCGGATAAAAAGTAGAGATAAGGACCGATGACTTTCGTAGCTTTAATACAATTGTAAGCTTCATAAGCAAAACTATCTAATACCTCTAACAATTTAAATATCTAACACCCAAGATCCTCATTTTTTTTGAAATAGCTTGGTATTTCACGATTATTTTAATTACTCACTAACCAAGTTTCAAATACGTCTGAATGTTTATTGTAATAAAACTACAACTTTAAGTTCGGTTTGGAATTCCATCACATTTCTTTTTTCACAGCAAGAAAGCAAAGTAGACTTCTGGGGCCTGAAGAAATCCATCCTGTACACACTTCTTCAAGCTGTAAAGGCCATTACAGGGGGAGTGACCATCCTAAAGGGCCAACTCATCAAAGGCGGCGGTGCTCTGGCCACGACCTTCGGAAAGGTGATAGCAGTGAAAGGCGAGGCTGTCAGCAATTTCGGGAAGAAGATCGTGCACTCAGCTGCTTTGAGTCATAAAAAACCATGTAAGTCATTAACCTCAAAGGAATTTAAAAACAATAGGTTTTTTTTATTTGAACGAGCGTTCGACTCAAAAAAAAAGTATGACAGCTGCCAGAAAACTTCATTACCGCCATTACCGGGTAATATTTATTTTAATGTGCGACTCTTGAATGCATCACGGAGGCTTATGATATGTGGCTAGATAAAGTAGTGTATGTAACTGTACATAATTAGGCATTAAAACACTCGTGTGATGTTATTATGAAACTTGCCTTCGGCTCGTTTCATAAACCCACACTCGAGTTTAATACCCTTCATTATGTATAGTCACATAAACTACTATTATATGGCTAACCGGCCTACACTGCAGTAAGAAAGTATAAAAATATCCTTTATAATTGCTATGCAACATTCTAATCGAACATTTATCTAATTAACCTTGCAAGAATGTATGCTTATAGCAACAATAAAAATAAATTATTATCAAACATTGGTAATTATTGCGCAATTCACGGAAAAAGTCGAAATATTCTAGGTAGGTATTTTTAGGGATCCTTGGAGTTTTCCCGCAATTCTTAATTAGGGTTCGTGACAGATAAGGACAATCTATGTAGACATTGCGCGACAGTTTTATGTGTGTTTATGTCTGTGTATCTCAGCGTGTGTGGCTGATACAATACAATCGTGGAACAATTTAAAAAAGATCTGTGTACGCATGATTTCTAAACTGGACGTATTTTATGCAATAGTGAACAAACCCACATAAACGTTTGTACTTTATGCTATAGTTAGGGTTCAATGTTAACGGTTTTCATATTGTGGGCTGGTTCCCTTTTGCATAAATACGTCCAATTATAAGTGGTTAATCTAACCCTTCCAGCACCGCCCGTGTACGGTCCGCCGCCAGCGCACCTGGACTACCCACCAAGCGCGTACGGCGCGCCCACTGCTCCGGCGCACTACTCTGCGCCGACGGCGCCCGCGCACTACCACAGCGCGCCCTCCGCACCCACCGGCTTCGCGTCGCACAAATACCCCTCGCATTTAGACGGTATGTGACCTTAATAATTTATTTTATTTATTTTAAGAAATATACAAAAGAAACAATTTCATTATAAATTATGAAATACCTAAATATGTAGTTCTTCAAGAGTTCGCACTAAGACATACACTATTGTATGTATTGCTCTATAAGTACTTATTTAAGTTTTAACTACACTTACTTAAAGATAATGAAAAAAAGGGATGAAACGGCATGCTTATAACGTACGATTACGATAAAACTTTGCATACAGTTAGAAAAAGGGCGTCAAGTGTACAGTCAACCAATTTGATTTCAAGGCCACTATAGCTTGTCACAATGACAATGATATGAGATTTCAAGCGGCTTTCATATTGAAATTTACTGTGACAAGGTACGAAATGGCCTAGGAATCAAATTGGTTGACTGTACCTTAATCCAGTAAATAGATTATAGTTTTGTGAATTAATGGACGATAGCTCTTTTGCTATTTCGAGAAAATACTTTTTTTTTGTAGAATAGCAAATGGAGCTACTATTCAGGAATATTTCAACATGAAATTCTGCAAAGTAACGGCTGAAATAGAAAAAAATACCAACGAATAAGTACTATCCAAGTTTGCATATCTCAGGTTATTTATGAATGGCCACGTGTTTTTCATATTAGTTACCTCGTGAATGGAACAAATACGAGTAGGAGCCCCTCATTATAAAATTCCAAAAAGTTTATTTTAATTTTTTCAAAGAAAACAGTTCATTTTAATATGCCTTCAAAACAGTATTGTTGTTTGTGTGCGTGTTTACATAGGCCCCAAGTTGGGCACCAAAATGTAACGTAATGTATCGCTCGTTCGATGATTAATAGACAAAAGATTCAGCAGCACTGTCTACTGAGAACTATGAATTTACAGCTAAAATCTATGGTGTACTTTATATTTCATTATAATTAAATAGTACTCATGACTCCTGCTTTAAAAAATCGGTTCGTAATATAGTTACAAGTAAACTAGTAGGTAATGTTACGAAACACAGTATTAAAGGTAGTAAGCGAGTGGAAAAACAAAAACTACATTATGACTTAATACGATCTTCTACAGATATATCGCATTCATAAACCAGAGTAGCTTGTTAGTATGATTATTTCTAACCGATGCCGGGACCACACGCTTGCCAAGCCTCGGCAAGCCTATAGGACGCAGTTATATGTTAGAGTGAGCACGATGTAGTTTCGTCAGCCAGCCAAGGCTTGACAAGCATGTGGCTCCGGCATAAATAACTATTATAATTAGTGATCTCTTGTTTAATTTTATAGACATACTATTTTAGCGATATTTTTCTGTCATTTGAAAGAGATCGATTTTTGGCAATAAGACCCTGTTGTATATAATGTAACTCTTTATTGACGTAAAACAATTGATATGTACAAGGGTGAACTTTTCCCTGTAGGGGATTTCTTCCCGTTAATCTTTGAGCATATGAGAAAGAACAGAAAACATCCAAGAATATAGGCAAAATATTAATATGCACAGAGACACTATAAAGGCTAATTATGCATAAAAACAAAATCATGGTTGTCTACCGTTATTTAAATTGTATTACTTGCTTGATATTTATGTACCTAACTGCAACAAGCAATTAAAATATCAACATCTAGGTATGAATACTTCGTTTATTTATTAATCGGCGAAGCTATATTGGCGGCGTGTATTTCATTTATACATATTGTTGCATTGTCCTCATTACATTTGAAATGAATTGCAATAATGCAAAATAAAATGTGTGTTTGAATTTAACAGTAGAATATTTTAAAGAATGGTAATTCCGTGTTTCAAACTGTGTCACAGGATACTACATAACACCTTATGATAATAAGGTGTTATGTATTAATGAGTAAGAGTATTACGTGTGCAGCCACCATAACAATACAACATGACACGGCTTCTCACCGGGAAGGTTAAAGTTTGAACCCCGTGCAACCTGGGCGCTCATTCGAGCGTAGTTTTAGATATTGTGAAATAAGCGATGTCTCAGATATAACGCCTTTAACTGTCAGTAAAACGCGATGTTCGCGATTCGAGTGTGACATTACACGCTATTACCCTCCCAAATTAACTCAAATCTGAAAATCTCGTAAAATTTGAGCCCTATAACTACGTACTGCTTTTATTACTCATTCGAGTACATACCATTATTAATAAAACATAATCTTGACACACCTAGGACATCGTATAGTTTGCGTCATTTCATATAATCGAGTTGCGGTCTATCTATAAAGATTTTGATGTGGCTAATAAAATGAATGGGCAATAAAACTCTGAAAACACCAAGTATTTACGAGACAGTTCCGCAGAAACATTTCTTCGTACGTGATAGATATAGATTTAAAATAGCGGTAATTAAATATGAAATACCTAGCTAACCTGTTTGCTAACGTGATTATGTAAGTCTGCAGATTGCCTAAGTACCAAGATAGTTATTATTTGTTAATTTGCTATACGCAAAATCGTAAAATCCTAATCTACGTTCTACAATTTATAATAATTATGTAGGCAGCCACATAGGGTAAAATGAAAATGCATTATATGATATTTTTTTATGTTATTCTGGTCTAGTTTCAAAAGCTTTCTTTGTTGATTGTTGGGGTTATTTCTCCCCTCTTTATATCTATTTTCTAAATTAATTTAAACATTAATAATATCAAAAACTGCCTTGAATTCCATATCTATCTTGATTGAATTTAATTGAAACCTGCTCTAGACAAACCCAAGCATAGGATATTAGGACATGATATTAAACCAAGGACGAGGGTGCTGCAGCTGAGCTGCTGCAAAATTTAATTTAGTATGTGGTTCGCTACTTTAAACCCTTCTCTTAGAAGAGATGGCAAAAGAAAGAAACAAAAACTATTTAGGAGATGGAAGGATGATTAAGACAGCTGGTAAAACCTGGACTAGACTGGCAACGAAAAATGAAGATTGGGAAGTATTGAAGGAAGCCTTTACAAAAGAGCACACAGATTAATATAAAATAAAATAATAAAATACAATAAATAAACTATGTTTATAAAATATTATGTATCTGAGATAAGGCTATAAATATTGATTTCTTTCATGTAACGACGAAAAAGAGAAAAACAAAGAAACAGTAAATAAAAATTTGATCTAAATACTACTAACATGTATGTACAAAGAAGCTTAAATAAAAATAAACTCAATAAATAATATAAATAAATAAATTATAGCTACTGTACAGAAGAAACCAACAAGCAGCCAATTTCAAGCAGTCAGACGGAACCAAAACGCGGAAACATTTTTTCAATAAAAATCTATAAGCAAGAGCTAAGCCATCCGTCATTAACGGTTACGCAAGAAGGTAACAAACTGGAAACATGCCGAATATAGATGTAATGTGGTTGCGTAAATCTTTATTAGTGATGACAAAAACACGATACGGATACTTGCACTGGATTGAGTGAACCAGTTAATACGACGCCATTTGTTGCTTTTCCGACGTTTAAAGACGTGACGTACATACCCGTGTTCTAGGGAAACAGTATATTATGTATTGACCTAACAAGCGTCGCTTCTCGCTTTCATCGTGTTCTAAAATTGTTTTGTATGTCCGGATATCCGGATTTCCAGCTGTTCTCGCCAACAGGCGCATTTTTTTAACGATTATCGAGAAATTTTGTGAGCAGGTGCAATAGTTATATTTTTTTTTGGCGAGTCAGTTATTCGATTTTTTTTACAATTGCAGATATAATTATAGGAATTGAAAACTTTAAAAAAGTTAAATTTCAGTAATTTTGAAAAATGATCGTACATAAGTTAACAATGAGGTACAAATTACAGATAACCCGGAAAAAAACAGTTATTAAAAAATACAAAGGGGAGAGTGTGAATATGGGAAGTAAGGTTGTTGATTAGTCTTATTCTTTCAGCGGACCTTAAGGAACGGCATTTTCATTCAGTCTGCCCCATCTTCACACCCGGGGGCTTTGATGTGTTTTTCTTGTGCCTCTTAATGGTATGGAGGTTGCTCTTTTCACAGAAATTCAAGCTTAAAGTTGGAAACGACCACATCAGTCCTTTTGAGACTCCAACGAAATTAATATTCTAAACATGATCTTAATTTTGTCCTAGTTTTAACTTTTTTAGATAATTATTTTGTTCTTCGTTATGATTTCAGAATCATATAAAACTCACACAAAGTATAATTTACAACATCTCACTATCTCAATAAACTGCAATTTTATATTAAAATTCAATTAGTTCTGCACATATCATCAGTCTAGACGGAAAGTTAAACTAACATACTTTTAACAAAATAGCAAAATTGTAAGGTATAGACCCAAAGTTCAATTTTAACGAAAAATCCATACCCATTGCTTTTTGCATGTCATGGATGATCATGTATATTAACGTGGTTAATTGCTTAATTACCATTGCATGTAAACCTTAAAAAGTGGAACAAGATAAATATTTCTTAAAAGTGGTCTCTTGCGACCTCTATACAGGAGCCGAACATGATGTAACTTCCGTGTGAATCCTAAAGTTGCGCAATTAAGGAAAAGTAATATAGATAGAAATTAAAATATATCCGATACCGTAAGATTATGTTGATGGTGAAGAATTTACGATAATATTTTGCATAATCGAAGTCAAATTTACTGTGGCATATTGGAGCATGAGTTGGCTAATCAAGAAACTGATTGAAGAATAAGCCTAAAACCGAGTTACGAGTAGAAAAGTATTGAAAATAACTATTCAAACTGTGTTATTGATGAAGTTTATGTAAGTAGAGACTAAAATTGTTTTGTAACAACGTTTGCAAACGTATGACCTAACCTTGCAGGTCATTATTTAAATAAAAAAGAAATCTTAATACCGGATACCGAAAGATATAAAATTGTTCATAATGAATAGCAAAACAATGAGTTACTTGTGGTCCACGAAGACACCAAAAATATTTCTCTTTTCACTGCCACAGTGGAATTTAAATATCTCATGAATTATTCAATTTGAAAAGTGCATAACCTACTTACTCGTACATCACACGCGCCAAAGTTTTTTTTTTGTTTTTAAAACTGAAGTTACATCTTAACGATTGATCATTTTATTATATTTTATTTGCAATGCTCAAAAAAGTGGGTATAATATATATTATATGTATAAGGTAATATTATTAACGAGAAAGAAGGAACTATATTGAACGATCTTTAGGATCTTTTATAACAGGTTTGGTGTTATTGCGAAGATTACCAATAGTAGGCTGCATATCGCATTTTTAAGTGGTCCTATTTAACACGCCCTGTTTGTTTATTTATTTATGAGTAATATTTCAAATCCAGCTGTTGACAGATTAGTAGACATATTCGTATATACCTAACACGAGTCTTTTATTATGAAAAAAATATAGTAAAAATCATTTCAAATACTATACTGTCTGTTTAATCGGTGTTTCCCTTCAACAGTTGTATCCTCCTGGGGAATGCTAGTAAACTTGAAAAAGGGCCTTTGTGGTCTGCTTACACCATAGCATTAATTATTTGAATATAATTATTACTAGACTTGGTTGCATTTGGTCTAATTAAAAACTGTACTGGTGTTTTGCATGTAAAATTCATTGCAACGGCTTTTCTTTCAGAGCTAATAGTGATGTCATCAGTCGTAGACGACGTAGTATCACAGCCACCACCACCACCGTACCCCTCTCAGGAGCTGTATGAACGATATTATGATTTAGTTTCGGCACTTTGGTAAGATGGCGTCGGTACATTGTTTCTTCGAGATATTTCTTTGTGTTCCTTGTTGGTGGATTTAGTCTTTTGTTGTGTTCTTCCTTTTTACTAGATATTCCTTTGTTGTTGTTCTTGTAGCTTGTAGAAAAATGTATAGCTTAAATTATTCCCTATTTATTTTCTCTTTAATAGTATAAATGTTTAACTAGACATACTGATATAGTTTATTTCTTCTTCATTATTCTAGAATATACAGATATATTTAGTACTTACTGCTTATTTACTCGTATTATTGATTTCTCTAGCATGTTCCAGTTTTTGATTCTCTGACGACCTTACCTCTAAGCACACATTTACATAAACGTCTGCTTTCCCTTTCAACGGAAATAGACATTTACGAGTATTTGTCACGACGATTACTCAAACGCTACGAATTTTTGAATTGGTAATTTTAAGAATTTAACCAATAATTTGGGTTTGCCAACTGCGTTACATTGTCAAATTGCAGTTGCAAAATAGGATGAAGGTTTTTGAGTAGTAATAGGTGTCGCATTTGAATGTGACGTGTGAAACGAATGCTAATATAGGATGACAATGCCTGTATTGTTAGTGGGGTGAAAAGGTAGTCTCACGCGTTTTCCGCTGCTCACTTTTGCTTATGTTATGATCATGTGAAACCGATTTTTTTTATATTAATATATTATTTTCTATTCCACATTCTACAAGCACCTGCGATGCATTTTAAATATTATTTATAATAAAACTGTGCGATACTTATATATTATGCAAGATTCCACAATTTAATGTTTTTTTATTTATTTTAGGAATAACATTTCTGTAGTAAGTCTAGAACAATGTATGTAACAAAGTGTTGTGATCAAGATCATACTATGTTTTCAGGCCATCGTATTTTCACTACAATATAGTATAAAACAAAGCGCTTCCTGCTCTCTATATCTGTCCCTATGTATGCTTAGATCTTTAAAACTACGCAACGGACTATAATAATAATAATAATAATACAGGGCCCGATGTAGATCTGCTCGAGTCGGTGAACTGGTTACGCTTCGGGGATCTCTTCGGGGAAACCGAAGGTTTTATCTGTGCAATTGCGGACGAAGTAATGATGACGAACAATTATCGGAGATATATCCTGAAGGACGGTACGGTCGACATTTGTCGGGCATGCCGCCGTCCCGGTGAGTCACTCAGGCATATAATCTCCGGTTGTTCCCATCTTGCTAACGGCGAGTACTTTCACAGACATAACCAAGTAGCCAGGATCATTCACCAGCAACTTGCTCTTCGATACGGTCTTGTGGGGTCTGAGGTGCCGTACTATAAGTACGCACCGATGCCAGTTCTCGAAAATGGTCGTGCCACGCTCTATTGGGATCGATCTATCATCACGGACAGGACTATTGTAGCCAATAAGCCTGATATCGTGTTGGTAGATCGATCCAAGCGCCAGGCAGTGCTCGTCGACATTACCATCCCCCATGACGAGAACCTCGTGAAGGCCGAGAAGGACAAACTCAGCAAGTACCTTGACTTGGCTCACGAGGTGACCGCCATGTGGGATGTTGACTCGACGATCATTGTTCCGATAGTCGTTTCGGCGAACGGTCTTATAGCGAAGAGTCTCGACAAACATCTTAAGAGACTCTCGCTAGATGGCTGGATCAAGGGTCAGATACGGTACTCCTGGACACGGCGCGCATTGTCAGGAGGTTCCTCTCTCTGCAGCCCTAACCACCGGTAGCCTGGGCCCTGCCCCGCTGCCGGCGGCACCCTAGGTTAGGTTTTTTATAATGTATTTATATTTTGTAACTTCTTTATTGTATTTTACTTTTTATATAAATTTATTGTAAAAAACCTAATCTAAGCTATAAAATGAATAAAGGAGATAATAATAATAATAATAATAATTTATTTATTTCAGGCATCAAAGGCCCATAGATAAATACCTTACAATCTAACATACATATTAAATATTAAAATAATAAGTAACTAAACTAGGTCACATTTTTCAACAGCGACGTGTTACGCGTGTTCGATGTGTCAGGTAGCCGTCCACGGAAACGCCGGAACATGACACCCTTCGGCCAGTACTCTTCCTTTGTGAAGGTCGCAAGTTGGTCCGTCGGAACTCTCAGCACGAAGGACTATTTGCTGCGGTTTTTTTTAATAGATAGAGTGATTCTATATGTATAAAACATGCACAGTATACTTACTTATTTAGTATCAGCATTGCACACCTGCGAAGCCGGGGCGGGTCGCTAGTATAACAATAAAACGCCTCACGTTTTTAGAATAAAAACATACACAATGCCTTTTGTCTGTATCAATACGCGTTCTGCCAAATCGTTTGATGTTTACCTGCTATAAGTTGTTAGTTAATAAAATTGACAGGGAATTTTAAGTATTTAACCTTAGGTAGGAAGATATATTTTACGCAATGTACCCCATTGATTAAGTGATGAGTGGGCTTTGTGATAATCAGTTTTATAGCACGATAGATAAATTATATATCTATATCTTCTCATCTTCACTTTCCTAGACCTAAATAAGTGGGAGAGTGATGGTTGTTTTATAATTTTTTATCAGGCGATAAACGCTATATTTAATCATGAGCCCGCAGCAGCTATTATGCTCACTGATTATATCTAAATACGCAATAAATTTAGCGGTTTCTGTCATGAATCTTATTTACGTATAAGCATGTAGTCTCAAATAATTATAACCATTTGTGATGACAAAACGTGATGAAAAATTATTATAATTAATATATTAACACCCGGTGTCTAAACACGAAGCCATAATAATGCAGGCGAATCACAATTTAGATGGCTGGTGGGTACTTACAAACTTTTATGTTACTTGCAATGTATGTATGTATGTATGTTAATATGTTTATTCGCATTTATATAATAGCTTGTTCTTAAAAAAGTTTTTTTTTACTTTTATGAATTATAGTATTTATGAAATGCATCAACTCGCAAGTCATCTTTATTTTGAGTTACTTACAAAGGAACTTATTTAAGGAACTATATTAATTCCTAATCAAAGTTAGACTGTTACTAAGATTAAAATACACTTGTGAATGCCCCAAAGGCAAACTTTGGTCTAAGAAGAACCGAACTGATAGTACTTTCTATAACAAGTCCATTTATGAAATACGACTTTAAGGGAGCATTGGCAGTCGTTTCGGATTATCAGATACCTATATTATTTTACAAACTAGAATAAGCAATCAGTCTGTAGATAAATTTCAATCTTTCAATCAATTTTTTATTTAAATGTTATTATTGGCCATGTCGAACGCGAAACAGTTCCGATAGTAAAATCAACTTTCGATTTTTCAACTATCATAAATGCTTAATAGAGTTTACCAGAATTCACACAAAATCTACATTTGTGGGTTAATGAAAAATGCACTTTATGAAGATATTTTAAGACACTAAACTGGCTTGTTTACCGTCAGTGAAAGTACATTATGTCACCGGTTAGACCGGCTACGTAGCGCCATCTTTCTTCCACATGTGACGGGAACGAGGAACTTTGAGCTAATTATATGGAAAAATAGCTGAAATCATTGCCGAGAAATAAGTGCATAATGTTACATGTAGCATTGACATCCGACAGAAGACAGGGCTTGGCGTTTATCGCCGTAGGTTATGTTTCATCCCGGTATTCAATTCATTTATTAAGCCACAATGTTCCTACATTGTATATAAATAAATTTAATTAGAGAACGTATGCTTTAAAGGTCAGTCGGGGCAAGTGCTTAACAAGAGATAAGCGCGAATATGGTAGTTGAAATTTTCGAAAAGCATCTGGGGGCCCGGTAGTGCCCCCGCCAAGACGAGCAAAAAAGAAGCGGGGCACTAGGTACCTACCTTTTCTCGAACCGTTTCGTCTAATTTTCAAACCCTCATAGCTTCGTCCCAGTTAACACCAGAGCGCCCAAATTCACAGGTTAAGATGCAGTTAGGGAACATATAAAATGTATTTAATTTAATTGATCTAGCTTTTATACTTTAGGTTTTATTGGTACCTAAAATACGCCGATTTTGCCACTCACTCACTGACGTATCAAAACCTCTGGGGTACTTCCCGATGACCTAGAAAGCTGAAATTTGGTATGTAAGCTGGGTTTAGTACACAAACAATAGAATAATTCTGAAACTTGGAACTTTTACCCCCCAACCCCTTAAACTAGGGGATGGATGTTTGTATGAGACTTCTGAAAATTTTGATACTAGATGTCTGAAAATTGATATAGGGACTCCTTGTTATAAATAATAAAATATATATTCTAGGATTTTTAGAAAATCACCCCCCACCCTTTAAATAAGAGGATGAAAGTTTGTATGGGTTTTCCATAATGGGGGCTAAACGTAAACTAAGTACTTCTTAAATACACAATTATTAGGTACTACTTACTAAGAAACGCTAAGGCACAAAAAAAATAAAAAATAAACCTAAAAATTAAAAACTACTGTACAAAAAGAAATAAGATCCCACCAAAAAAACATTTCATATAAAATTAGCGGCCAAGACTCACATGCTCATAACGCTTTTGCAATTATTACTACTTACTTACAGACGCTATGGCCCAAATAAATGAAAAAGACTAGGGCACCTTACAAAAATAAATGAGATCCCACCAAAAACATTTCATGTAAAAATGGCGGCCAAGACTCATATGGTCTGATTGTAAAAAAGTTATCAGATCCCTCGAAAAGCCAAGCCCCTAAGCCCTGAGTTTACTAATCCTACACCTTGGCTTCAAAGGTATGGCTTGGCCATTTCATAAAGTAACGTAAATAAGTCTAATGGACTGTCCGGCCTATATGGTAAGGAATTAAGTTTATATATAATAATATTATCATGGAGATATAAACTTAACTTCTTAATATCGTATGGGCCAGACGGTCCGTTGGACTTATTTACGTTACTTTATGAAACGGCCAAGCCATACCTTTGAAGCCAAGGTGTAGGATTAGTAAACTCAGGGCTTAGGGGCTTGGCTTTTCGAGGGATCTGATAACTTTTTTACAGCCAGACCATATGAGTCTTGGCCGCCATTTTTACATGAAATGTTTTTGGCGGGATAGATATTATACTACTAACGCAATTAAGAAGTTATAAAAGTAACTTAGTTCCGTTGTTGTAAGATGGTGTAAGTAATTGTTTTTATAAATTTTCGATTCATCATAAACATAAATATGGCGTTATTAGTATAACATCTGTACTTTTCAATATTTTTCGAGTAGGTGCGTTTACCCCGTGTGTCGCGCCCGCGCGTATCCCCGTGTTGTTGTATATATATGTAAGATGTTCTTTACTTACATTGGTCTAAATACAGCAAATAAAAGTGTGATAAATGTCGTAAGTTTAAGGCCAAAATAATAATAATAATGTTTTAAGAATTAATCACTTCTTAAATCCTTATTGTCAATTAACACCAGGCGCAATCGAGGTCTGCTGCTTGACTATCGTCAATAAAAAAACACTTCACAACTAAATTTTCAAGAATCGGCCTAAGACTATATATGTGTAGGTAGTCGAATCCGAAAATCTAAGTATAAATGGATGTTGAAAATTACATAGAAATTTTACATTAATTCTAAGAGTATATCTTGGTCCATATTGGTCAAATCAACCTTATTTGTAAGATGATAAAGTCGGGTGTACGGTTTGCTATGATAATGATAAATAGTTTAAGTATAAAATACTGAGATAGGTTGTAAGCGAGAGATAACGCGGTGGCAGATAAACCGTGCGCGGTTTTCGCCCACCGTATATTATGTATAGATCATAAGTTCCTTGTTTTAAATAAAAAAAAAAAAAAAAAATGTATTTATGTAAAAGGGAACCAGCCCACAATATTAAAAACCGTTTACATTGAACCCTTTAACTATATATAAAGTACATACGTTTAATGTGGGTTGGTTCACTTTAGCATAAATACGTTCAAATGTCAACTATAGCTGAACTAAACAGAAGCAGACTTTAAAGATTTACTTTACATATCCCCTAAAAATGTTAGGTATATCGATAAAGCCTTTGTTCAATCGATCACTCATTACGATGTTCAGCTATCCATCTTGAGCGAACAAGAACTTCTGAAAAAAAAATTATAGCCAAAATTTCCAGTCACAAACCCGAAACCTATTTTCCAATATTACATAAACTATGATTTTGGTAATTTCAAGAATAAACAAAGCAATTTGCGGTTATGTATTATACTTTTGCTTGCCGTCCTCAACGAATGTAGCTAAATGGATCGCATAACAAATAATTATAGTGTCTGTCGGTACGTCTGATCGTCGCGGTTCGTGATTCAGGAGCAAAAAATACGTTTTGAATCTGGTTAAATCATAGATTTTGTTAAACTTAAATTCTTTTAATAGGTATAAAAATACCTCTGTTATCTGTTATAGAGTGATTAAAATAATAGTACTTAGTTAGATTATTGTCGAAGTGAGTGAAGTAGGCAATTGCCCTTTCGGCTGAGACAAATATAGTGCTTTTCTCAAAAATGGTGCAGGAAAACAATATAAGTACTAATACTCGTAAGTTTTAATTATTAGCCGCCTTTTTTAAATAAAAAAATAAAAAGTAGAATGTGTGTTTTTCTTCCGAAAACGCCGTAAGCTATTTGAGGCAACTAAAATGTCGCGATAAGTCTTCCGTTTTGGCTGTTTAGGACTTGTCTTCTTTTTATATGGCTTTAAGTTTTTTTAAAGTTTGTAGTGTTTGTAGTTTAAATTATTGTCGAACAAACCGAGCTAGCGAGGTATTTTTTTAAATTTTGGCTCACCATAAACTATGCACTTCGCATCCTAATTTTTTATCAATAAAGTCAACGTTCCAGACCATTTAAGAAAAAAATACTATTGTGATATTTTTATTTTATTGAGTTGTGTTGTGTGGTCCTGACGCTGTCTCCTGAGTCTAAGGATATTCTTGATGTAATTGTCACTAAACTTTTTTTTCACTCTTTCAATCTGTTGCTACTTCTATAAGAGCGTCGTATTATGAGAGACTAGAGAGGCTTTCTAATTGTTGATCGATTATTGCACAAGCTTTAATAACAAATGATAAGTTTCTATGAAAACCATCAATTGAAAGATTAAACAATAGTTATTTGATCACATTTTGAGAGAACCCGCAAATTGAGTGTTTGTGTAGGAAGTGTGTGCTGACACCTATTGCACAACAGTTAGTTGTGTTGCCGTTACTTGCGGGTTTGACTGCAGTGCACAAGCGAAAGCGGCTTTAGAAATTAATTTGATATATTTTGACATTTTTCAGATTTAAAAAGTCTCTAACAAATAAATTGATTTGAATCAATTATTTAAATAACAAAACCCCAAATAAGGAATGATAATTCAATATCATCAAAATAAATGACAAATAAAAGGCCATTTGAATGAACATTGACATACTTTATGTTAAATTGCGAGTTTTAGAACCGACCACATTGTCATAAATAATAAAAAAGGCAGTAGTTTCTTTTAATTCTATAATAATATTTAAAATATACTTTAAAACTAGAAATCTGCTTAGTAACATGCCTTTAAATTGTAGTATACATGAGCATTAAAATGCTTTTTTTATAATTGCTTTTTTTAGACCCGGCCACCGCGCACCGGCCTATCTCGTGTGATTATGAATTAAGTATAGACTTTTCACTTTATCTATTGTGCAATAAATAAAAAAAAAGGCAATAATATAGTACCTACCTATAAAATGATGAAATATTTTATTTTAACTCTATATATTTTATAGCTATATCTAAAACTAGAAAAGCCATCTGCTAAAAAATGCTAAGTAAAAACCGACTTCCTTTATCACACTTCACACTTCCTATTTGCGAGCAAGTTTTCTATATAAATAAGCGTCCCGGCGAACTCGCTGCTTGATCGCCTTGATACAAAATTCGCTCGCAAATCGCAAGTGTGATAAGGCCCTTAAATGCTCAAAGCTGATACTCTCCGCTTTCGCTTTTGCTTCCGCTATCACTATAGTAATGCGGTTTAGCCTTAATGCGGTGAAAGAGAGCCTTTACTTGTGAAAGGTCCGGGAGTCGATTCGATGATATAATGTGAATCATCGGGCACTGGAGCGATTATATCATTGTGTCCGAGATAGCCAATGTGGGTCATATCGATGATTTAGTCTACTTACATCAGTTTTGGTGGATCTCTTAAGACATGTTGAATTTATTTACAAACAGGAGTCTCGGCTCCGAATACGTTTTATTCCGCTCCGGGTTCAGACCATTGGTCTGTGGGGACCCAGTGCTCGCCAGCTCTTCAATTAAATTGTAAAGGGACTAGTCGACACCACTGGGTACCGAAAAGCTGGCAACTTCTTCACTCAACGAAAGGCTGCCAGCTTCTTTGGGACCATGCCAAAGGCATTTTTTTAAAGTCTTTATTAGCCTTTATTTTAGTTAGTTATAAGTTTACAGCCTCAGTTTTGTACCGACATTTTGTTTTTGGTTTTATTTGAAAAATATAGTTTAAAAAACGTAAATACACGGATTTTGATTTGAGATTGCTTGTCAATCAGGTTTGCGTAAACTCTACAGCGCATTAATTGAAATAGATATGAAAGTCTTAGAGTAGTATCAAGGAATTTAGCAGGTATGTAATGCAACGTAAATGCAATGTTTAAGCATTTGATTTGTGTTATTGATTGAGATGATTTGTTTTATAAAACACACGTGTGGTCAATTTGACCTCTCAATGCCACAAAATACTATTAAAACCTAAAAACGGCCACGTCTTGCTACATTCAAGACTTGATCGTTGTTAGGTTATACATTACTAAATTAAATAAATGTTGTAATAACAATTCTTCATAAAAACAAGTTACGTTCTGTTGCTCTCAATGAATATTCTATTACATACAGAAACATCTACATATTTTTGTTTCAAATTACGCAAACATATCGGATTCAGAACAGCGGATCAGCGGACACACAATTTTTTAATGTATTAAATGCCTAATACTAAGTATAGGTACCTATTACAAAATACACACAAAATGTTTTCTAAATCTTACTTTTATTCTTTATTCTAGGAGACGCACAGATACACCAAGTCATTCCTGTTTACTTTCACAGAATAGGTATCTTTTTCATACATGCACACGACAGTTTTGAATGAACTTTATATGACTGAATTGACTTTTACTTTATTATATGACTTGACTTAACTACTAAGTAGAACACAAGCTGTATAAGCGCTTATAGAGTCCTAATAGGCTGTTACATAGGCTGCAAGTCTATGAAACCATTGAGTTTCATCTATGGCTCTTTATATGATATTACAAATGTGATATTAGATAGCCTGTGGCACCAAACATGGGTTTCTGCAGTAAACATGGGTCAATCATCCATCAACCAACTTAGTGCTGAACCATACTTAATTGTAGGATTCTACTATTAATACTAGGCGATGATACTTATTTAGGTAGAGAAACAAGACTCAAGGCAACGTATCATCTTAATGCCCATTAAATAAATCATTGCCCCTGACAGGACTTAGCTTCATAAGTAATATAGGATATAACGTACAAGCTATAAACCGATTAGCCCATAGTATCTAAAGCGTTTTAATGATTAATCATGTTTATTCTACAAATTAGTTATAGATAGGTACATTAAAGTTAATTTATCATTGACTTGAACTGCTCTTCGAGACAGGGCGGGGTAAACTGAATGGAGTTCACGCTGGACTGGTCATTCTCACGCCGCTGGAAGACAACACGAGCAACGAGGCTCATCACACGCCACACCCCGGCCACACTCCCCTCGAACCACCTCCTTCCATTCTGCACACCGCTTTCAGTGCCATCAAAAATGTCTTCTCATCAGTCACTCCCGCAACAACACACCATGAACATGAACCTGATACCTATCAACCACCCCCACCTCCAGCAGTACCCGCTTTCAAGCCTATGACCTGGGGCGCCGTCAATTCCTACGGCGAGCCGGCCATGGTTGAAGCATATCCTGACTACGATCCTCGAAACCCGCACCCGCCTTTTGACTATCACGCGTCAAACAAAAAGTCTGTCGTACCACGACCCGTCCCAGTACTCCACAAACCAGGCCTCACATCAGACAAAATACAAAAGATAAGCAATAACTTAAATAAAATTGCTGCTTATATGAACGAAAACATTCAAAGATCCTCCGAAGAACATCCAAAGATAACCGCTATGGATGTCTACAGAGAAATGCTCGTTAAAGGCCAGCTTCCTTTAGTTCCAACTCCTGTAGTATCTGATAATGATATTGGAGTTCTCTCCGCTGATCTCCTACCATCCAATCCTACTACGACCTCGACCACGACCACGACATCGACAACTACAGAGACGCCAACGACGACAGAGAACAAGACGGATAGGAGAAAGAAGGACGTGAAGTATATCCTACGGGGAAACAAGATCGTCATTGTATGATGACGACTGACAAGACTGACTGAGGTACGTGCTGACTAACGACAGTGACTGACGGCATTCTGATCATGCTAGTAATGCCAGAACATGACAAACTTGACGTAGATAATGACGTAAAGATGCACAACACTACTAACACACTCTGTTATACGTAGTTGTAGTTAGAATTAGTTATAGACACACCCGTAATCCATAACTATTAGTAGCTATACATACGTTTTACTTGAGTTTATTTTATTTTAGTTTATCCTTCTGAAAATTACTACTAGCATTTACTTTAAAATAGCAATGTTAGCCAGAAGTGTTAAATAAAATAAAATAAAAATCTGTTGTTAGTAGTAGTTTCTGGAAGATCATGTACATTGTATAATACTGCCATTAAAATAGTTGTCTCAGTTTTAATCTTTCCTATAATACTCGTAATCCTTAGATGGTTTAAATAATGTATTACAATGAATTGATCCCGTATTTGCATGCCATGAAAAGCGTTATAATTTAAAACTTCCCTTGGTAGGAAATAAACACACTTATGAAATTATGAATTTAGATGTTTATTTTCCTTTTTTTAATTTGGGATCTTTACCTGTATTATTGCCTCAAGGACCCGACGTATTTTCTATCATGCCGTTACAGGCCGAGAGAGATAGCTATCTTCAGCCTATCAGTTTAACATTAAATCCGTGGGATACTCATTATTCCCCATTTAGTTGGGACAAGAATTCACATGCGAGTTTATAGTTCATTTCATATACCAAAACCTTAATTGCTTTATGATCTCAGGGGGGGTATTCGACCAATTTTAGAGATATAATGGAGATCTCTCATTTTCACCGCCATCCGTCACTTTTGACGTGTGCCTACTTGACAAGTGGCGATATCGCAACTTCGTCAATTCGGACGCGCAAAATTTTCGTTTCCTTTGTATGTGACGGCATAAATAACAGGCGCATACTTTAAATTGACCGCATAGTACGTGAAATTGGTCCGTTACGTTTCGTTCAAAACAGAAATTTATATACATGAATAACATTTTTGACAATCATTATCGCCTTCGTATTTCCAAAATTGAGATGAGATATGTCACTTTTAAGCTCATCGCATTTAAATGACAGTTCAATGGCGATATAACCGTTATCTAATGGCGATTTGACGTTTGGAGATATCTCCAACGGCATTCTCGAATTGGGCCCCAGGTTTTTAAATTGGCACGTGTCATTATATTGCTAAATAGTAAAATTTTATTCTTATATTTGTTCCAGTATCTTTCAAGTGGAATCGGATCTTGGTATATGAAATGAACTACATTGCGGGGTACTGACGCACGATGAATTCGATTGCCCAATCTAAAGGTGCCTCTCAATTGAAGCGAGGCGGGGCGAAGACGTGAAGGATAGACCAATCATCTGCGTTGAAATCGGTATCTCAGCTCCGCTTCAGTTTTGTGATTGATCAATTCCGCTCCGCTCCTCACCCCGATTCTGCAATGAATTGAAACTCACATGCGAATTTTTGCCTCGTTCATATAATAGGATTTAATCCTTGTTCTTCTATAAATATATATTACGTTCGTAAAGGCCTACATGGCTGTATATAACTTCGTCACTTTCAATTCTAGAAACTTACATAAATCTTGTATATTTCAGATGTTCCTGAGCAGGGTGCGGTGTTTGGAGGCGAAGAGTTGCAGCATTACTACTACCATCAGTAATTGTCGCCAGTGATAACTAGTTCATAGAGCCTCTTCTGACAGTCTACAAAAGTCTGAGCATGAAAAATCTCTTTTGAATTCCTTAATGCTCTTTTACGCTCAACCAGTATCTAGGTAAAAAAGTAATACCGTTCATAAAATTACGATTTATCAATAGTATTTAATTCTTGCAATACATTTGTGTATTGAGAATGAGTCGTAAAGACTATCTGCTATAAGTGATAATTCATCTTTCCTCGACAGTATCAACCTGGAACAATTATTTTCGATAAAACGTACTAGTGTTTATATTGTTTGAATAATCCGTACCTAATGATACAAGAAAACGTATATAAATATTTTCTTCCCTTCATTATTGTTCACCCTCTGTTTGTGGCTTCTTGCTAAACAGTCACAGATTAATGTGTGTGCAGTATTTTTGTATTGAAAGTTTAATTCCTGGGAACATCGTTTTTTTCATTAAACTACTTAAACTAACCATCACGGGAAGGAGCTACCTTATCACCTGACTAAGACGAAGCCAAAAGGAAGGATTATAAGTAATTTATTGTTGTGTCATGTTAGATACACGGAGAGAACTAAATTAATAGTGGCACTTAAAAATATGAACTAGATATTTTTTCTATAATTGGTTGTATCCATGATATCAGAGAGTACCTATCGCCTTGATTGGGCAGCTATTTAACTTTAAGAAGCATCTTGACCTGTTAGAGATGTGCTCTATTATTTCTATGCTTTCTGATAAATATAATAAATAACAAAAACAACGTTGCTTGCGTAGACGCAGGTTTGAGGCTGACATTAATTAACCGCACCTATCTAAACACCCTCTTTAATTAAGTAAGATTTATTTATCTAATCTTTGAATAAGTTATCAATTCAAAAAAAGAAATTAATTGTGTGAATGTTACATTTTGTTTAGTGTAAATGATCAGTAATGGCTCAATACCAAAGGTTACAGTGTCATTGGGTTTCCAAATTTCATTAAGATAGAACTTTAATGTTAATCTTATCTAATTTTATTTGTGGGATTTTTATATTATTTTTTAAAATCAACTTGTTTATTGTAAACTATAAAAATAGTCTATAGAAACAAAGGAATGTTTAAATATGACTTGCATAATAATTATAATTTCAAACAAGAATATGTCATAATGTATTATTTATAATAATTTGTTATTCAAAATAACTTTATTTCACCGTAATTAACATTTCAGAAATCCATTTTTTTTTATTTGGTTATTTTTTTTTACAGTAAATTAAGTTTAAATCGATACAGTATAGCATGCGAAAACTTGCTTTAGGAGTTTGAATGGCCGATAAACCTAATATTTATTATTACTTGATATACAATTTTATATCTTGCTTAATCATATTCTTTAAAATATATTTGAAAAGTACAAGACGTAGAGAGGCTAAAGCTTTCATTATTTAAGTTCATCAAGAATAACGGCAAATTATTCAGTGTAATTCCATGTCTACTTTTGATGGTTTGGTTAGCAGAAAATCATAAGTTCAGAAAAAGTCTAACGCATATTTTGCTGTTTAATGTATTCAGACAAACTTTTTCAAACGCTTTTATAAACAGCAGAGGTTTCTGCTTTACTAATATGTCTGCATGATTAGTTAATTACTCATATTTTTCTGTGGTAAGAACTAAATTTCATATACCATGCCCACTTTCTACTTGAGAACGTCATTAGGCAGTAAAAATTTAATAAAAGGTAGTAAATATAGGAATAGTCGAACAGCTTTATTTTTTTGATATTATAACGATAATTTCCAATTTGAAAAGCTGAGATTATACACCCATTTGTTAACGCATGGTAAACATGGGGGTTATCGTTATGTGTTAAGTGAAATCGGGCAGAGTATATGAACTATAGAAATACTTAGTTCGGGCTCTTTCGACCCTACCCGTGATTACATAAAGAAAATTCGATGCCTATTTTTTTCTCGTATCCGCTAAATCAATTTTTGATGACAAAACCACATACATTTGTACAAACGACTAAATGTATAAATACAAATAGAACAAATGAAATACCTATTTAGTATCTTTTGTAACGTTATCCAGTAAAACAATTGTTTAAGCTTATTTATTTAAAACCATATAACTGTAAATATTTGGTGTAGTAATATTAGAATGAATTACTAGCGTGGTTACTGTTGCTGTAAATAACATAATAATTATAATGCTCAATTTATACTGTATTTATGTTGTAAACGTGGCGAATAATTTTGAAAATAAATGTTAAGGGTAATACCGTCTTTCATTATTTCACTATTTGGAGTCGGTGTTGGAGTAGCCCTTCAGTTTTCAGCGAAAATGGCGGACAGCGTTTAAAGCATTTCAAAATAAAGAATAAAAACTATGTTTTCAAATTTAATATTTTCACTATCTCTCTTACTATCTGACCCGGACGATGAGATATCGGAAACCATTCAAGTTTCTACCTGAATGTCCAAACAATTTGGATTTATGTCACTATGCTATATAGGAAAAATGTGAACTAGTCAATTTGTGTTAAAGTAGATTTGAGTGCTCGACCTATTATGTACTAGACACTTGAAGTTCAAGGCAAAAATCGAATGTAGTCAAATTGTGGCCTAGACAGTTCAAGACCAACCCCTTAGTTCGCGTTTATTCTCTGTTATAGCTCGACTCTTTCTCCTCTCCTGCCCTAAAGCAGACTGATTCTGTTCCTTCCACTCACGACGCAGTTCATGCGCCCAGTGCGCCCGCGTCTACCTCTCCAAATTACTCCTGTGGCGCGGAGATAATCCCATTAGCGTGTTCGACTACTGGTAGTGAGGGCTAATTAGCACTAACAGGTCATGTCAAGTCTTAAAAAAAAAGCAATCAGCAATCTTCTTACGAGAAAAAATTATTGAAGTAAAATAAAATATTAAAAATATACAAAAATGGATGACAACAGCAGTGCGGGTGTAAAGGTGGAAGGGGAGGTTGATGGAAAAATCGTGCTTATTGAAGAATGCCTGCTCTCTTCAGTAATCTTCTACTTTATAAACGGAAAGATAAATATTTAAGTTTCCTATGCTAAATACAATACGAAATGAACATTATTTTAATTCAATTAACATGAGTTAACTAGCCTATTCCATCAGGTCAAGCCACAGTGGCGCTGGCAGTGAAGCTAGTTCCCATCACGCATGCGTTGACTCCTCGCAGTAGCCGCACGTAACCTTTTTCACCCCAGCACTCTCCCCACGAGTTCTTGATTGTCCAGTACATGGTCCCATTTTCTATAACAGATATAAGGAATAGGGTATTAAGTTTTATTAGGTACAAGAGCTATAAATTATATCTAGTTTAATCTTAACGACAAAAGGAGATATGCATGAGTGAAGTTTTTTTTATTAGCCTACAGAGGTGTGATACTGCTTGGCAAAGGTCTCTAAGTACTCTTAAAAACATTAGATTCTTCTGTAACTCAGTATTATTGAACCACAAATTGAACAACAAATACTATAAATACAAATTTGTACAATCTTCAGACTAATTTAAGGCCCTTTTCACATGCACCACTGTCATAAAACGGCCGCCGTGTCGTGTAAAGTAGAAATGTATGAGCTACATGGACAGCTTTCACATGGTATGGCGACCGTGCCATGGTTGCATGTGAAAAGGGTCTAACTAACAGAGCAGAGAATTAGTGATGATTTTGTACAAACCTTCCCCATATCCCACTAAGAGCACGGCATGGTTATGCCTTTGGTTTTTGCATTGGTTAGGATACAAAATGCCTCCTTTATAATAATGGAAATCCTGAGATGCTACGGCTGAAACAAAAATAAGTATTTAGCAAAAATAAACATTTCTGTGACACTTTTTATTCCCGTACTGTCCAAAATACGAAAATCACTCAGCAAAACGAATCTAGTAACACCCTAAGCTAGGTACGATTGCGTAGTTTTATTACAGTGTTCCTATGACCTCTTTTCAGCTTCATCATCAGACTATCCGTTCCATGGTGCCATATACTGTCGTCAAACTTGCAAGATTTGATTATAAAGACAGATAGCGTGACAGGTGAAAGTAAATAAAAGCTTAAAAAATATATGTCTTCTTTGGACATAATATTGCTTTGCTAATCCACGATATATTAATTCGCGATTATTAATTACTAGCTTTTGCCCGCGACTACGTCCGCGTGGAACTTGGAAGTATGGAAGCAACCTCGTACAACACGATAGATATCCACCTAATCACCTTAATTAATAAAAGGGATTATTTAAAGTGCCTAAGCAAATGTAAGAGCAATTGTGCTTTTGTTCTAACCATTACATTTCCGACAGGGTCATCAATGTCATCTTGAATTACTTACTTACTTTTCAATCTTTTTAGGGATCATTTCCAGGATGAAAACTATCCTATGTCCTTCCTCGGATCTTAAAGTATCTCCATGCCAAATTTCATCAAAATCGATTCAGCGGTTTAAGCGTGAAGAGGTAACAGACAGACAGACAGACAGACAGACACACTTTCGCATTTATAATATTAGTATGGAAGTATGGATTTATGTTGGGGTTATTTACGTGGAAAGACATGGCGAAGATATAATACACATTTATTGTAATAATTAATTTACAATCGACAGAACTGTATTGACAACATAGAAGTATATTGACATATAAAAATACATTTCAAACGGAGAACCGTCGACAGTGCTGTGGCCAGTACTCACACTCCTCTTCACGGCACTATCGTGGTGATCAGGATAGTCCCAGGCTGCTCCGCAACTTCGCTAAACGCGGACCAGCTAATGCTTTGGTCAGTAGGTCTGCCTCCATGTCATCGGTTCGCAGATACTTAACTTCTATTGCTCCTTCTTGGATACAATTCCTAATGAAGTGCATTTTTAAATCAATGTGTTTAGACTTCGACGTAACCATTGAATTATTACTCAACTTGAGGGCTGCTTGATTGTCGGTCAACACAACAATACGGTCATAGTCAGCTCCTAAGTCTTTGAAGAGACTTTTCAAGTGAATCGCTTCCTTTGCAGCTTCGGTTAGAGCAACGTATTCCGCTTCTGCTGTCGAAAGGGCGACGCTCTTTTGTTTCTTCGACATCCAGCTTATGGCCGTACCAGCATATTTAAAACAGTAGCCTGAAAATGACTTCCGGTCGAGCTTGCAAGAGCCCCAGTCCGCATCAGCCATACCATACATGTCTTGGCCGGTCTTCGTGCATGTCAAACCGACGTCCTTAGTCGCTTTGAGGTACCGAAGTACTCTTTTTGCGCACTTAAAGTGCTCTTACTTATAACAGTCATTAAACTGTGATAGGTAGCTTATCGCAAACATAATGTCAGGGCGTGTTGCCACTGCTAGATACATCAGCGTACCTATTAAATTTTTGTAAGGAAGATCAAGATTTTGACTTTCATCTTTTCCACTTCGTTCGAGTTTGAGGCCTGGCTCCATTGGTGTTGATGTAGTTTTGCAATCTTCCATTCTGAATTTCTTTAAAGTTTCTTCTATAAATTTCTGTTGGCTGATTTTAATTTCATCTTTTTTATAAGTTAAATCTATACCAATGAGCCGTTTCGGTTTTCCCAAATCTTTCAGTTCGAATTTTGAATTTAGCAGGTCTTTGACTTCTTTAAGTTTTCTAGGACACGAGTAGGCAATCAATAAGTCATCGACATAGATTACAATTATAATTTTTACTCCTCTTTTCTCGAGTAGGTATACACATGGGTCAGCTTCTGATGCTCTGAAACCTATGCGTTTTAATTCTGTGTCGAGCTTTTTGTACCATTGCCTCCCTGCCTGCTTGAGTCCATACAGTGCTTTAATGAGACAGCAAACCTTCTCTTTTGGGTTGTTTTTTATGTCTCTTAGCATGTCACCTGTTTTGTTGTATATAGTTAAATCGTCTTTAGTACTTTCTTCAACCATAATCTCTGTCAGATATTCTTCTAGGTAGTCAGGGTATTTCATCACGATTCTTTCTTCCAGTTCACCATTCAGGTACGCAGTTGTGACGTCCGTCTGGTTCAAACTTAACCCTTCTTCCACAGCTACTCCGATGACAGATCTGATCGAACTTA
Organism: Apotomis capreana; assembly: GCA_947623375.1. Classification (NCBI taxonomy): domain Eukaryota; kingdom Metazoa; phylum Arthropoda; class Insecta; order Lepidoptera; family Tortricidae; genus Apotomis; species Apotomis capreana. Next base: position 23,990,128 of record OX392505.1, read on the forward strand.
GTTTCGCGACAGGTGCGTATGTTGCATTATAGTCGATACCTGGTCTCTGTGTAAAGCCTCGTGCTACAAGTCTGGCTTTTCTTGTGACGCTGTCATCTGGTCCAACTTTATTCCTCAGAACCATCTTGTAGTCTACAACTTTCACATTTTTGCCTTTCTTTTCAACTTTCCAGGTTCCGTTCTTGACATGCGCTTTTATCTCAGCCTTTATCGCATCATGCCAGTATTCATCGTCCTCATTTTCGTCAGACAGGTAAGTAATTTCATTAAATAAATGACTTTCTTCAGTATCATCCAGTATATAGTCTCTAGTCCACGCAGGTGGGTGCCTCTCTCTTTGTGGCCTCCCATTTTCAAGAATCTCTACTATCTCTGATGCGTCGTCAAAGGATTCGATATCTTCCGAATCATCAGGTTCTAGAGGTTGGTTTTCCGGATTTTGAATTTCGTTGTTTATTGTGTCATTTTTCTTCTCTATAATTTCGATTTCTATCTCCTGTCTAAATTTATTATTTTTTCTTTTATTTTTCTTTTCTTTTTCAGGTGAGATCGTGCGATGGCGTTCCGCTTCGTTTACAAGGTTTTCATAATCTGTATCCTTTTCTTTAAAGTACATCTGATTTATAACCTTGATGTCCCTGCTTATCACCACGTCATCATCTTCAGGTATGTATACTCGGTAGCCTTTAGTAGTCAACGAGTATCCCATAAATACGCCCTCTTTGGCGTGTTGAGTCAGCTTTCCTCGTCTGTTCTTCTTCAGGACAAAGGTCTTTCTGCCAAAAACGTGAAGATGATTGCCAGATGGTGTTCGGTCAATCCATTTCGTGAATGGTATGTCACCGTTTAACGCTTTCGAAGGGCTACGGTTAATAAGATAGTTGGCCGTAGATACCGCTTCTGCCCAGAGCTTTTTGGGAGCGTTTGCTTCGATCAGCAGGCACCTGGCTTTGTCCAACAAGGATCTGTTCTTCCTCTCGCTAATCCCATTTTGTTGCGGTGTATAAACTGTGGTCAATCTTCTTTGGATTCCATGCAGCTTGAGGAAATCGTCAAATTCCTTGTTGCGATATTCAGTGCCGTTGTCTGTCTGCAGGTGTTTTATCTTTTTATTATGGAACGTCTCGACTTCGCTTTTGTATTCTTTAAAAATGTTGAATACGTCACTCTTCTTTTTGATAAAGTAGACGTGGCAATATCGAGTGAAGTCGTCTATGAATGTGACGTAATATCTCGATCCCGCTAACGTTTCGCACTCGAAAGGCCCACACACGTCGCTATGGATAATTTCAAGCTTTTCCGTTGTGTAGAGGCTATCGTGTCGCGTAAATGGTAATCTTGACAGCTTGCCTTTTATGCAGGTTTCGCACGCTTCTAATTTTTCATCAGTCGGTCTCAATCCATACATAAGGTTGTCTGTTGCCATTTTCTGCAGGTCTCTTTCATTTATATGGCCAAGTTTGCGATGCCATTCCATTAAATCACAATTGTTGCCTTTTTGTGTGTAGTTTGACGTTTCTTTCTTCTCAAACTCGAAATAATATAGACCGTCTTTTCTCTGTGCTGTCAGTGTCACCTCGCCGCTTTTTTCTACGATGGAGGCTTTGTCTTTTTCAAAGATGACTTTGTATCCTCTGTCAGTTATCTTGCCTACTGACAGTAGATTCACTGACACATCAGGAACGAATAACGTGTCACTGAAGTTATAACCTTCTTTTTCTTGGCTGACTGTGACTATTCCTTTGCCTTCAATTTTGCTCGTATATTTGTTAGATGATGGTTAGATGCCAATTTTAGGGTTCCATTTTCAGGGGTTAAAGCCGAAAACATTGTCTTGTCGCCGCACATGTGAGATGAACACCCGCTGTCCAAACACCATTTGTTTTTATCGGTGCTTGATTGTGCAGTACTCAGACAGACGTTGAAATTTTTTGATTGGCTTCTGATGGGTTTCTCATTTGAGCGATCCTTTTTGCCCCAACATGCCTCCGTAGTGTGGCCCTTTTTCTTGCAGTTCTTGCAATACTTCTTGGAATAGTTTTTGGAGTTTACTCCTTAAGAATCGATTTTCATATATAAGCCCGGGGTATGAAAAATATGGGGTATAAAATCGAACGTATCTGCCGTGCTAATTTAAAAAGTCGTATCTCAGTATACGATCGGAGTAAAAATACGACTTCTTAATTTAGCAGGTTATGCGTTACGCGTTATAGGCTAAGATCCCGATATAAAATGACCTTCACCGAGATGTTTATTTTATGAAATGTATTTTATAATCAATTTAATATGTCAATAAATATATTGCATATGGGTTGCCTAACAAATTTTAGTCCAGGGTATGTTTAATTAATAAAAAAAAAAATGTTTTAAACATTTCACCGGTTTGATTAATATTAGATAAATTCTATACCAATCGAAAGTATGAAGCCCATAGAATATGCAAACGTTAGGTTACCTATTCTTTTCCCGTCACAACTATCGGGTAGCCAGGTATAAACAGGTAAATCTATACCTACTAGCATTTTGCAACGGTCTGATTATTGAATTGAAACTGAATAAAATTAAAGATTATTTAATTATGAATTTATCTAATAATCAAATCGGTGAAATGTTAAAAAAATATATATTTTTATTTTTTACTAAACATACCCTGGACTAAAAATTGTTAGGCAACCCATATGCAATATATTTATTGACATATTAAACTAAATATAAAATACATTCATCAAATAAACATCTCGGTGAAGGTCGTTTTATATCGGGATCTTAGTCTATAACGCTTAACGCATAACCTGCTAAATTAAGAAGTCGTATTTTTACCCCGATCGTATACTGAGATACGACTTTTTAAACTACCATTATGTTCACATAAACAAACTATAAAATTGTCAATGTCAACTTCATGTCGAGTGTCAACAAAATTTTATAAATAAAATAAAATTTAATAAAATCTACGCTTAACGGGTGAAATGTGCTGCTTTTGAAACAATAGCGCCCGTCACACAATCGGCTAAAAGATACGTGTTCGTTTCAGCTCCCAAACAAACCTAACGAATTTTTGTGATATCCAAGATTACAACTTTTATAACGTGCAATGCAATGACCGTGTTTTCTTGGTGTTTAAGCCGTGCTTGTATGGTGCTAAGATCGAAGAAGACGTCTTGCTGTAGAGAGAGAGACCGCTTTAATTGTGACTCAGCTTTAAGCTTAGAAATAGAGAAGGCGTGAATACTTTTCCATCACCACTGCTTTTTCCTGCATTCAGCCGCAGAATGGTTTTGATTTCGTGAAACTTTCCAGGATTTATACATACATAAATCAAGGATCCAACACAACCGAGCCATTCATTTTCTAGACGGGAGTCTTGCCGACCGACAAGAAGCTATGAAGTTTAAATCGAAATTGTTATGTTTTTGATGTTGGCTTTTAAATTGTATCTTTTTTTTATTATAATTGCTTGTATTTTTACTTTTATTTGTAAGTGTTAGTTATAAATATGAGTGATCCTTCTTCATCCTTGCGCTGTCCCCATTGTCCCAACTCAACTCGAACTTTTACCCCTCATGGACTTAAAGTGCATATAGGGCACATGCATAAACATTTTCCCCAAGTCATCCCCTCCAACCCTAGACTGTCGGTTTCACAGCAAGCTCATGGTAACAACCCCATTCATCTAGATTTTGGTGATCTAGCTACGTTAAAGCAGTCAGTACGTGTGTTACGGCATATCCCCAAAGGGGCGCGAAACTTGGCAGCGGCCAAATTGAGCGACCTCATTGATAAGTGTATCGACTCCAATGGCACTCTCGAATGGTTTAGTTTACTGTCTTTTGCCTATTCCGCACTCAAATCGCCTGAAGCGTCGGCCACGGGCAATTTAACCACGAAAGTTAAGAGAAATATTAACTCTGCTTCTTTTGATATCAGTGGGAACATCGGTGCAGAGACCACGCCTTTGAGATCACACTCCATACTGAAGACAATTGAGCGTAAAGTACGAAATAAGATCTCAGGTGCAGTGCGAGTGCTTATGTCGGATGAGGGCGTGGCGCCGTCGAGCCCTGAGACTTTAGCTACGCTGCAGTCGAAGCATCCAGCCCCGTCCCGGCCGCTGGTACTTCCACCGGAACCTGACATATCTATTTCTGCCTTAACTGTTAAGCCGGAGGAAGTGGTGCAGGCACTCAGCTCTTTCAACAATAGTTCGGCCGCCGGTTTGGATGGTATCCGCCCTGTTCATCTTAAGGAGCTTACGTCTGCATCTGCGGGAGACGCCGATTTTCGGCTCCTGGAACATCTGGCCAAGCTTTGTAATTTTTTGCTCAGTGGTCAATTAAACCCTGAAGTTTGCTCCTATATTTATGGTGCTTCCTTATGTGCGCTGTCAAAAAAAGACGGTGGTATAAGACCCATTGCCATAGGCAGCGCTTTCCGCCGCTTAACGGCAAAGCTAGGATGCCGTGCAGTGAGAGAAGAAATGGCAGCTTATCTGCAACCTTGCCAATTAGGGTTTGGCACAAGATTGGGCTGCGAGGCTGCAATTCACGCGACGCGGGCTTTTTCGGTAGATAGCAAAAACTTAGAATCCGTTTTAATACGTATAGTTAAGTTCATATCATTGTAATAGTTAAGTACTTATGCTTTCTGAAAAAATGACTGACTGTTGAGTTTCTTTCGGCGTTTCTTCTCAACAGTGGTCTCCTCTTGTGAAATGCCGGTAGACTCAGACATGTAAAAGTGCCCTTGTGGCCTACTTGCAGAATAAAGTTCATTATTTCATTATTATTATTATTAATTAAAATTGATTTAAAAAACGCGTTTAACTCAGTGGAGCGTGATGTTTTACTGTCCGAAGTGAAGGATAAAGTGCTATCACTCTACCCCTTCATTTTCCAAGTATATTCTTCCGCTTCTAGTCTTTTCTACAATGGTCCTCTTGTTCTTTCCCAAGTTGGTGCACAGCAGGGGGATCCGCTAGGCCCTTTAGTTTTCTGTCTGGCCATACAAAAGGTAATTTCAGAGGTTAAATCCCCATTGAATATCTGGTACCTAGATGACGGTACCCTAGGTGGTAAACCTGAAGAAGTGGAACAAGACTTGCTCATGCTCCTGCCTCGTTTAAAAGCTCTGGGTTTAGATATTAATTTCAGCAAATGCGAATTTTTCCCCTGCAGTACCAACTCACACGATTCTTTCCCCTTATTCAGTGCTCTGCTCCCCGGACTGAAAGTGTTGTCGGCGAGATCTTTCAACCTCTTGGGGTCCCCAATATTCCCAGAAGCCATTCCTGAAGCCTTCGAGGAGAGAAAGCTGCTTCTGCTGATGGCTGCGCAGAGGTTGAATGAACTTTCGGCTCTCGTAGCCCTCGTTATGTTGCGAGTTTGCTTTGCCGTGCCTAAGCTGACATATTTCTTGTGCACCGTGCCAGCCTGGCTGCACCCTGTCCAGACAGATTCCTTTGACTTCGTGTTGAAGGAGAGTTTGGAAAAGGTGCTGAACGTCTCCCTTAACCAAGGTCAATGGGACCAGGTTTCTCTGCCGATTCGAACTCGTGGTTTGGGCGTGCGTCGCGCGCGAGATGTGAGCCTCCCGGCATTCCTGGCTTCGGCGTGTGGGGTGGTGGACCTTGTCACTCAAATTTTATCTTTTGATGGTGACAAGGCTATCATTCCTTACGCCTCCGATGCTTTGACGGCCTGGACGGCTCTTAATCCCGGCGTAGCCATACCCGTAGAATTGTTCCGTCAGCGTCTATGGGTTTATTTATATGAGAGTGCGCGCACCACGATTTTCATAAACCCATAAGTAAGCTTATTTCTGCGACAAAATTATCGCGCGACTAAAAAAAATCGTGGTGCGCGCCTGGCCTGAAGAGTAAACTCCAGTCGTGCGTCGGAGCTGACACACACACTTTTTTTTTTTTCTTCAAGTGGTATGCTTCGCTACTTTCAGGTGCTTGGTCGCTACCGCTCCTGGCCTGGTACTCTTCAAGTATTTTGACTTTTAGGTCATCAGGATTAGGCAATGTGTCCCTTGACTCGATGGCTATTCGGAAATTTTCGAATGTCGTCGGCAAACTGTAGAGCAGCATTATGCTGAGGAGTTCTGGTGGATGTTGTGTTAATATCCATATCGGCGAGTTTATCGACCACGTCCATGAAATTATTTAGATGATCACGGATGTCTTCATCAGCTGTCATACGCTTTAGAACTAGCTGTTTTAACAATGTTGCTTTTCGCGCAGGCCCGGTGCTTTGATAAGTGGCTTTAAGCTTGTCCCATACGGATTTTGATGACGCGCATGTTTTTATTTGCTTGAGCTCGGAAGGTGAGATCAAAAGTAAAATTTCAGCTCTTGCCTTTAAATCCTCCTTTTCGAACACAGATTTCGCCGCCGCATCCGCAGTCTATGACAATTTTTTCTCGCCACTTACAATGTCCCAATAGTCGTTTTTTATTAGGACGGCTTGCGCTTGTAGGCACCAAGTGTCATAATTTGACTTGGTCAATGGTTCGATGTTTCGATAACTCGTCGATGCCATATTTTTACCTTTTTATTTGCAGGTAATCGTATAACCACGCTCTGCTACCATTTGTTGGGGTTATTTACGTGGAAAGACATGGCGAAGATATAATACACATTTATTGTAATAATTAATTTACAATCGACAGAACTGCATTGACAACATAGAAGTATATTGACATATAAAAATACATTTCAAACGGAGAACCGTCGACAGTGCTGTGGCCAGTACTCACAATTTACCCTACTAAACGATGTGAATGAGAAGACGAAATTTTTTATCTCGAAATATGTATTTTATATTTATTTGTGTGCAGTTTTTTTTTTTCAACAAGTCAAATTTATTTATTTAGAAACAATATTATTTACTTACAAAGAAGAAAAACGTATGAAAAAACCTTACTCCAAATAATCTATAATACAATTGACTAAAAGGTCATAAAAAGATTACCCCATCAAAAGGTCCATACAATTGATAAAAATAACACCCCATCTAAAAGGTCCACCTGCGGCATGTTCCCCAGTGTGCTGGCGGCGGTCACCTGTTTGTATAGTCAGAGAGATTCTCTGGCAGAGGTAGGCGCCAGCTCTGGGGTCTCCCGAAATTTCGATCAGCCACTTCGACAAGGTGTTCATGAACATTGTCATGTCAGCTGACCATGGGCCCAATATCTCAGTATTCTATTATCTGCTAGCTATTTGCTGTACCAGTTTCCATCAATGAATATTGCACAATAATACGTACACACAGCCAGCGGTCCAATTTCTACTAATTTCTGCTTCAACGTGTCTTCGTCGGGAATGTTAATTTGTTGCCCATCTAGCACGCGGACCACCACTTTATTTGTGTCTTCGTGGCAAGGAGATTCTAGTGCTTTATAAGGATAATCTCCCTCTTTCATTACTCCGGATTTTTCAGCCAGCTCTCTGCAATTGAAAACTGTGAATTAGTTTCTAGTTAATGAATGAAGACAATTTCAGCAATAAATATTTAAACCCGTATGATTATTTACTATCTTCGACTATTTGCTTATACATTTTGTAACTTGTATTATTACTGGCTCTTGGATTAATAATAAAGGAGATAGGTACGATCGCTTGGTTTCATGTATTTGCGATTCAACCTCAAACCACTCTCTTTAGACCGTCAGTTCGCCAGCCGGGTAAATTTCGAACCCAAGAACTCGTAAATTTTAAAACATACATATCATCTATACAGGTAGGTTAGTAAACATAAAGTTCAGATACAGTACAATACCTGTACAGGTACTTACGTCATTACTTCAAGCGACGATCCCCCGCCACAAGTACCGCAATCCAAGCAGTCTAGGCACTGTTGTTCAGATAAGGCCAAGCATTGCTTATGTTTAAGATTGTATTGCCCTTCAATATTACCTGTAAACAATTCACAACAAATTGCAAGCAGTTTTCTCAAATTCTAAGGAAATCTTCGTTGTAACAATAACGGAGCGTGTATTACAAAACTGTAGGTAGGTAGTATTTATAAAATGTTCGTTTATTTTAATTCTTATTGAGCTTATTTTACTGATAAATAATGCTGTTTATTAAATACAATTGACAAAGGTAACTGTAAAGCTACTGAAACCAGAGAGGCTCAAAAAGTTATATTTAAATGTGTGACAGTCGCGGAAACCTAAGAAAATATTAAAATAATTGATTTCTAGATATTAATTTGCTTGACTCGTATTTCTATAGTCCTTTTCAGACAGCATTGTGCCTGAGACTTAATTTATTTTATCTAATTATCGTAACTTCAAACTTTATTTAAATAGAACAAAAATAAAGATGTTTTTAAGTACATAGCATATATACGGTTTTAATGTTTTGAGGGTTTCTGCTGAGATACTTCATTGACAGAAAGATGATATTGCAACAGATTTACTGAGCTTTGTGCATTATAAATATTTAACTCCTTGTAAGCATCAACGCGGATCCGCTGTGCGTTAAAATATCAGTTGGTTTCAAGTTGATTAGCAAATTTATGACATCGCATACGAGGGGTTATACAATGAAAGCCAAAATATTAACTTAGCATACCAATAGCGCCGAAGATAAAGCAACTGCCACATCTCCCTTGGTCCTTAACGTGAGACACTATCCCTTGATCCCTCCAATCAAATTCCTTTGGAAGTGTCTTTAAGCTGTCAGGGATAGTCACCTTTACAATTGTTTCATTTGACAGCTTAAACCCGTGATATTGTTGGAGCTCTTCAGGTTTCAAATCAGCAAAATGGTTTACAGCAAACACAGTTTTAGGATACATTTTGTTTCGGTGGTTGATATTTTCTAAGTTTTCTTTAAAGATTTCAAGCCTTTCAAAATATTCTTTGCGGCTGTAGGATTTTCCGTATTCTTTGACGAAGTCATGGAACAGGTCTTTGGCATTTTCCAGATCGTAATACGGTTTATCTAGGACTGGCGTCATGCTTGTGACCATGTTGCCAACATGGCAGACGGTCACCAAGACAATCAGCGTAATCATTGTATTTAATTTTGTTAGGTTATTGTAAACCGTGATGCCACTTAGAATTGAGGACGAACATTTTCTTCGCGTCCTTTTTATACTAAAGGATGTACTTCCATAGTTACTATCGCATTTGTGTCATATTATTTAAAGTGACTATTTGAAATTCCAGCCTTGGAAAAAATATAAGAAATAACTCATTCAGTAGATATACAGGTTTAAAAAGTTTGTAACGATGTTCTAATAATATATTACCTTTTTGCTTAAAATCACAACTGGCGGCATTGACTGTCCCGAACTGCTCAAGGAATTATCGTTTGTGACTCCTTCTCGGTCCAAAAGGCACTTCCCCCCTATCTCACTGAGGCGTACATCATCCAATTACAGACGGAATAGTTTCCTTAACCGCGCTAGTCGCCATTTGAATAATACGACGAAAGAGCATGATATTGATATATTTAATTGTGTAATTCCTTCCGTGAGGCGAAATTTAGCTAATGTGTTTTTTGATTGAGCGATTTTTATAACATGCTTGTGCAGTATTGTTATTATGTATTAGGTAGGTACTTAGGTTGTCAGCCCATCAAGGCTCTAAAAGTTAAGGTTTATAAGTTTAAGTTTGTAGATTAACGAATGTTCATAGTTTTTACATATATTTGCTGCAAGTGCGCGTCGGTACATCGATGTGCGCTGTTTACTTAAGTTTATGTTTTATGTGCAGCAACTATTTGTGAGTTCCTGTAATTGGCTCTGTATTTCTATTTAAGTTTCTATGTTTAGTGTATTAGCTGTTGGTTCTCCTAAAATAAATAAATAAATAAATAAATAAATAATTTCCCATGGCGAAGCCATATTTTTTTCGTCTTAGGCATGACATGATGACAGTTGTCATGTCTGATATTGGACATCTTCTCACTTTCATGGGTTTTTATTCTAATCTTGATGCACCAAACAACATCAGCTCCCATGTTCCAAGTTGACCCTGGAGTCTTTTCAATATTGTTTGATCGTCAGTATATAATAATAATAAACTATAATAAATATTTAGGGGCAAATCGACCTAGTCCCAAACTAAGCAATGCCTATACTATGGGTACTAGGCGACGATAAACATAATATATAAATAACATCCATGACCCAAAAACAAATATTTGAGTTCATCACATGAATATTTGTCCTTGCCGGGATTTGAACCCAGAACCATCGGCTCAATAGGCAGCTGCACTACAAACAGCGCCAACCGCGTCGTCATCGTCGTAATATCGTAGTAGGTACCTAAAATAAATCCCAATTAAACGTTTATATAGCAACCTATTTTGTTGCTATAATTTATGCCCTAGAAACACGCAATAAAAACTTGTTATCATTTGGCTTACACGTGTAACTTTTGAATGCCTAAAATGTTATGTTCGTACTTTTCAGATGCTTTACTTTGAAATAAATAGTTTTGCACCTGAGTGACCGACTGAGACTATTTCAGCTGTATATTGACATATTTAGTTTGGTAACTATTGTAACAAGTTCACTTTTCAATCTATGTACACATTTATGAAATAAAAATATTCTTATAAATTTATGAAACATGACGTAATGTATAATTTTTTTAATGTGGTTATACCACAATTTTTATTTAAACCATTAATACAAAGATCAAGGTTCACTAATGTTTGACCAAAAAACGTTTGACAAATGATCATTTGACCAAACAACGTTTCAACAATTAATATTCATTAGGCAAACGAGACATTTGACAAAAGTATCATATTACAAAAAGTAACTTAGCAAATGATTATTTTACAAACAATACACTTGACAAATGTGTTAAATAACAAAATATCATTTAACAAAATGTTATTTCATAAAAAGTACTTCTTTTTCAAATATTATGATTTAGTTTGTAATCTGTAGTTGGGTAATTTATTCCGCTACTATCTTAGAATCTATCCACTATGCTCTACAATCCGTATCTACTAATAGAGCAAATTGTACATTTTCCTCAAGTTTGCTCTACGAGTTTTACGGATAGAGCAAATCGATTTTTTTTTTGTTCTGGCGCTTAGCCGACCGCTGCCGCGGTACGTTCGCTTCGCTCGCTCGGCTCGCGCGCTGTTGTGGTCGCAGTTCTAACATAACCTAACCCATTAATTAATCTGTCCACTATGCTCTACGTTCTAAAATAGTTAAAATAGTAGAGCAAATTGGAGAAAAAAAGTTAGATTTGCTAACAAACGAAACACTTGACAAATAATACATTGTACCAGACGTTTTTAGACCAAGAGTAGTTTTGTCTAATAACTCAGTTGCTAAATGATCATTTTGTCAAATGATTATTTGTAAAATGTAAATTTAACATCTGATCATTTGGTGAAGTGAGTCACTTGTAAAATGAGTTGTTGTAAAATTATCAATTGGCGAAACGTTTTTTTGTAAAACGTTATTTGTAAAGTGTAATTTTGTAAAATGACTTTTGGTTAAACGATAGGACACCAAAGATCAAAGCTTATAGAAAAATTGAAAAAGGAGCTACCTGGTGGAAGATACCGGGAATCGAACCCGGTACTGGATTACCTGTCCAGCGCGTATGCATATGGTCATATGGAGCTGGGGTAGCGAAGTGGTTAACCTTTTTCAACTTTTCTTTAAGCTTTGATCTTTGTATTTAATGGTTTAAAAATATTCTTCTTCTTAAGAGGCTTTATTCCTTCAAAATTTCTTTTTTTTTTCATATTATGACAATTATATTGATAATATTCACCAACTTTTTGAAGTCTGAGTTCAGGTTTCCATTGCGTGCAGTCAAAAATAATAAAAAAAACTCTGTTTACTGCGTGAATTTTGTGAGTTCCGAGTAGTTTTTGAAATAAAAATTATGAGTCAACCTTTGACACTACTTCCCGTACCGGTATCTGTAAAGGTACCGAAACGTCAGAGAGGCACAAAAAAATAATACATGCGATATAATCCGTTTAAATTGTTTTATTTCGATATAAAAATTACGAATGAAAAATTTAAACTGTTGATTTCAAATATATCCCAATAAATCACAATAGCCCTATTCTAAGTAGTAACATTACACACACCAGATAATATGTTAAGAAACATGTATTGTTTGAGTTTGAGCCTTTATCAGGTCAAGCCACAGTGGCGGAGGCCGTGTAGGAGGTACCCATGCGACACGCGTCGACTCCTCGCAATAAGCGCAAGTAGCCTTTTTCACCCCATTTCTTCCCCCACGAGTTCTTGAGTATCCAGTACTTAGTTCCTTTCTCTGTGAAAGAATGAGAAATTGTGTGAGTGATTAGTTTGGTGACGTCAGTTCATATAAGCCAATCATCATCCACCTAGCCTTTGTCCCATATCTTTGTAGAGAGTGAATTCTCAATTGGGGTCGGCTACCTAAATCCCAAGATGTGGCGTAGGCACTAGTTTTTACGCAAGTGACTGCCAGCTGACCTTCCAACCCAGAGGGGAAACTGGGCCTTATTGGGCTTAGGTGGTTTCCTCACGATGTTTTCCTTCACCGAAAAGCGAGTGGTAAATATCAAATGACATTCCGTACATATGTTCCGAAAAACTCATTGGTACTGGCCAGGTTCGAACCCGCGACCTCCGGATTGAAAGTCGCATGCCCTAACCACTAGGCTACCACCGCTTTTTTTCCGCAGTTCATATAAGCCAAATTGACCCAAAATATATGTATTGGGCTCTATAATAAAATTTCTATATTTTGTAGGGTATGGTAGCCTAAAACGGGTACTCTGTCTAAATCGGGGAGGCTTTAAGTTATTGTTGCATAAAACTTTACTGTAAAGTATTTGTGCGCCGCCTAGGTGTTGTGCCTTTTTTTTTAATTTTGATTAGAAGTTCATCAACGTTCGGATAGATTTGACGCAGGTTCTCTGCCTTTTCGCAGAATTATTTTTCGCCAATTTCTACTAACAAGATTTCAAATTAATTGAATACGTTTTGTTGAAGTTTCAATATTTCTAAAACAATCTTGTAGAGTACATTTTATTTATTTAAACATGACAAATGGCGAACTTAATGACTTAGGCGTTCTCAACCATTCAACCACTGGGTTAAACCAGAAATAATATATGTAGTCGGTACATTGAGTAACCCCTTACGAAACACTAGATGTCGCTACACGCACCAGCCCGTCTAGCACAACTATGCTTCGAGACTCTTGTCGCGCGACATAGTATTATCCGTCACTCTCTCACACAACTGTACTGAAAGAGATAGGTAGAGTATCACGTGCGAGAAAGAGTCGCGTGTCACAGTTGTGCTAAAGACGGTGCCTCCGTTTGTGCAGAAATTGTCAAAGTTATATTTATGTCAACTAACATTAGTTTAAACAGTAATTACATATACTCGTCAAAACAAAATAAGGGCCACTTATATATTTTCGTTTTATTGTTAATTATTGGACATATACTAATTAATAAGTGGCTTTAATTAATAATTTCCCGCATCCTTCAGTAACCACCTTATTCATACTGTTGTCTAAGTCTCATAGCAGACCAGAAATTAATCCAAACAAAAAAAACGATTTCTTTATTCTGCTCAAAGCTAATTTCTGTTCGTCTGTTGGCGAATTAATCGTACTGTACCAGTAATGCCACGACAACCAAGGCACATGGACACTATTACTGGCACCAGAGCCGTTACAATGATTGCTGAGGGTTATTCGCAGCAGTCTGCAGCTGATGCGTTAGAAATTTCTCGCAGAGCCATCCAAAATGTGTGGAATTGCTTTCAAGAGATTGGCACTACTATGGGAAGGCCTAGGTCGGGTAGAGTGCATGTGACTACGGCACAAGAGGGTCGTTACATCCGGTTAAGTGCCCGACGAGAGCGTTCTGTGACGACTCGTAAGTTGCAAAATCGTCTACGACTGACAATGGGGACTTGTGTTAGTGACCAAACCATGCGTAATCGACTGCATGAATACCAACAACGGTCAAGATGACCAGTTGTAGGAGTTCCCCTATCAAGGGTTCACCGTGCAAATCGATTAACTTTGCGCCATCAACATTTGGATTGGGGCATAAATCAGTGGGGTATGGTGCTTTTCACAGATGAGTGTAAAGTGAAGTTTTGTAGTGATGATCGGCGAATCAGAGTATGGAGACGTCAAGGCGAGCGATTTTCTGATGTCTGCATCCAGGAAATTGACCGCTTTGGTGGTCCTAGTGTAATGATATGGGCTGGAATAAGCTTACACGGTAAAACTGAGCTTGTTTTCTTAAATCAGGGTACCGTGGCAGCACGACGGTACGTGAACGAAGTCATCAGGCCTCATGTGATTCCGTTCGCACAAAGAGTGGGCCCCGAGTACATCTTAATGCAAGACAATGCCCGTCAACACGTATCTCAGGAAACTTCGACTGTTCTGGAAAACTCCCGTATTCAAGTCCTAACCATGGCCAGCGTATAGTCCAGATTTAAACCCAATTGAACATCTCTGAGACCAATTAAAGCGATGGGTTAGAGAGCATCCGCAAGAGGTTCCAACCAGCAGGAGCTCATTGATGCTTTGAAACGTGCCTGGGAGAAAACATCAGAAATTTGATCGAGAGGATGCACTCTAGGCTTCAGGAGTGTGTAAACAAGAGAGGGGGACATACCCGTTATTAATGAATTAAAAAAATAACAGCAAGTGTCAGTTTTTGTTATTTTTTGCGACAAGTGTCTGTTGAGTTTTTCCGTTACGAATAAACTACATAATTTCATATTTACTGAAATAACTGAAACAAATGACTAATTAAATAAACGACTTTTAGCCTAAAAAAAAACGAATGCCTTGTTTAACTGTTCTTGAATTAATGTGTATATCTATTTAATATAATTTTCACGTAAAACTTAAAATACTTAGTGGCCCCTATTTTGTTTTGACGAGTATATATTATGACTAACAATGATGCAATATCTGAATGAATGCAATTTATTAATATTAATGTTTAGATGATTTTGAGCACCAAAGTGATGACCTTTAACACAGTTTCCACATTCCACAACAGTCAAATTGTTGAATGCAGTAAAAATAATCCGAATTCGAATGCCTTTTTCATACAAACCTTCTCCATAACCCACTAAGACCATGCCATGCAATAGACTCCCGTCTTTACATTTTTCAGGATACAATATGCCTTTATGGTAATGTTGTAAGTCTTCGGCTACTATGACTGAAACAAAACAATATGAAATAAAATGTAATTATTTATTTAGTAAGCAGGCCAAAGGGCACTTTTACAAGTCAGATTGTGAATCTACCGGCATTTTGAGAACCGCTGTTGAGAAGAAAGCCCAGGAAACTCAACAGTAAGTATTTTTTTCGTGATTGCATGTATTATTTTTAATTTTGATTTCGATCACGGCTAGAAATTGCCTTGTATACAATTGAAGATAAAATACAACGCCACAAAACCATACAGCCTAAAATGTAAGTATTTACAAAGATTACTATACCTACTTGGGGTATAAAGGTTCTTGCGGACCGGAAGACGCAGGGTGGGAAGACTTCAACAAGGTAAAAAAATAAATAAATAAATTAACCCAACTAAACATATGTAGCGAACCATCTCGACATACAAGGCTCGATAAAAAAAAACGCATTCAAATGGGACCATCTCCTTAAGAGATGCCACAGACAGACACACAGATACATATCTTAAAATTATATCACCCCTTTTTTGTCGGGGGCTAAAAATAAAGTCTACTACTTACACCACCTTTTCAACAAACCTATATTGTGGAAAACCAGATCACGATAACGGACGGACTTTATTCTGCGTTGAATGAGCAGTAAATAATCATACAGTACCAACTGCCAGTGGTCCCAATTCTGCCAATGTGTTCAACAAAGTATCTTCGTCGTGAATACGAATTACGTAAGTGCCCTGTTGGACATGAGCAATAGAGTGGATCAAAAATTTTTTTTTGGTATTTCAAAATTCTAATAGTAATAAAAAGTTGTAGTTTTGTGTAAAGATTAATATTTAGTTTTGCACTAAAGCAATCGGAAGAGGTTAAATGCCTCCGCAAGAGCCTTGAAATTTCTTAAACGCTAAATTTTAAACCTATAATTCACAAATCATAAAACCTATATATAATTAGAAACGTTACGTATAAGACAATAATTCTGATTACTAGTATAGTCCTTAGTTCAAAAAGTAGAAAAAGTAGTATTTTTTCGACACCATAAAATCATACGAGAGCACGGTAGGACACGAATTTATTAGAGTTGAGGGTAAATTGTACTTGCAATGGAAAGTCATCCGTGATTCATAGAAATTGTTTATTTCGTGCTGTTTTATCTTTTAATACGCCGCCTAGTGTATTTTAATTATGGAAAAAACTCGTAGTGCTCTGTGTTGCCCTTTGTTTGGTACTAATTGCCAAATAAAAGAAAATGTACTTCCTACTTACGAAGACGTTATGAAGTATTGGGAATGGACGAGGTATGGCCTTAAAATGCAAATGCAAAATCCGAAGGAGCCTACGTTTTCCGAAATTGCTGAAATGATTTCACGGGACATTGAAAACATATGGGTAAAAGCCTCATTACCGATTGTGTCCCATACAAGAGTGATACAAATGATAAAAGCGTACCATCTTAAGTGTAAGAATCTCTTGAAATCTATTACCCGGCTTCCAGAAGAGAAAAAGACAGATTTTGTGGCACAAAGTAAAGTTTTATTTGATATATCCTCGTGCAAGTGCACGAATATTGAGCAGTGTACTTGTCCCAAAGACAAGAAGGTTCCCAAATCTGAACAAGCTTTTTTAATAGATCAGAGAACGACGCGAAAAATGTTTATAAGCGGATTAGACGTCAAGACTACGAAAGTTCTTCAAAATCGGTTAAAACGACGGATGGCTTTAAGTAAATATCAACATCAGGCTTGTGACAACGAGGAAGCACAGTCAGCAAGAAAACCTCGTTTAGAAACACAACAACGCAGTGTTCCTGTTACTACTACTTCAACAAGTGTAGCTACTACCACAAGAAATATTTCTTTCGCTACTTTAGCCCAGACTTGTGACCGGTACGGGGTTTCAGATAGAGCTGCTGCTGCTATTGCTTCGTCAGTATTGCATGACATTAATTCTGAAGTAGAAGTTATTGATCGTAATAAATTGCGAAGGGAAAGGCTCATAGCTCGTGCAAAGAATATGGCAGTTAATGAGAAGGATATCTGTTTATCGGCTCTATATTTCGATGGCAGAAAGGATAAGACCCTTACACTACTGAAACAGAATGAGAGAATGTATCGAACAACTGTTGTTGAAGAACACATCTCTTTAATTTTAGAACCGGACTCCATTTACTTAGGATATGTTGTTCCGACAAGTGGTACGTCTAAAAATATAGTTGAGGCAATTACAAAGAACCTTAATGAAAAACAAATTTCACTCGACCACTTACGTACCATGGGGTGTGATGGGACAAATGTCAACACCGGTAAAATTGGCGGTGCTATAAGATTGATGGAGAAACAGCTAAAAAGGCCTCTTCAATGGATAATATGCTTAATGCACATGAATGAGTTACCTCTTAGGCACTTATTTCTTCACCTCGATGGATCTACGTCAGGACCTCGATCGTTTACAGGATCGATAGGCAAGCAATTGGAAACCTGCAAAACTATGCCTGTTATTGTTTTTCAACCAATACAAAGCAAAAGTACATTGCCACCAATAGATAAGACTGATCTCAGCGGCGACCAATTATACTTACACAGAATTGTGTCCGCCGTCACAAGTGGTAATTTTCCTGAAGATTTAACAGCGAAGTCTCCAGGAATGCTCTCGCATGCAAGATGGCTTACGAAAGCTAACAGAATATTGCGGTTATATGCAGCGACAGAAAAGCCATCTGAATGTTTGCACGTTTTGGCCACTTTTATCGTAAAAGTGTATGCCCCGGTATGGTTTGCCATAAAATTAGCTCCAAAATGTCAACACGCCGCCAAACATTTTTTTGAAGAGGTTAAGCGATCTAGGTATTTACCCAGCAATCTTAAAAAGGTCATAGATCCCGTCATACGCAGAAACAGCTATGCTGCTCATCCGGAAAATATTTTGTTGTCAATGTTGACCGATGATAAACAAGAAGTGCGTGAATTGGCGGTCCAGCGTATTTTGAAGGCACGCAAATCGACATTAGCGTCTTCACCTAGGATATTTCAAGTGCCTACACTTAACTTAAACGCTGATAATTATATTAGCCTTATCAATTGGAAGGACAATCAAATAACAGCACCCCCGGTCCTCGACGAATTAACTGATGAAGAACTCGCAGCGTTTGCTCAGACCAAATTTGGCAATGATCCTAACACTCTGTTTCTACATCTGCCCAATCATACCCAAGCAGTAGAAAGAGCAGTCAAAATTACGACAGAAGCGTCCGTATCTGCATGTACTAAAATATCAAGAGAAGGATTGATTCAATCAAAGTTGGCTTCAAGAAAAATCATGCCAAAATTTGAGAGTAAGAGAGATTTTAAGGCAAAATAGACACTAAAAGGCAGATGATTTGGCTAGTAATAAGTGCTCGAAAGTTTATTTAGTTAGTAATTTCACAAACTTTAACTATTTGATTTTTGTTTTAAATGAACAGTAAAAGAAATAAAGATATACTTTTATCTCAGGATTTTTTTTAAAACATGACTCAAATTTATATTTTTTTCATTCTTTGGCTAAGATGCGGGGGCATAAGATAATGGTTTAAAAATATAAAAAAAATAGATTCTGTAATGTTGTACAATGCTACAACTTTTAAAAACTATTAGAAATCAAATATGAAAAAAAAATTTTTTTTCATACTACCGTGATCCACCCTAATGAGCAACCACTTTACTTGCGTTTTCACGGCATTTAAGTTTTGCAGGTCTATAGGGATAGTCTTGTTCCTTCATGACTCCTGGTCTTTTAGCCAAATTTCTGTAATTGGAAAACGAAATCGTCTAATGAAATAAATGTTCAACTTCGTTCAAATCACGTATGTACCTTTTCTAGAGTTAATAATTTTCAGAAAGTATACGTCTGAGAGAGTTGCACCTGCACCCTTATAAAAAAAAAACAGGAAAGTTAAATCTACATCATACTGAAATTTTATGAGATTTGACTGAAACCACTTTTTCCCTAAGTTTGCTGCGGGGAGAAAGTATTCAGTCAAGTATACGTACTTCATTACTTCATGCATAATTCCGCCACCAAAACACGAGCCATTTTCCAGACAGTCCAGAGCTTGCCCTTCGGAGAAAGCTAAACATTGCTTATGTTTAATAGCGTATTGCCCTTCAATGCTACCTAACAACAATAAAAAAAATACAATCGCGGTCAAAGAATATGGTTCTATAAGAGCTCGAGCAGACAGAGAGCGGTCAGAGTTCAGTTTGAGTTCCGCGTTCTATGTAGTGACCGTTGAGCGCTCAAGAGTTCCAACGCACACAAATGGCGTTCAAATTCTCGCGTTCTAGTTCCATTTGTGTCTTTGTACATTCAACATGTCACTAGAAAGTTCATCTTCCGATGAAAAATTATTGCTCTTGTCGAGCTTAGAGTAGTTTCTAAACAGAGATTTGTCTTACTCTCTCCAAATCCCATTGCTGTGGCAACTTGAAGCCAAGCTTCTGCTTTTTGGTTTTTAAAATCTGCATCACTTAATCGTATAACAAACCCCTTTCCCTAACCAATTGAATTAACTTTTCCGTATTTGCAACCTCAAACATAACGGCGTTCACGCGTTCTCTGTCTCACCGGGAAAAGAACTCTTAGAACGCGACGTTCCGCTTTCATCGCCGCGGTCTGACTGCCCGCTGTGTGCGTTGTCGTATAGACTTGGTACATTCTATGACATAATATGACATAATTTTTC
This sequence comes from Apotomis capreana, assembly GCA_947623375.1. NCBI lineage: Eukaryota > Metazoa > Arthropoda > Insecta > Lepidoptera > Tortricidae > Apotomis > Apotomis capreana. The sequence goes on from OX392505.1 coordinate 24,010,021, forward strand.
AGCACGTATCATGAGAACAGTCAAAGTCAGATTGCGTTATATATATACCATACCTATAGCGCTGAAGATGTAGCAACTGCCACAGTCCCCCTGGTCCTTAACATGAGACACTGCTCCTTTATCTCTCCAGTCCAATGTCGCTGGCGCCACCGAGTTGACCGGGATTGCCACCTTGACTATGGTGTTATTTAAGGGCTTGAGCTTGAAATACAGCTCATTGGGCCTCAAATCAGCAAAACGGTTTACGGCAAACACAGTTTCGGGGTACTTAGCGTTCCGACGGTTGATATCTTTCAAACTTTCTTTGAAAATTTCAAGCCTTTCAAAATATTCTTTGCGGCTGTATGATTTTCCATGTTGTTTGGTAAAGGCATGAAACAGGTTTCTGGCATTTTCCAGATCAATGTTTGGTTTGTCTGGGTCAGGGATCATGGTCGTGGCTATGCTGCCAACAAGACAGACCGTAACCAAAACAACTAGCTTGGTCATGTTGTTTAATGTTTGATAAATAGCAGACATAGGTGTAAAATGTTAGTAATTCAATTGATAATGAGCCACTTTTGTGCGTTTTTTTATATACGAATGTAAAACTACTTAACTGACATTCCGCCTTTAATTATTTTCGCGTTTGTATTTAAAATTCCATAATATATTTTTTGTTTATCATGTCTATTGTTGCATGTCATATTATTGCTTAGGTTTATTTTTTATTCGAATTATTTTTTAATTAGGATTGAATTCAGCAGGTTTTTAAGTTGACGGTAAAAGTATTTCGTTTAATGTTTCCATGGAACAATCTAAACAATATAAATCACCACCAAGGGATGTTTTAAAGGCGATATAATCACGTAGTTTAGCAGTGTTTTTTTGAGCAATAGACGATATTTTTAAGTTATATATTCTTGATAAGGATTGAGACAGGTTTTTCTAGGATGAAAGTTTGAGTCCTTTGTGGTTATGCCTAGCCCTGAATCCGCTGAGCACTCTGCTGAAGGATTAATAACAAGAAAACCGGCTTCAAAGAGGAGGTGAGGTAATTTCTCATCTGCTGTACATACCTATATGTACGATATCAAGCACCAAAACGCCAGGATCTGGTTAACTTCTAGAAGTAACAGAAACCTTTAGTAGCGACATCAAAATGTAGTCAAGTAAAGAAAAGTGTGCGGTTATGTATGTAGACACATCAGATCACATTACGGGATATCAGGCAGGCGTCGAAGGAGTGTTTCTCTTGTCGCTTAACAAAAGTACTTAACACTATTTTGTCCGGTAAAAAAAAGGCCCGCGCCTTCAATGCTTGGGTGATATCTCTGCACACTAACTCGTTTGGCATACAAAGGTAAATTTAGACAGAGCTAAACGCTCTGGATACGAGGATCCGTCAGTTGCTTACTACACATCGTCGTTTACAGCCTATATGACTCTTGGTCACCAACGCTGTTATTCGGCCACCCCCATGACTTAATAACTAAATACATTTTGATGGACATTTTTATTTAGCAACAGCCTTACCTTTACCTTCGCATACGTGAGTGGCCTGCGGTCATAACAATTATCCATTCATTTCTATAGATGGCCAACGCGTCCGAACTAGTCGATTAGCAGAGCGCGGAGGAGTGTATGATGGTATAGAAATAATCCTTTTGGTTGAGCGAATCCACTTAGCTTTGTACCCGATGAACAATACTCATTATCTGTATTGTTAGCATAAGTGCAAATTACTTTTACACTAAATTAGTCTTTAAGTCAAACGAAATAAGGTTTACTCTTAAACAAAGAGAACAGAGATGTTGGTCACTTCATTGTCATTATAAGCATCGATAGGAACTTCACTGCTCTTTCACTTACGAAGTGACCAACATCTGTGTTCTCTTTGTTTAAGAGTAAACCTTATTTCGTTTTATTTAAAGACTAATTCAGTGTAAAAGTAATTTGCACTTATAACGCCTTACATTTCGAAGTGGCAGCTGTGGCCACCGTAACAATACAGATAATGAGTATTGTTCATCGGGTACAAAGCTAATGGGATTCGCTTAACAAATGGGATTCGAACTATACCATACTCTAGTGTCTGGAATTTGCCAACCTCCGCAATTACCCCACTCTCCCTTGAACCTCGCAAACTTGCTGCTGGGCACCTTTCGTTTGCATCAATTTCACACCCATCACAATGTTGTGTACTCTGCCACGATCATTTATTGATACAATGATACTAGTGCCACTGTACTTAAATTTTTACAACTGTTACTATGATAGTGATCCTATTATGGCAGCGTTTTATATATTATGAGGTACCCCACTCCAAAAAAAATCAATGTGCGTTAATAAAACACGTCGCTTAAATATATTGTATGCTAACATTTTATTGTACACAAAAACAGGTATACATTCATAACAGATATTTTTTTTTAACAAACACTCTAACAAATAAATAGTAGACAGGACTGCTAGAATAACAGTCAGATATGATGAAATTTGCTGGGTGGTTGGATGATAGACCTCCCCTGCCTGCAGTAGAAAACTGCCAAGAGCTGATGAAGAAGGCCCAAGTTTGTCGGTTCAAGCCACAGTGGCGCTGGCCGTGTATCCGGTGCCCATCTGGCATGCGTTGACTCCTCGTACCAGGCGGAGGTAACCGTCTTCACCCCACCACAGATCCCCCCGTGAGCTCTTGAGTATCCAGTACTTAGTCCAATTCTCTGAAATAAGAGTGAGAACTAAAATCTCGCGAGTCATTAATAATTTTATCCTTAATAGCAATAAAACTCAAATTGATACCAATGCTACCCAAACAAGAAATGGAAGCATATTCGTATTATTTTGCCACAAAGAATTATGGACTAATGGCCCAGGAACAGAGGTTTGAGTGCTTCACACAAATAGTTGCCCTTGCAGAGGCAATTATTAAATTTTATTTCCAGTGAATATATTATCCTTACCCCACATATACCAATCAACCTTTGCATTAATTTCAGCCAAATACAAATAAGTTCACAGCCAGCTAACTTGTATTATTACAAGCTTTTCTTTACGATTTTAAGATCCTATCAGAAGAAGCAGTCGAGTACCCGGGAAAGGCAAAATTCTAACTATAAATTGTTTTTATATGTAATCCAGTGACTTTATACATGCCATACGATAAATAAATAGATTACAAGCTTTTATCAAATTTGTAAAGTTTATAATTATAGTAGGAGAGCCGAAGAGGGGATTTCGGGAGTACCTAAAGCGCGGCAGATTAATATATTGGGGGATACCTTATACCCAGTTAAGTACTTCTACCAAATATGAGCCTCATATATATGGCCGCCCGTCAAGGATAAAAGATCAGATTAGTAAAAAAAAATTGTTCATCTGAAATTCTCGAGCGCGTCAGATTAAGGTAGGGTGAGTTAGTTGCATGCTAAAACGTGTATATTCCTCTAATCTGACAATTTAAAGGTGACGTAAAGAAGGCGGAGGGCTACAAAGTTGTAAAAAAAAACTTCATCTCGACATTCTCGAGCGTGGCTAATTTTTTTTTTATTTAAAAGGGAATAAATCAATGATAACGGAAAATATATAATCTGACGATTTCCACTAGCCGAAGTAACAAAAATTCATCGATAAAGTATAATGCGTGCAGTTACGTGATGCCTGTATTCCACTCTGGTTTCTGTTGCCAATGACGCCATGACAGTTGATCATGTTGTTTACAACACTAAAGTACTAGCACTATTAAATATTTATAGTTGCCGGCAACTTTTAGAACAAAAATGGCAGATTTCCGCATGTACCTACATTTGTAGGTAGATGTTGCCGTGCCGCCGTCACGAGTCAAACACCGTAACAAAGTGCTCCCTAAAATAATTGTAAACATAAAGTAAAAAGTGCTGTTTAAGGCCTAAAATTTATAAAAAGGGGTGAAACAAAGTTAAAGCTACAATCTGTGTACGTTACAATCACAAACAGTGACTTTATTAAACCAGTAATTACAATATAAACCAGTGATATAAATATTTAGCGCTACCGTCGGACCTAATTATATTGGTTTGTGCGCCGGTGACCGAAACCCATAAGCGCCGCAGTCTGCATGGCGCTTAAGCCTTTCTTCTCGCGGCCTTGCACTACGCGCTAGCTGCAGTGAATATCTAGTCCATTGAATAAAAAGTTCTAGAGTGCGTGAGTTAGTAACGTAAGATGTTTCTTCGGAAACATGTCAAGAGTCCCTAGGTAATAAATATACTAAAACCCCGGGACACTAGGAGGAGCCCTGCAGTGGGGGGAGGGGGGGAAAGGGTCCATTTTTTCATTTTTCGCTTAAATCTCAAAAACGGTACATGTTAGAGAAAAACTTTCAAGGAAAAGTTGAAAGGCTATAAAATTATCTACAAGTTTTACCTAAAAAAATTTTTCCTATATCCTACCGTTTCTGAGTTACACGCAGTAAAAAATGATTTTGGCTCAAACAATTTCCCCATACTACATACCCATGTTTATCACATCAATCGATCAAAAAATATTTCTTTCTTCCAAAAAACTCAAATGTGCAACTTGTGACCGGTACTGATAGATTGCTCTTAATTAGGTCTATAATTGGTAAAGTAAACACATTCCTCCATGGAATCCTTTAGGAGGAATCGATTGTCAAAATATTATATTAGGGTAGTTTGAGTTACTGAACTTGATCTTTTTATTTTTTCCTCCAAAAAAACTCAAAAGTGCAACTTGTGAACGGTACAGATAGATTGCTCATAATTAGGACTATCATTGATAAAAATACCAGATTCCACCACGGAGGCCTTTACGGGGAATTGAATTTTATTAGGGTAGTTACGATACTTGAACTTTTTATTTTTTTTCTTCCAAAAAGCTCAAAAGTGCAACTTGTGACCGGTACTGATAGATTGCTCTTAATTAGGTCTATCATTGGTAAAAAAAACACATTCCTCCATGGAAGCCTTTAGGAGGAATTGATTGTCAAAATATTATATTATAAGTTTTCGAATTTTTCACCTTTCATAGGATGTAGCTCGAAAACGGCTGCGAATAGAAAAAAATTATTTAGGTACAACTTGTAGATAATTTTATGGCCTTTCAACTTATCCTTGAAAGTTTTTCTCTAACATGTACCGTTTTTGAGATTTAAGCGAAAAATGAAAAAATGGACCCTTTCCCCCCCTCCCCCCACTCCGGGGCTCCTCCTAGTGTCCCGGGGTTTTAGTATGTTTATTACCTAGGGACTTTTGACATGTTTCCGAAGAAACATCTTACGTTACTAACTCACGCACTCTAGACCCCCCTTGGAGGGACTCATTCAATGGACTAATCGGTGTGATACAAAAACACGACCTTATACACGGTAAGTTAGAGTTTAATTATAATTATTGTGCTCAAGATTGTCTTGACCAAAATGAATTGCAATAAATGCATGTTAAAGCTGGCGTCGGCGGAGTCTATTAAATGCACGGTATGTTTTGATGCTCTTCATTATACATGCGCTGGACTCTCCGAAACAGAGTTTAAAAAGATCTTGCCTATGAACCTGAAAAAATGGCGATGCCTCAAATGTAAGGCAAATAAGAAAACACCGTCTACCAACTCACCCAAGCCACAACTCGTATTAAATGAGGAAGCAATAGACGGCCACCACCTACCATCGATTGTCAGTATAGACACAGGAGCCCTGTTGTCGAACATGAACGAGAAGTCTCAGCAGCTGCACCAGATATCCCAAGAAGTGACTGAGCTGAAAAACAACCTCCGCGTAAGTTTGGCCGAAAATGAAAATTCGTTAACAACATGCCGTAACAAATATATAGAACTCGAAAAGTTAGTTAAGTCGATGCAAACCGAAATAGCTGCTATCAAGGAAGATAATGCTTGCTTACGCAATAAAATTGACTCAGTGCAAAAATGCAGAGCGGAAGAGCAATGCAGGAATGATTTTAACCCACTGCAACAGCAAATCGCTGAATTGTGCACTGTGTTTCAGAACTGGATGCATAGTGTATCTGTTCAGTGTTATAAATATTCGAAATGCGATGCAGTGGCGCCAATACCCTCAATGTCCACAGCTGAAGCTCTAATTGGAGCACAGAACAGAAACGTAGACTTGCCAATAGTGACTGATAAGAAATGTGAAAACACGGCGGCGTCAGAGCCACAGCCACAGCCCACGCCCGCGGACACCAACCATACTAGGCGTCATAATCATAAGCGTACTGCAAAGGGTGCCAAAACTAAAAATACGCGCTCGCCCCCGTCCGGTACTCCTGCGGTGGCAAGTGGTAGTGCCGCTACCAACTTTGCGAGCATCTCTGGTGATGTCAACGTGATTCCACTGTCTTCGTCAAGTGAGGAAACAGCGCGCGATGATGAAAAATGGCAGCAAGTTTACAACAGAAACAGGAAAAAGGTAACCAGGCAAATTGTCAGAGGTGATGGCGAGGACAGCGTCCTATTGGGAGCCGCCAACCGACTGAGATATTTGCATGTGTGGGGTGCGCGACTATCGACAACTGAAAATAATGTGATTGACTACATGAAACAGAAAAAAGATTGCGAACAATATCAAGCGAAAAAAATTATCTGTAAACGATCACAGGAGTACACATCATTTAAAGTTGGCGTACCAAATGATATGTACGATGAATGCATGGATCCAAAATTCTGGCCCAAAGGATTTTCAGTCGAAAAGTGGTTATTTCGGCTCGAACAACCTCATGAAAACGAAGATAACAAAAGCAAGTAAACATGCCAAACCAGGTTTTAGCTTAAATGTGTACTACCAAAATGTAAGATGGCTTAAGTCCAAGTTGTTTGATTGGAAAAATAACCTAATAACGGCGGAATCATTCGAAAGTGCAAACTCTACAGAGTCATCTGAATGTGCAAACTCTACAGCTATTTCATCAGAACATAGCGGGAATACTTAATAAGAGTGAATTGTTCGAAATAACTGTATCTGACCTCTCCAAACAAATTGGGGAAATAGATTGTATATGCGTTAGTGAAACGTTTATGAAACTCGGATCTGAACGTAACTTGAAAATGTCTAACTATAAGCTAGCAGCACATTTCTCAAGGCAGCGCCAACGGCGGGGTGGTACGTGTATATTGTTAAAACACGGATTAAACTATGAGCCACTCAAAATTACATTGGACTTGTGTACCCCCTATTACTTTGAGTGTTGTGGTGTCGAATTGCTTGATTTTAATTTGATAATAATATGTATCTACAGAATACCTAATCATTATATCGGATTGTTTATTCATAAGTTTAAAAAATTGTTAAGTAGACTCATATATAAAAAAAATAAAAAGATAATACTCTGTGGAGATTGGAACATCGATATTTTGAAAGATAGTAACCAAACGAAAGAATTAGTTTCACTATTGAGTAATTTTGGATTTAGCATTCATGTAAAGTCGCCAACAAGGAAAAAGTCATGCATTGACTTAATAGCATCAAATATGGATACTCAAAATGTATTATGTAATACCCATAGCCTAGCACTGTCTGACCATGATACTGGGCAGTCTATATCTATTCAGATCTCAAAACCTTCAAAATCTAGGCAGCAGATTAAATATTATTTTGAAAAAAGAAGAGATTATTCTCAAATAAACATAGATTTATTTTGTAAACATATTACATGCTTATCTCTTAGTCAAGTTTATGAGGCAACTGATTGTAATGGTGCGTTTGAGGAATTCCATGATTTAATTATTTTGTTATTTAACTTATGCTTTCCAATCATAAATATTCGTGTGCAAAACAAACAAACAAAAAATAAATGGATAACGAAGGGGTTAAAAAAATCCTGTATAAAAAAAAGGTTTTTGTACCATAGATATCATTCAGAAACTTCCAACAAACGTCAAAATAAGCACAAGTACGTTACATATGCGAAGCTCTTAAAAAAATGTATATACAAATCCCAGCAACTTAATAATATTATGTACATAAATAAATCAAAGAATAAGGGTAAAGCAGCATGGAAAGTGATAAAGGATAATCTTAATCAGAATGTCGATGTGAGGGAGGTTGACGATATTAAATTGAATGGCGAAGTAATTGATGACCGCTTGAGAATGTGTGACATTTTTAATGATTTCTTCACCAGTCACTCACAGGTAAAGACAAAAACTGATATTGAAAATCCGTGCATACAAACGGTAAGTAATAGTATTTTTCTCTCCCCTTTAGACCAGTATGATATTGAAAAAATTATTAAATCCTTAAACGATACTCACTCAACGGGTTATGACGAGATTCCGACCAAATTGCTAAAAGCATGTGCAGCTCATATAGCATTACCTCTTAGTTTTCTTATTAACTTATCTTTTGAGCAGGGTTGTTTCCCGGACCGCCTAAAGTTGACGATTGTTAAACCTCTCTATAAAAAGGGTGACCCGAGCGAGATAAAAAATTACCGCCCAATAGCACTGATACCTGTACTATCAAAGATCTTTGAAAAGGCTATGTACAATAAAATTAATAGCTTCTCTGATAAAGCCAATGTCATACATCCAAACCAATTCGGTTTTAGAAAGAATGCCTCTACATCAGATGCTTGTTTCACTTTGGTCAAACACATTACCCAATCGCTCGACAATAAGCAACCTGTCTTGGCAGTTTTCTTGGATATGAGTCAGGCCTTCGACTGCGTCTGTCACGATATTCTGCTGTCGAAACTAGAAAGATATGGCATCAGAGGGAGGGCTATTGAATGGCTCAAAAGCTACTTATCTGAGCGAAAACAGTACACAGAACTCACTAAAATAGTCGGTCATAAGAAATTTACCTACAAATCTCTACCAAAAACTATTAGCCGCGGTGTTCCTCAGGGGAGTGTTCTTGGGCCCTTGCTGTTTATAACGTACATAAATGATTTGCCAGGCGCACTAAAACACAAATGTATTTTGTTTGCAGATGATGCTACCCTAATTATAAAATCAAACAATAATAGCGACCTGGAAAATGAAACCATTAATGAGTTGCACGTTACTACTAGGTGGTTGAATCATAATGGCCTTAAATTAAATTTGACCAAAACCAACATGATTAAATTCCAAACTCGTAATTCTGTCACCACTACCATAAATGTCCATTGCGAGAATTCTAACGTACAACTTGTAAATTCTACAACTTTTCTTGGTATCACTCTTGACGAGCATCTCAATTGGAAAGCACATGTTGAAAATGTATGTTCGAGATTGGACAGATTCGTATATGCATTGCGACGACTTAGATCCATAGCGTCAAAAGAAGCAGCATTATCTGCCTACCATGGCTATGTCTCTTCAATCCTCCGTTATGGACTCATAAATTGGGGTAATAGCACGGATATTCAAAGGGCATTTGTAACCCAAAAAAAATGTGTTAGAGCTGTATATGGCAGTGCATATGATGCCCATTGTAGGCCAATATTTCAAGAGCTTAGAATTTTGCCTCTACCCTGTCAATATATCCTGGATGCGACTAAATTTGTAAAAAGACACCCTCTGCTCTTTCCGCGACATGATGAGGTCATTAACAAGAGCAGGCCAAGCAGGAAGCCACTTAAAATATTTCAACCAGCACAAAAACTGAAAGTCTCGAGTTCAAACGCGTACTCTATGGCTATAAAATTATACAACCGTTTGCCAGAGGAATTCCAAAGCCTAATAACGAGTCAATTTGAAAAAAAAATGTTTAAATGGCTTCTTGAAAAATGTTTTTACTCAGTTGCCGAGTTTCTAAACACACAAAACATTAGTTAGAAATATTAGTCATTAGTCAATTGCATGTTAGTCCTAAAATAATTTTAAAATTGAAAATTTCTACGCCGATTTTCGGTAGAATATGATGAACTAACCCATTTTACTAACCAACATTGTATTTACCATATTCTCAGAAATAAATAAATTATTATTATTATTATTATTATAAATAGCAGTCGCAACCGAGACTAATTTAGACGAGTCCGTTAACGACGCCGAATTATGCGGCGGCGACTGGTGCGTCCTGCGGCGAGACCGTGTCGACCGCGCGGGCGGCGGCGTGCTGCTCGCGGCGCGCGCGCCCGTTCAACTCGAACGTCTCCCGAACTTCGAGTCGCCGCATGCGGAAGACCTATGGGCGAAGTACAAAGTTGGTGAACACTGTTTTTATGTTTGCGTTGTGTACATACCGCCGAGAGCTCGTGATGAAGTTTATACTGCATGGTTTGCCAGTGTCGAAAAAGTAGCTGAACTTTGTTCTAGTTGGAAAATATTAATTGTAGGTGACCTAAATTTATATAGCGCCTCAGAAAATGTGTGTTACCTCTATAGCTGTTTTTTAACTTTATGTAACTTGTCGGATTATAATTGTGTACCTAATGTGAATGAGAGAATGCTTGATGTAGTGCTTACGAGTGCGGAGATGGAGGACGCGGTGCGAGTGGAGCGGGCGCCTCCGGGAGATGAGCTCGTCAATATCGATGCGCACCACCCACCGCTTCTAGTAAGAGCAGAATATAATTTTTCAAAGGAAGCTATTTTACTATATCCTTCAAATATAGACAGCTCGAGGGACTGGAATTTCCCAAAGGCCGATTTTTACCTTCTCTACTGTAAAATTTATGACATAAATTGGGATGACCTGCTTAAAACTACAAACTCTAACGCCGCCGTAGGTTTATTTAACAACACTCTATATAAAATATTTGACCAATGTGTTCCAAAGAAAATACGGACGGCGAAGTGTAGTCGTACGTACCCTGTTTACTACACCAAAGCCATTATCCGTGACATTGAAGCCAAAGCCCGTTTTCATCGGGACTGGAAGCGAAACAAGAATGTGGATGCCTTGAATCATTTTAAGGCTCTGCGTTCTAATATTAAGTTCAGCATTAAGCAAGCCCATGATAATTACGCTAATAACGCTTCTCGCGCTCTTTGCAAAAATCCCTCTGAATTCTGGCAGTACGTCAACACATTACGGAGCCGGGGCGGGATCGAGCCGGCGGTCACGTTGGGAGATGTAGAGTACCGTGGGGCTGGAGCAGCCGATGCATTTGCGTCTCATTTTCAGTCCGTTTTTCTTCCCAACCAACCGGCTCTCGACCCGAAACCAGCCAGCTCGGAGACCTCGGCCAGTGCTCGACTGGTAGATATCAGGACAATCGATGCAAACTCCATCAAGCGAGCAGTGAAAAAGCTCAAAGCTGGCACTTCTGCCGGCCCTGACGCTATCCCGGCCTACGTTATAAAGGGATGCATCGATCTCTTGATTTCTCCGATTACTTTCATTTTCAACTTAATCCTGAACAGTGGAGAGTATCCCAGTTTCTGGAAATTATCGCGCGTGACTCCAATTCCCAAGAAAGGATCTAAGTTGAAGGTGGAAAATTACCGGCCCATAGCCATACTATCTGCTCTGGCTAAGGTGTTTGAGATGGTCCTCCATGCACATCTTCTACCCCAATGTATGCCCTACATTGCCAGCGAACAGCATGCCTTTTTGCCTAAGAGGTCTGTGACCACCAACTTGGTTCAATTGGTGGACATTCTCTCGGGCGAGATGGACAGCCGATGTCAGGTGGATGTTGTCTACCTTGACTTCCAGAAAGCATTCGACAGGGTAGATAATGATATCCTGTTGATTAAGCTTGCTCAAATGGGACTCACCCCTCGTTTACTAAAACTATTTGCCAGCTATCTCAGGGACAGGCAACAATTTGTTAAATATGGCCCATATCAATCTAAAGCTTATCACACGCGATCTGGTATAAGTCAGGGATCTAACTTAGGGCCATTCTTGTTCTTAACTCTAATAAATGACTTCCCTGAGATAATAGAAAAATCCACAGTGCTGCTGTTTGCTGACGATGTAAAGTTGGTGATGCCGATCAAATCCACTCTTGATTGCGAAACTCTACAAAAGAACATCGACTCGGCCTACAAATGGAGCTTAGAGAACAGGTTAGTGTTCAATACCGACAAATGCGAAGTAATAACCTTTACTCGCTCACAGTCGCCACTTTATTATGGTTATCGCATGGGTGAGAAGGTGGTGGTCCGTGTCGATGAAGTCCGTGATCTCGGAGTGGTTTTTGACCGGCATCTAACGTTTCGGCCGCACATACAAAATGTGACTCGCGACGCGTACCGGCGGCTTGGATTTGTGTTGCGCAACGCTACTCCCTTGACTGTTGCCGCGACGCATGCGCTGTACGCAGCGCTTGTCAGGAGCATCCTAGAGACGAATACAGTGGTCTGGAGTCCGCACGAGAAAAAATACATTCTCATGTTGGAACAAGTCCAAAAGAAATTTCTAAGAAATTTATATAGAAAAACATGCAGTTGTTATCCTTTTATGTATCCAACACGATTTCTACAGGGGCATTTGGACTACGATTCGTTGGAGTTGCGTAGAAATTTAGGATTAGTAAATTTTGTACTTAACATCCTGAGGAACAAGGTGGACAGTATCGGTCTTTCGGAACGGTTCCTAAAGCTGTCCGTACCCGATGAGTACTGCAGCAGACGGCGCCGCCCGCCGCTGCTGGCCGTGGAGCACCCGCGCACGCGCCTGCGCCTGCACTCGCCCGTTCCGCGCGCGACCGCGCTCATCAACTCCCTACTCTTAGCACAATCTGAATGTGATTTGTTTGCGGATGGGATAGCGAGATTGATGACCGAATGGAAGAGAGTGCTAGAGAAAGAGCAAGATAATTATCTTGTAGTTGTAAGTTAGTTAGGTTTTAGTTAAGTATTTAAGCTTAAGAATCCATGTAACGCTTTGGTGTAAACTGTCATGTTACATTTTTATGTGATTCAATAATAAATAAATAAATGAATAAATTGTACGTAAATCGGCTACTGCAGCAGTCAAGATTATGCTCTAAAAGTTTGCCGGCAGCTGTACTATGAGTGATATTAATATAAAGTGTGTATTTTGTGGTAAAACTACTTTACAAAAAACAATTAAGTAAACTTTACATTAGAAACATAACAAAAATGTGTAAATATTTTAGAATATAGTCGGAGCAAACCGGTTCTCCGAAAATCCCGAACAACATACGATAATCTTGAACTTTCGAGAGAATCTTCATTAAATGAAGTAAATCACGCACAGTGCTATAAATTATTTATAGCAATAAAAATACCGCGAGTCTTTCAGTATTTACAATAGCGGCAACGTATAATGGAATATGACGACGGTGCATTGGAAGTTTCTGGGAATAGCTCCGAATCACATGCCCCTGCTTCTGGGGAGTGCTCCGAGTCACATTTTCCTGTTTCAGGAGAGTGCTCTGAGTCACAAGTTCCTGTTAATTTTTTTAATTGTCAGATTAGGCGAATCCCGCCAGATAATCGTCAGATTATGAGACAGCACGTCTAGGGCATAAAGATGAACCATACTCGTATATATCTTAATCTGACGCGCTTGAGTATTTCAAAATGGCGAATTTTTTTGCACATTCTAATAATAACTGCGAATTTGCGTCACATCCAAATCGTCAGATTATTATATAAGAGCTTTTTCTTAGGTTCACTTAACATCCCCTTAGAAAATCTGACGCGCCCGATGAAAAAATTTTTTTTTTCATTTTCAACCCTCAAGTACGACCACCCCCATCATGGAAACAATCAGTTTAACATGCGTACGACATCTTTTTAAAAATGTGTAGGACATGGATGCTATCAATATCTGACGCGCTCGAGTATGTCCATGCAACAGTTTTTTTTTACATTTTTGAAAATCTGTAGCCGCTCCCCCCACCGATGAAAAGGTATATCTTATATGACATTTTTTTCTTTTTATCATCTAAGCTTCGCAACCCAATAGGTCTCTATGACGCTGGAGTGAATCCCGAGTTAGCATCGTGGCGTACCCTACTATTAGACGTGTTGACTGATTATGAACTTATTTATATGCACGTCTATGTATCGATCAGCCACAGACGTCCACTGCTGAACATAGGTCTCCTCCATACCTCGCCACAAGGTGCGATCCTGTGCAGACCGCATACAACGACTCCCTGCGACCTAGTCTAGTATTATGTATGTTCGAGTTTAATCTTAGGAGCTATACGATTTGGAGTCGTTCATCCGCTTGAGTAAAAAGTACAGTCGGCAATAAAAACATAAACAATTTATAGTAACCCCATTTTGTACAAACCTTCGCCATACCCCACTAAAAGCATGTACTCGTTTATTTTTCTGCCCGTACACTGTTGCGGATACAAAATTCCTCTCCGGTAATCGTCCAAGTCGTCATTTGCTAAACCTGGAACAGAATAATTAAGTAGGTCTTATTCAGATATGATGCTTTTCATGTATCTAATCTATTGTTTAACAATCTGCCAGGAAAGGACATTCAAGTTTTTCGGGCATAAATTATGCGTTCTAACCGGCACAATCTTTAAAGGAATATCGTACTGGGTCAAATCGAAGGCAAGCATTCCAGAGGTCAAACCCCGACAAGGTGGGCAGACACCATGAAATGTGCTTGTGGTTCCATGCAGACGGCAGCCTGTTTGGCCTTGACCGCGCCAAGTGGAGGAACATTACTGCTGGTCACGAGGCTTTAGAACTTAGAAAAGTAGAAAACTATTTCCGGCCAAAGGCTTCCTTAGTCGTCTACGTGTCTCGGTTCTGAGAAATCTCCCGCCAGTTTCTTGCTCGATTTCATATCGTCAAGGTCTACTCCGGATGCTATTTGATGTCTGCACTTGGTACTAACTTTAGCCTATAGATCAAAAAATATTGTTCAGCAATCAAATAATACAAATGTTTACGTTAGTGTCACTTACCAATAGCGCTGAAGATGAAGGAGCAAGGACATGCTCCTTGCTCCTTAGCATGAGCCACTACTCCTTTATCCCTCCAGTCAAACTTAACTGGCAGAACCATCGAGCGGTCAGGGGTCACCTTGACCCTCGTTTCATCCAAATGTTTAAATCTATGATCTTGTTGGCACTCTTCAGGTTTCAAATCTGAAGAACTATTTACTGCAAACACAGTTTCGGGATACTTAACGTTTCGGTTGTTGTCCTTTGAATTTTCTTTGAAGATATCAAGTCTTTCAGAATATTCTTTGCTGCATACAACCACAGGTGTCACGCTCTTGCTGAAAACACTGCCAAAAAGACAGACTGCCGAATAAATAGCCAGCGTAATCATAGTGTTTAATTATTGTTCACACTAAAATCTCAGTTATTGAATTAATAATAAACCATTTATTAGTATTCTTTTTATACTTAGTTGACATTGCTTCCTTCGTTACTGTCGCATCGATATTTCAACTGCAATAATTTTAAGTGCCAATTTGAAATTCCAATTTCAATCATGTAAAAAATGCATACGCATTTTCTTAGGAATTCACATTAGCTTGCATTTATCAGTTGTTTACTTTTAGAACTAAAAATAAATTATTAACTAGTCCGTGGGACAACAAAAATAAAACTGAAACACCGAAAAAATCCAAAACTATACATAATAAAACTTAAAAGGATTCCCCCAGTACTGAGGCCGTCCGAGGCATCGTCACCAGCACGCTCGCCGCGTTTCCCCTTTGAATCGCGAGTCTCAGACTTTGAGTAAAAAAGGAGCCCGCTCTGATATTACCTGATATTCCGATAAGTTTTTGTGATATTTCTTTTAGCATTTTCTTGAATATATATACTAATATAACACACATAGATCAGCATACAATAAAAAAAAACCACCTAACCGGATTGAAGCTAAATATCACTTTCCATGCCATTGCCAGGGCGCGTTGAGTAGGTACTGATAATTAAACCAGCTTCAGTTGATGTATTTGTATTGTATTGTTTACACGTATGCACATCTTTATTCATTCTACTCGCCTTGATGGCTGGGCAAATGTCCATTACATATTTAATTTTTGTTACACGTGCTATTTTTTACTGACTACGAAGAAGCAGGTTTTGACTTTTTCTCCCGCGCGGACTGTTTATCAACGAATAATAAAAAAAACTACATTTAAATTTTAGTATTATCTTTAGTCGTCACGTAAAATTGTAGTGTAATCTATACATAATTCCAAACCAAGAATGTATAAGGTAAAACTTTATAATAGAAGACTATGTAAGATTGTATATTTACTAGCGACCCGTCCGGCTTCGCACGGTGCAATACTAATAAATTATACATGTATATTACAGATATAAACCTTCCTCTTGAATCACTCTAGGTATTAATAAAAAATGAGTAAAAAAGTTTTTTAAGTTAAACGGTTTTATTGAAAATGTACTAAAGGGTAAAAAATAATTCGGTAGGGCCTAGGTACCATGACATCACCCACTCTCCTCATCAATCTAGGGCACTGATCAGACAAAAAATAAAATCGTTGGGCGCGCGTAAATATGTAAATAGCATTTATTATGATATAGCGGTTGACTTGATAGAAATTTCACACGCCCAACGATTTTATTTTTTTACTCACTTTTTATTTTCAAGTTTTTAGTTTTTAATGTTGTTACATACGTACTTCTCATTCTTTTTAATTCATTCAGTGCCTCATTATTACAAGGGTTTTTTATAGCCCAGTAATTACAAATAAAGGGTATGATTCTGCACAGTAAACGTTACTCTGCCTGGGTCAGCGATTCAATCACGTCTGGTATAGAACCTGGATCCAGATTATTCCAGAAAGCATTTGATGGTGCTATTGTTTTATTACTGGTGACATGTGTTTGGCAGCGGGTACATAAAAGTAACGTTGTTATTGAAGATAATTCTGCAGGTATCTTAATGCGCCAGTATTGTACGTACTGTATGTACTTGATTAGGATACGAGTGGCAACGCTTGGTGCAAATTTTACAAACGAGACTGAACAAAGTATTAATAGCATTTTCGAACATCTGCAGATGATTCCCGATGATTCAGATGATTGCAGGGTACGCTCCCGTTGGTTATTTTACCTGACTTTGCGTTTCTCAGGTGTTTTGGACGCTACCAGTTCTCTTGTCTCTCACGTTGGCCTGTTATCCTGGCCTCATATTGCTCAGGTGTTTCGGACGCTACCAGTTCTCTTTGTCTCTCACGTTGGCCTGTTATCCTGGCCTCATATTGCTCAGGTGTTGTGGACGCTACCAGTTCTCTTTGTCTCTCACGTTGGCCCGTTATCCTGGCCTCATATTGCTCTGGTGTTTCGGACGCTACCAGTTCTCTTTGTCTCTCACGTTGGCCTGATATCCTGGCCTCATATTGCTCAGGTGTTTTGGACGCTACCAGTTCTCTTTGTCTCTCACTTTGGCCAGTTATCCTGGCCTCATATTGTTTGTATTGATTAGTTGCTTAAATTTAATCAGTCATATTACTGTTAAGTATTGACTGCTCTAAACTCTACGATCCACTATGCAGCTTTCGACTTGCCCTTTCATTTGATATCCATCACCCATATTGAAACAATTAATTCATCTGACATTTCCGGCGGCCATCTTAGGTTTTAAATTTGTCAAAGCATATAACAGTATTCTATTACTCAAGCCCTTCCTTTTAATACCTATATTGAAGGAGTCGTGAAAAAAAATCAACTGCCATTTTATTGGCGGCCATAATGGTTTTTCATTTATTTTTCAAAGTGTAATCTATTCTACTAGTCAAGACCTTTAATTTGATACCCATATGGAAATCTAGCATTTCCGGCGGCCATCTTAGATTTTAAAATTGTCAAAGCATATTACAGTATTCTATTACTCAAGCCCTTCGTTTTGATACCCATATTGAAGAGGTAGTGAAAAAAAATCGCCTGCCATGTTTTTGGCGGCCATATTGGATTTTCATTTATTTTTAATAGTGTAATCTATTCTACTAGTAAAGACCTTTAATTTGATACCTATATTAAAGGGGTTATGAAAAGAAAAATGAACCTGCCATTTTTCTGGCGGCCATATTGGATTTTCATTTTATTTTCATAAAGAACTCTATTCTACTAATCAAGCCCTTTCATTTGATACCCATATAAAGGAAGTAGCCATAAATATGTAATCCGCCATTTTGTAGCGGCGGCCATCTTGGATTTACAATAATACCGAATGTATTAAATTATATTGTCACCAGAACTAAAGACCTGTACCGAATTTCAGATCAATACGTTAACAGGAAGGGGGTCAAATTTCAATTACTAGTTTTGAACCAAATAAATAAATAAACAAACGGGGCAAGCTAAATAAAACCGTTTCAAAACAAACCGCATCAAAATCCAGTGCGTACTTTTAAAGATCTAAGCATACAAAGAGACAGACAAACAGCAGCGACTTTGTTTTATACTATGTGGTGATATTTTGCCTCGTAAGTATACTTACAAATACCCCAATTCAAATAGAACCTGTAACACGCCAAACCTCAGCAAAGGCCTATAATAAAATGACATTTAAAAACTTTTAATTCGAATTCAACGCTCTTCTTTTGTTTTTCGCTGACACGTTCAGACTTGCTTGTGAACGGACTGGTATTATACAACTGTGCTAGCAATGATAAAGATAAAATTATATTCATTGTTTTTACTATTTCTTTACTGTAATTGTTAATATAATAAGTTGACAAAATGTCTACAACATAATAATTATAGTATACACAATGTCTGCAATACTGTGTCTTACTATCATAGTAAGACACAGTATTGATGGTCTTACTCGACTTTTGTAATACTACCGCTGAAGGTAAGTTTAGTAATATTGCATTTTGTCTGTAACGTTTTATTATTTTGTGTGCACTAGTTTGGCCTATTAAAAAAATAAAATCAATTGAAAATGAGACTTGAATTGGTTGAGGCAATGACTTAGTCCAAACTTTTATTGTCAAAGATCCGTTCGAGACCATGAACGTACATAATTATAACATCAAGTCCAAAATGTTGAAGTAATTAAATAAACACCTTTTGAACACGATTAAATCCCGTTTCGTTATAAAAATTAAAAACGTGTAAGTTTAAATAAAATATATTTTATTGTTCCAGTCTTTATTACTACGCTGAAGGTTTTCTAAAACGCGGGCATTTCAAACTTTCAAGTTTGACAGATTTACTATCCGGGTTTCTTCACAATTGTCCTGTTTCCTGTCTCCATTAAGATCAGTCTTTTTTTTAGTTGGACTGTCATTTTTATTTTATTTAAACACACATGTTTTACACTGAAAACTACCGCGAGTCTTAAGGTATATCAAGATACATGAACGGGTTTGACGTGCGTTTTCGGAGTGCTCGGTTGGTCGCCGCCGTGACTGATCGGCTCTCCGGTCATATGCGACTATTTCTCGAACGAGATAATTACCCGTCTCTTTCTGTACAGTACTGTGAGAGAGTGAAGGGTGATGCTCTGTCGCGCGACAACAGTCACGAAGCATAGTTGTGCTAGACGGCCACATGATGAGTAGCATATTCGAAGCAGTCATTTCAGCGACATTCGAATTCTACGACGTGAGTAATACCTAGTATACAGGGTGTAACCGACAGCGTACCGAAAACGAAAACTGTAGTTTTAGACCATAATCACAAACTGAAAACGAGTGTTCATTTTCTCGGAAATTTCAAGGATAAGATTTTCTAAAATAAATTATAAAACTCGACGCGCAATGTATTGCGTCCAATTCTCTCGGGTGCAGACGCGCGGGGATGGGAGTACGCGGCAAGTATCGACCGTTCAAGGCACTCCCCACTCCACTCACGCGTCGGCGCAAAACATACCGTTACGCCAATGCGCATCGAATGACATGAATGAATGCAACCACAAAAACAACGCAACCACAGATCACAACTAGTATGTAGTACCTAACACCAGTAACAACTGACCGATAAATTAAAACAGTCTAACAAGATTATTTTCATTCAAGCAAGTAAAGCAAATAAAATGTGCGGGTAGGTAAACATTTTAAACATGCGTCCGACTGTTACGGCCAACGGGCGCGCACTGGCGGATCAATGACCGGCCAGTACCGTTATCTGACCCACTCCACACGCTTACATAATACTGTTTGTGATACGTTGCGTGTTTTGCGGAAAATACTATTTTCATGCGATTTTTCATGAAAAATTGTTACCAGTAGAGTTCGATTAACGGAAAAATAAAGAAAAAATGAAAACTCGCGAGGAAAATTTGTGAATTTTATCAAAGAAATTTCCGCGATTTTCCAGCCCAGAATAATAGTCTGAAGCCATGGTTTCAGTTTTCGGTACACCGTCGGTTACACCCGGTATTGTGTCATAAGGGTAGTAAGTAGTAGAGATTACTAACGAAGGACTATGAGATCTCTCATTGAGAAGAAGAATTTAGCCAAGTCCAAATACAAATCAGATCCTTCAGACATCAACAAAAACCGTTACCACACTTTGCGGAATCGGTTCAGCACTGTGTGTCGAGACGCTCAAAGGCGTCATATCCACAAGTCTGTCAAAAACGGTGATCCCTCTAAAGTGTGGAAGTTTTTAAAGTCGCTTGGAGTTGGGAAATCCCAAGAGAACTCTTGTCCCAAAGATGTTGACCTCGACCAGTTAAACCTGCATTTCTCTTCTTCTGCTAATTTTTGTGGCCCTGCTAAAACCAGGACACTTGATTATCTTTCAACACTCCCAACTCCAGACTATAATCCCTTCTTTCTTGCTCAATTTACTGACAGTGATGTTAAGAGAAACGTGCTATCTATTACTTCGAATGCAGTTGGTGTCGACAGTGTAAGCCGTAGTATGATTTTACCCCTCCTTGACCTCCTTGTTCCTATAATTACCAGCATTCTGAATTTCTCCATCTCCTCTGGTGTATTTCCTTCAATCTGGAAGGAAGCCGATATCATACCATTACCAAAAAATCAAATCCCGCCACCTTCTCCGACTATCGTCCTATATCCATTCTTCCTTTTTTATCCAAAGTCCTTGAGCGCCTAGTTTCCCAGCAACTTGTTTCCTTTTTTAACAGAAATGATCTTCTTAATCCCTATCAATCTGGTTTTCCTTCCGGTCATAGTACGGCTACTGGGTGTTCGGCACATGGACCGCCAAAATTTTTTGGGGTATAGTTGGGGTTATTTTCTATCTTTTCACCCTTGGACCTTGGGTCCTAAGGGTCAAGGTTTTGGAGATATGATTTTTTAAATGTTGTTTCTCAAATTTCCCGAAATTCCGCCTTTAAACGTTCGTAACTTTTTTGTTAATGTATGTACAATTGTTTTGTTTTGTATTTAATACTTGGCAATACACAATTGTTCAAATTATAACGGTTTTTATTCTAATTGATGGTCTCAGAGGGACGTACGAGGTATTTTATTCCACAAAAACACTGACTGTGTGAAAAAGATCCAACTTCGAAATTCAATTTTGATAAAACTAAAGACAATAGAGGACTTCATTTTTTTTTTTTAAAGTTTTCTAGTTTATGACCTTTCTAACGATATGCTACACACTGATAACAAATAAATCTGAGTCAAATTACGGGGATATTCCGTCAATAGGGCGGAAATTATTATGAATTTGCGAGCAGTAAAACTTTATTTTTTTAATGGTTAGATAACTTTATTACATACTTAACTATGTTCTAGTTTACAGATTTTGTTCGAACTGTTCTCCCCTGTTCCTAATGCATGCTCGACATCTCTTTCTTACTTGAACAGTTACGGTAGCTAGCCGCATTTCGCCTTGCATTGTCATAAAAGCTGCGTTTATCCTTTCAATTAATACCTCTCGCGTGGGCACCTCCGTAACATAAACCAACTCTTTCGCCCGTCCCCAGACATAAAAGTCTAAGGGCGTTAGGTCTGGAGACCGTGCGGGCCAAGGTATCGGGCCGTTTCTGCCTATCCACGAGTTAGGAAAGGAGTTATCGAGGTGCTCTCGAACTTCTCTTTGAAAATGTGCCGGGCAACCATCGTGTTGGTAAACAATCGGGACGTCTTCATTAATTACAGGAACCTCCATTAACAGGTCTGGCAAGGCAGTTTGTAAGAATTCCAAATAAGCGGGCCCGGTCAATCGATTCGGCAAGTAATATGGTCCTATGAGATGCCTGCCTATCACACCAGCCCACACATTGACGCTAAATTTGTGTTGAAAGGAAGTTTTCCGCATTACGTGTGGGTTCTGGCCTTTGGCTTCCCAATGATGCAAATTATGAAAATTTGTTATACCCTCCCGATTAAAACTTGACTCATCCGTCCAGAGTATTCGTTTTAAGAATTCTCCGTCATCCACGTCGGTATGCATTAACATTCGACAGAATTCTACCCGTCTAGCAGGATCACCTTCTAGGAGATCTGTAACAATTAATGAATTGTTGAAATCTTAGAATTGCAGTTTATTCGATCCATCGTTTGTCCCATCACTACATCGCCTACCCCCACAAAAATCTAGCAAGACTAGATTGTGTACCAAAAACGCCCTAATTTTAAGATTCATAAACACATTTTATGTAAAAATTACAAAAACTGTCAATTAGCACAGATCCTCCTTCAATCTTACGGCGGCGACGGCGGAATTTAGAGCAAACTATTAAGATTTATTAAATTA
The DNA here is from genome assembly GCA_947623375.1 of Apotomis capreana. NCBI lineage: Eukaryota > Metazoa > Arthropoda > Insecta > Lepidoptera > Tortricidae > Apotomis > Apotomis capreana. The sequence continues at coordinate 24,032,499 of OX392505.1, forward strand.
CTTATCTCCATTTTATTTATTAAAATCGTTTCTTTACCTTGCACCGGAGTGAAATGAAAAGCATGCTTTTCGTTAGCCCTAAGCACTGACCACACTTTCCAAACTTTCACGTTTAGTTCGCGTGCTACACAACGAATACTTGTATTGGGATCTGCTTCAAAGGCTTGAAGTATTCGTTCATCGATTGCAGCATTATGCTGCCTCACATTGATACGTGGCTCTCGAAAGTTTACGTTTCCAGTCTCCCGCATACGTCGATACGTCGTCGAAAATGTTTCGCGGTGGGGTAATCTTCGATTTGGATGCATCTCTTGATAAATCCTCTGGGCTTCACGAGCAACACCTCGTGCTATACCATACGCCATTATCATATCCACATACTCTTCGTTAGCGTAGTTAGCCATAGTATTTAGCGAAAATAATTACAATCAATCACAAATGTAGAATCCCGCCACAACTGCACCGTAACAAAAGTAATTCGCCATTAGAAAAAAAAAACCAGCCGATGGTAAGAAGGTTTCAGCCTGTCATTCAGCCAGCCAGTGTTCCAATGAGGTTCCGTTGCGTTACAAATAAAATTGCTGTACTCGCAAATTCATAATAATTTCTGCCCTATTGACGGAATATTCCCGTAATTTGACTCAGATTTATTTGTTATCAGTGTGTAGCATATCGTTAGAAAGGTCATAAACTAGAGAACTTTTAAAAAAAAAATGAAGTCCTCTATTGTTTTTAGTTTTATCATAATTGAATTTCGAAGTTGGATCTTTTTCACACAATCAGTATTTTTGTGGAATAAAATACCTCGTACGTCCCTTTGAGACCATCAATTAGAATAAAAACCGTTATAATTTGAACAAGTGTGTATTGCCAAGTATTAAATACAAAACAAAACAATTGTACATACATTAACAAAAAAGTTACGAACGTTTAAATGTGAAATTTCGGGAAATTTGAGAAACAACATTTAAAAAATCATATCTCCAAAACCGTGACCTTTAGGACCCAAGGTCCAAGGGTGAAAAGATAGCAAATAACCCCAACTATATCCCAAAAAATTTTGTCGGTCCATGTGCCGAACACCCTGTATGTCTAGTGTCTATTTATATTATTGTATATATATATGTATGTATGTGTAAGTTTATGTATATCTATTTATGTATGTGTATATTTACCCATTTGCGTACTTGTTTTCTGTTAGTATCTAGTTATGTGCTCCCTTCGCCTTTCGCTGCACCTACTCCGTATTAAATTAAAGTTTTCATCAATTTCGCTGCCCAAAGGTTGTCTGGAAGAGATCGCTCTTTAGCGATAAGACCGCCTGTTGTCTACCGTTATTTATAAATTGTATTTATCTTGTTTCCTTTTGTAAACTTTTTTTGGTGTGCAATAAAGTATTGTTGTATTGTATTGTTGTAGAAGCCCGACGCCGAAGGCGAAGAACTATTAGAAGCCCGACGCCGAAGGCGAAGGTCTTTTAATGTTCTGAGTTTGTAATCCCCTTACTACCCGCCATACACACAATATATTTCACCACACTTGGGAGTATATAACAAATAAAATAAGTAAAAAATAAACATTAAACGATAACGATTGACAGCTAACTTTTTTCTGTACATATTTTTTTAATTTACTATAAACACTGGCAAAACGGCCATCAGCTTAAAACAGAAAACAAATGTAAACAGAATTTTACCATCTATCATTAAACAAATAACAATATTATGCAGCAATAATTAACACCTTAATATTATAAAACTTAAATCGAACAGTAATTTTGTTACAAAACTAAATAGTATCTAACGAATAATATTTAACTTTTTTCTTTTTTTTGTGTCGTCTACCACAGCAGGTAATGGTAAGAACTGCGTTTAGTTTAGAAACTTGACAGGCTATGGCAGATTGTAATGATAATTGAAAATTAAATTTAATAAAACAATTGCAAAATACACTTAAATAATTGTGAAACATAAATATTAATGCATTAACATATAATATAACATATTAATTCAATACACACATATGGTAGGCAAGTTTTATTGATACAACAAAAAAACCTTGGCTGGGTTGAAACCTCCTTAGTCTGAAGTAGTCTGCGAGTGCGTACTATATTTTTAAAACTAAAACCATAACTCCCGCGGGAACTATATAGGCATTTGTCCTTCAGTACACCTGCATGTAATACCATCTTTTACGAGCAAATGTGATGAAAACTCTTTAATGTTCTATAATAGTTCATTCGTACATCGTAAATAGCGCCTTTCATGGTCCTATAGGCTGAGTACATTCGGTCAATACTTGAAATCTTTAGACATTGTTATGTACTTACTGGGTTATGTACATACATACGTATAAACAGTATTAGAGCCGTTGGTACATAGGTGTTTATTTAATACTAGCGACCCGCCCCAGCTTCGCACGGGTGCAATGCTGACAGCAACTCTACTACTATATTAACGTTTTTAGGTTATAATAAGGGTTCATAATCGAGTTCTGTCATGAGGCAGAAAATACTATATATATGAATATATAGTATTTTTAGGGGTCCTTAGTCAACTAGGAACCCTTATAGTTTCGCCATGTCCATCTGTCCGTCTGTCCGTCTGTCCGTCCGCGGCTTAGCTCCGTGATCATAAATACTAGAAAGCTGAAATTTGGTATGAGTATGTGAATGTATCACGCCGACGAAACGGTAAAATAAAAACTAAAAAAAAAAAAAAAATTCGGTTACCTTTCGAACACCTAAAGTGGAGGTGAATATTTTTTTTCGTTTCAAAACTAGTGTGTGGGGTGTCGTTGTATAGGTATTTTAAAAATAATAGGGGTCTTCAAACATTATTTTTTGATAAAGTCATCAGTTTTGTAAATATTCGCTCCGAAAATAAAAAAAAATAGGGAAAAATCATGGAAATGAGGCCTTGTAAATATTTTCAATGAAAACTATCATCATCATCCTCCTAGCCTTTGTCCCATTTTTTGAGAATGAATTCTCAATCGGGGTCGGCTACCTAAATCCCAAGATGTGGCGTAAGCACTAGTTTTTACGCAAGCGACTGCCATCAGACCTTCCAACCCAGAGGGGAAACTAGGCCTTATTGGGCTTAGGTGGTTTCCTCACGATGTTTTCCTTCACCGAAAAGCGAGTGGTAAATATCAAATGACATTCCGTACATAAGTTCCGAAAAACTCATTGGTACGGGCCGGGTTCGAACCCGCGACCTCCGGATTGAAAGTCGCATGCCCTAACCACTAGGCTACCACCGCTTTCAATGAAAACTATATTAAACAAAATCGGTCCAGCCGTTTTTGAGTTAGCGTAAAATTTCATTTTTCTTAAAAGGACGTAAGTTGACTTCCAGAAGGTAATAAGTAATTACAGTTACTTTGGCGTTTACGACCTTTTTATAGAGCTTAAAATCTTTCTCGTAACTTAAGTCTATTGTGAAGAATTAGCAACTACGGAACCCTACACTGAGCGTGGCCCGACATGCTCTTGTTTAGATATAGAGTGTTTCAAGTAGTTATGTATTGATAATGAACTTACATAATATATTATTATATAGGTAGGTATAAGGCATTGAATATCATTGCGAAAAATATATGGCTGATGTTTACCTAGTATCTTTTCAGTTACCAATGACACAGCTGGATCACAAAAAACTATTTCTTTTGCAAAGGATAATAATAAATTTTGAATGTTTTTGCTTCATTAGTAGAACCACGACGAATTATAAAAAACATTTAATTTTTTTTTGGCAGCACCTTACTAAATTGGTGAACCGATGAAATTTTTCGGCTATCTTAACATAATTGTAAAGTTGGGAAATAGGACTTCATAAATAAGTAAATTAGGTGTTATCGTTAAAATCAAAAGTCAATTATAATTTTCCAATCAATGGCTGTATTTCCGTCTTGTGTTTTTTTTCTTCACAATTTGTTTATTTTTCGGATTGTCGATTTTCTTACTCTAGCCCCAAATAAAACAATACTTTATTTAGCGTAAATCTATAGGATTATATTTTGGCGTAATTACTATAACCCCAGATAACTCGTAAAATCAAGATACTTAATTAAACATTCAATATTCTATTATTTAAGTACATCATTTCTATTGTGATTTTTGAATAGAGTAACAATGATTTACGCAACTTGGTCATAAACGTACCTACGTGATGAATGCGTAAATGAAATGTAAATTTGCATAATATATCTGAATGTGTATTATTATTTGATGAATAAATCCGACCCAGTAGTGCACCTCTCATTTTACCCACCACACACCACATTTTCTTACATTAAACCATTAAAGTTTACAAACATCAAAGCTTACAGGAACAAATTGTAATGAGTTACAGTTACACGGTGGAAGAGATCGGAAAACGAACTTAGTGCCTCTGGATTGCGGTCCGCGCTAATTCCTTAGTAACCTGTCGAACCGGCAATCCAGGTTCAATTCCCGGTCTCTTCCACACGTCACAACACTCATTTCAATTTTTCTTTAAGTTTTGATCTTTGTATCAGTGGTTTAATCATTGTCCATCCATTTATTTAGTACTATTCGTGTAAGAAAGGTGCTGCTGAGTCACGCGACAAACGAAGTCGCAACAAGCTCTCTCAGCGATTGTCGTGTGACTCAGCGCCACCTTGCTCGCACGATATTGAAAGAAAAGTGACAGGTAGTATTTATCACGCGATATAGAGACGCGTGTCAAAGTTATGTTAGACGTGCTGCTCTAAAATCTTCTTTTTCTTCTTAGTCGTACACTTGTCAGAGTGGTCGTGGTTATGGATTGTCCTCTTCAACATCAATGACGGCTTTTGCGATTTTTCTCCATCTCTCTCTGTTTGTGGCACTCCGTGCACACTCCGTAAGGGAAAGTTTCGTCGTGGACTTTATGAGATCCGTCCACCTAGTAGGAGATCGACCGCGAGAACGTTGACCTTCCACTCTCCCCTGCACTACCAAACGCTCCATCGACTTTTCGCTGCGAATGATATGTCCAAACATATTCGCACTTGCACAATCGACGAAAGTCTTTGTTTGACTTTAAGCTCTTTCAATATAGAGAGATTAGTCCGGCGGGCAGTCCATTTTATCCTCAGCAACCGTCTCCAGCACCACATTTCGAGTGCATCAATCCTTTTGCGGTCTCTTTGATGGATCGTCCATGTTTCGGCTCCGTACAAGAACATTGGAAATACCAAGCACCTCATGAGTCGAACCTTTGTGTTCTTGGTTATACGCCGATCTTTCTAAATTTTTGTGAGCTTCTCCATAGCTGATCGTGTTACGGCACATCGTCTTTTAATTTCATCATCACAGTTTCCAGTGTTTGTGATAGTGGATCCTAGGTAAATGTAGCTCTGCTTGCTCTAAAATGACTGCCCTAAAAGTAGAGATACCGTCAAAAGTGCCGGATTGAGCCCCTCCTTGATTATTAGACGATGTGTAAGGTGAGCTGGAGGAGCGATTATACATATTTCAGACCTCTTCTACAATCCGACCAAAAAGAGTATAAATTAAAAAGTGGCAATACTGTAGTGCCGTCCCTTTCTAATCAATCTACGAAAACGGGGACACTACAATATTACCACTTTTTAATTTCTACTATTTTTGGTCGGACTGTAACTAAAGTAGTGTCATGGATATGAGATGATAATAATAGATCTAGTGATGTAGATAACGACTAAAGCCCCAGTCCGTCAGGTCAAGCCACAGTGGCACTGGCCATGTAGCTGGTGCCCATCTGGCAGGCGTTGGCTCCTCGCAACAGCCGAAAGTAGCCATCTTCACCCCAATCCTTGCCCCACGAGTTTTTGATGAGCCAATACATATCTCCACCGTCTAAAAGAAAATAAGGTAATGATTTTTATGCGGAAAATTGAACTGAAACAAATTTAGTCTTAATGCAATAAAACAACACCCTAAACTGGTCACTAGTGTACTGAATTGATACATTACAGGAAATACCACTACTGTTCGTTTTTCTATACAAACCGAGGTTTCGTTCCCGTCTATCTGTTTCCTCCACCAAAATTGGTAAATATTTACGAAATTTTAAGAACTGAATAGGAAGGAAATGTTCCGTGTTGTTGGACCGATTCGATTTTTGGGGTTTACGAGCTACCTACATCAGTTTGTTTTGGAATATTGAAGAAATGTCTTATTCCTAGTAAGTCTCATAGAGTTTCTGAACAAAAAAGCGTTATGAATAAATGTGGAGGGAAATAGTAAAAGAGAGAGGATAAAAAGGATGGATTGTGTGAAAGATGATATGGAAAAAAAGGAATTAATTGACAAAATGACGAATGATAGGGAAGAATAAAAGGAAAAAGCTGCGCTGACTCTAATTAAATGGGATAAGGGCAAGAGAATGATGAAGATGAAACATATAATTCAGGATATAAACAACGCCGATTGTACAAACCCTCTCCATATCCCACTAAGAGCGCGAAGTGATTTATATCTTTATCTTTACATTGATCGGGCTGCAAGACGCCTTTATCATACGAGTCTAAATCATCAGCTGCTAAGCCTGAAACAAATTAATAATACTCATAGTCATATCAAGCATCATGTTGATTCATCAACCCTCAACAAAATGTATATTTTGTTTATTATTAAATTGTAAGTATTTACTAGTCAAAAAATCTGATAGATAGCTACAGTTGACATTTTCACAGATGGTGTATTTTTATTGCTGCTATAACAACAAATACTAAACATCGAAACAAAATAATTTTTTAAGGTCCCGCCATACAACAAACGTGTTCCGTTGCCTTAACATTGCACCTCATTTGTATCCGGCGCCATACATATCAGGTGCAAACTTAACTTGGGATAAGTATTTGTACGGAACCCCCGGTGCGCGTGTCAGACTCGCACTAAGCCTTTATTTTTTTTCAATAATCGAGTTATATTATATGAACAATTAACACGTACCTACTGCCAGCGGCAGCGGTCCAATATCTACCAATTTCTGCATTAACGTATATTCGTTGGGAATATCAATTACTTGCCCGCCAAGTACACGGACCACCACTTTACTTGCTACTTCACGGCAACCTCTGCTAGTATAGGGGTGATACGGATAGTCTTCTTCTTTCATTACTCCGGCCCTTTGAGCAAACTCTCTGGAATTATAAACGAGAACTTGTCTTTGAAATATTTTCCAAGTTATTTTAAAAACCATTTTTAAAATTCACATTTTGTAATTAAATACAATAGCTGAACTGAAAAGAGGTAAAAAGGGGAGGTGTTATATAATATGGTGAACGAAGACAGGTGTATTCTCAAAGCAATAGAAAACTGAAGAGGAAATATGATTGGACTACTGATGCGACACGACGAATATCTAAAAAATATAATAGAAGAAAATATTGAGGGGGAGAGGAAGGCGAATAAAAAGGTGAACGTCGTGTCGTACCAGACTGTCAGAAAGGAGAAGGCTAAAGAACGAGATGCATGGAAATTGCTCCACCGAGAAAAATCTAGCTCTTAAATTTATGATGATCATGAGATGCAAAGCTCTTGAAGAAAAATTCAGTTTATTGCCTGACGAGTTGCAGTGTGACTCTGGGATAGTGGCGCTATAAACAGCTTCTTTAAGGCAATAATACATAACGTGCCACCATTGACATTTTATAGTATTAACGCATGTACTTACTACATACGTTAATACGAGTATAAGATGGCGGTATGTCAACAATCAATTTCAAAACTTTGTTCATCGAAATGTTTCTCAATTTTTAGTTATTTTTCTAAATTAATCGAATTGGGTTTTTTGCTTCTTACATCGCTGTGGATATTTTAGGCCTTATTGTGGGATGTGGGATGTAGGATAACAAGTTCAGTTCCAAATAAAACTTACCCGGCAAAATAAGTCAACTATTAAGTCGATACATACCGGGTGTAGACAGTAACAAGAGCATATTATAATAACAGAGATAAATAGATGTATTTTTAAAGTTTCTGGAAAAAAAAAACATTATTGCTCCAATTATATACCACACCCGGTATAACACTTACTCCATTGCTTGATGAACGATTCCCCCGTCACACGTCCCGTGCTTCAGACAGCTCAGGCCCTGCTGTTCAGACAAAGCGTAGACGAAACTGGTGTTATGTTTGATTGCGTGTTGCCCTTCAATATTACCTTTAAACAATTTATTATATTCTTTTTTATATAATATTTCAAGTATTTTTTAATGCTAGTGTTAGGTTATATTAAAAAAACACTTCATATTGAATAAAAAAGGCGCTTCTTCTCAACTTCGTTCGCATGGAACCCTATATAATCCTCGTTTCTGCTTTTTTCGTAGTTGGGTAAAAAGTATTTTATAACTGCAAGATACAGAATACTTCGCTTTGCTCGTCGTTGTAACTGACGGAGACTCTAGGATTATTTAATTTCTTCGGTAGTTATTTGTTAAACAAACTTTCAACTTAATTTGACCCTTTAGGGAATGAATTTTGCAATATACCGACTAGGAGTAACAAGTGATGTATCACTTGTTATTCCTTGTGAGTCGGTCAGGACTTTTTGTTTATATGTATTGTATAGATAAAGAAAACTAATATGGAAGTTTAACATACCAACAGCGCTGAACAGGAAGGAACTGAGACACTCAATTTGATCCTTTACGTGAGACACTTTCCCTTTATCCCTCCAATCAAAGTGCGATGGCACAGTTACCAAACTGTCAGGAATTGAAACCTTGGCCCTCGTTTCATTTAAAGGTTTGCGGTATCGTGGGATTAAACCACGATATAGCTGGCGCTCTTCGGGTTTTAGATCAGCAAAACGGTTTATTGCAAAGACAGTTCGAGGATATTTTATGTTTCGGCGGTTGATATCTTTCAAGCTTTCTCTGAAGATCTCAAGTCTTTCAGAATATTCTTTGCTGCTGTATGATCTTTTATATTGTTTGACGAAGTCGTCGAACAAAATATCGATTTTTTCCAGATCGTAGAATGGTTTATCGTAGACAGATGTGACGCACATAGACGTGGGTATGCTGCCAATAAGGCAGAACGATACTAAGACACTCAGTTTAGTCATGGTATTTAATGGTTAATAGTAGAAACACACTTAGGTACTGTATCAATAACAAACTATTCATGTGTGTCTTTTTTCTTCAAATAAATGTATTTAGCTATAATTCCTACCTTATTTACTATCGTGTTCGTATTATATGGGCATATATAGGATTTATGTGCCAGTTTGAAATTCCAACTTCAAATATTGCAAGGTTACCTACTTATGTTGAGTATCAGCTAGCTCATTGTTATTTTAATTATTTACCATCAGCTCAATCTATTGGTCCCTTTTAAAACGAAATAATAATAGGTATTAGGAAACGATAGCCAAGGATATTCCCAAATATTTACTAAGTTTAATATATAGGTGTAAGGTGTAGTATTAGTTGCACATACAACTATACTTGATAGCAATAATGCCCAGATTTGCTTGTTCTAAACTCTTTTGCCGTCAATATAATCAGTCCTGTCGATACCGATATCGTGGCTAAAAGAAATTATGAGGAGTTATTTTAGGATGACAAAAATAAGAATCACAACTCCATATCAATCGTTTACGCTATTGCCAGCGAGTACGGACACTGTAAACTTGTACCATCAAAAACATAACATGTAAAAAATTCCAAGTCTCGCAACCTTCTACCGCAAAAAGTTGTGAGATACAATATAAAACCAAGTCGGTTAATTTGTTCAGTACCTATCAAAGTGACCCCCCGCCTATATGACAACTTTGACTTACATTTTCACCAGATAACATAACTAAAAACATATTACCTGACCGTTGTAGTGCCCGCATTAATATTACACATATTTATCTTTATAATAAAATGTAATGACTTGGCCATCGCACACGGTAATATTATACTCTACCTACATTATAATGAAAATAAAATCTACCAAATTTTATTAACTAGATTTGAATGTCACGCTTAATTTGTATGCGTAAATTCCTACTTATTGTTTCATCTTGGCCGTCTTAACCAAGATAAAAGATGGACCTAGCCCCACGGGCAAAAGAGGACGGCAGAAGAAAATATGGGCAGATGCAGATGAGATAGTAAAAACAGCTGAAAAGAACTGGATGAGCACCGCTCAATACCGAATGAAATGACCTTACTATCTAATTTGTAAACTATTCAAGATTTACTCGTATGCTTATACATATGTTGTCGTGCGATGGCCAAGTCATTACATTTTATTATAAAGATAAATATGTGTAATATTAATGCGGGCACTACAACGGTCAGGTAATATGTTTTTAGTTATGTTATCTGGTGAAAATGTAAGTCAAAGTTGTCATATAGGCGGGGGGTCACTTTGATAGGTACTGAACAAATTAACCGACTTGGTTTTATATTGTATCTCACAACTTTTTGCGGTAGAAGGTTGCGAGACTTGGAATTTTTTACATGTTATGTTTTTGATGGGATCTCATTTCTTTTTGGAAGTGATCCTAGTTTTTTTTTTTGAGGTAATACTTCTTGTGCATCTGCAACTGTCTTCCTTAATGCCCTCTCTCTGTCTCTGTGGGCTTTTCTCGGAGGCTTTGATAAGGCGTTTTGACAAGTCTGGACGGTAAATACTTCTAAGTCTATTATATTCTATAATTAATTGCGGAGTCTTGCGCCTTAACACTACCGAAGTCAACGTTAATAAGATGTAAACCGCCCAAACTTGTCACTCTAGAAAGTGCCACGTACGCTTGACCGCATGTGAAAACTGCTGAACCAATGTCCATCAGTGCATTGTTTAGACTTAGGCCCTGGCTTTTATGTATAGTAATAGCATATGCTATACATATAGGAAATTGTTCACGATGAACGTAAGCTCTATTAATAATTTCAAATTTAGTTTTTACTGGATCTAGTTCGTTTTATATGTATTTTTTTTATTATTTTTGTATTCTCAGGATTAAAAATAGAACACCTACCTATAGAGAATATATATCTAAACAAGCTTCCGTCCAAACGGTACCTTTAAATAAAGGTGAGCTCACGAGACTCGCGTAAAGTTCATGATCAGTTCTTCACCCTTTACCCCTCACTCCTTTAGCTCTTTTCATCCTTTTACCCCATTTACTATTTTCACCCTTTTCAACCCTTTCACCCCTTTCACTATTTGCCCCCTTTTCATCCCTTTCACCCCTTTCACTATTTTCATCCCTTTAACCCCGTTCACTGTTTTCACCCCTTTCATCCATTTCACCCCTTTCACCCCTTTTCACCCCTTCACGCCCCTTTCACCCACTCACCCCTTTCAATGTTTTCACCCCTTTTCATCACCATTTTCACCCCTTTTCATCCCTTTATCAATTTTCATCCCTTTCACCCTTTTCATCCATTTCACCCCTCCTCCATTTCACCCTTTTCATCCCTTCACCCCTTTTCATCCCTTTCACCCTTTTCACCCCTTTTCATCCCTTTCTCAATTTTCATCCCTTTCACCCTTTTCATCCCTTTCACCCTTTTAACCCCGTTCACTGTTTTCACCCCTTTCATCTATTTCACCCCTTTCACCCATTTCACCCCTTTTCATCCCTTCACCTTTTCATCCATTTCACCTCTTTAAATGTTTTCACCTCTGTTCATCTTTTTCACCCTTTTCACCCCTTTTCATCCCTTTCACCCTTTTCATCCCCTTCACTGTTTTGATCCCTTTCACCCTTTCAACAACTTCATCCCTTTCACCCTTTTCATCCCTTTCACCCCTCACGGTTTTCACCCCTCACGGTTTTCACCCCTTTCAACAACTTCATCCCTTTCACCCTTTTTTCGCTTTCACCCTTTTCACCCCTTTCACTGTTTTCACCCCCTTTCATCCCTTCACCCATTTTCATCCCTTTAACCATTTTCATCCCTTTCATCCATTTCACCCGTTTCATCCCTTTCACCCTTTTCACCCCTTTCACTGTTTTCATCCCTTTCAACAACCATCCCTTTCGCCCTTTTCATCCCTTTCACTGTTTTCATCCCTTTCACCCTTTTCATCCCCTTCACTATTTTCATCCCTTTCACCCTTTTTATCGCTTTCACCCCTTTCACTGTTTCACCGTTTTCATCCCTTTCACCCCTTCCCTCTTCACTTCCCTTTTCCCTCATTAATTAATAAGTATTCTATAAAAAAAAATAAATAAAAATAAAAATCGTTTATTTCAGAAATTTGATTCCATATATTGTTAGTAAATTAACTTATAAACTATGTTAGATACATTATTAGTACTTTAAAACATAAACACACACAGACAAGACTTACACAATGAAATTAAATAGAATAACAGAGAGACCCGATGGCTACCCCCTCCTCCTCTGCCGCCTCATTGATCCCTTCTCCTCACATGCAGATCTATGAAGCGACCGAGTACGGGCGCGTCCAGTCTGTCCGCTATCATTTGCAGAATACTGTTGCTGCTCCCCCGCAAACGCCGTATCACGGACGCCGACTTTTTACGCATTATAGCAAAAAAGTCGTCGACGGCCGCGTCTGCGAACATTCCCGACGCACTGCAATAGCGAGGGAGCTGCAACAGTGCCCTGAATGCATTATTATATTGCACTCTTAGTGCATTGTACGCTCGTTGCGTAAAACTGACCCATAGACCACTCGTGTAGAAACTTTGGCAGTATGCTTTAAAGAGCGTTAGTTTTACCGGCACTGTACAGCGAGCGAATCTATGTCTCAGCATATTGCCTCGAACGGACAATGACCTCCGCTCTCTCTCTAAGTCCTTATCATCTTTAAGGTCGTCGGTTAGCACGTGACCCAAATATTTAAAATGTGACACTTGCTTTATAGGCACATTGTTTAAAAGAAGTGGTGGAACGTAGTTTGGTAATTTATTTTTACCTTTGAATATCATGAACTCACTCTTTTTCACATTGTACCTTAAGCCATGGGTCACAGCATACATTTCACACACTTTTACTAGTTTTTGTAGCCCATAGAATGACGGACTGAGCAGCACCATATCATCCGCATAACTTATATTATTTACGCTGACATTGTCCAAGCGGCATCCGACATGTATGCTACTCAGTTCGCCAATCAGCTGATCAACGTACAAATTGAAAAGTCTTGGCGATGTTAACCCTCCCTGTCTTACACCACAGCTGAGTGAGTACTCGTCAGAATAAGCATTGGCCCATCTTACTCTATTTCTTTGGTTATTATACCAATATGAAAATATATTGACTACCTCGGGGGCTACGCCTGTCTTCCTTAACTTGTTCCAAAGCGCACTATAAGAAACTAGGTCAAATGCCTTGGACAAGTCTAGAAAACAGGCATATACCGGCGTTTCTCTCTTGACATAGTAATCAACAGTATGCTTAAGCGTTAAGATAGCACTTTCAGTACCTAGACCTTCCTGAAAACCGAACTGTGCATCACACAATTGTATATGTTGATTAAGATGTACGTCCAGTATTTTATCTAATACTTTGGCAACAATTGTAGCAAGTGAGATGGGTCGGTAGTTCGCTTTATCAGAAATGTCACCTGTCGAGTTCTTTATCAGCGGCGTCACAACTGTATTCATTAAGTCACACGGTAAGTATGAATGGCGCAAACAAAAGGTATAAAGCATAGATAAGACCCTACTTAGATGCGGACCAGCATGCTGGAGATGTTCTATGCTCAGCCCATCATGTCCCGGAGACTTACCCCTTTTCATACCCTTAATGGCCTGTGAAACCATTTTGCTTGTTATGCTATAGACAGGAACCGCAGCACTGTCCAAAGTGTCCGAAGTATTCGAAGTATCCGATACCACACAAGAATTTAATGGCGAATCTACCTTAAAACATTGCCCAAACATATTGGCAATACTTACGGGATCACACTTATTATCGACACTAACTGGCAGAGATACCTTTCCATTTAACTTTTTAGTGCTTTTCCAAAACTTGTCGAAATGTTTAGACGCATGCTGCGAGGCAAGAATATCCATAGCGATTTGCTCTTGGTTCTTTTGACAAAACCGAAGTCTAGACTTGAATATCTTCCTACTGAGACACATAGCCTCATAAACAGGCCCACACTTAGGTCTGTTATGCAGGACATAAGTCGAGAAATCCAACCTAGCCTGCTTATGCGCATCTGCCACATGCCTATTCCAACCCCGCAAGCACCTATTTCTGTTGACCATTTTAACAGGCTTTTTTGTACGGCAGTCAATTGAGGCCTGGCGCAAAGTATCTATAATGGTTTTGTAGTAATTGTCTATCACATTTTTATGTGAACAATCCTTGCAAAATGTATCGGCACACAATTTAAACTCTGTAGGAAAATCTATTAATTTAAGTTTAAGATTACATATACTATTATATTTTTCTATTATTCTATGCCTGAAAGTATATAATGGGTGAATCAACTTTTTTGTGTTGTTTACTCTGTCCCCGTTGTCCAAATCTTCATACTGTTTCATAGAAAAATGCTTAGGTTGTGCGAGGGACAAATTTTGCGTAACCATAGCAACAAGGTGCACTTAAAAGTTGATTCACCCATATCTAATTTATGTGAACCGCAAAATTAGCTTTGTAATCGTGTATACTTTGTATGGGGTTCATAAGGAAATACAAATTTATCTATGCCGTTCGCATTACTTGAAAACTACACGGAAATTTTGTAATGTTTAGGTTTTTTAATGATTTGTACACCAAACCGTAATAGAGCACGAAATTTCAAGCTTGTGTGTCTGCTAGAAGTAACTTAGAATTCGTATGATCAGTGAGTCAGTGAGTGAATCAGTGAGTGACAAAATTAAGGAACTTTGACTGGCAATAATTTCTAAACTACTGGTTCAAATTGAATGCAATTTGGAATATGCCTAGGTTATATCATGCTCTCCTGGTCATTAAAAATTCAGGCTTCTAGCTTTGTCCGTAATGAAAAACTGGGAGTTTGAAAATGGTCTGAATGGCTTCGAGAAAAGGATGTTACGGCGTGCCGGCAAGCGCGTTTGCTCGACTTGGCGGGGGCACTGCCGTGCCCCCAGATTAGAACGCGAAGCGGGTCCCATTTCTTTTGTATATTTTTCTATTGTCCGACACTTATTAGGCCTAACACCCCCTTGCTTCTTATAATTTGTTTTCGCTGACTATGCCAAATCATAATTTATCCGAATTTTAAATTTAAAAACTTAATTTTTTCAGCGAGAAAAGTAGGTTAGCTTAGATGAGAACTGTGATCCCGAACGATAATAGGTAGCTGCCAGAAAAGCGGGGTGATCATTTCATCAATGAAAAAGAAAATACCTATACGCATATTTTTTAAACAATTGATACAAAGATCAAAGAAAAATTTAAATGCGTAACCTGGTGGGCTTTGGGTTGGCGGAGTTCGATTCCGAGTCTCATCGACCAGGTTACGCATTTAAATTTTTCTTCGAGGTTTAACCTTTATATATCAATGGTCTAATATAAAATTGTGGTGTGTATCCACATAAAAAAATGAGACATTACATGTTTCATAGTACATAATATTTTTTATTTAATTTTCAAATTTTTGTATACAGTCATGATGTTTGTCAAGTAAGCACTTGTACATTTGGTTAAGCGGGACGGCACTATACGACCGACCGCAAGCTGAGTTTCGACCATGGAAGTAGCCCTTCAGATCCCTATCCGTCTATAGTGATGTTTCATGTGCAGTGTGTGTGGGTGACGTTTGAGGTCCAAGTTCACCAGGTCAAGCCACAGTGGCGCTGGCCGTGTAGCCGGTGCCCATGTGGCACGTGTTATATCCTCTCAATAGACGCAAGTATCCTTTTTCGCCCCATTTCTCCCCCCAAGAGTTCTTGATTGTCCAGTACCTTGTCCCACTCTCTGAAACAAATTGTGTATTTAGCTTTAATCACATAGTATGCCTTAATATTTTCTAACCATTCATATGTGTCATGTTAAAAAATTAAACTAACTACACAAACACTATAAAT
Organism: Apotomis capreana; assembly: GCA_947623375.1. NCBI lineage: Eukaryota > Metazoa > Arthropoda > Insecta > Lepidoptera > Tortricidae > Apotomis > Apotomis capreana. Next base: position 24,048,470 of record OX392505.1, read on the forward strand.
AGGCGATATTTGTGGGAAAAATACTTAATTTCAAAATGTCTTACCCAAATAAAACAAGTTTTAGAGCTTTTTAGATGGCCTACAGATTTCAAATGACATTGAGCTCACAATGGGTACACCTATAGGGCATTCACAAATTATTAAAGGGCCAAAATTAACGTAGCGATATAGTGTCATAAATCATTCAGCCGGCCGTCTCGTTCGCACTCGTTACTTCTTTTGTAGGGCGAGAGAGATGTCAGGCCTAACGTTGACTCCATCGGCATGTAGGTACATTTTATCCCGACAAAATATACATCTCGTCTCGTACAAACCTTCTCCGTATCCCACTAAGAGCACGCCATGGCTTATATCCTTATTACATTCGTCGGTCTGATTATAAATGCCCCCTGAGTAAAGGTGCAACGAGAAAGTTGTTGCCATGCCTGAAAAATAATGTCTCGGTAAGGCTCAGGGCGGGATCCAGCTATGGTCTATAGAGTAAACCATGTTCCATTGCTGAAGAGAGTAAAATGAAGTCGTTCAATACCTATTTCCCAAAAGTGTAGCAATTGTTTCCACAAATTCATAAGCCGAGAATGAAAACAAGTTTTCTGAAAAAATATTTTTCCTCCCAAACTGTGTCTTTCGTGAATTGCTTAAAATTGCCAATTTTTTAAGGATTTATTTCATTTATTACGTCTACAAAACTTAACATGAACATAATAACTCTTAAAAAGAAGATAAATTAAAAACAAAATATAAAACAAAATGTTTTCCCTCCCTAACCACTCTATTGCTTCGAATTTTGAGTTGGACTCTATTTATATAATAAAATAAGAGCGGTGAAAGGTAGCCGTAGTTACCAAAAGCAATCTAGTGGCACTGAGTCACACGGCGGACACAGCCTAGAAAAAACATTGAATCTCGAATGAAGGCTTCATTTGACCCACTGCAATAACTAGTTGGTACTTTAGTTACACATACCTAAATATCACATAATAAGATAGGTAATTATCACAACCACATAACGGTAGTGTAGGGTAGGGTAGGAGAGAAGAAAAATTAATACCGATTTCCAGAGACTCCACCTTTTTGAAATAGGTTGAAACATTTAGCATTTGCATATTTTTTTTATTATTCTGACACTAAGTGAGCAAACATACGTACCCACTGACAGCGGCCCAAGTTCTACCAGTTTCTGCATCAACGTATCTTCGTCCGGAATGTCAATTTGCCGTCCACCTGTCACATGAACAACCACGTTCTTGGCGTCTTCATGGCAAGTATCTTTTTTACTTATATAAGGATAGTCTTTTTCTAATATTGATCCGATAGATCTAATAGCAAATTCTCTGCAAAAAAAAAAACTGGTGTCCGTTTAATGAAAGATAACCTTACCTTGCAGGTAACTTGTCTCGACTTTAAAAATGATCGTAAGTTTAGGTTATGTCGTTTATTCATTTATTATTCAGTTCACATTTCAAAGAACTTTTATTGACATTTGCCCGCGCAATCTACAATCGAAATGCAGATATAGAACCCACGATTAAATCTCAAATTAAACTACTTCACTTTGAATATGTTAATGTAGTAGATTGTAAAGCGTAGGTTCTTCCACTTTAGCATACACCATACTTAGTAAATATACGTACTGCATCACTTCATGTATGAGCCCTCCGCCACACGTACCACAATCCAGGCAGTCCAGGGCCTGCTGCTCCGAGAGGGCTAAGCATTCCTTGTGCTTAATAGCGTATTGCCCTTCAATATTACCTGTAAACAAATAAATGAGAACTGTTCTTTGCCTAAATAATTATAAAATAAATGCGAGAATTATAAACAAAATCAGATAATGACTTTTCAAGAAAAAATATAAAGAGAGCGACAAATAAAATAGTAATTGTCTTGCAAGGCGTTGTGTGTTGCTAGCCATTTTGACTAGGGATTGATAAAAAATTGTCAGTTTTCTAACAAAAAATTAAAACAACGTCGTCATTACATACCAATAGCGCTGAAGATGAACCAACAGCTACAATGCTTTTGATCCTTAACATGAGTCACTACATTATGATCTCTCCAGTCAAATGACGCTGGCAGAACCACTGATCTATCTCGGACTGCCTTGACCCCTTTTCCTTTTGATGGCTTGAGTCCGTGATATTGCTCAAGTTCTTCAGGCTTCAAATCAGCAAAATGGTTTACTGCAAACACAGTTCCCGGAGACTCAGCGTTTAGGCGGTTGATATGAATCAAGTTTTCCTTAAAGATTTCAAGCCTTTCAAAATATTCCTTGTGGCTGTAGGATTTTTTGTATTCTTTAACAAAGTCTTGGAACAGATTGTCTGCACTTTGCCGATCGTAATATGGCTTATTGAGGGCGGGCGTCATGGTCATGACCATGTGGCCGATAAGGCAGACCACCAAGATAACCAGCTTAAACATGGTGTTCAATGTTAACGTCCCATTGAATTGATGTTGAATAATTTCTGCATGTCCTTTTTATATGACATAAATACTTAGCTAACAGTGTCCTTCCTTTGTTACTATCGCGTCGGAATCTTGTTCTTTTAAGTGTCTGTTTTAAATTCCAAATTTAATTTTAGCGTATAACATACTTAGTTTAAATAGAACAGTTTAAACAATAGTACATTACATCAGAGGCCGGGAAAATGAGGATTTCCGGCCAAGTAGGTATATACGGCCGAGCGAGCGTGCGAGCGAGGCCGGATAGTGATACGAGGCCGGGAATCCGTTTTCACGACGAGGCATGTATAGTGCTTTTCTCAAACATACAATGAAATAAAAAAATATACTTCAAAGAATAACACTTAATATTGTTTGTCCGATATTTTCCGAATTTGACCGAATTTTAAAAATCAGATTTCAGATTCTGACTCAGGAGCCCCAAAAACCCCCGGATACCGAATTTCAGCCTCCTAGGACCAATTTGAAATTTTCTCCATACAAATCGTTTTTTTTTTCGATATTTTCCGAATTTGACCGAATTTTCGGACAAGATTTCAGATTCATATTTTTGACCCCCGAGAGCCCCCGATACCGAATTTGACCGAATTTAAAAAATCCGATTTCAGATTCTGGCTCAGGAGCCCCAAAAACCCCCGGATACCGAATTTCAGCCTCCTAGGACCAATTTGAAATTTTCTCCATACAAATCGTTTTTTTCGACATTTTCCGAATTTGACCGAATTTTCGGACAAGATTTCAGATTCATATTTTTGAGCCCCGAGAGCCCCCGAATCCGAATTAGACCGAATTTTAAAAATCCGATTTCAGATTCTGACTCAGGAGCCCCAAAAACCCCCGGATACCGAATTTCAGCCTCCTAGGACCAATTTGAAATTTTCTCCATACTCGTACAACTCGTTTTTTTTTCGATATTTTCCGAATTTGACCGAATTTTCGGACAAGATTTCAGATTCATATTTTTGAGCCCCGAGAGCCCCCCGATACCGAGTTTTAGCCGCATAGCACCAATTTGAAATTTTGAAAAAAAAAGTCGCCATCTTGAATTTTTTTTTTCACAAGTGTCTAACAGCCAACCTTTAAAAACAAAACCTGCTTTTTGTCAAACCAGCCAGCTGTGTGAATGACCTTGTTGTTGAAACAATAAAAAAGTTACTTTGCAGGCCTAGGCCTGAAAAGCAGTATGAAATCCCTTTACAGTCCTCTCGAGTTGTTGCGCCCAAAAACCGATACTTCCGAGCCTATTATAAGGAACGCAAAGACAATATTTCATTGCATGTTTGAGAAAATGATATTGTATACTAACTACAAGGCCTGCTGTGGAGCAAGCCTTATAACGAACCGCTACCGCTGCTAGATAATTTGGAAGAAAGTAATTAAATGCCTTTCTGGCAAATGTATAAAACTGTCTTTTCACTTCTCTCGCTCTAAAAGTTCGACTTTATGCTGTGCGTAGGCGACATAAAGTCGCTTTTTATGCTCTAGAGCATAAAGTAAAATCGTCGTCGAAGACCAAGGCGATCGGTCCAACAGCCACACGAAAACAGTTAAAAAAAAACATAAAACTTCATACAATAAAACCCGTTCCAGACCTTCCGATCCGATCCGATTTATCGGGAGAAATCGGATAATGTGTAGTGTAAGTATAAGATCCTAACAATTGCACTACACAACATTATCCGATTTCTTCCTATAAATCGGATCGGATCGGAAGGTCTGAAACGGGTTTTAACTCTTTATTTTATTTCGTTTTGTTAGTATTCTAAGACCAAGGCAAATATACCAACAGCCAAAGTACACAATAAAACTTCTTGAAATAAACTTGTAACTTTTATGTACTATCATTTATTACTTTTTAAACTATTACTTTTTTAAACTATAAATATTTAAAGTAACTTTAAATTTTAATTAAATTTGTTTTTAAGTAGGTATACATGATATGTGTATATATGTTATTTACATGATACAGTTTCATTTCCTCGCAATCGAAGTGAAAAGTAGAGTGTGCAACTCGTCCATAAAACGCATTTTACACTCGACTTTATATTCATCCTCGCTCGCAAGCTCGCTCGGATGGATAAACGTCTCGTGTAAAATGATGCGTTTTATGCACTTGTCGTACAATCTACTATTAGACTGTTGGCCCACCTGGCATGTCATTTCACCTTTCTAAACTATGCGATGGGCAGAATTACGTCAGAAAAGGTCATTTCGGCATGTTTGGGCGTTTCGGAAGTCGGATTTTCAAATACGGTAAATTTTTGTCGCCGAACTTGTACTTATTTAAACTAAAGTAAAACTAACATGATGGGTTTTATTTAAATGCGACATGGCAAGGTCAAAATGAAGTTGAAACATTTGTTAGATCGTAGCTTACTAAATGTATTACTGGCGACAATGATGCTGCGCGACCAAACTTTTTATACGAAATAATTTAGGCTTGCTTAATTAAGTCGTGTTATTACTACTGATTAAAAACATTTTCTGATCACTTTACAATTAAATTTAACCGTTCAGGCAGGGTTCGAACCTGCATCCCCAACGGCTTTTCAAGCTACTGCGGGAGTCTTATCTATTGGACCACCGAACCTAATGCGAGAGCCATTGAATTAGGGTGGCATCGTAGCGCGTTGGCAGACGTTACTGCGTTACTAAAAATAATTTTCTGATCATACCAAATTTCAAGATATTGCAGTTTTCATGTTTTTTTTTTAAATTAGCAGGACGTCAGTGATCCAAGGAGGGAGGAGGGAGGAGGCAGGAGGGAGGAGGGAGGAGGGAGGAGGGAGGAGGGAGGAGGGGGATTATAATATATCTGATTACAAATCAGAAGAGGGATTATAATTTTTTCTATATATAAGCAAATTACGTTCTACGTTAAAAGGAACAACCATCGACTTGACTTTCGCAAGACACATTACAGCAGAAACACTTCCTTTCATTTCATATTTCTCCTATCATCGTCCTATCCTCAACAAAATCACTCAAATAGGAATTAGTTTAAGTTTAAGTTTACATGTACAATGTTTTAGTAAACAAAATATATTTCTATAGTTAAAATTTGTGCAATTCTTATTTTCATTCAATTCCTTGTTCCTATTGTGCAATTTAATAATATTCATATATTCTACCGAGAATAAGACGTCACGTAAAATCTTCCTTCGCCCGTAAAACCGACTTTACAGGCAACCATTTTATAACGAAAGTCACGAGTCATTTTTATGTAACTTGTCCAAATTCTAATTTTTAAAATGAATACACCAGATCGTACCCGTCGATAAGGACTAATTTAATCTTATTGCTCAAAAGAAAACTTATGTATGTATGTATGTAAATGTATGTAAACACTTTATTGTACATAAAAACAAGAAAAACACATTACAAAGGAATAAGCATGTACAAAGGCGAACTTATCCCTTTAAGGGATCTCTTCCAGTTAAGTACTTATCGTACAAATTTTTTTTAACAAAAAATAGAACCGACTTCAGTTAAACTAAAAGCCAAAAATAACCCGTTCAAGTAGGTATACAGATTACATTTGACTCACCCTTTGAAGTCGATCCCAAACCACTCAGTTATTATATTTATATATTATAGTTTACGTGAGGTTTGGCCCCGACTTCAAAGGGTGAGTCAAATGTAATCTGTATACTTGAACGGGTTATTTTTGGCTTTTCAGTTTTACTGAAGTCGGTTCTATTTTTTGTTAATTTTTTTTTTTTTTTTGCTTTTTTGTGATTCTATAAAATACTTATGGCGGGGTGATCAGGGAGGTCTTGAAGGCATGCATCTCGTTTGAATTATCTCCTAACTCCTAACCGTTGAAGAGTTGTTACCTTCCATCATCAGCTCAGCATTGGAAGATGATGACTACCATATGCAAATACTTAAATAGTTTTATAAAATATATGAAAAATATTATAAGTGCCTATAAAATTTCAGGTATTCCTTCGATTCCTCATGGATTTCGTCATCCGATCTTCACCAACATTTTATGGGACTAACCTTGAAATGTCTATTCATGAACCTAAAAAGAATTTTCCAAATCGACTCATAAATGACGGAGTTCTGAGGTAACACACATTAAAAAAAAATAAAAAAAAAACATACAACCAAACTGAGAACCCCCTCCTTTTTTTGAAGACGGTTAAAAAGGCGGGCTTAATGCCATGAGGTGTAGTCAACCTTAGGACAAAGCAGAAAAAATATGTGTTCTATAGAAGTGTGGGTGCCGATTGAGGCCCAAGTCACAGTTTCGCTGGCATCAGGTCAAGCCACAGTGGCGCTGGCCGTGTAGCCGGTGCCCATGTTGCACGTGTTATCTCCTCGCAACAGACGCAAGTATCCTTTTTCACCCCACTTCACTCCCCAAGAGTTTTTGATTATCCAGTACTTTTTTCCACTCTCTGAAAAGTAATTCGTTTGAATATGACTAATGCCCAAAAATTTAATTCACATAGACTCATCATAATAATACCCAAACCTTGAATTGGCGCATTCTCAAACTGACATTTATGTTTATGACTTATGATTTTGGTACGTTACTGATTATGCATTATGACTTTATTCAAAAATACATAATATCTAAATGTCTTAATCCATTTTTAAAAAATCTTGATTTTTAAATCCTCTTCAGATTTCCTTATTCTAAATGTCGCACTTCTGCCACTCTTTTGTATAACTTTGAGCCTACAATGAGTACCTTACAAAGGCTACTATATTTACAATATTTAAACCATTGAAGAGCTAAAATGAACGTATCGATAGCGTCACTCAGTCCGTTCTCTCGCTCGCACTCGTTACTTCATCTATAGAACGAGAGAGACGTCAGGCCTAATGTGTATAACTTCATCGACACGTTTATTTTGGCCGACAATAGTTAATTACAGCATGTTCTCAGTCCGATCATTATAAATTTGCAGCGTTGATAACTCTAAAATCCTTGGTTTTGCAGAGTGAAAAGATACTGTCTGATATGTATGTAAAGTATGTTTGTTCGGGTGGAATCTTAACTCGCAACTCAATTTTGAAGCAGATATCGTCAACCGATTGAGCTGAAATTTTGCATACTTACTTAACTTTGATGACAATACAATATGGTACCATGGGGCTGATCTGATGATGGAGCCGGAAGGTGGCCATAGGAACTCTATAATAGAAAAAACAATCCTACCGATTTTTGGGTTCTTTAGAATCGTCGCAGTGAGCATTTGATGGATATCCATGAGAAAAGTACAGTCGGCTATAAAAGCTTGTCTCTAAAATATTTTTTTGCCAAACTTTTATGGTTTAGGTATTTCAGAATCATGAATAAGAAATATCTATACAATACCTAACACTTCACTCTGTCATTAATTATCTAATTAAAAAAATAGCTCTTAATTGACCTTATTTGTCCACTTAAAAAAAAAGTAAGTACTTTAGAATTATCAAAACCACGTCCATGTACATCACGCTCCGCGTACTAGCCTACAGATAAAACTTCGGAGTATTGTAGTGTACCGTCTCCTCGGAGTATTGTACTGAACCCGTTCTCAATAGCGATTTCGTACAAACCTTCTCCATATCCCACTAAGAGCACGCCATGGTTGATATTGCCTATACATTCTTCAGTCTTATCAAAAATGCCTCCAGAGTAATGATGCAACGGGAGAGTTGTTACCATGCCTGAAAAACAATATCTCGTTAAGGCGTAAGGCGGGATTCTGCCATGGATAGTAAAATGGAGTCGTTCAATTCCTAATTTCCAAACCAGTATTTACAGGTGTAACTAATGTTTGCACAGATAAGTAAGCAAAAATATTTATGAACTCTTTTAAATTTACAAATTGTAAAAGAAAGGTAATGTAAATGAATTTAAACAAAATAAAATATTGACAATATACAAATATGGATGAAGACGGCAGTGGAGGAGTTAAAGGTGGGGCGAGAGGGAGGTTGATGGAAAAATATTGCTAAGTGAAGAATGCCAGCTGTAAAAGAATCATTTCACGTCTATAAAACGTGACATGGACACAATGACGCTTCTAAAGCTAAATAAACGATGTTTAATAATTTCTCTAGTAAAAATATGTTAGGATAACAGATTTCCAAACGTTTTGTCATAGATTGATGTTACATCGTTATCTAACCAAAAGAAAAAATGTGAGGTATTCCGATATATTACTACCAATGTCAGGATTGTAAAGAGTGAGATTCGGCATTCTGTTTTGACATATCAATTGATTTAAAAAAGTTCATAACGCATTAATAAATTACTGCATCCAATCTTTTAACTATATTTATCACTTTTTAACAAAAAAATCTTTTTCAACGAGAAAAACATGTATTTCCAAGAAATGACCGGGGTAGGCGGGGTACTATATAAAACTTCCCTAATATTTTGAGGAGTTCCTTCAATTCCTCGTGGATCTCGTCACCAAATCATCAACAAAATTTTCCTTACAAAAATAATTTTCAAAATCGCTTCATAAAATATGGAATTCTGAGGCAAATAGCATTAAAAATTAATATAAAAGTACAACCGAACTCAGAAACCTTATTTTTGAAGTAGTCTAAAAAAACATTCACTTGTATTTTTGTTATAAATCAGTCATTTATATTACATACGTACCCACTGCCAGCGGCCCGAGTTCTACCAGTTTCTGCATCAACGTATCTTCATCTTCAATATGAATTTGCTGTCCGCTTGTCACACTGACCACCACTTTATTTGCGTCTTCACGACATTTATCATCATCTTTACCTGTATAAGGATAGTCATTTTCTAACATTGGTCCGACGGATCGATTAGCAAATTCTCTGCAATGAAAACATAAAAGTTAAAAAATATATAAACATTTTACCGACATTTAAAACCCATACGGGTTTACTTACAGTTTACTCTTCCCATCTTAAAAATGTGATCGTTAGTTTGGGTTATGTGCAACTTTTTCATAGCAAAAATATAAGTCAATTATTCAGTTCACATTAAAAAAAAACAAACATGATAGACATTTGTCCGCCCAATCGAGCTATAGATGTAGAACACGATTAAAACTCAAAATAACAGTTTAATTTGAGGTTTTTACTGTAATAAGTTGTACCTCCACTTCAATGTACACCAATAATTATTAAGTAAATAGTATACATACTGCATCACCAAATGCGAGAACCCTCCTTCACACGAACCAAAATCCAGGCAGTCCACGACCTGCTGCTCCGACAGGGCTAAGAATTCCTTATGTTTAAGAGCGTGTTGGGCAACACGCTCTTAAATTCAATATTACCTGTAAACAATTAAATAATTTTCGAAAATTTTGAAGCTTAGGAAAAACTCCATTTACCCACTCTTCACTGCTTAAATTATCCATTCTTAATATTATAAATGCGAAAGTGTGTCTGTCTGTCTGTCTGTCTGTTGCCTCTTCACGCTTAAACCGCTGAACCGATTTAGTTGAAATTTGGTATATAGATAGTTTCAGTCCCGGGGAAGGACATAGGATACTTTTCATCCCGAATAAATGTAGTGTTCCCGTGAAATGAGCGGGTAACACCGCGGGGCACAGATAGTTTTAAAATAAATGCGAGATTATAAAAAAATGAGACAGTGAGTTTACAAAACAAAGTAAAAAGAAACATTGATAATAATTATGTACAGTGAAACTTGGTTAAGTGGGACATGAATATCCCACTTTACCGCTGATTTACCTCTGTTAGTGGGAAAAAAACAGACCGCTAATAATATTACTGTTTTTATATTTTTTTACCTCTATAATTGAGACAGCGAGCGTTTTATACCTCTTTTACTGAGACTATAATATTTTAAGTAATACTAGATAGATGGTTTCCTTTGATTTTACAGGTTTTGACCTCTGAAAATTGCGATAACGTCAACTGGGTTTTTTTTTTAAATATTTCATCACACGAAATGGTAAAAGCATTAGTGTTTAGCCCAATTTTTAAATGTTAACAAATAATAACCAAAACTATACCTGCCCAAGATTTTAATATACTTAATTGAAAAAAAGTTATATCTTAATAGCTGATCCTCCCAAAAGACAAACTAAAATGTCAGATTGAATTGACTGACACATTCCGTTACATTTGATTTTTGATTATTTAAGTAGTTTTTTTTTATTCCTGTCAAATATTACTACCTATATTTCGAAACACAATCAAATGAAATCAAAATCAAAATCATTTTATTCAAAATAGATCAATGTGGAATGCTTTTTGAAGGTCATTGCTATGCATTACAATTCAAATCATTTTACAACTAAGTCATAAATACCCTTAAATAGTAAGTCATATTACTTTATGAGATTTAACACAATAATCTAATGAAATTAATAACAGTATATTACTGCCGAGGCCGGGAAAAGTCAGTTCGTGGATGAGTATGATTTTGAAGGACGAGGCGTAGCCGAGTCCTTCAATAATACGAATCTGCGAACTGACATTCCCGCCGAGGCTTGTATAGTGCTTTTCTCCAAATATGCTTGGAAATAATCACCAATCTACATTTTAATTTAATATATCAGTACCATGAAGTTCATTTGGTACTTATTTTTTTTAGGAATAGGAATAAAATTTCGGGTCCGAATCATATGTTTGATTTAAAACAAAATATATGAATAAGAATTATATATGAAAACACAATAACAAAAAATATGCACATAGGTAATTATAAATTTTAGTTAAATTAACAACTTCTAAACACACTGTTTTTTTTTAGAAACCATACCATATTTATCATTCGGAGAAGATCATAATAAGTTCAAAGTAACTTTTATATTGATTTGGACACAATCATTTCTGTTTTATTTTTTAATTGTTTATGTTTGGTACACTTATTAATTTTCAACTCACTCATTAAATATCATCATATTATTAAAATTAAAACTTTCGTGAGAAAATCTCTAATAAATAACTAAGAATCATGAAAATAAATTAACCGCATAATAAGATTATTATTTAAATTGTTTGTCCGTTATTCGAAATTTGTCGACATTTCAAATACATTGACAGTAGCAGAGCAAAAAAATGTCCAGTGCAAGTACTAAACGCAGAGAACAATTAAAAAGTTTACTATAGTTTTTATTTTTTAAATTTAGTTGACAATTGGCTGTATTAGTCCATTGAATAAAAAGTTTTAGAGTGCGTGAGTTAGTAACGTAAGATGTTTCTTCGGAAACATGTCAAGAGTCCCTAGGTAATAAACATACTAAAACCCCGGGACACTAGGAGGAGCCCCGGAGTGGGGGGAGGGGGGGAAAGGGTCCATTTTTTCATTTTTCGCTTAAATCTCAAAAACGGTACATGTTAGAGAAAAACTTTCAAGGAAAAGTTGAAAGGCCATAAAATTATCTACAAGTTTTACCTAAATATTTTTTTCCTATATCCTACCGTTTCTGAGTTACACGCAGTAAAAAATGATTTTGGCTCAAACAATTTCCCCATACTACATACCCATGTTTATCACATCAATCGATCAAAAAATATTTCTTTCTTCCAAAAAACTCAAATGTGCAACTTGTGACCGGTACTGATAGATTGCTCTTAATTAGGTCTATAATTGGTAAAGTAAACACATTCCTCTATGGAAGCCTTTAGGAGGAATCGATTGTCAAAATATTATATTAGGGTAGTTTGAGTTACTGAACTTGATCTTTTTATTTTTTCTTCCAAAAAAACTCAAAAGTGCAACTTGTGACCGGTACAGATAGATAGCTCATAATTAGGTCTATCATTGATAAAAATACCAGATTCCACCACGGAGGCGTTTACGGGGAATTGAATTTTATTAGGGTAGTTACGATACTTGAACTTTTTATTTTTTTTCTTCCAAAAAGCTCAAAAGTGCAACTTGTGACCGGTACTGATAGATTGCTCTTAATTAGGTCTATAATTGGTAAAAAAAACACATTCCTCCATGGAAGCCTTTAGGAGGAATTGATTGTCAAAATATTATATTAGGGTAGTTACGCAACTTGACCTTTTTATTTTTTTTCTTCCAAAAAGCTCAAAAGTGCAACTTGTGACCGGTACTGATAGATTGCTCTTAATTAGGTCTATAATTGGTAAAAAAAATACATTCCTCCATGGAAGCCTTTAGGAGGAATCGATTGTCAAAATATTATATAAGTAAGGGTAGTTTTCGAATTTTTCACCTTTCATGGGATGTAGCTCGAAAACGGCTGCGAATAGAAAAAAAATATTTAGGTACAACTTGTAGATAATTTTATGGCCTTTCAACTTTTCCTTGAAAGTTTTTCTCTAACATGTACCGTTTTTGAGATTTAAGCGAAAAATGAAAAAATGGACCCTTTCCCCCCCTCCCCCCACTCCGGGGCTCCTCCTAGTGTCCCGGGGTTTTAGTATGTTTATTACCTAGGGACTCTTGACATGTTTCCGAAGAAACATCTTACGTTACTAACTCACGCACTCTAGACCCCCCTTGGAGGGACTCATTCAATGGACTATATGGTGAATTATCACTTTGAAAAAATTAAAAGTAAAAATGCAGTAACCGAACAAATTAAGATTACCCTCATTTGCATGAGACGTTATAAACGGAAGGTGTGTTTTTAGGGTTCCGTACCCAAAGGGTAAAAACGGGACCCTATTACTGAGACTTCGCTGTCCGTCCGTCCGTCCGTCCGTCCGTCCGTCCGTCCGTCCGTCTGTCACCAGGCTGTATCTCAAGAACGGTGATAGCTAGACAGCTGAAATTTTCACAGATGATGTATTTCTATTGCCGCTATAACAACAAATACTAAAAACAAAATAAAATAAATATTTAAGGGGGGCTCCCATACAACAAACTTGTTATCTAAATATATAAAAGAAGAAACTGACTGACTGACTGACTGACTGACTGACATATCAACGCACAGCCCAAACCGCTGGTTCTAGAGAGTCCAAATTTGGCACGTAGGTTCCTTATAAGGTGTAGGGGTGCACTAAGAAAGGATTTTTCAAAATTCACCCCCTAAAGGGGTGAAATGGGGGTCCAAAGTTTGTATGGGGAAACAAGATTAGTTAGACTATTTAATTCGAAACTTCACAGGAGTATTTCTAACGATAAATGAGTAAACACGTGTTTCAGGTTTTCTGAAAATTCTACCCCTAAAAGGGAGAAATGTGGTGACAAAGTCTGAAAATTAACATGGGTATTGTTTTTATGGTTTATTGGGTCGCTGATTACGAAAACCGCAACGATTTTAAAATCCGACGTGGCGGACGTGAATTACCATCTCCCCTGTTGGGGTTAAATGGGGTTGAAATGTCTAAATACTAAACCGCTGGTTCTAGAGAGTCCAAATTTGGCACGTAGGCTCCTTATGGTGTAAGGGTGCACTAAGAGAGAATTTTTCAAAATTCACCCCTTCAAGGGGAGAAATGTAGGTACAAAGTTTGTATGGGGAAACAAGATTAGGTAGACTATTTTATTCGAAACTTCACAGGAGTATTTCTAACGATAAATGAGTAAACAAGTGTTTCAGGTTTTTTGGAAATTCTACCCCTAAAAGGGAGAAATGTGGTGACAAAGTCTGAAAATCAACATGGGTATTGTTTTTATGGTTTATCGGGTCGCTGATTACGAAAACCGCAACGATTTTAAAATCCACCGTGGCGGACGTGAATTACCATCTCCCCTATTGGGGTGAAATGGGGTTGAAATGTCTAAATACTAAACCACTGGTTCTAGAGAGTCCAAATTTGGCACGTAGGTTCCTTATAAGGTGTAGGGGTGCACTAAGAAAGGATTTTTCAAAATTAACCCCTTAAAGGGGAGAAATGTGGGTACAAAGTTTGTATGGGGAAACAAGATTAGTTAGACTATTTTATTCAAAACTTCACAGGAGTATTTCTTACAATTACACGTGTTTCCGGTTTTTTGAGAATTCAACTAAAGGGGAGAAATGTGGTGACAAAGTCTGAAAATCAACATGGGTATTGTTATTATGGTTTATCGGGTCGCTGTATCCCGGAAGGAAGAGGGAAAAGGGAAGAGCGAAGAGGGAAGAGGGAAGAGGGAAGAGGGAAGAGGGAAGGGGGAAGGGGGAAGGGGGAAGAGGGAAGAGGGAAGAGGGAAGAGGGAAGAGGGAAGAGGGAAGAGGGAAGAGGGAAGAGGGAAGAGGGAAGAGGGAAGAGGGAAGAGGGAAGAGGGAAGAGGGAAGAGGGAAGAGGGAAGAGGGAAGAGGGAAGAGGGAAGAGGGAAGAGGGAAGAGGGAAGAGGGAAGAGGGAAGAGGGAAGAGGGAAGAGGGAAGAGGGAAGAGGGAAGAGGGAAGAGGGAAGAGGGAAGAGGGAAGAGGGAAGAGGGAAGAGGGAAGAGGGAAGAGGGAAGAGGGAAGAGGGAAGAGGGAAGAGGGAAGAGGGTAGAGGGAAGAGGGAAGAGGGAAGAGGGAAGAGGGAAGAGGGAAGAGGGAAGAGGGAAGAGGGAAGAGGGAAGAGGGAAGAGGGAAGAGGGAAGAGGGAAGAGGGAAGAGGGAAGAGGGAAGAGGGAAGAGGGAAGAGGGAATAGTTGGTTTCTATGGATTATCGGGTCGCTGATTACTAAAAAAAGAATGATTTTAAAATTCAACGTGGCGGACGTGTAATACCATCTCTCATGTTAGGGCGCGATGGGGTAGAAATGTCTAAATAATGTCTAAAAATATGGGTGTCATTTTAAAACGCACAGCCCAAAACCGCTGATTTAAAAGAGTCCAAATTTGGAACGTAGGTTCCTTATAAAGTCTAGGGGCGCACTAATAAACGATTTTTCTAAAGGGGGTGAAATAGAGAGATCCAAAGTTTGTATGGGAAAACAAGATTAGACTATTTATATTCGAAACTTCACAGGAGTATTACTTCTAACAATAAATGAGTAAACCTACAAGTACTCTTTATTGCACACCTCATAAAATGTACAGGAGAAATACAATGCAAGACATTACAATTAGAGGTAAACAACAGGCGGTCTTCTCGCTAAAGAGCGATCTCTTCCAGTCAACCTTTGGGTAGTGGAGAACTTGAAAAAATAAGATTTTGTTATTAGGCGGTGCAAAAATCGGATATTAATAATAATAATATATATATAAAAAACAAATAAATACATAAATATAATAAAAAATAAATACATAAATACATACATACATTCAGCCAACAGATAATAGGACCATTTGAATAAAATACGAATTATGAAAGGGATAGATAGTGTTCTTTCAGTTGAGCTTTGAAAGAAACAAGAGATTTAGCGCGCCTTAAGCTAACAGGCAAGGAGTTCCATAAACAGACGGCTTTAAAAGTAAACGAATTATTATTAAATTTTGAGACTGAAGAAGGTACGGCAAGGAGCAAATTTTGGGCAGATCGAGCAGAAGTGAGATAAGTGAAACGCTCTTTGAGATAGCGGGGAGTTGCAGGATGAAAAAGTATACTATAAAGAAGAGCAAGAATATGAGAGTTACGACCTAAACTTAAACCAAATAGATGTTTAAATTTGTATTTGGTGCCATCTCGATTGTCGTCAAGGCCAGTGCGGGCGGCGCGGCGGGACTGGAGGAGTAGTCATCGGGAAACTTCCTGCAGCCGTAATAAATGCATTCAAGCTTTTCAACAATAAAACGGCTAGACGGATATGCATGAGGGATAAGCAGATAATACCCTAACTTTAACAAATAGCCTAATTTTTAACCTGAAAAAAAGAGCATCGTTCCCGTAGGATAATGTATATTGTATAGGAACGCGGGCGAAGCCGCGGGTTAATGCTAGTAGATTATATATATGTATAGGTACGGAACCCTTCATGCGCGAGTCGGACTCGCACTTGCCCAATTTTTTACTTAATCGTCTTATTTAAATAATATTGATTTTCCGGCTAAGGCCAATAATATATATTTTTTTTAATTTTCATTAACGCCTTCTAAATATAACGAACAATTTCGCGGTCCAGTTTTACTAAATTAATGGGAACATTTCCAAGCAAGTTGGAGAAAAGGGGTTTTACCTTACAAACGGTCCGGTAGTTTTGAATTTTTGATATGTTGTCTAGGATGGTTAGTGAGTGTTTAAAATGCAAAATGCACAATTCCCCCTCCTCCGCGCCCGCTGCCATATTGAAAAATCCGGCAATTTCTGCAGGTTTTTCTTTATACCTTCGTTTATGAGCATTTTAGGTAGAAAAAAGCTTAGACAATGTCGTACACAATTGAATTTACTATAACATAACCTACATTTAAAATTTTGTTTCAAGGACAGATAGTTACGGAGATATGCATATTGAAAAAAAATTAAAAATTCGCAATTTCCAGTAATGTATCAAACTTCTGGCTATAAGCCATTTGTTTAGGAGCATTTTAGCTAGACAAATGCTTAGGCAATGTCGTAGAGAATTTTACTACAATTTATATTTTATATTTTGTTTCTTACCAACCTGAATAATTGTTTAAGCGAAACACATTTCCTGGTCCCGGTTATCCATGTTTCAATGTATCTTACAGGCTATTGAATGTTGAGAGCCATTTGAATAGAAATTGATTTTAGAATCAAACAAGGAAAAAATACCTTGTCGTAACTTACCAAGAGCGCTGAAAATGTAGCAACTGCCACAACGTTTTTGATCCTTAACATGAGTCACTACATTATGATCTCTCCAGTCAAATGAGTCTGGCAGAACCACCGAGCTATCTCGGACTGCCTTGACCCCTTTTTCATTTGATGGCTTGAGCCCGTGATATTGCTCAAGTTCTTCGGGCTTCAAATCAGCGAAATGGTTTACTGCAAACACAGTTCCGGGAGACTCAGCATTTAGGCGGTTGATACTTTTTAAGTTTTCCTTGAAAATTTCAAGCCTTTCAAAATATTCCTTGCGGCTATAGGATTTTTCGTATTCTTTTACAAAGTCATGGAACAGGTCTTCGGCATTTTCCAGATCGTAATATGGCTTGTCAAGGACCGGCGTCATGCTCAAGGCCATGTTGCCGACGAGGCAGACTGTCACCAAGACTACCAGCTTAATCATGTGTTGTTAATGTTAACGCCGTCTATTGAATTGACGATAAATGATTTCTGCATGTCCTTTTTATACAAAAATAAATACCTACTTAGCTGACAGCCTTTCCTTTGTTTGAATCGCGGTGGAATTTTATCCTTTTAAATGTCGATATGAAATTCCATTAGCGCTTTTTTTATTACCTACAACATACCTAGTTAAAATAAAAGTATTCATACTATTGTTATAAATAGCCATATTTTAAATAAAGTAATAAAAGCCCTACTGGCACGTGTGTAAACTATTTTTAGACATTAGGTCCATTTGGCACGTGTGTACACTTTGTTTTTTTATTAATATAACATCACTCAGTGCTATAACTATTTATACCTGCTTATTAGTCCGAAAAATACTCTAAAAAGACATACACTCACGTATAAGTTTTACAAAAAAACACCAAATACAAAAAATAAGACTGAGAAATGCTGATAACTTAGTATTACGAACCCCCCGTACTAGCTATGGAAAAAGAAATATTATTTACGAAAGTGCTCAAAAATATAATAAGCTACTAAAAGATATTAAAGAGGCTTAAACTATAGCAACGTTAAAAAACAGTTTAAATTCTACATACAAAATAACATGAAATAAGTCTAATCTAATTAAAAAACAATAATTAAAACCGGTAAATTATCCTCCGTAGATATTTATTTATCATTCAATTTATTTTGACTAAAAATAGTAATAATGATTATTATGCTAATAAACTAATTTAGTTAGTTATTAATAAATGAAATTATTTATTATATTTAAAAATATAATAATTACAAAAAATAGTACTTAATAAAATATATATACACTAATTATATTTACATTAATTTTATTAATAAATATGAAATATATTGAAATCAATTTTATAAATAAATATGAAAATCATAATACGAATACGAATTTAACATAATTAATACAAACAAATTGTTTTTAATAATGTAACTGCGTCTGTAGTACGCACGGCCATGCTGCATCCATTCATGTTGCCTTCTTCGAAACTCTTCGTGAACATCCATTTGAACTTGTTTGTTATCTACGCGGCGACGTATTGAAATTGTACGATCTAAATAAAAGGTCGTTCTCTAAGCCACTGTTGTATCGACTGCAGATTCTACCCACTTTACTATGTATTAAAAAATAGAATATATAATATTACTTTTATAACTGAATATAA
This sequence comes from Apotomis capreana, assembly GCA_947623375.1. NCBI lineage: Eukaryota > Metazoa > Arthropoda > Insecta > Lepidoptera > Tortricidae > Apotomis > Apotomis capreana. The sequence continues at coordinate 24,067,121 of OX392505.1, forward strand.
TTATGTCCTGCACGCTAGCTTTAAATTGTTTTTATATAATTTAGCTCATATAAGTGAATTTTCTAAATTCTTTATGAGTAATAAAATTCTTAAACCAGTAATAATTTTTTTATAAAATGTGTAGGTACTTTGCACAAATGTTACTTTGTCATTCAGTCTTTGACAACGGTAACCTTAATTATTCCCGAAATGTCGGTAATAATACAAGCACTATGATAATTTGATAATCCGTTTAATCAAATTTATTTAATGGTGTAAACACTCGCAGAAACCGAAGAAGAACTATTTAATTTGTTAATTGAATTAGAGTTATTGCTATTTTTAATGACGCGTTAATGTATGTATTTCAAATTAAAGACGTTAATTCAGGATACAACCTGCTATTCAATCAAAATCAAGATCAAATCAAAACATTTATTTATTTATTCTTATTTTCGGATATTGCTGTCCAAGAATGAAGCAAACTAGATTATTTTTAGGGTTACTCCGAATGAAAAAATACAGATCACTTTAGAATTATTCTGTTGTCTATCTCTATCTGCTGACATCTCCCTGTCTCTATCAGCCTCATTCTGCTTATATAGGGGCTTCTAAACGGGCCATGTTTTGCTGCAATTTGTAGCCGGCAATTATTTGCATCTTGCTCTAGCGTAGGGTGTCAGAGAGGGACGGCCATAGTTGCCGGCCACAAACTGCAGTAAAATATGGCCCGTTTAGAAGCCCCATATGTGGTACACAGGGTGCAAGTGTACATAGAGTGACAGTAAGACGCAATTTTTACGTCCGTAATAACTGAGATTTACTCAAGTTCTTTTTATGTGACATAGCAACTTCATCCGGTCACATCTTCAATCATAAAAATGAATAAAATAATTATTTGCTGATGTATTTTTTGTAATAATGTTTTCGACTTTCTGTATACAGTCATGATGTTTTTTGCGTAATTTCCAGATAAGAGATGAATGACTGCTACTAATACGACGTGTAATGAGGAGTTCTATAGAGGATTGAAGTCCAAGTCCATCAGGTCAAGCCACAGTGGCGCTGACCGTGTAGGCGGTACCCATCATGCAGGCGTTGACTCCTCGTATCAGACGTAAGTATCCTTTTTCGCCCCACTTCTCTGACCACGAGTTCTTGATTATCCAGTACTTTTTTCCATTCTCTGGAAAGTAATTCGTTTCATTATGATTAAATATCCTTATTTTATTCACATAGCGTTGCATTCTCAAACGTTATTCAAAAATACTGAATTCCAAAAACTTAACCTACTCGTATAAATCAAATCTTGAGCTTTTTAAATCCTTAACAAATTTCCTTGTACTTAATGTCCCAAAAACTTCTGCCACCCTTTCGGATGACTTAGATATTGATATCTTAAGGGTACTATGTTCATAATCCACAAACTATTGTAGGACCAAACTATTCATTCATTTATTTATTTATTTATAGCAACCATGGTATTATAGGTGTTACAATTATATATAATATAAGGTACATCATGGACCCTGTTAGGGTATAGCTTATTTAACCTAATCTAATCTAAGGGAACAACACATGCAATGTTTGACATTTGTTAATGTAACTATAAACATACAGAAAATAATAATATAATAATGGTTATTTACAATTTTAAATTTCAAATTTTACATTTATCTTAATACTTATTAATTATTTCAATGTCAAAAGTGTTCATTCAAAATTATTATCATTAAAAAAGTCCCCTATCGAATAATAACATTTCTTAATTAATATTGATTTTAATTTATTTACGAGCTGGGCTTCGTCTTCAGTCTGTAAGATGTTTGCTGGAATTTTATTGTAAACTTGTACACATCGACAATAAGGGCTGTTTTTAAATAATACAAGTTTAGACTTTGGCATTTGAAGCAGATATTTGGATCTTGTATTATATTTGGTAATGTCCTTCTTTTGTGGGAATAAATGGATGTGTTTCCGTACAAATATAATAGCTTCGAGAATGTATATGCAGGGTAGTGTGAGAAGCTTATGCTTTACGAAGTGCGGTTTACAGCTTTCACGTCCACGAATATTGACTAAAATTCGGATGCATTTTTTTTGTATTACAAACAGATCATGCACTTCCGTACTAGCACCCCATAAGACCAGGCCATAGCGGAGCCATGAATAGGCATAGGCATAATATGCTGACAATGCTGTTTCGAAATTTGTATTGGACTTGAGGACGCTGAGGGCGTATGTGAATCGCGATAGTTTCGTTTTGATGTTCTGGATGTGCATTTTCCAATTTATGTTAGTGTCTATGGTAATACCTAGGAGGTTGAAATGGCTGACTTCCTCTATTTTGTGGTTTTTTATATGTAAGTTTATGTCTAAGGATTTTTTTTGATATGGTTTGAATTGCAAGACTTTGGTTTTTCGTAGATTTATCTCTAAATTGTGGTCCTGTAGCCAATTTAAAATAGTTTGTGAATATTGGGATAGTCTAGTGTTGCACTCGTCACTATTTTTGCAGCTGAGTAATATCGAGATGTCGTCTGCAAACATTATACATGTCGTATCCAGTATACTTGGTAGGTCATTAATGTAGGCAAGAAATAAGACACAACCGGTTACGCTCCCTTGTGGGATTGATGACGTAACATGACGCGATTTCGATAGCACTGTTTGAACTTCGCCCGTGTGTTCGTTATTGTAGTCTATTTGTACGCATTGTGTCCGATTCTGTAAGTAGGACTTTAGCCAGTTGTGTGCAAGTCCTCTAATACCCATTCCATATAGTTTTGAAAGTAGGATTTTATGTGAAACTTTGTCGTATGCCTTCGTCATGTCAAGGAGCAGGCCGACTGCGTAGTTTTGATTATTTAAGTGGTGTGAGACTTCCTGAATATATTTATAGACTGCTAGTGTTGTGGAATGCTGTTTCCTGAAACCGTGCTGGTTTTTATCAAAAAGCTTATATTTTTCGAAAAACTTATACATCCGGGTTGACATACATTTTTCGAAAATTTTTGATATTGATGGCAAAAGAGCTATTGGTCTATATTGTTCCGGTTTTTTAGGATCCCCTCCAGGTTTTAATATGGGTTTTATTTTAGATGATTTTAATTGATCGGGAAAGGTTCCCTGTTCAAAAGACTGATTTATTAATTGGGTCAGTGGTGTCAATAGTTCGGGTGCGCATGCTTTAACTAGCGAAGTGGGTATTTCATCTAGACCGAAGCTGTTTTTGTTCTTTAAGTTACGCATAATGTAAAAAATCTCGCGTTCTGTAACTGGTTCAAGATACATTGAGTTAGTAGCCGGGGAATGCACGGGGCGACCGCACGCCTCGTTATCGGTGCAGTGCGCTTGCGACGATGATGATGACTCACCTACTGATATGAAGTAGTCATTGAATAGGTTAGCTACGTCATCGGGCTGGTTTAATACCAGGTCGTCCTTTAGTAATTGTATGTTTTTATGTTGTTGTGAATATTTGGGCTTTGTGGTTGTCACGGATTTTATAATATTCCACATTGATTTAGTTTTATTATCGGAGATGCGCATTTGTTTAGAGTAATTTATTCGTTTTGAAGTTTTAATGCATTTTTTTAATATTTTCTCATACCTTTTACAGTAGTTATTTAGTACAGTGCTACCGGATTGATTTGACAGTGCTTTTAGAACGCGTTTTTGTTTACATGCCCGCTTTAACCCCTTTGTTAGCCATGTCATGTTCTTTTTAGGTTTTAGTTTCACTTTTTGTTTAGGTATAAATAGGTCTAACAGTTCTTGGAGTTGTTTTATGAAGCTGTCGTAATTGATGTTTATATCTTTATGATAAATAATTGTATTCCAATCTATATTAGATAGGGCAAGTTTGAATGATTGTATGTTTTTTTCACTAAAGATGCGTTTGTTAGTGTACCAGGTCTTTTTCGTAGGTTTGTAGTTTTGCACTTGCTGGTTATATATCAAGCCTTTATGATCGGAGATGCCATAATCTTTTACCGTTATATTGTAGTCTGTTTTCCCGTTAGAAAATATAAGGTCAATACACGTACTTGAAGTTTTTACTACGCGTGTTGGTTCTGTAACTTTTTGTTTAAGGTTAAATGGTAGCATACTGTTTATCAGTTTTGTGGAAATCGGTGATTTTATTGCTACATTTATATTAAAATCTCCGCCTAAAATAATAATTCGCTTATGTTCTTTTAGTTTTATCTTTTTTAAAAGTTCATTTAATTGCTCGTAAAAAATGTCAATTTCCCGGTCAGCTCTGTATACGCTTATTAATAGTATATTTAATTTAGGTATTTCCAATCCGCAGCACTCGAAGATGTATTCCCTGGACAGTTGGCTGATATCTCGTCTTTCTACGTAGTCTATTCCTTCTCGTACTAGGATGGCAACTCCTCCTCCAGCTCGATCGTTCGAACTAAACGTGCGATAGTGACGTAATCATTCGGCCCTTTCGCTCACACACGTTATTGCATTCGTAGAGCGAGAGTGACGTCAGGCCTGATGTTTATGACTCCATCGGCACGTTTATTTTGGCTCAGTATAGATAGCATGTTATCGATATCGATTTCGTACAAACCTTCTCCGTATCCCACTAAGAGCACGGCATGTCTCAGTTTCTTACATTCTGCGGCCTACTCGAAAATGCCTCCCGTGTAAGCCATCAACGAGTGACTTAGTGCCATGCCTGAAATAGAAAAAAAACACTATATTTTGGTAAAGCTCAGGGCAATCTTACTGGCATGGTCTGTGAGGCCAAATAAAAAAGAGTTCATAAATAGTCGCTTGCATAGTAACAAACATTTTTTTAATCTTTAATTACAGCTGTAATTCTACAATAGTAGTTTTTGATACCGGTGCGGAACGTATGTCATATTTCATATTGCACGAGTCCCAATACTCGGGACGAGTGAAAATGACACTTCCGCACGTGTACCAAATAACGTTTTGTTATACATGTGCGAAATAATTGAAATGAACGATTGAATGTTTTTTACAATAATAACTTATTTTATCAAACTTGAAAATGGCGGTAACGAAAAGAAAGATTTACTTTTAATAGAATTTTCGTTTCAATATGGCGACGGTTGTCATCATTCAGCAAAAAAAAATGGCCTCGCACGAGATGATGGCAAGAGACCCGACGGCATGACGTTAGTACCGTGGCGGTTGGGGCGGCCCTTAGTGTGGGACTCCACCTGTGTGGATACTTTGGCACCGTCACACATTGCAACAACGTGCCAAAATCCAGGTGGGGCGGCCACAAACGCGGAGGCGGCTAAACCAGTGCCCCCCATCTGTACCGTGGGAACCCAGAACGATACCTACACATCGCCTGTCGTGGCCGACACGCTTAGCCAGTCGGTTGCCACACGCGCTCACGGCCGAACTCCGCCGGTCGCGCTATAAAATCACCAAAATCACCAATGAATGAAAATAAGAATTGCACAAATTTTAACTATAGAAATATATTTTATTCCTCTTCCCTCTTCCCTCTTCCCTCTTCCCTCTTCCCTCTTCCCTCTTCCCTCTTCCCTCTTCCCTCTTCCCTCTTCCCTCTTCCCTCTTCCCTCTTCCCTCTTCCCTCTTCCCTCTTCCCTCTTCCCTCTTCCCTCTTCCCTCTTCCCTCTTCCCTCTTCCCTCTTCCCTCTTCCCTCTTCCCTCTTCCCTCTTCCCTCTTCCCTCTTCCCTCTTCCCTCTTCCCTCTTCCCTCTTCCCTCTTCCCTCTTCCCTCTTCCCTCTTCCCTCTTCCCTCTTCCCTCTTCCCTCTTCCCTCTTCCCTCTTCCCTCTTCCCTCTTCCCTCTTCCCTCTTCCCTCTTCCCTCTTCCCTCTTCCCTCTTCCCTCTTCCCTCTTCCCTCTTCCCTCTTCCCTCTTCCCTCTTCCCTCTTCCCTCTTCCCTCTTCCCTCTTCCCTCTTCCCTCTTCCCTCTTCCCTCTTCCCTCTTCCCTCTTCCCTCTTCCCTCTTCCCTCTTCCCTCTTCCCTCTTCCCTCTTCCCTCTTCCCTCTTCCCTCTTCCCTCTTCCCTCTTCCCTCTTCCCTCTTCCCTCTTCCCTCTTCCCTCTTCCCTCTTCCCTCTTCCCTCTTCCCTCTTCCCTCTTCCCTCTTCCCTCTTCCCTCTTCCCTCTTCCCTCTTCCCTCTTCCCTCTTCCCTCTTCCCTCTTCCCTCTTCCCTCTTCCCTCTTCCCTCTTCCCTCTTCCCTCTTCCCTCTTCCCTCTTCCCTCTTCCCTCTTCCCTCTTCCCTCTTCCCTCTTCCCTCTTCCCTCTTCCCTCTTCCCTCTTCCCTCTTCCCTCTTCCCTCTTCCCTCTTCCCTCTTCCCTCTTCCCTCTTCCCTCTTCCCTCTTCCCTCTTCCCTCTTCCCTCTTCCCTCTTCCCTCTTCCCTCTTCCCTCTTCCCTCTTCCCTCTTCCCTCTTCCCTCTTCCCTCTTCCCTCTTCCCTCTTCCCTCTTCCCTCTTCCCTCTTCCCTCTTCCCTCTTCCCTCTTCCCTCTTCCCTCTTCCCTCTTCCCTCTTCCCTCTTCCCTCTTCCCTCTTCCCTCTTCCCTCTTCCCTCTTCCCTCTTCCCTCTTCCCTCTTCCCTCTTCCCTCTTCCCTCTTCCCTCTTCCCTCTTCCCTCTTCCCTCTTCCCTCTTCCCTCTTCCCTCTTCCCTCTTCCCTCTTCCCTCTTCCCTCTTCCCTCTTCCCTCTTCCCTCTTCCCTCTTCCCTCTTCCCTCTTCCCTCTTCCCTCTTCCCTCTTCCCTCTTCCCTCTTCCCTCTTCCCTCTTCCCTCTTCCCTCTTCCCTCTTCCCTCTTCCCTCTTCCCTCTTCCCTCTTCCCTCTTCCCTCTTCCCTCTTCCCTCTTCCCTCTTCCCTCTTCCCTCTTCCCTCTTCCCTCTTCCCTCTTCCCTCTTCCCTCTTCCCTCTTCCCTCTTCCCTCTTCCCTCTTCCCTCTTCCCTCTTCCCTCTTCCCTCTTCCCTCTTCCCTCTTCCCTCTTCCCTCTTCCCTCTTCCCTCTTCCCTCTTCCCTCTTCCCTCTTCCCTCTTCCCTCTTCCCTCTTCCCTCTTCCCTCTTCCCTCTTCCCTCTTCCCTCTTCCCTCTTCCCTCTTCCCTCTTCCCTCTTCCCTCTTCCCTCTTCCCTCTTCCCTCTTCCCTCTTCCCTCTTCCCTCTTCCCTCTTCCCTCTTCCCTCTTCCCTCTTCCCTCTTCCCTCTTCCCTCTTCCCTCTTCCCTCTTCCCTCTTCCCTCTTCCCTCTTCCCTCTTCCCTCTTCCCTCTTCCCTCTTCCCTCTTCCCTCTTCCGCACTCTTCCCTCTTGTTACAGTAATGCTCGATGAATGAAAATAAGAATTGCACAAATTTGAACTATAGAAATATATTTTGTCTCTCTCACTCATCAGACGTGAGCGGGCGTTACACTTTTTCATGAGTGACTCCGAGCCGCAACCTAATTTAAGACGTTGTCACGTCAAAAATGGCTTCGTCGCGAATAAGGGCCTGGCCACATGTGCACGACACGGCGTCGTAAACGTAAAACGACACGGTGTCGCGTCGGAGCGCGACACATTATCCACCGTGCGAATATCCGTTGCCGCGTCGTGAAAACACACGACACGGCGTCGTAAACGTAAAACGACGCTGTGTCGCGTCGGAGCGCGACACAATTATCCACCGTGCGAATATACGTTGCCGCGTCGTGAAAACACACGACGCTGTGTCGCGTCGGAGCGCGACACAATTATCCACCGTGCGAATATACGTTGTTTCGGTGTCTTCATGTGACACCGTGTATAAAATTTGTTAATAGTGTTACCTAATTATTTCCAAATAGTTACAAGCTTGACTAATTACTTATAAAACATTCTTGTTTGATTGACAATGACAATAAACAATAACATAAATATATATAGTTTTAATTCTTACCTTATTGTTAATCCCAACATCTCCAGAGGTCGAACTGGTTTCCTAAATACATTTTGCCTTTTTAAACGAGGCGATATTTTCCATAATAGTTCTTCAAAACTTGACACAGACATTCTAAAATAATCATAAAACTTGTGATCACTTATTTTTAAAGCCTCGTACTTCCTTTTGAAATGACTGCCATCATGGTTCATAATAGAAAGATATGGATTTATCCAACATTTTCGTTTCTTCTGCTTTTTCTTCATGCTTCTTCTTAAAAGCAACAAGAGCAGAATACGTGTGATAGGATCCATGTCGAATTGAAAACTGATCGCAAAATATTTTGAACATGTACGAGAAGCTGCGGCGTCGTAATCGAACGTGGCACCGCACCGTGCATCTACTCAACACAGCAAAGTTAATCTGCCCGGCGCGCGGCGCGACCTGAGCTGCGGTGCCCGGTGCAGCATGTGTTTTCACGACGCGGCAACGTATATTCGCACGGTGGACAATTGTGTCGCGCTCCGACGCGACACAGCGTCGTTTTACGTTTACGACGTCGTGTCGTGTGTTTTCACGACGCGGCAACGGATATTCGCACGGTGGATAATGTGTCGCGCTCCGACGCGACACCGTGTCGTTTTACGTTTACGACGCCGTGTCGTGGACATGTGGCCAGGCCCTAAGACCACCACGCTGCAGTGTTGCGGGGTGTAAAAACATAAAAGCAACAGACATTTTATCCTATTTTTCTTTGCCGACAGACGATGAAATGTTACTAAAAATTCTTAGAACTTAGAATCAGCACCTACCTAAACGCATTGCATGTTACACTGTTATAATAGATGCATGGAATGTTGAATAAATAAACCTACCTACTTAATATACTTAAATTCATAGAAAACATCCACTACCATCCACTATCAACAAGTGACAATAATTTACTCACTATAAGATTTACCAAATCAGTTTAGTGTGTGTGGCGGGAGTGCATTGCACGGCCTAAAAAAGGCGTAAACGTCGGCGTTGTTCTTGGCACTTAAGACCTTTTGCAAGGAATGCATTCGCAAAGTTGAAACGCGTGATCAGATTATTATAAAACAAGTTGTACCTAGTGACTGTTTCGAAGCTTGTGATGCTAGTATTATACAATAATGTAACACATTATATATAGGCACCTATCAAACTTTATTTAGTAAGTACCTACTGTCATCGGGATATATTTAGGTTACTTTAGGTACCTAGACAGAGAGTTTCATGTTTTTGTTTCATGTTTCTGGTATGTTCAGAAAGAATAGGTAGGTAAGATTCTGATATACCTACTTGGAAATTTAAACGATTTTGATGGTGTGCCGCAGCGCATGTGAATACTTATTTCTAGTAGTTACCTAATGATAATAAAATTTGACTAATAAATTTAAATAAATCGATAATTTTTTCATTTATCTTATTATTTATTTTTTCATTTATGACTTTTTATAAAATCATTTCTAAGCGGTGTCAACCCTAGCCTCGTTTTGCCGGCACGTGCGGCCAACGAACCGCGCGTTCAAGGTCGCTCCATTGTTAAATTGAGTAGGCATGAAAAGCGGTAGGTATTTGCCTTTTTATTCAGACATGAGTATCTGTTCGAAGAACAGAGTATTCAAACTGTATGTGTGTATTAATCTGTGGCTAAACGCCGAAAATATATGTGTTTGGGTGACAACTATATTTTCGTGCCGTTTGCGGTAGAGACTCGGTAGAGGCCCATGGGGCCCAGCCGCTCATAATTTGTTTGATTCCCTTAAAAAAAAACTAATACAAACTACCTGTGATCCCAGAGCTGGCGCGTTTCTCGGACAAAGGCTCAGTATTGCTGTGCAGCGGGGAAACGCCGCCAGCATCTTGGGATCATTTCCGCCAATGACCGACCTTGGCTAGAGTTAGGTTAGTGTAGGTTTTAGGTTTTTGAATTGTTTTAGCACTTAATTCGAATGTTTTTTACTTCTTAAATAAATATATCTAACAGTATTTCACTATGCAAAAAAAAATAGTTTATTTATTTCAGAAGAGATTATGATATAGTATTTTAATTAATTATAAACATTTGGATTTATCAACCACAAATTAAAAAGATAATAAAAGCTGAGACAAAGATGCAAGTCTCAAACAAAAAAAGCATTGTCGTAATCGGTTCATAAAATGACGGAGTTCTGAGGTAACAAGCATTTCTAAAAAAGTACAGCATAATTCTGAAACTCCTTCTTTTCGAAATAAACATACGTACCCACTGACAGCGGCCCGAGTTCTACCAGTTTCTGCATCAACGTATCTTCATCGGGAATGTCAATTACTTGTCCGTTTGTCACATGAGCAACCACTTTATTTGCGTCTTCATGACAAGATTTTCCTTCGTCACCTATATAAGGATAGTCTTTTTCTAACATTGGTCCGATGGACCTATCAGCAAATTCTCTGCAATGAAAAAAAAATATGAACAGATTTCAACAACATCTAAAACCTATACGGTTACGTGTCTGCTCGGCTCAAAAATAAGATCATAAGTTTAGGTTATGTGTTATGTGCATTTTTATCTTCATCTTCATGTCATTATAATGATGAGCCTTATGAGGGTAGATTTTCTTCTCCGCTGGTGACTCCCTCAAGTGTTCAGGATCGCGACCCCGTCTATGAATTGGTCCTCCTCAACAAGCTGTCGCTAGCCCGCTCGGTCTTGCACCAGCCTGAAGGCCTCAAGGAATGGGCTTAACTAATATTTATTTCATGTAGTTAAATTAGTATACGTACAGCATCACGAAATGCATTGACCCCCCGTCACATGTACCGCAAGTCAGGCAGTCCAGGACCTGCTCCTCGGAGAGGGCTAAGCATTCCTTATGTTTAAGAGCGTGTTGCCCTTCAATATTGCCTGTAAACAAATAAATAATTTTAAACATTTTGATAAGGGTAAACTAAATTTTTTAAACTATTAAAAAAAATGAGAAATTATAAAAAAAAATGAGACATTGTTATGGGGTGATCAGGTAAACCAAATAACGGCAACAATTTAAAATGAAAAACTAAACTTTAATAACTAGGTTCTTAAATCTAACTTAAATTTAAAGGGCGCCAGGAGAGTTTTAGTTCTGTATATTACTGGGAACTCTGCCTATCCTTGCCAAGCGTAGCTCAGTCTGCTTCCCAATGGAAGCCGTGGGTGTAAAGGGCGTATCGGTAGGCTAAAATACAAACATTCTAATATTAGCTATTTTGTTAAAAATGTAAACTAGCAAGCCCTACAAATTACGATCCATTATGAACTTACCCCTTTTTTAATATTCACAGCACACCAAAATATAAAATTAGTCACTGCCACTAGATGGATGTCCGGAAACTCAGTTCCAAAATTTCTATCATGTTATTTCCTAAATCACACACTAAAGTGGAGGATCTTTACTGGTCGCTAGTCAGAGCTCAATTGTCGAATATGCCAGTCATGACCCCAAACAATATTTTAAATAAATTACATGCATACCGTGCTAGAAAAATGCAACTAAATTTGGAAAAAGAATAAATAAGAAAAAACACCTGGGGATCGAACTCCCGACCTCCTGCTTACTAGTCCACTATGTAGACCGCTGCGCCAGTAGCGCAATTAATTTGCCTCACGAAATATGCGATTACTAGTTCCTACTTGTTCAATGTAAGTGTCACAATGGAATAGCAACTCTCAGAGCTGGAAATAAGGTCCTCAAATTCTACAGTTACGTCAGTCTACATCATTAATATGACAACAAAGTCTGCACTTTGACATAACATGCCCCTTCCCTAATGAAAATAAATAAATCTCATTTATTTATTTTTTACATAGTAGGGTTTCAAGTCCTTGATGTGCCAGACCCCTAAGTTCTTGCCAAGTACATTATTTAATCTGAAAACGACATCCGATATTTTTTCTACTATAATCGCCCTTTCGAATTTTGGTGCCAGCTTAGCCATGAATTTTTTACTTGCATTAGATAGATGTTTGGTTCTTTTCCAGACTGTATCTCCTAACTGAAAGGTTCCTTGCTGTCTTTTTTTTGTTATAGTGCCCCTGGCTCCTAAAATGTGCCAAATTAATTTTTTTTTGAACCTCTTTTAAAATTGCCTCTTTTTCCTTGATAATATCCAAATGATCATCCGTGTTTATAGTATAGCAATCTGGCCTGATAGAATATGCCTGTGTTACAGGGCCTGTTGTTAAGTTAGACACTGATGTCTCCCTACCGAAGAACAAATACGATGGCGTATACCCGGTCGTCTCGTGCACTGCTGTTCTAATAGCATGACCTATTTCATCCAGATTGCTATCCCATTCATTATGCTTCCTAGATTTTAAATATGATGCTATCATGGTACCTATAACACGATTCACTCTTTCGGTCGGGTTGCTTTGCGGGTGATAGCGTGGCGTATACATGATTTGTGACTTATATTTACTTGCTAAGTCTTTAAACAATTGTGACTCAAACTGCTTCCCGTTATCGCATACTATAGCCTTAGGGGCACCATATAGCAGAAACTGTTTTTCGACTATCTCGCACATTTTGTCAGCTTTGCCAGTACGAAGAGGAAATAACACGGTGAATTTACTGAAGAGGCATGTCATAACAAATAACATAGTGTTGCACCTCTTGCTTTTTGGAAAAGGGCCCATAAAATCCATTGCTACTACTTGCCACGGACCCGTCACCTCTCTTTGCTGTCCCATATGACCCAATGGCAGTTTCTGCGAAACTTTGCAGCTGGCACAACATTCACATTCATTCACATATTTCTTGACGTCTCTCAACATACTATGCCAGTAAAATTTCTGTCTAACCTTAAAGTACGTCTTTCTTATTCCTAAATGCCCCGAAGTAGGATTATCGTGACACTCTTCCAAAACTTTCTTACGCAAGGGCTCAGGTACATACAGTTTAAACAAGTCCTCTTTATTCGGAAACTGTTTCAATGGTACCTTTTTAAAGAGACGTCCTTCGGAAACTAACCAATCAGAATCTTGATTTCCCATGGATATCTTTGCCACCTGACTTTTGTACCAGGCGTCCTTGTGTTGATCTGAGATCTCAATGGTATTGAGATCACACTTCGCTTGTACCACACTTCTGGACAAAGCGTCAGGCACTGTGTGACACTTACCAGGTCTATGGATGATCTCGAAATCAAATTGCTGTAATTTCATAGCCCAGCGTGCCAATCTGCCGTGAGGATCCTTTATTTTGTGTAGCCAAAGCAACGCCCTGTGATCAGTCACCACCGTAAAGTGTGTACCATCAATGTACGATCTAAACTTCTCTACCGCATAAACCACACTTAGAAGTTCTCTTTCCGAAGCTGAGTACTTTGCCTCGCGATCATTTAACTTCCGACTTAAATACGCTACTGGTTGCTCAATGTCATTAATCTTTTGACAAAGTACTGCTCCGATTCCTGACCCTGAAGCGTCACACTGAATGATAAATGGCTTCTCGTAGTCTGGACACGTTACTACTGGAGTTGAAGTTAACAAGGCTTTTAGCCTCAACCAGGCCGTCTCCGCCTCTGATGTCCAAACAAACTTCTTCGTTTTCTTACCCTTGGTCAGCTCGTGCAATGGAGCAGCCACATTTGAAAAGTCTTTAACGAATCGTCTGTACCAACTCGCGAGACCTATAAAGCGTTTCAACTCCGTGAACGTTTTTGGCCTCGGAAAATTTAGTATGGCCTCTACCTTTTCAGGATCCGTTCTAAGCCCATCCTTATCTATGACATAACCAAGGTAACGTAAGCTGGGCCTAGCAAACTTACATTTGTCAATATTTATTGTCAAATTAGCCTTACTGAGGATCGACACGACCTTCCTCAAAAGTTGCATATGTTCGTCAAAGTCCGCTGAACATATTACGATGTCGTCAAGATATGCCCATACTCTATCATCCTCTGCATGAAACAATATGTCCATTAACCTTTGTTGGGTTTGTGATGCATTTACGAGGCCAAATGGCATGACCTTGAAATGATATAGACCCCTGCCCGGCACCGCAAACGCCGTCTTCTCTTTACTACCATCTTCGAGCTGAATCTGCCAAAACGCTGACTTAAGATCTATAGTGCTCAAAAATTTGGCATTTCGCAAATTGTCTATAATGTTGGCCACTCTAGGCAACGGATAAGTGTCTCTTTTTGTGATCCGATTGAGTTGCCTACTGTCTAAGCATAACCTATTGTCCCCATTAGGCTTCTTGACAATTAGTACTGGCGAGCACCATGAACTATATGAAGGTTCCACAACATCTTTGGCCAGCATTTCATCCAATTCTTTTTCTATGGCTTTTTTTACTACCGGTGAGAAATTGTATTGTCTTTGATGTATGGGCTTATTGTCCGCTGTATCAATATTATGCTTCAGAATCTCTGTTCTTCCTAGACCCATACCGATTCTCAGTTTCATGTCCTCTATCACAGAGTCTAAAATTTGCTGCTGATCTTCCTTTAGTTCTTCTCTAGCAATTATGGACGGACCATTCATTTCAATTACCCCGATTTCCGCCCTATCATATTTAATATCCCCCTTGAAATGTAATTCTACCCCGAACTCATCAAAGAAATCTTTTCCTACAACCAACTGTTGCGTAAGACTGGGCATGACCATAATTGACAATAACTTGAACTGATTGTCAAAGGAAATGGGAATGTCAATCGTTTCTGTAATTTGATGAGTTACTCCATCTGCGGTAACGATTCCCATAGGATTAGACTTAGTGGTCTTAAGTCCTAATCTTTTCAAGATGTCCGCAAAATGTGCGTTGATGACGGTGCGATTTGCTCCTGAATCCAACAAACCTGCACACTTATAACCTAAAATACTTAACCTTACATACATTCTATTATCATTCACCCTTTTAACTAATAATGGACATAAATGACCATCATCGTGCGCAAAAAAATTTCTTACAGTTTCCAACCATGACTGCCATTCGCTGCTTTCCCGATCAAGGGAGAAATTCAGTTGGCAGAACTCAAATTTCCCCCTTGTGCGTTTCCCTTACATTCACATTCCCTCGACGTCTTACCAAACCTTCCACACCGATAGCAAAACAGTCGCTGTTTTGGCACCTCACATTCTCTAAAAACATGTCCGCTTTCGCGACAGTTCCAGCAGCGCTTCTCTGACTGCTTAACTGAACCTTCCACACGAACGTCTGCGGTCCTCATTTCTGCCGCTTCTCCCATATTTCTAACATCTTGCATAGCCATAACATTTCCAAATCTATAGGCCAGATCTGGCTCTAAAATGTTACTGCGCATCTTTGGTTCCTGAAACCTATCACAGTTTACTTTCGTTCTTTCCAATATCCTTAAAACATTAACCAAGTCGGGAACCGAATCAAAACTGTCACGACAAACAGCCTGTTGGTAGTATGGCTGCAAGTTCTTAAGTATTATTACAATTTTTTCCGATTCCGTAATCCTGCTAGGTAACCTATTAAACATATTCTGCATTACAGATATATAAATTAATACCGACTCATCAGCTCCTTGAGTCCTGGCTCGAATCTCGGTCAACAGCTCCTCCTGGTAATAAGGTCTCTGGAACGCTCGTCTTAGCAGAATAACAAGCTCTTCCCAACTGGTGGCATACTCTTTATTTGCCCTATACCATATTAATGCATCCCCTTCAAAAAAATCAATGGCATACCTCCACAAATCACCATCGGTAGCATTCCTAGCCTCCTTCAGTTCCATGACCCGTTCCAGAAATGCATTTACACTCATGCTATTACCTCCTGAAAATTTCAAACCCCACTGATAGACCGGTACTAATTTGCGTTTCGAAAAATCTTCGTCTATAGTTGAGGTGCGGCCTAACCTCGACCTCGTATGCCTATCTTGATCCCACTGGTTAGCCACAAATGAAACATTCCTTTCGGACTTATCAATTACCTCGTGAGATCTACGTTCCGAACTACCCCCTGGGGCACTAGTCATCTCCCGAGAAAGATCCCCGTTATTTTCCAGTTTCTGAACTATAACACGCCCCAATTCCCCTAACGTCTGCTCTAACATTTCCTTATCCTTAGCTGATAAGTTTTCCTCATCAACCATGTCATCCTGACCCTCTAATTTATCCAACAGCACCTGACATTGCTGTAAAAGCCCCTCTTTCTGAATACCATCATCTTCTGCCTCATGATGTAACAGATGAATTCTATTTTGAACATGATACAGCCTAGAAACTAACCTTCTAAATAAAGTTCTATCTGGTTTGCCGTTTAATTCTGAAATATAATTCGAAAGAACATTTAATTTTGCCTTACATATTTCCAGCTCATATTTAACAGTGCTCGGTTGTGGTGCTTTTATTTCCAGGGCTGATCCCTCCGTATGTTCTGCCTGCAATAATTCCTTTAACACTTTTTTCATGACCGGCACGGTTGTTTTTAACGCAACACCCCTACACACAAGCTCATATTCTAATTCATCTTTTAACAAAAATTGAGGGTCCATTATAAATATGTCAGTACAAAACTTGATTTTCTCAAACCTAAATACGTAACACAATTTTAACCTGATTTTGCACCAATGTTTACTGAACACACACAATTGTCAGGATAACTTTTAACCAAGTTCCAATAAACAATTATTATTACACAAGAACCTAACAAAACAAAATTGCACAGAAAAAATTAACTCACTAACCACATTAAAACTAAACACATTAAATTAACCACCTTAAACAAAACAACCGTAAATTACTGTAGTGAAAATAAATTTAAAATCTTTTTAAAGTATTAAGTGTTCCTAACCTAATTTAACGGACAACCACAGCCGTAAATTTATTTTCAAAGTGCCGTGCCAGTTATTCTTCTACATTCATTACATCTGAACAACTAAACAGCTATGTAATTAATATAAACAACAAATTGCAACTATATTACAAACAAAAACCTAGCTAAACCCGTCGATACGTAACAATCTAAAATCAATAACACCTGACCATCCCAAATGTTTTTACGTTGGGCGCCATTGTTATGGGGTGATCAGGTAAACCAAATAACGGCAACAATTTAAAATGAAAAACTAAACTTTAATAACTAGGTTCTTAAATCTAACTTAAATTTAAAGGGCGCCAGGAGAGTTTTAGTTCTGTATATTACTGGGAACTCTGCCTATCCTTGCCAAGCGTAGCTCAGTCTGCTTCCCAATGGAAGCCGTGGGTGTAAAGGGCGTATCGGTAGGCTAAAATACAAACATTCTAATATTAGCTATTTTGTTAAAAATGTAAACTAGCAAGCCCTACAAATTACGATCCATTATGAACTTACCCCTTTTTTAATATTCACAGCACACCAAAATATAAAATTAGTCACTGCCACTAGATGGATGTCCGGAAACTCAGTTCCAAAATTTCTATCATGTTATTTCCTAAATCACACACTAAAGTGGAGGATCTTTACTGGTCGCTAGTCAGAGCTCAATTGTCGAATATGCCAGTCATGACCCCAAACAATATTTTAAATAAATTACATGCATACCGTGCTAGAAAAATGCAACTAAATTTGGAAAAAGAATAAATAAGAAAAAACAACCTGGGGATCGAACTCCCGACCTCCTGCTTACTAGTCCACTATGTAGACCGCTGCGCCAGTAGCGCAATTAATTTGCCTCACGAAATATGCGATTACTAGTTCCTACTTGTTCAATGTAAGTGTCACAATGGAATAGCAACTCTCAGAGCTGGAAATAAGGTCCTCAAATTCTACAGTTACGTCAGTCTACATCATTAATATGACAACAAAGTCTGCACTTTGACATAACAACATTGAGTTTTCAAAACACAGTATAATGAGTGTTGAATGTTGCAAAGGATTTAATTAGGTAGGCATGGACCAAAAAAATGGACACTGTTATAATCAACCAACGAAAAAAATACACTGTCGCAACATACCAATAGCACTGAAAATGTAGCAACTTCCACATTCCTTTTGATCCTTAACATGAGACACTACATTATGATCTCTCCAGTCAAATGAGTCTGGCAGAACCACCGAGCTGTCCCGGACTGCTTTAACCCCTGTTTCATTTGAAGGCTTGAACCCATGATATTGCTCAAGTTCTTTGGGCTTCAAATCGGCGAAGTGGTTTACTGCAAACACAGTTCCAGGAGACTCAGCGTTTAAGCGGTTTATATTATTTAAGTTTTCCTTGAAAATTTCAAGTCTTTCAAAATATTCCTTGCGGCTGTAGGATTTTTCGTATTCTTTTACAAAGTCATGGAACAGGTCTTCGGCATTTTCCAGATCGTAATATGGCTTGTCGAGGACCGGCGTCATGCTGACGACCACGTTGCCAACAAGGCAGACTGTCACCAAGACTACCAGCTTAGTCATGGTGTTAAATGTTAACGTCGTATATTGACGATGTATGATTTCTGCATGTCCTTTTTATAAGAAAACAAAAAATTGGGTAACAGTTTTTTGTGACTAGGTAGAAATATTCCCCTATCGCGATGACATTATTATCCTTATAAGTGCCGATTTGAAATTCCAAATTTTATATTGAGCGCATTTTTTTAATTAGCTACGACATACCTTTCATAACATAGCTATCAAAGTATCACGCTTGTATTACAGAAAGTGAGTTTTGGTAGGAACTTAACTTATTGCATTTATAAATAATGAATCAGGATACCTACAGCTTGTCCTTAATTTGGGATATTGCTGACCGAGAATTAGTGAATAAGACACCATCTTGTTTAGGGTTCTGAACATCCTAATAAAAAAGAAAACGGAACCCTCATAGGACTATTCGATTCCATCTCTGTGGTTCTACCGGACTACCGGACCAATCAAGTTTAATTTTGGTTCGTTATAATTATAGATGACTGTTAGTGATACACAGACGAATTCTTACAAAGTAAATAAATACATTTTACATTTAAACACTCTCTTGTTTTAGACATATTGAAATATACATATAAAATGGGGTTTACCCTCGTCATTCAAGTCAAATATTGCTCGACTTGTTTCGGATCGATTCATATTTAATCATGAGTTACGATAGGTCGCGCCGGCGGCCAAACCCACACGTGAACTGCAAGCCAATGCTCTGTCCGCTCGGCTGCATGCTAACTACACGCGTACGTCTGGCGGAGACGAGAATCTATCCTGATTATCACATACAATGTCAACTGTCGGGTTGCACTCAACATTTAAAACGTCTCATCTAGCTGGAGAAAGGTTTGGATACTACGTCAGTGGTAATCCAAACCTTTCTCCAGCTAGCTCAATTTAAATTCGTATTTAGTTATTAGTTAAATGAAATGAAATTAACTACGACCATTTTTGGGAATAGGGCTTTTATACAGCTGTGAACAATGGAGAGTGGGTTATAAAAATCTTGAATTTTTGTTTTAAGGTAGGAATATTCCCCTGAGAAAAAAGTTACAGATTTTTGTATAGCTTAAAAAAAAAGATGGTCATGTTTTCCCGTCTCGTTTAGGCATCGCAAGGGTATTCTAGGACCCGGGTGTTAATTTTTTCTACTTGACAGACGTGCTACCGTACCTAACGTGTGACAAAATGATACGTATAAAAAATATGCATATTTATTTTTTCGGCTTTCACTTGTCCTTGCCGTTTTGCAGTTTAAGTCATTTCAATAGTGACATCACCACAAAATAGTCAGAATTACCTTAAACTTTCCTATTTTTTACGATTTCCATAAAAACTGGGTTCCTTTTTTTGGCTATATCTCAATTGAGCTGGGTTTGCATCCTAAGGCTCTAAATCTGAACCGAACTTATTTATTTGCCGTTTGATACATAAAACGAATTGCTAACGGAAAAGTCAAGGCAGGTTAGATTAGGATAGAACCGCGACATATACCGCGCAACAGTTGACGGCGTCGCGTAGCGCCAAAATCAACCTGCTACTAGTAATATTAGGCTAGGCTAGCTTAGAATTGCGACCCTTCCATAAAGCGAACTGACCTATTAACCTTTTTCTCAAACATGCAATGAAATGTAGTCATAACGTGCATTATAACTGGCGTCGAAGTATCACGTTTCGGGCGGAACAAATTGAGAGCAGGAGTCTAAGCCGTGAAGTAATTTATACATGGCGTCTGTGTTTGTGAACAAGTAACTAGCTGTTATTTTTTTGAGTGGTGTATTTTTTAATTTCTTTATGTATTTGCCAAATGCACTATACATGCCTAGCCGTGAAAAGGGCTTGCCGGCTTCGTGTCACTATCCTGTCTATAGACACCTAGTCACCCGGCAAGCCCTTCTTTCGCGGCGTCTGCAGTTATGTGCTATTCTGCTATACCTACCTGCTAGTTTTTGCAGAAAAGTTGAGGCAAATAAAACACAAATCGGACATAAAAATAATAATATTTTTATTTTGAACTTTAAATTTGCTATTGTAACAAATATGTTTTGTAATACAAAATATACCACTTGATAGTTCAATCATATATATATATCACTTGAGTACATAAAATGCTGATAATTATAGTCTGTGAGCTCTCAGATTGCGATTTGGGTTAAAGAGAAAACTGAGAGGTTCTTATCTGGATCGCGTAAGTAATGGATAGCTAGAATAGAAGTTTCCCAGCTAGCCGTAAGCCTGTCCAGTCTGTTTCTGTCTGTGATATGTCTAATGTTGTAGTAGTCCTGTAAGTGCTAACAATCCATCAAAAGTCCATCAGGTCAAGCCACAGTGGCGCTGGCCGTGTAGCCAGTACCCATCTTGCAAGCGTTAACTCCTCGCAACAGACGCAAGAATCCTTTTTCGCCCCACTTCTCCGACCACGAGTTCTTGATAATCCAGTACTTTTTTCCACTCTCTGAAAAGTAGTCGGTTTCATTTAACTTTAAATTCCTAATGCCTTTATATCTTACCCTGTGTGTTAGCCTATCGATACCAAATTCGTACAAACCTTCTCCATAGCCCACTAAGAGCATGCCATGGTTTAGTGGCACGTGAGCACAGTCTTGGGTCCTGTCAAAAATGCCTCCTGAGTATTGTCTCAACGCGGGACATGATGCTATGGCTGAAAAACAATATTATTATACAGTCTCGTTAAGGCTCATGGTGGGATCCTGCCATAGTCTACAAGGTAACACGGTTTACCACAGAGAGTAAATTGACTCATTCAATTCCTGTTTCCAATACATAATGTCAAAATACAAGGAACACCCTGTGCGCGAGTCTGACTCGCATCTTAAACCGTCGTTTTTCATAATTTCTTGATATTAAATAATCTTACAATCAAGGTGAGCGAACATACGTACCAACTGATAGCGGCCCGAGTTCTACCAGTTTCTGCATCAACGTATCTTCATCGGGAATGTTAATTTGCTGTCCGCCTGTCACATGAACAACCACGTTCTTTGCTTCTTCATGACAAGTATCTTTTTTACCTATGTAAGGATAGTCTTTTTCTAACATTGGTCCGATGGATCTATTAGCAAATTCTCTGCAATAAAAGATCACTTTTTTAACAATATTTGTTACCCATACGGGTCTAATTAAAGGTTCCTTTTTCCGTTTCAAAAAATACAATCGTAAGGTATTCATTCAGCTGATAATTCAAGTCTAAATTGAGGTCAACACATTGGCCGCACGTCGATGTAGAGCACACGATTGAAGCTGAAATGAAACTGCATCACTGTATAAGTTAATGCAATATTCTATTGCGTACTTTTGCGTACATTTGGTAAATAGTACATTGGGTAATACGTTCTGAAATAAAAAAACCGGCCAAGTGCGAGTCGGACTCGCGCACCGAGGGTTCCGTACAAAGACTTTCCATCCCTAAGTGGTTAAGTTAAGTTTGCACCTGGTATGTATAGCGCCCGATATAAATTAGGTGCAAAGTTAGGTATTAAAAAAACTACTTACTAGATCTCGTTCAAAACAATTTTCGTTGGTAGTTTTTATAGTAATGTACATCATATGTTTTTTTTTGATTTTTCATTATCTTATTTTAGAAGTTAGAGGGGGGGGGGGACCAACTTTTTTCCACTTTGGAAGCGTTTGTCACGCAAACTATTCGGTTTAGAAAAAAAATATTTTAGAAACCTCGATATCATTTTTGAAGACCTATCCATAGATACCCCACACGTATGTGTTTGATGAAAAAAAATTTTTTGAGTTTCAGTTCTAAGTATGGGGAGCCCCCAATATTTATTATTATTTTTTTATTTTTGCATCAAAATCTTAATGAGGTTTACAAAATACATCTACCTACTTAGTTTCAACAGTATAGCTCTTATAGTTTCGGAAAAAAATGGCTGTGACATACGGACGGACAGACAGACGGACAGACGGACAGACGGACAGACGGACAGACAGACATGACGAATCTATAAGGGTTCCGTTTTTTGCCATTTGGCTACAGAACCCTAAAAAGGGCAAGTCGAGAGTACTTGAAACAAACGAGCATGCATGAAGAGATTAATAATTAATGTAGATGAAGTGAAAGGTGTATGTCAGGACTCAGGACCGTAGCAAGTGGAAAGATGGGGTTTCTGCCTACCCCGTTGGGAAAAAGGCGTGATTTTATGTATGTATGTATGTATGTATGGTAATACGTACTGCATCACTTCATGTATGAGCCCTCCGCCACACGTACCGCAATCCAGGCAGTCCAGGGCCTGCTGCTCCGAGAGGGCTAAGCATTCCTTATGTTTAATAGCGTGTTGCCCTTCAATATTACCTGTAAACAAATAAATAATTTAAAATATTTAAGCAAATAAACTTTTCTCAAAAATTGCATGTAATGTTGCCTTACCATCGCTAGATAGACTACAGTAAGTGGAACATACCGAAGACTTTTTAGAAGTGTCCAGTAAACAGCGAGATTTTAAATTTGGAATCAATATTTGTCCAGTAAGTAAGTATGTAATTCCTATTACGTATCAAGATATTTGAATATCGAAACACGATTTACATCGTCACCGACCTATAAAAAAACTAAGGATGTGAAGGCGATGAGGTCGTATATAAATGTAAAAAGGATGCATTCCACAAATTGTTTTAATTATAAGTACAGTGCGAGAGCAAATTGTAGAAATTAAAAAGTGGCGTCCCTTTTTCATAGATTAAATAGAAAGAGACGACATTGCAGTATACACTTGCAATTTACACTAAGAGCAAATGTAAAATAAAAAGAGCTTAGTACTATTGGCAGTATAAACGTAACTCAAGATGCATATTAAAAAAAAAAAAGTAGCGACAAAGTTTAGTGCGGAAGTTTGTATGCAGCGTTTAGTTCATAATTGTGCTGTGTAAAATGACAATGATATTTCGGAATTCCTTCCTTTTTTGTGTCGTTTAGAAAAAAACCTCGGAGTTAAAATTGAAGGTAAGCTTTATGATATGAAAATTAGTTAGAAAATACAACAATGTATAACAATAATTAAATTTTATCTTTAAGACTTAGTTTTGTAAGACAGTGCAAATAATTAAACGCAGTATTTATAAAAAAAGAAATTAAGGCGGGATTTAAATTAAAAGACAAAAATTTCAAATTTGTTTGTGTGATCTATTACAATAATTCAGCAAAAATGAGTTCAGATGAGTCTGATTCCGAATAGACGGCACTCCTCCATACTTAAAAGCGGAGGCAGAGTTAGGTAAAATAATTTACTTCTGACTAAATCCAAGGAGATATAAAAAAATACAAGAGATTCATTAAATGGAAGGAAGAAAATCAAGTTAATAGTTGGTCAGATAATGTGTGATAAGGTCTGAATATTTCAACAATCTTTCTGAGACAATCGGATGGCTACAAAGGAAAGAAATCACAAATATTCAGCAGCAAAATATAGAAAAGTTCTTAAATCAAGCTCTAGATGATAAACAGTTTGGCGATGAAGGTAAATAAATGCTGCCACTATTTGATAACGATATATAACTATATCTTTTATCCAAGTATAAACTCATAACTATTTTTGTTATAGGTTGTTATCATGGGAGTTAATGGTGCCTGCGACGACGAATATCACAATGTGTAATAATAAAAATGGGATATAACAAAAATATTCATTGGAAAATGGCCGAATATGAATGTCACCTATAAAATATAATTTTAATCTAATTTTCTTGTTTAATTTTTGAGAAAAGCACTATACTTGCTTCGACCGTAAGAGCCATCCTGGCCTCGTATTATATCCGGACCTCGCCTACGGCTCGGTCCGTCTAATTCCTACTCGGCCAGTATGGCTTACTTACTGGTCTCTGCCGTAATGTACTATTACTGTACCACTGTTTATTCCGTATATTATTTCATATTTAATGCTAGAATGTTAAACAAAATGAGGCAATAACTTCTAAAAACAAATAATAAGCCGTCGAGTGTTGCAAGTCATTTGACTAGGGATTGATCAAGAAATTGACACTTTTAAAATCGCGCAATGAAAATTAAATACGTTTTTGTAACGTACCAATAGCGCTGTAGATGTAGCAACTGCCACACCGCGCTTGGTGAGGCTTAATATGAGACACTGCATGATAATCTCTCCAGTCATATGATGGTGGCAGAACTATAGAACTATCTCGGACTGCCTTGATCCCTTTTTCCTTTGATGGCTTGAACCCTTCATATTGCTGAAGTTCTTCGGGCTTTAAATCAGAGAAATGGTTTACTGCAAACACAGTTCCAGGAGACTCAGCATTTAGGCAGTTGACATATCCTAGGTTTTCCTTAAAGATTTCAAGTCTTTCATAATATTCCTTGCGGTTGTAGGATTTTTCGTGTTCTTTTACAAAGTCATGAAACAGGACTTCGGCATGTTCTAGATCGTAATATAACTTGTCGAGGACTGGCGTCATGCTCACGGTCATGTTGCCGACGAGGCAGACCGTCACCAAAGCTACCAGCTTAATCATGGCGTTAATGTTAACGTCGTCTATTGAATTGACGATAAGTGAATTCTGCAAGTCCATTTTATATGAAAACAAATACTTAACTGATAGTTTTTTGTTACTATCGCAGTGGAATCTTATCCTTGTAAGTGCCGCTTTGAAATTCCAAAAAATTTTGCGCAATTGACAATGGAATAAGTCTCCGGCATTTTCCAGATTGTAATATGTATTGCCGAGGACTGGCGTCGTTCTCATAAGACTACCAGCTTAATCATGGTGTTAAATATTAACGAGGAAATAGCTGTTTCCTGCTCCAAAACTTAATCGACATTTTAGGAATCAAAATAGATAAAAAATGCTATGTGATGTACTGTTGAAAATTTCTGTACTC
The DNA here is from genome assembly GCA_947623375.1 of Apotomis capreana. Taxonomy (NCBI): domain Eukaryota; kingdom Metazoa; phylum Arthropoda; class Insecta; order Lepidoptera; family Tortricidae; genus Apotomis; species Apotomis capreana. The sequence continues at coordinate 24,092,258 of OX392505.1, forward strand.
GGTGTCTGATCTTGGCCAAGATTCCGCTACAAACGGACGCCGAGTACACAAATTCTATAATAGGTTAGACAAAAATCTAAACGGTCCGACACATCACATTTTGCTTATATTCGGTTTCTAAAATTTCCTAAAGGTTGGTTAATCTTTGGAGGAGAAAACAGACGATAACAAAATCTCAATTTGAATAACAGTTACTTTAAGTTTGAACCACATTATATCCGCCGCTATAGTTATCAGATGCAATTTAATGTAAACTGCTAGAACGGCAAAATGAGCAGTTTTATATCTTCTCAAACATGTTGACAAATTAAGGACAAACTGTGTCCTGTAATTTGGCATGTCACAGACGGATAATGAAATAAGATACATCTTTTTTAGGGTTCTTTGCCTTCGAATGAAAAAAAAAGGAACCTTAATATGATTATTCGTTTGTTGATCTCCGTCTTTCTATCACAACCAATTTACTCGGGTTCTACCGAGCCGATGGTATTATGCAAACCGTTTTCCAGCTAGTGGGCATTGAACCTCCGCAATCTCGATTCAAATTCGGATATAATCGAAAGATACTCCTTACATAATACGTAGGTATCATTGTTTGTTTGAGTAAATTAAATTATAGCAATTAAGCTGGGTTTGCATTCTAGGGTTCTACTTAAAAGTCTTAAAACTAAACAGTGTTTTTCGTTGCCGTTCAATACACTAAATGATGCGGTGATACCGTAGCAACCGGCGACAAAAACGATTATTGTTTTACGCGTGTAACTTTGGAATGCACATGCATATAATTTTAATGTAGCAGTTTACAAATTCCTATTTTAATTTTAAATTATTAATAGATTATTTTGCACCCAACACCATTCCAAGGCCAATTTTAAAAGACAGACGTGGACCAATTATAATATACATTGCTGCGTTAGTAATACTTTAGTCTTCGTTTGTACGAAAATGAACGACCAAAAGGAGCAAAATAATTATCATTTCAGCCTAAGGATATCCACTGCTTGGCACAGAACTCCTCAAAATACTCCTACATGGGCCAGATAGAAGCGACTCGCATCCTGGAAGACCCCGTAACTGTAACCAGGTCGTCCGGCCAACTTGTGGCAGTCCAAAAATGCGCTTGTCGGTACGTGGTCTGCACTTGAAGACCTTTCGACCGCAACGGTCGAATTGTACTGTAAGCAAAATATGATTACAAACTTAAACCAATATACTGAACAACAATTGAAATTTCATTTTAATCATACGAGACGCTTATGTCTGAGATATCTTCCTTATATTCACAATTTAGTTCCACAATGTTCGATGATGTCTGCGACCGAGAATATTTTTACAGATTTAATAATATCGACTATGGATGAATACCTATTTTTTTTCTTTTTTCTTACTCCAAGTTCTTGACACAAACTTTCACCTTTTACATGGGGTATCCCATTAGGGGTTGAATTCTCAAAAACGCTGGAATCAACGTTCTCAGTTTGTAATGAAGAGTCTACACGCATGATAATGCACCCTTTCTCATAAAGACCACGATTATTATAGAAAGTTTCGCTTAAAAAATTTTCGGGGATGAGTAAAAAAAAAGTTGTTTTCTTTCTTTATATAACGGGGGTTGCCTGCAATAGGAGCAATAAATTAAAACATAGGTTCTACCCTTCAAACTAAACAACATTTGTTAAGCAACTTGTGAACGTAACGTGTATGGTAATTTGCAAAATATTGTTTAGACAGAAAATCAATGTATTGCGAAATGTGTGATATTAGTAGATTCACAGCTATGTCAGTGCTCAAGGAATGTCAATGTTGGACGACGTACATTGAAAATACTAGGTATTTATTTTGTTTGAAATAATGAAATGCTGAAAACTGTCTTGTTTTTAAAGTTGCTGAACAAATGTTGTTCAGTTTGAAGAGTAGAATCTATGTTTTAATTATTGCTCCTATTACAGGCCCTGAAGAAGAACCTACACCCGAAATATTACTATTCTTACTCTAATAATCCCAAGCTCTTCATACAAATTTTCAACGCCCACTTTACGAGGGACTGAATTTTAAAACACGCTGGAACCAATATTTCATTTTTTTGATGAAGACAATTAATGCACCTGTTACTGATAAAAGGCGACGTTTATTCTACAAACTTCCTCTTTCCATTTAACCCCTTTCGGGGATGAATTTTTATAAATGTTGTCTTTTTACTGTGCATAGAAAAAACATATATATGAAATATTACCATTCTTACTCAAGGAATCCCAAGCTCTTCATACGAACTTTCACCTTCCATTTTATCCAATTAGGGGTTGAATTTTCAAAAACGCTTAAATTAATGTTCTCAGTTTGTGATGAAGAGTCTACATGCAACGTAATGCACCCCTTATTTATAAAAGGCCACGTTTCTCATACAAAGGTTTACTTCCTATTTAATCCCTTTCGGGGGTGAGTTTCCAAAAATTGTTTTCTTACTTTGTATAGAAACACCTTTACACGAAATATTACCATTCTTACTCAAGCAATCACACTATTCACACTTCTAATCGTTCAACAATAAATATGTAATCAATAAATAAAAAAAACATTTGCCGATATAATTTTTATTGTGGTTTTAATTTTTTCGAATTGATGCGTGCACGTGTACAATCAATGTTCTTTAAATAACTTCCAAATAATAGATGAATAATTAAAACTTGTCCAAATTCCAATGATTATAAATAAACCAGCTCCGTATGGTTTGATAATGAGTTCTATAGTGGTGTGGGTGACGATCCATCAAAAGTCCACAGGTCAAGCCACAGTGGCGCTGGCCGTGTAGCTTGTGCCCATCTGGCAGGCGTTGACTCCTCGTATCAGACGGATGTATCCTTTTTCACCCCAATAATCCCCCCACGAGTTCTTGATTATCCAATATTTCTTTCCACTCTCTGAAAATTAATTCGTCTCATTGAGCCTCAATTACCTGATGCCCTTATATTCTATAACAATTAATATGTTTTATTATGACTCTGTAACCAAATGCCCTATTAACTAATTCTAAAAAAGAAGTAAGTAGTTTGAAACATAATATTCTACAAAAAGACTTGCCCCGGTCTAGACTACTCGCGAATTTGACCGAGGATGGGCGAATATTTTATTTATTTATTTATTTAAACTTTATTGCACAGATCAAGCTAGTACAAATGGCGGACTTAATGCCACAAGGCATTCTCTACCAGTCAACCATAGGGCTAAACAGAAACATTGAGTTGGTGCAGGGTCTATGAGTATAACGTTCGGAGACTATAAAAAAAAAAACACAAAGGCCGTTTCCGATTAAGGGAAGAAAATATGCCCTTTCGTGCATGCATGGGTCGGGAGTTCAGGACGGCTTCGACTTGTGCTAATACCGTGCTGAACTCCTCATAAGTTAAATGCGCGTTGCCAACAACGCGTTTCAGGTGATGTTTACATGATTGTACTGCTCTCTCACACAACCCTGACATATGTGGAGCATACGGAGGGGCAAAAACTAAATTAATATTATCATTCGCGGCACAGTTAACAATATTCTCAGAGTTATCCTGCAGGAATGATGAAAGTTCTTTTATTGAGCCAATAAAATTACGACCGTTATCCGAAAAAATCGCTTCCGGTTTGCCACGGCGAGATATGAAGCGTTTCAATACGAGTAGGTACCCCTCAGTACTGAGCGTAGTGACAAGGTCAAGATATACCGCGCGCGTCGTGAAACAAACTATCAGGCATATGTAGGCTTTTTCTAATCTAGAACCCCGACCTTTACGATTAAGTATGTATACGGGACCCGCGTAGTCTACACCGCAACGCATGAAGCAGAACCCTGGGTCTAGACGTTGTGAAGGTAAGTTACCCATAATAGGCGCGAACGTTCTTCCCTTCATGCGAATGCAGGTCACGCAGTTGCGTACCACTTGTTTTGCTAGGTTCGTACCACCGAGAGGCCACCAGCAGTCTTTGATTGAAGAAAGCAGTAGCTGCGGCGGCGCATGCAGTAAACGTTTATGTTCACTCTGAAACAAAAGTTGTGTGAAACGGTGTTTCGAACAAAGCAAAACCGGATGTTTTTTGTCGTATGAGAAATCAGGTGAGTTGCTAATACGACCCCCGACTCTTATCAGTTTTTGATCGTCTAAAAATATATTGAGTTTCGCAATATTACGTGTGTGTTTCATAGGTAAGTTATTTATTAAGTTTTCGTATTCCACAGGAAATGACTTTATTTGTGAAAGACGCGCCAAGCATTGCGCCGACGTATTCAATTCGTCAACAGACAGCGCGCCGGTTTTACGATTAATTTTGTTATTAATGCGCGTGTTGTTTATAAATCGCAAAACATAAGCAGCCGTGGATCAGAAACACACGTATAAACGGCCTCAATAACATCAGAGGTAACTTAATTTACAATAACCAAAACAAACCTAGAACATGTATTTACATATCTCAAAACATAATAGCACAATCACTAACTGAATTCTGTTCCAGAGACGTGTGTGCCATAAAACTCCTCAGAACACAAAACTCGAGTCTACCGGAGATAGTTCTTGCCTCCGCCTACATGGCGGCTGAGGACGAACCACCTCCAGCGGAGATGAACAACCTCATACGCTACTGCGAACGTGAGAGGCTCGAGCTGGTCATATCAACGGACTGCAACGGCCACCACAACCTATGGGGAATGGAAAACAACAACAAAAGAGGTAACGATATTGTTGAATACTTACTAACCACTGACCTGGATATCTTGAACAAAGGATCCAAACCTACTTTTGTTACTAGTAGATGTAAGACCATAATCGACATAACTCTAAGCACAGGGCTAGCAGCTCAGCACATATCCAACTGGCACGTGTCGGACGAGTTGTCCTGCTCCGACCACAGGTGGATCCGCTACGATCTTACTGCAGACGTGCAGACACCAGAACCCATAAGAAACCCGAGGCGCACAGACATAAAGGCGTACAAGGAGCTTCTGGTAGGTAAACTAAAGAACTATACACTAACACACAGGCCACAAGACGTGGATGAGCTAGAGGAACAGGTAAACTCACTCACCAAACTTATAATACAAAGCTACGAAGAAACATGTCCACCGTCAACACCAGCTCGTGGCAACGAAACACACGGTAGCTGGTGGGGACCGGAGATGGAACGTCTCAGAACGAAGATGAGGAGACTTCTGAATAGAGCAATGAATACAAAATCTGCAGAAGACTGGGACAAATATAAAGCAGTCAAAGCAGAATACAAGAAAAGGTTACGATACAGGAAATCTACCTCATGGCGGAATTTCTGTGACAACATAACCACCAGCACACAAGCGAACAGAACAAGGAAAATACTTGCCAAAGAACCAAATCAGTTACTAGGCACCCTAAGGAGGCAGGACGACAGCTACACCAGTTCGCCTGCTGAGACAGAAAGTCTACTGGTGGAAACTCACTTCCCGGGATGCAAGGTAATTGATAAGAACAAACTGGAACAACAAAGGACGAATTATCAACCCACCGTGAGTGAATGGAAGATAGCGGAAAACATAACAGAACTAAATAAAACCACCTGGGCAACAAACAGTTTTGACAATTTCAAATCACCAGGACTAGATGGAATCTACCCAGCCTTATTAAAGTGGGGAGGACCAACTCTTACCGAACTAATATCCAAACTTCTCTGCAGCTGTATTGCCCTCCGATATATACCTAAGCAATGGAGAGAAGTTAAGGTAATATTCATACCAAAACCCGGAAAAAGCGACTACACTGACCCGAAGTCATTCAGACCGATCAGCCTAACTTCTTTTATGCTGAAAATACTAGAGAGACTATGTGACAGAGAACTAAAGGATACTGCACTCAAAAACATAAAAATCCACCCAAACCAACATGCTTACAGTCAAGGCAAATCAACAGACTCAGCACTCCACGCAGTGGTAAGCAACATCGAAATCGCACTAACAAGGAAAAGCTCATGTCTGGGAACCTTCATTGACATAGAAGGCGCTTTCGATAAAACAAATTTTAGCAGCATCAAACAAGCTCTAGAAAGACATAACACAGAACCATTGCTAATAGAATGGATAATGAACATGCTAGAACAAAGAATCATAAGACTAGCAGAAAACAAAGATCAGCAAGCGCTAGTCGTGAGAGGATGCCCGCAAGGAGGAGTCCTCTCACCCCTCTTATGGAACCTAGTGGTAAATGATCTGATAACAAAACTAAACGAGAGTCATTTCACGACCATAGGATACGCGGACGACCTTGTCATACTTATCAGTGGACTGGTAATAAGCACACTGTGCGAACTCACACAAACAGCACTAAAAATACTAGAGAAATGGTGCAAGGAGAATGACCTATCGGTAAACCCCAAGAAAACTGACACAATTCTCTTCACACACAAACGCAAACTGGGGTCATACGAAATGCCAAGCCTTTTCGGTACAAAGCTTACACTCTCCAAACAAGTAAAATATTTAGGGATAACCTTAGATGACAAACTAATCTGGAACAAGCATCTTGAGGACAGATTAAACAAAGCCACAGTCGCCTTCTGGCAATGTCGAAGAATGATAGGCAAAAGGTGGGGACTCGCCCCGCACATCATTCTGTGGCTATACAAAACGGTAATCGTACCTATGATCAGCTACGGAGCAGTAGTATGGTGGCCCCGAACGCAACTAGCGTGTGCGATTGCCGGCCTGCAGAAAACACAAAGACTGGCATGCACGGCCGCAACAGGCTGCATGAGGACCACTCCTACCGCAGCACTAGAGATGATCCTAGGTCTCACGCCACTGCACATACATATACAAAGAGAAGCAGCCGCTACGGCGATACGACTAAAAAGCCTAAACCTATGGACGAATAGTAATACCCAACACACAAAGATCTACAGTGAAATGATCAAAAAATTCCCTACAATAGAAGCACCAATTGACAAGATACCTAAAACATTAACCTGCAAGAAGGAATACGTCATACTCCTAACAGAAGACCCGAATGAGGGGCTCAACCTAGAGGACCTGAGAATCTTTACGGACGGGTCAAAAACTGAGAAAGGAACGGGATGTGGTGTATTCTCGGAGGATTTGAGTATGCACATCTCTAAACCCCTAGGTGTACACAACACGGTATTCCAAGCTGAATGCGTAGGAATAATAGAAGCCTGCAACGCTATAAAAAGACGCCAGGTTCAGAACACAAACATACGAATACTTTCAGACAGCAAATCCGTACTACAAGCACTAAACAGTGATATGTGTACCTCTGCTCTAATATACGAATGTCATCGCTGCATCACAGACGTGTGCGATGACAAAAATACGGTAACATTACAATGGATAAAGGGACACAGCGGCTCGAGAGGCAATGACGCAGCGGATGAATTGGCCCGTAAGGGATCGGAGACACCGCCATGCGGGCCAGAGCCAATAATACCCCTACCACAATCTTACATATACAACATAATGAACCAGCACACATTATACCAACACCAAAAATACTGGGAAGACATGGGAACGTGTAGACAAACAAAAGAAATACTTCCGAATAGGAATCACAAACTCACCACCATCTTACTGAGAATCCACAGGAACCAACTACGCAAGATAGTAGGATTAATAACGGGACACAATACCCTGAACAAACACCTCTTCAATTTAGGTATAACAGACAGCCCAGTATGCAGAGCATGCATGGAGGCAGAAGAAACCACCAATCATATTCTACTAGATTGCAAACAGGTAGAAGGATACAGGACGAAATACCTAGGATCTCCAAGTACCGTACACGAAGCCATAGGCAACATCAAGGCTTTACTTAGGTTCGTGGAGGAGCTGGGGTGGTTGGAGTAGCGCTACCCCCTTTTCACGCAAAATAGGCACGTTGGATGTCGACTTGCGGAAAATGCCCAGCGCAACTAACTAACTAACTAACTATGCCCTTTCGTGATAATGGACAGATTTTTTTTTCTACAGTCAGTTACGTCTAGTAGAGTAACTGTGTCAAGTTTGGTTGAAAAATTCTTTGTGGTTCCGCAGAAAAAAAATAAAAACGGAAATAATGAAATATGGTTTTTCTCCAAAACTATTTAACTTTAATGTACTATTATTTTTTCATTCTGTAAAGCTTAGTCAAGTTCATGTTTTAAGTGAAAATGGTATCTCTATATCTAACGATTATGTAAAAAAATAAGTAAGTCAAAATTTTAATATATATATATTTTTACTTTTGTGAGAGATACCACTCTAATTGACATTTCTAAATAAGCCTTAGTTAACGTCCTGTAACACATATTAATTTGATGGATAAAATCGGAAAGCAACTGTGTCAATATGAAATAAATAACTGGGCTGGAATTCATTACTATTTAATTAGTAAACTAATCTAACACTGCTAAATAACCAAAACATAATATCCTCTTTACAAATAAACAACATTTGACAGTTACAGTGACATTTGCTAGAAAATGTCACCTTTTTAGTTACGTAATGAAAAAAAATGCACTTATTCTAATCCTCATCGCTATCTTCATTGACAGTAACGTGAATTCCGTGATTCAAAAAAAGTCCACTTAAAGTTTCAGCAGGCCGAACGATTTTGGACAAATATTAATATCTATATATTAATATCTTGCGTACGATAAATAATAAACAATAGCAACAGTGTGTGAACAACACCCTACTGTTCGCATTCCGTTGGCACATCCACAATAATGCCGCCTTATGGATCCAACACCAATGCTGTTTGGGACATATTCGATAAAGCATCTGTAAATATTTTTTGAAATATGGCGAGATTGGACTTTCAGTTTCAGTATATTAGAATTTTCCTTCACATATTCCAAATTCAACGAACCATCTTCATTAAGTATTTCTGATAGATACGAAATCGCTACTTATATCATTGCGAGGTGATATAATGATGTAGGTTTCTTTCTTAATATTTTTTTGATTGCATTCGCTTTAGAATTCATTTTGTAAAGACGAGTTATCTTTCTAATGTCCCTGAAATGTCATGTTACATTTAAAAAACAATTCATCTCTATTACTGTCATAATATGTATTTATTTTAATTTCGGTAGAAAGAGGATTATTGCGTGGCGAAAAAAGAATAGTTTGTAATTACAATTTCAAGATAATGAAGTCATACCCGAAAAGTCTTTTAATTTCCATTTTACAGTTAGTGTCGGAACCTTTAAATTGATAATCTGGTATAATGTTAAGTAAAGCTTATATACCAAATAGCAAAAATTATTAATATATGCATAGTTTTTATGTTATTAGAAAAATAATGACATTTTCAATAGCAATAAAAGGCAAATGTCACTAACTGTCAAATCTTGTTCATTTGTAAAGAGGATGTAGGTATGCTTTGGTTCAAGGAATATAATACTTGGTTATTTGGAAGTGTTAGAATAGCTTACTAATAAAATGTCATAAAATCCAACCCAGTTATTTATTTCATTTTGACACAGTTGCTTTCCGATTTTATCCATCAAATTAATATGTGTTACAGGACGTTAACCAAGGCTTATTTAGAAATGTCAATTAGAGATATCAGAAAGATGCTTGCGTAGCATGCGCTTAAAAATAGGTTTGCTTTGTGCTTGCCTGATGGGGAGTGGAAGATCATTCCAGAGTCGTATTGCCTGGACGGTAAAAGAATTTGACAAAAACCCGGTGCGATGGGGAGGGACGATGAGCGTGAGGGTACGAGAAGTGCGGAGAGTACAGCCTGGTCGAGCAGTAACAAAGTGAAGTCTGGTTCTGAGATAATCAGGAGCGGTTTGATCGAATAAGATAGAATAAAGCGTGCATAAGACTCGTAACGACCTACGTTCTCGAATCGGGAGCCAATTAAGTTGACGGCGAAAATCAGAAATATGGTCGTATTTACGTAGTCCAAAGATGAATCTGATGCAATTGTTCAGAAGACGATCCAAGCGGTTCAAGGAGGCTTGCGAGATATTTGAGTAACACACATCAGCATAGTCGACGACAGGTAGAATGAGAGTTTGAACGAGGAGAGTCTTGGTGCCGACAGGAAGAAAGTGTTTGAGCCGGTAAAGCGAACGCAATGTGTTAGTCACTCTGCGACACACATCAGATACCTGTGGCTCCCATGTTAGGCCAGAATCGAGGATCAGCCCCAGGTTCTTCACTTCCGATGCCAGCTGAATAGCTTTGTTCTCAAATTCCACAGAGGCTATGTTCGTCATGTCTGTAATGGCAAGCATGCGAGGACTCCCGAGTATAATGGCCTGGCATTTAGACGGGTTCACGGCGATCCCAAAACTGCGTGACCAAGCTGAGATGCGCTTCAGGTCGTCATTGATGTCGGTTACAGCGCGATCCAAGTCATTGGAACTCCCTTGGGTGTATAGCTGCAAATCATCAGCATACAAATGGTAAGAGCACACTAAGTTAGACGCAACTAAATTAATGAATAGAGAGAATAGCAATGGAGATAAAATGCCACCCTGGGGAACGCCAGACGTAAGATCACACCAATCGGAGAAGGTCCGATTAGCGTGTATCCTCTGACGGCGACCTTGAAGGTAAGAGGCAAACCATTTAGCCACTGATGGCGAGACATTCAGCCGATCAAGTGCAGCCAGTAAGAGATCATGATCGATGGCATTGAAGGCATTCGAGAAATCTATCAAGACCAATACAGTTAGCTGAGTGGATTCCATGTTCTGTCTTACATCTTCCGTTACTTTAAGAAGTGCAGTACTTGTGCTATGACCAGGCCGAAAACCCGACTGATAAGGAGAAAGTACATGATTGGAGTGGATGTGGGAAGCCAGTTGTTTATGAACTATGGCTTCCAAGACCTTGGACATAAAAGGGAGAATGGAGATGGGGCGAAAATCTTTAAGTGCGCTGGGGTTAGAGACTTTTGGAAGAGGGAGTACGTAGGCATTGCGCCACAAGGAAGGAAAAACCCCAGTCGACAGAGAAAAGTTAATAACATGAGTTATAACAGGGAGAATGCATTCCAAGATGCAAATAATCATTAATCTGCTCAGTTCGTCATGACCAACAGCGTTGGACTTGATAGACTTTACCACTTTGAATATCTCATCATCAGTGACCAGGGTGAAAGAAAAAGGTGATTCAGAAGAGTAGGGCAAGGCACTAATGTGAGAAATACTTCGTGCTTTTTCAAGACGGTCTAAGGAGGAAGATTTGGCAAAATGAGAGTTTAGGTCGTCTAGAGAAAAAGATGAAAGGGTACATTCATTTTGTGGCTTACCCACTCCCAAAGTTTTTAAAAATTTCCATGTCTCAGCAGGCGAGGAAGAGACAATATTGTCGAAAATATATTTCCGTTTAGCTGCTCTCACCATTTGATTGCACCGATTCCTTACAACTTTAAAAAGACACCAGTTTTCATCACAGCGGTCACGCTTAAATTTTCGGAACGCCCTGTCCCGTCTGGTCATGGCCATACGAACTCCTGTGGTAATCCAGGGCGCTGGAGGACGCTTAAGCCTAACCGTACGCATTGGCGCAATTGTATCGTACAATTTTAATACTGTCGAGTTAAGGGCCACTACTGCCTCGTCTACAGTCGGCGCCAGCAGAGTACCTGACCAATCTTCGCTTAGAGCGTCTCGCTTTAAAGCTTCTGTGTCCAATCTTGCGAAGCTACGGAGTTTCACATAGACTGGCTGCGGTTTGGGAGGCTGAATCCGGTAACTAAGGAAGATTAAATCATGATGTGAAAAACCTGGCGCTGATAGTTGGCCGGAATTTGTAACGTGGTCTGCAGAACAAGTAATAATGAGATCCAACCAGGTATCCGGTGCGCCTACATTATGATGGGTTGGCTTTAGCGGTAAAACAGTAAGATCTGCTGAGTCAAAAATTTGCTTCAATCGTTCCGTCCTGGGATTACCTTTTAACAGGTCTGTATTGAAATCACCTAAGATTAGCTGATGTGTGTATTCAGTACTGAAAGAAGTGAGAAGAATATCTAAATAAGAGAAGTAATCTGTGGTAGGAGGACAATAAACTACTCCTAGGACTGCTAACGTACTCTTGAAAGAGACTTCCAGAAACAAGTGCTCCAGAGAGCCCGAATAGCTAGATGGGGAGGAAGAAATAATTTTAAAAGGGATATCACTGGGGAGATAGATGGCAACACCACCTCCCCCCTTCCCTGTGCGATCATTCCGCAGCAATACGTAACCCGGAAGGCTGTAGGAAGTTGAGGCGAGATTAGGTTTAAACCAGGTTTCAGAAACAAGAATAGCGTGTACGCTGCCGGAAGAAAATGCATCAAGGAGGTCATTATAGTGGCTGGGGATGCTTTGTGCGTTTAAGTGACATATATGAAATTGTTTCCAGTCATTTTGAAACATTCGCTTAATGCAATCGCCCAGTGTGTCAGGCGCGGACACTGAGCTATCGCTATTGTCGCAGGAAAGAAAAGACAAGGACATGTCGCAAGCTGAGTGGTAAGAATCATCATCAACCATAATGTTTACGTAGGTGGGTACATAATCAAAATATATAAAATATAAATACTATTCTAATATATATCTATATAAGTGCTAATGTGCACTCAGCGACAAAGTATAAACCAGTACTCTGGTTCTGTTTACCCCGCCGGTCAACCGTTTACACTAAGTGAGAGAAAAAAATACACAAAAAGAAGTAAAATATAAAAAACTAAACCATCAGAAAATGAGAAATGAAAACATAAATAGAAAATGTTACGCGTTGAGAGTGTAAAGTAGGCTTTATATGATTAAGTACAAACAAAACGCAACAAATGTCAAAAATTGACAGTGACAGATCATGTCAGCGTATCGTTGAGACACAGCAGGCACACATTAAATAAATAATAGCGAAGACGGTAGAATTCAAACGTTAAGCCAGATAGAAGTGTATAAAATGTAGGTAAATTTAGACTGCAAATGACCTAATTCGCAACACGTGCCTGGATTGAATAGGATTAGAAATACTATTACCATAAAGAATACGAATATGATAGTCTGGACAAGCACTTTACTGAAGAAAGCAAAGTATACTTCAGCCAACTTTGCCTCGGTCACCGTCGCGATAGTGTAGAGCCGTAGTTAATTTCGAAATGGTTTTTTTAACCCCTCATCCCAACGGCCCCATGGCTGTTTCCGCTATTATAATTATTTTGCTGTTTTGATGTGAGTACACAAAAAGAACATGTCTCAATAAATAAATAATAAAAAACTTTACGAGAAACAATTCAAGCTCTATAATACTTCAAACTAAGCGCTATACTGTATTAAAACATTCCGCTCAATCTGGCGCATATAATCGATAACTTCCAGAAGGTAATAAGTGATTGCAGTTACTTTGGCGTTTACGACATTTTTATAGACCTTGAAATCTTTCTCGTAATTTAAACCTTGGGCTTATAACAGCGGTTTTAAGCTCGACGCGGGTTGAAGCGGTCTATCTACTTACTGTGAAGATGTGCAACTACGGAACGTCACTAAGCGTGGCCCGACATGCTCTTGGCCGGTTTTTTTTTTCGAAAATTGTTGTATGAAGATGCTTGTTCTAGGAGTACTAATGTACGATTCACATTGACCGGGCCGGGCCGGGTCGGCTGCCGCCGCGTCGCAACGGGCACTCTGGCAGCCGGCAGCGGCCGACCGCATCCAGTAATCAGGTTGGGCGGGGTCGGCTGCCGCAGCGTTCCAGCAGACGCTGGAGCGCCCGGCGGCAGCCGACTGCGTCCTTCCGAGCGATTAAATCTACTAGGGCGACGGACGAACGAACGGAGCCGATGGCGCGCGACGACAGCCGAGCACCTCCGTCCACGTCCGCAAGCGCCCGATTGGCTGGCAGCGGCGCCAATAACATTCGATTATGGGATCTGACTGCTGTACAAAAGCTCTACATTCCTTTGGCAACTATTTAGACGCGCTTGAGCGCGTGCTGACTCCGCCTGGTCAGTGGGAAACGTACTTTATTCTAAGAGTACAGCATGTTATCAGTACCGATTTCGTACAAACCTTCTCCATATCCCACTAAGAGCACGCCATGGTTTACATCCTGATCAGCGCAGTCAGCGGTCTTTTCATAAATGCCTCCACGGTAATGAAAGAATGTATTAGTTACTGCTAAGGCTGAAAAAGGGAACCCCCAAAATTTCGATATATTTTATTCCGATTTTCAAAACTCCGAATTTAATTATTCCTAAGAAATACAATTCAGATTACTAAAAAGCATGATATTTATGACACAGAGTTTCCGAGAATTTTCATTTCCGACTTTTATAACATCGAAGAGTTTAAAGCAGTTGGACTCTTGTATGACATCGTACAGAAATTATAGTAAGTCTTTTACTACTTAAATATACGGCAGTTGATCACAGAAGGTTTCATTAGGCATAATGGATCTTCTATATCCTTTGAACATTTCAAGCAGGACAGCCATCTTGAATTTTAGTGCAGAGAGGACGACGGTTATGACGTTACCTATATTTTTTATCGGATTTTGACATTTTGTATTCTGAATCCTATCATGTGGGGTATTTATAGATAACTAGGGCTTTAAAAGCCGATACCAAATATATATTAAACTGCATTATTAGATTACTGCTACTTATTTGGAAAATCTGTAACACATTATCAAAACAACAAGATTGGTCTCTTGTATGCAAGATACGACAAAAAGCTCGTAATATACTTATTTCTAACAAAATGGGACGAATTTGGTAAATATTTTAATTTTGTAATTTAATTGAATTTTTCAAAATCGCTTTTTAAGTGCTTTTAAAGTTAAACATTTTTAATAATAGTTATTACCTATAGGAAAATGTCACACTCATACATCGCATAATCATTAGCAAAGATCAGACGAATGTGCATCATTGTACACGGTGTCCTGTATTTAACGGACAACCTTCTAACCGATCCGAACCGACCGATGGAGGCCAGAAATGTGCTTCTTTCTTAAGATAGGTTTGTTTTTATGATAATCGGACTAGGTATATATATTTTTTATTGGTTCCTTGTTTAACTCTAATGCCCGATTAGGTCACAAAAGAGGATATTCTTTAGTTCTTTTTTTATTCCTTAATAATGATATTAACGAGTGTATATTAGAATTAGAACCCTGAGGTATCCAGTTTTTTTAACGGGTTAATTAATGAAATCGGTTTTGTCCTAAAATATGAACAACAAATAAATTATGGAACCAGAGTGGTCAACTTTATTTAATGTTATCACTTTACCCTTTAGATGGGGTATTCTTTTTATGACCCTTTTATATTGTATTATTGGTTATTTAGAGAATGGTTTAATCGTTACTTTTTATAGTTTATTTATAAATGTTTTTTGTGTAGGTATATTCGTTTTATTTTAAAACGAATAAAAAAATATATATATTTTATTAATCTATCTGAAATTGTTTCGTTTGTTAGAAGGTTGTCCATTAATTACAGGACATCGTGCATAATGACTCCCATTTGTCCAATATCTGATTATTAGGAAGAGGGACACACCTTTTTCAGTCTCAGCCAGGCTGGGAAATGATCTCTCCTTTTTGGCAAAGCTACTCAACTTGTTCTTTATTATTGACTGAGACTGTTTCTTCGCTCTTTTCTTATTCCTGTTGAAATTACTAAATTATTATTATATATAATGAAATTATTACTTTCAAAAACAAAATCATGTAATAATTGATAAAAAAATTAAAACATGATTTTGAAAAATTTAATAAATAATGTTACGAGTAGATATTACGGGTATTTGACGTTTGATTCATAATAATTAAGCCAAGCGTCTTCTACCTGCAAGAGCCCAAACTAAGTATATGTATCGATAATGTGTTGCAGATTTTTTTTTAATAAGTTGGTAGTGATATAATAATATCCTATTTAAAATACTTTAACGGGTTTACTCACGTCATAGAAGTCGAATAACGCAGGAGGCTATAGAAATTAGTCGTCATCCGAATTTTAACCGAGATTGTGGATGGTCAGTGCCCCCCAGTTGGAGGACGGTTTTGGATACTACATCGGTGGTTAGTGTGGACGAGACCTTAGCAAATGACGTAGTGAGTGTTGTGTTGTGTGCAACCCGACAATTGACATTGTGCGTGATGATGAGGGTAGTTATGCGCCTCCGCCGGTGACACCCGCGTCGAGCAGCCGCGCGGACTGGGCGCGTGCCTACAGTGTTCGGTAGCCCCCGCCGCCGCGACTGATCGTCTCTCCTGATGATGAATCGCGAACCGATTCGAAACATGTCGAGCGTTATTCGACTTCTACGACGTGAGTAAACCCGTTTAAGTATTTTAATATGTCTGAGACTCACGATACTTTTCTATGTAAAATATCCTATTTATTTTAAGTCGCTATATTTTATTTTTGGCCGTGTTAAAATGTCATCTAGCTGTAAGAATGGAACTCACCCGTGAAAATATTCGTGCTATGATTTGTTACGATTTTCAGCGTGTTTTGATGCAACAACAGTACATAGATCAGTTAACTTCAACTTTTAGTGATGATACTCCGTCGAAAACCACTGTGTATCACTAGTTTAGTGAGTCCAATCGTGGACGAATAGTACGTGGAAGTTCGCCCAAAATTGCAAACTAGGATAGGTTACTTGATATAACTTGACTTTATTTACGCATAATGTGTGTTCTATTACGTATGGATTTTATGACAAAAAAAAAACTATTAAAGTGCTACAGCATACAACAAACTTGTTATTTAGGATTTTCCACATTTATATCCTAGCGGTTGAATGGCAATAGTGAGAAATAGAGTATGTATTAATTACTATGGCTACTATATCAAAATAAATATTTATGATACAATTAAGTGTGTAAGGTCACCTACCTTACACACTTGTATTTCAGACGAGTGAAGTTCTTATGCACGAGCGAGGTACGAGCGAGTGATTAAATCAACACGAGTCAGAAATCATCTTGCACACGAGTTTCATACAAAACTTTACTATGCATGTACGAGGAAATAGCAAATACTTTAATATTCACAAAGACTGTATTGATTTGGAAAGAATAGTACATTACATCAGAGGCCGGGAAAATGAGGATTTCCGGCCAAGTAGGTATATACGGCCGAGCGAGCGTGCGAGCGAGGCCGGATAGTGATACGAGGCCGGGAATCCGTTTTCACGACGAGGCATGTATAGTGCTTTTCTCAAACATTCAATGAAATAAAAAAATATACTTCAAAGAATAACACTTAATATTGTTTGTCCGATATTTTCCGAATTTGACCGAATTTTAAAAATCAGATTTCAGATTCTGACTCAGGAGCCCCAAAAACCCCCGGATACCGAATTTCAGCTTCCTAGGACCAATTTGAAATTTTCTCCATACAAATCGTTTTTTTTTTTCGATATTTTCCGAATTTGACCGAATTTTCGGACAAGATTTCAGATTCATATTTTTGAGCCCCGAGAGCCCCCCGATACCGAATTTGACCAAATTTAAGAAATCCGATTTCAGATTCTGACTCAGGAGCCCCAAAAACCCCCGGATATCGAATTTCAGCCTCCTGACCAATTTGAAATTTTCTCCATACAAATCGTTTTTTTTCGACATTTTCCGAATTTGACCGAATTTTCGGACAAGATTTCAGATTCATATTTTTGAGCCCCGAGAGCCCCCCGATACCGAATTTGACCGAATTTAAAAAATCCGATTTCAGATTCTGACTCAGGAGCCCCCACAACCCCCGGCTACCGAATTTCAGCCTCCTAGGACCAATTTGAAATTTTCTCCATACAAATCGTTTTTTTTCGACATTTTCCGAATTTGACCGAATTTTCGGACCAGCTTTCAGATTCATATTTTTGAGCCCCGAGAGCCCCCGAATCCGAATTTGACCGAATTTTAAAAATCCGATTTCAGATTCTGACTCAGGAGCCCCAAAAACCCCCGGATACCGAATTTCAGCCTCCTAGGACCAATTTGAAATTTTCTCCATACAAATCGTTTTTTTTCGACATTTTCCGAATTTGACCGAATTTTCGGACAAGATTTCAGATTCATATTTTTGAGCCCCGAGAGCCCCCGAATCCGAATTTGACCGAATTTTAAAAATCCGATTTCAGATTCTGACTCAGGAGCCCCAAAACCCCCGGATACCGAATTTCAGCCTCCTAGGACCAATTTGAAATTTTCTCCATACAAATCGTTTTTTTTTTCGATATTTTCCGAATTTGACCGAATTTTCGGACAAGATTTCAGATTCATATTTTTGAGCCCCGAGAGCCCCCCGATACCGAATTTGACCGAATTTAAAAAATCCGATTTCAGATTCTGACTCAGGAGCCCCAAAAACCCCCGGATACCGAATTTCAGCCTCCTAGGACCAATTTGAAATTTTCTCCATACAAATCGTTTTTTTTCGACATTTTCCGAATTTGACCGAATTTTCGGACAAGATTTCAGATTCATATTTTTGAGCCCCGAGAGCCCCCGAATCCGATTTGACCGAATTTTAAAAATCCGATTTCAGATTCAGACTCAGGAGCCCCAAAAACCCCCGGATACCGAATTTCAGCCTCCTAGGACCAATTTGAAATTTTCTCCATACAAAACGTTTTTTTTTTTCGATATTTTCCGAATTTGACCGAATTTTCGGACAAGATTTCAGATTCATATTTTTGAGCCCCGAGAGCCCCCCGATACCGAATTTTAGCCGCCTAGCACCAATTTGAAATTTTGAAAAAAAAAAAAAGTCGCCATCTTGAATTTTTTTTTTCCACAAGTGTCTAACAACCAACCTTTAAAAACAAAACCTGCTTTTTGTCAAACCAGCCAGCTGTGTGAATGACCTTGTTGTTGAAACCAAAAAAAAGTTACTTTGCAGGCCTAGGCCTGAAAAGCAGTATGAAATCCCTTTACAGTCCTCTCGAGTTGTTGCGCCCAAAAACCGATACTACCGAGCCTATTATAAGAAACGCAAAGACAATATTTCATTGCATGTTTGAGAAATAGTACATTACTGCAGACGCCGGGAAATAAGGGCTTGCCGGCTGAGTAGGTATAGACGGCCGACCGTAAGGGAGGCCGTCTAGTGATACGAAGCCGGCAAGCCCTTTTCACGGCTAAGGCATGTATAGTGCTTTTCTCAAACATATGCAATGAAATAAAAAAATACATCACTCAAAAAACAAATTTTATATCGCGGTAACCGAAGACAATAAATCCGTTATTTTTCAAAATTGCCGCCGTTTTTTACTGACAATTTAGGCTTGCTAAACTATATACATATTTATTATTATACTACTTTTTCGTAACATTTATAACTTGGGTTGAAATTAAAATAAGATTCATTCCAATTGAAGTTAGTAGGTACAGCGGATCGCTTATAAGATAAAACACGTTTTTGAACGAAACTTTAGGACAGACATTTTGTCAATCAATTGTCTGTGACATCTGACTCACATTATAACCTTTCTTTCATTTATGATGTGTAAAGTTACAACAATTTGAAAAAATTATCAAAATATCACATAGATCCGCCGATCTAACATAATTATATATTGCATATTACGTTCTACAAGGAAACAAGAGAACAACCTAGCATTACCTATAGATATAGATAGGCAGCTGTATTCTACATACACACTATTAATATCACCATGGATTTGTACATGCTTAGTGCACAGAACTTTTTAAAGGTACGTAACTATTATTTTTAAAACAGATTATTAACAAAGTTTTTGACAAATTTAACTGATATTAAATGACGCATTCGACATATGGGGGCAATTGCTTATTGAATTTTTTATTGTTTTTCCAGGTACACTGATATTAGTTAGCTGTACTTCCGAAACTGGTCTTGGCTGTGATAATGTAGCTGACTGTTGATTCTGCTGAGATGGCAAAGGAGGCTGAGGATCTGATCTACCGCGTGGTGACTGTGGATCATGAATTTGGCTGTGAAAATGAAAATGAAAAATAAAAATTATCAGCTGGCAATATGTGCTAGGAGATTTTGGCGGTGGACTATGATGCTTAATGTAAACAGGAGGGTCACGGGAACCGGGAACAGCCTGGCCGTGGATTTATGTAAATTGATGATGGTTGGGGTACATCATTTTGAGAGTTGGATCCGTGAGGATTTGTCGCCTTCTGCAACTTTTAGCAGCTTTCCAACCCCCATGCATTTTGACCATCAGAAGATTGGCAAGGAGTGTAGCTGAAATACAGCAGAAACAATATCCAGTATAGAGGTCGGGACAATCTAGTTCTTAAAACGTTGCTATTTGCTTAGGCATAAATAGAATTGTGTGGCGTCCAATTACTTGTCTTGTACATTTTCTTTTCTTGTAGTTTAGAAAGATTAAGTCTGCTATTTGTACTTTTACTTCTGTCTTTTGTGCAAAAAAGTTTAAATAAATAAATGTTATAAGACTGAGCATAATTTTTTTTTTCATTCATGTATGTCTCCGTTCGACTTTGGTGGCAACAGGTTATTAATTGTTAATCCTGCCTCCGCTCTCAATTCTGGTGAAGTACAATTAATTTCGTTGTCGCTGTTATCATCAGAACTCATTATGAAATTATATTTATAAATATCAACAACAAATATAAAAATAGGTGCATGACAAAAGTTTTTTTTTCATTTTCCCTCCAATCCCCCATAATGTTTTTTTTTTTTATGGAAGTTGTCCGTATTTCGCATGTGTAGTGTTACAATAGACCCTATAAGGGCCGTTATACACAACCGGATACTAAAAATTAAATTTCTATAATAAATACAATTAATGCAGAGGATTTTAAATATTGTCTATGGGCTCTGGTGACTTACGTAAAGACAGTATTTTATATTTATTCATCAACACATTGAATTATACAGATTTGTATTCATAATATCAGTTCGTGTGTACTAGGCATTAACGCGGATATTGTTGGTCCGGTGGCTGAATGGGTAGCCACTAGAAATTAAAATATATATCAGCTGTTTATAAACACAGACGCCATGTTTACATTAAAATTAAAAACAAATTACTTCCCGGCCTAGGCCTTCAATTTTGTATGAAATTCCTTTACAGTTCCTTCGAATTGTTCCGCCCGAAACTTGACACTTCGAAGCCTGTTTTGACGCACGTTACGACGATATTTCATTGCATGTTTGAGAAAAGTATTTTAATTTGATTTATCCAGCAACTTTTTACTTCTTCAATAACATGTGTAAAAATCTTTTTTTCAATTTTCGTCTTACGTCAAAATGGTACGAGCGCGTGTACAATCAGCCAAGTGTATTTAATAAGTAGGCATTTGTAGTTCGTTTTATGTATCAAATTCTAAATCTTATGTAGTACTTAATTAATAACGTCTTTAATGAAGTATTGGTTTTATTATACTTTTATAAATCCATACTAATCCATACTAATATTATAAATGCGAAAGTGTGTCTGTCTGTCTGTCTGTCTGTCTGTCTGTCTGTTACCTCTTCACGCTTAAACCGCTGAATCGATTTTGATGAAATTTGGCATGGAGATAGTTTAAGATCCGAGAAAGCACATAGGATAGTTTTCATCCTGGAAATTATCCCTAAAAATATTGAAAAGTGAGTAAGTAATTCATGATGACATTGATGACCCTGTAGAAAATGCAATGATAAACCCAAAAGCACAATTGCTCTTACATTTGCTTAGGCGCTCTTATATTAATTAAGGTGATTAGGTGGATATCTATCGTGTTGTACGAGGTTGCTTCCATACTTCCAAGTTCCACGTGGACGTAGTCGCGGGCAAAAGCTAGTGTAATAATAATCGGTATTTGACTAAATTATCAAACTTTTTTTAAATATTAAAACCTCTATGCGTCAGGCTACCAGACACAACTAGAAAAAAAAAAAGCACGACGCACACTTTGAATGCCTACAAAACGCTCTTTTTAAAGCACATGCATTGTAAACAAATAAAAGGTATATATTAATATACGGTACGAAACATTTTGAGCGCGATTCCAACTCGCACCGTAAACCGTCGTGTTCTCCAGAATAATATTTTCTCAAACATGCAATGAAATATCGTCATAACGTGCGTAAAAACAGGCTTCAAAGTGTCACGTTACGGGCGGAACAATTCGAGAGAACTGTAAAGGAATTTCATACAAAATGAAGGCCTAGGCCGGGAAGTATTTTTTTTTAAACATGGCATCTGTGTTCCTGAACGGGCTAAACAGCTGAATTATGTTTCTTAGGGCCGATTGTTCAATCACCAGATAAATTTATCTGCCAGTTAAAATTATTGCTATCCTTTTCCCCCATCATATGAAAGAAAAGTGACAGCCAACATTTATCTGACAGATATGTTTTATCTGGTGATTGAACAATCGGCCCTTAGTAGTGTATTATTTATTTCATTGCATAATATTATGTTGGAGAAAAGCACTATATACATGCCTTAGCCGTGAAAAGGGCTTGACGGCTTCGTATCACAGATATCCGGCGGTCTATACCTACTCATCCGGCAAGCCCTTATTTGCCGTCGTCTGCAGTGTTGTACTATTACTAATCGGACACTAAGTGAGCAAACATACGTACACACTGCCAGCGGCCCGAGTTCTACCAGTTTCTGCATCAACGTATCTTCGTCGGGAATATCAATTACTTGTCCGCCTGTCACTCGAGCAACTACTTTCTTTGCGTCTTCATAACAAGTATCTATTTCACCTATATAAGGATAGTCTTTTTCTAACATTGGTCCGGCAGTTCTATTAGCCAATTCTCTGCAATAAATAATGAAAGATAACCATTTCATAAATATTTACAACCCACATGGGTTTACTAAAAGGTTCCTCTTTTTCGTCAAAAAATAAAATCGTAAGGTATATACAATACAGTACACATTAAAAAAATCTAACTAGCGATCAACATGTTTGTTAATTGCACACTCAACTATTATAGGACTGTAGATGAACACACGATTAAAGTTTAAAATAAACTGCTTCACTCTGAATAAGTTAATGTTAGATTCTATAGCGTACTTCCACTCTAGCGTACACTTTACAAATAGTATACGTATCACTGCATAGCTAGGGGAGGAGCTTATGTTCCTTGCATTTTTATATAACCTGATTCAACACATGCGGATGGTCTGTTGTGGAGAGGCACGGGCGGATCCTTCCTGTACCGTAGGCGGAAGGCGGCCAAGTTTAAGTGAACCTGAGCTGACCACGTCTGTCACATGTCGGATGACTAGTGGGCCAAGCAGACCACAGGAAAAGCGGCAGACCTCGTCGACGATGGTGGGTCGACTAGGACTCTTTCCTAAAGGACTGGGCAGATAATACGGTGAATAGAGACTAAAGTACTATGTGTGACCTTACAAACGGTCCGGTAGTTTTGAGTTTTTGATATGTTGTCTAGGATGGTTAGTCAGTGCTTAAAATGCAAAATGCACAATTCCCCCCCCTCCGCGCCCGCCGCCATATTGAAAAAACCGGCACTTTCTTCATATTTTTGCTCACATCTTCCTTTAGGAGCCTTTTAGCTAGAAAAAAGCTTCCACAATGTTATAGAGAGTTAAATTTACTACATTCTCCATTTTATATTTTGTTTCTAGGACAGATAGTTACGGAGATATCAACATTTAAAAAAACGTAAAAAATGACAATTTCCTGCTGAAAAACAAACTTCTGGATTATATCTTCGTTTAGGAGCATTTTAGCTACAACAAAGCTTTAGAGGGCAATGTTGTAGAGAATTAAATTTACTATAATTTACACTTCAAATTTTGTTTCAAGGACGGTTAGTTACGGAGATATGCACATTTAAAAAACAGGAAAAGTCGAATTTTCCGAAAAATTCTCAAAATTCTTGGTTTAGAACGCTGTCATTCAGTTACGGACTAGTCTAGGACAAATTAAAACATGTAGGAAATATAATTGGTTATAAAACTCATGTCCATTTTTACATACATTTTCGGAAAATGTGACTTTATTTTTTACATATCTCCGTAATTATCTGTCCTAGAAACAAAATTTTAAATGTAAATTATAGTAAATTTCATTCTCTACAAAATTGCCCAAGTACTGTTCTAGCTAAAATGCTCCTAAACGAAGATATAATCCAGAAGTTTGTTTTTGAGTTGGAAATTGCAATTTCTTAAGTTTTTTTAAATGTGCATTTCTCCGTAACTATCTGTCCTAGAAACAAAATATAAAATGGAAAATGTAGTAAATTTAACTCTCTATAACATTGTCGACGGTTTCTTCTAGCTAAAATGCTCCTAAAGGAAGATATGAGCAAAAATATGAAGAGAGTGCTGGTTTTTTCAATATGGCGGCGGGCGCGGTGGGGGGGGAATTGTGCATTTTGCATTTTAAACACTGACTAACCATCCTAGACAACATATCAAAAATTCAAAACTACCGGACCGTTTGTAAGGTCAAAATCCTTTATTCACTTAATTAAGATGTAGCTATAAATAGAGATCAATGGAGAAAGAAAGGGCAGGCCTTTATGAAGTAAACTCATTAGACTTGCAATAGTAATAAAAATACGTACTGCATCACTTCATCCATGATCCCTCCGTCACATCTACCGCAATCCAGGCAGTCCAGGACCTGCTGCTCTGAGAGGGCTAAGCATTCCTTGTGTTTAATGGCGTATTGCCCTTCAATATTACCTGTAAACAAATAAATTATCTATACATTTACACGGAAAAGTCCTGACTGACTGCCTGGCTCACTCATTAACGTGGAGCCGTAACTTACGAACCTAGGAACGTCATTTTATTACAATAGTTTAAATATATAACGTAACCAAGAAGTACTACGAAGGGATATTTTAAAACTCATCCCCTAAGAGGGTCAAATTGGGGTTGAAAGTTTGTATGGAATTTGTATAGTTCTTAAACGAGAGATTTTAAACATTGTGTTTTGTTTCATCTGAGAACAAGAAAACTGATTTTAGGATTATTTAAAGCTCATCCTTTAAAAGGATTAAATAAGAGCTAAAAATGTATATGAGAAACTTGTCATTCTTTCAGTAAGGTGTAGTAATATTACGTGTATAGATTCTTCTATACAAAATGAGAAATTACATGTTTCTTAAATGTATAGATCAAAGCTTTCTTTAGGTACAACGAAGACAGAAAAAATTACAACACATTCTGGATGGGAACATACGATGTTGTTGTCCTAATTTTTATAATTGTTGATACTAAAAATTTACAGGATCTCTTATTATTATCGTTTTGTTTACAACGGCAAGTGAATTCACTATCAAGACCCAAATTGAGCAATACATATACTCCTACATTCCGAATAATACTTTTACTGGTGTCACTCGGAGAGACGGATTACGTTGTTTGAGGCGAGTTGTCGAATACTTCTTTTGCTTCGGTCTAAGCAACTTCACTTTTGTCTATGATTTCGTTCAGTTTACCGGAAAGTAAATTGCCCCATGTTGGTATGCCATGACGTGATCTAGAAATGTAATAAATCTACCCACGACTGTATGTATGTGCGCAGATTTTTATTTTAGAAACAAAATACGGTTGTAAAAGTTACACAGGAAACGGTCCAGACAGAAGCCGCGGGCAAACGCTAGTTTTAAATATTGAGTAAGAGTTAACTTTATTTACTCACTCTTTATGGCTTATTTTATTTGGTTATGGTCAAGAAATGGACAGTTTTATATTCAAACAACAACAAAAAAATACGTTGTTGTAACATACCCATAGCGCTAAAGATGTAGCAACTGCCACATCGCATTTGATTCTTAACATGAGTCACTGCATTATGATCTCTCCAGTCAAATGAGTCTGGCAGAACCACCGAGCTATCTCGGACTGCTTTGACCCCTTTTTTATTTGATGTCTTGAACCCGTGATATTGCTCAAGTTCTTCGGGCTTCAAATCAGCGAAATGGTTTACTGCAAACACAGTTCCGGAAGACTCAGCGTTTAGGCGGTTGATATTTTTTAAGCTTTCCTTGAAGATTCCAAGCCTTTCATTATATTCCATGCGGCTGTAGGTTTTTTCGTGTTCTTTTACGAAGTCATGGTACAGGTCTTCAGCATTTTCCACATCGTAATACGGCTTGTCGAGGACCGGCGTCATGCTCATGGCCAAGTTGCCGACGAGGCAGACCGTCACCAAGACTACCAGCTTAACCATTGTGTTAATGTTATTGTCTTATATTGATTTGACGATGTATGAATTCTGAAAATCCTTTTTATACGAAAACAAATACTTAGGTATTTTGGGATTTATATAACTATCGCGGTGGAATTTTATCCTTTTAAATGGCGATTTGAAATTCCAAATTTATATTGAGTGCATTTTTTTATTAGCTGCAACATACCTAGCTATCAAAGTATTACACCTGTTTTATTTTTTTATTGAAAGTGTGTTTTTGGTAGGAGCTTAACTTATTGTACTTATGTACCTATACCGGGTGGAACGAAGCGATGTTCATTCCTGAAACTATAATGCTATGTATTTCATGTAGAATCGACCTGCAATAGTTAAATTCTTTTAATAATAAAAAAACGAAAATCGATTAAAATTGTATTTTTTAATGTATGTACAACCCTAGTTTTTTAAAACTATTATTTGACGTTTGGGAGTATTTACAATTACCTACATTTACATCCGGTGTTCGAAAGTACCGCCGTGGCGTACGATACACGCCGCTGCTCGTGCCCGCGTGTGGCGATGCACCCTCGACAAGATGTTGTGTCGGTTATTTCTTCTGCGAAGACTTTCAAAGGCCACCCTTAGCCTTTCCCTCATCTCTTCAGCCGTCTCACACTCAGTCTTGTAAACGATGTCCTTTACGGTGCCCCACAGAAAAAAATCCAAGGGTGTGAGATCTGGAGACCTAGGAGGCCAACGGTGCGGCCCATATCGGCCGATCCAGCGATCCTCAAACACATTATTCAGTGTTTCACGTACTTCGACTACTGAATGAGCTGGTGCTCCATCTTGTTGGAACCAAGTGCGTCTTCTTTCTGCCAGCGTCAACTCATCCAGATAGTCGTCGAGCTCTATCCTCAACAGAGCCATGTATCCGTGTCTGTTTAAAGTCTGAGGCAGAAATACAGGGCCTATTATTGTATCCCCGTGTATCGCCGCCCAAACATTAACAGACCAACGATACTGGTGTCCCGTATAACGGTAGGCAAACGGATTTTCTTCGGCATACACGTGTTCGTTATGCCTGTTCCACATACCGTTCCGTGTGAACAAGCTTTCATCACTCCATATTACGTGTTTGATGAAGTCTCGGTCTTCTAACACCTTTTGCAGTAGCCACCGGCAATAGGCTTCGCGAACGGGGCAATCTCTTGGTAGTAATGCCTGGACTCTTTGTATTTTGTAAGGGTGACGGCCCTCACGTTTTAGTATTCTGAGTATTTTCGTATGAGTCATACGAAAATGTCGGCCCGCTTGTCTTGAACTTGACCTCGGATAATCTTCGAAGTACTGCAGCACTCTCTCTTCCAATCTGACATCATGTTGAATAACGCGTCCTCCGCGCTGGTCATCCTGACCCGTTCGTGGCACAATAGGACGATTGTTACCAACACGGTCAAGAGCGCGTAATATCGTACTAGAGTGTGTTGGGTGAGGAGGAGGATACCTGTTCCGGTATTGGCGCAAAGTCTCTCCAGTATTGTAATCGCACTCCGCGTACAAAAGAAGCAAATTCAAATAGCCTCTAGCGTTTAATTCCGGCATTTTTGCACACAGCATACGATACAAAAAGTCAATGTAACGTCTATCAATCATGTCAACTAAAAAGTCTAAAAACAATCTTAAGGGTATTTTCAAAGGTTTTTAAACCGATAAGAAATGGCTAGGCAATTTGTAAAAAGTTTGTTTACAAAAGTTAACTGTGTTATGAAGAGGTCATTGCACTCTAAAATAGGGTTGTACACACACACTTTTTCGTATGAAAGTTTAACATGCTATAACTGGAAAACGGTGAGAGATATTAATAAAGTTTATTTGGAGAAAATAATATTCTAAGCCTGTATAATGCCACAGTTAAAGGAAATAACGTCGTTTCGTTCCACCCTGTATGTAATTAATCAGGATACAGCTTGTTCTTAATTTGGGATGTTGTTGACCAATAATGATGAAGGACGACGCATTTGGTTCGGTTTGTAGACACCTGTCTACTGAGCCGTCGGTCCCGGGTTCGAATCCCGGCCGGGGCAAATATTTGTGTGATGAACTCGAATATTTGTGCTTGGGTCATGGTTACCTCCTACCCATAAAGCCTTCTTGAGCTTAATTTGGGATTAGATCGATTTGTGTGAAGTTGTCCGATATTTAATAAAAAAAAAAATACAAAATCTTGTTTAGGGGTCTGAACATCCGAATAAAAAAGAAAACGGAACCCTCATAGTATTATTCGATTCCGTCTCACTCACTCACTCGTCAACCCTTAACACGTTCCTTCTCCGGATGCCACCAATGGTGGGTCAAGCATCTTTTTCAAGAGTCCAACTATGGGTTCACGGCTACGAACACGCTGCGATCTATGTATAACTGTTATTCGGACTTGTGAAATTAGGAGTGTCGGAGACGGTCATTAGTATGTGAGCTCAACGAAAAGGCGCGCCATTGGAAGGCGACAGTAGCGCC
Organism: Apotomis capreana; assembly: GCA_947623375.1. Lineage (NCBI taxonomy): Eukaryota > Metazoa > Arthropoda > Insecta > Lepidoptera > Tortricidae > Apotomis > Apotomis capreana. The sequence continues at coordinate 24,120,870 of OX392505.1, forward strand.
CCCTTGAACCTGTTTTGGCGCGCTAGAGAGAGTCTTGGCGGTTCACTCAGCGAACGCCCACCGACACTTCGCTTTGGGTCACCATCGAGTGCACTACTGCCTTGGAACTGTCCCGTTTCGTTGTGTTGTGCGATACCAAGTTAGAATCAGTGAAACGTTATAACTCAACAATACAGTGTTAATTTAATAAAGACTATTCTGTTCGCGACTTCGATAACCTAGCTTACAGACCTCTGTGCCAGGAACTGTTATTTAGTGTTTTTTTTTTTTTTTTTTTTTTTTTTTTTTTTTTTTTTTTTTTTTTTTATTAAAGCAGTAACGTCTGCTAACGTACCACCCTAAGGCATGTCGAAGCAACTGGTTGAAAAATTCAATGGCTCTGACATCTGATTCGGTGGTCCAATTGGGAGGACGCCAGTGTTGGCCCGGAAAGCCGTTGGAAACGCAGGTTCGAATCCTGTCCGAATCATTAAATTTTTCAATTTTCGCTTCATTTGTAAACTGTTATTTTGTGCTTCATTTGTAACGTTGTACGTTACCGTTTCATATTATTTAATTAAATTATCATTATTTTAAAACATTAAATAAATTTTACCCTATTTATTAATTTTAATCTAATAAATTATGAGAATTAAATTATTACATTTTAAATTAATATAAATAATGAAATTCTATTATTTTAAAATTTTATTTATTATTTTATTATTTACACATAATTATTTATTTACACTAATCAAATTATTATTTAACAGTTTTACTAATCTAATCTATTTTATTAAAATAAAATACGATTGAAATATATAATCTAATACAAATAAAATAAATAACTTCATCATTCATCATCACAAACGTTAGCACTTTAGTACGCGATTGCGCGCACTCAAACCGGCTATCGTAAGCTGGTCCTGACGTCAGAGTCGTTTGTTCGCGGAGAAGTTTCTAGAGCAGGCCCGCGCCCGGCCAGTCCGCGCCACACCGTCTTATGTAACGGACCCGTACGAGTTGCGTTCATAGCTGTTGCCGTGTCGTCATACGCGCTCGTACAAAACTATTATAATTAGTCGTTTTGATAATTATGTGATGTTCGCGGACACATTTTTTTGGAGGTTCTTCGCAGATCACGTAACTATAATATCGCACCCACTTCTCTGGTAAGTGCAAAGTGTTGAACGTTAATTTTATTAATATGTTAGTTTCGTAAATAATTAATTTGGTATAATTTCATAATTTATAATTCATGCTTAAATCATTTTTTTTATCATTGAACCATGTTTGCTAATCTCATATTAGTAATTCCTTTGTTCCTTTATAATAGGTACGAATGTGTACGTACCCACTTATATAAATAAATAGTTATCTCTTTGTTCTTGCTTAGGGCTTCTATATCATGCTCATTGTAACTCCGCTCTGATTGTGACCACAAGCACGCATATTACTGCACCGGCTTTCTCCCTTTTCTTCTCGTCGTAGGATGTTCTCAATTCGAGCGGGTCAAAAAGGCATTGTAGTGACACCGTGAATTGTCACGTTACAGGGTGCGTCATTTACGCTGAACATTGGCTGCGGTTTTGGAGAACCGTTTTACATAAGAGAAGGCACACTACCATCTAGGCGACGAGCTGGAGCCCGTTATACTGCCGCTCGCTTCGCGCCGCTCCTGCCCCTCGTGACCGCTGGCCGTCAAGACCGCCCTCACCGTAGTCGTCGTCCAGTCAGGGGAGTACCGGATCACGACGGCAACACTAGACCGGCATTAGACCCACGACCCATTTTTTATTACCGGGTTAATTTTTTAAATAAATTGTTGATTTTAATTTTGTTGACTTCGTTTGTTTTATTACTACTCCTAATTAGTAATACTTTAACTTCGAACGTCACACATTGTATAAGGAATAAATCAAGTTAATTGTATCTGAAGTGTTTCATCTCGCTTGAACTACCTCCTCGTCCACAACTATGTCGAATAGCTCATCTAATGTGCCACACCACACCGGCCATCCAGACCTGTCCCCGACAAGGAGAATATTTTGTATGGGGATAGTGAACATGTTAAAACGTCCCTTATTAAACGTCTCATTTAGAATTACCACTGACGCGCGTGCAGTCGAAAATCAGTTGAAAAACGAATATTTTCCACGTGAATGTGGTCAATTTCGAGTAGTTTTTCGAACAAAAATTATCAATGAAAAATTCAAACTGTAGGTTTCAAATATATTCCAATAAATCCCAATAGCCCTGTTCTAGGTAGTAACGTCAAAATATGTTAAGAAACATGTTTAATCATAGAGAAAAATGTCTAAACAATCAGCATTTTAAAAGGAATAAGGCCTCTTAACAAAACAATAATTCTATGACAACCATAAACTTAAACTCACTTTATCACAGTCAATCTACTTATTGTTTCCATATAAATATTATTACGAAGATTCGAACTGAGAGCCATAAAACAGAAAAAAAAAATACTAACAAAAAAGTAGGTTAGGTTAGGTTAGAACTGCGACCACAACGGCGCGCGAGTCGAGCGAGCGCTAAAATTTTCTCAACACACTGACATCTAAGAAGGCTAGTGAATTGTCATTTTCTAACTCCATTGTAAACTTTATTTTCTTATGAATGGAGTTTAAATGGCCTAGGAAAACTGAAACACTAGATTTAGGTAAAATAGTAAAGGTATCATCTACGTATCTTTTAAAGATCCTCGGCTTGACAGGTGACGATGAGAGTGCTTTCTCCTCGAAGTCCTCCATGAAGATATCGGCGACAACAGGAGATACTGGAGACCCCATAGCCACACCATCCACTTGCACGTAGAATTCACCATTCCATAGCATATAGCCAGATGTAAGGCAGTGTTCTAATAATTCAGCATATTCCATTGCCATATTCTGTTCACGTAGCCTCCTCCTCACAATATTGATGCAATCCTGTACTGGTAGGCATGTAAAGAGGGACTGGACATCAATTACCTAAATCTAGTGTTTCAGTTTTCCTAGGCCATTTAAACTCCATTCATGAGAAAATAAAGTTTACAATGGAGTTAGAAAATGACAATTCACTAGCCTTCTTAGATGTCAGTGTGTTGAGAAGGTCTGATAATACAATAGGTCATACTGTTTATAGGAAGCCTACTCACACTGATAGGTATTTAAATGGCAAATCACATCACCATCCTAGTCAACTTGCTACAGTGGGTAAATCTTTGTTTCAGAGAGCCAAGGGAATCTGTGACGACCAACATTTGACTGATGAACTACAGCATGTCAAGCGTGCGCTTTGGTCCAATGGGCTCAAGATACCACGCCTCAACCAGAAACCCCGTGTGAAGACTCCTACAGTCGAGCGTAAACCTGCGGTCCTGCCATATGTGAAAGGGGTCACGGATAGGATTGGAAACATCTTGAAACGGGCTTCCATTAACACGTTGAATGCGGTACATGCCAATTTTGACTTGTACTGGACTTTCTTTTGGTGCGGCGCAAGGAAGTAGCTTGTCTCTATCTGGTGCGGGGGCAATTTCACCATGAAATCCTATGGACTAGAAAGAGTCAAGTATACATTTATGCTTCTTTCTGCAAATTTTATCCAATGGGTACATCAAACTGTACAAGACAAATTTGACTCGTTTCGCACTAGGTGAAAAAAGTTACCAACCAGTGCGGTACTAGCCAAAAGTGTCTTGTATCCTACCGCCTTGTATCGCACCACGGGTACAGGTCAGTAAAGGCCAGTGCGGGGGGTCGATCCTTACGTATCATTTGTTTATCTTTTTTTTCTCATGAATGTACCAAAAATGTTACAAAATATACATATTTGAAGAAATTGAGAGTAGTGAACCGAAAAATAATGAAATGGAGAAGAAATGCGGCGGCAGTATATTCACAATTAAAGGAGAATACACAGGTAGGGCCGGTTCTAGAATATTTATTTTAATACCTACCGCTTAGAATGTGAACAAAATACGTTTAGAATGTTTCAATAAGTCTCATTCAAATACGTAAACTTAGTTACTTTTTTAATAATCACAACTTTCGATATCGATGTTTGGTTTCATTATATTTCCCCTCCCTACCAAAACATCGACTTGAGAGCACCAGCCCTGTGTCCATGATGCGGTACAAGTCAGCTTCGTATCGTTAATTAATTGTCTTATAATTCCTAAACCAAGTTCGATAGTCTGTAACGAACTTAGATTTAGATCACTCAATTGTTTAACTTGCTATTGTTATCAGTAAATCATCAATTTGCTAAATCAACAAAGATATATTTGCCAAATTTTAGACCTCTAGCCACAAGTCAAAATAGTCTAGTACCGCACCAGAGAAAAACTATGCTAGAATTCAAAAATGATATGTATAGCACTGCATGTAAATTATACAATCCAGTTCCCGCATTCAACGTGTTAAAACATATTTCAAGCCGATGAAGAAGATGTCTCAATACCTGAGGCCCGTGAAGTGTAGCATCCCTCTGCAGAGTGCTGGTGTTTACAAGCTGGACTGCGAGTGTGGTCTGTCATACATTGGCCAAACGAAACGTAGTATACCTACACGGGTTAAGGAGCATGTAGCTGATGTCAAGCACCGTCCTTGCAACAGGTCTGCAGTCTGCGAGCATGTCATGGACGAACCAAACCATTCAATTAAGTTTGATAACACTTCAATCCTTGCCAGAGAGAAACGATATTTTCCCAGAATGTTGCGCGAGGCTATTGAAATCTAAAAATATCCCAATTTCAATAGAGAAGATGGTTTGTCATTACCACCGGCTTGGGATCCTGTTGTACATCTTATCAAGGATCAAGCAAGACACAAGACTAGAAACCTTGGGCCTCGAACGGTGTAAAACAAATTAGTGTTAAAAGTAGTATATGTAGAGTTTTTTGTTTAAAAGTATTTTATAGTAATAAATAAGGCAATCTGGGAGTTTTCTTTGGCGGTTCTTTCTCCTCAGTAAGCTTTATAGTGAACCGCTGGTAGATATTTTAAATAAAATAATAAATGCCCTTCTGGCACATGAGTAACTGTCTTTACACATTAGGCCCATCTGGCATGTATAAACACCTTTATTTTGAAATTAATATTTATAAAATGGGTAGTTTGCACAAATGTAACTTTGACAGAGAAAAATTATGTTTTTCTCAGTCAACCTTTGACAACGGTATCTGTAAAGGTACTGAAACGTCAGGGAGGCTCAAATAATTAATATACGCGATATAATCCGTTTAAATTGTTTTATTTAAATGTGTGACAGTCGCGGAAACCGAAGAAAATATTAAATCAAATGAGTTATTATTACCCATATCAATTGAAAATATGTCAAATGTTTAATAATTGTATTAAGCGGTTTACACTCACGTGAAATTGTCAGGAACGGCCCGACATGTTTCGAACTCGTATGGAGCCCTTCATCGAGTTCGAAACATGTCGGGCCGTTCCCCCCGTTATATGTGTCACGAGTTTTAATAAAATTAATGTCAAATGTTGTTTTACTCAATGAAATTACATTAGGTATTTATTTTTATACCCATCATTATACACCCGTCTCAGGTGGCAGAGGCAACACTACTAAAAACAGTACCTAAATTATGGAAAAACTTGTGTAGGGTGGTGTAGAGGTTTACAAGTTAGACCGGTAATCCAGAGGTATAGGGTTCGATACCCGGTCTCTTCCGCCAGGTGTCAATTGATCTTCGTAGTTTGATTTTTGTATCAATGGTTCAATATATATAAATGGTGGCGTATCCAAAATTCCACATTAGATACTCGTATAGTGAATAAATAACTATGTTTTCGAATGTTTGTGTGCAGTCATGATGTTTATTTCCTAACTTTCAGATAAAAGGTGAATGAGTTCTCAAATTCCAAGTATTATGATGAATAGACCATCTGGTCTATTCGTTATGCGCATTCGCGTATCAGTCGATAACTCAGTTTTTGATACTTGGCTATTGGACAATTTGGCTGTAGGTGAATTTTCAAATCCTTGAAATAATTTAAAGTAAAATGCCTGTGAAATAATTGAACAGCTGGCTTGCAGCCGGCTAAATTGATGTAGACCCTCATATGTATGTCTTTCGATACTTACCCTAAAATGATGCCGTAGCAACAGACAATAAAAAAATCGTATTAACTACACGTCTAGCTTTGGAATGCTCGTGCATATAATTTTAATGTAGCAGTCTATAAATTCTTCGTTTTATTTTGTAATAAAGATGGTTTGCATCCGACACCATTCCATTTACATACTTACTTTGTTTAGGCTTCCTTGACAGGACAAACGGATTTGGATCAATAGGGATGACGATTGATAAAAAATTCTACGTCATAAATACTTATAATGAATAAAATTAGCTCTGAGTTATCCCCCCCCCCGCAATTTTTTTGGCGCAGTACCATTCGGGACACAGCCAAGCTTTACGAGTTTTTATTCTTAAATATTTTAAATTAACATTTTTTTTGCTCTCACTACCGCTACAGCATATTGTAATCCTTGTGTAGGATCCTCCTATACAAGAATTATATATGCTGCACAACCCGCACAACAGCAGCAAGCGGGGCATGCTAAACTCTGGCCGGTGACTAATTACAGGTTCCTCTTTCCGACTCAATAACGTATTTGTCTCAAACACGTAATAAAAAATCGTCATAACGTGCATTAAAACAGGCTTCGAAGTGTCATGTTTCAGGCGAAACGAAGAGAATCTCATACACAATTGAAGGCCTATGGAGTCTGTGATTATGAACGGGTGCTAATCATCTGAATTATGGTTTTTTGAGTGTTGTATTTTTTTTTTGCATATGTTTGAGAAAAGCACTATACATGCCTTATACGTGAAAAGGGCTTGCCGGCTTCGTATCATGATCCGTCTATACCTACTCAGCCGGCAAGCCCTTATTTCCCGGCGTCTGCAGTAATGTACTATATTCTGTTCACATTTCAAATCAACACATTTGTTATATTATGATAATTACGAGTATATCACGTTGGTCCACAGGTAGGGGTTGAAGAAGTGGGGCCTGAATTCCAAGCAAAAGTATATAAATGACGTTACTTAAAACCGGCCAAGTGCGACTCGGACTCGCGCACCGAGGATTCCGTACAAACACTTTCCATCCCTAAGTGGTTAAGTTAAGTTTGCACCTGGTATGTATAGCGCCCCATGTAAATTAGCTGCAAAGTTAGGTATTAAAATATTTTAAAAAAACTACTTACTAGATCTCGTTCAAAACAATTTTCCTTGGTAGTTTTTATAGTAATGTACATCATATCGTCACCTGTAATATGAATTAATGTAACCGCCAAAATGACGAAATTGAGTTAAGTATACAGTTCGTCTGTAAATTTGACGATCTATCCATTGCTGTTATTAAAATTACGATATCTTGAAAAAAATGTTGGTTACATTAAACAAAAAATGACCATTTTTTTTAGTTTTCTCTATTTATTTTGGTGTATGGCACATTGTTTGTAAATTACTTAATATCAGATTAACGTAACCACAAGTATTGGCCAAAGTTGAACAAAAGTCATTAATGTAAGACTCATCGGTAAATAAATGACTCTTACATTACTCAATTTATAGCACTTTATTACCGATTGACTGTTACGTTAGCTTCAAAGCAAGATAAAAATTATTAAATGGTTCTTACATTAAATGGGTTATAATTTTAGTTTTTGAATCAAATCATGTAAATAATAAGGTACATAAATGATTTACATGCTCAGATTAGATAGGTAAAAAATTTTTTTATGGGATTATAAGACAGCAACCATTTAAAGCCAATTATAGTCTAATCTTGTCACAAATTGTGCTTACTGCAAGGTGGGTGAATATATAATTTAGTCAGTAACATTAAAGTTTTCGTAGTTTTTAAAGCACTTAATGCCTCTTACATTATTATTTGTCTTCCCAAGGCTCGAGTGATGATGGTTACATTAAAATTATGTACTTAATTTAGACGGACCTGGTGCTTACGTTATTTTGGTTACCAGGAACTTTGCGACCATCTCTTTCCTTTGCAGTGTTAATGAGTAGATACCGGTGAGACGACCATACATTTGCCTGTAGGAAGCAATTACAAACACTAACGCGTGCGTCTGTTTACGATTTGGTGTTGTGATGGATATGATAGCCACTTTAGTTTGTACCGACCAGCGATCGGATGCCGGTTTTCGACTCCATACAAATACTGGTATTAAATTTCGGTATTTCGCTTATTATTACACATTTATTTATTTTACTGAGGTAATTTCAAAGTTCTATACGGTATAGTTTACTTTAATTATATGCAATGGCATTTCAAATAAAATCTGTAATATTTTATTTGTAATTTTTATGAATACCGGTAACGATCCCTGGTTCCAACCATTCGTGATAAGGACAGTATTGTGCGATTGCGTTGTTATATATCAATAAGTACAGTTATAAATTACGAGTTAAGTACATTCATCGCTTTACATCAGGCGATCCGTTTGCTCGTTTGCCCTCAACGACATAAAAAAATAATAAATAATAATATTACACAAAAAAACTTTCAAAAATTAAGGGAAATTTGAAAAGGATAAGTACTCAGTAAGTATTATAGAAGTTGTTATCACCTCAAAAGGGAGTTCTAAGGCGGAATGAAGTTTGTCGGGATTTCCAGTATCAAATAGAAATTGATGTTTTAAACTTTTTAAAGTTCAGTTATTTATTAATTAGCTATTATGCCTATTTATATCATGTCTAATTCTTGAATTAGGGACTTTTAATTGAAACAATCTGGCTTAATGCATTTCGTTTTTAGGGAATCTCTTAAATGTCTGGTTAATAAACGGACTGTGAAAACTTTTTCTGTGAAAATCAGTCACTGCCACTACCATGTAGCAACATGTAGGCATAATAAAATGTATATTATTTTTAGAAAACAAGAGACAGGAATGAATGATGGTAGTAATAGTGATATGGTGGAGGTTAGTGACATTGAGATACTCCCAATCATTTTTTTCAGTAGCCTACGTATCCAACGTAGTGTCATTGTATTGATGCGATGATTCAATAAAATACGTTAACTATTTGCTTGCCCCTTGAGCATTATTTTTTTCAGCCAGAGAAAGGAGTTGAGCTGGGCCATACTTTCTACTAATAACGGGACACCAATGATGCTTCAAATAAGCAGTTCGCGAGAAAACAACAGCTTACAAGATTTAAGAAAATCTCTAAATCCGTTTCAGCTCTATAAGAAAGATGTCGAAATCCAAAAGCGAAGGTATTCGAAGGATTTCAGTCGTAAATTTACCCCTTGACGTTCAAGTTCATAATAGTGATGTGAGAGTGAGTTACTAATTATGTGACGAAACATTTAGTCACCAGTTTGCCAGGAAATGGTCAAATTACTAATGAAGAATCAAATAAAGTTCATTCGGCTAGTTTCAGACAGGGACAAGCCTTAGTACACTGAAAATAGGACTGAGGGTTTGTAAAGACAAAATTGATTATTTAAACGAAATTATACAACGTTAAGCTGAAGTTTAAACTTAAGTCACTAAAATCAAAAGGAGGGAGTTGATGAATGGAACAGAAAGAAGGTAATAAATACGAAGAAAACTATATAGAAAGAAATAAAAAAGAAAGAGAAAAAGGGAAAGCAGAATGTGCAGTACAAGTTGTTGGTAAAAAAGGTACATAAATATTGTAGGAAAGGGAGAAAGTAAAGCAATGTGAGGAAAAACAGTAAGGAAAAGTAGCAGATTGGAAAGAAAATGAAGTGTTTTTTTAATACTCTTTAAATCTAAAGGTGCCTTTACCAATTTTGTTTTTTATAAACAAAAAAGAAACTGTTTCCCGCTTATAAACCGGTTTTTATCACGACTTACTATCCTGCCACTAATTAACTGAAAAACAAGAAATAACTCTATGTTAAACCTTATTAGAATTGGATAAGTTTAAAAATTCCTTAGCTGAATTCCGCTAATGTAAGTCCACGTTTTGAAAATGTGTGTCCCATACGTTAGATTTTTTTACGTTTTTGTGACTTACTTTAAATTAGGGCTCATTTTTTGAAATCAATGTTGTGTTGTGTTAACGTAACTCCTCATTTTTGGAAAAAAATTAACGTAAGCGCCATGCTATTTTCTAAACTATAATAGCAGCCTTTTTGAGACCATTATCAACTGAAAGATCTTACAAAATTAAGCTATACCTACTTTACATCATTTTAATCGGATTAAGAAATAAAATGTTACTGCACTTTTTTTAATTTGCAATTTCGTTTTTGGCCTCTCCTGAAAAATTGTCATTTGGCGGTTACCTTAATTCATATTACAAGTGACGATATGTTTTTTTTAGATTTTTCATTTTCTTATTTTAGAAGTTAGAGGGGGGGGGGGGACCAACTTTTTAGGGTTCCGTACCCAAAGGGTAAAAACGGGACCCTATTACTGAGACTTCGCTGTCCGTCCGTCCGTCCGTCCGTCCATCCGTCCGTCCGTCCGTCCGTCCGTCTGTCACCAGGCTGTATCTCAACAACGGTGATAGCTAGACAGTTGAAATTTTCACAGATGATGTATTTCTATTGCCGCTATAACAACAAATACTAAAAATAAAATAAAATAAATATTTAAGGGGGGCTCCCATACAACAAACTTTTTATAGATTATGTATATATATATATAGGTCCGGAACCCTTCATGCGCGAGTCGGACTCGCACTTGCCCAACTTTTTTCCACTTTGGAAGCGTCTGTCACGCAAACTATTCGGTTTAGAAAAAAAATATTTTAGAAACCTCGATATCATTTTTGAAGACCTATCCATAGATACCCCACACGTATGTGTCTGATGAAAAAAAAAAATTTGAGTTTCAGTTCTAAGTATGGGGTCCCAATATTTATAATTATTTTTTTATTTTTGCATCACAATCTTAATGCGGTTCACAGAATACATCTACCTACCAAAAAAAAAAAAAAAAAAAGTTTTAAAAATGGCTGTGACATACGGACGGACAGACGGACAGACATGACGAATCTATAAGGGTTCCGTTTTTTGCCATTTGGCTACGGAACCCTAAAAACTGTTACTAACCGAGCTGTGCTTAGCCCTCCATACGGAGGTATATTATACATACTTATGTATAGAATAGATGTAGTCCTACCGAACAAGTTTGACTTACTACTTGAAGCTAGTTGTGATTTTCTTGAAGGCGTCAAGGGGGTTCAAGGGTGTTTTAACATACGGGTGTCATAAGAAATGGGTCGTTTGGCATATGCAGGAATTATAAGTTGGCAGCACTAAATCGACAAATGAAACATAGCAAAGCAAAGCAACGAGCTATTCTAATTAGGATAATGCCTGCAAGGGGTAAGTTATTAATCAATGAAAAAATGTCATATTTGCCGATGTATTTTTATTATGATTTTAAATGTTTCCGAATTTCTGTTAATGATGTTTTTTAGGGTTCCGTAGTCAACTAGGAACCCTTATAGTTTCGCCATGACCGTCTGTCCGTCTGTCCGTCCGTCCGTCCGCGGCTTAGCTCCGTGATCATTAGTACTAGAAAGCTGAAATTTGGTATGAGTATGTGTCTGTATAACGCCGACAGAACGGTAAAATAAAATTAAAAAAAATATATTTTTTTCGGGTACCTCTCGAACACCTAAAGTGGGGGTGATTTTTTTTTTCTTTTCAACACTGGTGTGTGGGGTATCGTTGAATAGGTCTTGTAAAAATAATAGGGGTCTTTTAACATTATTTTTTGATAAAGTCAGCAGTTTTGTAAATATTCGCTCCAAAAACAAAAAAAAATGTGTCCCCCCCCCTCTAACTTTTCAACTACGGGTCAAAAAAATTTGGAAAAATTCATGTTAATGAGGCCTTATAAGTACTTTCAATGAAAACTATATTGAACAAAATTGGTCGAGCCGTTTTTGAGTTATCGCCAAATTTCATATTTTTTCTTTAAAAGGTCGTAAGTTGACTTCCAGTAGGTAATAAGTGATTACAGTTTCTAGGGCGTTTACGACCTTTCTATAGAGCTTAAAATCTTTCTTCTCGTAAACCTCGGGCTTAAAACAGCAGTTTATTGTGAAGGATGAGCAACTACGGAACCCTACACTGAGCGTGGCCCGACATGCTCTTAGCCGGTTTTTTTAAAACAAGAGGTGAATGATTAGTAATATTTGTCCAGATTCTAATAATGATAAATAAACCAGTTCCGTAGCCGATGAAATGAGTTCTAGAGTGTCGTGGGTGACGATCCATCAAAAGTCCACAGGTCAAGCCACAGTGGAGCTGGCCGTGTAGCCGGTGCCCATCTTGCAGGCGTTGACTCCTCGTATCAGACGGACGTATCCTTTTTCGCCCCAAGTCTCCGACCACGAGTTCTTGATTATCCAATACTTCTTTCCACTCTCTGAAAAGTAATTCATGTCAATAAGTCTCAATTACCTAATGTTGTTATATTCATATGTTTTATTATGACTCGCTAACCTAATGCCCTAAACTCTTGTTCTAATTAAGACTTAAAATTTAAAATATCGACGGTGTAAAGGAGAAACCCCTTAAGCGACATTTTCAATGAATTTGAGTTATATATATCGTTGTATTCGTCTTTTAAGCCGGGTTACGTAGCGATCTGATGACTTTGATGTCGGTTAAGGTAGCTTATAAATAGTGGACCGATTTAAAAAACACCCAGTTATGCGACACATAATTTGATTTAAATTTGAACTACGTCACTTAAACTACTCACAATTTTACACGTGATCGCTTAAAGTGTTTTTAAAAATGGCTTGAATTTGTAGCAATGGCGTTAATTTTTTTATTTCAAACACAAATTATATAAGGTTAGGTGCTTAATCGTGTCTTCTGGAATTATGACCAACAAAGGCTGTCGGTTAATTGATTGTTACAAAATTTACTACAGTTTTTGCTCCTTCAAGCGACACGTTGAATACTTAGCATTTATGTCGCTTAATGTATTCGTTAAAACTTGCTTTAGTCGTTTAAGTGAAAGATCTAAAATGTATCGTGGGGCTTGAATTATCTTTTTTACCTGTCAATCGTCGCTTCAGTGAACCATTTTTAGTGTAATATACCTGTGAATGGCGTTTTTATAAACACGAAGTAACCAGTCGGTCGCTTCAGTTGGCAGCGAACATTGTGGGGAGGCGGTTGTCTCGCTTTTTGCCGTCGCAGACTACTTTAAAAAAAAAGTTCTACGTTTTCGTTAGTGTCTATTTTTAATGTAAAGTTTACTACCTTAATTTAAAGATTACACATATCACTTAGATTACAAAGTTGTCTAATTCAAGACTGATTTTATAGGTAATTGATATCTTTAAGCCTGATAAGTAGTAATAAGACATTAGCTATCATAAGATAACTTATTTGTTAAGTTATGTTGATTTGTATCCCTGCCTTTAAAGTTTAATATTAAAAATTATGTATGCCATTACTAGTATTAGTGTTATTATAATAAATTACTAAGACTGATAGTAAATTAGGAAAACCACAAGAATAATTAAAGAAAGTGGAAACTTGAGATTTAAATAAACATTATCGTTTTTTTTTGTTTTTATTTACGGTATTCGTGTTTACCCTGTACATTTCTGTTTTTTTCCCGGTTTTGGGTTACTAGGTACCCATTTAAGATGATTTAACAATAATTGGGTTTATATTGTATTTAAAATGTATACCTAATTAATTATAATAGTTGCATAACACATTTCCGGACCACAAAATGTCGTTAATAATCATGAGAAAATGTTTTCCTCACTATAGTTGCTTAAAGTAATATTCTAGTAATAAGTATGATATAAAAGGTCGTTTTAATTGTTTTTTTCTAGTATCTGCCTAAAACTTGCAATGTCGCTTAGAGGGTTTCTCTGGTTTTTTTTTTCAGGTCAATTTAAATTAAGCGACATTTATAACAGAAGATTCTAAGTTTTTTTCAGTATCGGTACTATTGGTGGATAGGTATTACAATTTAATAAAATACGTCGATAGAACTAAAGTCTCTAAAACGACTAGAGAAAAAGTGACGATTTTTTTAAAGAAAATTTATACTTTTAAGCGCTCTCCTGTAAAGTTAGCAAAATGTCGCTTAAGGGGTTTCTCCTTTCCACCGTCGATATATTCTTTAAAAAGTCGTACCCTGGTCTACACTACTTCCGAAGTTAACCGAGGATGGGTGAAAATAATAGTGTGGATAAGCACTTTGCTGGAGAAAGCCGTACTTCGGCCAACTTTGCCTCGGTCACCTTCGCGGTAGTGCCGTAGCCGTCAATAATTTCGAAATGGCTTTTTTAACTCCTCATTTATATGGGGGGCCATTTCAGACCCATGCAGTGACTTCAGGTGCGATGGCAAGAAAATGTTGCTGTTTTGATGCGTTTCAGAGAGTACAGAAAGAACATTTGTCTAGTGACTTAAGATCGCGATTTGAATTTCTGGAACGATGTAGTAATCTTTTCCGTACTATTTTAGTACTGTCTGTTTTTACTAATTATAAAATGTTTAGTATACCCTTAGAATTAATACGCCTAAAAACCTAGTTGGCGCTTGATATGGAAGCCAGATTTGTTTATGCATGGGCTAAGTTTCGTCAATATCGCAAGCAAAACGTCTACATGATTGTTTCGTATACACGCACACATAAAACCAAAAGCGGTTTCATTTTTCATAAATCTATTGTATGAAGACTCTTGTTCTAAGTAGGTGTGTACTTATTCTAAGAGTACAACATGTTATCAGTACCGATTTTGTACAAACCTTCTCCATAACCCACTAAGAGCACGCCATGGTTTATATCCTTATTAGCACAGTCAGCGGTCCGTTCATAGATGCCTCCACCATAAGTTTGCAATCCAAAAGTTGCTACTATGCCTGAAAAACAATAGCGCCCAAAATTCCGAAATATAGGTATTATTCCGATTTTCAAAACTTCGAATTTCACTCTTCCTAAGAAATAAAATTCCGATTACTAAATATCATGATTTTTATTTATTTTTATTTCTGAAATTTATAACACCGATATTTAATGCTGGTTTGGTATCACTATCCGTCTTTATCTAGGTGGTTGGACGACCTGATAAGGGTTGCGGGGACTCGCTGGATGCGGGTCGCTTCTATCCGGCCCATGTGGAAGTCAATTGAGGAGGCCTGTGTCCAGCAGTGGACGTCCTATAGCTGAAATGATGATGATGATGATTGTAACGTTGGAATGCTCGTGCATATTTGTAATGTAACAGTCTATAGATTCATCGTTTTATTTTGTAATAAAGATTGTTTGTGGGTACAGTAAACACAGGAACAAAGTAAGTACGTAAATGGAGTAGTGTCGGGTGACACTATTCCATTTACGTACTTACTTTGTTCCTGTGTTTACTGGTGATAGATACTTATATTATTGTTCGGAATTTAATAAAAAGGTTGAAAAGGTTTTTATATAATATATTATGTACATATAGTTAAGGTCCCAATATTTTAAGTTAGGTTTAATTAGATAATAATTTTCTTAAGGTTTAGTTTTTTGTTTTATAAGATTCCGGTGCAAACGTAACTCAATCGAGTGTAAATGAGTGAAAAAGTGGCAGATGAAATGGTTTAAATGAATGATTTGGATGAAATGTCTGTGAATGAATGTTGGATATAGATGGCATGGCATTCATGACGATATGAAAAAAATACAAAGTATTATAAGATCGAGGAATAAAAATGTCGAAATAGAATTGAGTCGAAGTATTAAAATGACTCATTTCACTGTTTTAAAGTTGACGGAGCTCCGCTTTGCGGGGCTACTATATTCCTGTGCTGTTTGCCCTTCGGGCATCTGAAGATAGCTAATGAATCTAACCTACCTAGACCTAGGGCTGTATTAGGATTTGTTCACAATTACAAGTCGACATTTTTACTGTTAGACCATTATCAGTTAGTCTTTATTACATCTCGTCATTTATACTTTCGGATTTTTTTATTTCTGGACAATAATTAGTATTTCGACATTTATATACCTGGATTTTTTTCTTATAGACCAATTTTTCCACAAGGCTGGGAAGTATGTAGAGCTAATTCAGGCTATGTACAATCAATGTGGCACATATGTTCGGTCGGCTACTGGAATCACCGACAGGTTCAGCGTCACGGTAGGCTTGCATCAGGGATGGGCTTTTTAAGCCTTACCTCTTCCTGCTTATTATGAATGCTTTGTCATCGGACATTCAGGAATTGGCGCCCTGGTGTATGTTATTCGCCGATGGTGTCGTCCTTGTCGGTGAAAATGAACACGAGGTCCAGAGTAGACTGGAGAAATGGCGGCGAAAACTGGAAAATGTTGGGCTGAGAATCGGCAGATCCAAAACGGAACATATGTTCTGTGATTTCGGCGGACTTTCCAGTTTTGCGGCCATACAACTGGATCGAGTAGCGCTGCCAGTCTGCTCCGATTTCAAATACCTCGGTTCAATTTTACAGAGTGACGGCGGCATTGAACGGAATGTCAAAAACCGGATTAGCTCAGGGTGGATGAAATGGCTCCAGGTCTCTGGCACGATAGGCGACCCCCGGATGCCGCTTCGGCTCATGGACAAAATTTATAAAAGCATTACGAGAGAGGAAAGTCACGTAACCAGAAAACCGTTAAGCATTGTTAAGTTAAGTAATGACTTTTGATTTGTAAAATAAAGTTTAAATAATAATTAAGACGACGCGTTTGGCTCGGTTTGTAGACACCTGCCTACTGAGCAGCAGTCCCGGGTTCAAATCCCGGCCGGGGCAAATATTTGTGTGATGAACTCGAATATTTGTGCTTTGGTCATGGTTGTTCTATGTATTTAAGTATATATTTATCTATATAAGTACGTATATCGTCGTCTAGTAGGTACCCATAAAACAAGCCTTCTTGAGCTTAATTTGGGATTTGTGTGAAGGTGTCCGATATTTATTAAAAAAAAAAAAATTAGCTCACTATATCTTAAACATTTTTTTTTATATATGACTTAATTATTATATGAAAGGTAAGTGAATTATATGACTTTAATCCAAAAGAAATTTTGATATTCTATCAGAATCCTCATAATTTTAAGGAACAATAATTGTAAATGTATGACAACCATGAATTTAATCGCATATTTGGTCTATCCTGCTTTCACAGCGAGTAACCGCCTGAGTAACTACTTGGAACTCCGCCTTCATAGTTAGCATTTGTTCTCTCAGGAATTTTATTTCTTTGCCCGCTTATCGCCTATCATATCAGTGAAGGGCTCAACGCTAATACCCCGTGGCTTTCTATTGGTCACGTTTTGCGACGAGCGAACTGACTGTGGATTAGGTTATACCCCCTTCCCTTTTTCTTGCCACAGCAATATTCTGAACACAGCCTAGCTTTACTCGTTTTTATGTTTCAATATTTCAAATTAACACATAGTAAATTATAGATTTGTTTGCACTCACTACCGCTGCAGCATATTATGTAATCCACAACCAGGATAACAGCAAGCGGGGCATTGCCCTAGCAGTCTAGCAGCTTCAGCACTCACTCTTTTTAAGTTCACACAAGTCAAAATTATATAATTTTTTGCAGGGATTTTTGCAGCAGCGTTTTTATGACGTCTTTAATATAATATACCTAGGGCGGCGAATTCGTGAATGTCCCAGATCGCAGGTATCAGTGGCCCGAACCGAAGGTGAGGAAGTGGTGAAGATTTGCAGCATTACGAATTACCACCCTTGGTTTGTCTAAAATTTTACGTCTGGCCTTGGCCAGAAAGTAAGATTTGCTTTGAGGCTATTGGAATATTTAACAGTAGAAATTTAACGATATAAGGATGATGGCTGCAAGGGGTAAGTATTTTATCAAAGAAAAAAAAAACATAGTTGCCGATGAAATTTTTATTGTAGTTTTATATGTTTCGAATTAACGTGTACACGTGTACAGTCATGATGTTTTTTAAATAACTTCCAGATAAGAAATGAATGATTAATACTTGTCAAAATTCTAATAATGATAAATAAACCAGCTCCGTATCCGTTGATAATGAGTTCTATAAAGTCGTGGGTGACGATCGGTCAAAAGTCCACAGGTCAAGCCACAGTGGCGCTGGCCGTGTAGCTAGTGCCCATCTGGCAGGCGTTGACTCCTCGTATCAGACGGATGTATCCTTTTTCGCCCCAACGCTCCCCCCACGAGTTCTTGATTATCCAATATTTCTTTCCACTCTCTGAAAATTAATTTGTCTCATTGAGCCTCAAAAGGAATTAAGTAGTTTGAAACATAATATTCTACAAAAAGACTTGCCCCCCCGGTCTAGACTTCTCGCGAAGTTGACCGAGGATGGGCAAATATGATAGTCTGGACAAGCACTTTACTAAAGAGAGCAAAGTACACTTCAGCCAAATTTGCCTCGGTCACCGTCGCGATAGTGTAGTAGAGCCGTAGTTCGTTTCAAAATGGCTTTTTTAACCCTTCATCCCAACGGCCCCATGGCTGTTTCAGCCATGCAGTGCCCGCTTTTATATTTTGCTGTTTTGATGTGAGTACACAAAAATAACGTGTCTCAATAAATAAATAATAAAAAACTGGCCAAGAGCATGTCAGGCCACGCTCAATGTAGGGTTCCGTAGTTGCCCATCCTTCACAATAGACGGGCTTAAAACAGCGGTTTTAAGAATGAGGTTTAAATGATTACATTAAAACATTCCGCTCAATCTGGCGCATATAATCGATAACTTTCAGAAGGTAATAAGTAATTGCAGTTACTTTGTCGTTTGCGACCTTTTTATAGACCTTGAAATCTTTCTCGTAATTTAAACCTTGGACTTAAAACAACGGTTTTAAGCTCGATGCGTTAAAGCGGTCTATCTACTTACTGTGAGGATGTGCTACTACGGAACCCTACACTGAGCGTGGCCCGACATGCTCTTGGCCGGTTTTTCTTTCGTAAATCTGTTGTATGAAGATGCTTGTTCTAGGAGTACTAATGTACGATTCACATTGACCGGGCCGGGCCGGGTCGGCTGCCACCGCGTCGCAACGGGCGCTCTGGCAGCCGGCAGCGGCCGACCGCATCCAGTGATCAGGTTGGGCGGGGTAGGCTGCCACCACATTCCAGTAGACGCTGGAGCGCCCGGCGGCAGCCGACTGCGTCCTCCCAAGCGATTAAATCTACTAGGGCGACGGACGAACGAACGGAGCCGATGGCTCGTGGTGGTGACCGAACGGAGCCGCTTACGCGCGACGACAGCCGAGCACCTCCGTCCGCCTCCTCGAGCGCCCGATCGGCCGGCAGCGGCGCCAATAACATTCGAATATTGGATCTCTACATTCCTTTGGCAACTTTTTAGATGCACTTGAGCGCGCGCCGACTCCGCCTGGTCAGTGGGAATCGTACTTTATTCTAAGAGTTCAGCATCAATTTCGTACAAACCTTCTCCATATCCCACTAAGAGCACGCTATGGTTTACATTCTGATCAGCGCAGTCAGCGGTCTTTTCATAAATGCCTCCGCCGTAATACGCGAATGTATCAGTTGCTACTATGGCTGAAAAAGGGAACCCCCAAAATTTCGATATATTTTATTCCGATTTTCAAAACTCCGATTTTCATTATTTCTAAGAAATAAAATTCTGATTACTAAAAAGCATGACATTTATGACACCAAGTTTCCAAAAAAATTTATTTCCGACTTTTATAACATCGAAGAGTTAAAAGCAGTTGGACTCTTGTATGACATTATACAGAAATTTTAGTACGCAAAGTCTTTAACTAAATATACGGAATTTGATCACAGAAGGTTTCAGTAGGCTTGATGGATCTTCTATATCCTTTGAACATATTAAGCAGGACAGCCATCTTGTTTTTTAGTGCAGAGAGGACGACGGTTATGACGTTACCTATATTTTTTATGGGATTTTGATATTTTGTACCTATTCTGAATCCTATCTTGTCTGCGAAAAGCAAGTGATGTGACAGTAAGCGTACGCGGATTGAAGAGATATTGACAGTAAAAGTTAATGTACACGTTTTCACTATGGCAAAGCGCATTCTTTAGCATTTGCACTCAGGAAAGAAGCTCGATTAAAGACTGCTATAGAATGCGCGTCACAAGAGGTACTCAAAATTCGAATGCCATAGAATTCCCGTCCGCAAACGTGTTAAGCAGTTTACACTCACGTGAAATTGTCACCCCGTGAATTGTGAGTGTAAACCGCTTAATACAATAATTAAATATGTCTCACGAAAGTTTTAATAAAATTATTGTTTTGTGTATATTCGTTTTATTTTAAAACGAATACTAAAATTATAAATATTTTATTAATCTATCTGAAATTGTTTCGTTTGTTAGAAGGTTGTCCATTAAATACAGGACATCGTGTATAATGACTCCCATTTCAGTCTCAGCCAGGCTGGGAAATGATCTCTCCTTTTTGGCAAAGCTACTCAACTTGTACTTTATTATTGACTGAGACTGTTTCTTCGCTCTTTTCTTATTCCTGTTGAAATTACTTAATTATTTTAAATATAATGAAATTATTACTTAAAAAAACTAAATCATGAAATGATTGATTGAAAAAAAAATTAAAACATGATTTTGAAAAAAATAATAAATAATGTTAGATATTACGGGTATTTGACGTATGTTTCATAATAATTAAGTCAAGCGTCTTCTACCTGCCCATACTAAGTATATGTATCGATAATGTGTTGCAGATTTTTTTTAATAAGTAGGTAGTGAGATAATAATATCCCATTTAAAATACTTAAACGGGTTTACTCACGTCGTCAGGAGGCTATAAAAATTAGTCGTCATCCAAATTTTAACCGAGATTGTGGATGGTCAGTGCCCCCCAGTTGGAGGATGGTTTTGGATACTACATCGGTGGTTAGTGTGGACGAGACCTTAGCAAATGACGTAGTGAGTGTTGTGTGCAACCCGCCAATTGACATTGTGCGTGATGATGAGGGTAACTATGCGCCTCCGCCGGAGACACCCGCGTCGAGCAGCCGCGCGGATAGGGCAGTGTTCGGTTGGCCGCCGCCGCGACTGATCGTCCCTCCTGATGATGAATCGCGTACCGATTCAAAACATGTCGAGCGTTATTAGACTTCTACGACGTGAGGAAACCCGTTTAAGTATTTTAATATGTCTGAGACTCACGATAGTTTTCTATGTAAAATATCCTATTTATTTGAAGTCGGCTCATGAAGCCCTGTCATTATTTCCACGTGATAGGATTCCGAACACAAAATGTCTAAATCCCATACAAAAATTTATGACGTCAAAAATCCTTCCAAATCAAATTAAAATTGCTTAGCTTCTTTCAGAAGGTTCATCCTACCAAAGGAAACCTTACTCGTATATGTCGTCAACAACGCCTACTATATTTTGTTTTTGGCAGTGTTAAAATGTCATCTAGATGCAAGAATGGAACTCACACGTGAAAATATTCGTGCTATGATTTGTTACGATTTTCAGCGTGTTTTACATAGATCAGTTAACTTCAACTTTTAGTGATGAAACTCCGTCGAAAACCACTATGTATGACTAGTTTAGTGAGTCCAATCGTGGACGAATAATACGTAGAAGTTCGCCCAAAATCGATCCCTAGTAACAACTAGGGATCGATTTTTGGGATTTGTGGAACACCACAAAGTATTGAAGTTAGGATAGATTACGACTTGATATAACTTGACTTTATTTACGCATAATGTGTGTTCTATTAAGTATGGCTTTTATAACAAAAAAACTCGTGGATCGTGCGTGTAAAATGCACATCCTAGGGTATGGCTAATGCGCATAAGCATTTTAAAAACATATATGACACAGAGGGCGCTCCAGTAGCGTAAAAAACAATTAAGGGATGAAAGATTTCGTGCGATTGACGTAGCGGTCGGATAGCTCAGTTGGAAGAGCAATGCGCCGGAAACGCAGAGGTCGCGGGTTCAAATCCCGCTTCGATTGCAGTAGATCGCATCCAATTTTTCTTTCTTAATTTACCTTTGTGTCATTATTTATAAAAATAAAAATGTGGTATTACCACATGAAAAATATGAATCGATAAAAATATTCTATACAAATATTTAGAACAGCGCCATCTCTCTCGCAGTCTTCGCACTTGCTGTAAAGCAATTGGGATTGGGGATCGTGCGTGTAAAACGCACTGGGGATCGTGCGTGTAAAACGCACATCCTAGGGTATGGCTAATGCGCATAAGCATTTTAAAAACATATATGACACAGAGGGCGCTCCAGTAGCGTAAAAAACAATTAAGGGATGAAAGATTTCGTGCGATTGACGTAGCGGTCGGATAGCTCAGTTGGAAGAGCAATGCGCCGGAAACGCAGAGGTCGCGGGTTCAAATCCCGCTTCGATTGCAGTAGATCGCATTCAATTTTTCTTTCTTAATTTACCTTTGTGTCATTATTTATAACAAAAAAACTATTAAAGTGCTACCGCATGCAATAAACTTGTTATTTAGGGTTTTCCAAATGTATATCCTAGCGGTTGAATGGTAATAGTGAGAAATAGAGTATGTATTGATTACCTACTATGGCTACTATATCAAAATAAATATTTGATGATGACGATGATGATTATATCCTCCTTGACGTATCCGTCAACGGCGACACCCTGTCAGTTGTTTCTGGCATGCGCGCGCACGTGGCTCGTGAAACCCAAATATTTATGATACAAGTAAGTGTGTAAGGTCACCTACCTTACACACTTGTATTTCAGACGAGTTTAGTTCTTATGCAAGAGCGAGGTACCAGCGAGTGATTAAATGAACACGAGTCGAAAATCATCTTACACACGAGTTTTATACAAAAATTCACTATGGATGTTCGAGAAAATAGAAAATACTTTAATAAATCACAAAGACTTTATTGAATTGGAAAGGAAATTGATTTGATTTATGATGATGATTTACTATAACTAATCCGAAACTAAGTTAGCAAATATACGTACACACTGACAGCGGCCCGAGTTCTACCAGTTTCTGCATCAACGTATCTTCGTCGGGAATATCAATATCTTGTCCGCCTGTCACATGAGCAACTACTTTTTCTGCGTCTTCATAACAAGTATCCATTTCACTTATATAAGGATAGTCTTTTTCTAACATTGGTCCGACAGTTCTATTCGCAAATTCCCTGCAAAAAAATAATAATAAATGATAACCATTTCAACGGGTTTACTAACAGGTTCCTCTTTCTCATCAAAAAATAAAAACATAAGGTATATACAGTACAGTACACATTTAAAAACTAACTAGCGATCAACATGTTTGTTAGTTGCAAACTCAACTGTACTGTAAATGTAGATTAAAGTTCATGTGGAGGAGAGTGAACTGTATCTTGATTTATTTAAATGAATTTAATTTAAACTGGAAAAGGGATTCTTCTGTAGTATAGGGAAGTTCCAATAATAACACTGTGACGTAAGTTTCACATAATGCTGCTGTGAAGTGTTGTTTGGTCTGAGGCCGCTGTGAGAATGAATTAAGTTGATCGGGCGGCCATATTTGTAATGATTGTGATCACGCTTATTTAGGCCAGGGCCTGTCACCGTTCTTGTGTGTGAATGGTGATGTGTGTAAATGTAAACTGAACAACATTATCCCTTTATTTTAGTAAATACACATTTATAATACATAATGTACATTGGTCGAATATATATTGATCGACAAGTTTTCATATAAGATTCTTATTGGATAATCTAATGTTTACAATATTAAACCTATTTGATGAAGCTTTCTATGTGTTTCATTATATATTTATTCAGGTGGTTTACATAGTAATTAACCAAAGCTTCATATTTTATCCTATACACAATAATGAGAGCAATTAATCTTATATATCAAGTAAAACTAAAAGAAAAGAAATATGACTTTGTATATACCTAATGATTTCTTATTATCTAAGCTGATTACTTAATACGACAATACGATCGAGCTAACTTATATACTATTACATTGTATACCTAACCTACATGCGACAGTTCAAATTAAACTGCTTCACTTTGTATAAGTTAATGGTAGATTCTATAGAGTTCTTCCACTTTAGCGTACACTTTACAAATATTATACTGCATAGGTATAGGAGGAGTTTATGTTTGTTGCATTTTTCTATAACCTAGTTCCACGTATGTGGATGGTCTGTTGTGGAGAGGCACGGGCGGATCCTCCCTTCCTGTACCTTTTGGCAGAAGGCAGCCAAGTTGAAACTGGACTGACCACGTCTATCACATGCCGGATGACTAGTGGGCCAAGCAGACCACAGGAAAAGCTGCAGACTTCGGGTCGACTAAGTAGGACTCTTTCCTTAAAAACTGGGCAGACTGAGAGAATTTAAGTGATTAAGCTATAAAAAGAGATCAATGGAGGAAGAAAGGGCAGGCCTTTAGGAAGTAGACTCAATAGACTTGCAATAGTAATATAAATACGTACTGCATCACTTCATGCATGATCCCTGCGTCACATCTACCGCAATCCAGGCAGTCCAGGACCTGCTGCTCTGAGAGGGCTAAGCATTCCTTGTGTTTAATGGCGTATTGCCCTTCAATATTACCTGTAAACAAATAAATTATACAATACAATACAAATCCACTTTATTGCACACCTCAAACACGCAGGGATACAAAACATGAGAGATATACAGTAAAAAAAAATAAACAGAGGTTAACAACAGGCGGTCTTATCGCTAAATAGTGATCTCTTCCAGATAACCTTCAGGTAGCGGAGTAGATCAACAAAAGTTAGGATCGAGTATCTGTACACCCCAGGCCAAAAGTATGGAAACAAGCTTATATTACTATACAAACCTGTGATTTCCTTACGGAATAACTTACAAAAATCACAATATAAAAATTATTATAAACATTTTAAAAGTCAATAACGCAAATTCTGCTTATGAAAATTGCCAGTGCAACATTTTGTAGAAAGGCAATAGAAAAGCGACGTCATGCACTTTGTACCGGAGTTAGGTACGTATATATATATATTTTTCAAATATGCAAATGTTTTAATAGTGGATGTTCTATTTTTTATCTTTTGGGGTTGGCCTTACGGTTACTAACATTTACACAAGGAATAATTGTTGGAAACTTTAAATATTCAAAGAATA
Source organism: Apotomis capreana (assembly GCA_947623375.1). Taxonomy (NCBI): domain Eukaryota; kingdom Metazoa; phylum Arthropoda; class Insecta; order Lepidoptera; family Tortricidae; genus Apotomis; species Apotomis capreana. Next base: position 24,145,965 of record OX392505.1, read on the forward strand.
AACTTTGTTTCCATACTTTTGGCCTGGGGTGTACATATAAACGGAAAAGTCCTGACTGACTGACTGGCTCACTCATTAACGTAGAGTCGTAACTTGCGAACCTAGGAACTTAATTTTATTACAATAGTTTAAATATATGACGTAGCCATCAAGTACTAAGAAGGGATATTTTAAAACTCATCCCCTAAGAGGGTCAGATTAGGGTTAAAAGTTAGTATGGAATTTGTGTATTTCTTAAATAAGAGATTTTAAACATTGTGTTTTGTTTCATCTGAGAACAAGAAAACTAATTTTAGCATAAACCATGAATACAAAGATCAAAGCTTAAAGAAAAATTGAAAAAGGAGCTACCTGGTGGAAGTGACCGGGTTTCGAACCCGGTACCTCTGGATTACCGGTCCAGCGCGTTAGCCACTTCGCTACCCTCGCTCCACGTAGACCTGACGAATTTTTCCTTATGCTTTGTGTGTCGATCTTTGTATTGTTTATTTGAAAGGATTTTTTTACACCTTAGCGACCTCTATGTGAATACGTTAATATTCCCATCTTACCGCACCACTTTACAGCGGTGAACGAGCAAGCGAGAGAGGGCGCTGTTAGTTTTATAAATTTATGAAACATGTAATGTCTCATTAGGGTTCCGTAGCCAAATGGCAAAAAACGGAACCCTTATAGATTCGTCATGTCTGTCTGTCCGTCTGTCCGTCTGTCCGTCTGTCTGTCCGTCCGTATGTCACAGCCATTTTTTTTCCAAAACTATAAGAGCTATACTGTTGAAATTTGGTAAGTAGATGTATTCTGTGAACCGCATTAAGATTTCGATGCAAAAATAAAGAAATCATAATAAATATTGGGGGCTCCCCATACTTAGAACTGAAACTCAATTTTTTTTTTCATCTAATACATACGTGTGGGGTATCTATGGATAGGTCTTCAAAAATGATATGGAGGTTTCTACAATATTTTTTTTCTAAACCGTATAGTTTGCGTGACAGACGCTTCCAAAGTGGAAAAAAGTGGTTCCCCCCCCCCCTCTAACTTCTAAAATAAGAAAATGAAAAATCTAAAAAAAACATATGATGTAAATTACTATAAAAACTACCAACGAAAATTGTTTTGAACGAGATCTAGTAAGTAGTTTTTTTAATACCTCACTTTGCACCTAATTTATATGGGGCGCTATACATACCAGGTGCAAACTTAACTTAACCACTTAGGGATGGAAAGTGTTTGTACGGAACCCTCGGTGCGCGAGTCCGACTCGCACTTGGCCGGTTTTTTTTAATGTGGGTACACCACAATTTTTATTTAAATCATGAATAACAAGATCAAAGCTTAAAGAAAAATTGAAAAAGGAGCTACAGTCGAGTTCATTTACATCTACACACTTACGAGAACAAAAATATCTGAACACGACTTTATGTACCTAACAATAGGGTCGTACCTGGTGGAAGGGACCGGGAATCGAACCTGGTACCTCTGGATTACCGGTCCAGCGCGTTAGCCACTTCGCTACCCTCGCTCCACGTAGACCTGACGAATTTTTCCTTATGCTTTGTGTGTCGATCTTTGCATTGCACTGCAAATCTTTATTTATAAAGCTCAACTTACTGTCGTTACCCTGTCTCTATATCTACGAAATAGCTGTTTTTGTTAAGCTTCATACAGAACTGTTCACTTTTACAGACAAGGAAAGAACTAGATCACAAAGACAATTTAGATTGGAAATACCTGACAGTAACAAGTTAGCACTTAGGAGAAAGAGTGCAAACAACATGTGTGTACAAATATTTAACAAAATACCAGCTGCATTGAGAGCACGAGAGCCTTGTCGCTCAGTGAGTTTAAAACCAAATTATATAAATTATTGAGTGACAAGTGTTTTTACAGTGTGAAGGAATTTTTGACGCATGAATTTAAATAGATCTTAGGTACCTACATAACAATTTTTATTTCATTTTAATTATTATTTTATTTATATCACAATTCTGATTTCACTTGATATTTTAAACTAGTTTCTAAGAATTGACATGGTATAAATTATTCGCATGCAATTTAATTACTATTATTTTTATTGACTTTGTATAAATTATTAGTAAGTAGTAAATTTTATTAGCTAATTTTAAATTGTAATCAACGAACATAATGTCCTGATAAATCCCTCATAAATTTTCACATACCTGTACTGGGTTGAACATATCATGGGAAATATTTATTGTAAGATCTTCATGTAACCGTATGTTCCAGTGAATAAACGCTTCATTCATTCGCTTCATTCATTCATTCATTCATTCATTCATTCATTCATTCATTCATTCATTGTTTATTTGAAAGGATTTTTTTACACCTTAGCGACCTCTATGTGGATACGTTAATATTCACATCTTACCGCACCACTTTACAGCGGTGAACGAGCAAGCGAGAGAGGGCGCTGTTAGTTTTATAAATTTATGAAACATGTAATATTGTGGTGTACCCACATTAAAAAAACTGAGACATTACATGTTTCATAAATTTATAAAACTAACAGCGCCCTCTCTCGCTTGCTCGTTCACCGCTGTAAAGTGGTGCGGTAAGATGTGAATATTAACGTATTCACATAGAGGTCGCTAAGGTGTGAAAAAATCCTTTCAAATAAACAATGCAAAGATCGACACACAAAGCATAAGGAAAAATTCGTCAGGTCTACGTGGAGCGAGGGTAGCGAAGTGGCTAACGCGCTGGACCGGTAATTCAGAGGTACCGGGTTCGATTCCCGGTCCCTTCCACCAGGTAGCTCCTTTTTCAATTTTTCTTTAAGCGATCTTTGTATTCATGGTTTAAATAAAAATTGTGGTGTACCCACATTAAAAAAAAATGAGACATTACATGTTTCATAAATTTATAATTTTAGGATAATTTAAAGCTCGTCCTTTAAAGGATTTAAATGAGAGCTATAAATTTCTATCAGAAACTTGGCATTCCTTGAGTAAGGAGTAGTAATATTACGAATATAGATTCTTCTATACATAATGAGAAATTACATGTTTCATAAATTTATAGTTCAAAGCTTTCTTTAGGTACAACGAAGACAGAAAGAATTACAATATTCTGATGGGATCATAGGATGTTGTTGTCCTCATTTTTATAATTGATGATAATAAAAATTTACGGGATCCCTTATATGATTATCGGTTTCTTTACAACAGGTTTATCAAGACCCAAATTGAGCCATTATTTTACTGGTGTCACTCGGAGAGACGGATTACGCTGTTTGAGGCGAGTTGTTTAACACTTCTTCTGCTTCGGTTTAAGCAAATTCAGTTTCGTCTATGATTTCGTTCATTTTACCGGAAAGTACCTAAATTGTCCCATGTTGTTATGCCACGACGTGATCTAGAAATGTCATAAATCTACCCAAAACTGTATGTGTGTGCGCAGATTTTTATTAGTTGTATTATTTTAAGAAACAAAATACGGTTGTAAAAGTTACACAGACACCGTTTCCAGACCTGTGCGAGCGAAGCCGCGGGCAGACGCTAGTTTATTTAATATTGAGTAACAGTAAACTTTATTTCCTCCAACTTGCTTGGAAATGTTCCCATTAATGTAGTAAAACTGGACCGCGAAATCGTTCGTTATTTTTATAAGGCGTTAATACAAATTAAAAAATATATATATATTATTGGCCTCGGCCGGGAAACAGCTATTATTTAAATAAGACGATTAAGTAAAAATCACACCTTCCGTTTATGACGTCTCGTACAAATGAGCGTAAGTACTCTTAATTTGGCCGGTTACTGCAAGAAAGAGAATTTTGCTTTGAATTTTTTCAAATACCGATTATTCACCATACAGCCCAATAGTTAAGTATCAAAAATTTTGAATTAAAAAAATAAGAACTAATATAAACTTTATCTACGCACATATCATTAGTGCTCCAAAATGCGTTCAGAAACCGTAGGAAATGACCAGCATTACTACAACCAATTTTACTATGAGAACTTTCTTATCTGTGGCAGTAGGTAAAATTTGTACTGTAATGTTATAACGCTATCAATTTTTGTAAGGTTATGAGTTTAAATTTGGAACAGCTGTCAAAACTGAAGTAGGTCTCTATTCTAGTATCCATAGATATTAATATTGTTATCGATACGTAACGTCAATTCAGTATGTTTTTTTATAAAAACCGCACGACATTTGATCTCGAGTGACATGAGAATATGGATACATTCGTTTGAAGGTATATGATTTAGAAAAAAAAAACATTCGTCTTGACGGAGGTCCGAATTGCCGCCATTATTGTTGTCATTTGTTTGTTGGTTCTTTGCTGTTACGAAAGTAGAATTGAGAAAAGTTTATTGTAATTCACATTTTAGTTGAAAATATTGTTTCAATGTAAATGTAAATTACAACTATTACAATAAATAATCTGTTTATGTATTTGTTCAGATTTATTTCTTACTGCATTAGTATATGTCGTTTTTAGATATTTTACAGGTAGCACTAGTGGTGCCGGTCATTTCCTTATGGCTTCTGAACCCATCTTAGAGTACTTATGATATGTGTGTAGATAAAGTAGTGTATACAACTGTACATAATTAGGCCTTAAAACACTCGTGTGATCCTATTATGAAACTCGCTGACGCTCGTTTCATAAAACCACACTCGTGTTTTAATGCCTCTCATTATGTATCAGTTGCATAAACTACTATTTTAATTGTTCTCTGCGTTTAGTTCTCGTACTGAACATTTCTCAGCTCTGCCACTGTCAATGTATTTTAAATGTCGACAAATTTCGAATAACGGACAAACAATTTTAAATAATAATTTTATATGCGTTTAATTTATATTCATGATACTTAGTTATTTATTAAAGATTTCCCACGACAGTTTTGAGTTTAATAATATGATGGTATTTAATGAGTGAACTGAAAATTAATAAGTTTACCAAACGTAAACAACTAAAAAATAAAGCAGAAATGATTGTGTCCAAATCAATAAACAAGTTATTTTGAACTTACGATCTTCCCCGAATGATAAATTATGGTATGGTTTCTAAAAAAAAAGTGCGTTTATAAGTTGTTGATTTAACCAAAATTTATAATTATGCCCATTTTTATTATTATTGTGTTTTCATATAATTTTAATTTTCATTAATATAATTAGTTTGTTTTCAAGTGGTTTTCAATCAAACATATGATTCGGACCCGAAATTTTATTCCTATTCGTAAAAAAAAAGTACCAAATGAACTTCATGGCAGTGATATATTAAATTCAAAATGTAGATAGGTGATTATTTCCCAGCATATGTGGAGAAAAGCACTATACAAGCCTCGGCGGGAATATCAGTTCGCAGATTCGTATTATTGAAGGACTCTGCTACGCCTCGTCCTTCAAAATCATACTCATCCACGAACTGACTTTTCCCTGCCTCTGCAGTAATGTACTTTATTTGGTATTGGTCAAGAAATTGACAGTTTTATAATTAAAGAATGAGAAGAAATACACCGTCGTAACATACCTACCAATAGCGCTGAAGATGTAAGAACTGCCACAACGCCATTGATCCTTAACATGAGTCACTACATTATGATCTCTCCAGTCAAATGAGTCTGGCAGAACCACCGAGTTATCTCGGATCGCTTTGACCCCTTTTTTATTTGATGGCTTGAACCCGTGATATTGTTCAAGTTCTTCTGGCCTCAAATCAGCGAAATGGTTCACTGCAAACACAGTTCCGGGAGACTCAGCGTTTAGGCGGTTGATATTTTTTAAGCTTTCCTTGAAGATTCCAAGTCTTTCATTATATTCCATGCGGTTGTAGGATTTTTCGTGTTCTTTTACAAAATCATGGTACAGGTCTTCAGCATTTTCCACATCGTAATATGGCTTGTCGAGGAACACCGTCAAGCTCATGACCACGTTGCCGACAAGGCAGACTGTCACTAAGACTACCAGCTTACTCATGGTGTTAAATGTTAACGTCGTTTATTGAATTGACGATGAATGATTTCTGCATGTCCTTTTTATGGGAAAACAAATACTAAATTTTTTTTATGAGCTACAACATACCTATCATAACATAGCTATCAAAGTATCACGCCTGTTTTATTTGTTTATTGAAAGTGAGTTTCTGGTATGAACTTAACTTATTGCATGTTATAATTAATCAGCAGGATATACCTTGTCCTTGATTTGGAATATTGCTGACCGAGAATTAATGAATAAGACACAATCTTGTTTAGGGTTCTGAACATCCGAATAAAAAAGAAAACGGAACTTTGGTACATTATACATATAGATGTCAGTGATAGACGAATTCGTACGAAGTCAATAAACACATTTTACATTGAAAACTCTCTCTTTTGTGAGACATATTGACATAAAGGGCGCTCTTGAGCAATCCAAATGATTTTAACAGAGGATTCCTGAGACCCTAAGGAGTAAAAAAAAAATGTGAACCTATTTTTTTTATGTTTTCATACATAATAAATAAATTATTTTTACTTCACCAGTAAAACAATACTTTAGACTTAGCTGGCAACGTTTGTTATTGTTATTTCTATTCATTAAAAGGGAAGTCAATGTCATAAAGAAATTTTCTTGTTGGGCAATGTTTTTGGAGTTTACTCCTTAAGAATCGATTTTCATATATAAGCCCGGGGTATGAAAAATATGGGGTGTAAAATCGAACGTATCTGCCGTGCTAATTTAAAAAGTCGTATCTCAGTATACGATCGGGGTAAAAATACGACTTCGTAATTTAGCAGGTTATGCGTTACGCGTTATAGACTAAGATCCCGATATAAAATAACCTTCACCGAGATGTTTATTTGATGAAGTGTATTTTATATTTAATTTAATATGTCAATAATTATATTGCATATGGGTTGCCTAACAAATTTTAGTCCAGGGTATGTTTAATTAATAATAAAAAAAAAATGTTTTAAGCATTTCACCGGTTTGATTAATATTAGATTAATTCTATACCAATCGAAAGTATGAAGCCCATAGAATATGCAAACGTTAGGTTGCCTATTCTTTTCCCGTCACAACTATTGGGTAGCCAGGTATAAACAGGTAAATCTATACCTACTAGCATTTTGCAAAGGTCTGATTGTTGAATTGAAATTAAATAAAATTAAAGATTATTTAATTATGAATTTATCTAATAATCAAATCGGTGAAATGTAAAAAAAAAAAATTTTTTAATTTTAAACTAAACATACCCCGGACTAAAATTTGTTATGCAACCCATATGCAATATATTTATTGTCATTTTAAACTAAATATAAAATACATTTCATCAAATAAACATCTCTGTAAAGGTCATTTTATATCGGGAGCTTAGTCTAGTTAACGCATGACCTGCTAAATTAAGAAGTCGTATTTTTACCCCGATCGTATACTGAGATACGACTTTTTAAATTAGCACGGCAAATACGTTCCAAAAATATAAGTATTGCGAGGATTGACGTTTGGTTGTCAAAGGCGACGGTTGAAAATTTTAACAAATTTTATTTTATTTATAAGTTAATTCAGTTTTAGAGTCCTTTTCGCTGTTTTTGCGATGAGTGAGTCAAGTCGAGGTGTCGTGAGTGATACGTCACTTTTAGAATGTGGGCAGCGGGCAGCTCCGTCGTGGCTATCTGAAGTGGAGTTTGATAGTAAGGCAGGGCCGAGTCAATCGGATATTGTATCGGACGCTGAGTCCATGTCGGATGTGCGGCATATAGCGGTGAAGCGTGCTTGTGGTCTGAGCGACGAAAGCTGTGGTTGTAGTGATAGTTTTATCACAATAGGCAGGAAACCTAAACGCTTGCGGGTTTTAGCAACCGCCAAAACGCAACTGGAGCCGGACGGTGTGCCTGTGCCTGACAAGCTATTTGAAGTTTATATAGTGTCAAAAGAAGATTTACCGAAACAGATTGGTTTGGCAAAGTTGCTGCAATTTAAGGGTATAAAAGGAATTTTATCCGTCAAGTTTATGGGTCCACGTAAAGTTCGCATACAGTTTAACTCTAAGGATGATGCGGAGAAGCTTCTGGCTTCTCAGGAGTTTAACAATGAGACGAGACGTTCTTATTGGTCTAATATGGCATGCTGCACTTATGGAATTATAAGGCAGGTTGAGTTGGAGCTTGAGGAAGACGAATTTTTAAAGAATATTGAAGGGTCTGAAGACATTTTGTCAATATGTAGACTAAACCGTTTGGATCATGATGGGCGTTGGGTTAAGGCTGAAGCTATTCGTCTGTGTTTTAAGGGAACTTCTTTACCGCCATATGTTTATGCCTACGGTTGCCGATTTAAGGTAAATCAGTACACTTTCCCGGTTACCCAATGTTCAATATGTTGGAAGTTCGGTCATCTGAGCAGGTTTTGTCCTACTACTAAAGTTACTTGTCCGAAATGCGGCGGGGAGCATGCCAATTGCGAAACGACTATTTTTAGATGCATTAATTGTAAAGGCAGCCATATGGCCTTAGATAAGTCGTGCCCGGTTTTTGTGAAGGAGTAAGAAATTCGCAGGATTATGTCTGCTGAGGGATGTATATATAAACGGGCTTTTTGGTTGTATATGCAAAATAAGGAAAAAAAGGATACGGATGTTTGTAGTCAGGATGCGCCATCTGTTTTTGAGAATGACTTAAGTTTTGGAAAGTCATATAGAGATGCTGTTTTGTCGAAGCCGTTACAATCTAAAGAGTCTGAAGATTCTGTCTGTCAGGCTGAGGGCCAGCGATCAGTAAGTCAGTACAGATTAGAGAGCGAGCCACAACAAGAGGTTCGTAAGCCGCGGAAGCCAAAAAGAGTAACAGATGTGAAGAGGTTCGAGTGTCTATTGGTCAATCAGCCTACTATTGAGCAGCTGATATGGAAGATCAAAGACAAAATAAGGACAAGAAGAAGAGACGTATTACTTTTGAAAGGCTGGTTGAGAAGACGAAGGATATTTTGTTTTCTACCGAAAGTTGGGAGGAGAAGTTCAAAACGCTGTTTGGAATTGTTGTTAAGGGGATTTTGGATTTATTTAAGGATTTTTTTAAGGAAGGTGATTTTGTACGTTTGTTTTTGTCTAATGTAAATGGCTAGGTCTAATACCAGATCTTTCTTGAATCTAATGTTCAATTCAATATTGGCGGAACCCTTATCGCAATCGGCTAAATTTGTATACAGTTTTTTTTATGTAAATAGTGTATACAAATTTAGTTGTTTTCGTGTACATGTTATTTTTAAGTTTATTTATATCCAACAGGGTACATAATGTGATACTTAAACTATTTACTAATCATTATGTGCAATAAACGTATTGAGTATTGAGTATATACAAGAATCTTATATACTAACTGGATGTTGCGTGCCGAACTATGAGTTGAAGCCAGGTTCATTCACCTTTGCTCATATGTTTTATCTCTTTTCCACACTGTGATGTGTTACCATGTTATTTATAAAAAAAACCTTATTTTTTATAGAAATACGAATTATCGGGCATTACCTTATTAATTTACTTTAAACTAATTCCAACAAAAAAAATCATTTTTCATATAAAACTTTCTGCGATCAAATTTACTTAGTTTTCTATGTATTATACAAAAAAAATAACCGAATCAAAATTCTCATTTCACGGGTATGCACCTCCTACGTACTATGACAACACTAATAATAAAGAAATATCGCCGATATGTCAGAATTGTCAAAAGTCATTCACCAATTCAATAAAAAATTTCGTGAAATAAACGTATTTCGTCGATTTACTTGGGTAATGCGCTATGTATTGCATAGTAAAGCATTGTAAGAGTAATTGGAGGCAGAAATCCGACACAAAATTTTATAGGTGAGTACTTATTTTACGAAAATGTTCAAAAATCTTACTAGCAATCAATCTTCCTCTATTTTGCTTGTAAGCTTTGTTAGTTTTTATTCAAGAACCCCACGAATAGGTTTATAATGATAAGTTAGAAGTATATTTTGTTTATTTGGAGTTAAACATTGTCTTAAATGAGAAACTAAAGATTGTGTGGTTTTACAACTCGGGTGACCAATTCGTTTTCATGCATGGTATTTACTCGTATAAAATGGACCTAAATCTATCAACTTAGTACGTTTTCTATTCTCATAATTGATATCACAGAATAACATGTTTATTGTTTGTGTCTTTACAATTTACTTGAATAATATTAAATATTGCAGTTTTCCAAAAGATGAACGAAGGAGGCGGTTTTGGCTGTCGATTGTACCGATAAAGGGCTTCAGAGCGTTCGACAATTTGATGACCCTGCTGACAAAATTGTTCTCACATGTGGAAAATAAAGAAACTGTTATAACGTCCTAGTATTTTATTATTTTTTATCCATTGACAAATACTCCCCTTATGTTTTTGTTAGTAACTATTTGTGGCGTGCTCAGGTAAAAGGAAACCTTTTGCCGGACATCATTAAGGCGGACTAAGTGCAGAGTGGCATAGAAATGCAACCAAAAATGGACTGACAAATTGGTATCTTTTACTAGAGAACGTCATATTGATACCTACACCAACGGTAGGTAAGTATATTGCTAACCTAATCCACTAATGGCTACCTCACTGTGAACTCAGCCACACTCGTATTCACAAACACATATAAACAAAAAACGTCTATACTAAAATTGCTGCTATATTTAAGGATTGGCCTCATAGGTGCTCACAATACGCTGCCGTTGCGTAAAGGCGGCTAATACATGGTGAAAAAGGGACGTTGACGTATGCGTCGCGTTTTTCTCCATACATTTAGCCGTCCGTTTAAGTATCAATAAGTAGTCTCCAGTTACACGGACACATGAAATCAGCATTGCCTAGAATGCTAATGTTTTATCGCCGACGTAAGGCTTCCATTCCTTTCTGGTAAATTAGCCAGTGCGAGCGGGACGGCAACGCACGAAACAACAATAAAATTTAGCTATGCATATACTTTCCTATCCTACTAGGATGGGTGTTCACTTTCATGATAAAACAGTTGATCGGATTTGAATTTAATAAATTACAAAATCATCAATCAGCAATCTGTTGTATATGTCAAATTCCGCGGGATATTCCTAATGTATGCTTAATCATGGACACCTTAAAGAAAGAGATGCAAGATCGGCGTGACGTAATTCAAGGTCATTTTTTCTGGCTTCAAAGGAATGTTCGGCATGCAATATCCTGTTAGTATATAAGATTCTTGAGTATATATTTTATAATCGTTCTTAAGGCCAGGCGCGCACCACGATTTTAATCGCGCGATAATTTTGTCGCATAAATGCAAGATATGGGTTTATATGAGAGTGCGCGCACCACGATTTTCATAAACCCAGAAGTACGCTTATTTCTGCGACAAAATTATCCCGCGACTAAAAAAAGATCGTGGTGCGCGCCTGGCCTGAAGAGTAAACTCCAGTCGTGCGTCGGAGCTGACACACACACTTTTTTTTTTCAAAACAGGCTTTACTTAAATATGCGATCCAAACTTCTTACTCTTGAATCTCATGATTAATCTAATGGCGGCGCTACACTCTCTTTTAATAACTTTGCTATCAAACGTACACACAACAGTTAACTGCATCTCTGTGGACATCTGTTATTGGCTTTATGTTCTAGCTATAAGCATTGTTATATATGTTCTGTAATGCTGTTGATGTTCCAAATAAATAAAATAAAATAAAAAATAAAATAAAATAAAATAAAAACTTCATGAATTATGATTATAATACAGACTGGCCACTAAGAAATACCCTTCCACTCGTTTTTATTATAACTACTTTCGACCATGACTACAGTCATATGACAAGGTAGTTGTGATTGATTTTAACGGTGTTACGAATGTAATCGTTCAGATAATGTGACGGTCTCGCAACATTGCAATGATAAAGATGAGTTACACTGGAGATGTTTAAAAACAAAAAAATGCTAATATCTCGAAAACTAAGCAAAATTCGGCTTGCTTTATACGGCATTTTATTTTCTAAAAATACTCAGGAATCCGCTCTTAAAATCATTTGGATTGCTCAAGAGCGTATGTATACATATGAAATGGGGTTTACCCACGTAATTCAAGTCGAATATTGCTCGACTTGTTTCGGATCGATTCATAATCATGAGTTACGATTGGTCGCGCCAGCGGCCGAACCCAAACGTGAACTACCCGCGTACGTCTGGCGGAGACGAGAATCTATCCTCATTATCACATACAATGTCAACTGTCGGCTTGCACTTAAGACTTAAAACGTCTCATCCAGACTTACCACTGACGTAGTATCCAAACCTTCCTCCTGCTTGCTCGATTTAAATTCGTATAAGTTTTGACGACGCGTTTGGCTCGGTTTGTAGACACCTGCCTACTGAGTCGGCGGTCCCGGGTTCGAATCCCGGCCGGGGCAAATATTTGTGCAAATATTTGTTCTTGGGTCATGGATGTTATCTATATATTATGTATTTATATATTATGTATATCGTCGTCTAGTACCCATAGTACAAGCTTTGCTTAGTTTGGGACTAGGTCGATTTGTGTATGATTGTCCCTTAATATTTATTTATTTATAAGTAAAAGATACTTACTCTTATGCGAATTATTGTTAGTTTCATGATCTAGACACGCGGCAGCGTGTCCAGCCAAGTTCACCCCAAGAACTGGCGAGCAGCAGCCGTGTGTTATATATTACACGAACCGTCTAGACACGCGGCAGCGTGTCCAGCCAAGTTCACCCCAAGAACTGGCGAGCAGCAGCCGTGTGTTATATTACACGAACCGTTTGGAGCCACTTTTGACCCCTCAATAACTCCAAATCTATTTAACATAAAAACATGAAATTTGGCTTATGTATTAAGATCCTTTAGAACAACTAGAACCCCAAATTTCATAAATATAGGTGAAATAGGTATTGAGATATTAAAGTCCAAAAAACGGTATTTTTATCACTGACTGACTGACTGACTGACTGACTGACTGACTGACTAGTAATCAAAAACCTAACCCACTTCCAGGTGACCTAGAAAGGTGAAATTTGGCATTCAGCTTGGTAATTGTGTGTGTACACATAAAAAAATCGAAAACAGTGATTTTTTACTTTTTTAATTATTATTATTATTTATGCTTCTTGCCTCAGAACTCCGTCATTTATTAACCGATTTGGAAAATTCTTTCTTTGTTTTTAAGATGTATTAGCATAGCTCACACTCTTTCTCTCTCTCTCTCTTACACACACACACACACACACAAGAATCCAACACGTACTAACCGATTTGGAAAATTCTTTGTTTGTTTAAAAGATGTACTAGAATAGCACACACACAAGTAATTAACAATTAATTATTAAATAATTTACACATCATAATAATTTCTGTACAAAAAGTAATGAGATCCCATCAAAAACATAAATGTTAAATTAGAGCCAAGTTCTCGCATGCAACGTTGTCGACTTCGCCGACAAAAGAATTGAGATCTATATGGGCGCCAAGTTCTTTGCCCTAAATTTTTTAAATACATGGACATGCGACATACTCAATGCATTTATTTTACTTGGGGTGTAATTCAATATCAAGATTTGACTTGGCTAGTTTTCACAAACTGACTTAATTTTATCAAAGTAACATAGTATTATTATCAAGCTAACAGTATAAGTAACAGGGACGTACACTAACTTGCGTACATACCTTTACGAAAATAGGTTAATGATTAGACAAATATAATATAAATTTATATGTAAAAACTAGCCAAGTCCAGTCTTGATATTGAATTACACCCCAAGTAAAATAAATGCATTGAGTATGTCGCATGTCCATGTATTTAAAAAATTTAGGGCAAAGAACTTGGCGCCCATATAGATCTCAATTCTTTTGTCGGCGAAGTCGACAACGTTGCATGCGAGAACTTGGCTCTAATTTAACATTTATGTTTTTGATGGGATATTAAATTACAAGAATTGGGATATATCATTATTACGACCATTTTTGGGAATAGGGCTCTCATACAGCAGTAAACAATGGAGGGTGGGTTTTACAAATTTAGAATTTTTGTTTATAGGTAGGAATATTCCCCTGAGAAAAAATTTACAGATTTTTCCATGGCCTAAAAAAAATTAAAAGATGGTCATGTTTTCCCGTCTTGTTCAGGCATCGCAACGGTATTTTTCTTAATTTCTGGTGTTTATTTTTTCTACTTGACAGACGTGCTACCGTAACGTGTGACAAAATTACACGTGTAAAAAATATTCATATTTAATTTTAAGGAGTCAAAAAAAATCTAATTAGCAAATTGATGAAATTATTATCTTAAATTTGCCTATTTTTTACGTTTTCCATAAGAACTGGGGTACCTTTTTTTGCTATATCACAATTGAACTGGGTTTGCATCCTAAGGCTCTAAATCCGAGCTGAATTCTTTTACTTACCGTTTAATAGCCTAATTAATTCCGTAGCAACAGGCAATAAAAGTTTTTTTTTATATCGTACGTGTAACTTTGGAATGCAATGCATATAATTTTATTTTAAGGTAGCAGAATATTTTAATGTTATATAAAACGAATTGCTAACGGTAATGTCGGGTAGGTTATGTTAGAACCGCGACATAAACCGCGCAGCAGTCAGCAGCGTAGCGCCAGAATCGACCTGCTACCAGTAAAGTAGGCTAGGTCAGTTTAGAACTGCGACCCTTCCATACATGCAATGAAATTTCTTCATAACGTGCGTGATAATTAAAAAAGGATAAGCATAACAGAACCTTAATTATCGAACATAGCCATAATATGAATTTACTAAAATAATTGGTAACAAAATTTTTAACAAAAAAAGAACCGACTTCAGTAAAACTAAAAAGCCAACAATAACCCGTTCAAGTACAGATTACATTTGACTCACCCTTCGAAGTCGATCCCAAACCACTCAGTTCTGATATTTATATATTATAGTTTACGCGAGGTTTGGCACCGACTTCGAAGGGTGAGTCAATTTAAAAGTTTTTTTGCTTTTTAATGATTCGTATGTGTTCATCATCAGTTTCCTTACACCAAATCTAGACACGCGGCAGCGTGTCCAGCCAAGTTCACCCCAAGAACTGGCGAGCAGCAGCCGTGTGTTATATTACACGAACCGTTTGGAGCCACTTTTGACCCCTCAATAACTCCAAATCTATTTAACATAAAAACATGAAATTTGGCTTATGTATTAAGATCCTTTAGAACAACTAGAACCCCAAATTTCATAAATATAGGTGAAATAGGTATTGAGATATTAAAGTCCAAAAAACGGTATTTTTATCACTGACTGACTGACTGACTGACTGACTGACTAGTAATCAAAAACCTAACCCACTTCCAGGTGACCTAGAAAGGTGAAATTTGGCATTCAGCTTGGTAATTGTGTGTGTACACATAAAAAAACCGAAAACAGTGATTTTTTTACTTTTTTAATTATTATTATTATTTATGCTTCTTGCCTCAGAACTCCGTCATTTATTAACCGATTTGGAAAATTCTTTCTTTGTTTTAAAGATGTATTAGCATAGCTCACACTCTTTCTCTCTCTCTCTCTTACACACACACACACACACAAGAATCCAACACGTACTAACCGATTTGGAAAATTCTTTGTTTGTTTAAAAGATGTACTAGAATAGCACACACACAAGTAATTAACAATTAATTATTAAATAATTTACACATCATAATAATTTCTGTACAAAAAGTAATGAGATCCCATCAAAAACATAAATGTTAAATTAGAGCCAAGTTCTCGCATGCAACGTTGTCGACTTCGCCGACAAAAGAATTGAGATCTATATGGGCGCCAAGTTCTTTGCCCTAAATTTTTTAAATACATGGACATGCGACATACTCAATGCATTTATTTTACTTAGGGTGTAATTCAATATCAAGATTTGACTTGGCTAGTTTTCACAAACTGACTTAATTTTATCAAAGTAACATAGTATTATTATCAAGCTAACAGTATAAGTAACAGGGACGTACACTAACTTGCGTACATACCTTTACGAAAATAGGTTAATGATTAGACAAATATAATATAAATTTATATGTAAAAACTAGCCAAGTCCAGTCTTGATATTGAATTACACCCCAAGTAAAATAAATGCATTGAGTATGTCGCATGTCCATGTATTTAAAAAATTTAGGGCAAAGAACTTGGCGCCCATATAGATCTCAATTCTTTTGTCGGCGAAGTCGACAACGTTGCATGCGAGAACTTGGCTCTAATTTAACATTTATGTTTTTGATGGGATCCTATTTACTGAATGTAAATTCTTGACTTTATCAATAAATTACCGAAAGCGCCGTACATGTCCCTATAACATTTGAAGAGTTCCCTCGATCTCTCCAAGATTCCATCATCAGATCCCGACTTAGTGCCAACGGGACCAACTCGGAATTATACCCTTTCGATTAAAAAAAAAAAATTGAAAATCGGTTCACGGTTCTCGGAGATATCGAGTAACATACATACAAAAAAATTAGTTCGAATTGAGAACCTCCTCCTTTTTTGAAGTCGGTTAAAAATAGGAAAATTACATTGGACCTTAATTTCTGTCTTAATTGTAGGCAAAATTTTTGAGAAATGCTCAGTTGTGAAGTAATTTTTTTAACATGCCGTCTGTGTTTATGAACAGGCTAAACAGTTGTTTTTTTTTTAGTGGTGTATTATTTTATTTAATTGGATAAATCAAATCAAATCATTTATTTTGCTAAACATACACAGGTGGTATAACAACATACATGTCAGTAGGATTTAGTTACATGAACGCATGTTTCGCCATAATTCGGCATGCAAAATCTTATTCTAACTTAAAAAGTAATAATAATAATACTGAACCCTAATCATACAATTTATCAAAATATTCATTTAAATTATAAAAATATGGTCGAACAGTCAAGTAGGATTTTAATTTTCTAGTAAATTCATGATATGATTATTACGTGATATGTTTGAGAAAAGCACCATACATGCGTAGCCATGAAAAGAGCTTGCCGGCTTGGTATCACTATTCGTCTATAGATACCTACTCACCCGGCAAGCCCTTCTTTCGCGGCGTCTGCAATTGTGTACTATCCTGTAAAAGTATATTAAGTGAGGCAAATAAAAACACAAATCGGACATGAAAATATTATTATGTTTTGTAATACAAAATATACCACTCGATAGTTAAATCATATCACTTGTACATAAAATGCTGATAATTATAGTCCGTGAGCTCTCGGTTTTAAGAGAAAACTGAGAGGTTCGTATCTGGATATCTCGTCAGTAGGATAGCTATTATGGACTAGAAGTTTCCCAGCCATCCGTAAGCCTGTCCAGTCTGTTTCTGTCTGTGCTATGTCCTATAGTTATCCTGTAAGTGCTAACAATCCATCAGAAGTCCATCAGGTCAAGCCACAGTGGCGCTGGCCGTGTAGCCAGTACCCGTCTTGCAAGCGTTGACTCCTCGCAACAGACGCAAGAATCCTTTTTCGCCCCACTTCTCCGACCACGAGTTCTTGATAATCCAGTACTTTTTTCCACTTTCTGGAAAGTAGTTGGTTTCATTTACCTTCAATTACCTAATGCCTGTATATCTTACCCTGTGAGTTAAATGTGTTAATCCAAGGTGTCTGACCTTCATACCAAAATTTATAAAAATTGGTTTAGCCATTTGAGCGTGAAAAATAAGAAACATACACATAAACACACTCTCATACTTTCGCTTTTATAATATAAGTCCGATAACAATTTAAGATTTCATTATGACCCACCCTAAAATTCAATTTCCTTAGTCCCATAATACGCAATCATTCAATAGGCACATTCTCAAAATTACAATGTTATTTTATTACAATTTGACTTTTCTCATAAGGATTGAATTTCTAAATGTTTTCACCGACCGCTCGTATGCGTTTCAGAACCATGTAGTGACTTGAAGTAAGTGAGGCTGAAAGAACATTTTGTTGTTCTCCAAATCGAGTAGTGCCCCTATTTATGAAATTGTGACATTTGCCTGTAGTTTCGCAAATATGAGAGAAATACATATCAACATTTTGAGCTTTTTAACTCTTCTAGTGATTTCCTTTTACCAAATATTTGGCGTTGCAGAAAAACTGCTTCCACGCTTTTGGATAGCTTTGAGCCCACAATGAGTAGCATACTAAGTCCAAATTCGTACGAACCTTCTCCATATCCCACTAAGAGCATGCCATGGTTTAGTGGCACGTGAGCACAGTCTTGGATCCTGTCAAAAATGCCTCCTGAATATTGTCTCAATGCGGGACATGATGCTATGGCTGAAAAACAATTTTATTATACAGTCTCGTTAAGGCTCATGGTAGGATTCTGCCACAGTTGACAAGGTAAGCCGTGTGCACTACCACAGAGAGTAAATGGACTCATTCAATTCCTATTTCCAACATATAGTCAAAATACAAGGAACACTCTGTGCGCGAGTCTGACTCGCATCATAAACCGTCGTTTCTCATAATTTCTTGATTTTGAATAATCTTACAATCACCTTGAGCAAACATACGTACCCACTGACAGCGGCCCGAGTTCTACCAGTTTCTGCATCAAAGTATCTTCATCGGGAATGTCAATTTGCTGTCCGCCTGTCACCATGAACAACCACGTTCTTTGCTTTTTCATGACAAGTACCTTTTTTACCTATATAAGGATAGTATTTTTCTAACATTGGTCCGATGGATCTATTAGCAAATTCTCTGCAATGAAAGACAATAAATAATGAAAAATAACTTTTTCAACAATATTTACATATGGGTCTAATGAAATAATGAACTTTATTCTGCAAGTAGGCCACAAGGGCACTTTTACATGTCTGAGTCTACCGGCATTTCACAAGAGGAGACCACTGTTGAGAAGAAACGCCGAAAGAAACTCAACAGTCAGTCATTTTTTCATAAAGGATAAGTACTTAACTATTACAGTAATATGAACTTAACTATACGTCGTTGTCGAAGAAAACATATTAAAAGTGTATTCTAAGATATAAATGAGGACTATAGTGTAAGAATAAAATATAGAAACTACAAGAAAGTATGACGGTTTAACACAATTTATGTACGTTTGATATGCTTTCTTATTAGAACTGTGTCCCTTAAACTAGCCAGGTACAATTTAAGGAGTCAGTTACTCGGTTTCTGGTTCAGGCCATGCATTTTTGTCTGTCAGATAGTCCTCTACTGTATAATATGCTTTTGACATTAGAGATTTTTTAATTTTTTTATGAGAGATGGAAAGGCTAATTTTAAAATATGATCAGGTAACTTGTCATAAAAATTAATACATTGGCCTAAAAATGATTTATATACTTTACGAACACGAAACTTTCTAATAGCAATTTTATTTTTATTTCTAGTGTTAAAATTGTGGACAGCGGATTTTTTTGTAAATGTATCTATGTTCTTAATAACATACATAATATTCTCATAAATATATTGGGACGCTACAGTTAAGATGTTTATATCTTTGAAAATGTCTCTTAAAGAGTCACGAGAATTTAGGTTATATATAGAACGAATCGCTCTTTTTTGTAGCACAAATATAGTCTGAATGTCAGCTGCTTTGCCCCAAACCAGAATACCATATGACATGACACTATGAAAATAACTATGATAAACTAAGCGAGCTGTATCTGATATGTACTAGGTATTTAGATAGGGAGACTAAATAACACGCCACGCCTGTATATTCAAGACTGATTTATTTCTCAATGGCCGGTAGATGCGTAATCCTAGTAATCTACCCACATACAGTACATCTCATCCTTCCCCCCTTAAATTAACTTATTCCTTATTCTTATATACTAAATTTTGTTTCATGTGTATAATGGGATACAATGTTAAGTCTTGGATCAAGTTCTTATTTCATCACGTTTCAGAAATCTACCCTAACTGATACAACTTACTTAAATCTATCTAGATACGGCGTCTCATTATACACTATCGATATCGCAACAAGATGACACAATACCTGTTATAACGTTACAGATGGATATCAACTTGTGTAGCCATGAATGACTCATTCACATACATATATATTCAATACAATCAGGTAGTATTTACCTAAACTAAAAACAGTTACACGTTAAAAATTGGAGACCTGTTAAGATAAACATTAAACAGGTACATCATTAGTAAAACCTTTATATTAGGTAGGTTCCTAACCCAAGCAGGCTATCCCCACGCGTTTCGACCGCGCGAAACATTCCGATCTCTAAGTGGCTACCCGGCGTGACAAAACGTCAGTGGGCTGCCACGCCTCGCGGCGAGCGGACGGCGCCCTCGCATAGCTAACGTTTCCCGCGCAACCTGTGCTGTACGATGTCGAAAAATAAAAGTCGGGCATATTGTTTTTGTGGCAACAAAGACGATTGAAAATGATTTCGTTTGTTCCAGAACACATTAAACTGTCCGGAATAAAAGATTTTGTTTAAGAATTAACGTTAATTGGGGCACTATTGACGCGTAACTATTAAAGTCTGGGTATTTCTCGAAAATTCTTTATGGGGGCGCCTAGCTTTTTTTCGAAATAATTGTGTTGGTTTGATGCCATGCTGTGTTGTTATTACTGAAGGTTTAGTTATACAATCAATGAGTAAAATATTTTAAAGATTCACTCTATAGGTAATACATTATGTTTTAGAAACACGATTACTTGTAGTTTCCTCGATAGTTTTTTTTTAGTTACCTCAAAAAGCAACATAAACCCTTAGTATGTCATAAATAACTACTGCAGGGAAAGTTATCAGTTTTTTTTAATAATAACATAACGAGATGTTATCTATAATGTATACGTCTTACATTTTCAAAATCTGTATTATTTTAATAATTAAACCGAAAACATGATTTCCGCGCTCCCAGCAGAGATGGGCAAAAGTTAATCGATTAACGAACACTTTCGCAACCAGATATAAAATTTAACCCTACCCCAGAAACCGAGAGCCCGCTAGGTGGGTAGCTCTTTAAGCAAAAACGTGACCGGCATCTGAGCAATGATTACGAGTGCCTACCAGGCGGGTTCCTGGTAGCGAAAGTGTCTAACTTTTTTAATCTCGATTAACGATTAAAATTGACGATTAGTTAATCTAATCGTACGAGTTCCGATTGATTTAATCTCGATTAAGTTAATTGTCGATTAAATTTATAATCGATTAATTAATTCGATTAACTTTTTCTCGATTAATATTAGGAAAAATAAGATAAGATTTTTTGTAAGTCTAAGTCCCTGCCTAGAACATCTTGGCGTGCGGAGAGTGGCGTGCGGAGAGCGTAGAGCAGCGTGCGGAGAGTGGAGAGCGGCGTGTGGAAAATGGAGAGCGGCTTGCGGAGAGCGGCGTGCGGAGCGGAGTGCAGCGTGCGGAGGGCGGAGAGTGAAGAGCGGCGTACAGCGAGCGGCGTGTGGAGAGCGCAGAGCGGCGTGCGGAGAGCGGAAAGCGGCGTGCGGAGAGCGGAGTGCGGCGTGCGGAGAGCGTTGAGCAGCGTGCGGAGAGCGGCGTGCGGAAAACGGAGAGCGGCGTGCGGAAGCAATAGAGAATGGTGTTCAATCGTCCTGAAGTGGGCAACCCAGTGGGAATCGGGTTGTATGGACGCCACGCATCTGCTGACTAGACTGGTTGACCAAACGAGCGAAGGCACGAGAAAAAGCTAGCGTTTACATAACGGAGGCAACCCTAGTGCACATTCCAATGACGTTGCATCACCCGCGGGAGGGGGCATCGATAGCGGTGGCAACGCCTGCCGTCCAAACAAGTGGTGTATCTGTTACGTAGTAACTTGTATATAATCTGTGACCCAAGTAGGAAATAACAATGAATAACTATTTAGCCGACACGTTACAAGTTATGCATAATATGTAGATACCTAAGCAATTGCTTTATTTCATACAATAACAGGTTATACATAGATTCATGACAAGAATTACATGTACACATTTTTGTAATTGTAATATAACCGTACGCGGAAAAAAAATCTTAGCGACTATCAGTGTGGGCTCCGACCAAATCGCAGTACTGTCGACCAAATCTTCTTGCTTAGACAACTTATGAAAAAAAGGTGGGAGTACGCGCAAAGCATCCACATACTGTTTGTCGATTTTACGAAAGCTTACGACAGCATAGATCGGGACGCCCTGTACGCAATCCTGAGAAACTTCGGTATTCCGAATAAATTGGTCACCATGATTAAGGCTGCGATGAGTACCAGCATTATGAAGGTGCGTGTTGAAGGAGAGTTGACAGAACCATTTTCAGTCATAACAGGCTTAAAACAAGGTGATGATCTGTCGCCGATGCTTTTTAATCTAGTGTTAGAGTACGTCCTTAGGAAAGTGTTAACTCTAGATACGGGACTGGAACTAAATGGAAAGCATATGGTGGTTGGGTACGCCGATGACCTGGCTCTTTTGGGTGCGACAAGCGCTGGTGTACAGTTGGCGTCAAAAACGCTAGAGGCTGAAGCGAGGAAAGTGGGCCTAAGTATTAACCACAGCAAAACTGAATATCTCCACATGAGACGATACAACGCGCATCGCAGTCAGCCAGCAGACCTTCACGTCGGAGATATCACGTATAAAGGAGTGGTCAGCTTCAAATACTTAGGCTGCACCGTTAATGACCTGAACACTCGTGACGAGGAAATAGACGCTCGTATACAAAACGCCTTACGTTGCAGTGCTGCTCTACATAAGGTTTTGGTGTCCCAAACAGCGAGCGGATGGAACTTGGGGAATCCGGAAAAACGCCGAAATCGAAGAGCTGGTTGCAGAACCTAACATAATAGGAGTGACGAAAGCACATAGGCTTCGCTGGCGTGGACATCTGGAGCGCATGGGAGAGGACCGGGCAGTTAGTAGAGCGTTCCATGGAAAACCGACAGGTCGCCGTCCGGTAGGCCGCCCCAGATATCGGTGGGCAGATGTGGTCGAAGATGATCTGCGCGAGCTCCAAGCCGTCGACTGGCGTGAAACCGCACAAGACCGAGACCGCTGGCGGGAACTCGTATTGGAGGCCAAGACTCACTTCGGTTCGCTGCGCCAGAGGAGTAAGTAAGTAAGTAAGTAATATAACCATACGACCAATATTTTTATTTTATATTTTGTTTACACTTTTATTCAAACCCGTATCTTATCGGTGGACGACGAATGCGTTTAGGTTTAGGTGTCGGTATCGGAATTGGTTCTAGTGGTTCTAGCGGTGCGCTTGTATTACTATTGTCCGAGCGGCGTGGAGACTCAGTGGTGGCGCGGACGCAGCCCGCCGGGTTCGGTGCTGCCGCCTGATTGCACCCATCATCACAAAACAGCGACTTAAATTTACTATCCTGAACGTCTATACTACTACGATCTATCAGTAATTGATCTATGTGCCTCTTGTGTTCGCTACTATCAGTTCCCCGTATACGGTACGTAAGCGGCCCTACCCGCTGGGTAATAGAACCTGTGGCCCAAAATTGTTTGTTTTGTTGATACACCCTATACATAATTTTCTCACCTACCTGAAATTCGCGTGTCGGCGCCTCCTTGCGTATTTGTTTTCTCTGGGCTTCCCGGACCAATTCTCTTGGATCGGGTCGCAGTAAATCAAGTCGATTACGAATGTTGCGTTTTAACATTAAATCTGCAGGTGACTTACCCGTTGTGGAGTGCGGCGTGCACCTATGATTTAATAAATAGGTTTGTAAAGCCTCATCTAAGTTCGCGTTATCTCGCTCTGCTTTTTTAAGACATTTTTTTATTAATCCCACTGCCTTTTCCGCCGCACCGTTGCTGCTCGGCTTGTATGGGGAAACGCGAATGTGACGAATACCTTAATTCGAATTGACCGCTCGAGAATGGGGGCCCGTTGTCTGAAACCAACTCGTATGGGTTTCCGAAACGAGCGAAAATTTCACGTAACTTAGCTATCGTGTCCTCGGCCCGTGTACCTCTTACTTTGCAGGCCTCTATCCACTTAGAGTACGCGTCGACCAGGACGAAGTAATACGTACCGGCCGACGGCGTAAGAAAGTCTACGTGTACCCGGTACCACCTGTCCTGCGGCCACTCCCATGGATGAGTCGCAGCCCTGGGCGGCGCCGGGCGCTCCGCTTCGCACACGGCGCACTCGGCCGTCATGCGCTCCACGTCGGCGCCGAGGCCCGGCCACCACACGTAGGCGCGCGCCAGCGCCTTCGTCCGCACCGCCCCGCTGTGTTCCGCGTGCAGTTCGCGTAGCACGCGCCCGCGCAGTGCTTCCGGGTCCACCACGCGGTACCCAAACATGATACAACCCTGCTCGCGACTTAATGCTTCGCGTACGCGCCAGAACTGTTTGACCTCTTCATCTCCGCAATACTCCCAGCCCCTACCTAAGTGGTTAAACACTTTACTCATTGCGGGGTCCCGTTGAGTCGCTTTAGCTATATCACGATGATTGAGTGATATACTGTCGTCGATAAAGTTTAAAAATTCGCACGACTCCTTACCTTTTTGCTCGTCTCTGATAATGTCTAACGGTAGACGTGATAAATTATCAGCAAAACAATTTTGTTCCGATTTGACGCAATTTATCTCGTAGTCGTACCCGCTTAGAATAACAGCCCAACGCTGTAAACGTCCCGCTACCATTGTGGAATGCTTTTATCCTGACTGAAAATATGCGACAGCGGTTTACAATCTGTCACTAAAGTGAACCGCCTACCAAATAAATAGTGGTGGAACTTTTGAACGGCAAATATGATAGCTAACCCTTCACGGCATATTTGGGCATAGTTACGCTCGGGCGGGGTAAGCGCGCGCGAGGCGTGCGCCACTGGACGCTCGCCCCCCACTCCCGGCTGCATCAGCGCCACCCCCACCCCGTATGGTGACGCATCACAGTACACCCGCAGGGGAGCCTCCGGCTTGTAATGGGCCAGCACTGGTTTTGCTGCTAACAACGCTTTAATATTATTGAACGCGTTATTGCATTCCCTACTCCAAACAAACTTATTTTGCTTTTTAAGAAGTTCGTACAATGGGTGTAATACTGCACTTATGTTCGGTACGAATTTAGCATAATAATTAACCAGTCCTAAAAAGGCTTTAAGACGGGAAACGTTGTCCGGCACTGGAGCGGACATCACAGCATTGATTTTGCTTGGCTGCGTACTAAGACCGTAAGAGATTATTCGAATGACGAATAACGAATAAGAATAACCAAATTATTCGCGAATGACGAATGAAAACCACGAATAATTATTCGTCATTCGAATAAATTATTCGTCGAATAATTTATCGCGAATAATTTATTCGTCGAATGAATTGTCACGAATAATTCTGTGGCCCTAGTAAAAAGGAGTATAAGTCAGATTTAACCTAGCGGAAGGAGCTTAAGTTTCCCAATAAAGTTATGATTATGATCTTTTTAACCAACTTTCAAAAAAGGAGAAGGTTCTATGTTCGACTGTATTTTTTTTTATGTATGTTCCCCGATTACTCCTCCAATTGTGGACCGATTTTAAAGATAATTTTTTTATTTGAAAAGTATACTCCAGAGGTGGTCCTATTATAACCGAGTTGGGATCTGATGATGGGATCCCAGGGAAATCGAGGGCAACCCTCAAATTTTATAGGCACTTATTATGTTTTTCATATATTTTCTAAAGTTATTTAAGTATTTGCATATAACTCCTTAACGGTTAGTAGTTATGGGATAATTCAAACGAAATGCATGCAAACAAGACCTCCCCGATCACCCTGCCATAAGTATTTTATTTGAATCTCTAAAAGCAAAAATAAAATAAAAAATATAAAAAAAGAACCGACTTCAAATTAACTGAAAAGCTAAAAATAACCCGTTCATGTACAGATTACATTTGAATCACTTTTTGAAGTCGGTGCCAAACCTCACGTAAACTATAATATATAAATACTTATCGAGCAAAAATGCTCGTAAATACCAAATGGTAATCGTTAAAGGCTTTATGCGCGGCATCTTTTTTCATAGTAATAATTGAGTGGTTTGGCACCGACTTCAAAAAGTGATTCAAATGTAATCTGTACATGAACGGGTTATTTTTGGCTTTTCAGGTTTGTTGAAGTCGGTTCTTTTTTTGTTAAAATTTTGTTTTGTTACAATTTTTTCTCGAAAACAAAAATACTAAACCTAACTGTTTGTATTGTACTAACGGAACGGACTATGATATCGCCTTACATAAAACATTATTCTTTCTTATTCGCTTGAAACGTTGATACTCACCCAACCGGTTTGTTGATAAGTTTTGGGTTTCTTTAGTCGTATAAAAAGAACAGTAAATAACACAATCCTTTTAAAATCAACATTGGTTTATTAAATATTCAACTACAGAATAAAAATCAGATATCATAAATTCGTTTCCCAAAGACATTAATTAACACTACAAAATGTAAAAAAAAATTAAAATCAACATTGGTATTAAATTTCAAACTAAAAAAAAACATGGCAATAAATTTGTTTGAAAAGGAAGAACATACTCGTAACATTAAGTACATAAAGACAAAAACATTTTAAAAATCAACATTAAAAAAGCATTTTTATCGAATATTAACCTAATTAAGAACTATCACGCTTTTAAATTCGTTTTTAACACAACACGTTCTTCAAATAAATGGTCAGAGAGCCTGTTCGATTTCGGAAGGTTTATCATTGTCGCATATGAAAATACACGTTCGACAGATGCTGAAGACGGCAGAGGTGTGTTATATTTTTTAAATATAGTTTTGATTTCAGGGTAGCGATCCAAAACTACCATACCGCAATCTTGTTCAGAAAAAAACTGAGAAATCATTATTTCGGCTCTAGTTCTTGGTGAGTGCGTTTGTCTTTCTTCTCTTACTTGTACGTCAATTTCGCTCTCTGAGTCTGATTCGAAGTCGAAAAATGTATTTTTTGGGCTTCTGGTACGCCTTTCTGCCTCGTGTCCATTTGTTATTGATATTTCTTGCGCAAGAACATTTTTAAAGAGAGTTTTCATCCTTTCTTGTTGTTGTGGTGTGATGCAGGCAAACCATCTGCTTTTAAATCTTGGGTAGGACAAAGCTGCAATTGCAGCCCGTTCAGCAACAGCAGTGGAAAAGTTAAAAAACTCTTCAAATCTTTTCTCTACACTATTTATATAGCATTGTACAAGTTCACTACAATATTTCAAAGCAGTATTTTTGAGCTTCTTTAATTTTTTTCGTAACGCCATTAAACATGGCAATAAAATACCGTAGTATATATTGTCTTCTCCCTGCAAAATATCCAGAGCTTCAGCAATCGGTCTTGAGCATACAATGTACTCCTTAATATATTCATATTCGCGCTCACTAAAAAAATTAGTTAAGTTTAATGCTCTGTGTAGTGGTATGTTTTTTTCTTTTGTCGAATAAATTTGCTTCATTGCGTCATACAAACTATTCCACCTAGTGATGCCGGGCTTGCTTAAAGTGTGGCCCAAAATATCTTGAATAATTTCTGCTGATTTTGGACGTCCAGCAGAATTCCAAAGCACATTACACTTATCAATGGCCTTATGGTGAATTTGTGACAGGGCCGTATTGTTGCTTTTTTTAAGAAGTCGATTGGCATCTGTTACGGCACACAAATTCAGTGTATGTGCAGCACATCTGAGGTGCGAAGGCAATACGATGTTTTGTTCGTTGAATTCCGTATTCAATTCACTTGAATCGTTTTCGTCTTCCGAGTCAGAGTCCAAACTTTCAATTATGTCGATAGATAAGCCGAATTCTTTGAAAGCTTTTATAAAGTTGGAACCATTATCGGTCACAGTTGCCGTGATTTTCTCTGGGTTTAAACCAAAATTTGTGTGAAGTTCCTCTATTAACATAGCAATACGCTCATAGTTATGCACACCCGCGAATCTACGACATGCTAATGTTTTCGATTGCCTTTTTAGGTCAGAATCAAGCCAATGAACTGTCATTCCAAAGAAGCTCCTTTTGCGGCACGACCAAATATCTACGACGGTGCAGACGTGTTCAGCTCCTTCCAATTCGAGTTTTATTCGCGAAATTTCCGTTGCATGGGATTCCGAAATTTTGCGTGCCAGTGTTCTTCGACTTATTACATATAAGCCGTGTTTTTCAATTTGCAAATTTTTTAACAATATTGCAAAAAAGGGATTGTCCACTACATTTAATGGAATCATTGAATGAATGAAGAAATTTTTGAGATCGCGTTCAAAGTTGGTTTGAGTCATTTCGCTTGCAGTCGATGAATCCTCGCTCGGCTCGCTCCCTGTGGTGTTCCTTAGACGTTTTTTTTGGTGTTGTTTAGCGTAATCGTGGTACTCTGCAGTAGCTTCGTCTCCGTGCTTTCGTTTTAAATGGCTCAAATAGTTTGATGTTGAATTAAAGTGTCCTTTTATTTTCACAATTTTAGGTAAGCACTTAACACAAGTCGCTGAAACACTTTTTCCATTAAGAGTTTCTGAATCAACTTTGAAAAATTTGCCATCAAGTATTGCTAATGATGCTTTTGAGCCACTATCTTCTGTACAATCACTTGTTTCATTAAAATTAATGTTTGATGAGCTATTACTATTGCTTCGAGAATGCAAATGTTCCTCGTCATCACTTGATTCACTCATTTTAAAAAAATATACCACGACGCGATAGGTTTAGAAATATTAGGGAACTGTGATAAGCACTGCAACTCAATAATAACTGACAAATATGCAGTTGTGAGATTCGCTCAGAAGTGTATAAGTGAACTGATAAGAAAATGTGGTTTTCTCGCTCTTTCATATATCTATCTCTTTCTAGGTCAAGCTAGAAAGTAACTAACTTTGTGTGTGACTAATCCGCTCTTTACGCTAATCCCTTGTTTATTATACTACCTGTGCTTATCCGTTAACCCTTAAATATACAGTAAACGACTCATGTTAAATATTTTGCGTGTTGTTTATTTCAATGGAATTGAGAGGTCAAATCGCTTAACATTGTTTTTTGTAATGGTTAATATTTGTGATTTTAGCGTTTTTCACTCCAATATGCCCAAAATTTTGTTAAACAATAAAAAAATGAATCGACAAAAAAATATATGTAATTAATGAACTTACTCACAAAATTCTATGAGTATGGGTTGAGTCTGGGTGTTCGGAGGACTGATCGAATCAGAAACACGGAACTATGCTCCAAAACTGGTATAGTAGATGTGGGAGTGAAGACAGCAAAAGTGAAATGGTACTGGGCTGGGCATGTCTGTTACATGAATCCGGAAAGTTGCGCCACAATAGGCAGAGACAGACCGAAAATGAATGGCGGGACGATCTGGTCGCGTTTTGCAGCGAATGGCTGAACCACACTGGCAATAGGCTCGAGTGGAGAAAAGAAGGGCAGGCCTTTGCCCAGCAGTGGGACACCTTAACTGATTATTTAAAAAAATCGGTTGAGAAATGCGATTTCTAGGCGGCAACAGCCGGAAAGCCGAACATCCAAACGTTTGGTGATGCGAAAGATTTTTTCACCAAGTTGAAACGGAGACACTTCGCTCACTCGGTCCATGAATATTTTAAGAGTTTAGATACCTTGCTAAGATTGGTGTAATAATATTTATTTGCTGTTGTATGCTCGAAATAAGCAAGCTGTTGACCTTATATACCATATATGATGTAATCTAGTGTATACGATCTTTGACAACAAATTAATCTCTTTCTTTCAAAAAAACTTTAATATTTTTCGTCAATTTATTCGAATAAAAATAACGAATAAATCATTCGTCATTTGAAAAGCGGTCGAATGATTTATTCGCGGATAAATCATCCGCGAATAAATCATTCGCGAATGAAATCATCCGCGAATAAATTATTCGCGAATGAAAAAAACGCGAATAATTTTTTATTCGAATGATTATTTGAATAAAAATTTATTCGAATGATGCCCATCTTTCCTAAGTATGAGACTGA
Organism: Apotomis capreana; assembly: GCA_947623375.1. Taxonomy (NCBI): domain Eukaryota; kingdom Metazoa; phylum Arthropoda; class Insecta; order Lepidoptera; family Tortricidae; genus Apotomis; species Apotomis capreana. The sequence continues at coordinate 24,175,860 of OX392505.1, forward strand.
CTTTTGGAAAAAGTACATTTTTTTTCTGCTACTCTTAACCCTGCCTCTGACAGTATCTTAAATACTGCCAATAATCGGTTGTAGTGATCATTGTCATCGATTCCTGTTACTAAAATGTCGTCGCAATATACCGCAATAAAGTCCATATTTTTAAACAAGTTATCAAGGACACGCTGAAATTTACTCATGGCACACTTACCAAATGGCAATCTATTGTAGCAAAAACTACCTTTATGCGTGACGATCACGCACAACTGCTTAGCTTCCTCCGTAAGTGGTAACTGCTGATAAGCGTGGCTCAAGTCTATTTTGCTAAAAAGTTGACCTCCATGCAAATTCGAAAATATCTCGTCTATGCGAGGAATCGGGTATTTATCGTCCTCCAGCACCGGGTTTAACGTTATTTTAAATCTCCACATAACCTTACCTCGCCCGATTGTTTGATGACGGGCACGACGGGCGTCCCCCACTCGCTGGTCTCGACCGGCGAGATGACCCCGTCGGCCTGCAGCCGCTGCAGCTTGGCCTCGCCGGCGGCGCGCAGGGCGTGCGGCGCGGGCCGCGGCCTGCACAGCACGGGACGCGCAACGAGTGCCACGGTCAGCTGGATGGGTTTTCCTGTGAATTTTCCTGTTCCCGGCGCGAAAACTAGTGGGAATGCCCGCGCGAGCCGAGTCCCCATGCCCCCGCTCTCACTTTTAACAGTAAATACCGGTTTAGCATTACACTCGATACCTAAGGCCGTCATCCACCGACGTCCCATAATGGGAGGGCTGTCTTTCGAATCTACTACGACTAAACTCAATTTTGTTAGCGTTTTATTATTATACATTACTTCACATGGGAGAATTCTTTTAGGTACAATCTTTTGTCCCGAATACATTTTTAAATTTATGGCAGTAGGTAATAATTTAGCATCTTTAAACATCTTGCTACAGAACTTGTAAGACATGACGCTTACCGCAGATCCACTGTCCAATTGCATACGCACGTTCACTCCGTTGACCTTGACCGTCCGCCACCACGGTCCATCGTCGGCGTCGCTGCCGCCTATCATGTACTTGTACAACGGCACGTCGTACTCTTCGTCGTCCTCCTCGGGCTCAGCCTCGCTGCTGAGGTCCAAGGACTCGCTACACACGTTGACACTATGGGCTTTGCGCCTTCTACACGCTTTCGCTATATGACCTTTCTTGCCACATACATAACACTCCGTGTTGATGAATGAGCCGCGTCGAAGGTGATGAGGTCCTAAGCACCGGGGACAGCGCGCGCGCGGCGCCGCCGCCGACGTCTCCCTGCGGCGTGGGGGCGCGCGCGCACCGCTGCCGCCGCCGCCGCCGGCGCGCACCGCGTGCACGCCCTCTTCCTTCACCACTATTGACGTCGATGTTGTGGCACCGGCGCCGCTGCCGGATCCACTCGCTTTTGAGTCTCGATCCGCCGCTTCCAGCGACGTCGCTATCTCCACTGCGCGGCTAAACGTTAATTTGGTCTCCGTTAACAGTCTGAAACGAATCGCTTCACTTTTCATTCCGTATGCCAGCTGGTCACGCAAATTCTCTTCCAGATATGTACCGCCGGTGAAGTTACACTTTTGGGCGAGTTGTTTGAGCTGCGCCACGTATTCACAGATTGACTGATCCGACATTTGCTTGTACGCTCTAAAACACATACGCTCCGCCAATTCCGATCGCTTAGGTGATAAATGTTCCCGCACTTTTGACACTATATCATCGTAACTCACTTCGTCCGGCTCCGATGGATAACATAAATCTATTATCAAGTCCAAAGTTTCCGTTCCGACCACCGCGATGAGGTACTTTGCCCGTGATTCCGGTTTCACTTCATTTATATCAAACCATGCTGTTAACTGGCTTATATCATCATTTCAGCCTATTGCAGTCCACTGCTGGACGTAAGCCTCCCCCAGGGTTCGCCACATGGCCCGATCTCCCGTTTTCGCCATCCAGTCACCACCAGCCACTTTTTTCAGGTCGTCGGTCCATCTGGCCGGAGGGCGTCCTACACTACGCTTGCCGAGTCGTGGTCTCCACTCGAGAACCCGTCTACTCCACCGATCATCGGTTCTGCGACAGATGTGACCAGCCCACTGCCACTTCAGTCTGCTACACTTCTGAACTACGTCAGTGACTTTGGTTTTTTGTCGGATAATCTCGTTCCGGACTTTGTCCCTTAACGAGATTCCGAGCATACCCCTTTCCATAGCTCGCTGTGTGACGTGTAGTCGGTGGCTTATATACGTATTCCATTTTCCTGAACGTAAATTAAACTCCTTGACGTTCAAAGGCACTGTTTTCGACATCCTCGTTCGCCAAATGATATGTACTAGGTATTTAGATAGGGAGACTAAATAACACGCCACGCCTGTATATTCAAGACTGATTTATTTCTCAATGGCCGGTAGATGCGTAATCCTAGTAATCTACCCACATACAGTACATCTCAGTATCAACATAACTCAATTGTCTAATTTTCCTAACAGCGTACGCCGCTGAACTTAATTTACGTGCAAGCACTGCTATATGTGGACTCCATTGCAAATGACTGCCCAATGTTATACCTAAGAATAACACATTATTCACCATTTCTAAACATTCACCATTTAATAATATAAAGCAAATGTAACACATTTCGTTTTCTTGGCATTTAATAGAAGATTATTAGTAGTAAACCAGTTAAGTACTATATCTAGTGTGCAATTAATTTCCGCATAGTCGGTTGATTTCCGGTTAACCTTGAAAATTAATGATGTATCGTCAGCAAATAGTACTATATTACAAAGATTATCTACTATAGATGGTAAGTCATTTATATAAACCAAAAATAGAAATGGACCTAAAATAGAGCCCTGTGGCACTCCTAGCTTAACTATGGCTCCATTGGACTGCGTTCCATTTACATCCACTATTTGCATTCTATCACTGAGATATGAAGACATAAGGCTTAAAGCATTTGAAGACATACCATAATGTTCTAATTTCAAAATCAGTGTTCCAGGATGAACGCAGTCGAATGCCTTAGAAAGGTCACAGAAGATCCCAATTGCATCACAAGATTCCTCCCAGCTGTCATAAATGTGTTTAATAAGTGCAGATGCTGCATCAGTCGTGGAACGTCCCCTTGTGAAACCGAACTGTTTACTGGACAGTAATTTATTTCTATTGAAGTGTCCTAATAGATCTTTCAACATTAATTTTTCGAAAACTTTACTTAGAACAGGTAGTATAGATATCGGACGGAAATTGGTCAGATCACTCAAATCACCCGATTTAAAAAAAGGTATGACTTTACTAAATTTCATGAGATTTGGGAAAACTCCCTCTGCTATGCAACTATTGTAAATCAAAGCTAGGTAAGGCGAAATTGAATCTATGATTATGATGAATGATTTTTACTGATGTTCCCCATAAATCCTCTGTTTTCTTTAAAGTGAGTGATTTAAATGTTTTAATAACATCTACAGTATCTACTTGACTAAATTCAAACTTAACATCACATTTCTTACAATTAGCACAAAGTAAGGTATGGGCTTCAGATGCGGATGATTGTAAACTTTTTGTGGTATCAACTGCAATGTTGGAAAAATAATCCTCGAATGCAGAGGCAACATCATGATTTGACATAGTCTGACCGTTTTCTTTGACAATGTTAACTTGGCGATTGCGAGTTTTGGATTTACCAGTTTCTCTGTTAATAACATTCCAAATAGTTTTCACTTTGTTATCCGACATTTTGACTTTAGAACGGTAGTTTGAAGAGTAGAATCTATGTTTTAATTATTGCTCCTATTACATGCAACACCCTGAAGAAGAACCTACACCCGAAATATTACAATTGTTACTCTACGAATCCCAAGCTCTTCATACAAATTTTCAACGCCCACTTTACGCCATTAGGGGCTGAATTTTAAAACGCGCTGAAACCAATATTATTTCATTTTTTGATGAAGAGTCTACACGCAAAGTAATGCACCTCTTACTGATAAAAGGCGACGTTTACTCTACAAACTTCCTATTTCCATTTAACACCTTTTGGATATGAATTTTTAAAAATGCTGATTGTAGTTTTTTACTGTGTATAGAAGAACATATATATGAAATATAACCATTCTTACTCAAGGAATCCCAAGCTCTTCATACGAACTTTCATCTTCCATTTTATCCCATTAGGGGTTGAATTTTCAAAAACGCTTAAATTAATGTTCTCAGTTTTTGATGAAGAGTCTACATGCAAAGTAATGCACCCCTTATTTATAAATGCCACGTTTCTCATACAAAGGTTTACTTCCTATTTAATCCCTTTCGGGGTGAGTTTCGAAAAATTGTTTTCTTACTTTGTATAGAAACACCTTTACACGAAATATTAGCATTTTTACTCAAGCAATCACACTCCTAATCATTCAACAATAAATATTTAATCAATAAATAAAAAAAAACATTTGCCGATATAATTTTTATTGTGGTTTTATTTTTTTCGAATTTATGCGTACACGTGTACAATCATGATGTTCTTTAAATAACTTCCAAATAACAGATGAATAATTAAAACTTGTCCAAATTCCAATGATTATAATTATACCAGCTCCGTATCGTTTGATAATGAGTTCTATAGTGGTGTGGGTGACGATGCATCAAAAGTCCACAGGTCAAGCCACAGTGGCGCTGGCCGTGTAGCTGGTGCCCATCTGGCAGGCGTTGACTCCTCGTATTAGACGGATGTATCCTTTTTCGCCCCAATCCCCCCAGGAGTTCTTGATTATCCAATATTTCTTTCCACTCTCTGAAAAGTAATTCGTCTTATTGAACCTCATATACCTAATGCCGTTATATTCTATAACAATTAATATGTTTCATTATGACTCTGTAACCTAATGCCCTATAGTCTTATTCTAAAAAAGATAATATTCTGCAAAAAGGCTTTCCCCGGTCTAGACTACTCGCGAGGTTGACCGAGGATGAGCGAATATGATAGTCTGGACAAGCACTTTACTGAAGAAAGCAAAGTATACTTCAGCCAAATTTACCTCAGTCACCGTCGCGATAGTGTATTAGAGCCGTAGTTAATTTCAAAATGGCATTTTTAACCCCTCATCCCAACGGCCCCATGGCTGTTTCAGCCATGCAGTGGCCGCTATTATATTTTGCTGTTTTGATGTGAGTACACAAAAAAAACGTGTCTCAATAAATAAATAATAAAAAACTAGCCAAGAGCATGTCAGCCCACGCTCAATATAGGGTTCCGTAGTTGCCCATCCTTCACAATAGACGGGCTTAAAACAGCGGTTTTAAGAATGAAGTTTAAATTACGAGAAACAATTCAAGCTCTATAAAAAGGTCGTAAACGCCAAAGTAACTGTAATAACTTATTACCGTCTGGAAAATATCGATTATATGCGCCAGATAGAGCGGAATGTTTTAATACAGTATAGCGCTTAGTTTGAAGTATAAGAACATCGCGCAGCACTTACGTCATTTTAAAGAAAATTATGAAATTTTTCGATAACTTAAAAACGGCTCGACTGATTTTATTCAATATAATTGCTACTTACCGCGTTATGGCGTGTTGTTAGCAATCGCGCGGTTATAACCGGAGGTTTTCCTAAAATGCTGCAAGTTCCATTTACAGCGTTCTGCCTTTACTGCATAGCTAAATGGTCTTGTCACGTCTTGTTTAAATAACAGAGTAACTAGAGTTATCATGTTTTGCTTAGACTAGCGTATAGTTACCGCGTTTTACCATTTTTCTACAGCCCTAATTAAATGAGATATAAAAATTCTGAAAACAAGGTATGATAGAAGAGTCTAAAAGGAATCGTTTTGTACAAGAAAACTTAAAACGCTGTAACTCAAGTTGCAGCGTTTTGCCATTTGACGGCACTGTCTACTGAGCCGTCGGTCCCGGGTTCGAATCCCGGCCGGGTAAAAATATTTGTGTGATGAACTCGAATATTTGTGCTGGGGTCATGGTTGTTCTATGTATTTAAGTATATATTTATCTATATAAATTCGTATATCGTCACTACCCATAAAGCCTTCTTGAGCTTAATTTGGGACTAGATCAATTTGTGTGAGTTTGTCCGACATTTATTTAAAAAAAAAATTAAATAAGACAAAATCTTGTTTAGGGTTCTGAACATCCGAATGAAAAGAAAACGGAACCCTCATAGGATTATTCGATTCCGTCTCACTCACTCACTCGTCAACCCTTAACACGTTCTTTCTCCGGATGCCACCAATGGTGGGTCAAGCATCTTTTTCAAGAGTCCCACTATGGGTTCACGGCTACGAACACGCTGCGATCTATAATAACTGTTATTCGGACTTGTGAAATTTAGAGAATATTTTGTATGGGGATAGTGAACGTGTTAAAACGTCTCATCCAGAATTACCACTGACGTAGTATACTAACCGTTCTCCAGCTGGGAGTAATGACCTTAATTTAAATTTGTATAAATAAAAGATACTTACTATTTTTAGTACGCGAATCACTGTTTGTTTCATACAATTTAATTACAACATTTGGATTACTTATACCATTTTTTACGACCTATGCTAACTCAGAAACTATTTCTGAGTATGGCTCTTATACTGCAATAAAAAATTAGGGGAATATTCCCCCAAAACCAGTTATAGACTTTACTGATATCTTAAAAAAAAAACATAAAGATGGTTATGTTTTTTCCTGTCTTGTTCCAGCGTTGCAACGGAATTCTAGGAAACTTAACCCGGGTGTTCATTTTTCGACTTGACAGAGGTGAATAGTAATCCCATCAAAAACATAAATGTAAAATGAGAGCCAAGTTCAATATCGCGTGCACTTCGCCGACAAAAGAATTGAGATCTGCAAGAGCGCCAAGTTCTTTGCCCTAAAATTTTTAGATACAAGGACATGCTACATACTCAATGCATTTATTTTACTTGGGGAGTAATTCAATATCAAGATTTGACTTGGCTAGTTTTCACAAAATAACTAAATTTTATAAAAGTAACATAGTCATAGTCATAGTTCATTATCAAGCTAACAGTATAAGTAACAAGACGTAAACTAACTTGCGTACTTACCTTTACGAAAATAGGTTAATGATTTGATTGATTTTGATTTATAATATAAATTTATATTTTAAAACTAGCCAAGTCACGTCTTGATATTGAATTACACCCCAAGTAAAATAAATGCATTGAGTATGTAGCATGTCCTTGTATCTAAAAATTTTAGGGCAAAGAACTTGGCGCTCTTGCAGATCTCAATTCTTTTGTCGGCGAAGTGCACGCGATATTGAACTTGGCTCTCATTTTACATTTATGTTTTTGATGGGATATCATTACTTTTTGTACAGAAATTATTATGATGTGTAAATTACTTAATTATTATTTGTTAATTAGCTCTGTGTGCTAATCTAGTACATCTTTTGAAAGTTTTGAACAAACAAAGAATTTACCAAAACGGTTAGTACGTATTGGATTTTTTGTGCATGTATGTGTAAGTGTGTGCGTGTGAGTGTATATGCTATTCTAGTATATCTTTCAAACAAAAAAAGAATTTTCCAAATCGGTTTATAAATGACAGAGTTCTGAGGCAACAACCATCAATAATAATAATAATAAAAAAACATAAAAAAATCACTGTTTTAGATTTTTATATGTATACACACACAATCACTAAGCTGGATGCCAAATTTCACCTTTCTAGGTCACCTGGAAGTGGGTTAGGTTTTTGATTACTAGTCAGTCAGTCAGTCAGTCAGTCAGTCAGTCAGTCAGTGCTAAAAATACCGTTTTTTGGACTTTAATATCTCAATAACTATTTAACCTATATTAATGAAATTTGGGGTTCTACTTGTTCTAAAGGATCTTAATACATAAGCCAAATTTCATTTTTTTATGTTAAATAGATTTGGAGTTATTGGGGGGTCAAAAGTGGCTCCAAACGGTTCGTGTAATATAACACACGGCTGCTGCTCGCCAGTTCCTGCGGTGAACTTGGCTGGACACGCTGCCGCGTGTCTAGATATTTCGACTTTCACCGGTCCGTGCCCTTTTGCAGTATAAGTCAATTCAATAGCGATGTCACCACAAAGTACCTGTCAGGGAGAAAAATATTAAATTTATTTAATTCGCAAATAAATGAAATTATTATCTTAACTTGACCCATGTTTTACGATTTTATAAAAAAAATGGGGTATTTTTTGTATCGCCCAATAGAGTTGTTGGCTGATGTTGAATTATACAACATAAGACTTACTGGAGTTGTCATAAAAAAGAAAAAATGCAATATATATATAATATGACTTCAAACGTACGCAAATATCTGACTCTTTTTTAATCCAAAAGAAATTTTGAAATTGTTTTTAAAATCCCCATAATTTAACAAAACAATAATTCTATGACAACCATAAACTTACTCACTTTTTCACATTAAATTTACTTATTGTTTCCATACAAATATTATTACGAAGATTAGAACTGTGAGCCTTACATGAAACAAATAACTAACAAAAAAGTAGGTTAGGTTAGGTTAGAACTGCGACCAAAACGGTGCGCAAGTCGAGCGAGCGCTAACATCGACCTGCCACCAGTAAAATACGTTAGGTTAGTTTAGAACTGCGACCCTTCCATAATACGAACTAACCTAACCTTACAGAACGAGTAAATAAGGTAAGGCAAATTAAACGCAAATAGGACATAATAATGATGATATTTTTATTTTGACATCAAGTCAAATAACATCATTAAAGCTTTAAATTTGCTACTGTAACAAATAAGTAGTAACGTGGTATATTTTATCCACTTGATAATTACATCATTTTACTTGAAGATTAAATTTATGGACTGTAATTATCATCATATTTCATTATAATCATCATTTTTTAATTATTATTTTTTAATTTTTTTATTTCAAAAAAGCATGGTACACATTTTATAACAAATTTCGCCAAACACGAAGTTTATTTGCGAGTATTGCACTCACTTTTTTAACATTTAGTACCATTAATCTTAACTAGGACGCCTTTTAACGAAAACGATCCAATCCACACAAAAAAATTGGTGGTCTGTAAAGTCGGTTTACGGACGATGGTTTAACGTGACAACGTCATAATAAAACATTGATGAAATGATTGCATACTTTAATGAATTAAATTGAATCATTTTTATTGAATTATCACTATTTTGTATGGATACAAAGAAGGAGTGGAATGAAATCTACAATAATAATAATCTTAAATATTTTTCAACGTTGGTTAAAATTCTCCCACATTTTAAAGTTTGAGAATCTGTGAACAGCATGATGACGTAGGCTTGTGTCAGTCACGTGGTTCCCCTTCCCTTCCACGGCGCTACAAAGTCAACATTGCTACAATGAGTCATGTTTTTTCGTATGCGCGGCCGGCGTTCATCAATTTATTAGACGTTGTCACGTCAAAAGATGATGTGAGCTTTACACTCACGGTTCAAATGTTAAATTTTGTTTTGTGTGGGCTGGATCCTTATCCTTAAAATACGTTCACTTAACCTTACAAGTAGGTAGATAACTATTTGCCAGACACTTTAGATTCTTTAGAATAAACTAAGTAGGTAGGTAGTAACCATAACAGTAAGTGATACACTAAGACAGGGCATCTAATAATAACTTTTTAAATCTATTCTTAAAAATACCTTTAGTGGCGCATCTTCCGGAAAGATGGAATTAAATATTCTGGGTATTAAATATTCTCTTTTTCCTTTACCATAATAATTATTTGCTTTTGGTTCCGTCTAGGTATGACGTTACTCGTAGATTTCGGGTGTACACTCGGACAGTTTTATATTCAGTTCTTTTGAATTGTTCCGTTGCTGATATATATTTAATTTTTTCGTGCATTGGAAGAATATTTCATATTACAGTCCGTGAGCTCACAGATTGCGACTTGCGTAAGAGCGAGCGAGACAGGTATTAAACGCGAATTGCATTCTGACAGATTTAGATTCAGATTCAGATTCTTTATGCCCGGGCTACACGAGGCTAGTTTTTTAGGCTAGGATAGCAAGCTAGTGTTAGTAAGCTAGCAAGCTAGTACTTCTGGCTTCGTGTAGACAAAACTATCTTCATTTTTAAGCTAGTAAGCTAGTTTACAAGCCAGGACAGTTTTTAATAGGATGGAATTCTATTTTCAGGCTAGTAGCGTCCCCCCACCACTGATTTTACTATCCTGGCTTGTTTACTAGCTTCATGTGACCGGCGAAGCTAGTTGTTATTAAGCTAGTTCATTTTGGACGAGTGGTCTCCTCAGCACTCCAGTAAATACTAGCTTAAAAAAATCTAGCCTCATGTAAACAGAACTAGCATGCTCCAAGCTAGGTCAGCAAGCCAGGACAGTTTGGTAAAAAACTAGCTTGCTATCCTAGCCTGAAAAACTAGCCTCGTGTAGCCCGGGCATTATTGCGAAACCAGCTTATTATTTATTTATAGTGTAGCTACCGGCACCTCGCCGTGTACTGTCAAGACACGAGAGAAAAATATATGTCATCTCTTATGTCATTCAATTGGTTTCTGGTGAATAAAATATCAAAACATAATTTTAATTTAATGTTTTAATTAGAGCCCCTAAAGTGGTGACCCCGCATTCAGAGCAGCACCTATCTTTTGGAAAACATGGCTTCAGACGACGAGTCGTTCAAACCTGCACTTGCTAAGCTAACCCGAATAATGAGCTCTCAGGTATTGCAACAAATTTTCGCATTCCACCGTTATGGCGCGACAGAATACGACTTTGGTTCATACAATTTGAGGCCATCGTCGCTCCGCTCAAGAAAAGTGACCAGCAAATATATGAACTACTTATAGCTCAACTAGAACGGCAAGATGTTGATGAAATAAGTGACATTTTGCTAGAACCACCAAACAACAAAAAAGTTCGAAGCATTGAAAAACAGATTGATTGCCGTTTATGAGGAATCAAAGGATCGTAATCTGCAGCGACTTTTGTCAGAAATGGAACTAGGTGATATGAAACCGTCGCAATTGTTACGCCGTATGAAAACTTTAGCTGCCGACAACGTCTCCGAAGCAGCGCTGAGAATCCTGTGGTGCAACCGCCTACCTTCGTCCGTCCGAGCCGTCGTTGCAGCGAGCGATAGTATTATGTCAAACGTAGCCCTGCATGATATCGCATTGATGGCCGACAAAATTCTGGAGCAGACACGTGCAGAACTATCCGTAATTTCAACGTCAACATCGAAGCAGTCAGCAAACTCGTCTGATAATTGCAAAATATTTTCACAAACTCCGTTGGAAGAGAAATTAGATAGTCTCGTTCGAGAAGTTGACGAGTTGAAAATGCAGCGTAATTAGTACCGTCGTAGTCGGCGCCCAGCCGCGGAATTCGTTACACCGTTCGCACGTCCTTACTCTCGCTCACGTGCGAGCATGCCAAGTAACAGCAACCGCGAGTTTCCACCAGATGGCGTATGCTATTACCACCGACGTTTTGGAGATACTGCCTTTAAGTGCACTATTCCATGCAGCTATAAGAAGAAAGAAAAGAAGGAAAACTAGTTCCTGCGTTGGCTGAGGCGGAAACTAGCGCATGGAACACATCACACCGCCTATTTCTTACAAACAAATTTACTAAATCTAGATTTCTTATTGACACAGGCGCAAACATATCTGTCATTCCTAAACCTAGAGGTCTCCGCTCCCAACCAGCCTCTTTTAATCTTTATGCGGCGAATAACACATCAATACCTACTTTTGGTGAGAAGAGAAGACGTTGGAATTGGATTTTAATTTAAAACGACCTTTTCGGTGGAAGTTCATTATCGCAGCGGTCAGTAAGCCAATAATTGGCACTGATTTTCTCAAACACCATTAACTGCTCGTCGACCTTTCTGGACGATGCCTCATTGATAAGAAAACTAACATGGCTGTTAGAACGTCAATTTGCAAATCCACGGAGCCAACTGTACGAACTATCGACTTGGAATAGAAATATCATCATATTCTCAATAAATTCCCTGACATAATTCGACCAAACTCTACCAAAAATGCACCAAAACATAACGTCGAGCACCATATCGAAACCTGCGGTCCTCCTGTGCACGCGCGACCTCGCCCGCTGCCGCCTCATCGATACCTTGCGGTCAAAAAGGAGTTCGACCACATGATGGAGCAACAGCTGTGTAGACCTAGCAAGAGTCCATGGGCGAGTCCGCTTCACGTCGTACCGAAAAAGAACGGCGATATTCGAGTCTGTGGGGATTATCAACGGCTGAACGGAGTCACGAAACCCGATCGCTACCCAGTGCCTCGTCTAAGAGATTTCACCTATCAACTTCATGGCATGAATATATTCAGCACCGTCGTCCTAAACCGGGCATATCAACAAATACCAATGCATGAAAATCACATCGAAAAAACAGCTATAATAACTCCATTTGGGTTATTTGAGTTTCCTAGGATGAGAGAGGGGCTCAAAAATGCCGGTCAGACATTTCAAAGATTTATTCATCAGGTTCTTGCTGGCCTAGATTATTCTTTTCCGTTTATCGACGACATCATCATTGCATCTACAGATGAAGTCACGCACGAGAAACACCTTCGAACAGTCCTTCAACGACTGAACGAATACGGTGTGACAATCAATCCTTCGAAATGTGTCCTAGGGCAAGAATGTGTAAAGTTCCTCGGTTACACCGTAACACCTGAAGGTATTAAACCACCTGAAGACAAAATACAAATCATCAATAGTTTCCTAAAACCCAAAACCATAGAAAAGTTACGAAGGTTTCTCGGAATGGTTAACTTCTATCACGACAGTATTCCCAACGCAGCTCAAATTCAAGCGCCATTAAATGCGTTTTTATACAATTGCAAGAAACGCGATAAAACGGCCATAGAATGGAATAGTGAAACAGAGAATGCATTTGAGATGTGTAAAAAGAGTATGAACGAAGCTGTGATGCTAGCCCATCCATCTCACAGTGCGCCTATAGCTTTTTTTTGCGACGCTAGTGAGCAGAGCGCGGGAAGCGTACTTCAGCAACTTGTCAACAATAAATGGCAGCCGTTGGGATATTTTTCGAAGAGGTTTTCAACAACTCAACAAAAATACAGTACGTTTGATAGAGAACTTTTGTCTATTTACATGTCCGTGAAGCATTTTAGAAAATTGTTTGAGGGTCGTGAATTAATTATATACACAGATCATAAACCGCTGACATACGCTCTTATAAAAACGTCATCAGAGACAGAAACTCCTCGTCGTACTAGACAGCTCTTGTTTATAAGCGAGTTTACTAACGATATTCGTCACGTTAGTGGTCACGACAATGTGGTTTCAGACGCATTGTCTCGCATCGAAACTATCAGCACGCCCTCGTTGTTCGACTATGACAAGCTCGCTCAAGCTCAAAATGACGATGCAAGTTTACCTCCACTGCTACTGAGAAAAAACATTCAACTTAAGAAAATAATCATACCAGACTCACTACAGCCAATTTTTTGCGAAGTTTCAACGTCAGTCCTTACATACCCAGTCAGACCTTATATACCCGAGGAATATCGTCGTGAAGCATTTCATGCTGTGCACAATATAAGTCACCCGGGTATCAGGACTACTCGAAAGATGATACAAGATCGCTATTTTTGGCCTTCTATGAATAAAGATGTCGGTGTTTGGGCTAAAGCTTGTATAGCATGTTAGCAGTCGAAGGTACAGCGTCATACGTCAAGCAATGTCGGAACGTTTATCCCACGGGCGCGTTTCGAACATATCTATACCGACCTAGTTGGACCTCTAAGCGTTTCGTCAGAAGGATATCGATATTTATTGACCATCATTGACAGAACAACGCGCTGGCCTGAGGCAATCCCTATTCAAAATATAACGGCCGAGACTGTAGCCAAAAACATTTATGACGCATGGATCGTGCGTTTCGGATGTCCGATTACTATAACTACTGATCAAGGCAGGCAGTTTGAAAGTGAGCTTTTTGCATCTTTGTCCAAATTACTTGGAATTGATAGAGTACGTACTACTGCCTATCATCCGGAAAGCAATGGAATTATCAAACGCTGGCACCGATCCTTAAAGGTGTCTCTCACAGCGAAGCTCAGCAATAGAGATAAATGGGTTGAAGAACTTTCTACCGTGCTGATGGGATTGCGCTCGACACTGCGTAGCGACACCGGTGTCAGTGCGGCGCAACTTACATATGGATGCTCATTGCGCTTACCTGGAGATTTTATCGCTTCATCATCTCATGAATTAGAACCAGCGATGAATTACAATTATGTTGATCAGTTACATAAGATTATTAAAGAGTATAAGCCTGCAGATAAGGTGCACAGTAGCAACAGAAGCATTTTTATACATTCCGATTTGCTAACCTGTGATAAATTTTTCCTACGTGAAGATGCTGTTCGCAAGCCGCTACAAGCTCCGTACAAAGGGCCTTATCCAGTTTTGAAGCGAAACGAAAAAGTGTTTCACATTACAATTGCCGGAGCAAGTTGTTGCAGTGTCTATTGACCGTCTCAAGCCTGCCTATACTTTAAATCTGAATACATCTCAAGATGAGTCTCTCACAAGAAGTACTAGGTCAGGCCGGATCATCAACCAACCTACTTGTAATACACTCGCCATATATGAAAATACCAGATATGACTTTCCACCTAGTTGCCCATTGTTATCACTGCCTGCATAGTAATCTAGTCAATTGCCAATGTAATCCAATAGATAAAGTAGACTGTGTAACATATTTAGGAGTAAAAATAGATACTAGTTTTTCCTGGTCTCAACATATAGATTACATCTGTGATAAGTTAAGAGTGTTGTTAGGTAAATTTTACCATCTCAGTTATAGAGTTCCTATTGGCACATTAAAATGTTTTTACTTTACGTTAGTAGATTCGGTACTAGGGTATGCTCTTGACTGTTATGGTCTCACATTTAAAACTTACTTAGATAAATTAGAATCCCTGCAATTACGATTTTTAAAATTTCTCGTCCCACAAAAGATTAAAAACAACTGTAAAAATGATTACCGAAAATTGTACAAAATTTGTAAAATACTTCCCGTCACCTTAAAGCACAAATACCTCCTGGCTACTAACAACTATGACAGTCGTGAGCTAAACCTATGCAGAACTACCCACGAACATGGCACGAAGTCGGTGTCCGCGGGTAAGTTTGATGTGCCTAGAGTTAAAAACTATTACGGAGACAGAACACTAAAAAAACGCCTGCCATACATTTTTAACAGCTTACCCGAGGACATCCGTCTCGAACAAAATAAACGGATATTTAAAAGAAAATTGAAAAAGCATTTACTAGATACACTACCGTAATATTTAAAAAAAAGTTACTGATTTTTATAAATTGTACTTTTAGTTAGTTAGGTATTGAAAAGTCTTCCTGTAGACAAACTGTCATAACAGTTTCGCAGCGCTTTAGATTATATGTAATCTTTGTTGTAAAATTAATAAAGAAATAAATAAATAATAAATAATAATCAGACGACCAGTACGCTTTTCTTGAGGGGGAGCCCTGTAGCTACTGGCACCTCGCCGTATACTGTCAAGACACGAGAGAAAAATATATGTCATCTCTTATGTCATTCAATTGGTTTCTGGTGAATAAAATATCAAAACATAATTTTAATTTAATGTTTTAATTAGAGCCCCTAAAATAGCTTCATCGTCATAAATTTAAGAGCTAAGCTCTTGTCGGTGGAGCAACTTCCATGTTTCTCTATCTTCAACTTTCTTTTTGATGTCCTGATACGACACGCCGTCTACTTTCTCCTTGATTTGATCTAAGTATATAAGATCTCCTAAGTCTTCCTCTCTTCCTCCTTCCCTCAATCTTTCCTTCAATAATGATTTTTATGTAATCGTCGTGTCCAAACATCTTCCCTGTTCTGTTTTCAATGGTTTCTAACAACGACCGAAGAAGAAGAGAAAACTCTTCTACTCTTATAAGCACTTCCTCATTCGTAACTTTTTCCGTCCAGCTTATCCTTTCCATTCTTCTCCAGCACCACATCTCGAATGCTTCCAACCGTTCCCTATCACGCTGTGTCATTGTCCACGTTTCGCTTCCATATAGGGCTATACTCCAGATGTACACTTTTATAAGACTTTTACGAATTGTGCCCGATATTGTGGCTATTCTTTGAATAAAAGCTTTCTTGGCTATGGCTATTCTAGCGATGATGTCCGGTGTACATCTGGAGTTATCAGTGAGTATGCTTCCCAGGTATTTAAATTGTTTGATTTGTTCTATTGGTATGTTATTTAGAGTGATTGGTCTATGTCTTGAATTTTAAAAGTGTTTTTATTTTATTAATATGTATCTTTAACCCAAAGCCTTGAAAATGTATATCCATTTCTGAAAATCACTCTTCTAACTGTTTAGGTGTCTGTGCCAAGGCTGCAATGTCGACAGAAAAACGAATAAACTGGTTTTTATTGCCACGGCTGTTGCTGACAGCTTACGCATTGTATAATCATTATCATGGTTAATAAATAAGCTTTATATTTTGAATTAATTACAATTATATAAACACGTTAATTAAATCAAATGAGTTATTAACCATATCAATTGAAAATATGTCAAATGTTGTTTTACTTAATAAAATTACATTAGGTATTTATTTTTATACCCATCATTATACACCTGTCTCAGGTGGCACCAGGCAACACTACTAAAGTGTGGTGTAAAGATTTCAGAGGTACTGGGGTTCCATATCCGGTCTCTTTCGCCAGGTTGTGCATTTCAATTGATCTGTGTGCTTTAATTTTGTATCGATGGTTCGATATAAAATTGTGGCGTATCCAAAATTCCACATTAGATAGGTACTCGTATAGTGAATAAATAAGACACAACATGTTTCACAAATTTATTAAATATGTTTTCGAATGTTTGTGTGCAGTCATGATGTTTATTTCGTAACTTTCAGATAAAAGGTGAATGAGTAATACTTCTCAAAATTACAATTATTATGATGAATAGACCATCTGGTCTATTCGTTATACGCATCTGCGTATCAGTCGATAGCTCAGTTTTTGATACTTGGCTATTGGACAATTTGGCTGTATAGTGAATTTTCAAATCCTTGAAATAATTTAAAGTAAAATGCCTGTGAAATAATTGAACAGCTGGCTTGCAGCCGGCTAAATTGATGTAGAGCCTCATATGTATGTCTTTCGATACTTACCCTAAAATGATGCCGTAGCAACAGACAATAAAAAAATTGTATTAACTACACGTGTAACTTTGGAATGCTCGTGCATATAATTTTAATGTAGCAGTCTATAAATTCTTCGTTTTATTTTGTAATAAAGATGGGTTGCATCCGACACCATTCAATTTACATACTTACTTTGTTTAGGCTTCCTTGTCAGGACAAACTTGGATCAATAGGGATGACGATTGATAAAAAATTGTACATCATAAATACTTAAAATGAATAAAATTAGCTCAATATATAGCGAACTGGGGTGGATGAGTTATCCACTCACAGCCAAGCTTTACTAGTTTTTATTCTTAAATATTTTAAATTAACATTTTTTTTGCTCTCACTACCGCTGCAGCATAATCCTTGTCTAGGATCCTCCTATACAAGAATTACATATGCTGCACAACCCGCAGCAAGTGGGGCATGCTAAACTCTGGCAGCTTTAGCACTCACAACAATATTTATAACAGATTCATCTTTCCGATTCAATAACGTATTTTTCTCAAACACGCAATGCAATATCGTCATCACGTGCATTAAAACAGGCTTTGAAGTGTCACGTTTCGGGCGAAATAAATCGAGAGAACTGTAAAAGAATTTCATACAAAATTGAAGGCCTAGGCCGGGAAGTATTTTTTTTTACATGAAATCTGTGATCATGAACGGGCTATAATCAGCTGAATTATGGTTTTTTGAGTGTTGTATTTTTTTTTTCATTGCCAGTTCATGAACACAGACGCCATGTTTAAAAAAAGTAGTTTTAATTTTCCCTTCAATCCCTCTATATTTTGTTTCTTTAATAAGTTGACTACGTGTGTAGGGTTCGAATATTAGGGCCATTATACAATACCTGATAATAAGAATCTTAATTTCTCTTAAATAAAATAACGGCAGAAGATTTTTAATATTGTCTATGGTCTCTGGTGACTTACGTATAGACAGTATTTTAATTATTTTTTTTATTATTTATTCATCAACACATTGAATCACAGATTGGTATTCTTAATATCAGTTCGTGTGTACTAGGCATTAACGCGGATATTGTTGGTCCGATGGCTGAATGGGTAGCCACTAGAAAAAAAAAATATCAGCTGTTCATAAACACAGACGCCATGTTTACATTAAAATTAAAACAAATTACTTCCCGGCCTAGGCCTTCAATTTTGTATGAAATTCCTTACAGTTCTCTCGAATTGTTCCGCCCGAAACTTGACACTTCGAAGCCTGTTTTGACGCACGTTATGACGATATTTCATTGCACGTTTGAGAAAAAACTGTTTCTATACGAGCTGTGCTTAGCCCTTGGTAATATGCTTATATATAGATGTAGTTCTATCGAATAAGTATAACTTGCTACTTGAAACTAGTTGTGATTTTCTTGAGGGTTTCATGGTACAAGGGTGTTTTAAGACTGCACCGAGCGAAATGTGAAAAAATAGGCAGTTGCTGGTAAGTAGATAACGTCAACACTAGTTGTTTAATACATTTCTAAACTATATAATATATTTAGCACTTCGAAGAATGTGTTAACAACTTCTCCGTGGAAAAATTATAAGATTATTAATATTTTACCCTAGAGAACTAATTAAAGTTGGACGAAAATTGGTAAAATCGTAACCAGGCGTTAAGTGTTTTTTATACTTAAACAATGGAAATCTATTCTGATTTTCAGTTAAAAAAAAAGATGAATGTTTACATTACAATTTCTCCGCATCAAATATTTCAATTATTGTTGGGTATGAAAGGTTCAGATTTATCAAAAAGTGCTTTTAATTCTCCATAATTTTATACTATGTCAGCCGCGCGCCGATCTAAATACGCATTCCCCGCGCTCTATGGTTGAGTCGCTAATGCTCGGCGCCCTCTTAACATACGGGTGTCATACTCGTACATAAGAAATGGGTCGTTTGGCGTATGAATAGGAAACGTAGGAATTAAGTTGGCAGCACTAAATCGACAAATGAAACATAGCAAATCAAAGCAACGAGCTAAACGAATACGGATAATGCCAGCAAGGGGAAAGTAAATAATCAATGAAAAAATTTCATATTTGCCGATGTATTTTTATTGTGATTTTAGATGTTTCCGAATTTCTGTGTAATGACGTTTTTTAAATAACTTTCAGATAAGAGGTGAATGATTAATATTTCCGTATCCGTTGGCAATGAGTTCTATAGTGTCGTGGGTAACGATCCATCAAATTAAGTCCACAGGTCAAGCCACAGTGGAGCTGGCCGTGTAGCCGGTGCCCATCTGGCAGGCGTTGACTCCTCGTATCAGACGGATGTATCCTTTTTCGCCCCACTTCTCGGACCACGAGTTCTTGATTATCCAATACTTCTTTCCACTCTCTGAAAAGCAATTCATGTCAATAAGTCTCAATTACCTAATGTTGTTATATTCATATGTTTTATTATGACACGCTAACCTAAATGCCCTAAACTCCTATTCTAATAAAGACTTAAAATTTAAAATAAATTCTTTAAAAAGTCTTATCCTGGTCTACACTACTTCCGAAGTTAACCGAGGATGGGCGAATATGATTGTGTAGATAAGCACTTTGCTGCAGAAAGCCGTACTTCGGCCAACATTGGCTCGGTCACCTTCGCGGTAGTATAGAGCCGTAGCCGTAAATAATTTCGAAATGGCTTTTTTAACTCCTCATTTATATGGGGGGCCATTTCAGACCCATGCAGTGACTTGAGGTGAGAAAATGTTGCTGTTTTGATGTGTTTCAGAGAGTACAGAAAGAACATGTCTAGTGCTTAAGATCGCGATTCGAATTTCTGGAACGATGTACTTTTTTTTCGTATTATTTTTAGTACTGTCTGTTTTTACTAATTATAAAATGTCCACAATCCACAGAGTAGTTTAGTACACCCTTAGAATAAATACGCCTAAAAACCTAGTTGGCGCTTGATAGTGAAGCCAGATTTGTTTATGCATGGGCTATTTCGTCAATATCACAAGCAAAACGTCTCTATGATTGTTTCGTATACACACACACATAAAACCAAAAGCGGTTTAATTTTTCATCAATCTATTGTATGAAGACACTCTTTTGTTTTTTACTTAAATCTAATAAACTTAGTGTACTAAATAATGACGCTCAGAGACCTTATACATCTCTGAGGAATTAAATTTAACTATTATCATATTATTATTATCATTATTTATTATTTCTTTTTTGTATATTGTGACGCCTAGAGACCTTATATATCTCTAAGAAATTTAGGTTTAATCATTATTGTCTATTGTAAATTATTCACATTGACGCCGAGAGACATTATACATCTCTGTGGAATTAAATTAATTAAGTAATTATATTTTATTGCGTGTAGTGACACCTAGAGACTTTATACATCTCTGGGTATATTTAATATTTTAAATTGATCGTTAAAACTTTATTTTAATATTCCTACCTAATATTGATTTGGAGTATCTATATATCTCCCATATGTGTACGCATGTAATAATTAGTTATAACACTAATGTAATGTAATTGTTCTAAGTATTATTTCCGAAAAAATGACTTACTGTTGAACTTCTTTCGGTTTTCTTCTCAACAGCGGTCTCCTCTTGTGAAATGCCGGTAGATTCACAATCTGACTTGTAAGTACTGATTTCATAGTTCATATTTCATATTTCATTTCTTGTTCTAAGTAGGCGTACTTATTCAAAGAGTACAACATGTTATGAGTACCGATTTCGTACAAACCTTCTCCATATCCCACTAAGAGCACGCCATGGTTTATATCCTGATTAGCACAGTCATCGGTCCGTTCATAGATGCCTCCACCATAAGATTGGAATCCAAAAGTTGCTACTATGCCTGAAAAACGGTAATGCCCAAAAATTCCGAAATATATTATTCCGATTTTCAAAACTTCGAATTTCACTATTACTAAGAAATAAAATTCCGATTACTAAATAGCATGATTTTTATATTACTGAGTTTCAAGTTTCCAAGTATTTTTTATTTCTTAAATTTATAACTCCGATATTTTGACATTCGGTAAAAGAAATTTCGTATTTTCAATCATCGTAATTTTACTTATTTGGAATTTTGGCATTCGATAAAAAAAGTTTCTTATTCACAACATTATTTTAGTTTTTTAATAATATTCAATATTGCATTGCATAGCGTTGTTATGATTTACGATGGAGGATTGTAGTAGTTTTAAATTGTTATATAACGAGTACAATATAATATTAGGCTGCCACAGTCCGAAGACTCTCACTGGACGCGTGCCGACACAGAGCACCCTAGAGTGTTTTTGTAAGGCTGGAGGCGCGAAGGGAGAGCAGCGCTTGCCCGCCGTGCCAAAGCTCTGAAGCGAAGTACGAGCTATCGTGCTTTATTATGATGCAAGGGTCTATCCTTAGCGCTGAAGGTACGCGGAGTCAGTTTTCGTTAATTTAAGTCCATTATTGCGATACTCATGTTGCCCATATAAAACACGCTTATCGATTACCTTTCTGCGCTGTATACCGGCGTATCACTATTTTAGAATGGCTTTTAAACAAAAAATCTATTTAAAAGCGACCACATATCACAAACATGTTACTTAGCGTTTTTTCAGTTCAGATTTTAGCGCTGAGGTTGAATGGTAATAGCGAGAAATGAGGTATCATCTTTATCAAAAAAAGGAAAATGTATATATTAACAGAAAGGAAACTTTGTGCGCGTTTTCGACTCGCACCGTAATGTTCTCCAGATTTACTCATCTGACACTAATTAAGCGAACATACGTACCCACTGACAGCGGCCCGAGTTCTACCAGTTTCTGCATCAACGTATCTTCGTCGGGAATGCCAATTTGCTGTCCGCCTGTCACATGAGCAACCACTTTCTTTCCGTCTTCCAGACACTTATCTTCATAGCCTATATAAGGGTAGTCTTTTTCTGATATTGGTCCGACGGTTCTATTAGCAAATTCTCTGCAATAAAAATAATAAACAATGAAAGTTAACCATGTTACGCCACGAAGCTCCCACGCCCTTGACAGTCATCATTGAGTCACCGCTTTCCCGATAACCGTTCGATCAGGTTCTCACGAATACTGCTGACTGGAAGATCACCATCGAGTCACCGTTTTCCCAATAATCAATTAATCATTTGTCACGATAATGCTGAGTGGATAATTAGTCAGCCCCAGATATTAAAATCGATGTGTAGTGAAGTGAGGGTGCTTTTTGTCTTCCATCGCGGTAGCAAACAGTCGTGATCGATCGTGATCAGTAATTTTAAGTAATTAGTAATTAATAATCACTGTATCTGCACCTACGTAACTATTAAAGGACACTTCAAAAATCAAGTGTTGTTTAACTATTCCCGACAGCGGCCACCTACATAATTGGCGCAGTCGAAAGAGGAATAGTCGAGTCAGTGCGCGATATCTTACTTCGTGTCCCGCCTGATAGTCGTTTCGTCGGCGTGTCGACTATCCACGATCCTACGTGTGGCCGTAAGCAGCGAATAGTGAAGATAGCGGAAGAACCCGACGCCGTCCAGACATCGACGGATCGAGTTTCGGAAGCAATGCAGTTGCAGTGAGTTATAGAATAAGATACGTAATTCCTATTGGTTGCCAATCCCATCTGCAATCCATATTATAATTTAAGTTAAGATCCCTGATTAAACCGTAATTTAGTCTATCTAGCACGATTTTTCACCCACGAGCTAATCGGGCTACTGAGCCCGACGCACGGCGGCAACACAGATTTCATAGAAATTTACCTTTAAATTTAGATAGTATTTTAGAAGAGGAAGAGTTTTCAAATATGTCGAATCCAGGAGATGCACCCCGAGAAGTAGTTGTAGATAAGATTGATAGGATGTGGAGAGCCTTACGGTTAGTCCCAGACTTCGACGGAAACCCAAACGTGCTTGTTAGATTTTTAGACATATGCGACAAATTAATTTTAACATATATGAGTACAGAGCCCGAAGATGAATTAAACAACTCAGCTGTTTTAAACGGTATTTTAAATAAGGTAACAGGCAGAGCTGCTACCACTTTAGCGGCAAACGGCATCCCCAGAGATTGGAACGGAATCAGGAAAGCCTTGATTAATTCATTCTCGGACCATAGAGACGAAACAGCTCTCTATAATGATTTGTCGATTCTAACGCAAGGATCAGACACCCCCCACGTTTTCTACGAACGGGTTCAGCACTTATTAAGTACTATAATGACGTATTGCGAACTGCACGAATCCTTAAGTACAACGACAGAAGCAAAACGAGACCTTTATAAAAAACTTGCGCTTCAGACATACACAAGGGGTCTTCACGAGCCTATTGGTTCGCGAGTAAGATGCATGCGTCCTAAGACACTAGAAGAAACACTAGAATTTGCGCAAACGGAATTTAACGTTCTGTACCTTAAACAACCAGAACCAACTGAGAAAAGTAGTCGCTAACTTAACCAACAATGCTAACGCCAGTTACAGCTTACCTTTTCTCGCAGTACACCCGGCTCTCACATATTTTCAATATTTTGAGCGGAAATGTGCACGATCTTTTATATGAATTAGCTCGCACAAATTCTATGCACCACGCACTTTTATCTATTAATGATCTAGATAATATGATAAAAACCATTTAATATTTATATGGGCCCACATCGGTCTTAGATTTAGATTTAAGATATTATTATGATACAATTAGTCTAGAATCCTATTTTACCGATCCAAAGCTCGTAGTTTTACTTAAATTTCCCATTATGTCCCCAGCCGTATATGACTTATATAGACTCTGTCCCGTACCCAATAAATACTCCCAAATTATAATACCTCCATCTCCTTTTGTGGCAACCAATTCCCGGGAATTTGCGTATATGGAGGCAGAATGCCCGAAGGTAGACACATGGTACATCTGCGAACAAAAGACCATTCACCAGATCCGGTCACAAAGAGACTGCATATCCCGTCTTGTGCATGAACAAGAATTAGATGAACTATGTAAACCCACACTCGTCACGCTCACTAAGGAAGCTCTACTCGAACTGGACAGCAGACATTACATCATTGCACTTCCAAGGAAAACAAAAGTACAGATATCGTGTAGACAAGAAGAACATCGAATCCTGCAAGGAAGCTTTTTAGCAACTATACCACGAGACTGTAAAGTGAGGACACCAGAATTCACCCTTGTTAACATAGACGATAAGCTTCGAGGACATGCGATCGAAATCATGACCCTGCCTAAATCTATTGTCCCGCCAACCTCAGCGTCAACATTCCGATATAATCTAACCACGATCGACTTGGATACTCTGCACGACATTCAGCATCAAGTAATAATGGAGCCCCCAGTGCAAAACACTTCTGTGGACTCTTCAACCTTCTACCACACGACTATACCAGTATACGTCATTATCATACTGACTGCGGCTGTATCAATGGCAATATACTACTACAAACGGCATTGGCTGAACATTCCTACTGGAAAAGAAAACGAGCTACCACTTGAGACCACTACCCAAACGCTACAGGAACGTCGAGCCGCAACATTTTCATTAAACATTGGCAAACAGTTGCTCGTCTAGGAGGGGAGGTGTTACGCCACGAAGCTCCCACGCCCTTGACAGTCATCATTGAGTCACCGCTTTCCCGATAACCGTTCGATCAGGTTCTCACGAATACTGCTGACTGGAAGATCACCATCGAGTCACCGTTTTCCCAATAATCAATTAATCATTTGTCACGATAATGCTGAGTGGATAATTAGTCAGCCCCAGATATTAAAATCGATGTGTAGTGAAGTGAGTGTGCTTTTTGTCTTCCATCGCGGTAGCAAACAGTCGTGATCGATCGTGATCAGTAATTTTAAGTAATTAGTAATTAATAATCACTGTATCTGCACCTACGTAACTATTAAAGGACACTTCAAAAATCAAGTGTTGTTTAACTATTCCCGACAGCGGCCACCTACATAATTACCATAATTTTAACAATATTTACAACCCACACGGGCTTACTAACAAATACCTCTTTCTTACCAAAAAAATGTAAGGTATAATAGTTAGGGTGCCCATGATAAAAACGATGGTTGCTTTTATCACGTGATAAATGAGGGACAAAGCATCCGTCACGGTTTCACAATATGCGAGTGTGAGTGGCCCACACACCATAGGCCCACAGTTCCCATTTTAAAAATCTCACCAGCGATCGTCATAATTATATTTGTCCGCACACTCATCGCACGGACACTAATGAACTGTAGATCTGATGTACATAGAACACACGATTAAAGTTCAAATTAAACTGCTTCAATCTGAATAAGTTAATGCTAGATTCTATAGCGTATGGATGCATAACGCATGCGAATGGTCCGTTGTGGAGAGGCACTGGCGTATCCTTCCTGGACTGTAGGTGGAAGCAGAGATGAGCATTAATATTTTTTTTTTATCGCGATTTAATTGATCGACAGAGTATTTGATAAAAGATCTGATCGTCATTTTAATCGATTAAATTTCACGATTAATTCTTAGTCAAAAGTGGGAACTCGCTCATTAGTGGATTTTACGAAAGAACAATAAGTCTTGTCACGTGTAAACTAGAAAAAAACATGCTGGTGTGCTGTGTGCAAGAAACTTGTTACAGTAATTCAAGGTGGTTTTTATAGTGCAGTACTCTAAGATGGTCTAGGTAGGGACTTAGACTTACAAAAATTTGTTATTTCTTCCTAATATTAATCGACAGACAATTAATCGAAAAATTGATCGATTAAAATCTTTATCGCTAGATATTAATCTACGATTAACTTAATCTTGATTAAATTAATCGGACCTCGTACGGTTAGATTAAAAAAACGACAGTTTTAATCGTGAATCGCGATTAATAGTAGAGTTGTTAGTCCGCTGTTTTCTAACATAATTGTGCGCATCGAGTTACAAGCATGAAATTTCTACCACAGTTAGAGTGTTCCACGGTGATTATTTTCAGATGTGGAGGGAAGTCAGATTCGTCCCCTGTGAGGCGGGAGAGCGGAGTGAATAGGGCCAAGTATTGCTCTTTTCTTGCTTTATTGCTGGTCAGTTAAGTCTACCAGGACGTGTTGGGTATCGTTTCCGTGTAAAACAAATATCAGAAATTATTTTTTTATGTCATTTTTGTATAGTTCTATATTAAAATATGGGTGTATGGCCGAAAAGGTAAAAATCACAACAAGTTTTTTTAGTCAGTGAGGTAAATTAGTTCAATTTCGTGAACATTTTCAAATTATTATTATTATTATTTTAAAAAGCTCATTTAATCTAGTTTCTAAAAATATATGCATGCTGGGCACTTCTTATACAAACAGTAGCTTAAAATATATCTTTACGTCGGCGTAACCAACGTAAATCTCCGAGCGCATCCTATTTCGCTTCATTAAATACATTAAATAGTGATTGTTAACATGCTGTTTGCTATAATATTTACTATATACGTCCTAGAAAAACAAATTAATGTAATTAAAACAAAATATTTTTTGCTAATGTATCACGAGCACACGGGCTAATCTCAACATCAACAATTTATTTAAGTTACTGTTTTTATGAAGAGTGCCCAATATGTATATATTTTTAGAAACTAGATTAAATTTTCTATTTTGAAATATTTTTGTAAGTTGTAAATATTCAGGAAATATAACTAATTTATCTCCCTGAATAAAAAAAACTTATTGTGATTTTTACAATTTCAGAAATACAACCATATTTTTATATGGTATTATGAATAAATAACATATAAATGAATCGCTGATATCTGTTTTATACGAATACGATATCACTCAAGTCCTAGTAGCGCTACCTGATCAGTAATATAAAAATAAAAAGAGGACTCCTTTGTCCTATTCACCCCGCTTTCCCGTCGCACAGGGGACGAATCTGACTTCCCTCTACATCTGAAAATAATCACCGCAGAATACTCTATCTGTGGTAGAAATTTCGTGGTTGTATCCCGATGTACACAATTTCGCGACTTAGCAAAATGTACTAGAACACGCAGGCTAAGCTTAACATCAACATTTTTTTCAAAGTATTTTTTCTACTAGATTTGCCCAATATGTATACATTTTTAAAAACAAGATTAACTTTGCTGTTTAGTAATATTTTTTTAAATTGAAAATATTCAGGATAGATAACTAATTTATCGTTCTGAATAAAAAAAACTTGGTGTGATTTTTACCTTTTCGGCAGTAAACCTAAATTTTTATATAAAACTTTTCTTAAGTAACATAAAAAATTAATAGCTAATATCAATTTTACACAAAAACGATGTCGCACAAGCCCTAATAGCCTTTACTGATCAGTAATAAAAAAAAAGAGCAATTCTTGGTCCTCTTCACCCCGCTCTCCCACCACACAGGGGACGAATCTGACTTCCCTCTACATCTGAAAAAAATCACCGTGGAACGCTCTATGTGTGGTAGAAATTTCATGCTTGTAACCCGATGCGCACAGTTTCGCAGCTTAGCAACTCTACTATAAGTAGATACATTTTAATTGTTAACCGTGTGAAGCATGGACTCTTAACACTCAAAGAAGAAAACATGCTACTGGTTACCGAATGAAAATTTTTACCCAAAATCCTCAATCCAAAACGCACACCAGATGGGAACTGGAGAGCACTGAAGAAACAGGAAATAGAGGACATGGTGGCTGAGCCCAATATCCTAGGAGAAACAAAATACCACCTTGAGAAAATGGAAGAGGGTCGTGGCGTCAAAAGAGCATACCTGGGGCATCCAACAGGAAGACGACCGGTTGGGTGTCCGAGATATCGTTGGAAGGACATGGTCGAGGTGGATCTGCGCGGACTCCAAGCATTCAACTGGAACGAGCTGGCGCAGGATCGAGAAAAGTGGCGTGATCTCGTGTTGGAGGCCAAGATTTGCTTCGGGTCGATGAGCCATCGTAGTAAGAAAGTAAGTAAGTTAATTGATTTACTTTTGCCAACGGTGACGTCTGTCACATGCTGGATGACTAGTGGGCCAAACAGACCACTGGAAACGCGGCAGACCTCGTCATCGATGGTGGGTCGACTTGGAGTCTTTCCTGAAGGACTGGGCAGATGTAGCTACATATATGGAGATCAATGGAGAAAGAGGGGGCAGGCTTTTATGCAGTAGACTCAATAGACTTGTAATAGTAATAAAAATACGTACTGCATCACTTCATGCATGATCCCTCCGTCACATGTACCGCAATCCAGACAGTCCAGGACCTGCTGTTCCGAGAGGGCTATACATTCCTGATGTTTAATGGCTTGTTGCCCTTCGATATTACCTGTAAACAAATAAATTATTTAATATTTAGTAAGAGTAAACTTTATTCACTCACTTTTCATGACATAGTTTATTTGCTAAAGGTAAAGATTAGTAATGGATAGTTTACAACCAAACAGTGAAAAGAAATACGTTGTCGTAACATACCAATAGCGCTAAAGACTGAGAAAGATAAAATGGCGACTTGCGAACATCGCTTGCGGCGGGCGTCGATGAAGTACAACATGTCAGAGGAATGGGATTTGGGAGAACACTCAACTATCCCACCTATTCTATCTAAATATCGCAACTATTTTTGACGACGCGTTTGGCTCGGTTGGTAGACACCTGCCTACTGAGTCGGCGGTCCCGGGTTCGAATCCCGGCCGGGGCAAATATTTGTGCAAATATTTGTTCTTGGGTCATGGATGTTATCTATATATGTATATTTTATATTATGTATATCGTCGTCTAGTACCCATAGTACAAGCTTTGCTTAGTTTGGGACTAAGTCGATTTGTGTATGATTGTCCCTTAATATTTATTTATTTATTATTTATTTATTTTATTTAAAAATCGCACCTCTACAACTGAAATACCTTCTATTGACCTTTATAAATGCAACCCTCTATGAGATAAGAGATATTTATTTATATCTGTATATTTGAGATACTGGATTGATGGAATACCTCTTTAAGCGAAACAAATTTCCTGGTCCCGTCAGGTCCCAGTTATCCAGGTTTCAATTTATCTTACAGGCTATTGAATTTGAGAGCCATTTGAATAGAAATTGATATTAGAATCAAACAAGGAAAAAATACCTTGTCGTAACTTACCAAGAGCGCTGAAGATGAAGCAACTGCCACAACGTTTTTGATCCTTAACATGAGTTACTACATTATGATCTCTCCAGTCAAATGAGTCTGGCAGAACCACCGAGCTATCTCGGACTGCCTTGACCCCTTTTTCTTTTGATGGCTTGAGCCCGTGATATTGCTCAAGTTCTTCGGGCTTCAAATCAGCGAAATGGTTTACTGCAAACACAGTTCCGGGAGACTCAGCGTTTAGGCGGTTGATATTTTTTAAGCTTTCCTTGAAGATTTCAAGCCTTTCAAAATATTCTTTGCGGTTATAGGATTTTTTGTATTCTTTGACGAAATTATGGAACAGGCTTTCAGCATTTTCCACATCGTAAATGGCTTGTTGAGGACCGGAGTCATGCTCATGACCACGTTGCCGACAAGACAGACCGTCACCACGACTAGCAGCTTAATCATGGTGTTAAATGTTAACGTCGTATATTGAATTGATGATGAATGATTTCTGGATGTCCTTTTTATACGAAAACGAATACTGAACTAGCTGGCCGGTTCTTTTTATTACGATTGCGATGGAACTTTAACTTTTATGCCAATTTGAAATTCCAAAGGCCGTTTCCGATTAAGGGAAGAAAATATGCCCTTTCGTGATAATGGACAGATTTTTTTTTTCTACAGTCAGTTACGTCTAGTAGAGTAACTGTGTCAAGTTTGGTTGAAAAATTCTTTGCGGTTCCGCAGAAAAAAAATAAAAACGGAAATAATGAAATATGGTTTTTCTCCAAAAATATTTAACTTTAATGTACTATTATTTTTTCATTCTGTAAAGCTTAGTCAAGTTCATGTTTTAAGTGAAAATGGTATCTCTATATCTAACGATTATGTAAAAAATAGATAAGTGAAAATTTTAATATATATATTTTTTTATTTTAGTGAGAGATACCACTCTAATTGATATTTCTAAATAAGCCTTAGTTAACGTCCTGTAACACATATTAATTTGATGGATAAAATCGGAAAGCAACTGTGTCAAAATGAAATAAATAACTGGGCTGGAATTCATTAAGTACTATTTAATAAGTAAACTACTCTAACACTGCTAAATAACCAAAACATAATATCCTCTTTACAAATAAACAAGATTTGACAGTTACAGTGACATTTGCTAGAAAAGTCACCTTTTTAGTTACGTAATGAAAAAAAATACACTTTTTTTTTTTAATGTCATAGGGGGCAAACGAGCAAACGTATCGCCTGATGGAAAGCGATTAC
This sequence comes from Apotomis capreana, assembly GCA_947623375.1. Taxonomy (NCBI): domain Eukaryota; kingdom Metazoa; phylum Arthropoda; class Insecta; order Lepidoptera; family Tortricidae; genus Apotomis; species Apotomis capreana. Next base: position 24,206,444 of record OX392505.1, read on the forward strand.
CGTCGCCCATAAATACCTGCAACACCAGAGGAGTCACAAGTGCTTGCCTACCCGGAGGACGAAGATAGAATGCCTCTATGCTAGTAATTTCACCGGCTATCTTACCCCCACACCGGAACACAACAATGCGAACATTGCTGTTTGGCGGTACACTGGTACACTACTTTTTCTAATCCTCATCGCTATCTTCATTGACAGTAACGTGAATTCCGTGATTCACAAAAAGTCCGCTTAAAGTTTCCGCAGGCCGAACGATTTTGGACAAATATCTTGCGTGCGATAAATAATAAACAATAGCAACAATGTGTGAACAACACCCTACTGTTCGCATTCCGTTGGCACATCCACAATAATGCCGCCTTATGGATCCAACACCAATGCTGTTTGGGACATATTCGATAAAGCATCTGTAAATATTTTTTGAAATATGGCGAGATTGGACTTTCAGTTTCAGTATATTAGAATTTTCCTTCACATATTCCAAATTCAACGAACCACCTTCATTAAGTATTTCTGATGGATACGAAATCGCTACTTATATCATTGCGAGGTGATATAATGATGTAGGTTTCTTTCTTAATAATTTTTTGATTGCATTCGCTTTAGAATTCATTTTGTAAAGACGAGTTATTTTTCTAATGTCCCTGAAATGTCATGTTACATTTAAAAAAACAATCTTCAATCATCTTTATTACTGTCATAACATGTATTTATTTTAATTTCGGTAGAAAGAGGATTATTGCGTGGCGAAAAAAGAATAGTTTGTAATTACAATTTCAAGATAATGAAGTCATACCCGAAAAGTCTTTTATTTCCATTTTACAGCTAGTGTCCGATTAAAACCTTTAAATTGATAATCTGGTATAATGTTAAGTAAAGCTTATATACCAAATAGCAAAAATGATTAATATATGCATAGTTTATGTTATTAGAAAAATAATGACATTTTCAATAACAATAAAAGGCAAATGTCACTAACTGTCAAATCTTGTTCATTTGTAAAGAATACATCCTCTTTACAAATGAACAAGATTTGACATTTGGCGTTGGTTATTTGGAAGTATTAGAATAGCTTACTAATAAAATGTAATCCAACCCAGTTATTTATTTCATTTTGACACAGTTGCTTTCCGATTTTATCCATCAAATTAATATGTGTTACAGGACGTTAACTAAGGCTTATTTAGAAATATCAATTAGAGTGGTATCTCTCACAAAAATAAAAAAATATATATATTAAAATTTTCACTTATCTATTTTTTACATAATCGTTAGATATAGAGATACCATTTTCACTTAAAACATGAACTTGACTAAGCTTTACAGAATGAAAAAATAATAGTTCATTAAAGTTAAATATTTTTGGAGAAAAACCATATTTCATTATTTCCGTTTTTATTTTTTTTCTGCGGAACCGCAAAGAATTTTTCAACCAAACTTGACACAGTTACTCTACTAGACGTAACTGACTGTAGAAAAAAAAACTAAGTCATAATATTAAAGGGCATTTTTGCTTCCCTTAATCGGAAACGGCCTTTAATTTGAGCGCATTTTTATAATTGCAACATATCTGATACTAGCTGTGCCCGCGGCTCCGCACGCGTGGTAGATCGATCTGTGTCAGTTTTTATTTATCACAGTTTCGTTATACCCAGCAGACAGGACTTTCCGTGCTATTTATTTCAGCGCCATCTGTTTGTTTATCCGAGTTCTCAATAATCGTAGAACATGTGATACTAAAATAAGTTTGCACCTCATTATATTTTCTTCGGTTTCCGCGACTGCCACACATTTAATTGGGGTCATGGTTGTTCTATGTATTTAAGTATACATATATAATAATATATTTATCTATATAAGTACGTATATCATCGTCTAGTACCCATAACACAAGCCTTCTTGAGCTTAATTTGGGACTAGATTGATTTGTGTGAGGTTGTCCGATATTTATATGTTTATTTAAAGAAAACAATTTAAACGAATTAAGTTTATCGCGTATATTAATTATTTGAGTCTCCCTGACGTTTCGGTAGCTGTATAGATACCGGTGTCAAAGGTTGACTGTGAAAAACACAATTTCGAAGAAGGTATTAACAGTATTTTCTTCAACATGTAATGAAATCTCGTGATAACGTGCGTTATAAGAAACACGTCTCGGGAAGAAATGTAAAGGAATTTTATACAAAATTGAAGGCCTAGGCCGGGAAATATATATATTTTACATTGCGTCTTGTTTTTATTTTTTGAGTGGTGTATTTTATTTATTTCATTGCATATGTTTGAGAAAAGCACTATACATGTCTTAGCCGTGAATAGGGATTGCTGGTTTGGTATCACTATCCGTCTATACCTATTCACCCGGCAAGCCCTTCTTTCCCGGCGTCTGCAGTTTTGTACTATTGCTTATAGGTGGTAAATAATAGTACATTACTGCAGACGCCGGGAAATACGGGCTTGCCGGCTGAGTAGGTATAGACGGCCGACCGTAAGGGAGGCCGTCTAGTGATACGAAGCCGGCAAGCCCTTTTCACGGCTAAGGCATGTATAGTGCTTTTCTCAAACATATGCAATGAAATAAAAAAATACACCACTCAAAAAAACATAATTCAGCTGTTCAGCCAGTTCATGAACACAGACGCCATGTTTAAAAAAAGTATTTTTAATTTTCCCTCCAATCCCTCTATATTTTTTTTCTTTAATAAGTCCACGTGTGTAGTGTGTGAATATTAGGGCCATTATACACAACCTGATAATAAGAATCTTAGTTTCTATAATAAGTAAAATAAAGGCAGAGGATTTTTAATATTGTCTATGGTCTCTGGTGACTTACACTTATAGACGGTATTTTCAGTTCGTGTGTACTAGGCATTAACACGGATATTGTTGGTCCGATGGCTGAATGGGTAGCTACTAGAAAAAAAAAAATTATATCAGCTGTTCATACACACAGACGCCATGTTTACATTAAAATTAAAAACAAATTACTTCCCGGCTTAGGCCTTCAATTTTGTATGAAATTCCTTTACAGTTCTCTCGAATTGTTCCGCCCGAAACTTGACACTTCGAAGCCTGTTCTAACGCACGTTACGACGATATTTCATTGCATGTTTGAGAAAATAATTATAAGATACTCCTAATATAATACAAAAAATTGTTCGTTTCATGAAAAATAAATAAATAATGATATATATTTAATAAATATATATAATCGGGCTGAGCTTGCATCCCATGGTTTTAAAACCGAAGTGAGTATTTTTATTGTCTTTGAATGATGCCGAAGCAACAGACAATAAAAAAATTGTATTAACTACACGTGTAACTTTGGAATGCTCGTGCATATAATTCCAATGTAGCAGTCTACAAATTTATCGTTTTATTTGGTAGTAAAGATGGTTTGCACCCAACACCATTCCATTTACATACTTACTTTGTTTAGGCTTCCTTGACAGTACAAACTTGGATCAATAGGGATGACGATTGATAAAAAATTCTACGTCATAAATACTTACCAATGAATAAAATTAGCTCAATATATAGCGAACTGGGGTGGATGAGCCTATGGAGTCTGTGATCATGAACGGGTGCTAATCATCTGAATTATGGTTTTTTGAGTGTTGTATTTTTTGTCATTGCATATGTTTGAGAAAAGCACTATACATGCCTTATACGTGAAAAGGGCTTGCCGGCTTCGTATCATTATCCGTCTATACCTACTCAGCCGGCAAGCCCTTATTTCCCGGCGTCTGCAGTAATGTACTATATTCTGTTCACATTTCAAAAACCTAAGTAGCGTTCAACTTATTTATTTTATTTTGATAGTAACGAGTATATCACGTTGGTCCACAGGTAGAGGTTGAAGAAGTGGGGCCTGGCTTCCAAACAAAAGTGTATAAATGACGTTACTTAAAAACTGTTTCTAACAAAGCTGTGTTAAGCCCTTCGTATATACTTATGTATAGATGTAGTTCTATCGAACAAGTATGACTTACTACTTGAAGCTAGTTGATGATTTTCTTGAAGGCGTCATGGTTCAAGGGTGTTTTAACATAAGAAATGGGTCGTTTGGCGTATGGATAGGAAACGTGCAGGAATTATAAGTTGGCAGCACTAAATCGACAAATGTACCATAGCAAAGCGAATAGGGATAATGCCTGCAAGGGGTAAGTAATTATTCAATGAAAAAAGCTCATATTTGCCAATGTATTTTTATTGTTATTTTAAATATTTCCGAATTTCTGTGTAATGATAATTTTTAAATAAGTTCCAGATAAGAGGTGAATGATTAATATTTGTCCAAATTCCAATAATGATAAATAAACCAGTTCCATATCCGTTGACAATGAGTTCTATAGTGTCGTGGGTAACGATCCATCAAATTAAGTCCACAGGTCAAGCCACAGTGGAGCTGGCCGTGTAGCCGGTGCCCATCTTGCAGGCGTTGACTCCTCGTATCAGACGGACGTATCCTTTTTCACCCCAAGTCTCCGACCACGAGTTCTTGATTATCCAATACTTCTTTCCACTCTCTGAAAAGTAATTCATGTCAATAAGTCTCAATTACCTAATGTAGTTATATTCATGTTTCATTATGACTCGCTAACCTAATGCCCTAAACTCTTATTCTAATTAAGACTTTAAATTTAAAATATCGACGGTGGAAAGAAGAAACCCCTTAAGCGACATTTTCAATGAATTTGAGTTATATATATCGTTGTATTCGTCTTTTAAGCCGGGTTACGTAGCGATCTGATGACTTTGATGTCGGTTAAGGTAGCTTATAAATAGTGAACCGATTTAAAAAACACCCAGTTATGCGACACATAATTTGAACTTCGTCACTTAAACTACTCACAATTTTATACGTGATCGCTTAAAGTGTTTTTAAAAATGGCTTGAATTTGTAGCAATGGCGTTAAAGTTTTTATTTCAAACACAAATTATATAAGGTTAATCGTGTCTTCTGGAATTATGAACAACAAATGCTATACACAAAAAAAAAAACAAATGCTGTCGGTTAATTGATTGTCACAAAATTTACGACGGTATTTGCTCCTTCAAGCGACAAGTTGAATATTGAGCATTTATGTCGCTTAATGTATTCGTTAAAATTTGCTTTAGTCGTTTAAGTGAAAGATCTAAAAGGTATCGTGGGGCTTGAATTATCGTTTTTACCTGTCAATCGTCGTTCCAGTGAACCATTTTTAGTGTAATATACCTGTGAATGGCGGATTTATAAACACGAAGTAACCAGTCGGTCGCTTCAGTTGGCAGCGAACATTTTGGGGAGGCGGTTGTCTCGCAATTTGTCGTCGCAGACTACTTTGAAAAAATAGTTCTACGTTTTTGTTAGTATCTATTTTTAATGTAAACTTACGACCTTAATTTAAAGATTACACATATCACTTAGATTACAAAGTTGTCTAATTCAAGACTGATTTTATAAGTAATTGATCTCTTTAAGCCTGATAAGTAGTAATAAGACATTAGCTATCATAAGAGAACTTATTTGTTAAGTTATGTTGATTTGTATCCCTGCCTTTAAAGTTTAATATTAAAATTATGTATGCCATTAGTAGTATTAGTGTTATTACGATAAATTACTAAGACTGATAGTAAATTAGGAAAAACACAAGAATAATTAAAGAAAGTGGAAACTTGAAATTTTAATAAACATTATCGTTTTTTTTTCTGTTTTTATTTACTTATTCATGATTACCCTGTACATTTCTGTTTTTTTCCCGGTTTTGGGTTACTAGGTACCCATTTAAGATGACTTAACAATAATTGGGTTTATATTGTATTTAAAATATAATATTAATTATAATAGTTGCATAACACATTTCCGGACCACAAAATGTCGTTAATAATCATGAGAAAATGTTTTCCTCACTATAGTTGCTTAAAGTAATATTCTAGTATAGTTCGAATCTCATTTGTTAAGCGAATCCCATTAGCTTTGTACCCGATGAACAATACTCTATTATCGGTATTGTTAACGATGGCCACAGCTGCCACTTCGAAATGTAAGGCGTTATAAGTGCAAATTACTTTTACACTAAATAAGTCTTTAAATCAAACGAAATAAGGTTTACTCTTAAACAAAGAGAACACAGATGTTGGTCACTTCGTAAGTGAAAGAGCAGTGAAGCTCGTTTCGATGCTTATAATGACAATGAAGTGACCAACATCTCTGTTCTCTTTGTTTAAGAGTAAACCTTATTTCGTTTGACTTAAAGACTAATTTAGTGTAAAAGTAATTTGCACTTATAACTCCTTACATTTTGAAGTGGCAGTTGTGGCCACAGCTAACAATACAGATAATAAGTATTGTTCATCGGGTACAAAGCTAAGTGTATTCGCTCAACCAAAAGAATTATTTCTATAATAAGTATGATATAAAAGGTCGTTTTAATTGTTTTTTTCTAGTATCTGCCTAAAACTTGCAATAAAATAAGAGGGTTTAGGTCACTTAGAGGGTTTCTCTGTTTTTTTTTTCAGGTCAATTTAAATTAAGCGACATTTATAACAGAAGATTCTAAGTTTTTTTCAGTAACGGTACTATTGGTGGATAGGTATTACAATTTAATAAAATACGTCCATAGAACTAAAGTCTCTAAAACGACTATAAAAAAAGTTACGATTTTTTTAAAGAAAATTAATACATTTAAACGCTCTCCTGTAAAGTTAGCAAAATGTCGCTTAAGGGGTTTCTCCTTTCCACCGTCGGGATATTCTTTAAAAAGTCGTACCCTGGTCTACAACTTCCGAAGTTAACCGAGGATGGGCGAAAATAATAGTGTGGATAAGCACTTTGCTGGAGCAAGCCGTACTTCGGCCAACTTTGCCTCGGTCACCTTCGCGGTAGTGCCGTAGCCGTCAATAATTTCTAAATGGCTTTTTTAACTCCTCATTTATATGGGGGGCCATTTCAGACCCATGCAGTGACTTGAGGTGAGAAAATGTTGCTGTTTTGATGTGTTTCAGAGAGTACAGAAAGAACATGTCTAGTGCTTAAGATCGTGATTTGAATTTCTGGAACGATGTACTTTTTTTCCGTATTATTTTTAGTACTGTCTGTTTTTACTAATTATAAAATGTCCACAATCCATAGAGTAGTTTAGTACACCCTTAGAATAAATACGCCTAAAAACCTAGTTGGCGCTTGATAGTGAAGCCAGATTTGTTTATGCATGGGCTAAGTTTCGTCAATATCACAAACGTCTCTATGATTGTTTCGTATACACGCACACATAAAACCAAAAGCGGTTTCATATTTCATAAATCTATTGTATGAAGACTCTTCTTCTAAGTAGGCGTACTTATTCTAAGAGTACAACATGTTACCAGTACCGACTTCGTACAAACCTTCTCCATATCCCACTAAGAGCACGCCATGGTTTATATCATGATTAGCACAGTCAGCGGTCCGTTCATAGATGCCTCCACCATAAGTTTGGAATCCAAAAGTTGCTACTATGCCTGAAAAATGGTAACGCTCAAAAATTCCGAAATATATTATTCTGATTTTCAAAACTTCATATTTCACTTTTCCTAAGAAATAAAATTCCGATTACTAAATAGCATTAATTTTATGATACCGAGTTTTAAGATTACAAGTTTTTTGAGATTTATAAAACCTATATTTTGAGATTCGGTCAAATAAATTTCGTATTTTCAATCAACGTACTTACTTTTATTTATTTGGAATTTCGACATGAGCTAAAGTAAATTATTTTTTTAGTAGCAATCATAATTTAGCTTTTTAGTAATATTCAGCATTACATAGTGTTGTTAAGATTTACGAGGCTGCCACAGTCCGAAGACTCTCACTGGACACGTGCCGACACAGATCACCCTAGAGTGTTTTTGTAAGGCCGGGGGCGCGGAGGGAGAGCAGCGCTTGCCCGCCGTGACAAAGCTTTGGAGCGAAGTACGAGCTATCGTGCTTTATTATGATGCAAGTGTCTGTCATTAGCGCTGGAGCTACGCGGAGTCAGTTTTCGTTAATTTAAGTCCATTATTGCGATACTTATCAAATTTATAAAAATGTAGGCCATATAGGTACAACACGCTTATCGATTACCTTTCCAAGCTGCATACCGGCGTAACACTATTTTAGAATGGCTTTTAAACAAAAAATCTATTTAAAAGCGACCGCATACAAAACACTTGTTACTTAGCGTTTTTCAGTTTAGATTTTAGCGCTGCGGTTGAATGGTAATAGCGAGAAATAAGGTATCAACTTTATCAAAAAGAGGAAAATATATATATTTACAGTGCAGAACACTTTGTGCGCGTTTTCGACTCACACCGTAAACCGTCATGGTCTCCATATTTACTAATCTGACAATAAGTGAGCGAACATACGTACCCACTGCGAGCGGCCCGAGTTCTACCAGTTTCTGCATCAACGTATCTTCGTCGGGAATGTCAAGTTGCTGTCCGCCCGTCACATGAGCGACCACTTTCTTTCCGTCTTCCAGACACTTATCTACATAGCCTAGATAAGGGTAGTCTTTTTCTAATATTGGTCCAACGGTTCTATTAGCAAATTCTCTTCAAGAAAAATAATAAACAATGTAAGGTAATTTTATCAATATTTACAACCTACACGGGTTTACGAAAAGATACCTTTTTCTTACCAAAAAATGTAGGGTATAATACATATTTAGGGGGCCCATGATAAAAATGATGGTTGCGTTTATCAAGTAATAAATAAGTGATACAGCATCAATCACTCACACTCGTATTTTGTCAAGCCGTGACGGATGCTTTGTCACTTATTTATCGCGTGATAAAAGCAACCATCATAGGCCGACATTTCAAAAATCTAACCAGCGATCATCATAAATTATATTTATCCGCACACTTATCGCACGGACACTAATGAACTCTAGATCTGATGTACATAATTATAGAACATACGATTAAAGTTCAAATTAAACTGCTTCACTTGCTTCGATCAAAAGTTGGAACTCGCTCATTTTACGAAATTACAATATGACTTGTCACGTGTAAACTAGAAAAAAACATGCTGGTGTGCTGTGTGCAATAAACTTGTTACAGTAATTTATGGTGGTTTTTATAGTGCAGTACTCTAAGATGGTCTAGGTAGGGACTTGGACTTACAAAAATTTGTTATTTCTTCCTAATATTAATCGACGGAAAATTAATCAAAAAATGTATCGATTAAAATCCTTACCGCCAGATAAATCTACGATTAACTTAATGTTGATTAAATTAATCTGAACTCGTACGGTTAGATTAAAAAAAGTCAGTTTTAATCGTGAAACGCGATTAAGTAGATTTTAGAGCAGCTGAACCGAAAATACCTATATTGATCACGAACGTGCATAAGGATACATCGAAATCTGATATTATTGAGTATATACGCGAGAAAACCCGAGATAATATTGTTTATTGTTTATTTAATTGTTAATCGTGTGAAGCATGGACTCTTAACACTCAAAGAAGAAAACATGCTACTGGTTACCGAAAGATTTTTTTTACCCAAAATCCTCGGTCCAAAACGCACACCCGATGGGAGCTGAAGAGCACTGAAGAACCAGGAAATAGAGGACATGGTGGCTGAGCCCAATATCCTAGGAGAAAAAAAACTCCACAGACTCCGCTGGCTTGGCCACCTGGAGAAAATGGAAGAGGTTCGTGGCGTCAAAAGAGCATACCTGGGGCATCCAACAGGAAGACGACCGGTTAGGTGTCCGAGATATCGTTGGAAGAACATGGTCGAGGTGGATCTGTGCGGACTCCAAGCCTTCAACTGGAAAGAGCTCGCGCAGGAGCGAGAAAAGTGGCGTGATCTCGTCTTGGAAGCCAAAATTCGCTTCGGGTCGATGAGCCATCGTAGTAAGAAAGTAAGTAAGTTAATCGATTTACTTTTGCCAACGGTGACGTCTTCTGTCACATGCTGGATGACTAGTGGGCACGCGGCAGACCTCGTCGTCGATGGTGGGTCGACTTGGAGTCTTTCCTGAAGGACTGGGCAGATGTAGCTACATATGGAGATCAATGGAGAAAGAGGGGGCAGGCTTTTATGCAGTAGACTCAATAGACTTGTAATAGTAATAAAAATACGTACTGCATCACTTCATGCATGAACCCTCCGTCACATGTACCGCAATCCAGACAGTCCAGGACCTGCTGTTCCGAGAGGGCTATACATTCCTGATGTTTAATGGCGTATTGCCCTTCGATATTACCTGTAAACAAATAAATTATTTTTAATATTTAGTAAGAGTAAACTTTATTTACTCACTTTTCATGACATAGTTTATTTGGTATTGATCACGTAATGAACAGTTTACAATCAAAAGGAATGAAAAGATATACATTGGCGTAACATACTAATAGCGCTAGACTGAGAAAGGTAAAATGGCGACTTGCGACCGTCGCTCGCGGCGGGCGTCGATGAAGATATTTCAGAGGAATGGAATTCGACAGGCTTGGAAGAACACTTAAACTATCCCACCTACTATCAACTATCCTATTCTATTTAAATATCTAGCATCCTATTTTATTTAAAAATCGCACCTCTACAACTGAAACATTTTCTATTTTGATCTTTATTAACGAAACCCTCTGTAAATGAGACAGATGTTAATTTATACCTGCATAATATCTGAGATACTGGGTTAATGGAATATCTCTTTTAGCGAGACAAATTTCCTGGTCGTCCCAGTTATCCAGTTTTCAATTTATCTTACAGGCTATTGAATTTTGGGAGCCATTTGACTAGAAATTAATTTTAGAATCAAACAACGAAAAACCGTTACGTTGTCGTAACTTACCAATAGCACTGAAAATGAAGCAACTGCCACATTGCATTTGATTCTTAACATGAGTCACTACATTATGATCTCTCCAGTCAAATGAGTCTGGCAGAACCACCGAGCTATCTCGGACTGCCTTGACCCCTTTTTCTTTTGATGGCTTGAGCCCGTGATATTGCTCAAGTTCTTCTGGCTTCAAATCAGCGAAATGGTTTACTGCAAACACAGTTCCGGGAGACTCTGCGTTTAGGCGGTTGATATTTTTTAAGCTTTCCTTGAAGATTTCAAGCCTTTCAAAATATTCTTTGCGGTTATAAGATTTTTCGTATTCTTTGACAAAATTATGGAACAGGCTTTCAGCATTTTCCACATCGTAATATGGCTTGTCGAGGACCGGCGTCATGCTCATGACCACGTTGCCGACAAGGCAGACCGTTACCAAGACTACCAGCTTAAACATGGTGTTAAATGTTAACGTCGTATATTGAATTGACGATGAATGACTTCTGCATGTCCTTTTTATACGAAAAGGAATACTGAACAAGCTGGTTCTTTTTATTACGATTGCGATGGAATTTTATCTGTTATGCCAATTTGAAATTCCAAATTTAATTTAAGCGCATTTTTTTACTTGCTACATATCTGATACTAGCTGTGCCCGTGGCTCCGCACGCGTGGTAGATCGATCTGTGTCAGTTTTTGCTTTATCACAGTTTCCTGATACCCCGCAGACAGGACTTTCTGTGCCATTTATTTCAGCGCCATCTGTTTGTTTATCCAAGTAGGTACTCAATAGTCGTAGCACATGTTTGAAATAAGTTTGCACCTCATTATATTTTCTTTGGTTTCCGCGACTGTCACACATTTAATTTGGGTCATGGTTGTTCTATGTATTTAAGTAAACATATATATATTTATCTATATAAGTACGTATATCATCATCTAGTACCCATAATACAAGCGTTCTTGAGCTTAATTTGGGACTAGATTTATTTTTGTGAGGTTGTACGATATTTATCAATTAATTTAAATAAAACAATTTAAACGGATTTCATTTAGCGGGACGATCTGGACGCGTTCTGCAAAGAATGGCAGAACCGCACTGGCAATAGGACCGAATGGAGAAAAGAAGGGGAGGCCTTTGCCCAGCAGTGGGACACCTAAACGGCTATTAAAAAAAAAAAAAAACGGATCTTATCGCGTATATTAATTATTTGAGCCTACGTTTTGGGAGCTTTATAGATACCAGTGTCAAATGTTTACTGAGAAATATACAATTTTCGAAGAAGGTATTAACAGTAGTTTCAAAAACATGTCATGAAATGTGGTGCGTTGTAACAAACACGTCTCGGGCGTAACTGTAAAGGAATTTTATACAAAATTGAAGGCCTAGGCCGGACAATATATATATTTTACATTGTGTCTAGATTGTTTCATTAACAGGCTTAACAGCATAATTCTATTTTTTGAGTGGTGTATTTTATTTATTTCATTGCATATGTTTGAGAAAAGCACTATACATGTCTTAGCCGTGAATAGGGATTGCTGGTTTGGTATCACTATCCGTCTATACCTATTCACCCGGCAAGCCCTTCTTTCCCGGCGTCTGCAGTTTTGTACTATTGCTTATAGGTGGTAAATAAATAATTGAAAGATACTCGTGATATAATACAAACATTGTTCGTTTCGTGAAAATGAAATATATAATTATATATATTTAATAAATATATACAATTGGGCTGAGCTTGCATCCTAGGGTTTTAAAACCGAAGCGAGTATTTTGATTGTCTTTCAATACTTACCCTTAAATGAAGTCGAAGCAACAGACAATTAAAAAAAATATTAACTACACGTGTAACGTTGGAATGCTCGTGCGTACCTATTTATAATGTAACAGTCTATAGATTCTTCGTTTTGTTTTGTAATAAAGATTTTTTGTACCCGACACCATTCCATTTACGTACTTACTTTGTTCCTTGAAAGGACAAACTTAGATTAATGGGGATGACGACTGATAATAAATTCTACAGCATACTGATAATGATCTCCCTAATGTTATTGACGATATTAGTCATGGTATGGAATCAACCAAGAGCATGGGGCTAGAGCTCATTGATTTCTCCAATGCCTTCAATGCAGTTTACCACGACATACTACTTGCGGTCCTTAGACATTTGCGGGTTTCCTCTGAAGCAACAGAGTCGTTTTCTTCCTATCTTTCGGACCAGTCCCAGGCAGCTCATGACAGTCGTACATTGCCTGATTGATGCGAACTGAACTCTGAGGTGCCTCAAGGTGGTATCCTCTCTGTGCCTGTGTTCTCAGTTTTCATTAACTTCATCACCACTAAACTACATAGTTCTTACCATCTGTATGCTGATGATTTGCAAATTTATAGTCAAGCTGATTTCAGAGACATAAACTGTATCATCTGCCTAGTCAATAACGATTTGCAGCACATCGCTAACTGTTCATGTAGAAAATTGGCATTAGTGTCAATCCTACTAAATATAAGGCTTTATGTTGGGTAGCCAGCGGCAACTTTCGAAACTCACTGTGGACTCTGTTGCACCGGTCCTCTTAAATGGCGATGTCCTGTATCCAAAGAAATCAAGGACCTTGGCTTAGTCTTTAGCCTGTCATGGCATGGCCAACTGTCGGAGTAAAGTCGGAACGATACCGGTAAGTTGCGTAATCTTTATAAGTAAAAAAAAAAACAGTAAATATCAAAACGCTGCTTGTGCAGACGTTGTTGCTCCCCTTATTGATTATGCTGATGCGTGCCTAATTAACATCACTCAAGACTCCCTCAATAAACTAGATTGCCTCCATAAAAAGGGCATAAGATTCATCTTCGGCCTTCGTATATATGACCACGTTTCGTCCTTGCGGTGTCAGTTTCACTGGCTTCCTATACCTAGTCACAGTTCCCTCAGGATCCTATGTTTCCTGTTCTCCATCCTTTTTGAGCCTTCTGTTCCAGGATACCTTAAAAGTAAATTCTCTTTTTAAACGCCCCGGACAGGCGGGGAACTCTTTCCTCCCGAACTCTCAAACTCTTGATTCCTTCGCACCATTCTAATTTAATGACCAATTATTTCGCCGTTTAGGCAAGTAGTCTTTGTAATACACCTCCCGCTCTCTATTTGACAAGCCCCAAGCAAGGTAGTATTCAAGCGGATGCTTCGAACGCACCTGCTCGAGCAAGAGCTCGAATAGTGTCCATCATCCTATGTAGTGGACATTTCATCGTATTTATTATTAAATATAAAATACTAGCTGTGCCCGAGGCTCCGCACGCGTGGAAATCGGTCTGTGTCAGTTTTGTTTTATCACAGTTTCTTGATACCTCGCAGATAGGACTTACCGTGTTGTCTAAATATATTGGGTCTTGAAAGTTGTGCGAGCCGTTTTGCTACTAGGCAGCAACGTAGCAGCGATTAATTATTTAAATTTGTTGATATCCGTACCCCCCTTCTAAATTTAGAATTAATTTGGTAAAATCCTTCCTCAGTGGCTTACTCATGCCACAACATATTATTTTTAGCGCCATCTGTTAGTTTATTAGGATACTCGATAGTTGTAGCACCTATTTGAATAAAAAAATGCATCTCTTTCAAAAGTAGCGGCGTAAAATTCAGGTGAAAACTTAACTCATGTGTAAATGTGTGAAACAGTGGTAGATAAAATGGTTCAAATGAATGATTTGGATGAAATGTCTGTGAATGAATCTTGGATATAGATGGCAGACTGTATACGAAAAACGGCGAAGGATGTTCTAGGAGAAGCGAAAGCGAAACGCATGATAAAGAAGGAAACGTGGTGGTGAAATGAAGATGTATAATTTAGTTTGCAAGACAAGAAAAACGCTTTTGAAGAATGCCAAAAGGTTAAAGATGGACAATATGTGGAAAAAAGCGCCTTTAGGCGACAAACGCTTTATAAAAATTACGATATGAAAAAATTACAAAGTATTTTAAGGTTGAGGAATAAAAATGTCGCTATAGAATTGAGTCGAAAGTCGAAGTATTAAAATGTCCACTTCACTTTGCTTTAAAGTTGACGGCGCCCAGCTTCGCAGGGCTCCTATTTCTATGCTGTTTGCCCTTCGGGCATCTGAGGATAACTAACAAATGTAACCTACCTAGACCAAGGGCTGTTGTACATCCCTATAATTAGGATTTTTTCAGAATTACAAGTCTCGACATTTTAACTTTTAGACCATTATCAGTTAGTCTCTATTACATCTCGTCATTTATACTTTCGGTAATTTTTATTTCTAGACAATAATTAGTATTTCGACATTTTTATACCTGGATTTTTTTCCTTATAGGCCCATTTTTCCACAAAGCTGGGAAGTATGTAAAGCTAATTCGGGCTATGTACAATCAATAATGTGGCACATATGTTCGGTCGGCTGCTGGAATCACCGACAGGTTCAGCGTCACGGTAGGCTTGCATCAGGGATTGGCTTTTTAAGCCTTACCTCTTCTTGCTTATTATGGATGATTTGTCATCGGACATTCAGGAATTGGCGCCCTGGTGTATGTTATTGGTGTCGTCCTTGTCGGTGAAAATGAACACGAGGTCCAGAGTAGACTGGAGAAATGGTGGCGAAAACTGGAAAATGTTGGGCTGAGAATCGCCAGATCCAAAACGGAACATTATGTTCTGTGATTTCGGCGGACTTTCCAGTTTTGCGGCCATACAACTGGATCGAGTAGCGCTGCCAGTCTGCTCCGATTTCAAATAACTCGGTTCAATTTTACAGAGTGACGGAGGCATTGAACGGAATGTCAAAAACCGGATTAGCTCAGGGTGGATGAAATGGCCCCAGGTCTCTGGCACGATAGGCGACCCCCGGATGCCGCTTCGGCTCATGGACAAAATTTATAAAAGCATTATAAGACCTGTCGTCATGGTATGGATCAGAATGTTGGGCAGTAAACTAGACGTTTGAAATGAGATTACATGTGGCAGAAATAAGAATGTTACGATGGATGTGTCACCCCAAAATGAACAGAAAAAGTAATAAATTAAGAGGAAGTCTGAAAGCAACACCAATTAGGGAGAAGCTGCACGCTAACCGACTGTGATGGTATAGGCACGTGATGCGAAGAGAGGAAAGTCACGTAACCAGAAAACCGTTAAGCATTGTTAAGTTAAGTAATGACTTTTGATTTGTGAAATACAGTTTAAATAATAATTAAGACCGGTTCGAATCCCGGCCGGGGCAAATATTTGTGTGATGAGCTCGAATATTTGTGCTTTGGTCATGGTTGTTCTATGTATTTAAGTATATATTTATCTATATAAGTACGTATATCGTCGTCTAGTACGTACCCATAAAACAAGCCTTCTTGAGCTTAATTTGGGACTAAATCGATTTGTGTGAGATTGGCCGATATTTATTAAAAAAAAATAAAAAATTAGCTCACTATATCTTAAACAATTTTTTATAAGTGACTTAATTATTATATGAAAGGTAAGTTAATTATATGATTTTTTATCCAAAAGATATTTTGATATTCTATCAGAATCCTCATAATTTTAAGGAACAATAATTGTAGGTATATGTATGACAACCATGAATTTAATCGCATATTTGGTCTATCCTGCTTTCACAGCGAGTAACCGCCTGAGTAACTACTTGGAACTCCGCCTTCATAGTTAGCATTTGTTCTCTCAGGAATTTTATTTCTTTGCCTGCTTATCGCCTATCATATCAGTGAAGGGCTCAACACTCGTGGCTTTCTATTAGTCACGTTTTGCGACGAGCGAACTGACTGTGGATTAGTTATACCCCTTTCCCTTTTTCTTGCCACGGCAATATTCGGAAACACAGCCTAGCTTTACTAGTTTTTATGTTTGAATATTTCAAATTAACACATAGGAAATTATAGATTTGTTTACATTCACTACCGTTGCAGCATATGTATTATATCCACAACCAGGACAACAGCAAGCGGCGCATTGCCCTAGCAGTCTAGCAGCTTCAGCACTCACTCTTTTTAAGTTCACACAAGTCAAAATGATATAATTTTTTGTAGTGATTTTTGCAGCAGCTTATTTATGACGTCTTTAATATATACCTAGGGCGGCGAATTCGTGAATGTCTCAGACCGCAGGTATCAGTGGCCCGAACCAAAGTTGAAGAAGTGGTGAAGATTTGCAGCATTACGAATTACCACCCTTGGTTTGTCTAAAATTTTACGTCTGGCCTTGGCCAGAAAGTAAGATTTGCTTTGAGGCTATTGGAATAACAGTAGAAATTTAACGATATAAGGATGATGGCTGCAAGGGGTAAGTATTTTATCAAAGAAAAAAAAAACATAGTTGCCGATGAAATTTTTATTGTGGTTTTATATGGTTTCGAATTAACGTGTACACGTGTACAGTCATGATGTTTTTTAAATAACTTCCAGATAAGAAATGAATGATTAATACTTGTCAAAATTCTAATAATGATAAATAAACCAGCTCCGTATCCGTTGATAATGAGTTCTATAGTGTCGTGGGTGACGATCCGTCAAAAGTCCACAGGTCAAGCCACAGTGGCGCTGGCCGTGTAGCCGGTGCCCATCCGGCAGGCGTTGACTCCTCGTATCAGACGTAAGTATCCTTTTTCGCCCCATATCTCCGACCACGAGTTCTTGATTATCCAATACTTCTTTCCACTCTCTGAAAAGTAATTCGTCACATTGAGCCTCAATTACCTAATGCCGTTATATTCTATTTTTCGTTATGACTTATGACTCTATAACCTAATGCTCTAAACTGTTATTCTAAAAAAACTTAAATTTGAAACATACTTATTCTTCGAAAAGACTTACCCCGGTCTACACTACTCGCGAAGTTGACCGAGGATTGGCAAATATGATAGTGTGAACAAGCACTTTGCTAGAGAAAGCCATACTTCAGCCAACTTTGTCGCGGTCACCTTCGCGATAGTGTAGACCGTAGTTAATTTTGAAATGGCTTTTTAACCCCTAATATGGAGGGGCGTTTCAGAACCATGCAGTGACTTGAGGTCAGGGGATGGGGAGATTACAAGAAAATGTTGCTGTTATGATGTGTTTTAGAGTATACAGAAAGAACATGTCTTGTAAATAAATAAATATTAAGAGACAATCTTACACAAATCGACATCGTCTCAAACTAAGCAAAGCTTGTACTTTGGGATCTAGACGACGATATACATATATAAATACATAAATAGATAACATCCATGGCCCAGGAACAAATATTCGAGTTCTTCACACAAATATTTGCCCCGGTCGGCTTCGAACTCAGGACCGCCGGCTCAGTAGGCAGGTGCATTATTACAAACCAGGGACTGGAAAACCGCAAAAGACCGATAACATTAAGTAAAGGTATCAAATGAAAAGGTGTCCAAAAGCAACGATGGCCAATTAATTAAATTTAATAGGTTCCTTTTCAAGACGCTTCCGTTACGGTTGACCGTTTCTAGTAAAGATCGAAAAATTTACTGTACAATTACGCTGACCGATAAAACGGATTCCTCGATGATTTCGGTTCGAGTATCGGGCACCCATAAACGTGGGAACGTCGCGTTAGTTAGTTTTATTTCCTATTTGTTATGAAAAAAAGCTGCACTTTGTGATGGAAGCAAGCTGTTTTCAATAACTAATTAACCAAGCGATCGAAGCGAAAAGTGAAAAGTGAAATGTGAAGAGTGAAGAGTGAAGAGTGAAGAGTGAAGGGTGAAGAGTGAAGAGTGAAGAGTGAAGAGTGAAGAGTGAAGAGTGAAGAGTGAAGAGTGGAGAGTGAAGAGTGAAGAGTGAATAGTGAAGAATGAAGAGTGAAGAGTGAAGAGTGAAAAATGAAATGTGAAGAGTGAAGAGTGGAGAGTGGAGAGTGAAGAGTGAAGAGTGACAAGTGAAGAGTAAAAAGAGTGAAAAAAGTAAAGAGTGAAAAGAGTGAAAAATGTGAAAAGAGTCAAAAGAGTGAAAAGAGTGAAAAATGTGAAAAGAGTGAAAAGAGTGAAAAGAGTGAAGAGTGAAAAGAGTGAAAAGAGTGAAAAGAGTGAAAAGAGTGAAAAGAGTGAAAAGAGTGAAAAGAGTGAAAAGAGTGAAAAGAGTGAAAATAGTGAAAGGAGTAAAAAGAGTGGAGAGAGTGAAACGAGTGTCTATTCGTACTAATTAAATGTAAATGTCTACAACCCACAGACGAGTTTAGTACAGCCTTAGAATAAATACAACTAAAAATCTAGTTAGCGCTTGAAAGTGAGGCGAGTTTTGGTTAGCCATGAGCTAAGTTTCGTCCGTGTGCGTATCTGTCACAACGTCTTTGTCATTGTATCGTAGGCACGCAGCCACGCACACATAAAACCAAAAGCGGCTTCATCTTTCGTAAATCTGTTGTATGAAGACTCTTGTTCTAGTTGTACTTATTCTATTTAAGAGTACCAGCATGTTATCAGTACCGATTTCGTACAAACCTTCTCCATATCCCACTAAGAGCACGCCATGGTTTATTTCCTTATCAGCGCAGTCATTGGTCCGTTCATAAATGCCTCCACCGTATCTTTGCAATTCAGAACTTACTACTATGCCTGAAAAAGACCGAAAAATTAAAAAATATTCAATATAAAATTCCGATTATTAAAAAGCATGATTTACAAGTACGATGGCGGATTGTAGTAGTTTTGATAATTATGTTATATTATGGCTATCGTGCTTTGTGAATGTTATGATGCAAGGGCGGAAGGGGTGCTGCTCTTATCTCAGCGCCGAAGCAATGGCGGAGTCCATTTTTGTCGATTAAGAAGTCCATTATCTCGCTAATTATCAAGTTTCGAAATATGTTGGCCATATAAAACATGCTTATTTTATGCGTAATAATTTGCGTTATTTTTTGCGTTATATATGTTATGCCTACTTTATATATATTTGGCTAGTTTAATAAAACAATTTTTGACTGTTAATCTAAATCAAGTAATATAAGTTAGTTGTAAAATGATAAACATTATATAGTTTTGACTTTCAAAAAGCATTTTATATGGATCTATTTAGAATAAAAAGATTTTGATTTTTTGCCCAAGTACCAGTAGGTAAGCGAGTCATTGCCTAAACATTTATGTGCCAAGCATTAGGTAGACTTCAATTTTTTAAACCAGGATTTTTATTTATATTATCAAATAAAGGATAAAAACGAAATAATACCACATTTTTACATTTTCGTAAATGGGTATCCCAGTTTGTGATTGAAAAATTAAAGTGAAAAGTTCGTCTTTCAAAAAGAGCGCAGTCGTCTAGTAAGTAATTGGTTGCAGCGCAGAAAATCAAACAGTCGGGCTATTTTATTAGGTACATATATGGAATTGAAGTACACCGAGTAATTTTAGTGGGTAGTTTTACTGCTACTTATTTGGGAAAAATCTGCAACACATTATCGAAACATACTTACCAAGATCGGGCTCTTGTATGTAAAAGACGGCTGATTGTTTTTTTTTTTGCAAGATACGCCAAATAGCTCGTAATATACTTACTTATTTGTAACACCAAGGGATGAATTCATTAAATATTTAATTTTTATAAATTATATTGATTTTTTTAAAATCGCGTTTTTATGTGCTAGTATTTTTGAAAGTTAAAAATTTATAAAAAAAAGTTAAAATAGGAAAATGCCATACTCAAACACGTCGCACTGTATCATTAAGAAGAGGAAGAGAAGAGGGTTCTTGTCGTTCAGTCTCAGCCAGGCCGGGAACTGATCTCTCCTTCTTGGCAAAGCTATTCAACTTCTACAAATTATTGACTGTGACTGAGAACGGCGCTTCCCTCTTTTTTCTTCCTGTTAAAGTTACAGCGCGATTTGAGATTTATTTTTGTTACGACTTTCTATTATAAAATTATTACTTTGTGAAAACTAAATCGCAAAAATGGGATTATGATAAATTTCATGAATGGTGTTAGATATTACGGGTTATTTGACGTAGGTATGTTTCATAATAATTAATTTAGCCGTCTCCTTCCTGCAAGATCCCACTCTAAACTCGGATTTCTAATACAAGACCAAAAAAATAATTTATATATATAATTATAAATATACAAGTAAAATACCAGATTATGTACCAAAAATCTCCGATGTTTAAGTTTTAATTATCTCCTCTCGTATTAATCTAATAATAAATATATATCTTATTATTTTGTTAAAACATAGTTACAGTTACCATTACATAAATTATCTTAGTCTGTTTAAAAAAAAGGTATTAAAAAAGAACCGACTTCAAAAAAAAACCACTATTATAAAGTAGTTAGTAGTACTATGAAAACAGATGCCGCCCAAGTTTACGTTGAAATTTGCCACCGACTTCAAAAGGTGATTCAAATGTAATCTTTAATTTGTTTGCTTTTTAGTGATTCAAATATAATAATTTTTTCACAAAAATAACCGACTTTAATGAGCGAAATGGAACATACACTTATTGTTTTTATTTCATCTTTATTGCACAAAAGAAAGAACTTATCGTACAAAAGGTGGACTTAATGCCATAGGGCATTCTCTACCAGTCAACCATTGGGCTAAGCAGATAAATTGTAGGCGGTGTGCTACTGACTTTAAATAATTTCAACTTAAAATGATATATACCTAGATAAAATTGGGGGACTTCGTTGTTCGCGTCCGTGGGAGTTACCTATCCACTACCCCACACGTGTCCCCTGGGTGGTGCTAAAAGAACAACAACGCCGAGTCTTGGGCGGCGGTTAAATAACCTGACCAGATGGGTCTAACCAGCTTGTCTAGTTAGAAGGAGGAAATGCCTTTTGACACCCGTTTCCCTGCGGTCTTGTGCCGTGTGGCCGGGGTCCTTGGCTTCACTGTCCGGGATCAGAGGAAGAAAGCCTCAATAAAAAATCACCCCTAATCCTAAGGTGTGGACCGTGCCGAAGGGATGGATGGCTGGGGGGCTCCCAGCCAGTAGCGCCAACTATGATGGACATGGCAAACATCATAAGTCTCGCCTTCAGGTGAGAATGGGCGTCACCTCACCTGCGACCTTATAAATCGACCCTTCTCGTGGGAACAAAATGAATGAAAAACCAACCGAAAAACCAAATGAAACAAGTAATAAATCGTTAACTTCTTCGAAGGAACAGTCCACTGGAGTGGGAAACCAAGCACCCGCGTTGGATAATTCTACTGGCCGAAAAGTTTTTGTCCAACAAGCATTACATCCTGGCCTACTTCTACAAAGACCAAGATCTGCATCAATTGGAAGTTATCCTACGCAACCGCCTACTACTATTGAAGGCATGAATTCCGAGGATGTGTCCTTTGCACCCGCAGATTCACCGCTTCGTGGCAGAAAGTGCCATGTAATAGGAATAAAAAAAGAAAGTTATCTACCAGCCCTCTTGTAGATACGATTAAAATATTAAATCGCTATGCTGCACTACCTGATGATATAGCCGATGAATTGGGCAAACAAGCAAAACAAGCAAAACCTCCACCAATCATTCTCTATGGAATTGAAGACCTAAAAGAATTAACAAATCTTATAGAAACGGCCGTCAACAACGAACTTTTTACATATAAAGTTGTCAACAAAACGAATCTTAGGATAAGCACTGCAGATATAGACGTTTACAAAAAACTTATCACACTGGTTAGAGAAAAAGGCTTGATAGGTCACACGTTTAATAGGAAAGATAATAGATGTTTCCGAATTGTAATAAAAAACCTACATCCGTCTACACCAGTAAATATCATCAAAGAAGACATAGAGGCAACAGGAAACATAGTAACAGGAGAGATAATAAATGCGAGATATGGACCAAACAAGAACCCGACATCCACATTCTTTGTTAACCTGATTAGTGGTCCCCACAAAAAGGCAATTAAAGATCTTAAATATATCTACCATCAAAGTGTCACCATAGAAGAACCAAAGAAAAAGAACAGAGATGTCAACAATATGGTCATACCAAGAATTATTGTATGAGACCATACAGGTGTGTGAAATGTGGGGAGTCACACAATACATCCGTATGTGAAAAACGAGACCGAAGCACTCCAGCACGGTGTGCCTTGTGTGGTGGACCGCATCCAGCTAACCACAAGGGATGTGAAGTTTATAAGGAAATCCTGGCTAGAAGGCAAAAAAAGAGTATCACTTCAATTCACTACTTCCGAGATACCCCAAAACACTTTTGATAATACTCACGCCCCAGGTCAATTAAATGCGACCTTAGAACAAAGTTCTTATAAAACAGACTGAAAAGTTTGACATAATCCTCCAACAAATGAGCACTCTCATGAGCCTCATAGCTAAACTCGTCGACAAACTAGCAAAATGACTTCACTACGGATTGCGACCTGGAACATCAACGGTCTTGCTGCTAATAACCTTGAAGTTACACTGTTTATGACTCAACATAAAATAGATATTCTCCTTATCTCCGAGGCCCACTGTAAAGCTAATTCCACAGTAAAGTTTCCAGACTTCCACTGCTACATTACAAACCACCCAGACGGTACGAGTCATGCGGGCTCGGCCATCATCATAAAAAAGTCAATTAAACATCACCAAATGCCTAACTATGAAACTGAGCACATCCAAGCAACCACGATAACTGTTCAAGACAAAACAGGAGACATTAATGTGTCAGCAGTATACTGCCCACCTAAACACAACGTGACCGAAACAATGTACTCTGATTTCTTTGGCACTCTAGGTCACCGCTATATTGTAGGGGGAGATTGGAATGCCAAACATACGTCTTGGGGCTCCAGATTAACGAATATCTTGAAACTACTGGTCCTATTTCCACTAAAGATAGCTACGAACTATTTCAACATAGTAGACTTCCGATTAAAAAAAACACTCAAATTGGTCTATCCGTTTGGTAGCTATTGTACCATAGATAGACGCACAGATAGACATGTTAAACTTATAAAACACACCTTTTTTCGCCGGGGGTTACAAAAAGAGTAGTATAAACTTTTGACATCGTATTCATTTATCAGGATAGTTTGTTATTACCTTCATTTTGATAAATAATAATAACTGTCATAACAGTTTCGCAGGGCTTTAGATTATATGTAATCTTTGTTGTAAAATTAATAAAGAAATAAATAAATAATAATAAAGACGGTGATTAATAATTATTTGCTTACAGGTGGTCAATAATTGTAGATACCTTTAACATAATTCAAAAGATTGTTTGTTTCGTGAAATTAAAATATGTGGTTGGGCTGAGCTTGCATCCTAGGGCTCTAAAACTGAGGCAAGTTTTTTATTGTCTTTCGATACACTTTAATGATACCGTAGCAACAGACGATAAAAAAAAACCGGCCAAGTGCGAGTCGGACTCGCGCACTGAGGGTTCCGTACAAACACTCCATCCCTAAGTGGTTAAGTTAAGTTTGCACCTGGTATGTATAGCGCCCCATATAAATTAGGTGCAAAGTTAGGTATTAATAGGTATTAAAAAAAAACTACGTACTAGATCTCGTTCAAAACAATTTTCGTTGGTAGTTTTTATAGGAAAGTACATCATATGTTTTTTTTAGATTTTTCATTTTCTTATTTTAGAAGTTAGAGGGGGGGGGACCAACTTTTTTCTACTTTGGAAGCGTCTGTCACGCAAACTATTCGGTTTAGAAAAAAAAGGTTTTAGAAACCTCGATATCATTTTTGAAGACCTATCCATAGATACCCCACACGTATGTGTTTGATGAAAAAAAAAATGTTGAGTTTCAGTTCTAAGTATGGGGAGCCCCCAATATTTATTATTATTTTTTTATTTTTGCATCAAAATCTTAATGCGGTTCACAGAATACATCTACCTACCAAGTTTCAACAGTATAGCTCTTATAGTTTCGGAAAAAAATGGCTGTGACATACGGACGGACAGACGGACAGACAGACAGACAGACAGACAGACATGACGAATCTATAAGGGTTCCGTTTTTTGCCATTTGGCTACGGAACCCTAAAAATACTACACGTGTAACTTTGGAATGCTCGTGCATAGAATTTTAATGTAGCAGTCTATAAATTCTTCGTTTTATTTTTTGTAGTAAAGATTGTTTGCACCCGACACCATTCCACTTCCATACTTACTTTGTTTGGGTTCCTTGAAAGGACAAACTGGGATAAGAAAACTAAACTAAACTGTGCTACCAAAGACGCTATAAATAGAACACCTCTATTGTTTTCTAGTCCGACTTTAGGAGTCTAGTGGCTCTACTCTGTGAACAGTGCCCATATCATGAGTTTTCATATCAGATATCAGACTTTGAAACGACTGAAGAGAGAAAACGGCGCTTGGAAACTAGGAGAAAGGATCTGCCACTATCCACCCTTGCAAGGCTTAATGTGGTGAAACATTCGGCAGGCTACCAGGGAATTGTTCTCTTTAACAAACTGCCTGTTGAAATGAAGTTGATCTCAAGCAGTGACATGTTTAAAACTAAGCTCAAAGCTTTTTTGCTGAAGGGGTGCTTTATTCTTTTGAAGAATTTTGTAATTTAATGCCATTAATTCAGGATTTTAATAATTATTAAGGGACAAGATTGTTAATGTTATGACTTAGAATTAGACTGTCAATTAATTAATTGCTAGTAATTTGGACGTAGATATAAGTAAATAATTTTGTTGTTATTATGTCGATTTTAATTTAATTTAATATTGTATTGTCACATTCAAACACAATGTATATTGCTTTTTTTTTCAATAAATAACTATGAACTATGTTTACAGTAACAGTCCTCGCTGGCGATCGCGCAATCGATTTGTATGGAGAATTGCTATGAGCGCTGATATGATGATGCTTTAATAATTCATATCACAAAACCGTGACCGTAGAAAGCCATTACGGCCATAAAAAACGTATAAGTCGAGTTATCGAGTTCTACACGCCATACTCGGATTTTTTCAAACATCATCATTGGCCACAGCATCTGTTGTAGATGTTTGTTGCAGCACTTGGTGGTTTACGGATTTCCACTTCGTCGGTGATGACTATAGAATAGAGTCCTAATAGCAGCGCGGCATTTTTTCCCACATCGATCGCACACAAAACGCGAGTCCGCATGAGGTGGAAGTGCACGACGAAGACTTTTCTGCTTAAGGTTCTCCAGCCAGTCATCGTCATGTTTTGATGTTCCGACTTTAATATCATGTCGCTATTCAGGTCTGATTTGGACGTGTTTTTCCCACCCGTCTGTCCGAATACCGAAACTATTCATGTCCCGCTTGAAGGAGTTCTTGAATCTTCAAGTTAGACCCCCACCAGGTCTTTTTGCGTCCGCTATCTGACCCAGCATTACTTGGCGTGGTAGTCTTTTCGAGTCCTTGCGATGAACGTGACCGAGCCAGCGTAATCTTTTCTGCTTTAGCATATTATGCTGCAACAATGCGTTCTTGAACAAACATGTGCTACGACTATTGAGTACTCTAATAAACTAACAGATAGAATGAAATTAATATCATGGAAAGTTCTATCTGCTGGGTATCAAGAAATTGTGATAAGGAAAAACTGGCACAGACCGATTTCCACGCGTGCGGAGCCGCGGGCACAGCGCAACATATCTGAAATGTTGCAAGTAAAAAAATTCGCCTCGATAAAATTTGGAATTTTAAATTGGCATAAAGGATTCCACCGCTATAGTAACAAAAAGAACCGGCCAGCTAGTTCGGTATTAGTTTTCCTATAAAAAGGACTTACAGAAATCATACATCTTCAATTTAAAAGGTGACGTTAACATTTAACACCATGTCTAAACTGCTAGTCGTGGTAACAGTCTGCCTTGTCAGCAACGTGGTCATGAGCATAACGCCGGTCCTCGACAAGCCATATTACGATGTGGAAAATGCTGAAGACCTGTTCCATAACTTTGTCAAAGAATATGAAAAATCCTATAACCGCGAAGAATATTTTGAAAGGCTTGAAATCTTCAAGGAAAACTTAAAAAATATCAACCGCCTAAACGCTGAGTCTCCCGGAACTGTGTTTGCGATAAAACGTTTCGCTGATTTGCAGCCCGAAGAACTTGAGCAATATCACGGGTTCAAGACATCAAATAAAAAAGGGGTCAAGGCAGTCCGAGATAGCTCGGTGGTTCTCCCAGACTCATTTGACTGGAGATATCATAATGCAGTGACTCATGTTAAGGCTCAAATGCGATGTGGCAGTTGCTACATTTTCAGTGCTATTGGTAAGTTACGACAGCGGCAGCGAAACGTTTTTTCGTTATTTGATTCTAAAACCAATGTCTAGTTAAATGGCTCTCAACATTCAATAGCCTATAAGATAAATTGAAACCTGGATAATTGGGACCTGACTGGACCAGGAAATTTGTCTCGCTTAAGTACGCAGTATGTCAGACATACAGGTATAAATGAATATCTGTCTCATTAATGAAATGAAGGTCAAAATAGAAAATATAGTTGTAGAGGTGCGATTTATTTTAAAAATAGATTGGAAGTGTGAGATTTCGTTTTATATTTTTATATGTGGGATAGTTTGAATGTTCATGTTCATAATTCATATTCATCTTTATTGGTAATATCATTTTTCTCAAACATCTCTGCCGTTATTTTATTTATTATAGAAATTAAGATTCTTATTATCAGGTTGTGTATAATGGCCGTAATATTCGAGCACTACACACGTGGACGACTTATTAAAGAAAAAAAAAATAGAGGGATTGGAGGGAAAATTAAAAATACTTTTTTTAAACATGGCGTCTGTGTTCATGAACTGGCTGAACAGCTGAACTATGTTGTTTTGAGTGACGTATTTTTTTTATTTCACTGCATATATTTGAGAAAAGCACTATACATGCCTTAGCCGTGAAAAGGGCTTGCCGGCGACTGCAGTAATGTACTATTGCACGTCAATAATGCATTACACCACGTATTATATAATTAATAGAAACATTAATTTAACATTAAATATAACTACTTATAACCTGAATGTTTTTCAACGAACGACCGGAACCGGACGACGAACGGAAGCAAACAATAAGAGATAGGGCTCAGGGGGCTGAGCCTATGCGAAAGTTCATATATATATATGTGTCCGTGTGCGTGTGCGTGTGCGTGTGCGTGTGCGTGTGCGTGTGCGTGTGTGGGTGTGAGTATTTCTTTTCTCAGAAATTTTATTTCTTTGGTCAAGCAAATGAGGCCGACTCATCGTCTATCAGTGAAGGGCTCAACTAAGCGCTAGTACCCCGTGGCTTTCTAATGGTCACGTTTTGCGACGAGCAAACTAGGGTGGATGAGTTTTCCCCTCCTCCCTTTTTCTTGGCACAGCAACATTCGGAACACAGCCAAGCTTTACTAATTTTTATGCTTAAATATTTTAAATAAACACATAGTAAATTATAGATTTGTTTGAACTCACTACTGCTGCAGCATAATTATGTAATCCGCAATCCGGACAACAGCAAGCGGGGCAATCCCAAGCTTCAGCACTCACTCTTTTTAAGTTCCCACACGTCAAATGATATAATTTTTTGTACAGATTTTTGCAGCAGCGTATGACATCTTTAATACATACCTAGGGCGGCGAATTCGTGAATGTCCCAGTCTGTATACCTTGTATAGGTATCTGTGTCCCGAACCAAAGGTGAGGAAGTGAAGAATTTCAGCTTTACGAATTACCCGTGGTTTGTCTAAAGTTTTACTTCTTGCCTTGGCCAGAAATTGAGATTTGCTCCCCCTTACGGCATAGGGTGACGTAAAAAGTAAGTATCACTTCAGTTATGTTATTAGTCGTCAAGTATTGATAAACTACAAGATATGGATTGAGGGCACTAGGTTGGCATCCGTCGGCACTATTGTTGTGCACGGTTGATATTCAAATCGAGATTATTTTAGTTGGCAATTTGAGGCAATTCAAATAACAGTAGAAATTTCACAGTATGATGGCTGAGAGGTCAGTATTTAATCAATGAAAAAAATCATATTTGCCGATGTAATTTTTATTGTGATTTTATAAATGTTTTCGATGTTTATGTGTACGCGTCTACAGTCATGGTGTTTTTTAAATAACTTCCAGATTAGAGGTGGATGATTAAGGGATATATTTAAATGAACATCTGTACCTATAATTTTTCAGTACACTAGGTAACTCCACTAATTAACTGAATGCATACCAGAAAAACGAATGCTGTGCAAAAAAAACAATTGATTAACTGAACATGTCCTACAAAAAAAACTTAAACATCATACAAAACGAGATGCCCTTTCTAACCGAATTCACACCAAAAATATGGTTCGTACGTCGGATATATTTGAAAATTTCACCAAAAATACTGACTTGCACACTAATTATCCTCGCACAGCACACTAAAATCCGACTCGGCCGGGTTAGGTTAGGTTAGTTTTTTTTTTATATCCAGTAAAACAGTTTTCCAAATACCTTTAAATAGTATATTGAATTCGCATTATTTAGTGTGCATAATAAGTGTGCAAGTCAGTATTTTTGGTGAAACTTTCAAATATTTTGATCGAAAAAATGGAATATACAGATATCAATTTAAATACATGCCAATGATTAATACTTGTCAAAATTCTAATAATGATAAATAAAGCTCCGCATCCGATGATGACGAGTTCTATAGTGGTGTGGACTGAGGGTGACGGTCCATCAAAAGTCCACAGGTCAAGCCACAGTGGAGCTGGCCGTGTAGCCGGTGCCCATCAGGCAGGCGCCGACTCCTCGTATCAGACGTAAGTATCCTTTTTCGCCCCACATCTCCGACCACGAGTTCTTGATTATCCAATACTTCTTTCCACTCTCTGAAAAGTAATTCGTGTCATTGAGCCTCAATTACCTTATGCCGTTATATTCATATGTTTCATTATGACTCTGTAACCTAATGCCCTAAAATCATATTCTAAAAAGGCCTTTAATTTGAAACATATTCATTAAAAAGACTACCCCGGCCTACACTACACGCGAATTGGCCGATGTTTGGCAAATATGATAGTTTTGATAATGTGGACAAGCATTTTACTGGAGAAAGCTACACATCAGCCAACTTTGCCTTGGTTACCTTCGCGATAGTGTAGAGCTGTAGTTAATTTCGAAATTGGTTTTTTAATCCCTAAAATGGAGACAGTTGACAGTTGACACGACCAGTGACTTGAGGTGAGATTGCAAGAAAAGTTTGCTGTTTTGATGTGTTTCAGAGTATACAGGAAGAACATTAAGGGACAATCTTACACAAATCGACCTAGTCTCAAACTAAGGAAAACAGGCTTATACTATGGGTACTAGACGACGATTTACATGATATATTAATACATAATATGAAGATAACACCCATGACCCAAGACCGGTCTGGCTTCGAACCTAGGACCGCTGGCTCAGTAGACAGGTGCACTAAAAATCAGGGACTGAAAAACCACAAAAGACCCTACCTTTGTCTATTCGTACTAATTTAATAAATGTCCACAACCCACAGACTAGTTTAGTACAGCCTTAGAATAAATACGCCTAAAAACCTAGTTAGCGCAAAGTGAAGCCAGTTTTGGTTAGCCATGGACGAAGTTTCGTCCGTGTGCGTATCCGTCATAACGTCAATGTCACCTGCAAAACATCCTTATGATTGTTTCGTGGACATGCACACATAAAACCAAAAGCGGCTTCATCAGTCCGATCATTCAGTACCGATTTCGTACAAACCTTCTCCATATCCCACTAAGAGCACGCCATGGTTTATACCCATCCCAGCACAGTCTTCGGTCCGTTCAAAGATGCCTCCTTTGTATTGTGCGAATGAAGGACTTACTGCCATGCCTAAAAAACGGCAAAACCGGAAAACTCCGTATTTAAATATTCCTAAGTATTAAAATTTACTAAAAAGTATGATTTACGATGGCGGATTGTCGTAATTTGTGAAATGTTCTATTATGAGTAGGTACCAAATATTAGGCTCCGAATTGAGGGCTCTCGCTGGTTAGGAATTCAGCAAGAATATTGAGTGTTAAATACTGGTAGAGGAGATCGTTTTATTTTATGAGGCCAATATTGTTTATGTAAATAAATGTTTATACTTAAACTTTAATTAGTCTCATTTGTGACTATTCCATAACCCCAGAGAAATGAAATAAAGTAAATTAAAAAAATTGGGCAAGTGCGAGTCAGACTCGCGCACCGAGGGTTCCGTACAAACACTTTTCATCCTTAAGTGGTTAAGTTAAGTTTCCACCTGGTACGTATAGCGCTCGATACAAATGAGGTGCAAAGTTAACGCAACCAATCCCGTTTGTTGTATGGGAGCCCCCCTTAAACATTTATTTTATTTTATTTTTAGTATTTGTTGTTATAGCAGCAATAGAAATACATCATCTGTGAAAATTTCAATTGTCTAGCTATCACCGTTCTTGAGATACAGCCTGGTGACAGACGGACGGACGGACGGACGGACAGCGAATTCTCAGTAATAGGGTCCCGTTTTTACCCTTTGGGTACGGAAAACTAAAAATGGATAGCGTATCGCAAGCATTGTTCTGAAATAAAAAATAAGCACAAAAAATTAAACTTTCACTGCCAATGAACAAAAGGAAATACACAAAGAAACTTTTTTACCGGTGTTTAAACCCACTAAGTTTTTAATGAGCTTTCAATTTCGTCATCGATTAAGTTTTATCAGTGACGTTAAAATGACTCTAACTATTGCCTAACTCAAAAGGACCTTTGACAATAGCCACCATCTAAATATCTAATTACTTTGTATGGGATACCAAAAAAAAATTTTTTTCGAATATCATCAAACGGTCTAAGGGATGAGTTTACGTTAATGTTCCAAGCACTATGTCGAAGTTAAAGCAAATGAACAAAAAAAACTCGGTGTATTATATACAGAACGTAACAGTTTGTGCGCGATTCCGACTTGCACCGTAAACTTGCACTAAGTGAGCGAACATACGTACCCACTGACAGCGGCCCGAGTTCTACCAGTTTCTGCATCAACGTATCTTCGTCGGTAATGTAAATTTGCTGTCCGCCTGTCACATGAGCAACCACTTTCCCTGCGTCTTCGTGACAGTTTAATTTTTTACCTATATAAGGATAGTCTTTTTCTAACATCGGTCCGACAGTTCTATTAGCAAATTCTCTACAATGAAAAATATAAAATATTAAAGATAACCTTTTCAACAATATTAACCACCCACACGGGTTTCTAGCAGGTTCCTCTTTCTCGTCAAAAAATCAAATCTTAGGGTATATTAATCAGTTCTCATTTCAAAATTCTAACTAGCGATCAACATAGATGTCCGCACACTCAACTATAGGACTGTAGATGTAGAACACACGATTAAAGTTCAAATTAAACTGCTTCACTCTGAATTAGTGAATGCTAGAGTATATAGCGTACTTCCATTTTATCGTACATTTGACAAATAGTATACGTATTACTGTAGGTAGAGAAGGAGTTTATGTTCCTTGCATTTTTCTATAACCTGGTTCAACGCATGCGGATGGTCTGTTGTGGAGAGGCACGGGCGGATCCTTCCTGCACCGTAGGCGGAAGGCGGCCAAGTTGAAGTGAACCTGGGCTGACCACGTCTGGCACATGCCGGATGACTAGTACTACTAGTACTAAAGATCAATGGAGAAAGAGGGGGCAGACCTTTATGCAGTAGACTCAATAGATTTGCAATAGTAATAAAAATACGTACTGCATCACTTTATGCATCCACCCTCCGCCACACGTACCGCAATGCAGGCAGTCCAAGGCCTGCTGCTCCGAGAGGGCTAAGCATTCCTGATGTTTAATGGCGTATTGCCCTTCAATATTTCCTGTAAAGAAATAAATTATTTTATATATTTTGTAAGTGTAAACTTTATTTACCCCCTCTTCATGGCTTACTTTATTTGGCATTGATCAATAACTGAACAGTTTTATATTCAAACAACAAAAAGAAATACGTTGGTGTAACATACCCATAGCGCTGAAGATGTAGCAACTGCCACATTGCTTTTGATTTTTAACATGAGTCACTACATTATGATCTCTCCAGTCAAATGAGTCTGGCAGAACCACCGAGCTATCTCGGACTGCCTTGACCCCTTTTTCATTTGGTGGCTTGAGCCCGTGATATTGCTCAAGTTCTTCGGGCTTCAAATCAGCGAAATGGTTTACTGCAAACACAGTTCCGGGAGACTCAGTGTTTAGGCGGTTGATATTTTTTAAGCTTTCCTTGAAGATTTCAAGCCTTTCGAAATATTCTTTGCGGTTATAGGATTTTTCGTAATCTTTGACAAAGTCATGGAACAGGTCTTCGGCATCTTCGAGATCGTAATATGGCTTATCGAGGACCGGCGTCATGCTCATGACCACGTTGCCGACGAGGCAAACCGTCACCAAAATTACCAGCTTAATCATGGTGTTAAATGTTAACGTCACCTTTTGAATTGACGATGTATGATTTCTGCAAGTCATTTTTATAGGAAAACTAATACCGAACTAGCTTGTCGGTTCTTTTTGTTACTATCACGGTGGAATTTTATGCTTTATGCCGATTTGAAAAATTCCACATTTAATTTGAGCGCATTATTTACTTGCATTATATGTAATAAAGTTTATGTTTGAGTCACCCTGGGCTGTAAATGGGATTTACTGCCCGCTATACGGGGAGAAAATCTTACTTTCTTGCCAAGGCAAGACGTAAAAGTTCCGACAAACCACGGGCGATAGTTAATAAAGCGCTCTAGATCGCATATTAATGGCACCCATACAAACACCTGCGACCTGGGGCATTCACTAATTTGCCTTCCTAGGTAGTCAATGTAATGTTGATACTATTAATTTTGCAATAGACAGGCCGTGAGCAAGAACGCAACTTAAGATAGGGTAAGAGCCAGGAGTTAGGGCGTCACGGATAAAATCGGATAATTACCACACTGCATCAATTTTCCGTCCTCATATGCAGCTCAGACAGTTGGTGCGTTTCTTAAAAGATATGAACGAATTTATTTATTAATAGACCACGCAATAGGACTAGTTGACCCATTTTTGAAGTAAATTTGAAATGGTTATTGCATTTTTGCGAGAGCTAAAAAGCTAAATGTTCTTAATTTAAGGTAGGAATTTCATGAACAGACAAAAACGCCGCAGCCATTGTTGCCTTTAGGTGATCTGTGGCGTAGAATACTGAGAAAATAAGAGTACTGAAGGGGCTTCTCCGATGTTCGAAATTCTACCGTGGTATGGTGCCGTCCCATTCATTCAAATATACTTTGTCAGGAGATCGAGAGATTGCGCAGGATCGGGCAAAGTGGCAAGCTCTTGTGTCGGAGGCTAAGACTCATTTTGGGTCGCTGAGCCAGCGCAGTTAGTTTAGTTAGTTAGGAGATCGAGAGGAACGGCACCATTCGATGGTTAAGTTTGGGACATCAGAGTAGCTCCTAAGTTTCCTTTACGGGATCCAACGGGAGAAATTTATATATTTTAGGTAGCCTAATGCTAAATACGAAATAAACATAAGTTTGATACAATTTAACATGAGTCTAGTAGCCTATTCATATGCTCATAGTTACGATTTCATGCTCCTGTGCAAAGAACTTTATTAGAGCGATTCACCGGATTATTTCTGCTAGATTATAATAAATAAACTAAATTAATAATTTTAAACATCCCCGATACAAGCAGCTGGTTATCATGAGACCCTCATTTAATGAGTGATATAGAAAATGCTTTTAAAACTGAACAAAACTACAAAATTTTGAATACGTAAGCTTCGATTGAGATCTTGTCACTTGTTTCAATTAAAGCTGAATATCTTGAAACTACTGGTCCTATTTCCACTAAAGATAGCTACGAACTATTTCAACATAGTAGACTTCCGATTAAAAAAAACACTCAAATTGGTCTATCCGTTTGGGAGCTATGGTACCATAGATAGACGCACAGATACACATGTTAAACTTATAAAACACACCTTTTTTCACCGGGGGTTACAAAAAGAGAAGTATAAACTTTTGACATCGTATTCATTTATTTATTACCTTTATTTTGATAAAGACGGTGATTAATATTATTTGCTTACAGGTGGTAAATAATTGTAAATACCTGTAATATAATTCAAAACATTGTTTATTTCGTGAAATTAAAATATGTGATTGGGCTGAGCTTGCATCCTAGGGCTCTAAAACTGAGGCGAGTTTTTATTGTCTTTCGATACACTTTTTTTTTTTTTTTTTTTATGTCATAGGGGGCAAACGAGCAAACGTATCGCCTGATGGAAAGCGATTACCGTCGCCCATAAACACCTGCAACACCAGAGGTGTCACAAGCGCTTGCCTACCCGGAGGACGAAGATAGAATGCCTCTATGCTAGTAATTTCACTGGGTACCTTACCCCCACACCGGAACACAACAATGCGAACATTGCTGTTTGGCGGTGGGTTAGCAGGCAAGACGGTAGTAATAATCCGGACGGACCCTGCACGAGGCCCTATTACTCCAACTAATCTTTAATGATACCGTAGCAACAGACGATAAAAAAAAGTACTACACGTGTAACTTTGGAATGTTCGTGCATATAATTTTAATGTAGCAGTCTATAAATTCCTCGTTTTTTTTTTATAAAGATTGTTTACACCCGACTTTACTTTGTTTGGGTTCCTTGAAAGGACAAACTGGGATCAATAGGTGGGCTGCCAAAGGTGCTGTAAATAGAACACCTCTTTTGTTTTCCAGTCCGACTTTACAAGTCTAATTGGCTCTGTGAACACCTCATGAGTTTATAGCGACAGTCCTCGCTTGATGGAGATGGACGCATCGATTTGTATGGAGCAGCATATTTGATTAGCACGCTACTGTTCACTGACTGGTTGAAATTACTTGTCAAAAAATGTTACCAATCACAAGGCAGTCGCCATGACCATCGCGATCATAACTTTTTTTAAATAGGTCAGTTTTAGTTGAACGAAAAAGGTTACATCAAAAATAAAAATTCACAGTGGGGAATGACGATTAAAGTAACAAAAAATGTTTTGTTCTTTGCTCGTATAAGGGTCATTGTCAGATTTAGGTGCGCGTCTTTCCGGTGGACATTTGCAAAATTAAGGATTCCAGGGCCTAATTTTCTGATTAAATGCTTGTGAGAATAAAGAACGTTCCCTCTACTATAATCCGATGTAATAGCAGCATAACCTAGATTCATTCAAGCTCTTAACTTTTGGCCACCGAAGGGAGAAATTTTGTTTTTTGAACTGACAATAACCCTTAAAATGTATTGTACATGCAATAGTTACACAATTATGTCTTAAACTCGGCAAGTCTCATGACTTAAACGCGGTACTCGACTTTAAGAACCTTCATTTTGCAACGATTGCATAAAATACTATAATGCACATTGTATAACAGTTTTGGTTTTGATGACAGTATCTATGCATGTTCGGGATTGAAACGTGTTGTATCCCTTTTAGTCTTAAATATAATATCGGGGTCTGTTTAACAAATACACACACTGTTCTTTGGAGGGCTGTAGTCATACCTACTCTTACACGGTATCCCTGTGGCGCGGAGAAAATCCCATTAGCGGGTTATACTCCCACACAAAGTCCGACTACTGTTGGTAAGGGCTAACTAGCCCTGACATACAGTTCAAATCATGTCTTAATAAAAAAAAACTTCTTTACGGTGACAAGCCGGTTTAGAAGATATATTATAATTTTTATGTTGATGTTTATTCTGTTGATGGGAGGGCTAACTACCTGCAATTTTGTTCCAGTCATTTATTGGTGGAGTTCCACTGTTATGGGTTTTGCTAACAAGAAAAAAAGTTTGGAGCTGTCTTTCACTCTTTTTATCTTTTATTAATTATATTCTCAAAATTTTACCGGGCAAGTGACAATACTGTCTTGCACAGATTGTATTGTACTGTTTATAAGCTTTACTAATTAAGTTTTTTCCATGTGTTCTGTAATACTTAAACATTTGTTTATTGTAATCCTTTTGCTCTTGTTTAAACCTCTTCGAATGAAAATATTTTTAACCGTAATTAACCATAACCGTATTAGACACTACAATACAGGGGTACAGTTTCTCATAAAGATTCTCAGTAGCACTGTCAACTTCAGTAGCAACTAGAAGATCAGCCCAATCATTAGCAGCCGAGGCTGGATAGAGCGCCTCATAGTTAGCCTTACGCCAGTCGTGCAGTCCCAGTCCGGAGAACACGCGTCGTGCGGACGAGGAGGTGTCGGCGGCGGTGGTGGTGACCCACACGGCCACGACGCTGACACGTCAAGAGGCGGGTGGTACGCATCCATTGACACTAGCAGCTCAGGACTACTAAAGATCACTCAGCACGAGATCTTAAATACACCCATAGCTATTTTTGATGCTATTATATTGATTTAAATTACAAAAAATTAAGACGTTAGGTTTATTTTGGAATTACATGAGTTAAGATTAAAGTCACCGAGCAGAACGAGAACCTAAGTTCGCTCTTGTACACAATATTGTTTTTGAGTTTATGTCAATATTGGTTTATGTGCAATAAAGTGTTTACATACATACATACTTCATATTTTTTCTAACAGGTGGAAATTGTAGAGATCTATTTTTGCGTCAAAATATAAGAATTATTTTTTCTGTATGTAAAAAAATATAAGAAAGTACAAAAAATAACCGAAACCTACGACAACTCCATGCGTAGAGTTGTAGTCTGCGATAAGCTATCTGTAACGTCAAGCTCAACATCATTAGTTTTTTTTTTATTAGACACTAGAAGTTGTCCGCGTTGGGGCTTCCACAACTTCTAGTTGAAGGCCCCAACCCGCACAACACAAGCAGAGCATTCCTAAACTCTAGCAGCTTCGGCACTCACTCTTTTTAAGTTCACACAAGTCAAGTGACATATTTTTTGCGCTGAGTTTTGCAGCAGCGTATGTCATCTTTAATACATACCTAGGGCAGCGAGTTTGGGAATGTCCCAGTCTGTATAAGTATCTGTGGCCTGAACCAAAAGGTGAGGAAGTGTCGAAGAGTTTCAGTTTTACGAATTACCGCCCGTGGTTTGTCTAGTTACCGCAGGTATCTGTGGTCCGACCCGAAGGTGAGGAAGTGGTGAAGTTCTGGGTCTTTGTCCAAAGTTTTGCGTCTTGCCTTGATAGGAAGTGAGTTGCTCCCCCTTCCGGCCGAATATTCCACTTACGGCATAGGGTGGCGTTACGTAATTTATCACTTCAGTTGTATGATTAGTCAATGGCAAGTATTGATAATATGTATACAAGATTGGGATTGAGGGCACTAGCGTTGGTAGAAAACACTCGTGATTTGCCAATTGGCAATTAGACGATATTCGAATTGCGTCTGGTAGTAGAAAAGGCGACTCCGTACGTGGAATGGTGATTTTTAAAGTCTTAAGGCTCGTAATCTAGCCAACTGAAAAATCTGAAAAAAATATATGTTTTTTTGACTATTTCTTCTAAAAAATTATAGTTGGATTTTGTTTTAAAGCAATAATTAGTATGGAAAAAATAATGTTGAAATAGGGTCGTTTTCAATTTTCAATTCCCTAAGGCTTCTAAACTACAAGTGATATTGACACGGCTCTTTCGCAAGAACATTGACAATTCATTGATCTTTAATCGTATTGTTTAAAAGTTAATAAAATGGAAATTCGGTCTAATAAAGCATCAAAAAAACTGAATTTCCGCGAGCGCGGCCGTGCACGGGCTGCGAGCTCAGTGTAAATCTAACCGTCGAAGGGGAAGGCTGTGTCACTTGCTCTCGCGATCCATCTAGTTACGGAAAATTGTTATAGTACCGGACCCCGCGGAGATTCGATCTGTTTTCGTGCGTTAGAAGTGTATTTTAAGAGAGTGTAGTTCGTTTTTTCACACGACTACGCTAGATGCGACATAACAAAAAGCACTCATTTTCATATAGAATTAAATTCAACTGTTTTTTTTCGTATTTAGGTATCTATTAATTTTAAGTACTTATAAAAAAAATTGTCATTGCTTAGCATTCCCGGACACATTTGGATACTTAGATATTCTCAGTCATGAGCCCACACCAGACAGGATTCCCAGAAAATAACACTTTTGGTGTGGGTTTTTTCTCTGTGTAATATTAGAGTACCTTAGGTATTTCGGTTAGTAAAAAAAATAGTAATATTTAAGTATGATAACGTCTAATGATCTTTATTAATTCAACCCTAAGAGATATGAATATCGTAATGCAGAACAAGTATTGTTCGTTTGAATACCATTGTAATATTCGGTAAAACGCTAATTTACGAATACGAATATTTATTGTAAGTATTCACATTCGTTGCGTCACTAGTACAGTACATGACATATGATATAAAAATACATTATCAAAAATTACAATAATTTTCTAGTACAAGAAGGCAAGTGACAATTTTGGCACGAGGGATTATTTATGTAAATATAGTCAGAATACATAATTATTTGCATCAAGAAATTTCCCACTTCATAATATTTAAATCTAAATGAGCGTTAGTAATTATTGACATATCCGCCGGGCCTAGCTAGACATACCTAGCCTGGCCATAAGTTCTGTTCCAATTGTTTACCGTTTATAAAATAAAAATCTGATTTTTATTACATATCGTTTAACAGCCATATATTAATGATCGGATTACAGTTGAATTAATGAAAAAATATATAACTTTATTTAGACTCATCGTAATGCCCGGACTTGATTTTTGACTAATGCTCAGAATTTTTCTCTCTAAGTTTGCCAGAGGGCAATGAAACGATCTTGGATCAAATTAATCGATCGCGGAAGGAACGCCACAATCCAAACAGCTTACGTAACTCAGACAACCGCTAAACTAAAGTAGGGCTGACACGTTTGCCGCATGTCAACCGATCTGCAGATCAAGAAATCTACACCCACGCAATAAAATTCGGAACTTCTAAGTTAACGTAAAAAAGAGATACGGCTCTTTATGCCGCAAAAAACGTATCTACACTGGAAAGGAAAATTATCCAAGAGACACGGAGCTAACCTTACAGGAGATCTAAAAAACTACGAACTTATTCAAAAAAATAAAAAGTTATTAAATATTCTGTGGACCTACTTTTTAAATGAAGCATTTTATAATTATAAACAACATCATGTTCTCTACATGTCGCTTTTGTTATTTTGTCTATTAATGGAATAATTTAAAATTTAGCATCGCTTACGCAAAATGGCCGTCAAAATAGAATTAGGTAAAATTATCTAAACGACACGTTTCCCGAGAAATTAGTCAGGTAAAATAGTATAATCTATTACACAACAATCAACACAGTTAACAATATATATGTGCATGCTCATTTTATAGTCAGGTAAATATATAAATGTGCATAAATCAGCATGAAATAAATGAAGAAAAATCATCTAATCGCCTTTGTAGGAAATATTTCAGACATGAAAAGCTATTTATCGTACAATAAAACCTCACGATTAATGTTTTAATTAGAGGAAAATATTTATTTTCAACATTAAAATTAATGAAGTGACATTTTAAGTTCTCTAAGACAAAAACTTATGGTCCAACTACGCAAATACAAAAAAAAACTGCTTTAGAAATGTTAAAGATTTATTCATCAGATATCACGTGAAATTTCAATTTTATCAATTTTTATGTGTGATCTGCTGAAAGATTTCCAGTAGTTCTAGACCAATGTATGGTAGCAAACGATAGCTATGACTAATGAGAACAGCACAAGAGTTCTCAAGACTGCAGTCACTCGGTACTCATTAAGGAATTTTAAATCACGAACTACGTGAAATTTCAAGTTTTACAATTGCAATGAGATAATATCCTATCCTAACAAGAATAACTAAACTACCTACAACTCTGTGTGGTATAAGTGACGTCTCGTAAGACACTGTTTGAGTGAGATGGCGTTTGGGTCCATCAAGCGAGTCCAAAGTAATCCATTTTGCTAAAAAAAACCTCAAAAATCAAGTTGTTTAGTAGAAAAAAAAGTAGAGATTCTCTAAATCACCGACGGGATAAGCGACACAAAAGTCGTCAGACAGAATGTATACGAGACCCAACCCATTCGTTGCAGAAAAATCTGCCGATCCCAACAGTGTGTATAACTCAATATCCCCAAAAATGTCGCTTAGATGTTCTCCTTTCCAGCATCGGTATATTTTGACACTCAAGTAAATTAACATTTATGGGGTATCCATTGATTTTGAACATTGAAATTAGCCAAAAAATTCGTCTAGTAAAATATCGTCAACATCAACAAGTATAGGGGACAATCTGAGAACATTACTAATGTAGTCATAAAAAACTATCACTGTTTATAAGTAGGTAAAGGACGTAAATCCGTTTTTCAACGGTAAAGTTGAGTTTGTCGCTCTATTATTTATAGTTTATCTTTTCATTAGAGCAGCATGACCCGGGGGATAAAGCTGTGCCTCCACTACTATGTTAAAATATCGGTTCATCCGCTGGGTCACGATATGATTTATTTATTAAAAAACGATATTTTTTATTTCTGCATGATTTTACACGTATAATCAAGAATCTTGTCGGCATTTTAACTATTTTTGGTAGGTTTCTACACATACAAAAGAAACTAAAAAGTATTTTTCGATGCGAGACTTCCAAATGGCCAATTTCACTTATTTTTTTGGAAAATAGCTTTAACGCATTTTATTTTTAATTTTCTACTGTAGTGGGTAAATAGATATTTAGTAATCCGCAATAATTATATCATTGTTTAAATGATTTATTTTACTTCGAGATTTTTCAATGCCTTTAAATATTATAAGGTTTGTTGATCTTCAACTCTCGCTCGGACTATGCGAGTGTATGAAGCTGCTTGGACGCCACTCAACGAGATTATGAACGAAGTAATGTTCCGGGGGCGCACGGTCGGCGGGGGGAATAACGTTAGGCTCCGCCCAGATCCTCAAGGACGTTGGGATTAGGAGTCGCCTTAATTGACAATATGAGGTTATTCCAATAACAATATAAATTTTACGATATAAGGATTATGGCTGCAAGGGCTATATATTTAATCCATGCAAAAAAAACACATTTGCCGCTTTAATTTTTATTGTGGTTGTATGTTTTAGAATTTATGTGCACACTTGTATAATGATAATGTTTTTTAAATTACTTCCAGATGAGAGGTAATGATTAATAACTACTTGCCCAAATTCTAATAATGATAAATAAATCAGGTCCGTATCTGTTGATAATGAGTTCTATAGTGGTGTGGGTGACGATCCATCAAAATTCCGCAGGTCAAGCCACAGTGGCGCTGGCCGTGTAGCTGGTGCCCATCTTGCAGGCGTTGACTCCTCGTATCAGACGCATGTACCCTTTATCGCCCCACTTCTCCGACCACGAGTTCTTGAGTATCCAATACTTCTTTCCACTCTCTGAAAAGTAATTCATGTCAATAAGCCTCAATTACCTAATGCCGTTATATTCATATGTTTCATTATGACTCGCTAACCTAATGCCCTAAAATCTTAATCTAAGTAAAAAAGACTTAAATTTTAAATGTATTCTTCAAAAAGTCTTATCCAGGTCTACACTACTTCTGAAGTAAACCGAGTATGGGCGAATATATAGGGTGGATAAGCACTTTGCTGGAGAAAGCCATGCTTCGGCCAATTTTGCCTCGGTCACCTTCGCGGTAGTGTAGGCCGTAGCCGTAAATAATTTCGAAATGGCTTTTTTAACTCCTCGTTTATATGGGGGGCCATTTCAGACCCATGCAGTGACTTGAGGTGAGATTACAAGAATATTTAGCTGATTTGATGTGTTTCAGAGTGTACAGAAAGAACATGTCTAGTGACTGAAGATCGCGATTTCAATTTCTTGAACGATGTAATTTGTTCCGTAAAATTTTCGGTACTATTTAGTTTAGTATACCCTCAGAATAAATACGCCTAAAAGCCTAGTCAGCGCTTAAAAGTGAAGCCAGTTTTGTTTATGCATGGGCGAAGTTTCATCTGTGTGGTGTATCTGTCACAACGTCAATATCTCAAGCGAAACGTGTCTATGATTGTTTCGTAGCGACACATAAAACCAAAAGCGGTTTCAGTTTTCGTAAATCTGTTGTATGAAGACTCTTGTTCCATGTAGGCGTACTTAACTATTCTAAGAGTACAGCATGTTATCGGTACCGATTTCGTACAAACCTTCTCCATATCCCACTAAGAGCACGCCATGGTTTGTTTCCATATTAGCACAGTCAGCGATCTGTTCATAGATGCCTCCAATGTAATGATGCCATCCAGAATTTACTATTATTCCTGAAAAACGATAACACTCAAAAATTACGAAATATATTATTCCGATTTTCCTAAGAAATAAAATTCCGATTATCAAAAAGCATGATTTTTATGTTACCGAGTTTCAAGTCTCCAAGGTTTTTTATCTGACATTTATAACACCGCTATTTCGTATTTTCAATCATCGTACTTTTATGTCTTGGAATTTTGACATTCGGTAAAATAAGTTTCATATATTTTTTTTAGTTTTTTAATAATATTAAATAATTCATTGCATAGCATTGTTATGTAATAGTTTTAAAATATTAGGCTGCCGAAGTCCGAAGTCCCTCACTGAACGCGTGCCGACACAAAGCACCCTAGAGTGTTTTTGTAAGGCCGGAGGCGTGGAGCCTCGCCGGAGCTACGTGGAGTCAGTTTTCGTTAATTTAGGAGTCCATTATTTTGGGTACTTATCAAGTTTAGAAAAATGTTGGCCATATACAACATCCTTATTTTGTGACAATGCCTTAACATTAAATAATTATCAGACAATCGCAGTCAGATCAATCTAGTCCTAAATTAAGATCAAGAAGGCTTGTGTGATAGATACTACAGGACGATAAAATATATATACTTAAATAAATAGAACAACCATGACCCAAGCATAAATATTCGAGTTCATCACACAAATATATGCCCTGGCCGGGATTGAAACCCGGGACCACCGGCTCAGTAGGCAGGTGCTTATAAACTGCGTTGTCACAACATTGAAGATATTTTTTTCAAACCAGGCTTTTTATCCATATTATCAAATTAAGGATAAAAAATTAAATATTACCACATTTTTGCAGAAATATTCCAGCTTGTGATTGAAAAAATAATTTAAACAGTTGCTCATTCAAAAAGAGGCGAGTCGGACAATTTTATGACATGTATGGATATGAAATAACGGTCAGTCTTTTTTAGTGGATGAACTAAACGAAGGAAGAAATAAACGACGACAACTTAAGTGAAATTTTAATCTTTTGATAGGTGAAAGAGCAACTCCGGAAACGGCCTGAAACGACATTTCAGCCTGCCTAAAACGTTTCTAAAGCACCGAAATTTACGTTTGGAGTTTAAGACCCAATCCACCGGCGTAACACTATTCTAGAATGGCTTTTGAACAAAAAATCTATTAAAGAGCGACGCATACAACAAACTATTGTTACTTAACCTTTAATAAGTTTAGATTTTAGCGCTGTGGTTGAATGGTAATAGCGAGAAATAAAGTATCAACATTATCAAAAAAAAGGAAAATATATATATTTACATTACGGAACTCTTTGTGCGCGTATCCGACTCGCGCCGTAAACCGTCATGTTCTCCATATTTAGGTACTAATATGACACTAAGTGAGCGAACATACGTACCCACTGACAGCGGCCCGAGTTCTACCAGTTTCTGCATCAACGTATCTTCATCGGGAATGTCAATTTGCTCTCCGCCTGTCACATGAGCAACCACTTTCTTTCCGTCTTCCTGACAATCATCTTCATCACCTATATAAGGATAGTCTTTTTCTAATACTGGTCCGACGGTTCTATTAGCAAATTCTCTGCAATAAAAATAATAAACAACGAAAGGTAACCATTTTAACAATATTTACAACCCACACGGATTTACTAAAAGATACCTCTTTC
This sequence comes from Apotomis capreana, assembly GCA_947623375.1. NCBI lineage: Eukaryota > Metazoa > Arthropoda > Insecta > Lepidoptera > Tortricidae > Apotomis > Apotomis capreana. The sequence continues at coordinate 24,251,124 of OX392505.1, forward strand.
TTACAAAAAAAAAATGTAAGGTATAATATTCAGGGGGCCCACGGTTGTTGCGTTTATCACGTGATAAATAAGTGACAAAGCATCCGTCACGGTTTGATAAAATGCGAGTGTGAGTAACAGATGCAACCATCACATGTAAAAAATCTAACTAGCGATCTACGTATATATATGTCCACACACTCATTGATGAACTGTAGATCTGTATGTCCATAGAACACGCGATTAAAGTTCAATTTAAACTGCTTCACACTGAATAAGTTAATGCTAGAATATATAGCGTATGGATGCATAATGCATGCGGATGGTCTGTAGTGGAGAGGCGCTGGCGTATCCTTCCTGTGCTGTAGATGGAAGGCGGCCAACGACGACGTCTGTCACATGCCGGATCACTAGTGGGCCAAGCAGACCACAGGAAACGCGGCAGAGTTCGATGTAATATACATTTCTTTCCACTGGCTACATACAAAAGCGCACGTATTGCACAGAAACACGTAAACATGATGTCCACAGCACGTTGTCGGCTAGCAGTCGGGTAAAACAATGTCCATAGTGGGGCCAAAAATCTACAATAAAGTTCCCGTCAATATCAAAGCCATCGAAAATGATATAACGTTCCTCAATGTTTTAAAGAAATGGCTAACAACCAATGCCTTTTACAACATGGACGAATTTAAGCAATTTAATAATTAACCTATTGACCGCCAAGCGTTCTAGCAATTTACCGTGCCACTGACGCCAGAGTAAAAAAAAAAGATGTGCCCCAAAATCAACAGGGATTGAATAATACTTGTAGCGGTTAGAATTACAAAGTTTTTGATCATTGCAATTTGGACGGCTGTGGCCGACGTGGCGTCAGGGGCACGATTTTTTGTTGACGGCCACAGCCGACTGTGGCGGTTAAAAGGTTAAATAATATAATAATACCAATAATGTAACTACCTCTTCCAATTTGTATTTAATAATTAATATTTTTATACCTAATCATTTGTATTTTAAATTTAATAGTAATAGAAATTATGTTTTTATAATACATTATAAAAACATCATTTCTTGTAAAATGTTGACATTTTATCAATAAATGAGTATGAGTATGAGTATGACTTCGTCGACGATGGCGGGTCGACTTAGACTCTTTCCGGAAGGACTGGGCAGATGTAGCTATACATGGAGAAAGAGGCGGCAGGGCTTTATGCAGTAGACACAATAGATTTGCAATAGTAATAAAAATACGTACATCATCACAAAATGCATGGACCCTCCCTCACATGTACCAGTATCCAGGCAGTCCAGGACCTGCTGCTCCGAGAGGGCTAAGCATTCTTGATGTTTTATGGCGTATTGCCCTTCAATATTACCTGTCAATAAATAAATTATTTTTAACATTTAGTAAGTGTAAACTTTATTTACTCACTTTTCATGACTTAGTTTATTTGGTATTGATCAAGTTATGATGAACAGTTTACAATCAAACAATGAAAAGAAATACGTGGTCGTAACGTACCAAATACCAATAGCGTTAAATACTGAGAAAGGTAGAATAGCGACTTGCGACCGTCGCTCGCGGCGGGTGTCGACGAAGTACATATGTCAGAGGAATCGGATTTGACGGGCTTGGGAGAGCATTGGCGCGGATCGCTCACCACGGAAGGACGTTGAACAAAACTTTCGTTAGTTATTTATTTAATTTTCGAGTAGCATGGCAAAATTGATACATCATTTGATTCAAACACTAATACATAATAATATAGGCTACAGAGCCTTTGGTGACAAAAAATACGGAAATCCACTTTAAAATCGACGCAATTTTAGCTAAATTAGAACCAACTAAAACAATTGAGCAATCGGTTAGAGTTAAAAAGGGCGACAACCTGACCACTCAAGAATGCACACAGAGGACGCCGAAGACGGGCCAACAAGCCCCGACGACAACACGAAGAAGCAACACGGCAGGTACGTCACCAGCAGCGGCCGAAGTTACATCCGCGCGCAGCGCGCTTGTGAATGTGAGGAGTCTACACGTGCAAGCTACCGCTCCCACGCAACGGAAATCTGTCTCGCACCCAGCGCCCGCAGCTCCTGCACCGGTCACTGTCCCCCCTCAGGGCCATTAAGGCCCCCACTCTTAGCTGGTCAGGGTCACACTCAGTGCCACAGCAAACACCCACTTACCACGCTGCAGGTCAGGAGGTCCCCCTCCGGTGACCGCACCCGCACAGTCATGTCCGCCTAGCACAGTCGCAAGACTCAGGCCTTTCACTTTCAAAAAAAAACTGGTCTCTGTCGCACCAGCACGCTAGCCCCAAGTTCTACCAGCGCCGAACGTTCCCGAGAGCACAGTCTGCGTCGGCAGTGACGTATCGTCGCCACGCACGAGAAAACAAACGCGCAATACCCATAAACGAACTGGCTAGCCGATACCTAGCACGTAGCGCGGGTGCCAGTAAGTTGCCTTTAGTATCGCAAAAACTGGCTGTCTCAAAAACTTATCCACATTTTGGGTCCCAAGGTGTACAATCACCTCCCGAAAGACATTGTTGCTACCCAATTCAAAGCGCACCAGTATTTACTTAAGCGAAAACTTAAATAATTGGGCAAGTGCGAGTCCGACTCGCGCATGAAGGGTTCCGTACCTATACATATATATATATAATTTATAACAAGTTTGTTGTATGGGAGCCCCCCTTAAATATTTATTTTATTTTATTTTTAGTATTTGTTGTTATAGCGGCAATAGAAATACATCATCTGTGAAAATTTCAACTGTCTAGCTATCACCGTTCTTGAGATACAGCCTGGTGACAGACGGACGGACGGACGGACGGACAGCGAAGTCTCAGTAATAGGGTCCCGTTTTTACCCTTTGGGTACGGAACCCTAAAAAGGGCTAATCGAGCAGGCGTTCTATGACTACAAAGAGCTATTTATGTAATAATATTTAGATTTCAGATAAATATTCATTTCGCTTAACAAAGTAATGTAGTAAGTAGTTATATTTAATGTTAAATTAATGTTTCTATTAATTATATAATACGTGATGTAATACATTATTGAAGTGTAATAGTACATTACTGCAGACGCCAGGAAATAAGGGCTTGCCGGCTGAGTAGGTATAGACGGCCGACCGTAAGGGAGGCCGTCTAGTGATACGAAGCCGGCAAGCCCTTTTCACGGCTAAGGCATGTATAGTGCTTTTCTCAAACATATGCAATCATTGAGGTATTATATACGTCAATGTATGCAATGAAATAAAAAAATACATCACTCAAAAAAACATAATTCAGCTGTTGAGCCAGTTCATGAACTCAGACGCCATTTTCCCAGAATGTTGCGCGAGGCTATTGAAATCAAAAAATATCCCAATTTCAATGGAGAAGATGGTTTGTCATTACCACCGGCTTGGGATCCTGTTGTACATCTTATCAAGGATCAAGCAAGACACAAGACTGGAAACCTTGGGCCTAGAACGGTGTAAAACAAATTAGTGTTAAAAGTAGTTATATGTAGTTTTTGTTTAAAAGTATTTCATAGTAATAAAAAAAGGCAATCTGGGAGTTTTCTTTGGCGGTTCTTTCTCCTCAGTAAGCCTTATAGTGAACCGCTGGTAGATAATTTAAATAAAATAATAAATGCCCTTCTGGCACATGTGTAATTGTCTTTACACATTAGGCCCATCTTGCATGTATGAACACCTTTATTTTAAATTAATATTTATAAAATGGGTAGTTTGCACGAATGTATTTTTGACAGAGAAAAATTGTGTTTTTCTCAGTCAACCTTTGACAACGGTATCTGTAAAGGTACTGAAACGTCAGGGAGGCTCAAATAATTAATATACGCGATATAATCCGTTTAAATTGTTTTATTTAAATGTGTGACAGTCGCGGAAACCGAAGAAAATATTACAGACGCCATGTTTAAAAAAAGTATTTTTAATTTTCCCTCCAATCCCTCTATTTTTTTTTCTTTTATAATTCGTCCTCGTGTGTAGTGCTCGAAGGCCATTATACACAACCTGATAATAAGAATCTTAATGTCTAAAATAAATAAAATAACGGCAGAGGATTTTTAATGTTGTCTATGGTCTCTGGTGACGACTTATTATACACAGTATTTTAAATTTATTCATCAACACATTGGAATCATACAGATTTGTATTCTTAATATCAGTTCGTGTGTACTAGGCATTTACGAGGATATTGTTGGTCCGATGGCTGAATGGGTAGCCACTAGATTTTTTTTTATATCAGCTGTTCATAAACACAGACGCCATGTTTACATTATAATTAAAAACAAATTACTTCCCGGCCTAGGCCGTTAATTTTGTGCGAAATTCCATTACAGTTCTCTCGAATTGTTCCGCGCGAAACTTGACACTTCGAAGCCTGTTTTAACGCACGATATGACGATATTTCATTGCATGTTTGAGAAATAGTACATTACGGCAGAGACCAGTAAGTAAGCCATACTGGCCGAGTAGGAATTAGACGGACCGAGCCGTAGGCGAGGTCCGGATATAATACGAGGCCAGGATGGCTCTTACGGTCGAAGCAAGTATAGTGCTTTTCTCAAAAATTAAACAAGAAAATTAGTTTAAAATTATATTTTATAGGTGACATTCATATTCGGCCATTTTCCAATGAATATTTTTGCTATATCCCATTTTTATTATTACACATTGTGATATTCGTCGTCGCAGGCACCATTAACTCCCATGATAACAACCTATAACAAAAATAATTATGAGTTTATACTTGGATAAAAGATATAGTTATATCGTTATCAAATAGTGGCAGCATTTATTTACCTTCATCGCCAAACTGTTTATCATCTAGAGCTTGATTTAAGAACTTTTCTATATTTTGCTGCTGAATATTTTGAACATCTTTTACTCTGAGTTGGAGGAAGGCAAGCGAAAGCAAGGCGGGCAACTTCTCAGGTATAAAGATGTGCTTAAGCGCCACATGAAGAGTTGCGATATTGAGCCACTACAGTGGGAGATGCAGGCCGCTAACCGCCCTGAATGGAGATCTTTGGTCAAGAAACACACCAGTGTTTTTGAATCCCGTCGACGTACTGAACTCGACGACAAGAGGGATGAGCTGAAAGCCCGACCACCAGCGGTGATCAGCTATAATTATAATAATGGTGTTCTCTCGTGCCCGTTGTGCTCACGGGGCTTTAATAACTAAATAAGAGGATAGATGGCGCCAGCTGTCACGAAAACATCAAGCTCCGTGTTTTTAATTCTTTAATAATATTAATTGTGACGAAAACGAACTTAAATTAATTTCTACATGAAGAATAATTTAAAACTCTAGTGTGATACTGTTATCCAAGTGCAAAATTAACAATAAGTGCAAATATGTGAACAAATAAATTCTACGGTACTTTTGGTGAATAACAACAAATATCAGTGAAAACTATACATTTACTAGAAAAATATAGCTAATTGACTATCATAGTGTCCAGTGACAGTAATACTTTGCATAATTGTGCTTTTAGAAACATTTTATTAGGTTTACTGATGTCGTTAAATATTTGAATTCAATGTGGACTTTGGACTCCTAAAAAAATATTTTAGTCTTAACGTGTAAGACTCTTTTAAAAATCAGTGACTTCCATCTTAAATCCATCAGTTACCGATCAAAGCGTGATTTAGTGCCTAGAAACAATCGATTTTAATACAATCACGTAAACAAAAGCGGGATCTATATAAGCGCCATCTGTTGGCGAGTAGCTACACCACATACTTCATATCAAAACACCTCACTACGGTCACTCAACAATAGAGGGCGTTAAAATGAATCCTATTATAACTAATTGTGCAGGATGCAACCAACAAATAAAAACAAACGATTCTTTGAATTGTTCTTCGTGCGAATTTGCTTATGATCTGGAATGCTCAAATGAAAAAAGGTTTTATAATGCTATGACGGCAGCTCAAAAAAGTGTGTGGAAATGCCCCTCTTGTAAATGCAAAACACCCAAGCAAGATAATTCGAACACGCCAATCCGAATGACTCCTGATCAAGTGATTGAGCCCTCCCAGCCGGGATATAGAGTGCTGGAGGACAAGGCGCAGTCAAATGTCACCGTTCGCAGAAACTTGCCCAAGTCATTGCCCAAGTCGCTCTCTGGGAACGCTAGCGACAAACGTTCTGCACAGCCCCCAGCAGCTCCATTACCCAATGACGCTATTTCAACAGAGCTTAAAAACCTACGTCACGAAATAAAACTTCAATTTAAAAAGCAAGATGCCCGTCTAGACCAGGTCATCCGTGCAATTGATGACCTCAAGGCTGTTTTTCTAGATCTAAGTAAAAAACAATCAACTATGTATGAAAATGTAGAGAAACTGACATCTACCAGGGAGGCAGTGTATGTTGAAAGGGACCTTCAACGTTCGGAAACCGTAGCCCTCAAGACTCGGCTAGATCTCCTTGAATCTCAGACTGCGCCAGTGAGACGGATGACCGACACTACATCTAAACATGTCTGCGCTCTCGGGGCTGGGTCAGCCAACGACCTTACTGCCAATATCACTGTTCCAGTACCTATCTGTTTGGAGGACCCAGAAACATCAACAGTATCCTCGCCCCTACCGCCAGCTCCCGTAACTACTCTACCTGAAGTTCACAACCAGCCACCAAATGTCAGCATGGGCATGACGCAACCAGTTGATCCCGCATTGAACCAGGCATCTCAAACTTACGCTCGAACTGTCAAAATTAAACACAGCAATAAAAGTGGACGAACGTCATCGGTCATCGTGTCACGCGGGAGCGCATCGCCAGGAACGACGTGCTTGCTGGAGGCGGCTGAACGCTTAACCCCAACTAGCAAAGTAGTGATAAAATAAAATGTTTTAACACTAAATAATGATATAAAAGTCATAAAATAGCAACTCGGAGCTGCTATGTTGTATATTGGCGACTTGTATCATCATTTAGCTGTATAATCTTATACAGCTATATCGTGATAAGAATTGATGGCATAAACGTTTACTGGACTTCTTAATACGGCACATATAACACAGCTGCACAACAGTATCCCTAACTGTGATTTAGAGCAATTTCGTTGCATATCAGATATATACAGTGCCTGTATACAGCTAAGTAACTCTATTGTGGCTTTTAATGCGCTGCAATATCGCTGGTGATATATCAGTGCACTAATGGAGCTAACTCGAGATATATAAGAACATAACGCAGCTGATATGCGTCTAAAGTATCATATAATGGTGTTTCCTTAACACCAGCAGCATAAAGTTGTTTAAAGATCTACATTAACACTAAACCGTTGCAAATACACTTTTTAAGACCTTTTATATCATCAATGACATATAAACATTATTGTTACTAATATAACGCTAAATAAATGTATATCAGCTGTTGTAACCTCATGTATAGGATCTTTATGATAGTCAAACCAGCGTCGAGAATTCGGAAGTTGGTTCCGTAGACACAAAAAATGAAATGAGTGCTTTTGGCTGTTCGAGACACTTACGCGATGCGTTTAATCACAGATGTAGACGGATTAATTGCCGATATGGAGTTACTTATAGCTATTATTTCATGGAAGAATGTGAAATTTGTTTGTTGTGTAGTTTACTTACCTCCTAATTATAATGACGCTAAATATTCGAATGTGTTAGATTGTCTGGAGAATGCAATTTGTAAATACTCAGATTTAAATTTCCTAATTATAGGTGATTTTAACTTAAATTCGTGTAGTGCAGCTGTTAAGGTACAGTTTCAATCGTTTCTCAAACTCTGTAAACTGTATCAGCTTAACGGTGTAAGCAACAAATATGATGGTATTTTAGATTTGGTGTTATGCACGCTCGGACCTGAAGCCGTCTGCGTATCCGAAGTAGAGCCATTGGTACCAATTGACCTCTACCATCCATCGTTAGAAACTGTGCTGCGCCTGTGACGAGGTGAGCCTGCACCTGCGCCTCCGCCGGTGGCTGCATCGGTGAGTACTGAATCTGCCCCAGCATGGAATTTCCGTAAAGCTGATTTTAGTGCACTCTATTCATCTATAGCCGACGCCGACTGGAGTGAAGTATGTAATGCACTCTGTGTTGAGAGTGCCACGGAAGCTTTGTATGAGACATTAAACGAGTGTATTACGAATCATGTGCCCGTCAAACGGAAGATGAATGCTAATAAGGAAAAGTATGTGTATCCGACGTGGTTTACTTCCGACATTATAGCCAAAATTAAATTGAAATATTATCACTTCAAAAAATCTAAAACCTTAGGGCAAGAATATGATCGCGAATTGTATAAATATTACAGAGGACACGTAAAATATTTGATAGAGCGCGCTTACCAACAACATATAAAAATAATGGAATTGGACATTGCTGATGATCCGACTAAATTCTGGAGCTACGTAAAAAGTAAAAGCAAGGACCGGCAACGAACTACTGAGTTCACGTATGGCGACCGCACAGTGACAGGGCAAGCAGCTGCGGATGCTTTCGCGGAATATTTAATTTTTAGCTCAGTCTTTCACAGCACGGTTCCTCGGCTAGACGCGGCAGAGGCGGCACGGGCCACGCAGTCGGCGGTGCCTGTAGATGCGTCACGTATTGTTGTGGAGAGAGTTGATGGTACTGATATTCGCAGGGCGGCCAAAAAACTGAGATCTCGCTCGGCACCTGGGCATGACGCGATTCCACCATATCTCGTAAAAGATTGTTTATCTGCACTTGAAGATCCGCTTCTGCACATATTCAACCTCGCACTGCAAACCTGCGTGTATCCATCGTGCTGGAAGAAATCTAGAGTGTCACCAGTGCCCAAGGGTAGCTCAGGTTCGGATGTAAGCACGTATAGACCTATCGCGGTCCTATCTGTTTTCGGCAGGTTATTCGAATCAATTATTGATTATCGTATTAGATGTCAGATTGTACCACGACTCACGGAGGCGCAGCACGGCTTCTGTCGCGGCCGCTCCACGACTACCAATCACGTGGTCCTCGTGGATTACGTCACGGCGGAAATGGATGCGCGCCGACAAGTCGACGCGGCGTACTTCGACTTCAAGAAGGCGTTTGATCTGGTTGACAACGATATTTTACTTCAGAAATTGTCTGCTATAGGTTTCTCACCGAAACTACTAACTCTCTTTGCGGACTATTTAAAGAATCGTTGCCAAGTTGTTAGAGTAGCGGGATATCGGGATATGAGTCTAAGCCGTACTACACACGTTCGGGAGTAAGTCAGGGTAGTACGCTTGGCCCTACTCAGTTTATTATAATGATCAATGACTTGCCGGAGTCAGTTAGTACTGCGAGATGCTTATTGTTTGCAGACGACTTGAAGCTGTTCTTGGGCGTGACCGATAGTAATGACTGTGAGGCACTCCAGCGGGATATAAATGCGGTAGTAAATTGGAGTTACGAAAATAAGTTACATTTTAACATTTCTAAATGTAAAACAATCACATTTGCTAGAGCTAAATCTCCGATAATGAACACCTATAACGTAGGAGGTATCCCGCTGGAGCGTGTCACAGAAATCCGGGACCTAGGCCTAACACTGGATAGGCAATTGGATTTCAGAGAACACGTAGCAACCATTTGTAAGAGTGCGAGCAGAATGCTGGATTTTGTCATCAGAGTAGCGTACAACTTCTCCGGCACCAAAATCGCGATTCTACTCTACAACGCTTTTGTCAGAAGTAAGCTAGAATTCGGAGCCATCGTATGGGATCCGCACGAATCAAAGTACTCCACCATGGTGGAAAAGGTCCAACGTAAATTCGCGAGATTTGTATACAAGCGGCAACACGGCTATTACCCGTATCTGTACCCATCCCTATTCGTATCGGGTATGGTAGGCCTCGACACTTTGGAACTCCGAAGGAAGATGTTGACTATAGTGCACTACTATCAGCTACTCAACAACAGAGTGGACAACCCGTCCGTGCTGGAGCGCATGAGGCTTGTGGTGCCTGCGGTGGGCGGGGGCGGGCGGTCGGCGGCGGTGGCGCCGCGGCGTGTCCCGCCGCTGTTCGCGCGCTCGTCGGCGCGCACGAAGCGCGGCGACAACGCGCCGACGCAACGAGCGTGCATGATGCTTAATAGTATGATAGAGCGGCTGCCTCATGCGGACGTGTTCGCCGACGGTATGGGTACGTTTGTGAGACTGATTGCGCTCTATCTTAACAGCTGCCATAGTATTTAGTGGTTTTGTCTACAATAATTGTCATTTTTATTTTATTTTCTGTTTAGTACTTTAACAATATTCTGTGTTTTCTGTGTTAGTATAGTACTAATTATTATTACCTCATTATGTAAGTGTTTTGGTTTCGTACTGTTAATTTACATAATTACTGAAATAAATAAATTAAATTAAATTAAATTAAATTAAATAACAAGATCGGCTACGTTAGCCACATGAGAGCACACGAACGCCAACAGAGGAGTTGAAGCAGTCGCCGTGGCCGAAAACGGTCAGGATATATATATATATATTGTGAAAGGAAAGATCCTTTGTAGCCATCCGATTGTCTCAGAAAGATTGTTGAAATATTCAGACCTTATCACACATTAGTTATCTGACCAACTATTAACTTGATTTTCTTCCTTCCATTTAATGAATCTCTTGTATTTTTTTATATCTCCTTGGATTTACTCGGAAGTAAATTATTTTAGCTAACTCTGCCTCCACTTTTAAGTATGGAGGAGTGCCGTCTATTCGGAATCAGACTCGTCTGAACTCATTTTTGCTGAATTATTGTAATAGATCACACAAACAAATTTGAAATTTTTGTCTTTTAATTTAAATCCCGCCTTAATTTCTTTTTTTATAAATACTGCGTTTAATTATTTGCACTGTCTTACAAATCTAAGTCTTAAAGATAAAATTAAATTATTGTTATACATTGTTGTATTTTCTAACTAATTTTCATATCATAAAGCTTACCTTCAATTTTAACTCCGAGGTTTTTTCTAAACGACACAAAAAAGGAAGGAATTCACACAATTATGAACTAAACGCTGCATACAAACTTCCGCACTAAACCTTGTCGCTACTTTTTTTTTTTAAATATGCATCTTGAGTTACGTTTATACTGCCAATAGTACTAACCTCTTTTTATTTTACATTTGCTCTCAGTGTAAATTGCAAGTGTATACTGCAATGTCGTCTCTTTCTATTTAATCTATGAAAAAGGGACGCCACTTTTTAATTAATTAATTTCTACAATTTGCTCTCGCACTGTACTTATAATTAAAACAATTTGTGGAATGTATCCTTTTAACATTAATATACGACCTCATCGCCTTCACATCCTTAGTTTTTTTATAGGTCGGTGACGATGTAAATCATGTTTCGATATTCAAATATCTTGATACGTAATAGGAATTACGTACTTACTTACTGGACAAATATTGATTCCAAATTTAAAATCTCGCTGTTTACTGGACACTTCTAAAAAGTCTTCGGTATGTTCCACTTACTGCAGTCTATCTAGCGATGGTAAGGCAACATTACATGCAATTTATGAGAAAAATGATATTACCAATAAAAATGAATATGAATTATGAACATGAACATTCAAACTATCCCACATATAAAAATATAAAACGAAATCTCACACTACCCATCTATTTTATTTAAAAATCGCACCACTACAACTAAAATATTTTCTATTTTGACCTTCATTTCATTAATGAAACCCTCTGTAAATGAGACAGATATTCATTTATACTTGTATGTCTGACATACTGCGTACTTAAGCGAGACAAATTTCCTGGTCCAGTCAGGTCCCAATTATTCAGGTTTCAATTTATCTTACAGGCTATTGAATGTTGAGAGACATGTAAATTTAACTAGACATTGATTTTAGAATCAAATAACGAAAAAACGTTACGCTGTCGTAACTTACCAATAGCACTGAAGATGTAGCAACTGCCACATCGCATTTGAGCCTTAACACGAGTCACTGCATTATGATCTCTCCAGTCAAATGAGTCTGGCAGAACCACCGAGCTATCTCGGACTGCCTTGACCCCTTTTTCTTTTGATGGCTTGAGCCCGTGATATTGCTCAAGTTCTTCGGGCTTCAAATCAGCGAAATGGTTTATTGCAAACACAGTTCCGGGAAATTCAGCGTTTAGGCGGTTGATATTTTTTAAGTTTTCCTTGAAGATTTCAAGCCTTTCAAAATATTCTTTGCGGTTATAGGATTTTTCATATTCTTTGACAAAGTTATGGAACAGGCCTTCAGCATTTTCCACATCGTAATATGGCTTGTCGAGGACCAGCGTTAGGCTCATGACCACGTTGCCGACAAGGCAGACCGTCACCACGACTAGCAGCTTAATCATGGTGTTAAATGTTAACGTCACCTTTTGAATTGAAGATGTATGATTTCTGTAAGTCCTTTTTATAGGAAAACTAATACCGAACTAGCTGGCCGGTTCTTTTTGTTACTATGGTGGTGGAATCCTTTATATGCCAATTTAAAATTCCAAATTTTATCTAGGCGCATTTTTTTACTTGCAACATATCTGATACTAGCTGTGCCCGCGGCTCCGCACACGTGGAAATCGGTCTGTGCCAGTTTTGCTTTATCACAATTTCTTGATACCAAGCAGACAGAATTTTCCATGCTATTAATTTCATTTCATCTGTTAGTTTATCAGAGTACTCAATAGTCGTAGCACATGTTTGTTCAAGAACGCTTTGTTGCAGCATAACTGCTATGCTAAAGCAGAGAAGATTACGCTGGCTCGGTTACGTTCATCGCATGGACTCGAAAAGACTACCACGCCAAGTAATGCTGGGTCAGATAGCGGACGCAAAAAGACCTCGTCTAACTTTAAGATTCAAGGACTCCTTCAAGCAGGACATGAATAGTTTCGGTATTCGGACAGACGGGTGGGAAAAACGCGCCCAAATCAGACCTTAATGGCGACATGACATTATGAGTCGGAACATCAAAACATGACGATGACTGGCTGGAGAACCTTAAGCAGAAAAGTCTTCGTCGTGCTCTTCCACCTCATGCGGACTCGCGTTTTGTGTGCGATCGATGTGGTAAGAAATGCCACGCTGCTAGGACTCTATAGTCATCACCGGCGATGTGGGAACCCGTAAACCCACAAGTGCTGCAACAAACATCTACAATAGATGCTGTGGCCAATGATGATGTTTGAAAAAATCCGTGTATGGCGTGTAGAACTCGACTTATACGTTTTTTTATGGCCGTAATGGCTTTCTACGGTCACGGTTTTGTGATATGAATATCTCGATATTTAGCGGCTTTTATTTAACAAAACGAGATATCAGCGCGATGAGTCACAAAAAAACTAAAAACCGGCCAAGAGCATGTCGGGTCACGCTCAGTGTAGGGTTCCGTAGTTGCCCATCCTTCACAATAGACGAAAATTACGAGAAAGATTTCAAGCTCTATAAAAAGGTCGTATACGCCAAGGTAACAGTAGTTACTTATGATCTCTCGGAAGTTATCGATTATACGCGCCACATTGAGCGAACCGCCGCCGCGACGGCCGCTGGGGCCATCGAGTTCTTGAGTGGCGACCACGCACCGGACGACGCAGCGTGGGTAGGCCCCCCACAAGGTGGACTGATGACCTGGTGAAGGTCGCTGGAGTCCGCTGGATGCGGGAGGCGCAGGACCGGTCATGGTGGCGTTCTCTGGGGGAGGCCTATGTCCAGCAGTGGACGTCTTTTGGCTGATGATGATGATGATGATTGAGCGAACTGTTTTACCATAGTCTGGCACTTAACCAATATGTGTAACGTTCGAAGTGTAGGGACACCGCGCGGCACTTACGTCATTTTAAAGAAAATTATGAATTTGTGCGATAACTCAAAAAGAGCTAACCATATATGGGTTTATACCTGAAATAAATTTTACAATTTCAATTTCAATAAAAAGTTAGAGGGGGGGGACGCTATTTTTTTAATTTTTGGAGCGAATATTTTCAAAACTGCTGACTTTATCAATAAATAATGTTTGGAGACCCCTATTATTTTTAAAAGACCTATTCAGATACCCCACACACTAGTGTTAGAACGAAAAAAAAATTCACCCCCACTTTAGGTGTTCGAGAGGTACTTACCCGAAAAAAAAAATTTTTTTTTTAGTTTTTATTATACCGTTTTGTCGGCGTGATACATACACATACTCATACGAAATTTCAGTTTTCTAGTACTAATGATCACGGAGCTAAGCCGCGGACGGACAGATAGACGGACATACGGACATGGCGAAACTATAAGGGTTCCTAGTTGACTCCGGAAACCTAAAAAGCGTTAGTAATTTGACAAAACAAGATATTAAAGTGACGATAAGAACACTTTAACGTTAGCAAATGAATATATTTTTTATCTATCTGTTATACGTAACGTTGCCGTTTCCCATTCCTATTCCCGATGGGATCTCTGCCTTAGATACCCAATGAAAAAAAAAACTGGTCAGTGGCTGACACTTGTCAACCATCGACCAGTTTTATTTATTGGATTTTGAAGGCAGAAAAACTGTCATGTCAAAATATTTAAAAACTAATTTTGAAAAATCCAGTGTGAGGAGAAATTAAAGAGCTGCAGTTTGTAGCGTCTTATTGTTAAGACTATTAGAAAAAAAAAAACATCGATCTTGCAAGCTCAAAAGCAGCAGCAGAGTTGGTGCATTCAGAAAAACTAAAACATTGACGGCGCGGCGGGAAGGAAGGAATAGTCATCGGGTAACTTCCTAGATTAACTATATTGAGGGAGATTTATAGGTAGGTATATATTGATTTGTTTGCGAGTCCATACACGAATGTGCGCCGAGTACTCCTGATAGGTATTGTGAGGCAATTGATGACTACGCATCAAAATATTTATAGCCTACTAAACTTAAATTTAGTAATCTGTGGTACTAAGGAATGCTTTTTTGGCAACTTTATAAGAACAACAGGAAAGGACTAAAGCAAGTGTTTATGAATTTTTTAAGTAACTTGAAGAAATTATTTAAATAAGACGGGGGCTCGCGAAGCGGAGCCCTCCTCATCTAGAAAACACAACGAGAAACTTTCAAGCAACCTGAAAAAATGGTGACCCAAAAAAAGGGGGGTTAGGGCATCCGTAACAAAAAAGACGGACCGACGGGATCAAGAAGATGAGAAATTAAGGAACCTAAAGAAGAGATGGCTGAGAAAGAGGGGGTTCGGGCCCCAACTTTAAGAACACACAGTATCCTTGAACGAAAAGAAGATAGCAAGTCTCGTGAATCTTTGAAGTGACCTGAATAGATGGTTTTCACAAAACATGGTGGCTCGGATGGTGGTTCAAGATAGCAAAAAATATGAAACTTTTAGTAACCTGAAGAATAAGGTCACGAAAAGAGACGTGGGGCTCGGGGGTCAGAGCCCCTCGCTTTTGAAAAACAAATCAGTCTAAAACGGACAAATATGTATAACTAGGCTTTGAAGCCCTCGGTATTGAAAAACACAACAACCTTGAAGTTTCCTTCTTTTCAGAAAATTGTAAATAACCTAAATGGTTTTCAAAATTAATATGGCGGCTCGAACGGAATCAATCTGTTGGTGAACGGAAGCAAACAAATGCGAAAGTTCATATGTGTGTGTGTGTGTGTGTGTGTGTGTGCGTGTGCGTGTGCGTGTGCGTGTGCGTGTGCGTGTGCGTGTGCGTGTGCGTGTGCGTGTGCGTGTGCGTGTGTGTGTGTGTGTGTGACTATTTCTTCGCTCAGACATTTCATTTCTTTGGTCAAGCAAATGAGGTCGACTCATCGTCTATCAATGAAGGGCTCAACTCAGCGCTAGTACCAGTTTTTATGCTTAAAAATTTAAAATAAACACATAATTAATTATAGACTTCTTTGAACTCACTACCGCTGCAGCGTTATTATGTAATCCACAATCCGGACAACAGCAAGCGGGGCAATGCCAAGCATCAGCACTCATTCTTTTTGACAAATGATATAATTTTTTGTACAGATTTTTGCAGCAGCGTATGACATCTTTAATACACACCTACAGCGGCGAATTCGTGAATGTCCCAGTCTGTATACCTTGTACAGGTATCTGTGTCCCGAACCAAAGGTGAGGAAGTGAAGAATTTCAGCTTTACGAATTACCCGTGGTTTGTCTAAAGTTTTACGTCTTGTCTTGGCCAGAATGTGAGATTTGATCCCCCTTACGACATTGGGTGGCGTAAAGTAAGTATGGTATGTACGGAGGTAGATACGTAGCAATGAAACAAGTGCGTTAGACAAGAGCTCGTTTATTACTGGCGCGGGGATCAGGTTACAGTGGACAGATCGGTGACGTCATGCGTATCATATCATCTCCTCCCAACATAATTAAGGGAACCTGAGACAACAAGAAAACACAACTCAATAAATTAAACCTTATAACTAATTAACTTAGACCTAGGTCGCAATTGATGATCGCCGAAGCGACGTCGTTACCTTCACTCTCAATTAGCGGCGACGCATCTACTGTCGTCGGTCGCTCGGTCCCAATGTCCTCCTCCACTGCTTCGGCATCCTCCCACCTTTCCTCGTTACACATCTCGTCTACCGAGTCTGAGTTTATTGTTAACGGGTTATCAACAGTAACATCTATTTGTTGTTCTGATGTACAAGAGGTTGAAGGGGAAGAGTCCGTTCTTACAATAGGCGATGTCAAACTTGTACAGTTTTTATTATTAACATCTCCGTTATTGCTCGTATATCGCAATATCTGATCAACATGGCGTCTACATAATTATTATATTTTGTCCTTCCAAGCTGACCAGATACATTCTACAGTCAATTTTCTTAATAATTTTGCCTTTGGTCCAATATGGCTTCCGGTTTTCAAAGCATTTTGCCCAAACATCATCATTTACATCAAATGAACGCGCTTCTTCATTCACCTGCGCGCGCGTCAAAGAATGCGCGCTTTTAGCGGTTTTGCCTCGCGGCGGTACTATAAGATCTAATCTCGAACGTAACTCCCGACCGAACATTAACTTAGCCGGTGTTACTCCCGTTTTACAATGTACTGTAGTGCGATATTCGAACAAATAACTTTGTAGCTTTTGATTTAAACTTTTTGTACATCGCAGATCCTGTTCAATTATAGACTTGATCATTTTTTTACAATTCCTTACTGCACATTCAGCTAACCCGTTACTAATCGGGTGATATATAGGCGAAGTAACGTAAATAATACCACTGTTTTTACAAAAACTCGTGAATTCTTGTGATGCAATCTTATCATCGTTGTCAGATACTATGGTTTCTGGCAATCCGAATCTCGAAAATAACAACAATAATTCTGTAATTAAATGTTTCGTAGTAGTACTGCCAGTCATATCTATACATTCTACCCATTTACTAAAAGCGTCCACCACAATCAAATACGTCCTTTGAGCTACAGTCATGTAATCAATGTGAATACGATGCCATGGGCCGGGCGGCCGCGCCCAGCTGGCCGGCGGCGCGCGCGGCGGCGCCGCTCGCAGAGCGCTGCACACGGCGCACGCGCCGATCTGCTGTTCGATGTCGAGGTCTATGCCGGGCCACCACATGCGTGCGCGGGCATTGCTTTTAGTTTTTACTATTCCTAGATGGGTTTTATGCAATTCCTCCAATAACCTACTTCTTAATAACTTCGGAACGATAACTCGATGTCCTCTCATTAAACATCCCTTTTCTATTTCTATATCATTTTTACAACGAAAATAAGGAGTGATGTTAGGACATTTTACTTTTCGTGGCCAACCCTTCTGAACATATTTGCCAACAGATACTAAAGTTTTATCAGTAGCCGTCGCGTTTTGAATCTCCTTGTAAGTGAGCGGGGTTAGCTGCTCAAGTTGTAATGCGTTAACTGTCAGTAGATTGCATTGCTTTACCGCCGGCGATGCCGAATCGTTATCAAACGGACCCGCGCGCGAGAAATAATCGGCGACAATATTATTTTTACCCGAAGTACTTATACTGAATTGTATAATTATACGCCGATAAAAATATAGCATATCGCACTAAACGAGAAGCCGTCATTACCGAAATACCGTTCTTTTTCCCGAAAATAGCTAATAACGGTTGATGATCAGTTTTCAGTATAAAAGGTTCTGAACGCCCATATAGATATTGGTGGAATCGTTTGACTCCAAACACAATCGCCACCGCTTCTTTATTTAATTGGCTATAGTTCCGCTCGCTACTCGAGAGTGAGCGCGAGCCGTAAGCAAGCGGCCGCTCGACTCCGTCCGCACCGACCTGCGCCAGGACGGCCCCGAGCCCCGCCGGCCCAGCGTCAGGCTATCCCCACTCGTTGCGACCGCGCGAAAAATCCCGATCTCTAAGTAGCTACCCGGCGGGACAAAATGTCAGTTGGCTGCCACGCCTCGCGGCGAGCGGACGGTGTACAGTTAACGTTTCCCGCGCAACCTGCGCTGTACGATGTCGAAAAATAAAAGTCGGGCATATTGTTTTTGTGGCAACAAAGACGATTAAAAATGATTTTATTTGTTCCAGAACACATTAAACTCTCCTCGGAATAAAAGATTTTGTTTAAAAATTAACGTGTACTGGGGCACTATTGACGCGTAACTATTAAAGTCTGGGTATTTCTCTAAAATTATTTAAGGGGGCTCCTAGCTTTTTTTCGAAATAATTGCGTTGGTTTGATTCCATGCTGTGTTGTTATTATTGAAGATTTAGTTATACAATCAATATGTAAAATATTTAAGGATTCACTCTATAATACGCTATGTTTTAGAAACACGAATACTTGTAGTTTCCTCGATAGTTTTTTTTAAATTTACCTCAAAAAAGCAACATAAACCCTTAGTATGCAGGGAACGTTATCAGTTTTTGAATAATAACATTTTGGGCTACTTTTTATTCGGAAGCAATAGAGAATGCTGTTCAATCGTCCTGAAGTGGGCAACCCAGTGGGAATCGGGTTGTATGGACGCCACGCCTCTGCTGACTAGACTGGTAGACCAAACGAGCGAAGGCACGAGAAAAAGCTAGCGTTTACATAACGGAGGCAACCCTAGCGCACATTCCAATGACGTTGCGTCACCCGCGTCCAATAGGAGCGAGTCAATGGAGGGGGCATCGATAGCGGTGGCAACGCCTACCGTCCAAACAAGTGGTGTATCTGTTACGTAGTAACTTGTATCCCATCAAAAACATAAATGTTAAATTAGAGCCAAGTTCTCGCATGCAACGTTGTCTGTCGACTTCGCCGACAAAAGAATTGAGATCTATATGGGCGCCAAGTTCTTTGCCCTAAATTTTTTAGATACAAGGACATGCGACATACTCAATGCATTTATTTTACTTGGGGTGTAATTCAATATCAAGACTGGACTTGGCTAGTTTTTACATATAAATGTATATTACATTTGTCTAATCATTAACCTATTTTCGTAAAGGTATGTACGCAAGTTAGTGTACGTCCTGTTACTTATACTGTTAGCTTGATAATAATACTATGTTACTTTGATAAAATTAAGTCAGTTTGTGAAAACTAGCCAAGTCAAATCTTGATATTGAATTACACCCCAAGTAAAATAAATGCATTGAGTATGTCGCATGTCCTTGTATCTAAAAAATTTAGGGCAAAGAACTTGGCGCCCATATAGATCTCAATTCTTTTGTCGGCGAAGTCGACAGACAACGTTGCATGCGAGAACTTGGCTCTAATTTAACATTTATGTTTTTGATGGGATATCATTACTTTTTGTACAGAAATTTGAATTGACGCCCCACCTGTCTTGACTAGAGTGACGCGGGGTAGAGGGAGGGGCCGGACCGCTCCTCGCCACGCCGCGCTCCCGCGCTTCGCTATCCGTCCCCGCGCCACGGCAATTTATTAACCTTCTCTGTCTGTGTTGTGTGTGTGTGTGTGTGTGTGTGTGTGTGTGTGTGTGTGTGTGGTGTGTGTGTGAGAGAGAGAGTGCCATCTTACAAACAAAGAAAGAATTTTCCAAATCGGTTAGTAAATGACGGAGTTCTGAGGCAACAAGCATAAATAATAATAATAATAAAACTAAAAAATATCACTGTTTTTGATTTTTATATGTGTACACACACAATTACCAAGCTGAATGCCAAATTTCATCTTTCTAGGTCACCTGGAAGTGGGTTAGGTTTTTGATTACTAGTGAGTCAGTCAGTCAGTGATAAAAATGCCGTTTTTTGGACGTCAATATCTCAATAACTATTTCATCTACATTTATGAAATTTGTGGTTCTAGTTGTTCTCAGGGACCTAAATACATAAGCCAAATTTCATTTTTTTCTGTTGAATAGATTTGGAGTTATTGAGGGGTCAAAAGTGGCTCCAAACGGTTCGTGTAATATAACACACGGCTGCTGCTCGCCAGTTCCTGCGGTGAACTTGGCTGGACACGCTGCCGCGTGTCTAGATATATATAATCTGTGCCCCAGTGACGCACACATCGTCCAAAAAAACGGCTACTCCCTCGATCCCAGCTAACAAATTCTCAATTGTCCGCTGGAACACAGCAGGAGCACTAGCAATTCCATATACCAGCCTAGTACTAACAAATAACCCTTTAGTCGTATTGATTGTGGTCAACTTTTGCGCTTCTTTCGTTAAAACTAATTGATTATATGCCTGACTGCAGTCCAACTTCGAATATTGCTCTCCGCCACTCAATTTAGCAAAAATTTCCTCAATACGAGGTAGCGGATATTTAGCAATAATATAAATATCATTATTAACAGTTAAAGAGTAATCCCCACATATCCGAACGCTGCCATTACTTTTTAAAACCGGCACTATGGGTGTTGCGTAATCCGAGTAATTAACCGGTACCAATATACCTTCCCGCGTTAGTCGTGCGAGTTCATTTTCTACCTGCGATTTTAAAGCGAATGGCAACGGCCTGGCTTTGAAAAACTTGGATTTAGCGCTTCCTTTTAATTGCAGATTTACTTCGAACTTGTTAAAACATCCAAGCTCGTCACGAAATAATGGCTCATACTTGTCTAACAATGTTTTTATAATTCTAAGTTGATACAATTACGAACTGCGATGTTATGATTCCCAGAGATGAAACTTATTTCAAATTTAACCATAAATTCACGCCCAAGTAACGGATTCGCCCCATTTCGAACGACGTAAAACGTTAATTGCTTCGTCACGTTGCGATAAGTTACATCCATCGCGAATCTACCCTTCGGCGTGATTTTATGACCGTTATAGAAACATATTTGAATATTACATTTTTCTAACGGAATTCCTGAGAAATGTTCTAAATACAGTGCGTGACTAATGACATTCGTACTTGACCCTGAATCAAGTTCCATCTTTAATTTAACTTTCCTATTAAGAGCAACAGGAATTAAAATAGGATCATAATTGACGCACCTTAAATTGAATAACTGGCATTCCTCATAATCACTGCATTCCTCGGGCGTCTGTATTTGCGATGACGGTCCCATTTCTATATTATGCACTCGATTGGCTTTGCACACTTTTTTAAGATGTTCTTTTTCGTGCCACTTTTGACACCGGTAATTTCTAAACCTACACCGCTCTGCCGTGTTGTACACTAGTTGGCATTGGCACTAATGTTGTGACTCCGGTGCTTCTCCAAGCGGAGTAGCATGCCTGGCCCCAGCAGTGCGAAGGGTCCGTCGGACCCGCAAGCTTACCAAGGAAAAAAAAAAAAAAAAAAAAAAAAACTAATGCTGTGCACGGTTGATATTCAAATCGAGAATTTAGCAATTTGAGGCTATTCAAATAACAGTAGAAATTTCACAGTATGATGACTGCAAGGGGTCAGTATTTAATCAATGAAAAAAATCATATTTGCCGATGTTATTTTTATTGTGATTTTATAAATGTTTTCGATGTTTATGTGTACGCGTCTACAGTCATGGTGTTTTTTAAATAACTTCCAAATTAGAGGTGAATGATTAATACTTGTCAAAATTCTAATAATGATAAATAAAGCTCCGTATCCGATGATGACGAGTTCTATGGTGGTGTGGACTGTGGGTGACGGTCCATCAAAAGTCCACAGGTCAAGCCACAGTGGAGCTGGCCGTGTAGCTGGTGCCCATCAGGCAGGCGTTGACTCCTCGTATCAGACGTAAGTATCCTTTTTCGCCCCACACCTCCGACCACGAGTTCTTGATTATCCAATACTTCTTTCCACTCTCTGAAAAGTAATTCGTGTCATTGAGCCTCAATTACCTTATGCCGTTATATTCTAGGTTTCATTATGACTCTGTAACCTAATGCCCTAAAATTATATTCTAAAAAAGATTTCAATTTGAAACATTAAAAATCAAATTCATTAAAAAGACTACCCCGGCCTACACTACACGCGAATTGGCCGATGATTGGCAAATATGATTGTATTGATAATATGTGGACAAGCATTTTACTGGAGAAAGTCACACATCAGCCAACTTTGCCCTGGTAACCTTCGCGATAGTGTAGAGCTGTAGTTAATTTCGAAATGGGTTTTTTAATCCCTAATATGGAGACAGTTCAGAACCAGTGACATGTGGTGAGATTGCAAAAAAAAAGTTTGCCGTTTTGATGTGTTTCAGAGTATACAGGAAGAACATTTAGGGACAATCTTACACAAATCGACCTAGTCTCAAACTAAGGGAAGCAGGCTTATACTATGGGTACTAAACGACAATTTACATAATATATGAATACATATGAAGATAACACCCATGACCCAAGACCGGTCTGGCTTCGAACCTAGGACCGCTGGCTCAGTAGACAGGTGCATTACAAACCAGGGACTGAAAAACCGCAAAAGGTAAGGTTACCTTTGTCTATTCGTACTAATTTTATAAATGTCCACAACCCACAGACTAGTTTAGTACAGCCTTAGAATAAATACGCCTAAAAACCTAGTTAGCGCAAAGTGAAGCCAGTTTTGGTTAGCCATGGACTAAGTTTCGTCCGTGTGCGTATCTGTCATAACGTCAATGTCACCAGCAAAACATCTTTATGATTGTTTCGTGGGCATGCCCACATAAAACCAAAAGCAGCTTCATCAGTCCGATCATTCAGTACCGATTTCGTACAAACCTTCTCCATATCCCACTAAGAGCACGCCATGGTTTACATTCCTCCCAGCACAGTCTTCGGTCCGTTCAAAGATGCCTCCTTTGTAATGTGCGAATGAAGGACTTACTGCCATGGCTAAAAAACGGAAAAACCGAAAAACTCCGTATTTCAATATTCCTAAGTATTAAAATTTACTAAAAAGTATGATTTACGATGGCGGATTGTAGTAATTTGTGAAATGTTCTATTATGAGTAGGTAGCAAATATTAGGCTCCGAATTGAGGGCTCTCGCTGGTTAGGAATTCAGCAAGAAGCCACTCCTTTCAACCTAAATCGCGAGATACGATTTCGGTTGAACATTTTTTTGAAGAATAATGGCGGGCACTTCGACAACAAGTTGTATTAAACTATTATTTTGGTTTAATGTAAATATTGAGTGTTAAATACTGGTAAAGGAGATCGTTTTATTTTTTGAGGCCAATATTGTTTATGTAAATAAATGTTTATACTTAAACTTTAATTAGTCTCATTTGTGACTATTCCATAACCCCAGAGAATTGAAATAAAGTAAATTAAAAAAATGGATAACATATCGCAAGCATTGTTCTGAAATAAAAAATAAGCAATAAACAAAAGGAAATACACAAAGGAACTTTTTTTACCGGTGTTTGAACCCACTAAGTTTTTAATGAGCTCTAAATTTTGTCATCGATTAAGTTTTATCAGTGACGTTAAAATGACTAACTATTGCCTTACTCAAAAGGACCTTTTACAATAGCCACCATCTAAATATTTAATTACTTTGTATGGGATACCAAAAAAAATATTTTTCGAATATCATCAAACGGTCTAAGGGATGAGTTTACGTTAATGTTCCAAGCACTATGTCGAGGTTAAAGCAAATGAACAAATAAAACTCGGTGTATATAATATATACAGAACGTAACACTTTGTTCGCGATTCCGACTTGCACCGTAAACTTGCACTAAGTGAGCGAACATACGTACCCACTGACAGCGGCCCGAATTCTACCAGTTTCTGCATCAACATATCTTCGTCGGTAATGTAAAGTTGCTCTCCGCCTGTCACATGAGCAACCACTTTCCCTGCGTCTTCGTGACAATCTAATTGTTTAGCTTTATAAGGATAGTCTTTTTCTAACATCGGTCCGACGGTTCTATTAGCAAATTCTCTGCAATTAAGAATAATGAATAATAAAATATAACCTTTTCAACAATATTTACAACCCACACGGGTTTACTCACAGGTTCCTCTTTCTCGACAAAAAAAAAATCCTGAGGTATAATATTCAGTTCAATTTTAGAACTCTTACTAACGGTCAACATATTTGTCCGCACACTGAACTGTACTTAGATGTAGAAGACTCGATTAAAGATCAACTGCTTCACTCTGAATAAGTTAATGCTAGATTCTATATCTAACTACTTCTACTTTAGATTACAGTTACCAAATTGTATACGTATTACTGCAGTAGAGGAGTAGTTTATGTTCCATGCATTTTTTTATAACCTGGTTCAAAGCATGCGGTTGGTATGTCATGGAGAGGCACGGGTGGATCCTACCTACACCGTAGGTGGAAGGCGGCCAAGTTGAAGTGAACCTGGGCTGACCACGTCTGTCACATGCCGGATTACTAGTGAATCAAGTAGACCACAGGAAACGCGGCAGACCTCGTCGACGATGGCGGGTCGACTTAGACTCTTTTCTGAAGGACTGGATAGATGTAGCTATAAATGGAGATCAATCAAATCAATGGAGAAAGAGGGGGCAGCCCTATAATGTAGTTGACTCAATAGACTTGCAATAGTAATAAAAATACGTACTGCATCACTTTATGCATGAACCCTCCGTCACATGAACCGCAATCCAGGCAGTCCAGGACCTGCTGCTCCGAGAGGGCTATGCATTTTTTATGTTTAATGGCGTATTGCCCTTCAATATTACCTGTAAACAAATAAATTATTTTTAATATTTTGTAAGAGTTAACTTTATTTACCTTATTTGGCATTGACTCTTTACTTTATTTGGCATTGATCAAGAAATAGACAGTTTTATTTTCAAACAATGTAAATAAATACGTTGTCGTAACATACCAATAGCGCTAAATATGTAGCAACTGCCACATTGCTTTTGATCCTTAACATGAGTCACTACATCACGATCTCTCCAGTCAAATGAGTCTGGCAGAACCACCGAGCTATCTCGGACTGCTTTGACCCCTTTTTCATTTGATGGCTTGAACCCGTGATATTGCTCAAATTCTTCGGGCTTTAAATCAGCGAAATGATTTACTGCAAACATAGTTCCGGGAGACTCAGCGTTTAGGCGGTTGATATTTTTTAAGCTTTCCTTGAAGATTTCAAGCCTTTCCAAATATTCTTTGCGGTTATAGGATTTTTCGTAATCTTTAACAAAGTCATGGAACAGGTCTTCGGCATTTTCCAGATCGTAATATGGCTTGTCGTGGATTGGCGTTATGCTCATGACCACGTTGCCGATAAGGCAGACCGTCAGCAAGACTACCAGCTTAAAAATCATGGTGCTAAATGTTAACGTCACCTTATTGAATTGACGATGAATGACTTTTGCATGTCCTTTTTATACGTAAACTGATATTGAACTAGCTGGCCAGTAACTTTTGTTACTATCGCGGTGGAATTTTATTCTTTATTATTTGAAATTCCAAATTTAATTGGAGCGCGTTTTTTATTTGCGTTATAGTTATCTGATATAGTTAATGTATTTTAAGTCACCTTGGGCTGTAAATGGGATTTACTGTCCGCAATACAGGGAGAAAACCTCACTTCCTTGCGAAGACAAGACGTAAAACTTTAGTCGAACCACGGGAGATAATTAGTAAAGCTATAGATCGAATATTTACTAACACCAGCGATCTGGGCTTCCTAGGTAAGGTTGGCAATGTAATGTAAATACTATTCATTTTGCCTTAGAGAGGCCTTAAACAGGTGGGCAAGAACGCAACTTAAAATAGGGCAAGTGTAAGGAGTTAGAGCATCAATTGCATCAATTTTCCATCCTCATATGCAGCTCAGACAGTTATCCACTGAATCCATTCATATTTTTTTAAAAACGCACCTCAAAAGATAATGGATCTATTCATATCTTTAGAGAAATGCACCTCAAAAGATATGAATGGATTCATTCTTAAATAGGCCACGCAATAAGTAGGCTAGTTGACCCATTATTAAATTATATTTTGAAATGGTTAATAATAATCTGGTTAATAATAAAGTTTATTTCTAGTTGTCTAATTTTTGTTAGAGTGGTCCTGGTCTCGATGATGATGTTTTTGTACACGGCTGATCTTCGTCCTCGGTGCTCTCGACTTGGGTGGGTGGCGGCCTTCGCAATTTGTCTCCACTTTACCCTATTAGCAGCATTTCGAGAACAGTCCGAAATGCTGGTGTCTGTCCATGCACCACTAGATGCTCCCTGAATTTCTGGTTTCGGGAGATATGTCCAAAGAATTTAAGAATTAGCAATTGTACAGTTGACGAAAACCTCTCATTGATTCTTAACTAATTTAAGATGTGCGTTTGTGCGAAAAGCGATGTAAGGAATTTTCAGTATACGCCTCCAGCACCACATACCTAGTGCGTCAATTTTGCTCCGGACTTTTAACGTTAGGGTCTACGTCTCTGCTCTGTAGTATATTAGAAAGACAAGACATTTCGTAAGTCGAACCTTGGTATTCCTCGTTATTCACCTATACTTCCAAATCTTATCTTACAGCCCCACGGTGGATCTCGTGATGGCGCAAAATCTCTTAAACTCTTCCTTGTACCCTTCAACACTTGACACGGACAAGCCGAAATATATGTAACCGTATACAACTCCACAGTTGGCAATTTTAGGTGGGTTTGCTGTCACATGCCCTGCTCTATCATAATCTCTGTTTTTTCTCTAATAATTTCAAGTCCAAAACTGAGCCTTCTCGTTTCAAGACGATAAAGATGAGTCTGTATCACCTCTACATTTTTAGCAAATAGAGTTGCGTCATCAGCGTACCTCAAATTTGTTAAAGGCTGTCCTCCTATAGAAACGCCTCCGCTCCAGTTTTCCAAGATAATTCGCATAATGTGTTTCGAGTAGAAATTAAACGACAAATAAACTTAACAATTAACAGAATGACGAACATATAAAAAGTGGGATATTAAATTCCTTTCTACGATTGGCCGCAAATCTTAAGTACTAGGTAAAAAAAAAGTATTTTATGAAAGCTGAAAATTAAGCTTAATTTTATTAATTGAATCTCAAAATTTCATGAACAGACAAACACCCTCCACGCCATGTTTGCCTTTGGCTTATCTAAAGTGTGACGTTCGAAATTCTATCGTCTTTTTCAGAAGTCCTGTAAATAGTGAAAACTACAATTTTAGAAAATATTAATATTATACTTTCACATAACTTACAAGTGCAACTTTTTTATATGTAAATTTTCAGTATATGCCCTAGTTTTTGACTTCATCAGAAACACGATTACTGAAAAAATCCTCGACAGTTTTATTTTTTGAAAAGTACCCCTTTTTTACACCTTAAGCCAAATATTTCGATAACTATTATGAATATCAACACAAAATTTACTTTATTTAATAGTTTTTTAGTATATTTCGTTTTGTGCTTCATAGATTTTTAATAGGTTGAGTACATCAATCATACCAATTCATTTCGTTATTGGCAAAATAAAATGGTTCAGCGCGCGGCGGCGGCCGACTATTGCCTAGTCGCCAGTACGCTCGTGACAGCGGTCGACGCCGGAACTGTGCACATTTTTCTAACGCGGTAATACGACTTTAGACAGCAAGCAATATGGGTAATCACAGTGTAAATAAAGTTAAGCGAAAGAGGAAACGCTTAAGTGAACTAAGAGAACATATTTATGTAGTACCTATACCAGACCAATCGACCGGCCGCATCGTAGCGGATTTCACATTCGTTTTTACGTAGTTGGTTTGCAGTTCGGGTGCAGTTTTACTAATTGTGTGTTGTACAGTTCTATTCTATTCTAGTTCTCTTAAAGTGAATTACAAACGTTATTTCCTTAATGAGTGTTAATATGTCTTACTATTATTTAAACTCCGGTTTGTAATTAACCTACACGTGAATTATCTATCATTATTTTAAGGTGTTGGATTAACACCATTTAGTACATTGTAATTTTATGTATTTTAACCCTTAACTACCTAACTGCTTATTTAGTCACAGAAACACCTACCTCCCGTCCCCAGGACGGATACATAATGTCGGCCTTATATATTAAATTTTATCGAATCGGACATTTTAAATAATAATGGCAATATAGACATATTAAAATATTTGTTAAACTAATAATCATTCTGGAAACATTAAAAGATTTTTTTTTACTGTTAACATATGGCAACAGTCCTTATTTCACTTTAGAAACTATAATATCCTTTGGAAGGTGAGATCACCAAAAATTTGACTTTATATAAAGATCCAAGTCATTATTTCTAATTACTCAATTATTTACAATGCTGAATCAATAAGTTTAGTTAAAATGAAGGTAATATTTTTATAAAATTGCAGACCACTAATTTATTCAATTTGTTCGCGGCAGTGAATGTAAGTTTGTTTGCACATTCTAGGCAAATAGATTTAATTGCATTAGAAACATACGTACTGGGTCCCGTTTTTTATTCGGGTCAAAAGTAGAACAGGTTTTCCGCACTTCCAATAACTACCAACGTGACTTAGCGGTCGGCTAAGTAAAGAAAAAAATATCCATAGTCACGTAACAACCTACCACCCGTCTCACAGACGGTCGGAGACAGTAATATGCTCACCAAAATTAGATGCGTGCACGACCGACCTTGTCGAGCGACGACGCGGCACTCACTGAGGAGAAGGTACAAGGACACAAACGTTTGTAGGATGCTCGCCCATAGGTATGTTCGGTCATTCTACTTTTTACTGCAGGTTTTTGACACTAGTAGTAACGGGTTTGAAAAAATATTGTGTAAAGATAAATAAAGTTATGTCATTGTATGTATGCAGAATTATATCTAATCAATTTCAATACACTGCCAGCACAGCCAGTCACTCATTACAACAAAGAAAAAAAAAATACAATACGTTTTTTAAGGACGTAATCTTTTTTTTTTCATAATTTTAATTAGAAATTATAATTTATTTAGTCTTATAAATCACATTCAAAAGATAACTGTGTTACTGTTGTGCACTTTTGTTTCAAATTATTTGTCATAACCGTATACATGTCATGGTTATGACAAATAGTTTGAAACAAAAGTGCGTAAAAATATCTTAGCAAAGTATTCAACATTGATAAATATTTATATTAGCTTGCATCTGATATATTTGTAATATAATTTAGAAACCAATCGTACAACTGAAATCTAAAAACTTCAATATAGAAATAGGGACATAATGGTAAGACAGTTGTTCAATAGTAACAAAGTTGTTTCATTAGAACATTCTCTTTTACAAAAAAATGCTTAATTGGTCTCTTAGTTACATTACAACATACGTTGTAAATAATAATTTTATTATTATTACTATAACAAATAGACCGATATTCTTCATACTACGCACCGTACTCCGTTTGTTACTATCGTTCTACATCGCTAGATGCCGCTAAGGGTATCAATTCATTCAAAAGTCGACATTTTTCAATTTCTACTGTACGGTACGCGCAAGCGTGAAGTAACACAGTCGTCAAGCGTTCAACGACATTCCAACTTCCAAGTGACAGTAAAAAGTGAATAGATGACGTTAGGTGCGATGTTTGTTTACTACGTTCCGTTTCGTCTCATTTCACTTTTCGTCTCATTTCACTATTTGTGTATGTTTTATTTAAACATAAAAATTACTTACATCCTAATCCTAATAATATTATAAACGTGAAAGTTTGGATGGATGTATGTATGTACGTTTCACTTAATCTCAAAAAACTACTGGACGTATTATGATGAAACTTTAGAATTATGTACCTTACCTTACCTGCCTGAAGGTAGAATACGTAACGATTCTGACTTCACGCCTACCATAGTTTAGTTTAGGTGCTGTAATTTTAGCCAATTTGATAATAGGCAAAATAATTCTTAGGGCAATTCATGTTAGGAATATTATGCTTTAGGTAATTAGATTTTAGTTATCAATATTAGGACAAACTTGATTTAGGACTTTAAGAGAGTATGCGCAAAAATTATTAGGACAAACGAGTAGTATGCCATTCAACACAGTATGCCAAACTTTCTCGGCCAAACATTTTTAGGACAAAAAACGTTATGCGATACGACAGGCACCCGAAATTTATCTATACAAAAACTAACAGAACTAACGACAGTGATAATTCAATAAAACCACAATTTTATAAAGGTTTTTTTTATATTACTTTTAACAAAAACAAAACGAACGAATATATTTTCGCAGGCCGCCTGCATGTAGGCAATTTCTAATTGTTCTAGGGTAAATGTCAAACATTTCCGCAAATCGTCCCTTTGGCGTAAAGCCGTTTTGTCGTCGGCGTTGGTCTTGGGCCATGGCAAACGGACGATGCAATGGTTACTTTGCTTTGCAGTAGATCAATAAGGTTTCCTTCAACATTATATCGCCGTACCCAACGTCAAACTGTGTCCCTGCTAGCATTGAGCCGACGCGTGATCTCATAAATCCGTATTCCTTCCTGGTGTAACTCCACTCTTTGAGCTCTTCATTGTTTTCAGTCATTATCATTATCTTTTAATAGTTCACGGTTAGCGGCAAGCATTTTATTTTTCATATTAATAACTAAAATTAAATTAAATCCAGGAATGGCAGCTCGAGGCTTTTGCCAATGTCAGTTTATAATAATATTCACTTTATAAAGAATAAAACCATGAATAAAAACAAAAATTAAATTATTATAACATGAGATGAAATGAACATGAACCCATATTAATAACGTTGCTGAAAATTATTTTACGATTTTCTCGATTGACACTGACATATGTTCCTAATTAGAAATTAAAAGCAAATGATAACCTTTCGCGAGGAGGTTTATTTGTAAAATGAAGTGACAAATAATAATATTGACATTTCAATACTATTATTGAAATATAATTTTCGACCTTAATGCATTGCGAATGTCTAACGACATTGTAACGAAATGGGTAGGAAATGAAATTCCTTGACTGTACAAAACTTATCTAACAAATATTACGTTACTGACTGTTTGTTAGTGGGAAATGTCGCATGACAATTCGGGCGTAACTTATTTTGTCCATTACATCAGTGCACCAACGCCATCTAGCTATTTTGTGTAGCAAAAATTGGCGAGCCCGCAAGCAACCTTGAGCTATCCAGAGGTAGTGCCATCTATTTTAATACGATCAAACCACGTTTTTGAAGAGTAAAAAATATAATCCTTAAAAATTGTGTATTTAAGTTATATTATCGTATTAAAATAAAGCAGTAATGCGTTTGATTTCCAAAAATCAAAAATCACTTAAAAATGTTGGTGAAAAATAACATTTTTGTCACTTCCAGGCTACGAAGCAGCGCCATCTAGTTTTTATACCGAATTTTGAGCTTTTTCAGAGTTACGTTTTTTTGTATGAGAACATATGTCTAGGGGGTATATAGTCTTTGCTATAACCTTTTTGCTAAATCACAGCACTTACATGGGCTAGGTGTCTTAATAAATATTTACAATTATTGTTCGAACACTTCCAAAGGATAAGGAAATACGCAGTTATCGCATGTAAAGGAAGGTATGAGCAAAAATATGAAGAAAGTGCTGGTTTTTTCAATATGGCGGCGGGCGCGGAGGAGGGAGAATTTTAAATACTGACTAACCATCAATTCAATTCAATTCAATTATTTATTCATAAAAATACATTTTATACGTCATTATATTAAATTTTACATTTTACAGGTACACATAATTAACATTAAAAATATTCAATCATTATCATTATATTTATATTTTACATCCTAGACAACATATCAAAAATTCAAAACTACCGGACCGTTTGTAAGGTCAAAATCGTTTATTCACTGGATTATTACCGGGGGACACAAAAACCTGCACTAAAAAGTAGAATGACCCTGTTAACAATTTTAGGTTTGAATGAGTCTGTGAGACGGGAGGTAGGTTAAGGGTTAATTTTAGAGCTAAACAGGACTCTCAGCTTGAAAACCCCGGAACGTCACTAACAATCCTGACACTGACAGGTGCATCACTGCCAAACTCAATGGACACTGAAGCCCCTAATCATTCTCGTAATGAGTAAGTTTTACTATACCTTAGATAATTATTAGGGTTCCGTACCCAAAGGGTAAAAACGGGACCCTATTACTGAGACTTCGCTGTCCGTCCGTCCGTCTGTCTGTCACCAGGCTGTATCTCAAGAACGGTGATAGCTAGACAGTTGAAATTTACACATATGATGTATTTATATTGTAGCTATAACAACAAATACTAAAAATAAAATAAAATAAGTACTTAAGGGGGGCTCTAATACAACAAACGGGATTGGTTGCGTTAACTTTGCACCTCATTTGTAGGTATGGGGCGCTATACATACCAGTTGCAAACTTACCACTTAAGGATGGAAAGTGTTTAAATAAATAAATATGTAAATATCAGACAACCTCACACAAATCAACCTAGTTTGTACGGAACCCTCGGTGCGCGAGTCCGACTCGCAACTTGACCGGTTTTTAATTGATATTTTTTTATCATACTTCCATATCTGAATTTTATTTTGCTTACTTGCTTCTGCGTGTGCTATCATCATCAATAAATCATCATTCATAAATAAATAAAATAAAACAATAAAATCATCGATAAAAACGCGGTGTATTGTTACCACTATTTACATTAAATGAATATTAAATGAAGCACTAAGCATTTTTTTATAAAACAAAATAATAGTACTTTATAATTTTTTACTTCAATCAGAATACGGTTATGAACAGAATAAGGCCATCAACGGGCTGCGCGAGCAACGCGCGTGGCGTGGAGCGGGGCGCCCCGCATGCGCCTCCACCGCGTCGCGTGTCTGCTTCACCCCCGCAAATACCTAAAGTTCGCCTATAAGCGCGCCTTAAGTTGTAATAACTTAAGACTAAGGATTCAACTAGAATTTCACGTACCTTTCAACTCAGGTACTTTCTTATATCGTATAGGTATCGGCGGTGCTGGGTTCGAATCCCGGCCGAGGCAAATATTTGTGTGATGAACTAGAATATTTGTGTTTGGTTCGTGGTTGTTCTATGTATTTAAGTTTTTTTTTTTATCTATATCGTATGTATATCGTCGTCTTGTAACCATAACACAAGCCTTCTTGAGCTTAATTTGAGACTAGATCGATTTGTTTGAGGTTGTCGGATATTTATTTATTTATTTTAGTCCATTGAATAAAAAGTTTTAGAGTGCGTGAGTTAGTAACGTAAGATGTTTCTTCGGAAACATGTCAAGAGTCCCTAGGTAATAAACATACTAAAACCCCGGGACACTAGGAGGAGCCCCGGAGTGGGGGGAGGGGGGGAAAGGGTCCATTTTTTCATTTTTCGCTTAAATCTCAAAAACGGTACATGTTAGAGAAAAACTTTCAAGGAAAAGTTGAAAGGCCATAAAATTATCTACAAGTTTTACCTAAATATTTTTTTCCTATATCCTACCGTTTCTGAGTTACACGCAGTAAAAAATGATTTTGGCTCAAACAATTTCCCCATACTACATACCCATGTTTATCACATCAATCGATCAAAAAATATTTCTTTCTTCCAAAAAACTCAAATGTGCAACTTGTGACCGGTACTGATAGATTGCTCTTAATTAGGTCTATAATTGGTAAAGTAAACAC
Source organism: Apotomis capreana (assembly GCA_947623375.1). NCBI lineage: Eukaryota > Metazoa > Arthropoda > Insecta > Lepidoptera > Tortricidae > Apotomis > Apotomis capreana. The sequence goes on from OX392505.1 coordinate 24,285,050, forward strand.
ATTCCTCTATGGAAGCCTTTAGGAGGAATCGATTGTCAAAATATTATATTAGGGTAGTTTGAGTTACTGAACTTGATCTTTTTATTTTTTCTTCCAAAAAAACTCAAAAGTGCAACTTGTGACCGGTACAGATAGATAGCTCATAATTAGGTCTATCATTGATAAAAATACCAGATTCCACCACGGAGGCGTTTACGGGGAATTGAATTTTATTAGGGTAGTTACGATACTTGAACTTTTTATTTTTTTTCTTCCAAAAAGCTCAAAAGTGCAACTTGTGACCGGTACTGATAGATTGCTCTTAATTAGGTCTATAATTGGTAAAAAAAACACATTCCTCCATGGAAGCCTTTAGGAGGAATTGATTGTCAAAATATTATATTAGGGTAGTTACGCAACTTGACCTTTTTATTTTTTTTCTTCCAAAAAGCTCAAAAGTGCAACTTGTGACCGGTACTGATAGATTGCTCTTAATTAGGTCTATAATTGGTAAAAAAAATACATTCCTCCATGGAAGCCTTTAGGAGGAATCGATTGTCAAAATATTATATAAGTAAGGGTAGTTTTCGAATTTTTCACCTTTCATGGGATGTAGCTCGAAAACGGCTGCGAATAGAAAAAAAATATTTAGGTACAACTTGTAGATAATTTTATGGCCTTTCAACTTTTCCTTGAAAGTTTTTCTCTAACATGTACCGTTTTTGAGATTTAAGCGAAAAATGAAAAAATGGACCCTTTCCCCCCCTCCCCCCACTCCGGGGCTCCTCCTAGTGTCCCGGGGTTTTAGTATGTTTATTACCTAGGGACTCTTGACATGTTTCCGAAGAAACATCTTACGTTACTAACTCACGCACTCTAGACCCCCCTTGGAGGGACTCATTCAATGGACTAGTGATTTGAGTCAGAAAAAGAGTTTCTGATCTTCAGATTTGCGTGTTCTATATAATTATTCCTGCTTTCAAGATTCCGAAACCGTCCCGTCACATCCTATGCTAACCTTTAGGGTTTTATAGAATGATTTCTTTGCATTGTAACCAGCTTCCCCTAACTATGAATTGTGATTTTTAAATACCAAATTTTTCCTAACTGACCAATCAGACACTAAATCCAGATCATTTATTTCTGTTATCGTAAGGTCCATATTATCTGCAGGTGCGTAAGAGCGATGCCTACATTTGGGTGTCTTAAGCGTATAAATGGACATGTTAGTGTTTGACCACGACAAGATGTGTTACCAAATTTGTTATACAGAGAATGAAAAGCAACGGACTCAAACTTGATCCCTGCGGCCACGCCTCGCGTTTATGCCGTGGCTAAGGTGTTTAGTACCTACTTGACTTGAGTAATTTCCCACGTTCTGCTTAGATTTCTACAAACTGTTGTCTAGAGTCAAGAAATGATTGAAACCATTTACATGACTGTTGGGAAACTCCGTAGTACGCCATTTTCGCCAGTAGTAAGGTAGAATTCAGACAATTAAAGGCACTTCAAAGTCTGGCAAAACAAATACGGTCCCCATATCTTTATCTGGAGGCTATAATATCAGTTCAGGCAGTTCCAATATCATGTATACTACGAAGAGGCTGGCAGTAACAACACTTTTCACTATTTTTTAAAGTAACGGGAGTATAATTATCGGGATATAGATATTTGATAAAGAAGGTGATTAATATTATTTGCTTATGGTAAATGAATAATTGACAGATACTCGTGATAATACAAAACATTTTTCGTTTCGTGAAATTAAAATATTGTATAATTGGGTTGAGTTTGGATAACTGAGCCGAGTTTTTTTATTGTTTTTCAAAATTATGCCGTAGCAACAGACGATAAAAAAAATTATCAACTACACGTGTAACTTTGGAATGCTTGTACATATAATTTTTATGTAGCAGTCAATAAATTCTTCGTTTTATTTTGTAAGAAAGATGGTTTGCACCCGTCACCATTCCATTTACATACCTTGTTTAGGGTTCCTTTAAAAGACAAACTGGATCAAAAGGGATGACGACTGATGTTAAATTTTACAGAATACTGTAGTGACATCAACAAAGTTAGCTCAATATCATCATCATATCAGCCGATAGACGTCCACTGCTGGACAAAGGGCTTCCCCAAAATTCTCCACAACGATCGATCTTGCGCCGCCCTTGTCCAATTCCTACCTACGATCTTAAACAGGTCATTGGTCTACCTTTTTGGAGGCCTTCCACGCTGCGTCTTTCGGTCCGCGGTGGCCACTCAAGAACCTTTCTGCCCCAACGGCCATCGAATTTACGAGCAATGTGCCAACCCGGGTATGTCCTAAAACTACGTCCAAGACCGCCGTAGGATGGGCAGCAGCATCCTTTTCTTTTTTTTTCTTTAGTACGGTGGATATTACTGCGTTCGCCAACCCGCATGCCAAGCGTGGCGATTACGGCAAAACCGCCAAAATGAAATGCTCAATATGTCATGAAACAATTATAAAATGGGTAATGGTTTGCACATAATATGTAATGTAAATCTCTATTAGAATTTTACTGTGGGGGCCACCGTTTAACAGTTATTAAGGAATAACTAAAAAAGGAACCTGTACCCCCACCGACCCATCCACCAGTATTTTCTGTCTATTGTTTAAAATACCTTTATGTAAAACTAAGCCAGAATTCCCTTCTATACGAATTATTCCCCCAATTCGATAGATTTTGGTTTTCATTGGGTAAACTATTACTAGGAAACACAGCGTTTCGGTTTTCAAATTACCGCCGTATTATCGCCGTAATGTAGTCGGTTGATAATCGACTCTCAATAGATACAGGTACGAATGAAAATTACCATATTTGTATTTTCTTTCAATCAATTTTACATTTGCCCTAATTACGTTGCAACATTATACGATATACGATGGCTTGCCGTAAAGGAAAACAGCAATTTTGTTTTTTTTCTGTTGTAGATATTTACTAACCTAAGTTATGCTTTAGACTCTTTTATAATTACGTTTTTATAGTGATGTCATATGTCTCACGAAAGTTTTAAAAAGATTAGTGACGTCATATTTTAAATTTCAATTACTTCGAATATACATTATTAACTGTAACATCTTTTCTGTAAACATTTGGAAACATCGATTCTTCTAGTTTCTCGTGAAACCGCCAGTAAATAACTCATTAAGTATATCAGCTAGGAACAAGAATTTAAAACTTATTTTTTTAATTTATATGCCCCTCCCATTTATTTCCCTTGATAGTACTCGTTTCGAAATTATTATAATTTAGTGTTATTCTAACGAAATCACTAAATTAAAACTTTGTTTCAATAAAAAGTTTTTATGCCAAGTACGTATGCGTCTGCTTTTGGTTTGCAAATCGATTAGATTCAGAGCAACTGTACAAAACTAGCGGTTGCATTTGAAATAAATCTGACCGATATTAAAGAAACGAGAATATGAGTACCTACTCGTTTTATTTCCATTTCGTGTTTTCATAATCAGCCTTTTTAACTTTGCAATCCAAATCAGCAATGTAGTATGTAAAAGATGTTCTGAGTAAAACACAATAAAAAATTATGTATACATAAGTATTATAATTATGTTTTGTTACTTATGTGTAAGTTGCTGCACCGCCTACAATTTTTTCACTTTGCCCTAAGGTTGACTGGTAGAGAATGCCTCATGGCATTAAGTCCGCCTTTTGTACAGTAAGTTTTATTTTGTGCAATAAAGATTAAATAAATAAATAAAATGTACAAGAATTTATTTTAAATGAAAATAACGTACAATTTAAGACGAGAATTGTTTATTTGGAGGTCCTTTGCAGCACAATTGGGATTTTGGAGCTCGATTAAGTTCATCCGAGCGCGGTATAAGTCAAACAAAACCAACTTGTGCTTTTAACGTAGAATTGTAAAGGCGAAATATATGTGGGATATTTACCTACAAATAAAAGAAACACTTTCAAGTTTAAGTACTTTATTTCAATAATGCACATTACAACACACATAGCACGATGAGTTCGATCGTGGTGTGGGTGACGATTGAGGCTTAATTCCACTAAGGCTAATACACAGTGGCGCTGGCTGTGTAGGTGGTACCCATCCGGCAGGCGTTGACTCCTCGCAACAGACGGAAGTATCCATCTTCGCCCCAGTCCCCACCAAACGAGTTCTTGAGTGTCCAGTACTTGGTTCCATTATCTGAAAAAAATATAATGTAGTATATAATTTGTTATGGCTCAGTTATAGTTATATAGTCCTGCAAGGGATTTTACACCCCATGCCATATTGCAAATTCATGGTACTAAGTTATTTTACTGGCAACCACATTTTTTGGTAACTGAAGGGCTACTCCGATGTTCGAAATTTGACCGTTGTATAGTGCCATTCACTCAAATATACGTTCAGGAGATGGAGAGGGATGGCACTATTCGACAGTCGAATTACAAACATCAGACTAGCCCTTCTGACGTTGAAATCGGTGAATGTCACTGATGTAAACAAAGAGGAAACAGGACTAAATATTCCGCAAATTTCAAGTTTTTTTTTTTCATTGGTCGACAGGGACCGCATGCGGGGTGCGGTAGGTTTATAAAACGCATGCCATAGAGCCCGCATGCACCGAGTTATCGACTTGTGAGTTTCACTAGTTGTTCCACCGCCTGCGGGGAGTCCCCGCATGCCTTATATCGACCGAGTTATCGACCAATGAAACTGAGCCATATCTGAAGACTACCATAGTGAAGTACAGCATGTTATCAGTCAGTACCGATTTTGTACGAACCTTCTCCATATCCCACTAACAGCAGATTGTGAATTATGCCGTCGTTATTACAATCAACGGTAGGATACAAAATGCCTGATTCGTAACTAACAAACACCCACCAGTCTGCGTTGAAGCCTGAAACAAAGTAGTATCTCTTGTTAAGGTTTTCCTTGCCATAGTAAATGAATTAATGAAAGAATTAATTAGGTGCTTATTCACTTCAACGGTTATGATACTAGGGGGTGCCCGCAACTTCGTCCGCATATTTATTCCTTTAGACAGATAAAAAGTATTTTATAACTATCTATGGATGTGCTATCCCTACATCAAAATTGGCTAAAATTTGTCCAGCCGTTGGGAACCAATGTAAATTTTAGCCGTTTAATAATCGTGAAATATTTCTTATCAAGTATGTACCTGGTTGAAAGCAAGTAAGTATACTAAGAAAATCTACATAGCTGGTCTAAAATGGGTGCGGATACACCTCGAAAAGTGATTGTCAGGTCAAAGGCGTCCATTTAGCGGGAGACAAATACACCTAAAATACCATCCTCCCCATTCAGACACTCCCAAAAATTTGAAACAGTCGTACTACTATCGCCTCCCAACAAGACTGGAATTTAATTGTCCCTTTTGGAGTTTGCGCTAAATATATCATCATAAATTCATTATCAGCCAAAAGACGTCCACTGCTGGACATAGGCCTCCCCAGAGAACGCCACCATGACCGGTCCTGCGCCTCCCGCATCCAGCGGACTCCAGCGACCTTCACCAGGCCATCAGTCCACCTTGTGGGGGCCTACCCACGCTGCGTCGTCCAGTGCGTGGTCGCCACTCAAGAACTCGATGGCCCCAGCGGCCGTCGGTTTTACGAGCGATGTGCCCTGCCCATTGTCACTTAAGTTTTGCTATCCTTCGGGCTATGTCGGTTACCCTGGTTCTTCTACGGATATCTTCATTTCTGATTCGATCTCGCAAAGAAACTCCGAGCATAGCCCTCTCCATTGCTCTCTGAGTGACTTTGAGCCTTCTTATAAGGCTCATCGTGAGCGACCACGTTTCAGTTCCGTATGTCATCACTGGCAACACACACTGTTCAAAGACTTTTGTCTTGAGACACTGCGGGATATTGGACGAAAAGATAGTACGTAGCCTCCCAAACGCTGCCCAGCCAAGTCGGATTCGATGATTGACCTCTTCCTCGAAGTTGGACCTACCTAACTGGACAGTTTATCCAAGGTATACATAGTTGTCCACAACTTCGAGCGTAGAGTCTCCAATTTTTACCGGTCGTGGTTGAACATGGGCATTAAACATGATTTTCGTTTTGTCCATGTTCATCCTTAGACCAACTCGCTCAGAGGCTCTACCGAGATCTTCAAGCATCGTACTTAGGTCCTCCGCGGTCTCAGCCATGACTACTATGTCATCGGCGAATCGTAGGTGAGTGACGTACTCGCCGTTGATGTTGATGCCTAGCCCTACCCAGTCCAGAGTCTTGAAAACATCTTCCAGTGCAGCGGTAAGACAGTTTAGGAGAGATCACATCTCCTTGCCTGACTCCCCGCTGCAGTGGTATGGCTTTCGTGTTCTGGTCCTGGAGTCGGACTGACATAGTGGCGTTCTCGTATAAACACTTCAACACTTCGATATACCGGTAGTCAACTTGGCACCATTGGAGAGACTGTAGTACAGCCCAGGTTTCAATCGAGTCGAAGGCTTTCTCGTAGTCCACAAATCCTAAGCAAAGGGGCAGGTTATACTCTTCGCTCTTCTGTGTAACCTGTCGGAGCGTGTGTATGTGGTCGAGAGTGCTAAAGCCTTTTCGGAAACCGGCTTGTTCGGGAGGCTGGAAGTCGTCGAGCCTGCGTGCGAGACGATTTGTAACGACTCTCGAAAACAACTTGTAGACATGGCTCAGAAGTGAGATGGGTATATATCTGTCAACAACTGTGCTGTCATCAGCATACCTAATACCAGGCATAAAAACTGCGACGTGAAAGCTTTTGTTTCTTCTAGCTGAACAAGGATGCGAAGCCCTTTATTTATGCGATGAAACGGAACAGTGACATAAAAGAGTCTACAAGTCCGATGCTTTAAATATAAGGATGGATGAATTCTTGGAATTCCATGCCTCTTTTCCCATGGAGTCTGAACATCACGGTACATACACAGAGAACGTAAGAAAACAAAATTAACTTATTGTTTATCTTGTCCTGGGTAGATGGATATCAACTGCAAAACAATCATGTACACTTTTTTTATTAATCTGACAGCAATGATGAACATACATACCCACTGACAGCGGCCCCAGTTCTACCAGTTTCTGCATCAACGTATCCTCATCGGGAATATCAATTTGTTTCCCGTCTTTAACATGAACTACCGCCATCTCTGCGTCTTCGCGACAAAGAAATACGTCATCTCTATAAGGATAATCTTTTTCTAACATTAGTCCGACGGATCTATTAGCAAATTCTCTGCAATAAAAAAAATCAGTTGGTTTCTAGTTCATGAAAGACATTTGCAATAATATTGAAAACCCGTATATTCAAGTTTCCAAGCCAAAACATATAAGTACCTAAGTTTGGGTTAATTACCTACATTAAATAGTAAAAATGAGTAAATGGCCAATTCACAATAAGAAAATCTAAGTAGCGCTGAACACAATCAGCAACGATCGAACTGTAGATGAGCAACAGAACTATACACACGATTAAACTTCAAATTAAACTGCTTCTTCACTTTGAATAAAGTATTGCTAAATTAAGTGTTCCTACTTCCACTTTAGCGTACGATTGGTAAATAGTATACGTACAGCATGACCTCATGCATGATGCCTCCGCCACATGTTGTACAGTACAGACAGTCCAGGGCCTGACTTTCGGAGAGGGCTAAGCATTGCTGATGTTTAATAGCGTATTGCCCTTCAATGTTACCTATAAAAAAATATCTATTAAATATTTTAGTATTTTGCAAAAACATTTTAGTCAGAAAAAGATTTTTCAAAACAAAGAAAAAGACAATACGGAGCGTTGCTAAGATCTGTTCTTAGGAACCATGTCATCTATTTTAATAACACAAAAAAACCTGTTAACATTCATAACGTCCGGGTTCGGTTCCCGAGCTGAGTACAAGTTTTTTTTTATGCAGTTTTTCTTGATATTTTATAAATATATATATTTTTTAATATAAAATATGAGTTTGAGCTGAAATGACAAAACAGGTGTCCATTCTTTTTTCATGTTCTCCGACATACATATAATACCAGTAACTAATTATCAATTTTTTTATACAAATCTCTCTGAAGAAGGGTTTGGTAAATTTTCAGTACTTTGAAGGACAATTTGTCCTAACAGGTTGAATTTGGGCAGCTAAAAAAAATACGTGTCTGCTATTTTAGACTACTCTATAACATATCAAAATGAATCAAATCGGAGTCGGACAGTTGGGTACCTTTCTTTGTTTTTATTTTTTTTTCTAGTCAAGCTGATCTGAAGTTCGCTGGCAGCCGACGATATGAGTCGCTCTCCTTTGAATACGATCTAGAGGGAGAAGCTGGTACGTGGGCGCCCCAGCCCACAGATGAGAACAGTAGGTACTCCGTATATGTGGGCGAATCTGCGCCTTATAAAGCTGTAGGCGATAGGCCGGAGTGAAGTGTTTGTTGTTATGTTCTTTCTTTTTTATATATATTATGTTAGATTGTAAGCTATATATTGTATGGCCATTGACGCTCGGAAATATATGTAATGAATTAAATTTAACCAGTGACAAAAATCTAAGCGTAACATACCAATAGCGCTGAAGATGTAGGAACTGACACACGCGCGTTGGTGGGGCTTAGCATGAGACACTGCATGATAATCTCTCCAGTCATATGACGGTGGTAGAACCTTAGACCTATCTTTGACTGCCTTGATTCCTTTTTCATTTGATGGCTTGAATCCGCGATACGTCTGGCGCTCATCGGGGTTCCAATCAGCGAACTGGTTTATTGCAAACACAGTTTCAGGATACTTAGCGTTGTAGTGGTTGATAGACTGTAGTCTTTCCTTAAAGATTTCAAACCTATCAAAATATTCTTTGCGGCTGTAGGATTTTCCATATTGTTTGACAAAGTCATGGAACAGGTCTTGGGCATTTTCCAGATTGTAAAATGGCTTGTCGAGGGTCTGGGCCATGCTGCCCACTAGACAGACCGCCACCACGATAGCCAGCTTAATCATAGTGTTAATGGTTAACACCGTCATGTCACTTTTAGAATTGACAATGAATTGATTCTGCGTGTCTTTTTTATACGAATACTTTTCTGGCCATTTTTCATTTTTACTGTCGCATTGAAGTTTTATAATTTTACATGATAATTCAAAATTCCAACTTTAATAATGTAAAAATTCACAAGGGTTACGCCTTAATTAAACAGTGTTTATCAGAGCACATTTTTTTGGGATATGTATCTGAAAAAGAATTACGGACACTAATAAGATTACTTCCTCATCCGTCTGTCTGTCAGACTGGACGTGGCCTATTTCTCAGGAACGCGTACAGTTAAAATATCCTTACATTGTTATCAAATATCAAGACTGTAATGCCTAGAAATAATAAAAAAATTATACTTCTGAGTTAACGCAATTAAAACATACGAGCGTTTATGATCCAATGCATATTTTGTCATTTCCAAATAAATTAATACATATAGGGTCCTGTTGACTTAGAATTCTAAAATTTGTCTCTGTAATATAATATGGATACACACACACGCACACACACACAATACTCGTTTTGAAGATATTTATCGAACGATCAAATCAGCTACCTACTTTTTATGAAATATAATCAATATAATTTGATATATGAAAAACATGACCTATGACGTCAGGGTCCTGAACGATCAAATTACCTTACCGGACTCGAACCGAAGTCTCGTACTATAGTGGTCTACCAATTAACAGAGGTTGACGAATGTTTGCAATGTGTTGTCACCACCAACCTTTGTTCGTTCTTCAATCGCCACCGTCAGCGCATCCATAATAATTTAAATGCAATGAAATAATTTTATGTGAATATGTCAATGTTACTAATAATTCAAAATTTCTGAGCACTGATTTTGTGTATAGTGTGTACCTATTATGCATGGATCAGGAAACGCTTTTACGCCTTATCGGCAAGTTAAGAAATTAACCTAAAATTAGTAGCTCTGTGAGCTACATAGTGCATGTTTATTTTGTAATTCTTTACGTTTACATCTGCATAACCTACTGACAAGATTTCGTGAGATTCGGTTAAGAAATGCGAGAACAGCTAGAAACAACGCCAACAGCCAGAACAAACGGTCATCCAAATTTCCGAACATCACGAGACTACTCTCATTCCCTCGAACAAAGATCCAAAATATTAAGATGAACATACATACATTTTGTTTAAATACATTGAAGTTCGCTGGGAGCGTTTTTTACAAGTAGATACTGGAGTATGTTTTTGTGTTCGAGTCCTTTAGTCCAGTAAAAATAGAGTAAAATAGAAAGTCAACCTTTGGCAATTCAAAAATCTTTCAATTTTGGCGTATTGATAAATTATGACATTAGAAAGTTATTTTCAAAATTGTAGAAAAGCTGTGCTTATGCATTCGTTACAATTGAAAAATTTCCTAAATTTTATTGTTTTTTTAGTGAGAAAAAGACAATATGTGTAATTTTATATTGGAATGATTTGGTACATAAAACTATCTCAATATGATTAATAGCAATTTCAAAATAATCAGTTGTGTGTAAAAATGAAAAATGTAAAAAAATATATTTTTACATAAGTAAACATTACACAGGTGAACCTACGGAGTTATTAGACAGATAATTAAACTGAAAACGGCTGACTATCATCTCGCCAGGCGGTAAGAGAAAAAGTAAAAAAGCATAATAGTAAATCTAAATTTTTTAATTTAGCTTCCACTTAACATTAATAATGCACTCAAACAAAAATCAGACTTTACAATTTGCAAAGGTTAAAACGCTATTTTTACTGGACTACTTTGAAAGTTCTGTGAAAGATTGTAACGAGTCGTACTAAAACCGTGTTATTGTTTGAGCTCACTTTACCCTCGACAATGAGACTTCTACTAAATTTTCAATAGGTACATTTTTATTCTGCCAAAATATAAGTCATTCTACTTATAAATTAAATTAATTAAATTAATGTCCCATAATTTTTCGATTTATAGTAAAATGTAGTAAGGATGAGCACCTGTCTCTTTGTTGCTTAAAACTCAGCATCAGGGTTAGGCCATTAGATAATATAGCCCAATAAGTAACCGGCCCACGCCATATTGCGGATTTTTATTGTGACTAACTTATTGTACCTACTGGCAGCGATTTTTTTGATAACTGAAGTTGAAAATCACTGATGTAATAGAGTAAACAGGACCAAATATTATTTATCTTTTAGGACCCATATTATTAAATCCCTTTACTTTTTTTTTACTAACTATTTTTATTCATCACACAGTATGTTGCAGAATTTCCCATAAGTCATTATCCTTATTCTATTCTAGACCGGAGATATTCGAGTTTAATCAAGAGATCAGCACCTGTGGCATAACTGTCCTACGCGACTATTTCTCGCGGGAGATAATTACCCGTCTCTTTCTGTGTAGTAATGTGAGAGAGTGACGGGTATCGCTATGTCGAACGACAAGAATCCATAGAGCATTCACGCAACTCCTCAATGGTTGTGGGTAAACAAACATTTCGTCACTTAATTAAAAAAAAAAACTTGACATTTGTATGAAGTTTTTATTGTGATTTTAAACATGATGTTATCGGCCTGAATGAGTAATAATATTTTTAATGCAAGTTCCGGGTAAGTAACCATGATACTTATGATGGTGAGAGGATGATGGGAGTCGTTTATAACGTGATAGATAAATAACTGAAAAAGCAACTGTCACTCACACTCGCATGTTGTAAAAACGTGATAAAAGCTTTGTCACTTATTTATCGCGTGATAAAAGCAACCATCACGGGCCCAGATCTCTTCTCTTCATATTATGGATAGGCCTGCTAGAGAGACTGAAGATGTGAGCTGAGTTGGGAGAACGAGGAGAGAAAAGCGATTGGATGTGAGACCTCCTCTTCTTTAAGCAGTGCAGTGACATAAGCTGGTGATAATGAGTTCTGTAGAGGTGGTGATGATTGAGGCTCAATTCCACTAGGTCAATACACAGTGGAGCTGGCCGTGTAGCCGGTGCCCATGTGGCAAGCGTTGACTCCTCGCAACAGACGCATGTATCCCTTTTCGCCCCAGTTCTCCGAGTACGAGTTCTTGATTATCCAGTACTTGGTTCCATTCTCTGAAAGTAACATAATTCATAAGATAAATTATTCTAAAATAAAAGTATACCTATTAATTCTTTTATTTTGTAACATTTAAACAAATTGATTTAGTGCACGTGAGTAATCGGGTATTAATAAAAACAATTTTTTATTAAAATACTAAAACTCTACTGTCCGTCTGTCTGTCTGTAACCAGGCTGTATCTTGTGAACCACGATAACTAGACAGTTAAGATTTTCACTATATTTCTTTTACTTCTTTAACAACAAATACTAAAAACAGAATAAAATAAATTTCAGTGGGGCTCCCATACAACAAGCGTGATTTTTATTTTATTTTATTGGATGGTAGGGAACCCTTCGTGCGCGAGTCCGAATTGAACTTGATAACATAAGATAAGATAGGATAAGACTTGGGTGGTTTTTGTATGCAATAGGTATACAAATCGACGCTATTGTTCCTAAGAAGTGATTCCCCTATCTCCCAAAGAGTATGTAATCACTTCGTTCTATGTCCATTAGTTTCTGACTTAGATCGTAATCGATTGATCACCCTGTCTTCGGATATGATGTTGCGTTTGATAGCTGTCAACTCGGTTCATTTTACAACCTAAATCCGATCTTATGCCGGCTTTACACTACTCGCGACGTTGGCCGAATCCCGTTGGCCGAGTCCCGTTTTGACTGAAATGCCTCTCCTCGGTCAACCTCGATCAACTTCGCGAGCAGTGTGGAGCTTACAATAGGTCACCGGCACAATCATATCTGAAGACTACCATTGTCAAGTACAGCATGTTATCAGTAAGTACCGATTTTGTACAAACCTTCTCCATATCCCACTAACAGCACGCCGTGATTTAAGTCGCCGTTAGTACACCCATCGGTAGGATAGAAAATGCCTGATTTGTAAGCATGAAACGCCGAATCTGCGACAATGGCTGAAACAAAAGAAGTGGTAAATTAATTAACGAATAAATAAAGTGTTTAATTACCTACTGTTATTAATGTAAAATATCAATGATATGTTCAACCTAGGCATGTGAAAATTGGTCAGGTAAGTAATAGACGTTCTTTTCAAAAATAGATATAGAAGATTCACACGCAAACAAAAAGTAAATTGCGCTCATACGTCTCGTCGGACTAGAACCTGGTACCTTTGGATTACCAGTCCAACCTTTCCAGAGACAAAAAGATGCATTTTTTTTGATATAATAATGTGCTCAAGGATCTGTGCGCCCTAAATACCCCTAAATGGCGGGAAAAGGTGCAAAATAGGTAAGAATGGCATTATCTTGTGTCACAGTCCAAAATTCGCTTTGTTTCACTGTACTAGTAAGTTGAGAAGTAGATATTACTTGACGGTCTGTTCTGTTCTTCCGTAACGGTTCAAAATAACGAAATGTTAGAAAAATCTTAGAAGTGCCAGTGTGGTTTTATGAAACGAATCGAAGGCGAGTTCGAGTCATAGATCTTCTTTTATGTAGCTACTAGCTGTGCCCGTGACTTTGGTGACGTGAAATTTCTCTCATGCCAAACAATGTTGATTTTTAGCCGTTTAAAAATCGTTAAGGAAATTCGTATCAAGGAAGTACCTGGTTATGAAATTAGTCGAAAGCAAGATTGGTTCATGGTTATACTCCAAAAAGTTATATAGATGGTCTGAAATCAGTACGAATGCATCTCGAAGACTACAAATCAAGTTAAAAGGACTCCGTTTAACGAAAAACAGACGCGGCTGAGTCTTGGTGGCATTGAATCCAACTAGATTGGTATTCTCCCCATTCGGACACTGTCACGAGAGTTTGATTCAATCATTCCACCATCTTCTCCCAACAAGACTGGAATTTGCGCTGGTATATATTTGTCAACAACAGCTGTGCTGTCATCAGCATACCTAAAGGTACGGGGAATAAAATGGGCGACATGCAGGCTTTTATTTCTTCGAACTGAACATGGATGGGAGGCCCTTTATTTTATGCGATGAAATCGAATATTGGCAAAAAGAGTCTACAACTCTGCAAGTCCGATGTTTGAAATATAAGGATGGATTAATTCTAGAATTCCAGGCCTCTTTTCCCATGCCTTAAACATCGCAACCTAAGTCATGATAAATATGATAATACATAATAAATAACATACACAGAAAGATTTAAAAACAATAGTCTTATCCTGGGTGGATGCATATCAACTGCAAAAAAAATATGTACATTTTTTTATTAATCTGACAGTAATGATGAACATACGTACCCACTGCCAGCGGCCCGAGTTCTACCAGTTTCTGCATCAACGTATCTTCATCGGGAATGTCAAGTGGTCCCCCGTCTTTAACGTGAACTAGCGCCTTCTTTGCGTCTTCACGACAATGATATATGTCGTCTCTATAAGGATAGTCGTTTTCTAACATTAATCCGACGGATCTATTAGAAAATTCTCTGAAAAAACAAAAGATTTTATTTCATGATAGACATTTTCAACAGTAAGTTTGGGTTAAAATTTAAAATAGTAAGTGGTCAAATTCACACTTAACCGCGACGTCCAATAGAATCTCCTGAGTGGATCACGCAGGTGATTGAATTGACCGAATATGTCCAGTGAGATCACCCAGGTGATCCTATTAGATGCCATGTCTAGCACGATCATCTGGGTGATTTTAGTGGATATATATATAATATGTCCAGTAGAATCCCCCAAAGATTAAAGATTTTTCACTGGGTGATTCTAGTGGACTTTCATGCCCACTCAAATCACCCAGGAGATTGTGCTGGACTTGGCGTCCAAAAGAATCACCTGGATGATCTCACTGGACATAATCTTAAATCTAGCGACCCCTAAATCACCGTATTAATTATGTTTCAATTAGTCCTGATTAATGTGGTCACTTCACAGTTAGGTTTAAAGTAAAATCACCGCTGTGATTATGCTGGGACATAGCGTCCATCATTCCCGGGGTGATCTCACTCTCACATGATAGTCCACTACAATTACTCAAATAAAAATATTAGATTTTTGAGGGATCCTACAATAATCTCTCCACTAAAATCATCCAGGTGATCATGCTGGACATGGTGTCCCATAGGATCACCTGGGTGATCTTAACACGTTGAATGCGGTACATGCCAATTTTGACTTGTACTGGACTTTCTTTTGGTGCGGCGCAAGGAAGTAGCTTGTCTCAGTCCGGTGCGGGGGCAATTTGACTATGAAATCCTATGGACTAGAAAGAGTCAAGTATACATTTATGCTTCTTTCTGCAAATTTTATCAAATGGGTACATCAAAGTGTACAAGACAGACTGGTTTCGCACTAGGTGAAAAAAGTTACCAACCAGTGCGATACCAGCCAAAAGTGTCTTGTATCCTACCGCCTTGTATCGCACCACGGGTACAGGTCAGTACAGGCCAGTGCGGGGCCAATCCTTACGTATCATTTTTTTATCTTTTTTTTTCTCATGAATGCACCAAAAATGTTACAAAATATATTTGAAGAAATTGAGAGTAGTGAACCGAAAAATAATGAAATGGAGAAGAAATACGGCAGTAGTATATTCACAATTAAAGGAGAATACACAGGTAGGGCCGGTTCTAAAATATTTATTTTAATACCTACTGCTTAGAATGTTAACAAAATACGTTTAGAATGTTTCAATAGGTCTCATTCAAATATGTAAATTAAGTTACTTTTTAATAATTACAACTATCGATATGGATGTTTGGTTTCATTATATTTCCCCTCCCTACTGAAACATCGACTTGAGAGCACCAGCCCTGTGTCCATGATGCGGTACAAGTCAGTTTCGTATCGTTAATTAATTGTCTTATAATTCCTAAACCTAGGTCGATAGTCTGTAACGAACTTAGATTTAGATCACTCAATTGTTTAACTTGCTATTGTTATCGGTAAATCATCAATTTGCTAAATCAACAAAGATATATTTGCCAAAATTAAAACCTCTAGTCACAAGTCAAAATAGTCTTGTACCGCACCAGTGAAAAAATTTGCTACAATTCAAAAATGATATGTATAGCACTGAATGTAAATTATAAAATCCAGTTCCCGCATGATAGTACACTAGAATCACCCAAACAAAAATCTTTAATCTTTGGGGATCCTATTGGACATTCATATTTTGTCCACTAAAATAACCCAGATGATCGTGCTGGACATGGCATCCAATAGGATCACCTGGGTGATCTCACTGGACATATTCGGCCATTTCAATCACCTGGGTGACTCACTCAGGTGATCCTTTTGGATGTCGCGCACTTATCAAATACAAGTAGTTAGCGCTCAACGGAATCAACGATCGAACTGTAGTTGAGCAACTGAACTTAACACACGATTAAAACTCAAATAAACTGCCTCTTTACCTTGGACAATTTAATGCTAAAAATTTTATAGTGTACTTCCAGTTTAGCGTACATTTGGTAAATAGTATACGTACAGTATCACCTCATGCATGAGGCCTCCGCCACATGTTGTACACTGCAGACAGTCCAGGGCCTGACTTTCGGAGAGGGCTAAGCATTGCTGATGTTTGATAGCGTGTTGCCCTTCAATATTACCTATAAACAAGTTGAATATTTTAGTATTTTGCAACATTTGGTAGATTGTTATTAAGTAACAGCATGTAAGGGTAAACGTTAGGTAAAAAGAAGTCATTTAATTACGGTATTTATTTTACAATTCACGAGAGAATATTGGTTAGAAAAATAGAAGGGGTTTTCAAAACAAAGTACAAAGATTACGGAGCGAACGGAACTAATTGTAAGCATGACAAAGTAAATAAAATGCTGTAGTTAGTGTTAGTTGTTGTTTGTGTCCCGTTTATATTTACTTTTAAAATCCGGGACTCATCCTTATGTCGTGATGTTGGTGGGATTCTTATTTGGAGACCACTTACAGGCTAGAGTCCTACACCAAGGAAAAATTTTGGCTGAAAAGTGTCATGCTCGGGTATTTCCGTGGTCTGACTTGGCAGTTAAAATGTGACTTAGTTGTTAAATAAGTTATATTATTTTTGTATTAAAAATATACCTATAATGTAAGATTGTAAGCTAAATATTGTAGGGTCATTGATGCCCTGAAATAAATGGATCGCATTTAATTGAACCAGAACATACCAATAGCACTGAAGATGTAGCAACTGCCACACCAGCCTTGGTCCTTAACATGAGACACTGCATCATGATCTCTCCAGTCATATGACGCTGGCAGAACCATAGACTTATCTCGGACTACCTTCACCCCTTTTTCATTTGATGGCTTGAATCCGCGATACATCTGGAGCTCTTCTGGTGTCAGGTCAGAGAAATGGTTTATTTCAAATACAGTTTCGGGAAACTCAGCGTTTAGGCGGTTAATATTTTGCAAGCTTTCCTTGAAGATTTCAAGTCTTTTAAAATATTCGTAGCTGCTATAGGATTTTCCATGTTCTTGAAGAAAGTCATTGAACAGGTCTTCGGCATTTTCCATTTCGTAAAATGGCTTGTCGAGGACCTGCGCGATGCTCGTAGCCATGCTGCCCACTAGACAGACCGCCACCACGATAACCAGCTTAATCATAGTTGTAATGGTTAACACCGTCATGTCACTGCTTGAATTGACGATGAATTAATTCTCGTGTCTTTTTTATACGAATACTTTTATGCCTGTTTTTTATTGTTGCTATCGCATTGGAGTTTTATCGTTTTACATGCCAATTAAAAATTCCAACTTTAATGATGTAAAAATTCACAAGGGTTACGCTTTAGTTAAACGGTTTTTAACGGAACAGATTTTTGGGGATCTGTATCTGTAAAAGAAAAACACTAATAGAGTCATTTTCAAAATACATGTACATAGTTCAAGGCTTAATAATAACAAAATGTATGTGTAACTATCGTAACACAATGGAATCAATTAAGTTTTGTTTTAATTAAAGCCCTTAACTACGTACATGTATTTTGAAAATGACTCAATAAGATTACTTCGTCATCCGTCTGTCTATCAGACTGGCCGTGGCCTATTTCTCAGGACCGCGTACAGTTAAAATATCCTTACATTGTTATCAAATATCAAGACTGCAATGCCTAGAAATAATAAAAGAATGAAACTTCTGAGTTAATGCAATTAAAACATACGAGCGTTTATGATCCGCTTATTTATGCTGCATAAATTGTCACACACAAATAAATCAATACCTATAAGGTGGTCCTATTGCCCTACAATTATAAAATTCTCTATAATATAATATGGATACACACACACGCACGCGCACACACACACACACACGATACTCATTTTGGAGATATTAATCAGCTACTTTTAATGAAATAAAATATCCATATAATATGATATTTATATGAAAAACACGACCTATGACGTCAGGGTCCTGAACGATGAAACTGGACTCGAACCGATGTCTCGAACCATAGCGGTCTACTAATTAACATTCGTCAACCTCTGTCGACGAATGTTTGCACTGTGTTGCCACCACCAACCTTTCTTCGCTCTTCAATCGTCTGATCTGAAGATCTTATGATGTTACCCGCTTGATGATGCCTTTCCTTATTTATTTATTTTTCTTTCAGTAAGTCTTATTAAATATATTTTCATAATTAACCTAAATTGAGTTGCTCTGTGAGTTTGTTTCAAAATGATTGCGTTATGTATGCGTTGAAATTTTTAATTATTTACGTTTACGTCGACACAACCGCACAAGATTTCGTGAGATTCGATTAAGGCGACTCCTAATCCCAACGTCCTTGAGGATCTGGGCGTAGCCTAACGTTATTCCCCCCGCCGACCGTGCGCCCCCGGAACATTACTTCGTTCATAATCTCGTTGAGTGGCGTCCAAGCAGCTTCATACACTCGCATAGTCCGAGCGAGAGTTGAAGATCAACAAACCTTATAGGTATACAATTTAAAGGCATTGAAAAATCTCGAAGTAAAATAAATCATTTAAACAATGATATAATTATTGCGGATTACTAAATATCTATTTACCCACTACAGTAGAATATTAAAAATAAAATGCGTTAAAGCTCTTTTTCCAAAAAAATAAGTGAAATTGGCCATTTGGAAGTCTCGCATCGAAAAATACTTTTTAGTTTCTTTTGTATGTGTAGGTACCTACCAAAAATAGTTAAAATGCCGACAAGATTCTTGATTATACGTGTAAAATCATGCAGAAATAAAAAAATATCGTTTTTTAATAAATAAATCATATCGTGACCCAGCGGATGAACCGATATTTTAACATAGTAGTGGAGGTACAGCTTTATCCCCCGGGTCATGCTGCTCTAATGAAAAGATAAACTATAAATAATAGAGCGACAAACTCAACTTTACCGTTGGAAAACGGATTTACGTCCTTTACCTACTTATAAACAGTGATAGTTTTTTATGACTACATTAGTAATGTTCTCAGATTTTCCCCTATACTTGTTGATATTGACGATATTTTACTAGACGAATTTTTTGGCTAATTTCAATGTTCAAGGTCAATGGATACCGTATAAATGTTAATTTACTTGAGTGTCAAAATATGCCGATGCTGGAAAGGAGAACTTATCTAAGCGACATTGGGGATATTGAGTTATACACACTGTTGGGATTGGCAGATTTTTCTGCATCGAATGGGTTGGGTCTCGTATACATCTGTCTGACGACTTTTGTGTCGCTTATCCCGTCGGTGATTTAGAGAATCTCTACTTTTTTTTCTACTAAACGACTTGATTTTTGAGGTTTTTTAAGCAAAATGGAGATAACATAAAAAGTTCTTTGCATAATAATGAAACTTAGAGCTTTTTTACTTATTTGTCAAAACAGATCAAACAACTTGGATAATTTTCTTTATTGCAACTAACCTTGCACTTGTTGGTTAACTGTTTTAACCTGATCGTAAAATATATTTTAATATCGTTTGAGGCATTTTACCTACCTATGTCTTTATGATAAAATTAACATAAAGGTAAATTATGAAAGAAAAATTGAATGTGATCCACTGCAATGTAAGCAGGACTCGAACCTGCGACCCTAAGTTTCCGGCGTAGTGCTCTACCAACTGAGCTATCATATCGTTACGTCAATCACACTAAATCTTTGATTCCATAATTCTTCGCTACTGGAGCGCCCTCTGTGTCACGTCATGTGTGTTTAAAATGCTTATGCGCATTAGCCAAAAAGTAAAAATGTGGTATTTCCACATTATTAAACAGAATCGATATAAGATTCTATAAAAAAAATAACATAGTTAGATAAATTACCTGATTGTCTATCTTAACTATTGGCGTTTATCCAAATTTACCTGCTTTGATACTATGAAACCATTGTCGCTTATCCTTTTTTACTTAATATGACTTTGATCGACTACTGTCGCTTATCTTGAATTGCTTGAATGACAATTGAGTCGTATTTTTCGCATAGAATGTACTAAAAAACAAATATTTTCGTTAAATTGGTAGTTAGACAACTTTACCGGTTCTGTTTTATAAAATATCACACATTTAGTAGTAATTCAATATAATTATAAAGGCCGTTAGGCCCATCTGCGGCGTAAATCTGTGTCTGTGGCGCTAAGGCATTACCTTGGACTCGCTTGATGGACCCAAACGCCATCTCACTCAAACAGTGTCTTACGAGACGTCACTCATACCACACAGAGTTGTAGGTAGTTTTGTTATTCTTGTTAGGATAGGATATTATCTCATTGCAATTGTAAAACTTGAAATTTCACGTAGTTCGTGATTTAAAATTCGTTAATGAGTACCAAGTGACTGCAGTCTTGAGAACTCTTGTGCTGTTCTCATTAGTCATAGCTATCGTTTGCTACCATACATTGGTCTAGAACTACTGGAAATCTTTCAGCACATAAAAATTTATAAAATTGAAATTTCACGTGATATCTGATGAATAAATCCTTAACATTTCTAAAGCAGTTTTTTTTTGTATTTGCGTAGTTGGACCATAAGTTTTTGTCTTAGAGAACTTTAAATGTCACTTCATTAATTTTAATGTTTGAAAATAAATATTTTTCTCTAATTAAAACATTAATCGTGAGGTTTTATTGTACGATAAATAGCTTTTCATGTCTGAAGTATTTCCTACAAAGGCGATTAGATAATTTTTCTTGATTTATTTCATGCTGATTTATGCACATTTATATATTTACCTGACTATAAAATGAGCATGCACATATATATTGTTAACTGTGTTGATTGTTGTGTAATAGATTATACTATTTTACCTGACTAATTTCTCGGGAAACGTGTCGTTTAGATAATTTTACCTAATTCTATTTTGACGGCCATTTTGTGTAAGCGACGCTAAATCCTAAAAAAATTCCATTAATAGACAAAATAACAAAAGCAACATGTAAGAAACATGATATTGTTTATATAAAATGAGCATCGTATGCACATAGATATTGTTTACTGTGTTGATTGTTGTGTAAAATGTAGATTATACTATTTTACCTGACTAATATCTCGGGAAACGTGTCGTTTAGATAATTTTACCTAATTCTATTTTGACAGCCATATTGCGTAAGCGATGCTAAATTTTAAATTATTCCATTAATAGACAAAATAACAAAAGCGACATGTAGAGAACATGATGTTGTTTATAATTATAAATGCTTCATTTAAAAAGTAGGTCCTCAGAATATTTAAAACTTTTTAATTTTTTTAAAAAGTTCGTAGTTTTTTAGATCTCCTGTTAAGTTAGCTCTGTGACTCTTGGATAATTTTCCTTTCCAGCGTAGATACGTTTTTTTGCGGCATAAAGAGCCGTATCTTTTTTTTACGTTAACTTAGAAGTTCCGAATTTTATTGGGTGGGTGTAGATTTCTTGATCTGCAGATAGGTTGACATGCGGCAAACGTGTCAGCCCTACTTTAGTTTAGCGGTTGTCTGAGTTACGTAAGCTATTTGGGTTTTGGCGTTCCTTCCGCGATCGATTAATTTGATCCAAGATCGTTTCATTGCCCTCTGGCAAACTTAGAGAGAAAAATTCTGAGCATTAGTCAAAAATCAAGTCTGGACATTACGATGAGTCTAAATAAAGTTATATATTTTTTCATTAATTCAACTGTAATCTGATCATTAATATATGGCTTTTAAACGATATGTAATAAAAATCAGGTTTTTATTTTATAAACGGTAAACAATTGGAACAGAACTTATGGCCAGGCTAGGTATGTCTAGCTAGGCCCGGCGGATATGTCAATAATTACTAACGCTCATTTAGATTTAAATATGAAGTGGGAAATTTATTGATGCAAATATGTATTCTGACTATATTTACATAAATAAGCCCTCATGCCAAAATTGTCACTTGCCTTCTTGAACTAGAAAATTATTGTAATTTTTGATAATGTATTTTTATATCATATGTCATGTACTGTACTAGTGACGCAACGAATGTGAATACTTACAATAAATATTCGTATTCGTAAATAAGCGTTTTACCGAATATTACAATGGTATTCAAACGAACAATACTTGTTCTGCATTACGATATTCATATCTCTTAGGGTTAAATTAATAAAGATCATTAGACGTTATCCTAATTAAATATCTGTATTATCAGATTGTTTTACTAACCGAAATACCTAAGGTACTCTAATATTACACAGAGAAGGGCCCTAAAACCCACACCAAACGTGTTATTTTCTGGGAATCCTGTCTGGTGTGGGCCCATGACTGAGAATATCTAAGTATCCAAATGTGTCCGGGAATGCTAAGCTATGACAATTTTTTTTATAAGTAGGTACTTAAAATTAATAGATACCTAAATACGAAAAAAAAAACAGTTACATTTAATTCTATATGAAAATGAGTGCTATTTGTTATGTCGCCTAGCGTAGTCGTAAAAAACGAACTACACTCTCTTAAAATAAAATACACTTCAAACGCACGAAGACAGATCGAACCTCCGCGGTATCCGGTACTATAACAATTTTCCGTAACTAGATGGATCGCGAGAGCAAGTGACACAGCCTTCCCCTTCGACGGTTAGATTTACACTGAGCTCGCAGCCCGGGCACGGCCGCGCTCGCGGAAATTCAGTTTTTTTGATGCTTTATTAGACCGAATTTCCATTTTACTAACTTTTAAACAATACGATTAAAGATCAATGAATTGTCAATGTTCTTGCGAAAGAGCCGTGTAAATATCACTTGTAGTTCAGAAGCCTTAGGGAATTGAAAATTGAAAACGACCCTATTTCAACATTATTTTTTCCATAGTAATTATTGCTTAAAAAAAAAATCCAACTATAATTTTTTAGAAGAAATAGTCAAAAATAACATATATTTTTTTCAGATTTTTCCGTTGGCTAGATTACGAGCCTTAGGACTTTAAAAATCACCATTCCACGTACGGAGTCGCCTTAAGAAATTCGGTTTAGTTTAAATACATTGTTGTTCGCTGAGAGCGTTCTTTTACAGGGATACTAGAGTAGTTTTTTTGTGTTCGAATTCTTTGGTGTAAGATTGTAACGAAACGTACTGAAACCAGGTTATTGTTTGAGCTCACTTTGCCCTCGACGATGACACTTCCACTATATTTTCAATTCATTTTCTTTCTGCCAAAATATAAGTCATTCTACTAATATATAATGAAATAAATTAAAACTACGATGCCGGCAATAAACTCTCAATCTCTAAATTTTTCGACGTATGTATTTCTACTAAAATGTAGTAGGGATGTTTGTTGCTTAATATTTAGTTATCCCAGCAGAGCGAGACAAATTGCCTCCTTGGAGGGTAACTCACTCGGATCGTTGTATCGTAGCAACGAGCATTCTAGGTGTACTGTATAGTACTTGCTAGTTCCATGGTTAAGATGCATCTCAAGTATTTTGTTATGTTCTAAAACGCTGGCGTCTGCGGTTCATGCGCCAAAATGAACCAAGAACGAACAGAGATCAGGGTTAGGCCATTAGATAATAAAGACGACAAGTAGCAACGCCATATTGCGAATTTTTAGTACCTAGTACTAACTTCTTTTACTGGCAACGACCATTTTTTGATAACTGACGTTGAAAATCAGTAAATGACACTGATGTAAATAAAGAGGAAACAGGACAAAATATTCCGAAAATCATATGATACTTTCGCATAATATATAAAGCCAAAACTACCCACAGTGATGAAAGTCAAGTTATTTTAAATACGATTCAATATTTACTTCAGAAGGAGAACGAAGAATTAAGCCGCACTCCGGTAGACAATGTTTTGAATTTGGTTGATGACTATAACGACGTATGCACGTTATTGCCACGTGAAAGCAGGTTGTAGCGCCACTGTTTAGGCTATACGTACCTATTCATAATATCTACTTCAATTTTCACTATAAACGCCGCGGCGTTTTAAAATAAGCATAATGACAAATTTCATTAGTACGCGTAAGCCAATGCCTGTCCTAATTTTTATACTAACTGCATTATTAAGACTGATCTAGTTTATCCCATGGGGACTCATAAATAATAATATATGTACAACACAATAAAAAAAGCTTAAATTAAGTTATAAATCAATTATTTATATACCTTAAATTAAAGTCAGAAATAACCGTTTACATTCAACAGTCCTACGGAGTGCTAAAAACGCTCGAAACAAATGACGTCCGAACCGTCGTACCAATAATATTTGTATAAAAATATTTTGGTCGCGACAAGTGCCAGTTTGTAAATGAACAGCTTTTTTGTTGAATTATGGGAAATCAGGAAACAATTCATAATTTGTTTTGGCTTGAAAAATAAAACATTACAATATTTTTATTAAACCAGTTACGTCTGCTAACGTAAACCAAATGTTAAGATTTTTTTTGCTTCATTGTAAACATTTACAACATTACATTTACCTTTTAGGACCCATATTATTAAATCCCTTTACTTTTATATTTTAACTCTTCATTTTATGACATATTTACCTATTGAGCAAATTTAATTAATATAAATAACACAGTATGTTTTAGAATTTACCATCAGTCATTACCCTTATTCTATTTAGACCAGAGACCTAGATATTCGAGTTTAATCAAGAGATCAGCACCTGTGGCATAACTTTCGTACGCGACTATTCCTCGCTCGAGATAATTACCCGTCTCTTTCTGTGTAGTAATGTGGGAGAGTGACGGGTATCGCTATGTCGAACAACAAGAGTCGCGAAGCAGGGGGGCAGATTGTAGAATTCATGGAGCATTCACGCAACACCAAAATTGGTTGTGGGTAAACAAACACTTGATCACTTAATTAAAAGAAACTTGGCATTTGTTGAATGAAGTTTTTATTCTAATTTTAATCATGATGTTTTCGGCCTTCTATGAATGAGTAATAAAATAATATTTTTAATGCAAGTTCCGGATAAGTAACCATGATGCCTATGAAGGTTGCGTTTATCACGTGATAAATAACTGACAAAGCGACTGTTACTCACACTCACATGTTGCAAAAATGTGATGGAAGCTTTATCACTTATTTATGGCGTGACAAAAACAACCATTAACGGCCGCAGATCTCTTCTCTCCATATTATGGATAGGCCTTCTAGAAAGACTGAAGATGTGAGCTGGGAGAAAGAGGAGAGAAAAGCGATTGGATGTGAGACCTCCCCTTCCTTAAGCAGTGACATAAGCTGGTGAGAATGAGTTCTGTAGAAGTGGTGATGGTTGAGGCTCAATTTCACTGTTCTGTAGAAGTGGTGATGGTTGAGGCTCAATTCCACTAGGTCAATACACAGTGGAGCTGGCCGTGTAGCCGGTGCCCATGTGGCAGGCGTTGACTCCTCGCAACAGACGCATGTATCCCTTTTCGCCCCAGTTCTCCGAGTACGAGTTCTTGATTATCCAGTACTTGGTTCCATTCTCTGGAAGTAACATAATTCATAACATGAATTATTTTAAAATAAAAGTATACCTATTAATGATTTTATTTTTCTAACAGTTAAAACAAATTGATTTAGTGCACGCGAGTAATCGGGTATTAATAAAAACAAGTTCTTAAAACTCTACTGTCCGTCTGTCTGTCTGTAACCAGGCTGTATCTTGTGAACCACGATAACTAGACAATTGAGATTTTCAGTATATTTCTTTTACCTCTATAACAGCAAATACTAAAAACAGAATAAAATAAATATTTAAGTAGGGCTCCCATACAACAACCGTGATTTTTTATTTTATTTTATTGGATGGTAGGGAACCCTGCGTGCGCAAGTCCAAATCGCATTTGATAAGATAAGATAAGATAGGATAAGACTTGGGTGGTTTTGTATATAACCGACGCTATTGTGCCTAAGAAGTGATTCCCCTATCTCCCAAAGAGTATGTAATCACTCCGTTCTATCTCCTTTTGTTTCTTTTCCCGTTGTCCGAGTCCCCCGTTGACCGAAATGCCTCTCCTCGCTCAACCTCGATCAACTTCGCGAGCAGTGTGGAGCTTACAATAGGTCACAGGCACAATCATATTTGAAGACTACTATTGTCAAGTACAGCATGTTATCAGTAAGTACCGATTTTGTACAAACCTTCTCCATAACCCACTAACAGCACGCCGTGATTTATGTCGCCGTTAGTACACCCATCGGTAGGATAGAAAATGCCTGATTTGTAACCAAAAAACGCCCAATCTGCGACAATGCCTGAACAAAAGAAGTGGTAAATTAATTAACGAATAAATAAAATGTCTAATTTTTTTTTATCATTATTATTTATATATCAATGATATGTTCAACCTAGGCATGTGAAAATTGGTCAGGTAAGTAATAGACGTTCTTTTCAAAAAAGATATAGAAGATTAACACGCAAACAAAAAGTAAATTGCGCTCATACGTCTCGTCTACACCAGCCCGTCTAGCACAACTATGTTTCGCGACTTTTAACGCGCGACATAGCTCTGATACCCGTCACTCTCCCATGTTACTGTTACTGCAGAGAAAGAAACAGCCAAGTATCTCACGCGAAAAACAGTCGCTTGTGACTGTTGTGCTAGAGGTGCAGGACTAGAACCCGGTACCTTTGGATTATCAGTCGAACCTTTCGACCAGAGATGCATTTTTTTATATATAATAATGTGCTCAAGAATCTGTGCGCCCTAAATACTCCTAACTGGCAAGAAATGGTGCAAAATAGGTAAGAATCGCATTATCTTGTGACAGAGGCCAAAATCCTCTTTGTTTCACTGTACTAGTAAGTTGAGAAGTAGATATTACTTGACGTTCTGTTCTGTTCTTCCGTAACAGTTCAAAATAACGAAATGTTAGAAAAAACTTAAAAGTGCCAGTGTAGTTTTATGAAACGAATCGAAGGCGAGTTCGAGTCTTCTTTTACGTAGATACTAGCTGTGCCCGTGACTTTGGTGAAGTGAAATTTCTCTCATGCCAAACAATGTTGATTTTTAGCCGTTTAAAAATCGTTACGAAAATTCTTATCGAGGTAGTACCTGGCTATGAAATTAGTTGGAAGCAAGTCTGGTTCATGGTTATACTCCAAGAAGTTATATATACCTATAGATTGTCTGAAATCTGAAGAATGCATTTCGAAGACTAGGAGTCAGGTTAAAAGGACTCCGTTTAACGAAAAACAGACGCGGCTGTCTTGGTGGCATTGAATCCAACTAGATTGGTATTCTCCCCATTCAGACACTGTCACGAGAGTTTGATTCAATCATTCCACCATCTCCTCCCAACAAGACTGGAATTTGCGCTGGTATATATTTGTCAACAACAGCTGTGCTGTCGTCAGCATACCTAAAGGTACCGGGAATAAAACGGGCGACATGCAGGCTTTTATTTCTTCGAACTGAGCATGTACCTAGTTCAAGAAAATTAGTGTTTGGAAAATTTGTCAGACGCACGGACTGACACAGACACACGAGTGATCCTACTACATACATAGCGAATTTTGTCCGAAACTACTAGACCGATTGAGTTGAAATTTGACCCAAACATGGACGTGTAACGTAGTGTAAAGTAAATCAAGTAACTTGAAACATGGGGGCCAGATTTGGGGGTAAATAAAAAAAATGGCAAAGTATATCGTGTGATATATCAAATGAAAGGATACATTATGAACATCTCAAATATATGTATTTCATAATTCAAATGGTTATGACGTCATTTACGAAAATGAGCAAAACTTGACGATTTCCCCACACACCCGTAATATCCTAAATTTGTGTCTAAAAAAAATTACAGATTGTTCAATACTTATAGATTACAGAAAAACATATAAGAAGTCTATGGTATTGAAAGTAACACCGTTTAACTAGTACGAATATTTTATATTTCGCTCAATGGCCAAATGACTTAAATTTTAAAAATAGCATTGCAACGGTAAATGATAGAGGAACAGAAATAAATTATACATTTTTAGAAAGAACATTTTCTATTCTTTACTTTTGTCACACATATTTTGGCCGAGAAGTGTGAAGTTTTGGAGATAACTAACCTTTTAGTAGAAAAAAAAATCAATAATTAAAAACGTTAGTATTTGATAACAGATTGCGCTGATTCTAAAGCAATCTAGTGGATAAGTGATATTGCTTTTGTATGTATTAAAAATTTATAGTAAATTTATTCAGAATTATTTCGTTTCCATACACTTTGTATGTATCGTACACGGTTTTCTTTTAAGGTAGAATGAGAATACCGCGCTCCGGGACGGGACACATTCGAGGACGCGGGGGGGGGGTGACGCTCACCCCTGAGAGGGGGGAGAGCAGATAAAATTAAACTTGGCTATACAACCTACATATCCTGATAGATAAAAGATGTCCTTTAATTTTTGCAAATTTTCAGCTAATTTTATTGAACTAATGGATGGGAAGCCCTTTATTTTATGCGATAAAATCAAACATTGGCAAAAAGAGTCTACAACTCTACAAGTCCGATGTTTGAAATATAAGGATGGATTAATTCTGGAATTCCAGTCCTCTTTTCCCATGGAGACTAAACATCGCGACCAAAGTCATGATAAATACGATAATACATAATAAATAACATACGCAGAAAGATTTAAAAACAATAGTTTTATCCTGGGTGGATGCATATCAACTGCAAAAATATATTTACATTTTTTTAGGGTTCCGTAGCCAAATGGCAAAAAACGGAACCCTTATAGATTCGTCATGTCTGTCTGTCTGTCTGTCTGTCCGTCCGTATGTCACAGCCATTTTTTTCCGAAACTATAAGAGCTATACTGTTAAAACTTGGTAGGTAGATGTATTCTGTGAACCGCATTAAGATTTCGATGCAAAAATAAAAAAAAAATAATAAATATTGGGGGCTCCCCATACTTAGAACTGAAACTCAAATTTTTTTTTTCATCAAACACATACGTGTGGGGTATCTATGGATAGGTCTTCAAAAATGATATCGAGGTTTCTAAAATATTTTTTTTCTAAACCGAATAGTTTGCGTGACAGACGCTTCCAAAGTGGAAAAAAGTTGGTCCCCCCCCCTCTAACTTCTAAAACAAGAAAATGAAAAATCTAAAAAAAACATATGATGTACATTACTATAAAAACTACCAACGAAAATTGTTTTGAACGAGATCTAGTAAGTAGTTTTTTTTTAATATTTTAATACCTAATTTTGCACCTAATTTATATGGGGCGCTATACATACCAGGTGCAAACTTAACTTAACCACTTAGGGATGGAAAGTGTTTGTACGGAACCCTCGGTGCGCGAGTCCGACTCGCAGGGGGGGGGGGGGGGTCAGGGTAGAGAGAACCCTGACCACGCTACCATGAGAGCAGAATGGGCAGCTGAAACTATCGTAAACTACTACGACAGGTGGGGATTGAAATGTAATGTAGAAAAAACCGAGTGCATTATGTTTACAAAGAAGAGGAAATTCAAGCCAACTGTAAAGATTAAAGATGAGATTCTTCATTACAAAAAAGAAATTAAATATCTGGGGGTGATTTTCGACAAGGTCCTCAAAATGAACCCGCATACCAACAGAGTTGTTAAAAACTTAAAACAAGTAAGAGGTGCGCTAGGCCCTATTATCGGCTTCTACGCAAAGACGGACCTGGAAGTAAAATTAGCCATTATCCAGGCGTGCATCCTCCCGATCATGGACTATGGAGTGGTACAGCTACTATCAAGATATAGCAACTCGAATCTGCAAAAAATCGAGAGACAATACAGAATGGCGCTAAAGAGCGCCGGCCAATTTCCAAGACGTCTAAACACGGAGACACTTTGGGAAATATCGGACTTAGAAGCGTGGCACCTCCGGGCTGCTGACCTAAATCACAAAATGCTAGAGAAGATCGCAGCTTTGAAAATAGAAGACCTCGAAACTCCAGGAGATGCTTACCTGGCGCACGGCGAATTTAACCCACTACTGACGAATAATAGAATAGGCGAAATCCAGTATATCCCGAAGAAAGACACCAGACGCTGGCCTCAAGGGGCGGCGGCTCCTCGCCCCCTTCGAATTAAATAGAAGTACCATAATATAACAAGTATATATTTAACTAACAACATTTTTGTCTCTATTGTGATTTAACACCTTCAGCTTACACAGATCTTTTAGACACAAGTTAGCTGACACAATCCTACGGGAACCGAAAAATGTTACACAATAATAGGTAATAAACGATTTCTGATTCTGATTCTGATTCCGACTCGCACTTGGCCGGTTTTTTTATTCATCTGACAGTAATGATGAACAACGTACCCACTGCCAGCGGCCCAAGTTCTACCAGTTTCTGCATCAACGTATCTTCATCGGGAATGTCAAGTGGTCCCCCGTCTTTCACGTGAACTACCGCCTTTTTTTCGTCTTCGTGACAACGATATATGTCATCTCTATATGGATAGTCTTTTTCTAACATTATTCCGATGGATCTATTAGAAAATTCTCTGAAATAAAAAACTATCAATTGGTTTCTTTTTCATGAAAGACATTTTCAACAGTAAGTTTGGGTTAAAATTTAAAATAGTAAGTGGTCAAATTCATACTTTACATATCCAAGTAGCGCACAACGGAATCAACGATCGAACTGTAGATAAGCAACAGAACTTAACACACGATTAAAACTCAAATTAAACTGCTTCTTTACTATAAACAAGTTATGCTAAATTGTATAGTGTACTTCCACTTTAGCGTACATTTGGTAAATAGTATACGTACAATATCACCTCATGCATGATGCCTCCGCCACATGTTGTACAATACAGGCAGTCCAGGGCCTGACTTTCGGAGAGGGCTAAGCATTGCTGATGTTTAATAGCGTATTGCCCTTCAATATTACCTATAAACAATTTAAATATTTTGTAGATTGTTATTTAATAAGGGCACGCAAGGGTAAACATTAGGTAAAGAGAAGTCATTCATTTCCGTGGTCTGACACCACAATCAACAGAGTAAAACTTGGCAGTTAAAATGTGACTTAGTTGCTAAATATGTTCTTTTATTTTTGTATTAAAAATATACCTTTAATTTAAGTTTGTAAGCTAAATATTGTAGGGTCATTGATGCCCTGAAATAAATGGATCGCATTTAATTGAACCAGAACATACCAATAGCACTGAAGATGTAGCAACTGTCACACCAGCCTTGGTACTTAACATGAGACACTGCATCATGATCTCTCCAGTCATATGACGCTGGCAGAACCATAGACTTATCTCGGACTACCTTCACCCCTTTTTCATTTGATGGCTTAAATCCGCGATACATCTGGAGCTCTTCTGGTGTCAGGTCAGAGAAATGGTTTATTTCAAATACAGTTTCGGGAAACTCAGCGTTTAGGTGGTTAATATTTTGCAAGCTTTCCTTAAAGATTTCAAGTCTTTTAAAGTATTCATAGCGGCTGTAGTATTTTTCATGTTCTTGGAGAAAGTCATTGAACAGGTCTTCGGCATTTTCCAGTTCGTAAAATGGCTTGTCGAGGACCTGCGCGATGCTCGTAGCCATGCTGCCCACTAGACAGACCGCCACCACGATAACCAGCTTAATCATAGTGTTAATGGTTAACACCGTAATGTCACTTCTTGAATTGACGATGATTTAATTCTGCGTGTGTTTTTTATACGAATACTTTTCTGACTGTTTTTTATTGTTGCTATCGCATTGGAGTTTTATCGTTTTACATGCCAATTCAAAATTCCAACTTTAATAATGTAAAAAATCACAAGAGTTACGTCCTAATCAAACCGTGTTTGGAAGCAAATTTTTTGGGTTCCGTAGAGGAAAAAGAAAAACGAACACCAATAACATTAAGATTGTTTATCCGTCTGTCTGTCAGACTGGCCGTGGCCGTCTGTTAAGACCCTCTTTGTCAGGAAAGCGAAGAGTTATCAAACTAAAATAATACCAGACACTTAACTGCAATGCTTTGAAGTAGTGAAAGAATCAAATTTCTTTGTCATCCATGTTCCGTTTGTGCTGCATATCTGTCACTTGCAAGGAAATCAATACCCTACTTCCCTTTGTCCTAAAATCATGAACATTGTCATGGAGCAAGTTTATAAAAAAGGGTGTACAAAAAAGCGGAATCCGTAATTCTTTAGTTTTTTTTTGTTTTTTTTTTCATGCCAGCATTTCGTGTGTGTATGTTATGTTACAGAGACTAATATTTACACAATTGACAAACGTTACCGTCAATTGTGTAAACATTAGTCTCTGCAACATAGCATACAAACACGCACGCACACACACACACGTACTCGTATTAACTTACGTTTAAATCGTTGATTTTTAGGATAATCAGCAACAAATCAAAATGGATTTAATAGCTAGCCATCACTCTTCAAAGAACTTTAGTAAGTTCTGGCAAGAGACAAATAAACTGAATCCTAAGCCTAGCCTTCCTGTTAGCGTTCAGGGTAAGTGTGATCCTGTGGACATTTCAACGTTCCAGCCGTTCAAGGCTCCGGGACCAGATGAAATCTACCCAGTACTACTACAAGAAGGCGCAACCGTACTCATTCCTCATCTGAGTAGACTGTACAGAGCGTCTATAGCATTTGGACACATACCACGAGTATGGAGAATGGTTAAAGTAATATACCTGCCTAAACCAGGCAAGGCAGACTACGGAGAAGCCAAATCGTACAGGCCTATAAGTCTGTCTTCATTTTTCCTAAAAACATTGGAAAAATTGGTGGACAGACATATAAGGGATGGTCCATTAAAAAGACGTCCGTTGCACAAACTACAATGTGCGTACCAACCTGGAAAGTCAACCGATACCGCGTTGCACCTGGTAACAACCAGAGCCGAACGGGCCATAGAAAATCAGGAACTATGCCTGGCGGCTTTTCTAGACGTGGAAGGAGCGTTTGATCGCACCACGTACCAAGCTATCAGTGAAGCAGCTGCAAGACATGGCATAGAACCGACCATCTGCAAATGGATAGGCAACATGTTAAACGCCAGGCTAATAAAGTCGTCTCTGATGGGAGATGAAATACTAGCTACGGCTACAAAAGGGTGTCCCCAGGGAGGAGTACTCTCACCTACTCTATGGAGTCTGGTGGTAAACTCCCTAATGGAGGAACTCAACAGTGGTCCTATCTATACGGTAGGATATGCAGATGATCTGGTGATTCTCGTAAATGGGAAATTTCCCAGTACGGTATCAGTAATTATGAGTGAAGCACTGAGGAAAGTGGAGAAATGGTGTAACAATCACCAACTATCCATTAACCCAGGCAAAACAGTGGTAATACCATTCACGAGAAAGAGGATTCTTAAAAACATGCAGGAACTAAAACTGTATGGACAGGTACTCGAAATGTCCAGTGAGGTGAAATATCTTGGTGTCATACTAGATAAGGAACTCAATTGGAAAAAGCATGTCGATCACACCATAACAAAGGCTCTCAGAGTATTTGGGATGTGTAGATCAGCGTATGGTAAGACGTGGGGATTAAGCCCAAAGGTACTAAAGTGGATTTATACCATGATGGTTCGACCGATCATCCTATATGGCAGCCTCGTATGGTGGCCAAGGACGTTGAGGAGCACATGCAGAGACGCCTTGACGAAGGTGCAAAGAACGGCGTGCATGGCTATAACAGGGGCGTTTAGAACTACGCCAACCGCGGCGCTAGAAATATTGCTAGATCTACCACCGCTACATATAGTGATACAGTCCGAAGCGCGCAAATCGCTGCACAGGTTAAAAACAATGGACCTGTGGAGTTATTGCACGCCGAAGACTAAGCACACTAACATGGAAAGCAACAATTTTCTTGACAGAATAACAACCATGAGCTGCGATAAAATGCAGCCTAAGTTTGTATTCAATAGGAACTTCAAGGTACAAGTTCCAACGAGGGCGGAATGGGCCGAGGGTCGCGAGCCACCTACAGCGGATGGTGAGGACATTATTTGGTACACTGATGGATCAAAAATGGGATCAGGTACGGGAGCAGGCATTCATGCAAACGACTTCAATGCAAGTACAAGTATGGGAGGTTATGCGACTGTCTTCCAAGCGGAGACATACGCTATAATCGCCTGTGCCCAGGAGAACATAGATAGACTTACCAGAGGGAAGCACATCTACATACTCAGTGACAGTCAAGCGGCACTTAAAGCGCTAGGTGCGCCTAAAGTGGATTCTAGACTTGTGTATAATGGCGTCCTAGCTTTGAACAAGCTTGGAAGGCACAATAAGGTGCAACTGGTATGGATCCCAGGGCATGAAGGCTTCATCGGTAATGAAATTGCAGATGAACTTGCTAGAAAAGGGTCTGCGACAAGTTTCATAGGACCTGAACCATGTGTGGGTCTCTCGCAGGGAACCATAGCAACAGCCATCAAGGACTATGCCAAAAACCAGCACCAACAAGAGTGGAGGAAAATGGCAGGCTTGAGGCACTCAAAGCTATTCATGGAATGTATAGAATCAGGCTGGACCAAGAAATTATGGGAATACAGCAAAAGACAGCTCCGAATCATAACGGGGGTGTTTACCGGTCACTTTGGGGTCAAAGGACTATTGGCCAAGTTGGGACTGTCTGACAATACAGATTGTAGAATGTGTGGCGAGGAGGCAGAGACAATGAAGCACATACTGTGTGAATGTCATGCCCTCGCCAGACTCAGAATGAAGGAATTCGGTATTGGTTACCCAGAACCGAAGGAATTCCAGGCACTACCAACTGGTTCCATCATCCGATATATGAAGGTGGTGGAACAATCCTTTGAGTAGGCGAGGCGCGATGGGGGTAACTACACAAAAGATCCCATTGGGTCGAAGTGTATCCGCAAGGACCCCTTCCTAATAAGATAAGATAAGATAAGATCCTGTGGACATAGCCAACCTATTTAGCGAACACTTCCAGGTTAAGTCCCCATTAGACAGGCCAATATCGGTGTTCAGTGCTCAGAAATCTGGTTCATTGACCTATTTTAGTGCTCGTCAGATCGAACATAGTATCAAAAAAATGACTCGAGGTAAGTCACCTGGACACGATGATCTGAGCATTGAGCATCTGCAAAATGCAGGTCCTCATCTACCTAGAGTGTTGGCGCTGCTCTTTAATCTCAGCATTAGCCACTCCTATCTTCCAGCGAATCTCATGCGAACTGTTGTAATACCGATCATAAAAAACAAAACTGGAGATTTGTCGGATATTAACAACTACAGGCCAATCTCCCTCGCGACTGTCATATCCAAAGTGTTAGACGGCCTGCCGGCCTGCTTGACAAGCAGCTGAGTGCGCATGTAAGCCTGAATGAGGCACAGTTTGGCTTTCAGTCAGGACTGTCTACTGAGTCAGCCATTTTCTGCCTTAAAAGTACAGTCAAATACTATACTAGCAGGAAAACACCCGTGTACGCTTGCTTTTTAGATTTGTCGAGGGCGTTTGATCTGGTCTCATACAACATTTTATGGGATAAGCTGGATACAGAAACGACCCTTCCACCCGAACTGCTAGGAGTGTTCAAATATTGGTACGAGAACCAGATTAACAGCGTTCGATGGGCGGGCGTGCAATCGGGTGACTACAGGTTGCAGTGTGGTGTTCGACAGGGGGGGCTCTCCTCACCCCGGCTATTTAATATTTATGTCAACAAACTGATTAATGAGCTCAGCAATACCATGGTCGGATGCTCTATAGACGGAAACTGTGTTAATAATATAAGTTATGCTGACGACATGGTGTTGCTGAGTCCATCGATCAGCGCGTTAAGGAAGCTCCTACATATTTGTGAGAACTATGCTGAGTCACATGGTTTAAAATATAACGCCAGAAAAAGTGAAATATTACTCTTTAAAGCGGGTAATAAAACATATCCGATACCGCAGTTCCAACTTTCTGGTGTTGTTTTGAACCATGTGAAGTCCTTTAAATATCTTGGACACTGGGTGACGGAGGACCTTACTGACGATGTGGACATGGAGAGAGAGCGTAGGGCATTAGCTGTCAGGTGTAACATGCTGGCTCGCCGATTTGCCAAATGCACTAGAGAGGTTAAAATAACCCTTTTTAAAGCATTCTGCCAGTCATTTTACACCTGTAGCCTATGGACAAATTATACACAGCGG
This sequence comes from Apotomis capreana, assembly GCA_947623375.1. NCBI lineage: Eukaryota > Metazoa > Arthropoda > Insecta > Lepidoptera > Tortricidae > Apotomis > Apotomis capreana. Next base: position 24,321,616 of record OX392505.1, read on the forward strand.
TCCTACAATGCCCTACGCGTACAATATAATAATGCGTTCAGGACCCTGCTGAGGCTGCCGCGGCACTGCAGCGCCTCGAGCATGTTCGCGGAAGCACAGACCGACGGGTTCCACGCCATCATCCGTAAGAGGGTGGCGTCTATAATGCGCAGGCTGTCGGGCGGCCCCGGCACGATCCTGAATGCACTATCCTCCAAATTTGACTGTCCTTTTATGAAAAAATGGAATAGCATTCATGTGATTATGGCAGACTAACTATAATTTAATTTGATTTATTTATTTCATTAATTATTTTTATTGACTATTGTTGACATTTTGATATTGATTTAATTTAATTTCTAGATTTGAATTTAATGTTTTAATTATTGTGAATTGTTTTTACTAATATAGATTTTTAAGTTGATTGTAACTAACCATATATGGGTTTATACCTGAAATAAATTTTTCAATTTCAATTTCAATTTCAATTTATCTGGTTTTTGCTTAAGTTGAAATATTGAAATAAGCAAAAATTGCTGCAATCTGATTGTTACCGACGAGTACCTATATTTTTACATATTTTTAATCCCATACCAGACTTAAACCGAATATACCTCTTGCTATACCTACCAGGGTGAGCGTTAATAATCCTAACGTATACATAATTCCTTGTTCCTGTGGTTAGAAGAAATTATGTATACGTCACTACTGAGCATATACGTAGTAAGTATGAAAAAGTTAGATACCTGGAGTTTTGCAGTGACTGAACATTCACTAAATTCGGATACGACTCACCGCATTCAGTTTGATACGACAGAAAAGGTTTTAATTCCGCGGAAAGTACGGGTATAGGAAAGCGCAGCATGGGTCAGCCCCCCGACTAGATGGACGGATGACCTCGTGAGGGTAGCGGGGAATCATTGGATGCGGTCTGCACAGACCAGGGGAGGCCTATGTTCAGCAGTGGACGTCTGTGGCTGATAGATAGATAGAAAGTACGGGTTATAGAAATTAGCGGACGACGGTCCAAATTTTAATCAAGGTTGTGAATGATCAGTCGCGAACCGAATCAAAACAAGTCGAGCAATATTCGACTATTGCGACGTGAAAAATTTATTGATAAGTTAATTACTAAATATACGAAAAACATTTAATTACTTTGATATTCCTCCGAGCCTCCAAAGACATGTCCTTCATCATACCTAGCAAGAAGAGAAACTGGTGCATGAAGGGGTAGAAACTGTAGATTATCATTAAATACAGAAATCGAACAAATTATTTCGGGCACCTCTCCAAGAGTAGTGTGTACCGGTGCTCATGGGCATTCCATATGGCGGCATTAGTTTCGAACTTGCTACGGAGATATAATGAATACAGGACACTATTTGCGTGCCGGCTAGTAAATAGTTTTGCCTGGCGAATAACAAGTCCTAGTCATCTCCTAGCTTCGTTACAAATCAGAGTTATGTGCTAATTGAACGAGAGTTGCGAATCAAAGTACGTAATTAGATTCTTCACTTCACTTACACGCTATATCATATGGTTCGTCTAGCAGCTAGTACCTGGAGTCTATAGGCTGGCGTGAACGTGTATACGTCATTACCGAGCAATTAAGGCATTTAGGGCCCATCTACCAACAGCATCTAACCTAGATGAAGTAATATTTAATCCTAAGATCTGTTAACAGGCAGTGCCAAATAAACGACACTTTGAGAACTTTATTGCTGCTGGTAGGCCATTGATTGGACTTGAAAATAATAAGGGTCCAAGATTGCTGCCTTGCCTAATCCCAGAAGTTACTAAGAACCTATTTGACTTGGATACTTTTGGTACCTTTCTATAACAGTTATAGCCAGCCATACACTGTATCTTAAGTAGAACATTGCTGTCGAAGTTCGTTTTCTATTGGGAAAGAGTATGACATTATGGAGTACAGCAATGCCATTTGGTACGGGTATTATACATGTCCACCTGAGCTGAAAACGTTCGGTAGCCAATTTGTACTCCACGACAGGTGGGAGGTAGGGGGGGTCAAAGTACAGCGCTCCCGTCGCTTAGGAAAGAAAATCTGGCGTATTAGTTTGGAACTTTGAATCAAGTTTGGTATCGTTATCGAGTAACTAGACAATGCCTAATAATTTCCCATGCCAGTTTTGTAGGGTTCCGTAGCAAAATATGACGCAAAACTTAAAATAATAAAATTTTAGAACTTACGAAATGCAAACAAACCCTCATAGTTACATATTTTTGTATTAAACTTGGTTTATAAAAAATACTGCCTGAAAGCCCATTTAATGCAGATTCTAAAATCATTAACAGTAATTATAAATTTGAATATTTTCAATGTAAAATAAAATATTGAACGTACTGCAACGTTCGCCAGCGCAGCGTAAAGAACGACAAAAAGATGCGAAAAACAAGTATTACTAACAAAATTATATCAACAAAGTTCGAGTCTGACTCGCGCATTAAGCGTTCCGTCCAGTTTTTTACTTATCCCATCCCATATAACTGGTAGGGTCCGGTTAAGTTAAGTTTGCACCTAGTATGTATGGCGCTGCATAACAATGAGGTGCAAAGTTAACCCAACCGGGCTGTTCTCATATAATTTTTGATAACACATTTTTTTCTAATTTAATTGGAAATGTATTGTTTTTAGATTATTTCCTATATTGTTAGTATGGTACGATATTACTTGCCTAATTTCATAGTTCTAGGTTAACAGAAAGTACCCTACAAACTGTGATTATCTTGAGAGTGGCGAAATATACATTAACAGCCGTATCTTTTTTTTGCGTTAACTTACAAGTTTGAATTTTTCACAGCTTTAAGGGACTGTAGCCCCCCACCTGTCGCGGAGTACAAATTGGCTACCGAGCGTTTTCAGCTCAGGTGGACATGTATAATACCCGTACCAAATGGCATTGCTGTACTCAAAATTGTATACCTCTCCATACAAGCATGCCCAATAGAAAACGGACTATCGACCCTAATCAAAGGTAGACGTGGCCTTTTTAAAATCAAAAAAGGCCACGTCAACCTGCTTCCTTTGCCAAACGTAAATTATATCGTAGCATGGGGCAATACGATCGATTATTGTTGTTTACTTACAAGTGTAACTTAGGAATGCTATTGCATGTAATTTTAATGTAAAAATGTAGTCATTCATAGATTGTTCATTTTATTTCCACCAAAAATGTTTTGCACCCGGCACCATTCCAGTAACATTTAGGTATTTTGTTTAGAGTTCCTTGGAAAGACACATGTGAATCTATTATTATGTGACTGTGTGTTTCCACAGTTAAAACACTTCCAAAAAAGCAAAATTAAATTTGCAACAGCGGAAACTTTAACATACGACCACCGTTAGAAACAACAATAAGACAACTTTATTTCTTAGTAAATAAAAACCGAACAAGAGCACATCTTCTCAAGTTCATTGTAAAGATCCGTACCCATTATTCCAAGATATCATTATAAGCCCGCCGTCTCTTATAGTTAGAATGAGAAAACCAAGCTATCTTATTTTCGTTCTTAGAGGTTATTTTAATATTAGTCCCCGCACTAAAAGGGATCCGCCCTCCCATCGTTCCAAACTTTCTCTCGTCACTTCAAATTAATTTATTTTCCGTTCTAATACTTGCAATTTATACCTATGCGATTTGAAGTGTAACTGTGTATATTTTTTTAATGCGAAGGGGGCTCCACCTCTTACATTTATCGTCTCCTTAGTTGACGATAAAAAAGCTGAGTATCTCATTCCCGGTCTTAGTAGTTACCTGTTTCGTTTTTGTGCGGGGTACCTACTCTACCCCGAGTCCCCTTTTCTTATACTCATTGTTTCCTTACTTGACTTTACAAAATTAGAAGACATGTTTTATTTTTCTTCGTTCTTGTTTTATTGTTAGTGCTGGGGTTCCACCTCGCCTCCGAGCCCCCGTTCCTTAACTTCTCTCGTGATTCCGAACTTGTCTGTTTTACGTTCCAGAAAATACAATTTATGGTCAAATTGAAGTGGGATTGTGTTTTTTTTAATCGGGGGCTCCGCCCTCCAAACTCGCGGAAACAGAAAACAAGCCATCTTGTTTACGTTCATTCGCAAACTTATATTCTTTACCTACTTTACACAACTAACGTCGAAGTCAGTCTTTTTCGATGGGATTTTTACTTTTCCAAGTACATTTTATCAGTTTACTGACTATTGTCCAATCACCCAACTAGGGTCCAAAACAAATGTCATTTATTTTTTTCAAAATCCATATTCTATCAGTGACTTTATACGTTTTTATTTAAGTTTGTTTATATATGTTTTATTGTGTACACCTTAGAGTCCTTTCGTAATAATTGTCATAATATTAACGAGTAACTTTCTGATTAAATTGGACCATAGCTGTGTGGACTGGACTGTAGTAGGGTAGTTTAACGGTTCATCTAATTTTACGTGTAGGAGGGGAGGTACCAAATGGCAGCTTTCCGTTTTCTACCTCCTGTGCGGTCACTTAGTTGAGCCTTATTTTAAGTAGGTATTTTGTAAATCAACTACCAAATATACCAACAACTAATAAAGAGGAGAGACTGGTTAGGTAGTATTTTTAATATCTGCTTCAGTTTTTAACATAGAGGTCTGATTGTGGAATCCACCATAAAACAAATAAAACCACTTAATAAAACAACTTAATATTTGCTGATGATTTTTTATTGTGATGTAATTTACGAGTAACAATGATAATAATTTTTGCAACTTTAGGATCATTGGTCAATCAGATATCTTTTATTTGTATTGTGGATAAATGTGAGGTGGATTGGCAAAAGAATCGGCTGACGGATCTCTTCTTCCCTAAGCCGTAGACTGTCATGAGCTGATGATAATGGGTTCTATAGTGGTATGTGTGACGATGACGATTGAGGCTCTACTCCAAGATCAAGCCACAGTGGCGCTGGCCGTGTAGCTGGTGCCCATCTCGCAGGCGTCGACTCCTCGCAACAGACGGACGTAGCCCTTTTCGCCCCAGTTCTCCCCCCAAGAGTTCTTTAGTATCCAGTACTTGGTTCCATTTTCGTCTGAAAGAAAATAAAATAATTTGCCTTTATTTTTATATCATCGCCAGGTTTCGGACATGTTATAGAAAGTCGGCAGGATTTGAGAGAGCTATGGAGCTGCAATTAATAATATTAAAATGCTCATACTTATGAGTAGGTACTCAATAATATTATTATACGTGTACTCAATATATTATTATATTTCATGATTAAGTAAATTTATTGTTATTGTGATTAAAAATCCCAAGTATTAAATAAATAAAAAATATTTTTCTGTAATAATATATCGAATATTTTGACTAGGTACATATCTTAATTGACAGTTCCAGGCTCTTTTTAATTTATTTAAATTGAGATATTTCCCAAAATCCAATTTACCGCAGAAATAATCAGTTACAGTTTTTACTAAAATGTAGATGTATAAAAAGTAATTTAAAAGATATATTAGAAAATTATTATAAGAATATTGCAAAACCTAACTTTATTCATTATTATTATGTCCAATAACTTGAGAAAGATCTCCGTTTTCTCTATTTCCTTCTATCCCACTTTCGATCTATAATATACCTGGCAATATAATATATCTGGCCAGTCTTTAAAGAAAGGAAACGAATCTTTCTTAGTTACTACTTTAATAATCCCACCATCGATAATTATGATTCATAATAACATCATTGTTTATGAAATGCGATTGATATACCTGAATGAATATTAACACTACAGCATATATTAAAAGGCCATATTCCTTTTGTTTTTTTTTTCTATTATTCGGTTTAAAGAACTTTATTCTCATTAAGACAATTGTCACTTACATGAGAACTTACAGGCTAATGCAATGTTAGTACATAACAGTATAAATTTAGATAGTGAAGTTAGTAATATACAATGGTATGGTTTTAGATTATGATACAAGATTATAAGAATTATAAGTATTGTAGTGGAGGAAGTTAAGAAAATAAAAATTAAAAATAAAGAATATAACTAAAGAGGTTCTCTAACCTAATAATTATCATATACTTCTTGCATTATAAATAATTTTAAATAATTATAATTGTAAAACAGTTACCTGGTGACTCTTACCTAGGAAACTATTTCACATTACAAAACATTACGAAAGTAGGTACTTATAACTGAATACAGATTACTTATATGACGAGTGAACTGTCATTTGTTACATGCTCAGTAAGTCTGATTTTAAATTCTTGTAGTGTCTTTGCATTTTTTATATGTGATGGTAGATTATTGTGCAGTTTCACTCCTTCATATGTAATTGTTTTTCGGCCATAGTTTGTTCGGATCTTAGATAACACTAATTGGTTTGGTCTTCTACCGGAGCGACTATGCGTGTTCTTCCTAAGTGAAATATGAGTATGATTTTTTTTATCCAAGATCTTTCTAACCAGCATACAGGTTGTGAATACATATAATTGTTTTATATTCATAAGCTTAGTTTCCTTATATATCTTATTGGTAGGCGTCCGGTAAGGGTAATGATACAGTAGCTTTATGATTTTATTCTGTGCGATTTGGATGTCAGCAAGTCTAGTCTTGGAGGCACTACCCCAACAGACAGATATATTAATAATTTCAACCAACAAATTTTGTCAATAATACTTTTACCCTAGTTCTAGGTAGTAAACATAGCTATTTCATGCTTTCATTGGGTGCAGTCGAAAATAAGTTGAAAAAACTAACTTTCTGCGTAAATTTTGTCATTTTTGAGTAGTTTTTCAAAAAAACTTCTGTTCCTACTGTAGGTTTCAAATCAATCCCAATAGACGTGTTCTAGGTAGTAACATCAATAATCAAAAATGTTAAGCAACATGTTTGATCATAGAGAAAAAATTAATGTCTACAACAATCAGCATTTCAAAAGAGTTTCAAGAATAAGGCCTCTTAACTAGTTCAGTACAGCATATTACCAGTAGGTACAGATTTGGTACAAACCTTCTCCATACCCCACCAAGACTAAGCCAAAGGTTAAATGCCGTGCACAGATATCATTACCGGGACGCAGAATGCCTGATATGTAGCTTGTGAATCCTTCTCCTGCTGCTATACCTGAAACAAAACAATATGGTAGAATCAGAGACATGATACTAATACCTACTTAGACTGTGCGCCTTAAATTTTTGTTTAGCTAAAATGAGATCTATTTACTTACACTTACAGTAGCTGTAGAATCCAGTCATTGTCTAAAAATAAATCGGGTGTGCAGTGCAGAAAGCTGGATTTTTCGCAATATCACATTCCTTTATCAACATATAGCTATTTTTTCATTGCTATGCCTAGTATAAAAATAAAAATAAAATATATTTCCCTAAAACGGTTCCTTTGTAAATAAAAAAGGTATATTACGTTTTTTCCGGTGGTGTATTTTTTTTAAATATTTGGACTCAAAATCTAAGAATAGTTTAAATAAATAATTAACTTAAATAACAATACTTTGAAAAAATTAACTTTTCCCAAATAAAAACTCGCTCCACCCTCCAAATAAACCCCCGTATACCAAATCTGTTGAAATCGTTTTATCCGTTTAGTTTAGTCGTTATGAGAGGACTAATATTTTATTTTTTTAATTTTACTAACGACCCGCCTCGGCGTCGCACGGGTGCAAGGCTGATAAATTATGTGTGTATTATACATATAAACGTTCCTTTGAATCACTCTATCTAGTTATTATTAAAACACCGCATCAGAATCCGTTGCGAAGTTTTAAAGATCTAAGCATACATAGGGACAGACAGACAGACAGCAAGAAGCGACTTTGTTTTATATTATGTAGGTAGTGATAACGGTACTATAGGTAATAGTATCGAAAATATACCTACTCAGTTATTCATCTGATTCTGATATAATGAGAGCAATGATATACGTACCCACAGCCAGCGGCCCAATTTCTATCAATTTATTCAACAACATATCTTCGTTGGGGATCTTAAGCTTTTGCCCATCCAGCACGCGAGCTACCACTTTTTTTGGGTCTTCGTGACAAACAGATATAAAATCTTTATAAGGATAGTCTTCTTCCTTCATTACTCCGGCTCTGGCAGCTAATTGTCTGCGAAGAATTAATTTTCAACGGTCAATATTTAAGGCTGCCCACTGTAAATATTATGTAGACTGCGATGCAAACAACTCAACTAAAAGAACTCAACATCTCGACGCGACTCTCCGCGATATGTCGGAAACGAGCCCTGAACTTCTTCGGACATGTTATACGGTCCTCAAAGCATTGTCTAGAGAAGCAGATTATCGTAGGGCAAATTGATGGCAGACGTGCGCAAGGAAGTAGGGCACCTACTTGATGGTCTGACACAGTGAAGAAGGCAGTGGGCGGCAGGATGCACCGAGCGATCCACGCAGCATATAACCGCACTGAGTGGAAACAGATATCTGGTCGCGATCCTCATCAGTGAGGGAACGACGAAGAAGAAGAAGACTGTAGATATGTGTATGGACCAATCAGGCAATCACATTCCTCAGATTTATTAATAATAATAAATAATAACCAAGTAGCCAGGATCATTGACCAGAAACTTGCTCTTCGACACTTCTACGATAATTCTTGTGGGGTCTGAGGTGCCGTACTGTAAGTACGCACCGATGCCAGTTCTTGAGAATGGTCGTGCCACGCTTTATTGGGATCGATCTATCATCACGCACAGGACTATTGTAGCCAATAAGCCTGATATCGTTTTGGTAGATCGATCCAAGCGCCAGGCAGCGCTCGTCGACATCACCATCCCCCATGACGAAAACCTTGTGAAGGCTAAGAAGGACAAACTCAGCTAGTACCTTGACTTGGCTCACGAGGTGACCGCCATGTGAGATGTTAATTCGACGATCATTGTCCCGATAGTCGTTTCGGCAAACGGTCTTATAGCGAAGAGTCTCGAGAAACACCTTAAGAGACTCTCGCTAGATGGCTGGATCAAGGGTCAGATTCAGAAAGCGGTACTCCTGGACACGGCGCGCATCGTCAGGAGGTTCCTCTCTCTGCAGCCCTAACCACCGGTAGCCTGAGCCCTGCCCCGCTGCCAGCAGCACCCTAGGTTCGGTTTTTTTATCATGTATTTAAATATTTTGTAATTACTTATTTTTTTTTTTTATTATTAAAGCAGTAACGTCTGCTAACGTAAACTAAATGTTTACAAATGAAGCGAAAATTGAAAAATTTAATGATTCGGACAGGATTCAAACCTGCGTTTCCAACGGCTTTCCGGGCCAACACTGGCGTCCTCCCAATTGGACCACCGAATCAGATGTCAGAGTCATTGAATTTTTCAACCAGTTGCTTCGACATGCCTTAGGATGGCATCGTAGCGACATCTAACGTAAAGATTTAGACTTTATCGTCGGCACCATCGTCTCAAATTTGTTGAGAATCGATAGTAACGATGTGCTACACCCAAATTACTTTTTTTTTTTAGAGTTAAATTTACTACATTCTCCATTTTTTTTTTTTTTCTAGGACAGATAGTTACGGAGATATTCACATTTAAAAAAACGTAAAAAATCGCAATTTCCTACTGAAATACAAACTTCTGGATTATATCTTCGTTTAGGAGCATTTTAGCTACAACAAAGCTTGGGCAATGTTGTAGACAATTAAATTTACTATAATTTACACTTCAAATTTTGTTTCAAGGACGGTTAGTTACGGAGATATGCACATTTAAAAAACAGGAAAAGTCGAATTTTCAAGAAATTTCTCAAAATCCTTGGTTTAGAACGCTGTCATTCAGTTACGGACTAGTCTAGGACAAATTAAAACATGTAGGAAATATAATTGCTTATAAAACTCATGTCCATTTTTACATACATTTTCGGAAAATGTGACTTTATTTTTTACATATCTCCGTAATTATCTGTCTTAGAAACAAAATTTGAAATGTAAATTATAGTAAATTTAATTCTCTACAAAATTGCCCAAGCACTGTTCTAGCTAAAATACTCCTAAACGAAGATATAATCCAGAAGTTTGTTTTTGAGTTGGAAATTGCAATTTCTTAAGTTTTTTTAAATGTGCATATCTCCGTAACTATTTGTCCTAGAAACAAAATATAAAATGGAAAATGTAGTAAATTTAACTCTCTATAACATTGTCGAAGCTTTCTTCTAGGTAAAATGCTCCTAAAGGAAGATATGAGCAAAAATATGAAGAGAGTGCCGGTTTTTTCAATATGGCGGCGGGCGCGGAGGGGGGGGAATTGTGCATTTTGCATTTTAAACACTGACTAACGATCCTAGACAACATATCAAAAATTCAAAACTACCGGACCGTTTGTAAGGTCAAAATCCTTTATTCACTGAATTACAGACGAAATAGTAGAGTTGTTAGTCCGCTGTTTTCTAACATAATTGTGCGCATCGGGTTACAAGCATGAAATTTCTACCACAGATAGAGTGTTCCACGGTGATTATTTACAGATGTGGAGGGAAGTCAGATTCGTCCCCTGTGAGGCGGGAGAGCGGAGGGAATACGGCCAAGTATCCCTCTTTTCTTTCTTTATTGCTGGTAAGTTAAGTCTACCAGGACGTGTTTGGTATCGTTTCCGTGTAAAATAAATATCAGAAATTAATTTTTTATAATATAATATAAAATATGGGTGTAATGGCCGAAAAGGTAAAAATCACAACAAGTTTTTTTATTCAGTGAGGTAAATTAGTTCAATTTCGTGAACATTTTCAAATTATTATTATTGTTTTAAAAAGCTCATTTAATCTGGTTTCTAATCATATATGCATGTTGAGCACTTCTCATACAAACAGTAGCTTAAAATATATCTTTACGTCGGCGTAACCAACGTAAACCTCCGAACGCATCCTATTTCGCTTCATTAAATACACTAAATAATGATTATTAACATGCTTTTACATATAATATTTATCATATACGTCCTAGAAAAACAAATTATTGTAATTAAAACAAAATATTTTTTTGCTAATGTATCACGAGCACACGGGCTAATCTCAACATCAACAATTTATTTAAGTTACTGTTAGTATGAAGAGTGCCCAATATGTATATATTTTTAGAAACAAGATTAAATTTGCTATTTTGCAATATTTTTTTTGTTGCAAATATTCAGGAAATATAACTAATTTATCTCCCTGAATAAAAAAAACTTGTTGTGATTTTTACAATTTCGTAAATACAACCATATTTTTATATGGTACTATGAATAAATAACATAAAAAATGAATTCCTGATATCTGTTTTACACGAAAACGATACCACACAAGTCCTAGTAGCGTTATCTGATCAGTAATATAAAAAGAAAAAGAGGACTCCTTTGTCCTATTCACCCCGCTTTCCCGCCGCACAGGGGACGAATCTGACTTCCTTCCACATGTGAAGATAATCACCGCAGAATACTCTATCTGTGGTAGAAATTTCGTGGTTGTATCCCGATGTACACAATTTCGCGACTTAGCAAAATGTACTAGAACACGCAGGCTAAGCTTAACATCAACATTTTTTTCAAGGCACTTTTTGTATCAGGTGTGCCCAATATGTATACATTTTAAAAAACAAGATTAAATTTGCTGTTTAGTAATATTTTTTTTAATTGTAGATATTCAGGATAGATAACTAATTTATCGTTCTGAATAAAAAAAACTTCTGTTGTGTTTTTTACCTTTTCGGCAATAAACCCAAATTTTTATATGAAACTATTCTTAAATAACATGAAAAATTAATAGCTTATATCTATTTTACACGAAAACGATGTCGCACAAGCCCTAATAGCCTTAACTGATCAGTAATAAAAAAAAGAAAAAGAGCAGTACTTGGTCCTCTTCACCCCGCTCTCCCACCACACAGGGGATGAATCTGACTTCCCTCCACATCTGAAAATAATCACCGTGGAACGCTCTATGTGTGGTAGAAATTTCATGCTTGTAACCCGATGCGCACAATTTCGCGGCTTAGCAACTCTACTAAAAGATAAATAAAGATAATAAATACTAAATATCGGACAACCTTACACAAATCAATCTAGTCCCACAGTTACGACGACGATAAACATACTTATATAGATAAACACATACTTAAATACAAATAACATCCATGACCCAGGCACAAATATTCGCCCAAATGTTCATCACTCAAATATTTGCCCTTGCCGGGATTCGAACCCGGGACCGTCGGCTCAGCAGGCACTGCACTACAAACGTCGACATAAGTTTAGTAGGTACAGTCGCCATCAGATATATCGCAGCATATAAAGCGTACATAAATATCTGAACATGTACTGTAACGTCTGTAACGCCCCGTCAATAAGAGTCGTCTTCAGATATTTATGAACGCCTTATATGCTGCGATATGTCTGATGGCGATTGAACAACATTTTACGAAAACGGTGAGTTATCTGGTTTTTTTTTTTTTTTTTTATTTATTTATTAGGAACTACAATTATCTTAAATTAAATTAAATTGCAAATTCTATTATAAATAAAAACTTTCTCAATTGCGTCATGTAAAGGTCTACTTGCTTTACACCAACGGACTTGAGTTTCATTTTTTTTTTTTATTGTGTGTAGTAGTAGTTAGACTGAACGCAGCGTAAAATTGGACGGAACGCTCAGTGCGTGAGTCAGACTCGCACTTTAATGATATTTTTTGTTAGTAATACTTGTTTAACGCGGCTTTTTGGCTATCCCTACGCTGCGCTGACAAACGTCGCAGTACGTTCAATATTTTATATTACTACATTGAAAATTGTCAAATTTATATTTACTGTTAATGATTATAAAATTGCTTATAAACCAAGTTTTATATAAAAAGTATGTAAAAATGAGGGTTTGTTTGCATTTCGTTACTTTTTAAAGTTTGTTATTTTAAGTATTGCGTCATATTTTACGAGATCCTAAAAACGGGCATGGAGAATTAATTAAACATCGTCTAGCTACCCTACAGCAACACCAAACTTTATTGAAAGTTGAAAACCATTTTTTTTTTCTTAGCTCCGGGAGGTACTTTGATCCCAATTCTCCCCCACCTGTCGTGGGCTCAAATTTACATGTGCAATACCCGTACCAAATGGCATCGCTGTACACGAAATTGTATACCTACCTCTCCATACAAGCATGCCCAATATAAAACGGACTAGGTACATAAGGTATAAAAAAAAATGAGGGAGCAAATAAGGGAGAACTTGAGCGTTGCTGACCCTTTACGAACCTATTTACTTCCCTCCTGAAGAACCGCATACTGTGGCCCCCGGGAAAACCTAAGCATTGAGCTCATTATCTTTTCATTCAGTGAACGCCAAAGATTTCAGAGTTATCAAAGGCTGAATAGTGTATAATTATGATCGGACTGTAAGTATTTAGTATAAATATACGTACCTCATCACGATATGCATCTTCCCCCCTTCGTCACACGAACTGCAATCCAGGCAGTCCAAGGCCTGCCCTTCAGAGAGGGCTATACATTGCTTATGTTTAATAGCGTATTGCCCTTCAATATTTCCTGTAAACAATTTAAAAGAAGTTTAAGGATTCATGATGTTTTGTGATGACTTATTTTAACGTAGGTAAGAGAAACTTTAGAGACTCGTACTCGTAATAAAATATATTTTGTCATCCATACTAATATTATAAATGCGAAAGTGTCTGTCTGTCTGTCTGTTACCTCTTCACGCTGAATCGATTTTGATGAAATTTGGCAAAGAGATAGTTTAAGATACGAGGAAGGACATAGGATAGTTTTCATCCTGGAAATTATACCTAAAAAGATTGAAAAGTGAGTGAACATTTCTGTTGGGGTGCGGTGACCCTGTAGGAAATGTAATTATTAGACCAAAAGCACAATCGCTCTTACATTTGATTAGGCGCTTTTAACAATATTTCCCTTTTATCAAGTTCCACGCGTACGTAGTCGCGGGCAAAAGCTAGTAACTCATAAAAACGTTACGCCAACTGGTCGGCTTAATCTGCTTACGTGCGAATAAAATGTGGATGAACTTTAATAGTGTACACAATGACAGAAACACGTCGGCGTTACATACCAATAGCGCCAAAGATAAAGTAACTGACACATAGCCCTTCGTCCTTAACATGAGTCACTGCATCTTTATCTCTCCAGTCAAATGAGGGTGGCGCAACCACCGATTTATTTAAGACCACCTCAACACCTGTTTCATTGCATGGCTTGAATCCGTAATAATATTTCTCGAACTCCTCGGGTTTCAAATCAGCAAATTTGTTTACTCCAAACACAGTTTCGGGGTGCTCAGCGTTTCGGCGGTTGATACTTTTCACGTTTTTCTTGAAGATTTCAAGCCTTTCAAAATATTCTTGGCGGCTGTAGGATTTTCCATGTTGTTTGATAAAGTCATGGAACAGCTCTTCGGCATTTTCCAAATCGTAATATGGCTTGTCGAGGGCCTGCGCAATGCTGCCCACAAGACAGACCACCACTACGATAGCCAGCTTAGTCATGGTTTTAAAAGTTAACACTAACGTCAGTGGTGGAATTAACGATGAGTGATTCCTGCACGTCCTTTTTATACAAATACTTAGTTGACAGTCCTGCGTTTCTTACTATCGCGGTGGAATTTTATTCTTAAGTACCAATTTAAAAATACTAACTTCAGTAGTGTAAACATGCCTGCCCTTAATATGATAGAGGCTTGAAAAATGATAAAAAACCGGCCAAGTGCGAGTCGGACTTGCGCACCGAAGGTTCCGTACAAACACTTCTCATCTTGACTGGCCGGGTTAAGTTAAGTTTGCACCTGGTATTATGTATGACGCCGCATATAAATGAGGTGGACTACGCTACCGATCATATTTGTTTTATGGTAACACCACTTAAACATGTATTATATTCTGCTCTACTTTATTTATAATATCGTGCTAAGAGCAGTTCTGAGCGTTTGCGTTTGAATGCTTCTTTGAAATATTATTTCAATATTATGAAAATGTTATCCTTTACATACACAGTTATTTGTATTTCACTGTAGATATAATAATATGTACACATCTAGTTGTATAAAAATAAATACGTACCTATATACACAATTGTAAATATAATACGTTTTTGATATACATATTTTATCCTTTCCTCCTAGAAGTAAGATTTACTTCTAACTAATATAAGACATACATTCGAAAGTTTGTTAGGAAGTATGCATATATCTTATACCTTTTCATGCTTAGACTGATTTGACTGGAGCACAGATTATATACAAGTTACTACGTAACAGATACCCCACTTGTTTGGACGGCAGGCGTTGCCACCGCTATCGATGCCCCCTCCCGCGGATGACGCAACGTCATTGGAATGTGCGCTAGGGTTGCCTCCGTTATGTAAACGCTAGCTTTTTCTCGTGCCTTCGCTCGTTTGGTCAACCAGTCTATTCAGCAGAGGCGTGGCGTCCAGACAACCCGATTCCCACTGGGTTGCCCACTTCAGGACGATTGAACACCATTCTCTACGTTCGGTTACCTTTGCATCCGACCGTTCCCTCTTTCCGCTTCTCTGCTTTCCGTTCTCCGCACGCCGCTCTCCAATCGCCGCTCTCCGCACGCCGCTCTCCGCACGCCGCTCTCCGCTTTCCGCACGCCGCTCTCCACACGCTGCACTACGCTCTCCGCACGCCACTCTCCTCTCCGCACGCCGCACTACGCTTTCGGCACACCGCTCTCCGCTCTCCGCACGCCGCTCTCCGCTCTCCGCACGCCTTTCTCCGCTCTCCGATCGCCGCTCTCCGCTCTCCGATCGCCGCTCTCCGCCCTCCGCTCTTCCCTCTCCGCTCTTCCCTCTTCCCTCTTGTTACAGTAATACAGGATGGTTTTTATAGTGCGGTACTCTAAGATGTTCTAGGCAGTACTCTAAGTCTTCTTATTTTTTATATATATATATATATATATATTTCCTAATATCTAATATTAATCGAGAGAAAGTTAATCGAATTAATTAATGAATTAAAAATTTAATCGCTAAAAATTAATCGACCATTAACTTAATCTTTCGATATTAAATCAATCGGAACTCGTACGATTAGATTAACTAATCGTCAATTTTAATCGTTAATCGAGATTAAAAAGTTAATCTTAATCGTTAATCGATTAACTTTTGCCCATCTCTGCTGGGAGCGCGGAAATCATGTTTTTTCGGTTTAATTATTAAAATAATACAGATTTTGAAAATGTAAGATGTTATACATTATAGTTAACATCTCGTTATGTTATTATTTAAAAAACTGATAACTTTCCCTGCAGTATTTATGACGTACTAAGGGTTTATGTTACTTTTTTGAGGTAACTTTAAAAAAAAACTATCGAGGAAACTGCAAGTAATCGTGTTTCTAAAACATAAGGAATAATAGAGTGAATCTTTAAATATTTTACTTATTGATTGTACCTATAACTAAACATTCAGTAATAACAACACAGCATGGAATCAAACCAACACAATTAATTCGAAAAAAAGCTAGGCGCCCCCATAAAGATTTTTAGAGAAATACCCAGACTTTAATAGTTACGCGTCAATAGTGCCCCAGTAAACGTTAATTCTTAAACAATATCTTTTATTCCGGAGAGTTTAATGTGTTCTGGAACAAATGAAATCATTTTCAATCGTCTTTGTTGCCACAAAAACAATATGCCCGACTTTTATTTTTCTACATCGTACAGCACAGGTTGCGCGGGAAACGTTAACTGTACGCCGTCCGCTCGCCGCAAGGCGTGGCAGCCCACTGACGTTTTGTCGCGCGGGGTAGCCACTTAGAGATCGGAATGTTTCGCGCGGTCGAAACGCGTGGGGATAGCCTGACTGGAGGACCGATTCGGATGATATTTGCCATGAACATGATTTGGATAGGTACAGTCAAGGGCGTAAAATTACGAAAGTCGTAAATATTGTATCGTACGATATACATCTTCTACTCTATGTCGTTTAAAATACGTCAAAAAACTTAATAAGGATGACAAAAAGTATTGGTTTTCGAGTGTATTTTTATTAAGTGGTAATAAATATTTTATCTGGACTACAGTCCTTTTTCGTATTCACTTTAATTTACTCCTAATTCTACCTCCAGGGGAGAGGGAGAGAAATTAGGGGTGAATTCGCCGTTTACTGGCACAGACCGATTTAAATGCGTGCGAACCGCGAGCACAGTTAATTACTTAATAAAACAACTTAATATTTGCTGATGTATTTTTATTGTGATGGTATTAACATGATGTTTTCGAACTTTTATAAATATACAAGTTTTTGCAAGTTTAGGATAAGTGTTCAATCAGAACTCTTCTATTTTTATTGTGAATCGGCCTGCAGTAGAGTGAAAAAGTGATGTGGGTTGGCAAAAGGATCGGCTGACGGACCTCTCCTTCCTTAAGCTGTAGACTGTCATGAGCTGATGATAATGGGTTCTATTAGTGGTGTGTGTGACGATGACGATTGAGGCTCAACTTCAAATTCAAGCCACAGTGGAGCTGGCCGTGTAGCCGGTGCCCATCTGGCAGGCGTTGACTCCTCGTATCAGGCGCACGTAGCCCTGGTCACCCCAGTCCTTTCCCCACGAGTTCTTGATTATCCAGTACTTGGTTCCATTTTGATCTAAAAGAAAAATAAAAAACTGTTTCATTATGTCTTTATATGCTAGTTGACTCAGGTTAAATTGTTTTACACTAATGTTTATTTCGTGTAATAGGAAACCTAAATAAATATATGTTTTTTAGTTCATAAAAGTGTAAGATAACTGAAAAAATTTAATTTGCAAATATGGTTTTCAATCTGTATTTTGCAATGTTTAAAACGCCATTTTCGCTTATGATAGTGATGCCATCGTCCCGATAGAATTTCGAACATTTATTTACTCGGTATTCTACGTCACGCCGATAAGCAAAAGGCAAAAATGTCGGACGGCGTTATTGTCTGTTCATAAAATTTCTAATTTTCAATTAATAAAATTTAGCTCTCTAGCTTTCATAAAAATACAACATTCTTTTTAGAGCTAGTAAGATCATCATTTACCATTTCAAATATATTTCAAAAATGGGTCAATCTATTTATTTATTCGGTTTATCATTTTCTGCTAAACAACATTTCTCATATAATCACTTAACAAACAACGATTCACAAATTATTCATTTCACAAACCTGTAATTTCCTAAAATGCTCATTTTATAAATAATTACTCGATAAATATACATTTAGTAACTTTAATGCTTCATAGACATATTAAAAGACAAAGTATTAATCAAAAAACTGTTCGCTTTACAAACAAGTCGTTTTTAAAATCAGTTATTTTTCAAAAGTTTATTGATAATCTATTATTTCATCAAATATCTTTCTACGTATGTATCGAAACCTTTCTGGTAGCGATTCGATTTTATTGGGGTCACAGTTTAAACCTAACCTAACCGAACCAAAATTATGCTACCTTTCTGGTAGCGGTTCAATTTTATTGGAGTCGCAGTTCCTAACCTAACCGGACCGAATCCACGCGACGGTGATGCCTTGTTTTACAGACAGAAGTCCATAGAATTTGGTTTTGCAGAAAATAGTTCACTAAATATTTGGTATTTTTAGTTCGAATATTATTGTTTCAAGTTCCATTTCCTTGAACGAAACATATTTCACAGAAATACTATTCAATGATTATCTTTATCTAATTTTTTAAATAACATATTTCTCAAACAGTAGAATTATCTTAGGTATATCTTTGTTTCGCAGACAGAAATTTCACAATAAATCGTTTCACAGAAACTTCTTTAGTATAGTATTTGGTCCTTGTATTTTTATTTTGAATATTGTTGTTTCACCGCCTCATTACGTAAATGAAACATAATGTCCTAAGAATTATTTTGCCTATCATTACAGCACATACACTTTACTATGGTACGTGTGAAGTCAGAATCGTTACGTATTCCACTTTAAGGCAAGTCAGACTTAAGTCAGGTTAGGTACGACGACGAGCGAAGCGAGGAGGAGTGTTAGGTTGAACTGCGACCTTAACGAGCGAGCGAAACGCCAGAACCGAGTTTTTTATCCCCCTCGCACTTGGAACATCACAATTATGCACATTAATTGTCCAACGTTTGAATCTTAGGCACAACAAACGATAGGACAAATCATATTTAGCACTAACGAGTAATTAGTTTAATATGAATACTAAATGGATAAATTAAGTAATATGATTTGAAATTCTACGATTTGAATATCGCAATATAAAAATTTCTTTACAACAAAAACTGTACCTAAATAATTAAAATTTCAAGATAGTATTCTGCAAATTGATGATTCTGATATTTATTATTTATTTATTTTCTTGGTAATTTTGAAAAAATAATAATAATATAAGTATAAAAAGTATGTGATTTCAAATTCTGTGAAATGAAATATCGAAAAATAAAAATTTCTTTGCAATAATAATCTATGGTTAAAATTTCTACAAAGTAAGTAGTCCGTGAAATAACTATTCTATGAAATAAATAATATATGACAATCCATTTATGCGAAACGAAATTCTATAAAAATTAAGTCTATGAAATAACGTACAAACCCTACGCTACGTTTCTGGTAGCGGTTCGGTTTTGTTAGGGTTGCAGTTCACAGCTAACCTAACCTAAATAGGGACAAATCCAACCTACTATTCTGGTAGCCAATGCGTTGGGTACCTGTTGAGTATATCATTGCGTCTGTATGCTCATCAGAACAATTATACTTTACTACACGTACGAAAGGCGTACACACCTTGATGATTTATTAAACGAAGTGTTTACCAAACAATGTATTTTACTGACTTTTTTTACCATACGTTATTTTGTTAATTTCCGTGAATAGTATATGAATAACGTGTCAAGCTCCATAGGAGTTCGAAACATGTCGGGCCATTTCTGACAATTTCACGTGAGTGTAAACCGCTTAATACAATAGTTAAATATGTCTTTAAGAAAATATGATTTTAAGAAACAATAAAACGGTAGAAAGTTACAAACATGTTTCCAGACCTGTATGAGCGAAACCGCGGGTAAAAACTATTTAGTCTTCTTATATTTAATTACTAGCTGTGACCCGCGGTGTTACCCGCTCATCCCACGGGAACACTAAATTTATTCGGGATGAAAAGTATCTTATGTGTCCTTTCCCGGGTCTCAAACTATCTCAATGCCAAATTTCATCTAAGTCGGTTCAGCGGTTTAAGCGTGAAGAGGTAACAGACAGACAGACACACTTCGCATTTATAATATTAGTATAGTATGGATTTTGTCCGTTTTATTACAAAATGTATGCAGGCATACACAAAGTAAAATACATTAAAAAATATAAGAACGAACAACAATTCCAAATCATCCCACCATCGATTTCACTCATATGATATCCTTGTCTGTGAAATGCGAATAAAATACATGAATACAACAGCATATTTAACTAGTTCAGTACAGCATTATTATCAGTACCGATATGGTACAAACCTTCTCCATACCCCACCAAGACTACGCCATGGTTTATCCCCTCTCCACAACCGTCTTTACCAGGATTCAGAATGCCTGATTTGTAGCTTGAAAATCCTTTACCTGCTGCTATACCTGAAACAAAAACTATACGGTATGATCTAGGCATTGTCTAAAAATAAACGAGAGTACAGAAAGCTGTAGTTTTCCAAACCTCATAAATTTAATAACTAATTTTCCTACATAGCAAATTTTTCATAGATTACAGAGCCTGGTAAATCTACGAAAAAAATCCTAAAACGGTTTTAACTAAGTTGAATGAATGGCAACTCGACTGAAAAGTACGGAGATGTAAAAGGTTTCCACACTCATTTTGGAGGTGAAAAGTGTCCCGTGTACCAAAAACTGTTGGAATTGGTTCAGCCGTTTAGTTTAGGCATAGTGAGAGGACAAACATATCATTTTTAGGGTTCCGTAGTTAACTAGGAACTCCGTCCGTCCGTCCGTCCGTCCGTCCGCGGCTTAGCTCCGTGATCATTAGTACTAGAAATCTGAAATTTGGTATGTATGTGTATGTATAACGCCGATAGAACGGTAAAATAAAAATTAAAAAAAAAATCTTTTTCTCGGGTACCTCTCGAACACCTAAAGTGGGGGTCATTTTTTTTTTCTTTTCAACACTAGTGTGTGGGGTGTCGTTGAATAGGTCTTGTAAAAATGATAGGGGCACCTAACATTATTTTTTGATTATGTCAGCAGTTTTGTAAATATTCGCTCAGAAAACAAAAAAAAAATAGTGACCCCCACTCTAACTTTTCAACCACGAGTCAAAAAAAATCGGCAAAATTCATGTAAATGAGGCCTTATAAGTACTTTCAATGAAAACTATATTGAAAAAAACCGGTCGAGCCGTTTTTGAGTTATCGCCAAATTTCATATTTTTTCTTTTAAAGGACGTAAGTTGACTTCCACAAGGTAATAAGTGATTACAGTTTCTAGGGCGTTTACGACCTTTTTATAAAGCTTAAAATCTTTCTTAACTTAAAACTCGGGCTTAAAACAGCAGTTTATTGTGAAGGATGAGCAACTACGGAACCCTACACTGAGCGTGGCCCGACATGCTCTTGGCCGGTTTTTTTAATTTTATAATGGTAAAGGTAATGGTATTGAACATTTTTCCTACTTCTTTATTCATCTGATATAGTGGGAGCATAATATACGTACCCACAGCCAGCGGCCCAATTTCTACCAATTTATTCAACAACGTATCTTCGTCGGGGATCTCAAGCTTTTGCCCACCCAGCACATGAGCTACCACCTTATTTGTGTCTTCATGACAAGGATAATCTCTAGGTGTATAAGGATAGTCTTCTTCCTTCATTACTCCGGCTCTTTCAGCAAATTCTCTGCGAATAAATAATTTCCAACGATCAAAATTCAAGGCTGTCAGACCAATACAGCGGTGCAGAGATGTGTAAAATGGGCCAATCAAATTCCTCAGATTTAAATGCACTTTATTAAGGATTCACAAAGGTGCAGGCATCTTAAAGTCCATGGGTATATATATTCTTTCTGACCCAATAAATATGATAGTAAGTTAAGAAAATGTAAGAAACATAATATTTCTTATTCATAATAGCATAACATTAGTTAAAAAGGTATATCGAAACTATAAAAAAAAATCGTTTGCAATAGTCAATAAAATTTTACTCAATGGCATCATGTAATGTTATACTTGCTTGAGACCAGTGGAAATAAAAAGCAAATGAGACTACTTTGTTTTTTTTTTGTTCAATTACGTTTAGTTCACATAATAATATCATCAAAATAGTGAACAAAAAATGTATCCGAGTGAACATTAAGTGTTCACAAGATTGAAGCATAAATAGAAGTGCTTTACTTTAAAAAAGAGAAAGCTAGACAACGCAGCGTACTTCCACTACAAACAATATTTAGTGAATATACGTACTGCATCACCACATGCATCCACCCCCCTCCACACGTACCGCAGTCCAGGCAGTCCAAGGCCTGCCCTTCAGAGAGGGCTATACATTGCTTATGTTTAATAGCGTATTGCCCTTCAATATTTCCTGTAAACAAATGAAAATAAGTTTTGTAGCGTATTTTAAAGTAAACCTCCTCTTAAATAATATGTCATAAACGTTACGCCAGCCGGTCGGCTTGAGCTGATTCATTGCGAGTGAATGAACCCTAACAGTAAAGGCAATGAAAGAAACACGTTGGCATAGCATACCAATAGCGCTGAATATGAAGCAACTGCCACAACCTCCTTGATCCTTAACATGAGTCACTGCATCTTTATCTCTCCAGTCAAATGAGGGCGGCGCAACCACCGATTTATTTAAGACCACCTCGACACCTGTTTCATTGGTTGGCTTGAACCCGTAATAATATTGCTCGAACTCCTCGGGTTTCAAATCAGCGAATTTGTTTACTCCAAACACAGTTTCTGGGTGCTCAGAGTTTTGGCGGTTGATACTTTTTAAGTTTTCCTTGAAGATTTCAAGCCTTTCAAAATATTTTTGGCGGCTGTAAGATTTTCCATGTTGTTTGATAAAGTCATGGAACAGCTCTTCGGCATTTTCCAGATCGTAATATGGCTTGTCGAGGGCCTGCGCCATGCTGCCTACGAGACAGACCGCGACTACAATAGCCAGCTTAATCATGGTGTTAAAAGTTACTAACGTCAGTGACTGAATTGACGACAAGTAATTCTGCAAGTCCTTTTTATACAAATGCCTTGCTAACAGTCCTGAGTTTGTTACTATCGTTGTGGAATGTTATCTTTAAGTGACAATTTGAAATGTTTAACTTCAGTAATGTAAAAATGCCTAACATAGGTTACCCGTTAATTTGATAGCGAGGCTTGAATAATGGTTAAAATCATGGATTTGCTTTAAAATAAAGCTTGTGAGAACCCGGGGAACCCGCGTAAAGAAGTTGAAAATAGACTGTAGGACCACGGATACGTTGAAAGAAATATTTTTAATAGATATTCCTCCGAGCCCCCAAGAATATTGCACCCTACCTAGCAAGAAGAGGGACGGGTACGTACATGGAGGGGTAGAAACCGTACATTATCCTAGTTATACATAAATCGGACAATATTATTTCTGGAACCCCTCCTAGCGGGTACTCTGCTTACTGGGATTCAATATGGTGGAATAAGTCTCGAACTTGCTACAGGCATATGCACACAGGACAATAATTGCGTACCGGCAAGTAAATAATTTGGCCTGGTGAATTCCAAATCCTAGACATCTCCTAGCTTCGCACTTTGCTGCGAATCTTTTACTTTACTTACACGCTTTATGGTTCATCCACCAGCAGGTATCTGAATTCTATAGGGTGGCGTGAACATGTATACGTCATTACCGAGCATATCTCATTAAGGAAGTGACCATTATTAAGGGCCCATCTGCCAGCAGCATATCTAGTTGAAGTAAAATTGAATCGTTAAAATAAAGTAAAAGTTAAAACAGGCAGTGCCAATTTTACATCATCAGCGAATAAAAGCTACTTTGAGAACTTAATTGCTGCTGGTCATTGATTAGGATTTGAAATAAAAAGGATCCAAGATTGCTTCCCTGCCCAATCCCAGAAGTTACTAAGTACCTATTTGACCTGAATCTTTCATACTGCACGAATTACCTTTCGGAGAGGTAGCTGGGTAAAAACTCAAGCAGATGAGTGTTACAGCCAGCGCTAGACAGTTTCTTAAGAAGAACGCCGTTGTCGACTCTATTCTCTCTCCTTTTCACTGTCCTTTTATACATCAAAATAGATCACGTCAACATTCTTCCTTTTTCATACGTTAATATTCCCTTAGCAACAGGCAATAAAACAGATTATTGTTGTATACTTACATGTGCAACTATGGAATGCTAATATAGGTAGTTTAAATATTAATGTAGCCATTCATACATTCTTCATTTTTTTTTCAACAAAAATATTTTGCACACGACACCATTCCAGTATCATTGTTTAGGGTTCCTTGGAAGGACACAAATGTGAATTTATTAATGCGACTGCATATTTCTTACACAATGCAAAAGGAAAATTCAATTTGCAGCCACGGAAACTTTCGCATTTTACAACCTTTAGAAAGAACAATGAGGCCGGTATTTTAACCCCAGATGGAAAAAGATGGGTGTTATAATAATAAGTTTAATATGTATATCTGTTCTGTCTGTGGCATCTCAGCTCCCAAACAAATATAATATCAATTTCAGCGCGATTTCGTTTAATCGAAAGACTTGTCCGTCGAAATAGTTCTTAGCTATATTTGGTGACATTGGACCAGTAATTTCGAAGATGTTCAGCTTTCCGAGTGACAAGATGTCAGCCAATATTGAAGTCAAGGATTCAATATTTTGTTCAGTTTTAGTATCATTTTCTATATCCCTCACTAAATGAGGGTCGTATGATGGCCAGTTAGTTATGAATGGATCTCTTAGATCTCTTCAATATTGAAGCCTTTATGGCCAAATTGAAGTAGATTTTTGTGTTCTTTTTATAATCTGGGTTCTCCGCCCTCCACACTTACCATTCCTTACACTCATCGTCTCTTCACTCGACTTCACAGGAACAGAAGACAAGCCATCTTGTTTTTATTTGCTACCTACTTAACAATGCCGTACAGTTTTTACTCTGCCAAGTACACTTTGTTAGCTGACAACGATATTCTCGAAAATTTTAAGATCTTAAGTGTGTTTTTTTTTTCATTTAATTAGGTACAATCTAATACCATGACTTCTTTACCATGAGAGACTGGTTGTATTCATAAAATATCTGCTTCAGTTTTTAACATAATAGGGATCTGATTGTGGAATTCATGGAGCATTCATGGAACTCCTCAACTGGTTGTGGATAGGTAAAAAAATATTTCATTACTTAATAAAACAACTTAATGCTGATAAATTCTTATTGTGATTTTATAACATGTGTTTGCGAACTTTTATTAATATGTACTTAAATAATAAACTGGTAATATTTTCTTTAAAGTTCCGGATTTGTAAGCAGATTTAGTTTATTTGTATTTTTGATGGGCTCGCTGGAGAGTGAGTGGGTTGGTATAAGAATCGTATAATGGACCTCTCCACCCTTAAGACGTAGACTGTGATAAGCTGATGATAATGGGTTCTACAGCGGTGTGTCAGAACTCTTCTATTTTTATTGTGAATCGGCCTGCTGTAGAGTGAAAATGTGAGGTGGGTTGTAAAAAGGGTCGGCTGATGGAATTCTCCTTCCTTAAGCTGTAGACTCTCATGATGATAATGGGTGCTAATAGTAGTGATGACGATTGAGGCTCAAGTTCAAATTCAATCCACAGTGCAGCTGGCCGTGTAGCCGGTGCCCATCTGGCAGGCGTTGACTCCTCGCACCAGGCGCACGTAGCCCTGTTCGCCCCAGTCCTTCCCCCACGAGTTCTTGATAATCCAGTACTTCGTTCCATTTTCTACAAGAAAAATAGTTTAATTGTTTCATTATATCTTAATAGGCTAGTTGACTAATGTTATTATAGGAAACCTAAATATATAATTTTTAGTTAATAAAAGTGAAAGATGGCTAAAAAAATTTAATTTTCTAATATGGTTTTTAATCTGTATTTTGAAATGTTTAACGACATTTTCGCTTATGATAGTGATGTCATCGTCCCGGTCGAATTTCGAACGTTTGATTACTCGGCATTCTACGTTACGCCACAGATAAACAAAAGGCAAAATTAATGGCGGACAGCAATATCGTCTGTTCATGAAATTTCTAATTTTAAATTTCATGAACAGACGAACACAACAGTTTTTTTTAGAGTTAGTAAGATCATTATTTACCATTTCAAATATATTTCAAAAACCTACTTATTTATTTGGTTTATCATCATTTTTGCTAAACAACATATCTCTAATAATCACTTAACAAACAACGATTCACAAACAATTCATTTCTCAAACCTGTCATTCCCTAAAATTCTAATTATATTAATAATAACTCGACAAATATACATTTAGTAACTTTGACGCTTCATAAACATATTGAAAGACAAAGTATTAATTAAAAAAAAACTGTGCACTTCACAAATAAGTCGTTTTTAAAATCAGTTATTTTGCAAAACGTTAATTGATAAACTATTGTTTCATAAAAATATATTTCTATGTAATGAAAAATTTCTGGTGGCGATTCGGTTTTATTGGGGTCGCAGTTCAAACCTAACCTAATCGAACCGAAATTATGCTACCTTTCTGGTAGCGGTTCGGATTAATTGGAGTCGCAGTTCTAACTTAACCTAACCGAACCGAATCTGCACTACCCTACGCTATGAAATAACGTACAACCCTACGCTATCTTTCTGGTAGCGGTTCGGTTTTGTTAGGGTTACAGTTTACAGCTAACCTAACCTAAATAGGGAAAAATCTAACCTACCATTCTGGTAGCCGATTCTTTGGGTACCTATTGAATTATTATTGCGTCTGTATGCACATTAGAACAATAAAATTATACTTTACTAAAA
Organism: Apotomis capreana; assembly: GCA_947623375.1. Lineage (NCBI taxonomy): Eukaryota > Metazoa > Arthropoda > Insecta > Lepidoptera > Tortricidae > Apotomis > Apotomis capreana. The sequence goes on from OX392505.1 coordinate 24,348,577, forward strand.
ATTATGTTCATATTTGTACTCGTAGATAAGTACACGTACGAATGGCGTACACACCTTGATGATTTATTATACGAAGTGTTTGCCATATAAAGTATTTTACCAACGTTTTTTTTACCATATGTTATTTTGTTTATTTCCGTGAATAATAAATAACTAATGTTGTTAATATGAAGTTTTATCAAGTAAACAATATGAACTATATGTAAAACAATATTTTATGCAACGTCTAATTTAGAAATCGTTAATTTTCCTAACGTTGCTTGTAAAATTAATATTTATGAGAAGTTGTTTAGCAAGTGATTGAATACCATATTATGTAATATCATTATTTAAAAATACTGATTTGATCTTTATCAGAAATTCCTATCCTTAAGCGCATTAAACGGAAAACCAAGGTTTGGTTCAATGAGAAATGTCGTATTTTTTATTAGGTATGACGACGAACTTACAGAATGGAGATATGAATAGTTTATTTTCGAAAAATTAGAATCTCCGATGGGTAAGTAGGTACTATCACTGCTAATAAAGTAGTAATGATTCAGTTTTCCTGACGTACGAAGAAGACAGAGAAATTAAAAGCATTCTGATGGAAATTTAAGATGTTTCCAACTGTTTTCATTTTTGCAATAGTAAGTCACAAAAATTTACAGAATTCCTTATTTTTATATCGTGTTCTTTACAACAGCAAGTAAATTAATAACAAAGAGCCAAAAGGAACTATAAACTCCTATGTTCCGAATAATAACAGATGCATTATATATTTACTTGCTTTTATTGATGACACTTGGAGAGATGGACTAAGCTGTTTGGGGAGAGTTGTTTGGCACACTTTTGCGCTTCTATTAGGTAACATCACTTTTTTCTATGATTTAGTTCGGTTCACCGGAAAGTTAAATATTCCATTTATTTTTCTATACGACGTTATCCAAACCAAAAGTATATATATCGACCATAATTATTAATTCAAAATATGATTTTAAGAAACAATTAAACGGTAGAAAGTTACGAAGACACGTTTCCAGACTTGTGTGAGCGAAGCCTCGGGTAAAAGCTAGTCTTCGTATATTTAATTATTAGTTTGTCCCTTTTTTTAACAAAATTTATTTATGTAATGTATTTTCTGTATTTTACTTTTTGTATGCCTGCACAGAAAGTAAAACATAAAAAATACATTACAAAATATAAGCCCGAACAACAATTCCGAATCATCCACCATGGATTTGATTCATATGATAATCGGTGTCTATGAAATGCCAATAAAATACCTGAATGAATATGAGTACAACTGCATATTTAACTATTTCAGTACAGCATATTATCTGTACCGATTTGGTACAAACCTTCTCCATACCCCACCAAGACTACGCCATGGTTTATCCTCTGAGCACAACCGTCTTTACCTGGATTCAGAATGCCTGATCTGTAGTTTATAAGTGCTTTACCTGTAGCTATACCTGAAACAAAACTATACGGTGTGATCCAGGTAGTTTCTAAAAATAAACGAAAGTACAGAAACCTGTACTTTTCTAAACCTCATAATTTTTATAACAAATTTTCCTACATAGCTTATTTTCTATACATTACAGAGCCGGGTAAATGTACGAAAAAAAACCCTAAAACGGTTATAACTAAGTTGAATGAATAGAGACTCCGTGTCACCAAAAGTACGGAGATGTAAAAGGTTTCCACAGTTATTTTGGAGGTGATAAGTGTCTCCAAATAAACCCCCGTGTACCAAAAACTGTTGAAATCGGTTCAGCCGTTTAGTTTAGATTAGATTAGATTAGATTAGATTATTTATTTCACGATAAAAATTACATTACAAATTTGCTTAATGTCAAAATTATACGAATTAATATCATGATCGTCAAAAATAAGGCAAGATTAATAATACGAGAAAATGTTTACAATGTCAAAATAAGTTTAAAATAAAAGGGAAAGTCAACAGGTAAATAAAATATAAATAAATCAATCTAGTATCTCCCAATAAGGATCGTCATCACAAACTTAACATAATAATGGAATCAAATTAATAAAATAACACTAAGAATTTAAGCAAAAATTATTTACACAATGTCAAAATATACCAGATTTCCAATACAAAAATAAAATAAAATAAAAACAAGAAATATAAAAATAACAATAAACAAAATGTCAGTTTACAGAATACAAGCATATTTTTATTATAGTTTGAGTTCCATGTACTCGTTGACCGAGTACAGAGGGTTTTCCAACAAAAGGTTTCTCAGCCGGCGCTTGAATGTGTTGTCACATGGTTCGTTTCTTAAATCGGCAGGTAAGTGCTCGAAGTAAGTCGGACCTATGACGCGCGGGTTCTTTGCTGAAAGTGCCATGCGGCGAGGCACCGTTCTAAGGCGCCCAGTAGAACGAAGCTGTTTGCCTTTGACGTTTACTCTTGCAAACTGTGCAATATTTGTCTTTACAAATAACAACACTTCAAACAAGTATTGAGAGTAGTGTGTCATTATTCGCTGCGACAAGAAAAAACCACGACATGGATCCCTAGGCTTGGCTCCAACAAGTACACGGATAGCACGTTTTTGTAAAATTAGGATCCTTGTTGCGTCAGTGGAATTGCCCCAGATGAGCGTGCCATATGCTAGTAGGGAGTGAAAGTGGGCGAAGTAAACTTGTTTAAGTGCCTCGTCTGAGATAAGTGGCTTTAATTTCCGCAGCGCAAAGACAGCACTACCCAACCTGTTACAAAGTCCGTCAACATGGCACTTCCAGTTTAGGTTCGCGTCAATCGTGAACCCAAGGAATCTACTTGCCTGACATATAGGCATCGGACAACAAGAGATACACGGGGGTATTGGGATCTTACGGCCAGAGAAAAGCATAATGTTTGACTTTGCAACATTTAATAAAAGCCCGTTTGCCGAAAACCAAGCCTGTAGTTGTTCACAGGCTTCGTTGATCTTGGCACTTAACTGATCATAAGTCTTAGCACCAACCAGAACCGTAGTGTCATCAGCAAATAACACAGACAACCCAGAAACAACATTCGATGGTAAGTCGTTGACAAACAGTAAAAATAGGGTATTTCCTAGGGCTGACCCTTGGGGAATACCTATATTAATATATCCAGCGTCAGATTGCAGCATTTTACCATTTGAGGGCAACTTCACAACTTGTCTGCGATCAGACAAAAACGAGGCTAATAGTTGGTGAGCGTTATCCCAGATTCCGTAAGAATTCAGTTTGTTGAGAAGAAGCTTATGATCAATTACGTCGAATGCCTTTGACAGATCACACAATATCCCCGCCATTTTCTGTCCATCGTCCAACCCGGTCATAATACAATCGAATATCCTGTACGCCGCGGTGGTTGTAGACATTTTCTGCCTGTACGCATATTGATTGTTCGTAAACAGGTTATTCGATTCTAAATGACTCATTAGGTGGGACGATAAGACAGATTCAACAATTTTCGATATTGCGGGTACTATTGTGATAGGCCTATAATTGTTGACGTCATTCCTGTCACCCTTCCCCTTAAAAACGGGGCACACTCTAGTATTTTTTAGCACATCGGGATATACACCGGTTTCAAACATGGTATTTATTAAGACTACAAGTATGTCACCAACAACAGGCCAAACACTAAGAAGAATATTGAGGGACATGTCAAAAGCATCGACCGTGCTGCGCTTTTTCAGCATGGGGTGGAGTATCTTGTCCAAAAGATCACGTGTGACTACTGGCAGTAAAAAAGGTGGTGCATAGTCGTTTAGGCACAGTGATAGGACAAACAATATCATTTTTACAATAGTATAGAACATATTTCCTACTCCTTTATTCATGTGATATAGTGAGAGCAATGATATACGTACCTACTGCCAGCGGCCCAATTTCTACCAATGTATTTAACAATGTATCTTCGTCAGGGATCTCAAGCTTTTGCACACTCAGAACATTAGCTACCTCCTTATCCACGTCTTCATGACAATGAGAATGTCTAGGTTTATAAGGATAGTCTTCTTCCTTCATTACTCCGGCTTTTGTAGCAAAATCTCTGCGAATTAATAATTTTCAACGACCAATATTTAAGGCTGACAGCCACAACAGCGGAGCAGAGCTGTGTAAAATGGACCAAAGTCAAATTCAAAGTCAAAATATTCATTATTTAAGTAGGCCTAACTACAAGCACTTTCGAATCGTCAGTTACCTACAGAGAGCAGAGCAATGTATTCATAGAATTATTACTAAAATAAATTAAAAACAACATTATATAAATAAAATAAAAATCCCAAAAAGGATCGTTAAGAAGTAAAAAAATATACAAATAAAAATCGGCTAGAATATTTCCAGAATAAAATTTTAAATTTTTGTTTGTTTGTAAAATTTAAAAAGTGTAATAAAAAAAAATTAATTTAAAATATCAGTGCCTTGATAGGTACTCGTTAAAATACATAATTACACACAAGATTGCTTTGATTTTGACTAATCCCACGACGCGTTAATCATTCATGTAGTCTTGTAACCTTTAGAAATAATTAAGTTTACGTTTTACATAGTTTTTCAATTTATTACAGACGAAACAGCGCTTCTAGGAAGTTTATTATAAAATCGTACACAGTTACCCATTAATGATTTTCTTATTTTATGGAGCCTATAGTGGCAATCACATTCCTCATATTTAAATGTACTTCTTTAAGGCTTCACAAAGGTGGAGGCAGCTCAAAACCCATGGGATATAAATATCCTTTCTGACCCAATAAAATATGACAGTAAGTTTAGATAATGTAATATGTAATATTTTTTACATATTAGCATGACATGAGTTAAGAAGGTATATCCAAACTATAAAAAAATCGTTTGCAAATTTTATAGTCAATAAAACTTTACTCAATGGCATCATATAAAGTTATACTAGTTGTTTAACACCAGCGGAAATAATAAGCAAATGAGATTAGACTTTATTTTTTTTTTCATTTGCGTTTAGTTGACATAATAATATGAAAATAGTGATGAACACAGTCATGTACGCACGATTGAAGCTATAGTCAGCATACGAGTTTGTGCCAGTCGCTGTGGAGACAGCAGGACCATGGAGTCTTGAAGGCTGCAATCTGTTTAGGGAACTTGGACGACTAAGGGACAGGGGCTGCGATCCCCGCTCTGGCTCCTATCTGGTTCAGCAGGTCTCCATAGCCATTCAGCGGGGCAACGCTGCTGGTATTATGCGGAGGTATAATGCAAGGCGCGCTTTTTCAGGTTAGATTAGTTTATGTTAACTTAGTTCAAGTATTTTTTTTATCTTGTTGTACACATATTGTAAGTCCCTATTTAGGCTTGAATTGAAGTGCATTACTTTAAATAAGTGAAATATAGACTACGCAACGTACTGCCACTTCAAACAATATTTAGTGAATATACGTACTGCATCACCTCATGTGGATACCCCCCATTACATGAAGCGCAGTCCAGGCAGTCCAAGGCCTGCCCTTCAGAGAGGGCTATACATTGCTTATGTTTAATAGCGTATTTCCCTTCAATATTTCCTGTAAACAAATGAATAAGAAGTTTTGTAGCGTAGGTATAAGTAGGCACATTATACTCTTCAATAATAATATTTGTCACAAACGTTACAGCTTAAAGCTGATTCCATGCGACTAAACGTGAATGAACCCTAAAAGTAAAGACAATGAAAGAAAAACGTTGGCATAGCATACCAACAGCGCTGAAGATGAAGGAACTGCCACAACGCCCTTGGTCCTTAACATGAGTCACTGCATCTTTATCTCTCCAGTCAAATGAGGGTGGCGCAACCACCGATTTATTTAAGACCACCTTGACACCTGTTTCATTGCATGGCTTGAGCCCGTAATAATATTTCTCAAACTCCTCGGGCTTCAAATCAGCGAATTTGTTTACTCCAAACACAGTTTTGGGGTGCTCAGAGTTTCGGCGGTTGATACTTTTTAAGTTTTTCTTGAAAATTTTAAGCCTTTCAAAATATTCTTGGTGGCTGTAGGATTTCCCATGTTGTTTGATAAAGTCATGGAACAGCTCTTCGTCATTTTCCAGATCGTAATATGGCTTGTTGAGGGCCTGCGCCATGCTGCCTACGAGACAGACCGCCACTACCATAGCCAGCTTAATCATGGTTTTAAAAGTTACTAACGTCAGTGACTGAATTGACGACAAGTAATTCTGCAAGTCCTTTTTATACAAATGCCTTGCTGGCAGTCCTGAGTTTGTTACTATCGTGGTGGAATGTTATCTTTAAGTGACAATTTGAAATGTTTAACTTCAGTATTAATGTAAAAATGTCTAACATAGGTTACCCGTTAATTTGATAGCGAGGCTTGAATAATGGTTAAAATCATGGATTTGCTTAAAAATAAAGCTTGTGAGAATACGGGGAACCCGCATAAAGTAGTTGTGAATAGAGTAGGTCCTAACCACGGATACGTTGAAAGAAATATTTTAATTAATAGATATTCCTCTTAGTCTCTAAGGATATTCCACCATACCTAGCAAGGAGAGAGACGGGTACATGGAGGGGTTTCTTATTGAGGAAGAGACCATTATTAAGGGCCCATCTGCCAACAGAATCTAGTTGGAGTAAAATTTAATCGTTAAAATAAAGGCAGTGCCAATTTAACATCATTAGCGAATAAAAGCCACTTTGAGAACTTTATTGCTGCTGGTCGGTCATTGATTAGGATTTAAAATAAAAAGGATCTAAGATTATTACTTCCCTGCCCAATCCCAGATGTTACTGAGAACCTAAGAAGAACGCCGTTGTCGACTCTATCCTCTCTCCTTTTCACTGTCCTTTTTAAATCAAAATAGGTCACGTCAACATTCTTCCTTTTTCATACGTTAATAATACCTTACCTCTTGTTTTTTGCTACCTACTTAACACGACTAACAATGTCGTACAATTTTTACTTTGTCAAGTACACTTTGTTAGCTGGCGAACGATAGGCTCAAAAATTTTAAGGTCTTCTTCTTAAGTGTGTTTTTTTTTTAAGTATTCTTAGGTACAATATAATACCGTGAAATCTTTAACATGATAGGCTGGTTAGATGGTATTGATGCTTCAGTTTTAAACATAAAGATCTGATTGTGGAATTCATGGTGATATCATGTGACTCCACAATTGGTTTTAGATAGGTAAAAAAGTATTTCATTACCTAATAAAGCAACTTAATATTTGCTGATGAATTTTTATTGTGATGTTATAATTATAACAGTCATGTGGTAATATTTTCTTTAAAGTTCCGAATTTGTGAGCGGATTTTTCTATTTGTATTGTTGATGGACCCGCTATAGAGTGAGTGGGTTGGTAAAAAGATCGGCTGACGAACCTCTCTTCTAACGGTAGACTGTCATGAGCTGATGATAATGGGTTCTACAGCGGTGTGTGTGACGACGTCGACTGAGGTTCAAGTCAAAGATCAAGCCACAGTGGCGCTGGCCGTGTAACTGGTGCCCATCCGACAGGCGTACACTCCTCGCAACAGACGCAAATAGCCCTTTTCGCCCCAGTCCTCCCCCCACGAGTTCTTGATTATCCAGTACTTGGTTCCATTTTCATCTGAAAGAAAAATAATTAATTTGTATCAGTATGTCTCAATTATAACTCTATACCATATGCCTTCATTTTTTTTTATCAGGTTTTAGACATTTTATAGAATGGCAAAATTTTAGAGAGCTATGGGGCTGCCATTAATTAATATAGGGTTCCTGCTAACTTTATGAATTATCATTACTTATAAGTAGTGACTTCAAAGACCTTCATTGTCTTTTTTCATCTATCCCGCTTTCGATCTGTAGGTCACCTAGCCTGCCTTAAATTTGCGATTCCAAATCATCTCACCATCCAAATGATTCATATGACATCCTTGTGCATATGAAATGCGAACAAAATACCTAAATGAATATGAATACTACAGCATATTTAACTAGTTCAGTACAGCATATTATCAGAACCGATTTGGTACAAACCTTCTCCATACCCTACAATATGATTCATATGACATCCTTGTCTATGAACTGCGAATAAACTACCTGAATGAATATGACTGCTACTGCATACTTGACTAGTTTGTCAGTCCAGTATAATATCAGTACCGATTTGATACAAACCTTCTCCATACCCCACCAAGAGTACGCCATGGTTTATGTTCTGTGCACAATTTTTATAATTAGGATGCATAATGCCTGATGTATAGTATCGAAACCCATCACCTGCCGCTATACCTGAAACAAAACAATACGGTGGGATCCAGGCATGGTCTAAAACTGTTGGATCAATAGGCAGGTGCACTACAAACTGCACCAACCGTATCATCAATGTAATAGCATTACTTTGGTCTCGGTGAAACTAACAAAGAAACAACTAACTGTCAATGTCACTACTTCTTCCTCCTTTGTTCCATTTAAGTGAAAATTCTAAAGTTCATTGTAGTACTGCAAGTAGGCTACGTGAGCTCTTTTAAATATTAGCTTCTTAGTTACATATTATAAGAAAATATCATTTACAATAACAATCATATCATAAATAGTTTATCCAAACTCCATTTTACTCAATTTTTCCACCTGCTGGGAACGGTTCATGGATCCCGGCGGGGCTACAGCCACAGCAAATTTCTCCAAGGGGCCTCTACGTGTTGGATCCATATCCCCACGCAAGCCTTCCAGAAGACCGGGACGTATGAGCTCGAGATTCGATAACGAGATATAAATAACATCATAATAGTAATATTAAAGGAACAGTCTATTAAATTATAGTAAACTTTACCTCCTTATACTTTCAGAGATGTAAAAGGTCTCTAAGCGTCAAATAAGATAAGATACAATTAAAATAATCTAATGAATGGAGTCTCCGTGATCAAAAAATTACGGAGTACGGAGATGTTAAAGCTTTCCACAGACATTTTGGAGATGAAAAAGCGGAAGTGTGTCCAAATAAACCCCCGTGTAACAAAAACTGTTGAAATCGGTTTATAACTAATTAGTTTCAGCGTTATGAGAGGACAAATACGTTATTTTTTTAATTTTATAATAATATTTAGGTACAATCTTAGTAATATTAGACAAATTGACCTAGTCACAAACTAAGCAAAGCTTGTACCATGGGTACCAGACGACGATATACATAATGTATGAATTTGAATACATATGGATAGGTAACTTCCATGACCCAGGAACTATTCCAGTTTATCACACAAATATTTGAACCCAGGACTTAGCGTAATAGTATAGAACATATTTCCTACTCTTTTATTCATCTGGTATATAGTGAGAGCAATGATTATACATACTCACTGCCAGCGGCCCAATTTCGATCAATTTATTCAACAACACTTCTTCGGTGGGGATCCTCAGCTGTTGCCCACCCAGCACGTGAGCCACCACTTTTTGTGTGTCTTCACGACAAGAACGTTTTTCAGGTTTATAAGGATAGTCTTCTTCCTTCATTACTCCGGCTCTTTTAGCAAATTCTCTGCGAAACAATACTTTTCAACGATCAAAATTTAAGGCTGCCTGACCACTGTAACGGAACGAAGATGTGTAAAATGCACCAATCACATTCCTCAGATTTAAATGCACTTCATTAAGGCGACGGGTAAGGCGAAACTAGCGCCACTTTCGATTTTTTTCTTATACATTTATAATCTGTTTTTTTTTTAAATAGCTGAAGTCTAGGAGCTAGCAAAACACCTTTAATATTTATTAAATCACTATATACAATTTGTTCACTGTAGTTTACGTTACAAAACTTGTTCACGTCAAAAGCGGCCACAATAGTTTTGGGCAAGTTTTTAGAGACAACTAAAGAACAAGAAATTGTGTATAATGATTTATTAACACTAAAGGTGTTTTTCCAGCTCCTAATATCTTGCAATTACTGAAAATTGATCTGGTTTGGAAGATATAATAAAAATTCGTAAGTGGTAGTTAATTACCCGTCCCCTTAAAGCTTCACAGAGACGTAGGCCGATTGGTTTACATTTGACACTCCGCGCCGAGGTAGCTTAAAACCCACAAGTTTCCTTCTGGCCCAATAAATATGGTAAGTTTAGAAAGGTAAAGGTAAATAATATTTCATTCATAATAACATGACATAAATTTAGTAGGTATGTCCAAACTCTATTAACAAACCCTGTACAATCGGCGCAATTGAAAAATTTTATAGTTCATCGTTATTTTTTGCAAATTTTATAGTTCATAAAACCTTACTCAAATGCGCCTTGTAAAGTTATACTTGTTTCCACTAGCGGAAATAATAAGCAAATGGGACGACATTGTGTTTTTTTTTTCAATTGCGTTTTGTTCACATTATAATATCAAGACACAGTGAAGTACCTAAAAATTTATGCACACAATTGAAGCATAAATGGAAGCGCTTTAATTTAAATAAGCGAGAACTAGACAACGCAGCGTACTTCCACTTCAAATTATATTTAGTGAATATACACATACTGCATCACGTATTGCATCCATCCCCCTCCACACGTACCGCAGTCCAGGCAGTCCAAGGCCTGCCCTTCAGAGAGGGCTATACATTGCTTATGTTTAATAGCGTATTGCCCTTCAATATTTCCTGTAAACAAATGAAAATAAGTTTTGTAGCGTATTTTAAAGTAAACCTCCTCTTAAATAATTTGTCATAAACGTTACGCCAGCCGGTCGGCTTAAGCTGATTCGTAGCGAGTGAATGAACCCTAACAGTAAAGGCAATGAAGGAAACACGTTGGCATAGCATACCAATAGCGCTGAATATGAAGCAACTGCCACAACCTCCTTGATCCTTAACATGAGTCACTGCATCTTTATCTCTCCAGTCAAATGAGGGCGGCGCAACCACCGATTTATTTAAGACCACCTCGACACCTGTTTCATTGGTTGGCTTGAACCCGTAATAATGTTGCTCGAACTCCTCGGGTTTCAAATCAGCGAATTTGTTTACTCCAAACACAGTTTCTGGGTGCTCAGAGTTTTGGCGGTTGATACTTTTTAAGTTTTCCTTGAAGATTTCAAGCCTTTTAAAATATTCCTGGCGGCTGTAGGATTTTCCATGTTGTTTGATAAAGTCATGGAACAGCTCTTCAGCATTTTCCAGATCGTAATATGGCTTGTCGAGGGCCTGCGCCATGCCGCTGCTCACGAGACAGACCGCCACTACGATAGCCAGCTTAATCATGGTTTTAAAAGTTACTAACGTCAGTGACTGAACTGACGACGAGTAATTTCTGCAAGTCCTTTTTATACAAATGCCTTGCTGACAGTCCTGAGTTTGTTACTATCGTGGTGGAATGTTATCTTTAAGTGACAATTTGAAATGTTTAACTTGAGTAATGTAAAAATGCCTAACAAAGGTTCCTCCTTAATTTAATAGCGAGGCTTGAATAAAGGTAAGAAACTTGGATTTGCTTCAAAATAAAGCTTGTGGGAACATGGGGAACCCGCATAATAAAGTTGCGACTTGACTGTAGGACCACAGACAAGTTGAAAGAAATATTTGATTGAATATTAGATTTCCTCTGAGCGTCCAAGGACATGTACGAGTATACCATCCATACCTAGCAAGGAGAGAGGCGGGTACACGGCGGGGTAGAAACCGTACATTATCCTATACAGAAATCGGACATATGATTTCTGGAACCTCTCCAAGAGTAGCGTGTACTCTGCTCACAGGGATTCCATAAGGATGCATTAGTCTCGGACCTGCTACGGACATATGCACACAGGACACTAATTGAGTTCCGGTTGGTAAATAATTTGGCCTGGCGAAAAACAGATCCTAGACATCTCCATTTACGTTTTAAAGCTGTTATCATTTTCATACAATTTAATCCTGAAATGAGTAATCCTAATTAAATACGAACATAAAGTGACGCAATGGAATGCATTGGACAGCGAGAGTTGCGCGCGCCGGTCGCTGACTCTGCGCGTGCGATAGAAACGGGGCACGTTCAGTCACATCGCACTTATTAGCTTAATCACTATGGCGGACTGGGAAAATAAGAGTGTTCGATGAGACCACAGTGCTACGGGAAATAAGCAGTTTTTAATTATACCTCAACAAGTCAACACCTAATATTATTAATACGGAATGTTGAACTTTGCATATATTTTATAAGCAGAGATCGGACGGATGTGCGTCATTATCATTATACACGGTGTCTTGGTTTTAAAGGACAACCTTCTAACCTACCCGAACCGACCGATTAAGCACCTTAAAATGGTTTAGACCAGAAATAAGCTTAATTTTCTAAGACAGGCTTGTTTTTATAATAATCGGCCAAGGTGTAATATTTTTATAATGATTGGTACCTTGTTTCATCCCAATGCCCGACTAGGCCACGGATGAAGATATTATAATTACTTCTTTTTTTGTACTTATTTCTTTAATAGTGATGCCAACCCGAACCGTAGAACCCTATGGTATCCAGTTTTTTTCAAGGGTGAATTAATGAAATCGGGTTTTGTCTAAAATGATTAACAATAGTGGTGAAAAATAAATGAATAATGGCACCAAGAGTGGTCAACTTTATTTAATATTGTTAATTTACCTTGAATATTTTTGGTTGGTTGGAAGGTTATCCATTAAATACAGGACATCGTGTATAATGACACCAATTTGTCCAATCTCTGTTTAATAAGACACTAAAAGGCGTGCAACTTCGTTCACGCGGGAAGAAAAAAGCCAGAGGTCTACTATAAGAGAACAAAAACTGGCCAAGTCCGCGTCGGACTCACGCACCGAGCTTATCCCATCTTAAGTGGCCAGGTTAAGGTAAGTTTGCTTTCGTTCCATTCAGAGACTCTTTTTACCCTCGTTTACTACCCCCTCCCGGTTTAAACCATCAAGGCCCAAATTTCATATTCGGTTAACGTTTTTACCTGTATTTGGGACCATACATAAGAGAAACTATTAGCATTTATATAATAAAGAAATGCTATAATGTTTGCATACATCAGCACAGCACGCATAAACGGCTTGAAGAATTTCCTATATTTTTTATATCCTTACAGGTCGTACCTAGGTATGGGTGTCTATACAGACTATCATAATTATGATGCTTTTTAACCGACTTCAAAAAAAGGAAGGGGTTCTCAGTTCGGTTGTATGTTTTTTTTTTTTTTTTTTTACTCGACTATCGTCATTATCCTCATTCTCTTTCCATTATCCCATTTAATCGGGGTCGGCGTAGCTTTTTTCTTCCATTCTTCCATATCATGTGCCATTTCGTCAATGAATTGCTTCTTCTCCATAACACTCTCACACAACCCATCCAACTTTTCTTTAGTCTTCCTCTTCTCCTATTTACCTCTACATTCATACATAATGCTTTTTTAGGGTCCCGTACCCAGAGGACCGCTTTTTTCGGGACCCTATTACTAAGACTCCGCTGTCCGTCCGTTTGTCTGTCTGTCTGTCCATCTGTCACCAGGCTATCTCATGAACCGTGATAGCTAGAGACAGTTGAAATTTTTACAGATGATGTATTTCTATTGCCTCGTGCCTATAGCAACAAATACTAAAAACAGAATGAAATAAATATTTAATAAGGGCTCCCATACAACAAACGTGATCGGTCGCCTTAACTTTGCACCTCATTTATATGAGGCGACATACATACCAGGTGCAAACTTAACTAAACCCGGCCGTTCAAAATCGCTGATTATTTTAGACAATTTTCTTTATGATAAAACATGTTTCTTCACATAATTATCAATGTTACTACTTATGACAGGGCTATTGCGATTTATTGGTATATATTTTAAACCTACAGTTTGAATTTTTCATTCATATTTTTTTGTTCAAAAGCTACTCGAAAAGGACAAAAAATCACGCAGAAAACTTATTTTTAGGGTTCCGTAGTCAACTAGGAAACCTTATAGTTTCGCCATGTCCGTCTGTACGTCTGTCCGTCTGTCCGTCTGTCCGTCTGTCCGTCCGTCCGCGGCTTAGCTCCGTGACCATTAGTACTAGAAAGCTGAAATTTGGTATGAGTATGTGTATGTATGACGCCGTTAAAACGGTAAAATAAAAACTAAAAGAAAAACTTTTTTTCTGGTACCTCTCGAACACCTAAAGTGAAGGTTATTTTTTTTTCGTTTCTACACTAGTGTGTGGGATGTCGTTGAATAGGTCTTTAAAAATAATAGGGGTCTTTTAACATAATTTTTTGATAAAGTCAGCAGTTTTGTAAATATTCGCTCCGAAAATAAAAAAAATAGCGTCCCCCCCCTCTAACTTTTCAACCACGGGTCAAAAAATTATGGAAAAAATTATGAAAATGAGGCCTTATAAGTACTTTCAATGAAAACTATATTGAATAAAATCGGTTGAGCCGTTTTTGAGTTATCGTAAAATTTCATAATTTTCTTTAAAATGACGTACGTGCCGCGCGGTGTCCTTATACTTCGAACGTTACACATATTAGTTAACTGCCATATTGCATTAAAAGATTCCGCTCAATCTGACGCGTATAATCGATAACTTCCAGAAGGTAATAAGTAATTACAGTTACTTTGGCGTTTACAACCTTTTTTATAGCTTGAAATCTTTCTCGTACCTAATTTAAGCCCATCTATTGTGAAGGATGGGCAACTACGGAACCCTACACTGAGCGTGGCCCGACATGCTCTTGGCCGGTTTTTTCAACTTATTTTCGACTGTACGCAATGAAAGCACGAAATAGCTATGATACTTTCTAGAAAAGAATTATTTACTCTAAAAAGTTGGTTGAAATGATCAATATATTTGTCATAAAGTGAAAAAGAAAATTAGAAATAATGCCTCTTAAGATGGGTAGTATTTGTACGGAACCCTTGGTGCGCGAGTCCGACTTGCACTTGGCCGGTTTTTTTTTTACCGCCCCCTATTTCCACCCAAGATTAAGTTGGCTCAGTTCAGGTTGCACAGGGTTCCACAACACTTTGGAAGCTCAAACACCGTGAGCCATCCGACTGCCTCTTGGATACTGCAAATACTCGTGATTTCTCTGAATACGTTAAGAAGCCATTACAATAAGAATAATTTTAGAAGAATAATTTTTATTTTACCAAAAGAAACATTACTACATTTAACATAATTTTACAGTGACTTCCACACTAGGCATAGCCTGTATCGTGGAAGTCGTATCATACACATCAGGTTCATTAACAATGCGGCTATAGACATGCCTTAAAGAAGAAAATATTAAAACGAACAAATGAACAATACTATGATAAATACATTTAGGGCGTAATAATAAATAATGTTCATAAAAAATTGTTTGATTGTCTGTGAGTGTGAGTGTGAGTGTCAGTGAGTGTAGTGTAATGTGAGCAAGGAGCGAGAAGAACGTGAGCAGAGCTTTTAACTCAATGCTTCTTCAGCTTGATCATACGTCCATGATAGTAAGAGCTCCCGTACTCGCGTTTTAGCCACAAAAATTTGGCACATCTTTATGTCTACAGGTATATCTCTAAATCTACTCTAATATACATCTCCGTTACGTGTACCAATGTATTTAGTTATATAATTTACCGTTTCGAGGCACTCATAATTAGCTTAAGTACTTAGTTATAGTTTTTTTTCTTTGTTTGTCACTTTTCTACGCAATTATGTTTTGTCCCCGAATAAATGTTTTTCTTTCTTTCTTTCTTTCTTTTCTTTCTAATTAAATAGATTGTTTTACGTATGATTTACGAAAAACTACTTACTGATGAGTTTTCTCTCGGCTTTCTTTACAACAGCGGTCTTTTGGGAAATGCCGGTGGATTCCCAATCTGACTTGTAAATAAATTATTTCATTTAATCTCTTTATATAGTGATATTCCAGTCAGATGTCATTAGGAACGTCACAAAAACAATCATCAAAACGCGATATCATTCCGCTTATATAATATCACGGAACTCTAAAAAGCCTAGGCTGCTGACCTGGCTCTAATTAGTAATTACTAACCCTAGCACTTTGTGGAAAGCGCGCACCGAGCCCCGACAGCTAGGAAGCCAGATAATCACGGCTGACGTAACGCCGGTCCACCCAGGAAATCAGCCAGGAAAAGGAACCGATTCTGATCTCCCTCTATTTAGCTCTGTGAATTATTGATGATTTTTTTTATCCAAAAAATAATTTTTTTTTAGGGGGCCTATGATAGTTGCGTTTATCAGGTGATAAATAAGTGAAAAATCATCTGTCACTCACACTTGTATTTTGTCGAAACGTGACGGATGCTTTATCACTTATTTATCGCGTGATACAAGGAACCATCATAGTCCCCCAACAAAACAATAATTGTATGACAACCATGAACTTAAATGCAGTTTTCATGGTGAAAATGGAAAATTACTAATTTTCTTCATACAAATATTGGCAATCAAACCCACAAACGACGTCACATGTAGGTAGCGCTAAAACGATCCGTAGGAATGTTGGACTTTGACGATCATTGACCTTTTTGCAGTCTAAGTGTAGTTAGTCCCATACAGACATATGATAAAATAGAATAGATTGACATTCTCAAAAAAATTGTCTACATGCCTATTGTATTGAAAATCTGTTTTCTATCAAGAGCTGTCATTATTTCAAGAAAAATCTTAACAGCGCGATGCAGCAGCGTAAAATAAAAAATGTCTGTCGAAATGATAAAAATCCGAAACTCCATAGAAGTTATATTGATATTCAGATTCACAACCAAAACATTCAATAATACCACATTCAATTTCGCTATAACATGTTCTTATCTATAATTTATTAAATAACAATTTTACTTGTACTTTCAACAATAAAGGCGTAACTCAATCGAGCGGATAAATTCAATTTCATACAATCTATGGCAATTCAAAAACCCTTCCCAAGAATAGGCTTAACAAAACCGCATTCAAATTTTACTACATATCTGTACCAATTATTATATCTAAATTGTATTAGAAGATCTTCTAATCAAATATATAGTCAATCTTTAAGCACGATGGAGGAGTGGAGTCATTGGACATTATTGACTTTTCGTTTCTATCCAGTTCGCTCTATAAATTAACACCTATAATATTTTAAAAAGTGAAAGGACTGCATATAAGATTTTAAAGTTTACAACACCATAATGGCCAAGATAGCAATATCTAATTAAATAAAGTAAAAACCTCTAGATAATTACCAATAAAATGATAGTTGCACGGGCTACTGACCACCCTTCTAGTTAGTCAGATAATCACAGCTAATATCTCAGATTGTCTTTAATCATTCCACAGCGCGTGTGGGGGGCATATAAAGAGTGTCGGTGACCCATTTCATACCTCACACATCTAATGCTCGCGGAGATGATCACAACACTATCGAACAAATTCGAAATTTAAAAATATTTTGTTTTCAACGGATTCCATATTTAAAATTTGATTTGTGCTACCATGGATTAAGGTGATTGTGTGTGAAGTGGCCAGTGTTTTTGACTTTTGTGACAGTTTAGATCTGCATTATGAAGGTAAGAGCCGGTTACATTTGAATTTATTATAATTTTAACGGGTTAGAATTTATTTAAATTGTTAATATTACAATTAGAGAAAACATTAATAAGGTTTTTAGCCATAGGCGTGCTAAATGGCTTTGAATTTGACCTTGATAAATTGCATGCCTATTGCATACATGAATAGAAAATAGATTTTTATTCTATGCTCTCATGAGCAAAAAATAAGCTTCATTATTTTACTTTTTAATGAGATCAACCCTTTTTAGGGTTCCGTAGCCAAATGGCAAAAAACGGAACCCTTATAGATTCGTCATGTCTGTCTGTCTGTCTGTCTGTCCGTCTGTCCGTCTGTCCGTCTGTCCGTCCGTATGTCACAGCCATTTTTTTCCGAAACTATAAGAGCTATACTGTTAAAACTTGGTAGGTAGATGTATTCTGTGAACCGCATTAAGATTTTGATGCAAAAATAAAAAAATAATAATAAATATTGGGGGCTCCCCATACTTAGAACTGAAACTCAAAATTTTTTTTTTCATCAAACACATACGTGTGGGGTATCTATGGATAGGTCTTCAAAAATGATATCGAGGTTTCTAAAATATTTTTTTTCTAAACCGAATAGTTTGCGTGACAGACGCTTCCAAAGTGGAAAAAAGTTGGTCCCCCCCCTCTAACTTCTAAAATAAGAAAATGAAAAATCTAAAAAAAACATATGATGTACATTACTATAAAAACTACCAACGAAAATTGTTTTGAACGAGATCTAGTAAGTAGTTTTTTTTTAATACCTAACTTTGCAAGTTTGCACCTAATTTATATGGGGCGCTATACATACCAGGTGCAAACTTAACTTAAACACTTAGGGATGGAAAGTGTTTGTACGGAACCCTCGGTGCGCGAGTCCGACTCGCACTTGGCCGGTTTTTTTTTATGACAACGACATTTTATAATGCTCACTTCATCACGTCACTTTTATCTACCTATGGAATAATAGCGTAGAGTAATAAACTAACCCTTACAATCAAGAAGTATAGTATAATGTTATTAAAAGCTAGATGCCGAAAGAAAATTCTGTCTAGTCTCCCAGAATAATACCATATTAATAAACAAACGTATAAAATTTAGAATCTTAAATTTTCATTAATTTTTGAAGAGACCACTATACACTTGTTTTGGATTCATTCATTTACCTTAAAATATAGGTACACTAAGTGCATGTTAATAAAAACGAAAAATGTTCAGTCCTCCGTCTAGGTTACATAAACTTCAACTTTATCCTAGTTTTAGGGTTCCGTAGCCAAAGGGTAAAACGGAACCCTATTACTAAAACTCCAATGTCCGTTTGCCTGTACACACACATGTTGTAGACAGACAAATATAAAAACAGAATAAAATAAAAAATTAAGTGGGTCCCATGCAACAAACGTGATTTTATTTGCCGTTTTTTTATCTGATAGTACGGAACCCTTTGTGCACCGACTCGCACTTGGCCGGTTTTAGATTTTTTAAGGTAGTATAATTTGTTCGAAGCCGAAACGATAAATACCTCTCGAAACACTAATGGAATATATATACCCATATACAAAAAAAACATAAATTAATATTAATAATGGCTTCTTGGCCGTAAGTCACAATATCACAATTAGATGACCCAGTGCGCTTCTTATAGGTACATTATTCATGAACCCTCGATCTCGCGGTTTGCTCTCATTTCGGTTTGCGGTGAAATAAAATGGCAATTTTTTGCATTTAATGTTCATCTAACGTGTTAACCCTTTCACATTTAGTGCGTCAAATTATAGACATAAAAAAGCGAATTTGTTTCCTTGTTATTTTATTTTCTTCACTTAATGAGACTGTTAACCACAACCGTGCCTGATGCCATCACACGCATGAAACTAATACAGGAAAACACTCAAAAGATGTGAATCATGGATTGTATAAGAAAGCAATAATATTTTCTTAGGTTTCCGCGACTATCATGCACACATTATAATAACACAATTAAAAAGAAACCTTTGACAACGGTACTTAACTGGAAAGTTGTTAAAATGGCGATCCGTTTAAATTGTTTCATTAATATAAAACAGCAATGTATTGCAGGATGGCTGTAGCAATACTAAAAACAGTAGGTATAAAATAAATATTTAAGGGGGCTCCCAAAGAACAAACGTGATCGGTTGCGTTAACTTTGCACCTTATTTGTATCCGGCGCCATATATACCAAGTGCAAACTTAACTTAACCCGGCCAGTTAAGATGGGATAAGTGGTTTATACGACACCCTCGGTGCGCGATCCGATTCGCACTTGACCGGTTTTTTTTTTCTTCCACTTGGCTTTAGGCACCAGCAAAACTATTCAAAGTCAAGACCGTTGAACGGCCTTGCCAGAACCGGTCGCGTTCTATGTATATGCAAATGCAGTGCAATTTCTCTACGATCTAATACTAAACAGCATTAAATCCTCAAAAGGCATAATCCTTTTCTGAGTATCCTTCGAAATTGGACCTTACGCGTTTAGGAACATGCTTACATTTTGAGATGCTTGCAAAATGGAAATGAGGTATTCTGGAAAGTGAATGCTTTTACGAGTGACGAACGTAACTGTGATAAAATAACGTAAGATAATCTGACAACTAGAAAGGGCCAGTTAGTTAGTTGTATAATTGAACTGACATCAGATAAGAAACTGTCCGCTTTTAATCTATTTTAACTACTTAAAAGCGTTTGTATAACTTATGTACCTTGTTTTAATGAGTTTGTTAGTAGCGCAAGACTTAGCCTTTAATTTTGATGACGCGTTGTGCCCAGTTTGTAGAGCACCTGCCTACTGAGCCGGCGGTCCCGGATTCGAGTCCCGGCCAGGGCAAATATTTGTGTGACGTGATGAACCCGAATATTTGTGCTCGGATCATGTATTTAAGTATATATTTATCTATATATTTATCTATATCAGTATGTATATCGTCGTCTAGCGATAACACCCGCTGTGAGCTTAATTTGGAATTTGATAGATTTGTGTGAGGTTGTCCGATATTTATAATTTATGATTATAATTAGCCAATTTGCGATTCGGCGCCTCTAAATCGGGTCAAAAAGCGTCATCAAAATTGTTTTTTTTTATTTGTTTGATACGTCGTCGTCATCGTAGCCCAGTCGTACAATTTGCAACTCCTAGGCATATCGTAAAGTACCTACTAGCATTTTGTTTGGAATTCTGACCAAGCCCCGAAAATAATAACCCGATAATAAACCAGTAACATCAGGCCGAAGTAAAATAAGATAAATGTTTTCTTTTCTCTTAGAATCACTAGCCGAATTCCAGTTCTTTATGATATGCCTAAGACTTGGTGATTTGGTGATATGATCGAACGTCGACAGATACAAAAATATAATTAAGTAGGTAATGCAACTGCATACATCACGCGTATTGGAACGTTTAGTGAAATCTATCATAACATTAATCTCTGAACCTGACATCAAAATTACCACAAACATGTACCTACAAAAAAATTGGAAAACGGGAAAACAGGAGGTCATATCTCTAGCGAGCTCTTTGATCTTACGTTAGCGCAAAAACTGATCAAATAAATTTAATTCTCAAGTGCAAACAGTAAACAGTAAACACCCATCATAATGTCGCTGAGAAATGCACGCCGAGTCTTTAAGTTGCATGTGAAATCTGGATCTACCGGTCTGGCTGGGCGCTGTCTAATACGATACAGTGGACCAGTATCGGCAACATCTATCTATAACTGAGTCGGAGCTATGCTACAGCTGATACAATGTTGTTAGCTTTTTCCTGCGATCTCTTATGCTTTGCTTAGCAACAAACCCAAATCCAGTCAATAATAAAAAAAACAAAATCAACGTTTATTCTGTAAGTAGGCCCCAAGGGCACTTTCACATGTCTATGTGAATAGGTACAAATCCTTGGCAACACGTAATGCCTCAATTTCGTTGTTATGGCAACAAGGACGCTTAGAATTATTAAGTATTGTTGTATTGCTGTGGTATGTATTTAGTTCAATGCATACAACAATATAATAAAAGTTTACAAAAGGAGGGGGAGTCCACATTAACAGTCGCAATCCGCAGTTAATAATAATAATTAACAGCCAATTAAGATATTGGGCCTTATTAGAATCATCAAACTTTAACGAATTCACTGGCAGGGGGCGTGGCCTAGGGATAAACTTGTACGACGGCGAACGCTTATATACGTTGCTGGCAGGGAATGTGTTAATAAAACGTTAAAGAGCTGTAAAATGATGTCATTCACTCAGCAACGCTCTAAACACTGTAGTTGATGCCAAAGATTATACAATTCAAACATTCACTGTCTCTGTATAGACGTAAAATGGTAAATGAACCCTTAAAAT
The DNA here is from genome assembly GCA_947623375.1 of Apotomis capreana. NCBI lineage: Eukaryota > Metazoa > Arthropoda > Insecta > Lepidoptera > Tortricidae > Apotomis > Apotomis capreana. Next base: position 24,370,398 of record OX392505.1, read on the forward strand.
TCTGCCGTGTTACGGCAAAAGGTCGTATCTTTATACGGATGTCATAGTAAGATACGTCCTTTTAACGTATCATGGCAGAATTACTGTCGAAGAGAGATTAAGGTATATCCTTCTTTTGTCAACACACATTTTATAGACGTATCAGAGCATAAGTACATATATTATACCAAACCAAACCTAATCTAACCAATAAGAAGATATATATTCAAGAATTAGCCTAGAAAAAGTTATTCATCACTACTATTTTTAGTATTAAATAGGTAATCCGAATTGGTATCCACTCAGCAATTCTGCTATGTATAGCAATGCCCAGTTGCCCAAGGCGCTGGTTTTCTCTGGAGGGACGGTTTCTATTAATAGTGTGGGTGGACTTTGGGGTAAAAATGGAAGCCGAAATGAACATTCGATGAAATAAAATTTTCGGCGATACAGTAGGTACTATTCTGGCACAACAATATTAACGCCTCAACGGGGTGGTATAGCAATACTACGAAATCAGCTACTATACAATTATTCATCATTTAACCTCTATACTATACAATTATTCATCATTTAACGTCTAGCCAACGTCTAATAAACCCAACCGATCTATATAATCCCATACAAAGTATGCACATGCACATTGTTATCACTCAAGCGATAAACAGGCCGGTAACGGTGTTCGTACTCCACTTCCCGGCCGCTAGATCGCCATTGATACGAGACTAACAGTTGTAATCAGTGGCCGCGCCTGTAATGGAAGCTAGCATTACGTGCGGGCCTGTAATTTTATGAGAATCGTTTGACAGGATTGCGTACATGCCTTTTCGCACCATACTTATTTAAGAGCCTGGGGTCCCTCTCGTCAGTGATTAATTTAAGAAAGTGTAATTTCCGCATTTATCCCCTGGTTTCCCAAAATTGTATTTATCTGCTAAATACGGTCCTCGACCCTCACTGAAATAATGAAGTAATGAATGCTGAGAATCCACGCATCGCATGACGCACGATTACGATTATTTTATGCGGAGAAAAAGTTTACTCGTCTTAACTCGGAATGTGATTAGCAAGATTTATAATTGTATTAAATTGCTTGACAAACATGACAATATTTCATATTTCCAAGTAGTATCGAAACGAAAACCAAAAACATTTTTGTAATAAGTAACATCGTTTAATTTATATGGCCTAACATGGTTCTCAGCCCACACCATATTGCGGATTTTTGGTGGTACCAATTTATTTTAAGTACTAGTAATGAATTTTTTTTGAAAGTCGGTGAATGTCACTGATTTCAACAAAAAGGAAACAGGACTAAATATTCCGCAAACAAGTAATTGTCGCATATAATAAAGTCAAAACTATCCACAGCGATGAAAGTCAATATTTTTTTAAATAGGATTCAGTATTTATTTCGCAAGAAGAACGAAGGATTGAGCAACATTCCGGTAAACAATGTTATGAATTTAGTTAATGACTGTCCATCTCATAGGCGATAGCTCTCGTTGCAACCTTCAACCTTTCCAACACAACAAGACTGCGCCGAGCGAAATGTGAAAAATAGGCAGTTGCAGTTAAGTAGACAACGTCAACACTAGTTGTTTAATCCATTTCTAAACTATATATTTAGCACTTCGAAGAATGTGTTAACAACTTCTCCGTGGAAAAATTATAAGATTATTAATATTTTACCCTAGAAAACTAAGTAAAGTTGGACGAAAACTGTAAAATCGTAAGCAGGCGTTAAGTGTTTTTTTATACTTTAACAATGGAAGTCTATTCAGATTTTCATTTCAAAGAATGAATGTTTACATTACAAATCGTCCGCATCAAATATTTCAATTATTGTTTGATATTCAAGGTCCAGATTTATCAAAAGTGCTTTTAATTCTCCATACATACATTCCCCGCGCTCTATGGTTCAGTCGTTTACGCTCGGCGCAGTCTTAAAATTTTGCAACGTAACATAAAAAAAAAAAAACCGGCCAAGTGCGAGTCGGACTCGCGCACCGAGGGTTCCGTACAAACACTTTCCATCCCTAAGTGGTTAAGTTAAGTTTGCACCTGATATGTATAGCGCCCCATATAAATTAGGTGCAAAGTTAGGTATTAAAAAAAAAAATTATGGTTTTCGTAATTATTCCTTTATCTATGCTATAAGACGTTGCTTCGTACCAAATTTCAAGATTCTGAGTTCACGGGAAGCACCCTGTAGGTTTTGATTCCCTTGCAAGTGTCGAAAATTTGCGGCATAAACGGCTGTATCTTTTGATTGCGTTGGCTTAGAAGTTTGATTTTTTCACAGCTTCAAGGGACAGTAGACCTGAGTAATTGATATAAATTTCAGCTTCATACCTCCACGCGTTCCTGAGAAAAAGGGTCTTGACAGACGGACGGACGGACAGACGGACAACAAAGTGATCCTATAAGGGTTCCGTTTTTTCCTTTTGAGGTACGGAACCCTAAAAACATTAGTATTATAATACTAATGTCCCATTATTTTTTGATGTTAACACACCAAAATTTTGAAATTGAACCATCGATTCAAATATCAAATCACAAAAAAAAAATTGGAATGCGTAACCTGGTGGAAGAGTGTAAAGCCTTTCAAGTAAGTAAACAATGCAAAGATTCGAAAGGTTATCTTGCGTTAGGGTGGTGGAGAGGTTAACACGATGGACCGGTAATCCAGAGGTACCGGGTTCGATTCCCGGTCTCTTCCGCTAGGTTACGCATTTAAATTTTTCTTTAAGCTTTGATCTTCGTATTAACGGTTCAACGAAACTTAAAGTAAAACCTAATCCTATCAAAAATTCTACCGTTTCTCTCACCTAATTGTCAGCAGCAAATATTAAATTAGAAAACGCATACTAATGCCGGCGCTCGGTTTCGCCCGCACTCGCCCGTGACGGCTTGCTTCGCTCACGTCACATGAGTTTTTCTAAACATGATGTAAACAGAAGACGTGAAATATTGTAATAGAAATGAATTAGTGAAAAAAATACGAATGAATTTGTTGTTGTAAGCCTCCAAAAAGAAAAGTACTTACAGCATGTTTTCCTATTATTGACACTATTTCTGGGAAAAGGCTTTATAGGTATACCGTAATAAACAAGGAGAAATAATAAATCCGGCCGCAATTTTATTTTTTGGCCACTTGGTCGAACTTCTCTTTTAATAACTAAGCATCGGGAATATGAGATAGCCTCTAATAAACTAATTCATCTTCTTTACAACGCCAACTAAAAATGTTAAAGAAAGCATCAAGTCATAATCAACAATTATTATTACTTGTCCTCCTGATTTATACATTGCCATCTAATTTACTAACTCAGCCACGAAATTTGTAACTCATCATCATTTTTCGTTTTACAGCTTCAATACAAGCTCCTCAAAAATTATATATTCGAGCTTCAATAGACAGCATCATATATTAAATTATAACTTAACATCTAAAATAATACTTCATATTCTTTTATCATGAAAATAGCCACTGTAGGAACGATTTGGCGCGAGTGCGCGCCATGACAGCCACGGCCATTTGCACCAATCAGAGAGCGCCATTCGATTCTTGTACCGAACGACCCGCCATGTTTGTTTATTGTCATTCGTTCGCGATAGGTGCATGTGTAATTAATTAAAGTTTTCGAAAACTAATTATCAATTCGCATTATTTAGTGTGCATAATTAGTGTGCAAGTCAGTATTTTTGGTGAAACTTTCAAATATTTGATCGAAAAAAGGGAATATACAGATATCGATTTAAATACATGCCCCTTTTATCTCGAAAAATAAATAGTGTCCCCGTGTGATGAGCGGGTACTTCAAAAAAAAAAAAAAAACGGTACGTAACCCACAACAATCTAGTTCTAGCAGGTCCGACTTGGCTTAGGTTAGGTACGACGACGAGCGAAGCGAGGAGGAGTGTTAGGTTGAACTGCGACCCTAACCTAAAATGAGATTTAAGTATTTTGTTTTGTTCTCTCCTCAATAGTTCATATGTAATAATAGTGGCTTTAATATACTATTTGATGTCAATTTTAGGTAAATTTTACGATCGATTAATGTAGGATGACTTACATTTTAAACATACTAAGTTATAAAATTAGAAGCTAATAGAGTTACTATTTTGATGTCATATAATAATATTTTAGAAGTTTGCTATTTGAATGCATGCCTCAAATTTAGATGCTAAAAAATAATCACCATGCTAAGTTACAATTACAGTGGCTTACAAAGAAGATAACTAGTGGCTGAGATATTATTATTCAGACGCGCGTTGGTTGTGGCTGACTTAGTAATTTAGAAGGTAACTTCTATTTTCTGAAGCGAATAATGCTATTAAAAAGAAGCTTGTTTAATTAGTACCCATAAACAAGTCGATGTGAAAAGTTAATCAGAATTTAAGTATTCAACTTTCATGGATCCTTGCCATTTTGCTGTTCAAGTCATGTCGAATAATGGCGTCACCTCAAAATACTTATACTTGGGAGTAAAACTATAAACGTATCTAATCGAGGAAGGAATGCAATTGGTATCTTAAATTGGCCTTTATTAATGTACGATTCTAATCCGATATTTGACTTTAATTTTTTTGTTAGGTAGGTATACCTCAATTAGCATGATCAATCATTAAAATATGTTAATAAAATGTAATGTATAAGATAAATATATGTAAATAAGTGCACTTTGATTTGGTTTAACCACTTGATGGGACAGAGGAGCTACGCCGCGCCATCTCGAGCAGTCACTCTAGATTTTCCCTATAGCCTCCGCAACGGAGGACCGCTTCTGCAAAAATCGTCAGTCACCAGATCTTCTGCAGAACTGCCTACTTTGCTCGTGCCATGAATGGCTCATACTTGCAGATAGAGCCCCGGTAGCAAACAGGCTGAATATAAGAGCTTATATAACTTGAATTTAAGCTGTATAAAGTCTGAATAAGTGCTTATTCAGCCTGTGTGCTACTTGGGGGCTAACTTGCGGTAACTTTTATGCAATCGCAACAAAGTTGTTCCTTCCCGCCCTTGACGATAAAATGCTTCATGCTTTTCCTGCACCGCCTCGCTTGGCTAGTTTACGTAGTACTTAAGCCCGTTTATGTCATTGAAGTCAGTAAAACGACTCAAGCGGGCGTTCACAGCTGGACGGAGCAAAATACTGTCATTATTAAAGTGTATCGATCGTGTTTAACTACTCGTAATAGCCATCAACTACTAACTCTCTCTTCTATACGAACAGTGACCGAGAACGCATCCTACGGTAATTTGAGTTACAGATGCTACAGAAGCTAGAAGGTAATCTTTTGATCTTCCAACAAAGCCGCCTCAGAATCAGAACTGAATATTATTGGTAGCTTGTGTTAAATGTGGCGCGTATGCTCTGCGGTCTACTACGAACTTCAGCTAGTTCCGAAATTTCCGAAATTTAGTGTGTTACAGTATAATGATATGGCCCATTGGGGCCATGCGGAAAAATGTTTTTTTTTTTTGAGGATATCAATTGATTCTATTTTTTACTGGGATCAAATGTCTATATGGGACTACTACACTTGATTGCTCTAAAAGTCAGAAATGACCGTCAAAGTCCACTATTCCTACAGAGCACTAAAAACGCTCTTTACAAATGGCGTACCTACATATGACGTCATCTGTGGGTCGGGTACTAATATTTGTATGGAGACAATAAGTAGTTCGCCATTGTATCGCAAGTTACCATTTCATTGGCGTGTTCTTTTATTTATGGCGCAAATGTAAGTGTTAATCTATCTTAAGATACGTGTTACTATTTATTCCAGATATATTGGCACTTAAATTTGCGTTAAGTATAAATAAAAAAAAAAAAAACATGCAATTAAATGATAACTTGCGTTATTCTGTCGTGAAATTAATGAGTTGGATTTTTTATTTAATACTAAGAAGTGAGGCCTTAATTCAAACGAAGAATTCCTAACACCTATTCTAAGTAGGTATAATTTAGTATTTGTTTATGATGACTCTTAAATACCCAAAACATCTTTTATTCTGCTAAAATTATATAAGATGCCTACCTAAACAGCTACTGTTGCCTGTTGCCTGTTTGCCTGTTGCCACTGTTTAGGTAGGCATCTTTATATAACGGCCCTGCCTGAAGTGTAAGTGTAACACAAACCTTTCGCATACTTATACCTAACCTAGCTGCGCGGTGTTACCCGCTCATCCGACGGGAACGCTAGATTTTTTCGGGATAAAAAGTAGGTAGGCTATATGTTAATCCAAGGTGTCAGCTACCTTCACACCAAAATGTATCAAAATTTATCCAGCCGAGCGTGAAGAATTAACAACCATACACACAAACTTTCGCCTTTACAATACCTATCCCATTAGCGGGTTATACTCCCACACAAAGTCCGACTCACTGGTAGTGAGGGCTGAACAGCCCTGATACAGTTCAAGTCATTTTTAAAAAAAACCTTTACATTAGTGTTATATACCTATCGCCTACTTGAGACGTTTTAACATTAAAGCAAACCTACTAACTCTTTAAATTGATATTATAGCTCTACGCACGATCGGCCGAAGAGCAAAACACAGCCATTATCAAGTGCAGGCAATAATCAACAAGCCGGGAGTTACTGAGAACTGTTTTCACGACGACCGCCGCCTTTCCCTAGTTGACTTTTACGGAATGCCGCCGAGTGCAAACGTGTTGGCGATTAATTAATGTGTCTATTTTTATAAGGACTGTACCTTAAAGGCGTAATACTGAAACCTAAATACCGATTGGTTGTACATTTTATTCACATATTTGTAAAGTCCTCTTTTATTGTGTGTTCATCTTGGGAATCAGTGATATATTAAGTCTATTAATTACCTATTTGTTCGCTCGCGCCTCGATGATTTCATAAGAAGAAAACAAAAAAATAGACGATTCATGTGTCTAAACGCGAGAAAGTGTTGCACTAATAATACCTACCATATTTTTATTGTAGGTACCTATTTTTAAACGAAAACAGCTGTAGAAAGTAAATAAAAAAATATAAACACATTATACAAAACCTGCACATGGGCTGACGTCGTCATAAAAATGATCGGGCAAAATATTGGTCCAAAACTCGTAATCAAGATCTAATTATGTCAACACAATTGAGAAAAGACCTCACTGATTTGGCAGCATTTTCTTTTAGTAGGTACTTATTTCGCACGGGAAATACAAAAATACGTTACTTACAGATTTATAATATGTGTAAAGATAAAATGTGCTATGTGTGCGTGACCACTGACCTTATTATGAAACTCGCCTGCGACTCGTTTTGAGCATCCCACACTCGTATACAACGATCATGTAACAAACTATTAACAACGTCCGTAATAATTTTGTAATCTATACATGATTTTGTATAGGTAACGCCAATAGCAAGTATCTGATTATTACCTCAAACTGTTTCAGATCCAACTAGTCTACCTCACGCTATGGTCACTGTCGCATGCCGCATACATCAGCCGCATGACCGTCAACCGCATGCGGGTGCCGACAGCATTCCGTCCAGGGGTGACGCTGCACCGGCCCTGGTCTCCCCCACGCATGGTGCAAGCCAAGCAGAGGATGCCTTATGTCATATACAGGAACCCACCACACAGGTACCTAATACAACTAGTCATGTAAATCATCGTTTTATCAGGGAAAAGGACATAATATTTTGCTGAACATAACCTAAATAAAAAATTTAAAACACCTCTAATACAAGTAGCTGGTCATCACGAAGACAATTTTAGTAGCATTTTCTATATCACTCATTCAATGAGTGATATAGGAAATGCTACTAAAATTGAACGTAAATACAAATTTTGAAATTCTTAGCTTAAATATTGGCTGAAATATTCTCACTTTTTCGAATTAAAGCTGAATATCTTGGTACTATTTACCACCAAACATAGCTAAAAACCATCTCAACGGACATCTATTTCCATTAAAGAAAACCGCACTCAAATTAGTGCATCCGATTAGGAGCTACGATGCCACAGACTTACACACAGATTCACAGATATATACATGTTAAACTTAGATATAAGACCCCTCTTTTTTTATCGGGGGTTAAAAATACGGCTGAGGAGAACGTGTATACCGGAATTGTCCTGGGAGCCGTGAAGTACCACAACGTCAATTTTAATTTTTATGTGGTCTTGTGGTGAAAATTCCAACAAACAAGCCAGAGAGTAGTGACAACGGAATAATTTCGGCTGAAAGGTGGCAATACACATCGTAAAAATATGTCAATAAGTTGTTTTTTTATTTCTTATTGCTAGTGTGATTTTAACATTACAGATATGCTATGAAGTACTTCGGACCGAACGCCAACCGCGTGTTCGTGAACAACGGCCCATGGAAGACCACGGCGAAGCTGCCGACCCTGTCTGCCGTGACGCCAGAGTACGAGTTCATCAGGGCTGCCTCCTCGCAGCCGGCGCTACGCGTTAACGGTGATGAAGGTTCATCTTTATATGCACTGCACTGCTTTTCAGACTTGAAATATTTTAGGGGTACTGCACGGCTTATCTGAAGACTTGAGGGACTTCAGGGGCACTGCTTTCGCACTTTTGGTAGATCATTCACACCATAAAAAGACTGCTGTCAATGCTGTAGAAGGCCACAGTAAATCTGCCGCTGTCACTTTCGAGTTTGAAGGTTCGATGCTGAAGGTTAATTTTTACATGCATTTCACTGCTTGATAGACTGTGCCTAGTCTCTCAGGAACTATGACCCCAGCTAGATAGCTGGCAAGGCTTTCTTCTAGGAACACCCAACACATTGTTCCGAGGCTTGATGTGGCATGGCTACCATGTCACACATCATATCGAGCTACCGTAGAAGAGAAACGCACGAAAAATCTGCACTGCAAACATTGATCCTCCAATCCGAGCCATTTTACTTGCTCAATAAACCGTTTTTAAATAACACCTGGTGAGAACAGGTAGTCTAATAAATGTAGGAGGTGGTCTTGTCGTGCACAAATTCACATTTATTTTATTGATCGCCCGAGGAACTGTCCAATCGTCGCTTGAATTTATTAACAGAGCCTATAACACTAATACAATAAATTTAATTTATACCGTGCTTTAGCCTTTGGCTCCATGATGTGAGATTCGTTACCAAAATACCACATTCCCCAAAAAAGTATTTGACACACGAGCAATAAGTACTACTACACCAGTTTCATTTTATCATTAGAAACATAAAATACAAAGTTGCTCAAGCCTCACCTTTACTCAATATAAAAACGAAATATGAATGTATAATTAAAACTTATTAGTTATACCGGGTCTATCGTGATGCTTTTATCTTCATTGCTTGACGTTTCGATACGGTTTCACGCGCTGTGGTCTCAGACGTACATGTGTACAAACCGCGAGAGTATAAAGTGTAATAAATATCGAATGTGGTGTTTTGAGTGACGGACGTGTCGCACGTGTTTCCCATTTCATTATTGACATCTTCACACACCAAGTCCATGTTTACACCGCCCTAAGCTTCCAAGCGATGTTGACGTTCCCATGGGCGAAAGCAAGCGTGTTCAGTCAAAATTGACCCGCAGGTGCCATCCACACGATCCCAGCGCCCAACCTGAGTCTGTCGGAGAAGCCGATCGTGGTCATCGATGCAACGGAGCACTCAGTAAGGACAAAGGTTACTTCGGAGGCTGTAAGTGCTTGTTTATTGAATTAAGTGCTTTATAAAGAAATCTATCTTTAACATTTTGTACAAGCAATAATTTATTTATTTATTTTCTAGCCAAAACCAACATACGAAGTCACAGAGAAATACATAGAACCATCTATCCAAGTCGCTAAGATTGAATCGCCTATAGGATTTTCAAAGGCTACGGTAAGTTAATCAATATAATTAGGGTAAGTAATAGAACATATATAAACAATAGATATAACACTCATTAGACATAGGCTCAATTGGAATAAATTTAATTGGTATACTATTCAATTTGTATACTGAACGAAACATATAACAATAAAATGCATATTTTCATAGTATATAATGAACTGTAGGTATAATGACATTGTGTATAATCATCTAGTGGTATAACATTTAAAACACTTAATTATTATTACATGTATAATATACATTTACTCGAAACATCGAAGCAATCGAAGCGTTGAAGTAATGTTAGAAATCGTAAGCCAGGTTGGACCTGCGCGGCTCGCTCGCTTCGCTCGCTCGTTAGGGTCGTAGTTCAACCTAACACTCCTCCTCGCTTCGCTCGTCGTCGTACCTAACCTAAACAAAGTCAGATCTGCCTTAAAGTAAAATAAGTAATGTTAGGAATCATAAGCCAAGTCGGACCTGCGCGGCTCGCTCGCTTCGCTCGCTCGTCGTCGTACCTAACCTAAGCCAAGTCGGATCTGCCTTAAGGTGATAAGGGTAATGTTAGGAATCGTAAGCCAAGTCAGACCTGGGGCGGCTCGCTCGCTTCGCTCACTCGTTAGGGTCGCAGTTCAACCTAACACTCCTCCTCGCTACGCTCGTCGTCGTACCTTTTTTTTTTTTTAACCCGGAGAAATGCATTGAATTGCATACCACTACGTAACATGAGGGAGCAGTAGACCGCCACCCTCCACACAAGAGTCACATAAAAATCATAAAAAGAATAATAAAAAAGAGCGAAACCAAGAGCATCAAAATGGAAAGCTATATATCGCAACTTTGAATGTAAGATCTCTGGTAGGCGCAGGCAGACAAGACGAACTTGAACATGCGCTAGAAAATATAAAATGGCATATACTCGGACTCTCCGAAATTAAAAAAGTAGGCACAAATATAGAAGAATACGACGAATACATATTGATGTACACAGGCAAAACCAGTGGTAGAAATGGAGTCGGATTTATGATTAAAAAGGAGCTTAAAAGGTGTATAGAAGATTTTAAACCGATTTCGGACAGAGTGGCTAGACTAGACCTTACTATAGAAAAAACACCTATAACAATTATCCAGGTATATGCGCCCACAGAAAACGCCTCGGAAGTAGACATAGAAACTTTCTATAACGAGCTGCGCTCCGCTCTTAGCAACACTCATCCCAATCTGTTTGCTATAGGAGATTTTAACGCCAAGATCGGATCACGTACTCCTGAGGATAGAGAGGCCATGGGCCCGTGGGGCTACGGGGATCGGAATAACCGAGGCAATACTCTTATCGACTTCTGTTTGGAAAATGAACTATATCTGATGAATACTTATTTCAAGAAAAAATCAAAACAGAAATGGACTTGGATGTCACCAGACGAAAGAACATTCAACGAAATCGACTTCATTATAGCCAAAAAACAAAAAATAAAAAATATTCAAAATATAGAGATTATAAATACATCACACCCTACCGACCATAGAATGGTACGGGCTACCTTCTCTTTACTGCACAAAGATAAAAAATCCAGGGCTCTATTTAAAGGAAAAGTTAAAGAATTCAGCGCTATTGAAAAAGAGTCATTAAAAAATATCTTCGCAGAATCCATTGAATCACTGCAATACACTAATATCCAGGAACACTATATAAATATTACACATAGAATAAAAGAATGCACCTCTAAACTACCAACAAACCAAAAAGCAAAGAAAAAATCAATTATAATTACGGAAAATATAACAAAACTTATACAAGAACGAACTGCATTAAAAAGTAAGGTCTTTAAGACTGCTGACGAAAAAAAGAGACTAAAACAAACATACTCAAAGATTCGTCAAAAAATAAAAAGAAACAAATTAAACTACAAATTAAAAATTATTGAAGAGGAACTCGAAAGAAAAGGATCTGCTAAACGAGGAAATAAACGAATCTTAGATCACAAAATCTGGATACCATGTCTTAAAGACATTGCAGGACAGCCATACACAAACAGGAAGAATATACTTAAAATAGCCACATCATTCTATGAGAATCTCTACAACTCGGAAACCCAAGACGTACACCAAACAAATAAACAAGAGTCAAATGATGTAGCGCCAATATTGCAAAGCGAAGTTCACCACGCCATCAACCAATTAAAAACATCAAAAAGTCCGGGAGAAGACGGGATAACAAACGATATAATCAAAGCGATTCGCGAGCCACTCACACCTCTTCTCACGCAACTTTTTAACGACATTTTAAAAGAAGAAAAAATACCGGTAGATTGGGAATCATCGGTCATAACTCTTATATACAAAAAAGGAGACCCGTTTAATGTCAATAACTACCGCCCAATAAGCCTGTTACAATCCACCTATAAACTATTTACAATCCTACTTCTAAATAGGATCAGATGCGCTCTCGAATGCCAACAACCAGTAGAGCAAGCAATTACTCTACAATCGACCACATTTTCACGCTGCAACAGATTATAGAAAAATACAAAGAATATGGCATTCAACTCTACATCGCTTTTGTAGATTACAAAAAAGCTTTCGACACTATATCACATTCAAAATTATGGCTGGCACTAGAAGAGCAAGGCGTCGAAACCAAGTACATAAACATACTTAGAGAAATATACAGCAAAGGAAGATCATCTATTAGATTAGACCAGAAGGGCGATTACTTCAACATTAAATGTGGAGTTAGACAAGGAGACCCAGTTTCACCGAACCTTTTCACGGCCTTACTCGAATACATATTTCGTAGACTGAACTGGCAAAACTGCGGAATCAACATAAACGGTTACCGCCTTCATCATCTGCGCTTTGCAGACGACATTGTGCTGATATCGAACAACCACGACGAGCTCGAATATATGTTGAATACACTACACCACGAAAGTAAGGAATGCGGATTAGAGATGAACCACGAAAAAACCAGTATCATGACTAATGGCGACCCTGTACGCCTACAAGTTCACTCTAAAAATATAGAATATGTGAACGATTATACATACCTGGGTCAGAACATCTCCTTTACAGAACCCTACCCTATAAAGCAGGTAGAGAGACGAATAAAAAAAGCATGGAGTGCATACTGGTCCTACAAACATATCTTCAAGTCAAAAATTAGCATAAAATTGAAGAAAAAACTTATGGATTCCGTCGTTACACCAACTCTACTGTATGGATGCCAAACATGGCCACTGACAAAAGAACTTATCAACAAAATCCAAGTCTTCCAAAGAGCAGCTGAAAGAAGTATTCTAGGCCTAAAGCTACAGAACAAAGTGCGTAATAAAATTATTCGCCAGAAGACAAGCGTGATAGACGCCGCGGAAATGGCATGTCGCCTAAAATGGCGATGGGCTGGACACACGGCACGCACTACTGACGAACGATGGAGTGAAAAGATACTGCACTGGTATCCGCGCGGAGCGGCGCGACCTCGAGGCCGCCCGCGCCGCCGCTGGCGAGACGACATCGTCGCCACCGCCGGCATCGCCTGGACGCGAGTCGCCGCCGACCGAGACGAGTGGCACAGAATGGAGGAGGCCTATGTCCAGAAATGGACAGCCCAATAGATTGTATAAATTTATAAGTGAACAAAAATATTATATAAAAACTAAATGCTATATACAAAACTCCAAAATAATTAATTCGTTCTAATATTATTATAATTGTACGATATTCAATTTAATTCAATTTAATTCTAATCACTGAAATAATAATGTTAAATATTATGTAAGATCACTGAATATCGATTGATTAAATTAAGATAATCAATTTAAGACATCGATTTTGTTACTCGCGTAGGTCAACCTCGTAGCGCAACTGCCGACCAGCCTCGTCCTCTGGTAGTCAGATTTAGTCGTCGCACCGTTCGGGATCAATTTCTAAAGTTAGCTAAGACCAAACGACTCTACCAATGACCTAAAGCTTGAAGGTCCTGTCAAGAAAATATACTTCAATGAGCGGCTAACACGTGAACGTAAAAGTTTATTTCGTGAGTGTCGGGTACAGTTTAAAGAAAAAGCTGGGTTTAAGTTCTGCTGGACGTCCGGAGGACAGATATATGTCAAGAAATATGAAGGCAGGGGAAGTGGAGCTACATCCATCAACATCCGAACGAACTCTGATATTTTTCGTGCCCTCAGTGAGTCGGAAGAAGTCCAAAATGAATAACTTTAGTGCATGTTCTCTAATTTTTATAAGTGTCTTTTCGCATGTTAAAATAGTAATTCCGATCTTTTCGCAAAATAATTACAATAATTTACATCTCCTCATTCTAGTATATTATATCCTCTTCAATAAAATTTGTGCCACACTAACACACCCTGCACACGACAAAAACACTTCCAGTCATATATCTTGGAATTTTGTAAAACTACTTTCAGACACACATATAACACACACCAGTAGATTCCGCCAATTGCATTTTCTAGGGCAAACATTAAATTTGTTCGAACTTTTAACATTACATTATGATAATGGCTGATGACATAGGTTTACTAGAAGACCTCGACTCGGATGACACAGTCTGTCATATTATTGAAAGCCCTGAATCATGCAAGGCCTTAGTTAGTGATAAATTTAACCTTAGAGTACTCACCCTCAATATCAGAAGTGTGGAACGGAATTTTGACTGCTTTTTATTGAAGCTGCAAATGTTTAATATGGAGTTTGACGTAATAGTTCTGACGGAGTGTTGGCTTCAGGAAGAATCGATAATTCCCCAAATTGATGGTTATAATTCGTTCAGAACACATCAGTATATTAACAGAGCTGGAGGAGTAGTAGTGTACATAAATAATATTTGGACAGCACACGTGACTGAACCCCTCTTCAATGAGGCAAACTGTTTGCATGTTGTCGTCAAAAACCAGTTTATACTTCTCGGCATTTACAGGTCACCGTCTTTCACTGACATAACGGTATTCAATGAATGCCTGTCGTCCACTATTGAATCTATGAAGAATGTTCCCTGTATTATTGTTGCTGGCGATATCAACATTAATACATATGATGACAACTCGCCTCTAGGGTCAAAGTACCTCTGCCTGATTGCAGAAATAAATTTAAAACAAACGGTTACCAAACCTACTCGTGGGGAAGCATGCTTGGATCATATTCTTGTATCATCTAGCTTGGAAGCAGAATCAATAATCTGCCAGTCCGATATTACCGACCACGACATCGTAATTTCGGTTGTAAACACAAAAACAAGGAAGCCACCCAAGACCAAACGGTTAGCCACTAAGATCGACTATGTTTCTGCAACCTCGGCATTGAGTAAGGTTAACTGGGATTGCGTCACTAGTGCGTGTACGGTGGATGAGGCTGTCACTGTTTTTGATGGTGTACTAGCTGAGGTAATAGGCAAATATACAACACAGGTTCCAGTAAGCCGGTCTAAGTTCACCTTAAAACCGTGGATGACACCAGGCCTCATTCGATGCTCCAGGCACAAAGACCGCCTACATGCAAGGTGCCGAAAGTTTCCAGACGATATAGTTTTAAAGCACATCTACACTCGATACAAAAATTTCTACAACGACCTGCTGAAAAAACTGAAACACAGACATGACTCTTTGGAACTCGAGAAAAATAAAAGCAACACAAAGAAGCTCTGGAACACGATAAAAAACATAGCTTATACAAAAAAGGCTAAACAGGGCTCGCATGCGCTTACGGTAATCAAAGACAACGTAACGGCTTCCCTTGATAGATGTAACGAATACTTCTCAGGAATTGGTAACAACCTTGCAAACAACATACTGACGGTAGTAAATAGTACAGAGTTCCATTTATCAAGTAAAGTCAATGTTAAACACGGCCCACCAGAGTCCATGTTTCTTATGCCTACTGACGACGCAGAGGTCGAAGCAATAATAAACGAACTGCGACCGCAGAGTGCACCAGGACTAGATGGTATAACTAACCGATTTGTCAGAACCGTCAAGGCACATATAATAAATCCGCTAACATTTATATGCAACTTAAGTCTGGCCACGGGTACTTTCCCACAAAAACGGAAAACTGCAGCAGTCACCCCCATACACAAATCGGGAGATAAGGCTGACCCAAGCAACTACCGTCCAATTTCTCTACTAGGTGTATTTTCCAAGATCCTAGAGAAATTGGTAAACAAGCGCTTAGTTAATTTCTTGGAAAAATACGATCTTCTCTCAGAGTCACAATTTGGTTTCCGTAGAAATAAATCAACAGAGGAATCGGTTGCGCTCATGACTGGACTTATCTCCCAGAAACTTGATGAAGGTAACCCTTGTGTTGGAGTCTTTTTGGATCTAGCCAAGGCCTTCGACACTGTCTCCATTCCTATACTATTAAGGAAAATGGAACTAAGTGGTATCAGGGGAAGTGCCTTGGACTGGTTTCGAAGCTACTTATCAGGTCGGACTCAGCGTGTTGTCATTGATGGAAATAAGAGCTCTCCCTCTCCCGTAACCTTTGGTGTTCCACAGGGCAGTATTCTGGGACCTACGCTATTTATACTGTACGTTAATGATTTAGCCAGCACTGCCCTTGCCAACGCCAACATATTTTGTTATGCTGATGACACGGCTATTATCTTTTATGGGGAGACTTGGGATCAGGTCAGGACCTTTGCAGAGCAAGGCTTGAAAAATGTGGCAACCTGGCTCCAGGATAACCTTCTGACCCTAAACCTGACCAAAACAAATTATATCTGTTTCCACAAGACAAAGGTGTCAGCACCTACTAATTTCCCAGGCATCAAAGTTCACAACTGCATGGTAGACAATCAGCAAACGACACACTGTACTTGTAATCACATCAACAGGGCTCCCTTTATTAAGTATCTCGGTGTTTTTATAGACGAGAAACTTGATTTTAGACAGCACGTGACCGCAACAGTAAAAAGAGTTCGCAAACTGATTTATGTCTTCAGAAACTTACGGGCTGCGGCAGGCAGGGAATTGCTAAGATCTGTTTATATTAGTATCTGTCAACCTGTTCTAACTTATTGTTTGGCCACCTGGGGAGGTGCAGCAAAAAGCGTTATGATTGATCTGGAAAGATCACAGAGAGCTGTTCTAAAAACTATTTTGAAAAAGGGATCTAGGTACGCTTCAGAATGGGTGTATAATGATGCAAAAGTGCTTAGTGTGCGAGGTTTATTTATTCTCCGAGCAACCATGAAGGTCCACAAGGAAGTCCTTCAATCTCCCAATTACGACACAATGCTGCAGAAGCGCTCTTTCAAAGTCCCGGTTCCACAAACGAAAACATCTTTTGCCAAAAGATTCAGTCCTTTTCTCCACCCTTTTATTTACAATAAAATCAGCTCCAGAGTCCCGATCAAGAATCTTTCCATAAAAGAATTCAAAGTCAAGATCCAGTTTTGGCTGAGTACTTTGACATATGCTGAAACTGAAGGCCTTCTTAAAGGAATCTAAAACACACACACACACACACACACACACACACACACACACACACACTATATTATATAGTAACTTCGCATACGCGGACATTTTGTATAGGTACATAAGTATTAATTTCTCTTATTCGATCCTCTTTACTTTCCTTTATTCATATAATAAATGTATCAAATAGTAATTAAAGTAAGAAATTAATGTAAACCTGGTTAATAACTCGCGCCAATTTTCTTGTATAACTCGTTTGTGTTATGGTTTCCTACGGGACAGGCTCCGCCTAGTGTAGGGACCAGGGTAACCATTAAATGGCTTAGAATGTCATCTTACAAATTCAGAACAATTCCGTACTTTGTAATAAGTTAAAGTAAGTGAAATTTGTAATGATTAATAAAATAAATGTTTTATGTTTTATGTTTTTTTATAAGAAATAGTAAAATATCTCTTCTATTAAGTTAGATATAAGAAGTGGCACCATTTCCTGCAGGAAATGTAGTTAAGCCCCTAATCATAATTATCTAATAATATTAAATTAAATAACTATTATCTTTTTCATAATGCATGCTAAATGTTAAAATGAATGTACAGAGTCTGTTGGAAATAAAGAAGGCTTTATTATTATTATTATTATTATTACGTAACATGAGACCCTCGGGGGTAGAGTCAAATATTACGCATTGGTGATGTGGGGCTCTCTAATCCGCGAAGGACTAGCCTACCCACTAAAACTCTGGGATGCTGCCAACCCGTGCCGTAGTGGCGATGCCATGGGATCGCGAACAGCCGAACATGCCACCACGACACCACCGGTACTTTCGCCCTAGGGCGAACCCTCACCGAAAGACACACTGTAGCATAGCAGTGTGCCTTACCCTCACCACTTCTCCAAGCCCCCAGGAAGCGGGGACCGCCACCGACACAGCGTGCTTCGGTCCCACCCTCCTTGCTGAGGGAGAACAAACGCCCCTACCCCTCAGCCGGCCATGGGAGGACAAACGCCCCTACCCCACGACACACTCCCCATGCCACGGGAGGACAAAAGCCCCTACCCCGTGGGTCCCTCAACGCTGACGGGGGCGCAATTCAGCACAAACACCGAAGTGCCCACCCGAGTCATGCTCCGCCGGTCTCCTTCTCGGTCTCCCTCGCCCGCTGGCCCGTAGGCCCCCTCCCTGGTGTCTCTTGGCTTCCCCGCGCCCAATCGCAGGTACTGAGCCCCCACCACGACAAGGTGGACACCCTCGGGGGGCTCGTCGTCGTACCTAACTTAAGCCAAGTCAGACCTGCTTTACCTGCCTTGCCTGCGCTCGTTTCGCTCTTACAAATATAGGTAAGTACTGCGATTTTTTTTATAAAATGGTACTAGGTAGGTCATATAATATTATTTTATATGATAGATATTTCAAATGATATTATATTATATGTCATAATTGTTATACAACATAAATATTATATCTAAAATTATTAGACAAAATAACCATTATAACATATGATATTATATGAATTGAATGTTATACCAATCAAACCTTATATTTCATGAAAATATGGCATTTCTTATTATATATATCGAGCATTATATCTTTTGTATGTTTATAAATTGAAATTATACCAAAAGTTTGTATATAATATGGGACGCACCCATATAATTATTATTGAACAGTAATCGACAGCCTTTATAGCAAGTGAAGAATTTAATATCAGGTATACCCATTTACTCTCTCAATTTCGTTTCTGACTGAATACATGAAATCGTTCCCATGAACGAAGTTTTCCTTATTCTTAACGAGTCATATGCCCATGCATATGACTCGTTAAGAATAAGGAAAACTTCAGTAGATTGTAAAAGTAAAGGGAAGGATATGATTAATACCGCTCTGCAAATAGCTACTGCAACGGCTGAGATGAAGAATTAGACAACCTTTACTAAAATGAATAAATAGTTGGTACATTTTCTGTTACCAGTCCTTGACCACCCCGGAGATACAAACTCTGGTCCGTAACGGTGCCGCTCTGCAACTGGCCTCGGAGTACGGGCTGTCAGCGATCGCCATGCCGCAGCAGACGCAACTGGTGCCACAGCAGTTTACTATACAGCAGGTGATTTGACACAAAGAAATTGCTTCTCTAACATTTTGAAGTTGAATCTATAAAACATTCTCAAAGTTTCTCTTTTCTCCATTGAGTTTTATGTAATTCAAATTAATCCACGAATTGGACATAGTTTTCTATTTGGCATAAATCATTGCTCTTTGCTAAATTCCAGGGTTTTAATAGCATGCCCACTCATCAAGAACTTTTACATTCTGGGGCAGATGGTTTTATAATACCACCAAACGCATTATACCAACCAGACCCAGGATTCTTACATAAACTACAGACACAACTATTACAACGATACCCTGCCGTCGAATTCATACCGTACGCGGCAGACACTCCCACGGAAGCCCAGATTCAGACACAAGCTTCACAGATCCAGCCTCAAGTGATTTTGCTCCAAAACGAACAAATTACGAAACAGGCCCCTGCACCTTTCGTTGCTAAGGACTCACAGAAGAACGTCGTTCAAAGGGAAACTCAAGAAAAGACGGTTGTAACATTGGTTCCACATAAATTGATGATAACTAACGTCACCGAAAAACCCGCTGAAGACACTACACCTGCACCTCAAAATATAACTGTACAAGTGGTCACCGAGTCCCAACCTTCGACGACGACAGTTAAATACATTGTTGAAAGTACTACAGAAGAACAAAAGACAACGACTCCGCTGTACTACGCCCAAGTAGGGCAAAGCGTCGGTAGTGCAATCGCAAGCGGATTTTTCTCAGCAATCAATGACGTCAGAGCAGCAGCTGCTTTAGCTCAAGTAGAGAAACCGCAGGAACCGACCAGTGCAGAATTGGAAAATACAACAACGACCACAACCACAAGTACCACGACCACTACGATTAGTCCTGATTTTCAGCCGTACTTTGTACATAAAAAGGAAGAAGAAAAGAATGAAACTTCTGGAGAGCTCAAATCAGTTTTAGGAGTCCCATTCACTAAACCAGAAGATCCAGTCAATCTTTCGCTCACTAAACCAGAAGAATCAGTCAAAGTCGCTTATACTCTATACAGAGCTGATGATAAAGAACAGAAAGTAGCAAAGGATGGAAGCGTATATGCTGGACAAATTGTGGAAGCTACTATAAGTGAGGATCAAGATTTCAACAAAGAGAAAAACAACATTTTATCTAGAAGAGCACCAATAAGGCTGATAACTATACCTGTGGCGGAAACTCCAAGCACGACGACGACATCAACGACAACATTGATACCGCAGAAAATAACGGTGGTCAAAGCGAAGATACCACCAAAAAGTAAACTGACCTTCGATGACAAAACAGGGGAACCAGTGCTAAGAATCTATGCCAGCTACGTGGATACTCCTCAACAAGTAAGTTAAACTTAAGCGCAACACGCTAAAAATAAATAGGTAAAAGCAAAAGCGATTCAGTGTTTTAATAATTTTCTGTCAAAAATTTACTTTTGAGGCAATTAAGCTTTTATAAATAGCCGACTGTATTTTTATTTGAAAGTCCATTAATTGCTTACTGACACGATTCTAAAGAGCATCGGTAGGATTTATTTATCTATTACAGAGTTTCTAGGATCAGCATTATTGTAAAAATTACGATAAATACAATCCAAACTAATATCACGTTTTGTGGTTTTCAGAAAGAAGCCATAGTCTCCAAGCTAGCAAACATGAAACACGGGAAAGAAGTAACACGAAAGCAAGACACAGTTGACAACTGGAAAGCAGCTACCATCAAATCAGTGGATAAGACGCAAGGACCCAATATGAACCAAGTAACTCAATTCGGTCTCAAATTGCGTTCCAGGAGTGACGATTACATACCACTGTTCGATGATTATGAGGAATAGTACAACATAATTAAGTATTTATCTATCAAGACTGTCTTCTAGATGTTAAAACCGTGGTTATGAAGGTGCTGTAAGTAGGTATTACAGCGGCAAAAAATCTATCATATTGAAACATTTCAATTTTAAGATTAAAAGGATAGGATCCAAATGAAATTTGTCAAAATTTTCATAGATAACAAATATACAAAGATGTATTATTTAAATGTAGTTACAATTATTATTGTATTTTGAATTTCCAAGAAGTACGTACTGAATGTGGAATGATAAAAAGAACAGGTGGGCAATGTCGACGACGTTGATTTTAATAACTATTTGGATAAAAAAATAGCCGTTTTATTTGCTAAAAGTGAAATGGCACGTTAGTATTTATTTCCTAAAAGCATTGGCAGCGATAGAAGAGTGGCATCTTTCATACAAAATTTACATAAATGATAGATTTTTTGCTGCTACTGTACGTCACGGTTGTTGTAAAAATAAAGCTTTTCTACAACGCTTACTCTAAGAGCCTACAACCATGAACCTTATCCATGGCTCTATCTATGCAGTTCATAAATCATAACTCATATCCATATTATATCCATTGATCATTAATTACAATTTAACCCTAGCTACACTTACTCGTGAAGTTAGGGCGTAAGTTAGGTTAAGGCGAATATGATAGAGTGGAGGGGCAGGGGTACTTCGCTGGGGAAATCCATACTTTGGCCAACTTCGCGAGTAGTGTGGAGCAGCACTAACAATTATCGGCCTTGAGTTTGCACCTCGGAAGTTAAGGATGAAAGAATATGGAGTTGAACCTGAGGGTTTTGGAAAACCAATTGGGTATACGTACAGTCCGACAAAAGTGTAGAAATTAAAAACTAGCAATAGTGTAGTGTCGCCCCTTTTTCTTACATTGATTAGAAAGGGACGACATTAGTGTTGCCACTTTTTGATTTTCTACTCTTTTATACCATACGACCCGCATACGTACTGAAAAGGGCGTGCAATAAATACTCATTCGTGTAATAAAATGTTTAAAAATCTCCAGAGACGTTCGAGAAACTTAGTAGAAGCGAAAAATTTTAATATGTAATAATGAAGCGAGAAAATAAGCAAAGAGATGGGTAGAAATATAAATCTTGTACTTATTTTTAATACTCGACCATTTTCATAATCCTCAGATTCTCTATAGAAAATTAATTCGGATCTATATTTAGACTTACGTCATAATTTAAGGTATCTCTTCTCATGCATTTATTTATAATTGTACTATAGATTAGGATTTAGTGTTTAGTATTTTTTTAACATTTTATTAATCGCATGCGATTAACAATTGGTTTCCACTTTGGGTTTACTAAAAAAATAGGATTCAATCCTGCCACATATATCGGATGTGGCCAGCAATAAATAAAAACATAAGTCAACGAATTGGTCATTTGCTTAGCCATGTTTAAAAATAACTTGTATTATTAAAATGACGTGTACCTACTATTATGGTACTATTGTTTCAAAGCAGCAATGTATTGCAAAAACATACATACTTACAGTGAAACATAAAACCTCTTCTTTTGGAAATCGGTCAAATATATGCTATTTAGTATCGTGACAGCTGTCATGTCATTGTTGAATAGCGTCCATTGAAATTATTATTTATAGTGGGACCAATTTTTTTTGAACTGAAGGGTGAACAATCTTCGCACACAGAACAATTGAACGCAGAGACACTGACAATTGTATGAACTTTCGGCATGACAGTCTTAGTTCCTAATTTCGCCGTTTCACAGAAAGGTTGGTCGCACTATAGTTTGTTTTAAATAGGTAATGACTATCTTAAAACATTTTTTTTTGTAAAGTTGTTGAACAAAATGTTGTTCAGTTTGAAGAGTAAAATCTAAGTTTGGTTTTATTTCTCCGTTTATAGGCCACACCACCCGGTATGCGATAGCATTATACCATGTGGGTCCTGTAACAGTAGCAAAAAATTAAAACATAGATTTTACTCGTCAAACTGAACAACATCTGTCCAGAAACTTTAAAAAAAATACTGTTTTCATATACAAGAATACAAAATAATTTATTTGCTTATATATGTTCACTCAAACAAAGTAGGTAAATGGCATTTTCAATTTTGAGGGGTAGAATCTATGTTTTAATTTATTGCTCCTGTTACAGGGCCCTCCTGGTATAACCTTACGTTTCTGTAATTGACTTGAGACTGTGTTATATTACTTATCTAATAAATTATAAGCTAGGCATAACTTAGGATTAATTTTGTTGAAGCATTTCGTTATTTAATTAACCTATCTAAGTACCTTACCTATTTATGTTAATGTAAATATTTATTGTTTTGTTTTTGTTAACGCCAAATTTATAACTTATGTTATGATAAAATTAAAACAAAATCTTTGTTTCATTTCATTTATTACCACTATTGCAGTTTATAAAAAGTACAAGACAAGTGTTTGGTAACGAAATATTTTTATAACCAATGGTTGCTGAAATATTCGAATTTGACCATAACAATACGTGTGGAATTAATTGTGGTCACCACGATTATTTCATCCTTATCTAACATTATAACCTTCGATAAGGATAGCTTGCATTTTAAAGTAACTCTTTTTCGTCAACATTTCTATTCTAACTTAAAGTTATTAAGAATAGTATCGTATTTCTAGACTTGTGAAAGGGATAACTGCGTTTTTTTCCAGTCTAGTGTTTTTTTTTTACATTTACACATTTATATAAAAATATTTCATTCCATAAAGGATTTGTTCATCTTCGGTATAGGGCGTGGTAAATAAAATAAACAATAGAAGATAATATAACAAACATATACCAACACACACTATTATGACAATAAAAATACAGTCAACCAACTTGATTCCTAGGCCATTTCGTACCTTGTCACAGTGACCGCCAATAAGAAAGCTGCTTGAGATCTCGTATCATTGTCATTGTGACAAGGTTCTATAGTGGCCTCGAAATCAAATTGGTTGACTGTACATCGCTGTATAATTAGTTAATTGCTTAACTCTATTATTAACGTTGCCAGCCTTTAGAAGGCGCTTGGTGGTTTTTAATACAAAATGTAAACAAATATTTATATCAATATCAAAACACTATTTCAATGCATTATGTCGAATCATGATCATGACTAACGGCCACAATTTCGGCGGCAAGCGAAAGCGACGAGCGGTTGCCATTGGTGGGAGCGAAAGGTCCGAGCGCGACAGCCATACGAGTGAGCGAGACACTCATATGTCCACCGCCTGCCGCTGCCCCTTACCGCCCAAGGCGTCACTTGGCCGTATGATACATTATTACCTACTTGTATTAATTTGTAAAAAAGCAATTAAGGTTTTATTTAGGCAAGTCAGATTATTGTTTTTATACAACTAATTTTGTAGTCTACACTATCCAACAAAATGTAACTTACACGCGTGTAAATATAATTTAATTATTTATCTCAATAAAAGGCTAAAGATAGTCTGACCAAAAAGAGTAGAAATTAAAAAGTGGCAATACTATAGTGTCGTCCCTTTCTAATCTATATAAGGAAACGGGAACGACACTACAGTATTGCCACTTTTTACTTCTTTTTTGGTCACACTGTAGACATGGAAGTTGCTCAACCTGACAATAGCCTAGGTCTTGAATACATGATGGCAAATTACAAAGACACTCGAATGTATTAATGTCAGAATCGCCACAAAGACCCCCCCCCCTAAATAGCACACAGACTGTACAAGCACTTATCGTCGGGGAATACCGCGTAAGTAACAAGTGTAGATAGTAACCAATATTCCAACAAATTCTAAGTATTTTATTGAAATGAGAACTTTATCGACAGCTATATTTACGCGGTATTGCACTATCCCCGACGTTATACACTTTAAAAGAGTTATAATGGCTGTATAAACTCGTATACAGCTGTTTGCTACCTGGGCCCTGATTGTGACCATGTCGCACCCGAAGCATCGGTCTAAATAAATAAACAATATCCATACGTTATTAAGAGGAAATATTACTAACCATCTTTCATTACCGTCCATTTACATTAAGTTTGCACCTGCAGCTATGGCGTCGCATACAAATGAGGTTCAAACTTTACGTAGCCGGGTTGAAGAAATCGAGGTTACGTTCTCGACTGTTTCCTCCTTCAAAACTTAAACAGTTTTAGCGAAATTTTGGAAACTGAATGAGAAGGACAGTTGCTGCTTATTATTGTAAAAATTGTGTACTCGGCGTCTGTTTGGAGCGAAATCTTGGCTATAATCAGACATCTAGTATGCAAATTGTATAATAGTCAGCGCAGAAATCGAAACGGTCCGACAAATAACATTTTCTCAAAAATTGCATGTAATGTTGCCTTACCATCGCTAGATAGACTACAGTAAGTGGAACATACCGAAGACTTTTTAGAAGTGTCCAGTTAAACAGCGAGATTTTAAATTTGGAATCAATATTTGTCCAGTAAGTAAGTATGTAATTCCTATTACGTATCAAGATATTTGAATATCGAAACACGATTTACATCGTCACCGACCTATAAAAAAACTAAGGATGTGAAGGCGATGAGGTCGTATATAAATGTAAAAAGGATGCATTCCACAAATTGTTTTAATTATAAATACAGTGCGACAGCAAATTGTAGAAATTAAAAAGTGGCGTCCCTTTTTCATAGATTAAATAGAAAAAGACGACATTGCAGTATACACTTGCAATTTACACTAAGAGCAAATGTAAAATAAAAAGAGGTTGGCACTATTGGCAGTATAAACGTAAATCAAGATGCATATTTAAAAAAAAAAAGTAGCGACAAGGTTTAGTGCGGAAGTTTGTATGCAGCGTTTAGTTCATAATTGTGCTGTGTAAAATGACAATGATATTTCGGAATTCCTTCCTTTTTTGTGTCGTTTAGAAAAAACCTCGGAGTTAAAATTGAAGGTAAGCTTTATGATATTAAAATTAGTTAGAAAATACAACAATGTATAACAATAATTAAATTTTATCTTTAAGACTTAGATTTGTAAGACAGTGCAAATAATTAAACGCAGTATTTATAAAAAAAAGAAATTAAGGCGGGATTTAAATTAAAAGACAAAAATTTCAAATTTGTTTATGTGATCTATTACAATAATTCAGCAAAAATTAGTTCAGACGAGTCTGATTTCGAATAGACGGCACTCCTCCATACTTAAAAGCGGAGGCAGAGTTAGCTAAAATAATTTACTTCCGACTAAATCCAAGGAGATATAAAAAAATACAAGAGATTCATTAAATGGAAGGAAGAAAAGTTAATAATTGGTCAGATAATGTGTGATATGGTCAGAATATTTCAACAATCTTTCTGAGACAATCGGATGGCTACAAAGGAAAGAAATCACAAATATTTAGCAGCAAAATATAGAAAAGTTCTTAAATCAAGCTCTAGATGATAACCATTTTGGCGATGAAGGTAAATAAATGCTGCCACTATTTGATAACGATATAACTATATCTTTTATCCAAGTATAAACTCATAATTATTTTTGTTATAGGTTGTTATCGTGGGAGTTAATGGTGCCTGCGACGTCGAATATCACAATGTGTAATAATAAAAATGGGATATAACAAAAATATTCATTGGAAAATGGCCGAATATAAATGTCACCTACAAAATATAATTTTAATCTAATTTTCTTGTTTAATTTTTGAGAAAAGCACTATACTTGCTTCGACCGTAAGTGCCATCCTGGCCTCGTATTATATCCGGACCTCGCCTACGGCTCGGTCCGTCTAATTCCTACTCGGCCAGTATGGCTTACTTACTGGTCTCTGCCGTAATGTACTATTTCTCAAACATGCAATGAAATATTGTCTTTGCGTTCCTTATAATAGGCTCGGAAGTATCGGTTTTTGGGCGCAACAACTCGAGAGGACTGTAAAGGGATTTCATACTGCTTTTCAGGCCTAGGCCTGCAAAGTAACTTTTTTTTTGTTTCAACAACAAGGTCATTCACACAGCTGGCTGGTTTGACAAAAAGCAGGTTTTGTTTTTAAAGGTTGGTTGTTAGACACTTGTGGAAAAAAAAATTCAAGATGGCGACTTTTTTTTTTCAAAATTTCAAATTGGTGCTAGGCGTCTAAAACTCGGTATCGGGGGGCTCTCGGCGCTCAAAAATATGAATCTGAAATCTTGTCCGAAAATTCGGTCAAATTCGGAAAATATCGAAAAAAAAAAACGATTTGTATGGAGAAAATTTCAAATTGGTCCTAGGAGGCTGAAATTCGGTATCCGGGGGTTTTTGGGGCTCCTGAGTCAGAATCTGAAATCGGATTTTTAAAATTCGGTCAAATTCGGATTCGGGGGCTCTCGGGGCTCAAAAATATGAATCTGAAATCTTGTCCGAAAATTCGGTCAAATTCGGAAAATGTCGAAAAAATACGATTTGTATGGAGAACATTTCAAATTGGTCCTAGGAGGCTGAAATTCGGTATCCGGGGGTTTTTGGGGCTCCTGAGTCAGAATCTGAAATCGGATTTTTTAAATTCGGTCAAATTCGATATCGGGGGGCTCTCGGGGCTCAAAAATATGAATCTGAAATCTTGTCTGAAAATTCGGTCAAATTCGGAAAATTACGAAAAAAAAAACGATTTGTATGGAGAAAATTTCAAATTGGTCCTAGGAGGCTGAAATTCGGTATCCGGGGGTTTTTGGGGCTCCTGAGTCAGAATCCTAAATCGGATTTTTTAAATTCGGTCAAATTCGGTATCGGGGGGCTCTCGGGGCTCAAAAATATGAATCTGAAATCTTGTCCGAAAATTCGGTCAAATTCGGAAAATATCGAAAAAAAAAAAACGATTTGTATGGAGAAAATTTCAAATTGGTCCTAGGAGGCTGAAATTCGGTATCCGGGGGTTTTTGGGGCTCCTGAGTCAGAATATGAAATCTGATTTTTAAAATTCGGTCAAATTCGGAAAATATCGGACAAACAATATTAAGTGTTATTCTTTGAAGTATATTTTTTTATTTCATTGTATGTTTGAGAAAAGCACTATACATGCCTCGTCGTGAAAACGGATTCCCGGCCTCGTATCACTATCCGGCCTCGCTCGCACGCTCGCTCGGCCGTATATACCTACTTGGCCGGAAATCCTAATTCCTTCCCATTTAGTTGCACGACGTCCGTCGTCCAATAGGATCACCTGAGTGGATGACCCAGATGATTGAATCGGCCGAATATGTCCAGTGTCCATGTCCAGCACGATCATCTGGGTGATTTTAGTGGACATATGTACGGTAGGATGCCCCAAAGATTAAAGATGCATCTTTTGGTGATTCTAGTGTACTATCATGTCCAGTGCGATCACCCAAGTGATCCTTTTGGACGCCATGTCCAGCACGATCCCCTGGGTGATTTTAGTGGACATGATAGTCCTCTAGAATCACCCAATGAAAAATCTTGAATCTAGCGAATTGAATCTAGCGAATTAGTCAAATAAAAATATTTGGTTTTTGGGGGATCCTACTGGATAAAAATCCGTCCAATACAAACACCCAGGGGATCATGCTGGACATGGCAACCAATAGGATTACCTGGGTGATCTCAATGGACATGATAGTACACTAGAATCACCCAGAGAAAAATCTTTAATTTTTGGGAGATCCTACACTGGACATACATATGTCCACCAAAATCACCCAGATGATTGTGCTGGACATGGCATCCAATAGGGTCACCTGGGTGATTTCACTGGACATATTCGGCCAATTCAATCACCTGGGTGATCCACTCAGGTGTTGCTCTTGGACGTCGCGTTCAGTTGCCAAAATTTCGTTGCGACTGGTCAAGTTTTGGAGAAGGGAAAAGTCGAAAATGAAACCTAGTTTTGTATGGAAAAATTATCAGTGATATATCATTTAACACGTTCACTGTATCAGTTTGACAAGTGAACCTTATGTCACTGTAATAGAGGCTTGCAGTCACCCCACATACAGTAAATATGTTAAGTCCCGAAAACGTCACGTACATTTAAATCAACTCGAATTTCACACACGACATTTGGACAGTTCTAAAAGAAACGAATACATTTTTAAACAATACATTTAATTTACATTAATATTTGTCATAAGACTTACCATTCGAATTGTACGCATTATTGCTCGTCTTTGTAAATACTTAACAATCAAGCTCCGAAAGTCGACGTTCCCTTCAAAACAAAGGTAAAATTAATATTAATACTTTAACAAACTCCTGCTTTTTTGTGACTTACACCCTTTATAATAATGGGCGTAAATAGAATCAACTGAACTACTTCACTGTATTGTTCCCAAATATTTAGGATCGACATTTGTGACAGTTTAAAGATTCCATTGCTGAAGTTACCATAAAGACGCGATGACAGGTTATTGATATAAAGATGCAAACAAATTACATCTCTATGGAAACCCAAACATGAGAACACTTACTAAACACTGTCACATTTTACCTTTCTTGAGGAATCACGAATCCTACGGAAAATTTCCAATACTGCGAAACTCCTCCCTTGGCAAATTTGGCAGATTTTCTTTTAAAAAAAATCCCTAAACCTAACGGACATGCAATGACTTCGGCAACAAGCGGCAGCTATAGGCGGCAGCGAAAGTTACGGTCGCCGCTTTGGTGCCATTTGGTAACCAAGTTTTGTAACCGGCTACAAAATGACAATCCGAAATTATCTGTCTGTAGTCGGTTACGTAATGGGCCTGCTTAGTGCCGATTGGTAACAAAGTTGTTAATGGCTGCAGAATGGGAATCCAGAATTCCCTGTTGAAATTTTGAAGCCAGTTACTGAAACCGCGGTTACGAATCGGTAATAGGAAAGTCCCGTTTGGTAACCAGTTACAACACAGAATTTTATTCCCCGTTTCGAAGCTGGTTAACAACCGCGGTTACGAATCGGTAATGGAAAATACCCATTTCGTAACCATTTTGAAGCCAGTTACCGAATGGGATTTTTTCCCCGTTTCGAAGCTGGTTACGAACGTTTAGCTACCAAACGGTACCAAAGAGCTGCCGCTTGGCGCCTAAGTCGTGGCAGGGCCGCAACTTCAGATACATTTCAAGGATCGGAAGCTTTCCGCTAGTTTAACACTTTCGACACCAACAACCCGGAGGCCGGGCGCTCGTACCATTGGTTCAGATGCCGGCCAACCCGGTAGCCGGGGTTGATGCTATAAAAGTCGGCTCGGCCGGTTTCTGGGATATGTCTTACGTTTTTGTCTGGTTGCAAAAGTGTTAAATTCCAGACACACTGACTTTCAGAGCCTCGGTCCGCTAGTGATGTAGCTGTCACTAAGAGTTGGCTGTGAGCTTCTCGAGCTGGTCCATGAACCAGGGGCGGCCGGCGCCGCGCCTCGTCAGGATGTCGCAGCCCGTCTCCGTCACCAGGAGGGTCTGTTCAAACTGAAAACAACACGAGTTTCACTGCAATTATTGTAAAAATTAAAGAGTCGCTCGGTTTTTAGGGTTCCGTAACGGTAAGTTTCTGTCAAAAATGACATTTTAGTGGCAAGCTTTTATAGCTTTTATATCTTTTGGATATCCATCAAATGCTCACTGAGACGATTATAAAGAGCCCAAGCTCGGTAGGATTGCTTTTTCTATTATAGAGTTCCTATGGCCACCTTCCGGCTCCATCATCAGATCAGCCCCATGGTACCATATTATTGTATTGTCATCAAAGTTAAGTAAGTATGCAAAATTTCAGCTCAATCGGTTGACGATATCTGCTTCAAAATTGAGTTGCAAGATTTCACCCGAACATACATACTTTAAACATACAATGCAAGATAAATAAAAGCTTTTAAAACGGGACCCTATTACTAAGACTCCGCAGTCCGTCTTTCACCAGGTTGTATCTCATGAACCGTGATAGTTAGACAGTTGTAATTTTCACAGTGTATTTCTGTTGCCGCCATAACAACAAATACTAAAAAACAGAACAAAATAAATATTTAAGTGGGCTCCCATACAGTACGATTAAAATCAGTTAACGATTCGATCAACCACGGTAATTGTCGTGAATCCCTCATCTCTCACATAGAGTTATCAATTTACAGATATGACCGATTTACAAAATTCTTTTTGGATTTGATAGGGTATATCCGAGAGGGTCCCACGTAAATTTTATCAAAATCGGTCAAGTAGTTTATGAAATATTAACAAAAATCGGTTGAAATCTGTTTATTTTTATTTTTTATGTGGTGATTTTTATTAATTATTAATACGAGTAACATCGTAGGTACAGTTACTTACATCAAACAGTAAAATATTGACTTATATATGTTTTTTTATATATTGTATACAAGTATAGCTTTAATAAATAACGAATGTTAAAATGCATGTCGCTTCTGCATAATAAATTTCTTAGGTCTACCGGTTAGTAATGTCATCTTGGCAGGTGCTATACATTGCGTTTATGATACTTTAAATTGAATGCTACCTAAAAGAAATCGCGTTAATGTATTTCGTGTCATTTCCGTCTCCGGATTGAGGCGAGGCGATGATACCCGAGAAAAGCCGAATCGTTAACTGATTTTAATAGTATTGTACAACAAACGTGACCGGTTGCGTTAACATGCACCTCAATTGTATCCGGCGCCGTACATACCAGGTGAAACCTTAACCCTGCCAATTAAAAAAAAAAAAAATTGAACTGTTTATTTTTGGCTTACACTCTAATCTTAATTTTTTAAGATGGGATAAGAGTTTGTACGGAACCCTCGAGTCCGACTCGCACTTGGCCGGTTTTTTTTTAATACCTGAGCAGACCGGGAGCCGTCAGCAGTGACAGCTGTCCAGTGGTCCGGCCACTGCTCGTCGCGCCAGCTGCCCTCGTTGATCATGGGCTCGATGGTGAAGCAGTGCCCCGGCTTCATCACGCCTACCGCTTTGTTTTCTGAAAGTTTCCAGGGTGCTGATGAGTGCAAATGACGGGTAAAGACAGCGGAATCTTAGTAATAGGGTCCCGTTTTTTTACCCTTTGAGTATTAAACCATTTACATGTAACAGACAGAGTCTTAAAATAGCACTTTTCTCAAACATCCAAGGAAATGTCGTTCTTATAATCGTGGTAATAGAACGCGAAATACGTCTTTGTATAGCAATTCTTGAAGATTAGTTCTAATTTAAAATTAGATGTCAATAGAGGAATTTCTAACAACATTATAGGCCGTGGCCAACAAAGAGATTGTCTATTGTTTCAGTGGGGTTTATTTCTTTTATTGATAATCTATGGCATACTGCCAATAAAAAAAAAACGTAGTTTGTGCATTAGATTAAAACAGATATTCAATAAAATAAACAAGGAATCACGTTTATTGTTAAAAAATATAACAATATCTAATTAATAAGGTGTTGTCATTTTTTAATAAATAGAATCATCTTAACATTTGGTGGCAAAAACAATAACACGAACAGCTTAAAAAAAAAAATTTTGAAAAAAGTTAAAAGTTGGCAGGAATAGTAAAAATATATGAATATCTAAGTTGAACATTTGTATTATTTCCTTGGATTTATTTGAGAAAAGCACTATACAAGCCTCGGCGCGAACAGGGATTGTCGGCCTCGTATCTCTAGATGGCCTCGTTATCACTCGGCCATCTATTACTACTCGGCCAACAATTCCCTATTTCGCGGCCTCTGCAGTAATGTACTATTATCTAAACACCCTCTTAAATCTTGTAACATCGAAAAATATCTAAAAACAAACTCATTCATAATATTTTGGTTATTGGTTGTGGTTTATTGCATTAATCACTTCAAATGATTGCAGCCTGTACAGTCAACCAATTTGATTCCTAGGCCATTTCTTACCTTGTCACAGTGAACGTCAATATGAAAGCCGCTTGAAATCTCATATCATTGTCATTGTGACAAGGTTCTATAGTGGCCTAGAAATCAAAAAGCCTACTGTCGTCGGCCTAGTGGTTAATAATTCGTGAACCGAAACCATGGGCTATGATAATAACTCAAATAAGTTATGAAAGGATAAACATGAAACTATGATGATAGTGCAACATTAAATTAATCATTCAAAATCCTCTATCAAGAAAATACTTACTGGCATAATGTGGTACATTTGGAGCGGTATGGAACAGCCTGTGTATACCATGTCCGCAGTAACTCCTCACAACACTGAACCCATTGGCTTGTGCGTGCTTCTGTATAACATTCCCAATCTCGCGGTACTTCTCACCGGGCTTCACAATGTCTATGGCCTTCATCAGGCACTCGTAGGTCACTTGGACCAGTTTACGGGTCGACTCGGGCACATTTCCTACAAAGAAGGACTCGTTTAGGTCCCCATGGAAGCCCCTGTGGTAGACTGTTACATCTACGTTGCAGACGTCACCATCCTGAAACATATTGGATGATTAGTTTTTTTTGTGAACATAAACTAAGAACACTTAATTAAATATTTAATAATTTAAATCAAACTTGTAGATTGATGTGTGCAATAAGCCTGCTGGAGTTGACATGCTCAATATAATGAACTATCACCTTAATAAATAAATAAAACAGACTTTTTAATAATATTTTCTTTGGTTTCCGCAAGTGCCACACATTTAAATAAAATCATTATATCGCGTATATTCATTATTTGAAAGTTGTCAAAGTTTGACTGAGACAAACACAATTTTTCTCTGTCATAATTACATTTGTGCAAACTACCCATTTCACTGTTTATCTATCCAAATAATATCTTATCATAAACCCTCCATGATGCGTTCAAGAACCGCACATTATGACCACCATAAAAATAGACTGTTTTGTTAGAACAAATTTCTTATCTGTAAAAATGTTATTATTGCTAAATAATAACATCGATTTCGATAATATTATTCATTCAAATTTCGAACATCTCTGAAAAACAAAGGAATTTGATTTGCCCTCTATTCTAATATCAGTCGAGATGACGTTTAGTTCGAAATGAATTGTCAATTTGCAATCAAATGTGACAAATGTCGCACGTAAGTAAGATATCGAACGATATGATAGTTGGGGCTGACTCTAGTTTCTTATGATATGTGGCTAGATAAAGTAGTGTATGTAACTGTACATAATTAGGCATTAAAACATTTGTGTGATGTTATTATGAAACTTTGCTTCGGCTCGTTTTATAAACCCACACTCGTGTTTAATACCCTTCATTATGTACAGTACATAAACTACTATTCAAGTTGTTTTATTCAGACTTATTATGAGTCAATTTCAATATAATATGGTAAACTCAGAAAATATTCCTTTAAAAAGTTTCCAAATTCTGTAGCTAAACTAAGAGAACCAAGAAAGGTTTTTTACCAGTTTTATGTGTAGACTTTTGGACACTAAAAAGCCAGCAATTAATAATTACTTTGTTTTACTACTTACTACTACTTGATTTTATACAATGGAATTACTCTTATTTACACACATCAATAAGAAAGATATAAAAACACAGATAACACAAAGATTACAGTAAAAGTAAACAACATATTTATATAGCATTGGCAAGCAATGAAGCTTTTATGGAAGTCACATATCTAAAGCGGAAAAGATAGGAAAGAAAACAAACAAACAGAAAGGTTGTATGGAAGAGATAGCTCTCAAATTGATAAGACTGCCTCTTTTTTTCTTGTTGATTTCTGCATAGATTTATTTGTCTGTTCTATTCTAAAACAAAATCTTTCCCGAGAATGAAATCTCAGCACCTAATGTCAATCAGGCCAAGAATAAATTAGACAAGCATACCGCTGAGCAATGACGTTAAAACAAAGATCACTAGATATAGGCAATATCAGTAGTTTAACTGACATTAAAATAAATAAAGCACCCCACCTCCAAAGGACGGGTATCTGGTATCCCGTGACAGATGACCTCGTTGACAGATGTGCAACAACTGTTCGGGAAGTTGTGATAGTTAAGCGGGCTCGGGTAGCACTCTCGCTCTATGCAGGCTTCGTGCACAACACGGTCAATGTCCTCTGTAGTCACACCCACTGCACAGGCTCTGGAAATCAAAATAATTCTGAAGATATTGAAATGAAATTAAATAATTTATTCACTAAGTAGGCCACAAGGGCACTTTTACAAGTCAGATTGTGAATCTACCAGCGGAAAATATTCTCTATTGGAAAATAGAGCCATAAAACCTTATTCATACAAGCCCATAATGGGATTGATGGGAAACTAATTTTGCATTTAACTAAATAATTCAAATAGGTAGTTTTAAAATATATGTAAAACGAAAAACAGAAAAATTATGACAATTGAAATACAATTGCTGCTGCATTTTAATGCTGTCTTATCTTCAATATACATTGCTAGTTTTGTAGACTTTCAATGAAGTAATACCAAACAAATTTGAATGATAAAAATAATCAATTTCTTCTATATATTCTACTAGCATTTGCCCGCGACTATGTCCGCGTGGAACTTGGAAGTATGGGAGCAACCTCGTACAACACAATAGGATATCCACCTAATCACCTTAATTAATAAAAGGGATTATTAAAAGCACCTAAGCAAATGTAAGAGCTTATTGCTTTTGGTCTAATAATTACATTTCCTACAGGGTCATCAATGTCATCATGAATTACTTACTCACTTCTCAATCATTTTACGGATAATTTCCAGGATGAATCCTCGGATCTTAAGCTATCTCCATGCCAAATTTCATTAAAATCTATTCAGCGGTTTAAGCGTGAAGAGGTAACAGACAGGCAGACACACTTTCGCATTTATAATATTAGTATGGATGTTGAATCAATCGTTATAGGCCTATTAAATGTCAATAATCTGATAACCAAATAAGGAAAACTCAAAGTTCATACTCACTGTGAGTTAGAATGATATCATGAAACCAGGAAAGTTTAAAGATAACTTTATGAGCACTCTAATACTTCATGATAGCACCTACAAATAAGGTAATATCCGTGCCTGGCGTGAAGAACTTGATAACTCGACTTATACGTTTTTTTTTATTGGCATAATGGCTTTCTACGGCCAAGGTTTTGTAGGAAAAAAATTGACAACTCGATATCTATGATACTTTTGAAGATATGGCCTGTGACATCATATTGATATCTCGATATTTAGCGGATTTTATTTAACAAAACGAGATATCAGCGCGATGAGGCACAAAAAATATTGCATATCAACTTATCAACGTATTCTCAAAAAAAAAAAGCGTTTGTAACTTGACAAATCAAGATATTAGAATGAAGACAAGCACACTTTAACGATAACAAATGAATATATCGTTTTATCTCATTATACACAACTACCGTAAATTCATATGTTGATTTATCATTTTCAGGTTGATGGACACAGCAAATAATAAGTTGACATAATTAATTATTCATAATTTATCGAAATGTATATTTCGATTTGTCAAGTTATTCTCACATCTGAGGTGTACTCTGGTACAAAGGAAAACACTGATAACTGTACATTTGTGAACATAATATAAACCTTAGTACAACGTGTTAAGGTCCATGGGGTATAGTTAACAGTGTCTTCGTATGTATCATTCACATTACCGGTACCTTGTCAACCATCAACCAGTTTTATTTATTGGATCAGAAAAACAAAGATGTTGCCAGTTAAAAATAAGATAAATTCATCTAGTTTTTCTGTAGAATAAGTGCTTTTGCATTACTAAATTAAAGACGATTCATTTACTACAATTTATTCAATGTTTTTATAACTTTTAATTTTATTTTCTTCGGGTTTCGTGACTAAAATAAAACAATTCAAACGGATTGTATCATATTTATTCATTGTTTGTGCCGTTCTGACGTATTTGGCACCAGAAATTTGTGTTTAACTCATCAAAAATAGTTGCCGAAACGTCAGGAGACTCAAACAACGAACACACGCGATATTATCCATTTAAATCGCCTTATATAAACAAAACAGTTGTATAGAAACAATAGAATTGTTTAATTGATACCCTATATTCTATGGTGAATATGTTGATAAGTCTAATATCTCACAAAATACAATGATTCTACCAAAATAAGTAAGATAATTGAAAAGTTTGCATAAAATTACCCTTAAATCAATTTAGACATTTCAATTATATACAGAAAAACTGATTTTTAGGGATTAAATTAAAAAACATTTTCACCAATTTGGGCACTAATGTATGGGGAATAACTTGATAAGTCGATGGTGAACGAATGAATGGATTTTGGAGAAAATGTCAAACTTTAAAATCGACGCCCTGAACAATTGCCATTTTGGACTTATCAAGTTCTTCACACCATGCACGGATATAAAAGTGCATTATTTTCATAAAATTATCACGATTGATTTAATTATGAGGCTTTGGTCAAAAACAGTTGTCACAAAGTAATATATTCATTTGAACAAGTTCAAAATATACAGCTATGTGTAAGAAAAAAATTGTGCAGTCAGAACATTTCTGTATAATATTTATACATGAGTCGTTTTCAAAATATGTGTACATTACTACTAAAATGTGTGTCCTCATAAAAAATCCTCGAAAAAAATATGGTTACGATTAAAATAAATCAGTAATTAAATTTTACAGACTAATATAAAGCATACTGCATATTATTCCTGATAAAAAGCAATGAATTGCTATTCAAATCCTTACATAAGTTTAATGTGAAAAAAAAGTAACAAATAAACTCCATACATTTTTTATTGTCCCCCTATTTGGACGACATTGAAAACAATATTTTTATCAGAATTTTTGTACAGAAACTTCCTAGTTTTTTGTATCATAATTAAAAAGCAACGTTTTAAGTGTTATGTCTGATAGATAAACTATTAAAATTTACCTTAAAGAAACTAAAAATGATATATTAAAAATATGTCCTTATCAATCATTACAATTTCATGACACTGATTTATTGACATAATTAACTAACTTTTTGTATCGCAAAGAGTAGGAATCTAACTTTAATCACTGGCAAAACTGGTCTTGTCACGAAAAAAAACATCACAAGGACGCGCCACCATTTTTTTTGTCGTTGAGACATGAAAAAAGTCCTGTGGTTCAATTGTGAAAAAATAAATTTACCTTTTCCTAACGAAGTATTCTCATCAAAAGTAAGTACATTTTCAAGGATTCACCTACCGCAATTGTAATAAACTTAAATTATGACTAGAATAATAGATTACGCTTTCAATCTACTCGTAAATGTGATTATATTTTATGTAAAAGTATTTTTTAAGTTAAGTTTTACATGTTACTGACGAACAATTTCCTGACATTTACTAACGTCAGTAAATTGTAGATGGTAAAGCTGTGGTCTCATGTGTAAAGTATGAAAATAAATAAGATATGAAAATGCGTGTTAAAATGTAACGAATAAAAATAAAGGAGAGAAACAATAAATGTTTACAGATTATTTTTAGGGTTCCGTACCTCAAAAGGAAAAAACGGAACCCTTATAGGATCACTTTGTTGTCCGTCTGTCCGTCCGTCCGTCTGTCAAGACCCTTTTTCTCAGGAACGCGTGGAGGTATGAAGCTGAAATTTATATCAATTACTCAGGTCTACTGTCCCTTGAAGCTGTGAAAAAATCAAACTTCTAAGCCAACGCAATCAAAAGATACAGCCGTTTATGCCGCAAATTTTCGACACTTGCAAGGGAATCAAAACCTACAGGGTGCTTCCCGTGAACTCAGAATCTTGAAATTTGGTACGAAGCAACGTCTTATAGCATAGATAAAGGAATAATTACGAAAACCATAATTTTTTTTTTAATACCTAACTTTGCACCTAATTTATATGGGGCGCTATACATACCAGGTGCAAACTTAACTTAACCACTTAGGGATGGAAAGTGTTTGTACGGAACCCTCGGTGCGCGAGTCCGACTCGCACTTGGCCGGTTTTTTATGTAACATACATACTCCAGATAATTTAAAAGAAAACTGAATATGTTTATCAATAGGTTACCGCGCGCAAAATTAGATGAAATAAAAAATATATATATATATTATTTAATGCTAAACAAATACTCTGTATATTTATTAATTAAATACTATTTGTTTTGATTTATTTAAATGTATATATTTAGTTATACGTAAGTTACCAATGTGTATCTATATACATAGAAAAAATTAATTTATACAATAAGTAGGTACCTACGAAAATAAACTACCTTAAAAACTATACAAGATATTATCAAATAAAACTTAATAACATTCAAACTAACTTAAAAAAACCTAGAAACTAAACTAACCTAACCATTGTTTTTTTAATTTTGATTTTATCTTCCCTATCAAACTTTTCGAAAACACTAAATTTTCTTTGTATGGAAATACTGGGCTATGTCTAGAAAAAGGATATTTTTTAACGCTTACCCTATTGCATTTAGTGTTGATCGCTTTGCTACCCACACTAGCGATACTTTTTATTTTTAGTTTATATTTTTATATTCAGAATATAACAAACTAAAAAAGTTTCAGAATGCCTCTAACCGGTGCCGTACGGCAAAAAAATACATTGAAAAAGTAAAAGAGCAAAACCCTAAAAATATGAAGAAAAAAAAATCGTCTAGTTAAGTCGTCTAGCTAAAGATATTTAAAACCATTTTTTATAATGTTTTCATAATTAAATAAATATCAGAATAAATAAACAATAAGCGATGTTTGTTTTGTTTCTAGCTTTCCTTAATACAAAATCAATTGTAATAATGCAATAATGGTTATTTTTTGTTCTTTCTATAGAGGAACCAATAAGATATTCCTCATAAATATAACACCGTTACTACTACAATATTAAGCTAATTATGAATACAGCCTTACTTTTACAACTTCCTGACATTTCCTAACGAAACATTTTACTGACAATTTCGTGACGGTACACATATTTTGAAAACGACTCTTATTTATTTTTATTTAATTAGTTTTTTTTTTAATTCAACTTAATTTATTTCAATTCAATTTAATTTATTTCATTTTATATTATTATTTTCATCAAATTTAGTTAATTTTAATTTAATTTGAAGTTATATTTAAATTGAAGTACCTAGTTACAAATCCAGAATGAATGCGAACGGACTTATAGAAAAAAATATACAATGTGCCTAAAATTAGCTGAATGTGTAAACAATATTGATATGATTTGAACCATACGTTGCACAGCAATATTCGATGTTTCCACGCAGCCTATAATCGCTCGTTCAGAAATAACCATTTACATGGAAAGCCAATTTAAAGGGTGGGCTCTAATTTCAGCACGATCGGCCGCTAAAAATAGACGCCATGCCTTCTAAGGGCACTTTTCAGTTTCATGTGTAAATTCATGATATTGTAGAGCAAGTATAGGCTTTTATTCAATCAACTTACGAAACGTGGTATATTCATACAAGCACGAGATAACGACATTCTAAAATATTCAGGAAATACATTATCATATTGTCAGAAAAACATTAACTATAGGATTACACTAAGTTCAGCCAACCGTAAAAACAGACTAGAAAAACTTCCAATTCAGTTTTTTACCAATAACTCACAGCAGCACTGTTTGTTCATTTGCTTGAAAATTGGATCCAAGGATTACGAGACGTAACACTGTGGCACTAATCGGGTAAATTAATGTGTAATTAATAGTTATTGGTGTTTGATTAGGTCATTTCAGTTTAATATTCTTAAGTAAAATTTTAAAATTATTTTAAATACAGAGCTGACATTTACCGTGGCGCTGTTGCCAGCGAAAAAAAATGAGGCCTTATAAATTCTATTTTCCTATTTTCATATAATCATTTCGACACTTCGGTGTCATATTGACCAGTTAGTAGGTATGTTATCTTTTCGAGTAGGTACGTACAAATACGTACCTACTCGAAAAGATAACATACTTACCTATTATGTTTTAAACAACTACATATAATGAAATGAGACATTGGAAGTTTAAGCATGCAGAGTGCACAACACCGACACTGGTCTTGATCGCTTGCGATATGTAAATCAAGTATTTTACCAGCAAAACAATGTGGTCTAAAAAATGTTAACTTGCTTTATTTGCTAAATACTATTTACATTCAGTGGTAAAATATTTTAAATTTTTGGCTATTGATTATTTCATGTTAACTGTACCTACATTACGTGGCTTTGAGACACAGCGTATTTCTTTCAAGTATAATTTCGTGCCTTCCTCAATATTGAGACAATAAAAAAATATTCCAGCCAAGCAATAATTATTTTTATTCTCCCAACGTTATAGCACATTCAGGTGTCGCTATTGCAGTAAAATCGCGTGTCCCGGCTCAATGGCTTGGGTTTTGGTGCAGTGGGCCCTCGTCCAAAGCGCCGAATCGTGCCTGCCCCACCAAGTGTTACCATTAATTTATACTATTGTGTCGAAGGGAACTCATTATTGTGTTTATTTATCGCAGAAGGTAGTACCAGCCGCGGCACTTCCCAACTTTTTATCACTCGCCCCCATCAGCCCCAATAAAGGTGATTTGATTAGTCATGCCACCGGCGCTGAATAATTAGGGGCCAAACAATGAGACTGTTTTTGTCCATTTATTAGTTAGACATTCAATATTTACTGTTGAGTATAGAATAACAACACAACAGGTTCGATTTTACAGTATAAGCTACGACGAGTATGATGAATGATGATATTGGGCATATTATGTAATTGTGAGCAAAATTCTATTGTAAGAAATGTAACGTAACATAAAAGTTTAGAAATAATTAGACATTTTTAGCACAATGAGCAGGGCTAATTGGCATTTTGATATTTGTATATCAACCACTTGGAATTAATCAGTTATCTAATATAACAAAACTAGAGACCCGTTGCGGCGTCGAACCGCCGCTAGAATATGGAAATCCGGTAGTGTTACAGAAAATAACTACTTTATCGATAAGAAGTTTTTGGGGAATGAAGAATAAATTAATACTGTAAAAAAACACATTAAAATTATGTTTTAAAAACGTTAAAACATGCCAGGCTAGAGGCAGGCCTGATAGCCAACTGCCAGCTTCATCGTGACAATTTATTCAACTCTTTTGTAAAAATAACTTGTGCATGACATGTGATCTGCTGATCTGTTTCACAAATAAAATGCATATTATTCGATTTATGGAAAAATATATTCATGACAATAGTCCCATATCTTAAAAATATAATTGACATATTTTCATAGGACCGAACATAAGATTGGTAGAATTTTAATTTGTTGTTCTTTCTTCAGGACATAAATTAATCGATTTGATCGATTTCTATCAATTTCCAGAAATAGCACATGAATCGAAACGACAGATTTGAGGAAACAGGAAATCATGGAGTGCGTAACTGTTTATGTATTCATTTATAATCGTAAATATTTCACAATATTAATAATAAAAAATGTTACAAAAACTCAATTGTATGAAATAGAGAGTAAAAAACGTTTATAGATACACGAAAAACCACTATTATCAATGCTTGTTTTTTTTTATGAAATTCATTAGATCGTGCAAGTTTTCTTAATATGGGTGCTGCCATGTCATCATCATCAATCATTTATTCAATAACAATTACACATTGTGTTTGAAATTCTTACGCTAGTTATACTTAATCAAACCCTACTTACTAATCTAAATAAATTACTGACCAACAATACTCCACCATAAAAAAAAGAATGTGTCAAATATGTGTAATAAGAAAAAACAATATATAAAACAGCTAAACATGTTTGAAAAAAGAATAATTCAAACTTTCGTGTCTTTCCTCTCATTGAAATTGTGTCTGACAGAAGAGTGAGGGAGATGCTAAAGACTCTCAAGCCTATAATATAAACCTAATTTTAGGGTTCCTTACCATATTCGGTAAAAACGGAAACCTTATAAAATCAATTTGTTTTGTTGACCGCAGAATTTGTCAATTTTTATTTTGAATGAGAATAAGAATGATCAGCCAGACGTCATTAATTCAAATATGATTTATTCTTGAGCGCGTCGATTTTTTGAAATTTGCATCATATGTAGGTTATTTCTCCATCAAGTTTCGCATGTTAGCGTAACATGTTAATTATTCCACA
Organism: Apotomis capreana; assembly: GCA_947623375.1. Taxonomy (NCBI): domain Eukaryota; kingdom Metazoa; phylum Arthropoda; class Insecta; order Lepidoptera; family Tortricidae; genus Apotomis; species Apotomis capreana. Next base: position 24,413,612 of record OX392505.1, read on the forward strand.
TTGCCAACTCGTCCACAATGTCAGCTCGTCTATATTCCCATCTGGGTCACAATGCCAACTTGTCCATACACCCAACACGTCTACATTGCCAACTCGTTCATACACCCAACTCATCTGCATTGCAAACTCGTCTATATTACCAATTCGTCTCCATTGGCAACTCGTCCATATTCCCAATTCGTCCATAATGCCACCTCGTCCATATTACCAACTCGTCCACAATTCCAACGCGTCCATATTGCTTACTCGTCCACAATGCCAACTCGTCCACAAATACAACTCGTCCACATTCTCAACTCGTACACAATGCCAAATCGTTCATATTGCCCACTCGCCCATACACCCAACTCATCTACATTGCCAACTCGTTCATATTACCAACTCGTCTTTATTGCCAACTCATCTATATTCCCAACTCGTCCACAATGCCAACTCATCCATATTGCTAACTCGTCCACATTTCCAACTCGTCCATACACCCAACTCGTCTACAATACCAACTCGTCCTTATTATTAACTCATCTTTATTGCCAATCTCGTCCATATTATTAACTCGTCCGTATTAGCAACTCGTCTTCATTGCCAACTCGTTTATATTCCCAACTCATCCACAATGCCAACGCGTCCATATTACTTGCTCGTCCACAATGCCAACTCGTCCACAAATACAACTCGTCCACATTTCCAACTCGTCCATATTCCCACCTCGTCCACAATTCCAAGTCGTCCACATTGCCAACTCATCCACATTTCTAACTCGTCCATATTCCCAACTCGATGATACACCCAACTCGTCTACAATACAAACTCGTCCTTATTATCAGCTCGTCTTTATTGCCAACTCGTCCATATTCCCAACTTGTTCATTTTGCCAACTCATCCACATTTCCAACTCGTCCATATTCTTAACTTGTCCACGTTGACAACTCGTCCGTATTACCAAGTCGTCTTCATTGCCCACTCGTCCGTGTTCCCAACTTGTTCATGCCAACTCATCCACATTCCCAACTAGGGCTCTCGGTCGTGTCCGGGTTTCGTGTACCCGTTTCCGGGTACCCGTTTCTCTGTTACACGGAAACGGGTTTCTGGCCCGTTTGGAACGTGTAATAAAGATCCGTGTAATTAAGACCCGTTGTACCCGAGTACCCGTGTACCCGTGTACACGGATCTCAATCACACGCGGGTCCGACCCGCTGTCGACGTGTTGTGGTCATAAAAGCTATGGAGTGAGAAATGGTACTCCATTTCATGATTTTATGATAATCAGTGATCGTACTTTTTCTAGCATTTTTGGTGCGATTACGTCAAATGACACGACAGCGACTTTAGTTTGTCGACGTGTATAATGTAATTGATGTTTAAATTTATGTAATATTACGTTGTCGTTAAAAATTAAACGATATTTTTTACTTAATCAGTTATTAAAATTGTGTAAATTCCTCAAATTTTTCGGAGGGTATAAATATGAACTATAATCTGATATAAGGATTTATTGCAACTGTGTTATTTAGATATTTCCTCATATGTATAATAAATTAACCCTTCATTGCATTATGCATATTGGGTTGGGCTTAACATGTTCTGAGAATATTTTCTGTATTTACAGTATAACAAAAAATAACCAAACGTAATAGTAACAAGTAAAAACAAAACACCAACAATAATAACTTTAAACTTGAACAAATAACGTAAGATTCTCAATGTTGACCGGCAATGTGGTTAACTACAGGTAATCTTAATGACTAGCGAGTACACATATTATAATTTCAAAGCTGCCCCCTCCAAAAGGGTTAAAAAGTATTTTGCTTAATTTTATTTAATGAAAGCGGCCTCTCCTTCAACTTTAACGAATAAAAGGTCTTCCAGGTAAAAGCCTAATGTCAAAACAACTTGTACGTATTATCAGTAAAATTGTCGCGGTCAATTTATGACGATATACAATGGGTATTGTCGTTATCTGCAAGTGCAACTGCAGTGCAACCCTAATCCTATTCATATCTAATCTTAAAAAGAGTCGCCATAGCAGGTAACGTAAGAATGTAGGTAGGTATGACAACGTTTTGCACCTAACACCATAATGTTACATCCATCATGCAAGGTGTTAGGTATTAATCAGTACCAGAGATGGGCAAAATGTAATCGACTAACAACTAACGATTAAAATTAACAGAATTAATTGCGATTGACGATTGAAAACGACGACTGATCAATCATCATCAAATGAAAATGATCAATGTAGAATGACGCAAGGAAAATGTACAATAGTTAATGTTGAGATTTCTTTACAAAGAGGTTTAAATATTTTAAATGACCACACGGTGAAAACAAAATAGACCGCAACAAAATAGATAATAAACAACATGCAGATGTTTAATTCAATAGAACGTGTTATTTTTAGAAGATTCCTCGGCACTTGCACCAAAATGCAACAAACAACTTCCAGGTAAGTAGGATTATCCCATTGTTTTGTCGCCGCGTGACACTAAACAGAGTTGTACTAATGACACAGACAGCAAAATATTGATAATATCTATGTCTATAATTTACTCAGTATCGTATAGGACTTTACAATACTCGTTAGAACTAGTACTTTAAGTATCAAAATATTAATAGAGCACCAACTACTATATTGTTTGCGATTTGTAAACATTGCAGTTTTTCGTTATTTATGCTTATAATATTGTTAATATGGCCCATAATATTGCATTGTCATTCAAGCGTTACAAATTAAACTTGAATATAAATAAAAATGCAAAAACGAGCGACTGCGTAGTTTTAATATTGATTTAATCGTGAAATTTAGTCGATTGAAACTAAAACTAATTCAATTGTTAGTCGAAGATTCTCACAACTAATTTAATCGCAACTAAATTAATCGCGATAAAAAATTACGAATGATATTTTTAATCGATTGATTAGTTAACTAAAAAATTAATCGAATAATGCCCATCTCTGATCAGTACCCTAATAGTAATTATAAAAAAGCAGAAAAAAATATTTTATATGTCTTTATTCGATCTTTTTTCCTCCGTACGTAATAATATAAAATCAGTTTTTCATTCAATAATGAACAAATTATCCGTTTCATTTCAACTTCAACTCAAATAATAACTGGTCCGGGCGGGTCGCTCAGACGTGTATTCAATACCCGAGTGAAGGCGCGAACCGCGGATCCGGATCCAAACTTAGAAACGTTTCCTAGAGGACACGTTTCCTAGCGGGTCCGTGTCGACCCGTTTCCGAAGGAAACGTTTCCTAGCCGGTTCGTGTAGATCGGGTTCTTAGTACCGCCGGTGTTAAGGACCCGTGTACACGTTTCCGCGTGTAACACGGATACCGAGAGCCCTATTCCCAACTCGTCCATATTCACAACTCGTCCATAATACCAACTTGTCCGTATTACCAACTCGTCTTCATTGCCAACTCGTCCATAATACGAACTCGTCCACATTGCCCCCTTGTCCATGTTCTCAACTTGTCAATTTTACCAACTCATTCATATTGCCAACTCATCCACATTTCCAACTCGTCCATATTCCCAACTCGACGATACACCCAACTTGTCTACAATACCAACTTGTCCTTATTATCAGCTCGTCTTTATTGCCAAATCTTCCATATCACCAACTCGTCCGTATTACCAAGTCGTCTTCATTGCCAACTTATCCGTATTACCAACTCGTCTTCACTGCCAACTCGTCCATAATGTGAACTCGTCCATAGTGCCCACTTGTCCATTTTCCCAACTTGTCAATTTTACCAACTCATCCACATTGCCAATTCATCCCCATTTCCAACTCGTCCATATTCCCAACTCGACGATACACCCAACTCGTCTACAATACCAACTTGTCCTTTTTATCAGCTCGTCTTTATTGCGAAATCTTCCATATCTACAACTCGTCCGTATTACCAAGTCGTCTTCATTGCCAACTCGTCCATATTCTGAACTCGTCCACATTGCCCACTCGTCCGTGTTCCCAACTTGTTTATTTTGCCAACTCATCCACATTTCCAACTCGTCCACATTGCCCACTCGTCCGTATTCCCAACTTGTTTACTTTGCCCACTCATCCACATTCCCAACTCGTCCATATTCCCAACTCGTCCATATTCCCAACTCGTCCACATTTCCAACTCGTCCATTTTACCAACTCATCCATATTACCAATGAAGATACATTCCCAACTTATCTACAGTGTCAAGTCGTCCATATTCTCAACTCGGCCACATTTCCCATCCCGTCGACATGCAAGCGGAAGGACTAAGTTTCTTCTTGTAAAATACCATTTAATTTACCATAACTCATGCCATTTTCCTTGGAATTATTTTTTTGATGGACTTATATATTCATATTTATAATAATCTACCATAAATTTACATATTTGAATGACGTTTAAATTAGTTTTACTATTTTTTTTCTGCTTTGATTTAGATTTAGTAAAACTCGCCTATAGAAATAATCTATTCTTGAATGACGGTCAGTTTTTCTAGTCTTTCGAGCACCAGTCCAACTCACACTTGACCGGCTTTTTTCTCCACATTTTTAACAGGTATGCGAAATAAGTTTCCATATCAACATTTTAAAAAAAAAAAACGACCTGGCAATTTAGAGCATTGACATAATAGCCCCCAATAAAAAAGACATTAAAAGTTGTCAGAATATGGCTACTGTCATTCATTGTCAACAAACTGTAAAATTATTTTTGCATATTTGTACATGTTTTAAGTGTTGCGGATATTATGTTGCCGACTCAAAAATAATATTTCATCATGCTGAACAACTTACTACAGGTTTGTGAGCAAATCATGCTTATTATTATTTGGTCATCTTATGTCAAAATAGGGATCACAGGTCACGTGGTCAAAGTCACGTGGTTAGCGCACAGTAGTTTTTTCAAATCCATTTTTCAGTACCTTTTCAGGAAAAAATTAAAATTCCAAGAGTTTTATGCACCTCTCCAGCATGAGACGAATCTAATGACATATCATTTATCAAAATCGGACCATAACTGTAGATCTGATGGGATGTACAAAAATCGGCCTCGCGTAATATATATGAGTCGTTTTCAAAATATGTGTACATTACTACTAAAATGTGTGTCCTCATAAAAAATCCTCGAAAAAAATATGGTTACGATTAAAATAAATCAGTAATTAAATTTTACAGACTAATATAAAGCATACTGCATATTATTCCTGATAAAAAGCAATGAATTGCTATTCAAATCCTTACATAAGTTTAATGTGAAAAAAAAGTAACAAATAAACTCCATACATTTTTTATTGTCCCCCTATTTGGACGACATTGAAAACAATATTTTTATCAGAATTTTTGTACAGAAACTTCCTAGTTTTTTGTATCATAATTAAAAAGCAACGTTTTAAGTGTTATGTCTGATAGATAAACTATTAAAATTTACCTTAAAGAAACTAAAAATGATATATTAAAAATATGTCCTTATCAATCATTACAATTTCATGACACTGATTTATTGACATAATTAACTAACTTTTTGTATCGCAAAGAGTAGGAATCTAACTTTAATCACTGGCAAAACTGGTCTTGTCACGAAAAAAAACATCACAAGGACGCGCCACCATTTTTTTTGTCGTTGAGACATGAAAAAAGTCCTGTGGTTCAATTGTGAAAAAATAAATTTACCTTTTCCTAACGAAGTATTCTCATCAAAAGTAAGTACATTTTCAAGGATTCACCTACCGCAATTGTAATAAACTTAAATTATGACTAGAATAATAGATTACGCTTTCAATCTACTCGTAAATGTGATTATATTTTATGTAAAAGTATTTTTTAAGTTAAGTTTTACATGTTACTGACGAACAATTTCCTGACATTTACTAACGTCAGTAAATTGTAGATGGTAAAGCTGTGGTCTCATGTGTAAAGTATGAAAATAAATAAGATATGAAAATGCGTGTTAAAATGTAACGAATAAAAATAAAGGAGAGAAACAATAAATGTTTACAGATTATTTTTAGGGTTCCGTACCTCAAAAGGAAAAAACGGAACCCTTATAGGATCACTTTGTTGTCCGTCTGTCCGTCCGTCCGTCTGTCAAGACCCTTTTTCTCAGGAACGCGTGGAGGTATGAAGCTGAAATTTATATCAATTACTCAGGTCTACTGTCCCTTGAAGCTGTGAAAAAATCAAACTTCTAAGCCAACGCAATCAAAAGATACAGCCGTTTATGCCGCAAATTTTCGACACTTGCAAGGGAATCAAAACCTACAGGGTGCTTCCCGTGAACTCAGAATCTTGAAATTTGGTACGAAGCAACGTCTTATAGCATAGATAAAGGAATAATTACGAAAACCATAATTTTTTTTTTAATACCTAACTTTGCACCTAATTTATATGGGGCGCTATACATACCAGGTGCAAACTTAACTTAACCACTTAGGGATGGAAAGTGTTTGTACGGAACCCTCGGTGCGCGAGTCCGACTCGCACTTGGCCGGTTTTTTATGTAACATACATACTCCAGATAATTTAAAAGAAAACTGAATATGTTTATCAATAGGTTACCGCGCGCAAAATTAGATGAAATAAAAAATATATATATATATTATTTAATGCTAAACAAATACTCTGTATATTTATTAATTAAATACTATTTGTTTTGATTTATTTAAATGTATATATTTAGTTATACGTAAGTTACCAATGTGTATCTATATACATAGAAAAAATTAATTTATACAATAAGTAGGTACCTACGAAAATAAACTACCTTAAAAACTATACAAGATATTATCAAATAAAACTTAATAACATTCAAACTAACTTAAAAAAACCTAGAAACTAAACTAACCTAACCATTGTTTTTTTAATTTTGATTTTATCTTCCCTATCAAACTTTTCGAAAACACTAAATTTTCTTTGTATGGAAATACTGGGCTATGTCTAGAAAAAGGATATTTTTTAACGCTTACCCTATTGCATTTAGTGTTGATCGCTTTGCTACCCACACTAGCGATACTTTTTATTTTTAGTTTATATTTTTATATTCAGAATATAACAAACTAAAAAAGTTTCAGAATGCCTCTAACCGGTGCCGTACGGCAAAAAAATACATTGAAAAAGTAAAAGAGCAAAACCCTAAAAATATGAAGAAAAAAAAATCGTCTAGTTAAGTCGTCTAGCTAAAGATATTTAAAACCATTTTTTATAATGTTTTCATAATTAAATAAATATCAGAATAAATAAACAATAAGCGATGTTTGTTTTGTTTCTAGCTTTCCTTAATACAAAATCAATTGTAATAATGCAATAATGGTTATTTTTTGTTCTTTCTATAGAGGAACCAATAAGATATTCCTCATAAATATAACACCGTTACTACTACAATATTAAGCTAATTATGAATACAGCCTTACTTTTACAACTTCCTGACATTTCCTAACGAAACATTTTACTGACAATTTCGTGACGGTACACATATTTTGAAAACGACTCATATGCAAAACATAAATCTTCATGTTTGGCTGTCACAAGTTAAACAATTAAACATCAATAAAAATTGTAAAATAAAAAATAGTATATTTGTAGTCATGCCACATACAATGTGTTATGCTCTTATCTATTTTTATTGCCACTGCTTGAACTATTTATGTACCATGACAACCACTTGAAGATAGTCTTAGGTACAAACAATAAACTTACAATATTGCTAGACATAACCAATGTTAAATTGTAGCCAAAAGAGGACCAGTCATCTTCCCTTAAACTAGGAAACAAAAAACTATAAACGGAAATATTTCTTACTTGGCAGCTTCATCAAGCACTTCTCTTCCCAGGCGGCAGGCGACGCGCATGCCCTCGATCTCCTCGTCATCCAGCACCTTGATCTGTCCGGAGCCCTTCGCAGCGTTCTCGGAAGCCGGGAACCCAGTCGGGTGGTCCGCATAGTCCGGGCGTCCGATATGTGGCGGTACAGTGCGCTTCGGCCCAGGTGGGAACGGCCTCAGCTTCCCAGTGAAATTGTATGACGGCCAGGGATTGTACTCCACGTTCGAGCCATCTGTCGACTCACCCTCTACAACAAAACAAAGTTACAGCACCGTAACCTAACACCGCAACATAACCTCAAAAACTGAACTCACTCGCCAACGAATGGATGATTTTATGCGTTTTCCACGATTTCTTGAAACAATCCTGGTTGCAGAAGTACGAGCCCTGTATACCGAGCTTTATACACGTCGGACATTGCAATTGTGCAACCGATTTGCAACCGGGAGTTTCACACATTCCAATAGCGGCCATTTTTTTACTTTTTTATCCAATGGTCGGGGCCATATTCTATTTTCTGTCAGTCACTTTTGACATGACAGTAACAGCCAGGTCAGGTTCAATATCCTCTTTACGTCAAAAACATTGCCAACGCAAAAAAAAAAAAACAAACTGAATAAAGTAAAAGCCTGACCAGAAATATATGAGGATGCGCCATATTGCGGAATTTCACTAGAACTAATTTCTTACACTGGCAATGATTTTGTGATGGTTTGTCAACATTACAATGTCATTCGTGGTGATTTCTTTAAAAGACAAATATTTAAAATTATCCAAAGAAAATGCCGAAAACCATTCACAGACGTGAACGTAAGATTTATAAACAAAATTGCACATTTGTTTACTACACGAAAAACAATAGGAAAAGAGTGCATTCCATTAAATGATATAACGAGGTTAACATAGTGGAACTGACAGGTATTTAAAACTAATGTCATTATAGTGGGTTTTGATTGGTTGCAAAATTGTTGCCATATAAATATTTTTTTTTTTTTTTACAAAATAATACACAGCATGACAGTAAAAAACTAAAGCACTGTGAATTTCATAACAGGTTTTAAATACACCTAAAAAACAGAACTACGACATTCATCCATCGTCTCACAAAATCTTAAGCATTCACGACATACATTTAACCAACTACTTGCAAAAATATCCCAGTCAGGTGCAGAGCTCGAACAAGAGGCGAGCTTCTGTGAGAAACGGTGCGTGTCTCGGGCACGGCGAGTAAATGCCGATGGCGCGGCCGGAAACAAATTCTTGAAACCAAAGGAAGTCGCAAGCGCACCTCCTTATTCACCAACTCCACGCAGTCACAGTCTCCTCGTAACATTTTGCAGGCACACGTCAGAAGTTGATAATTACGCCTTACTTCCAGAGAGTTAAACCCTAATACTCCTAGAAGGAATTTAGTCGGATATAAAAACGGGTAGTACCCAAACATTTTTTTGTACAATTTTTTAAACTTTTTCTAGAAGTAAGACATAAGTAGACTCGTGAGGGTTCCAAACTATAGAAGCAGCTTCCAGCTTACTCCTGACAAGGGCATTATATATCAGTACTATAGTCTGGTAACTGTTAAAATCGCGAGAATTCCGGATAACAACCCCTAACGCCCTAACCTTTTAAAACAGTCAGACGCCAGACTTTTAAAATGTTCATGAAAATTAAGCTGGGGATCAAAAGTGACGCCTAAGTCTCTGACAGTGTAAACTCGGCTAATGACTTCTAATCCCAATAAATAGTCGATATGAATCTTATGTATGAATGGGATTAAGCGAACGGCTAAACGTCATTACAGAACATTTTTCTATATTGAAGTGAAGCTTGTTGGCTATTCTCCACTGATACAATCGGTCGATATCGTTCTGAAGAGAACCGCCGTCTGACATTTGCTCTTGACAATCCTCATATATTTCTGGTCAGGCTAACCACGTATACAAAAATCGGATTATATCGCGTATATTAATTATTTGAGCCTCCCTGATTTTTCGGTGCCTTTACAGATACCGTTGTCACAATTTTTCTCTGTCAAAGTTACATTTGTGCAAACTACCCATTTTATAAATAATAATTTAAAATAAATGTGTTAATACATGCCATGGGCCTAATTTGTAAAGACAGTTACACATGTGCCAGAAGGACATTTATTATTTTATTTAAAATATCTACCAGCGGTCTACTAGATAAGGCTTACTGAGGTTGCCACCATTGTTTTATTTCAATGTGTGACAGTCGCGGAAACCGAAGAAAATATTATTTAAGCATACTTTCTTACACAATATACGTGCTTAAGATGATCAATTGATCATGATCATTCATTATTATTATTATTTATTAAGGCAACAAACAGTCACAATACAAAGCATATTACGGTTAACAATTTTTAAAGCGAGGTACATACGTCACAGGTGATGACTGAACTGTGACAGCTGTCACACTGACCAGCTACGCTACGTCGACAAGATTAGACAGGACTTCCGGTTCGTGTTCCAAGATGGCCGCATGCGTTTAAGTTTAGTTGTTCATTATTTATTCATTTTAGTTGTTCAATGTGTAGTATTGATAGCGTATTGTGCAGTGATCTAACGTATGAGTGAATAGCTAATGAAGAATTCAACTTGAAGCGTTCATAGCCCTTCCTGGGTCAAGGCCCGATAGTCCGCGTTTTTTTTTTGTAAATCGCTATCACTTTACAAAAAGCACGATTTTTTCAACTCACCGTACAACGTGGTATCAATCCTCTATCTAGTCGCCTAGTGCGATTGGCAACGAGACATTGGCAGTAATGGTCGCTTAACTGTGACCGGTTGCCATTTAAAAAAAAATAGAATAGAAGATTAGACAGCTATTGTATCTGCTGACATGTTATTGGTATATATCATATCACAATACACTTTATTAGCCACAAATCAAAGAGAATAAGAATACTCTTTATTATGATAATTACTTATTATGCGTTCTTAAATGACACGTTTATTAAATAGTTATGTTCCTATATCATTGCAATATTGTACAGATATATTACTTACATTATTTCCTAGGTATAGATCACTGAAGATATCACATAGCAAGTAGGTAATAAACAAATAAAATAGATGATTCAAAATAACTGCACTTCTATCATGTTAATTATTCATCTCAGGTGCTTCCTTCCACGGAAATAATCAAATTTTCCACTTACCGCAAAATATGGATTCCCGAATGCCATTCAGCCACCCGCCTGGCCGGTCCCAAGAGCGGATGAGAGCATTTCGAGCGGAGGTGTACGTGAAATCCATAACACCAACCAGTTCTTCCATTGAACTACACAACCACAGTTTCAACTATAGTTTTAGCCCTATTAGCAATCTAAACAAACCACTACAATAATTATGTTGACAGCAAATTTGAATTTACACGCGATGACATGGCGTTTGTGCCTAACATCAATGAAAAGGCCATAAAAAGTCTATGGTCAGCGATTCTAAATTTAAAACTGTTTATTTTCTTGCGGCGTTATCCAGCGTAATTTATACACACACTGTACACAAAGGAACGACATCAGACGAGCACGTTCACGTTACGAATGCAAGGTATTTGGTTAGGCCACAGGCCAAGGTCTCAAGTTGTCACTCGTTGAGATATGGAAATCTTTGTAGCAGTGGAAGCCAGCCAGCGCAGGCTAGTTTTACGATAAAAACGGTGTATATTTTTCAAATCCAATCCTTAAAAAATATCTTTTATCTTATCAAGAACTTCTGTCCCTACAGCTACTAGTAGGTAGTGTGAAGTGTCACATAGTGAAAGTTAGTTAGCGGAATAAAATAAATAATAAATAAATATCAGACAACCTCACACAAATCTAGTCCCAAATTAATCCTAAGAAGGCTTGTGTTATGGGTACTAGACGACGATATACTTACTTATATAGATAAATATATACTTAAATACATAGGAAAAACCATGACCCAAGTACAAATATTCGAGTTCATCACACAAATATTTGCCCTGGCCGGGATTCGAACCCGGGACCACTGACTTTTTTTTTTTTTTTTGACTGCGGGTCCATGGGGGCCCTTTGCTTGTCTTGGCGCTGGCGCGCCTCGTCCTTCCGGACAAGACGCCGAGAAGGGACCACTGACTCAGTAGGCAGGTGTAGTAGTACATACATATTATTCATCTGTGGGCAGGTGCTTACAAAACTGCGCGGAACGTGTCGTGTGTGAAAGGGAAGGCATTATTTCACGCCATCCATGTAGCGGTCCAATAGCTCAGTGGTGAGAGCACTGCTCTGTCGCAGCAAAGCAAAGCAAGTTGTGCAGCAAAGTCATTGGTTGGACTTGGATCCCTACTTGCACTTCAGTTGATTGTGTCAAATTTGGCTTCCTATTTATCCTTTGTATTTCTCGTAAATAAGAAATGTGGTATCACCATACAAAAAATATGATAAACATTGATTCTATTCAATAAAGTTAGTTGTAGTCGTAACTAATTGGTATAATTATGTAATGTTATCATACTTATCATAACTTAACACTAATAATTAATTAACTAAGTATTTTTAGGAGAACCATCAGATACAAACATGACAATAGTCATGGTCACATTTCATTATAAAGGCATCCAGTAATACGATACTTACATATATTTTTATTTTTATCATAAATTAGCTACAAACTCAAAATTTAGAAACAGCGACATTTTTTCTCAATTAATTCCTCCTATTCTCCGCCCACATACGGCCGCCGGCACCATAACTTATAATGGGACTTGGCAATGCCCAAGTTTAATGAACTTAGGGAGGGTTCCGTACCTGCCGGAATTGGGGTACTGTTGGGGCAATATTTACCGTAATGCGGGCCTAATGGACCCCAAACATGGACGCTAACCGCTCGGAAGATACAAAGGAATTAGGTTCAAGAAAGCTCGTTACGACCCCTGAAATATGCTTCGGTGAACTCGTTAGAAAATTGCTATGCCACGAGTGACTACTACGTTAATGTTGGAAGCTGCACGTTACTTGTACACCAAATGTGTCTAATGCGTATCTCGTACGTATATTTATCTATTACTCAAAAACTCAGTAGAAGAAATGCCTCATTCTCATAGAAGTCTAGTGAAAAAAATCATAAATTCAAAGATGGTAAGCCGACTCAACCACATGTAGGTGGAATTTTTGACGGCACTACACTTCGCCATTTATGAATTGTTTACCCGTCCGGCTAGCTATTAACTGTTCTGCCTTGATTACTGTCAACTGTCTCTATTAGACAAGCCCCAAGCAAGGTAGTTTTCAAGCGGTTGCTGCGTAAGCACCTGCTCGAACAAGAGCTCGAATAGTGTCCATCATCCTATGCAGTAGACATTTCATCGTATTTATTATTATATTATATATATAATATATATCTTATAGTATGTAAATATATGTATCATTGTATTTATGGTAAATTTATCATATAATATACATTTATTCACTTGTATCTTAGATGCTTTCCGAACGATTAATTTTCAACTCTGCACCCACTTGAAGCATCTCTGTTTGGCCCTATGGTTGACTGGTAGAGAATGCCATTAGGCATTAAGTTCGCCATTTGTACTGACTTTTGTTTTGTGCAATAAAGTTTAAATAAATAAATAACTGCCTTAGTTCGCGTTTTTCTCTGCATCATAGGCCGTCTCTCTTTCCCTAAGCCAGTCCCGCCCTAAGTCAGGCTGACCCGTTTCAGTCCATTCAGGACGCAGTCCATGTGTACTTATATTATTTGGTCCATGTGCACAGTGCGCCCGTCTCCTCCCCAACCCTCTCCCCCCAACACGCCTGTGGCGCGGAGACAATGCCACAAAGTCTGACTCACTGTAGTGAGGACTAAACAGCCCTGATACAGTTCAAGTCATGTTTTATTGTCTTAATAAAAAAAGTTACTGTCCTGTGCGTTCGAACAGTACCAGTACCTACTGTCCTGCCCTCGTGTGAAACCGGCACCGCCTCGCGGCATAACAGGCATAATGAAACGGTATGCAACTTGTGACTTACTTATCATCATGGCAACCCCATGACGATAAACTGGCCACGCTAATCTGCCGACCGGCATTAGCCGTGAGCCGCCAATTAACAAACGAGCAACGCAGTTTTCAGAAAGCCTCGAATAGCTTTCTCTGTTGAAATGTATAATGTAGTAAGCGGTTTTTACTCGATAAGAAGATAATATATATATACAAAGACCTATTTGTGTAGGCATTGTTTTTTTCGCCACCATAAAATACGTAATCATTTGCGACTTTTTCCATGTTTTGTGGAATAAATTGGGTTCTACATTGATCGAATATCCATTTATGACTAGAAAGAGCATAATATTGACAATTAATAGAGTTAAGTTAGGAGTTTGAAATATTGTAAATAAAAATATTTTATTTATAATTTTAGTAATTTAATAATAACCATAAAGGCAGTTTGGAATGAAATAGATGAATGAGTATGAATTGTATTTTAATGTTAAATATCGGCTCCATTAGCTCTTAATTAGTCCTATCTACCTTGCTAACGAAAGTCCGATGCTTATAGCTATAATACAAACCTCACATAACCCAACCTTGGCTAATGGGGTTCACTCTCAAAACTCTTGTAAAGTTAATAATTCCAGATTTATGACTAACACTTTTATGACAAACGATACGCTACGACAATCAATCGTTATGTGAAAAATGTGCACCCGTTGTAATTTGGCAGCCGAACTTTGTGCAGTCGTAATATTTCACATCTTATTTTTTTATTACGTCACTTAGTATTTCTAGTAATAAACATTCCAAGCATATGCACCCAGTCTCTCAAAACGTTGAAGATTATAACAAATATTAAGAGGCCTTATTTCTTTTTTTTCTAAAATGACAAATATATTGATAATTTCCACCAACTTTTTAAACTTAATAATACTCTTTCCTGAGTTATAGAAAGTAACATAGCGCTTTCATTGCGTGCAGTCAAAAATAACTTGAAATAACCAGTTTTCTGCATGAATATTGTCTATTTTGAGTCGTTTTGAAACAAAAATTATCATTGAAAAATTCAAACCGGAGGTTTCAACAGGTAGTAACATTGATAATATTATGTTAAGAAACATGATTGCCGGATAAGGAGCCTTAAGCTACTCTTTTTTTTTTGTTCTTTAAATGTCACTTACTACGTGATGCGATTGACCAACCGAACCCTGCACAGTCTGAATATCTCAAAACGTGGCGGATTACGAAGACTATAAATAATACTAATCCTTCTCGATTTCTTTTGTTTTTCGTCGGCATTTTATGGAGATTATCGGGGCTAAGTTGTGTACCTTGGATTACATTAGCCAGCTTTTTATGGGCTTTGATAGAATATAATTATTCATATTAGGAGTATGGGGATAGGAGATGCCGGCATATCCTATAACCATATTTTGTCCAGCATTCCAGCTATGACTGTACCAAAATGCTATTGAGGCGTGGTGAGAGAACACAGAAATTCTGACCTACAGATGGCGCCAGACTGGCATGCGGCGCTGCGTGCACATACAAAACAAAAGGCGATCCTGCATCGTGTTTTATATTTTTCTTAAAATTACTCATTATTTTATTAAAAGTTAAACTTATTTCATCTTTATTCTGAAATGTAGTAACTCCAAACCTATGTACAGTCGCCATCAGACATATCGTAGCATGTAAGGTATTCATAAATATTTGAACACGACTCTTATTGACTGCGCGTTACAGTACGTGTTCACATATTTATGAACGCCTTATATGCTGCGATATATCTGATGGCGACTGTTCATATGACACAATAAGGAAAGGTTACTTTAGTCATGTGGTAATAAAAAAAAATAATGACGTTGAGCTTGACATTGTTGACAGCTTATTTTTTTTCGCAGATAATTCGAAAACGACAACTCTCTGCAGGCATAGTTGTTGTAGATTTCGGCTATTTTATGTAATTTTCTTTAAATACAAAAAAAATAAAAAAAAATAATGTGTAGGTATACACGACGCAAAGCTCTTTCGATCTCTAGGTATACCTATTCATTTCCATGTGTTAGAATTATGAAAATTATGAATTATGAAATGTTGTCAATGGTCTGACCTGAGTATTATATTTCTTGGTCTGACCGATCATTCTAGACATCGAATCTATTTTTTACTCCAACTGCATGGTAATCCGCGAAACATTGGTTTGGAAACACTCATGTATAACAATAATAATTAAAATTCAATCGATATCAAACATGATGGCTAAAATACTTATACTCACCTAAATTCTTCATGTATCATTTTCGTCTCACTACTTACTGTTATTTTATGAATGAAACCACGTTCTGAAAATTCCCTTAGTAAGATTAATGATTCATAATTACAACCCCATACCATATTTATCAGGCCAGGATGTTCCTTAATGTTCAAGTTCAAACAGTCTGTTTATTAATAATTCCGTACAGAGACTTACTTGAAAAACTTCCTTCCAACTTGATAATTAGGTTACTTGTGAGACGTTCGTACGATAATTAACGTGTTATGGCATTGCTTGTGTAATGGAGCACTGCTAAAGAGCTTTTAATAGGCGGGAAGAGAAATCGAAAGCTCTTAAAGATCTTGATGTGCATCAGCATATTTTATTATTTATGGTATGTAGTATGGCATAAATGTGTCACTGGATTACATATGACGGCGGCGTCGTCGTCGTGCTCGTATTTTTAATAAATTACCTTACGCGGGAAACAGGTGTAAACAGCAGCTGCACCTGGCCAGACCGATCAGGCCACTGTGACGTCACGACCTCTGTCGATAAATTGCCCTACCAGGGTTGGTGGGGATCATTCTTGCTTGCGCCCTGGTCGTGTGCACTTGTGGTCCAAACCATTGAGTAGTATTGTCGTTTAATTATTAGTTACTTATGGAGATTACTGTTGTTTTAAAGTAAATGTAAATTACGTGTGGTAAAATAAAACGAGGTCACTAAGTAGACTGTTTTTCTATTCGACGAGGTAACCTTTTAACACCTATATCGGACCATCCCCGATACATATAGAAAGACAAACTTACAGTTAGAATTTTGCCCTTCCCAGGTACGCGACTGCTTCTTCTGATAGGATCTTAAAATGGTGTACATGGTAGGGGGGAAGACATGGATACAGAATGATGTGGTTAATGGTCTGGTCTGGATGCCCACAGGGGAGGAGCTCCAGAACCATTTGTACCAGTGTCCGTAGTTGCCAAGTCCTGTTCTTAGGCTGTTAAGAGCGGACCACACCCAGCAAGGTTCCTTGAAGACTGTGTGAAGTGTATTTAGTTAAATTGAACTTCAAACGAAGCGTGAAGAAGCATCTCTCGGGCCAGCATGGCAGTCAACTGACAGAGTTTGCCATTTGTGACTTGGGCTCCCCTTTTTGCTTCACATCAGGCGAAGTGAAGCTACTATGTTGTGTCAATAAAAAAACCTCTCTTCATAGGCTTTAGAGTCGCTGGGCTTAGAGTGTTTGGGGAAAAAGTGGAGAAAATTACCGAAAAGTGATTTATAATGGCCGTTCTTATGCGACCAGTATATCAATAGGTTTATCGCGAAAGTTGGCGAGCGTTTTCAAAACAGAACGGGGGCGCAACGAACACGGCACGACGTCATACAATACGCAGGCACCCGTGACATGCACGTTACGCAGTTACGCGCCCGTTCCGTTCAAACGCTCAAAACCCACTACTGTATTTTTACACTAGTTTAATTACTCCCTCCCACGGACCTGTATAGGTACAAATAAGTGTATATTTTTGATACAACCGCAAACTTTACAAGGCAATAATATATGTAATGAAAATGTACGATAATAATTTTCCTTATAAAATAATCCAACACGTAATGTAACTATCTCGTTTTTATTTTTACTTAGCCATCTACTATCAATAAAAGTCAATGTGTGAAATAAGCGTACGCAATAAATTGCTCTAAAATTAATTACGCTTTGGTAGTAACACTTAATTAACAATTTGTATAAATATCGGTTCATAGCACTACATTTGCGTCTGGTTACAGTTTGTGGCTGTATTACTAATACACGCTGTATAGAAGAAAATCCAATTAACCTTTTTTTTTCGTGGCTTTGGAAAATAATTTGTACTAATATATTGCTTTTTGTTAAAAGTTCATGATACGATCGAGTTCCCTTATACTGAAGTAAAAATATGTCTAGACATTTGAAGGATCTCTTTATTGGAGACGAGTGTCTCATATATTTTAATCTGAATTTGTCTTTGATGTAAATCAACTCAAGTGTCCATCTTCAGTTTGAGTATCGAGGCCTATATATTCTTCTAAAATACAGAGAAAACCTTTTTTCAGCACCAACTCATCAACGTAAATAAAATAGATTCCACCCTTTTATCTAGTTTCTTTGCCGTGAACAGTTCTCTTCCGTCTTTCATTCCACCCCTTTTTCATCAGCGGTTTAACCACAAACCGTGGTATGTACCTATGCAAATACTCCGATAAACAAGGTTTTTTTTCTGTTACGCAATTTCATCTGCAGACTGATTGAGGTAGCTACTACTAAATCATGAATCTATGTAGCAATTACTCTAATTGACCGAGCGAGCGAAGCGAACGGAGCGTCTGCGTTTCAGCTAGGCCTAAAAAATCGTATGTCTTTGTATTTCTAATTTCGGCTGTTCTCACCTACTTTCTCAACTGACACGAATATTTTCATAAAGATATTATAAAAAATAAATAATGACTTACAGAACCAGAGCCAGATGTCCGACAGTCTCAGCCGCGGCCCGCGCCACTCGTATCTCCGCCCGCCGCTCGCGATCAAAGTCGCCTGTGTAATGTAAATTGTTTGGTAAGTCCTCGTAGACAGGAGTAGCACACACGCAGGGCGGGCGGCAAACAGAATCACCAGAGAGTCTCGTCCGCGGCCAGCGCCACTCGCATCCCCGCCCGCCACTCGCGATCAAAGTCGCCTGCGTAATGTCAATTGTTTGGTAAGTCCTCGTTGACATGAGTAGCACGCACGCAGGGTGGGCGGCAGACAGAATCGTCAGAGATTCTGGGCCACGACGCGTGGCACGCGATCTTAGTCGTCTGTGTAATGTCAATTGTTTGGTAAGTCTTCGTTGACTGGAGTAGCACGCAGGGCGGGCGGCAGACAAAATCGTCAGAGATTCTGGGCCGCGACCCGCGCCGCGCGTGATCTAGTCACCTGTGTAATGTCAATTGTTTGGTAAGTCCTCGTTGACCGGAGTAGCATGCACGCAGGGCGGGTGGCACACAGAATCACCAGATAGTCTCGGCCGCGGCGAACGCCACTCACATCCCCGCCCACCTCTCGCGATCAAAGTCGCCTGCGTAACGTCAATTGTTTGGTAAGTCCTCGTTGACTGGAGTAGCACGCAAGCAGGGAGGGCGGCAGACAGAATCGTCAGAGAGTCTCGGTCGCGGCCAGCGCCACTCGCGATCTAAGTCGCCTGCGTAATGTCAATTTGTTTGGTAGGTCCTCGTCGACTGGAGTAGCACGCACGCAGGGCGGGCGGCAGACGGAATCGTTAGAGATTCTGGGCCACGACCCGCGCCACGCGCGATCTTAGTCGCCTGTGTAATGTCAATTGTTTGGTAAGTCTTCGTCGACTGGAGTAGCACGCACGCAGGGCGGGCGGCAGACAGAATCGTCAGAGAGTCTCGGCCGCGGCCCGCGCCGCACGCTTTCCCGCCCACCGCCCGCGATCTAAGTTCCCGTAGTAACGTGCCGAAATTGTTTGGTAAGTTATTTATGTCTTTTAATGTTTGTTTTGTTTTCGCTGTTTAAATTTAAGAAAAAATATTTAATTAAAAACAGGCTCACAGAAAACGAAACAAGGAATAGATTTTTTATCTAAGGTCTGTGTTTTTACATTAAAATAGTGTAAGAAGTGCGTCATATTTTTATACGTAACAATATACTTTTTTATGTATAATTTAAAAATATGATATGTCGTCGCGTTGCACTCGGTAATATTATTATAATTTAGGTTATGAGACTTTCGTTTCAACGTTTTGTAATTAAAAAAAAGTACCTGAGACGTGAAAGTGTACTTTTACAACACAGATTCGGATATTGTTATAATAAAAATCCGTAAAAAATACTGAACGATTTATTTTACGGATTTTGGCATAAAATTTTGTCCCTGTTTCCATTTACGGATATTGACATCCAATTGTGTTTAAATGTTTTTGATGACAAAAGAGTACCATATTTTTATTGCTATTACTTACAGCGGGCTTATGATGGTTGCTTTTATCACGTGGTAATAAGTGACAAAGCATCCGCTACGTTTTGAACAAATGCGAGTGTGAGTGACAGATGCTTTGTCACTTATTTTTCGCGTGATAAACGCAACCATCATAGGTGATTTAGGCCTAATCTAAACCTGTTTAAATGACTTATTATAGTTAAAGAATTTAATATTACATCTGACCATCGTGACTGGACTGTTAAATCGATGTTTTTATTCTTGAAATAATCATTTGTAAGCCGTGATTACTTACTCGTATAGCTAATTAGGTTACCTGAATAAGTACATTGGTAAGTAGTATATATAAGTCACTTATTGATCGCGCGATAAATAAGTGACAAAGCATCTGTCACTTTTTGAGAGTGTGAGTGACACATGATTTGTCACTTATTTATCGCGTGATAAACGCAACCACCATAGGCTGAGGCCCCCTGTTTGTTTCTGTAGAAATTTTAATATGTTTTAGTGTGATGTATTATTTTCTGGCAGTGATGAAAAATAATCTACCTACTATTTAAATTATAAGGTATAGAGAAGATAGAGTTTTAATGTTCACTTAGGTATTTTATTTTTTATTTAAACTTGTAACTTAGGAACGTTAGGTATTTAAAGAGAATACTCGTAAAACGTAAACGTTATTTATTTAATATTTTTTATAATTTATGTAGGTAATTTAAATAATTTCTTAAATACACCCTTTGCTCCCCAAGGAAAATCGAGGAACATAATGATTGAACATAATCAAATACCTATAGAAAGCGTTAACACCATGCGATTCCTTGGAGTAACTTTGGATTGTCATTGCAACTGGGAAGCGCATATTGACCAACTAATTAGTAGACTTAATAGGTTTGTGTTTGCTCTGCGGAGGCTAACACAAGTGGTGTCGCAGAAATCAGCTCTACTGGCGTTTCACGGACACATCATGTCCAATCTGCGCTACGGCCTTATCTTATGGGGAAATGCAACAACTGCCAACCGAGCATTCACATTGCAAAAAAAATGACTCAGGGCGATTTGCGGCGCCAGTGGTACTGAATCCTGTAGACCCTTCTTTAGGAAATTAAACATACTGCCTTTGCCCACACTCTATATTTATGAGGTATGTATTTTTGTAAGAACCAATATTGACAATTATAAAATCATGACATCAAACCCTAGATCAACATCCAAGTTGCATGGCCTTAGACTCTGTTACCAAAAATGTAATACAGCTCACTTCAGTAAAAGCATATTACATATGTCGGTCAAATTATTTAATCATCTGCCGAATGAACTAAAGACCTTGAATTTACCTGAATTTAAGAATAAATTATATAAATGGTGCCTCAATAAAATGTTTTATGATATTAAGGAATTTCTTGAAGTGTCTTGGTAATTTGAAATATGTAACGTAAGTAACTCATACAACCGGCGCTATTTATTCTGTATTGTACCTACAATTGACATTATTTAATTATTATAACATAGTTTTTTTATTATTATTTATACCAATTTGACTACATACTATTTTGACTATTGTATTATTGTATAATTTATTTAATTGACATGTGGTGTGCGCTTATATCTACCATTGTGTTGTGCGCCAAACTCTGGCTGATTGTGACGAACATTCAACATATTATATTGTTACCTTTACAAATACTCACTTTCTGACAATAAACAATTTGAATTTGAATTTGCTCAAATAGGTTTACATTTAATACAGTGTTCAACAACGATTTTTTGTTCAAATAACCTTTAACATTGACGTAAATACGAACCGTATTAAGTAGGAATTTGCGAATTGAACAGTTTATCCCTCACTTAAAATAACATTAATTTAGTAGCAGTAAATAAAATATATTCCAGGACTAAGCACTTTAGACCTAATCTGTTAACACAGCATTCTCATCTCGCTCGCCGAGCAAACTTTGTAAAACTCTGTTGTGTTCAACTATTTAATAAGCCTAATGGTTCCATTCCCAAAACAAGCAATCCCAGAGAGAATACATAAAATCTGTTATACAGTTGTAAAAAAATCGATGTAAGTACGGTCAACATAAAAAATTGTCGGGTACTTCAGATGCAAGCATGGTCGTCCACAATGGGACTCATATGGCGGCTAAGAATGACGAATGGAAATGGCTATGCTCGGAGTTTCTTTGCGCGATAGAATCAGAAATGAGGATATCCGCAGAAGAATCAAGGTAACCGACATAGCTCAGGATCGCACGGTTGAAGTGGCAATGGACAGGCCGTGTAGCCTGGAGAATGGACGGTCGTTGGGGCAGTAAAGTCCTAGAGGTGCGATCACGTATAGGAAAGCGCAGTGTGGTTCGGCCCGAGACTAGTTGGAAGGATGACCTCGTGAGGGTAGCGGGAAATCAATGGATGCGGTCTGCACGGGATCGCACTTTCTGGCGAGTCGTGGGGGAGGCCTATGTTCAGCAGTAGACGTCTGTGGCTGATAGATAGATAGATAGATAGAAGCACTTTAGACCTGATTTATTAACACAGTACGTCTTTCATCTTCTGTCGAGGAAACTTTGTAAAACTCTGTTGAGTTCAACTATTTAATAAGTCTAATGTTTCCATTTCCAAAACAAGCAATCCCAGAGAGAATACATAAAATCTGTTAAACAGTTGTAAAAAAATGTTAGTAGGTACGGTCATCAATTTTCTATATGAACGACAATACGGATTTAGACCTTCGTCAAACACTCTCTCAGCAAATGTCGATCTTGTAACTGAAATTAAATCTAATATAGACAACAAAATGATAGCTATTGGAGTTTTCATTGATCTGAAAAAGGCATTTGATACCGTGAGCCACTCCCTTCTACTAGGCAAACTTAGAGATATAGGTATTGACGGAGCTGTATTAAAAATGCTAGAATCTTACCTTACCTGTAGATATCAACTCGTACAAATTGGAGAACACCAAAGTAACGGTCATCTTATTAAATATGGCGTACCCCAAGGGTCTATTCTGGGTCCACTGTTATTCTTAATATATATGAACAATATTCAGGACTTGGCAGTACACGGACAAATTACACTATACGCGGACGACACTTGCCTATTCTACTTTGGCCAAAGTTTGGACCACCTCATAAGCCAGGCCCAAGATGATCTAAATACGTTAAATGAATGGTTAAAATATAACTTACTCACCATCAATACTTCAAAAACATCATATATTATATTCTCAGCTAAAAATAAATACATACCAAATCATAATCCTCTTGAAATCGATGGTCAGATTTTGAACGAAAGTTGTAAAGAAAAGTATCTAGGTTTATTATTAGACCCTAAACTAACATGGAAAGATCATATTGAGGGCATACGCAATAAAATCATTCAATTGACTGGGTCAATAAGACGCTCTGTTGGCTGTTTCCCTCACCGCGTTAAATACATTATTTATAACTCATTGATTAAGTCTCGCATTGAATATCTTATTGAAATGTGGGGTGACGCAGCCACTAAATATTTAAAAAGACTACAAACAGCACAAAATAAACTAATCAAAACTTTATTTAACTATCCATTTCGTACCTCGACAATTACTATATATAAAGACACAAAAATTATGCACATTAAACAATTATTTACATTTAAAACATGTCTTCTCATTCATAAAATTCTAAAACAGCAAATACATACACAGATCACATTCAAAACGAAAACAAATAAACATAGTAAAAGAAAAAAATATTTACATAATTTACAAATTTCAAAATCTCGAACTGAATATTACGGCAAGAGAACGATAACGCATGGAGGAGTAAAACTTTACAATAACTTGCCACTAGAAATTAAAACCTTAAATTCATTTAATATGTTTAAAAAACGGCTTAAAAACTATGTTCTTGAAACAATTGATTTGCTGTAATTTTTGGTAAATTTTATGTAATTGTAAAATTTGAAAAACCTAAAAATAATGCATGCTACTTGTTATTCTACGAATACCTATTTAGATTAATTAGCTTGTAAGTTCTCATTTAAGTGAACATGTATTTTTTGTTCTTATGAGAATAAATTCTTTAAACCGAACCGAAACCGAACATCAAAAACCGGCCAAGTGCGAGTCGGACTCGTGCACCGAGGGTTCCGTATAAACACTTATCCCATCTTAACTGGCCGGGTTAAGATAAGTTTGCACCTGGTATACAGTATGACGCCGGATACAAATGACGTGCAAGGTTAACGCAATGGATCACGTTTGTTGTTTACGAACACCCCCTTAAATATTATTATATTCTGTTTTTTAGTATATTTGTTGTTATAGCGGCAACAGAAATACGTCATCTGCGAAAATTGCAACTGTCTAACCAGTACAGTTCATAAGATACAGCCTGGTGACAAACGAATGGACAGCGGAGTCTAAGCGAAGTCTTAGTAATTGGGTCCCGTTTTTTACCCTTTGGTTACGGAGCTACGGAATCCTAAAAATTGTCAGCTACTTTGCACTGTACATTCAATTAAAGCGATTGAAATAGGTTGAAGATCCCTGATTCGATTAATTTGGTGTTTGTAGGTATACATACGAGTATATTGTATTTGTAGTCAACGCATGTCAAATGAATCTAAATGAATTTCAATCTCTTTTCACAAATTGAAAAATAAAGGACTATTATTACCCAACCACAGCGAAGCAAAAACCGACAAAGTGCGAGTCGGACTCGCGCACGAAGGGTTCCGTACCATTATCGAGCAAAACACGTTATTTGTATGGCCTCCCTTTAATGTTTACTTCTTCTTTATTTTTATTATTTGTTGTTATAGCGGTAACAAGAATATACATTCTGTGAAAATTCCAACTGTCTACCTATTTATGGTTCATGAGAAAATGCCCGTCAAACGAAATATCATGGAAAAACCCCCATTTTGTATGGGTGCCTCCCTTAATTATTATTATTTTATTTTTTGCTATAGCGGCAACAGAAAGACATCATTTTCGAAAATTTCAACTGTCTAGCTATCACGGTCCATGAGATACAGCCTAGTAACAGACGGACGGACGGACAGAGGAGAATTAGTAATAGGGTCCCGTTTTTACCCTTTGCGTATGGAACCCTAAAAAAACCGGCCAAGTGCGAGTCGGACTCGCGCACCGAGGGTTCCGTACAAACACTTTCCATCCCTAAGTGTTTAAGTTAAGTTTGCACCTGGTATGTATAGCGCCCCATATAAATTAGGTGCAAACTTGCAAAGTTAGGTATTAAAAAAAAACTACTTACTAGATCTCGTTCAAAACAATTTTCGTTGGTAGTTTTTATAGTAATGTACATCATATGTTTTTTTTAGATTTTTCATTTTCTTATTTTAGAAGTTAGAGGGGGGGGGGACCAACTTTTTTCCACTTTGGAAGCGTCTGTCACGCAAACTATTCGGTTTAGAAAAAAAATATTTTAGAAACCTCGATATCATTTTTGAAGACCTATCCATAGATACCCCACACGTATATGTTTAATGAAAAAAAATTTTTTGAGTTTCAGTTTTAAGTATGGGGAGCCCCCAATATTTATTATTATTTTTTTATTTTTGCATCAAAATCTTAATGCGGTTCACAGAATACATCTACCTACCAAGTTTCAACAGTATAGCTCTTATAGTTTCGGAAAAAAATGGCTGTGACATACGGACGGACAGACGGACAGACAGACAGACAGACAGACAGACATGACGAATCTATAAGGGTTCCGTTTTTTGCCATTTGGCTACGGAACCCTAAAAAGGGGGTATTACATTTTCCCCTCTCACGGACGAAGTCGATCGCACCCTATAGTCTTATAAAAGGTTTTAAGATTTAATTGAAAACTCACAAAAAGCTAGATTACGCAAATCTATTACCATAAGAACCGAAACGGCGAGTTTTTATTTTCAACCAAAATACCTTTCATGCCCACAAAATCAATTTAAGAGGCCATTAAATTGTAATCTGTAAGGAGATCGGTCTCGTCATCACTTTGTAATGGTAAATTGGTTCTGGCGTTGGGAAAGGTTCTGTAGATTCAAAGAATGTTTGCACATCCATTCTAAATGAGTGGAGATTTCTTTGCGGGCTCGTGTTACCAACGCAAATTTCCATAATGGCAGTATCTTCTTATATTAGTTTAATGGTCACAGACACTCATAGTTAAGCAACGAAATTGAACAAAAGAAAGAACATTTATCAAATAGTGATAGCTGCGTATTTGCGGCGTTTGCCGTGGAGACTCTAGGGCCGTGGGGACTGGGGGCAACTATGCTTTTCAAAAAGCTGAGCTATTTGCTTATCTGGTGCTCCGGTGATCGTAGGGCTAGCTCGTTCCTCGCCCAGCGAGCTTTGCCATCCAGCGAGGAAACGCCAGCCTTATGGGCACCCTACCCTACTGGTAGTGACCGATATAGTTTAGGTCCCAATAGTTTAAGTTAGATTTAATTAGATCATACGTTTCTTAACACGTTCGCGGACAGTAAGACACACCTGTTTGACACTAACATTTTGTATGGAATATTTGAAACTGTTATAGCAGTTTCGTCATAATTGTAAGACTGAGTACAATTTATATGTGACAGTGAACACTATGCAAGTCGAATGCTATACCAGTTGCGTCAAATATGATACGTTTTTATACTACCTTATGTGACAACAAATGCTATAGCATTATACTTCCATAGCAGTTCTGACACATGGCTTAGCTAGCTCGTGGTACATTTATGGCATTGAATGTTATAGCAGCTGCCTGCTACGCTTATATGTGATAGCGAAAACGAGTATAGGCGTTGATTACAGGACTTATAGTTATCAACGGGGTTGTCACTCACGCCTATTCTATTTGAGTCTCTCTTGTTACTTTCAGACGACGCACCAGACGAGTTTGGCATATAGTCTTCGTAGGAACTTCACTGCCCGCTTTATTGTGAAATAGGTCTTGATCAGATTCACCGGTATCGTTGATTACATTTCTGACTCTTCTCTTGATCATTGGTAGATGTTTTTGAGTCTTCAACGCTAATTTGATCCTCCGATGACTCCTCAGTCACCTCTTCGAACATTTTCAGTAACTTCTCACTTTCGTGGGCTAAAAACTCGTATTGGACGAGCCTTTCGTTGATCTAATGATTTTGGTGCAAAGGCAGTGACGGTGAAGTCTGTATAGGTCAGGTGCAGTCTGTATGGCGCCACCAAGTCGGCGGTCGGGCTCGAGCGCGGACCTTCTGTGGAGGCATGTAGCTCAAATTAAAAGCACCTTTTACACTGCGATAAAGCTACAATACCCTTCACTATGTTAGCAGTTGAATGGTGAACCAAGAGACGTATAATTCCAAGATATTTGCTGACAATTAAGTTTACTGTGTTTGTGTATAATATAAAATATGTACATTAATCTACGTCTGTATTTTAAATTATAACCACCGTCAAAGCTCATTGAAAACAATGAACAGTTAGTAAATATAGCTAATTATTACAACCTACCAAAATATCCAAGAAAATACTTGAATAAATGTTACTTACGATGATAAAAACAATCCTTCGAAATGTTGTCGACTCGCAACATTCTCAAAATAGGTACTGATGTTCAACACAGCGGCGCACTCGCCGGGCGACTGAACTAATTTTCATACAACCGAGAATGCTATAGCATCTGTGTGCGGGAGAGGGGGGTACGATTGTCGGCAACACATGTCAACTTGTCAGTGTGCGAAAAGCAAGTAATGTGACAGTAAGCGTACCCGGATGGCAGAGAAATTGTCAGTAAATGTTAATGTACACGTTGTCACTATGGCAAAGCGCATTCTTTAGCATTTGCGCTCAGGAAAGAGGCTCGATTAAAGACTGCTATAGAATGCGCGTCACAAGAGGTACTCAAAATTCGAATGCTATAGAATGCCCGTCCGCGAACGTGTTAAGGTTCAGTTATGTATTTTTTATTTTGTGTTTTTTCTTAGTAAATTTTATTAAGTTCTTACTAATATAGGTATACATTACCGAATTGTACAGTAATAACAAAATATGATGCGCTGACGGGGATCGCCAGCTAACAGTGTTTCTGACTATGTTGAAATGACAATTTAGTCGTAACCTAAATAAAAAAATATTTAACACCCCCGACACAAGTAGGTAGCTAGTTATCATGAGATCTGCATTCAATGAGGGATATAGAGAATGCTACTAAAGCTGAACATAAATACAAAATTTGGAATTCTTAGTTTAAATACTGGCTGAGATCTTGTCACTTGTCCCATTTAAAGCTGAATATCTTGGAAAATACTGGTCCTATTTCCACCACACATAGCTAAGAGCTATCTCGACAGACAATATGTCTGTCAATAAAAAAAAAACACTTTCAAATCGGTCCATCCTTTTGTGAGTTAACTATAACCACAGACAGACACTCAGATACACAGACACACAAAAACACAGATACACAGATACACATGTTGAACTTATATCACCCCTCTTTTTACGTCGAGGGTTAAAATTGCAAGGAATCGTTGTATGACAATAATGACCACAGAATAATATAAGCCCTGTACTTGTATTGTATGGGATGAAATTGGCTACTGGCCAGTCGTTTCTACAGTGAAAATCTGAATCTGGGGGCACGGTAGTGCCCCCGCCAAGACGAACAAAAAAGAGGCGGGGCACTACCTACCTTTTCTCGAACCGTTTCGTCTCATTTTTAAACCCTCATAGTTTCGTCCCAGTAAACACCAGAGCGCCCAAATTCACAGGTTAAGATGCAGTTAGGGAACATATGAAATGTACAAAATTTCATTGATCTAGCTTTTATACTTTAGGTTTTATTGGTACCTAAAATACGCCGATTTTGCCACTCACTTATACACTGACGTATCAAAACCTCTGGGGTACTTCCCGATGACCTAGAAAGCTGAAATTTGGTATGTAAGCTAGTATTAGTACACAAACAACAAAATAATTCTAAAACTTGAAACTTTTACCCCCCAACCCCTTAAACTAGGGGATGGAAGTTTGTATGTGTGAGGAGCGTGGACTGTACTAGAAACTGAATTTAAACTGGACTTGGATGTCTTCGATAGTAAAGGGGAAGTTCCCGTGAATAAAATAATAACACTTGAAGATAATTCACATAATGCTGTGTTGCTTGATCGGAGGCCGCTGAGAGAATGATCTTAAATTAATCGAGCGGCCATATATATAATGATCGCTGGATTAAGCTGTGATTGGGCCAATGCGTAAGAAGGGCGTGACTCAATTCTTACGTGTGATATGATTAGGTGGGTTAATGTAACCTAAACAGCATTATCTCTTTATTTCGATAAATACACATGGATATTACATAAGGTACATAGGTAGAACATATTTTGATTAAAAAGTTATCATACAAGATTCTTATTGGAAATCCTATTGTTTACAATATTAAACCTATTCGATGAAGCTTTCTATGTGTTTCATTATATATTTATTGGTGGTTTTACATGTTAATTAACCAAAGCTTCATATCTTATCCTAACACAATAATGGAGAGAAATTAACCTTATATAATAAGTAAAAATAAACGAAAAGAAATATGACTGTGTATATAATATTTTCTTATTCTAAGCTGATTACTTACATGCTACGTGATTGAGCTAACTTATAATTATTTACATAAGATCCTAACCTACATGCGACAGTCCCCCCTTCGTACGAAAGTACAATATTTATGTGGAGCAAATGTAGACAAGTCGATTCGTAGGTCGTCGGATTATGCCTGAGTTAGTTTGATTGGACGTGGGCCACCCTTACATGGCCATCAGGGCCGGGAAAGGTTTTTGCATAATGCCTCTAGGCCACGTCTCGCTCGGCATAGTGTTGTTAGCTATCACGACGTCTCTCGTAGCAGGATTTTTGAATTTGCAGCGAGTACGGGTTCGTGGACATAGGAGTGGGCGATACTTGGCAATCCCTTTCTTTCTCCTTTTTGCGTACTGACTCCACTTGAACAGGAGTGATTCTGCTATGTTTGCGTGTCCGCTGTTCATCTCTATTTCGAGTTTTCTTAATGGCAATCGGGTTTTAAATACTTCAGCCGCAACTATAACGCAAGCAGTCGCCCTAGTCGATTGAGTAAAACTCGCGATTCGTTTTGTCGGAGATAAATAGTTCGATTTATCGCACGCGTGAACCGATGACGTAATCGCGTTATTACGTTCTTCGCCCGTTTGCCGCGGCGGCGGAGACTGCGGTCTCATTTGCGGTCGTATCGATTCGTCCTTCGTAATTATTTTTGGATCGAAAAAACACTGTTTACTATTATCGCCTGGCGCGGAAATCGGACTCGCGTACTCGATCGGGACGTTGACTATTTTTTCGCGCGGCGCTTCCGGCGGAGGACGAGAGTTTACCATTTCCGCGCATTCCTTATTTATCGATTTTTTTATTGGAACGGTATACTCTGTCTTAAAGCTTTCGTCTCCGTCCAGCTGGAGCTCCAAGCCGTATAGCAACCGTAGCGTATGCGCGCAACTGTCGGGCAATATCTCGTCATTGGATTGCTCCGATAATCCCGTTTCTTGCCTATTTTCTTCCGGGATTTTCCTACAAGTAGCCTTTAGTACGTCTAACTCACGTTGGTCCGGGTCCGCCCGGGGCAAATTTTTCTCTATGTCTGTCGACTCTATACTGCCGTGCTGTTTCGTACAGCTTAAAATTTCATTTTCGGTGGTGATCGGACGAACGTGATTTATACGTACTTCCCTATTTTCCGGTCTATCCTGTGACCCTAACAGGATCCAACCCAGTTTAGTATATCCTGCGGTTAATGATGAGGTGGGACCTGTACGGAGCTGTCGCGAAACAATTAAGCCCCAATTATCCTGCCCAATTAAAATTGTGGGCGTCCCGCGCTCATATGCTAATTGGTCCGTTATATCTTTTAAATGGTCGCATTTTTCCACTAACTCGCGAGAAACCTCTTGCGAAGGCAGATTCAATTTATCGATTGTGTACGCCGAAATTTTTTCTAGATTTCTTGTACATAAACCGCGAATCGATAAATTTATTCTACAGGACTCATGGTCTGTTATCTGACCTCCAATGCCTTGGATCGCGAGAGGTTTGCCCGAACCCCTGGGAGCTACCTTATCGGCCGTGCCTCGTTCTATTAAAGTCATGGTCGAGCCTGAGTCTAGGAACGCTAGTGCTTCGGCACTACCTAACGGGCCTGAAATTTCGACGGGGACCACCATAAGATACGTATTAGCGCGCTGAATCTGATTAATACTGCTAACACTTGCGCGGACAGATTGCGCTTCACTCGTAAGCCCGTGAAGTAACTTATGGTGACCCGCCTCGCATTCGTTTTTACCGCATGCGACGTATTTGCACTTAATAGGGCGCCTATGGTTAGGTTCTAAACACCTATAGCACAGCTTAAGGCTTCGGGCCGATTCCCACCGATCCGAAATAGACTTCTTTAGAAAATCCGGGCAAACGGCTAATTTGTGATTCCCCTTGCAAAGTACGCAATCTTTTTTACTATTGTTAAAATTATTCTGCGACTGCGGAGGCGGTCGAGATTGCGTGGGTTTCGCCGTTTGCGCGGGCTTTTTTTTATGCGTTTGCGGGCGCGAATTTACGGTAGCTACGGTAGCGGCGCGGTTCGATTCCCGGTATGAGTCGTCGTCCGAATCAGAGTCGCTTGCGTAGTCTCGATAGCTACTTTGGTATGGTCGTCCGCGGCTCGCACCACCGTGCATTCGTTGTTGTGGCTGCCTCGACTCGGCATGGTTCATATTAACCACATGAACGTTTGCACGGGACTTTGAATGTCTGTGGTGTGATCGCTTCGTGGCCATACTGACGTCATTCAAAAAGTTAGCCATCGCGACTAATTCGGGCGTCCCCTGATTGGCCTGTTTATACTTTGCCCATTCATACCTAATTATTACGTTTAATTTATCAGTTATTTTACTCACTAACTCGGGCGCGTGTAAATACTGATCTTGGCGCAATGCCTTAATGGTAGCTACCGTATTTGCTACATGGCCGGCAAAAGTAACGATATT
The DNA here is from genome assembly GCA_947623375.1 of Apotomis capreana. Lineage (NCBI taxonomy): Eukaryota > Metazoa > Arthropoda > Insecta > Lepidoptera > Tortricidae > Apotomis > Apotomis capreana. The sequence continues at coordinate 24,445,692 of OX392505.1, forward strand.
ACTGCTGTCTTCGGCTAACCTGGGCATGCGCTTAACGTTATGAATCTCGGTCAAAACTATTTCTTCGGGATCCCCGAAATGCCTTTCTAAAGACTCCATGATTTCGTAAGGATCGGTTACTGTGTACATGATGGCCTTGACCGCTATCCGCGCCTCGCCGCGTAAGGCGCGCCTGATTCTACCTACGTTGTTTACGTTACTGAAATGAGGTGCGCTGTCCTCAAATTCGGCCCTAAACGCTATCCATTCCGAGATATTTCCATCGAAATGCGGCAATTCCGGAATTTGCCTATGAATTGGAGGGCCCTGCAATGCCCGATCGGCGTGTCGTACTTGTCCTAATTCTACCCTATTGCCGTTATATGCCGGGTTCAAACTTCTGTTTTCTACAACGGGTGGTCGATTATCGTAGTGAGATGCTACCCAACCCGAGACTCTCTCAGCGGCCTGACCCACCGCGGACGCACTGTCGGATTGCGCTTCAATACGCGCAACCTCCAGTCTAATATTTGCTTCCGCGGCTGCCTTCTGAGCTAGTTCGAGTTCGGCTTTACGCACCTGCAATTCGGCCATTAAAACAGAGATTTGACTACTACTTTCCCTATTGGCGTTAACTAACGTATTGTCCGAATTCCTATCACCGGGCCTGTCTATATCTCCCCTACCGACTTCTAACGCGTGGTCGCGGGCGGAATGGGGCACAGGGGCCGGGTTCGGGGGTGAATTGGCTACGCTCGATCGCGGGGCGGGGGCCGAGGGGGGATCGCTCGCGGGCGTCATTGTGTTCGCGTTTTTATTGCTACTGCTTGCGTTATTAGATGGGCCAGTCCCGTAGCTCCAAGTATTTGTAGGATTAGTGGACGTCTCGCCTGACTCCGGAGTCTGGTCTCGTGATTTTTGAGAACGCGTAACTCTCTTTTCCGGAAGAGACATCGCACGGGGGGACTGTCGCTTAACCTAACACACACACTGAATTTAACACAATAACAAAAAACACTGAATTTACCTAATACCTAACACCTATTCATTAGCGAGGCTAAGTGCGACACTAATGAGCCCTAATATCCCTACGGCGTAAATCCCTCGTTGCACAGATCCGTTACGGTTTGTTCACACCGCTGGGTTACCCCCGTACGGAAGCTGTGTTATGCGTCACACGTGAACGCTTTAGACGCGGTACAAGGAGAACTTAATCAATCCGAGACCGATTGATGCGGAAGCAAGGGGAAATTAATCAACCCGAGATCCGATTGATGGCAGAACAAGGGGAACTTAATCAACCCGAGTTCTGTGATGCACGTCGTGGTGCGGACTATTGTCCGATTGATGGCAGAACGTGGGTTCTGTGATGCACGACGTGATGTGGATACGAGGGGAAAATTAATTCTACCCAAGATCCGATTGACGCCAGAGCAAGGGGAAGCTTAATTCAACCCTGTTTGTGATGCCCGGCGCAGGGACGTAGGGTTTAATCCGCTACACGTCCCCGTGATGATTCTCTTGCGCGCCTCCTGTCACTGGAACTTGAAGATTCGGTGCTCGAAGGTCCAATTCCTTCCTTCGATGATCACTGATTCTTGATATCCGGCTTTCGAAGTACCAATTGTGAGGAGCGTGGACTGTACTAGAAACTGAATTTAAACTGGACTTGGATGTCTTCGATAGTAAAGGGGAAGTTCCCGTGAATAAAATAATAACACTTGAAGATAATTCACATAATGCTGTGTTGCTTGATCGGAGGCCGCTGAGAGAATGATCTTAAATTAATCGAGCGGCCATATATATAATGATCGCTGGATTAAGCTGTGATTGGGCCAATGCGTAAGAAGGGCGTGACTCAATTCTTACGTGTGATATGATTAGGTGGGTTAATGTAACCTAAACAGCATTATCTCTTTATTTCGATAAATACACATGGATATTACATAAGGTACATAGGTAGAACATATTTTGATTAAAAAGTTATCATACAAGATTCTTATTGGAAATCCTATTGTTTACAATATTAAACCTATTCGATGAAGCTTTCTATGTGTTTCATTATATATTTATTGGTGGTTTTACATGTTAATTAACCAAAGCTTCATATCTTATCCTAACACAATAATGGAGAGAAATTAACCTTATATAATAAGTAAAAATAAACGAAAAGAAATATGACTGTGTATATAATATTTTCTTATTCTAAGCTGATTACTTACATGCTACGTGATTGAGCTAACTTATAATTATTTACATAAGATCCTAACCTACATGCGACAGTATGAGACTTCTGCAAATTTTGATACTAGAGGTCTGAAAATTGATATAGGGACTCCTTGTTATAAATAAAACACACAATATTCTAGGATTTTTAGAAAATAACGCCTACTAAAAAACTAGGGCACCTTACAAAAAGAAATGAGATCCCACCAAAACATTTCATGTAAATTTGGCGGCCAAGACTCACATGCTCATAACGCTTTCGCTCTAAAAAGTTATCAGATCCCAGGAAAAGCCAAGCCCCTAAGCCCTGACTTTACTAACCCTGCACCTTGGTTTCAAAAGTATGGCTTGGCCGTTTCATAGTACCGTAAATAAGTCCAACGGACCGTCTGGCACATTACAGTTTATATTTACGGTAACCTATGAAACAGCCAAGCCATACTTTTGAAACCAAGGTGCAGGGTTAGTAAAGTCAGGGCTTAGGGGCTTGGCTTTTCCTGGGATCTGATAACTTTTTAGAGCGAAAGCGTTATGAGCATGTGAGTCTTGGCCGCCAAATTTACATGAAATGTTTTGGTGGGATACTGTTTACATTTTCTGTGAGCTCAGAATTGACGGGATTTAGATTATAGCATTTCTGTTTTAATTTAATGTCATTTACTTAGAGAGACACTTAATTGTAGTTTGAATATTGGGCTCTATTTAAAAAACATCAATATCTATTTATTACTGTTCTGTCAATGATCGCAAAGTGTTCGTACGTAATAATTTATATAATAAAATTGAAAATGCCAGAACGGGATAACGCACTAGGGAGGAAGCGAGATGGCGCCTTACAAAACTCCACGACCTTTTAGATCACGTTTCTCCAATACGACGCACGTTACCGCAGAAACAACGATTCAAATCTATTGTCTAAATATGAGAATAGAATAAGAGCGTAAAAATTACCGTTTTCGCTACGTATTTCCTTCACAATCGGCTAAAGAAATGTCCATAAAATTCTTCATTTCGCGACCGTCGGCCATTTCCGGCAATACTCGGTTTCTTTTCGCTATGACTTAAGTTTAAGTAGCCAAAAATTTTTGGCGTCATGTTGGTACGGCGTTATATCCAAGTTTTTTACTCGAAATGTAATGACTACACACTTTGCTTGACGTATGTTGTTTTCTCTGTCAAACTAAATGTCATCAGCAAGGAGCCAAAATTTTTTGACGTCATGTTGGTACGCCGTTATATCGATGTTTTTTACTCGAAATGTAATGACTACGCACTTTGCTTATACGATAGAGTGAGACGACATATACGTCAGACTCAGTCAATTGAAATGTCAAACGCAGTTGACATAACCTCAACTCTGTGATTTTTATTAATGTTTTTGAATGGAATTGGTGAAAAAAGATCAACTATATTGTTGCCAAAACGTTATACTCCGTATACGCCTAGCATATATTTACCTATGGAGTGAGAGAAAACAAGCGTAAAATAAACACAGAAACTATGTTAGTTAAATGGGTATGTATTTTAACATATTACTTTCTATTGAAAGATTAAAGACTAACGTCCACCACTATTTTCCTAGACAGACACAACGTAGGACTAAATATATATAATAATAGGACTAAATGAACGACTACCATAAAAGACAAAAGTAATAAACATAAGGTGAGTCGTGGCTATTGTAGCTATGGGGTTATTGTATCTTATTACCATTATAATGGTCTGTGACCATTATAATGGTCTGTGTATATATAGGATACACAGACCAATGGTATATATACACAATCCTATATATACACAGACCATTTTAAGGGTCACAGACCATTATAATGGTAAGAAGATACAATAACCCCATAGCTACAATAGCCCCGACTCACCTTAAATAAATAAAAATATACAGATATACTTGCATAAATACTTAGACATAATAAATAAATATATGGTAAAGTAATAAATAAAACAAAAACGGTATGAGCCACAAAGTTAAAGGAGCGCTTATTATTGCAGTGTACTAAGGGAGAGACAAATAGTGTTTTTTGACGAGGGTTTTAAATGTTGCAAGAGATTGGGCACGCCTTATATCCAGAGGAAGCGAATCCCACAGTAAAGTAGCCCGGAATGTGAAAAAACCATAATAAAATTTAGAAGATGAAGGGGGAACAGTAAGAACCAAGTTTTGTGCAGAGCTGTACTATTATCTATTCTGTGGCAGAGTGAACAGAATGCAAATAACTGAAGCGCTCTTTGAGGTAGCGGGGAGTTGTGGGGTTAAATAGTACATTATAAAGAAGAGGCAGAATATGGGAGTGATGACGAGAACAGATTGAGAGCCACTTGAGCTGAGACCGGAAGTCGGATACATGGTCATACTTGCGTAACCCAAACATGAACCAAATGCAGATGTGTTGGATACGCTCAAGCTTATTAAGCTGCTCCTCCGTGAGGTCAAGGTAAGCTATGTCAGCATAGTCCAATATAGGAAGAAGTAGAGTTTGAGAGCGGGCAATTTTGGTGGCAATAGGCAGAAATTTACTGAGCCTAAGGACATAGTATAGAGACATGATATTGATAATTACAATTATTTTTAGTATAATTGCAAATGTCATACACTTTTCAAGCCAATAATATTGATAATTACAATTATCAATATTATATTGGTCAGATCCGACTTGGTTTAGTTTGGTTTAAGGTTTTTTTTTATGACCCGAAATCCGACTTGGTTAGGTTAGGATTAGGTTATTATTTTTTTAAGACCCGAAACCCGACTTGGTTGGGTTAGGTTTAGGTTTTTTTTTTTATGACCTGAAACTTGACTTGGCTAGATCCGACTTGGTTGGGTTAGGTTTAGGTTATTTTTTTTTATGACCTGAAACCCCACTTGGCTAGATCCGACTTCGTTGGGTTAGGTTTTTTTTTATGACCTGAAACCCCACTTGGCTAGATCTGACTTGGTTGGGTTAGGTTTAGGTTATTTTTTTTTATGACCCGAAACCCGACTTGGCTAGATCCAACTTGGTTGGGTTAGGTTTAGGTTTTTTTTTATGACCTGAAACCCGACTTGGCCAGAACCGACTTCCAATGATGAACCGACTTGACTATGCGTTTTGCAATGTGTGCGTTTATAAAGTATGGTTACATTGTTTTATGAGTAATCAATGTATGACCATGACAAAGTACCTATGCTTAAATCATTTTATGCGCATCAACTGTATGCCCATTACACAGTATATTCTTAAACATTATGATTAAAAACGTTATGCGCATAAATATATGACTATTTACAGTTATGCGTAATGATTGAGTATGACGAATACACGTATACGTATCAAAAGTACGCCTTTCAATTTTATGCAACCCGACCCCTACCCCAAAATTACATATTCAAGTGTTACAAATAGGAAGTACATTTGATTTACGCGAGCGAAGCCGCGGGCACGTCTAGTACTTAATAAACATTAAGGCGTAATAGGGATATTTTTTCACATTTCTGTTTTGATTAATTAGCGACAACGTAGTGTTTCCTCTGATTGCTTAGTAGGCACGCCCACTTTGAGCCTGCGTAATTTCTGACGAAATTTGTACTAAAAATAACACTTTCTTAGATTAGTTTCTGCCATACTTGGTCCCGTTTACCTATTACAAATAAGCCAAGGTGCCGATACAAATGCAAGCATCTTAAATTGGATATACCTACAATAATATTACCTATAAGTAATAAAATTCTAAAATTGTACTGAAAGTCAGCATTCTTCGGAGGTGGATAATGTTTTCGGAAAAAAAAAAATAACAGTACGATGCAGCAGAATGGCGACAGCTGTCAGCACCGCCTCTTGCCTGTTTTGTGCTCTCATCACGCCGAAACGGCTGGACAGATTTTAACTAATTTTAGTAAGGCTATCAGGACATTCAAAAATGGTTATGAGATACTTTTTACCCAACTATGGTAAAGAAAATAAATACGCGGACAAAGTTGTGAAGTCTTTATTGCACACCTCAATTACACAGGGAAACAACACATAAGGGATACAATAAATAAAGGCAGAGGTAAACAACAGGCACTCGCTCAGACAGACATTCAATGGAGACATCAGCTAGCCCAATTTTTGTCATCTAAAAGAATAGAAAATAACCCCCACTATATGGCTTCCTAATTATTGAACATCACCAGCCCGCAAACGAAAGTGATTTCATCTGGTGATTGAATTAGGAGCTCTGAAAGAATGAATGCGTAATCCGGGGATGAATGGACGCATTTAGAGCCGTCCCATTCTCGAGAACGGTTCCCGATTTATATGGGAAGAAAGAAAGAACATAATTACAAAATAAATTGTGACAAATGAAATAAAACAATAAGAAAATATACTACTAACTATGGCTGTGCCACGAAAAGGTGGCGCTGATCTTCTGGTGGGACCATAGATGGCGCCACGGAGAGCCACGCGCGAGCGCTGATCGCATTTTGATGCGTTAACCTGAACGCAGACAAGACAAGCGCTGTCAGTGTCACGTCACGTCAAGCAAAATTGTCAAACGTCAGGTCAAAAGTCAGGACGCTAGGCATAACCAAAAAGAATGCGACGTTTGCATCGTGAGTGTTATATGGGAAGTTCGAGAACGTTCTTTCCTCACACAAATCGGGAAACGTTATCGAGAACGGCACGTCTCTAGACGCATCAGCTTTGTAGCAAAGGTACAAATAAAGAATAAACAAAAGCAGTAGGTATGTATGTTAATGTTTGAATATTAAACTTTTTGATCAAAATTCGTTAATGTTTGAATATTAAACTTTTTGATCAAAATTCGTTTTAGGGATATGACTTTTAAACAATGGGTTCTTGCTTCTTTATGTTTAAAACTATGGTGTACAAGAACCAAAAAGTATATTCTAATTCTAATTTTAAAATATGGCTTCCATCAAAGTTAATGATGATTTCGCCAATTTCGAGTTTGCTCGTAGAGCATGCCGTTGTACGGTGAGGTCTTGCTTTTTGTAAAGTGATAGCGATTTACAAAAAACCACGCGGACTATCGGGCCTTGACCCAGGAAGGGCTATGAACGCTTCAAGTTGAATTCTTCATTAGCTATTCACTCATACGTTAGATCACTGCACAATACGCTATCAATACTACACATTGAACAACAAAAATGAATAAATAATGAACAACGAAACTTAGACGCATGCGGCCATCTTAAGTCACGAACCGGAAGTCTGGTTATCCCAAAAAGTATAACTTCAGAGATATAATAGTAACGCCAAAAACAGTCAAAAATGTCGGTCAAAATGATAATTCGCCCATACCTATAAAATATTCAGGGTCTTGTATACTTAATCTATGGATCATTCTCGTAATGTACTCTGTTGTATTGTTGTTGTACTCTGGAGTCGCGACCACGTACAGGGCATCCTGGTTATGCCGAGTGACCTCGTGAGGGTCGCGGGGAGTTGATGGATGCAGTCTGCAAGTGGGGAGTTATAGGAGAGCCTATGGTCAGCAGTGCAGGGTCTGTGGCAGATAGATATACGAGTATATATTGATTACTAGCTGTGCCCGCGGCTCCGCCCACTTCGAATTCGGTCTGTGTCAGTAAGATGCTACTACCTCACCGTTTAAATCTTCCGTGGACTACAACAAACATTTAAAAACTAAAATCACCTAAATCTGCCCAGCCGTTTTCGAGTTTTAGCGAGACAAACGAACAGCAATTGATTTTTATATGTATAGATAGATTATTGATTACGGTAAGGTGGGGCAAGACTATTTTATTGGTTGGCTCGGTTTGTAGAGACCTGCCTACTGAGCCGGCGGTCCTGGGTTCGAATCCTGGCCAGGGCAAATATTTGTGTGATGAACTCGAATATTTGTGCTTGGGTCATGGTTGTTCTATATATTTATCTATGTAATGTATGTATTTATATCGTTTAGTACCCATAACACAAGCCTTCTTGAGCTTAATTTGGGACTAGATCGATTTGTGTGAGGTTGTCTGATATTTATCTGGGGGCACGGTAGTGCCCCCGCCAAGACGAACAAAAAAAAGGCGGGGCACTACCTACCTTTTCTCGAACCGTTTCGTCTCATTTTCAAACCCTCATAGTTTCGTCCCAGTAAACACCAGAGCGCCCAAATTCACAGGTTAAGATGCAGTTAGGGAACATATGAAATGTACAAAATTTCATTGATCTAGCTTTTATACTTTAGGTTTTATTGGTACCTAAAATACGCCGATTTTGCCACTCACTTATACACTGACGTATCAAAACCTCTGGGGTACTTCCCGATGACCTAGAAAGCTGAAATTTGGTATGTAAGCTAGTATTAGTACACAAACAACAAAATAATTCTAAAACTTGGAACTTTTACCCCCCAACCCCTTAAACTAGGGGATGGAAGTTTGTATGAGAATTCTGCAAATTTTGATACTAAAGGTCTGAAAATTGATATAGGGACTCCTATTATAAATAAAACCCTTTAAATGAGGGGATGTAAGTTTGTATGGGGTTCCCATAATAGGGGATAAAAGTGTATATTATATATGGGGCTAAAAGTAAGTATTTCTTAAATACACAATTATTACTACTTCTGTATCTACACTGACTTCGTATTTTAAATATTTCTTTATAGACCTACCAAAATGAAATAATAAATGCAGCGCAATTAACACGCGGAATTTTATATTTTTGATTGTTGACTCAATGATTTTTATATCCATCTTAAGCAGATTTAAGCGTAAGACGAATGCGTAAGAGGAAATGATATCAACAAGAAAAATAGGCAAAGATAGAGCTCTGAAGACTGATGCTCAAGAAACGCTACAGCCCAAAAAAAATAAAAAAGGTGCCCTACCTTACAAAAAGAAATGAGATCCCACCAAAACATTTCATGTAAAATTGGCGGCCAAGACTCACATGCTCATGACGCTTTCGCTGTAAAAAGTTATCAGATCCCAGGAAAAGCCAAGCCCCTAAGCCCTGACTTTACTAACCCTACACCTTGGTTTCAAAAGTATGGCTTGGCCGTTTCATAGTACCGTAAATAAGTCCAACGGACCGTTTGGCCCTTTACGGTTTATATATTTACGGTAACCTATGAAACAGCCAAGCAATACTTTTGAAACCAAGGTGTAAGGTTAGTAAAGTCAGGGCTTAGGGGCTTGGCTTTTCCTGGGATCTGATAACTTTTTACAGCGAAAGCGTCATGAGCATGTGAGTCTTGGCCGCCAATTTTACATGAAATGTTTTGGTGGGATATTATTGTCTAATACGTAAGACTAATAGTTAGTTATTGGACTGTGGCTGCCTTCCCCCGGCGATAGTCTTACCCCAGCTACTACTGAAAAATACTGACAAATATGTCACTTGCAGCTCATCACGTTTTAATGACAGTTAAAGGTAATAAAGTACATGAGAGATAACTGAGATCTCGCTTATTTCGCGATATCTCAAAGCCAACTTGAATTAGCACCAGGATTTGACCGGAATCTTGCGATAGGTACCTCTAGACGAAGAATAAATATTTCACAATAATACTGCTCAAGATAAGGCCATCAACATTTTAATAAGTAAATTATAAACAAATCTGAAATAACAGTCTACCTACCCGCAAGCAATAAAACGCTTCGCTATTCGCGCCATGAAATATTAGGTAAAGTTCATTGCTTGATTGAAGCTTTTCCGTCATAAAAATTAAGTTAGCCAATACAAAGAGCTCCGCCTTTTACAGTATTTCCAAGAAACGTTTGATGCTGATAGGGAATTGAGGCTATATTCGTCAACTAAAATGAATCAATAGTCATTGTTTCATTTTAGTGCACTGAAATGAAATAATTTATTCAGTAAGCAGGCCACAAGGGCACTTTTACAAGTCAGATTGTGAATCTACTGGCATTTCTCAAGAGGAGACTGCTGTTGAGAAGAAAGCAAAAGAAACTCAACAATAAGTCATTTTTTCGTAAATAATACTTATAACAATCAATTACATTTATGTTATAACTAATTACGTTACGCTATTTATGTTACACTTTAAAACCGACATAAAAAACGGAGCAGATTTTCTATCGACGGGGATTTTTTCATCTCGTTTCTATCTTTAACAACGCCCTTAATTTTTTGCGAATGTGAACAAATTAAATCGCCAGAAAACTAGCGCAGCGTAAAAAATGATAACACTTGGCATGCACCGGTACGGCTTCCGATTAGCTACCGGCTGTTTGTGCAAATCCCTGCTGTAATATCCCAGGCCGTGGGTTGCTGTTTGCTAAAGACATCTTTATATGTGTCAGTGCATCTGGAAAGGTACCTTGTTTCAGGTATTGAGTTATGCATAGTTCCAAAAAGTAGATTAAATTTGCTATTAATACAAAAAAGAATAATGACTGTAGGTGGAACCACTATTTTTATATAAAGTTTTGAATTTTCGACTTCCGAAATGCACAAGTTGAGAAAATTGCATTTAAAGTTTATAGTGGGAAAAAACACACTTCTACTTCGAAGTTACGTAGTGAAGGGTATAATCATAATCTTTGATTGTTAAAGAATTGTAATAAAGGTGAATTGTCTAAAAATACATGTTAATTATTCTGATTTCTTAGATTGAACATGCCAGGGTGGAAGAAACACGAAAGTGTTAATTATACCCAATTCATAAAATAACGAGATTAAAACTGTTAGTTTCTCATCATAGTTACATATTCTATGGCATTTTAGGACAATTGAATGAAAGAAAACTCCATAATCATAAAGAAATTTAATAATTACCGCAATTTTAACAGTTACAAAAAATATCACTTATAATATTAAAAACCAACAAAATAATTTGTATATTCATGCTATATCACAAGATCAAATGGTATTTAGCGTGGTGTACCACAATGGTATAATAGAAATGGTGTTAAAGCAGTTTTTTTTTACAATAAAGTTTAGTGACTCGGTCAAAACTTTTGTATGGAAACGTAACTAGGGTACCTTGTCACGACATTCACTAAACTTTAGTAACTTAAACTCGAAGATCACTATTTTTGTACCTATAATGCAAGAAATATCTGTAACAAAATGTTATTTAGGATAATTATAGCGGAAATCAATGTATTCTTATTTATAAAAACTTCTGTTTTAGTCGTGTAAGACATCAAGTTTAGCATTTTACTAAACTGGGTACCTTGTCACGCTAAGTCATTATCTTACATAATTGGAGTAACTAGAAAAAATAAATAAAAATAAAATAAATAAATATTAAGGGACAATTATACACATACACAAATCGACCTAGTCCCAAACTAAGCAAAGCTTGTACTATGGGTAGGTACTAGATGACGATATACATAATATATAAATACATATATTGATAACATCCATGACCCATCACTCAATTGTGTACATAACTGCACCTAATTTATGATTTATCAGTCGTTCAATCAATATTACTAATTATATACGTCAAACAACTAAAATCACAGCTCAATTTTTCATTGACTAAATTCGAGATCAATAAATTAATTATTATTAATATAGAAACAACTCATGACGCGACCTTGGTATAGTTTTAGTAGGAGAAATATACCTAATCGGTATTTTCCCTCAATCTATCCTCAGCATTCATACAAGAGTCCTGCAAGTTGAATGTTTTCTTATAAAAAACATTGAGTATTTTTTTTATCAAAAAAATATTTTGCTATAGACCGATCCTATACCTTATCTTAGAAAGAGGTAGTTGACTACCCGCGATGGAAATATTGACAAAATTATTCAAAATTTAAAGGCTTTTAAGACATGGCGTGACAAGGTACCCTGACTACTAAACTTTATAGTCGGAGAAATATACTAAAAAAACATAATTTTACTGATATTCTTGTACACACGTGTTCCTTAGGATGTAAATAACCCAATCATAACACAAACCCATTTTGGCACTTTTTCACCAGCTTCCACAAAAACTCATGTAACTCGGTAACTAGATGTCGTGACTAGGTACCTTTCCAGATGCACTGACACATATGTTCTATATCAGGTTTTAACCGGATTACGGGAAAGGAAAAAAGTTTTACGCGACACTGTAACGAGCCTGCATTCGAGTTTCGAATTCTTTGGCCACATTGCCATAAAGAGGGGACAATTGAGAAAAGGTGCCAAAGAAATCCAACACGCTGGTTGGACCAGATACGCTCTACCAGGACCTCAATTTGCGATGCCATCTACGCAGCAGGATAGAGTAAGCTGGCGCAAAATAGTACACGAAAAAGTTATTCAGAGAGGCCACGACCCTCAGCATTGAGGATATCGACTAAAAGAGGTAACGGACTCTTCTTAGTCATTCTATAGAGTAAGCTGGCGCAAAATAGTACACGAAAAAGTTATTCAGAGAGGCCACGACCCTCAGCATTGAGGATATCGACTAAAAGAGGTAACGGACTCTTCTTAGTCATTCTATTATCTTGTTTGCAGCTGGGATTGTTGTTTTAACTTACTAACTAGACAGTGCCTTCAACTTCGTTCGTGCGGAAGTAAAAGAGCCATAACCCTATCTATGGCTTTACCGTAATCGAGTAAAAATGAGAATTTTCTTGGCACGGCTCTGTACGGCTTCCGATTAGCTCTCGGCTGTTTGTGCAAATCCCTGCCGTAATATCCCGGGCCGCGGCATGCTAACTCGCGGCTATTGTCCTCTTATGCCTCCTATATCAGGTTTTTATAAAATTAATATATGGAACAGTTGAATAAATAAACGCACCCGTTCGCGAGTGAGTGATTCAAATGAAGTATGTACTTCGTGCATGTCAGTAACTCACTCACTGAAGGATAAACCAACTCACTATATTATTATTATCTTTCGTAAGTAGCCACTCACCACTCAATAGGAACTTAATTGAATGATGCTGTTATTGCATTAAGAAGTTATACTTATAGAAGAAATGAATGACATCAAATAATTTAATTTGTCGATTATATTGAGATGAGTCACATTTTTCCAATAGCTACGTGATCATCACGCATACTTTTTAAATACTTCTTGCAACGCAACGCATCATTCAAATTAACCAGTGAACGATATGAAAGACATGTACGAAACGTATAATTTGTAATCTTAATTAATCTTTGACCTCAATTTAAAACCAACATAGTTGTAACACTATGAAAACGTACGAAATGAGTATGATTATGATGGAGCAGTTTGAGTCCATAGATCCACTGAACGAAAGGAAGGAAATCATCGAAAATTCGAAATTAGTGATACCTATAATAACATGAGAGCTAACATGAATCTTTCATTTCAGTGACATGATTTGCGCATCTCTAACGCGGCGGCATGGGTACGGTTAGCGTCAAAAGTATCTACCCATAACACAAGCCTTCTTGAGCTTAATTTGAGACTAGATTGATTTGTGTGAGGTTGTCCGATATTTATTTATTTATTTATATATGTATAAGTAAAAGCGATATTACTACACGGAAAATACAACAATATTATCTCAGTAAACAGACTAACACATTAATTAGTCGGTTCACTCGAGTGAGACACACCTGTGCTACAATCTGTGCAGTAACCTTACCATGAGTTAACGAGAGTGAACTCGCTAGCGACGATGTAAACGATTTGTACGGAGTCGAGGAACTACAATTCTCCATACAAATTGTTTACACAGTCACTAGCGAGTACTGTCACTGTAAACTCATGGTAAGGGTGTCCAGCCGATATGCGACGTTATCTAGTAAACACGTCAGCAACTCGAGCCTTTGAGGAGTTAGCGAAGTTATCGGGTATAGCTCCGTGTTTGCATCTGATTTGTCGAGCGATAAATCTGATGATATCAGGGACGGTCCAGTTGAGGATTTGACCTTCATCAAGATGACTACATACACATATACACACAGATGTATCCTCCATCGTCCAATTCTAAAAAACGCGCGTTCCTATCCAATCCCAGCAGTCCAGTTACACCAGTTAACAGTTGTCACCAGAATTTTATTTTGATCTCATAAATATCACAAAATTTTAAACTACGTATAAAAGTTCACACTTCTCATATTTGTAAAAGCCCCATTTGTCTGTACTTGTACTATCTATTCTAAGCTGCAGCAAGTCCAATTCAGTCAATATGCGACGTTATCCAGTAAACACGTCAGCAACTCGAGCCTTTGAGGAGTTTGCGAAGTTATCGTGCAGCTCCGTGTTTGCATCTGATTTGACGACATCAGGAACTGGCCAGTGGAGTTTGACCTATATCCAAGGAGGTCACAACCGTACACCAGTGTGCACCACTGATGAGTATACCCCGGGGTATTCGGTGCATAAATAATTTGACGCCTAGTGTGAAATCAACAAATTTTTAGCCAATTCTAGGAATAAAGATGGTTATAGGATACTTTTAATCCATCTATGGTAAAGAAAAAAATACGCGGACAAAGTTGCGGACACCTTGTTTGTCATAAAATCGTTAGTCATAATTCGGAACATATTAACTTTACTGGAGGAATTTTGAAAAGTAGTTCCGCTTAGGTTAACTAACTATTGTGGCGCAGTGACCCAAAGAGGATCTTGGTCTCCGAAACAAGAGAACGCCACCGGTCCCGATCCTGTGCTACTTCTTGCCAGTCATCGGCTTGAAGCTGACACAGATTAGGTTAGGTTTGTATTATAACATTTATAACAATCCATTTATACGAAGATCAAGGCTCAAACAAGAATTGAAATCCGTAACCTGGTGAAAGAAACTGGGACTCAAACCCGGTACCTCTGGATTGCCGGTCCAGCGCGTTAACCTTTCCGCCACCCTAACACTCAGGCAACCATTCGATTTTTTCCTTATGTTTAGTGTGTCGATCTTTGCATTGTTTAAATCCTGAAATGTTGATACGCGAGAAAAACTATGAACATAACTAACGATTATGATGACAAACAATACATTATTTTTATCAAATTTATGCCACCCTTATGAATATCTTTCTTATCTCTGTTTTTATTCATCAGATTAGAGCGACAAAGCGTAAGACCGTACGTTAATTTCCTGTGCCCTTTGACTTTAACTTGATCTATTTTTCATACTTCTTCTACACAAACTTGGCATTCATAACTTTCTTGTGTATAAGAAATTTTTAGCCATATATCGAAAAGACTTTTGGAAGTACCTACCTAATTATACGGAAAATAAGTAGTTACGTTGTTATAGTGGTGTTTTTTGGGGAGATTTACATCTGGCAAGTAACATACGAGTATAAATATGTTGACTAAAGATGAAATGGTAGTATAATACAGAAAACCGGTCAAGTGCGAGTCGGACTCGCGCACCGAGGTTACAAACTATGAAAGCACTGCATGTTGCTCTTGACGAAACGATAAACTGTACTAAGTGACAAACTTAATTACCACATGTTTCGTAGTATTCTAGCAAACAAAACATTTGCATTCTATTCTATACCATTGGAAAACTGCTTGACGTACTTATATATCATTTTCTGCGGTATGAATGGACGTATTTTTTTTTTACTTTAACTAAGAAGTTTGATTTTTTCACAGCTTCATGAGACTGTTAAACCTAAATAATGTTAAAACTTTTCAAGCGATGCGAACGGAAATACTTTTGTCACTCTTCCAAATTGCTCACAGTTTTCAATAGTGTTTCCGTAAAGAGGTGAAAATACTTATCGAACAAGTATAGAGAACGGTGCCCTAACTTTACCCTACTTTGTATCCGTGATTGCTTTTATGAAACAGCGGTATCGTGCGATCTCACCAAGCCAATTGGACATTTTCCCTCCAGCTTTATATCCCAATTGGATTCCGTTGAAAACGAACAAAACACTCAATTTAAGATCAAGCGCACTCAAATTAAACCAATTTACTGGCTTAATTTTCCCCGTGAAAGCGGCAATCCTTCTTTCACTTACAGGATAGCGGGAACTAATTGAATGTTTTTCGTTTAAGAATTGAGGGAACGTTTAATGGTATAAGTTTTTTGATATCTAAATATATAACAGACTAAGGATGTCGCTTAAATACGAATAGCTTGCTGTTTTTGATACTCCGTACAATGTTAGAACGTCAATTATTGCCATGGTAATACTACCATCATACTATACTAAGTATAGCAGAATATTATGAATCCGAAAGTAGGTCGGTCTGTTTGTTACCTTTTCGCGGTTGTAGGTAATATTGGACTGATTCCAATATTTGGCATAAAAGCACATTGTCTACTTTTCTTTTTATTTTCCCCCTGAAGGAATGGTTCAGAGGATAAAGTTTTATATGGAAACTATTTATTTTAAAGTTGTTTCTTTTATGTTAAATGTGAAAATAAATAAACACTCATTAAAAAAAAATTGGTTTGGTTCACCAATGCACAATGGGATAAATTATTATTATAAACTTGATCAAAATAACATGACTATTTTATGGAATCACCTCTAGTGGAATAAAAATTCTTGTCATAATTTTGATTGTCATAACTCATTTCGCATAATGGCTTTCCTCATACATGTTATTTGTCATAAATTATTATTTGCATAACATTTTATTGGAGCGGAGCGAGCGAAGCTCCCATGGATCGACTCGAATGGGCTTTGTAACAATGCGCAGATCTCAGCGAGTTCTCAACCGATTTTAGAAATTTTTGTTTTAAAATGCACAAATTAAATTTCGCTAGGTCGTGACGAAGAGAAAATTTCGAAAAAAAAAAAAAACTCCGCTCCAATCTATGGTGCAAGCTTAGCCGGTGGCTGACTCTGCATCGACCTAGTATGTCTTAATTGTTGTTTGGCAGGTTTTTTATTCGCATAATTTAGTATGGCATAAAATTTCAAGTCATATTATTGAATGTCATAATACTTGGTAGTACGAAGAAGAGCAACGCATAAATTATGGTTTTCATAATGAATGGCAATAGAAATTATATAATATAAGTTATATCACATGTACCAATCCTAATATTGTATAACATTTGAAATAATGATACAAAACTTACATGAACAGAAAAACAAAAGTGGGGGACGGGGGGGCGAAGCCCCCCACAAGGGGGGCTTGGGGGGCGAAGCCCCCCGCATTTAGAAATCTTTTTCCACACTGACCTCTTGGTTGTAGGTTAGGTTAGGTTAGAACTGTGAACTTACAAATACGAACATCGGCTAGAAAAGTAGGTTAGGTTAGGTTTGAAAGAACTGCGTCTTCAGAAATGAACTGCTGCCAGAAAAGCAGGCTGATGTTGAAATAAAAAATTAGGAGCTTGATATTTATGTTCTTCAGTATTATGCGCCAATGTACGATATGCATAAAAACATTATGACGATTAATGATTATGATTCAGGGTGATATGCTCCAAAATTATATAAAATTCCTAACTTATGCGTAAAAACAATATGGTTATAAAATTTATGCGGACCAATTAATGACTATACACCTTATGCGCAAGAACTATTATGACAAAAGTGGTAATGCTCACCGACATTATGGCTTTAAAATTTATGCAACCCAATATGGAACCCTATTTTATATTAGCAATATTATAGTAATATTTCAAACACCTCAACAAGAAATAAATACATACTTTGATATAGACTCTAGTGTTATGGAATCAAATTGAAGATACTTAGTCGTTAGGTAGGTCGCTAAAGTAAAAATTAAAGGAGCAAGATTTTGCTGAATTTAATCATAACTCCTTTAAAACCCCTTCTCAATGTCACTCAATACCTATATTTAATTTAGGTATTAATATAAGTCCGCTGGACATGATGTTTGCCATGTTATGGCGCAGGGTAAAAAATCGAAACAACGTTAAACCACGCCACTCCTACCCTCTAATCTCTCTCCTGACGTATCGGGACAATCGCAGCAGATAAAATAACGTGCAATCCGTTATTACAAGTCGGTAAAGGCCGGCATTTGTCGGGCCGGGTTATCGCGGACGAGGAATTCCAATAATATTTCACTGCCCGGGAGTGAGACGGCGTGAGGCACAAGTGAAGAGATAGTGGCGTGTCTTGGTTTTGTAGGTAGTGATCCCAGAGATGGGCATTAATCGATTAATTTATAATCAATTAATTAATCATTTCAAGATTAATTGAGATTAATTTAATCGACGGACTATTCAATGAACGATTACCCGCCATTTTAATCGTTTAATTTCACGATTCATTCTCGATTAAAATATGGAACATGATCATTTTTGTCAATGTGCAAACACTTCAAAAATCATTCAAGGGCAAGGAACAATTTTATTTCACACAGCACACTACCCGTGTGAAATAAAATTGTTCCTTGCCTTGAAACTTTCAGGGGAAGACGCTTGCCTGATAGAACAATGACGGGCTTACCATCACCACTGCCCTGAGAAAAGTCGAAAATAGGCGTAGACACAGCTCGTAAACTACGCTGTCAAAGTGTTTCAGAACAGTCACTGTACGTCGAATCCAGCTTATACATATATTAAGTTTGAGACTCGTTAGCGATTTGGGCCTCCAGTGAAACGAGTTTTTTTATGTCATAGGGGCAAACGGATCGCCTGATTGAGCGATTACCGTCGCATATTGCATTGAGGAATGAATTGTCGCTTGCGGTATTTCCGGACCGATACGACCTTCAAACCTTCAAGAAAAGAGCGTATTCCCACCTGAAAGGCCGGCAACGCACTTGTGACTCCTCTGGTGTTGCAGGTGTCTATGGGCGACGGTAATCGTTTTCCATCAGGCGATTCGTTTGCTCGTTTGCCCCCTATGACATAAAAAAAAATATTCACCTGCAACACCAGAGGAGTCACAAGTGCGTTGCCGGCCTTTCAGGTGGCAGTACGCTCTTTTCTTGAAGGTTTGGAGGTCGCATCGGTCCGGAAATACCGCAAACGGAAATTCATTCCACAATGCAGTCGTGTGAGGAAGGAAATTACTAGAAAAACGCACAGTTGTGGACTGCCGACTATCTAAGTGGCGAGGATGAAAGGATTGTATATCCAACGCCATAGTTACCAGGTGCACACTTAACGTAAGATGGTATGGGAAAAGAAGTACTTAGTGATAGTTATGTATCCTCATAAGTACAACCATTTCGGAGCACAGCCGTATCCTCTCTTGCTACTCCATTAATTGTGTCCTCTTTCTCACAAACCAATAAAGTGCCAGTAGACTCTAAAACCGATCGTAAGCCGCAAACTCCTTGCAACTTTACTGCACAGCGCTTAATGAAATAGCCCGAGAGCTGACCGTAGATTTTCTTACCTGGTCTACAAGTATTCGCATACGGCACAACAAATTAAAAAATAATATGTATATTGAGAGAGTAGTAGAGCGTGCGCAGAACTACGAGTATGTTATTTTTATATGAAGTCATCAACAATTTATGTAAAAGAATAATATAACTAGATCGGGCAGACTTAAGCAGCTGCTTAAGTCTTTCCTATCTAAGTTAGTTAAGACGACAAAATCTTTATAAGATAATATTTATTTTTATCCAACTCAACAACGTAACTTTGGAACCAAGTGACACACAAAACATTACAAATCTCTTGGCCTGATACGGTTAAGCAAGTCAGTTTAGTCGTATGGTATTGATAACAAGTCGGGTCACGGACGATTGCCTCTCGGACTAAAAGTCCTGATGCAATTAATTCCTGAAAAAACTCATGTACTCGTAAAAGCGTCTTTCCACCCAGTTACCAAAGCAAATAGCTTTAATCTAATGTGCTTCTGAAAGCGCGGAAAGCAAACAAAAAGTTCGCCGCAGCGTGTCGGATTGACGATGAAAGTCTTGTTATTCCAATTTCGATAGAAGCGAATGTTATTCTATTTTGACCTCGTTTGGATTTTAGCATACTGATATCTACGTAGATTAAGGGAGTTCATTTATTTCTGATGCGTTCAGTACAAGAGCTTAAGGCCCTAATGACATCAGTTCAAAACTATTTAGTAAATTTTTACTAAAGCAGTAAACCAAATGTTTACCTAAGGTTTTAGTAGGTATGTATGTAATCTCCCAAGATCTAGGTATTGTCCATAGTAAAATACCAGTATTGCTAGTCTCGCATCAACATCAGATATTATTCAAACAGACACTTTGAAGTAATCCGAGTGCTGCACTAGTCAAAGGGCTGCGGATCCCAAGTTGTGTGCTCGGCGTTATGCCAGAGTTTGATTGCAAACCAAGGAGAACATTAACTATGGATGAGTTAACAGTTTCAGTACAAATTGGGTGTCTTACAAGATGGTCATAGTCAAAATATCGGTATTGCAAGTCTTGCCATAACAATATTCAAACAGACACTGAGGTAATCCGAGTGATGCTGTCGTCAAAGGAGTCGTTTGATAGGCGTTAAACTCTGGTTTCCTAAGATAGCGATGCCGCCATATCGCGGTCGTCTCCATACTTCGTACTAGTAGCGTAAGGTCGGAGAACTTTGACCCTACATGGTTACTTTGTCTATCCATAAAAATTCATGCATTTTATCGAGTCCATAAATTAAAAAATCCGACCAAATGCGAGTCTTACTCGCGCACCGGGGGTTACGTACAACGGTAGATTAGTCAAATCAAGTCATGGTTTTCTATGGGTTGAAGAAATATAACCTTGTAGCGTCAAAGTACCCCGACCTTACGGTACGAAGTAAGTTCCAAGTTTGGATACGGCCGCTGTGTGACGACACCGAGCTTAATGCTAGACTAATTTCATTAACAAATGGGTGAATTAGCAGTGACAGTACAAAAATTTGGAAGTTTTAGAAAATATAAAAATCATGATTACTACACTTTGTCAAAAGATGGCGGATTAAAAACAGTGTGCTCGGTGTTGTGGTCAAACTTTGATCGCAAACCTAGGGGTTTTCATTGAGTGAGTACCTACTTGAGGAGTTTCCATACAAACTGGACGTTTTTCAAAGTATTGATATCCTGATTAGTATGCAAACCCTGAAATAATGAATGTGATCTGCACTAAGCTGTATGTATTTAATCACTATTACATTAACGCAAATCTAGAAATACATACCTTACACTTACTCATCACGCATTTTCATACATCCTCGCATAGCTCCAGATAGCATCCAAACAATTTGAGCGAGGCAGAAAAAAACCCATTTTAATCTCAATGTTTGCGGCCTCCGCTCCACAACGTAAACTGATCCCGCTCGCAGAAGTCTGTGTCAATAAACAGTAGGTACCTATGCTTTACAAGTGTATTCGACGTAGTCTACATCCATTTTAAAGCTCCAAGTATGTGAAACTTGAGTAATCTTAATAATATTTTTTTAAAATACCGGCCTAGTCTGAAGTAAATATCTGATCATGACTTACTGTCTAGACCTTGAAGTTCGTGTTCAGATAATATATATCTGTGTGCGTGTTGAGGTATCTGTGAACGCATTATTTGAGATATGTCTAATGGCGACTGTACCTGTGTAATTGTCAAATTGGACTCAAATAGAAGGAGCCTAAATACGTGAAATTTCTTCGCCCCTTTCAACCTTGGCCGTGGCCGAGAACCCACTCTCCGGATTTATGAGTTCGCTCTGCAATAACAAAGAGTAGTAAAACTTATGTTAATATCCATGAACAATAAAAGCAAATGTGTGTAAAAGAGAAGCTACATTAAGTAGTTGCTGTTAACTTTGTAGCCGTATAGTACAAATTAGGAACCCTGTATTTCTGGTAATGATAAATACATAGACTTATCTATGGCATAGGTATAAATTTATGAAACACGTTCTCAGACACAGGACCATTGTAAATTGCATGCTACGGCATAGACAAAACTCATTACAGACCGAGTGTTATATTACGTATTATTATTATTTCCGGACTGATACGACCTTCAAGTCTTCAGGAATAGAGCGTACCCACCTGAAAGGCCGGCAACGCTTTTGTGACTATTCTGGTGTTGCAGGTGTCTATGGCCGATCGTAAACGCTTCCCATCAGGCGATCCGTTTGCTCGTTTGCCCTCTATGATACAAAAAAAGTGACAGCCTAACATCATCCTGTTAAAAATGACATAGCCACTACAAACCCAATTAACGAAATTAAGAAAACAAATCACACTCGTACACTTCTAGAATTAAACTTTACACCAACAAAATTAAAACTTCCACAAAAATAACTCATAAAGCTCAGTTGTTGACAGTTTATCAAAGCTCTGCTGGAAATATTTACATTTTGTTTCGCGGCGGGCCTAAAAAGGACATTTAATTTTAGCTTTGTTCGTCACGATTAACACACGCTATTTTGTTTGTGACACAATACGATTAAGGTGATATGTTCCCGTTATGCTCGTAATATCACTTTTTTCATCCGACTTCCAGAAAGAGGAAGTTCCCATTTAGTTTATGTTTGTTACCTCAGAACTCCGTCATTTACCAACCGATTTAGGAACTTATCCGGTTCCATATTGGGTTGCATACATTTTAAAGCCATAATGTCGGTGTGCATAACCATTTTTGTCATAATAGTTCTTGCGCATAAGGTGTATAGTCATGTAAGTTTTGTATCATTATTTCAAATGTTATAAGATATTATGATTGATACATACATGTGATATAACTTATACTATATGATGTCTATTGCCATAAATGATGAACACCATTATGTATGCGTTGCCCTTCTTCGTACTATCAATTATTATGACATTCAATAATATGACTTGAAACTTTGTGCCATACTAAATTATGAGTATGAAAAGCCTGCCTAATAACAATTATGTCATATAAAATGTAATGCGAAGAATCATTTATGACAAATAACATGCATGAGGAAAGCCATTACCTACGCGAAATGAGTTATGACAATCAAGAGTATGACAAGAATTTTTATTCCACTAGAGGTGATCCCAACTTATCCACTATTTCTTGACCGTGATCCGCCAATCTGTAAACAGATTAATGTCATATTGTCACAGGCCACAATTAAGTTAATGTTAACTGCTTCCCTGACGCTGTGAGCAATTGGATTCCATTTTGAATTACTCATGTTAAATACGGCGTCGGAAAGAATTAAGGCTGCGCTTCCACCAGTGATGCGCGAGGCAGCCAAGCAGTGGGCAAAGAAATTGTCCACTAAATATACTTATTTTATCTAAAATTGCTTGACATAGCCAAGTATTTAGGCAGAAGGCTAGTAGTAAGACTTTAACCCCTCGTATGCCTAAACGCGGATCAGCGAAGGGCATTTCAACTCTACGTTAAAACATCAGTTGATTTCAAATTGATTAGCAAATTTTTGACATGGCATACGAGGGGTTAATAGCTGAAACCAGTGTCAATTTTGATTTCTTATTAAAAAAAAACTTTAAATTTGCGTGCCCTTGTAGTCTTATATTTCATAGGCCCTTTATTATTATTTTCTATATTTCATGACAATACATATTGAACCATTATTATTCCCTTAACTAAAGTATGTTGTGGTGTATTCGACATCAGTCATCATCCCTGGAAACGCATCCTTGTGCTATTTATCAGCCACAGAAGTCCACTGCTGAACATAGGCCTCCGCAATAGCTCGCCACAAGGTGCGATCCTGTGCAGACCGCATCCATTGACTCCCTACCCTAACGAGGTCATCTGTCCACCTCTAGTCAGTGCCCGCCCACGCTACGCTTTCCTATACGCGGTCGCCACTCCAGGACTTTGCTGCCCCAACGGCCATCCGTTCTCCGGGCTATATGGCCCGCCCATTGCCACTTCAACCGTGCAATCCTGTGAGCTGTCGGTTACTTTGGTTCTTCCGCGAATATCTTCGTTTCTGATTCTATCACGCTGACAAAACGCCCCTCATCTCTGTCGATACGAGTATATGCATATTTCGGTATACTGCTTTTTTGGCCGAATTTTCACTTCGCAGTATTTGTATTTCCTCTGTAGTCATAAATTATTCATATTTTTTTTTTAAATCATTCTATTGATTAGGTTAGGCTAGGTTTGATTTATAACAATCCCAAATAGTTGACGGTTCCAGAGAAATAACACTTCTGCAAAATGAAACAATCGCCGAAAAATGATTCTGCAATGATTTAGTGAACCGCATATTTCACAGTTTCACTATGCAAGATTTTCCTCGCACAGCTTTGGTGGATATACAGCCTTACACAGAGAGAGACTTAATGTTATTACGTTTCTTCTTTACTCGTTATGAGGGACGGAAAATATCCAGACCAGAATCATTACAAACTGGGAGAAGCCGGTTTTGTTATTATCATTAACACGCCATGAAAGAAAAATTGAGTTTGATAAAGCCTCTTAATACCATAAACTTCCAAAGACTTTTAATACCATATAAAAAATTGTTTCAGTGTCTGATTTACTTGTAAATTATAAGTTTCTAAACATGCTGTTGCTTAGTATCTTAGATGTTTCTATTCTGAGTCTTCACTACTACTTCTTCTAAAAAAATCATGTTGTGTTCATTTTAGACAAAGTTCGGAAGTGAAATTGTTTACTTTTCATTTCTATCGCGATTTGCGATTTAAGGTCGCAAAGCGACGAGCCTAGTGATTTAAATTGAATATTAATAAGTGTGATTTTACTTTATAACATACCTATGTGCCTACATGATATTAAATTACATTTAATGACTAGACACTTCCCCTCTTGAGATTTATTTATGGTTAAATACGCCTAAATAGGAAGCTGGACCACTTACTGTGACAATGTTTAAAGTGTTATTTGATAACAACTTGACCCGATCCTGAATTCGGCTGTTCGGTTCTGGCTCTGGTTCGGTTTATCTCTATGTATCTCGAACACTTTACAAAAGTCTGAACATATCGACGGTGAAGTACCCATTAACTCATAACTTACACTAACTCATAACTTGACGATTGTGAGATTTTAATGTGGTTACTAAAAGGCTAAATCAAATCAGTCTCTTCAAAAATGATGCCAAATTAAATTTCGAGCGTAACCACATTAAAATCTCACAATCGTCAAAATGTAAGTTAGGAGTTCATGGTACTTCACCGTCGATGTTGTTAAATTCGGGTTGGTTTTTCGTATACAGCGTGTATATTTGATATAAAGACATTAGGTAACATTTTGGTAATATAAAAATGACATCACTGTCTTAAGCAAAACACCTTAAGAAGGGAAACAGTAGCGATATCCAAGGAAAACATATATTTTTGAGATAACAACCAAATGAAACCCGCTTACCGTCATCGCATTATGTTTATGGACTCGCCGAAGCTATTTCCAACTACAAAGCAACCTTATTACGATAAGAAGATAAGGTAAGAGAAAGAAACAGCATAATCCGACACCCGCGGAATCACGGAAGATGTTTCCTTTAGCGTCCTTGTTCAGGATTTCACGATCTAGGGGATAATAACTGAGTGGCAACTACACATGTACAGACGAGAATGGTATTAAAAGAAAATATAATACAGTAGTATAAGTAATAATAAGAAATAACACACGCAATTGGGACATACCTAAAAAAATAAGAACAAAATAACACTAATATTTTAAAGGGGAAAGGTTGTGAGTGTGTTTATGTGTATGTTTGTTACTTCTACGCTCAAACGGCTCGACCAATTTTGATAAGTTTAGGTATGAAGGAAGTATGAAGGTATCTGACACCCTGGATTAACAGATAGGCTACTTTTTATCCCAAAACAATATAGTGTGCATGTGGGATGAGCGGGTAACACGGCGCGGCGCAGGTTGTATAATATATAGGTATTAGATATTATATTTCATCCGTTTGCCAATTAATAGGTTTAATTATTTTTTTCCTTAGGTTTTTGTGGTGACTTGACTTGTGCCAGAATAAGGGAAGGTCAAAAACGGAATTCCGGCTGAAAAAAACCGCTAAACAAAGTTATCTTATCTCTTTTGGTTTTTGGGAAAAACTGCCCGAGTGAGAACCGTATTTTGTTGATTGTTTGTGCAGAATGCGGCGTAATTGGTTCTTAGAAGAGGTTTCGCGAACGCACCCGTGTAATGTCCATTTTCTTCGAGCTTATACCATTTTTTAGGTGTTTAAACTAAAACATTACCTGGCGTCTCACTCAGCCAATCAAAGTAATCGTTTGTATTTGTTATCTCTTGTTTTTAGGGTTCCGTACCTCAAAAGGAAAAAACGGAACCCTTATAGGATCACTTTGTTGTCCGTCTGTCCGTCTGTCAAGACCCTTTTTCTCAGGAACGCGTGGACGTATGAAGCTGAAATTTATATCAATTACTCAGGTCTACTGTCCCTTGAAGCTGTGAAAAAATCAAACTTCTAAGCCAACGCAATCAAAAGATACAGCCGTTTATGCCGCAAATTTTCGACACTTGCAAGGGAATCAAAACCTACAGGGTGCTTCCCGTGAACTCAGAATCTTGAAATTTGGTACGAAGCAACGTCTTATAGCATAGATAAAGGAATAATTACGAAAACCATAAATTTTTTTTTTAATACCTAACTTTGCACCTAATTTGCAAATTTTCGACACTTGCAAGGGAATCAAAACCTACAGGGTGCTTCCCGTGAACTCAGAATCTTGAAATTTGGTACGAAGCAACGTCTTATAGCATAGATAAAGGAATAATTACGAAAACCATAAATTTTTTTTTTAATACCTAACTTTGCACCTAATTTATATGGGGCGCTATACATACCAGGTGCAAACTTAACTTAACCACTTAGGGATGGAAAGTGTTTGTACGGAACCCTCGGTGCGCGAGTCCGACTCGCACTTGGCCGGTTTTTTTTTTGCCTTATCTAACCTAAACAAAAACCTACTTGTAGAAATTTCTCCTAACTTGATAATTCCCACCAGGTTTGTCCGTAATATGAAAGTTTTATGTTCGCATTATTTTCAGCGACATTAGGGTGAATTTTTTACGCGTTTGCCGCTACATGAGAAAAGTTTGGATATTTGTCGCCTGTGTTACATAGACAGTACAGAGATGGAATAAAGTTTGGTGCTTAGTCTGACTCAACTCAGTCTGACAGATAGTAATGTAGAATTTTATACTTATAGAGTTATTATTATTAATCTGTTTATGGCGGCTCGAAGCTTGTGCCAGTATCACAGTACTTATAGAGTTAGAGTTATTACTTATAGGGCTAGAGAGGGCGTGGCGTAGCAGCACGGATAGCTACCCCTGATGAGCTCCAAATGAGTTCGAAACATGTCGGACCGTTCCTGACAATTTTTACGTGACTTTAAACCGTTTTTTATAATTATTACTTATAGAGTTACTCTCGTTGTATATTTGACGACGCGGTTGGCGCAGTTTGTAGTGCACCTGTCAGCTGTCAGCTGTTCTGTTTGACACAGAACATTTCCTTCCCATTCAGTTCAGTCATTAAAATTTCGTAACGATTGGTTAAGATTGGGAGGAAACAGACGAGAATGAAACGGTTTGTATGAACAAATGAGCAATGGTATTTCTTCTTAAACCCGATCCAAAGTCAGCGTCGTATCAGTACCGTTACCATGAGTTTACAGTGACCGTACTCGCTAGCTAACGTGTAAACGGGCGGTGTACCTACTAATAAAAAGTCTAAGAACACCAAAATGCAACATAATACAAATTATAAATAACAAATTCACAAGCGAGCCAAAAAACGTAGCTAATAAAAAAAAAAAGCATTATACCATCAACAACTTCTTTGCGAGTACCTATTGGTGAAACGTACAAGGAACCGCAATGTCCGGGCGACCCGTGATGCAACCTACCGAAAATACCATGTTCTTTGCCCCTGTAAATTATCGTGAAATAAATACCATTATTAAAAGCATTTTGTATTGTATTGCATTATAAAAAGAAGATTAAAAAACAAACACAGTTACGGCGCTGTCAAAACACCTCCCTCTTTACTCAGGCAATGCGCAGATCAACTTACTTTACCTCAGTGCATTGTAGGTATCCACTATGTGCAATAAAGTATTGAGTATTGTTCTCCATATAAATAGTAGATTGTTAACCAAGGGTAGAAAGTGACCCATTGCACCCGAGATATTTCTGGCGCTCGAACGAAGTGAGAGCGCCAACAGTTCGAGGGTGAAATGGGTAATTTCACCCGAGTTAAACACTCTACTTTTCATTTCGACTGCGAGGAAAATAAAATACTACACGCACATAAATGGTCAAGAGTGAGTTATAATAATGTCCATGTAATTTTTAACAAATAATCAATTAAAGATACGGTATTTATATTTAATCGTGTTCCCGCCTTTTCTACTGCAAAAAGTTAAGATATACGTACCGCTAACATTTAAATCCAATGGTTTCAATTTTATTTTTTTAATAAATGAACGATCTATCAATAAATGTGGGATGGAATTATATGTATGTATTATGAATATAAGGGAAATTTATATTTAATAATTAGATATAAATAAATTAAGCTTGCCTATATCCCTATATCTAACCTTTGGAGACCTTTTTTCAATGACACTTACCACGGCCGACTAGATTGTACCTAATTTAGTTGGTCACGACGTGCATCTAGACGGAAAATATCTTTGACTCCGTGGCAATTAAAAAAAAATTACTTTCCACCCTAGGGATGGAAAAGCTATTTTCCACCCGGCTATCTACTCATGAAAATGACACTTTCCGAACAGGAGAGATGAAAATGCCTTTACGCAGTCGCTAGCAAGTACAGTCACTTTAACTCTTGGTAAGGGTCATACGGAACGAACTTCCCCGCCGGCGGCGGGATCCTGTGCTGGATCCGATGTAAATTGCGGCATAAAGACAAACATACGCCGTAAACGGTGTCGTGTAGTTTTCGGGTTTGTTTTACTATTGTTTTGTGTACCAGACAACCCCCACTAGAAGGAGCATGTAAGGCGACCCGCGCGCACCAACGATATGGTACGGCAGAACATTAAAGTATCAACACGGCGGCCACCGTTTAGTTGCGTCCTTGTTTATGATCCATGCGTACGTCAACGAAAAAGAAATTAAATAAATAACATGGTAAATTGTAGTGTTTAGTGGTGTAGAGAGACCTCATAAACATGGACGCAACTAAACGGTAGCCGCCGTGTTGATACTTTAATGTTCTGCCGTACCATATCGTTGGTGCGCGCGGGTCGCCTTACATGCTCCGTCTAGTGGGGGTTGTCTGTGTTTTGTGTACAATACGCTCAATATACGACTCAGCAATATTTTACATAGAAAACTACAGTGAGCCCGTTTTGTAGGTACTTTAATATGTCTGAACATATTAAAGTACCTACAAAACGGGTTTACTCACGACGTAGAAGTCGAATATCGCTTGACATGTTTTGGATCTCGCTCACTCGAGTGCTCTCCTGATGAGGAATCACGTACCGATTGGATACATATCGAGCGAAATTAATTCGATTTCTACGACGTGAGTAAACCCGTTTAGGTGTTTAATTATGACCCAGCAATACTTAAAAACTGTGTATTGGACACATTAATAGTCATGTAACTTGTAAATGCATTATTAATATATATTGTTTTGTATAACGACGGTGACAAATAAGCATACGGCCTATGTACGTACAGATAGTACGTACACAGTTTTCTTACAGATGCATCGTACCTACCTTTCAATAACCTGTCTATTTTTGTGTCTCATAGGAATTTCGAAAGATGCAATTATTGAATTATTTGATAGCATTTGAAGATATAAACATTTCAAATGTGGTTTGTAAATAAGTCTTAATCTTAAATATCGCATATTTTACCTGAGAGGGAAGTTCACCTAAACAATGCTTAATAGGTATATTTAATTTTAATAATGCAACCTAATATAACATGAACAATATTAAATGTAATAAACTTGGTACGTACGTATTACGGCAATTAAAAATAAAGTAACGGAGCACATGGCATTTGCTAGGAATTAATTTTTGCAGCAAAATTCATCCGAGACTGGTCTCGCAAATCTCATCAAAGTGGAAATTTTTAATTAATCTCGGATTACGGAAGCTAGTGCGTGCGAGGCTGCACTTTTACATTTAATCTCCTTTATATAATTTGATTTTAATATTAAATTAAATATATATACGCTTGAATATATATGTAACGTTTTCTATCAAAAGGGCACACTTTGTCGCTTACTATAAGGATGTATTGACAGGTTATTGGTATAACAACATACACAAATTTCGACTTTATAAACAAGGGACAAAGTGGTTCCTTTTGGTTGAAAACATCACAAAGAAGTGTGGTTTTAACCCCCGAAGAAAAAAGAAGAAGAAGGTGTTATAAATTTAAGATGTGTACTGTGTGTCTGTCTGTTGCATCGTACCTCCCAAATGGATGGACAAATTTGAGTGTGTTTTTTTTCATCGAAAGAAATGTACGTCGTCTAAGTCAATATTGAAGCTGAGGATAGCAATTTTTGTAGTTAGTTATATTCAGTTTTAGGATCATTTTCCACATCACTCATTGAATGAGTGTCTCATGATGACCAGCTACTTGTATCGGGGGTGTTTTTAATTTTTGATTTTTGTCAAACTTTCTTTTTTCAGGTACGTGTACAAAAGGGTGACAGAATTCTTGTGAAGCAATAAGCAGGTACAATGTTGAAACAATATTTTATGTTTGTCTAAATATGAATAATTTAAACCTGTCTTAATTTTTGAAAATCTTTTATATGTACTCTAATAATTTGGAATCTTGGAGTTGATCTGATGATGTCGACGAAAGGTGGCCATAGAAACTCTCAAATAGCACAACATAAACCTATCGTGTTAGGTCTCATTTCCTTGGTCTTGATGAGCAATTAACGTTCGTGTAAGAAAGTATACTCGGCAATAAAAGTGGATATCAAAAAAAAAAATTTTTTCTTTTACTGATACTGATCATTCAGTTTTGTCATGTACGCTAGGGAAGCATTTTAATCTGTAGCTCTTTCTAAAGACGTATACAGAACTTACTAAAATTGTGATGACAAATTTCGAGATTTCCCGCCTACTCGTACAAAGCTAAGCTGCCTGTATGGAATTGTAAGACTCTTGTATGAGACCTATCAAACGTTATTAGAGCAAGTTTTCGCCAACTGAAGCCAATCCGATTAAAGTGGAATCGACTTGGTCTGAAAGTACTTAGTTCAACGGCTTATTCCTGGAAATATATCTGTGAATGTTTTGGTAAGGTTGAATTTTCACTCGGAAGCAAATATTCCAAAAAGGCGATAAAAATGACACGTCAGTATCAAGTTGACGCAACCGATAACGTTTGTTGTAATATGTAAGATCCCATTTAAATATTTATTTTATTCTGGTAGTTTTAGTATTTGTTGTTATAGCGGCAACAGAAATACATTATCTTCTGTGAAAATGTCAACTGTCTAGCTATCACAGTTCATGAGATACAGCCTGGTGATCGTTTTTATCCTTTGGGTACAGAACCCTAAAAATGAAGTATTTTTGAGGTCATTTTCTTCACCCACTGCTTGGCAGCCTCGCACATCACTAGTGGATTCTTTCCGACGCCGTATCTAATATGGTTCATGAAATACAGCCTGGTAACAGACAGACAGACAGACGGACAGTGGAGTCTTAGTAGTACAGTCCCGTTGTTACTCTTTGAGTACGGAACCCCAGAAACAAACCGCAAATTCAATAACAGGCTGCTAAGCCTTTCGGCAAACTCCAAACCAATAATGTCGTATCTAAAAATAAAGTCCACATACCGTGTTGTCTATAAAAACCAATAAGACCCAGAATAAACGGGTAAGCCAAACAGCTGCAGGGGCGACAAACATTTCCTTATCCCGGGCAGGGGTTGTAAATAATTGGTTTCAGCTTTGAACATGACAGTGCGACATCTATCGTGATTTCTACCCAGGAGTGTAATAGTTTTACGTCATGGTAATTTAAACGTACGGTCGCATTTGGTTCTGCGGAACTGGTTAATGATTTTGCGCAGTTGGAAATCAAATCGTGAAGGTCTATATTACATAGGTAGGGCGGTGAATTAGTGAATGTCCCAGATTGCAGTTGATAGTGGTCTGAACCGAAGGTGAGGGTCATAAAGTATGGGATCAGAGGCTTTACTAATTACCGCTCGTGGTTTGTCTAATGTGTTGGTACGTCTTGCCTTGGCCAGGAAGTGAGATTTTATCCCCGCGTAGCGTTGAAACATTTTTTTTTACCATCTAAAAAGTATAGGTCAGTAGAAAATTAGATATTGACATTAAATAGGCTAAAAATCACAAAACATGATGTAGTTTTGAAAAATAGTACTTTAGGTACTGCAGACGCCAGGAAAAGTCATTCCGTGGATGAGTATTGTTTTAAAAGAACGAGGCGTAGTAGAGTTCGATTGTACGATTTTTTGCGGCCATACTCAGAAAGAAAGAAAAAACACTATAACTACCTACCCTAAATTGATTACTATTTACATCCTAAGGCCAGAAAATTCAGTAATCAGCAAATGTGTATATACATATAGCGTAACATCTATTGGAAAGGTCGAGGTACTGTTCTAATCTCCCGAATTCAAAACACCTACTACGTCTTCATAAGTGCCTATTAACAGTTTTAGAGGAATTTCTGCAAAGTCTGTCAGTATTTTAGTAAACAGAACGTTTCAGTGAACGAATACTTAACATCGAAGCAAATTAATGACACGTCAGAAGCAGTCGGTTTCTGTTCACACACAATCATTATTATGTTTGCGCTGAGGATTACATAATGTCATCGAGAGGCCTTATTCCTTTTAATTTTTTTTTCATATTATGACAAATAATTATATTGATAATTTTACCCAACTTTTTGAAGTGAATTACTTTTCCCTGAGTTCTAGAAAGTAACATAAGTCGAAAATAAGGACAGCGTGCGTTCAGCGTGAATTTTGCAAAATTCGAGTAGTATGTAAAACAAAAATTCAATCTGTAGGTTTCAAATACCTATGAATCGCAATGACCGCCTTCTAATAAATTGATAACTTATGTTAAAAAACATGTTTGAAGCAATATGCATTTTTGAACGGATAGGGAGCCTTATCGAGGAGTAATTTAGGGTATTTTAATACTAGGACAGACATAAATATAGTCTGCAGTAAGCAACTGAGTGGCAATGCAAATGTTTGTATAGCTACTTTTATTAAGTATTTACTAATATTTAGTATTTAATCGATTGGTATATTAGGGGAGACCGAGATGTTTTGAAACAAAGGTGAGTTGAAACAACGTCAATTGACACCGCGAGCCCCTCAATGTGCATCTTGCTCCGCTCACCTCTGTTTCAAAATCCCTCGGTCTCCTCAACATTACGCTCTCTCTAATAGTCTAAGTAAACAGTTTACCTAGGTACCTACTCTATGTGAGAAATATTTAAATATTCTAGCAATATGTTAGTGTGTATGTTTCTTTGTAGTACTTAATGTATGTAAAATACCTATGTACGTGCAAAAATTTCGATTCAAATCACACATGAAAGCCTTAATTTAATCTGTTTCAAAGTTATAATTGATTAGGTTACAATACGGCTAGTAGCTAAAGAGTTGTAAGTCAGAATATTAAAAAAAAATCAACATTACAATATGCGTAAGACATTTGTATTTAAGAGCGTAGGTATACTACTTAGAAGATTTTTGATTTAAGTAATCGTTATCTTGCTGTTCCCCGTTGGACATATGGGACGCAATTGAGCCAGATATTTCGCTACTTTTCTTTAATTCACACTAAGTTATCTCCTTTGATGATCGCAAAAGCTGCCTAATAACTTCTATTTTATTGGTTGTTTGTGAGAAATGCAACGTGTTTTGTCGTGGAGTGTGACAACGTGACTGGATAACCGCCTGCGTTATTACTACGGACCAAAACACCAACCAATTTTACTCGTACATAGGCGGAAGGCGGAGCCAAGTATTGTGGGGAGCGGTGCATTGGCTGTTAGCACGGCTCACGGCGTGCAGTAAGCCGGTTTTGAACACAGTATTCACAGTGCGTGAGCTGGAAAAATGATTCGCGTTTTATACATGTCTCGGTCGCTCTTGCGCGAACCAGATAAGAACTTCTCAGTTTTCACCCAAACCTGAATAACATACTGAGAGCACAGACAACCATTGATACAAAAAACAAAGTTTAGAGAAATTGAAATGCGTAACCTGGTGGAAGGGACTGGGAATCGAACTCGGTGCCTCTGGATAGCCGGTCACGCGCATTAACCTTTCCGCCACCCTAACGCCCAAGCAACCTTTCAATTTTTTCCTTATGCTTTGTGTGTCAATATTTGCATTGTTTATTTGAAAGGCTAAGCTTAGCGACCTCTGAGTGAATACGTTAATATTCACATCTTACCGCACTACTCTCCGCATCTTTCATTGTATAGATCACAGACTGTAAGACAAAATACAGAGAAAAATAATAAATCAGGATACATTTCTTTACCCCGTTCCCCACAGCCACTAAGCCAATCAATATTCAAGCCAATCCGTCAAAAATCTCTATTCAATTCCCAATCCGTCAAAATTCACAAATCCACCTGTTTGCCGGTTATCCCACTTCGCCCGTGCCGCAGTTAGGGTTGCCACCTTCTATCAAAAGCACCTGATTGTTCGAAACAAATTAATATCACGTCAGCGCCACCGGCTCGTGACGCGCCACCCCTCAAAATTACTCATTTCACTTTTCAGTTGCAGACGTGATTGGTGGATTGTAATTTATTTATTGGTTAAGCGGCCCGTGGTCTGCGGTGGGAAATTGTAATTTTATGCGACAAAATAGAAGGGGCTTTCTATTTATTTTAATCGTGTTGGAAATTGGGGAGTCGTGAAATTAGTAGGTTATTTGTTACTGATTAGAATATTGGAATTAGGAACAGTGAAGCGAGGAGATGGTACGTTTTTTGCGATAGAATCGCAATTTGCGTGGACCCATAAATATTTGAGAATTTTGAGATACTTTCCAGATTGAGCACACAATATAGGTACTAATTATAAAAATAGACCAAGTGTGAGTGGGACTCGCGCACGAAGGGTTCCGTATCATTATCTGTAAGTTTGTTGTATGGGACCCCCCTTAAATATTTATTTTATTTTATTTTTAGTATTTGTTGTTATAGCGGCAATAGAAATACATCATCTGTGAAAATTTCATCTGTCTAGCTATCACCGTTTTTGAGATACAGCCCGGTGACAGACGGACGGACGGACGGACAGAGAAGTCTCAGTAATAGGGTCCCGTTTTTACCCTTTGGGTATGGAACCCTAAAAACGGTTAAAACTCACGTACCTAAACATTGACAGGAACGGCTTGACATGTTTCGAACTTATATGTAGCTCTTCATCAGGGGCAGCTATCTGTGCTGCTACGCGACTCGCGTCCCACGTGGGCACAATTTTTAACCGTTTTTATAACGCTTAAATATGTCTTACTATAATTTTAATAATATTATTATTAACTATTAACTTGTGTTCTTTTTAGGGTTCCGTACCCAAAGGGTAAAAACGGGACCCTATTACTGAGACTTCGCTGTCCGTCCGTCCGTCCGTCCGTCCGTCCGTCCGTCCGTCTGTCACCAGGCTGTATCTTAACAACGGTGATAGCTAGACAGTTGAAATTTTCACAGATGATGTATTTCTATTGCCGCTATAACAACAAATACTAAAAATAAAATAAAATAAATATTTAAGGGGGGCTCCCATACAACAAACTTCTTATAGATTATATATATGTATAGGTACGGAACCCTTCATGCGCGAGTCGGGCTCGCACTTGTCCAATTTTTTATATGCTCTTATTGCCATAATTGATGTCATAGGGATTTAGGGTCAAACACTCAGCACCCTAATGTTCAATATTACTGTTTTTGCTCTGAATCCTGAAACGTTTCAGATTTTTTATCAACAAAACCTAGCGGGGTATACGATACGAAATGATTAAAAATTGGGCAAGTGCGAGTCCGACTCGCGCATGAAGGATTCCGTAGCATAATCTATAACAAGTTTGTTGTATGGGAGCCCCCTTAAATATTTATTTTATTTTATTTTTAGTATTTGTTGTTATAGCGGCAATAGAAATATCATCTGTGAAAATTTCAACTGTCTAGCTATCACCGTTCTTGAGATACAGCCTGCTGGTGACAGACGGATGGACGGACGGACAGCGAAGTCTCAGTAATAGGGTCCCGTTTTTACCCTTTGGGTACGGAACCCTAAAAATGGCCCTAGTTACAAATTATAATTCAAAAGTGATGTTAAATCTAAATTGTTTCAGTAAACTTTCAAACACCATTCAAATCTCCTTTAAACATGTTATGTCGAGCAGTTTGCCCCGTGGCATGCGTTGAGCATTTCATGCCCTTGGCGTCTATGTAGAAGCATGTTAGCTACTGAAATGCATACATACATTATGTACAGTTCTACGTACAACGGTATCCTAGACACACGTTATTGTGCAGGATCACCCAAATGGCATTTTCGTGATCCTACTATTTTCGAGATAGATAAACAAATAAATATTAAGGCACTCTTACATTAAATCAACCTAGTCCTTAACTAAGCAAAGCTTGTACTATGGACACTAGACCACAGACTAGACGACGATTTACATAATAAATAAATACATAATATATAGATAACATCCATGACCCAGGAACACATATTCGAGTTCATCACACAAATATTTGCCCTTGCCGTGATTCGAACCCAGCACCGCCGGCTCAGTGTAGGCAGGTGCACTACAAACTGCGCCAACCGCATCATCAAATCCTCCTGCTCTAAGTATGTAGGTATATTTATATTATCAATCAAGCACACATTGATGTCAGACTAAAGTACTTAAAAGATACACAATAATTACAGTAGCGACACTTTCGTGATTTATGGTTAACCCCAAGATTACTCAACTAATATTTTATGCCTCCATAGGGTCTTGAACCAATTACGATTGGCTTAGAGTACTACATACTCCTCCTCCTCCTCGCGTCGATTTCCTCATTACTGAGGGTCGTGATTTCCCCGTAGCTGGGTCATTATGCTCCGGACCGTGTTTCGCCACCTAGATCTGTCCTTGGCTTCATGGAGTGCGTTGTGTAGCTTGGTGTCTAATGATGAGCGGATTTGGTCAGACCACCTCATTCGTGACCGGCCCCTTGGACGCTTCCCATCGACCTTTCCAGTCACCACGAGTTGTTCCAAATTGTTTCCTTCGTTCAAGTTGTTTACTACATACTACTCGATCGATAAAGCGCGAAATATTTGTTACACATGGTCACTCTATGGTAGCCGAAATAGCCCCTTCCCGTAGTGTCCGTCTTGCAGACCGATCAAAATAACACTGGGGTGCTATTATCAAACCGCTCCAATACTCGGGAGCGAAGCATTCGTCGTTTCAAAACAAACGAGAAAGCACTAGGGAGGGACCATACATGGAGTTATTATCAAGCCACTCAACCGATTGAGAGCGAAACATTGGTCACGTTCATGCTTACTGAAATAGCAACTCCATGTTATAAGAAAATAAGATATAAGACTTCGGCTAGTGAGACTTTCTACGTTATGATTAGTTGTCGCTTTATGGTAACAAAACAATTATGAGGAAAAAATGTTTGCCGCCAGTCGTACACAAAATAATAAATTATACACTTATGTATTATGATTGTCATGTTCTTTGACTAACTTTTATTTTGTCGTAATAATTGATAAACATTAACAATTTAATGAGATTCATACAGGTAACAAGGGAATCGGGGAGTATTATGATACAACACTGGCAACACAGAAACGGATTGACAGAACCAACCAACCAATCATAGCGTGATGACGTCAAAAGTCCGCCTGTCTTTCCGGAGTGGCATACCTCCTTCTTATGTCATGAGCAGCTCTATAGCCCAACAGAGGATTTTACAATTTTTAGTGGTACTAATTTATCTAACTGGCCACGAAAAATTTTTGGTAACTGACGTCGAAAGTCGGTGTATGTCACTGATGTAAACAAAACAGAGGAAACAGGACTCAATTTCCGCAAATTTCAAGTATTTTTACATAATATAGCCAATACTATCCACAATGATGAAAGTCAAGTTATTTTCAATCGGATTCAGTGTTCATTTCTCAAGACTAACGAAAGATTGAGCAGTATTCCGGTAAACAATGTTTTGAATTTGGTTAATGACAAATCCTTGACAAACCGCTATTAGTTTAATAATGCAAATATATGACGTGTGCACATTATATAGCCAATGAAAGCTGTTTGTAGCGCTACTATCCCAGGGCCGGACCGACACTTGATAGGCTAGTGACAATCTTGCACACTGATCAAGACACTAGGGTACTATTATCAACAGCTCGAGATGCAATGCACTACTTGAACCGGGCTTTGATCTTAATTGGGAGGGCTGTATTCCGGCCTGTCGGCGTCATTTCATTATTTCCGTAAACGTCTTTTGAATGGCACGTTAAATTGGTTATGTTAGATTACGTTTTGATGTGAGCTGAGCTTGAATAATTGGTTAGTCGGGCAGAATTTAATAAACTTGGTGAAATTAGTAACGTTTAAAATCTACGCCGAGAATAAATATTATTTAGTATCTACGTTTAAGTTACTGTAATTCTTTCGGAGGGTATTCGCAGGATTTAAAACAAAATTATATTTAGCCGGTATTGTCCCACTGCTGAAATACTTACAGGACTTTCTTGCACTCG
Organism: Apotomis capreana; assembly: GCA_947623375.1. Taxonomy (NCBI): domain Eukaryota; kingdom Metazoa; phylum Arthropoda; class Insecta; order Lepidoptera; family Tortricidae; genus Apotomis; species Apotomis capreana. Next base: position 24,484,425 of record OX392505.1, read on the forward strand.
TCTCTGTCTAAAGCAGCAACTGTCCTTTTGGAAAACAGGATCTATTTAGGATGCTGCCTTAATTCTATCGCCAACGAACTCTTCGATGTGGCTAGTGAGCAGACGCGTCAAACAAAAATTCAAGGCAAGCCGGGGTAGATTTGACGTATTTATTTTTCAATGGTTATGGTGTTTAAACGTCCTGCAAGCCGGTTGGAATCGGGATGCATGGACAGCACGCCACTGCGAGCGAGTTTCATCCCTATTTTATGCTCATTTGGAACCTCTCAACGTCACAATTTTGATCAATAATAATCAATAATCAATTTATTTGTAAAGCCAATTTACATGTCAGTTTACATGGTATACACATTAACATTCAATGGTATAAATAATCCTTAGGTATATCGTAAGCATATTCAACCCGTTATAAAAATAATAAATAAAAACAATTGAATTCAATAAAAACATAGATCAATTAGTAGTCACACACAATTTGTAGTACAAGGTTTATACAAAAATAATTAGTAAAATACAATTTAATATCAATAAAATATCGAATTCATTTTTTAAAATGATTCCTTGTTCATTATGAACTCGTCATAATTATAGAACGGGCGCTTAATAAGCCAACTTTTTAGGCGATGCTTAAAGATGCTTATGTTTGGGGCCTCTGTTATGTCATTTGGTAGCTGGTTATAGACCGAGGGGCCCATGATATGAGTCAGTTTCGAAGACTTGGCGAGCCTGCGGCTGATAGGAACAAGTTTGTTTGCATTTCGCGTATTGCGCTCATGTACCATACCGTTCGTTTTAAACTTCGATATGTTTTCTCGCACATGAATAGCTGTTTGCATGATTACAATAGCAGGTAACGTAAGGATACCTAACTTTACAAACAGCTGTTTAGCCGGCGTATCTAGTGGTACACGTGCGAGCGTTCTAATAGCACGTTTTTGAAGGCGAAAAACCCTTTCCCACTCGGCACAGCGACCCCAGAGTTCAGCCCCGTATTCTATCAGAGAGTGGACAGTGGCAAAGTAACACGTACGCGCGACCTCGGGAGTCACTGTTCTGGTGACACGGCTTAAAGCGAAGCAGGCACTAGCCATTCTGCCGCACAACTTGTCAACGTGCCGATCCCATTTCAGACTCGAGTCGATTTCAAACCCCAAAAAAGTTGTTCTTTGGAAAAGCCGCCTGGTAACCGTTTCTATTGGTAGTTTGGTATAGTACATGGGTGGATCAACCTTTTCTTGCTGTTATTCTGTCCCGTGACCCAGGGGACAATAGTGATGAAACTTCTAAGAAAAGGGTTTATAATTTATATTACTGGTATTGTCAGGAGATAGTCTAGTACATACGAATGGGCTTATAACTGCTTAAATTACAAAGCTGTTGGTAAAGATAGCGACGGAAAATAGTAGTTCTAAAAATGGAAACAGGGGACACACCATGGCATCGAGTGGCAGAAAATAGTTGATTGACCCACATACACTACATACCTTAGTCGGTGAATTCGAAAATGTCCCTGGGAACAGGAGTTTCTGGCCCGAACCGAAGGTGATTTAATGACGTACATCGGTTTTTAGCTGTAATCTATTACGTTACTGCTTTAATTAAATAACCTGTTTTTAATATCGTAAAATGCGAGAAAAAAACATTAAAATGACGTAAGTATGACAACCAGTGACGACCTTAATGAATTTTGCTCGGATTTTATGTTATGAACCCTTCCTATAAATAACTTAATGTAAATATAACAGAATTAAAAATAACTTTTTTTTTTTTTATTCAAAATAGCCATGCATTTAACCTCGATTGCACCTGATGTTAAGTGACAATAAGGCCTAAGATGGAGCATGCTTGGCTAGAAGATGCCTATTCACTCTCGACTTGAAGAGATCCAAGTTATATTTTTCAGGAAACAGGTGCGCAGGAAGTGAGTTCCATTCCTTAGCTGTCCTCATAAGGAAAGTAGACGCAAAGCGTTTCGTACGAATCAGTGGTATATCGACAATATAAGGGTGGAATCCAAGTCCGCGCCGAGTACTGTATTGTCTGAATGGAGACGGTGGAATTAATTCATGCAGTCCTAGTGCACACTCACCAAAGTGTATCCGGTAGAAAACCGATAAACAGGCGACTTTCCTGCGGTGTTCGAGGTTTTGCAGCTTTTCCTGAACTAAGGCAGGGTCGCCAATGAGCTTCTTCGCACGTTTGTCAATTGAATCCAAGGCGGCCAGTTGGTATTTGGCGGACCCATCCCAAAGATGGCAGCAGTACTCCATGCATGATAACTGAGCCAGTATTATTGTCATTGAGCGATTATTGCATTATAGTTCTCTGTATTTAAAAACATAAAACCCACTGAGCTCTCTTTGACAAATTAATAAAACTGTAAGTACTTCTTTTTCTTCATTATGTCCGCCATTCTCGTTTATTCACGGACATTTAACGAAGTAAAAGTTTTATTAATTAAAAGCTTTAAAGCTTAAAAAACTTCGTTATGAAATACTAATGATTAAAGTAGCCTGTTATACAAAATGGAAAAAAATAATAAAAAAAAAAGGTAAAAAATAATATGATTTTGTTACTGTTTTTTAGTAATAACTAAAAAACACCCTCGATTAAGTCGCCATTCAAACTAAAATAATTTAAACAAAATAAGAACATTAAATCATACTGAAAATAATGGTTTCATCCATTATTCTGTATACCTAAGTGAGCTCGACGCGATTAGCAAATTTTCAGTATCATTAGAAATGTCTCACAAAGTTTTGATATTAGACAAAAGTTCCAACGACACTAATAGGTAGGTACGTTAAAATACATGAAACTCCTTACCTTGCCTTATTTTTTGTCGAAAGTTGAACATTAAAGTGCAAGAGAAAACAATACTTTTTGGTCGAAAAATACATTGGTTCCTATTAACGGGTGTCCGTAAAAAGTTGTCTCCTCCTTTCGCCTGATCTCATGTAATCTGGGAAATGAAATGAGTTTCGAATGGAACCCAACTTCTGTCGATACTCTTCAATTCGATTTACTTTGATCATCGTGTACTTCATTTTGTGGGAGTCATTCTCGGGGCCACAATAGGAGTTTCGATTTTGTTTTTATTTTTGAATTTCGAACATTCTTACGTTTAAGCAAAGTCGTTTCTAAAAATATTTTTTAATTTTCTTGTAGATAATATATTGAGTCTTATTTTTTTTTATTTATGCATAGAGGATGTATTAATTCACGTATAGTCCAATTTGTTGGTTAAGAAATAAGTATCTCGACATAAAAAATTGAATTAGTTCTAATGAGGGTAGACAGATTATTTTTTAGCACACCAGCACCTTTAGCATAACTATGACGCGCGACTCCTTGTCGTGGGACAAATACTAAGTACCTGTCACTTTCTTTTCAATACCGTTAGAGCACGACAGATGTAGATGATGATGAGTCGCGCGACAAGGGAAGTCGAGTCAAGATTCTAAATTAAAAACCAGCCAAGTGCAAGTCGGACTCGCGCACCGAGGGTTCCGTACAAACACTCCATCCCTAAGTGGTTAAGTTAAGCTTGCACCTGGTATGTATAGCGCCCCATATAAATTAGGTGCAAAGTTAGGTATTAAAAAAACTACTTACTAGATCTCGTTCAAAACAATTTTCGTTGGTAGTTTTTATAGTAATGTACATCATATGTTTTTTTAGATTTTTCATTTCTTATTTTAGAAGTTAGAGGGGGGGGACCAACATTTTTCCACTTTGGAAGCGTCTGTCACGCAAACTATTCGGTTAAGAAAAAAAATATTTTAGAAACCTCGATATCATTTTTGAAGACCTATCCATAGATACCCCACACGTATGTGTTTGAAGAAAAAAAAAATTTTGAGTTTCAGTTCTAAGTATTAGGAGTCCCCAGTATTTATTATTATTTTTTTATTTTTGCATCAAAATCTCAATGCGGTTCACAGAATACATCTACCTAATACTACGTAGAAAAGACGGTACTGACACTTGCGCCGGACTTATTGTGACTTAAATGGTGATTTCATTAAGATGAAAAGGCGCAACTACGCAGAACCGTCTTTTCTTCATATTATCGTGTAGAAGCGCCATTTATTTTTATGAAAATGTCCATATTTTTCTAAAATAATAAAACGCTTTTGCTTAGATGGGTCTTTTTATTTTAGCATACATCAGAAATGCCTTTTCTCATTCGTTGTATACGCTGTATCCCGCAGATACGTCCTTTTTGGTTGTAGGTTTCACAGGGTTCTGTTAATTTTTAGTCAAATTTAAAAATACTGGTAGATCCGTCTTTTTTGCTGATTCCGAATATGTATACTCGTAGAACTCATTTTTGACAAAAATGTTAGATGCGCCCTTTTTCGATATGACGGCAGAATAAATAAACTGATAACTGAAGATATGTTAGCCCTGCAGAGCGGTGCCTTTTGACTTGGTTGTACGGACATATAATATTTAGGAAAGAAAACAAAGATCAGAATCAAAATGGCATATTTAATTTGAATAAAAAGGCACGTGTACATTATTAGTCTGAATCTACTTGCCTTCCGGCAAAATAGGATACGGGGCTAACATATATTGCCGCTACTTCGATTGTCGCGCGATAGCGCCGCGCCTGTCTTGCTCGTACGGTATTAAAAAGAAAATAACAGATATAATGTGTCGCGCGACAAAGAGTCGTATGTTACAGTTATGCTACGCTTGCTGAAAATACACTCCTTAGACTTGCCATTTATTTAGTTGTTTTTTAAGCGAAATAAAGTTGAGAATGGATGGTAAAGTAAGATTTTGTGTTTAAATTAAAGGACAAAGTCGCTAAACAAACCTAGACGTCGCTAAGTTTCACCGCAATTTACCGACTATCTCATGAAAACTTTTCTCTCCAATAGCTATCTACTTTTTAAACACTCCATTTTCTTGTATATCAGCAAAACGATCGTTAAGCACCTAACTTAAACGTTGTATTTACATGTTTATCTTCACCCAAAGAAATCTCTGTATACGTACACTGTAAGACATGTTTATCGTCTTTGACTCATCGTTCGGGGGAACATCTAAGGTTTGCATTTACATTTTTATTGTCCTCCACTTCATCGCATCCAGCTAACGTTAGAGACAGGACATTTAACAATTGAAATGATACTTTGATATAAGCTATGCTAAAAGTGCATTTTGTTTTCCTTAGAGTGTAGAAAGAAGGGGAGAAAGTCGCTGGGGGATGATGACGGCGGAAATTTATACGAATCCTTGAGTAAATCCGTTGGGAGTTGAGGAAAAAAATGTTAAAAGCAAATCACACATGTTAATAGTTGCTACTTACATAGGTACACATATTTATGTTTTTGCTTTACCGTCATAGTAAAAAATATGGGATTTACATTTCATGTTTGTGAAAAGAGAGTAATTTAAATACCTAAAGAACTACTCATATAAGTAAAATTAATAGAATTTGGTCTATGTGGTTTGGTTGTCTGGTTATACTGAGTTCAAAACCTTATCTGCACAAGGCGGCATTAAGGAATATTTTCCAGCAAATAAGAGAACTGATCTCTGCTCACACGAAACATGTTTTTAAATTCCGATTCATCTTCGATTCGTAGCTCTCGACATAAACTGTTCGAAGCTCCAAGTATGTGATTACGTTCAATCCATTTCTTAACCCAGCATCCTCCAAGTTCCTGCTGTAATACAGCCGTTAATACCGCAGCAACAATGAACACACTTTCACGTACTGATAAATTGGATGGCAATTCTGGCATGCAATTAACTATAAGTCTGTGTTTACACCTATGCCAGTATTGTATTTAAGTTGCTTTCAATATTCAAAAATATTAAATATTAGACTGAGCAATATTTTCTTGCCTCAAGTTTATTGTATGGAATGTGCTAGAAACTTGTATAATGTAAATGGGCCTTTATAGAATCAATACACACCAACCACTCTATATCTTACCTTGTTTGCTGAAATCTTTCCCCCAATTTGTGTGTAAAATGACCAAAATATAACATTATTGACGAACTGAATAAGACATCATAGATCTGAATTGTAGAATTATAAAACGCGGAAATTGTTCTGTATTTTTAGGGTTCCGTAGCCAAATGGCAAAAAACGGAACCCTTATAGATTCTTCATGTCTGTCTGTCTGTCCGTCCGTATGTCACAGCCATTTTTTTCCGAAACTATAAGAGCTATACTTAACTAACTTATAACTTGGTAGGTAGATGTATTCTGTGAACCGCATTAAGATTTTGATGCAAAAATAAAAAAAAAATAATAAATATTGGGGGCTCCCCATAGTTAGAACTGAAACTCAAATTATTTTTTTTTCATCAAACACATACGTGTGGGGTATCTATGGATAGGTCTTCAAAAGTGATATCGAGGTTTCTAAAATTTTTTTTTCTAAACCGAATAGTTTGCGTGACAGACGCTTCCAAAGTGGAACAAAGTTGGTCCCCCCCCCTCTAACTTCTAAAATTAGAAAATGAAAAATCTAGAAAAAACATATGATGTACATTACTATAAAAACTACCAACGAAAATTGTTTTGAACGAGATCTAGTAAGTAGTTTTTTTTTAAGATTTTAATAGCTAACTTTGCACCTAATTTATATGGGGCGCTATACATACCAGGTGCAAACTTAACTTAACCACTTAGGGATGGAAAGTGTTTGTACGGAACCCTCGGTGCGCGAGTCCGACTCGCACTTGGCCGGTTTTTAGAAACTCCGGTCATCAAAGAATTATGTAGGTAAAGCAATGACTACCTACGAGTAATTCCAATTCCTATACTTACATATTTACTAGCGACCCGCCCCGGCTTCGCACGGGTACAATGCTATATTATGCATGTATTGTACATATAAACCTTCCTCTTGAATCACTCTATCTATTAAAACACGCGTTAATTGCAGACAGACAGACAGCAGGAAGCGACTTTGTTTTATACTATGTAGTGAAGTTCCATCCAGGAAAAAACTAAATAAAACAAAACTGAGGTGTACTTGCACGTGAGCGTATATAACACACTCCAACACGTAATGTACTTCAAACCAGTAGGTAATAAACGAGCCTTAGTTTTACTATCTATCCTGTCTATACCTCAAAAACTCGATCTCAAGATCGTGATCTCAAAATGTCGTTACCAAAAGATTCATCACCTATTAGCCCCAGGAGACATCATCTCCGCTATTTCAATTTTGAAACTTCAATTTTTCCCGAGAATCTGCGGCGATCAATCTACAGCCCCTCATTACGATGGCCCTCTGAGAGGGGTAATTCCTCATAAATTCACTCATTATTCACTGAATGAGCACTTTTGTACGTTGATAAATGCGACTTTTCAGGTGTCGAGTGACAGTCGCCGTTCAAACGTTATTGTAATAAATTGTGACGAATGCTTGCTAGCGATGTGAGGGTCGATGTTTTATTACAAGCTTTTATTATTTTACTTGCATTGTATGTATTTATGTAAGTATGTTTGTTCGGGTGGAATCTTGAAACTCAATTTTGAAGCAGATTTTGTATACTTACTTAACTTTATAAATAAATAAATATAAATATCAGACAACCTCTCACAAATCGATCTAGTCCCAAATTAAGCTCAAGAAGGCTCGTGTTATGAGTACTAGACGACGATATGCGTACTTATATAGATAAATATATACTTAAATACATAGAACAACCACGACCCAAGCACAAATATTCGAGTTCATCACACAAATATTTGCCCTGGCCGGGATTCGAACCCGGGACCGCCAGCTCAGTAGGCAGGTGTCTACAAGCCGAGCCAAACACGTCGTCAGTCACTTTGATGACAATACAATAATATGGTACCATGGGGTCAGCCCCAAATGATGATGGAGCCGGAAGGTGGCTATAGGAACTCTACAATAGAAAAGCAATCCTACCGAGTTCTCTCTCTTGCTCTTTAGAATTGTCACAGTGAGCATTTGATGGATACCCAAAGAAAAGTGCAGTCGGCTATAAAAGCTTGTCACTTAAATGAAATTTTTGACAGAAACTTATTATATTTACTCGCTGCGCCGCGCGGTGTTAGCCGCTCATCCCACGGGGACCACTATATTTTTCGGGAAAAAAAGCCTATGTGTTAATCCAGGGTGTCAGCTACCTTCATACCGAAATGTATCAAAATTGGTCCAGCCGTTTGAGCGTGAATTCACAACCTTTCGCCTTAAGTATATTAGTGTGATGTCAGTAGTGATTTCATTAAATGTAACATAACCAGAGGGCAATATTATTGACCTGGCGTCCATAACTTACTTCCTATCAGCTGGACTTATTTTAAAGAAATCGTGCATCCTACTCTATTGTTCAGTAAGCCAATCGCACTTGTGTGGTGGTTGTTGATTGCTTTTACCAACGATAAAGTTGATTATTTTTTTATTATTTATTTATCGTATGGCGATGTAATATGGCACACTGGTTACAATTTTTTTTTATTTACGATAAATTATCTAAAATCTAAAATTTACAATGCCGCAGGTATAAACGCGCTTCCTCGGTCAAGTTTTTGAAGTCCTCAACTGGTCTGGGGTATCTGGTGGTGGGGCACTCAAACACTATGTTATTTTTTATTTTTTTATTAAAGCAGTAACAATTTTATTATGCTAGCGTAAACCAAATGTTTAAAATGAAGCGAAAAATGGCGAAGATACTGGTTGAGAAATTCAATGGCTCCCGCATCCGTTCAGTGGTCTAATAGGTAGGCGCCCGTTGGCTCGTTAGCCCATGTTGGCCCGGAAAGCCGTTGGAAACGTGGGTTCGATACCCGCCTAATCCATTATTTTTTTTTATTTTTCGCTTCGGTGTAAACATTTGATAATGTTTGACGCCACGTTACGGGGGTCTATTATGTTAGTGATTAAGATTATCACGAAACATATAAATGGTACTCCATCCATCACTTACGTGCGTGCGTAAGTGACTGATGGAGTACCATGTATTTGTCAGATTACAGTAAGTACCGCACCTTTATCACAAGAGAGAGAGAGCGAGTACAGCGCCCAAGATTATTAATATTTTACCCTAGAAAACTAAGTAAAGTTGGACGAAAATTGTAAAATCGTAAGCAGACGTTAAGTGTTTTTTTATACTTTAACAATGGAAATTTATTCTGATTTTCAGTAAAAAAAAGAGAAATGCTTACATTACAATTGTTCCGCATCAAATATTTCAATTATTGTTTGGTATTAAAGGTCCAGGTTTATCAAAAAGTGCTTTTAATTCTCCATACATTTTTACTATGGCGGCCGCGCGTCGATCTACATAAATACGCATTCCCCGCGCTCTATGGTTCAGTCGCTAACGCTTGGCGCAGTCTTAACCTGAACATTTAATAACAATACATTAACGACGACGAAACGACGCGGCTGGCGCAGTTTGTAGTGCACCTGCCTACTGAGCCGGTGGTCCTGGGTTCGAATCCCGGCCAGGGCAAATATTTGTGTCATGAACTCGAATATCTGTGCCTGGGTTATGGCTGTTCTATGTCCTTAGGTATATATTTATCTAAATAAGTAGGTATGTATATTGTCGTCTAGTGCCCATAATACAAACCTTTTAGAGCTTAATTTGGGACTACATCGATTTGTGTGAGGTCGATATTTATTTATTTATAAAAATAATCTTAGCTTGAACATAAAATCCAATTAAAATCAGTGAATACAAACAAGATTTTCACAATAACTTGCACGGATAGATGGTTGACTCATTCAGCCCCTTCAAAACATACGACAGAAGGGTCGTTGGAAATTTGGGGGCCTCCACCAGAACAGGCCCGCGGGGTAAATCCGGTCAGGACCTCTGACATGGCTCGCGAAAGCTCTCGACAACCCTACATGTATAATTTTCTAAACATGTTGAGGACAAAATATGAAATATTTATTGCATCTTGCTCATGAGTAAGGACTATTATAGGCCCTTGCGTCTATTGCAGACGAATTATGGTGTAGTGTTTGGGATACACACCTATTATTAACTTTTTAATAATTACTCGTACATGTACTCGTACATACATAGTGTACTCGTACATTATTTTGTTACACTTTACCATCATACGAATGATCCCAGGATGTTTATTTTATTTGAACAATATTTATTATTTATGTAAAATGTACAACAGTCTGTTATAAACGGGTCTGTTCCGGTCTGAAATTTTCTTTTATACAAGATATCAATATCACTCAGTTTAATTGAAATAAAACTACCTTCCAGATATGATACTTTATTTATACTATAAATTATCAACCAACAGTAGGATGTTTTTTTATTCAATTTCAAAGTCGTTTTGCGGCGAAGGCATTGTGATCCTAAAGGAATGGGTTCATATTTGGAGAGGGCCCGCATAAATTTGTGTAAGATATTTTTGAGACGGGTTTCATTTTTGTACCTAAAACATCCTAGGGTCTGAATAGTTTTCGCATAAAGCGCTATATGCCATTAGAATATTTCAAAAATACCTTCCCGTACTCCGGATATAATGCATAATATTAATTTACCTACTTATTTAGAAAATAACAAAACTTTTTATAGCAAGCAAAACCAGTAGGTAATTATTTTTCCATGTAATTTTTTTTGGACAATGAAATTATGACCAACAGATGATGCCAAACTGGCATGAAGCCGCGCACATTCAAAATAAAAGACGATCCTTCATCGCGCTATTAAGATTTTTCCTGAAATCATGACGCCATAGAAAACTGATATAGATATACGAATGTAGGTAATTATATCCTCATACAACGCCAAAACAGAATTGAGCATTCTTAAGTCACCTCACTTAAGAGAAGCTGCGACTCTAGCAGTAAGTTAACGTACAATAGTGCTACACAAAGACCCAATTCGTTTTGTCTCTACAAAGCGCCGCTGTTATCGGTTCTGTGCATTCGGGACTCCTTATAAAGCGGGATTCACATCAAGCCGTGTACGGACGAACGAACAAAAACATGGCATAATCATCCAACAACGAACATCGAACACAGAATCGATTATCTCTTTCTGCACAGTTCTGTGTGAGAGTGACGGGTGATGCCATGTCGGGCGACATGAGTAGCGAACCATAGTAATGGTAGACTATGATGATGGTCTATGCTTTGTCACTTATTTTGGCGGAAGCAACCATCATAGGCTGTTGTGTTTGATGTTCGTAAAGCGGTTCTGCACAAAGACGCCCATTCGTTTTGTCTCGACGAAGCGCCGCTGTTATCGGTTCTGTGCATTCGGGACTCCTTATAAAGCGGGATTCACATCAAGCCGTGTACGGACGAACGAACAAAAACATGGCACAATCATCCAACAACGAACATCGAATATAAACATTCCAACACCTCTAGCACAACTGTGACATGCGACTTTTTCTTGCGCGAGATACTATCTCTTTTTGCACAGTACCGTGTGAGAGTGACAGGTGATGCTATGTCGCGTGACCGTAATCGCCAGCGACAGCGTAAACGATTTGTATGGAGAATTGTAGTTCCACAAAGTAACTGCTAGGAATGCCGTAGGTACTATTTTCCATACAAATTATTCACCAAAATACCGAAAGTCACTGTAAACTCATAGTAAGGGTAATGTGTGCAATCTTGCTCGTACCGTACCCACTCGTCCTTATTGGGAACGTGACGGTGTGGACACGACCTTAGAACTATATTAACGTAACTTTATTTCCAAAACCAACAGGCAATTTTTGTGGTAGATAGATTTGAGTATTTTATTCATAAATCAGCAAAATACCGAAAATCACAAATTCTAGGAGTAATCGATATCATGGACCCGAATGGAAAAGTGTGTTGTTTTTAGGGTTCCGTAGTCATCTAGGAACCCTTATAGTTTCGCCATGTCCGTCTGTCCGTCTGTCCGTCCGTCCGCGGCTTAGCTCCGTGATCATTAGTACTAGAAAGCTGAAATTTGGTATGAGTATGTGTATGTATCACGCCGACAAAACGGTAAAATAAAAACTAAAAAAAAAATTTTTTTTGGGTACCCCTCGAACACCTAAAGTAGGGGTGATTTTTTTTTTTGTTTCAACCCTATTGTGTGGGGTGTTGTTGAATAGGTCTGTAAAAATAATAGGGGTCTCTAAACATAACTTTTTGATTAAGTCAGTAGTTTTGTAAATATTTGCTCCGAAAATAAAAAAAATAGTGTCCCCCCCCCCCTCTAACTTTTCAACCCCGAGTCAAAAAAATATGGAAAAAATCATGAAAATGAGGCCTTATAAGAACTTTCAATGAAAACTATATTGAACAAAATCGGGTCATCCGTTTTTGAGTAATCACAAAATTTCATTTTTTTTTTAAAAGGACGTAAGTTGACTTCCAGAACGACCTTTTTATATAACTTGAAATCTTTCTCGTAGCTTGAACCTCGGGCTTAAAATTGCTGTTTTAAGCCCGTCTCTTGTGAAGGATGAGCAACTACGGAACCCTACACTGAGCGTGGCCCGACATGCTCTATTGGCCGGTTTTTTACTGTCCCGCGGCAAGTTGTCCCGCACCGGAGGCCAAAATACATTCGCTATTTCAAAGTTTTTGCGTAATTATTTTGTAGCGTACAACCTTTCTCATTATTCAAAGATTATTTCGTACATTTTCATACGTACCTACAGCGTATATTGTACGAACCTTTTAAGCCGCGATAACATTTACAGCGCGAATTTAACAAGAGTTCATTCTGGGCATAAAATGTTTCAGCGAGTATCTTTCTTTTATTCCCTCATTCGAGTTAGGCGGAGACACACTGAGAGATAGCGAGTATCTTTCTTTTATTCAGTGAAGCGGAGCTGAGACACAGATTTCAACTCAGGTGATTGGTACATATACTCCGTCCGTCTCTGCTTCGCTCCTCTTCAATGGAGACCTTTAAACTAGATGGTTTCCTAATTTAGAGGTGGCGTCAGCGGCGAGCGGCGTCCATATGTGGGAGCGGGAGGACCGAGCGCAGTATCTCGCTTTCTCCTTCTAATCAAACAAACAGTGCAGTGATTTTTATACATAAGTAAATATTATATTGATTAGGTACGTAATGTGAACATTTAGACAATTAACATAATATTATTTCGTCATGTTTTAATTTAATTGTAAAGAAATTAATTCATCTTATAAAGCTGAAAATAGTAATGGAGGTTCTCTTTTCACCAAATAAGGTGTCATTTTGTAGATCAATTTTTTCTCTGAAATTGTAGACTATGGATTTTTATAAAACAATCCTAACCTAACCTAATCAATGGGATGGTTATTACTGTAAATTTTCGACCAGTTCAGAGAAAAAAATCAGCGAAGTGAAAATTTGATGGAATGAAACATTCAGCGATAAGGCAGAACAGCATTTAATGGGTTAAAATTTAAAGCAAACCCTCCCAGCCCACTGTAACCCTGCCCTCGCTTAATACCTCGGTAGACGTTTTATTGTCCTCCTCATGATTATTTCGAGAGATCTCCGTCTAATAGCCTTAATTAAAAATACCCTGCAATTATGAACTCTTTAGCACCGCCAGCAGACAGGCGTCGCATAATTGTTAAGGAATTTTTAATAAGACGCTTGAAAGGCTGAAAAATGGAAACAAAAGGGGAAAATTTGAATCACTGCGCGTATTGTATGTGCGGTAAAGGAAATTGATTTGTTTCATCATCATCATATCATCAACGCATATTTTCTTCGGTTTCCTTGACTGTTACACATTTAAATAAAACAATTAAACGGATTATATCGCGTATATTAGGTAATTATTTGAGCCTCCCTGACGTTTCGGTACCTTTAGCGTCAGGGAGGCTCAAACAATTAATATACGCGATATAATCCGTTTAAATTGTTTTATTTAAATCATCAACGTCATCATATGAGCCGATAGACGTCTACTATTTACATTATTTTTTTCTATTATATATGCATTTTGCATTTTAAACACTGACTAACCATCCTAGACAACATATCAAAAATTCAAAACTACCGGACCGTTTGTAAGGTCACCCATAGTACTTTAGTCTCTACTCACCGAACTACTATTTTAGCTGCTAAAGGTACAGTGACAGTTGTCATGAATTTTAAAAGTAAGTGAATAATACAGTATCATGTCTGGATATTTCAGGAATTAGGAAGACATTTATCTGTAAAATAAAAACATTTTACACAGCCCCAGAATGTATTTTTTGCAATAAAAAAATATCTGGTAATTTATATCGCATTTTTCTTAATCTGTTAAACCAGGTCGCACAGTAGTGCCACCGCCAAGTTATCAAGCTACATTTTTAATGCGAAACACGTCAATCAACGAGCTTCACTGAGATTTCTGTAACGCTATACAAAATATTATTTAGAACTTGTCCTGTCCGTGTGACGAGGGTCCGAGGGTCTCGAAGGGTGGTTTACTGTGCAGGCTGTCTAGGATATAAATAAAGATTAACTGGAAGAAATCCCTTTACAGCCTATGCAAGCATTGAACTTGAGAGATCTTGGCTATAGTCAATGTTGCAGTATAATTTACAAATATTAATTTACAACTGTACAATAAATTCTTAGGTAATAAGTATTAACTCAATTAAAACTAAATTATAAAAATAACAAGGTTCAAAAAACACCGCTCCCTGTCATTCCTGGTTGCAATAAGTATTAAATTACAACAAAAGGAATCCGCAATTGGACGTATGTATGTATGTATGTATGTATGTATGTATGTATGTATGTTTGTATGTATGTATGTATGTATGTATGTATGTATGTATGTATGTATGTATGTATGTATGTATGTATGTATGTATGTATGTATGTATGTATGTATGTATGTATGTATGTATGTATGTATGTATGTATGTATGTATGTATGTATGTATGTATGTATGTATGTATGTATGTATGTATGGATGACATCTATCCTAGATCACGCCACTACATTTCCGCTACCCAAAGGTTGTCTGGAAGAGATCGCTCTTTAGTTTTATTTTGTTTGTATTTCTTTGTGTCGATTTGTGCAATAAAGAGTATTCTATCTATCTATCTACATCAACTTTACCTATTATGCGTTATTCGACCGTTACCACCCACATTAACATTATCTTTCTCATTGAGTTAAATGTATTCTATTGTGATAAGTGTAAAATGTTATTTCCGATGAAAATCGCTAAAGTACTAGTATTAGTGATTTAGTGAGGAGAGTGAGCAGTATATTAAATAAACTATATCTTTTCCAGATATTATAATAGATGCTTACAGATATAATAAAGTGTCGTAGAATTGAGACGCTTTCTTATGCCTGACCAAAAATATATAAGGATGCGCCATATTGCGGAATTTCACTGGAACTAAGTTCTTACACTAGCAATGATTTTATGATGGTTTGTCAACAATGTCAATGTCATTTGTGATTTCTTTAATAGACAATATATTTAAAATTATCCAAAGAAAATGCCGAAAACCATTCATAGTCGTGAACGTAAGATTATAAATAAAGGGTACACGTGTTTACTACACAAAAAACAGTCAGGAAAGAGTGTATTCCATTAAATGATATTACAAGGTTAACAGAGTCATTATAGTGGGTTGCGATTAGTTGCAAAATTGTTGCCATATAAATCTTATAAATAGCGCCCTCTTGACAATCCTCATAATTATATTTCAGGTCAGGCTTAGCATAATATTTTTTTAATCTGAGGACACGGTAGTAAGACGAGCCAAGCGAAGCGTAAAACCTACCTTTTCTCGAAGCTCTTCATCGTTTTTTAGGGTTCCGTAGTCAACTAGGAACCCTTATAGTTTCGCCATGTCCGTCTGTCCGTCCACGGCTTAGCTCCGTGATCATAAGAGCTAGAAAGCTGAAATTTGGTATGAGTATGTGTATGTATTACGCCGACAAAACAGTAAAATAAAAAGAAAAAAAAAATTTTTCGCGTACCTCCCGTACTCCTAAAGAGGGGGTGTTTTTCTTTTTCGTTCCTACATAGGCATGTGGGGTGTCGTTGAATAGGTTGTGTAAAAATAATAGGGGTCTTCAAACATCATTTTTTGATAAAGTCAGCAGTTTTGTAAATATTCGCTCGGGAAATCCAAAATATAGAGTCCGGAGTCTGTCCAGATGATTGGAAGTGTGCTCGCGTGAAGCCCATCCCCAAAGGCTCTGCTGTGGAAGAGTTTAAAGATTTGCGACCCATTAGCATATTGCCTATACTGTCTAAAATAGTCGAGATAATTATATGCACTCAATTGACGAGATACCTCGAAAACGAGCGAGTGCTTCCTGTGACGCAGTCCGGCTTCCACAGCGGCCATGGCACCGCGACGGCGCTGGCGCACGTCGCCGACGACGTCCTGGCGGCTTCCGACGCCGGTTGTGGCAGCATACTGGTATTATTAGATTTTTTACGGGCCTTCGACTGTCTCAACCATGACTTATTATTAGCGAAAATGGAGTATTATGGGGTTTCGGTTTCAGCGAGTCAATGGTTTAGATCATTTCTTAAAAATAGAACACAATATGTGGAGACCGAAAATGAAGTCGGCGAGTGCAAAACGTCACAGGTTAAGACAATAAAAAGAGGCACGCCGCAAGGATCAATATTAAGTCCCATCTTGTTTATTTTATTTACAGCCGATCTTCTAGAAAACGTTAAGCATTGTAAAATACATTTATATGCTGACGATACCCAGATTTATTATTCCTTCAAAAGCACTGACGTAAGAGTGGCTGAAGATCTAATAAATGAGGATCTGCAGGCAATATCCCACTGGTCCAGTGAAAATACGCTTGCTTTGAATCCTTTAAAGACTAAGTACATGATACTAGGCACTGCCGCACAGTGCCGCGATATCAAGTCGAATAATCCAATCATTATGCTGGATCAGAAGATAATCGAACAAGTGGATATAGTTAAAAATTTAGGTGTCCTTATGGACAGCGAGCTACGTTTTATCGAACATATTCGGTTGAAAATTAGAAACGCGTATTTCAGATTAAAGGCGCTTTATACTTTAAGAGAAAATTTATCAGTCAAAGTACGTAAATTGCTTGTTGAAGCGTTAGTATTGTCTCACTTTAACTACTGTGATACTGTTTACGGTCCCCGGTTGTATGCCAAAACTGCTAACGCTATACAACGCGTCCAAAATGCATGTGCTAGATTTTGCTATAATGTGCCTAAGCGCGCACACATCACACCATTTCTCAACGAAACAGAAACGCTAAAGATGGCGGCGCGGAGAGAGCTCCATCTAGTGACGCAAGTCTATAAAACAGTACAAACAGGGAGACCAGAGTACCTATTTGAGAAATTAAAGTGGCCTGAGCAGCGAGACCGAGGCGTCAGGTCTATGCATGCAAATAAACTCATCGTGCCCAAACACAGCTCCATGGGGTTCCGGGGCAGCTTCCGTTTCCGTGCCTCAAAAGTATGGAATGATCTACCACCGCCTCTCCGGACTACCGTGATGTCACTGCCAACCTTCAAAGGTAAAGTGCGGAAAGTTATACTTTTGAGACAGCTCAATGAGTGCTGAGTGTTGCCCTTTTTTTTTTTTTTTTTTTCCCCACAGGATACTCATCTCATAACGTTACCGAAGTGTATTAAATATTGTACTAGAGCGTTACCTAATATATAATATTTAATTTCAAAACTAATGATAAAATCCTTGTGTTATTGTTTATATTCTAATTAGGTTTTTTGTTTTAAAATCAATGTAATTAGGCTAAAATTAAACAAAGTGAATGTGTCCCCCGTGATCAGCTAAGGTACTGTAACCGAGCATAAGGTGCAGGCTGAAAAACAGCGCTGTGCAGCCCACCCAGCTCACAGCATACGCTGAGCCTGAGCCTTTTGCCACTTGCCGAGCGAGATGGTACAAACGAGGACAATCAACTGTACTCCCATTCATATCACCACGTTGAAATAAGGTTTATATTCGTTTACAAATGTAGGTACAGTTATCAGTGTCTTCGACAATGTGGTACTTATAATTATGTCATGTATTTTTGTTGTTCTGGTGGCAATAAATAATTTTTTATTTATTTATTTTATAAAAATATTGTGCCACCCCCCCCCCCCCCTGTAACCAAAAAAATATGTAAAAATTCATGAAAATGAGGCCTTATTACTAGTACTTTCATGAAAACTATATTGAATGAAATCGGTCGAGCCGTTTTTGAGTTATCGCAAAATTTCATAATTTTCTTCAAATGACGTAAGTGCCGCGCGGTCTTATACTTCGAACGTTACACAATTATAGTTCGAAGCCCATTTTTTAAGCGATATATACACATATTACTTAAGTGCCATACTGCATTAAAACATTTCGCTCAATCTGGCGCGTATAATCGATAACTTCCAGAAGGTAATAAGTAATTACAGTTACTTTGGCGTTTACGACCTTTGTATAGACCTTGAAATTTTTCTCGTAATTTAAATTTTATTTTATTGCCTATTGTGCAGGATGGGCAACTACGGAACCCTACACTGATCGTGGCCCGACATGCTCTTCGCCGGTTTTATTTAATCTGTTTATTTAAATGGATGGACGTAATCGAATATCTTATAATCCGAAACGAAGGCTGAACGTGGGTGCAATTTAGAAAGTTTAATTAAATTGTTTGTTGCCTTCAAAGGGACAACGGGTTATTTTAAGTATTTGACTATAAATATTTTAGTTTGAACCGAGACAACATTTATGTTGAAACATGGACTAAAATATAGAGTGATATAAATGAACTTTGACAAAACTTTTAAAAGTTCTAAAGTTACAATGATCAGGGCTCATACTAATTTAGCTCGAAGAGCTGATGGCTCGATTGCAGACCACGTACCAGCAAGTGCAGCGTAGGAAAGAAAAAAACCGCGTATTTTATATATCTTACAGACAAATTCTGAGAAGATTGAGACCATTCGGAGGGATTTACAACCAGTAAGATTCGTTATGTTTAGTTTTCGATTGGCCGCCGCCGCGAATGATCTTAGCTCATGAAGATGAATCGCGTACCGATCCGAAACATGACTTCTACGACGTGAGTAAACCCGTTTCGTATGTATTTTAATATGTCTGAGACTCACTGGAGTTTTATGTATAAAAAAGTATTTATAACCTTTCAAAATTGATTCATAAGTGAAGGACATCTCAAAGGACAATCGTATAAGTCAACTTGAGACCATCTTTTTTAAACTGACGGAAAGTTTAGGTACAATGGCAAAGTTAATAGATTTTAGACTTGCTATTTGAAGCTTTGTTTTGGTTTATTTAAAGGTCAATAATGAGAGTTACCGTTTAATTACTGAGGTCCAGTGATCAGTTTCTTAATTACGGACCACTGTGGGTCAAATAGCCTTTTAGGTCACTAAAGACGTGTTGGCAGACAAGCGGTATTCAACTTTAATCGAAACCAGTGACAGTTTAATTTTAAATAGCTGTTTAAAGTGTAGTCAGCTGTGAAGAACCCATTTAGATATTTAAAGCGACACCCATAAGTAAGGGTAGTGTAAATTGAAGGTCGCTTAATTCTTCTTAATAGACTTGGCTATTTGTTTTAAATAATATGTAGTAAAAAAATATCTATCGATTTCCCTATTTAAGGCTTGGTAATAGTCTAAGATACGAATAGAAACGACCTCTACCCATCTGCTTAATGGATGAAATGTATTTAATATCAAATTTAGTATCATAAGAAATATCGCGAATGGGTTGCCAAAGAAATCCCGGCAAGGCTATAATGGTTGGTGAAGGTTGACTGGTAGAGAATGCCTCATGGCATTAAGTCCGCCTTTATTACGATAAGTTTTCTTTTGCGCAATAAAGATTAAATAAATAAATAAATGGTAAGTAAAAGTAAGAAACACTTGATCTATTAAAAGCATAACATTGATACAAAGATCAAAGTACAAAGAAAAACCGGCCAAGTGCGAGTCGGACTCGCGCACCAAGGGTTCCGTACAAACACTTTCCATCCCTAAGTGGTTAAGTTAAGTTTGCACCTGGTATGTATAGCGCCCCATATAAATTAGGTGCAAAGTTAGGTATTAAAAAAAACTACTTACTAGATCTCGTTCAAAACAATTTTCGTAGGTAGTTTTTATAGTAATGTACATCATATGTTTTTTTTTGATTTTTCATTCTCTTATTTTAGAAGTTAGAGGGGGAGGGGGACCAACTTTTTTTCACTTTGGAAGCGTCTGTCACGCAAACTATACGGTTAGGAAAAAAATATTTTAGAAACATCTATATCATTTTTGAAGACCTATCCATAGATACCCCACACGTATGTGTTTGATGAAAAAAAAATTTTGAGTTTCAGTTCTCAGTATGGGGAGCCCCCAATATTTTTATTTTTTTTTATTTTTGCATCAAAATCTTAATGCGGTTCACAGAATACCTACCAATAGTTTCAACAGTATAGCTTTTATAGTTTCGGAAAAAAATGGCTGTGACATACGGACGGACAGACGGACAGACAGATGGACAGACGGACAGACAGACATGACGAATCTATAAGGGTTCCGTTTTTTGCCATTTGACTGCGGAACCCTAAAAACCGGCCAAGTGCGAGTGGGACTCGCGCACGAAGGGTTCCGTACCATTATCTGTAAGTTTGTTGTATGGGAGCATCCCTTAAATATATATTTTACTTTTATTTTAAGTATTTGTTGTTAATGGCGGCAATAGAAATACATCATCTGCGAAAATTTCAACTGTCTAGCTATCACCGTTCTTGACATACAGCCTGGTGACAGACGGACGGACGGACGGAAAGCGAAGTCTCAGTAATAGGGTTTTTACCCGTTTTTACCCTTCAGGTACGGAACCCTAAAAATTTAAATGCGTAACCTAATCTAACCTAAAATGGTATTGAACCCGGTACTTTTTTTTTTATGTCATAGGGGGCAAACGGGCAAACGTATCGCCTGATGGAAAGCGATTACCGTCGCCCATAAACACCTGCAACACCAGAGGAGTCACAAGTGCTTGCCTACCCGGAGGACGAAGATAGGACTTCTGGATTATCGGTCCAATGTGTTGACCTTTCCACCTCTTCCGCCAGCGCTCGCATTTAAATTTTGTATTAATGCTTCAATATAAAAATTTGGGGTGCACCCACATTAAAACTAATGAGACTTTATATATTTTATAAATTTATTAAAAGCGTGTTAAAAATCGTTTTAATAATACAATCCTTTGGCGCGTGATAAATACAGACATGGCTAAAATATACAATTTGTACGAGCAAACAGCCTACATCAAATTAGTCGACTCAGGGTCGCCCGAGAAAGTTCGCCAACTGCACAAGACAAATCTTCTACATAGTTTCGGTAAACATTCCGCCGAATAGTTTGCAGATCATCGGGGTTGAAGATTAGAGGCCAAGAGATGTCCTCGCAAGAATTATTGGGTTAAGTACCTTAAACATATGTTTCATCTAAAATGTTCTTCTAAAATCTTTATCTATACTACTCGTATCATAAAATTCTAAAGGACCATGGGCAAATTTTTATGAAGGCTGAACCAAGAAGCAAGAGACAAGAATTGAGTTAGTAGACAGGTATTAATATCAGCTTATTTCAGTTACCGTAAAACGGGGTTACTTTAGGAAAATTTGGGGCTACTTTGATAGATTTAAAATGGTTATAAAAACGCAAATATTCATAGTTCGATTGACCAAATGAAGTAAAAAGTTAGGTCACTGTTGAAGGTATTGCATTGCCACAGAAAGTAAAAAAAATAAGGATATGGCGTAAAAACACTTTTCCAAAGTAGCCCCTGCATTTTAAAGTAACCCCGATTTACGGTACTCATCTCTGTTGGTTCTTGGTCCAATTTGAAAAAATCTATAAACAATACAGGTGTAATTAAATTATAAAACATTTACTGATTACTTAAAAACCTAATCTATATTCGACGTACGATTCGATTTGTACGAAACCCTCGGTGGGCGAGTCCAATTCGCACTTATCAGTTTTTTTTTTACATATAAATAAGTATTTTTACGACGTACGTGGTATTTTTACTGTGTAAGAACACTGCTTCCTGCCCTCCTCACTGGCTCCCATGCTGATGCTGACACATCAGGTTCAAGCGGGCAATCGTACCTTGAAAAAGTGTGATCAAATGAAAAACGCATTATCACCAACACCCCAACATCGCCCGTAGCGTTTCATAATAAGGTCTATTATAACATAGCTCAGTGTGTCACGTGTTCTTGTCTTTTGAAGTCTAGCCTGGCCTTTACCTTTATTAGCAGAACGTGACCGAGTGGTGACCGGTTCACTTGCGTCGTAGCGTAGGGACAGTCGACTGTAATATCAGTAGGCACATTTTTGTACAGTCGACGACAAATATTAAATAGACAAAAGTGTGTGGTGTAGAGGCTGTCCATCGCGATCCAGCGTGGTAACGTGGCCAGCGTGTTAGGCACTATTTATTATAAATGCTCATATACCAAAGAAGGAAAATTATGGTCCATGAAAATTTGTTTATGGGAAAATGAACCGTTCCTTTAAATAGACGTGTAATAATTGTATTTTTCTACTCCAGTACTTTTTTCTGTCATTTATATAGTTACTAACTCTAATATAAAGACATAAATTATGAAAGTCTGTAAAAGTCTATACTCTATTGCCCAAAAAAACACTGCTAACCGATGTTATAATGTCGCCAAAAAAGAATACAAGATAAACAGTGTGAATGCAGCACACAATTTGCAATTTAAAAAAAACTTATTGGACTAAGGCATTGCTGCCAACTTAAAAAAAAGATTATCTTCAGTGCATGGATATTTAGTTTTGTGAACGTATACCTTTATGTATAAGTTCATATTTTTTGACAGATGTTTAGTAGGGGTGCCCTTCGCTTGGTCTAAAATTTTATGTTCTAAAATTGTTTGGCCGAAAATGTTTGGTACAATATTTAATGGTATACTTATTCTTTAGCATAAAGATTTTTTTGCATACATATTTTTTGTCCTAAAACATGTTTGACCTAAAATTGTTTAGTATATTTTTTTTATGACTAAAAGGCTAAAAGTATAATATTGTTAGGTATAATTATTCTTTAGCCTAACATATAACCTAAAAACCCATATGCTGAAGCAAGCAAGCGAAAGTATAAGCATAAGTCGCTCCCAGAACAGTAGGCTAGGTTAGGTTAGAACTGCGTCCCTAACAAAAATAAGGCGCTCCCAGAACAGTAGGTTAGGTTAGGTTAGAACTGCGTCCCTTACAAAAATAAGGCGCTCCCAGAACAGTAGGTTAGGTTAGGTTAGAACTGCGTTCCCGAAAAAACTTAAGTCACTCCCAGAACAGTAGGTTAGGTTAGGTTAGAACTGCGTTTCCGACAAACATAAGTCGCTCCCGGAACACTAGGTTAAGTTAGGTTAGAACTGCGTCCCCAACAAAAATAAGGCGCTCCCAGAACAGTAGGTTAGGTTAGGTTAGAACTGCGTTCCCGAAAAGACTTAAGTCGTTCCCAGAACAGTAGGTTAGGTTAGGTTAGAACTGCGTCCCTGACAAAAATAAGGCGCTCCCAGAACAGTAGGATAGGTTAGGTTAGAACTGCGTCCCTGACAAAAATAAGTCGCTCCCAGAACAGTAGGTTAGGTTAGGTTAGAACTGCGTCCCTAACAAAAATAAGGCGCTCCCAGAACAGTAGGTTAGGTTAGGTTAGAACTGCGTTCCCGACAAACATAAAGTCGCTCCCAGAACAGTAGGTTAGGTTAGGTTAGAACTGCGTCCCTAACAAAAATAAAGCGCTCCCAGAACAGTAGGTTAGGTTAGAACTGCGTCCTCAACAAAATCTAAGTAATATTAATTTAATAAATGCGACAGTTTGGATGCGATTATTAGTGACACCATTATTCAGAATACCAATTTAATGCCTAAAATACATTCGATCAAACAATGTTATTCCATACAAATGTTAGACTAAACAATTTTCGGCCAAAAAAATATATGCAAAACAATTTCGGCCAAATAATTTTCGACGTAAAAAACAATAGACCAAAGATTATAAGGCCAAAAAATATGTGCCGAAAAAAATATCGGCCAAAAAATTTTAGACAAACAGATATAGACCCGTTTAGTAGAGTGAACGTATACCTTTATGTATAAGTTCATATTTTTTTGACAGATGGACGTCAATAAAAAAAAAAGTTATCAGACAGTTTTTTTTTTTTATTTTGTTGATTCCGAGCGGGAACATGTAATTATTTTCTTTGTTGTTTATTTGCATTTTATTTATGAAATGCCGAGTAGTAGAAAAAATATAGTATGCAACGTTGTATAAGTAGGTCATAAAACGCTCGTGGCATCTTTCTTACGATCGATGTTCGCTACGCTCACATCGTAACCCATGCCACTCGCGTTTTTTGCCCCCTCTTATACAACGGTTGCATAAAATACTATTATAATATTAATGTACTTAATAGAAATGGCATACTTATAATATTTTTAAGGACATAATTCAATGAACGCATACCAACAAGTATTTTAGGAGTTAAATGTGTTTAGTATGTGATGAACGCGTGTAACTAGTTTATAAAGTTGTACAATTTTTGATGTAAAAGCCCCAGATCAGTCTTTCAATTATTTCTTACAGTTACGCTTAAACGTGCCTTAATTAAAAAAAAAATGCCTTGAATACTTAGAAACAATATTATTTTCCAATTATTCGTTTCCAAGTAAAATAAAATCAACTACATTAAATTACTAGTGATTCCCAAGGCTATTTAATATAAGTCTAATTTAATTTTCGTTTCTATTCATGACAAAGAAAACTCAGTTAATTAAAGTGAACTTTGTCGTATTCCTAATGGCAATAAAAACTTTCCACAAGTAACATTACTTTGAGACCATTAAAAAGACCTTTCATTCACTCACTGTTCACAGAGCAAAATAATGTCCTGAAATCTGCCAAGCACGAATTGTCTCCAGCAAACGGTTCCTTTCAAGAGATCCATATAAAAAAATATAATCCACACTAACATTTACCCACGGATGTGCTTCTATTACTGGGAAATGAGTATGCTCCGTTTACCTTGACTTGGGCTACCTGGTTGCAAAGTTTCATCCAAAGGTTCCAATTTTATTTTAATTTTATCAATTGGCTACAAAATAATTTTAACATTCCCTACTCTACCCGCAAATAGGTGCGTGCGTGCGTGCGTGCGTGTGTGTGTGTTGTTGACCGAGCGAACGAAGCGTATACGTTTCAGTTCGGCCATAATTATTTCGTATGTAAATGGAATTTCGTATGTATATTTGGATGTCCAGGACTTCTAGCATAACTGTGATACGCGTCTCTTTGTCGCGTGACAAATGCTATTTGTCACTTTCCTATCAATACCTTACGAAGAAGACAGGTGATGCTGAATCGCGCGACATGCAAAGTCACGGTAAGATATGCCCTGCAGCACCTCTAGCATAACTGTGACACGCAACCATTTCTCGCACGAGATAATTACCCGTCTCTTTCTGTGCAGTAATGTGAGAGAGTGACGGGTAACGCTATCTCGCGCGACAAGAGTCGTGAAGCATAGTTTTGCTAGACGGGCTGGAAGGACAAAGGGAAGTCACTTTATCGTCGTCAAATAGGTCGATCTACAAGGAGATTGGAAGTTTGTTTGTTGAACACTTAAACCTGGTAGTGTAGGTAAATCACTGGTCATCGACAGTGTTCGCTTGGCAATGTGGGCCATATTTGAAAGAAAACTTTTGCAGCGTCTCCACTGACGCGGAGCTGGCATAGTAGTCTGTGATTTACCAATCAGTGCTCGAAATCTCCACCCTACAGACTACAAGAAATGGTTTGAATAATCAAATCATTGAACTATTGATACAGAGATCAAAGCACAAAGAAAATTTGAAATGCGTCACCTGGCGGAAGAGACCGGCAATCGAACCTGGTATCTTTCGCATCGTCCTCTTCCGTGAAAATGTGCGCTAAGGATATTTGACCCACTGGGACTGTTGTAGCCGGTTGCTATATTTAGGTTTGACTGTGTGCGGAACCCAGGCAGTGTAAATCATTGGTCGGCGACAGGCGGCTCTATCCGTCATCCTGTCGCTCGAGTGTTTGACAGACAATACGATCCATTGTCTCAGCCGCTTTATTTGAATCCCCCCATTGGCGAGAAATACCGATGATATTCTTCTCTTAAGGAAACACATCAAAGTAGGATTTTTAATTTCAGGCTTTAATGTGACAGATGTTTGTGAAGTAAAAATCAGTCACGCGTAGAGTTAGTAACCATGGGTCGATCAATTTTAATTTAACTGATTCTATTGTTATTTTTTGTTCGTAATATGAATATAATACTATATAGTAGATTTTTTTGGTCTATCATTTTTGAACCATAACGCGTTTACTGCCCGTGTCCCATATGTGGGGTCACAAATGTCAAACTGGGACAGTGAACGTGTTAAGACACATGATAGAATCGAAAAGTGAACCAATTTGTTGGCTTGCTGTACCTAGTCCGCGAGCCAGCAACAGATTTAATGACCAAGTTCCTCTAGGGCGATAACTCGTAAGATGCTTCAAAGAATTGTATCATGAATCCTAATGATTGGTTGTGGTACTTGTGGTTTCGTGGATGGGGCAGAGGTTTGGAGGCTTGCAAAGCATGTAGAAATAAAAGGTTTTTTTTTTATCCCGATTGATAATCAACCAAATCACAGCTAACCAAATAATTATCTTGAAGAAAAAAGACAGCTGAACATAAAGTGCTGAAACATACATCAGCTAAATTGAAAAAATATATATTTCTAGTGTCGCAAAAAATATTATTAGTGGACGGTGTTCAGGACACAAAATATAACCAAACAACGGCCACTTTAAGCACTTCATTGGTCTCTTCTTCTTCTTCGTTTCGCTCTTGTCAGAGCGGTCGTGGTCATCATGAGGGAGGCTTGGGGGCAGCTGTCGCCCGCCTAACGACGTCCCGCCATCTCGTCCGGTTCGCAGCACTTCTGGTACATTCATGCAATGGTTTGCCCAGAGCAGATTTTATCTGGTCAGTCCATCGCATTGGTGATCTACCACGTGGTCTTGTGCCCTCCACTCTCCCCTGAACAACTAGGCGCTCAATGGAATCACCATTCCGCCTCGACACGTGTCCGAAGAACTTGAGTATGCGTGATTGTACGAGAGCAGATAGACGCTGCTTGATGCCAAGTTCCTGAAGTATGGACACATTTGTACGATATTCGGTCCAAGATATCCCCAGCATTCGCCTCCAGCACCACATCTCCAGAGCATCTATCTTTTTTCTTTCTATTTCCCGCAACGTCCACGTCTCAGAAGCGTACAAAAATATGGGGAAGACAAGTGTTTTTACGAGCCGGGTCTTAGTTGCTTTGGTAATGTGTCTATTCCGCCATATTTTTTTCAGCTTATCCATTGCGTTTCTTGCTACCGCCATACGTCTTCTGACTTCATCCACGCAACCACCACTACTATGTATGAGAGAGCCAAGGTATACATAGGACTGTACCACTTTGCAGTTTGCAATTTGAGTCACTTCTGGCAGGTTATTGTTCGCTCGGTCGACAATCATCATCTGTGTCTTGGTGCGATTGATTTTAAGACCAAATTCTTCACTCACTCGTTCCATTTTAAGAAGTAAGTCTTCCACTTCATTGGTAAGTGTCATTATATTCATGTAATAGTTTGCCAGATTATAATATGAAATAATTCCATAAAAATGAATGACCGTACGTCAATCAATCAAGGAAACGATTTCTAGATATATTATTAATAATAATTAATAAACTATTAACATGGTGTAGTTAACGCCTGACCGGAGGGTAGACGAGAGAAATTATAAGTGTGGTCCCTCACCGCGAGCATTAACCAAAAACAAAAAGTAACAAAAAAATATGAAAGTTGTTTTTTTTTACTGTGTTTGCGGTGATAAGCGCTTTTATAATTTATTACAAGATTTCCAAGGAGGGAACACATGTTCCTTATATCAGCAAAGTCATCAGTTCTCCATATAACTGGGAATAGCTACATATTACTTAATTAGCATAATAATTATATTTAGCCCCGTATAAATCACCGCCCACAATTACCGTCGTGTCCCTCACAACGTCATAACTCGACAGACCGAGCTATTTTCAAACAGGTTTTATTCTTATAACTATACGGTTTATATTTAAAATAGTGGGGATTGGGATATAAGACGTTGTGGCGACGGTAGTGTGTTTGCCCCCAGATAAAGCTAACGTAATGATGAATGCGTTGTTGTTAACAGTTTTGACAGACGTTTAAAAGCCTGGGTACGGTCGGTAGACAAACTATTTTTAAGAATAAAATGTGATGAGGATTTTCTTTTATATTATAAACAGACATACATTGAAGTTATTTTATATAAAAAGAAAAACAGTGTAATGAGCTGTTTCAATCTTATATATTTCATTTTATTTTTTGTTAGTGCCTATGTATCAAACACGGAACAAACTTACAAAGAATGACGAAAAAAAATGATTCTTCTGTTTTAGTTATTGTTTTAAAATTCTTCTTTTTATTTTACTACATGCGTATAAAATAACGGTAAACCTGAACACTGTTACAGGTTCTTTAGTACATAATTTATTTTATTTTGAAATTAATGAAATTTTATCTTACGTAAATCTAATTTCAAAAACCATTTTTAAGCTTATTCTAGTTTGTCGCATTTCGGTTTCAGATTATAGAGATTAAAGTTAAACTAACATATACGACTAATGTAAAATTATGCCGCGGAACACTAAAAGGATGTAATCTCCAAGGATACGGAAGGCTTGACAAAATGGGTGCGTCACAAAGGTCGGACCTTTCCAATGACCCAATATTCAAGTTATCGGAAATATACAGACGAATTCAATATCGTACACGATCTAATTTTATTACGCTACTTTGAAATTTATTCAATTTTCACGACAGATGGTCGGATTTATTCAAATCCCTGTTTTGCTAATCGATTGAGCTGGTGTTTAATGAATGATTGATTTATTGAGTCCCTTTGGTCGGTGGTGAATAATTTTTGAATATAGAGTTGATTTGGTGTGTTCTTAGCTTGCAAAGTGAATTAAATCTGCATGAGCAGTCCAGTGCTTGACAATTGTCTCATGAAGAAGTAAATTTTAATTTTATTTGGTGAAATATTCTTAATAAAGATATTTCATTTCTATTTTTATTTTATTTTATAATAATATAAACTATTATTTTATATCAATATATTATTTTAATTAATATACCTACCTAAAGCGGTATTTCGATCATTAATACATTCTTAATGGATTATCTTAATAGGGACGGTACAGTCGTGACCTAAAAATAATAATATAATAATTTTCTATAAAATTATAACCCGTTCGATTTTATTGTGAAATTATTTTATTTTGTGACGTGTAAAATATTGTGTCAATTTCAATGAAAAATGTCCTATCCCATCTAATCTACTGTAGTTACAAAACATATATATATATATATAAAAAGTGTTTTTTTTTAATACATAATAAATATATAATAAAATATATTTATAATATATAATAAAATATACAAATATATACTTAAAAAAAAATACAAAGCATCACAGCCCGACGGGATGCAGTTGCGGGCGGTACGCGCTCCAGAGTGTGACGCGGTGTCAGTTGACCGAGGACGCCGCGCGTGGCGACCCGCTCCCGTTGGTGACTGTGACCGTGAGTGCCGGCTGCCGTACATAGTGTACATACGACGTTCCGTGCTGTGTCATATTAGGTGAGATGCGATACCATTTTTTTTTGTAAAAAAAAGTTTTTTTTTATTTGCTCAAATAAATATTTTGTGCTAGTAATAAACTGTTATATAAAATAAGTACCATTGATAACATTATTACGTTTCGTTAACCTAAAATAAATAATTATATTGTAAATGAATATAAAAAAAAAACAATTAAATATACATCTAAAAATCAACTAAACTTACAGTCAGGAACTTAAATATAATAATATGCTTATAAATTTTTGTTATTTGGCGTTTATTATGCAGGTTGATTTTATTATTTACGTGCCTTTGTGATTTTTTTAAATTTAACTAACATTATATCATAATATAAAACAATAGGTCGTGGATGTTCTATGTATTTAAGTATTTATTTATCTATATAAGTATGTATATCGTCGCCTAGTACCCATAACACAAGCCTTCTTAAGCTTAATTCGGGACTAGGTTGATTTGTGTAAGGTTGTCTGATATTTATTATTATTATATTTATTATTTATTTAATGGCAGTAAATGACTTGCTTTGTTTTTACAAAGTTTTAGTTTTGTATCTAAGTAGAAGGTAACATAGATTATATCTTGTATACATAGATAGTTTTATGTTTATAAAATTAAGTTTAGTTTAAACACGTGTAAGCTGAGATAACTTTATGACGTGGTACATTTTATATAGGCAGACGTTTCACATTCATAAAAACCAATATTTTTGAAAATAGTGATTTGACATTTTACATAATAGGCATAATTAAAAATATCTGTAAAGTATGTAGATTACGAGGTTATAGTTACACTATGAATAATTCCACACTTTATTTAATTCACAAAGAAATATGTAGGAATTTCTAAGTCTTTAAGTATAGTGTAACAAGTGTATAGGTAATGAAATCGACAGCCTGTCATTTAAAGGTACCTAATAGAACATGTCGCTAAAAACATATTTATATATATAAATATACATGTATGTGTAAACTCTTTATTGTATATACTTACCTATATACATAACAAGGACATAAACCAATTGGTATGAACTAAAAAGAACTTATCCCAGCATGCCGTGGTGTTATTCCGACAAATGTCATATAAAACCCGCTTTAAACTCTGGATTTTGTTATGGAATAATCTCAAGCTCAATGAGTTTACAACATAAAAGCAAAAAACGGTCGATTAATTAATTTCACAACAGCATGTTAATGGGAGTGTTAGTCTGAGTAAGTTCGCTACTTATTGGAGTTAACTGCGGGAATGGACGGTGGTCATTATGCCGCCAAACTGGGCCATTGGGGTAATCTGGTAATCGTAAGATCCATCCAAAAGAGACCATATTAATCAAATGCGTGGTCACCGTCGTAGTGAGGCGTGTGCGGTTTCTTACTAGATATTTCTAGGAATAGTTTGAGAAACTCAATGAAAAGAAATTGTAGAAAATAGCGTGAAATTGAGCAACCTTTTTTAGAATAAGCAACTTTAACAACTCACCAAATTTGATTGAAATCTGAGAAAAAAAAATCGACAAACAAATAAAAATTGGGCCAAATAATAACCATTTTAAATGATTTAAGTGTTTTAACAGTTGTGAGGCATCTCTAATCATTTTGAAAAACAAGGATATTTACACACGGACTGTCTGTCTGTAGGGATACAGATAGCTTTCCCTGAGGATGAACTATATATATTACGAGTTCGAATGGACTTTGGTAATTACAACACTAATCTGATAATGGCAAGACCCCTCTAAAACAGACCATACTAATCAAGTACAGTACACACTGTGGTACAGTCCGTGACCTCTCAGGTTGCGATTCGGGTTTGGGTGAAAACTGAGAGGTTCTTATCTGGATTGTGTAAGAGCGAGCGAGACAGGTGTAACGCGAATTATGACAGCTCACGTTGATGCAGTTTCTGACTCGTACTAGATTCTTCTAGTCAATGAAATATAAATCTTATTAACTTTTCTCCTTCGGAACTAAGTTAGTCGCATTTATCGCAACAAAGAATAAAGTGATAAGCCATCTTTCATTTTTCTATAATATGTATGATACTTTCATATTTTGTCCGAGAAGAACTTTAAGAAAGCGGCAGTCTGTTTTGGGTGAGATTAGAGTTTTAAAAGATTATGCTTTTTTCTTTACTAAAAATAGACAACAATGTTCATGGTTGTCATAAAATTATTGTTTTGTTAAATTATGACGATTCTGAAAGCAATTCCAAAATATATTATGGATAAAAAAAACATGCGTTCCTTTGAAGTAGTTACAAACACTTTTTGTTTTGTTTTTTCTTTTTTTTTTCATGTCATTGAGCTAATTTTATTCATATAACTACAGTATGCTGTGGACTTTCACATTGCGGGTACTGACATTTTAATTGCGCCATCAACAGGGTCCAGCCAATTGATGTGGAATTAGTTGTACTGGAGTTTGAATTGCTGTTTGAGCGATTCCATTATACAAATATACATTATACATTATACCTAACACTTTACACTAGTGATTTGGAGCACCATAAACTTATTTATAATAATAATAATAATCATTTTCTCAAACTTGCAATGAAATGTTGTCATAACGTGCGTTTTAACAGGCTTCGAAGTGTCACGTTTCGGGCGAAACAACTAGAGAGAACTATCAAGGAAGTTCATACAAAATTGAAGGCTTAAGCCGGGAAGTAACTTTCTTGAATGGCGTCTGTGTTCATGAACAGGCTGAACAGCTTAACTAAATATATATTTTATTGTTCATTTCATTGCATATGTTTGAGATTAGCACCATACATGCCTAGCCGTGAAAAGGGCTTACCGGCTTCGTATCACTATCCGCGGCGTCCCTACGGTCGGCCGTCTATACCTACTCACCTGGCAAGCCCTTCTTTGCGCATTACGCAGTATTAAATAAATGTAGAAATGTCAATAATACCTAACTTGTGTAGGTATACGAGTATACTTCAGTTATAGAGGAGCGGGACTCCCTGGCACAGGTATCTACATACTTAATAGGAAGTCCCAACCTTGATGCTTATTTTGTGTAAACTTTTTTAAAGAAATAAATATTTTTCATTTTTTCATTTTCATTTTCATTTTCATTATTATGTAAAACGTATGGATATCATCTGTAATCTCAACTGTTGGTAAAATGGCAGGTTTAGTTACAAGCTACCTACAAAAAGTGTACCTACAATTTTAGAATTAGGAATAAGAATTAAATTGAAAAGCAACAATGAATACCGTTTTGACATCCATAATCACATCACGTTTTGGTTTTATATGTTAAACATCCCATGTATTTTTAAGTCTGTCAAAAAAATAACCAGTAACTGTTTCATTTTGAAATATTTGTTTTAAAAAAAATATTCTTTTGACCAAACATTTTGCCTTTTGCATTAACGACCAAAACCAACGAATCCCAGCGTTACTTCACTCTTTCAATAAACTCTAAGTCACTAAAGCTTCAAAATTATTATATCAAAATTTCACCATTCCACAAATCAAATGTAGAGCCCACACGTAGAGCCAACATGTAGAGCACGTTATCGCTATAATAACGAGGACAAACATACATTAACAATGTAAATTCTGCTAGGAGTCAGGAAAGCAGGTAATTTTGAGACCTCACGCGTCGTTGGGCAATTTCCTCTCTTTAATTATAATAATATACCCGGTATTACCTTAAGATAATACAAGGTTTTAGCGACATTAGAAAATAATATCACAGTTATGTTATATGTTGTTTCGTAAGTCTCAGGTAAAAATAATTATGTAGGTACGCTACGAACTTCAAGATCTTTTCAATCATTTTTAATATCTAATAGGTATTATTTACTTAACGAAAGGAAAAATATAAAAGCACAATTAAATTAAAATGAAATTTAATAAGATAAATAAAACTAAAGAACTAAAATCTAAAATAAATTAAAGTAAGCTAAAATAAATTTACAAAACTGTGCCCCCGCGGCATGGTCCCGAAGACGCTGGCAGCATTTCCTCGCTGAATCGCAATGCGCATGCATTGTGCGAGGAAGCTGCCAGCTCTTCGGTCACCAGTCGACTCAATGAGCCGTTTACTGAGGACAGTTAGGAGTTTGTGGGCACTGGGACCCCAAAAGGAACAAAATTATATTCGGGGTCGAGACCCCTACACATAGTAAAAATTAGGTACCTTTAGAAAAAACTATTAGCATGTTGTGTACACAAATGCAACTTTTTAATTAATGAATTCATTCTTATATGGACCATGCAACTCTGCAGCTCTTTCTAATCTAATCTAATCTAATCTAATCTACCTAATGTACGCTGCCTTACATTCATTAGCATATCATACACTTTTAAACATTTATATATAACTTGAAAAATAATTACTTTGTCATAACCATTGTTTATTTGGACACTTGGCTCTTTTCGACGGATCTTGGATCCAATACCCAATTTATCATTTGCCACGTACTTCATTATATTTTTATTATAACGATAGGAACTGTTTGACCATTCCCATAAAGGCATTTTCTTCCTTATTGAAATGAAATACCTACAAATGACAGAAACGAGCATAATTTCCAATGTATCATATCTTATTTCAAATGTTACTCAAAGCAGCTTCAATTGCAAATAATAAATTATATATGTATATCGCAAAGTTCCGTTAAGTTAGCGCCTAGTTTTCTATTTAAAATTCCGAAATCTCTTCTCGCATTTTTCGTAAAACGCCGCAAAAAACAGCTAATTGCTAAAAACCGCGCGCCACCTGTACCCAACGACATTCGCACGTTCAATTTTAAATATCGCACTCTGACAACAAAAAGGTTCTAAGTGGTTCAGGTTGGAGAAAATGGTCCGTATTTGAGTTCTCATACGATTATTTTAACTGAAAATATTGGATGAACGTTTTGCTTTTCAGGGCGTGATATGTCGCTAACAATCATACATACTGGGTTAAATATTGTTGATGTATATTGTAGGTGGAAGGAGTTATGTAAGTATATATACCTAATCTCACAATAGTGGTTTATACTGTGCAATATATTTTATTTTAAAAGAGAAATAATAAATCCGGCCGCAATTTTATTTTTTGGCCACTTGGTCGAACTTCTCATTTAATAACTAAGCATCGGGAATATGAGATAGCCTCTAATAAACTAATTCATCTTCTTTACAACGCCATCTAAAAATGGTAAAGAAAGCATCAAGTCATAATCAACAATTATTATTACTTGTCCTTCTGATTTATACATTGCCATCTAATTTACTAACTCAGCCACGGAATTTGCAACTCATCATCATTTTTCGTTTTACAGCTTCAATACAAGCTCCTCAAAAATTATATATTCGAGCTTCAATAGACAGCACCATATATTATAAATTTATAACTTAACATCTAAAATAATACTTCATATTCTTTTATCATGAAAATAGCCACTGTAGGAACGATTTGGCGCGAGTGCGCGCCATGACAGCCACGGCCATTTGCACCAATCAGAGAGCGCCATTCGATTCTTGTACCGACCGACCCGCCCGTGTTTGTTTATTGTCATTCGTTCGTTCATATTGCAATAGGTTCATCTGCGTTCTCTCTAATCTAGTTCTAAGGCAGGTCCGACATGGCTTCGGTTAGGTACGACGACGAGCGAAGCGAGGAGGAGTGTTAGGTTCAACTTCGACCCTAAAAAAAAAAAAAACATTACATATTTCATAACGACGTAACCCATGAATCTAGTTCTAAGGCAGGTCCGACTTGGCTTAGGTTAGGTACGACGACGAGCGAAGCGAGGAGGAGTGTTAGGTTGAAATGCGACCCTAACCTAAAATGTATAGTTCATATGTAATAATAGTGGCTTTAATATACTATTTGATGACAATTTTAGGTAAATTTTACGATCGATTAATGTAGGATGACTTACATTTTAACCATACTAAGTTATAAAATTAGAAGCTAATAGAGTTACTATTTTGGTGTCATATAATAATATTTTAGAAGTTTGCTATTTTAATGCATGCCTCAAATTTAGATGCTAAAAAATAATCACCATGCTAAGTTACAATTACAGTGGCTTACAAAGAAGATAACTAGTGGCTGAGATATTATTATTCAGACGCGCGTTGGTTGTGGCTGACTTAGTAATATAGAAGGTAACTTATATTTTCTGAGGCGAATAATGCTATTAAAAAGAAGCTTGTTTAAATAGTACCCATTTTAAAACATTTTGGGATTCGAAAGACAGTCAGCACCAAATGTGATTGAATATTTGGTGTAAAAATTATCAAAACTTTTTTGCCCAAACCAAAAAGTCAGTACAAATGGCGGATCAATGCCAATTCGCATTCTCTACCAATCAACCATAGGGCCCACCAAGATATTAGAAGTTCAAACTTTCACTGTATATATCTGTTGATCCAATTTTTTTACACACTCGTCACAATCAGATGAAAATTGATGCCAAGTTTAATTATGAAGTTAAGTAGTTACTCTACTCTGGAAAAGTAGTATTGGTTTTGTATAATTACCAGGGTTCGTAAAATGCGAGCAAAATTCATTAAAGTGCCAGGGCCCTCACTGGTTGTCATACGTCATTTCAACCGATTTTGTACACTACTTTTACAGAGTAGACTAACTACTTAACTTCATAATTAAACTTAGCATCAATTTTCAATTAATTGTGATGTGTGACGTAAAATGTAGCCTTGATAACCTTTGCATTAATATTCAAATAACTTACCTACGCACAATTCATATACATTACATATACCACAGTACACGCCTGTATTCAGTACGTCACGTAAAATTTACGAGCGCGCCGCGGTGCCATTTAAATTTCAGCTCAAGCCATTTGTATAATTTCATTGCGACTAACTACGTCGCGTGACGTGCGCCGTTTTTGAAGATTAACCTGTGTTATTAATTTAATTAAAGACGGTTTTCGCGTTGAACTTGGTAATAGAATTTGGGGTTCCATGAATTTGCATAGTATTGAAATATATGGTGGTATCCATTTTAATAGTACTAGTATAATAATAGAACAACAACAACGAACAAGTACACTTTAAATTTTTTTTTGCGTGACTTATTCGTTAGTAGAATAGATAACTCTTAGCATATATTTTTGCTTTTTTTCTGTATTTATATTTATACTTGAGACCTTCGCACGGGTGCAATGCTGATACGTAATATACTATGCATGTATTATTCATAAAATAAACTTCCTCTTGAATCACTCTATCTTAAAAAACCGGCCAAGTGCGTGTCGGACTCACGCACAAAGGGTTCCGTACCATTGATTTATGAAATTAAAGGCCTTTTGTCTATTTTTATATTTGAGTTGATTTAATGAAACGGTTTACGATTTTTATATTATATAAAAAGAAACGACTTACTAGATCTCGTTCAAAACAATTTTCGTTGGTAGTTTTTATAGTAATGTACATCATATGTTTTTTTTTTGATTTTTTATTTTCTTATTTTAGAAGTTAGAGGGGGGGGACCAACTTTTTTCCACTTTGGAAGCGTCTGTCACGCAAACTATTCGGTTTAGAAAAAAATGTTTTAGAAACCTCGATATCATTTTTGAAGACCTCCATAAATACCCCACACGTATGTGTTTGATGAAAAACTAATTTTTGAGTTTCAGTTCTAAGTATGGGGAGCCCCCAATATTTATTATTATTTTTTTATGTTTGCATCAAAATCTTAATGCGGTTCACAGAATACATCTACCTACCAAGTTTCAACAGTATAGCTCTTATAGTTTCGGCAAAAAATGGCTGTGACATACGGACGGACAGACGGACAGACAGACATGACGAATCTATAAGGGTTCCGTTTTTGGCCATTTGGCTACGGAACCCTAAAAATAGCATCAAAATCCGTTGCGTAGTTTAAAGATCTAAGCATACATAGGGACAGATAGACAGCAGGAAGCGACTTTGTTTTAAATGTAGTTAATTGTAGTGATCTATATGTCTATTTATTTATATATAAAAATTAGTTGTAGTATTCTAGTTGCACCGCCAACTTATCTGCTTTGTCCAATAGTTGACAAGTTGTTGAGTGAGAGGGAGAGAATGGAGAATGGCCTAAGTCCGCCTTTTATACGGTTTGTTTTTTTGATTAGTTAAAAAAATAGACCTAAGTTCTCCTCTGCCTGTCATAAAAGGCATTATAAAGGTTTAGGGGTTAAATGCCAAAGAGATGCTTTTCTCCAAAATAATTTACCAATTTAATTCATCATCATCATCATCATCATATCAACCGATAGACGTGCACCGCTGGATAAAGGCCTCACCCAAAGTTCAACAACGATCGGTCTTACACCCTCAATCAATTTCTGCCCGTAATCCTAACCAAGTCGTCGGTCAACTTAATCAAAATAAAATAAATCTAAACAAAGCGTTTGTGAACTCCTATGTAAATTGCAAACAATACAATCCATCAAAAGTTTTGTCAAATACAAATAAAACGCCAAATGTTTAGCGCACGATAAAAGCAATCGGATTTGGAACATGTCTACACACATACCTGCTATACATATACATTGTAGAGTGGAATGGATGGCAGCTGACAAACGGTTTTATCTGTCCTTTACCAAATCGTTCAAATGCATTCAGAGAAATGGAATTGATGTAGAATTTTGTAAATGTGTTGTGAATTCTTGGTGTCGAAATACACAACACTGCATACGTAAACATTTTTTTTTGTTTTATACAAGTTTTTTATAAATGTTTATTTATTATTGTAGTCATAACGATGCACCAAAAAATAATAAAAAAAATATTCACTGTAAGATTTGCTGAAAATCGTAGTGCAGTATATTTGACAAAAATGTATGTCCATTAAAGTAAGCTCAAATCAAAGTGTCAATTATACTTCACAAACAGAGGAAGAGAACAAAAAATGAAATAATAAATATGTATTTATTACGTATTTAAATTTAATCAATATTGTAGGACGTAATTAGCAAGGAATTTGTATGAAAAGTTACAACAGTAAATCAAAACTTTTTAGTTTTTATGAAATGTGTAAAAGCAGTTACGCTTTCGCACAAAACACAGTCGTACGTTGCATTTAATGCAGTGTACGTCAGTTCTTCCATTTTTGCAATAGGAACACCGGCCGTATGTGTCCAAAAAATTGGGTAAATGGTCTAGACCGTCATATTTCACGTCATCAACCGGAAGGATGCGGTTGGGTTTGCGAATCACATCCGATACAGTATTTACCGAAACTGATGCTCGCTTGTC
Organism: Apotomis capreana; assembly: GCA_947623375.1. Classification (NCBI taxonomy): domain Eukaryota; kingdom Metazoa; phylum Arthropoda; class Insecta; order Lepidoptera; family Tortricidae; genus Apotomis; species Apotomis capreana. The sequence continues at coordinate 24,523,372 of OX392505.1, forward strand.
TGCTTTCAGTAGCCCTCGATATATCTGTAGCCGGAATCGCTTCAAACCTGTATATCTCTTTATTCCTTTTCTAGCGCTGTCTCTTCTATACAACAACCATGCGTTGTTGACACATATGTCAATAATCTGTGAGAATATTGACAGATACCACCTTCTCGTTTTCATTTCAGTCCGGTACAGAGCGATTAGCATATCTGCCAAATCCACTCCGCCCATGTGTGCATTGTAATGCTTCACAATGTTTGGATACTGCACATTAATTCTCTGTTTTTTAATTTTGCAGTATCTCCTCACGGTCGACAAAGGGTAAGCATCGGAATAACTGCTTGCCAAAACAACGCATTTATTATCGTTCCATTTTACAACTGCCACTTTCTTTTCATTACAAGTTGTCTGGCTAAAAGCACCTCTGCCTTGAGCCTTTGACTGTTTGTCTGACTTTAAATGGGTTTGAGAATCTCGCAGTCTATTAGATCGCATCGTACCAAGGCTGAAAATACCATATGTGTCTCTAAGATGGTATATTAACTCCAAGGAGGAAAAGAAGTTATCGAAATATACGATACAAGGTCTCTTTTTTATAGTTTTACAAAGTCGTAAAACGGCTTTTGCACCCCAACCTAATGCTGCTTCTTCCTCAGTGAAATTGCAGTCTTCAAATTCATCTTGACCCGCATATAGAAAGAAGTCGTATATAAAACCTGATGCACCAGCTCTAACAATGTTTTTAAAACCCCACTTCCTGGGTTTTCTTGGGTTATACTGTCTTTTTTTACCGGCTTTGGTACCTTTATAAGGTATTGTCATTTCGTCGATACTAAAGCGCTTTTCTTCCTCAACAGCAAGACAGTTTTGGCGTACTTTATCTACCAATGAACTAATTTTAAAGTACGGATCACCGTCAGCCTCATCGTTATCCACAAAATGAATATAACGCCTTATTAGCTGGTATCGTTTCAGAGTCATAATATCCGCGATTGCTGGATACCTTGTTTCGGTGTGCCAATAATCAAGGTAAGATGGCATGCTTACTACTCCCATCATAATCTTGATAGCCAAGAAATTCTTCAGTTCTTCTACTGTTAAATTTATGGACCTGCCCTTTTTTTGCACAGAGTACAAGTTCGTATTGTGGCATATTTCTTCGAACATTTCTTGTGAAAAAAAATCAAGAAAATAGTTAAGAGCAGTTTTGTTGCCTACCGGAAGGGGACTTTCGCGATGATCATCGCCTAATTCGGCACGATATTGAAATTGTCTATTAATCCATTTAAAATTTACGTTCATTTTTTTCTTTTTGGCTACACGTTTTGGTGCTGCACTCTGCCGTTTTGTACGCTTAGATCGCGTATTGGGGGTAACATTGGACGTATGCCCTGACGGAGTGGGACGTGACCTTTGTGAAATACTAATTAGAGGGCTAACTGGACTCCCGACTTGCTCCAATATGAATGATGTAGTCACTGATGGTGGGTTTTGAATTGGTGACACGGAAGGAAGGCAAGATATTGAAGGCGGTGGCACAGAGTTTACACAACAACAACAACAACAACAAATCCACTTTATTGCACACCTCAAATACACAGGGATACAAAACATGAGAGATATACAGTAAAAAAAATTGACAGAGGTTAACAACAGGCGGTCTTATCGCTAAATAGCGATCTCTTACAGACAACCTTTAGGTAGCGGAGTAGATTAACAAGAGTTAGAATTGAGTAGGTGATGCAAAACAACTTTAAGCCACAAAAATTAACTACAAAAATAAAATAAAAACAATAAACATACATAAATAACAATAATCAAATATACCTACATATAATACTAAGACATAATAAAAACATATAGCAGAGTAAAATAGATAGCAAAACTAGAGTCAGTCGCATAGTACGAGTAAGAGGAGCGATTTTCAACGCAGTGTAAATTAAGGTAGAGATAAATAGTGACGTTTAAGGTGAGATTTAAATATAGCAATAGATTGTGCACGCCTTAGATCAGAAGGTAAAGAATTCCATAGAAGAGTAGCCTGAAAAGTGAATGAACTATTGTAAAACTTAGAAGATGAAGAGGGGACAGTGAGAAGATAATTTTGAGCAGACCTAGCAGAACGCAAGTAACTGAAACGCTCTTTGAGGTAGAGGGGAGTTTTGGAGTTAAATAGTATATTGTACAGAAAAGAGAGAATGTGAAAGTGACGGCGAGAACGGATTGGAAGCCACTTGAGCTGGGATCGGAAATTGGATTACACTTTCAGTATCGGAAGGTGGATCCTGGGGAACTTGCGGAAGTGAAACCGTTGTATCAGGGTCTTCCGCAAAATTATCCGATAAGTCTCCAGCGGATCTGTCGAGTTGTTCAATCGGTGAACTAATGTTTAATCTCTCCAACGACGACGCAATTGATGGAGCACTCGACGAAAACGATGCATTGTCTCTTTCAGCAAAAATAATTGTTTCTTGACTTTCGTCATCAGATTCCGATGACCCGCTTACTTCAGACTCTGCATTGTTACGAGGCACTAAAGCTAATATTCGTTTAGATCGCAAGCCCTAAAAAGAAGAAAAAGAACTTGCAACTTGAGGCATCCCCATGCAGTCATGAAAAAGCTTTTTCATGATAAAAGAAAAAAAGAGGAAAAGTAATAAGTTAGTACGTGCTAGTAGTAGTGAAAAAATAACATTCTCACTCATCATTCATAGCTAATTATAATGGAAACCCAAAAAAAAACACAAAGTTTTTTTACCCAGCATAGCTATTTGTCAAGAATATTTAACTAATCAAACATCATCTAAATCTCTCACCATGTATTTTTGTCAAAAATACTGTACTAGTTCTTGGAACAGCCATAAATGCCGTACATAAAGTTTTGACCAAAATACTGTACACACGTGTTTACGTACTTATTACGCTGGGAATATTAAGCTTGAGGTATAGTTATTCATTGAAATATGTTAGTTAGGATATCACACCATAAAACAATGCATCAGACATATTTTTTTTCCGAAAGAATATGAATAAACACAATAAATACCTGGACTGTACTCAGCGTCGACCGCTTGCTCGCCATTTTGGTTCACAACTGACAGGTTTCAGTGTTACCAGTGCAGTAAATGTTTTTCCCCTAATTCATAACTACACAAAGAACAAGGTAAGATTTAAAATATGTGAAACTCACTTTTAAAAAAACACCTAATATTTTTCAAAGTAAGTGTACAGTATTTTTACCTCTGCCAAATTAAGGGTTAAAGGTACGCCCTAAATTGACTTCCACATTGCAATAGTTCATAGCCAACCTCTATTTAAAGTTTAAATAAAGTTGAAAGTGCTCGCTATTTAAGACAATGTCTATAATACCATATTTTGACTCACACTCTTACCCTTTAAAGTGAAGATCCTTATGGCTATCCGAAAAAAATATTCAATTGTCTTCAAAAAACTTTAAAGGCATTTCAAGTTGAATGGGAAATGTTCTCGTGAGAGTTCTTTCCCGATACAAATTAGCAAACGTTCCCGAGAACGCAAATCTCTACGTACATAATTAGCATATGTTTAGTGGCACATTTAAAGTGAGACCCGTAAAGGATCAGGACCGATGCTATGACCTCATGAAGAGGCCAGGAAGACCACATGACCAGAAAAGTGATCGATTGTAAAACCGGACCGAGAAAGCGTGAACGACCCCGTTTTACATGAGTGTCTGTTACTAAGAAAGATCTCGAAAATAGTGGAAATAAAGACCCAACGACGACCCAGAAGACAACCGACCCATCTGTGAAGACGACAAATTAGGAGAGCCGACCCCAACTAAAAAGGACAAGGCCAGATGAAGAAGCCTTCTCCTTACCTTACCCTAACATTACGATTGTCAAGAACATTGTCCTACAATGCTACGTAAGATTTATTTAAAAGCATTAAAATAAAACAATATAAAACAATAATACTTTAATACTTATGCCTATGTGCAGTGACAATCCAAAAGTACCCATAGGTTTCATTTGGAAGATTCACCTCACTGACATCACCAAACATATTGATGTGGGAATACCACGACGATTTATGACCCCTCGTTTTATATTTGGTCTAATCAAACAATAAAAAACAATTGATTTGTTAAAACTTGTTATTAAGCGGTATACATAAGCCAACCTACCTACATACGTAAATAAAAATGGATGATATACGAGGGGCAAACCGAAATGATCGGGAATTTAAAAAACTATGTGCACTATATACATAAATTATATTTTATTGTTTTTCGAAGTATTCTCCGTTACATTCAATGCACTTTTGCATTCTTTTAAACCAGTCATTAAAACAATAATTCCAGTTTGAAGTAGGCATTGCCAAAATGGCCGATTTATAGGCTTCCACAGCGGCTTCTGGGTTCTCAAACCGCTGACCACGCAATAAATCTTTAATTCTAGGGAACGTAAAAAAATCATTTGGACTCAGGTCAGGGCTGTATGGAGGATGGGACATCAACTCAACGTTTTCGTCGTTCAAAAATTTAGTTGTTTTGTGGGCGGTGTGGGAGCTCGCATTGTCGTGGTGTAAGATGACGCGGCGTCTCGGGTTCCCTTGGCGAAGTTCGGCCAGCACCTCCGGCAAACAAACTGTGATATACCAATCAGCGGTAACGGTTCTTTGTTCTTCTAGAGGAATTGTGGCAACATGCCCCTTTTTTGAGACGAACGAAGCCACCATCTTCTTCGACACGCTTCGAGAACGCACAACTTTCGTTGGTTTGACCTCGTCATCGAAGACCCATACTGCCGACTGGTGCTTTCTTTCAGGCTCATAAGAATAAATCCAGGATTCGTCACCCGAGACCATATTATAAACGGCTTTTGACTTTCCTCCATTGTAGCATTTCAGAATAGATCGGCACCAATCAACACGAGCCGCCTTTTGCTCTTCAGACAAATTATGGGGTACCCATCGGGAAATCAATTTTCTGACACCCAATTCACCATGCAAAATAGTGTGAATTGCAGTCATTCCAATGCCTATGGTTGCCCGAATCTGCTCGTATGTCACATGTCTATCTTCTTTTAGTAGTTTTTCCACAGCCGCGATGTTTTCAGGCGAAACCGCCGTTTTCGGCCGACCTGATGAAGGTACGGTGCCAAGAGAGGCACGACCCCGTCGAAACTCAGCATACCACCGATATATTGTCGTCTGACTAGGTGCTTCAATGTCGTATATAGTAACAAGCTCATTGCGACATTCATCTGGAGATAAGCCACGACGAAAGTTATGGTAAATAATTGCACGAAAATTTTCACGCGTCAGCTCCATTTTGTTCATCGAGTTGTCAATTTAAAAATGGAATTAAAAAAATATATCGTTCTTTTTTTAAATTGTAAAAACGGCATCGTGATTGTAAGTCGCCAGTATGCATGTGACAAAAAAGGATTTAATGTAACTCAGTTTAAAGTACTCTATTCCCGATCATTTCGGTGTGCCCCTCGTATCTTCCTCTATTATCGAACTAAATTGCAAGACTTGGAATGAATTTGTTGGGACACTATTTAGGAGAGTTTATGGAATTAAAACGCGCAGAGAACTTAACTACGGTTTATTAAGATTCGCCATATTTTTCTCTCTGGCGCTCGCGGCCTCCCATTGGCTGTCGCTAGAACGCGCGCCATTGGGAGAGCGCGGACGCAGAGTTTTCTGTTGTGGCAACACGCCACACCACCCCCCCACGGAGAAAAATAAGTATACAATACAATATACCACTGAGAAAATTAACATACTTAAATTACATATACTTACATTATATATACTTACATGATTATAACAGTACATGAAAAGAAAGAACTACAGAACCCGTCATAGGTCAAAAGGAGTCTTAATGCGAACTCTTCGCCCAGAGCGCGTAGTTACAGGTTTCTCAGATTTCTCCTGGTCAGGTGGCACAATCGGAACAACGGGCACCACAGGTGGAGTTTGCGGAGACATCGGCAAGGCTTGATTTGCACGGTCAGGAGCCCGATTGGTCGATGAGTGTGTTGAATCATCTTTAGTATAATAGGCCGGTTTTACTCGGTCCAGACTGACAGTTACATTTCGGCTTCCTACCATAATGGTAACTGTTTTGTCATTAATATTCACGACTTTAAATGGTCCCGTGTAAGGTGGCTTTAAAGACGTCCTTACGGAGTCATCTCTTAAAAATACATGAGATGAAGATGCCAGGTCCTTAAACACGAATGTAGAACGATGATTATGACGTGATGCAGGAATAGGTCGTAATTGGGACATTCGTCGGCTAAGTTGGGTAGCTAGATTTGAAGTATCTTCGACGCGATCCGTAGGCGGAGGTGCAACTATAAATTCGCCGGGTAGGCACAGGGGTTCTCCGTACACTAACTCGGCAGAAGAGGTCTGCAAATCTTCCTTAACAGCGGAACGCATGCCGAGGAGTACAACTGGTAACGTTTTATGCCAGGTTTCTTGGTGACACATCAGGGCAGCCTTAAGCTGTCGATGCATACGCTCAACCATGCCGTTGGCACACGGGTGATAACTCGTGGTGCGAACGCGTTTGCAAGAGCAGAGATCCATGAGGGCTTTGAATAGTGCTGCTTCAAATTGACGCCCTTGGTCCGTTGTCACCAGGGAAGGTACACCGAAACGAGCTATCCATTCTCTGAAGAATGTCTCAGCAACTTCTTCCGCCGTTATGCCCACCATAGGCCAAGCCTCTGGCCATCGGGTGAAGCGGTCCACAGCAGTGAGGCAATATTGAAAACCTCTGCTATGTGGGAGAGGGCCCACAATGTCCAGGTGGATGTGGCGGAAACGTTTCGTCGGATTGTTGAAATGGCCAAGGGGAGTAGACGTATGTCGGGTTACCTTGCTGCGTTGACAAGGGGTGCAAGAACGTGCCCAATCCCGACAATCTTTTTGTACGCCAGGCCAAACAAAACGTTCCGAAACTAGTTTGGCAGATGCTCGTGAACCAGGATGGCTTAGTTTGTGTAACTTTTTAAAGACAGCATGACGGAATGATGGGGTTACGTATGGGCGTGGTTTACCTGTAGAAATATCACAGAAAAGATCGATGTCAGTGCCCGGAATTTGGACCTTCTCTAATTTTAGAGAAGAGTCAGATTTCAACTTATGTAACTCCTTATCCGTTGCTTGTTCTTGTGCCAGAGCGGCATAATTATCCTCAATGCGGATGGCCTCTATACGAGACATCGCATCAGCCACGACATTTTCCTTGCCCTGGACGTGTACGATGTCTGTTGTAAATTGTGAAATAAAAGACAGCTGGTTAAGCTGTACTGGAGGCAGTTTCTCACGCCGTTGAGTAAACGCATAAATCAGCGGTTTATGGTCTGTATAAATGGTTGCATGTTGAGCTTCCAGAATATGCCTAAAATGTTGGACCGCTTCGTAAATTGCTAATAGCTCCCTATAATATGCCGGCGAGATAGCCTGCCGAGCAGTCAGTTTCTTACTGAAAAATGCTAGGGGCTGCCAGTCCTCGCCGATGCGCTGTTGCAAGCATGCACCGACATGGCTGGACGAGGCGTCCGTGAACAAACCTAGGTCTGCGTTAGGTAGTGGATGGCTCAAGGTTGTTGCTTCAGCGAGATGATCTTTGCATCGCTGAAATGCAACTTCCAAATCTGTGGTCCATGGTACTGGTTTTGCGCCTTTGAGCTGCGACGAGGCTAGAACGTTGTTCAGTGGAGCCTGAAGTTCAGCAGCATTTGGGAGAAAACGGCGGTAAAAATTAACCATGCCTAAAAATCTGCGGAGACCTTCGACCGTTTTTGGTAAAGGGAAATCTCGCAGAGCTGATATTCTCTCAGGAGGCGGACGAGTACCATCTTTAGAAATACGGTAGCCTAAGAACGTGACCTCTTCGGCACCAAACACACACTTTGTTGGATTGACTACTACACCGTATTCGGATAGACGCTGAAAAAGAACACGCAGATGTTCGGCGTGTTCCTCGGCGGAACGGGAGAAAATTAAAATGTCATCAACATAGGGGTAACAAAAATCTAAGCCGGTCACGACCTCGTCAATAAAACGCTGGAAGGTTTGACCAGCGTTTCGAAGACCATAACTCATATATGGAAACTCGAAGAGCCCGAACGGCGTGGTAATGGCTGTTTTATTGATATCATCAGAATTAACCGGAATCTGTTGGTAAGCTTTTACTAAGTCTATAGTACTAAAAATATTACAGCCGGACAGATTGTAAGAAAAATCAGCTATGTGACGGACAGGGTATCGATCGGGTATGGTTCTGGCGTTTAAGGCGCGATAGTCGCCGCAAGGACGCCAGCCATTCTCTCCCTTACGAACCATATGCAGAGGACAAGCCCAAGAACTGCTCGACGGTCGTGCTGTGCCGCATTTGACCATATCCTCAAACTCTTTCTTTGCCGCCAGTAATTTTTGGGGGGCAAGACGGCGAGGACGGCACGAGACCGGAGGACCATCCGTTGTGGTAATAAAATGTACGGTGGAATGCTTGATAGTCCTTGCAATACCAGGTGGCTTCGTCACTTCTGCAAATTCATTAAGGATTTTCTCCCATTGGGAGTTGCCAAGTAAAATGGTCTTTACACTGGGTTGGTTTATCTCAGCTACCATTGCGGTTGCCCGAAGATTGGTAGTGCCGTCGATCAAACGTAGGTTGCGGCAATCCGGTAACAGGTGATAGTAGGCTAAGAAATCAGAACCAATGATTGCAGAACCTACATCCGCGATAACAAAATTCCACCTGAAGTCCCGGCGTAACCCAAGGTTTAGAGTTAGAGTAATGTGGCCGTAAGTAGTAATCGTACTGCCGTTCGCGGCCCGCAGCTCAAAACCAGAAGGGTACTGCTTGGCTTTAAGAAGGCTGCGAGGATAACAACATAGATCAGAACCGGTGTCGATCAAAAATCTACGTCCAGTTCCACGATCTGTAACGAACAAACGGCGGCCGGGGTTGTCACAATCAGTAGCCGCCTCTACTGACCGTCCTTGGCGTTTCCCTCCTTGTTGGGAACCCAGCTGCATGGGCTGATGCATTTGCTCGCTTTCTTGGCATAATTCTTATGATACCAGCACATGCGTGTGCCAGAGCGAGACGACGACCTTGATCTTGGACGCGAGGCGGACCTGGATGAGCGCGAGCGATTATTACTCAGGGAATCCACCTTCTTGGACAACTCCTCCAGACGGTGCATTATTTTATTTAAGTCAGGCGGGGAACGAGCTCTAGCTTCACATACGGCGGCCGGAGTATGAGGTAAGGTGTCCATAATGTTATCGGCAATTTCAGCCACCTTCTCTAAGGGCAAGTCTTCCTGCGCCATCAGGATACGCTGGACTTCAGCTGGCAAGCGACGCATCCACAGCTCGCGAATGATGTCGTCATCCCCTTTGGGTCCTGCCAAGGAGCGCAGGTGCCGAAGAAATGCCGTAGGCTTCCGGTCGCCTCGTTGCTCCTCACTGAGCAATTGTCGCGTGCGTTGCTTTTTGGACGTTGAAAAACGTTTAATGAGCTCCGACTTAAGGTGCTCGTATTTGTCTTTACTAGGTGGGTTGGCAAGGATGTCCTCCACCTCGTCGGCTAAATGGGCATCCAATTTGGACAAGACGTGTCCATATTTTGTCGAGTCAGACGTAATACCTGCTATCTCGAATTGTGCCTCTGCCTGCGTGAACCATATTTTCGGATTATCACGCCAAAATTTCGATAATTTAACTGAGACACCCATAACTTGCGGCTCCGGGGTAGTTTGTCTTTGGAGCTGAAGGCTTGCGGTTTGTAACATGGCTATTTGTTTTTGTAATTCTGTGACCTGTTTCTGCAGTTCTTCCTCTTTGGACGACATTGCGAAATATGAAAATAGTTCAATTCGAAAGCGAAACAAGTCAAATTAAAGAGAATTATTGATGAAAACAATAAAACACTTAAAATATCTTAAGTGAGTAACAGGTGAATAACAAGTGAGAACCTGTAGTAGTAACCGTGCACAAATATTCAAAATTATTTTACCAATGCAACGTAATTCTACTTAATATAACAAGTTAAGCCTGTACAATACACTCATATGCCTATTAAATTAAACATCTAGTACTAAAATAACCTCGGTTAAACATAAACATCACATAGAAATAACCTGATACCGCGTCCGTAATTTAAAACTCAAAGCTGTCGCGCGAACATGAACAATACGGCTCTAAGTAATAGCACAAAATAAAGACACGTAATAGTAACGCTAACAAATGAGAAATGACGCGTCGGGTTATAGAATAAGCTTATAAGTATTCCCAAAATATGTTTAACATAGTATGTATGGGTACATATAACTAATGCGATACCTAACCGAAAGAAATGAAATTATATTTACATGTTATATGAACATAGTTATTCAAACTGCTTCGTTATTCTAAAGGAAGATAGGTTATGATAATTATATTACACAAAATTACTCAAAATGCAGTCTAGGTGCAAAACAAAATCTATGTCTACTTATAGGTACTTAATTTAACGCGAAATTGTTCGTGAAAAACGATACGCGAATGAGTTCGTAAATAAATACGCGCGCACTTCACTGACGACACTACACAACGTAAATAACACAACCGAGAGTTGAATCTAAAACCAATAGTCTCGTCGTTTTTGGAAACGTTGGTAGGTAAATGAAATTGGGCTTAGCTGAAAACTCCTGCGGCGGCGGCGACAGCGGCGGCGGCAACAGCCCGGCGGCGCGGATGCGCCCGCGCGAGCAGCAGGAGGCGGCACAGCTGGGCGCTGGACCCCAACAGGCATAAATCAGGGTCGGCTCCAGTCATCGCCCACACCCAGGGGCGATTGCCTTCAGCAAGCGGAACACTGCAGGACGGCAGTGAAGGACGGCCACGGCAAAATGTCGCGGTCGGCGGCATCAAAGGAAAACCGCGCCCGGCGATGTAGTTGCATATAATACGTTTAGGCAAGGTGTGCCATTGGCAAAACTATGCAACTATACACGCTAGTGTCCCTGGGCACGGTAAATTTAGCCGCACGCACCATTCGCACGATAAAATAAAGTTTTTATATCGAAACTTCGCACTTTCGTTGTACTCGCGAAAAGCTCATTGTACACAAGTTTTTTTACAGCGAAAACTGTCGCATTCTTGTAGCACTCGCGAAATGTTCATTTAGAACGGGGTCACCACTGTTGGGACACTATTTAGGAGAGTTTATGGAATTAAAACGCGCAGAGAACTTAACTACGGTTTATTAAGATTCGCCATATTTTTCTCTCTGGCGCTCGCGGCCTCCCATTGGCTGTCGCTAGAACGCGCGCCATTGGGAGAGCGCGGACGCAGAGTTTTCTGTTGTGGCAACACGCCACAAATTCGTTGAGAGCATCTCATGTGTACAAAACTCAATTATCACGCTTCACGTTAACATCAGATCCATAATTAAAAACTTCTCGCAATTGGAGCTCATCGTCACAAGCAGCAAACGAACTATACACGTTATAGTACTCACCGAGGCTAACATTGCGCACGACTGTGTAGGTCTGTTTGAGCTAGACGATTATGAACTTTTTACAGAATTACGAACTGATAGGAAAGGTGGTGGTATCATGATGTATGTGCATAATAGTGTTAGTTTCGACAGGTGTCCGTTATCAACTTACAACTTTGAATGTATTTTGGGTGAAATAACGACTAAATTTAACCTAAAAATTAATATCTGTGCAATATATAGACCGCCAAACCTAAACAAAACATTGTTTGTATCTGAACTATCAAAAATCATAACGCCCTCAAATACTAGATCTAATTACGTCATCATTGGAGATATCAATATTGATCTTAAAAGACCAAATCCAACATTAAATCATTACCTAAACAAACTAAGTGAAAAAGGATTAGAACCTGGCATCAGTCAATACACGCGCATTGAGTCCAGAGGAAACAGTATAACTAAGTCGTGCATTGATCATGTGTTTATTCGCTGTGCTCCGACGACGAACGGCTACGGGCGCGATCGACAGGTAAAAACCGTGGTGGTAAACAATGCTCTTGCCGACCACTACATAACTGGATTCGCAATCGTAGATAGTTCGCCCGCCGCGGCGCAGACTAATTACGATCTTAAGATAGACAACAAACGGGTGTTTTCAGAACTGCGCGCCGTTGACTGGAGCCAGGGTCTAAATCACGAAAACCCAAATGACATACTTGAGTTTATCACTAATAAATTCTCATCAATATATAGTGCATGCAAATTTAAAACCAAAACAAATCCCAGCAAAAGAAAGTGTGTAAATTGGGTAAATAGTAATGTAATAAAAATGTGTCATAAACGAGACGAACTGTTCAAAATATGGCATAAGGATCAAAATAACGCGCAAAATAGACTTATTTACAATAAATATAGAAACAAAACTAATAAATATATAAATAATTTAAAAAATAACGCTATTAAAAAAGATATTAACGACAACTTTAAAAATCAGAAAAAGGTTTGGGAAATCGTTAACAGGTTATGCGGAAAAATATCAAAATCAATAGATGACATAATAATTAAAAGCTTTAAAAATATTAATATCGACCTACTAGCAAATAAATTTGCCCTTGATTTTAAAGATAACGTAAATTCCCTACGTACCTCCTGTGATGAGTTAATCTTATCACAAGATTCGTACGTACGGAACCCTACAGTATCATTATATATTAATAAAGCAACGGAAGACAAAGTTTTCTCAATAATCAAGCACTTAAACATAAAGAAAAGTCCCGGCATTGATGGAATCCGTGTCGCCGATATCCAATCCGTAAACAAAGAAATAACTCCCGTGATGACGCATTTAATAAATTCATGTATCAAAACCTCATTATTCCCCGATAAATTAAAAGTTGGCACCATCAGACCCATATATAAAAAAGGTAAACACTCCGATACAAATAACTACCGGCCTATCACGATATTGTCGTGCATAGATAAAATAATAGAAAAATTTTTTGGACATCATATACATAATTTTCTGGCTAAAAATAACATAATTAATTACAAACAGTATGGTTTCCAGAGGGGTAAAAATACTTCTCAATTACTATGTAAGTTCACAAATGAAGTTAATGCATACCTAAATGACAAAAAACATGTACTTGTTATATTTATTGACTTCAGCAAGGCATTCGATACCCTCCAATATAATGTGCTGTATTCTAAGCTTCTGCGAGGTGGTATACAGGGTCCACTCTTAGAATTCATAAAAAACTATCACACGAACCGATCCACAACGGTAAAAATCAATAATACATATAGCGACATGATACCTACTGACCGAGGAACGGCACAGGGGTCAATCTTCGGACCGACTGAATATCTTTTATACGTAAATGACATGTGCAATATATTCTCCAGTGGTTCCGTATACCAGTTCGCAGACGATACCTGTCTTTTGGCTGCCGATGCTGACATTACTGTTGCCGAAAAAATAATACAAACTAACTTCAACTTGCTGTGTGCGTGGGCCCACGATGTGGGCTTGGTAATTAATTACGATAAAACGAAATGTATGCACATTCACTCATCTCATAAAAAGTGTAATACTAAACCCAACATTGTGGCTCACAGCCACCAGTGCCTACACCACAACACACTAAGTATGTGTGAGTGTGGGCATCTGCAACAGGTAAACAATCACACGTACCTCGGCCTAATCATAGACAATAAATTTAACTGGGCACCCCATATAAACTACGTATGCAATAAACTACGATCTGTGTTGTCTAAATTATCCATACTAAAACATAAATTACCTTTCAGTACTCGTAGAATGATATACATGTCATTAGCCGAATCAATTATATCCTATAGCCTAAGCAGCTACGGCCGTACTTATAAAACATACTTAGATAACATATATAAGCTACAACTGTCTATTATAAAAACAATTGTACCTAACTCCATAAGACGTAAACATAAATATGACGAAAACGAGTTATTTAAATACTGTCAAATTATTAATGTTTACGATAAATTTAAAATGATGCTACTTTGTGACGAAATCTTAAATTTACCTAATCTAAAAAACAGATGTACTTCATTAAGACTAAGGAGTGAACTGCGCTCAACGAAATATGTACTACCACCGTATAACAATTCTTATGGTAAACGAAAGTGGGAATATCTTTTGCCTTATATACTAAATGATTGGCCAAAAGAAGTGTGTCAAGATTTATTTAACAATATGGATAAATGTAAAGAAACAATAAAAAATATGCTCATGCCATCTTGTAAGGAGCGTCCGGGTTGCTTGTCACCAGGACGTCGTGGGGCGGGGGAGGGGGCGGTAACATGACGTCGCCGGCCCCACCACCGTCATGCCGCGCCGTTGCTGGTGGCGGCCTGCCCGGGCGTACCATTATATAATATAATATTCAGTTTCTCTCCTCATTTTTAAATAAACATAATTCAACCTAGGCCTGACTTGACCAAACTGGAATAAGACCTAATACCCAGACATATAAAGTGTTAAATTACATAGAATTTTTAAATTATTCCAAAGAGTATATCTTGTCTTGGCCCATATTGGTCAAATCAACCTTATTTGTAAGGTGATAAAGTCGGGTGTACGGTTTGCTAAGATAATTTATGTAATATTGTGATAGGCTGTAAGCGAGTGATAACGCGGTGACATATAAACCGTGCGCGGTTTTCGCTCACCGTACTTTATGTACTAGATCATAAGTTCCTTGTTTTGAATAAATAAATTAAAAAAAAAAAAAAAACCTAGTGTATGGTGTATGGTCGTTTGGGCAGAAAGGTAGGTACGAGCTGGTCAAAATTGCTTGAATCAGGGCAGTACATGGCCATTAAACCTTTACCGCATACGAAGCCATATATGGCAGATATGAACTTGGACCTTATTGGCATAGGTCAAGGTTCAAATTCAAACAACTATTTTTTTACTATATGCGGTAAAGGGTTAAGAAGTTCTTTGTGGTACGGGGATCGCTAAACATCTACAGATTAAAGATAAGATAAGATAAGACATTTATTGAATAATAAATTACAGTAAAAATAACTAGGCTAAGACATTCTACTTGACAATTAATTTTTATAAAATTAAGTTATAAATATGTTATTTTGCAAATTAATTCTATTAGTCAAATAAGTTTCTGTCAAAAATTACATTTTAGTGGCAAGCTTTTATAGCCGACTGTACTTTTCTTTGGATATCCATCAAATGCTCACTGAGACGATTCTAAAGAGCCCAAGCTCGGTAGGATTGCTTTTTCTATTATAGAGTTCCTATGGCCACCTTCCGGCTCCATCATCAGATCAGCCCCATGGTAACATATTATTGTATTGTCATCAAAGTTAAGTAAGTATGCAAAATTTCAGCTCAATCGGTTGACGATATCTGCTTCAAAATTGAGTTGCAAGATTTCACCCGAACAAACATACTTAGATACATACATACATACAATGCAAGTTAAATAAAAGCTTTTAAAAATGAACAAATTTCATTGAAATTCAGGGATCTACACACATTGAAATAATAATCAAAATAACTTATTTATTCAATATCCAACGTATTTGACGCAATCTGAAACGTAATTTAAACTTTTAATCTCCAGTGACTTAGAAATAGGATAATTATAAATTAAGGCCTGTAAGCATTTCTGAAGAATTAGCCGAGTTTTTTCAGAAACTTGAATTCTAAGGTTCCTCGGGGCATAGGTACAAGGAAAAGTTTCGTGTCTTATTCAGAAGTTTTGGATTTATTCCACTTCGTATTTTATGCGAAATTAATTTGTAAAATGTGAAAGTTATGCTTCTTTTTCATATTTTATTTAGGTTTCTTTGAAAAGTTGATGTCAACTTTTAGTATTTTCTTTTTGCTAATTTGTCACATAGAAAATTTGTCATTCTTGTTACTTTGCTAAACCGTAGGTTAGTTTCCAAAAAATATAATTAGTCCGTCAGTTGTATTATCAACAAAACAACGCTTGGACAATTTTTTTGTTAATTAAAAATAAAATCAATTTTATTTTTTCAAAATGACGAAAGTATAGTTCGTTAATTTCCACTTTTTTTTGCATAACGTCAGGAACCCCTACTCCTGAGCTTTGATGCGCTTTGTTATTTTTTCTTTGATTGGCAAAATATATTTTTTTCTAATAATCTGACTGGCGGACTAATCGTAATCACAATAACATTTATAACTGTAAAGTACCCAATTAGATTTAAATAATTGTTGGCGGTGCTGATTTATTGGGCAATGCGCACCTGAGCACAGCGTCTTCGAGATCGCCCTCAGTTCTTAAGACCATACAGTCTAAAGTTTTTGAGGGCGACCTCAGGGGGGCTGTCCGGGTGCTTATGTCAGATGACGTGGTAGCACCATCGAGCCCTGAAACGCTGGCAACTCTGCAGTTGAAGCACCCACTTCCCTCCCGACCTCTGGTACTCCCAATCGAACCGGACAAATCTATACCCGCCCAAGAGGTCAAGGTAGAAGACGTTGCACGCGCGCTTGGGTCCTTCAACAACGGTTCTGCGGCTGGGTTGGATGGTATCCGCCCGTCACATTTGAAGGAGCTTACAACCAGCTCTGCCGGTGAAAGCGGTTCTCGTTTGCTCGAGAGCTTAATGAAATTGTGCAATTTTTTACTTAGCGGCCAGTTAAATGTTGAGGTTTGTCCGTACATTTACGGAGCGTCATTGTGTGCCCTGTCCAAAAAAGATGGAGGTTTACGGCCAATCGCGGTCGGTAGGACATTTCGTCGCTTGACCGCCAAACTCGGGTGCTTTGCTGTGAGGGAGCAGATGGCCGCTTACCTACAGCCTCATCAGCTTGGATTCGGTACGCAATTGGGATGCGAAGCGGCAATTCATGCAACACGAAGCTTGAAGCTTGAAGTAAGACGGTATCTAGCAATCGCTAAATTTGCTCTAGGCATTATCCGCGGCAATATCGAGTGTACGGCATTGGTAGGGGAGGTGGTGAGGCTATATGCGCCGACGGCCCGACTGCGCCTACGCCAGGCACCCCTGCTGGCGCCACCCCCCTCGCGCACAGCCCTGCTGCGGCACGCGCCCATTCCGAGCGCGCTCTCCATCCTCAACTCTATGCTCAGCGTAGCTCCACACTGCGATGTGTTCGCTACCAGGTTTGCAAGCGTGATGAATGAATGCAGAAAGTTCTTAGAACGATCTTAAAATGTATTTTACCTTATATCTAGTTTTATATATATACCTATTTGTAGTGTTTAGAATAAGTTTCAGTTATGTTTATGTTAAATGGGTGTTCTTTACCCTTAGATTTAATTATTTTAGGCTAAAATCTGTAACGCGTTGGCTTTAGCTGTAAGTTATAGATATGTTATGAATAAATGAATATTAAATATTGAATATTAAACACGAGCGTTTGCGCTAGATTTAAAAAACTCCGAGAGCGTCATCGTTAAGCTCGACATTAAAAATGCTTTTAATTCGGTCGAGCGCGATGTTTTACTGAGCGAGGTCATGGATAAGGTGCCTTCCCTCTATCCTTTCCTTTACCAAGTCTACTCATCTCCTACTAATCTTTTTTACAACGACTCTCTTATTCTCTCTCAGGTTGACGCGCAGCAGGGAGACCCGCTTGGCCCTTTAGCCTTTAGTCTCGCAATCCATAAAGCTATTTCAGAGTTAAAATCTCCTTTGAATATCTGGTATCTCGACGACGGTACCCTTGGGGGAAAGCCTGAAATAGTGAAGCGGGATTTGCTGACTCTCCTTCCACACTTACATCATCTGGGACTAGAGGTTAACGCGGCAAAATGCGAATTTTTCCCCTGCAGCCCTGAATCATCCGGTTCTTTCCAATCTTTTAGCGCTATGCTTCCCGGACTAAAACAATTAACACCGGCCTCATTTAGTCTTTTGGGAGCGCCAATTTTTCCCGTAGCCATCCCCGAGGCCTTTGAAGAACGTAGGCAGCTTCTGTCGACTGCTAGGGATAGGCTGGGAGACCTGCCGGCCCACGTAGCACTGGTCCTTTTGCGGGTTTGTTTCGCGGTCCCGAAGCTTACTTACTTTCTGCGCACCGTACCGGCTTGGCTCTGCCCCGAGGACATTGACTCCTTCGATTCTATTTTAAAGGAGTCAATGGAGGTCATTCTCAATGTGTCTCTCGACGCGAGTCAGTGGCAGCAGGCTTCTCTCCCTATCCGTAACGGTGGACTCGGCATTCGGCGTGCTCGGGATGTGTGCTTACCAGCCTTCTTGGCATCGGCGAGCGGAGTCCTGGATCTTGTTTTCCAAATTGTCGCTTTGGACCAGGACAAAGCAACCATTCCGTACGCAGCACTACCGGATAAGCCGGAGCGTCAGCGGTCATGGGATGAAGTGGGTGTGAAGCGCGTAGTTGACAGTCGGCTGGAGAGTGCTTTGGGTGTGGAGAGGGCGCGACTAAACGCAGTATCGAGGCCAGAATCCGGAGCGTGGCTACAAGCGCTTCCCTCCCCACACCTGGGTACTCTTCTTGACGACAATTCTTTGCGGGTGGCCGTTGCTCTCCGCCTGGGCTGCGATGTTTGTGAACCTCATCTATGCATCTGCGGCACCAGGGTGGAGAGTAACGGGCACCACGCCCTGAGTTGTTGTCGTTGTGCTGGGAGATTTCCTCGTCATCACGCTCTCAACGACATCATCCGGAGAGCGCTGGTCTCGGCTAATGTTCCGTGTTTGTTGGAGCCTCCCGGTCTTAGTCGGACTGATGGGAAGAGACCTGATGGTGTGACCTTGGTGCCCTGGCAGAGAGGCAAGTGCCTACTGTGGGACGCTACATGCGTCAGCACTTTTGCCGCCTCGCACCTTGGTCGCACGACCAGGTCTGCGGGGGCAGCTGCTGAGGTAGCTGCCTGTAGGAAGCGGGACAAGTATACGGTACTTGCCAGCAATTATATATTTGTCCCGTTTGCTGTGGAGACGACTGGTTGTTGGGGGTCCGAAGCGAGAGATTTTATCGCGGAGATCGGGCGGCGTTTACGCGAGAGAGGTCTAGACCCTCGTTCCGGGTCATTCCTGGTGCAAAGGTTGTCCATCGCGATTCAGCGAGGTAATGCGGCGAGCGTCATGGGAACCTTCGCACCGGGAATGACACGGGGCGGGTTATTCGACTAGTGCCTAACGTAAAGGTACATGATGGATAAATGTATTTATTTATTTTAAAATTGTGATTAGGGTAAGATTGACTATGTCTTTGTTTCGGAATTACAATTTAAATAATTATATAAATATGTTGTAAAATTCAACTGCCATGTAAAATATCTCAAATAATCAACGTCAAATTGCGAGTAAACTGTATCGAGAACTCTTATAAATATTATTCATAAGTGTAATATACGTTTCGTACTATCTCTGAAGGTCCGAAAGGTCCGTCTACATTACCCAGAATGGTCTGCCGTTACCAAAAACATTTGCTATCCTCGCAACACAAAGAAAGCTAGAGAACTTTACTCTATTATTGGAATGTTTCTCTTATCATTCTCTGATAGCTACTGACCGGCGGCGTGCTACTCACACATGCACAAAAACGACCTAACTCCAGTCTACGACTAGCAAAAAAGGACTGTAACAATATCAGATACAGTCGGTTTTTCTGTAGAGGTTTGTGGTCGGTTATTGTATAAAAATTGGTGGAAAGGGTCAAAGAACATTGGCTGATTACGACGAATTGTCAGTCCTTAGAATATCGTGTTTTGTGAAATATATACGGTATTCTAATGTGTGCATGTATCTAGGGCACAACGACAGTTATTCCAGATTTTGGGTATGTGAGATACAATTTTTATACTTTACTCCCGAACGTGATACTGACGCTTGTGAATGACATTATGAATGACGTAAATACTTAGTGATTGCAACTTGGATGAAGTACCTATGGATTCGGCATATGCGTATACCCGAAAGGGACAGCAGCAAAGTACATGACTAACACAGGGTTACCAGGTTCCAAATAATTCTCCCGTTTTTCCAGTGCTAGTTGTTAGGCTAACAACTAGCTAATAATGTTAGCGGTGTGAATTAGTTTTAAATGTATCATTATATTGTATGGGACAAATTATAAATTAATTACAATAAAACTTTGCAAAAAAAACTGTCAAAATGTAATAAAATCAAAATTAATTACAATTTCGAGAGCGCAGCAAGATAGCCCATAGGAGGCATGAGGCAAGATGTTTACTGTCCTTTTAATTGTCGTGAACATATACAAGCATTTATGATTGGTTTCCAATTCGATCGTCCTGTTGCCCGTATCCAACATTGGAGTAAAGCAGGATCATGTTTCGGAAATCTAAAACAAAAAATATATTTGTAAAACTCCATGAGTTAAGGGTAATTTACCAATTCTTATACTGGTATCCCTTAAAATCGAATAAAGCAGACAAATTAAAAAGCAGTAAAAAAACGCGGCGGAACGTTTAGTAAAGGTGAAGACAAAGAGTAAAGACTACTGACACTGACAAGACGTAAATACTATTGAATTTTTAGGGGTAATACCTAAAAATAAGATATTACAAAATGAGATTTTAAGCAGATTTCTGATGTTTTGATATGATTTTGCTGTGCTATTTATCGTATAAATAATTATTAATTATATATTTGCAGAAATCAAGCAAAAGCAAAGTCGAAACATCGCACTTACCTATGAAAGCTTATATTTTCACTTTTTTGGCCTGTGTCGCTTTTACAGCCAATTATGGAGCAACGCACCATTGTTTTACAAATCTATAGCTAATAGCACTCACTATTATTCATATATAAACTTTCGAAATGTAAAATTATCCACAATATTCGTTGTTTTATAGTAGGCTACAACGCACATTTGAATTGCCCGGCAGTATTTAGCGGAGCTCTGTCAATTTGACAATCATCCGCTAAACAAAAAAAAGCGGAACTCTGATAAGGACAAAACATCTTGTCTATGTCTCTGTCGCTCTTAAGGGTTTCTGTAAATAGTTGTCGCGTTCCCTCCTGGTATTATTATTCGCTTGTCATGTCCAGAGGTTACTTGGTCCATGGATTGCAATGTCCCAATTCAAATACAAATAATGATTGCGACTATTGAAGTCATTGCGTCTTTTGATGATATCATAGAAAAACAAAAGTGTATAGTGAGATACAATTTTTATACTTTACTACCAAACGTGATACTGGCATTACTGGCGCTTGTGAATGACATTATCAATTAAGTACAGTAAATACTGATTAAGTACAGTAAATAGTGATTGCTGTGTCCCAAGACCAATATAAAGACTGATCGCGACTATAGAAGCCATTGCGTCTTTTGATGATATCATATAAACGCAAAAGGATATGTGAGACACAATTCTTTTACTTTACTACCAAACTTGATACTGAAGCTTGTGAATGACATTATGAATGACATAAATACTTAGTGATTGCAGTGTCCCAAGTCAAATACAAATAATTAAAATTGCCACTATAGAAGTCATTGCGTCTTTTGATGATATCATAGAAACGGGTTACTAATGTTTTGCACAAAATTGATTGGCATATTTTCGTTTCGCATAGCAACCATTGGCACAATCATCATTTCGCACAATTGCTTTTTGCCTAAATTTCTTGGCATACTATAATTTCGCACAAGTTTCTTTGGCAGAATAGTACATTGGCATAATCTTGATTAGAACAATACTCCTATGGTCGAATAATTGTGTCGCCGAAATTTATATGGCATAATATTCCGTTTGCATGATTATTTTAATACACCGAAAAATTTAAAAGTCCGACTCAATATTAATACGAAATATCAAAATACCTACCTAATCCTAAGCAAAGTCGGACCTGGGCGGCTCGCTCGCTTCGCTCGCTCGTTAGGGTCGTGGTTAAACCTAACACTCCTCCTCGCTTCACTCGTCGTCGTACCTAACCTAAGCCAAGTCGGACCTGCCTTAAGGTAAAATAGGTCATTTTAGGAATTGTAAGCCGAGTCGGACCTGCGCGGCTCGCTCGCTTCACTCGCTCGTTAGGGTCATAGTTCAACCTAACACTCCTCCTCGCTTCGCTCGTCGTCTTACCTAACCTAAGCCGAGTTGGATCTGCCTTAAGGTGAAATAGGTAATGTTAGGAATCGTAAGCCAAGTTGGACCTGCGCGGGTCGCTCGCATCGCTCGCTCGTTAGGGTCGCAGTTCAACCTAACACTCCTCCTCGCTTCGCTCGTCGTCGTACCTAACCTAAGCCAAGTCGGACCTTCCTTACTTAGCTGCCTTGCCTTCGTTTCTGTGAGGGACGCAGTTTCAACCTAACCTAACCTAGTTTTCTGGCAGCGATTCGGCTCTGTGGGTATGCTATGGTACAATTATGCCGCAATAAATTCGGCGGAACTTACACTGTGCTACATAAAATTCTGCGAAATAAAAGTTGGCGATATTAGTATTCTGCTATTCAAATTTGTGCCAAATGAATATTATGCGACATAACAATTGTGGCAAGTATATAATTATGCGATAGTATCATTCGGCTAAAAATGATTGTGCGAAAACGAGTATGCGAAGTGTATTTCGGACAATAGAGATTGTGCAAGATAAGGGGTACCCCATAGAAACATAAAAGGGTATGTGAGATACAATTTTTAGGGTTCCGTAGCCAAATGGCAAAAAACGGAACCCTTATAGATTCGTCATGTCTGTCTGTCTATCTGTCTGTCTGTCTGTCTGTCTGTCCGTCTGTATGTCACAGCCATTTTTTTCCGAAACTATAAGAGATACTGTTGAAACTTGATAGGTAGATGTATTCTGTGAATCGCATTAAGATTTTAGAGCAAAAATAAAAAAATAATAATAATTATTGGGGGCTCCCCATACTTAGAACTGAAACTCAAAATTTTTTTTTTCATCTGACACACGTGTGGGGTATTTATGGATAGGTCTTCAAAAATGATATCGAGGTTTCAAAAATATTTTTTTTCTAAACCGAATAGTTTGCGTGACAGACGCTTCCAAAGTGGAAAAAAGTTGGTCCCCCCCTCTAACTTCTAAAATAAGAAAATGAAAAATCTAAAAAAAACATATGATGTACATTACTATAAAAACTACCAACGAAAATTGTTTTGAACGAGATCTAGTTAGTTTTTTTTTTATATTTTAATACCTAACTTTGCACCTAATTTATATGGGGCGCTATACATACCAGGTGCAAACTTAACCACTTAGGGATAGAAAGTGTTTGTACGGAACCCTCGGTGCGCGAGTCCGACTCGCACTTGGCCGGTTTTATACTTTACTACCAAATGTGATACTGAAGCTTGTGCCCTCCATTATGTCATTTAAAGAAAAACGAAAAATTAATTAAACATATAGGTATCGAATTATCGAACCTACTCACAAAATTTCATGAGAATAGATTGAAAAATGCGACCTGTAGATGAAAACAGCCGGACAACTATACGAAAGATTTTTTTGCTAAGCTGAAACGGAGATACTTTGCTCACCCAGTCCCAGAAAATCCCTATTACTACACGCTGACAACGGCTCAACCCCCGAATCGCATTTAAACGCTTGTAACCCACCAAAAAAACCCGAGCTGTAAAAGTTAGTGGCGTTATCACTTTCGCAAAAAAAAACACAAACATGCGTCCGTAAGGATACCCTTATCACTTATCAGCGACCGTGACCCGGGTTATCAGTTCACTACCAGTCATTCCTCGGTTGCTACCATTAGTTGAGAATTTTTAAAACAAATATTTATGGGAAGCAATATGGGTCACAGATCATTCATCAATATGGGTCATTTCTATCGAGTGAATTATGGGAATTACCATATGTACTCGTTGATATCTTGACAGAGACAGAGAGGAGTATGGCGCAGCTCTGATCATGAGGCTGTCACTGCTTTTGAGGAGCGTCGCTTGCAAAACCTCGATGCAACACGCCTAAACAGAAAGACCCGTCCAAAGCTTTCCTATACCTACACGTATAGTAAAGACGAATTGCACTGTGCGCATTGTAACAGAATCTTCAAAGCAAATTCGGCTTTGCAAGCCACATTTGTGCACATAACCAACTCTCGTGAGGGTCATGGAGCCAGGTTCGCTATTGACGGACGTCAAGGAGGACGATATATCCACGGAAGTGATTCAGTGAAGAATAGACTACTCACTGCTTAAAAACCTATGCAATATCATAATTTAAATGACCCATACTAATAGCGACTGTACACTCTCAACCGAGGGCACTCAGACAAGAGCGAAAGGCTCCTTTCCGAGTGCAACCATGTACACTTCCACTTAGTTTATTCATAGTGAACTCCGAGGAGGCAGACGAAAGCCGGCATGAGACCGAGACTAAGAGAGATTTAGGAGTCAAAGCGAGCGCACTCATTTACACTCGGCCTGTCTCGCTGTGCCTTAGTGAGAATGCACAGCCGCCATAAAGCCTCTTAAGTGATAACGCCCGAATAACTCCGAAACTAAAAGATGTTATGAAAGGTTTCAGGAGTGCGGGAAGTATTCTAAGTAGCTAAACTTGCCAGAGTTGCTAACTACGGTACTTTGAACTAGATTGTTTTTAAAAATACCTGAGTGGGATTGTTCAGAGTTTCACCAGTGTTCTTATAAGAGGGCTCTTGTTTTGTTACATTTAGCGTATTTTCTGAGGTTTTAAGTATTTGTAAAACTTTTATCACGTCGCGTCCATTGAAGCTGCTTACATAATTGTCATTGAACTTAACTTCTAGGAAAGTTCTTATGATCTTTAAGTATCGTTACTTCACCTGCTTTATGGCGCTAGTTGATTCGGAGCTACTTCAAGATTTCGCATCAGGCGTTCCAACTAAACACCAAGTTTCACACTTGTTTAACCCTTATTGAAAATTTAAAAGAGTCATTTTAAAATTGAACTAAAATTTGTCTTATTACTTCTTAGTTCTAAACCGAGCAACGATAACGACCCCAAAATGAGAAATCAAAGACCGACCTTTAGCTAAAATCACCTCAAATACCTCAAAAAGTTAAACAGTGGATTGTAAACTGTTCAAAGTTTTATTTCTGCACAAAAGGACGTAACTGTCGTAGCTTTTGTACTACAATAAGCCTTTCTTTATGAGCAGGGGTAACAGGAAAGGTCGTAACTGCCGTTATTTTTGTAGTAAAATAAGCTTTTCTTTGTGTAACGATTTATGGAACCGTTTAATCTCAGCTGTAGGGTTTCGTGGACAAATAGCAGCGTCTTGTTGCGGTGGCCGCCATTAGTGAGACAGACGTAGTTTGAGATACTTTAGTTTCAGTTTTAGTGGATAGCTTTGATTTGTGGTTGAGAGATAGATTGTTTGATATTGAAGTGCTTTCAAAGACATCGGTAAATATTCATTTATTATACAAATAAGTTACACAGAATTACAGTTATAAAACAAAGACACTGTGAACTACAAAAATACATGTAAAGAAGACTTCAAATTAGTTAGAATTAGGCAACTTAACGGTGTGGCCCCATTGTGTCCTCTGATCTGGTACCTATAGGATTCGGCAGATTGCCCCAGAACCGCCGAATCATGATACCTTTCGGGCAGAAGTTTGCACTTGCAATGGTGTCCTGCAGCGGCCGCGGCAATAAAGAGTTTGCGGTATGCTCTAGGAATTATTCATTTGCAAAGGCTAGAATCTACAACGAATAGACTGATAGATAGAATATTCTTAATAGCACACCATAACAACAAGGAAACACAAAT
Organism: Apotomis capreana; assembly: GCA_947623375.1. NCBI lineage: Eukaryota > Metazoa > Arthropoda > Insecta > Lepidoptera > Tortricidae > Apotomis > Apotomis capreana. The sequence goes on from OX392505.1 coordinate 24,549,084, forward strand.
ACGGATTATAATATCGCATTTATTAATTATTTGAGCCCCCTGACGTTTACGCAACGACGTCGACTTGTGACGGAAATTAGTAATATACGCGATATAATAGGTATAGCCCGTTTAAATAGTTTTATTTAAAAGTGTATCTGTTACGGAAACCGAAGAAAATATAACATATATATTATTAAGTATAGCAATATTTACAGTAGAGTTATACAATAAACGATCTTATCACTAAAGAGCGATCTCTTCCAGACAACCTCTGGGCAGCACATTTATAAATGAATAACGAATCCGGATATTACTAACGATACACTCTAGGGTCTTCCAAATACTTCATCGTCATCATCATCATCATCTCAGCCATAGGACGTCCACTGCTGAACATAGGCCTCCCCTTTGGACTTCCATATATACCGGTTGGAAGCGACCTGCATCCAGCGCCTTCCGGCGACCTTTACAAGGTCATCTGTCCATCTTGTAGATGGACGTCCTACGCTGCGTTTGCTGGTCCGAGGTCTCCACTCGAGCACTTTTCGGCCCCATCGGCCATCTGCTCTGCGTGCTATGTGGCCTGCCCATTGCCACTTCAACTTGCTAATCCGGTGAGCTATATCGGTCACTTTAGTTCGTCTACGGATTTCCTCATTTCTGATTCGATCACGTAGAGACACCCCGAGCATAGCCCTCTCCATTGCTCGTTGAGCGACTTTGAGCTTTGAGATGAGGCCGATAGTGAAAGACCACGTTTCGGTGCCGTAAGTCATCACTGGTAACACACATTGGTTGAAGACTTTCGTCTTGAGGCACTGAGGTATGTCGGACGAAAAGACATTGCGTAGTTTCCCGAACGCTGCCCAGCCGAGTTGGATTCGGCGGTTGACCTCTTTCTCGAAGTTGGACCTACCTAATTGGACCACTTGTCCTAGGTAGATGTATGAGTCAACAACTTCGAGTACCGAGTTTTCAACAGAGACTGGGATGGGCACAACCTTGGCATTTGACATGAGTTTCGTCTTGTCCATGTTCATTTTTAAGCCCACCCGTTGAGAAACTCGATTGAGGTCATCGAGCATCACGCTGAGTTCCTCCATCGACTTTGCCATGACTACGATGTCGTCGGCAAACCGAAGGTGAGTGATGTATTCGCCATTGACGTTGATGCCAAATCCTTGCCATTCCAGGAGCTTGCAGGCGTCTTCCATAACGGCCGTAAACAGTTTCGGGGATATAACGTCCCCCTGTCTTACGCCTCTTCTCAATGGAATGGCCTTTGTGCTCTGCTCCTGAACTCGGACCGACATGGTGGCGTTACTATACAAACACTTCAACACTTCAATGTACCGATAGTCAATATGGCATCGCTGAAGTGATTCGAGCACCGCCCATGTTTCCACCGAATCGAAGGCTTTCTCATAGTCCACAAACGCTAAGCATAATGGCAAGTTATACTCTTCAGTCTTCTGTATAACTTGCCGCAGCGTATGTATGTGGTCTATGGTACTACGTATAACTTCTTCGGAAACCGGCTTGTTCGGGAGGCTGGAAGTCATCAAGTCTATGTTCAAGACGGTTCGTGATGACCCTTGAAAACAGCTTATAAACATGGCTTAGAAGCGTGATGGGCCTATAGTTCTTCAATAGGCTATTATCACCTTTCTTGAAGAACAGTACCACCTCGCCTCTACTCGTATTCCATGCTTCAGGCGTTTTGCCCTCGGACAAAACGGAATTAAAGAGCTTCTGGAGGACCTTAAGTACCGGTGTTCCACCCGCTCTCAGAAGCTCTGAGGTGATTCCGTCTTCGCCCGGCGCCTTGTTGTTCTTAAGCTGCTTCAGGGCCATCCTAATCTCGTACAGACTGATGTCCGGGATGTCTTTGGTATAATGTCGGGACAGCTTGGCTCTTGGATCGCCTACCGAGCTGTCAACGGGCTTTGCGACTGAAGTGTATAACTGACCATAGAACCTCTCGATCTCACCTAGAACCTCTGCTTTGGTCGACGCTATGCTGCCATCTTCCCGTTTCAGCTTGGTCAGCTGGCTTTGTCCAATAGACTTGTCCTTTGCGAACACTTTGGAGCCTTTGTTCTGCTCAATGGTCTCTTTAACACGGTTCGTATTAAAGAGCCGCAGATCATGTCGCAAGGACTTCGATATACGTCTATTAAGCTGCCTATATGACCCCGCGTCATCGGGAGACTGCAACTGTAGCGAGCGTCGTTCAGCCATGAGGTTTAAGGTTCGATCAGACAATTTCTGAGGTCTATCTTTACGGCGGGGTCTGAAAAACTTAGACCCTACCGTGTGGACAGTTTCCACTAGCCCGTCGTTGATCTCGTCCACTGAGACAAAGTTCTCCAGACAAGCGAAGCGGTTGGAGAGCTCGAGTTGAAAGCTCTCGGGGTTTTGAATATGGGCCTGAGTAGGTTGGAGCGTAGACTTCATCAGACTGGACCTTTCCAGTTTAACATTGATATTCAGTGTGCCTCTTACGATTCGATGATCACTGCCGGTCTTGACCCTATTGATCACAGACACATCACTGAAAATCCGTTTCTTGTCGGTCATGATGAAGTCAATCTCGTTTCTCGTGGAACCATCGGGACTTGTCCAGGTCCATTTCCTGTGAGGCGGCTTCTGGAAGAAAGAGTTCATCATGAAGAGTTCCTCTTTCTCTAGAAAGTCGGCCAGCCTCTGTCCCCTAGGGTTCCGTTGCCCGTATCCAAATTGCCCCACTCTCAACTCATCACCGCTGTTCTTGCCCAACTTTGCATTGAAGTCCCCCATAACAACAGTGAAGTAGGTTTTGGAAGTATGTATGGCCCTACTTACGTCCTCATACATAGCCTCTACTTCCTCATCAGAATGTGACGAGGTCGGTGCGTATACCTGAATGACCTTCAACGAATATCTTTTGGATATTCTGAGTATTAGGTATACCACCCTGCTCGACACACTGTCGATGGTAGTTATGTTGTTAACGAGGGACTTGTGAACGAGAAACCCGACACCACCTTGGGACTATTGGGCGCCCTCCCGGTAGTAGAGCAGGTTACCAGACTTCAGGGTTACGGTGTCCTCCCCCTCTCCACGGACTTCGCATAATCCTACAATGTCCCAGTGTAACCTGCTCAGTTCCTCTTCCAACTCGCAAATCTTTTCATCAGTCCTCATTGTGCGTATGTTGTGTGTTACCAGGGCCAGTCGTTGTGGGGATGGGTAGCCGGATTTCGTCCGGGGATTCATAGCACCCCCTGCCAAAAACCTTCCAAATACTTAGTGGTCATAAATTAAAATTAAAAGTAATCTCTTGAAAACAGTAACATAAACGCAAGTGTTTTTGTTGTTTTGTTATTTTATACGGGAACAATTGAACAAGGCTTAAAGTGCTGTATACTGTCTGATTTCTGACTTTTTTAGGGTTCCGTAGCCAAATGGCAAAAAACGGAACCCTTATAGATTCGTCATGTCTGTCTGTCTGTCTGTCCGTCCGTATGTCACAGCCATTTTTTTCCGAAACTATAAGAGCTATACTGTTGAAACTTGGTAGGTAGATGTATTCTGTGAACCACATTAAGATTTTGATGCAAAAATAAAAAAATAATAATAAATATTGGGGGCTCCCCATACTTAGAACTGAAACTCAAAAATTTTTTTTTCATCAAACATATACGTGTGGGGTATCTATGGATAGGTCTTCAAAAATGATATCGAGGTTTCTAAAATATTTTTTTTCTAAACCGAATAGTTTGCGTGACAGACGCTTCCGAAGTGGAAAAAAGTTGGTCCCCCCCCCTCTAACTTCTAAAATAAGAAAATGAAAAATCTAAAAAAAACATATGATGTATTTTACTATAAAAACTACCAACGAAAATTGTTTTGAACGAGATCTAGTAAGTAGTTTTTTTTTAATACCTATTAATACCTAACTTTGCACCTAATTTATATGGGGCGCTGTACATACCAGGTGCAAACTTAACTTAACCACTTAGGGATGGAAAGTGTTTGTACGGAACCCTCAGTGCGCGAGTCCGACTCGCACTTGGCCGGTTTTTATTAATAGTAGGTAACCGTTTAAATATCAATAATTGATTTAAGCACTAAACTTTAATACGAATATTTGTTATGAATCTCAATCAAACTGTAACTGAAAAAGGGACATACATCGACTTAACCAAGTACTTAGTCACGAGCAAGTGATAATATAATACTTACGGCCCATATTGCCTATGCGTAAATACATTGTTTAAGAGTAACTGTGGAGCTTGTTGCAAAATTAAGTCCATTGCCGTGTAATAGGGATAGTGGCGCTACAAACAGCTTTCATATGGCAATAATGTGCATACGTCATATATTTGCATTATTAAACGTCAGTAGCGATTTGTCATCGACCAAATTCAAATCGTGGTTTACCGGAATGCTGCTCAATCCTTCGTTCTTCTTGCTAAATAAATACTGTATGCTATTGAAAAAAACCTTGACTTTCATCACTGTGGATTTGCGGAATATTTAGTTCCGTTTCCTCTGTGTTTACATCAGTGACATTCACTGACTTTCACCGTCAGTTACCAAAAATTTGACGTTGCGAGTATAATAAATTAGTACCACTAAAATCCGCAATATGGCGCGGGCAGATAAACACCCTGTTTGGCTGTTTGTTTCTCCCTGGTTAGACTTTGTATATTACCACTATCTGATCTGCTTTGCATTGCGGCTCTATCTCTACTATAAATTGGCTCTCGCCGCCGGCTGTCCGCTAAATTACTCCTGTGGCGCGGAGATAATCCCATTAGCGAGTTATACTCCCACACAAAGTCCGACTCACTGGTAGCTAAACAGCCCTGATACAGTTCTATTACAGTTATATGAAAAAAAAAAAGTGTGTGTGTCAGCTCCGACGCACGACTGGAGTTTACTCTTCAGGCCAGGCGCGCACCACGATTTTTTTTAGTCGCGCGATAATTTTGTCGCAGAAATAAGCTTACTTATGGGTTTATGAAAATCGTGGTGCGCGCACTCTCATATAAATAAACCCATAGACGCTGACGGAACAATTCTACGGGTATGGCTACGCCGGGATTAAGAGCCGTCCAGGCCGTCAAAGCATCGGAGGCGTAAGGAATGATAGCCTTGTCACCATCGAAAGATAAAATTTGAGTGACAAGGTCCACCACCCCACACGCCGAAGCCAGGAAGGCCGGGAGGCTCACATCTCGCGCGCGACGCACGCCCAAACCACCAGTTCGAATCGGCAGAGAAACCTGGTCCCATTGACCTTGGTTAAGGGAGACGTTCAGCACCTTTTCCAAACTCTCCTTCAACACGAAGTCAAAGGAGTCTGTCTGGACAGGGTGCAGCCAGGCTGGCACGGTGCACAAGAAATATGTCAGCTTAGGCACGGCAAAGCAAACTCGCAACATAACGAGGGCTACGTGAGTCGAAAGTTCATTCAACCTCTGCGCAGCCATCAGCAGAAGCAGCTTTCTCTCCTCGAAGGCTTCAGGAATGGCTTCTGGGAATATTGGGGACCCCAAGAGGTTGAAAGATCTCGCCGACAACACTTTCAGTCCGGGGAGCAGAGCACTGAATAAGGGGAAAGAATCGTGTGAGTTGGTACTGCAGGGGAAAAATTCGCATTTGCTGAAATTAATATCTAAACCCAGAGCTTTTAAACGAGGCAGGAGCATGAGCAAGTCTTGTTCCACTTCTTCAGGTTTACCACCTAGGGTACCGTCATCTAGGTACCAGATATTCAATGGGGATTTAACCTCTGAAATTACCTTTTGTATGGCCAGACAGAAAACTAAAGGGCCTAGCGGATCCCCCTGCTGTGCACCAACTTGGGAAAGAACAAGAGGACCATTGTAGAAAAGATTAGAAGCGGAAGAATATACTTGGAAAATGAAGGGGTAGAGTGATGGCACTTTATCCTTCACTTCGGACAGTAAAACATCACGCTCCACTGAGTTAAACGCGTTTTTTTAAATCAATTTTAATTAATAATAATAATAATGAAATAATGAACTTTATTCTGCAAGTAGGCCACAAGGGCACTTTTACATGTCTGAGTCTACCGGCATTTCACAAGAGGAGACCACTGTTGAGAAGAAACGCCGAAAGAAACTCAACAGTCAGTCATTTTTTCAGAAAGCATAAGTACTTAACTATTACAATGATATGAACTTAACTATACGTATTAAAACGGATTCTAAGATTAGATTAGATTAGATTTATTTATTTCATAATATAAAATGTCAGTATAAATTACGCTAAGACAATTTACATGCATTTATACTATGATCGTCATAAAGATAAAAATGAGATAATATAATAATAGTCAAAAACATAACAATTGATTGTAACAAAAGATATTTACATGTCATAATCATAATGCAGCTAAATAAGTTTAAACAGCTAAATTAGTTTAGTTTAGTTTAGTAAGTTTTTGCTATCTACCGAAAAAGCCCGCGTAGCGTGAATTGCAGCCTCGCAGCCCAATCTTGTGCCAAACCCTAATTGGCAAGGTTGCAGATAAGCTGCCATTTCTTCTCTCACTGCACGGCATCCTAGCTTTGCCGTTAAGCGGCGGAAAGCGCTGCCTATGGCAATGGGTCTTATACCACCGTCTTTTTTTGACAGCGCACATAAGGAAGCACCATAAATATAGGAGCAAACTTCAGGGTTTAATTGACCACTGAGCAAAAAATTACAAAGCTTGGCCAGATGTTCCAGGAGCCGAAAATCGGCGTCTCCCGCAGATGCAGACGTAAGCTCCTTAAGATGAACAGGGCGGATACCATCCAAACCGGCGGCCGAACTATTGTTGAAAGAGCTGAGTGCCTGCACCACTTCCTCCGGCTTAACAGTTAAGGCAGAAATAGATATGTCAGGTTCCGGTGGAAGTACCAGCGGCCGGGACGGGGCTGGATGCTTCGACTGCAGCGTAGCTAAAGTCTCAGGGTTCGACGGCGCCACGCCCTCATCCGACATAAGCACTCGCACTGCACCTGAGATCCCCTTCATGTACTTTACGCTCAAATGTCTTCAGTATGGAGTGTGATCTCAAAGGCGTGGTCTCTGCACCGATGTTCCCACTGATATCAATAGAAGCAGAGTTAATATTTCTCTTAACTTTCGTGGTTAAATTGCCCGTGGCCGACGCTTCAGGCGATTTGAGTGCGGAATAGGCAAAAGACAGTAAACTAAACCATTCGAGAGTGCCATTGGAGTCGATACACTTATCAATGAGATCGCTCAATTTGGCCGCTGCCAAGTTTCGCGCCCCTTTGGGGATATGCCGTAACACACGTACTGACTGCTTTAACGTAGCTAGATCACCAAAATCTAGATGAATGGGGTTGTTACCATGAGCTTGCTGTGAAACTAAGGTTGGAGGGGATGACTTGGGGAAAATGTTTATGCATGTGCCCTATATGCACTTTAAGTCCATGAGGGGTAAAAGTTCGAGTTGAGTTGGGACAATGGGGACAGCGCAAGGATGAAGAAGGATCACTCATATTTATAACTAACACTTACAAATAAAAGTAAAAATACAAGCAATTATATAATATATAAAAAAAAGATACAATTTAAAAGCCAACATCAAAAACATAACAATTTCGATTTAAACTTCATAGTTTCTTGTCGGTCGGCAAGACTCCCGTCTAGAAAATGAATGGCTCGGTTGTGTTGGATCCTTGATTTATGTATGTATTTATCCTGGAAAGTTTCACGAAATCAAAACCATTCTGCGGCTGAATGCAGGAAAAAGCAGTGGTGATGGAAAAGTATTCACGCCTTCTCTATTTCTAAGCTTAAAGCTGAGTCACAATTAAAGCGGTCTCTCTCTCTACAGCAAGACGTCTTCTTCGATCTTAGCACCATACAAGCACGGCTTAAACACCAAGAAAACACGGTCATTGCATTGCACGTTATAAAAGTTGTAATCTTGGATATCACAAAAATTCGTTAGGTTTGTTTGGGAGCTGAAACGAACACGTATCTTTTAGCCGATTGTGTGACGGGCGCTATTGTTTCAAAAGCAGCACATTTTACCCGTTAAGCGTAGATTTTATTAAATTTTATTTTATTTATAAAATTTTGTTGACACTCGACATGAAGTTGACATTGACAATTTTATAGTTTGTTTATGTGAACATAATGGTAGTTTAAAAAGTCGTATCTCAGTATACGATCGGGGTAAAAATACGACTTCTTAATTTAGCAGGTTATGCGTTAAGCGTTATAGACTAAGATCCCGATATAAAACGACCTTTACCGAGATGTTTATTTGATGAATGTATTTTATATTTAGTTTAATATGTCAATAAATATATTGCATATGGGTTGCCTAACAATTTTTAGTCCAGGGTATGTTTAGTAAAAAATAAAAATATATATTTTTTTAACATTTCACCGATTTGATTATTAGATAAATTCATAATTAAATAATCTTTAATTTTATTCAGTTTCAATTCAATAATCAGACCGTTGCAAAATGCTAGTAGGTATAGATTTACCTGTTTATACCTGGCTACCCGATAGTTGTGACGGGAAAAGAATAGGTAACCTAACGTTTGCATATTCTATGGGCTTCATACTTTCGATTGGTATAGAATTTATCTAATATTAATCAAACCGGTGAAATGTTTAAAACATTTTTTTTTTTTATTAATTAAACATACCCTGGACTAAAATTTGTTAGGCAACCCATATGCAATATATTTATTGACATATTAAATTGACTATAAAATACATTTCATAAAATAAACATCTCGGTGAAGGTCATTTTATATCGGGATCTTAGCCTATAACGCGTAACGCATAACCTGCTAAATTAAGAAGTCGTATTTTTACTCCGATCGTATACTGAGATACGACTTTTTAAATTAGCACGGCAGATACGTTCGATTTTATACCCCATATTTTTCATACCCCGGGCTTATATATGAAAATCGATTCTTAAGGAGTAAACTCCAATAAACTCCAAAAATTTGAGTTTCAGTTCTAAGTATGGGGAGCCCCCAATATTTATTATTATTTTTTTATTTTTGCATCAAAATCTTAATGCGGTTAACAGAATACATCTACCTACCAAGTTTCAACAGTATAGCTCTTATAGTTTCGGAAAAAAAATATCTGTGACATACGGACGGACAGACGGACAGACAGACGGACAGACGGACAGACGGACAGACGGACAGACGGACAGACAGACATGACGAATCTATAAGGGTTCCGTTTTTTGCCATTTGGCTACGGAACCCTAAAAAGGCTCTCCGCTTGTTAGTCCCGCTCGCCTCTCCAGCGGTGTGACAGGTTCTTTACTGAAAGTTTGCGTTCATTCTATTAGAATGATTGAATAACACACATATTGTAGACAAAAGCCACCCTAACTCCAACATCGACTACATTCAAATCTTTTGAAATACGTTGAGACTATTGTATCCGTTTCAACGAATTTGTGTTAGGCTTTGTAACGTTTGTAATTAATATTGTAATGGAAACTTTAATCGGCGATTATTGTTTGTTCCACTCCTCAATGGAGTTTAATTCCCTTTATTGTATGGTTGTTGGTTAATTCCAGTTTATACTTGTTCCAAAGTGAGACAAAAAAAGTGTGTGTGTCAGCTCCGACGCACGACTGGAGTTTACTCTTCAGGCCAGGCGCGCACCACGATCTTTTTTTAGTCGCGCGATAATTTTGTCGCAGAAATAAGCGTACTTCTGGGTTTATGAAAATCGTGGTGCGCGCACTCTCATATAAACCCATATCTTGCATTTATGCGACAAAATTATCGCGCGATTAAAATCGTGGTGCGCGCCTGGCCTTAAGAATGATTATAAAATATATACTCAATACTCAATACGTTTATTGCACAAAATGATTAGTAAATAGTTTAAGTATCACATTATGTACCCTGTTGGATATAAATAAACTTAAAAATAACATGTACACGAAAACAACTAAATTTGTATACACTATTTACATAAAAAAAACTGTATACAAATTTAGCCGATTGCGATAAGGGTTCCGCCAATATTGAATTGAACATTACATTCAAGAAAGATCTGGTATTAGACCTAGCCATTTACATTAGACAAAAACAAACGTACAAAATCACCTTCCTTAAAAAAATCCTTAAATAAATCCAAAATCCCCTTAACAACAATTCCAAACAGCGTTTTGAACTTCTCCTCCCAACTTTCGGTAGAAAACAAAATATCCTTCGTCTTCTCAACCAGCCTTTCAAAAGTAATACGTCTGTTCTTCTTGTCCTTATTTTGTCTTTGATCTTCCATATCAGCTGCTCAATAGTAGGCTGATTGACCAATAGACACTCGGACCTCTTCACATCTGTTACTCTTTTTGGCTTCCGCGGCTTACGAACCTCTTGTTGTGGCTCGCTCTCTAATCTGTACTGACTTACTGATCGCTGGCCCTCAGCCTGACAGACAGAATCTTCAGACTCTTTAGATTGTAACGGCTTCGACAAAACAGCATCTCTATATGACTTTCCAAAACTTAAGTCATTCTCAAAAACAGATGGCGCATCCTGACTACAAACATCCGTATCCTTTTTTTCCTTATTTTGCATATACAACCAAAAAGCCCGTTTATATATACATCCCTCAGCAGACATAATCCTGCGAATTTCTTACTCCTTCACAAAAACCGGGCACGACTTATCTAAGGCCATATGGCTGCCTTTACAATTAATGCATCTAAAAATAGTCGTTTCGCAATTGGCATGCTCCCCGCCGCATTTCGGACAAGTAACTTTAGTAGTAGGACAAAACCTGCTCAGATGACCGAACTTCCAACATATTGAACATTGGGTAACCGGGAAAGTGTACTGATTTACCTTAAATCGGCAACCGTAGGCATAAACATATGGCGGTAAAGAAGTTCCCTTAAAACACAGACGAATAGCTTCAGCCTTAACCCAACGCCCATCATGATCCAAACGGTTTAGTCTACATATTGACAAAATGTCTTCAGACCCTTCAATATTCTTTAAAAATTCGTCTTCCTCAAGCTCCAACTCAACCTGCCTTATGATTCCATAAGTGCAGCATGCCATATTAGACCAATAAGAACGTCTCGTCTCATTGTTAAACTCCTGAGAAGCCAGAAGCTTCTCCGCATCATCCTTAGAGTTAAACTGTATGCGAACTTTACGTGGACCCATAAACTTGACGGATAAAATTCCTTTTATACCCTTAAATTGCAGCAACTTTGCCAAACCAATCTGTTTCGGTAAATCTTCTTTTGACACTATATAAACTTCAAATAGCTTGTCAGGCACAGGCACACCGTCCGGCTCCAGCTGCGTTTTGGCGGTTGCTAAAACCCGCAAGCGTTTAGGTTTCCTGCCTATTGTGATAAAACTATCACTACAACCACAGCTTTCGTCGCTCAGACCACAAGCACGCTTCACCGCTATATGCCGCACATCCGACATGGACTCAGCGTCCGATACAATATCCGATTGACTCGGCCCTGCCTTACTATCAAACTCCACTTCAGATAGCCACGACGGAGCTGCCCGCTGCCCACATTCTAAAAGTGACGTATCACTCACGACACCTCGACTTGACTCACTCATCGCAAAAACAGCGAAAAGGACTCTAAAACTGAATTAACTTATAAATAAAATAAATATTGATAAAATTTTCAACCGTCGCCTTTGACAACCAAACGTCAATCCTCGCAATACTTATATTTTTGGAACGTATTTGCCGTGCTAATTTAAAAAGTCGTATCTCAGTATACGATCGGGGTAAAAATACGACTTCTTAATTTAGCAGGTCATGCGTTAACTAGACTAAGCTCCCGATATAAAATGACCTTTACAGAGATGTTTATTTGATGAAATGTATTTTATATTTAGTTTAAAATGACAATAAATATATTGCATATGGGTTGCATAACAAATTTTAGTCCGGGGTATGTTTAGTTTAAAATTAAAAAATTTTTTTTTTTTACATTTCACCGATTTGATTATTAGATAAATTCATAATTAAATAATCTTTAATTTTATTTAATTTCAATTCAACAATCAGACCTTTGCAAAATGCTAGTAGGTATAGATTTACCTGTTTATACCTGGCTACCCAATAGTTGTGACGAGAAAAGAATAGGCAACCTAACGTTTGCATATTCTATGGGCTTCATACTTTCGATTGGTATAGAATTAATCTAATATTAATCAAACCGGTGAAATGCTTAAAACATTTTTTTTTATTATTAATTAAACATACCCTGGACTAAAATTTGTTAGGCAACCCATATGCAATATAATTATTGACATATTAAATTAAATATAAAATACACTTCATCAAATAAACATCTCGGTGAAGGTTATTTTATATCGGGATCTTAGTCTATAACGCGTAACGCATAACCTGCTAAATTACGAAGTCGTATTTTTACCCCGATCGTATACTGAGATACGACTTTTTAAATTAGCACGGCAGATACGTTCGATTTTACACCCCATATTTTTCATACCCCGGGCTTATATATGAAAATCGATTCTTAAGGAGTAAACTCCAATAAACTCCAATAAACTCCAAAAACTAAATTTTCTAAACACGATTCACTAATGGATACGTAATTTTGTAATAAACATATACTAAAAATTTATATATGCCCAAAAAAAACAGAAAAAATTAATTACAAGAAAACATAAAAAAAAAAACTTATACTAAAAGGTGGCTAAAACTATTATAAGGAATTCTAAAAACATGGCCCAAAAAATACTATTTATCATTTCACTGACCTTCACTTAGCTTATTTGATTTATGTTATATACATATAGGTGCCATTAATAAATTACGTGGGGGTTTGTAAAATATCTCGCCTTATTTCTCTCTCTTTAACATGGAGGGTTAAAAATAGCCAAAATTGCCCTTACGTAATTCATGAAAGGGGCCATTCTTAATTTATAATGTACGGACATTTCATTTTTTAGGGTTGCGTACCCAAAGGGTAAAAACGGGACCCTATTACTACTACTGAGAATTCGCCGTCCGTCCGTCCGTCTGTCACCAGGCTGTATCTCAACAACGGTGATAGCTAGACAGTTAAAATTTTCACAGATGATGTATTTCTATTGCCGCTATTACAACAAATACTAAAAATAAAATAAAATAAATATTTAAGGGAGGCTCCCATACAACAAACTTGTTATAGATTATATATATGTATAGGTACGGAACCCTTCATGCGCGAGTCGGGCTCGCACTTGCCCAATTTTTCGGCTTTAGTACGAGGTACTACGAGGTAACCTACCGTAAGATTTTATGTCACGAATGTTTTACTTTGAATCGGAACTTTTTAATCTTGGAAAACAATTTTTGTAATAGAATCATAAACAATTTTATTATCATTATAGTTTGTTCTGTATTTTTATATGACTTATTAATTTGTAGGCATACTTGTAATGCTTACCTAGGTATTACTTTTATTTAAATCTCATTTATCTTTGAAAAAACCGAGCGAATTTATCTTGTAAACATTTCACTGAATAATAACAATGGATATGTCAAACGTCAGCCGCATTGTACAGGATATAACTGAAAGAACGCTTCTCACAAAATTGTGGTTAGATAAATCCTTACCAAACAATACAGAGTTAATACCGTAATATTACGTAAAAAATCCGTGGCATTGGAATATATTTTAAATAGATGGCGTATACAGGGTGGAACAGATCGAGGGACTTTTAAGCAAACAGGGAATTGTTCAGACTGAGTACTTTATTTTTCATCAATGAACTATGTCAATATTTCTATCCATTTTTGAGATACGTACAGTTTCTTAAACATTAGTATAAAAATCAGCGCTAAGTAAAAGACAGGTGTCAATTTGAAATGTAAATAAAACCTTTGAATTAGTAGGGTTGGCACTGATATTAAAATATTTTATTTTAATGACTTTTTTTTTACTTTAGTTCCAGCTTTACAATTATAATAGGTCGATTGTAGATCACTCAGATGACACTATCCTGACAGACCAGTCTTTAAAAATGTTCCTGTCTACGTATAGCGTAAGTTTAAGGGGAGAAAACAAAAGAGAACGAAACCTCGATTTGTATGAAAAAATGAGAAGCGGTATTTCCACTAAGGTAGGTAAATAAAGGTTTAATTTATAAAAGATATCGTCATAGGCTGGTTAATCTGCTACAATACAACCGACTCAATAATACCTAAAATTAAAATGAAGTAAATGTTTAAGACAGAAGCTTCATGCAAATGAAATGTTTCTGTAGCTCACACGCCGAGATACTTTCACGAGATCTTGAATCAGTTACATACTCGTACTCGTATTTGTAAAGAGACGCGCAAAGAATCCATACTACCCACTTAGCGACTTGGTGACCAACTGACCATTAGTTTTATAAACTAGACAAAAAAATAACGGAATTCTGTACCTGTTTTTAAAGATATTCAAAATCTAATATCATACTTTTCTTTTGTTCCAGGTGACATCAAACCATGTTATAGTGTTTGTGAGTGCATAATAAACCAAAATGAAGTATCGGTGTAGACGTGCGTCCGCCGCGGTGGCCGGTGCGATACTGACCATAGTCGCGTGTGCAGTGGCTGAAGTAAGCTCGGTGGAGGGGAGGGACGAGTCGCACAAGTATACGATAGAGGAGCTGATGTCGCTGCACGTGGATTCTAAGGATTCTGGGGATCTTGGGATGGATCCTTGTAAAGCTGGTAAGTTGACATTTGATTTCCGTACCTATTCGAATTCCAAGAAATAATTTTCAACTGTACAAAAATAAACTAGACAATACACATGATATACTTAAAAGGTTTATAGCAAGTTCTTCGTATCATAAATTGAAAATAAATGGAATATTTTATCTGATCTTAATTCAGTGTAATATTTAGGAACGGAAAAGACGCTAAACGGCTTATATCCGATTGCACTTAAAGATACATCTGTTCGTTAATTTTAGTAACGTCACGATTTATTTTCTGAGCGAATATAGTCACTAGTGTCTTGAGTCTCGAAATAAGTATTATCTGATCACTAATTGGGTTTCCAATTTCGACATATTGTAATCTATTAATCATATTAATAATAAATCGACATTTAATATAGAATTGTGCCTACTGTCTAAGTTATATTCTTCATAATATTGTAAACAGCGAACAAAAAATAATTATATTGCGTGCCTATTTTAGGTGGAACATGAACTTCCTGTGTGTTATCAACATCATGTGTTAGCTACACTTTTCTTGCAATAAATATCTTTATCTTTATCTTAACTTTTCCCTTTTGTATTCTCTTCATACCATATACTCGTATTTGTGTGACGTTTGTAACAAAATATCCATCGTGCCATCCTATAAAAAAACACGATCGCTAGAGGATTTAAAATTGTTTTAAAATGAAATCACGCCTTTTTCGAAATCGCTTTACCTTTGAGCGTTAACGCATTTTCGGGCCACGGGCGAAAAACGGATTTCCGCCGCGGACACCTTATGATTCGGACTGATTGCCCTGCGAGCCAGTTTCACAGTTTAATTTAGGCTGTGGCGTAAGGGGTGGGAATTTAGCGGGTCCTCTGGCCGGTTACTTGCGAAGTTCACCGAAGTTGCCCGAAGTATGTTTCCGCAGCGAAGTGCCCCGCCACACTATCCTGTTCACCCAACTTCGCGAATAGTGTGGAGCCACAAATACAATACTAGAATTTAGCAACCTAGCCTCGTATTTTTTTTTCTTCACCGTAGTCGGGTTTAATACAGGGTGGTCAATCCAGATCCAGTAGGAACAAAACGAAAACTATAAGGGATAGGGAAATCTGTTCTTAGGAACTATGGAGTCGATTTTAGATTTAATAGAAACTGCATTCTTTTTTTTTGCAAGAGTTACATAACCGTGAATTGAACCTGTTTAAAATTATGTAAGTAATTGCATGTCGTATTGTAACATGCATTACAGCTATTTTGATCGGATTATGTATGAAATTATGTATGAGATTATAAAAAAATAATAATACAGTTTTCATAAATAATGACACAAAGGTAAATTAAGAAAGAAAAATTGAATGCGATCTACTGCAATCGAAGCGGGATTTGAACCCGCGACCTCTGCGTTTCCGGCGCATTGCTCTTCCAACTGAGCTATCCGACCGCTACGCATCTCTCTCATCTACGCATCTCTCTCGCAGTCTTCGCACTTGCTGTAAAGCAATGGGGATTGGGGATCGTGCGTGTAAAACGCACATCCTAGGGTATGGCTAATGCGCATTAGCATTTCAAAAACATATATGACACAGAGGGCGCTCCAGTGGCGTAAAGAATTAAGGGATGAAAGATTTCGTGCGATTGACGTAGCGGTCGGATAGCTCAGTTGGAAGAGCAATGCGCCGGAAACGCAGAGGTCGCGGGTTCAAATCCCGCTTCGATTGCAGTAGATCGCATTCAATTTTTCTTTCTTAATTTACCTTTGTGTCATTATTTATAAAAATAAAAATGTGGTATTACCACATAAAAAATATGAATCGATAAAAAGATTCTATACAAATATTTAGAACAGCGCCATCTCTCTCGCAGTCTTCGCACTTGCTGTAAAGCAATGGGGATTGGGGATCGTGCGTGTAAAACGCACATCCTAGGGTATGGCTAATGCGCATTAGCATTTCAAAAACATATATGACACAGAGGGCGCTCCAGTGGCGTAAAGAATTAAGGGATGAAAGATTTCGTGCGATTGACGTAGCGGTCGGATAGCTCAGTTGGAAGAGCAATGCGCCGGAAACGCAGAGGTCGCGGGTTCAAATCCCGCTTCGATTGCAGTAGATCGCATTCAATTTTTCTTTCTTAATTTACCTTTGTGTCATTATTTATAAAAATAAAAATGTGGTATTACCACATAAAAAATATGAATCGATAAAAAGATTCTATACAAATACAGTTTTCATTAAATCTAAAATCGACGCCATGGTTCCTAAGAACAGATTTCCCTATCTCTTATAGTTTCTGACTTCTCCCTACTGACCCATTTGGATTGTTCACCCGGTATATTATATTTATTTAAACTTTAGGTAGAAGGAAGAAGATCACGTGGTAGATCTCTAACTAGGTGGACAGACCAGTTAAAGGAAAAAGCACCAAGCTATGGGACGTGGTGCGAATGGCAACCAACAGAAGCTGATGGAAAGCTGGTTACAGGATACTTTAAAAAAAAATACGCGGATGAAGTCTCGGGTATATTCTAATTTATTATAAGGATATAATACTAAAATTCCTTGACTGCTCGTACGGCCATAGTGAAAATGTCTTGAAATAACCAGCATAAATCAGGTCAAGTCGTATGGAAGTCTGGCCACTGACATGAAATTATGTTTCACGTGCTAAGTGCAGCGTTCTAGGAAACCAGCCAAGACCGCATTCTCATTGTCATAGTGATCAGTCGCCATAAGAGCGAAATAATTATATTTTATTTGCTTACTATGCACGGTTTTTACATATTGAAAACTTGACGACGCGGTAGGCGCAGTTTGTTCTGCCTACTGACCCGACGGTCCTGGGTTTCAATCCAATGACAAATGTTTGTGTGATGAACTCGAATATTTGTTTCTGGGTCATGGATGTTATCTATAAATGTATTTATGTATTATTATATCGTCGTGTAGTACCCTTAGTACAAGCATTGCTTAGTTGGGGTCTAGGTCAATTTGTGTAAGATTGTTCCGTAATATTTTTTTAGATATTTATATATTTCAAAGATGCCGGTAACTTGACACGAGTTGTCTTTAATGTAAATGACACAGTTAACTTGCTGCAATAAACCCATAGACCTTAACATGCTGCAATAAATTTTATATTCGTTTAAAAATGTACATTTGTCAGTGTCTTTGATAGTATTCACTCTAATACTTTGTTTTCTATCAACAACAAAATGAAAAAATATACATCATGAGAATGTAGATTATTAAAATTACTCAAGATCGCTTGCAAATGCCGAATAACAGTCCTGGGCAAAGTTTATGCATAATGGAGCCAATAAATCGATAGAGTGATGACCGGGGAATAGGTCTTGTTACGATGAGTTTACAAATTACAAATATATATACAGCATATTAACTGAAAATAGGGCATTTTAGACAAGAATCATACCACTATAAATTTTTTGTAATTCTGGAATAATTGCACGACTAATCTGTTGTTACGACAAAATGTTCACATTTTTTGAACTAAAGTGCTATATTATTCAAAAATCTCTAATACTAAATAAATGTTTAGTTTAGTGAAGATATAGAAGAGGAGACGCCTATGTCCAGCCGTAGACAAGAATAGGCTGATAATGATGATGATGAAGATATTTTACAAAAATAAGAAACATAAGCTGTTTTAAGGTGTTTGACTTGAAATTGGCACATGAATGAATATAATAAAATAATGATAGCTATACAGGTTTTTAATGTAATTTTAACACTTTTATGGACACAAGACCATTTAGAAAGACAGTGTCATTCGGCACAAATATTTTTCGATTAATAAACTAAAAACGTGTTTCCTGTAGATGCCATTTTAAATAAAGGGTTGATAACAAACTTCCTTTCCCGAAAGTCACTCAGCATCATGGGAGTAACTCTGCACAACTCAGTGCCGACTGATATAATCGATTCGACAAGTGACGAGATCTTCAAAAACAAGCTTAAACAGTTGCTTACTGAACACGCGTACTATAGCATAGATGAATT
Source organism: Apotomis capreana (assembly GCA_947623375.1). Taxonomy (NCBI): domain Eukaryota; kingdom Metazoa; phylum Arthropoda; class Insecta; order Lepidoptera; family Tortricidae; genus Apotomis; species Apotomis capreana. Next base: position 24,567,809 of record OX392505.1, read on the forward strand.
TATTGAAAAGTCGGGAGAGCGCTGACCCAAAACTAAAAATCACGGTATTTTTAATGATAATCAATTATGTATAATGTGAATTTAATAATAATAATAATGTGATATTGTATAATGTATACTTGTTCGGGAGAGCGCTGACCCAAAACTAAAAATCACGGTATTTTTAATGATAATCAATTATTATGTATAATGTGAATTTAATAATAATAATAATGTAATATTGTATAATGTATACTTGTTAATTTCATTTAATAATAATTTATATAATGTATATTGTAGGTATTTGATGACATGACTTGTAAAATGTATATTTTATTAATAAAGATCTGAATCTGAATCTGAATCTTTCAGTCAAATAGACGCGTTAACTGGGCGTGAGTCGAGTGCAGCGCTGGTCTTGCTACAACTAAAACCTAGTTTCATCACCATATCCGCCGATAGACATCCACTGCTGGACAAAGGCCTCCCCCAAAGTTCTCCACAACGATCTACCTTGCGCCGCTCTCATCCAATTTCTGACCGCGATCCTAACCAGGTAGTCCGTCCATCTTGTTGGGAACCTTCCCACGCTGCGTCTTCCGGTCCGCGGTAAACCTAGTCTAACTATAACGAAAAGGCAGTTCTGCATCCAATGTGTTTCGTCCGCTCATCCTCGCATCTTGGCACCCCGCTCTAGAATTTCAATGAAAGAGGGTTGGTTTTTATCGCCGCCCGTTGATTTCTGTTTTAGCACTTTTTAATGGCCCAGCCTCGAGGTAGAATTTAATTCTTTGTCCCCAGATTCCTGAATAGTTCAGTTTTTGAAATGTTTTTAGTCTGAAACTTTTTCAATTTTAGAACCAGTTTAACGGGATTCCTGCTAATTGTTATTATGGAACCAATTAGATTGTTATTGATCTGTTTTTGTGATGTGATAGAGTTTAATACTTTTATGCGACGGTGATTTTTTTTAGTCGCAACTAAAGACTCTTTCAGACTCAACGGCGATTGTGCCCAGTGCTCAAAAAATATTTCCAATGTCATTTAATAAACACAGTATAAACGCTTTTAAACACCGTTATCTAAACTCCATCGGAAAAAACCGACAACTTTTATCGGTTCGGACCGGACACGTCCCCGTAAAGTGGAATCTGGCACTCCATAAACCTTTAAAGTCAATAAAGCGACCCTCATCAAGCGAACCGTAAAAACCGGACAATACCGGTTTTCGGCCCGCTCCCATTTATTCCGAATGACGATTGAGCCTTTTATTTTCACCTCTATTTGTTTAGCTGTTGATTCGTTTCAGTTAGAGTTTCATACCTTAGCTGGGGTTTCAAAGTATCCGTATACCGGGTGTGGCGTGTAATAGGAGCAATAAATTAAAACATAGATTCTACTCTTTAAATTTAACAAAACTTGTTAAGCATATAAAAATTGTATGATTCAAAGAGAATCAATATATTGAGAAATATTTGATAATTAGTAGCATGACACCCTGCGTCTATTAACGCTATTAGCGAGAGAGTATAAAAACAAATTAGTTACTTCATAAAAATAGTTAAAAAAGTTAGTTGAACAAAACCAGGCTCACACAAAAGTTAAGAAATTGTAATAAATAAAAACACAAATTGGTATATAATACCCTTGAGGTGCGAGCCAAATACACTAAACCAGTTTATATTTCCATTTGTAACAAATAAAATATCACCATTAAATTTCCAAACAAGAAGTTTTTAGAGGCCTTATTTCTTTTAAAATTTATTTTAATTGTATTATAAAATAAATAAAAATAAAATAAAATAAAATAAAAAAGCCTTTTATTTCTTGCAACGTACAAGTTTACAGTTTTAAATATACATTATGCAAGATTTGAAATATATTGAGAAAGGATAAATTATTATTAAGTTAACTACATAAGTAATTTTATTTAAATATATTATGCAAGAACCCCACTTATTTGCGGGTGAAGGCCTCCTCCAGAGATGCCCAGATATCCTGGGCTTCTTGTATCCAATTTTTGCCTGCTATTTCAATGATCTCGTCTGCCCACCTGGTTTTAGGCCTTCCTCTCTTTCTTTTACCATTTGGGCCTGGCCATGACGTCAGTTACGATGTCCAGCGGTTATCGCTCAACCTGGCTACGTGACCTGCCCACCGCCATTTTAATTTCTGGGCATGTTTTTGTGCGTCGATTACTCCAGTTTTTTTCCTTATGGCGGAGTGGCGTATTTTATTATTTTTTCTAACTTTAGCATACTTCTTTCCATGCTTCGTTGGCAGACCATTATTTTGTTCTTTACTCGTTGAGTGAATTTCCATGTTTGGCTGGCATAGGTTAGTGAGGGTAACAAGCAGGTGTCCATCACTTTTTTTTTAATCTTAGCAGGCATATGACTTTTAAATATTTCTTTCATGCTCCAGTACTTTCTCCACACTCCTTTAATTCTCCTTTCGATTTCTATATCGTTGCTCTGTTTTTGGAAAGAGATTTGTTTTCCTAAGTAAATGTAAGAATCGACATATTCTAGTGGTTCGTTGCCGAGATTTACCGGAAATTTATCTGCATTTGTCATAATTTTTGTTTTGCTCATATTCATTTCTAAACCTGCTAGTCTGCTTGCTTTTTGAAGCGTGTCTATCATATAAAGTAGCTCTGCGCTGTTTTCTGAAAATAAAACTAGGTCGTCGGCAAAGCGCAGATGGCTGATGTATTGTCCATTGATATTTAGACCGACTGTTTTCCAATTTAGTTTGCCAATTATTGACTCCAGCACAGCTATGAAGATTCTGGGTGATAATGGATCTCCTTGCCTTACCCCTCTTTTAATTGGGATAGGTGGACCTGTTGTCTCCAATTTCAAACGGCTAGTGCCGTTGCTATACAGGAATTTTAATAGGCTTATGTACTTCGTCTCTACGTTTTGTGATTGTAGAGCCTGCCAAATTGATGTATGACATATCGTATCAAACGCTTTTTGATAGTCTATAAAGACCATGTAGAGCGGTCTTTCAAATTCTTGATACTTCTCGATTAGTAGCTCTATAGAATGGATGTGGTCGACTGTTGACCAGCCTTTTCGGAATCCTGCCTGTTCGATCGATTGGTATGCTTCTAGTGTCGTAGTTATCCTTTTCTCTATGATCGACGAAAACAGCTTATAGAGCGTAGGAAGGAGGCTGATCGGGCTATAGTTACCCACATCTTTTGGGTCTCCTTTTTTATAGATTAATATAATATTTGATTCCGACCATTGCTTAGGTGTTGTAGAGCAGTCAAGGATTTTATTAAACAATTTGGCTAGAGGGGTCGCGAGAAGGGTAATTGCTATTTTTACAGTCTCGTTTGTTAACCCATCAGGCCCCGGGCTTTTATCTGTCTTGAGCCGTTTTATTTCTCTAATTATTTCGATTTCATCCACTGGCTTTACTTCTCGACCATCACACGTAACTTCTAGAACAGATTGAGTGTTCATTTCTTGGTTGTCTAGGTCACTGTATAATGTTTTGTAGAAGTTTGTAGCTACTTGCAGTATCTCTTTCCTGTTGTGTGATACTCTACTTTTATCTGGTCCATGAAGGCCCTCGATCCACGTTCTGTGATAAGTTAGCTCTTTATATGCTTTTTTCAAGCTGCCTGTAGAGTTTAAATACTTTACTAAAGTGTTTTTCCTATGATTGTTGTAGTCTTGGCGCAAATATTTACTAACAAGTTTATATAGAGCTTTTAGCTCGTATTTCATTGCGTGCGTCTTCGGTTTAATCTTGTGTAGCTCACTTCTTCGTAAGATTAATCTCCTAGTGCGGTCCGATATGATGCCCGATGAGTCAGATTTTTTAGGCATGAGAGCTGTTTTTAAGCTATTTTCCAACGCGCATATTATTTTGTCGTAGTACTCTTGAACACTGACATTTTCATCCTGGTGGTTAAGGTCTTCTTGGTAGTTATTTAATGCGTTTAAATATCTTGATTTTTCCTCCTCAGATTTTAATGAGCTTTTTAAGTTATTTTTGTAGTTCGTCCGTTTCTTTTTATGTGCTTTGAAGTTGAAGGTTGCTCTTACAAGTCTGTGGTCTGTCGGGAATTTCACATTAATGGTTTGTACATCCTGAACATACTTATTCATGTTAGTTAGAATGTAATCGATTTCATTTTTCGTTACGCCGTCTGGAGACCTCCAGGTCCATCTCTGTTTGCTATTCTTTTTAAAATATGTGTTCATAATACAGAGGTTATTTTCGTGTGCAAACTGGACTAGTCTTTCTCCTCTTTTGTTTCTTTCTCCGTAGCAATAGTTTTTCATGATCGAGGCGTCTTCTGGCGTCATTTGACCGATTTTAGCATTAAAGTCGCCCATGACTATAATTTTTTCGTCAGCAAGTTTTAAGGCTCTATTAATCGTATTGTAAAAATGCTCTATTTCCTCGTCGTTAGATGCTTCGGTAGGTGCGTAGACTTGTATAAGAGATATATGTAGACCATTAACAGTAATTTTCAACAGCGCTACGCGTTCTGATAGTCCGACGAAGCTTTCGATATTGTTTTTGAAGTGTTTTTTTACCAGAAAACCAACTCCGTATAAGCCCGGTGTCTCGCCAATGTAGTGGAATATTGCATCACGGTATTCATGTATCGAATTTCCTTTAATTGTATTATGACATTTATATTGATAATTTCAACCAACTTTTTGAAGTGAATTATGTATACTTTTCCCCGAGTTATAGGTAATACATACATAGCTATTTCGTGCTTTCATTGCGTGCAGTCGAAAAAAAGTTGAACAAACAAATTTTCGACGTGAATTTTGTCAATTTCGAGTAGATTTTTTTTTAACAAAAATTATCAATGAAAAAACAAACTGTAGGTTTCAAATTTATACCAATAAATCCCAATACAGGGCTATTGGGATTTATTGGTATATATTCTAGGTAGTAACATCATATGTTAAAAAACATGTTTGATCATAGAAAAAAAAATCTAAAACAATCAGCATTTTAAAAGGAATAAGGCCTCTTAATCCGTGCAACGATATGAGATCCGAATGAAACTGCGAAAACTTTTAAATTTCGAACTGTCACAAATGGAATTTTAATTTAATTTTGAACCGTTGTGCAACGACAAGTTGGATTAATCCGCCAAGTTTATGGATTTTTTTAACGATATTAAAAATGTTCGCGAACTCGGCAAAAATGCAAGCACTCGAATCGCGTTTGATCTTGAAGCACCTCATTTAGCCGACGTAAGACGACGAATTTTGTCGTGATTTGGCGCGCTACTCGAACCTCACTCGAACTGAAGGGCTACTTCGATGTTCGAAATTCGACAATCGTATAGTGCCGTTCCTATCGATCTCCTGTCAAATTATACTTGGGTGAGTGGGACGGCACTATACGACGCGAATTTCGAGCATCGGAGTAGCCCTTCTGGCCACTAAAGGATTTATATCGTTCAAACGTTTTTTTTAACTAGATATATTATATATTTAGTTACGGCGAAAAATGCACGATACTGTATACCCTAATCAAGCAGGTCTTTTCTTGAAAGCAGCGATGATCAAAAGTTGTTCAAATCTAAAAATAGGTACCTATAGCTACTATTTAAGTAAATAAAGCTTATTCATTCATTATAAAAAAAAATAGTAACAGACATTAGTCAACACACCTCTTTTAAAACGGCGATCATTGAAATTCTTATTTTAAACAGCAGTAAATCGTAGCCACGTAGCACCCGTAGAGCCTGCTACGGCGTAGCGCTACGCCTGATTTATAAAGCCTGCATGCATATGCATTTCAGCGCGGTTTTCATTAACTTAATGGGCGTATTTTACTGATGAACTTAATTTATTGGACTTTTTTTTGGAATCAGTGAACGTTACGGTTTTAAAAATAATTATTTTAATATCAGACAGGATCCATTTATTAGTACAAAATAAAGTTCAAGGAATACAACATAAAATACTTACAATAAAACTACACCTAAAGATTAAAATAAAAACTTGAACAAAATAAACTTAAAGTAAATCTAAAAATGGCCCCTGCGGCAAAGTGCCAAAGATGCTGGCGGCAGTTCCTCGCTGAATCGCCAAACTGATTCTTTGAGCGAGGAAACCGCCAGCACTCCTGTCAACAATACTAACATCAATAAGCCTCTTCGAGATATCTTATTTTAATTAAATATATATTATGTTATAGTATAAACGCCATAACAATAAAATAATAACTCAATTTTAAAATGTAAAACACCCCCGACACAAGTACCTGGTCATCATGAGTCATGTGACCCTCATTCAATGAGTGATATAGAAAATGCTCCTAAAATAATAATCCATAATCCAATTAAAGCTCAATATCTTGGAAACTACTGGTCTTATTTTCACCAAACATAGCTGAGCACAATCGTGACGGACAAGTTTTTCCATAAAAAAAAAACTCTCAAGTCAGTACACCGTTTGGGAGCTATGCCACAGACACACAGATACATAGTCATGTTATACGTATAACACTCCTATTATTTCGTCAGGGGTTAAAAACGTGTTCCAAAATTAACAGGGATAAAAAAATACTTGTAATTATTTGAATCAAAAAGTTTTTATCATTGAAATGTTGGCGGCAATTGTCAACGTTGGCGTCAGTGGAGCAATTTCCCGTTGTCAGCCACAGCCGACTGTGGCGTTAAAAAGGTCAAAAGTCATATCGGGTTGTCAAAATTTATTTTTAACATATGAATGACTAAGGGAAGAACTGGCAAAGTCACTTTTATTGGCTGTATAGCTTAAATAAAAATGCAACAAAAAAACAGGACTCATCGAGTTTCACCCGTTTTAGATAGTCATATTGATGAACTAAAATATTTTATGGCCATAGAGAAATAAAAAAAAATACTCTGCCAGTTGTCTCCCTACCTTTTCATTCATTCATTTATTCATTGCACCATGGTTGTTTACAAAGATGACACCTCATAATAATATTACCGGTAATATATTTCGGTTAGTAGGCGTTATTCTAAATGATGATTAATATTGTTCGGGCCCTAGGTGTTGACTCGGGATCTGTCGTGCCCTATCGGCCATCTTCAACGCGTCGGTTAATGTGGTGTTTCTAGTCTGTGCGGAAAGAGAAGAGGCGTGGCGGCAACGGGAACTAACATGAATTTTATAAATGGAGTGTGTTTAGTAAAACGTCCCACTTTGTCCATTCTAGTTACGGAGTTACGGGCAGTTTAGTGAAATATGGCAAAACCTACCGAAAATCGGCTTTCAATAAAAACTGATGGAACATACTGTAATAAAATAAACCTATGATTTTGATGTCAACGCATAAGCACCTTTTTAGGGCCTTAAAGTTTAGTGCCTAGCGTCCGCCTTTGTCGAATACAAAAAAAAATCGTCGATATCATATTTGTATAGAGAAAACTTCCTACTTTGTCGATATGGGTACTATAAAATTTAAAATTCAAATCTTTATTAGGCAAATAGGCCTCGAGGACATTTTTACATGTCTGATTCTGTCATTGAATATCAATAATAGATATAAAATTACAATTGTAATTACATCACAACAATATAATAGTAAATTAATGCAACAGGTATATCAAGTGGCACACTACTCGGAGATGTATATTTTCTCCGAGTCCATTAACAGAATTCTCTTAAACTATCAGAGATGTATAGGGTGTATTGTCTAGGATTAAACATGTCATCTTAAAATACAATATGCTTAAAATACAGAGTTGCTTAAACCTGTCATGCAGTTCTCTGATTGAAATCAGGTTGTGGTTGATATGTGCAGTTTTATAATTTATTTATTTATTTTTATTTGGTTGGAGGAATTACATATAATGATACATAAAAGGTACCTACTTCCAATATGTATGTACTAGTAAGTATCTCGGTTTGGCCCTATGGCTCACCGGGTAGAAGATGGCATTGGCATTGTGTCCGCCACTCATACTGACTTGTTTTGTGCAATAAAGCTAATAAACATATAAGAATAAATGAATGCTTTAATAGCTTACAGACAACTTTGAAGAATTTAAGCAAGTTAATTATATAGTGTTTATTATTATTGAATTATAAAGATATTAAATTGTTATACTGCGTTCATTTGACATACGATTGAATGTTTAGATATAGACTATATATTTTATTAAGATACTTACCTACATGGCTGGCGTAGCGACCATAAAATCTTTTCGTAATCCACATCCTAGTAATTAATTTAAATAATTAGATAAATAAATGATAATACTGCTTTCGCATTATTAAATTGGGTGAACAGATCCATTTCATCATCATATCCGCCTTTTGGAAATTCAATAGCAGGACTTCTTAAACACACTACATCTAAGTGCTTACGTAAATAATCCTCTAGGCACAACTTATCGTCTAAGCTAGTGTTTTATTCTGTAGAACGGGCCTCAGTGGTAATTTTCGCCACTAAAGTCCATCATAAATTATACCGTGGCGCCACTTTAACATGCCGCGACTGCGGACCATTTCTTCTTTCACCGACGAGGCGCTTTCATGCTGACATAGTGTTATACCGTTCGGGAAACTTGATATTACCATCTCGACGGACAAATCTACCGATAAAAAAAACACACTCAAATTGGTCCATCAGATTGGGAGCAACGATGCCACAGACAGTCACACATATATACAAATACACATACACATGTTAAACTAATAATTCTTTCTTCGACGGGGCTTAAAAAATTGAGAAAACAAGACAAGTACTTAACAAATTAAAGGTTTACATATGCGGAAATAACCCCTCAGCTGTGCATTTTTTTTATATTTGTATCAATAGTTTTTCTTTGTATCAATAGGTTTCTGAGGGGTTATTTCACGTATTTATGTAATTTGTTGAATTAACGAAACATGTAATGTCTCATTATTTAAACTACTGATACGAAGATGTACTCACATACAAAAATGAGACAAAACATGTTTCATAAATGTATGTCACATTTTTTTTATGTGAGACATGATGACCATCTACTTGCGTCAGGGGTGTTTATTTAGGTTATTGACAGCCAAAATTCACAAATCCACACTACAAAATTCAAACTCCACGAAACCAAAATTCAAAATATTATTACAAAATTATTTTGTTTTGAAAACCAGTTTTCATAGATTTTGAATTTTATTAGGCATTCTTGTGAACCGTGTGTCGTTGTCTGACATCTGAAAGAAGCTCATATCCTGAGCGGCCCAGCGGCGCGCGGCTCATTTGAAACAGAAATGAGCGGGCGATAAGGGACGCATAACTTTTAACTTATCACAGTAGTATGTTGTCGCTTTAATACAAAAGATGGCTTTGCCGCACTAGGGCTTTTATCGTTTTTTTTCATCACTAAGTTGGCCCACTGCTGTAACGTTAATGTTAAGTTGAATTTGATGTCGCGTTAAATTTAAGTAGTTTTTTAAAATCTGTTAGCTTTCCTAACTGAAGAAGTTAAAATTATATGAATTTGACCATTACATTATAGTGAATTTTATACTTTATCAAATGATTGTCATTTTTAAATATTTTAATCCTTCATATTTTATACTTATCTCACGAAAATATTGCCTTCAAATATCTTATTATCGTGAAAACTTTCACAAATGGTCTTATCACAATTTCAATAAGTAGCTCGAAGCCTAAGTGGAAGAGATCCCTTAAACGCATTTATATTTTTGTGTAATTAATGTAACAACTAATTATAAGAAAAAATGGCATACCAATGCACAACCAAAAGTGAATTTTCAAGAGAAATACAAATAGAAATTGCATAAAAATCGAAAGAGCGACATTATCCGGACAATCTTTTATTCAAAAACTTTTTCTATGTAGGCATCAAGGGCTCTTTTACAAACTCTGTATAATATGAATCTATTGTGTACGTATGTCTATGTCTCGTAACCGGTTAATCCTATATTCGAAATAGCTCCTTAAATATACGAAGTCATTTCGTGGTTTACTCTGTCGTCCTTATTTTATTTATCAAGATATACTAAAACTAAACAAAAGTCTTTGAGTAAAAAAACCGACCAAGAGCATGTCGGGCCACGCTCAGGGTAGGATTCCGTAGTTGCCCATCCTTCACAATAGACGGGCTTAAAACAGCGGTTTTAAGCCCGAGGTTTAAATTATGAGAAAGATCTCAAGCTCTATAAAAAGTCCGTAAACGCCAAAGTAAGCTTAATTACTTATTACCTTCTGGAAATTATTGATTATACGCGCCAGATTCGTACAGTAAAGTATTTACATACATTCATACGTGAAAGTAAACACCGCATTTCACGAAACATCGAACAAATACACAATTAAATAACACTTATACGTTTCCAATTAAAATCAGGCCGTGAACTTTAGCAAGCGCAATTTTTCACAGCGAAAACAATGACAAATGTGCGAGATTATCCCTTCGTTTTTTACCCTTGAAATGAAATATGGGGTTACGAGTTGCAATAATTTTTACTTTGCACTAATTGGTGAACCCGCGATGACTAACGACTCACTTAACACGGATGTTTGCGCTTTTAATTCCGACGCGACGTTCCACAGATTAAAAATAAGTGCTCAGAATTGTGGTGGAAAAGTGTGATTTTGCAGCTAAACGTGTGAAAAATCAGTCGTTACTACACTATAAGTATACACTAAGGCTTTTGAGTTAGTAGTGTTTCTTTGAAACGTAGCTTGTCTGTAGTTTATAAAACATAATCTCTACTGTTTCGCTTATCTAGAATGCATTTTGTTATTTCTTAATAGCATAACATTCAAATAAGTGTTTTATATAAATAGGTGCTTCCGGGTATTTTTAAGTTTTAAACGTTTTTTCATAGATACAGTGCACGTGAATATTTTGTGGCAGTGACATTTGATTCATTTTCAAAATACATGTACATAGTATTAAGGGCTTTAATTAAATCAAAACTTAATTGATGCCTTTGTGTAACGATAGTTACCCATATATCTTTTGTATGAGTAACTTTCGTAGCACAGCACAAAAGGAGCGATCGTAATTTTGATTTTATTAAGCCTTTAACTATGTACATGTTTTTTGAAAATGACTCATTTGCGAGCAATATTATCTAACTTTGACTTAATTTAAACAACATAGATCAAAATTTCTTTTTAGAATTAATGACAAGTTTTTACGGCATTTTGTTTCTTCATCTTTGAGTAAGACCTCCCAGTTTGGTTGAATCCGGCTTTAGTCATATTAATTATCTTATTTGAAATGGCAACGTCTTGAAGACGTCTCAATTACTGGCCGCAGCTCTAGCACAACTGTGACAAAGCGACTCTTTCTCGCGCGAGATATATTATACCTATCTCTTTCTTCGCTGTACTGTGAGAGAGTGACGGGTGATGCTATGTCGCGCGACAGAGTCGCGAAGCATAGTTGTGCAACGATCCATGAGTGTCAAAACATTAAGTCTATTTGTATATTGGCCGGGTGCATGACGTCAGCGCCACCTAGCGTTCACAACTTTGGCCCGGGGATCTGTCAAAAGTGTTAAATAATGGACGCAACAAAATTATGGTAAAAAAATAAAAAATATTGATTGTAGATCACCTAACAAGTGCAAAATCCGTTTGTTTTTAATGTGAAACACATTTGGTTCCTAGCTTTATTGAAGAAAGTAATTATTAGGTCTGCTCAAAATTATCTTCTCACTGACCCCTCTTCATCTTCTAAGTTTTACAATAGTTCATTCACTTTTCAGGCTACTCTTCTGTGGAATTCTTTACCTTCTGATCTAAGGCGTGCACAATCTATTGCTATATTTAAATCTCACCTTAAACGTCACTATTTATCTCTACCTTAATTTACACTGCGTTGAAAATCGCTCCTCTTACTCGTAAATACTATGCGACTGACTCTGGTTTTGCTATTTTACTCTGCTATATGTTTTTATTATGTCTAAGTATTATATGTAGGTATATTTGATTATTGTTATTTATGTATGTTTATTGGTTTTATTTTATTTTTGTAGTTAATTTTTGTGGCTTAAAGTTTATTTTGCATCACCTACTCAATTCTAACTCTTGTTAATCTACTCCGCTACCTAAAGGTTGTCTGGAAGAGATCGCTATTTAGCGATAAGACCGCCTGTTGTTAACCTCTGTCAATTTTTTTACTGTATATCTCTCATGTTTTGTATCCCTGTGTATTTGAGGTGTGCAATAAAGTGGATTTGTTGTTGTTATTATATACGTGTTTAGTATTATTATGTCAATTTACTTCTTTGTTGTTTCCTTACAAATTAAAGGAAAAAAATAATGTTTTATTATGTTTGTTTCCATATAATTGAAAAATGACTACTATTTTCAAAACTGGCTTCCAAAGCATCGGTCAGAACATAAGGTTTCAGCCTCAAACCGAGAGTAAAGGGAAGCTGTTACTTTTGGCACATTAATAATAATAAACAAACAATAAGTAATATTTACAAATTATAAGTAATTCTACATTTCATATTTTTGAAATATTGTAATCATTCATATTATAATATATTGCAGTAAATTGATAAAAGTGTTCAGTTTAATACACTTACTTTATTCTTCTAGCAACAGCAATCCAATTCATTTTCTGATCTTGTTTCCAACTCGGTGTAGGAAAGCATAACATTTGCAATTGCTGTTTCGTCCTGTATTATTGCAGTTTACCACACAACACCTATCGTGACCCATTTTATTTCAGTTTATTATTTTATACCTAGTAGAAAACGTAAGGATTATAACTGAAAAGTATGACGTTTGACAGAAACAGAGAGGCCAAAGTTACCACTTTTGGCCACTTCAAGCGCTGCGATCATTTTCGCTTTCCCTACGCGACCTCTGCACCCGGCCAATACGACTTGTTTAATTTTCTTGCACAGTTTAAGATTTAATAAATATTACCTTATTTATAAATTTAAACCTCCCCAGACACAAGTAGCTGGTTATCATGAGACCCTCATTCAAGGAGTGATAAATGCTACTAAAACGGAATTGAACTACAAAATTTGGAATTCTTAGCTGCAATATTGGCTGAAATCTTGTCACTTGTTCCAATTACAGCTGAATGTTTTGGAAGCTACTGGTCCTATTTACACCAAACATCACACCAAAGAACAATTTTTTCATTTACAAAACCCCACTCAAATTGGTCCATCCGTTTGGGAGTTACGATGCCACAGATCGACACACAGATACTCGTATTAAACTTATAACACCCCTCTTTTTTCATCAGGGGTTAAAAATGGGACATAATGTCAACCTTGCAACATTTTATGAGTCGGTAAATTGTTAAAAATTCCAAGTAGGTATCACGAAAGATGAATTGAACAGTCTTAAGACATTATTCGCGCTTTGTTCAGCGGTTTTTGTGCCCGATGAGTCAGCTAGGTGGGGACACTGAGGAGGGAGAGATTAGGGAATAATCTGCCGGATCGGGGTCCGATGTCATGCTTTGTCCGAATTTTTCGGTAATAATCGTTTATGAAATATTTCGTGTCCGTGTCAGGCTGGGAAGGAATATAATGAGGATTGTCAAGAGGCCGTTTTTATAATACAAATACAAATATCTTACTTGAAATATGATACCTACATAACAAGGTCAGACAATATTATAGCATAAATAAATAAATAAAATAAAAATAAAAATCATTTAATTCAGACCATAATGATCCATATTTGTGTTAGTCAGCAATCTTATCAACTACTACATAATACATACCTGTAACAGAACCTTCAAAACCAAATTCGGTTTTGCAAGCCACATTCATGCACATGACCGATGCTCGTGAAGGTCATGTCACCAGGTTTCGCCATTGACGGATACGTCAAGGAGGACGATATAATACATACCTACATATTTCACCAGCATCTGGCATGCAAAATTTTATATATTATTATGGCATTCAGTTTGCTTATTTTTACCTATCAGTTGAAAGATTAATTTTGTACCATCATTCATAGAACAATTTTACTACTATGCACCTTACTACTATGTATTTTGTGGTTACACAGTTAGTCTAACATTAGAACTACTCCCATGTACTCAGACGTTTACGTCAACAGTCATCTATTGAGATCTACAAAAGCGCTTGAAACCAGCGACCTATGTTGACAGTCGTCCAACATCGCTACTGACAACTATACCGCTTCTATCCGACCAACCCACCTTAACTCCCATTACGTAGCAGTAAGGACCACAGCGAATCAAGTTGGCACCCGATTGACCAAACGTCGTAAGGAACTGTATTGTTTGAATCGACTTTGGATTGGGCTTTCGATTGACATAGGTCATGACTTCGTAAATGACTTTTATTGGAGCGGAGCGAGCGAAGCTCCCATGGATCGACTCGAATGGACTTCGTAACAATGCGCAGATCTCAGCGAGTTCTCAACCGATTTTAGAAATTTTTGTTTTAAAATGCACAAATTAAATTTCGCTAGGTCGTGATGAAGAGAAAATTTCGAAAAAAAAAAACCGCTTCAACCTATGGTGCAAGCTTAGCCGGTGGCTGACTCCTCTGCATCGACCTAGTATTTTAAAGAATAACAGAGAATTATACCGAGATCTTTGAAATAATTTGGTTTACAAACCAATGTAGGTGCTACCAAACTCCGATAACGTAGCAGTAACGGACGTGCCACAACTTCGGGGGCAGGCGGTAGTGGCGAGCGGTGGCTATAGGTGGGAGCAAAAGGTCCGAGCGCAGCGGCCATACGAGTGAGCGGGACAGTCGCCTGCCGCATCCGTTTAACGTGGCTGGGCCGTAAGGAACTAAGGACCACAGCTACTCAAGTTGACAAAATGAACAATAATGGCATAGTCGGCATTCGATAGAATAAACGTCATAAACGGCTCTTTTGTTCGGATCGGATTTGGATTGAGATGTTTTATAACTTTGTAAATGACTTTTATGGTGCTCACAAGCATATCAGAAATTATATCAACATCTTTAAGTCTTGGAGTCGTACAGTCGCCATCAGATATATCGCAGCACATAAGGCGTTCATAAATATGTGAACATGTACTGTAACGCCAACTAAGAGTCGTGTTCAGATATTTATGAATATACCTTACATGCTACGATATATCTGATGGCGACTGTACTACATATTAATAAAACGACGCTGAAACAAACACTCTTTTAAGGCTGGATTTAACCAATTTTCCAAGAATAGCATTCTCGCGCATAGTAATGTCACAAACACCATAATAATGTAAGTTTGACATTACTATCGGATCATTTCTTGAGATAAAGTTTGATTGAATGCAGCCAAATAACTTGGGAAATACGGTTGGTGTAGTACGATTTGTTGTTTATTTTTAACCGACTTCAAAAAAGGAGGAGGGTCTCAATTCGAACTAATTTTTTTTTTTTTGTATGTATGTTACTCGATATCTCCGAGAACGCGATTAGACCAAAAACACAATTGCTTTTACATTTGCTTAGGCGCTCTTTTATTAATTAAGGTGATTAGGTGGATATCTATCGTGTTGTACGAGATTGCTTCCATACTTCCAAGTTCCACGCGGACGTAGTCGCGGGCAAAAGCTAGTTATAAATAAATCACTTACCCAGTTATGAACCTTGTTCCTGTAAAGGCTGCATCGGACATGGGCACGCAACGCTACGCCTCATTTACCGATATTGTGTTGTGTAACGTCGAACGATGAACGCCGATACTAGGACGGGGAAACTATCGATAATATACTAAATAAACCAATTGAAAGGCTGTATTGGATTTGGACATGGGCACGCAAACTTTTTTTTTCTGGCGTACCATTATTTTATAGATAAACGTTTTATAGAATGTTTCATTTCATGGACGTATAATTTCAGCGAAAGCATTTTTCTCTGAATCCATTTAATATTTTAGAGTTTTATCAAACAACCCTAACCTGACCTAATCTATAGAATAGCATTTTTAAGATTTAAGTATATAAAATTGGCTTCAGAGGTTCTTTTTACGATGAAATGAGAATTCGTTGTTATGAAGAATTCGATGAAAGGTTTGTGTATACAAGAAGGAGACCCCTTTTTTTATGATATTAACGAAAAAAGTATACTTTGTTCTGTAAGTAGGCCACAAGGGCTTTTACGTGTCTGAGCCTACCGACATTTCACAAGAGGAGACCACTGTTGAGAGGAAATTACAACATTTTCAATTATTATTTTTTACGTATATATCGATAGGCGTGCTCGACCTCACCCATGCCTCGGATGACGGCACATTTTACGATCACTGCAACTGTCCGGGTCTGCCGCTAATGCGCAGACATTGCGAATCGATCCGTGTCGTACAATCAAGTGGACAATGGACACGCGGCCCTAATTCTACATCCATACTAATCCATACTTAATATTATAAATGCGAAAGTGTGTCTGTCTGTCTGTTACCTCTTCACGCTTAAACCGCTGAATCGATTTTGATGAAATTTGGCATAGAGATAGTTTAAGATCCGAGGAAGGACATAGGATAGTTTTCATCCTGGAAATTATACCTAAAAATATTGAAAAGTGAGTGAACATTTCTATTGGGGTGCGGTGACCCTGTAGGAAATGTAAATATTAGACCAAAAGCACAATTGCTCTTACATTTGCTTAGGCGCTTTTAACAATCCCTTTTATCAAGTTCCACGCGTACGTAGTCGCGGGCAAAAGCTAGTATATAATATTCATCGTATCAGCCGATAGACGTCCACTGCTGAAAAATGCCTTCCCCAAAGTTCTCCACAACGATCGGTATTGCGCCGCCCTCATAAAATTTCTTCCCGAGATCGTAACCAGGTCATCGGTTCACCTTTGTCGGTCTTCTCACGCTGAGGCTTCCGGTTCACGGTCCCCACTCAAGAATCTTTCTGCCCCAACGGCCCAATCGGTGCTACGAGTAATATGCCCCGCCCACTGCCACTTAAGTTTGGCGACTGAGCTATATCTATGTACAGCCTTGGTTCTCTGGCGTATCTCATCCGAATTCGATCCCGCAAGAAAACATAATATTTTCTCTCTAATATCGATATACCTAGAACATGAACATCGCCAGTTCGCCAGTCGGTTTCACACGAGAGCAGAACAGTGAGGAAGAACAGTGAGGTAGAACAGTGGGACATAACAGTTTGAACTGAAAGTGGTGTTTAAAAATAGGACAGTCAAGTCCGCGTAAAACAAGGCACCTCTAGCAAAACTGTGAAACGTGAGTCTTTCTCGCGTGAAATACATTGCCTATCCCTTTCTAATCAGTACTGTAGAGAGTGACAGGTGACGCTAAATCGCGCGACAAGAGTCGTGTAACATAGTTGTGCTAGACGTGCTACTCTTTGCACTGCCCTCGCGTTCACACGAGTCCAGGCACAAGACCGATGAGCGAGAAACTGCCTCAAAAAAATTGACCGGCGTGCTATTACCTGTTCTGCATTGTTACTGTCTAGACTGCTGTAAAGCAGTGCGGTAAGATGTAAATATTAAAGTACATAGAGGTCGCTAAGGTGTAAAGACTTTCAAATAAACAATGCAAAGATCGACACACAAAGCATGAGGAAAAATTCAAAAAGTTGTCTGGTGTTAGGGTTGAGAAGAGGTTAACACGCTGGACCGGTAATACAGAGGTACCGGGTTCGATTCTCGGTCTCTCCCACCAGATTACGCTCTTCAATTTCTCTTTGCGCTTTGATCTTTGTATCAATGTTTTAATATAAAAAATTGTGGTCTATAGGTACTCACCTATTTATAAAACGTATATATTTCATTTGACCCAATCATTTGCATCAACATACCCTTGACAGGGTTTCAAAGAAATGCAATATCGAATATACATGTGATATTTCACCAAAAGCTTTCAGTCTCGCTTATTCAACGCACGTACAAATATACATTCCTGGCTCATTGTTAGGTGTTTTTTTATTCGGTTGGGTATTGTGCGCGACTGTACCAATCAATGGGACTCCATTCATCGACACTGTGACACACAGACGTAGCCACGTTATTAATATGAAAGTGGCCGCAGCGTGGGAAATAGGTGTACTCGTATTGTATGTGATCGTTTTAATACATGATTTGAGAGCAGTGTGGGTTTGAATGTAAAATGGGATAAAACATAAATTTTGGAGCTAATTACTAGGTACCTATCAGTATTTCAGAATTTCACTACCCAAAGGTTGTTGGAAGAGATCGCATTTTAGCGATAAGACCGTCCGTTGTCTATCTTTATTTAAAAAAAAATTGCTTTGTTTTCCTTTTGTAAACTTTGATTGGTGCGGAATAAAGTATTGTTGTATTGTATGTATCAGCCATTAATGATTATATTGCTGTCAGGGCATGTAGAAGTGCATCTTTAAGCTCAACCTGTCATTTATATCTCTTACTTATATTTATATTGGAGCTTCATTTGTCCGAAATCATAAAAAAACGGTCGACACGACAAACAAAAAAATCGCCAAAATAGTCGTAGTATGAAAACAATGGAAACAAGATAGTAAACAAGGAACAGTAGTAGGCCTAAGAGAGATCCTTAAGGCACTCCCATATAGAAAACTATGCCAGAGTCCAAGTGCCACCTCATTCTGCTGTAACCCTAGCTCCACACTACTCGCGAAGTTGGCCGAGGTTGGGCGAATATGATAGTGTTGAAGTTCAGAGCGGAAACCCATACTTTTATTACGCTCAGAGACCTTATACATCTCTGAGGAAAATTTAACTATTATCTTATTTATTACTACTATTTTTTTTTTTGTAAATTGTGACGCCCCGAGATCATAATTATACATCTCTAAGAAATTTAGGTCTAATAATTATTTTATATTGTAATTTATTCACGTTGACGCCTAAATCTAAATACCTTATATGTACATCTCTGTGGAATTAAATTAATTATTTGTATTTTATTGCACGTTGTGACACCTACAGACTTTATACATCTCTGGTTATATTTAATATTTTAAACTGATCTTAAAAAAATATATTTAAATATTCCTACCTAACATTGATTTGGAGTATTTATATGTATGTATATATCCTTTACGTGTACACATGTAATTATTAGTTCTAACACTAATGAGATGTAATTGTTTTAAGTATTATTTACGAAAAAATTACTTACTGTTGAGCTTCTTTCGGCTTTCTTCTCAACAACGGTCTCTTCTTGCGAAATGCCGGTAGATTCCCAATCTGACTTGTAAAAGTGCCCTTGTGGCCTATTTACTGAATAAATTATTTAATTTAATTTAATTTCATACTTCGATCAACTTCGTCTCGGCCAGCTTTGGTCAACCTCGCGACAAGTAGCTTTGGTAAAATCTATTATCTAAGAACGCTGAGCGCTTCCTCTGTTTATAAGTAAGACAAAAAAATTCTCCATAACTGAAATTGTGAATACTTTTCTACAAGTGGCACTATTAAACGCGAGCAACTAGCGGAGGCACTCGCCCGGACAATATGTCCCATTGTGACGACACTTAGCCCTCTGCCTTCTGCTTCCGTCTTCCCAATGCCGATAAAATTATTGTCGGTTATCGAATGCAGAAATATCGAGAAATAGAAATGTCTTTAAGGCTCCTTATCAGTTCAAAAATGCTGATTGTTGTTGAATTTTTTCTCTATGATCAAACATGTTTCTTAACATAATATCAATCTTACTACTTAGAACAGGGCTTAAGATTTATTGGTATATATTTGAAACCTACCGTTTAAATTCTGCATCGATAATTTTTGTTTCAAAAACTACTCAAAATTCCCAAAATTCACGCAGCGAACTGTTTTTTTTTTCAACTTATTTTCGACTGCTAGAATGAAATAGCTATGTTGGGTATAGCTATGTATTATTCACTTTAAATAGTTGGTTGAAATAATAAATATAATATTTGTCATAATAAAAAAAGGAATAATCTTAAGTGGCAGTGGTTGGGGTAACCTAATTTGCATCATGGGCAATTACTAAACAAATTATACACAGATTACCTACATCCATTTGGCAGAAACGTTACATTTGCCATTGCTTTCACGTTTGCATGTTATAATTTTGGGCTTTGAGTTTATATGAATCTTTTAATGGTCGATCGACCTTTTCGATTAAAAATAACTTTTAACGAGCTTGACGGGTATTTTGATACGGCGGGTGTTTATCTAAGTTTTAATGAGATTGTCCGTGCACACTGAAACAGATTACTTGACCCGCGGTGGGATATCGGATCCGAAAATATTGTATAACTGTAAATAAATAATAACTTAAATTAAAAATTTAAAACGCCGACACAGGTAGCTAGCTCGTGATCATGAGAACCTCATTAAACGAGTGATATGGAACATGCTACTAAAACCGAACATAACTACTAGTGCTATTTCCACTAAACATAGCTAAGAACCATTTCGACGGACAAGTATTTTGATAAAAAAAAACTGCACTCAAATTGGTCCATCCGTTTGGGAGGTATGATGCCACAGACAGACACAGAAACGCATATTAAACGTATAAATTGTTAAAATCGTGTTCCAAAACTAACAGGGTATGAAAAATACTATTAGTAATACACATGATTTACCTTTAGTAAGAAACCTTGGGTCAGCCCTAAGCACTAATAATTACTAACAATGCGTCATACCATAATAAAAAAAATAAAGAAACATAAATTTCATCGGCTTACAAAAGAACTTGAAGCATCGGTATTTTTATAACAAAAATGTAACGTGACCACCTAATCTTGACCTGTCACAACCATCCCTAGCACCCCGCTATCCTTCAAAATGCACCAAAAATGGGGACCAGAGAGGTCCGTCTAAGTATGGTTTATTGCTCGAAACATCGTACAAAGACAGGCGCGGCACGTAAAATAATTCGGCAAATATTTGTTAAGAAAATGGAGTATCTTTTGAAGACTTGTTCCAGAGTGATGGTAAATAAAAATAAAAGGACACGGCAAATGTTATTTAAGTGAGCATTGACTGGGTTACAACTTTCTCGATATTGCTATTATAATCTATAAGCGGGTTTCGGAAGTATGATTCAAGTAAATTTATGAAAGTGTAACGTCTCATTTTTTTTATGTGGGTACACCACAATTTGTATTTAAACCATTGATACAAAGATCAAAGCTTAAAGAAAAATTTAAAAAGGAGTTTCTTGGTGGACGAGACCGGGAATTGAACCCGGTACCTCTGGATTACCGGTCCAGCGCGTTAACCACTTTGCTACCCTAACTCCAAGTAACCTGAAGAATTTTACCTTACGCTTTGTATGTCGATCTTTGCATAGTTTATTTGAAAGGTTTTTCAATTTTTCTTTAAGCTTTGATCTTTGTATCAATGGTTATGATTCAAGCAAACTTTTAGAACGAAAATGGCGGATCTGCGCATGTACATTTGTACGTAAATCGGCTACTGCGCAGTCAAGGTCATGCTCAAGAAGTTTGCCGGCAGCTGTACAGCAAATATCGCTGGCAATACAGCGGGCCAATGTTGCTAGCATATTTGAAACATTTCCGCCAGGTACTCGTCAGAGGAGTTTAATGTTTGGTGTGTACTTAACAAAGCGTGTTGCTGATTATTATATTGTATCACTTGGACGAAACTTGTTGCTGATAAATATTTATGTGTGATTTTGACGATGGTTGCAATGAATGGTCATTTTGTATTTATGACAAAACCTGTGCTGTGGATATAATATTTGGATGCATGCATAAAAGTCATTAAATAAATACTTATTTATAGAGGACTAGAATAGAAGGTTTTTGTCCGCGTATTTTTTTTTCTTTACCATAATCGGGTAAAAAATATCCTATAACCATTTTTGGATATGACAAGACTTGAGGAGGACATCTATACCAGCTATGCATGTACTACAATTAGTTAAAAGCCGTCCAATTGTAGCTATTTTTATTTATTGTATATTATGCATATCACTACATAAGTAGTCATTATCATTACATAATATAAAACAGAGTCGCTTTCTCTGTCCCTATGTCCCTTTTTATGCTTATATCTTTAAAACTTCGCAACGCATTTTGATGCGGTTTTTTTAATAGATAGAGTGATTCAAGAGGAAGGTTTATATGTATAATACATGCATAATTTATCAGCATTGCACCCGTGCGAAGCCGGGGCGGGTCACTAGTATAGAATAAAACAAAGTCGCTTCCTGCTGTCTGTCCCTATGTGTGCTTAGATCTTTAAAACTACACAACGGATTTTGATGCGGTTTTTTTTAAATAGATAGAGTGATTAAAAGAAAATGTTATATGTATTATACATGCATAGTTAGTATCAGCATTGCACCCGTGCGATGCCGTCTTTCTGTCAAACGTCTTTCTTTCTTGTTATTATGTTTTAAATCTATAAATAACTCATTCAATAATAAAACCAATCAATGTAGCCTTTATCATCGTTACGTGGTTGAACAAACTTTATCTTTGCGCCGATTGAACCGCCGTTTAGTTCACACTGTGCTCCAATTCACGACTTATCAAGTGTTGACGACTTAAATGCATATTCTGGCCCTTAGTCTTTGTAAAGTTAGAAGCACCGTATTTGTTTTGTAAGTTGTGCATTAATAGAACATTACTGCTGACGCCGAGAAGGAGGGGCTTGCCGGGTGAGTAGGTATACACGCCGGAATAGAGGCCGGATAGCGTGATACGAAACCGGCAAGCCCTTTTCACGGCTAAGGCATGTATAAGGGTTTTTTTTTCAAACATGACGCCGCGGTTGGCGCAGTGGTTAAGCAGCTGCCTACTGAGCCGACGGTCCTGGGTTCGAATCCCGGCAAGGGCAAATATTTGTCGTTGTGGATGTTATTTGTATTTAAGTATGTATTTATCTATATAAGTATGTTTATCGTCGTCTAGTGTCCATAACACAAGCTTACTAGAGCTTACTGTGGGACTAGATTGATTTGTGTGTGGTTGTCCGATATTTATTTCTATATTTATATTTATACGTATGCAATGAAATTCATACTATACTATATACTATTATATCCATCCATATCCATACTAATATTATAAATGCGAAAGTGTGTCTGTCTGTCTGTCTGTCTGTTACCTCTTCACGCTTAAACCGCTGAATCGATTTTGATGAAATTTGGCATGGAGATAGTTTAAGATCCGAGGAAGGACATAGGTAAGTTTTCATCCTGGAAATTATCCCTAAAAAGATTGAAAGTGAGTAAGTAATTCATGATGACATTGATGACCCTGTATAAAATGTAATGATTAGACCAAAAGCACAATTGCTTTTACATTTGCTTAGGCGCTTTTTAGATATCTATCGTGTTGTACGAGGTTGCTTCCATACTTCCAAGTTCCACGCGGACGTAGTCGCGGGCAAAAGCTAGTAATAAATATACACCACTCAAAAAAAAACATTCAGCTGTTTAGCCTGTTCATGACACAGACCTGCCTAGGCCTTCCATTTTGTATGAAATTCCTTTACAGTTCTCTCAAGTTGTTCCGCTCGAAACGTGACACTTCGAAGCCTCTTAGATATAACTTGATATAACGCACGTTATGACGGCATTACATTGCATGTTTGAGAAAAGAGTACTTTTATTGTGTTGTACGTAATATTAGTCCTTTTGCGGCCAATTGACCAGCTAGTTTTGATATTTGACCCGACAAATCTATTCTAAAGAGGAATAAAGAAAGTTATCTGTACTCAACCAATTTACGAAACTTCTTCGATATATAAAAAAACAACATTATTAAACAACAATGGAGCACAAATTGCAAGTGCCGTAAAACCCCGTAACTTCGCCTGGGATACTTATCATCGCCTATTTTTATAAAAGTTGAAATTCCCGCCTAGTTTTTAAGTTAGCCACGGCAGTCAACAGTTGATGCGTGAATACGAGTATCACCGCATAAAAAACGGTTTGTTTTCGGTACACTAATGAGTTGACACACGCCTTGCACCTTGAACCCCGAGGTATGGTTATGACTAGTGATGTGCCGTATCAGAAAATTTCCAGAAACTTTCCACCTTTCCCATACAAAAGTCATGACCCTAGCTTTCCTTGGACTGTGTCTAAATCGAGAACTGAGAATTTTTCAGCTATCCTCTCTCTAGCTATACTCTTACCTCTCAAACTCAAAGGCTTGTATGTGATTCTCTGACGTGAAAGCTGAATCCGCCCGTCCACATATTTTAACAAAACACCGTGTAACCAAACAAATTGTAAATACCTCATGTTGACGCTGCAAAAAAGAACAATGACGTCATACCCGTACGTAGGTGGTAGGCAGGCAAAGGCACAAGTTCGGAAAAGCCGTGCATCACGACGGATGCAAGCGGCTGACAGCCTTTTGTTCCTCGTGGAATTTACGGGAAAAACCGGGAACGCTGGCTGTGGGGTTCGGTATGTTCAGTCGCCGTGTGATTTATACCCTTTTTAACTTCTTGGGATATAAATAATGACACAATGTTAAATTAAAAAAAGAAAAAATGAATGCAATCTACTACAATCGAAGCGGGGTTTGAACCCGCGACTGAGCTACCGGTCGCTACGTCAAACACACCAAATCTTTCATCCCTTAATTGTTTACGCTACTGGAGCGCCCTCTGCGTCATATATGTTTTTGAAATGCTTATGCGCATTAGCCATTCCCTAGGACGTGTAAAACGCACGATTTTTTTTAATAGTTTATCTTAAAATTTTCGATTAGTTTGAAAGTTGACCATTAATTATAGGACACCGTGTATAATGACGCCCATTCGTCCCATTCCTGCTTATGACATGCCTGCCCTGTATAATCCTATACTTCGCATTCTTACAAACCTAAATGTCCTTCCCCTGATAGTATACAATGCCGGTCGGTGTAGGTCCAATGCCGTTTGGTACAGATTGACTCGCATCCACCAACGTTCACTTTTTGAGCGCCGCAACGATCGCAAATATTTATATCTGCTGTTGAGGTTTTATATTAGTGACGACGCGGTTGGCTCAGTTTGTAAGCACCTGCCTACTAAGCCGAGGGTCCCGGGTTCGAAATATTCGCCCTTTGAAAATTATTATTGTATTCGGGCGAATATTTGTGTGATGAACTCGAATATTTTGTGCTTGGGTCATGGTTGTTCTATGTAGAAAAGTATATATTTATCCATATAAGTATATGTATATCGTCGTCTAGTATCCATAACACAAGCCTTCTTGAGCTTAATTTGGGACTGGATCGATTTGTGTCAGGTTGTCTGATATTTATTTATGTAAAAAAAAACTGTCTATGTTATTCTTTGCCTATTTTTGAAATAATATATCTTTTTGCAGTCCTTGTCAATACATTTTATCTATCAAGCTGCTTGGTTTTTATCTTCGCTTCAGCTCTCGAAGATTCCCGTACATCTGCCTTAGACTCGGTCGCTTGAGCGGAACCCCAGCATTGAAGCATCCGCCCCCGTTACGTAACCTAAGCTCAGTAAGCTCGGCATAATAACCGCGAAGTTACGTAACAGACATGCCTATCTGCATAGGTGCAGAATAGATGGGTACTAGGGTATACACTGTATACCCTATTGATCAACCTGTATACTATACAGGGTGATCAATCCAAATAGGTCAGTAAGGAAAAGTTACAAACAAAAAGAGAAAGGAAAATCTGTTCTTAGGAAACATGGCGTTGAGATTAGATTAAAGGTCTGAAAGTAATCGCATGTCATTCGCATGTCATACTGTAACATTATTTACAGCGGGTTTGACCGGGTTATGTATAAAATTATGTATGACATTTATAAATAAAATGCAGTTTTTAATAAACTGACTTGCCAATAAACTGCCTTGTGGTTTGGCAGAGGATGAACATTAGTGATAAGGTTTTGCATTGAATAAACGTTATTATTATTATCTCCTTTATTAATCTTTCTTCTTAGGCTAGGTTTTTAACAATAAATTTATATAAAAAGTAAAATACAATAAAGTAATTACAAAATATAAATACATTATAAAAAACCTAACCTAGGGTACCGCCGGCAGCGGGGCAGGGCCCAGGCTACCGGTGGTTAGGGTTGCAAAGAGAGGAACCTCCTGACAATGCGCGCCGTGTCCAGGAGTACCGCCTTCTGTATCTGACCCTTGATCCAGCCATCTAGCGAGAGTCTCTTAAGATGTTTGTCGAGACTCTTCGCTATAAGACCGTTCGCCGAAACGACTATCGGGACAATGATCGTCGAGTCAACATCCCACATGGCGGTCACCTCGTGAGCCAAGTCAAGGTACTTGCTGAGTTTGTCCTTCTCGGCCTTCACGAGGTTCTCGTCATGCGGGATGGTGATGTCGACGAGCACTGCCTGGCGCTTAGATCGATCTACCAACACGATATCAGGCTTATTGGCTACAATAGTCCTGTCCGTGATGATAGATCGATCCCAATAGAGCGTGGCACGACCATTTTCGAGAACTGGCATCGATGCGTACTTATAGTACGGCACCTCAGACCCCACAAGACCGTATCGAAGAGCAAGTTGCTGGTGAATGATCCTGGCTACTTAGTTATGTCTGTGCAAGTACTCGCCGTTAGCAAGATGAGAACAACCTGAGATTATATGCCTGAGTGACTCACCGGGACGGCGGCATGTACGACATATGTCGACCGTGCCGTCCTTCAGAATATATCTCCGTTTATTATTATTATTATTATCATTTCCTTTATTCATTTTATAGCTTAGATTAGGTTTTTTACAATAAATTTATATAAAAAGTAAAATACAATAAAGAAGTTACAAAATATACATACATTATAAAAAACCTAACCTAGGGTGCCTTATTATTATTATTATTAATTAATCTAAAATCGACTCCATGGTTCCTAAGAACAGATTTCCCTATTTCTTATAATTTGTGGCTTCTCCCTACTGACCCATTTAGATTGATTACCCGGTATAGTTACTAGGGTACCTATCTGTAGTTGCTATCCGAGGTTTTTTTCGCTATTTTCACAATAAGCCTCTTTTGCAGCTTAATGATGAAGATTTCCAATGACCACTGACCATTAAGTTTCGTGAAGCATGCGTTCTTCATTTGTTACATCGTCTAACCTTTGAACGAACTCACCAATACGAATTAAACTAACGACGATTTATATATGTCCCAGACCATCTATGGTCTGAGCGTGCTTGTTGTTTGCCGATGACTTAAAATTAGCATTGCCAATTAAAAGCCCTATTGATACATCCTTGCTCCAATCGGATATAGACGCCGTACTCACCTGGGCTCAAGGCAATAGTCTGACCCTCAATGAGGAAAAATGCTCGGTCATGACGTATTCACGTGCAAGACGCCCCATTCATGAAAATTACGTGATGGATAACAAGCCACTAAAACGGGTCCATGAAATTAAAGACCTTGGCACATGGTTTGACTCAGGGCTCACATTTAATCCACACATAAATAAGATCTGTAATGAGGCCAGAAAGTCGTTGGGGTTTGTTATCAGACAGGCGAAAATATTCACCAACCACCACGCCATTAGCATCCTGTACAACGCCTATGTACGCAGTAAATTGGAATCGAATGCCGTCGTATGGAATCCTCACGAACAGCAATATACCCTTCTCGTGGAGAGAGTACAGAAGTCGTTTGTTCGTTTTCTTTATAAAAAACTATACGGCAGCTATCCCCTACTTTATCCTACTCTTTTCATATTGGGAATGGTAAGCTACACATCCCTTGAAACTAGGAGAAATATTTACTTAATAAAATACTTTTACACCCTAATACGTGGGAAATCAACCAACCCCCAACTGCTAGCTCAGATACCCTTACGGATTCCCAATGTATCCGCTAAACTGTTCCGCACTCGCCGCCGCGGCCTGTTCGCCATCCCAGTGGCCAGGACGCGCGCGCTCGCATCTTCTCCTCTGCACCAAGCGTTACGGCTTCTGAATGACATACTGAACAGCGACAGCGAACTTGACATATTTTTTAGCTCGGAGTCTGAGTTTTTGACAGCATCAATCCGCTACTTGGAAACAATAGTGACGACTAGCACCATTTAATCAATTTATTTCATTCATACAATTTTATTAATCATTATGGATCTAATCTTTATTTTAATCTTTATTAAAAAAAAAAAAAAAATTAAATTATTTATTACTGTAACAAATAGTAGGTAAGTACCTACAATATTACAAATGGCCGGCGTCTCCTTGTAAGTTATTAAATAACTTGTGCCAGGAGTCCACCGCTCTTCCGTGTATACAAGTTAACAAGTACTATACAATTTTTAGTTATTAGGGCTAAATCTATACAATTTTATATTCTACTTAATTTATAATATATATATAATTATCATTTTATTCTTTATTTTGTAAATAATGTCTACTGTAATAACAATAATTATAACAAATGTAATATGTATTGAATTAATTAAAAATTAGCATGTAAGGTTCATCTGTTAGTGCTAATGTAAAGAATAAATAAAATAAAAAATAAAATAAAATATGTATTATAACCGACTCAAAAAAAAGACTCAGCGTGAGAAAGCCCCCAACACGGCCCAAGTAGCACAATTGGGTCTAAATAGCTCGTATATCATATCTAATTAGATGCTTAAGTGAAATTTACCACCATGACTAAGTGCTATATAGGTGGCAAGAACCCTTATGCCACCAGTATAGAACCAAAAGGAGAAAAATTGCAGCCTATTTTTGGTGCTAAATAGAATCCATAAGAGATCTCACAATAACCTTAAGTGGAAATTAGAACTATGGGTGAAAGTTATGCGTCCATAAGAGATCTCACAATAACCTTAAGTGGCAATTAGAACTAAGGGTAAAAGTTATGCGCAGTGAACGAATGAAAACATTTCAGTTCGGTCAATGAGTGATAAATGAGTCGCCAAAATTATCTTTGAGTGGCGAGGCAACTGTCAAATTGAAGTAATACGTGATCTGCCATATTCATTTTGGATTTATATGTCTGTTTGATGAGTGATTAAAACTTTACGTTATACAAGCATCGAAATAAGCACGAAATTCTTGCGAATTTTTTTTTACTGTGAAACTATAGTATGTTTTCTTTGTAAATTTCGACGCGCCCTTCATTTGATCAGGAATATTAAAAAAGAGAGTGCTAAATTAAATAAGGAATAGATACTGATAAGAAATAAAACTGTTAAAAACCTGACCTAATGATTGTAGGTTACGTACAATGTTAAAGTAACATCGTCACAACTATCAAAAGTCTGTGATTATGCGTCAGTGTGATAAAATTCTGGTTAAAATAATCAATTTTCATAGGCTTCCATTTGTAAACATGGCGAAACAAAAACCGTCCAAGAGCATGTCGGGCCACGCTCAGTGTAGGGTTCCGTAGTTGGCCATCCTTCACAATAGACAATAAAATCGAATTTAAATTACGAGAAAGATTTCAAGCTCTATAAAAGGTCGTAAACGCCAAAGTAACTGTAATTACTTATTACCTTCTAGAAGTTATCGATTATACGCACCAGATTGAGCGAAATGTTTTAATGCAGTATGGCACTTAACTAATATGTGTAACGTTCGAAGTATAAGAACACCGCGGGGCACTTACGTCATTTAAAAGAAAATTATGAATTTTTGCGATAACTCAAAAACGGCTCGACCGATTTTATTCAATATAGTTTTCATTGAAAGTACTAATAGGGCCTTATTTTCATGAATTTTTCCATAATTTTTTGACCCGTGGTTGAGAAGTTAGAGGGGGGGGACACTATTTTTTGGATTTACCGAGCGAATATTTACAAAACTGCTGACTTTATCAAAAAATGATCTTTGAAGGCCCCTATTGTTTTTAAAAGACCTATTCAACGACACCCCACACGCTAGTGTTAGAACGAAAAAAAAAATCACCCCCACTTTAGGTGTATGGGAGGTACCCGAAAAAAAGTTATTTTTTTAGTTTTTATTTTACCGTTATGTCGGCGTGATACATACACATACCAAACTTCAGCTTTCTAGCACTTATGATCACGGAGCTAAGCCGCGGACGGACAGACGGACAGACGGACATGGCGAAACTATAAGGGTTCCTAGTTGACTACGGAACCCTAAAAAAGATCCTACAGTGTTTATTTTCACTTATTTGTAACTATCAAGTCTAATAATCACTTATTTGTATCTTGCGAGTGGCAAAGCAGTGAATGATATTACCAATAGTAATTATTTGCTCTTTTGTAGACTATTAAACAAGCAAGACTATTAAATATATTTTGACAAGGCGCAAATAGGAACTATAATAGAACTTTTAGTTCGTTAGTGGTTCGAAATAAGTGAAAATAACTGCTTTTGGTTCCAAGAACCTCCTACTGACACCTATTTATGCGTTGGAGTGGCAATAAGGTACTTCTTAGGCCTTAAAGTTGCAATATTTTTTGGTTCCAAAAGAGCCGTAAAATTATCCCTTTAGCCACTATTGGTGATATAATTCGCTATTGTACTAGTCATTTGGAACTTTTAGTTCCAAATAAGGGTATGTTCCCACTTATATGTAAAAGTTGCTTATAAGTGATTTTAAGGCCTTATATAGCACTATTGCTTCTTATTGAGTGACAATTTGAACCTGCATGCAACTTTAAGTAGCAAAATCGACTTTATCCCACCATAAGTAATAAAGTAGAAACAAAAAACGTTCCTATGCAACTACAAGTGATAGGATGAACTCATATACAGTTTTGAGTGGTGTTTAAAGCTATAAGTTGTATCAAACACTGTTAAACCACTCATTTAGAACTTAAAGCTATAAGATAAGCTGCAAAATTCACTAATGTGCTGCTTGGGGGTGGCAGGCGACTATGGATCGCGACTCATGTCACGCGACATACTATCACCCGTCACTATCTGGCAGAGCTGTACAGAAATAGATAGGTAGTATATCATGCGCGAGAAATAGTCGCGTGTCAGTTGTGCTAGAGGTGCTAGGATCGCGGGCAGATACTGGATGAGGCCGGCGCAATACCGGTCGTTGTGGAGAACTTTGGGGAGACCTTTGTCCAGCAGTGGACGTCTTTCGGCTGATAAGATGATGATGATGAAAAAAAGAGCCTCCTCATTTCTGAGTCAGAACAACACCCGTATTGTGATGAAATTCAAATGTTCCATCTATTTGGTTACATTTACGAAATGTTTGCAGACAGACAATCTAAGGTTACAGCGCATTGAGGTCCGGACAAAGGGTACGGGACAATACCCGTAATGTACGCTGACGGGTGTAGATAGGTATAGATATATAGGTACCCCAGATGTCACAATTGTGGGCGTTCCATGGTAGTCGACTTATGTCTACAGTCAGTATCAAATAGCCTGTAATATTCAGTTGGCCAATTATGTATATCAGATAAGACAGGTGGAAAAAGTACAAGGAAAAAGTACATTTATGTCGCTGGAAGAAGTCACCATCACCGCGGTAGCCGTGAGGCTTATTAACCGACATCAAAAAACGGAGCTGAGCTCAATTCGCCTCTTTGTTTCATTTGTTTTTTAACCCCCGACCAAAAAAAGAGGGGTGTTATAAGTTTAACACGTGTATCTGTGTGTTGATCTGTGGCATCGTAACTCCTAAATGGATTGACCAATTA
Source organism: Apotomis capreana (assembly GCA_947623375.1). NCBI lineage: Eukaryota > Metazoa > Arthropoda > Insecta > Lepidoptera > Tortricidae > Apotomis > Apotomis capreana. The sequence goes on from OX392505.1 coordinate 24,599,307, forward strand.
GAGTGATTTTTTAATCGAAAGACATGTCCGTCGACGCTATGTTTGGTGGAACTAGTACTAGTAGTTTCCAAGATATTCAGCTCTCATCGGAACAAGTGAAAAGATCTCAGCCAATATTGAAGCTAAGAATTCAACATTTTGTAGTTATATACAGTTTTGAAGAAATGAGGGTCTGATGATGACCAGTTACTTGTGTCGGCTGAAACACTTGAAAAAGTTGGTTGTAATTATGTCATAACATGAAAAAAAAAACATTTAAAAATGCATAAGGCCTCTTAACAGGAGTTAAAAGTTTGCATTGCACCTTACATCACAAGCAACGGGGAAAAGCTAGTTTTGCAACGAAAAATTAGAAAAATGTCTACACAAATTGGTTACCAGTGCGACTTGATATGGACCCATTCCGAGGGTTCAACAAATCGGTCAATTATTGGAAATCATTTTATTCGATAGAAAAAACTTTCGGTCTTCAAAATATACTTTACTACTTTTGGAAATAATAATGACAAAATCAATTTGAAGGATCGGTTTTACCGACCAAACTTCTTTCGAAATTTCTAAATTGAAAAGAATAAGGCATTTAATGGTTTTATTTAAAACTGACACGATATTTCCACATTTTGCGTATCACTACAAAATGGGATGTAGACGCGTTAATTTATAGTTATTATGATTTATCTAGACACGCGGCAGCGTGTCCAGCCAAGTTCACCGCAGGAACTGGCGAGCAGCAGCCGTGTGTTATATTACACGAACCGTTTGGAGCCACTTTTGACCCCTCAATAACTCCAAATCTATTCAACAGAAAAAAATGAAATTTGGCTTATGTATTTAGGTCCCTGAGAACAACTAGAACCACAAATTTCATAAATGTAGATGAAATAGTTATTGAGATATTGACGTCCAAAAAACGGCATTTTTATCACTGACTGACTGACTCACTAGTAATCAAAAACCTAACCCACTTCCAGGTGACCTAGAAAGATGAAATTTGGCATTCAGCTTGTACACATATAAAAATCAAAAACAGTGATATTTTTTAGTTTTATTATTATTATTATTTATGCTTGTTGCCTCAGAACTCCGTCATTTACTAACCGATTTGGAAAATTCTTTCTTTGTTTGTAAGATGGCACTCTCTCTCTCACACACACACCACACACACACACACACACACACACACACACACACACACACACACAACACAGACAGAGAAGGTTAATAAATTGCCGTGGCGCGGGGACGGATAGCGAAGCGCGGGAGCGCGGCGTGGCGAGGAGCGGTCCGGCCCCTCCCTCTACCCCGCGTCACTCTAGTCAAGACAGGTGGGGCGTCAATTCAAATTTCTGTACAAAAAGTAATGATATCCCATCAAAAACATAAATGTTAAATTAGAGCCAAGTTCTCGCATGCAACGTTGTCTGTCGACTTCGCCGACAAAAGAATTGAGATCTATATGGGCGCCAAGTTCTTTGCCCTAAATTTTTTAGATACAAGGACATGCGACATACTCAATGCATTTATTTTACTTGGGGTGTAATTCAATATCAAGATTTGACTTGGCTAGTTTTCACAAACTGACTTAATTTTATCAAAGTAACATAGTATTATTATCAAGCTAACAGTATAAGTAACAGGACGTACACTAACTTGCGTACATACCTTTACGAAAATAGGTTAATGATTAGACAAATGTAATATACATTTATATGTAAAAACTAGCCAAGTCCAGTCTTGATATTGAATTACACCCCAAGTAAAATAAATGCATTGAGTATGTCGCATGTCCTTGTATCTAAAAAATTTAGGGCAAAGAACTTGGCGCCCATATAGATCTCAATTCTTTTGTCGGCGAAGTCGACAGACAACGTTGCATGCGAGAACTTGGCTCTAATTTAACATTTATGTTTTTGATGGGATTTCATTTTGTCGATGACCTTCGATATTAGTTTTGTACCAAAAAAGTAAACCCTACAAGATAATCATATGTATATGTATATTTCGAATCACCTCATAGATCCGCTTTATTTGACACGCCAAAAGATTAGTATGTATAAAAAACTCCAAACCCCATAATTACAATAAAATTATGACATCTTGACCTCCCTCAAGATGGCTCTCCTTCTTGAATGAGTTGTAAGATGGTTGTAAAGTATCAATTCAGTAAAAAATAAACCGAAAATCAAAACGAATTCGATCATGAGACGCCGTATATTTCATCGAAAGTCAGCCACTATAGAACGTCATACCACCAACAAATATTAACCAATTATAGCCACTATAGAAATTGTAAATCTTCAAACATTTCATATCACAATTCCAACAGAGTTGCCATAATTCCATGTGGACGCGCGTGTGGGCGCAATCCGAGCGGCAATATTAATTGTTTCGGCCACAACCAGGAACGGTTTGAATTAGGAACCCAATTGAATTGTATTGAGCATGTAAACGTCAAGCATCTGCGATTTTTTTTAATTTATAAAATCTCTTTAGTGTAGTAACCGAGTACACTACGAAACTCCGACATTTTATTTGTCCGAATGCATCACTATTCCGAATTTTCATAATTCCGAAAAATACATTTAGTACATCCGCTTTATTTGATACGCCAAAAGATAGGTATAATAAAACTTCAAACCCGATAACTACAATACGTAAAATTATGAAATCATACACTCCCTCTCAAGATGGCTCTTCTTCTTGAATGAGTTGTAAGAGGCTTGTCAAGTACCAATTCAGCAAAAAAATATATATATATATATCAAAGAAGCAAAAAAAAACATTCGATCTGAGATCCCGTATATTTAATCGAAAGGCAGCCACTATAGAACATAATAACCACAAACCAATATAACCAAATTATTATAGCCGCTATAGAAATTGTAAACCTTCAAACATTTCATATCACAATTCCAACAGTGTTGCCATAATTCCATGTGGACGCGCGTGGGAGCGCAATCCGAGCGGCAATATTAATTGTTTCGGCCACAACTAGGAACGGTTTGAATTAGGAACCCAATTGAATTGGTATTGGGCATGTAAACGATAAGCATGCGTGATTTTTTTTAATTTATAGAATCTGTGCCTAGTGCAGAAACCAATATAAAATGTATAACCATAATGTATAAGCGCATGTTTAGAGTCTTATGTATATTGGTAATCTCTATTGTCGTTTTGATGTATCAGATAATTCTATAGCTGTATTAATTATTACATAATCTTTGTAACTATTCGTATACTTGCTTAATAAACTTTACTTTTTTTAATACACACGACGAGCAGCAGCAGCAAATCTCCCCAGTTTTATCGGGGTCTATTCAGTAACTTGTTGAAATTAAATAATTAAATTTTATAGCAAAATATACGGCCACCGCGCAGCGAAGGTAATAGAAGGTTTAAGATACGTTTCATGAGGCCGTTCGAGTATATGGCCCTAATAACAAATGTTCTAATAGATTGAAGTACGTTATAAGCGTATGAGAGGGGCGGTGCTCGAATGGTTTGAAACTTAGACCGACAGTAATAATAAATAATAAAGTAAATATTATGGGACAATCATACAAAAATCGACCTAGTCCCAAACTAAGCAAAACTTGTTTTATGGGTACTAGACGACGATATACATAATATATATATACATAGATATATAGATAACATTCATGACCCAAGCACAAATATTCGAGATCATCACACAAATATAGATATTTTTCTCCGAGATGCCATGATGAGACATAATATCATATTGTGTTTATTTGCTTATTTAAGTAGGCTGAACGTATTTCTTTAGCCGTATCAAAAGACGCGATGACACGCCTCTAAAACATTTGAAAAAATCGGGGAATAAACTACAAGACAAAAGCTCGGAGAACCCTGATATTCCCGATCTTCCTCTATGGAGACGAGAGCTACGAGCAAGAGAGAGACAGTGAATAGAGCGATTATTAGAGCGTTTTCATTAATATGTCAAATATTGGCCAATTTTGATAAGAATTGTACAAATCCGCGACTTCTACAAGACAACAGAAAATAGCGGCTCAGTTCATGTGGAGGTCGTCGATATTGCGGACATATTAATTAGGCGGTTTAAACGCATAAATAATCACCCTCAAAAGGTGGTGTTAGAGTCGTATGCTGCGAATACCGTGGACAGCCAAACGCACAAATGTATCTATTCTCTCCCAACTCGGAAGTAAGACCCGCCTGTCGCCTGCCCACCACATGTCTACAAGTTCTACAACGCATATCTTCCTACTTCGGCCACATAATGCAAAAAGGAGATGGCAACCTTGAAAAACTAGTCATTGTTGGCAACACCGACGACAGAAGATCACGCGGAAGGTCGCCAATACGATGGTCTGATCAAGCAAAAGAGGCCACCTCATCAATTCTACCAGGTGATCAGGGCTACTTCAGACCGGAATCCGGAAAGATTTCAGTTACCACGATTCTCAGTCATGAGGGGCCGATTGAAGAAGAAGAATGTTCTCATGTTTAATATTCAGATGTACCTGGGCATTTGCCACGCTATTGGTGGATATTGAAATCCAATGAAAGTTGGTCGAGAGCACAGAATAAAGAATCAGTTTCAGTTAAAATGTAGCGTAGGCCAGTAATGTCCATTACACACCTAGGCCGGTCAGCTAAAAAATACTCAAGATAGAATCAAGATTACCAAATAAAACACTAGAGAAGGTATTCCATTACAGCATAACTCGCTTAGAGCGTCTGACTTAGCCCGTTATGCATTGTATAATTTAATCAGCGAGCCGCATTGCAATCGGCAATCGAACGCTGCGCAATTAGCATATCTCGTGACGCCGTGCTGTCATGTTAACAGGGTTGTGAAGGAGAAAAAATTAGCAAAGGTCGGTAATAAGGACGCCTGTCCACTGAAGCAAAGCAGAGAAAATAAACGAACCAAGCTGCGTTTCTGTAAAGCTCAAAACATTTAAATCTGAAAATTTTCATTCACTTGTTTTATCTAGACTAACGTTCCATCGAATTTTCATCTCATAGAAATATCATTTCATTGAAAGCATTTTTTTTCTGAAGACGTAACATAATTTGAAATATGATAACAGAAACCTAACCTAATCGGTTGATGTTCTCAAGATTTCTGAAAAAAATATGACTTCCGGGGATTTTTTTTTCTATAAAATGAAAATTCAATGAATTGAAGCATTTGGTGAAGTTTTTGTCTATAAATTAAAAGTATCCTTCAATTAAAGTGACACTAATATTAATCTGACTACCAGTGTACGTTTTCTAGATTTTGAATATTCGAATTATGCCATAAAGCACTTAAATGGCAAGCTATTTTCGAAGCTAACTGTACTCCAGAGGTTTATTTAACAACTTCAATTGGTACCCTTCCTCTTAGGGTCTATTTCCGACCCTTGCTATTTGAGCACAGATCCTAATTTAACCATACATCAAACGATTACTTTTGACGCGAGAGTCAGAAGGTGTCTCTGATTTAGATCTTCGAAACTTTTCTGGCGTTGACAGATTAACTATGATGTATGGAGAACTACGTACATACTCGCCTACACACATATACGTATATTTCGAAGCCCGTCTTGGATGGAAATAGTCACGTCTTGCCATTGAGGTATTGCGTCTTGCAACGAAAAACAACAAACACTAAAAACACTATTAATTTCAGTCAGCATTCTTTGTATTGCATAATGAATTAATGGTCTCACGTTGGTTCCTTGGCAGAAAGGTCGGTGCCTCTTGTGGGACGCAACTTGTGTGAGTACGTTTGCTCCGTCCCACTTGACTCACACCATTAGAACTGCTGGGGCGGCCGCGGAGTGTGCGGCAAGAGTGAAGCACACTAAATACAGTGCCTTGGAGCCAGCGTACGATTTTGTACCTATTGCAGTGGAGACTGGTGGACCTTGGGGCTCGGAGGCCAAGGATTTTATTAAGGAATTGGGCCGCCGGCTTAGGGATAGGGGCTGTGACCCGCGCTCTGGATCGTACCTGGTGCAACAAATTTCGTTGGCCATTCAGCGTGGTAACGCCGCCAGTGTGATGGGTACGTTTGGGCCAGGTACGATTCGGGGCGTGCCTCATTAACGAAATTGACGAAGCCTGTTGTGGATCATATCATTGGTTTGTATTTGACGAAGCCTGTTGCTGATTTGTTGTTGTATCTCACCTGACGAAGCCTGCGATGCGGATCAGAACTTATTGTAATTTTTCCTTACGTGTGTCTTTTAATAAATAAAATTATTGTTATATTCCATGTAAGTCAATACACTAGTAGACTGATACAGTATAAAGGCATATATGTATTAATGACTATTTTGTCTAGCCTACCACAATCATGCCACGTGACATTTCGCCCGATTTGTCAACTGCGACCCCATTGTTCACAATACCTGTGATGGATGGACACTTGAAACAGTGCTCGATAGGAGTATTCAATAGGTGAATTCAAGCAAGTAGCGGGGGGCAAAACCAATAAGGACGATTATAAAATGAATTAATTTATCAGCTTTTAAAAAATATTTGAAGTGTAAAGGCGCAAGCAGCATATTGTAAGAGAGCCATATTTCCTTAAAAATATCAACTACTTCATATCACTTAATTTAATATAGCTCAAATACCCAGATTTTGCTCAATTAGGGATGCTTATACCCAATGCCCTGTTGCCTCAGGGCCTAAAACTGGGAATCTAACCTGTAGTAACAAATCATCAACAAGCCGTAGCGAACTAGCGACTGTTGGCCTGCCACGAACATGCCACGTGACCGTTCGCCCGATTTGTCAACTGCGACCCCATTGTTCACAATACCTGTGAAGCGACCCGTAATGCCGTGATGGATGGACGCTTGAAACAGTGCTCGATGGGAAAATATTTGCTGTTAATAGCTAAACTCAACTGATATCAAGTGGCAGTGAACAGGACTTACTGCTTGCAGAACTGATGGTTATAGAGGCAGAAAGGTTCTTGAGCGGTGATCAGAAACCTGGAAACGTGGCGCGGGAACCCCTAAAAATGTAGGTAAATATCGGACAACCTCACACAACTCCATCTTGTCCCACAGTAAGCTCTAGTAGGCTCGTGTTATGGGCACTAGATGACGATATAAATACACAGATAATTAAATAACTACATAGAAAACATTAATGAGCCGGGAATAAATATTCGAACTCATCAATATGATGTGTCAGAATATGAACCCAGGACCCTCGGCTCAGCAAAAAGCACTACCACTGCCCCAACCGCGTCCTGTGTGAATTGACGATATTTTTAAAATTGCAGAAAATCATTGGATAAGGTTCTCGTACGACTGGTTATTGTGAAATATTATGATTTTCTATTCTAAGAAAAAATTTAATGTTAAGTAAATAAAAAGGTTGAAAGAAGAACACAAATTGATCCTTCATTGAATTGATCATTGAAATTGATTTGATTGAATAATATGGATAAAAAAATTGAAAAGTAAAAAACACTCCTTCATAAAATGTAACTTTTTACGTTACGCGCTACATAAAGTACCAATATCCGTGCAAGTATATTAAGAAAGCCATTTCCTGCAAACTACCGATTTATTTTACGAAAATATCAACACGACTTGTGAAACTATGGCATTGAGTCAGAATTCGATCACCGCACAAATCGAATCGCCGCGACTCCACGCGTCTACGCTCGAAACTTTGTTTAACATGCCCCGGAAACTTCAGTGAGAGCTAAGATGTGTAACGTCTTCATAGTTAAGAGACTGTGTTCTTCGATTTAAACACGATTATACGCTGGCTTCCAAAGCTACTGAAATGCTGATATATGCATGTAAACCTTCCTTCCTCTTAAATCATTCTATATATCTATTAAATAAGTTTCCGTCAAAAAAATCATTTTTGTGACAAGCATTTATAGCCGACTGTACTTTTCTTTGGACATCCATCAATTGCTCACAGAGACAATTCTAAAGAGCCCAAACTCGATATGATTGCTTTATTTATTTCGGAGTTCCTATGGCCACCTTCCCACTCCATCATCAGATCAGCTCCACGTTATCATAATATTGCATTATCACGTGATTTGCATATTCGTGCAAAATTTCAGCTCAATCGGAAACCGGAAAGTGGGTCAAATTTAATTTGCAAAATTCCATTACAACGGGACAGTCGAAAGTAAATAAAAGCTTGTAATAAAATCCGCAAACCGCATCAAAATCCGTGGCGTAGTTTTAAACATCTAAGTATACATAGCGACAGACAGACAGAGAGCAGGAAGCGACTTTCTTTTATACTATGTAGTGATGAGTTAAGCAGCGTCTAATAAAGTGCGTCTAACGAAGTGGCAACCACGAATGGCAAAAAAAGCTTTGGCAAACCCCCCGCTAGATGGAAACAAAACACCTTCGATGGAAAATAATTCTAGGAATCAATAAAGACCCGAGACAAAGAGCACTTTGACTCCTACAAACTTATTTCGGCGAATATTTCATTTCGCTCGCATGAGACGCTCGTTCATTGATTGAGTGATATAGAAAATGCTACTAAAACTGAACATAAATAATACAATATTTGAAATTCATAGTTTCAGTATTGGCTGAGATCCAATAAAATCTGAATATCTTCAAAATTATTGGTCCTATTTCCACCTAACAACAAAAAAGTCTGCACTCAAATTGGTCCGTTTGGGAGTTATGATGTCACAGACAGATACACATGTTAAATTTAACACCTCTCTTTTTTGTTGGAGATTAAAAACCGAAATTGCCATAGACGTGCCTGTAATACTTTAAGAGTTACTTCGATTCATCATCGATCTTATGTCATCAGATCTTCACCACCTTTTTATGAAACTAACCTGGAGATGTCTATTTTCGAATAGAAAAGTAATTTTCCAAATCGGTTTATATAAGACGAAGATCTGATGGTGCAAACATTAAAGAAAAATACTGAGATCCTGCACTCTTTGGAACCCGGGTGAAAATATCGCATTAAATCTACTAAATTCTTAATTAATAGATTTGTAAAAAGACACAAACTGAAATTTCAAAAGATTGAAAAATGTGAGTTAACATTTTTCATAGTAATTTACTTTGATTTATTTTTGAAATGACATTTTTTACAGCCAATAAAAGGGGCGATTGTGAAAGCGCCCTCATGTCATGAAACCTCATAATAACGGCGTCGTAAAATTTACTTTTATGGCAATTGGTGGTTTGGTGGTAAAAGATAATTGTTACTCAAATCTCTTTAGACAATACTTGGAGAACAATCTATTTCAGATTTTACCAATACAATATTATCGTCACCTAAATTAAAAAGTAAAATCACCCCTGATACAAGTAGCTGGTCATCATGAGACCTTCATTCAATGAGTGATATAGAAAATGCTACTACAACTGAACAATACTACAAAATTTGGAATTCTTAGCTTCAATATTGGCTGAGATCTTGTCACTTGGTTAAGTTAAAGCTGAATATCCAGGAAAATACTGATCCTATTTCCATTTCCAAAACATATTCAAATTGGTCCATCCGTTTCGGAACTACGATGCCACAGACAGATACACAGATACACAAATTAGTATTTTTAATTTTGTATTTTGTGCAATATAGTTTAAATAAATAAACAATCCTGCCGTATATTGATATTGATGTACACTCAACCAATTTGATTCCTAGGCCATTTCGTACCTTGTCTCAGTGAACGCCAATATGAAAGCTGCTTGAGATCTCATATCATTGTCATTGTGACAAGGTTCTATAGCGGCCTAGAAATCAAATTGGTTGACTGTACTAGCGATCCGCCCCGACTTCGCATGGATGCAATGGTGATAAATATATGCAAGCATCATACATAATAAGAAAGCTTCCTTTTGAATCACTCTACCTATTAAAAAAGACAGCAGGAAGCAACTTTGTTTTATACTATGTAGTGATATAGCCTTATATTGCATGTTACCAATATAGGCCTGTAAACTACTGAACCGTTACTGCTCAATAAATCGCATCGCTACATGGGCTAGTACAACTGGCTATCAGGTGGCGCCTGTTTGCGAGGCCATAAAATCTAATGTGGCTATGGACAGCTGCTGCCGGGAAACAGGAGCATTATACAGTGTCCATGTTATAATTACGGAATTAATTATGGACCTTTGGATAACACCCTCTTGCCAGTCGACGAGTTAAGAAATGAGATAAGATAAGTTAAGGTGGGGTAAGACTATCAAGAAGGGAAGACTGCCACAGTCCAATAAGTAGATTAACTGTTATTGTAGTTTTATACCTACTATTAGACTGTTAGTGTTACCTTAGATTATCGTATTGACCAAGACTTCAGAGTGAATCCATGAGCGCTTTGACCGCTCAATTCATTCAAAAGTAGAGATGTGCCGTTCTCAATAAATAAAATAAATAGGGACAATCTTACACAAATCGACCTAGTCCCAAACTAAGCAAAGCTTGTACTATGGGTACTAGACGACGATATACATAATAAATAAATACATATATAGATAAAATCCATGACCCAGGAAAAAAATATTCAAGCTCATCACACAAATATTTGCCCCGGCCGGGATTCGCCCGGGACCGCCGGCTCAGTAGGCAGGTGTCTACAAACCGAGCCAAACGCGTCGTCAAAATATAAATAAATACAAATAAAGATAACATCCATGACCCAAGAACAAAATATTCGATTCGCACAAATTGCCCTTGTCGGGATTCAAACCCAGGACCGCCGGCTCAGTTGCGCTACAAACTGCGCCAAGCGCGTCGTCATAAATTGGCAACGTTTCGAAACAGCGGAACTATTCGGCCTCACATCGGCGTGTCCCGGGTAATTAAATCCGCAGTACAGTGCGGCAGTGCGACCAGTAACCCAATCATGCCTGTTAAAGCCTAACTCCCGTATGAATCGCCTGCGGCTCATTTAAATTTTTCTATTTCTATATTTGAGTGATGAACTCGAATATTTTGTGCTTGGGTCATGGTTGTTGTATATATCGTCGTCTAGTACCCATAACACAAGCCTTCTTGAGTTTAATTTGGGACTGGATCGATTTGTGTGAGGTTGTCCGATATTTATTTAATCGTCTAGTACCCATAGTACCTACAGGTATTGCTTACATTTGGACTACGTCGATTTGTGTAAGTTTGTCCTTAAAATGTATTTATTATTTACTTATTTACCTAATTATACAAATACTTACATAAATAAATGTAAAGATAAAACAGTAACGACCGCACCTCACCCCGCACGGTGACGGTGCGTTTACGCAGCGACATGTTTTTTTTAAATCATAATTTGAACTGTATCAGTGCTGTTTGCCGGAGTGAGTCGGACTTTGTGAGGGGGTATAACCTAATGGGGTTATCTTCGCGCAACAGGAGTGATTGCAGTGACGTGTCGTATCCGCAACGTTTTTATCGCAAGCTCCTCACCGCTGCTCAAAATACGCTAACGCACGTCAAATGTATGAAAACGGCTTGACGCGAACGCTCACATTTGAATGCGTTTACCGTGCGTCACCTTTGTGTAACATCAAACAAATGTTATTAACACTTTCTCTCCCAGGAGCCCGCATCTTAGGCGCTTTGTTTGTAGCGAGTTTTCCTACTTTACACATTTGCCATGATTTTTTTCATAATATCTGGCTACTGTTAGCGCTATTATGGAGGGCTTGAAGCTTTTATTTACTGCTTACCGCTGGACAATGGACATTATTTCAAATATTCTCCTATGAGAGATACCGCTCCTCCTTTTTACCCTCCATAATATAATGAATTAATGATATGGTAACATTGTCAAGTTGTCATTTAAAGGCCTAAACACCATTTGAGCAGAGCAAAGTTTAAGTTCTAATAACTATAGGACTTAAACTTTCACGTTTTTCGCCAAGATCACTGTTTCCAATAACCGTTCGGCCTAACATTCGAATTTGGAATCTCCGCTCGGCAATGTTGCCACACCATGAATATTCATGGGCGATCATAAACTGCGCCGACTCCAGCCGCGCCATAGACTATTAACTAGTGCGACCAACTTATCAGTGAAACGGTGAAAATGGGAACTACAACTGTCATTGACTGTCATGAACATAAAAAAATTGACATTACAAGTTTCATAAAAAAAAAAAACAGTGCCCTCTCGCTTGCTCGTTCACTGCTGTAAAGTAGTGTGGTAAGATATAATATTAGCGTATTCACCTATGTGAATACGCTATAAGATGTAACTGTAAAGCCTTTGAAATAAACAATGCAAAGATCGACACATAAAAGCATAAGGGAAAATTCGAAAGGTTGCTTGGGCTTTAGGGTGGGGGAAACGTTAACGCACTGGACCGGCAGTCCAGAGGTATCGGGTTCCATTCCCGGTCCCTTCCACCAGGTTACGCATTAAAAGAAATCTTTGAGCTTTGATCTTTGTATCAATGGTTTAATACGACTGTCATGCTGAAATGTCATACGATTGTCAGTGTCTGCGTTCGAGTGCTCTGTGTGTGAAGGTTGTGGCGACTCACTTAAGTCACAGATAAATTGGTCGCTTTACAACGCTAGTGTGGCCGCCATAGACATATTATTGCTGCTCCACACTGTTTTCTCGGGAAGTTGACTGAAGTTGGGCGAATATGATACACTTCGCTGCGGAAACCCATACTTCGGTCACCTTCACCTCGGCCTCAGACTACTTCGCGAGTAATGTGGACCCGCAATTAAAGTTTATGGCACGATGTTGGGACGTTGCCTATACTAGTATACAATTCTAAAATTGTATTAAGAATGGTTTCCTATTGTATTAACATTATTTCAGGATACGTGTGAGCTAACAGTGCGATGGATATTTTCTTTTGTATCGTTAGGGTATATGAAAACGCTGCGTGTCAACTTTCTTATCATTTTTTGCGGCTCACGCAAGCATCATGGAATTCGTATAAAAAAAAACAAGATCAGCCCGTCTAGCACAACTATGATTCACGACTCTTATCGTGCGAAATGGCATCGCCCATCACTCTCTCACAGTACAGCGAAGGAAGAGATAGGCAATATTTCTCGCGCGAGAAAGAGTCGCGTGTCACTGTTGTGCTAGAGGTGCTGTCATATTTCCAAAAGCCGTTCACACTAAGGAAAATATTCAAACTCTCCGCTCGGCAATGTTGCCACACCATGAATATTCACGCGCGATCATAAACTGCCCGACTCTAGCCACGCCATAGACAATAATTAATAACGCCAGTTTTGTGGCCTCCATAGACATATTAGAGTTTATGGCAAGTAAAAATGTGGCACTGGCACCTGATAGCCAGTACCAAGATACTATATTATAGGTTTATCATCATTTGCTAAACAACTTTTTACAAAGAATCACTTAACAAACAACGATTTACAAACTATTCATTTCACAAGCCTATCATTCCTTAAAATGTTCATTTTACAAATAATTACTCGACAAATATACATTTAATAACTTAGACGCTTTATAAAAATATTGAATGACAAAGTTTCATTTAAAAAATGTTCACTTCACGAATGAATCGTTTTAAAAATCTGTTATTTTGTAAAACATCATTTGATAAACTATTGTTTCATAAAAATATTAAAAATAACTCTCTATGTAACGAAACGCAGGACGGTATGAAGTTTAATACTCGAAACACTTGGGTTACATATTAAACAGGCAAGTACATATTTCGGTCAGATTGTACCAAAGAGGGGCCGTTTCTGGGACATTATTTTTTTTTACACTTTTTTATGCTGTTTTTGGACTTAAATTAGATTGAATCTTGTAGATTACACTAAAATAAGCAAACTTTTTCTCTCCGAGCGATATTTACCGAGATATTGGGGTTCAAAAAAATATTTTGCCCGGGGCTTTGGTAAATTGAGTGATGTTCCATTTTTTAAGCAAGCATTTTGACGCTCCGCTCGCTTCGCTCGCTCCGCTATACATGGTCATAAAACAAACCTAAACTAACCTACAGTTTTCGGTTTTCAAGCCATGTTACCTAAAAAACCTCAATAAACTGAACACTAAGACGTCTATATGCTGATCAGAACAATTAAACTTTGTTAAAAATTAAGTAAGTATGTTAATATTTGTACTCGTAGAAAACTACACATATGAATGGCGTTCACACCATGATGATTTATTAAACGAAATGTTTACCAAACAATGCATTTTATCAACGTTGTTTTATCATTCGTTATTTTGTTATTTGACTAGAATAATAAATGAATAATTTACGAAATAATGTTTTGTGATATGATTTTTTGTCCAATAAATAATTTGTATCATGATCTATTTGTAAAACTATATTTTATGCAACGTCTAATTTGCGAATCGTTCATTTGTCTAACGTTGTTTGTAAAATGAATATTTATGAAACGTTGTTTAGCAAGTGATTGGCTACCTATATTATAATATATACTTCATTCATTAATATATTCATTCATAAATTGGCCATGCAGTTGTAACGTGTAGCTTATAATAGTACCTACACTGATGCCTACAAACTGAATTGACGAATAAGATTTGATAATGTTTAGGTAGTATAGTATTATGCATAATATATTATGATAATAGACTTATTTCTTGGCTTAATGTGCCTACCACATGTGATGAAATCCGATTACTGCCCTATACAAACAAACATAAAAAAATCGACATGAGTACTTCCAAATACTTATAATTATAAGCTATTTGCTGGCTACGGCTTGTGCGCCATCTTCGTACTGCGAGAAACTCTAGTGGGCGAGTTCGCGCAGGTATCCACGAAATAAAAGTCGTATAATGAAATCAAATCTCTGTAATATTTAATTCATTGCACAATCAATAGAAATGCTAGTCTGGCTAATGAAATATTACCTACTCAAACTTTTGGCGGGAAATTAAAAAGATCTGCGGCTGGTCACACTTGGTGTAGTAGGAACACAGACAACCCCCACTAGACGGAGCATGTAAGGCGACCCGCGCGCACCAACGATATGGTACGGCAGAACATTAAAGTATCAACACGGCGGCCACCGTTTAGTTGCGTCCTTGTTTATGATCCGTGCGTACGTTAACGAAAAAAGAAATTAAATAAATAACATTGTAAATTGTAATGTTAAGTGGTGTGGAGACCTCATAAACATGGACGCAACTAAACGGTGGCCGCCGTGTTGGTACTTTAATGTTCTGCCGTACCATATCGTTGGTGCGCGCGGGTCGCCTTACATGTGCCTTACATGCTCCGTCTAGTGGGGGTGGTCTGTGAGTAGGAATTATAGTTTTGATACTAGAACATATTTTTGATTTTCTATGCACACGTAAAGTACCTACCTAAAGAAATAAGTTAAATATGTTGACGTGCACTCATAGTAAGCTCACATAATTTCTACCACTATGTAAAGTACAGTCAACGACAAAAACATACGTTTACACTTTCTAACCATATACAAGGCGAAAAATTAAATGGAGTGTAAATATTGAAAGGGAGCGCAGGGCGTTAGCTGTTAGAGCGAACATGATCGCTCGCAGGTTTGCTCGTAGCTCAACTCATGTAAAGGTGACCCTATTCAGAGCATTTTGTACATCCTTTTATACGAGTAGCCTGTGGGTGAACTATAATACGCAAAAACAGTTTAGCGCCCTGCGTGTCCAGTATAACAATGCGTTCAGGGTGCTGATGGGGCTGTCCCGCTACTGCAGTGCATCAACAATGCTTGCAGAGACGCGCGTAGATAGCTTCTTGGCCATTATGCGCAAAAGGGCCTCATCTCTGCTGGGCAGGGTGCGGGCCAGTTCCAACAGCATCCTGGCAATGTTTGCAAATAGGTGGGTAGGTAAATAATAGTGTACCCATTTTTGATGAAACCATTTCACTACCAAACTCTCCGAAACTGGCAACATTTTGGCACAGCGAAACAATTCGGCCTTGAAATTGACGGCATGTACCAGTGATTAGATCCACCGCAGAGCAGCTCAATCACGCCTATTAAAGCACAACTCCGGAATGCACTAGTGCCTAGTGCCCTCATGGTAATATTCAACCTCATGTGCAGCGCCATGTACATACGAAATTCTATGTTTCTAATGACATAATGTACGAGATGTCGCTAGTATAGGTCTCTATTTTATCGTTATTCTGTTACGAAGGAACCGTGATGTTATTTTAGGAATATTAAGCTATGTTGATAGGTGTAGAATTCAAAAAGGCGAGTCATATCTCTAAAACTGCAAATAATTTAAATTTACCATATTTCGTTTAAAATTATAACTTGTTTATATCAATCACTGCAGGTTTCTCCAATTTAGCTATACATATATCCATATAACTAACTTGGAGATACCGAAAAACCTCCGTAAAATCAACGTCACTTAATGCACAATTTTCACTATAAATAATAAATAAATATTATGGGACAATCATACACAAATCGACCTAGTCAAATATTCGACCCAAGAACAAATAATATTCGAGTTCATCACTCAAAATATATTTGCCCCGGCTGGGATTCAAACCCGGGACCGCCGGCTCAGTAGACAGGGGTCTGCAAACTGCGCCAACCGCGTCGTCAACTATGAAACTGAGCATTCCAAAACTGGCAACATTTGGAACATCAAAACAATTCGGCCTTGAATTGACGGCGTGTCTCTGTGATTAGATCTACCGCAGTACAGCTGCAACGCGGCAGCTAACTCGATCACGCCCATTAAAGCCCAGCTCCCGAATGCACTAGTAGCTATTTCTCTTTTAACGAATTGAATTTTTAATTTTAAGCACCCTTATATTACTCTTTATTAGGGCGGCGTAGTTCCTGGAGTCAAAATTCATTGTTGACTATAATATCAGTCAAAAATATGTCAAGTTTGATAATATGATCTATGTACTAGTTTTTAAAATACAAATTGCCATTACATTGCTGCTTGAATAGCAACAATAAAATATATAGGCGATTATGCCCATGATATGTTAGTTCCAATGCTCAAATGAATACCTTATTATGACTGCTAAATACACAAGTATCTTCGATTTGCATCGTTGTATTTTAAAATGACAGCCATATTCATTTATTTATTCCATTGTTACAGGTAACTTTCAAGGTGACATCGCATTACAAGACACAGACTTCAAACCCATGAAACCAGCTAGCTCTAAGATCAACAAGTCTTTACAAGAAGAAGTAGAGAGGTTAAAAAAGGAAGTGTTACTTGAAGGCTTGCAAGTAGAAGAAGAGGGATTACCTGATATTTTAAGGAAGCGGACGAAGCAACCGGTACCGATGCAAGAGAAGCCAAAGAAGTACAATGATGCTATGTTAATGACGAAGGTAGGATAAAAAACGGAAATAATTCTGAAATATAACTTGAAAACATTCTGGATACTTCATTTTCTGCAGTTTAGTGCAGTTGTAGCAATTCTGATAATTTGACTATGTGCTGTGCAAATTGTGCTATACAGTAAAGGAATGGATTTCTTTTTTTTATTTTGCAGGGTTTACCATCAGGATTAGACAAATCAATTTCATTGAAAAATGGTAAATTACCACCAGGAGAAATGTTAGAAAATCTGACAAATACAAACAATCAAACCAAAGAAGAACTAGTAACTAATCAAACTATTCCCATTGAAAATCTTACCGAATCAGAAAGCTTAGAACAAGACGGTGTTTTAGTCGTCAACATATCTACTGATAATATATTGAATTTAGATGAACTATATCCTAACATTCATATATCAAGCACTGCCAATAAAGTTGACGAAGTAACAAATAAAATTCAGAGTAATAGTCGCGAGATTACAGGGGACTCAAATAATAATATAAAGATGAAATCTCCACCTGAAAACGTAACAGTGGCGCCTGCTCCTACAAACGGAGTTTTATCTACCAATGAACAAGACGAAGATACTGATAATTTCGAAAAGGGAATGATTAATAAGACTGAAGGAGATTTAGAAAGGAAGTTTATAGAAGCTCATGATTTATTGAAGCCGACTGAAAGTTTGCAGAGTCTGACGGAAGAGACACCGAGTAGACATCGAAGAAGGCGAAGAAGACATGGTAATGGGAGACGGTATGATGATTTTCATATCGTTAATAATAAAAATTGCCTACAATTTTTAAACTTCTTCCAGCATTTGGAATATCTACGAGTTAGTTCTTATGAAACAAATTGGTTTGAAATTTGATGCCTTTATGTAAAGCCTGACGAGAAATATATGAGGATGCGCCATATTGCGCAATTACACTGGGACTAATTTCTTACACTGGTAATGATTTTATCACGGTTTGTCAACAATGTCAATGTTAGTTTCATAGTAGTTTCTTTAAAAGACACATATTTAAAATTATCCAAAGAAAATGCCGAAAACCATTGACAGTCGTGAACGTAATATTATAAATAAAGTGTACACGTGGTTACTACACGAAAAACAGCCAGGAAAAGAGTGCATTCCATTAAAAGATATTACGAGGTTAACATAGTGAAGTTGACAGGTATTTAAACTAATGTTATTATAGTGGGTTGCCATTGGTTGCAAAATTCTTGCCATATAAATCTTATAAATAGCGCCCTCTTAACAATCCTCATATATTTCTGGTCAGGCTTTAGACTCTAAAGGCCAAATAACAAACACGAAAGTAAACATCGATATTAAAGCTTAAAATGTAAGCGTTGTAGGTTTCCAAAATATAGATAATACAAAAAAAATGGCAGTCTCTAGCGCTCCATCTCATACTTGATCGGGAGATTCTTGACAACATACTCCTGTAACATAATTTCCATAAGCGCCGTATCCTAAGACCGATGAAATATCTCCCCCCCTACTTCAAAGGATGCGTCCTGAGATCTCTCTGCCACTTAATTGCGATGTTCAAAGACTTTGTCCCTTACCATGGAAACCACTAAGTATTTGTTTCTTTTATTCACGATCCAACTTTAATAGGGGATATATTTGTATGCTTTCAATATAATTTGAGAATGCCAACTCAGAAAAGGAAAAATAGCAGTAAATACATCTTCGCTTCTATACTTGAGAAGTAAGCACCCTAGAGTGAACTAATTTGCACAGGCCACTATCATATGAAATACTTTATAAAAAAATATAAAACCTCATATTATATTTACCCATGTTTTATTATTAAATGTTATTTTGTCACAAATTGGGGTAGCTGATTTACGTGTTTTTAGCAATATGTCATAATGACGACAGTAGTTATGAAAAAATCGACTTCTGAAAGTTAGTACGTAAACATGCGAGCGAAAGCACAGAAAAGAAAGTTAATATGTAGGTACATGGCATCGTTGATCCAAAGATATTACCAACATTCCTTCAATTTGATGTGTTGGAAACTTTACATTTTGTGAGGAAACTGCCAATTCTTGGTCTTAAATCAGTTTCTTAGCCCATTTAGACATTTTCGTCTCAGTTTAAATACTTGTGTTTCGTCTAGTCCTTTGCTCTAAGATTTGTCTAAAATTCCCTCAAATTTCTGCACAACAAAAGCAGAGATGTAAGAAGAATTCGTAGTAGGGTCTAGTGCAAAATGCAGGAGCACAGAGCTTACAAACACGCCTGCATAGCTTTAATGCCGCCATTCATTAGCACCATATTGAAGTGGTCGAGCCATTTCAGATGCATTTGTACATCCGCATTCCATTCCTAATAGTACCATTTAAATTGTAGAATTTATAAATCCATTTTATGGCGCCAAAATTGTTCCTAGTTATGAAATTATATTTTCATCAGCTTGAAATATATATTTTTTTATTATAAAGTCTTTTCTCTTGTTTCATCTCCTTTTGGAGTTGATTTTCAGAAACATTGAAAAGTGCACTCTCTAAAAAGCGTAAAAGGTTTTCCATATTTCATGTTTCTAAGACTGTTTCCAAGAGTGTCAGAGGTTTAGTTCGTCAACTCATATTTCGCCAACAAGCTAAGCAAATTTATAAGTTTTATGTTTAGAGGATATTGAACACAGATTATATAACAACCCATGAATATAATAAGAAGTGATACAGGAACATAATATTTAATTAAGGAATAATGAGTTAAGATGTATTACAATGAAATATTCCCGAAAATACTAGAACGCTATTTTTTCTGTACCTACGTTTTATGTAATTAGGACTGTCATGTTTTCTACTTCTTTCTCACGTTATTCGGTCTAGTTGGAAAAATACCATCTTGTATTTTTTATTAAGTAACTTCAAAAAGAAGGTTATTTTAGTTTAGTAAGTATAATTCTGACTATGATACACTTTTGTGCAATGTGCATTGTTTATTTTAAAATACTTTATTATTCTAGGCTCAATGTTGACGATAAGTATGTATCTGATAAAGTTTATTAATATTAGAATTTTGCATTAAAGAAACAAAATAACCTGACGAGATCGAGATCGAATGATTATACATTATAATATTTAAGTTAAATGTTGTTTATGCCTAAAAAATAATTTAATTCAGATTCAGATTCATTTATTTCATGTGAAAATAACTGTATACATTTGCATTAAATATTCAAAAATATAAGTATTCACATCATGATCGTCAAAATAAAAATATAATAATAAAACTAACTATAACAATGTCAAGCACACGAAATGTTAACCATAATAATAATAATCAATATAATCTCCCAATAAGGATCGTCATCACAACTTTAAGAAACAATTTACAACATTGGACAAATAAATTAAAATTAAGCCTAAAAAGATAAAACTAAAGAACTATAATCTAAAATAAATTAAATTAAGCTAAAATAAATCTAGAAAACTAATAAATTGTTTCCCGTTTTCAGATTGAGAAATGTTCATTCTGGTGAAAGAACAGGACAAAATTCTGTCAAATCGGAGGAACATGGGGAATCACGATCAGAGCGAAAAAAGTTTTTTCGTCACCGTAAGAAATACTCGAGCAGAGAAAACAGTGGTGAAAGCAGAAAACTGGTTGTACCGGAACATGAATTTGAAGAGAAATTCAGCGTGAGACCACCACCAAAGAATATTATGGGAACCTCTCAAAATCAACAATTTGACAATTGGTTTTTTCGTGACACCACCGATGATCTAGACGCTATGGAGAGTTACCAAAATAGCAATAAGGTGAGATAAATCTAAATATTTGATTTAAAAACAGTGTCTTATTTTTGATATTAGGTAGGTATTAATTGTTAATTATGTATTCTTTCATCGCATCTAATTGTTATTTAGCGGGTTCTTTTTTAGGGTTCCGTACCCAAAGAGTAAAAACGGGACCCTATTACTGAGAGTTCGCTGTCCGTCTGTCCGTCCGTCTGTCCGTCCGTCTGTCCGTCCGTCTGTCACCAGGCTGTATCTCAAGAACGGTGATAGCTCTAGACAGTTGAAATTTTCACAGATGATGTATTTCTCCCGCCGCTATAACAACAAATACTAAAAATAAAATTAAATGTATATTTAAGGCGGGCTCCCATACAACAAACTTACAGATAAGGTACGGAACCCTTCGTGCGCGAGTCCCACGCGCACTTGGCCGATATTTTTTTAACCTTACGCTGTTTTTAAAGTCAAAGTATAGGTTTCTATAATAATGATTATTGTTATAATCCTGATTCCTGGTTTAAAGTAAAAGTACAAGGATATCTTTGGGCGCTCGCTTTGGTTTTATGGCCCTGGGTTCGAAGACCAACAAGGGCAATTATTTATCTAATGAACTCGAATATTTGTTCCTAGGTCATGGAAGTTGTCTATGTATTTATCTATATAAGTAGCTATTTATAGCATCGTCTAGTCCCCACAAGCCTACAAGAGCTTACTGTGGGACTAGATCTATTTGTGTGAGGTTGTCCGATATTTAATTATTTTTAGCATACTTTACCATAATTATAACGACAATTACATGGGTGGGATCAAGAATAATCTTATCAACACAATCAAGCATTCGATTAATTTCATCTGATGGCACCTTTTCCAGAATTCCACTCGCCACCGCTCCATCCGCGCCGCCACCAACCGCAAGGAGCGCATCTGGGAAAACGGCGTGATCCCCTACGAGATCGATGGCAACTTCAGCGGCGCCCACAAGTCCCTGTTCAAACAGGCCATGAGACATTGGGAAAACTTCACCTGTGTCAAGTTTGTTGAGCGAGACCCATTGCTGCATAAGGATTATATTGTCTTTACTGAAAGGCCTTGCGGGTAAGGAATTCTCAACAAAACCCTGAACAATATTGGTTACACAACCAATGGCATGACTTCCTTTTGTTTTATTTTCTTCTAACTTAACAATACTTTCTCCAGTTTCTCTAATTCGATTATAATCTGTAAATGCATTTTCGTGTTCAAGTGAAATCAGAGAGCTTAAAATCTCAACCGCATAAGAGCTCACGAGGTGTAACCTTCATACCCTCTGATTCGAAGTATTCATCGTCAGATGCTGCTCATTCGTCGGCAAGCGCGGTGGCGGCGCCCAGGCTATCTCAATCGGGAAGAATTGCGATAAGTTTGGCATCGTCGTGCATGAGCTAGGACACGTGGTCGGCTTTTGGCACGAGCACACGCGCCCCGACCGCGACCGCCACGTGCAGATCATCAGGGATAACATCATGATGGGTAAGCAAGCTATAGATCTCCATCGGGAACTGGCACAAGTTCGGGATGGTCGCTCACGAGCGTGATGTAGTCGGATTTTGTCACGAGAACACGCGCCCCGACCGCGGCCGTCACGTGCAAGTCATCAATCATCAGGGATGTCTGACTGTCTGATGTGTTACATCATGATGGGTAAATGGTTAGTGCATGCGGTTAAATGCTTCAGAGGAAATAGTACTGCTCATTTTTTAAATCCAAATTAAGGTTTCGTATTCGACTGTTCCTTCCTCCAAACTGTTTTGACCACTATTCCGCCGCAAACGGCCGCCTAGTACACAAGTTCGATACCTGTAATAATAAGCGCAAAAATCTAGACAGTCCCACACAGAACATTTTCTTACATGCATACAAAGTTTCCAAAATTTCGTTGCGATGTGTACCTAAGGTTTTGGAGGAGAAAACAGTTAAGAACGAAACCTCGATTTGTATTACCCGGTTACGTTACGTCTGGACCTTATTTGTATCCAATATCATAGTTGCAAACTTAACGTAAACGGCCAGTAGGTATGTAAAAATGAGCAGTGGATTTTCTCTTACATGGGTTCCTTGCCCCTTGATGCTGCAATTAAATACATAATCCGGCGTTTCGATAAGCGATACGCCATAATCGCTCTAGTCTCTACATCGCAGAATCCATAGACGCCCTTCCCCACTGTAAAAAAAATTGCGCAGCGTATTCCGCAATCAAGCCAGCACCTACCTAGTTATACATTTGCGGACGCGGAACGTGTTACATGACTGTGTGAGCAAAAACTAAGAAGAAAGTTGGAATTACATAACACAAGCAAAGCATGATCTAATTAAATGTAAATCCTTGATAATATTTGTCAAGCAATAATAACCGTCAAATATTTAGAACAGCGCCATCTCTCTCGCAGTCTTCACAATTGCTGTAAAGCAATAAGGATTGGGGATCGTGCGTGTAAAACGCACATCCTAGGGTATGGCTAATGCGCATAAGCATTTCAAAAACATATATGACGCAGAGGGCGCTCTAGTAGCGTAAAGAATTAACGGATGAAAGATTTGGTGTGATTGACGTAGCGATCGGATAGCTCAGTAGGAAGAGCAATGCGCCGGAAGTGCAGGGGTCGCAGGTTCAAACCCCGATTCGATTGTAGTAGATCGCATTCAATTTTTCTTTCTTAATTTACCTTTGTGTCATTATTTATAAAAATAAAAATGTGGTATTACCACATAAAAAATATGAATCGATAAAAAGATTCTATACAAATAATAACCAACCATGTTATTTATTCTCGCCAGTATCTCATAACTCTCAAATTCAAAAGCGTCCAATAAGCAACCACGTCCCTAATTTAAAGCAGCGCAATCCTATATAGAAGACATCCGACAGTGTCGTACGCGGCAATATTACGGCTGCTGTGGATATTAAAGCGCAAATGAGACTGTCCCAAATTCCCAGACTGTGGTAAATACGGTTTTTGACTATAGTGAACATAAATTGTACAGTATCATTGAAACCCTCATTCAAAAATACACGGAACCAAATAAACTACCTCTAACTTTTGGACATCATGCTATTTATATTAGGACAATAACTAAAAATAAAAGACGACGTGTTTTGACTACTGATGTTATGACGTTGACGTCACAAGCCCGTATCTTCATAGAAACTTGAAAATGAAAATGAAAATGTTTATTGGTTGACATAAATTTACATATTATTACTGGTTTGGGATCTCCTATTAAGTATTTGTAAATACTTGTGTCAGGAGGTCCCGCTCTTCCATATTTATACATGTGTATAACCAAATCACATTTATTTACTGACTAGGTATGTAATTTTAATAACACTATTTATACACTACGACTATTTCTTATTATTACAATATAAATAACGTAATTTGGATATACATTTTACATTACTTATTTACTATTTTAATATTAATAACACAATTTATTATGTTACGACTATTTCTTATTATTATTGTTATGTATGTATGTGTGTGTGTGTGTGTGTGTGTGTGTGTGTGTGTGTGTGTGTGTGTGTGTGTGTGTGTGTGTGTGTGTGTGTGCGCGTCTGTATGTGTGAGTGTGTGTGTGTGTGTGTGTGTGTGTGTGTGTGTGTGTGTGTGCGCGTGTGCGTGTCTGCATGTGTGAGTATGTGTATAATGCGTCTACGAATTTATGTGTGGGTATCTTAGTGTAAACGATTTTATTTTATATAAGTAGTTATTTATAAACATTTATTTTATCACTAAACTGGGTACAATACAATAAAAAGAACATTCAGTCATTCATTTTATATAAGTAGTTCGGTTTCATCATAGCTTAGTGTTTCTAGCCATGCTTTTATGACTTTTTTTAACTCATAAACCTGTAACGGGTATATGTTGAGCTTTTTGTTTATGTTATTATACATTTTGGCACATTGGTACATAAACTGACGTCTAGCAAATTTAGATTTCGTAAATGGCAATGGAGCTACATCTTGTTTACGTCTACAATTACTCGTATCTGGCTCATACTTTAAACTTTTATGTAGTCTTATAAGACTACATTCTATGTACAGCTTCCTTATTGATAGTAGTTTGCACTCTTTATAAAGATCATCAGTAGGAAATCTAATAGCTTTGGAAAAGATTACTTTAAGTAAATAGCGTTGTGCTCTTTCTACATGAAGGAGTTTAGTTTTGTCAGCGTTTCCCCATATTGGGATGCAGTAAGTGATTATAGATTGGGCAAGAGTTATATATAATTGTCTTAACAAATCAGTAGAAGCAATAATTATGTCTTAGTATTTTAAAAATCCAAATTAACTTTCTAATTCTTCCACTGAGGTAATCTATGTGGTAATGCCAAGACAGTCGATGATCCAAGATTATACCGAGGTATTTGGTTGTATAGACTTTTTCAATGGCGGGACAATTACAGGTTTTAGTATCTATGACGTTGCAAATATGTATTTTTAGCTTCATATCATTGGAAGGCTGCGTGTTGTCGTACTTAGTGAAACATATGTAGTTGGTCTTAGAGCTGTTTAGTGTAAGCAGGTTATCTTTAAGCCATTCATGTACAGTTTTAAGTCCTTTTTCAGCTTTTTTATACACTGATTCCCAAGTCTCATCGCTAAAGACAACTACTGTGTCATCAGCATACGAAAACACACGGCCTCCATCAAGAGTGAGGTTTGTGAGGTCATTAATGTAGGCCAAAAATAGGGTTGGGCCAAGGACGCTACCTTGTGGAACTCCAAATGTAATCTGTTGCTCGCCGCTCTGATAGACACCAATTTTGACTATCTGTGCTCGGTCACGGAGGTAATCCGTCAACAACTCAAGTGGAGTCCCACGGATTCCAATTTTTTCTAGCTTTTTCACAAGGAGGATGAGAGAGACAGTGTCAAAAGCCTTACGTAAATCTAAGAAAACTGCAAGACATTTTTTTCCCTTCTCGGTTTGACATGTGATTTCCGTAGTAAGTGTCAAGACAGCATCTTCTGTTGATTTTCCTTGTCTGAATCCAAATTGACAGTCTGATATAATATTATATTTATTAAAGTAAGTAGTCAGCCTAAAATTAATCAATTTTTCTAAAATTTTTGAGATGACTGGTAAAACAGAAATTGGCCTGTAGTTGTTGACATCATCTCTCTCACCGGACTTGTGCACAGGGGTGACTAGTGCCCGCTTGAGCTGCTTTGGGAAAACTCCCATGCCAAAGCACAGATTAGCCAATCTAGTAACTATTGGAATAACAATAGCCCTGGCGAGCTTCAGAAATTTAGTGGGTATTTCATCACAACCAGGAGCACTATCACTCTTAAGGCTCATCAAAATATTGTTCACTTCCAAGGAATCTGTATCCATAAACTGTAAACTTCATACTAACAAATCGTTTTTAACGTTTCATAAAGAGTACCTGAATTGAGGTATATCTAGTTTTACATCTCTAGAGACGAGCTGTTACGTACTGTCAAACTCGACTCAAACTTCGAAATACCTACCTATTTTGTTTCGATAGCCGTAAATTTCAGGCGGCGAATCATATCGCTAAACTGGAAATACCATGCGCGTTAAATCCTTGTACACATGACTTTCGTCATTACGTCATTAGATAAAAGTAATGACCCGCTGGTTAATTGCGGAATTTAATATAATCGCTTGTCATCTATTAACTGCGGCTGCCTGGGTAAAGTAAACTAACCTTTAATTCAACGTTTGACACTGATAATTTGAGATCTCGCTATGTTTACCTACTAATATCGATATGCGCTATTCCATTCTTACGTAAAGTAACGATAGTTTACTACCCGTGTTCAAAAGCGTGATTTAACACGTCACTTTTGATAAAAATTAGCAAATATAAGTACTTCGATGATTGCGGACGGAAATCACTCTAATATTATAAAGGCGAAAGTTTGTGAGTGTGTTTATGTGTAGGAGTGTTTGATACTTCTTCATGGTCAAACGGCTGGACCAAATTTGATAAATTTTGGTACGTAGGTAGCTGATACCCTGGATGAACATATAGGCTACTTTTTATTCTAAAAAAAAGGTAGTGTTCCCGTGGAATAACACCGCGCGGCGCAGCTTGTATAGGTACATTTCTTAAACTATAGGTAACACTTTCGACTTTCATACTCCTGTACCTGTACACGTAGTTCTCAGCGAAACCAACCATAAAGTGAGTTAACGTCTGCGTGTCAATTGTCGACATCCATCATGCGACGCCTAATTCCGTTAACGACTGCCACCGAATTAACTGACGACATTAATCTTTAGTTAGTGCCTTCAGTCCTATTTATTACTGTTAGTATTACACCTATGAATTTGAGTGTGTTTCGCTGTAAGTCACGTATTAACGTATTAGTCATTGAGTTTGATTTAAGATATAATATGTGACCCTCGCGCAGGCAGCTTTTTCACGCAAAGAATAAAATTGCCATCGCAATACAGCGCGGGAATGCAGGCTGCCTGTGTGATGGGCACACTGCCAAAGGGCCATGTTTTTATAATACTTTCTAATAGTTTTAGCCACCTTTTAATTTTTTTTTTTTTTTTTTATATTTTCTTGTATATAAATAATCCTTTTATAATACCTATGTCGTGGAGACCTGATCTCGACGTCTTGTGATATCCCAAGAAATATGGCTTCTTCACATTCACATGTTTACATTTGAATGGAGATTATAGTAAACTAAGACATAAAATTGCTCGCTCAAGTCGCTTGTACAGCTGCCGGCAAACTTTTAGAGCATAACCTTGACTGCGCAGTAGCCGATTTCCGTACGTACATGCGCAGATCCGCCATTTTTGTTCTAAAAGTTTGCCGGCAACTATACTTAAGCGATATAACTTGTCATTTGGAATTGTCTGTCTATTAAAATACATGGTGATCAATAGGGAGGGCAGGGTCAATAGGGAGAAGTCACAAACGATGAGAGATAAGGAAACCTGTTCTTAGGAACCGTCGATTTAAGATTTAATAAATACAGATTTTTTAGATCATAATATTCTATATACATAACGAACCTACTCACAAAATTTAATGAGAATCGGTTGAGAAATGCGATCTGTAGGTGAAAACAGCCGAACACATCTGGACATACGAAAGAATTTTGCCCAAGCTAAACAGAGACGCATCGCTCGCTCGTTCAAATTAAATTTACGCTTTACAGAGTAAATGTTTCCCAAGCCGTGAAATTGTCTAAAGAAATTATCAACTCGTTGCAATTCCGAAGTTGTCGAATAAAATTAATTACTTACTCGTTTTAGTCGTAATAGGTCAAGTTCCCAGCGGCAACAAATGAAATAAAATTATGAAGTTTAGGAGATCATAATTTGTAAACTTCCAAGTTGCCGAAGTAAATATTTTTAATTAATAATAATAGCTGCGGAAATGGGATTAATCTTCATTAAAAACATTATTTGGGTTACAATGGTAATTTACGTTATAAATTATTACCTAATAATAATGTATATGCTCTCCGAACGATCAATGTTCTTCTTTGTTTGGCCCTATGGTTGACTGGTAGAGAATTCCATTAGGCATTAAGTTCGCCATTTGTACTGACTTTTGTTTTGTGCAATAAAGTTTAAATAAATAAATAAATAAACGTATACTAAACCATAATTATATTGTGTGAAATGTAACTATATTTGCGAAAACTGGCGGCTTCTTCGCTTAAAGAATAAGTTTTACGATTCAGCGAGGAAACGCTGCTTTAATGACGCGGTTGGCGCAGTTTGCAGACGCCTGTCTACTGAGCCGGCGGTCCCGGGTTCGAATCCCGGCCGGGGCTAATATTTGTGTGATGAACTCGAGTATTTATTCTTTGGTCATGGATGTTATCTATTTATGTATTTATATATTACGTATATCGTTGTCCAGTACCCATAGTACAGTCGCCATCAGATATATAGTAGTATATAAGGCGTTCATAAATATCTGAACATGTACTGTAACGCCCAGTCAATAAGAGTCTTGATTTATGAACGCCTTATATGCTGCGATATATCTAATGGCGACTGTACAAGCTTTGCTTAGTTTGGGACTAGGTCAATTTGTGTATGATTGTCCCATAATATTTATTTATTTATATTTTTGTTCACTTACGGCACTATGCCGCAGGGGCAATGTTCATATGTAATGTTATTTGTGGATTTTGAGTGAATGAGCATAATTATGTGTATATAAGCTAGTTATTCTGTTTGTTGCATTACCTATTTTTATTTGTATGAACACATCTCATTTCAACAACCCATCGGGTCCAACCTGTCGGAAACCGCTTGTTAATGTCACTTAACGCATCGCATTTCTAATAACAGAAACAGATACTATTTCCCAAAAAATGCCACGACAAAGCCGATTATTGCTAATTGCAGATAGCCGCAAAAAATTAATCTTCCTCTGTCATGCTAAGAACTTCACGTTTTTAGGGTTCCGTACCTCAATAGGAAAAAACGGAACCCTTATAAGATCACTTTGATGTCCTTCCGTCTATCTATCAAGACCCTTTATCTCGGGAAAGCGTGGAGGTATTGAGTGGAAATTGAAACCATTTACGTAAGTCTACAGTCACTTGGAACTGTGAAAAATCTAACTTCTCAGTTCAGATATAATAAAAATAAAAAAGATACGGCGTTTATGCCACAAAAATTGTATCTTACGACATATTTGCTGTTGACCTCGAATTATGAAATTCGGCAAGTAATACCGTTTTATACTACAAGTATAGGAAACAATCTGAAAACTATACGTTTGCAAAAAAAATGACGTAAAATATAGTCCTCATTATAAAGTAAGTACATGAAAGAGTTTTGCAACGGTAAAGTTAAGTTTATGGCTTAGTACAGTTTATTTTTCGTTAGAATGTAGTGCTTTCATAATTCCTATGGAACCCTCGATGTGCGAGTCCGACTAGCACTTGACCAGCAATTTTTTTTTTCAGCTGAGTTACCTCCTATAAGTAAATGTTTGCCCTGTTTACCGAAC
The DNA here is from genome assembly GCA_947623375.1 of Apotomis capreana. Classification (NCBI taxonomy): domain Eukaryota; kingdom Metazoa; phylum Arthropoda; class Insecta; order Lepidoptera; family Tortricidae; genus Apotomis; species Apotomis capreana. The sequence goes on from OX392505.1 coordinate 24,629,353, forward strand.
TGGATGTGGGAAAGCAATATTTTCCGCGATATTAAAACCACATCCGCCCAGTAGTAGGCACTGCGGCTACAGATTCGATTTCCGGGGAAAACATTTACAATCTGAACACATCATAAACATGCGTGTACATTTTTTTCTGATCTCAAAGGAAAATTTGTGGAGTATGTAATATTTTGCTTAGGACAGGATTTTAGCTGAATATTGGGAGCATTTCGATTCTCGGCTTGCGAATATCAATCAATTTTTACAAGTTGGTAACTAAATGAAAAGGTCTCAATTCTTTTCCCGATATTGCATTTTGAATGAGCATGTTTTTGTCGCTTGTTTTTTACATTGACATGAAAGAGACTGTGCATAGTGACGGTCGGACGATTCAAAAGAAAAAATGAGAATCCGTGGCACTCTAGACTGAATAAAATAAAACGTTACTTTGACTCACGCTCGAAGCAAAATCGCATTTTGTTCACTGTTATCTTGCAGTAAAGCATGTTTGAGCTGGTGAGGTGAAAAAATAATTTTCTGTATTTTTCTTCTTTGTTTTTTTGGGAAATGGGTTTGCTTTTCACTTCAGTCTCACTTGCTGAAAATATTAATATTGTACATAAGTCAGTGAAAAAAAAACGGTGGAAGATATTTCAATTGATATCAACGAGCAAAATGTCATCAAAGTGATGTCATTACTGTCATAGCACACCGGACCACAGAGTTTAAGACAACTGGCACTAAGATAAACCTTGTCAAAGGTGAAAACAATACATTACATTTAAAAAAAATACTACTATGACGAGATGTACCTAGGCCTTGTAGAATCCATTTGATCTTTGGATTATTCTACATAAACTTGGCACACTAAAAACACTCGCAAGCGTATGAGAAATTCCATTACAAACTATATTTCCTCTGCAAACAGTCCCCGGGCGCGGTCGCATGTGCTAAGTCACCTATTAAGGTCTGTAGTATTAGAGGAGCTAAGGATAACACGCTGTCTAAACGAGTAGGTACACTTGACCCGAATGCGTGACACGTAGGCTTAAATCTTTAGGGCTGCTGTCACACCGTCGCAGACGTAAAGATTAATGTTAATAGTAGTTTATGCAACTGATACATAATGAGAGGCATTAAAACACGAGTGTGGTTTTATGAAACGAGCGTCAGCGAGTTTCATAATAGGATCACACGAGTGTTTTAAGGCCTAATTATGTACAGTTGTATACACTACTTTATCTACACACATATCATAAGGTACTCTAAGATGGGTTCAGAAGCCATAAGGAAATGACCAGCACCACTAGTGCTACCTGTAAAATATCTAAAAACGACATATACTAATGCAGTAAGAAATAAATCTGAACAAATACATAAACAGATTATTTATTGTAATAGTTGTAATTTACATTTACATTGAAACAATATTTTCAATTAAAATGTAAATTACAATAAACTTATCACAATTATACTTTCGTAACAGCAAAGAACCAACAAACAAATGACAACAATAATGGCGGCAATTCGAACTTCCGTCAAGACGAATGTTTTTTTTTTTTCTAAATCATATACAAACGAATGTATCCATATTCTCATGTCACTCGAGATCAAATGTCGTGCGGTTTTTATAAAAAAACATACTGAATTGACGTTTCGTATCGATAACAATATTAATATCTATGGATACTAGAATAGAGACCTACTTAAGTTTTGACAGCTGTTCCAAATTTAAACTCATAACCTTACAAAAATTGATACTGTTATAACATTACAGTACAGATTTTACCTACTGCCACAGATAAGAAAGTTCTCATAGTAAAATTGGTTGTAGTAATGCTAGTCATTTCCTACGGTTTCTGAACGCATTTTAGAGCACTAATGATATGTGCGTAGATAAAGAATTTTACACCACTATTTGAAAGTAGATAATTACATGTAGTGCGTATTGTGCAGAATTATTTTCTGCTGAGTTAATTTATTTCTGAAAATACATATTAAGTCAGTTCGTATCGCTTTTTCGTCTCACATCCTCAGATCCCCCGTGTTAGATAGTACCTATAGGATCATTATTAGGATTATTCGCGGGAGCGGGATATCCATAAATAAGCAATATTTTCATCACGCCGCAATTTTAATTTTCGCATATTATATTACAGCTCCGTTAGCACCGCAAGGCCGGAAAATTCATCCTTTATTTTTTTTTACTACAGATAAATCAGTAACTTTTTGAGAAAAAACGAGCTTTTTCAGACAAAACCATTCCTCATTGAGAGTCTCAATGAGGAATGGTTTTGTCTGCCTACCAGAGGCACTGTTCGCCGCACCGTAAACTAGGTCTCAAATTGAGACCTAGTTTACGGTGCGACGGCGAACAGTGCCTCTGGTAGGCTTTCCTGTAGTACAAAAAAACATTTGCACATGTAATTTTTTTAAAGTACTGGAAACTGTAACTTTATAGGAATGAGGAATGAATCCTACTTATAAAAAAAAACAATATCTTTGAAAAAAATACCATTTCTCATTGAACCCTAGTTCACGGTGTGATAGCGAGCCGTGTCACTGGCAGATCACATTCAAACAACACGTCTTCCGACGCATAATCCTCTCGGAAGAAACATGGCTTCCTGTCCATTCACAATTTGGGCGCGAGCATTCATCTAAAATAAATAAAATTGTATACGTGGGCGTTTGCGACGCTTTTATGGCTGGCGGCAAGTAGTCTAGTGATAATAAAAGTCTGACGATGATTGAGGGAATGTGATCTAAACAGGCGGGCATACTTAGCAAAGGAATAACTTATTCTGATGATAATAATGCGAAAAAAAACTGGATTTTAATTTGGAATTTAATTCGTTGAAAGATAGAATAGGAGGAATAGAGATGTTAATTTCCGGAAACTTTCCCTATTTCCGGAAACGAAATTATTGGAAACGGCACATTTCTAAGGAGAAAGTCAAAATGTGTGAAGTTTTCAAATTCGTGTTTATGGTAAAGCAACAAAGTGGACATTTTAATTTAAAACTTCACTACATATTATAAAACAAAGTCGCTGTCTGCTGTCTGTCTTTTAAATTACGCAACGGGTTTTGATTAGTTTTTTTTAAATAGATAGAGTGTTTCAAGATAAAGGTTTATATCACGTTTATATGTATAAAACATGCATAATATATCAGCATCGCACCCGTGCGAGGCCGGGGCGGGTCGCTAGTAACATATAGTCTTGACGTGTCTATAATAATAATAAAAATAGACTCGATAAAAAAGATTCTAAAAAAAAAAAGTTTAGATGACCCCCAAAACAATAAAACTATCCAAAATTGTTAAACTTAGGTATTACAGCCTTCCATTTTCGCGAGAGTTAAAAATCTTATAATTTAGAACTAAATATTGCCATAAAATAGATTCTAGTAAACCAAAAATGCGTGGCATAAACCATAGTCGATTTTGTTATTATTACCAACCAATAAATATTAGAGGTCTAAATGACAATGAATGTAGGTTCATCTGGTTCATAAAAAACAAAACAAATTGTTTATTAATAAATCTGAAATGAATAACAGAAACGTGTTGTTTTCCCGTTTCTTATCTCTATTCGCAAGGTTTACGCAGACTAGAGGTCAATAAATTATAAACACGTGCACAAGGTAATGACATTGGTCATAGTCAAAGTAAGTTAAGACGAATATTTTTTGCGCAGCAGTTGTCCATTTAAAACGCACCGAAATCAACTTGAATTTCAATATATTGTTGGTTAAATGTTACTTAATTTGTTTGGCTTCAAGTTCAGCAGCTTTAACATTTAGATACAAGGTAATGACATTGGTCATAATAGTCAAAGTAAGTCGAGACGAATAACTTTTGCGTAGCAAAGTTGTCAATTTAAAACGCACCGAAATCAACTTCAATTTAAATAGGTACATTTAGATACCCTACTTAGGCCATTTTTTGTTTGTTGTAACCCCATTTTTTTTAGATATTGAATATTTTAGGGATTGTCTACCTACTTAAAATCGCAAGCTCCTTCGATCTAATTTGGTTAAAAAAACCGGCCAAGAGCATGTCGGGCCACGCTCAGTGTAGGGTTCCGTAGTTGCTCATCCTTCTCAATAAACTGCTTTTTTAAGCCCGAGGTTTACGTTAAGAAAGATTTTAAGCTCTATAAAAAGGTCGTAAACGCCCTAGAAACTGTAATCACTTATTACCTTCCGGAAGTCAACTTACGACCTTTTAAAGAAAAAATATGAAATTTGGCGATAACTCAAAAACGGCTCGACCGATTTTTTTCAATATAGTTTTCGTTGAAAGTACTTATAAGGTTTCATTAACATGAATTTTTCCGAATTTTTTTGACCCGTGGTTGAAAAGTTAGAGGGGGGGGACACATTTTTTTTTGTTTTTGGAGCGCTTATTTACAAAACTGCTGACTTTATCAAAAAATAATGTTAGAAGACCCCTATTATTTTTACAAGACCTATTCAACGATAACCCACACACCAGTGTTGAAAAGAAAAAAAAATTCACCCCCACTTTAGGTGTTCGAGAGGTACCCGAAAAAAAAAATTTTTTTTTAATTTTATTTTACCGTTCTGTCGGCGTTATACATACACATACTCATACCAAATTTCAGCTTTCTAGTACTAATGATCACGGAGCTAAGCCGCGGACGGACGGACGGACGGACGGACGGACGGACGGACGGACGGACAGACGGACATGGCGAAACTATAAGGGTTCCTAGTTGACTACGGAACCCTAAAAAGTGTCCCAATATTTTGATGTTCCATTCCGTTACCATTTCCGTACAACCTAATATAGCGGCAACGGAATGGAAAAACAAAAACTATGTAAACATTTTGGGACACTTATTTTCTCCAAATTAGATGGAAAGAGCTCGTGATTCTGGGTAGAATATACCTAAAATATCCAAAATAAAAAGTGGCCCACTTAATAACGTCTCATTACCCGTAATAAACAAAATTCCTGAATCTTGTTCAGATTAAATAAAGTACCTATATACATACTACGTACATAATAATAATAAGTAATAGCAGGCACCCGCGTCTTTCTCCGATGTCTGTGCATAAGAAAAAGTCATAACCGTCTTTTTTCTTCACCATACTGTATCAGGCGTGATATTAGTGCGCAAAGATAACATACAATAACACAATACGAATATAATATTATAAAATATTGACAAAGATATTTTTTGTACGTCTTGTGAGACCTTCAAATATTTTATTTTAGTTATTATTCGTAAGTATCTTCAATATACAGACACATAATTTTTACAGTAGTAATCATTGCAATTACACAGAATTTTATCATACCCAGATTCAAAGAAGTAAGGTTACTTGACCGCGATATGACCGATAGATACATCGCTCAATATGAATTTGTGAATATGTCAATGTCAAACGAATTAGATATTCCTATTCTAGATAGATAAGAACGCGTAGTTCCGTGGCTCAGCCACTAATTCCCCGTAGGTGTAGGTTCAAATGTCAGGACTAGTGCGAATTACATCTGATCACTTTTATCTGCGCGATACGAGCCATTTTGACGTTGTGACGTCACGAGCAATTCCAATCATCATCATCACACCGTCCAATGATAGAGGTTACCCAATTAGATTAAGATGCCATGCAAAATCTGATACCTGTGCCAAATAAGGACCAACACACAATTAGACGTAACGACAATGTGCCGTGATTTTTTACGTTGCACCCCGTAGATTTCCAAGACATGACATCGCAACGTTACACAACTCCACAACGTGGCCACGGCACGCCGTCGTTACGTCTAATTGTGTGTGGAACTTAGAGAGTAAAGAAGAGCTCGTGACTGACGTACTGTTCTCCGGAAACCGTAATAATTATATTCATCGCTATGTGACGAATATTAATGTACGATTCACATAGACCGGGCCGGGCCGGGTCGGCTGCCGCCGCGTCGCAACGGGCGATCTGGCAGCCGGCAGCGGCCGACCACGTCCGCCGGAGCGATTAAATTCTAGGGCGACGGACGCGCGAGTGGAGCCGATGGCGTACGTCGGTAACCGAACGGAGCCGATGGCGCGCGGCGGTAACTGAACGTAGCCGATGATGCGCGGCGGTGACCGAATGGAGCCGCTTACGCGCGACGACAGCCGAGCACCTCCGTCCGCGTCCGCAAGCGCCCGATCGGCCGGCAGCAGTGCCATTAACATTCGAATATGGGATCTGACTGTCGTAAAGAAGCTCTACATTCATTTGGCAACTATTTAGATGCGCTTGAGCGCGCGCCGACTCCGCCCGGTCAGTGGGAATCGTACATATGTTATTACAATTTTGGGTCTTAATCCTTAAATTACGCACAAATAAACACCTCTACTCTCCTAAAGCAAAGGACCGCTTTAGTAAGGTGTTCTACAAATTAAAAACAAACAAATCTTTAGGTAGGCCACAAGGGTATATCCACGGCACTTAATAACCGTCCATGCTTTACACAGGCATTACTAAAATGCCGACTAACCAGCCCGGCCACTGGGTATTTAAACTATCTTCTTTGCAAATTACCCTCGACTCATTCAAAATTAAATCCTCAGCCGCCATCCTTAAAGTCCCATTCAGTTTGCCGATTAAATTCCCAAAGGAATTTTAACTTCAGCGTGACGGGATAAAGTTAAATTTGTAACAAGACGGTTCTAAATCTGCATTGTTGAAGTTCTTCGGATGTGCTGGGTGCTCTTTAGTAAATCGTTTGCGATTTCGCTGATAAGTTCGCGTGACGGAATTTCGTATTAAATTAGGTCGTGCTTGGCTTGGTTACTGTTTGAGCTAGACTTAAGCTAAGCCAGATTGCTACTGAGATTCCTTTTCAATATGCTTAGAATCTAGCAAATCTGGGGACATAATAATTGCTAAAAACCGGGACTACCACAATGATGCATTTAAGTAAACTACTGGTGTTATTAGGTGTTTAATTGAAACAATGTCTGCAGAAACGAATGGATTTATTAGATAATTATCACATTCCGCATTTTTTCACAGTATCGAATTTTCACATAGCATTTTTCATTGATCGATTAACGATCTCATAATAGGAAATTTTCTTTTTCAATTTGTTTATGTAGCTTTCAATTGAAGGGATGTTTACAAAAAGAACATAACTGACTAGACTGGTTGACACCTACTGTCACTAGAAATGTTTCGTTATAAGTGTCAACCAGTCTAAACAGTTATGTTGTTTTTGTAAACATCCCTTCAATTTAGCACTGTTTAATGTGCATGTTTTTCTGAATCTCCAATGAGAATAATCCAAGCATTAAATCAACGCGGAACGGCTTCATGGGGCTCCTGTTTCTGGGCCCTTCAGGTTAAAAGTCTGAATCTGAAGTTGCCTAACAAACTTAAACGACACCTTTACATTTTACTTGTTATATTGTATTTATCTGTTTTGATTATTTTATAATAATACCTAATTGAACAAAGTTTTTTCTTTGTTTTTTACATATTTTTGACGCAAGTGTTATAAAGAAGTAAAAACCCTTAAATCTCGCTGTCTGTAGCAACTATGATACTAATTCAATTAAAGCAACATCTCATTATGAAACGTAGCATGTTTAGCAGTTAATTTTCCCTTTGCGTCTGTGAATCGAGAGCGAATCTCGAGAACAAAGTTCCATTGCCATTGCCCTCGGAAGTTGTAAGCAAATTACCCCAATCCGCTTCACAATTAATTCTGTTAATTTTAAGATTGAGCGGTTTACAATATTCTTACGATCCGTCGAGTTTTGTTGGAGCTGAACACTATAATATTGGAACTTAAAATTCCTGATTTGATTATTCTCAACCAGAGATGGGCAAAATGTAATCGATTAACGATTAAGATTAACCTATGCGATTAACGATTGATAACGAAAGTTGACGATTAATTAATCTTAATGGTACGAGCACCGATTAAATTAATCGTAGATTAATATCCAGCGATTAAATTTTTAATCGATTAATTATTTAGATTAATTTTCTTTCGATTCATATTTGCAGAAAAGAAGATATTTTTGCAAGTTTGACTCGTGGTTACCTAGAAGACTCTAGACTAAGTACTGCACTATAAAAAACAACCTTGTATTACTGGAACAAGTTTATTTCACGCGCCACATTAGATTGATTTGTCAAGTGTTTGTATACATGACAAGAAAAAAAACATTTTTGTATCGTGCACAAATGAGCGCGTTCCAACTTTTAACCCTTAATTTGACAAAAAAAAACGAAGGTCGCTAGTTCAAGCCTCGTTAAGGTTGAATAGAGCAAACAATTCTCGTTCGAAAAAAAATAGAAAAAGATGGTTAAAGAGTGTGTTAATCCTGGCGAACATTGTCAAATTAAGGGTTTAAAGAATTAATCGTAAAATTTAATCCATTAAAATGACGATTAATTAATCGTTAATCGAAAATTTTGTCGATGAATTGAATCTCGATGAAATCGATTGTTTTATTTTTATTATTAAATAAATAAATAAATATCAGACAACCTCACACAAATCGATCTAGTCCCAAATTAAGCTCAAGAAGGCTTGTGTTATGGGCACTAGGCGACGATACATACTTATAAAGATAAAATAAATACTTAAATACATAGAACATCAATGACCCAGGCACAAATATTCGTGTTCATCACACAAATATTTGCCCTTGCCGGTATTCGAACCCGGGACCGTCGGCTCAGTAGGCAGTTGCTTAACCACTGCGCCAACCGCGTCGTCTATTGATTAATTAATTCATTAAAAATTTAATCGATTTAATTATTTACAGGCCAAGAATATAATTTCAACAAGCTAACAGAAGAAGAAGTGAACTCTCTCGGACAGACGTACGACTATGACTCCATCATGCATTACGCGAGAAACACGTTCAGCAAGGGGACGTACCTGGACACTATTCTCCCGCTAGAGGTTCACGGGAAGAAGAGGCCAGAGATCGGGCAGCGAGTCAGACTGAGCGTATCCGATATTGCGCAGACGAATCTTCTGTATAAGTGTGCTAGTAAGTAAATGTATGAAACATGTAATGTCTCATTGTTTTTAATGTGGGTAAGGTACCCTGTGCTCGACACTGTCCCAATAGTAGCCATCTTGAATTTTATGTCATTAACAATAGACGTTGACAGCATGGTGTTTTAAAATTATTGTGCATTAGCGTGTCAAGCACAAGGACGTTTACCTTACACACCACATTTTTTAGGGTTCCGTACCCAAAGGGTAAACGGGACCCCTATCACTGAGACTTCGCTGTCCGTCCGTCCGTCCGTCCGTTGGTCACCAGGCTGTATCTCAAGAACGGTGATAGCTAGACAGATGAAAGTTTTCACAGATGATGTATTTCTATTGCCGCTATAACAACAAATACTAAAAATAAAATAAAATAAATATTTAAGGGGGGCTCCCATACAACAAACTTGTTATAGATTATGGTACGGAACCCTTCATGCGCGAGTCGGACTCGCACTTGCCCAATATTTATATTAAACCCTTGATACAAAGATCAAAGCACAAATAATAATTTAAATGCTGGTGGAAGAGACTCGGGATTGAACCCGGTACCTCTGGATTACCGGTCCAGCGTGTTAACCTCTCCCCCCACCCTAACGCCAGATAACCTTTCGAATTTTTCTTTATGCTTTGTGTGTCGATCTTTGTATTGTTAGACAATAAGGTTACGCATTTCATAAATGTCTTTGCGCTTTGATCTTTCTATCAATGGTTATGCTAGTATTATGTGCTATTCTATCATTCCTTTCCTAACCGGCAACCACGTTTCCAATATTTTTTTTGCTGGACCGTCTCGAAAGGAATCTGAATAACATGATACGTACTTTGAACTTTTTGAACTTTAGAGCAACACCAGCTTCAGAGCCATGGTTGATTCAAGCTATTTCTTAAAATTGTTTTTGGCAAATTAATTGTGGCAATTTATTGCAATTCCCAAAATCAATTATTATCAACTGACCCGTTCATAAAGCACGTTAAAATGTAGGCTAATTGCAAGCTTGATGCTGTCAAGTTAAGCATAGCAATTAGTGGGAAACAGTAATTGCGTCCATTATTAAGCTCTTAAGTGAGCATACAATGTTGAAAAAGATGGCATTTTGTTGTAATGTAACAAGGAAGTACTTGTAACTTAGCGTAGCGTTAGTTACTAAATGTTCGCGTAACAGTCATTTCTTGAACGTTAAATCTTTCATTTTGAGTCGGGCTTTATTTATTATAATTATTATACTTACCATGACACCTATGTAAACATAATACAGCTCGTAGATTTTGAAAGGTTATTTTAAGGGCTGCCCATGCGTGCACATTACCCCTGGCATAAAAAAGTATCTTGTCGGTAGTAGCTGTAGTATCTAGTATCTGTATCCATAACCAGGTGAATATAGATACGGTTAAACCCCTTGATTGCTCTTTCGACGACGCGTTTGGCTCGGTTGGTAGACACCTGCCTACTGAGTCGGCGGTCCCGGGTTCGAATCCCGGCCGGGGCAAATATTTGTGCAAAATATTTGTACTTGGGTCATGGATGTTATCTATGTATGTATTTATATATTATGTATATCGTCGTCTAGTACCCATAGTACAAGCTTTGCTTAGTTTGAGACTAGGTCGATTTGTGTATGATTGTCCCTTAATATTTATTTAAAAAAAATAAAAAAAAAAAATAAAAAATAAAAAAAAAAAAAAAAAAACAAGAATTGAAAAAGTACCTAACGTATGGGCTGCACAGATGCATGGGCAATTAATGAATGAATTGACAACATTTGATTATGTTTAATACTAAAATTTTATTGCTTTTGTGTTATCCGCATAGAAAGAGGACTTAACTAGAAATCACTGTTTTCATATTTTTCCCGAGATTATTAATTATTTTTATTTATTTATTAAAATATACTAATTTTAAAACGTAGTAACTCTAAAAGTATGACACAATGTTTAGATTACTTTAGTCTGGTGTTTATTTTAAAAAAATTGGGCAAGTGCGAGTCCGACTCGCGCAAGAAGGGCTCCGTACATAATCTATAACAAGTTTGTTGTATGAGAGCCCCCCTTAAATATTTATTTTATTTTATTTTTAGTATTTGTTGTTATAGCGACAATAGAAATACATCATCTGTTTGAAAATTTCAACTGTCTAGCTATCACCATTCTTGGGATACAGCCTGGTGACAGACGGACGGACAGCGAAGTCTCAGTAATAGGGTCCCGTTTTTACCCTTTGGGTACGGAACCCTAAAAACGAATGACGTTGACCTGGACAGTTAATTTTTTTCGCGGATAGTTCGAAGACTACAACTCTATGCAGGCATAGTTGTCGTAGATATCAGTTATTTTATGTATTTTCCTATATTTCTTTACGTAGAGAAACATAAAATCAAATATTTGTTTAGGGTATAAACGACGCAAATCTCTCTCGATTTCTATGTTAATTTCCACCTAATAGAAATATGAAATGTTGTCAATTCATTCATAAATTGCTCATGCAATTCTGCAGCTCATAGGACATAATGTACATTTGAACTGTTAACAGAATGTGGCCGCACGTTACTCGGCAACTCCGGATGGTTCAACTCCCCCGGCTGGGGTACGGAACCCGCGCCGACAACCCCGGAGCGGTGCGAGTGGCGAATCGTCGCTACACACGGGGAACGCGTTGTGCTCAATATTACTGGTAAGTTCCATGGAATAAGAACATAAGTTATCGCACTCCGGAATGACAGGCGAGACTCACGCTATGATTGGTTGGTCGGTTCTGTCAATCCCTTTCTGTGTTGCCAGTGGTGTATCATAATACTCCCCGATTCCGTTGCTACCTGTATGAATCTCATAAAATCATGAGTGTGTGAAATCAATTATTACGACAAAATAAAGTTTAGTTAATATATGCTTTTTAGGGTTCCGTACCCAAAGGGTAAAAACGGGACCCTATTACTGAGAGTTCGCTGTGCATCCGTCCGTCCGTCTTTCACCAGGCTGTATCTCAAGAACGGATCACCGTTCTTGAGATACAGCCTAAATAGCTAGCTGATAGCTAGATAGCTGAATTTTTCACAGATGATGTATTTCTATTGCCACTATAACAAAAAATACTAAAAATAAAATAAAATAAATATTTGAGGGGGCTCCCATAGAACAAACTTGTTATAGATTATGGTACGAACCGCGGATGCGCGAGTCGGACTCGCACTTGCCCAATTTTTCGAATTTTATGGCTTTAGTGTCAAAGTATCTTATTCCAACGAGTTTCAATATTGCAATTTCAATCTTGTGACAAAGAAAAGACATTTGAAACAAAAAGATATTTGTTTACGTTTTTTTTGCTACTGCTTCCATTTGTCCCAAACTGAGCTTCTAACAGGAGTAAAACAATGCCTTTGCGGGGTCATGTTTACAAAATAAGACCCTAAGCGGAATTCGGACCGCTTAAAAAAATTCAACTATACGCAACCTGCTCTTTATTTCAACAATAAACACTAGTTATACTTAAGTACATAAAGTAATGAATCAAAACTCACTACCTCTCCGTCACGCAGCGACTCGAAAAACTAGAAAATGTTCTATTTACTCGATCCATTTCGCTGTACGTATGTTAGCCTATTAAGAAGTGATGGATGGAAACCCGCAGTTGGACTGCTGCCCACTGCAGAAATTATCTTTTTAAAACTGCAGTTGGCTGAAACGTCTGTTGTGACGTGAGCAAAGTTTTGGTGCAAGGTAAATATTGTTGGCTTTCAGTTTTATTCTGCCCGTTGAGATGGCAAAAGGAAACATTATGACTACCGGGGCCTAATTCTATTTACAAACGTAGAATAAGGAATAAGTACCTACGCCTAGAACGAGAGTCTATATAACAGATTTGCGAAAGATCAAGCTGCTTTTGGTTTCACAACAATCATAGAGACGTTTTGCTTGTGACATTGACGTTGTGACAGATGCGCACACGGACGAAACTTAGCCCATGGCTATCCAATAATATAAAATATCGTTTTCTAGAAGTAGGTATTTATTCTAACAATAACATAATAGGTAGCGATTTGTACGATTCGAAGTTGACATGATTTAAAGCATTGCGATACATTTTTGATGAAGAGAAAATATAATCATATTCGAAGATTGTAGGATCCTTTTAATTTATCCAACGAAAAGTCGGGTCAAGCCGGCGTAGATTTCGCAAACTTTTTCTTCAATGACAATGGATAATGGCGCGTGTTCATCTTAAAATGAGCAAACCGGTAGGAATCGGATTCTATGGACACCACGGCCGTGCTGGTTTTCTATGCAGGCTACACTGCAGGATAAACCTAGTTTAACCATATTTCATTCAGATGAAGGACTCAGTAAGTTGCATTAACGTAATTTAGAATTCTGTAATTGAAATTAAGTAGCCATTACAAACAAAACACCTCAGTTATGTGTTATGTCAACCCAATTTGCTGTGACATTTACGCTCCAAAAACTTGCGAAGAAAATAATTAAAATATCTCGCTGTAAGCCCCTGTGGCCGTGTAAGAACTCGACAAATTTCGATTTACATCAAAGTCGACCTGCCTTCAAATCACAATCAATCAACATCTAATTGAATTTATTCGTTTCCGTAATTGATAAAGACGTCGATTCTCTTGATCACATTGATATACCTTTTCGGATTAAATTGTTAAAAGAACGGTTTCCAAACAAGGACCACATTAATTAAAGCCTGACCAGAAATATATAAGGATTGTCAAGAGGGCGCTATTTATAAGATTTATATGGCAACAATTTTGCAACCAATCACAACCCACTATAATGACATTAGTTTAAATACCTGTCAGTTCCGTTATGTTAACTTCTTAATATCATTTAATGGAATGCACTCTTTTCCTGACTGTTTTTCGTGTAGTGAACACGTGTACACTTTATTTATAATCTTGCGTTGACGACTGTGAATGGTTTTCGGCATTTTATTTGGATAATTTTAAATATTTGTGTTTAAAAGTAATCACCACGAATGACATTGACGTTGTTGACAAACCATCATAAAATCATTGCCAGTGTAAGAAATTAGTTCCAGTGAAATTCCGCAATATGGCGCACCTACCTACTGACCTACTCATATTATATTAGAAGGTCAGGCTTTAAATAAGTATCATATAATCTCACACAAATCGATCTAGTCCCGCAAATTAAGACTAGGCTTTGCGTGTATTTTGGGTACTAGAAGACACTACGAAATACCTATATTAATAAATACATGACATTTCTCATGACCGAGGAATGCTCATCTGACATATATTTGCCTTTGCCGGAATTCGAACCCAGGACCGTCTGCTTCGTAAGCCAACCGCGTCATCATAGACATCATCATTTTTATTTCTTCAGCCCGGTTTATGTAGGGCAGGGGAATTTCATGTTCTACGACAATATAATATCTACTGCATTAAGCAAAAACACCCGCTCGGTAAAAGTCAGCCGCTCTAATTTAAATCTGAAGCCTTGGATTACACCCGGTCTAATTAGGTGTATGAGGCACAGGGACAGACTGCATAGTAGGGCTAGAGCATCCCCAAACAACCATGTCCTTCAGACAATTTATAAACGGTACAGAAACTTTCTCGACAACCTCTTGTTTAACTTGAAAAATGAATACCAAAGTAAACAGCTGACGGAGGCTAGGGACGACCCAAAAAAGTTATGGAAATCAATAAAAAACATCTGTCATTATCAAACCAATTTAAATTCCGTAAATGAGCTAACAAACCTATCCAACTCACCAAAACACTCCCTAAACATTTGTAACCAGCATTTTGTCACGCTCGGTCAAAAACTAGCTACAGACATCCTTCACAAACTTTCTGAAACTCAGTCATCATTAGCTTCTAAAGTAAAATCCTGTAATTCTCCCGTTGATTCCTTTTTTCTCTTTCCTACCAATGTCAGTGAAGTTGATAAAATTATTTCAAAACTAAAAGTTGATAGCGCTCCAGGTCCGGATTCGGTAAAACCTCTCTTCATAAAAGAAATTAAAGACGTTATTATTGGACCGCTTACTGACATTTGTAACTTAAGTCTGGCTTCGGGCTGCTTCCCGGACCGATGGAAAATGGCTCGAGTATCACCCATTTACAAAAATGGATCCAAGAAGGACCCTAACAACTATCGCCCGATATCTCTTCTCAGTATATTTTCGAAGATACTAGAAAAGATAGTGAATTCCCGTCTAGTGGCTTTCCTTGCCAAAAATAAAGTTCTCTCAGATAACCAGTACGGATTTAGGAAAGGAAAGTCGACCGAAGACGCAGCGATTCACCTCTCTAATAAAATATCCAGTCTTCTTGATAGTGGCGATAGATGTATTGGCGTATTCTTGGATCTCTGTAAAGCTTTCGATACTGTTTCAACTTGCATCCTACTTAGTAAGCTGAGTGGTGTGAGAGGGGTGGCTCTCGAGTGGTTCCGCAGTTACTTGTCCGAAAGACGTCAAACTGTGAAAGTTAATGAGCACATAAGCGACGAGCTACCAATTTCTTTTGGTGTCCCACAGGGCAGCACCCTTGGCCCTACGCTGTTTCTTATTTACGTAGATGATATCCTCAAACTTAATCTGGACGGTGCCGAAGTAATATGTTACGCAGACGATACTGCCGTACTTTTTCACGCTAAAACATGGGATAAGACTTATAGCCTTGCAGAGCAAGGACTGTCTGAAATCAGTACTTGGCTCGATAATAATCTACTTACCCTCAATGTAACGAAATCTAACTTCCTAGTTTTCTCAAAAACATCTGTTTCCTCCGCACATCTAGCAAGTAACCTTACAGTCCACACGAGTAAATGTAGTAAGCGCGTCAATATGCCATGTTCTTGTAGTTCAATTGTGAGATCCGATAAAGTCAAATACCTGGGATTGGTAATTGATGATCGACTATCCTTTAAACCACACATCCTAGCACTATCAAACAGGGTCAGGAAATGCATCTACGTTATGAAGCGACTTCGCCACTGCGCCTCGCAACATTTACTTCGGGTGGTATACTATGCACTCTGCCAATCCATTCTCCAATATGGTATATCGGTTTGGGGTAGCACCCCTAAAACCACTCTGCTTTTGCTGGAGAGAGCCCAGCGTGCAGTGATAAAGGTGATGCTTCATAAACCCATTATTTTCCCAACAGATGCTCTTTACCGGGAAGCAAACCTTCTAAGCGTAAGGCAATTATATATATTTAAAGCAGCAGCTCGAGCACATTTAATAGCCTTAAAGTCACCTACCTTCGCGCAACTTTTGACTAAACGTGTATTTAGAATCCCCCTACCTAATTACAGAACAGTTTTTGCCAGGCGCTCCCCTGACTATATGCACTTCCTTATTTATAACAATATATGCAAAGTGCATAAAATTCAACATTGTTCCAGTGGCAAGATGCAAGTGATTGTGAAGAAGTGGCTTCTGTCAATATCGTATCACGAAACTGAGGCCATACTTCTCGCTGGCTAGTCTAGTGGCACACCTCTGTCTCTCAAGACACACACACACACACACACACACACACACACACACACACACACACACACACACACACACACACACACGCATCTGACGCTTTCGCATCTGACGCATATTGTAACGTCGTATCGTTTATAGTTTTAAATCAAATCATTTGCAAATTGTTTCGCACTCCAGGGTCCCAAGATACAGGCTCAGCCTAGTTTGGGGTCCGCCAGGTATATAATGCAAACCTGTGTAAAAGCAAATAAATGATTTTTATTTTTATTTTTTATTTTTATATATATTATTATGTATTTTAGTCCGTCGTACCCTTCTTTACCAAGGCAAGACGTAAAAAAATTGACAAACCACGGGCGGTACCTAATTAGTAAAGCCCCAGATTGTATTTATGGTCCGAACCGAAGGTGAGACACGAATTCGCGAATTCACCGCTCTAGGTATGCAATGTACTATTTATAACCTAATTCTGCCCTACGTAATTCTTCGCGAATTTCAATCTGAGAAAAAGATTACATAATTTCCGACCTGTCGCAAGCTGTCAACGAAATTACTTACATTTCCTCCCACACGAGTACAACTAGAAGAGTGGAAATTGTCTCTATTCCAACAGCTTTTATGTATCAAGCCTTTTTCAGTAGGGGGAATATTACAGTACCTACGCCGGGAAAGAAAGGCATTGATTTCTGGAGCGAATATTTACAAAACTGCTGACTTTATCAAAAAATTATGTTGAAAGACCCCTATTATTTTTAAAATACCTATTCAACGACACCCAACACACTAGTGTTGGAACGAAAAAAAATCACCCCCACTTTAGGTGTACGGGTGGTACACAAAAAGAAGTTTTTCACCTCACTCGCTCGGAAAACCTTCGTTTATAGGGCGAAATCTGCGTGCAAAAGTCTATTTTATCCGCTAGCGTGCAAAAGTCATTTGAATTTCGAACACGACGATTTTGATTCTCTGTGGTGCATGTAACTTTTTTATATTTAAGACTCCTTCAACGCGTGACTGATTTCATCAGTCGATAAATCTTCGAATAACCCTTATAACCAATCAACGCACGCTAATAAAGGGCGATCTGGTCTGGCCGGCTAAAATCATATGTACGTTTGAATACTTCTTTTAAAAAAATACACCTACAATATCACGTCCAGAAACCTGGTTTGTGGTTACAGATTTTTAAATTGTTATTTTTTCTTCACTTTATTTTATGTTGAATATGTTTATTTATATTAATAGTAAGTATTTCAGTTTCATTTACATATTTTGACTAGTAAATATATTAAATACATCACAAATTTTAATATTTATTTGTTATAAAAGTTGGAACATAAGAGTGTAATTTTTGAACGCTCCCGAGAAAAAAAAATAATTAAAAAGTTGGAAGTTTTCACAATTCACGTTAACAACGTAAATTGGTTCTGTGGAGAATACATAATGGTGTCTTACTTTATAGAAATATGGAAAACAAGAAAGTTAAGCCCAATTTGGAGTATTTATTCAATGCTAAATGCTGCATTAAAACGAAAAAGGATTTGTTATAAATATTTGGAGACGATAAGTAATTTACCGAAACTATTGGCGTTTTTAAAGAAGATAAAGCCGAAATAATCTTGTGGGGATCCCATCGTCCAATAACTTCCAAAGCAAGTGTTATGGAAAATACTTCCGAGTGGCCAACTAATCCTTCCCAGAATGCCATTCTCCCACATTCACAACGAATATGTCAAGTAGTTTCAAATACAAATAATATAATATAATAGTGCTTAAGAAAAACTCAACGATAAAATATACACGACGATAATACAAATTACGGCCATATTTTTAATATGTGTGCTTCTCTCGTATTTATTTGGTTTGGATTTGAGTGTGGTAATGTTTTAAATTTGATGTTAAATAGAAGGCAAAATTAAATATGATTATTTTTATGTTTTAATTGTTTTTCTTGAACTTCCATTTTCCTCGCTGTAGTGAGGTGAAAAGTTGTGTGTTCCGCATGGCTGCAAAATTATTTAGCTTCTCGTGTCTTGAAAGCTTCGCTACGCTCAGGAATCTATCTTTGAACCATTCGCTTCGCTCATGGTTCAATCTTAGATTCCTTCGCTCGCTCAGCTTTCAATTTCGACACTCGCGCCAAATAACAACTTTGCAGCCTTGCATAACAAATAACTATTTTTTTTAGTTTTTATTTTACCGTTTTGTCGGCGTGTTACATACACATACTCATACCAAATCTTTCTAGTACTAATTATCACGGAGCTAAGCCGCGGACGGACAGACAGACAGATAGACAGACAGACGGACATGGAGAAACTATAAGGGTTCCTAGTTGACTACAGAACCCTAAATTCGACGCACTAAACTTTGAAGTTGATTAAGTCAAGCCCAGAACAATCTTCTTACTTACGGCTAAAATACCTACGCCATTTTAATATAAAATTACCAACAATACCCCATGCAATATCCGTTATGTAGGTACCCCGGATGAAAAGAGCACTCAAGAGTTTGCCAAGGGCTTGAGCAACTCAATTTCATGTTGAGTGGCGCTGAGCAGATCTGAGCACTGAGACAATGGCCGTTAACTACGATGGATTTGGGCAGATACCGATCTTTTCTCGGGCCACTTTTGTAGCAAATTGCCGCAGAATTGGGAATATTAGGTTTTATAAAGGTATTCATATTTTTTCCCAAATGACGTATAGTATCACGTTATTTGGATACAGAATCTACGATTAGTTTATTTTCACATCATGGCCGTGTTCTACAAGGAATTAGTAAGAGAAAAAAAAAGTGTGTGTGTCAGCTCCGACGCACGACTGGAGTTTACTCTTCAGGCCAGGCGCGCACCACGATTTTTTTTAGTCGCGCGATAATTTTGTCGCAGAAATAAGCTTACTTATGGGTTTATGAAAATCGTGGTGCGCGCACTCTCATATAAATAAACCCATAGACGCTGACGGAACAATTCTACGGGTATGGCTACGCCGGGATTAAGAGCCGTCCAGGCCGTCAAAGCATCGGAGGCGTAAGGAATGATAGCCTTGTCACCATCAAAAGATAAAATTTGAGTGACAAGGTCCACCACCCCACACGCCGAAGTCAGGAAGGCCGGGAGGCTCACATCTCGCGCGCGACGCACGCCCAAACCACCAGTTCGAATCGGCAGAGAAACCTGGTCCCATTGACCTTGGTTAAGGGAGACGTTCAGCACCTTTTCCAAACTCTCCTTCAACACGAAGTCAAAGGAGTCTGTCTGGACAGGGTGCAGCCAGGCTGGCACGGTGCACAAGAAATATGTCAGCTTAGGCACGGCAAAGCAAACTCGCAACATAACGAGGGCTACGTGAGCCGAAAGTTCATTCAACCTCTGCGCAGCCATCAGCAGAAGCAGCTTTCTCTCCTCGAAGGCTTCAGGAATGGCTTCTGGGAATATTGGGGACCCCAAGAGGTTGAAAGATCTCGCCGACAACACTTTCAGTCCGGGGAGCAGAGCACTGAATAAGGGGAAAGAATCGTGTGAGTTGGTACTGCAGGGGAAAAATTCGCATTTGCTGAAATTAATATCTAAACCCAGAGCTTTTAAACGAGGCAGGAGCATGAGCAAGTCTTGTTCCACTTCTTCAGGTTTACCACCTAGGGTACCGTCATCTAGGTACCAGATATTCAATGGGGATTTAACCTCTGAAATTACCTTTTGTATGGCCAGACAGAAAACTAAAGGGCCTAGCGGATCCCCCTGCTGTGCACCAACTTGGGAAAGAACAAGAGGACCATTGTAGAAAAGATTAGAAGCGGAAGAATATACTTGGAAAATGAAGGGGTAGAGTGATGGCACTTTATCCTTCACTTCGGACAGTAAAACATCACGCTCCACTGAGTTAAACGCGTTTTTTAAATCAATTTTAATTAATAATAATAATAATGAAATAATGAACTTTATTCTGCAAGTAGGCCACAAGGGCACTTTTACATGTCTGAGTCTACCGGAATTTCACAAGAGGAGACCACTGTTGAGAAGAAACGCCGAAAGAAACTCAACAGTCAGTCATTTTTTCAGAAAGCATAAGTACTTAACTATTACAATGATATGAACTTAACTATACGTATTAAAACGGATTCTAAGTTTTTGCTATCTACCGAAAAAGCCCGCGTAGCGTGAATTGCAGCCTCGCAGCCCAATCTTGTGCCAAACCCTAATTGGCAAGGTTGCAGATAAGCTGCCATTTCTTCTCTCACTGCACGGCATCCTAGCTTTGCCGTTAAGCGGCGGAAAGCGCTGCCTATGGCAATGGGTCTTATACCACCGTCTTTTTTTGACAGCGCACATAAGGAAGCACCATAAATATAGGAGCAAACTTCAGGGTTTTTAATTGACCACTGAGCAAAAAATTACAAAGCTTGGCCAGATGTTCCAGGAGCCGAAAATCGGCGTCTCCCGCAGATGCAGACGTAAGCTCCTTAAGATGAACAGGGCGGATACCATCCAAACCGGCGGCCGAACTATTGTTGAAAGAGCTGAGTGCCTGCTCCACTTCCTCCGGCTTAACAGTTAAGGCAGAAATAGATATGTCAGGTTCCGGTGGAAGTACCAGCGGCCGGGACGGGGCTGGATGCTTCGACTGCAGCGTAGCTAAAGTCTCAGGGCTCGACGGCGCCACGCCCTCATCCGACATAAGCACTCGCACTGCACCTGAGATCCCCTTCATGTACTTTACGCTCAATTGTCTTCAGTATGGAGTGTGATCTCAAAGGCGTGGTCTCTGCACCGATGTTCCCACTGATATCAAAAGAAGCAGAGTTAATATTTCTCTTAACTTTCGTGGTTAAATTGCTCGTGGCTGACGCTTCAGGCGATTTGAGTGCGGAATAGGCAAAAGACAGTAAACTAAACCATTCGAGAGTGCCATTGGAGTCGATACACTTATCAATGAGGTCGCTCAATTTGGCCGCTGCCAAGTTTCGCGCCCCTTTGGGGATATGCCGTAACACACGTACTGACTGCTTTAACGTAGCTAGATCACCAAAATCTAGGTGAATGGGGTTGTTACCATGAGCTTGCTGTGAAACCGACAGTCTAGGGTTGGAGGGGATGACTTGGGGAAAATGTTTATGCATGTGCCCTATATGCACTTTAAGTCCATGAGGGGTAAAAGTTCGAGTTGAGTTGGGACAATGGGGACAGCGCAAGGATGAAGAAGGATCACTCATATTTATAACTAACACTTACAAATAAAAGTAAAAATACAAGCAATTATAATAAAAAAAGATACAATTTAAAAGCCAACATCAAAAACATAACAATTTCGATTTAAACTTCATAGCTTCTTGTCGGTCGGCAAGACTCCCGTCTAGAAAATGAATGGCTCGGTTGTGTTGGATCCTTGATTTATGTATGTATTTATCCTGGAAAGTTTCACGAAATCAAAACCATTCTGCGGCTGAATGCAGGAAAATGAGAGCAGTGGTGATGGAAAAGTATTCACGCCTTCTCTATTTCTAAGCTTAAAGCTGAGTCACAATTAAAGCGGTCTCTCTCTCTACAGCAAGACGTCTTCTTCGATCTTAGCACCATACAAGCACGGCTTAAACACCAAGAAAACACGGTCTTTGCATTGCACGTTATAAAAGTTGTAATCTTGGATATCACAAAAATTCGTTAGGTTTGTTTGGGAGCTGAAACGAACACGTATCTTTTAGCCGATTGTGTGACGGGCGCTATTGTTTCAAAAGCAGCACATTTTACCCGTTAAGCGTAGATTTTATTAAATTTTATTTTATTTATAAAATTTTGTTGACACTCGACATGAAGTTGACATTGACAATTTTATAGTTTGTTTATGTGAACATAATGGTAGTTTAAAAAGTCGTATCTCAGTATACGATCGGGGTAAAAATACGACTTCTTAATTTAGCAGGTTATGCGTTAAGCGTTATAGACTAAGATCCCGATATAAAACGACCTTCACCGAGATGTTTATTTGATGAATGTATTTTATATTTAGTTTAATATGTCAATAAATATATTGCATATGGGTTGCCTAACAATTTTAAGTCCAGGGTATGTTTAGTAAAAAATAAAAATATATATTTTTTTAACATTTCACCGATTTGATTATTAGATAAATTCATGGTTAAATAATCTTTAATTTTATTCAGTTTCAATTCAATAATCAGACCGTTGCAAAATGCTAGTAGGTATAGATTTACCTGTTTATACCTGGCTACCCGATAGTTGTGACGGGAAAAGAATAGGTAACCTAACGTTTGCATATTCTATGGGCTTCATACTTTCGATTGGTATAGAATTTATCTAATATTAATCAAACCGGTGAAATGTTTAAAACATTTTTTTTTATTATTAATTAATCATACCCTGGACTAAAATTTGTTAGGCAACCCATATGCAATATATTTATTGACATATTAAATTGATTATAAAATACATTTCATAAAATAAACATCTTGGTGAAGGTCATTTTATATCGGGTTCTTAGCCTATAACGCGTAACGCATAACCTGCTAAATTAAGAAGTCGTATTTTTACTCCGATCGTATACTGAGATACGACTTTTTAAATTAGCACGGCAGATACGTTCGATTTTATACCCCATATTTTTCATACCCCGGGCTTATATATGAAAATCGATTCTTAAGGAGTAAACTCCAAAAAGTAGTTGTGACAGTTTTTAGGGTTCCGTACCCAAAGGGTAAAAACGGGACCCTATTACTGAGACTTCGCTGTCCGTCCGTCCGTCCGTCCGTCTGTCACCAGGCTGTATCTCAAGAACGGTGATAGATAGTTGAAATTTTCACAGATGATGTATTTCTATTGCCGCTATAACAACAAATACTAAAAATAAAATAAAATAAATATTTAAGGGGGGCTCCCATACAACAAACTTGTTATAGATTATATATATATAAATATATCTAGGTACGGAACCCTACATGCGCGAGTCGGACTCGCACTTGCCCAATTTTTTTTTTAAATTTTCCTTACTAATTATATATAGGCCAGTGTTTCTTAACCTCTGTGGTCCGCAGACACCTGGGGATCCGCGAGCATGTATATTGGGGACCGATCTAACAATACTAAATAAATACCACCAAAAGTCTCGTAAGCGCTACGCACGCCGTGCTACTAAGTAACACCATTGGGTATCTATTCTGTGGTAACAAGGCGAACGTGAGCCAACAGGCAAGCGTTGTCCAAGACTGACTGAAAAAGCAGCACCAATCTTCACATTAACGTATTTTAGATAATAATTTTTGAAAAAGTATGGTTTTTTTTTGGAATTTGTTGTACTAAAATAAATGGTCCGAAATTTATTGCTGCTTTTTTTGGAGGTCCTTAAAATTGTGCTTGAGCCCCCTCAAATTGTATTTTCACTGTTTAGACTACTTGTTTGGTATAAACTTTTACGAGTTCATTCTGAAAAGGTTTTATAGTTAAACATACCTTTTTCTCGTAGTTCAAATCGAATGTATTTAGGTTTCTTAAACTCAAAATAAAATCAAAGGGTGTTCAGCTCTCCTCGGGAAGTCAATGTGTGACCTAATGAATGAAAACAATAATGATTGAATCTAAGTTACATCTTCGCCCTTGTAGCCATTGGCATCGTATACTATCAAGTAGTTACTGGGTTAACCTGCTCTCTGGATTCAAAATGCGCCAATGTATGTATTTAACGTAATCCTAGTACGGATACGCAGAAAAAATATCATTTCCTGGTCCAGGCAAGACGTAAATCTTTAGACAAACCTCGAGCGGTAATTTGTTTGTTTTTTTTTTCTTATCTTGCCTATAGGACTGTCCCTGGTCTGTCCCTGCTGGGCAAAGGCCTCTCCCTTTGATTTCCACAGGTCCTTGTCTGACGCTGCCTCCGGCCAGTTGCAGGAATGCGTCTATGTAATCCCGCCATCTCCGTCTGGGCCGGCCACGTCTACGTCGCCCGTTTTGGGGCACCCACTTGGTGGCTATGCTGGCTTACCTTTCCGGGTTCATACGGCAGACGTGGCCTGCCCAATCCCACTTGAGCCTGGCTGCTTTATTTCCTATGTCAGCTATGCGTGTTTTGGAGCGCAACGTGGTGTTCCGGACACGATCCGTCCTTTTCACCCCTAAAATGCTGCGCTCCATGGCCCTTTGGCAAAAATTCAATTTGGACTATAGATTATAGATTGGTATAGATTGATTACACAATATAAATTATTATAGTGAAACTATAATCCAATATGACTTATTCCTTAAATCCAAAGTGACCAAACAGATGCCAAACAGCTTCGATTGACAAAGTCCGATCGGCCGCGGTCGGCGCCTCCACTAAATTTTCTATCTAAGCCAGCGAATTAATAGCTTTAAACTCAGTGCCACCACAAACGTAACCTAAGCTGTACTGACCAGGGAAAATTTACGATCTCTAACCGCCAGTCAGAGCGGGCCCTCCGCATTCCCCGCCCCTATAAACTTTACACCTCAAAGAAGACTCGTTATGGACTTACAGAGGTCTATCTACGCTGGTATATTTGGTTGGAACGACGTCGGTATTGCCCCGGCCCGCCCGAGTGGAAAGTTATTGCTGCCTATAACATTTGGAGTACAATGTGTAATATTAGTGCTAAGGTTTTTTTCTGCGAATGGCAGGTTTTGTGGTGGGTTAAGTCTTTATTTCATCGATAATATGTTGCCCTTTTGGGTCGGCAGTTAGATCAATAAAATCGAGATTCTGTTGGGTACTTCTTGCCCTTGCCACACAAGAGTAGTAATTTCTTATTTATTCTGATTTTCCATGTATTTCGTTTAACTATATATTCCTAAAGTTATTTACCAAGCGAAATAACTGACTTAGACTTTAGAATATGGTGCATTCACTGCCAGGAGTCATGGCCTAGAAACAAACTTGTATTATGACGGTGAACGCATATATTCTTTGCTGGCAGAGAATGCGGTTATAAATAATAATAAATAAATATCGGACAACCTCACACAAATCGATCTAGTCCCAAATTAAGCTCAAGAAGGCTTGTTTTATGGGTACTAGTCGACGATATACATACTTATATAGATAAATATATACTTAAATACATAGAACAACCATGACCCAAGCACAAATATTCGAGTTCATCACACAAATATTTGCCCTGGCCGGGATTCGAACCCGGGACCGCCGGCTCAGTAGGCAGGTGTCTACAAACCGAGCCAAACGCGTCGTCAGTTAATGTATAATTTATGCTTTTAGTTCGACTCTTAAGTAGAGGTTTGTATTATCAAAATTAGTGCGTCATCAGCCCGTGGTTATGACTATTGCTGAATTTGTTCCTGGTGGCCTGAAAAGACATAACGCCACATTAACGATCGATTTTTCGAGCGAATATTACCATGTTACGATATCTTAACATTAGCATGTTGTTTGATACAGTACCGTTTTAAGCTCTTTCATATCCTTAGGGGTCTGTTTAAATATGCCTTATTTGACAATTAAACACGACTTACGCATTTGTAAGGATGAATCCAAAAAATAAACGTCCAATATTGGACTTGAGACATATAGAATAGGCTATAGGTTTATAATATACTGGTTTAAGAAAAGCGATCCATGCAAACAATATTTTCAACATGCATGATGTTGTTGTATTTGTGGTTGTTTTTTTGTATTGAATTTTGTCAAAATAGTTAAGGATATTACGGATACTATTATTCCTAACGGCTTTTGAATAGTGTAAATATCGGAAAAGGTGATATTTAAAGCCACAAAAGAGTCACTAAGGGCGAACGATTCCAACCAAGATTTATGCTAGCGCTTTTCCAATAATTCCACGTTGAAAACGGAAACATAATATAGATATTTTACGCAAGAAATACATTACTTAATAGTAAACATGAGTCTCGTGAGAAATTTCGAAAAATCGCAACTGGAACTAATGACGAGCCGTTCAAATTATGCGCATCAAAATTTAATGTGACTTTGTCTCGTAAAATAAAACTCCATATGAGTACGTGAAGCTTGACGTCCCCCTGGAGACAGCTGGAATGAAGAAAATCTGGTACCTTCTGAAAATCTAACGAGTTAAGAGAATAATTCGGAGAATCTTTAGGAAGAATTTCTAAAGAGACTTCAGGATTATAAATTTATGAAACATGTAATGTCTCATTTTTTTATGTGGGTACCCCAACAAACAAAATAACCTTATAAAATTAAATCTATAAGGACTAAAGTCTCATAGTTGTTTTAAAATGGCATTCATTACAACAATGTACCTTTTAACGGCTTTTTATAAGACAATTTGGCTAAAATTGCCTTTATTCTTATAATTTGGTTATGTTAACGTTAATAAAACCAATTAATATGGCTACAATAAGGGTTCAATTTTTTATATTCTTATAGAAGCTAGCTACATTGCGTTTTAGCTGTATAATATGGAAAGCCTTGTAAAGGCGTTTTATATGGCCAATCATTCTTATAAAAGTAATGCACAAGGTACCTATAAAGCCTTTCGGCTTATAGGAGCTTTTTATAAGATGTTTACCCAACGAATGAATCATAGCATTTTATATAGTCTTAATAAGAATTAAAGCAATCCATATTCACTTATATAATACTAATAAGGGCTATGTTCTCTATAGTGTTATATTAAAAGGTTTTATATGACACGTGGTTGTAGATCGATTTATAATTACGTAGTTTTAACAGTGAACATTTAAAAATATGAATTCAAAAGACTGGAAGAAGTACAAGAGGAGTGGTGGTTATAGGAGAAAAGTAAAAATGGTTTACGAAAATATGGTTACGCCTAATACTTCTTTAAATCTAGAAAATGACCAATCTGGTACCGAGGTAGCAGCCGGTGGTTCCGTAGAAGATTATTTTATGGAACATGGGAGTGAGCAGGAAAGCACTGAGGAATACATTTGTAGCGGCAGTGACAGTGATACAGACATATCGTTAATTGAAGAATTGAAGAATATTGATATTCGTAGTGATATTAGAGGCTGGGCAGTGAAATTTAATATTTCCCATAACGCTTTAAGTGACTTATTAAAAATAATGCATAACGTAATGCCACATAAAATGCCAATAGATGCCCGTACATTGCTCAAAACAAATCAAGTAGAAATACATATTACTGAAATTGGTAATGGACATTACTGGCATAATGGATCATTACTTACACAATTACAAAAAGTCTTACGAAATCACGAGGTGCCCAATAAAATAACCTTGAATTTCAATATCGATGGCTTACCTATATATAAAAGCTCGAATCATCAACTCTGGCCAATATTATGCAACGTAACGGAAATAAAAAACATATCACCCATTGTGGTGGGAATATATGAAGGAAAATCTAAACCTTCCGATTTAAACTTATATTTAAACCCTTTCGTCAATGAAATGAAGCAAATTGAGAATGGTTTCACAATTACTACTTTTACTGGAGAGCAAAAGATGATTGAAGTCAGTATAAGAGCATTTATATGTGATTCTCCTGCGAGGGCTTTTATAAAAGGTAATGTACCTATTCGTATCGATAACTGTATATAATGTAAAATATTTCCTTCTCTTATATTAAAATAGGGTTCAGAGTATTTTTCACTACATAGTTCGTAGTATTTATATTATATATATAAAAAAAACTTGCCAAGTCTCACTACTAAGTAGCAAATAATATAACAAATCATTTTAAGCTGTTGTTAAACGTTATACATGACAGGCGGTGTGGTTAAAGGAGCATTCAAAGAACTTGATCTTCAGTTAGATCTCACTTCTTTTATTAGCGAAAGCGTTAAAGAACTTGGCATTTTTTCACATTTATATTTTTGGTGGGATACCTATCTAACTACTTACATACAAAAAATAAATTAGCTATTTATTTGTAACAATTATGTTTCTTTTTGCAGGTGTTTCTAATTTCAATAGTAAGCACGGATGTTTGAAATGCACAGTGGTCGGTGATTATTCACATTTGTCACATACAGTCATATTTCCAAAAATAGATTGTCCGAAACGAAACGATCATGACTTTCGCGACAAGAAATATGGTCTGCATCACAAAGTTGATTCACCGCTACTGGAATTAAAAATCGACATGATTGAAAATTTTCCAGTAGGTGATTCACTTCATCTCATAGACCTTGGAGTTATGAAGCGATTATTAATTGGATGGCGAGATGGAAATTTTATTAATAAACGTACAAAGTGGTGTAAGCGCGATATTGAAAGAGTGAATGCATTTTTGGTCACAATTAAGTTACCCAAAGAAATACATAGATCTGTTCGGACTATTGATGTTTTATCACACTGGAAAGGTTCTGAATACCGCACTTTTTTGCTATACCTGAGTTTGGTAATACTGAAGCATGTTTTAGATGAAGACGCATACAAACATTTCACTTGTTTATTCTGTGCCATCACGATTTGTTCAAATGAAAATCATTTTAAGTTTTTACGTCTAGCACAGGCGTTATTAAACTCATTTATAAAAAAATTTGCAAGTATATATCGAAAAGATTACATTACAAGTAATGTGCATAATTTATCACACCTCGTGGATGAGGTTCGAAGATTTGGCACTTTACAAAGTTTTAATGCATACCCTTTTGAGAATGAACTCCAAATTATCAAACATATGTTGAGACAGGGAAATAGGCCACTGGCACAAGTAGCTAGAAGGTTACACGAAAGAAATCAAGTCGTAATTGACACTTACAATCA
Source organism: Apotomis capreana (assembly GCA_947623375.1). NCBI lineage: Eukaryota > Metazoa > Arthropoda > Insecta > Lepidoptera > Tortricidae > Apotomis > Apotomis capreana. The sequence continues at coordinate 24,658,567 of OX392505.1, forward strand.
AAACAAATTGAAGTACCCTTTTGCAAAACAGTGCAACAGCAGAAATGGACATATATTGATACTACATTTTGAATCTTTTATTTTATCGTCCCAAAAATACGATAAATGGTTTTTAACAACGGACGAAAAAGTTATCGAAATAATAGCAGTACACCTTAATGAAAATGAAGACATACAACTAGAAGGATACCGCATAAATAATTTAATTGACGTTTTTGACTACCCCTTAAAGTCTTCGTTAATTAATATTTATAAATGTGAAGATTACATTGGTGGCAAATCAAAAAATAAACGTAACTTTTCATGTGCTGACATTAAATGTAAGTTAATTAATATAGAATATAATTCGATATTGTATTTCATACCATTAATACATACTTTATAAAATAAAACAACTAATTTGTAAATCACTCATTTTAATTACACCAGTCTTTTTGTCATCACCATCAGTCTTTATATAAACAATTTTAATAATATAACAGTGGTAAGTTATATTTAACGACATATTCTAATTAAATATTATTGAACTTAATTCGAATGTCATAGATTTACTATTAATAGTAACATAGTCAACCATCATCAAAAGAAATATTGCTTCCGTGTTGACAAGTAAATAAAAAAAAAGTCTCCCCTAGGACAAACAATTATTAGGTAATCAGCAGTTGTCGTAAATGTGAATTTTCAGTGCAGGCGTCATAAGGTCCAGTAGGCGTGTGCAATTGGAATTGAAACGAACCCAAAACCCAAAAGAAAAACGATGTGTAATCCTTAAATATAATGTCGATGGTTGCGTTAAATAAAGCCCTGAACCGAATTACTTTTCCATTGTGGCTTTATTCACCACAACTATCGATAGGTATATAAAATCAAAATATAACAAAACAAAGCTATTAATACATATACCGGGTGATCTATCCAAATTGGTCAGCAGGGATCTATGAACACAGTTTTCCTTGCCAATAAAATCTTACTGACCCATTTGCATTAATCATTCGGTATAATAAGAAGGTTGCAAATCACAGTATTAAGTTTACGCATTTTTATCACAGCAATCTTTTTAATAGCATTTTAATGATATCTATAACAGTAGTAACTTCTTATGTTGTTATATTATTTAACCACATATTCTAATTAAGTATCGACTATTGAACTTAATTCATATAAAAAATTACTTACACATTTATAGTAACATAATCAACCATCATCAAGAAAAATCGGACATTCAAACGAAACAATTGAGTTACAAATTGTTAAGTTTAGTTATAGGTATTAAAAACAACAGATTTACTTCACACACTTGTTTCAAATGGCTTACCCTGTTTTTCTGCAACGGATTCAGACAATATCTGATCGTTCTTTTCTGGACTAGAGGCAGACATTCCAGCAACTGGAGAAGAAACATTTGAGCGATTTTCTGGTGCAGAAGTTTCGGTCATGGGTAAAGATGTCTGTTTTCCGTTACACAACTTTTTACGGTATGCCTTTATTTTTGGTCGATTCTTAGTTGTAGATGATCGTTCTTGTTTGCTTTTATTGCGTTGACACGAGTTTTTCAGTATATTTTTGAAGAATTTGTGGCAGTCTAATAAAGTAAATGAACTATCTGAATCATGAATTATATCAAAAAAGAAATTAATCACTTTAGTGTGGCTTTTAAAGCAAACCTTTTGTTCAGCTGTTCGAGAACCTCCAGCCCAGCTGCACTGGTGTAAAAAGCTTCTGCTAAACATTAAATCGACCAATGCATACGCGTTATTGATACCTCGACCTTTTCCTTTCCCGCAAACAATTGAAAACTTCTTCTTACATTCTAATTCTGCCTCCGGATTTTCCAATTCTTTTTCAAAATTTTTGAGATCGTTTTCATTTTTAATAGTGTTTGTAATGGTTTCTTTTTGTTTTTTATTTTCCGCTTGGTTAAACTGATTCATTACTTGTTCAAACTGTACTGTAATATTCGATATACCGCGCAAAATGGACTGTAAGGTTTCATTTATAAATTTTCTATCCTCTTGTTGGACTTTGATATTTTCGGAAAGTTTCTCGTTGAGAGTTTTGTAATTTTCTTGCATAGTTTCAATCTTCTCCAGAACCATCAAAGTAAATGAAGCGTTATCAATTTGTACTTCGGTAGTCTCATTCTGCTGAGCGTTGGAATCACTATATTCGGGGGCTGGAGATTGAAGTACAAATAGTGCATTTTCTACATTTCTTGCGTCGTCAGGCTGAGACACATTTTGTTGAGCGTTGGAAACAGTATTTGTCGCTAGAGTATGAATTTCCACTTGTATTGTATCAATAGATTGACTAAGTACACCATTTTCCTGTCTTTCTACTATTCCGACTGAGTTAGCCAACTCTTCTGGCGAAATACAATCCTGGACTATTTCCTCGAACGTCATATCGATATCTTTTGGGTCTACCAGATATTTAGTAACTTGCTGCTGTTCAGTATCTGTCTCTGTCTCAGATTTTTGGCACATTCTGACAATTACATCTTCCGCCATACGAAAATTGGTTATTCCAGACCTTTTTACTTTGCAGTTTAACTTCTTCCAATTACTCTCTGGCTGGCTGTTTTCAATTTTTCTTAGTTTATTTTCGCAAAATTTCGGCCATCTTAACACTCCAGCTTCCTCCCAAGTACTGGGAATTGCAGTAAGCCTTGATTTACCTTTCTCGTATGTTTTTACTATCTTATACGGCATTTTGTATTAATGAATCTGAAAAGAAAAATAAATAAACATTACAACCTAAAAAAACGTACCTAATATGTAATTTCTTTAGGTAGATAAAGTCCTAATAATTACTATAAGACGATACACCTATACCTGTTATAATTTTTTACTTATTCAATAACGTTTTACGGGTTATAATTTATTGATTCGTCCTTTATCTCGGCATTATTTCAGCAGATTTTCACATAAAACTTCGAAATAAACTAGTAATTAATAAAAAATGGCGGGGTTATTTGTAATCGCTTGACATCTACTACCGCGCATGTGCAAAAGCATTTTTTTAATATTCGTCTTATGTCAAAATGGCACAAGCGCGTGCACATTCAGCCAAATGTATTTAATGAATAACGATTTTAAGTTCGATTATTAATCAAATTTTATATCTAATGTAATTAATGACGTGTTAAATGAATGAATTAATGAAGTATTTGGTTTTATTGTACTTTTATATGTAATAATAATCGGTATTTGACTAATTTATCAAACTTTTTTAAATATTAAATGTATACTTACTCGTCCGATTAATAATAAGTGTCAATGTTTATTTAGAAATATTGTTACTATTTAAATTACGGATTACAAATTTGGATGAGTCGGATATATCTACAATTATAACATTTCTTACTTAGTTACTTAGTAGATAAGGGATTTCACTTGTGAGAAAGGAACCCTAACGACATATAAAATGGCGAATCATAAGCAACACCTATTGCTAATGAAAGATTTTTAATCTCATAGTGTATTTGTAGATGATGTGCAAATTTCTTTCGCTCTTATAATGGCCTTTTATAAAACATGACTAATTAATTAACCACATTTTCAGTACAAAACCGCAATAATACAAAGGCGCGTTGATAACACATCACGTTTTATACCATAATCTATCACAAATTTAAATTCCCACACAGTTTTCACTATAAATTTGCATTTTTCGGGTACTCTAACATAGAATAAGAAAATAACTTACCGTTTACTATTAATCATGAAGATGTTGACTTATTATTTTTCGTCAAACTATTACAAAAAATAAAATAAACTTATTGCACAGTCATAAACATACAGTTATAAGTGCCAAATACCTTATTAGGGGAATTTGTTTTGCCGTTATGAATTTTACGCCCTTAAATCGGACCATAACAAAACGCGTATAAGGACGATCGCCCTTATAAACGCTTTAAAATTAGTTCTTATAAGTATATTAACCTTTTTAGTGCATTTTCCATGCCATTATAAGTTTGACTACCTTGTTGCTTGTCACAATAAAGCACTTACAAGATAAATAAAGCAAATAATAAAGCAACTATAAGTTGAGTATAAGGTTATTGTATTTATAATTTGTGCCCAAATCCACCCTTATTAGCGATAATATGGCCTTTACAAGAACATTATTTTTGGCTATATAAGCCACTACAAGAGGATTTTTTGTTTGTTGGGACGCCACAATTTTTATTTAAACTTTTAATACAAAGATCAAAGCTTAAATAAAAAGGTGGCTAAGGTGTAAAAACTTTTCAAATAAACAATGCAAAGATCGACACACAAAGCATAAGGAAAAATTCGTCAGGTCTACCTGGAGCTAGGGTAGCGAAGTGGTTAACGCGCTGGACCGGTAATCCAGAGGTACCGGGTTCGATTCCCGGTCTCTTCCACCAGGTAGCTCCTTTTTCAATTTTTCTTTAAGCTTTGATCTTTGTATTAAAAGTTTAGAGTTCAGCATTATTAACGCACTGATTGGTATGAGTGATTCTCGTTGAACTTTTGTGAACACGTGAGACATAAAGCGGTTTTCTTATATTGTAGTTTGTGACTGAAAATGTTGATCTAAACCCCCAATTTACTCTACTAATCGCTCCCTTATTGATAAATTTCCTAAATTCTACTACTACTAAAACTTTCAGTACCTAATGTTAAGTAGATACCTAGGTAATTTTCTTTCGCAATCAATCACTTACCCAACTAATTGCTAGTCTCCGCAACCAACCATACAACGTTCAAACACGATATCCAGTTTGGTCTACAATTTGCTGTCTGGCAACGCTCCAAGAACTGGCCGCTTAGAAAAAAGTAAATTAGAAATTTAAAGTTATACTGCTGTATTTTTTATCCCACTGCATTATTAACAAACCACGAATAGACGAGGGCAAATTGTACTGACGTTTAATTAGTGCGAGGACTAATTAAACTAATTTTTAAATTGATGGCGATAAAAATGACGTACAACTGTTATGTAATTAATTCTAAAAGTTTATTTACTCACAATACACAAAAAGTCAACTTTTTGAGGAATGATCTTATTTCATAATATAAAATAGAAAAAAAAGTCATACGTGGTATTTTAAACAGATGTAACTAAACAAAAAGGTTGCCAATTCCTCAGACTGCTGAATGGTTATTCAGAAATGTAATTCTAATAGTTGTCAAAAGTGACTCGAGTCCAGAACCAATCAGATATCAGTTGCTTATAGTTGCGATAACTATAAATAAAAGAGAGGGATTCATTTTATCGATGTCGATAAACTTAGTAAATATTTAATGAATGACTAGCACTGGTAAGTACATTTTTACCCCCGTCTATTCTGTGGTCTGATTATTAAAGAATTTTCATAATACTATATCAAATGTCGAGATCGTTGCTGAAATATTTGGCTAGTATCATACTTCTGATTTTAGCAATCTTAACCAAATTGAGTGAACTTCAAAAATTTCTGCTTTCAATGGACAATCAAAGCTTTTTGAGCAATTAACTGTTGTATTTTAATTGGCGTAATAATAGAGTTACCGAAAACCTTTAGAACTAGGAAACGTTATCGGCAATAATTGTTGAATAACTTGACATTATACGAGTACTCGTCAGACAATTTAACTGAGCATAATTGCTTCCTTTTGTAATAATAGGTTTACATTTTATAGCCATAGATATTAGTTATCAGGCATAAACTTATGTTGATCGAGTAGTAACGTGATATGCTATGCTCGAATCACAAACATGGCGTTTTGATGGCAGTTAAAGACGATATACCTGAGACATTGCATGTTTGGCGATAACCCAAACCACACTCAAATTAGCGCTCTGCGCCAACTTCACGTGAAGTGGCTATAGGTAGGTATACGGTCATAAAACATGATTTTAAAAACGATGAGCTACGTTATGAACACGGTGTCATAAGAACTCTATAATAAAACAATGCAACTCCATCAAATTGAGTCACAATCATCAGATGAACAATGGTTCAGTGAGCCAATTTTAACTGGCAAACTGATTCTTGACAGACTCCGGTCAGGTAAAACTGAAAAAATACTAGTAGGTATTAATTTGTCTCTTCTTCTCGTACCTACTCATCCAATTTCTCAAAGGTTAACTGGAAGAGATCCTTAGGGATAAGTTCGCCCTTGTACCTATGTTATTTGTAATTGATGTTTTTTAACTGTTTTTGTGTACAGTAAAGTGTTTACTTACATACGAAATATTTCTGAAATACCCCTGATTTGAAAATTCACATAAACAAAAGCCATAATATTCTAAATTCAAAAGCCTTAAGGTGGTTTTCCACCGGCGAGGCGTGGCGGGGCGTGGATGGGCGAGAATTGAAATCGCGCTGGCCCTTTTCCACTAAAAATTGGCATTAATAGCTATCGCGAGCCTGCCTCGCGTGCCTGACCGAGCTCGCGGTTGACATTACGTCTTCGCACATTATAACAACTCAACGGCGACTCGATTCTATGCCAAATATTGAAATTTAAGCCCTATGTCATATTTACTAGGTTTAATTTCAAAAAATGTACGACGCGTCGTCCACTACTAATATCATTTTTTGAAATTAAACCTAGTAAATATGACATAGGGCTTAAATTTCAATATTTAGCATAGAATCGAGTCGTCGTTGAGTAATTATAATGTGCGAAGACCTACCGCGCGACAGGCCTCCAACAAGGTGGACCGACGACCTGGTTAAGATCGCGGGTAGAAATTGGATGAGGGCGGCGCAGGATCGATCGTTGTGGAGAACTTTGGGGGAGGCCTTTGTCCAGCAGTGGACGTCTATCGGCTGATATGATGATGATGATGAGATATTCAATAAAATAAACAAGGAATCACGTTTATTGTACCTAAAAATATATAATATTATCTAATTAATAAGGTGTTGTCATTTTTTAATAAATAGAATCATCTTAACTTAATTTGGTGGCAAAAACATTACCTAGCTTAAAAAAATAAATTTTGAAAAAAGTAAAAAGTTGGCGGGAATAGTAAAAATATATATGAATACCTAAATAAGTTGAACATTTGTATTATTTCCTTGGATTTATTTGAGAAAAGCACTATACAAGCCTCGGCGCGAACAGGGATTGTCGGCCTCGTATCTCTAGATGGCCTCGTTATCACTCGGCCATCTATTACTACTCGGCCAAAAATTCCCTATTTCGCGGCCTCTGCAGTAATGTACTATTAATGGAATTTGTAAAAAAACACTTTCCTAATTACCTTTTATCAAAATAAATGATACATACTATCAATAAATATTCTAAGCAAAGCAATTATTATTTCAATTGATAAAGTCACAGAAATATATCAAGATCACATCGACATCGATTCACAAATCGATTCGAACACGGCACCGATTCTATGCATCGCCACCCCCACCGCTCCGCGCCGCGGCCCAGCCGCCGTCACAAACAAAAACAGTCACAATAATATTTGCATTGCAATATGTACTTACATTATATAGCTGCATAATAATATAAGAACGTAATTATCATTTCCCTTGTTTTCAAAATCGATTTTAATCGAATAAGAAAATCGCAGTGTACAGCAGCACTATTCTTACTTTTGACAGAAAAAATGAGAAATCGACCTTGAACGTGACTCGACAGTTTGAATCTTTGAATAGCATATTTTAACATCGCTGGCTTTGAATGCACGCCAAGGTTGGCTCGTCAAATTAAAGCCGCAATGGAAAGCTAGCATTAGAAACAACCGCCCAAAATAAATAGTTTTGTAATTAATAACAGATATTTAAGGACAAATTGTACATACCAATGAAAGGAAATACCTCGATTAACAGCTCCAATTTTATTGGAAGTGTTTGAACTATTTATTATTGCGCAACAAGCCATTATTAACCGACTTCAAAAAACGGAGGAGGTTCTCAATTCGAACTAATTTTTTTTTTTTTTTTTGTATGTATGTTACTCGATATCTCCGAGAACCGTGAACCGATTTTCAATTTTTTTTTTTTTTTTTCGATAGGGTATAACCGAGTTGGTCCCGTTGGCACTAAGTTGGGATCTGATGATGGAATCCTGGAGAAATCGAGGGCTCTTCAAATGTTATAGGGACATGTACGGTGCTTTCGGTAATTTATCGATAAAGTCAAGAATTTAAATTCAGTAAATAGGATTTGGTGTAAGGAAACTGATGATGAACACCACAGATGGCCACTAGAACTTTTATATGAATCACTAAAAAGCACAAAAAAAAAAGATTTTTAACAAAAATAGAACCGACTTCAGTAAAATTAAAAAGCCAAAAATAACCCGTTCAAGTACAGATTACATTTGACTCACCCTTCGAAGTCGGTGCCAAACCTCACGTAAACTATAATATATAAATATAAGAACGAACAACAAAACGCCTATCGATCGCGTGAAGCGGTTTTTCTGTTAATTAATTTATAATCTGACGAAAGCAAGACGGTTAATTTTTACACCAACAAATATTTCAATTCATGTCCCGCACCGCACATCCTCTCCAATTCCTACTATTTCCACCGACCGAAGATGCGCTGGGAGGGAATTGAAAAAATGCAATACAAAATAAAATTCCCGCCCCGTCTCGTCTCTCCACGCCTCGCCACGCCGCTTCCCGCTCCGCCGGTGGAAGAATCAGATTTAATCTCTACCCTATATTAAAAGCAATAAGGTTCATTTTTACACAAACAAATATTTCAATTCAAGCCCCTCGCATCCACGCGTCGCCTTACTATTTCCACCGAAGATGCGCGTGGCGGGGATTGAAAATTTGCCGTACTAATTTCAATTCTCGCCCATCCACGCCCTGCCACGCCTCGCCGGTGGAAAACCACCTTTAGAGTTAAACCAGATCTTTACATATACCTGAGCCGGGACCTTATTCACGTAAACAGCGAATATTTACGCATAAATTCAGCGGGTTTTATACACGTTTTATTTGTGAACTAGCACAAAGGCAACAGGCACAAAGAATACAATTGGAAAAGCTATAAATCCGTGTGACAGTGCTTTTGTTGGTGCGATGGTTGTAATGAACATTACGAGTATGTATGTTGGATTCGGATTCACGGGTGACCTGTTGCGAATGATAATGGTACTTGTATTGATTATAAAATTTATAAAACTGTGAGAAACGGGACCATTTTACCCCGTTCACGGGAAATACGTCGAGGGACGTAAATGGTGAGATTCGTGATACAGCACCACGTCCGGCCGATGATTTTAAATTGAACAATGATGGTACACCGTCATCAGCTGTGCCCTGTGCCCTTTTTTGGCTTAGACAACAGTCACTTGTGCCACAGCAAACACACAAGTTACCTCTCTGCCCCCAGATTGAAGGCCTTGTGTTGTGACACTACGTCTGTGGACGGTCCTTTTGCATATTTGATTTCGTCTACAGCCGTTATTGTTGTAACACAGTTTGTCTATAGACGGTACCTCTAAGGACGTTATAAATGTCATCTATAAACGGTACGTCTACGGCAAGAAAATATCTGTGTCGTATCACGCAGTTCTTAAAATAGTCTTGTGTCCGTGAAAGAGTATTAAGTATTTTTCGATCGAAAGCCTTGCGTTTCAACATTATTCTTCCTGGAATCAATCTGAAAAGACTAACAGGCGAAAGATGAATGATAAAGCATCTCTGTCACTTTCTGATACGTATGAGTGCGTCGGTGACGGATGGCTTATCATTCGTCTATTCCTCAGTAAATGCTACTATCGTGGAGAATATGGAATTAAATGGCGAGATGATGAATAATAGGGGAGAATGGAAGAAAAAAACCTGCTGTGCTGAATCCAAATAAATGGTATGATAACAAGAAAATAATGATGATGATGAGCTCGCTGTAATGAATCCGGCTCTTTTAAATCCCAGACACAAGAATAAAGAGACTTTAGATTTAGAGTAATTTATAAGGTCCGTAAAGTCAATCTGGGTTAGCGAAAAGTATCGAAAAGTGCGATGTTATTTGCAAACAACGAAGCAAATTGTATTTATTGACCTTATAATGTCATTGCATCATAAGTTCGTAACTCTCTTGATTGGAATGTATTTTATGTTAAATAAAATTTCTATAAAATTTCTTTACAAGGAACGCAAATTAACGAATACTTAATGCTCCAAAGAGTAAATTCAATTATAATTTAATCTAAAAAATATATTTTAGAAGGCCAAGATCATTTAAGACACACGCCAGGGTGATTTTGGAGGGAAACTCCTCTATTTTACAAACGTTGAATTCAATGTTACAGGAAGCAATTTGTCATAAAGTCTCGGTAACAAGGAAACCCGTGTCACTCGTTAGTGGGATGAAGGCTCGTTATACACGACAATAAAACAATCCCGTCATAGATTTTCCATTGATGACGTGTTGGACATGGGTAATGTGAGTTTCTGAGCTGTTTATGCAACCCAAATTCAGCACCATAAGATAACTACGAACTGACGCGTCACAAACACAGAACAATTTTGAAACTTACATGCTGCGCTGCGGCACAGACAAAACTCGTACAAAAAAGTTCTAGTCAAAACCGGCACATAGCAATTTGCCTATAAAAAAACCATGAGAAATGGTCGGTTGTAGTTTTGAATAAGTCGCCGTCCATACTACCGTGCTAAGCCAAAAGGCGAACTTTTTGCTATGGAGCTCCATAGCAAAAGGTCGCTATGTTTACCTTAGCACGGCTGCATAGATGTGATCCCAATTTACCTCTCTCGATGTACTAAGGTGCCCGTGAAAGTGCTAAGTTTGGAAAAATAATGTCTATTTTATTAATGGGCTCAGAACCTTTAAATAGTAATTTGTCAATGCGTTTTAATGGAAGTCATACATCGCTCAAATGGCTTAATGGCAATGCCAATCGAATTAGTCTGTAGGTAATGGTTAAAATCGGGATACATATCCTACGAGACCCATGTTTTTTCGAGATAAAAATCGTATGTGTTAAGTTAGGGTATAAACCAGCCATATCAAAACATACACACTCACACACAAACTTTCACCTTTTTAATATTAGTGATTCTTATTTGTTTGTTTATTCTAAGAAGGAAATAAATAAATTTATTAGAGCGCAATAGAAAAATTAAATTACAAATAGAAAATACTGAAAAAAACATTCAGACTAAACACTATTTTTTTCCTATGCCTTAAAATGATCCCACCTCAGCGTAATGCTATTCTGTCCGTAAAGCTCTGTGTACGTACAATTACTCACCCCTGCAAATGTATTCTCTGAATTAATGAATTTACGGGCACTTTTATTTCAAGTCCCGAACTCGTTCATTGGAAACAATAAATCTTCGTTGCCTCTGCTCAATGGAATAATATACCTGCTAGAGATACTGCCTATAGTTGACGCCTGCGGTTTTTTGCATTGAATTTACTGAGTGAGTTCATAAGTTTCGGATGAGAAGTTCCTATAAACAGATTTTCAACGTCTTGCCTTGTAAGGTTTCTTTCTAATGCTCTTCTAGAAAATGGTCATCTCATCCGATTAAACGAAGGATCATAATATTCTTATGAAGCTCTAGTAACGGGTACCGGCTTTTGCATGATTATCAATTTTTAACCCACTTCGACTTGGATAATTCTCACTGAGGCGTTCGTTCTAGATACCATTGCAAAGGAGTGGAGAGACCTTGTTTCAAATCTCGTATCTAGTTTGTAGATTGATACTGAGAAACGAGCTTTTTTAAGTAGGGATTTGTTAGTTAATGTGTTTTGATTGTCAACATACGATTGTATGGTTCACAATAACATTACAAAAGGATTGCTATAAGTTATGAAGTAGACCCAAACAAATTTAAACCCATAGTTAACCAAGAATCTTTCTTGACTCTTTACAGAAATCGACATCCATAAATCCGAAGAATGCCGTTCCGAGTGGGTGGAGGTTCGGGATGGTTATATGCCAAACGCGCCAGTTCTGGGCCGAATCTGTGGCTCTGGTAAGGGGCCCATGATGAGATCCACAGGGTCCAGGTTGACCGTGGTATACCAGCCAGGGCTTCGGCCGAAGCCATTTAAGGGATTCAAGGCGCATTATGAAGGTAAACTGATAGTTGGCATGTTACTTTGTATATATTATTGGCTATGACGTTGCTGAGAAATCTGAACTACACACAAAAATGATGTTGGTACTCAAGACCTCCGAGCAATGATGTAATTGATAACTATCCAGATAGAGTCCTCGTTGTTTTTTTGATTAGAAATACATTGATGTTTGCATATAGTATAAGTATTATGTGCTTCAAAGTAATATTTGTTTTCAGCCGTGTGTGGAGGTGACATCGAAGTGGACAGCAGCGGGCATTTAGAGTCCCCGAACTACCCTGATGATTATCAACCCAACAAACTCTGCATTTGGAAGCTGTCTGTGCCCGAGGTAAGATATTATTTGATTCCACAGTGTTTCTTTATTTTTTGAGTAGGTTTTTTAATTATATTTATAGATTGTTTTTGTCGATTCAGTAATTCGAAATTTTTAAAATGGCGTAAAACATAACAAATTGTTGCGATTTTGAAACCACCTCGCGAGGTATACAGCTCACAAACACTAGTTTTATATAAAAAGAAGCTTCATTGAACTGTATCAGGACATTTTAGTCCTCTCTGCCAGTGAGTCGGACTTTGCGTGGCAATATTTATAACCCACTAATGTGATTATCCCCGCGCCACAGTCATTGGATTTTCCACAAATACTTCAAACGTCAGACAGAAGTAGCTTGACATATAGATAGACTAAGACCACCTACATTTTGCAGGATTACCAAGTGGCTCTCAGGTTCCACTCATTCGAAGTGGAGAACCATGATACCTGCTCCTACGATAAGGTGAAAGTGCGGGATGGAGACTCCATGGACAGCCCGCTTATTGGAATGTTCTGTGGACATAAAATTCCGCCTGACATCAGGTACATATATTAATTTAATACAAGGTACTTACTTACTTAATAATTACTTCTACCAGCGGGCTATGATGGTTGCTTTAATCACGCGATAAATAAGTAATAAAGCATCCGTCACGTTTTGACAATATGTGAGTGTGAGTGACAGATGCTTTATCACTTATTTATCACGTGATAAATGCAACCATCATAAGCCCCCGAAGGGATGTCTAGATTGACGTCTAAGCATGTTAATAAGGGCCCAATTAATGTTAATAACTGTGCCCAAAGTAATAAAGTTTAAGCTTGCAATATCGTCTTAGAACTGTTTGCATTTGAATACTATCTTTGTACACGTTATGAGCCTTTGTGATTAGGGGCTTTCGGCCTTAATTTACTACGAAGACTTCCCAAGTAGCAAAAAATCTGCAAAAGCACTTATACAGCATTTATTTAGCTTAAATTATCAGTATAAGAGCTGTATAAGCGTTTCTGCAGCTTGTTTGCTAGTTGGGTTGGAAGATTATGTGTATTTTTTCTGTTGGTTTGTTACGATTGTCTTACATATCTTTTTTGTCCCAGGTCTACCTCCAACAAACTTCTAGTCATCTTCGAGTCAGACAGCTCAGTCCAGAAGGCCGGGTTCTCGGCGACGTTCATGAAAGAGTTCGACGAATGCTCCATCATCGACCACGGCTGCAGTCACTCCTGCGTCAACACTCTAGGGGGCTACGAGTGCGCCTGTGACATTGGCTATGAACTTCACTCTGATGGAAAGAAATGTGAAAGTAAGTCACTAAAGCCGAATTTTGACACAGTACACAGTATTTATTTCTAAAAATATAATTAACTGTCGAGGTATCTACCGGGAAGACTAACAGTACTTATGAGGGTCTCTAAAAAAGGCGTGTAGGGTCTTTATGGTCTTGGGAAAATGCATGGTGATGATTGCGGTTGCATAGCTTGCAACCGCAATCTTCAGTCGCCAATCTTTTAGGTGGCAAGGATCACAAATAGTGTCAAATGAAGTTAGGGCGGGCCAGACTTGTCAAACCAGTCAGTGATATGGATTACAATGACAATGATCGTTCAAAATAATCCTAATTCAGATATTAAGCTCTGACATTCACCTTAATTCCTTCCAGATGCATGTGGCGGAGTACTGTACGCTCTCAACGGCACGATAACGTCGCCGTCTTTCCCCGACCTGTACCCTCCGTCCAAGAACTGCCTATGGGAAATTGTTGCTCCAGTACAACACAGGATCACGCTCAACTTTACCCACTTCGACCTGGAGGGGAACAATATGTATCAACAGGTTAGAATTTCAAGTTTGGTCAGTATATTACTAATTAGGATATTGTTTATTGGACTTTGTTTGTGCCTATTTATAATAATGTCCATGGCGAGAATGCGCCTATGCCTATTATTAATACCTAGCTTCTATTTGCATAACATCCGTCATTCTTGAACTCTTACCTACTAAGTGTCGGACAGTAATGTTGCATCATTTATTTATCAAGAAACAAACGAAACCATCACTGGCTACAAATGTAAATGTATTAAGGAACTCCTTAAATGATGTGTAAACTTACACACACGTGACATTGTCAGGAACGGCCCGACATGCCTTGAACTCGTATGAAGCTCTTCATCGGGGCCTGCTACCCGTACATCAGGGCGGTAACTCGTCACTGTATAAATAAATATGTGTCATGAAATAAGTTTTAGTAAGATTATTATTTGTATTAAATATTCATATTTTAGCATTATTGATACTCTATTAACTTACCTTTAGTTTTGACGACGCGGTTGGCGCGGTTTGTAGTACACCTGCCCTGACCCGGCGGTCCTGGGTTCGAATCCCGGTCAGGGCAAATATTTGTGTGATGAACTCGATTATTTGTTCACGGGTCATGGATGTTATCTAATTATCTATATATGTATATCGTCGTCTAGTACCCATAGAGTTCAAGCTTTGTCTGGGACTATGTCGATTTGTGGAAGATTCTCCCTTAATATTTATTTTATTCATTTGCCTAATATTTTATTATGAGACATCATTGGCTGTTCCAGGAATGCGAATACGACAGCGTAACTGTGCACTCTCGGCTCAGTGCAGAGAAGCTACGTCGCCATGGCGCCTTCTGTGGGTCGGCTCTTCCTCCACCAGTCACCTCTGATGGCTCCGTGTTAAGAGTTCAAGTGAGTCATACCTAAACCTAATCAAAGTGCGAAGCCTAGTGCGAGTCTGACGCGCACCGAGAGTTCCGTACAATTATTATGCCATCTGAACTGGCCGGGTTAAGTTTGGACCTGGTGTGGCGTCGGATATTATAAATGAGGTGCAAAGTTAACGCTACCAGTCACGTGCGTATGGAACCCTAAAAAACCGGCCAAGTGCGAGTCAGACTTGCGCACGAAGGGTTCCGTGCCAATATTGAGCAAAACACGTTATTTAATTTTTATGTTTATTGTTATAACGGTACCTAACAAAAATATACATTCACAATTCGTAACTAACCAGAAATATTAACTTTGTTGAATTTATGCCATAAGCTATTTCAATTATTATTAGCTTTTTAGCAAAATCTCAGGTTGCTCTCAATTTGTTGTCGTTTCTCTTCCCTGACGATCTAAGGTCAGTGGCGCAGCGATGTAAAGTCATTCAAAGAGTTTAAAGTAATCTAGACTACGAGTAGGTATATTCTATGTTTTTACCGAAAGTAGTAAGCCAATATAAGTATCTAATCTTCTCGAACTTTTCCAGTTCACATCCGACGCCTCAGTCCATCGCTTCGGCTTCGCGGCAGCCTACTACATCGACGAGGACGAGTGTGCGGAGAATAATGGCGGCTGCCAACACGAGTGCCACAACACCCTGGGGGGCTATGAGTGTGCTTGTCGGAGTGGGTTCACACTGCATCCGAATAAACAGGATTGTAAGGAAGGCGGGTGCAAGCATGATGTGACACAGCCTCATGGTACCATTGTCAGGTATGTCTAAACCTCAAGTATATTTCGTTCTCTGTCTCCGTGCTGTTCACAAACCCTAGTTATTTAGAAGGATGCTCAGAGGCCAAGTCGTTAATTAAAATAATCGGACAGCGTTTGAGAGAGAGAGGTGGTGATCCCCCTTCTGGCTCATACCTGGTTCAGCACATATCACTGACCATACAGGGGGCAATGCTGCTAGCATTTTTGGAACATTTTGCCAGGTACTCGTCAGACCGGAGTTTGATTTTTAATGTGTAATTGACAAAGCGTGGCGTAGATTATTGTATTGTACCTATCACTTGGACAAACCTTGTTGCTGATAAATATTAATGTGTGATTTTGACGATGGATGCTCATTTTGTATTTATGACGAAACCTGCGCTGTGGATATAATATTTGGATGCATGCATGAAAGTTATTAGGCAAATAAATTTTAGAATATATCCTACTATGTTGTACTGTGATCATTTATTTCGAGGTTTATTTGCAGTCCGAACTATCCTGATCAGTACCCATCGAGGAAAGACTGCGTGTGGCAGTTCTCAACCACTCCGGGGCACAGGGTCAAGCTTATATTCAACGTCTTTGAATTGGAGCCACATCAGGTACTTCCCGAATTAATTGTACCTTTATATTCGCCATTATTGTTTGATGATGAGGGCTTTTAATCTGGGCCCAGCACTTTCTATCTAATTCTTATATTTTATCTACCTTCTCAGAAGTATACGCACCAAATTGGCATTATCTCGTTTTTACTTCACCTATAAATTGGTAAACATGCCTGTTTACGATGCAGATTTATCAATAAGTATTCGAATCGTCCACATTTTATTGACTAAAAAAGTTAATTGACTGCGCAAAACTAAACCGCAACAAAATTAGGTACAGTAAAGTACCTAAAGTGAGTAACGTAAAGGTGCACAAACTCGTCGATAAGCCATATCATGCCCGTTTCACATCATCATTCTAACACTTCAGGAATGCGCGTACGACCACGTGACGATATACGACGGGGCCTCCGCCGACGAGAAGACCCTGGGGCGCTTCTGTGGCGGCAAGCTCCCGCACCCGGTCGTGGCTTCGCAGAACCAGATGTACGTCGTGTTCAAGTCTGATGTCTCGGTGCAGAGGAAAGGATTCCTGGCTACGCATTCTACTGGTGAGGATCTTATTTTTCTGACTTCATTATTTCCATAAGGAGTCAAACACGTTTAATTTAATGTATCTACCTATACAAACATATACATTACTGTTTCACGTCTAATCTCTTTCATCTTCTGTTTGAAAACAAGCTGTAAAATCATGACACTTGTTTACCGCCATAATTCAGACATTGTAGTCCTGACCTAGTTCGATATATCTATACATGATCTATACAAGGAACCCAACTTCATAGCATCCACCAATTATTTTTTGTGAGGACGTTTTTAAAGGAAATCAGAGTCAAAATAAAACGAATACAAGCCTGACGCAGCTTATGAGCAAAAAACTGGGTCTCTATCCAACCTTTGACACTGACATCTATCCGAAAATCTCTCCACTATAGATTATAGTTTGGTAATATGTCAAAAACTTATCAACTGTGACACTAGAGTGTGTCGTTCACATGTCGTCTTTGTTTTCCAAAGTATTTAGCCACGCCCACGCCCAAAGAAAAACCCTTCTTTTGAATGTGTTATTCCAGCATGTGGTGGCTACCTGTCCGCCTCCGACACCGTGAAGCACCTGTACTCCCACGCTCGCTACGGCGACGACTCGTACGAGTCCCGCGCCGACTGCGACTGGAACATCGTCGCGCCCCTGGGACATTTCGTCAAGCTCACCTTCCTCACCTTCGAGCTGGAGCCGGAGTCGCATTGTGGCTACGACTACGTCCAGATCTTCGGCGGGTATGAAGGCAGCGCTGGAGACTATGGGAAATTCTGTGGGACTGTTGTGAGTATCACACCTCTCATCTTAACCGCTCATTAAGGTATGGGTTATAATTTTGAAGTGGTTACCCCACTCTCATTTGTACGTAGATAAGTAGTTCTAGGTCTATTCTAGGATCACTCGTTACTTTTCCAAAACAATATATGTGCCAACTTACTAAACCACGATCAAACCAGTGCTAGTGTATATGATATATCATCATTCCCTTGCCCTTATACTATTTATTTAAGGTCGGCGCAGCATGTTTTCTTCCTCCATTCTTCCCTATTACTCATCATCTCGTCGTGTACTTCCTTCTTATTCATATCATCTTTCACACAATCCGCCCATCTTTTCTTTGGTCTTCCTCTTCTCTTATTTTATTAATTTTATTATCCGTCCACATTCATGCTTAACGCTATTCTGGTTCCGTGGCTTTCCTGCCTTCGTAGTGATAGTGTAGGTAGTGTAGGTATGTATGATATATAATATAACTAGCGACCCGCCCCGGTTTCGCACGGGTGCAATGCTGATAAATTATGCATGTATTATAAATATAAACCTTCCTCTTGAATCACTTTATCTATTAAAAAAAACCGCATCAAAATCCGTTGCGTAGTTTTAAAGATTTAAGCATACAAAGGGGCATAGGGACAGAGAAAGCGATTTTGTTTTATACTATGTAGTGATAGACTTCAATATAAGAGTACAAGGTAATGATAATGGTAAAGCCACTTTAGCATCCACGATTGTCACGATGATCTACAAGTATCGTTCCGACTGCGATTGCAACATCCTCACGCCTCTTGGAAACTTCGTGCAATTTGCCGTTTCAGTGTACAGCGTGAGTAGGGCATCTACGTGATCGAGTACTTAACCCTGAACCATATACGAGTAAGTGGTTCTGTGAGCTGTAAAGCTCGATTTTGAAAAAAAATATTAAAGATTGAATTAATGAAAAAAATCACATTATTATCGCCTGCTCAATAAATTACGACAGAATCAGTTGTTGTGTAAGAAAGTAAATGATATCCATGTTTTTATTTCATTTCAGATGCCCCCAGAACTGGTGTCCACGACAGAAGCTCTGCTTGTCCGATTCCGCACCGACGATTCCATCGTGTTCAAAGGATTCTCCGCGTCATACCAAGCGGTGAAACCTGAAGTGTGGAGCGGAGAAGACAGCTCAGAAGGCGGGGAAGATGAGGAAGAGGATGAACGTATGCCGCCGCTAGTGGTGGGGCGGAGGGGACTACGCGCTCCTATGCCTAGGTTAGTGTATCTGAAAATAATTGCAAAAATCGAACATTATTTGGATTAGGTGCCTGCAGAATGGTTACTTACGTTCCAATTGAGTAAATTATGATAAAATTTAGGGTACTTCGTTGCCTTCGCACCTGTGCCCATTTTTAGTAACTGAACACAGTCAGCTTTCTGTTCTCTTTCCTAGGCAGACTGGATTAGATCAATTGACCTAAGAATAGTTTTAATGTATACGTAGTCTAACAATAACAACACGGCTTGGGAGAAGGAAGGGCGTGCAACATAACTTCTATGTACAGTAAAGAAAGCTGAAACGCATACCTATCTTTTTGACCCATATTGAGATTGTGACAAAAGCAAAAAAGGTACGTGTTTTAACTTTCTTTACTTTACTTCTGCAGACATAGTTGATCGGTAGAGCCGGTCGTGCTCCACCAGTCAACCACGTTCACCATTTGTACTCGTTTTTGTGTCACGCAATACAGTGTAAAATAACAAGTACCCAAAATCAATATACTTACCACAATAACCTGGTAACTTTGCAGGTTCGTGAGAAGACCCACGTGACGGTGGCCGCTCCCTCGGCACCCGCGCCACCGCCGCCCGCACCGGACCTTCGCACGGACCAAGACCGAGAAAATCTAAAATACAGCAACCTCTAAACATGTCCCAACCTGCACGATAGCGTTGAAACCGTGGAAATGTGTCACAATGTCGACTATTGAGCTTAGGACACTGAGCCCTTGCCAGCGGTAGGGGAGAGGTGCGGTATTTGGGCGACAAAGTTTATTTTACTAAATTCAATCTATTTTAACCATCGGAGGCCCATGCACTCAAACACACCTATTAAATAGTATCGTGTTCCAAATTCAATAGTCGATACAGTGTAAATGCGCCCTAAAATAGGTTAATGTTCAATCGCCATTACCATTGAAAAGTCAAAGAATTTTATGG
This sequence comes from Apotomis capreana, assembly GCA_947623375.1. Lineage (NCBI taxonomy): Eukaryota > Metazoa > Arthropoda > Insecta > Lepidoptera > Tortricidae > Apotomis > Apotomis capreana. The sequence continues at coordinate 24,678,570 of OX392505.1, forward strand.
CAATTTGTCAGTTCAATGCATTACATATGCAATTTAACAAACAATACAATACTTATACCTACTGCCGTGTCAAACCTAAAATATAGTAAGTTCAATGAGAAACTGTACTACAACCCTACCGTACTCTATACTGCTCACGAAATTGATCGAGTCCCGCTGACTATGTTTTGTTCTATAAAGGACATCAGGTTTGTATCAACAAAATTGCAGGCTACCTAATAATAGATTTCAAATCTAGGTACAATGAGCTGCAGTGAATGAATTTATGAATGAATTCATTCATAAATGGGCCATGCAATTCTGCAGCTCATTGTACCATTATTATCAATTCTCAGCAAACAAACAACATCGGAAAATTGTAAAGACGTAACAAACGAAATAATTTTACGACAAAGAGTACCAGAGAGTACCTACCAGTGGCGTTGCATCCATACAACCCTATCCCCACCGGCTTGCCCACTATAGGACGAATTGAGCACCATTCTTAATTGCTAATAAACAAACAGTAAGCGAATTCTACCCTGGCTTGCCTTAAGTTTATGTTTGACCTATGAAGGTAACACTGACGAGTGTCAAAGATGCCTTTAGGAAAAGTTCCAACACATAGATGGCGTTACTATCGCTAGTCATTCTCTGGATACTCGTTGTATTCAGAATAACCAACGTCAAATAATGTCATTCTCATCTATTGATACAGCTGTACCTTCCCACTTTACACCTACATACCCTTTGAAAAAAAATAACTGATTATAAAGCTGTGTACGCACGAACGGACAAAAACATGGTGAACACGAACATCAAACGCAAAATCGTATGAACCGTCCTGATGTTCGTTAGTGGTACGCACGTGCAAATAAATTTCGATGCATGTTTCTGTTCGTTCGTACATGACTTACCGAACCTACAGTAAATCTAAAATCAAAATTTCAATGCAAACTTAAACCCCCATTGTTTTGCTTAATATTCATAATAATCAGTCGAATCAATTACAAATATCTGTGCGAAACGGTCGGATATCCAGTTTAATTTGCGACTGAAAATGTAAATAAAAATAGTTTTATTCATAGTTTTATTGAACTATACTTAATATAATGATAAGTAGTTACCAAAAATACGCAATACTACGTAACTGTAACACATATAACATGGACAAGAAGCATCTATCGGTATATCTTAACTACTCCTATATTTGATAATGACTGTACTCAAATGTAACTATTTTCTGCATATGCTTGGAAAGAATATTGTGCCGAAAACAGGTGTGAAATGTATCAAATCAGAGAGAGCCTAAACTATACGGACTACGGTTTCAAAAAGTTATTAACAAAATACCAAACTATTATATAAGTACATTCCATACCAAAGACAACAATTATTGTTCATAATAGTGCCATAGTTGTTAGCTCATAACATACTTTTCGTAGAATACTTGAAAACGTTTGAAAACAAGCACAATTTAGTAATAAAATTAATACAAGACAATATTTAATGATAAGAACGTAATGTAAAAATTGTCGTTAAATAAATGTTAATAGGTGTTTGGACCCATATCAATGAAAATTCTCCATGTAGTAGTCGTCATGGTGGATGTTCTTTTAAAAGTACATTAGGTATTCAATCTTGACTGAACTGTCAAGTTGTAGTCATAATTTGCTTACACCAAAAAGATAAATGAATTATTTTTGTATTCTACCAAAAATGTAAGGATACACTAGATTATAATACCTATGAGTATCATGGTGACTTTATTTGCAGAATTTTAATATTACTTTCACCTATATAGTAGCAGATGAATAAATAATTGAAAAATTATACTTGTTAATATGTTACCAAAGCTAAGATAAGAATACCATCTCTATTTAACCTCGTCCTGCCCAAGCATTTTTAGATAGTCATCCCGTTTCTGCCCAATGTTCTTAATTAAGTACATTCTAATTTATATGGGTTCTGCACAACACCTTTTTTATTGAAATTGTTGTGTTAAAGGTAAGCCAGATTTTTTAAATTATTTTTTAGGTTATAATGGGTATGTATTTGATAGACTGAGCCAGATTAGGAGTCTATATCTTTTGTTCTTTTTTAAGAACATTGGGCAGAATTGCCTACATAGTATATTATTTTTTTGTCATTTATTAAGAACATTGGGCATAAAAATCTTGATTACAACGTACTCTTTAATTAACAGTTGCGAGATAATAAATAAAGCAGATTTACATTTTATAGTAATTTAATAGTAAAAAAAGGGTTGAGGTCAATGAAAAACAACTGACGACTTGTTAATGGCATCTAATGGGCATAATTTCTAACAAAACATCATATAAAGTCCCTATTTTAACAACAAAACTTAAAAACTTAACGACGCACGGGTTAGTTGAGCTTGGAGTCCTCTGCCTTCACAGGCTCACAGCATCTGCCACCACTTTGTCCACTACGTATCCCCACGTCGACCACCACGTCTGCGACCGCGTCCACCACTGCCACATCTATCTGCTTCATAGATTGACCTCAGCGAAAATGGTATAGGTACTTCATCAGTCTCAGCTGCTGTATCTGTACTGGTCTCACTAAGGTTTATCGGGGAACGACGCGGCAGCGTATAATGTGTATCTTCTTCACCGTCGTTAGTGATCTTCATCATCTTTAATTGCTATTGGAATAACATTTCTAATTATCTGACTTAACACACCTTCAATCCCTCGACTCGATCAATCAGTGCTATAACAAGAAAACAGTAGTCAGTTCTGCCCAATGTTCTCAATAAATCACACATTTCGAAAAATGGACGTGAAAAATCGAAAATAACCTAAATTACAAAATAAAACTATTAATTATAAATTAGAACTATTCGGGCTTAAATTAATCAGGTATTTATTGAAAAAACATGCACGATACCTAAGATAAGTATGGATCAAACTTACCTCTTTAGCGAAGATGTGGCATCCTGGACGCTTGGCGTGACACTGATCGTGGAGTTCAAAGAACTTCGATGCAAGGCCTTGACCAAGCATTGGCCAATACTCTTACCAATCAGAAACAAGCAAATATAACCGCAAATCACGAAAATTTTAGACTCCAGGCGCCAAATTTGAATATGTGATTAATTGAGAACGTTGGGCAGAATCCTGAAGTATAAATAAAAAACCTTGGGCAGGAACCACTAAGTCCAATGTGTTCTTTATTGAGAACACTGGGCAGGACGAGGTTAAGATAAGTGGGTTAAGCTCAGCATGTTTAAAATGTTCAGACATAACCGAAACCTAACCGTTCCCAATTCAAAAAAGTAGGTAGGTACGTGTAATTAATACACAAACTGTTTATTTTACACTTAAATAAAAATTATAGTTATAAAATTATGACAAGTTAATCTTGCTCTTTTAGAAACGTACAGTCAACCAACTTGATTTCTAAGCCACTATAGAACCTTGTCACAATGACAATGATATGGATATGAGATTTCAAGCGGCTTTCATATTGACCTTCACTGTGACAAGGTACAAAATGGCCTAGGAATCAAATTGGTTGACTGTACATATAGGCCTAAAACTGTCCCCTATACTTAACTTTTAAGTATAACTGAACGTTTGCGCAAGTATGTCACCACCTTGCTTTTCACCAAATACATTAATTACTTATGTAAAGTGATAACTTCCTATTATAAAAAAACGAATGTTACTAGTACCTACATGCAAAACTTTATACCTACCTTTATCTTGAACTTTTTCACTCTCTTTTCCCTTGAAAATACGTACCTATACGTACCTACTCAAAAACTAAGCCAAAAATATTAATATTTTTAGACTTAGGTATTGTATTATCATTGTGCCAAAAGGATACTTAGTTATTTAATAAGTAGAGACCTAAGTTGTGTAAAATAATTACGCTAGTGTTTTGTAACTTAGAGGAAAAATATGAATGCGTAGACGTTACATTATTTTTATTAAAACGCCACGAAAATACCATTCTTGTTTAATTTTATTCCAGTTTATTCCTCTGGACTACTTACCTTACCTATTACATACTGAAAGTTTTGTAATCCCGTTAATCATTTGCAAATGAAAATGATTCTTCAAGTGAATAATTTGCGTTTGCAAATCATTGATATACATATTATGTAATGTTATGCCGCTGTGACGTAGAACGTTGCGATTGCAACGAAGCAAATATAAAAAACCAACATAGTCACCGAGGTTCACAGAGTTGTAACGTGTATTAACCCTTAAATGCATGAATTAAAAAAACACAATATTCTAAAATATTATTTTATTTCAAATAAATGTTTCTTGTTTTCAACCAGTAATTCATTTTTGTTTATGTAAGCTGCATCTTACACCATGCGTTTAAGGGTTAATTGTATTCTCTTTTCACTATTTTTTACCGTAAGTCCGTAACCGTAAGCCATTTTGACTATAAATTTCCCGCCAAAACTAAATTTGTCTTGACGGCAATCCATAGTTAATAGCTTCCAGGCGCACTTTGATGGCATTTCTTTGACACATTTAAATAGAGTCTAGACGTGAAATGGCGGCCGAGAAATAACAGCACGTTTAATAATAACGTGCTTTGCGTGCGTGTTAACGGTGCGTGGGCATTGAAATGTTGCCATATTTTTAAACAAGGATTTATACTATTTAAATATTCCTTACTCTAAGGTTTAAATTGTCTATAGCCTGGCTAATGAACTAATGAAAGTAGACTAGAGAATAGCGGCAAATTTAAAAAAACAGCGTGTTGCAACACTGCGTATAACTCGATAAAGCAATGTTGATACTTGGTAATTTTGTTGTACACTAATATTTTTATTAGTATTTATAACGAATTCAGATACTATGGTAAAGAAGAAGAAAGACTAATTATTTAAGAATAAACTCATTGCTTCGAATTTTGAGTTGGATTCTATTTATATTATAAAAATAAGAGCGGTGACAGGTAGCCGTAATTACCAAAAGCAATTGAGTGGATAGAATTTGTTAGAAGATAAAACCTATGGATTTAACTACTGCGAAAAGTGCAAGTTGCATTAGATAATCCTTCACATTTATTTGTGAACTTTGTAAGGGTAAAGAGGGAAGAAATAAAACTCATTGATTTCATTTTACTTTATACTTAAATTACTCTACGAAAACACAACTTCCATTGAATCACTCGATCTCTATAGTTACTGATTCCTACACTAATATTTTTAGTTAATTGTTACTTTAGACATTTTGCACATCAAGTATCCCTAATATTTTTCTCAATTCAATTCAATTTTTAACTTAATGGCTACTGTCCATTAGGGTGGAGCGATTTTTTTTTTTTTTTTTGGAAATTCAACTCAGAACGTCTAAAACGTTGCATGAGGCTGCCAGGTGTACGAGAAAAATAATAATAAAAATATTCAATACTACTTTTAGTCCTCTACTGTCATTTTGAATATTATGATCAAGCCCATATTGAAAAATTTTTTTTTTATCAAAATCTTGTTTTTTGTTAATGAAAGTCAAGTGATTTTTTTCAAAGCACATAATACTCGAAATAAAAGATATTTATTGCATAAAAATATAACAATATTAAAAATATTAAATTTTTTAAAATACTGAATTTAATTTTGGGTTACAGGTTCACGTAGTAGTTGCCGTAAGTATGAAATAAGCTAAAAACATTTAGTTGAAACCCTTCTTTATAAATCTGATACTAATTACGTAAAAAAAAGAAAGTTTTTTTTACCAATTATGAGTAAAAAAAAATTCTAGCTCAAGTAGAGGGCTGAAACATATTTAAAATCAATTACATATATATATATTCATTAATATCTTATCTAAAGGCAACATATTACTAATGATCCAGGTCGATCAGACCACTTTTTTTTTTCTCCATACATCTACGCTCCACCCTACTGTCCATTGGGATAATTCTGCCAGCATCAAGAATATTTTTCTCAACTGATACAGCCGTTTGACACATTTGACGTTTAAATTATTATTGATTGTCATGTATAGTGGTCTGCTCTAATATAAATGTAACTACGTGATCTTATTGAATTGTAATATTTTGCCAAGAAAGTATTTCTTCAAATATCTACTACGGAATAAATCTTTAATTAACGACTTTATTGACTTACTGGTTCCTGGCAACCCAAACGTACAGCTGTCATAAGTCAGAAGTGAAGTGACTTGCCAACTTCTCGAGTTCTCGAGCTGGCCGAGCCGCGTTTTATTTATTTATTTCGTACACATTTGTTGCGTCTTTGACCTAATTAAAAATATCAATTGGCACCACGTAACGCCTTCGTTTCCGTTATTTTAATGTGATATAAATTCGCTAAAATGGCAGCAGTCGCGTTAAAAGTAAAAAGTAAAAACGGCCAACAAATCCTAAAAGATTTGACCTCTGATAGTACTGTTGGTGAATTAAAGATGTTTTTGTCTAGTATTTCTGAAATAAGCGCTGAAAGGATATGTGTTTTGTGTGGTTATCCCCCTAAGCCTTTGGATACTAGTGATGATTCTAAAAAAATATGTGAAATTGGTTTGAAAACTGGTGAAACGTTGATAGTGGAAGAAAAATCTATACAGACTCCAAGTAAACCTCCTCCACCGAAGCCCTTGGAGAATGGGGTGTCCCACGAGACGTTAGGGCCCAGTAGGCCCGGCATTTTAATGAAGAAGGTGGTCCCTTCAGATAATTCTTGCCTCTTCACTAGTATAGGTGAGTTGAGTACATTTTAGAGGTCATATTTTATGTAACAGCAGTCTTTGTTTTTAATTGCGACGTTATTGATTTTTCTTATATATTGATTTCCTTAAGCTTAAAAACAGGTATGCATTTTAAAAAAATATATGAGGTTTATTTCCATAAATTTGTAAATAAGGTTTAAATAGAATATTTTATCTAAAATGTATAACTTTTTATAAAATATTGTTTTTTTTTGCTACATTTCTTGACCTATGTTTCAAATCTCAGAAATCCCACTTGATTGTCCTTAAAAGGCTTATATTTTTCAATTGTTCAAGTAATACAGTTATAATTTAAGTTAATTTATCTGCAGTATAGTTAGTGATACATGATATAATATAATTATTATCATGTAATTAACAAGTTTGTAATTAATACAAACAGTAAAATTATATTCCATGTTTTAAAATAATTCCTTTTCCATAAACTTGTCTGATTTGATTTCTGGTATAACATTTTTGCTTGAATTTGACAGTAACATGGATGTAATAGTAATGGCAATTTATCACAAACTCAATGAGTGTTAAAATGACAATTATTTCAGTTATTGGTTGTAATCAGTGTTTTTATTTATTTATATTAATATTTTGTTTGAAAAACATGCTCTTTTGATGCAATTCATTGTTCACCATGGTTAGTAAAATAAAAGAAAAACTGTCTTTTTTAGTCAATGATTGCTTTTTAAATATGGCTCAACCGATACTTTTCTATTCTTAAATAGTTTTGCTTGAATTTGAATGATATTTGTCACTAGTACTTCAAGTTTAGCAGTACTCATCTTAATGCTAACACAGCCTGCACGGCCCTACCTAGTCAAAGGCAGCTTTCCACCAGAGCAGTTCCCAAGCTTATCTTGGCCGGGGCCACTTTTATCACTTTGTTATTTGCAGGGACCAAATGTTGTATGTAAATGAATAATGAATAAATATTAAGGGACAATCATACACAAATCGATCTAGTCCCAAACTAAGCAAAGGTTGTACTATGGGTACTAGACGATGATATAAATAATATATATAATTTATAAATACATATTAGATAACATCCATGACCCAGGAACAAATATTCGAGGTCATCACACAAATATTTGCCCCGGCCGGGATTCGAACCCAGGATCGCCGGCTTAGTAGGCAGGTGTCTACAAACCGAGCCAACCGCGTCGTCAAACTAACCTTAATTTTAAATGTTCACTGTAATTTACTTACAATGTATGCATGCATTATTGATCTGAAATAAATTAACAAATTCCCATCCTCAGTCAACCTCTGGTGATGTATCACCCGTGAATTTGAATTGTTTGTGAACTAAGCAGCGTCGAAGATGAATAACTACCAAAATCCATACACCAAAATGATGCTACACTACTCATGCAACTTTTTTTTCTTATACACTGCTTTGTACATAGATATGTGTTTATAATCCTTGGTGTCATTCCTACAAGTGTACTAAAAGTCTGTTTTTAAATTGTCCATGATTACACCCTAAATCTTCTTTGTAATTTTTCAGGTTTTGTATTAAATGGCCAAGTAGATACAACTGTCCATACGCTGATGCGACAGATCATAGCAATGGAAGTAGCGAGCGACCATGACACCTACAATGAAGCGCTGCTGGGGAAGCCTAACGCAGAGTACTGTGCTTGGATACAGCAGCCGAGCTCCTGGGGTGGTGCTATTGAGGTAAGCTTAATCTTTACACTTTTTTTTTTATGCTACAACGGTGGCAAACGTGCATGCGGCCCACCTGATGTCAAGCAGTTACCGCCGCCTATGAACGCTTGCAACGCCTGGAGCCATGCAACGCCATCACACGCGCACTGCCGACCCTTTAAGAACCTATTTACTCCCCTCACTTCTGCCTTCTTTACTCTTACAGGTTATCGCGGGCTAGTTTTCCGCAACTCGACGTCTTACAATGCGCCTAAATTCTTTACTCTTTTAATAAGGCTGTGACTGCTACTAGCGTGAAACAAATGTTTATGATAACACTCAGTCTCTAACAACTTTCCTGACCAACACCGACACTTTGTCCGCTAAGCTACCGAATCCATATTAGTCATAATTTTTTTTTTATTTTAATGCTGGCACAGTCAGCAAGGAACACTTTGTTTTGCCATGCCAATGTTTTTTACTTAGATGGTTTGACTCTTGATAGAGAATTGTTTGCAATAAGTAGTTTTACAATGTTAATCAAGCCAACAATGTTGTTTAATAAGATGTTTTAAGAAATGCCATTATTTTTCTTCTCCATTTTCTTGATCACATTCGAGCTTGTGTTTTTTACTTGGTTTATTAAAAATATTGGAATCTTAAGACTTTATTTTTTGAATAAGTATAGATTTAAAAAAAATCAAATATTCATTTTTATTACACCAGAAGACCTCAATATTCTTACTATACTTGTCTTTAGTACAGTATTTGTTAAGACATCATAAATCATAATCATGTAATGTGTTCAACCGGGAGAACGATAGCACTATATTTAGACCACTAACCACAACCACAAAGTAGGAGCCAGCAGTACAAAGTTCCTTATGATAATGTTATCTTTGTGAAACTATTAACCCCTTGTTCTCATTGTTAATGTTGTCAGCAGACATGATTGTAATAGATTATAATATGAAGCTCAATAAATCGGGAGCAAGGCAAGCATGTTCAAAATCATCATTTATTCAGGGGGGCTAAAGAAATTAGTTTCTGGCTCATATTTAAACATCTTGAATGAAATTGTCAGTTGTCTAATATAAAATAATCATAGTACGAGCGGTGAGGGCATGATCTGCTACGTTACGTGATACTAAGATAAGCCCCATGTCATAATTTAATTGGAATATTCGAAATCGAAAATTCGATTTAAATAAAAAAAAATGGGCAGTGCGAGTCCGACTCGCGCATGAAGGGTTCCGTACCTATACATATATATAATCTACTAGCGACCCGCCCCGGCTTCGCACGGGTGCAATGCTGATAAATTATGCATATAAACCTTCCTCCTGAATCACTTTATTCATTAAAAAAAACCGCATCAAAATCCGTTGCGTAGTTTTAAAGATTTAAGCATACAAAGGGACATAGGGACAGAGAAAGCGACTTTGTTTTATACTATGTAGTGAAGTGATAACAAGTTTGTTGTATGGGAGCCCCCCCTAAATATTTATTTTATTAAATTTTTAGTATTTGTTGTTATAGCGGCAATAGAAATACATCATCTGTGAAAATTTCAACTGTCTAGCTATCACCGTTCTTGAGATACAGCCTGGTGACAGACGGACGGACGGACGGACGGACAGCGAAGTCTCTGTAATAGGGTCCCGTTTTTACCCTTTGTGTACTAAAATTAAGAAGAATACAAAAAGTAAAAAGTGAAAAAATAAGACGTCTAGTATAGACGCCTTACAATATGCCCTAAAACAAAAGTGGCAGTGGGCAGGACAAGATGCACAGACAAAAGATGGACACTAGAGTCAACTATATGGAAGGGACCGAAAGGAAAAAGGAAAAGAGGGCGCCCTCGAAAGAGGTGGATAGATGATATACAAGGGATAGCAGGAAGTAAATGGAGAGAGAAAGCTATGGATAGAGAGGGCTGGAAAGCTGGAGGAGGCCTTTACCCGAGAAGGGGTTCCGATCAATGATACTGAAGAAAGTAATGATAGCGAGTAAAAGAAAAAAGAAAACAATTTTTTTTATACATAAACACATTTTTTTATATTTGTAATATATATATAAAAAAAAAAGAACATGTAACAATTGCAGATTGGAAATAAACGGGCTTTATTATTATTATTATTATCTCCTTTATTCATTTTATAGCTTAGATTAGGTTTTTTACAATAAATGTATATAAAAAGTAAAATACAATAAAGAAGTTACAAAATATAAATACATTATAAAAAACCTAACCTAGGGTGCCGCCGGCAGCGGGGCAGGGCCCAGGCTACCGGTGGTTAGGGCTGCAAAGAGAGGAACCTCCTGACAATGCGCGCCGTGTCCAGGAGTACTGCCTTCTGTATCTGACCCTTGATCCAGCCATCCATTATTATTATTATTATTTACCCTTTGGGTACGGAACCCTAAAAAAACAGGCAATCTAGAGGTACCGGGTTCGATTCCTGGTGTCGTCCACCAGGTTACGCATTTCAGTTTTGTCTTTGAGCTTTAAATCTTTGTATCAATGATTTAATATAAAAATTGTGGCGACTATTTCATTGCTAAAAATATCTGTAATTTTGTAGATCATGTAATATTTAATTATTTATGAATGTAGAAACACCACATATTTTTTATTAACCACAAAGAGGAATTGAAAAGCCATACGCATTTCAATTTTTCTTTATGCTTTGATATTTGTATCATTGTTCAACATCTGTAATTATTTCACCTAAGACCCGATACACATTTTTAATTAGTTACATGTAACCATTGCAGGTGGCGATTCTATCCCGCTTCTACGGTATTGAGATGGCTGTAGTAGACACTCTGAACGCGATCATCAACCGGTTCGGTGAAGACAAGAACTATGGCCAGAGAGTGTTTCTCCTCTTCGACGGAGTGCACTACGATCCCTTGTATTTGGAGCAGTCTGATGTAAGTATATGTGCAGTCGAGTTTTTAATGCCTGACCAGAAATATATGAGGATGCGCCATATTGCGGAATTTCACTGGAACTAATTTCTTACACTGACAATGATTTTATGATGGTTTGTCGACAATGTCAATGTCATTCGTGGTGGTTTCTTAAAAGACAAATAATTAAAAATATTTTTACGAGCGTGGGGTTCGTATTTGATAGAAAAGCACAAATTAATCCACAAATAAAAAACACACACTTTATTACCAAAATAACGCACTTACAATTCACACGAACTGTACTTAAAACGCACTAATCACTTGAGTCTTTCTCTCCGATTATCCTTTACTCGCACTGTATCGCAGTTAAAATGTAACTAACTCGCGCCGGCTGCTTGCGCCTTTTATATCCCGCGGGGCCCGCTTTCTCGACGCATTGTCCACACATATCGCGAATATTCTAGTAAAGTCCAGCGTGAGGGCCGAGAACATTCGAGGCCATATATGTCTCTCTCTAATGGTGCACTCTCTGTCACTCCCTTCTCGAATGTTCCGAGTATAGCTATCTCTTTCTAGTAGTCCCATCCTTGTTACACACTTCTCGAATGTTCTGAGCATAGCTATCTCTTTCTACTAGTGCTATCTCTGTCACTCCTACTGGATATTTCGCCATATAACGATTTGTGCTTCAGAGGTCCATAAGGGGTCCTGAAAACGCCTGAAAACGGGTTTTCAGGTTATGGCGTCATCTGATAGAGGGTGCCCTGAAACGGCCTGAAATGACTTTTCAGCCTGCTGAAAACGCCTCTAAAGCACTGGAATTGACGTTCAAAGTTTTTGACCTAACCTACCGGCGTAACAATATCTAAAAAAAATGCCTAAAACCATTCACAAGTCGTGAACGTAATATTATAAATAAAGTGTACATGTGTTTACTACACGATTGTCATTTAAAACCAAATTTAAAACATTGTTTACCGGAATGCTGTTCAATCCTTCGTTCTTCTTCACTTTAGTATAAAAAAAAGTCGCTTCCTGCTGTCTATGTCTGTCTGTCCCTATGTATGCTTAGATTTTTAAAACTACTTAACGGATTTTGATGCATTTTATTATTATATAGAGTGCTTCAAGAGGAAGGTTTATATGTATAACACATGCATAATTTATCAGCATTGCACCCGTGCAAAGTCGGGGCGGGTCGCTAGTGCGAAATAAATACTAGTAAATCCTATTAAAAAAACTTGAGTTTTATCACTTTGGATAGTTTTGGCTTTGTTATGCAAGAAATACTTGAATTTTACGGAATACTTAGTCCCGTTTCCTCATTGTTTACATCAGTGACATGCACCGACTGTCAACGTCAGTTACCAAAAATTTGTCATTGCCAGTAAAATAAATTAGTACCTACCACTAAAAATCCTCAATATTATGCCTTGGGTCACAGATTATATAATACTATACTAGTACAGATTGACGAAGCGGTACAAGGAAATGGAACGACCCTAACTCTGGCTATTCAACTGGCTATTTTCTTTCCCTCGATTATCCAACAGATGGTAGTAGTGAGACTGCGATTTATGCGTCCCGGTCACGCCATCTAATAAAGAAATGGGAACATGATGTGCGTGTTGTCGTGTTCTATAGCCTAACTAGAACATCACATGATCGATAGATGGCGCTTTATTCTGTTACGCGCGGACGCAAGTCAATGCAGAAACGAAGGCATCGTACTTGTACTTACGAGTAGCATCTCAATGTTTTATGCGCGCTGACCTTGAATCGTATCGTGATCTCTTTCAGACGGGCCGTGCCTATCTATACCTTTTTTCGTAAGCACAACAGCCACAAACAAACTACTATTTCTCGGGCGAGATAATTAATGTGGGAGATTGAAGGGTTTCGGTATTCGTTCGGAGAGTCATTATCATCTGTAAATGTATTTAATTCTAATTTATCCTTACCGGGCCATAACTGTTAAGGTTTTAAGCCTTTTATCGACTTTATGTTTAAACTTCACGGACCTTGTAAAAACTTTATAATGCACAATAATGTTTAGGACCGGTAAGGATATTACATTTGACAATAAGAATGACCCTCCACTGCTTTTAATATTAAATAAAAACAATATAGGTACAGGATCATCGTCTGTTTTATTTCATAATAATCATCAATTCATCACGTCATATTTACACTACTTAACTAAAAATTGTTATTTGTGCAACAAGAGAGCAAAGTTGTTTTTTGTTGCGAGTGCTGATTTTGAGCCCCGAGCAAGCGAAGGATTCTATGTTTGAATTACGAGCGTAGCGAGTGATTCTAATTTAGAATCCTGAGTGTAGCGTGCACGAGATGCAAAAAACTTTGCTCTCGTGTGGCACACACAACTTTTCACCTCAACAGCGAGAACATATTACACATACCTTTGCAAAGGTAGAAATTTTAAAGTACATAAATCGACAGGTAGAAATATATACCAACTCGATTATTTAGGACCTAAGCCATAATTACATGAGGTCCCGCTGCATATAAGTACCTATATGCTGATTTCAATGACATTATTAATTAGAAAATAGACACCGCTGAAATTAAATAAAAATATAATTAAATTGAAATAATAACCTTCCAACACTGTACCAGTCCCTCACGACCACCATAGTTGTCATTATTTGATCAAATTGGAAGGTTGGACGGATATATTACGTGTTTATTTATTTCATACGAGATTTTGTTTATAGTTTAATAAATATTTATACTCGTAAAGCACTAAACAAAATTGATGCAAAAGAAAATAACAATTTGAACTCGATAATTTTTAAAGAACGTTTCAAAACTGCGTCTATGATAACTTGATAAAGTCATAAATTATTGGAGAGGTATTTACAGTATAAAGTTAAAAAATCTTATTTTATTTAAACAATAATCTATTTGATTTATATGTAACTAGCTGTGCCCCGCGGTGTTACCCGCTCATCCCACGGGAACACTAAATTTATTCGGGATGAAAAGTATCCTATGTCCTTTCCCGGGTCTCAAACTATCTCCATACCAGATTTCATCTAAATCGGTTCAGCGGTTTAAGCGTGAAGAGGTAACAGACAGACAGACCGACAGACAGACAGACAGACACACTTTCGCATTTATAATATTAGTATGGATGGATAAATACTTCTTCGGGTATTTATTTTTTGGTGTAACGCGTATTCGGAACATGTTCAAGTTATTCGAAGTCGGATTCGAAAATCGAATTTCGAATCGATAGCGTCTTTATTACTCTCTTTTTCATATAGATATGAAAGAGACAGAGTGCATCGAAATTCGAATGATTCGAATTTTATACCGTGAAATACGCCAACTTTGCCTCCACAGGGAACTTTGCCCAAAACGCTACTTAAAAAAAACCGGCCAAGAGCATGTCGGGCCACGCTCAGTGTAGGGTTCCGTATTTGCTCATCCTTCACAAGAGACGGTCAAAGAAGGGAAAAGGTCGTAAACGCCAAAGTAACTGTAATTACTTATTACCTTCTGGAAGTCAACTTACGTCCTTTTAAAGAAAATTATGAAATTTTGCGCTAACTCGAAAACGGATGGACCTATTTTGTTCAATATAGTTTTCATTGAAAGTACTTATAAAGACTCATTTCCACGAATTTTTCCATATTTTTTTGACCTGTGGTTGAAAAGTTAGAGGGGGGGACACTATTTTTTTTGTTTTCGGAGCGAATATTTACAAAACTACTGACTTTATCAAAAAGTAATGTTGAGAGACCCCTATTATTTTTAACAGACCTATTTAACGACACCCCACACACTAGGGTTGAAACGAAAAAAAAAATTCACCCCCACCTTAGGTGTACGAGAGGTACCCGAAAAAAACATATTTTTTTAGTTTTTATTTTACCGTTTTGTCGGCGTGATACATACACATACTCTTACCAAATTTCAGCTTTCTAGTGCTAATGATCACGGAGCTAAGCCGCGGACGGACAGACGGACATGGCGAAACTATAAGGGTTCCTAGTTGACTACGGAACCCTAAAAAAGAAACGTTACTGTAGACAATTTCAACATGATTATGGCAACACTACTATTTTTAGTGGAAAATAGATTATATCTGTGGTATCACTTCATTCCGTAACGTGTTGGAACTAGTTGAATAAGGTGCGTGATTTGGCGGGGCAATTCTAGGTGAAGTTCTGGTGTATTTTTTGCAGAATGGGGAAGCATCAGGTGAATGTATCTTATTACTTGTTATAAAATAAGAACTGTAGAGTATTTTTACTGTAGTTTGTATTAAAAATACTTATTAAAACCAGTTATGATGGTGTTATCCAGTAACTTGCTAACCTATGAATGCTAACATTGCCCAGCCTAAAAAAGGGTTAGGGTTGTCACCTTGTCGTAATTTTACCTGACTGCGTAACACAAAAACATAGAATATTCACGACAATTTTTATTTAGATTATTCTAACGTGGAGTAAAAAAATAACAGCCTAACTATTAGTGCCCAATAATAAGCATACGTTTTTCATTTTGATAATGGTATTGGTGAAGAACGTTTATCAACCAAAAGTGACAACCCTGACAATTTCAAACTGCTTGATGCGGCTTGTATGGGGGTAAAACAAAATACCTATGTAACATTGCCCACCCATATTGCACACGTGTTTGTATAGTTAAGACCAAGATATTTACGTGGAGCGCCATTATTACCCAAGATTTTATACTGATCCTTATCGTAACGTTGTAGGGGCTATAGTTACGAAAATAATCGATTTGGGCAATGTTGGCAAAAGTTTAGATAACTTTACCCAAGGTGAAAATTGATAAAACACGTTGGTTAAATGTAGATTTAAAAATTGTTTCTCGTAATAAACGCATGCATATGAATACGACGGATGCGTTAGACAGAAAAAAGCTTTAGCCCGTCATAGAAAAATAAGAGAAATTCGGGTTTTACGAAAAAAGCGGGCAAAGTTGGCATGTTTCACGGTAATTAACCTGTGGCTGAGAAATGACAATTCGCAGTCAAAAATTGTAAAAATTAAAAAGCTACATTCTACTCACGCTCGAAACAAAATCGCATTTTGTTCACTGTTAAGGTGCGACCACACCGCCGCTTAAAATACGGAGTCGGTACGGAATCGCAGTGACGCATCGTATCCGTACCGTTTTTATCGCATGCCCTCCACACCGCCGCTTGAAATACGGAGTCGGTACGAAATCGCAGTGACGCATCGTATCCGTACCGTTTTTAACGCATGCCCTCCACACCGCTGCTTAAAATACGGAGACGCTACGGAATCGCAGTGACGCATTGTATCCATTGTATAATAATCCAGTGAATAAAGAACTTTTGACCTTACAAACGGTCCAAAAGTTTTGAATTTTTGATGTTTTCTAGGATGGTTAGTGAGTGTTTATAATGCAAATTTTTTAAATAAAAAAAGAACCGACTTCAAAATAACTGAAAAGCCAAAAATAACCCGTTCATATACAGATTACATTTCAATCACTTTTTGAAGTCGGTGCAAAACCTCACGTAAATATATAATATCCAACAAAAATATGCGCGGCATCATTTTTCATAGTAAAACTTGAGTGGTTTGGCACCGACTTCAAAAAGTAATTCAAATGTAATCTGTACATGAACGGGTTATTTTTGGCTTTTCAGTTATTTTGAAGTCGGTTCTTTTTTTATTATTTTTTTTTTGCTTTTTAGTAATTCAAATAAAATACTTAGGTATGGCGGGGTGATCGGGTAGGTCTGTTTGCATGTATTGGTTTGGAAGGTTCGCTACAAAAATCTTTCGTATGGGAAAGTCACGACGTACACGGTGCGTCTCCGTATTTTAAGCAGCGGTGTGGAGGGTATGCGATAAAAACGGTACGAATACGATGCGTCACTGTGATTCCGTAGCGTCTCCGTATTTTAAGCGGCGGTGTGGAGGGCATGCGATAAAAACGGTACGGATACGATGCGTCACTGCGATTCCGTACCGACTCCGTATTTTAAGCGGCGGTGTGGTCGCACCTTTATCTCGCAGCAAAGCCGCTATGTTTGAGCTGGTGAGGTGAAAATACTATTTTATACTTTTTACATGACCGTCGCACAATTAAAAAGGATCATGATTATATCGCGTACATTACTTATCAACATACTTGCTCGTAAATCAAGGGTTTTTACATTTGAGTCCGACCGAAATATGATTTTTTGCCGAAACCGAAGGTTTGGTTTTGATTGTAGTTCCGGCCTTTGACTTTGAGTAAAATGTCACTGAGACGTTTTTTCCACAAATTATTGAAGGATCAAATATGTCGCTGGCTTAATTGACCGCGCGAGCGAAGGCTCCGTTTCAGCTTGGCCCAAAATTACTTCGTATGTCAAGATATTTGGATGTCTAGATGCTTTCTGGCTGTTCTCCCCTAAAGGTGGTATTTCTTAATTGATTCTCAACCAATTTTGGGAGTAAGTTTGATAAATATAAATATAGGTACATATTTATTTTTTGCTGATTCAGTTTTCCAAAAGTTAAAGGATATGCGAGTTGAAAACATAAAAAAAAACAAATGTTAGCAATTCCAAAACTAACTCTCACAGTCTACAGCTCAGGCACTCCGCACTAGTATTACAGGGTTCTTTAATTCAAAGAAATGCTAATAATATCATATTGTTTGAATAAAACAGTTAAAACGGATTATACCGCGTATATTATTAATTCAGCCTTCCTGGGACTATCATAAGTGACACTGGGTCTAAATTAATATACCCAAAAAATTTAAAAATATTAGGAACAAAACAATTGACACAGTATTTTGAGTAAAATAGAAAAACTAAATCAAAGTAAAAATACATTTATCGAGCCTAATCGATATCGGTTAATTAATGCAACACCCAAACATTTGGATATACAAAAGAATTTTGGGTGCTTCAGTGGCCGACGGAGTCAGGCGGTAAGCCATAATTACGCCGTAAGTTATAATAATCAGCATAGTGTGGTAAAGTATTTTTTTAATTGAAAATCTTTACATTCAGTTAAGATCAAAAAGTTTTGCTTAAATTTGGATCTCTCATCTAGTGTTTTTTCCTCTTTTTGCAAAAATCGTGAATTTTTACTTCTAATAAGTTTTCCATTAGAAAATCAAAATGACTATTTATTTATATTTATATTAATATGTACAAAAAATATTAAGCAACCGCTTCGAAGAAAATTATAATAAGTTTTAAAAAATCAACAAAAATTGGTTTTTACCTGCCAAATCAACTTAATCATTATTATTTTTTTTTATTTATTTGGTTCACCAACAATTGTTTACACTAAATACTTACAACCTTTTATAACACAATGCTATCATCTAAGTGTAACAATCACTTATAGGTAAACACTGCATGCGTTTTATTATAAAACTAGTTAAATTATTACCTACTTAACACTAATTGTACTTAAAAGTAAGTTATGCGCTTTACTGGCCTAAGCTTTTTATTTATGAAAGGTTTTTCCTAAACATTTATGAATAGTTTTTTTAAATTGCTGCATCGAGTCAAAGTGCACATCCGTCTCATGACAGCTATTAAGGGTTTTACAAAGCCGTGGTACAGGTAAGTTGCTGCCGAGAACAGTTCGTCTAACATTGAGCAAAATAGTACATAATTATAGAGCAGTCAAATTTCTCTGCGCACACTTTGCCCCGCCAGCCCAGAATACAGAACCGAACAAGCTTGCAGAGTTGCGTCTTGTGACGATGATATGGACTTAGCCTCAACAGTGTGATGATATGAAGGTACTCCACTCCATGTTGATGGACCATCAACTGCCACCGCAGAAGATGAAGTTGATGGTTGTATGTTTTGCTGCCAAACTTTGGCTGATGATGACCTAAAATTCTTCATCTGATTCACAATTCCATTGTTTCCAGCATAGTGTCCTCTTCTTCCTCCTCCATAGCATCCTCTTATTTGTACTTTGCAACTTCATTTTGCACTTTATTTTCAAAATGATTGATGCACAGATATCTGCTACGCAGTTCATCATGGCTTAAGTGTGGTTATGCTTCCTAAAACAATAAATTAAGTATTTTAACATAAATAAAACTCAATAATTTGCTTTAGGAGGACTTTTTTCTCTAAAAGAATTCACAATTCACTTAACTTGGTAATAACAAATTATAAATAAACTAAGTACATGTGTAATTGGGTAACCAATGAGGTACTTATGTGAATAACAATTAATTTGTTACTTTAGTATTAGCAGCAACACAACCTTTTTGTAGCGCAGATTTGAGAAGTACCAATGTACTTAGATAAAATATTTCACATACAAACACCAATACACTTAACTTCATTCTTTACAAATGTTTCAACTTGGCCCAAAGTTCTATAATACGAGGGGCGTCTGAAAAGTTCTAAGCCTAAGGTATTTCGAGGTTATATATGCGTTTATGATACTGGCCACTAGAAAGGCCATTTAAAAACAAATTATTAAAAAATAACATGTCACGTTTTTATTATTCTGTTTCGAGATATTCAACGGAAAAGTACATCATGTGTGAATTACCAACGAATATTACGAAAATTGAGCACCGTGCTGTAATTAAATTCCTTACAAAAAGTGACAAATCACCGCAGTGTATTTTTGAGGAAATGGCTATTATTTACGGTGATTCTGGGCCTTCTTATGCCACAGTCAAAAAGTGGAGTCGCTTATTTAAACTCGGACGGGAATCGATCGAAGACGACCCCCGCTCAGGGCGGCCAATATCGGTAGTGACCGAAGAAAACGTAGCAAAAGTCAAAAAGCTGGTATTAGAAGATAGAAGAATTAAGGTTTGGCAAATAGCTGAGGTCTTAGGTATTAGTAAAGAAAGAGTCGGAGAAATTTTACATGAACATTTGTACATGAGTAAAGTCAGTGCTCGTTGGGTACCGAAAATGCTAACGGCCTTCGATAAAGTACGTCGTGTGGAAACTTCTCGGGCGTTTTTAGAATTGTGCGAAGATGATTTAGATGAAGTTTGTTCCCGAATAGTAACTGTTGATGAAACATGGATCAGACAGTATGATCCGGAGTGTAAGTCTGAGTCGATGCAGTGGATTGAAAAGGGTGAAAGGCCGCCGAAGAAATTTAAAGTGCAAAAGTCGGCCTCTAAGTTAATGGCTACGGTATTTTGGGATTGTGATGGCATTCTTTTAATCGATTATTTAGAAAAAGGCTCTACGATAAACGGAACTTATTATGCAAATCTAATAAGACAGGTGCGACAAGCCATAGTTGAGAAAAGGCGGGGTAAACTAAGGAAAGGCATTTTGTTTTTGCAAGACAACGCACCCGTTCACACCGCTAATGTTGCGAGGCGTGCTCTGAAGGAAGTTGGTTTTGACGAAATTGACCACCCACCCTACAGCCCAGATCTAGCCCCAAGCGATTATTTTCTATTCAATAATTTGAAGAAAGAGTTGAGGGGAAAGCGATTTAGAAGTGACGAAGAGATGAAGGCGGCTGTACAGGAGCATTTTGAAGGGCAAAATGAAGATTATTTTTTTAATGGCCTAAAAGCACTGTATAAAAAATGTAAAAAATGCATTGATTTAGGAGGAGACTATATTGAAAAATAAACACGAGTTCATTTGTGTAAATTGTTTTTTTCTATCTTAGGCTTAGAACTTTTCAGACGCCCCTCGTAGATGCTACACAAAACAGAAAACATAGAACTTGAAGGTCAAGCAAATAGATTAATTTTAAGCATGTGCTTATCTCATTTAGCGACTTTGTAATTTGTTTGATTTGAATGATGTTCTACTATCTTACAAATTACAATAATTTGGACTAGGGACTAATTATTCATTTTGTTTTTATATAGAATAAAAGCTGGCTATAAAAATGTGATTTGTTTATCGATAATATCTACTTTATTTCAAATGTTTAGTTCGTCTTAAAGACAATACTTACCTATATACCTAAGTGGACTTGCCTACCTATATACTTAAGTGGACCTATATACCTGAGTGGGTCAATAGATAGAAAAAAAAACTTACCGCAATTAGAAATTTCGTTTGTCAGTTTTCACAAGTCGACGACGTGTTCAGATCCAAACAATGTGTAGGTGCGGTTTCGAAGCCGTATCTTGATATTAATATATTAATCCGCTTCAAGTCCGTGTTAGGTAGCGTAGCGTAGGTCAGTTAAAAAAAACTTCAAGCATGGTTGCAAACTAAAATCGCATTCAAACAACAAATCGAATCGGAAGTCAGTACTCAGTGCTGCAAACTCCCACAGGTAAGGTAATAAACAAAACAAACAAAAACCAGTAGGGCTAACTCCGATGTTCAAAATTCGACCGTCGTATAGTGCCATCCCTCTCGATCTGCTGTCTAAGTATATGGGT
Organism: Apotomis capreana; assembly: GCA_947623375.1. Classification (NCBI taxonomy): domain Eukaryota; kingdom Metazoa; phylum Arthropoda; class Insecta; order Lepidoptera; family Tortricidae; genus Apotomis; species Apotomis capreana. The sequence goes on from OX392505.1 coordinate 24,700,232, forward strand.
AAACGGGACAGCATTATACGCCAGCCGATCGAACATCCAAAGACAAAATCAGTCGCGTTTCGTTCCACTCACAAATCGGTTGACGATTATCGGATTTCAACGTTGCCAAATGACCGCACACTTATATTAAATATGGTGTATTTACACCACTTTTCAAAAATCAGGCGATTTGCTCGATTCCAAAAAGTAATTCTTCTAAAGATTCTTAAAAATCATATAAATATATTTATAATCTGACAAATCAGGAGAGTTTGCAGCACTGTCAGAAGTATGGGAACGGTCTGGAAGGAATGGAATGCCCAGTTGACAGATTCATACTGTTGCCAGAACGAATTTACGTTTTCGGAAATTTCGCAAAGTGCATACCTAATCCATAAAGGGACGGTTTTGAACAAAATCGGACGAAATCTAAAAAATTAACAAGATCTAAATGAATACTACCTATGGGATTGGGTACAAGTTATTAATATTGGTTTATTCATCGATATATTCTTTATTTTTCATCTTTTTGAGCGTGCATAGCTTAAAATAAGCTAGTCCTCCAATCATAATAAGCTCGACGAGTCTCCATTGCAAAAGTCTTTAAAGAAACGACGATTGTAAACGGGCGCTCAAGGTACGATTTGGAGTTTCAAAAAGCCGGGAAACTGTCATTTTTTTATTGGTATGGCCACCCCGTCGTAGGCTGTGTGTGAGCGCAACAATGGGATACACATAAAACGCCATCTAGCGTTACCACTGCAAACAACTACGAATGCTTGGATGCTAAAACATAGCTAACACTTTCGTGTTCTCGGTTGATTATTTATAATTATTGTTTTCTTCGAAATAAGATGATAAATCATTTTATGTTTTAGGTTTTGTTTATAAAATATGCTATAGTTTATTTTCATCACGAAAATTCTGCTTAATTTGGCTGATTCATATTTTATTAATTTACAAATGTTAACGGTAGAGCCATCTATTGTTGACTCTCAGTACTAAAAGTAACTTCTTCGGCTTGGGAGGCCCTGCTTGGGTTGAAAAACACACTCTTGGGTTATAAAATGTACAACATCTGTAAACGTGACGTCACCGACGCATTTTTCTTGCTCTATATTATAAAAAATACCTTTGAGTGTAATCTAAGCATACTTTCCCAACTATAAAGTATCAGTTAATGTAACAAGAATTTTCTCAAACATGCAATGAAATGTCTTCACGTTCGCGCGGAAAAGCTCAAGAGAACTGTTTTTTTTTCATCATGGCGTTCATTAATAAGCTATACAACTGAATTAAGTATATATTTTTTTAATGGTCTATTTTTTTTATTTTATTGCATATGTTTGAGAAAAGCACTATACATGCCTTAGCCGTGAAAAGGGCTTGCCGACTTCGTATTGCTATTCGTCGATACCTAATCACCTGGCAATCCGTTTTTTACCGGCGTCTGCAGTAGATTAGATTAGATTATTTATTTCACGATAAAAATTACATTACAAATTTGCTTAATGTCAAAATTATACGAATTAATATCATGATCGTCAAAAATAAGGCAAGATTAATAATACGATAAAATGTTTACAATGTCAAAATAAGTAATAAAAGGGAAAGTCAACAGGTAAATAAAATATAAATAAATGAATCTAGTATCTCCCAATAAGGATCGTCATCACAAACAACATAAGTAATGTACAACTTTTTCATTTATTCCCAGGGCGGCGTACAAACCCTATTCCCAGCCGAAGACCTGGACATCTACCGCGAGGCGGAGCAAGTAGCCCACGAGGCGAAGTCCTCCCGCCAGTTCACAGACTTAAACAAGTTCACTCTCAAGTGCATGGTGTGTGACAAGCTTCTGACCGGGCAGGTGGAAGCGCAGAAACACGCTAAGGAGACCAAGCATGCTAACTTTGGAGAGGTCTAGCGGTTGTGTTGGTTAGTTAAATTTCGTTGTACCTTGGGAATTTGCACCGATTCCACAGTTGACAATAGATTGGACGAGAGAGCGTAATGAGCGAGGACAAATAAACTTGAGTGCTATAATGGCTTTTTCACTTCTCATGCTCTAAAAGTTAGACTTTATGCTGTGCGTAGGCGACATAAAGTCGCTTTTTATGCTCTAGAGCATAAAGTAAAATCGTCGTCGAAGACCAAGGGGATCGGTCCAACAGCCACACGAACAACATAAAACTTTATAGAATAAACTCTTTATTTCTTTTTTGTTTCGTTAGTATTCTAAGACCAAGGCAAAAATACCAACAGCCAAAGTGCACAATAAAACTTCTTGAAATAAACTTGTAATTTTTATTTACTATCATTAATTACTTTTTAAATTTATTTTAGCAAATCAATATACTATATATTTCAACTACAACAATAGTTTATCGTAGATATAGAAAACTAAATGTTATTAAATTTTAATGAAATTTTCTTTTAAGTATAATATTTACATGATGTAGTTTAATTTTCTCGCAATCGTAGTGAAAAGTAGTGTGCAACTCGTCCATAAAACGCATTTTACACTCGACTTTATATTCATCCTCGCTCGCAAGCTCGCTCGGATGTATAAACGTCTCGTATAAAATGGTGCGTTTTATGCACTTGTTGTACAATCTACTATTAGCCACGTGTTGTGTTCTGCTTTTCACTTCGACTGCGAGAAAATAATTTACTAATTTGTTTAACTATGACAAGTGTCGTATGGCATGTAAGATCTGAAAAACGCCTAAAAACAATCATTAGCATACGTCTAAATACGCCTAAAGTTCTCGTAGGCGTTTTACCATTTTTCTATAAAACGGCTGCATTACGGTAAAATTCTGGCAGATCTGATCAGGTTGCCTTGTTTTTAAATATCCGTATTTAGCATGTAGCTGCTAACTAACAAGATTTCTTTTTAATTTTCATACAAATTATTACATTGTTTTCGATTGGAGGCTAAAACTAGGGGCTAAAACGACTACTTTAGTGCCGCTTCGCAAAGCTATAATGACATACTTTTTGAGCAGGAGAAATGAAAAATAAATTTAGCGTTCCGTCGACACATTAGTTCGGCACGTGCCAATTTTTTGCAAGAAAGAAAATAAATTGTCGCGGCACGTATTAATTAATTAATACTGGCAACTTTAATTTTTATTTTATATATTTTTATATACTGATTCTAGGGTGTTGCTTATTTTCTAACCCCCCCCCCCTCATTCTGTTCTAGGACCCGAAAAACATCACTGTTTTTTTTTTTTTATTCAGTTTTAGGGGTCGCTACCGCCCATTAAAAATCCGAGATAAATGTTAATAAAACTCTGTTCACATAGTTTTCTTTTTAATTTTTTAGCAGTGATATTGTTTGAATAACCTAATGTATCGATCTAGTTATATATCAAGTGAATTATTCTATGTATCAGAAAAAAAAATTGGAAGTTCATATTGAACTAGATATTTTTTTTCTATATTTTTTTAATACAATTATTGTACGTTCTGTAAGTATTATATACAAAGAAAAAAACTTTTTTTTTTCATATCTTTTTCAGATTTTTTACTTGCCGGTAGCGACCCCTAAAACTGAATTAAAAAAATAAATAAAAAATCAGTGACGTTTTTTCGGGTCCTAGAACAGAATGAGGGGGTGAGAGTACGAAGTTAGAAAATAAGCAACACCCTAACTGATTCCATGATCATGAATTAAATAAAAATAAAAGCGAATGCTTATACTTTGATACCGAATAGGTGCACATTTTCCAAGCTATTTAAGGACTGTTTCACACGATTTTATTTTTTACTCTTCTATGAAAACTCATTGCCAGTTGGTGATCATTTGCTTAAAGGACGTTTGTTCCGTATAGAAATCAAGATGGATGCTGCAACCATTCATGGTCATAATCTTAAATTATTTAGTGAGAACCAATCCAATGTGTGTGCAGGAAGTGACTGTTTTTCAAAAAAGTGTACATAAACTTTATTTTTCAGAACAAAAATTTTTTTTTACTCATCTTATTCGGAATCGCTTGTACATCCAAACCAAGAAAGAAAACAAATGTACTACTTACAAGAAAAATAAATGTCCCAAAATTTTATACTTGTTTCTTTTTCCAAAAAAAAATGTTTTTTCTTTGGCTCGTCTTATTCAGAATCGCGAATGTAGGTACTAACATTCAAACCTTATACAAGAAAAAAAAATGCCCCAAAATTTTGTACGTATAATATTTTACCAGTGCGTCACGTTGATTGAAAAAAATTAAAACATGAAGATATGGAATGTACATTTTGATTGTCAGTAAAACGAGCCAAATTATATATATTTCTGTAAAAATAAGTTCATGTTCACTTTTTTTAACTCTCAAATATCGATGAAGCAAAAAAAATAAGGTTAGGTAAAAGGCTTTTGGCAAACGAGAGTTCTCATCTCAGCCCTGCCTCTTCTGACTTGCTTGCGGCATCTATCTTCATATATTGCCTCGCATTGAAGGCTATGTTGACATACTAAATAAGTAAATTTGGCAACATTAGCTTTAAACTCACGAACTGCCATCACAACTCTAAACTTACAATAGTAGTTTATGTGACTGTACATAATGAAGGGTATTAAACACGAGTGTGGGTTTATGAAACGCGCCGAAGGCAAGTTTCATAATAACATCACACGAGTGTTTTAATGCCTAATTATGTACAGTTACATACACTACTTTATCTAGCCACATATCATAGGCCTCCATGATGCATTCAGGAGTCGCACATTACGACAAATATTACCCGGTAATGGCGGTAATGAAGTTTTCTGGCAGCTGTCATAGCTTTTTTAATTCAGAGACAAACTAGAGTTGGCCCCAACTATCATATCGTTCGATATCTTACTTACGTGCGACATTTGTCAAATTTGATGCGAATTGACATTTCATTTCGAACTAAACGTCATCTCGACTGATATTAGAATAGAGGTCAAATCAAATTTGTTTGTTTTTCAAAGATGTTCGAAATTCGAATAAATAATATTATCGAAATCGATGTTATTATTTAGCAATAATAACATTTTCACAGATAAGAAATTTGTTCTAATAAAACAGTATATTTTTATGGTAGTCATAATGTGCGGTTCTTGAACGCATCATGGAGGGTTTATGATATTTGGATACATAAAAATATTTATACTAAGATTGCAAGCATTGCTTGAAGGCAATATCGCTCAAATAATGTAATATGTACTTCTTTCATTTTGTTTGTAAGTAAATTTAGCTTATGTTGAACTGTCTGTAATTTTAACTTGTTTTTGGTAGATTATTTACGAATATTCGTGAGAATAGTTAGTAATACTACCTTACAGAAATTCGATCCTTTCATACATTATCATGCATGATTAAATTTTCGGTATATGGATGAAGACCAAAAAGTTTACCACCTTAACTCACTCAATTAATATTTGTATCAAAGTCTCCGGTGTGCGACGACAGTTAACCTTTCAATAACATAGGTTCTATTTTAAGGTTCCTTATTGTATCGTAAATTTTTGTCGCACAGCGGAACTTAATCCAATCGCTTTTAATTCCTCGCTAACTACGCCTTAATTTCATCCAACTCTTTGGTCCTAACCCATATTTAAACCACTTAAACGTCGATGAATACCATAGTGTCCAACAGTAAGAAGGTAGGAATTATACCTATTTTACTTACGCACTTGGCAGTTGATATTGTTCCACAATTTTTGTTGGGTTCATCCGATGTCTTCTCCGTCAGAGCGGCCGTGGATGTGTCCACCAGTGCGAGGATGCGTAGCGAGAGCGTGGGATGTGTTTTTGTCAATCAATAGAATCATTTGCGCTGAGCGAGGATAAGTAAATGAAGTTATTCGATTGGTTAGCAAAAACTCATCCCTCGCTACGCATCTTCGCACATCTTTGGTGGAGCCCACAGACAACCCCCACTAGACGGAGCATGTAAGGCGACCCGCGCGCACCAACGATATGCTACGGCAGAACATTAAAGTATCAACACGGCGGCCACCGTTTAGTTGCGTCCATGTTTATGAGGTCTCTCTACACCACTTAACACTACAATTTACCATGTTATTTATTTACTTTCTGTTTTCGTTGACGTACGCATGGATCATAAACAAGGACGCAACTAAACGGTGGCCGTCGTGTTGATACTTTAATGTTCTGCCGTACCATATCGTTGGTGCGCGCGGGTCGCCTTACATGCTCCGTCTAGTGGGGGTTGTCTGTGGTGGAGCCTTACCAGTAACGTGAGCGTACTCGCTCGTGTCAGCGTAAACTATTTATATGGAGAATAGTACTGTGCCCCTAACGGTAACTTTGTATAACTAATTGTCCACACAAATTGTCGCTACAGTGTGTTTGATATTATAACAAACATTTGACAGTTCTCTGTTGATGTTTGTAGTGATGTAGCAAAACCATATTGTTTGCCAAACCTAACGATTATGAAAGGTTGATCAAATCGATTTTATCAACGAACTTTTTTTCAAACCTGAATATATTTTTGTTTATTTTGTGTTAAACATTTTTTTTTTGAGATACGAGCCGCCGGACTCACTAGAGCTTTCTATGTAAAGTAATAGTTGGTTTTATTGTTCTTTCTTTAGGTTTTAATCGATTTCTACCAATTTACAGAAATAGCACATGAATCGAAACGCAAGATTTAGTCACAACACAACTTTAAAAAAAAAAAACCGGCCAAGTGCGAGTCGGACTCGCGCACCGAGGGTTCCGTACAAACACTTTCCATCCCTAAGTGGTTAAGTTAAGTTTGCACCTGGTATGTATAGCGCCCCATATAAATTAGGTGCAAAGTTAGGTATTAAAAAAAAAAATTATGGTTTTCGTAATTATTCCTTTATCTATGCTATAAGACGTTGCTTCGTACCAAATTTCAAGATTCTGAGTTCACGGGAAGCACCCTGTAGGTTTTGATTCCCTTGCAAGTGTCGAAAATTTGCAAATTAGGTGCAAAGTTAGGTATTAAAAAAAAAATTTATGGTTTTCGTAATTATTCCTTTATCTATGCTATAAGACGTTGCTTCGTACCAAGTTTCAAGATTCTGAGTTCACGGGAAGCATCCTGTAGGTTTTGATTCCCTTGCAAGTGTCGAAAATTTGCGGCATAAACGGCTGTATCTTTTGATTGCGTTGGCTTAGAAGTTTGATTTTTTCACAGCTTCAAGGGACAGTAGACCTGAGTAATTGATATAAATTTCAGCTTCATACGTCCACGCGTTCCTGAGAAAAAGGGTCTTGACAGACGGACAGACGGACAACAAAGTGATCCTATAAGGGTTCCGTTTTTTCCTTTTGAGGTACGGAACCCTAATAAGACGTAGTACGTAACTGTTTGAGTAATGATTGATTATCGTTAAATACTTCAACACCGTGATAAGAAAAAAAAAATATGAACTCAATAGTATCAAATAGAAAGTGAAAAACGTTTATAGATACTTGAAAAACCACTATGTCATTTCTTGTTTTTTTTATGAAATTCAATCTGTCGCGCAGATTTACGTTATATGGGTCCTGTGATGTGACAAATGTTTGTTATAATATCAAACAGACTATAGCGAGGACGGTCACTGTAAACTCATGGTAGGGGTACAGGAGCCGTTGGTGGTAGAGGCGGACATAGCTCCGCACGAGGATAATCCCAGGTCACGTGTCAATTCGATTAGTCTACAGTAAACTCTTTGAAAACCCTCCGGGCGCTACCCCTGGTCCCAGTTTCATATTCAACCTCAAGCATTCAAGCATCCACCATTTTATGGTTTCATATTCCACGTAACGTAGTTTTGGTGACCTGACGTTTAAAAATGGTAAATAATTCAGTTGCTAATATGAAAGGTTTTGATGCATACTGTATTTATGGAATCAGTATTATTTCTATTCTTGTGATATTTTTATACAATGGCAAATAATTATCTTTATTTTATTGCTCGTACATCGTACACGATTATACTTTGGGTTTCAAGTACATTTTATACAGTATAGGTTTAGGTTTAATAGTCATAATTAACTATATTTTAGTTAATGAAAACAAATGCAATATAATGTTTTACTCTTTTATTTATTTTTTATTGTACGATACTGTATTTTTCATATATGTTACGTATTATTTGTCCGTTTATTTTTATTTCATAACCCATAAATCCTATGAAGTTTTATTTTATATTGAGAATTGAGAACGACACTTAACATCTTGAAATCTAAAAGTCTATTTGTAATGCCATTCGTGTTTTATTTTCATGTCATTTGTTCAAGCACTACACTGAATAATAATTGTCATATAATTGTTTGCCATAGTTTTTACTCACTAATTAGTATTATTTGTTTTACACAGCTATATTAGTTTACTTATTTATTGGTCGAATTTAAGTTGTAACTTCACAGCCTACCATGAGGTTCGAAAACTCACGCTGGTTCAATGTCGGAGTGGGGACTGACACAAATAGCTTTTAAATAAAATTTACCTCCTTAAAATATTGTATTATTTAACAACATAATTATTAATAATTTTAAAAACGGTTAAACTCACATAAAAATCAGGAACGGTCTAGGAATTGCCAGGTGGGCCGTGAGTCGCGTAGCAGCACGGATAGCTACCCCTGATGAAGAGCTCCTTATGAGTTCGAAACATATCGAGCCGTTCCTGACAATTTTTACGTGAGTTCAAACCGTTTTTATAATTATGAAAGACGTCTCACGATAGTTTTAATAATATTTCAACAGAATTATTACGTAGCTTCACCGGAAAATGTTTTATCGAATGACTTATTTGGCGAATGACGAATGGCTTTTAAACTCGGATTTCTAATTCAAGACCAAAAAAACTACGACAGATACGTCACTGTCAAAATTGACAAAGTCACTTATGTCACTGTCAAGTTAATTTTTCAGGTTTCGCGAACCTTTTTATAATATGTTGCCTCTATAAATATAAGGAAACATATTGCAAATAGGCCTCATCATTGATAGATTAGATTTAGTAAAAAAAAATATTTTTAGAACGAAGTTCCTTATTTTGTCGATTAGCTACATGTTAAATATTTTGATTTAAATGACATCTGTGTTTGTTTCTTAGCTTGTAAATGATTGCACCAAATGTTTTGAATACCTGAAGTGTTACAAGTATAATAACAGATAATGTACCAAAACTTTCTGATTTTTAAGTTTTTATTCGTATTTATGTAGTAATAAATATATCTAATTATTTTGTTAAAACATAGAGTTAAAGTTACCGATAAATAAATTATCTTAGTGTGTTTAAAAATGAAAAAGGATTTTACTATTGTAAAAATATTTTATTGTAGTGGCAACCTTGTGGTAGTTTTTTTGGTCTTGAATTAGAAATCGCAGTATAGATGACGTATACGTATGGAAAGCATTCAATTAGTTTTGTTAGGCTATAATAAACAAATACAATGATTATTTCCATTGAATGAAAACGATTAAAGGTAAACTCAAACAAATCGGTGAATAAAAGTATCTGTAAAATTTTCTCGATCGATTTATTTTTAACACAAAAATATACAATATGAATAAATATAGTCACATCGGCTGTATCACTTGTTATACCTATTACGATTTTTACAATGTTGTCATACAACACTTAGGTACGTTTAGATTCTGTCCGGACCACCATACGGAATATGTAGAGAAGTACAATTATATTAAAGGTTACGTTTGAAATCACAACTTTCTCGAAAGATTAACATCAAAATCATACAGTTTTAATCTTATAAGTACATCGTTTTTTTCAAAATGACTCATATTTCTAAAATGTGCACGCCTCCTTGTCTTAAAAAATGTAGGCTTAGCAAAAAGATATACATCGGTCAATACAAATAAGGGCAGAAGTAAACATTTTAGGAAAGTAAATGCAATGAAATAGTAAAACACTATATTGAGTAGGAAAATCTCCTTTCCAAAAAGTGGTTATTCCAAATGTACCAAATATAAATTTCCTATTTTGGTTATATAGTTCACAGCTTCATCAATACAAGATAAATATACGGAAAAACATTTCATGTAACAAAAACCGCAACTTAATCCGCCCCTTCCTAATACAGTTAGTGCGACAAGGATGTCCATTCCGTCAGCTCATAGATTGAGATTCGGGTATCGGGGAAATCGGAGAGGTTCATCTTGATCGCACCAGAGCGAGGCAGGTATAGAACTCGAACTGTACAAGTATGGGATGTATAAATAGTAAATTATATATTACTTTATCTTAATGCTGCCTAGTCATATAAACTTACAACAATTGTGCATTAGTGTACAAAATAAAACATCCATATAACAATATTCCGGCCATTTTATAGTGTCAGTGCTTAAATTTGCCAGTGTACATTTTTTTTGGTGCAAGTTTTATTTAGTTTGAGGCTAATTTTATTTAAAATAATTACAGATGTGCAAATTCTTCGGAGAAAGAAAACATTTAGACAACTAGATCGCAATCCGAAGACTTTATATTGGAAACATACCACTGTACAGTCTATTCGTTCTTGTCTAATTTAGGCTGTATTTAAGAGGTCTTACACATTCTAAAATGTTTTTTTCTTCATATTATGACAAATATATAAGTAGGGTTTCAAATATATATCAATAAATTGCAATCGAACTGTTCTAAGTAGTAGGTACCATTGATAATAATGTTAAAAAACATGATTGATCAGATCATAGAAAAAATGTGTATAACTTTTGAACGAATCCTTAACGAAACTTATGCCACGAATAACGCTCCTAGCGAGAAAACAATTTCTTTTTTAACCGACTTCAAAAAAGGAGGAGGTTCTCAATTCGAACTAAAAAAATTTTTTTTTTTTTTTGTATGTATGTTACTCGATATCTCCGAGAACCGTGAACCGATTTTCAATTTTTTTTTAATCGAAAGGGTCGGTGGGGACTCCGAGTTGGTCCCGTTGGCACTAAGTCGGGATCTGATGATGGAATCTTGGAGAAATCGAGGGAACTCTTCAAATGTTATAGGGACATGTACGGCGCTTTCGGTAATTTATTGATAAAGTCAAGAATTTACATTCAGTAAATAGGATTTGGTGTAAGGAAACTGATGATGAACACACATACGAATCACGAAAAGGCAAAAAAAAATTAACAAAAAAAAGAACCGACTTCAGTAAAACTAAAAAGCCAACAATAACCCGTTCAAGTACAGATTACATTTGACTCACCCTTCGAAGTCGGTGCCAAACCTCGCGTAAACTATAATATATAAATATAAGAACTGAGTGGTTTGGGATCGACTTCGAAGGGTGAGTCAAATGTAATCTGTACTTGAACGGGTTATTGTTGGCTTTTTAGTTTTACTGAAGTCGGTTCTTTTTTTGTTAAAATTATTTTGTCATTAAATGTCAATTTTGAGGTTAGGTTCTTGTTTACTGCAAAGGATAAATACGAACGAATAGACTGTACATTGCTGCTCTTGCTTATTATGGACAATATCATTGTTATTGTATAATATCAATTATCAACAATGCTATATGCTATTGTATTGTTATTTAACCCTGAGTATCCGTATTAATACTCAGTTATCAGTTACAATGGATTCTGTTGAAACAGAAGTCTTCTTATTAGATGGATAAAACTTCATGAAACTTGATGCAAATATAGTCGCTTACTGTCAATATTTATCTTCGCAAAACGAAAACTCGAAAACAGCGTTAATGGACGTTTGAGCAACTAAGTATGTGATTAAAAGATGTGTTATACAAGTTACAATATTGAAAATAATCTTCAGTAGACTGGGATATCGTTCCTTAATATATTTCCATTAATTACACATATTTTGTACTTAGCAGATAATGTGCTTTGCAAGATTGAATGTGACACCAAAACAAAAGAAATTTGATTTTAACACACGCGAAAGCGCTGTTACTAAAAGCAATTCTCACACTTATTAAAAGTAAATTTATTTGTAAAAGTAAATTTAACTTAAATGCTTTATCATTTGTATTTTGATTTGATATGCATTACCGTGATAACGTTTTGTCCTTTATACAGTAAAATCGAAAAATAGATTACCGATTTGATTTCTTTATAAAGGTTGATACTCTTAAAAATACTAAGCATAATTTAAGCAACCAATTCACTACAAAAGCAAAACTTCATATTAGAAAAGCATAAAACATTGAAAAGGAAGTTCTATAAAGTAGAACATTAAACAATTCAAAATAACACTTTTATCAAAATATAACAATGTAACGAAGTAAACATTTGCAACGTATTCAATGCAGTAGTAGCTGGACTTATACTTTACGTCAACCTAGGCTGTAAGTGGGATTTTCTGCCCTCAAAGAGAAAACCTCACTTCCTGGATGGCTAGGAAACCTAAGAAGGAAGGTCTAAGCCACAGTTTTCCGTCGACTAGATGAGCAGCCAAAAGGTTAAAATAATAGTTGCAAGGCCCTAAGCAAGTTATAATTCCTTCAATTCACAATTCAATATTAGTAGGCAACTTGTCTTTTCAGAATCTCTGTACAATCTCAATATCAAAAATTCACATTGAATTATATTCATATAATTAAAACGCACGATTCGCTTGATTTAATAATCAAAATAAAAACTAAATATCAGTTATTCTCACCTTCGATTCGAATCTTACTTACAGCTATAAATATAATCTAAGATAGGACTTTTGTCAAAAATGCTAAGTGCGAACAATTTTGTAGTTCTTTGCAGATTATGTAGGTATATTATAATATTTTCACAGGTAGCAAACAGGCTGTATATGAGCTTATATATAGACATTATACAGGGTGATCAATTCAAATGGGTCAGTAGGGAGAAGTCACAAACTATAAGATTTAGAGAAATCTGTTCTTAGGAACCATGGGGTCGATTTTAGATTTAATAAAAACTGTTTTTTTTTTTAAATCTTATACATTATTTCATAGATAACCCGGTCATAAACGCTGTAAAGAATGTTACAATCTTACAATACGACATGCGATTACTTACAGAATTTTTACCAGGTTCAATTCCCGGTTATGTCTGAGTTATAAAAAAAAATGGATGCAGTTTCTATTAAGTCTAAAATCGAAGCCATGGTTCCTAAGAACAGATTTCCCTCTCTCTTATAGTTTTCGTTTTCTCCCTATTGACCTATTTGGATTGATCACCCTGTATATTGTTATTCTAATTTAAGCTGTATAAAGGGTGTAAAAGTGCTTTACGAAGCCTGTTTGCTACCTGGGATTCTATGTTCTGGTGCTAAATGGTGATATTGCAGAAAAGAGCGAACGTCTTAAGTAAATAAATGTAGTTTTGGCAGTATCGTTATATAAAACTGGGTTCTCAGACGTCTAGTCTACATTGTAACACTAATGAAGATGCAGCGGTAGAGCGAGAGATCCGAGCGCGTCGGCCACACGAGTGAGACAGACGTACAAAATAGTAAAATAGTGGCATCTCCGTAAAGGGACTTCGAAACGGGCCTTTGCATCTTGCTCAAGCACAAATCGACCTAGTCCCAAACTAAGCAATGCTTGTACTATGGGTACTAGGCGACGATATACATAAATACAAAATATATAGATAACATCTATGACCCAGGAACAAATATCGAGTTCATCACACAAATATTTGTCCTAGTCGGGATTCGAACCCAGGACCGTCGGCTCAGTAGGCAGATGCACTACTAACTGCGCTAACAGCGTCGTCAAAATGTTTGTAAGTGTGAATATATTCACTGGGTCGAGTGATATAGGCCTTTTAAAATAATTAAATAATATACCACCAGCAGTGCTTGTCTTAATTTAAGTTTATACTTAAATACATAATTCAGCATTATACCTATTTCCCACTTAGATTGAGGACTTCAAATAAATATTGATATATTCTTAGTTATAAGTAGTACCTAAAGTTACAAATTAAGTTCCTTGTAGATATCATACTTGTCACAACACATTATTAGGTCGCCCTAACATGATCTCAAAGTAAACAGTGTACAGTACGACATAAAGGAGTATTAATTTAAAAAGTTGCAATACTGTAGTATCGTCCCTTTCTAATCAACCTAGGAAAAGAGACGACACTACAGTATTTTGCAAGTTTTTTATTTATAAACTCTTATCGGACTGTACGTTATTGAACCAAGACATAAATAGACTAACTAGTATATTATTGCTAACAAACATAATTATTTGACCTTCAGATAACGGACACAAATATTGTTTCTCTCGGCAATAGCTTATTTGATTTGGTCTTACTTAGGTATAATTTAGTTTTAATATAAATACTCACTGGTTATAGTTTATTATTTCGGCTTTGTTTCTATGATAGATGTCATCTCAGTACATTTTATAAGCTAAAATAGAGTTTTAGGTAATAAATTATAATTATAGAATGTACAGAGATGACACACGCACAAAGATGACTGTAAAAAAAACATTCGCTCTTTCAAATACTAGCTACCAGAACATTTTGACCTCTTTTGCGCAAAATCAAGGGAATACAGTGTGAAATCTGATTGAAGTTAAATAGGATAATAAATACTATGATGAGTTTCTTTTGGCTTTCTTCTCAACAGCGGTCTCCTCTTGTGAAATGCCGGTAGATTCAGATTCAGACATGTGAAAGGGCCACAAGACCTACAGAACGTACTAACAGAATAAACATTTTGATTTTGATACAAAGGTTGGCATTTTAATTCGAGAGCGTAGATATCAAGCTGGAAAAATGATTGCCTCTGACATATTTTTTACTCCACAATTGAGAATATCAGCGCGGGATTTTGATAAAGAACAGGTCTAGCACAACTAGCCTTCGCGACTTGTCGCGCGACATAGCATCACCCGTCACTCTTTCACAGTACTGTGAAGAAAGAGATAGATACTTAATATTACTCGCGCGAAAGAGTCGCTTGTCACAGTTGTGCTAGAGGTGCAGATACTGAGCAATTTATCCCTTTTAAGAACAAATATTCTGAATAAGTAGAGTACAAAACGTATGGTGACTAGCAGCAAAATTAAGTTTATTGTCACTTCAGATCTCACACTGTATATTTGAATTTTTTCACAATTACAGTTCTTGCATTACATCGTTTGTCAAAATCTTTATGCTTAAAGCCTAAACTCGGATATCTACACGTTGAAATACACAACTGTCCAAAAGACAAATCCAGTAATTGCAGTATTACAGTTAGCATTACGTTTGTACATTTTAGCACCCTGTTTTATACATCGACAATAATGGCCAAAACACAATTCAATTCGTTTTCAGATTTTTATGGGGAAAGTTCTCGAGATCATTTCCTAGCAAAATCCGGAAGCTTTTTCAAAAACGGCACTGCACAAGATACGACGTGGAACCACGATGCGACGTCGTGAGCTTGAGCACTGTATTTTAATTGTGAACTTTTGGACATAATACTACTTTTAATCGGACTAAAATTAGTTGAGTTTAATTGAGTTTTGAATCGACTGCAATTTTTTTATGACGTCAGAAAGGGGTAGGTTTTTAAAGGGTCGACAACGCGCGTTTGATGATAAGCAGTGGTAACAGCTAAACATGCTTGCTTAAAAAATTAATCATAAACTAGAGATTTGAGCTGTCATCAGTATTGCTTCAGTGGCCATGTCGGTATCGCGCCTCAAATAGAGTGCCGAATTGTACAAGTATGAATCCTACAACTCGGTCCTGCCAGTAGGTTACTGCTTGGGTTGGTTGGGCTGTGTCTGCTGGAAGGAGAACCTGCGTAAGGAGATGTTTGTCTCCTCCTCGTGTGGAGTAGGTTACTGCTTGGGCTGTGTCTGCTGGAAGGAGAACCTGGGTAAGGAGATGTTTGTCTCCTCCTCGTGTGGAGTAGGTTACTGCTTGGGCTGTGTCTGCTGGAAGGAGAACCTGGGTAAGGAGATGTTTGTCTCCTCCTCGTGTGGAGTAGGTTACTGCTTGGGCTGTGTCTGCTGGAAGGAGAACCTGGGTAAGGAGATGTTTGTCTCCTCCTCGTGTGGAGTAGGTTACTGCTTGGGCTGTGTCTGCTGGAAGGAGAACCTGGGTAAGGAGATGTTTGTCTCCTCCTCGTGTGGAGTAGGTTAC
Organism: Apotomis capreana; assembly: GCA_947623375.1. NCBI lineage: Eukaryota > Metazoa > Arthropoda > Insecta > Lepidoptera > Tortricidae > Apotomis > Apotomis capreana. The sequence continues at coordinate 24,716,263 of OX392505.1, forward strand.
TGCTTGGGCTGTGTCTGCTGGAAGGAGAACCTGGGTAAGGAGATGCTTGTCTCCTCCTCGTGTGGAGTAGGTTACTGCTTGGGCTGTGTCTGCTGGAAGGAGAACCTGGGTAAGGAGATGTTTGTCTCCTCCTCGTGTGGAGTAGGTTACTGCTTGGGCTGTGTCTGCCGGAAGGAGAACCTGGGTAAGGAGATGCTTGTCTCCTCCTCGTGTGGAGTAGGTTACTGCTTGGGCTGTGTCTGCTGGAAGGAGAACCTGGGTAAGGAGATGTTTGTCTCCTCCTCGTGTGGAGTAGGTTACTGCTTGGGCTGTGTCTGCTGGAAGGAGAACCTGGGTAAGGAGATGTTTGTCTCCTCCTCGTGTGGAGTAGGTTACTGCTTGGGCTGTGTCTGTTGGAAGGAGAACCTGGGCAGCGAGATGCCGAACTTGGTCTCGAGGCCGGTGAGCACGGGCATTGTGTACATTTTTTTAGAGAAATGCTTACTAACTGATTGTTAAATGTCAAATCATTTCGTAAAGAATAGGGTAGAGATTTGAGCTGTCATCAATACCGTCTTGCTTCAGTAGCCATGTCGGTATCTCGTCTTAACACTTTTAACACCAACAACCCGGAGGCCGGGCGCTCGTAAACTTTGTTCCGATGCCGGCCAACCCGGTAGCCGGGGTTGATGCTATAAAAGTCGGCTCGGCCGGTTTCTGGGATATGTCTTACTTTTTTGTCTGGTTGCAAAAGTGTTAAAAAGGGTGCTGAAATGTACAAATATGGAGTAGAGTTTGCCTCCTACTTGTGTCCAGTAGGTTACTTAGGCTGCGGCTGTTGGAAGGAGAACCTGGGCAGCGAGATGCCGAACTTGGTCTCGAGGCCGGTGAGCACGGGCAGCGCCACCTGGTACCCGCCGATGTGGTGCGGCTTCTTGACGCCCTCCTCCATGCCGGAGGCCACCGTCAGCTCCGAGCCCGCCGGCCGTCTGCAAGTGTAAAAACCGATTGTTTACATACGTCTTGTTTAGTGTTGTGAATTAAAGCTTCGAGGCTTGAACTATAAGACTCGAGTCGCGACTTATGAGTGTAGAAGCCTCGAAACTTAAAGCGTTGAGCGTATAAGCCTCAAATTAAAAAGTTCGTGTTCACGTTACGAGCATAGAAACCTCGAGTCTTTAGGCCTCAAGCTTTAAAGCCTACTAAGCTTCTACAGTTAAGTCCATCAGGTTTGGAGCATTCACAAGTCTTAAACGCTTTGGACAAAGATCAATCTTTGACTTATATAATAGGCTAGTAGACCCAGTTTTGAAATATATTTCAAATGGTTAATAATGATCTTACTAGCTCTAAAAAAAAATTCTTGTATTTTTTAAAAGCTTTATCAATTGAAAATTTGAAATTTCATGAACAGTCAAAAACGCCATCCGCCATTTTTTCCTTTTGCTAATCTGTGGCGTGACGTAGAATTAATTAACTGTAAATATTCGAAATTTCGACCGTCGTATAATGCCATTCCGCTCACTACAATATATTATGACAGGAGATCGAGAGGGACGGCACTATTCGAAGTCGTCAAAGTAGACTTTTTCAGGTTTCTTTAGAGGACCGAGGACGTTACTATCATAAGCGAAAATGGCGGACAGCGTTTTAAGAATTTCAATATACAGATTAAAAACCATATTTTCAAATACAATTTTTTCAGCCATCTTTCACTTTTATGAATTGAATAATATACCTTGTATTTAGGTTACCTTCGCTAAATACTATACAGAATAAACATTAGTTTATTACAATTTGACAAATATCAACTAGCCTTATATTAAGTTCAGAAAATCAGAAATAACATCATAACATAACGATATATAAGACGTGACGCCACGCCGCGCGGTCGACTCATGTGTGCCTGTGCTCCGCGGACTGACTGGCAGGACTGAGTGTTTCATATTTTCATATAAAAATCTATGGTTAATGATGATGAATATGTGTGCAGATAAAGTGGTGTATGAAACTGTAAATCGTTAAGTCTTAAAACACTCGTGTATTATGAAACTCACCTTCGGCTCGTTAAAACCACAGTCGTGTTTTAAGATCTCTCAATATGTAACAGTTGCATAAACTACTATTAAATAACTATCGGAAGCGGAATGTTTAATTGATCAATTAATATTTTTTAATTTGTCCAAATAATGTCCAAACTTCGTATTTGCTGATGAAAAATTTCTTCGTTGTTTTTCCCGTGTCCCGTATTAACAATAGTATTGTTTTTAAATTGTTGATAATTTACATTATTGATTATTGTCAAAATATAGCCTACATAAGAATGGGCTTATGACTGGCAATTACAATGTTTTTGGTAAAATCTCTCACCCAGGGCCCAGGAGACATCAACGTCGCCATGGCAACACGCAACAAAAAAAGTTGATCGACCCTTGTACCTCAGTGACAGGTTCCATGAGTTGGTCTAACTAATAAAACCGAAAAAAAGGGCGGGTTGCACTCCGGGAGTGCCGGCAGAAGTGAAAACTCCGATTTTATTATATCTCACTGACACTTGATTTCACTTGACATTGATAGTGGATGCATATTTGAGCCGTTTGGGGTCGAGACTGGGGCCCTGAGGTGAAAGCGCCCACAGGGTCTCTAAAGAGTGTAGCCGCAGGTTAGTCGAGTTGACGCGTGACCAGAGGGCTGGTTCATATCTCGCACAGCGGATCAGCATTGCCATTCAACGCGGCAATGCTGCCAGCCTTCTGGGCACGCTGCCAATAGACGGTGATTTGGGCAATTTTTTTATCCATAGTTTATTTTTAAGTCTAGTTTTTAATTTTTATTTAAGGTTTTATGTTAATTATTATTTACTATCAGTATTCTTATTGCGTTGAATTTATATCTAATTATTAAAAGAGTTGCCTTCGAACTAAATTCCTTGATTTCTATTTTAATCTCTATTTCTTACTAATATATGTTTATGATTACGCTTCACCATCTGTCACTTACAACATTTTGTTGTTCGAAGGCCCCCTTTCTTTGAAACAGACACGGTTGCTAGGTTACCGACTGACTGTTATCTGTCGCGCGGATCTGTCGCGAGTTTAACATGTTTTACCCATCTAAAAATTGCCAAGCGCCGCTAAAGAAGTTTTCACTTCAAAAAACAAATGCACAAGGGAACTCCAATATCTCATTTTATAAAATCTATACTCACGATCCACCGAAGTCGACGTAGAAGAGACGCTGTAGGATTTCGTACGTCACCAACGTCACACCGAACTGTGGCGACGAGCGGAACACACGCGCTGAAATTATTATGAATTTATTAAAGCAAACATCAAACAAACTATTCCCGGAAATGTTATGGACGGGTGTGGAAAACCTCATATAGCACCATCAATACTCACTTCAAGACTCTTTGAAGTGGGACAAATATTGCCTGTCACTTTCTTATCAATACCATGCGAGCGAGACAGGTGATGCTGAGTTGCGCGACAAGTGAAATCGCAGCAAGATACGCTAGCCCTGCAGTTTTCGAAACACGTCGAGCAATATTTAAATTAAATGGAGTTAGTGAACCCGTTTCATATGATTTAATTGACTGTTTGCTACGTAGGATTTACTGCATGCTACGTAAGGAGAAAATCTCACTTCTTGGTCAAGGCAACATGTAAAACTTTAGACGAACCAAGCCCCAGATTGCATATTTATAAACACCTGCGATCTGGGGCATTCGCGAATTCACTGCCTTATGTATTTCTATTTCCTCGCAAATGCGATGAAAAACATTATGTGTATCACGGGCAGTAAGGGGATTACAAACAAAGGTCATCAAAAGCCTTTCTAATAGAACCTCGTTAGTATCCCCTTCTGACCACCCTTAACACACAATTGACTATTAATTAGTTCTCCCGTTATTTTCAAAAGTAACAGAGCGCTCAAGAGAGACTGGGGTTTGTTAGTTTACTCACCGAGCGAGCCCTTCTAGAACGCCCTGAAACTTTCCTTCTTGTAGATCTTACCTAGTAGCATCCAGTAAACCCGTGTAGGTGCATAACGACTTCCATCCTCGTCTTGATGACGTCAGCAGGCGTCACCAGCGAGAGTCTGGTATATGATGGTTCACTTACCCACAGAGCCCTTCCAGAACGCCCTAAAACCTTCTTCCTTATAGACCTTCCTAGTAGAATCCAGTAAACCCGTGTATGTGGTCTGTCCGGTGCGCGCCACCACCTGCAGCCGCGTCTTGATGACGTCAGCGAGAGAGTCTGGTATGATGGTTCACTCACCGATGGAGCCCTTCCAGAACGCTCTGAACCCTTCCTCCTTGAAGATCTTCCCGGCAGCGTCCAGTACACCCGTGTATGTGGTCTGTCCGGTGCGCGCCACCACCTGCAGCCGCGTCTTGATGACGTCAGCGAGAGAGTCTGGTATGATGGTTCACTCACCGATGGAGCCCTTCCAGAACGCTCTGAACCCTTCCTCCTTGAAGATCTTCCCGGCAGCGTCCAGTACACCCGTGTATGTGGTCTGTCCGGTGCGCGCCACCACCTGCAGCCGCGTCTTGATGACGTCAGCGAGAGAGTCTGGTATGATGGTTCACTCACCGATGGAGCCCTTCCAGAACGCTCTGAACCCTTCCTCCTTGAAGATCTTCCCGGCAGCGTCCAGTACACCCGTGTATGTGGTCTGTCCGGTGCGCGCCACCACCTGCAGCCGCGTCTTGATGACGTCAGCGAGAGAGTCTGGTATGATGGTTCACTCACCGATGGAGCCCTTCCAGAACGCTCTGAACCCTTCCTCCTTGAAGATCTTCCCGGCAGCGTCCAGTACACCCGTGTATGTGGTCTGTCCGGTGCGCGCCACCACCTGCAGCCGCGTCTTGATGACGTCAGCGAGAGAGTCTGGTATGATGGTTCACTCACCGATGGACCCCTTCCAGAACGCTCTGAACCCTTCCTCCTTGAAGATCTTCCCGGCAGCGTCCAGTACACCCGTGTATGTGGTCTGTCCGGTGCGCGCCACCACCTGCAGCCGCGTCTTGATGACGTCAGCGAGAGAGTCTGGTATGATGGTTCACTCACCGATGGAGCCCTTCCAGAACGCTCTGAACCCTTCCTCCTTGAAGATCTTCCCGGCAGCGTCCAGTACACCCGTGTATGTGGTCTGTCCGGTGCGCGCCACCACCTGCAGCCGCGTCTTGATGACGTCAGCGAGAGAGTCTGGTATGATGGTTCACTCACCGATGGAGCCCTTCCAGAACGCTCTGAACCCTTCCTCCTTGAAGATCTTCCCGGCAGCGTCCAGTACACCCGTGTATGTGGTCTGTCCGGTGCGCGCCACCACCTGCAGCCGCGTCTTGATGACGTCAGCGAGAGAGTCTGGTATGATGGTTCACTCACCGATGGAGCCCTTCCAGAACGCTCTGAACCCTTCCTCCTTGAAGATCTTCCCGGCAGCGTCCAGTACACCCGTGTATGTGGTCTGTCCGGTGCGCGCCACCACCTGCAGCCGCGTCTTGATGACGTCAGCGAGAGAGTCTGGTATGATGGTTCACTCACCGATGGAGCCCTTCCAGAACGCTCTGAACCCTTCCTCCTTGAAGATCTTCCCGGCAGCGTCCAGTACACCCGTGTATGTGGTCTGTCCGGTGCGCGCCACCACCTGCAGCCGCGTCTTGATGACGTCAGCGAGAGAGTCTGGTATGATGGTTCACTCACCGATGGAGCCCTTCCAGAACGCTCTGAACCCTTCCTCCTTGAAGATCTTCCCGGCAGCGTCCAGTACACCCGTGTATGTGGTCTGTCCGGTGCGCGCCACCACCTGCAGCCGCGTCTTGATGACGTCAGCGGGCGTCACTAGATACGCTGCGGGGACGCCCGCGATGGCGCCAGCCGCCAACAGCGTGAGCGGGTGGTTGTATCCGTTCTCGTCTGCGAATTTCGCCTGGAAACGTACAAATTTTCTTTACTCAAACATGCAATGAAATATCGTTATAACAGGCTTGGAAGTATCACGCGTTACTCGAGAGAACTATAAAGGAATTTCATACAAAATTGAAGGCCTAGGCCGGGAATTTTTCTTTTAGCATGGCGTCTGCACAGTACATGTATACGCTAAAGCAGTATGGAAACTAGGCCCTTTTTTTTAATAAATACCTACGCGCCAATCAAGCGCTAGGGTTGTCCTCTTAATTAATGTAAAATTGCAAGAGCTTTTTTTATCTGTATCTCAGCTTTTAGTAAGACCTTATTAAGGGTTCCGTACCCAAAGAGTAAAAAACGGAACCCTATTACTGAGACTCCGCTGACCGTCCGGCTGTCGGTTTGTTAGTCTGTCATCAGGCTGTATCTCATGAACCGTGATAGTTCGACGGTTGAAATTTTCACAGATGATGTATTTCTGTTGCCGCTATAACAACAAATACTAAAAAACAGAATAAAGTTAATATTTAGGGGAGCTCCCATACAACAGACGTGATCGGTTGCATTAACTATGCACCTCATTTGTATCCAGCGCCAAACATACCAGGTGCAAACTTAACTTAACCCGGCCAGTTAAGATGGGGTAAGTGTTTGTACGGAACCCTTGGTGCGCGAGTTCGACTCGCACTTGGCCGGTTTTTTGAGTTAAACATCAGATAGTTATGTCGTTCTTAATTTTTATAAAAATAAGATATTATAATTTATTAAAAGTTTTTTTGAGTTATATAATGATCAAATAATCGAATGAATTTACTAGTTTACAAAAAAAAAATTGTGTAATAACAAAAACAACATTTAAGTAGCGTCTTTATACTACCTATTATAAATTGCTGACTGAGAAATACTTCCGCCTGTTACGACACATTCGGAAAGAGATTTATTATAAAATTTTAGGGTGTAAAAAATCCTCATTCTAATGAATAACATTTTTAAAGGGTCTAACAGTTTATTTATAAATAAACAAAAAAAAAAACATATTTACAATATTCAAATGAGAAGAGGAAGGAGTTGATAAATACTTTTTTTAATAAATTACCAGAAAACATGGACACGACACCATTTAACTAATTTTGTCTACTTCTTGATAAATTGATGCAGTTACTTTACACATTTAGGTACCTATTCTCTTTGAAAACAACAGCGAAAAGGTTTGAAGAAGCCGAGTTCAAGCAGCCGTATACAACGCAATAAACTCGTGGCATGGACAGCGCACGCAATAAACATGGACAGTAGGGTGGGTCATTTTTTTTTTTATTTCTAACGGGCACAGTTGAAAAAAAATTCCATTTAGTGCCATTAATGGATACATATTTTTATTTCCGTTTTATTGCCTCCGGATTACTCCAGAAAATAGTTCCTAATGTATGGAGCACTAAAAAAAAAGTGGCCTTGTATATTTTTTTTTTTATTGTATTTCGTTTGTGATGCCGTACTTATTATACTCAGAATAAAAATACATTAAAATATTGGGCCAAATTTAAAATAATAAAAACAGACTTCATAATGCTCATTTAATATGGGCATTTCTATACTAACTTAAAAAATAGATCCGGAGGCAAAAGATCAACATCAATATCAATGAAATTTTGGTATTTAGTTTATATTATTATGAGTTACATTTTTTTGCTATGCCTAAAGAAATAAAAGTATTAATTTTTTTCCCATACAAACGTGACCCACCCTAATGGACAGCGCACGCAATAAACACAAACAGTGACCGCTCGTGTCGACGCGGCACTCGCGACTGCCAGCACTGCGAAGTCCGCTTCGGGGCCTCGTAAACAATTGCGTCTGTGTGTGTGCGCTGTTTCGACCGTTTCGTTTGTACGTAGTTTCCATACTGCTTTAGAATATACTATTATTTCGCGGTGAAACACACACACACACACAACGCGGTATACATGGCACAGTCAGTAGGATCTTGAACTTGAATTTAAGTCAATATTACGGCGTGGACGGTGTATAACTTTATTTAATTAATCTTTATTGCGTAAATTATAACCAAATAGTACAAAAGGTGGGCTTATTGCCACCAGGCATTATCTACCAGTCAACCTTTGGGCAAAACAGATAAGTTGTGGTCGGTATAATTAACTTAAACATGTTTAGGAAAAAAGCCAATCAGTTGTGATAAAAGTTCTGTATTCTGCTAGTGCATAGGTCACGTAAGGTTTGTCGCAGGAATTCGATCGGGGCTTACTAGATCTAGAAGGGAAAGACACTTCGCCTGATATAGCAAATATTTATCTAGCCAATCTTGTTTTATGTATAAAATGTTGGGTGCCATTTCCTCCTCCATGAAAGTTGATTGACACTATAATGCCTACCTGCTATCTTAACACTTTTACCATCAACAACCCGCCTGGTGGGTGCTCATAACCTCTACTCAGCTCGCGGCGGATTGCATACAAGCGCCCGCCTGGCGGGCTCAGTCGGTTTCTGAGGCAGTTTAATTTTTTTTACCTAGTCATGAATTGATATAATTTTTATCCATACTAATATTATAAATGCGAAAGTGTGTCTGTCTGTCTGTTACCTCTTCACGCTTAAACCGCTGAATCGATTTTGATGTAATTTGGCATGGAGATAGTTTAAGATCCGAGGAAGGACATAGGATAGTTTCCATCCTGAAAATTATCCCTCTAAAGATTGAAAAGTGAGTAAGTAATTCATGATGACATTGATGACCCTGTAGGAAATGTAATGATTAGACCAAAAACACAATTGCTCTTACATTTGCTTAGGCGCTTTTAATAATCCCTTTTATTAATTAAGGTGATTGGGTGGATATCTATCGTGTTGTACGAGGTTGCTTCCATACTTCCAAGTTCCACGCGGACGTAGTCGCGGACAAAAGCTAGTATTTATTGATATATTTACCTTAACATGAGCATAGGCGGGGAAGTATATCGCACTGAAGGGCATATCCCGCAATAAGCAAGCTCGAGCGCCCTTGTAGAGTCCGAAAAGTCCCAATTCCTTGACGACCGACCAAGCTCGTACTTTCTGTGCTGCCGCGATCTCACCGGCTACTTGTAAACGGATTTTCACGATTTCGAGGGGATTCGTGAATATTACTTGGGAACCACCCGCCTGAAAAAAAAAACAGTACAATTTAAGAAGATGGTGCTATGATATAGTTAGTCTTTACGGTAGATAAAGCTACGATGCCACACTAAGTCATATAATAGATTATAGCGTGTGACACTGAGAAGACGCCCTGTATGCGTGCGTTAAAAAGAGACAGCACGCTTACTACCGGTTTTACTGTTTCAAAGTCTAGTGGGGTTGTATTCTATACGAATAAACTGTTTAACTTCAGTGCCGGTTAGTATTTTACATATATATAAATTCTTTATTTCAGATATAAATATTTGTATAGAATCTTTTTATCGATTCTATATTTTTTATGTGGTAATACCGCCTTTTTTTTATTTTATTTTTTATTTTTTATAAATAATGACACAAAGGTAAATTAAGAACGAAAAATTGAATGCGATCTACTACAATCGGAGCGGGGTTTGAACCCGCGACCTCTGCGTTACCGGCGCATTGCTCTCCCAACTGAGCTATTCGACCGCTTTCAAATATAAATCCATAGTTAAAGATTCAATGACTCGAGCATGGTTGTGGTGGTCTAATAGGTAAGATACTCGTGTTGGCACGGTCAGCTGTTCGAAACGCGGGTTCGAACCCAGCCCGAAACCTTAATGTAAGCTCAAATTAATAGCAAAGGAACTATCACCCAGTAATTTGAAATGGTGTTTAATCTTTACATTACAGTTTTCATGTTTAGAACGAAATTTTTGTTAGGTTTTACTCTATTATTAAATTGTAATCGGATCTCGACCAAATGTACGATTAAAATAAATCTAAACAGGACATGCCAATTATTTTAAAAAATAAATAAACTGTTTAACAAACAAATAAACTGTTTAACAACCAAACAAATAATTATACTACAAAACCTGTTAAAAATGTGCGTATGTGAGTACTTACACAAGCACCAGCGAAAATTTCAGCGTAAATACTAAGGTTTCCATTCTTGTCCATCAACTTGTCACGAACTAAATCGTTCACCTGAAAACACAAGAAATGAAAGTTAGTTTACCTTATGACGCAGAAAAAAATATACTCTCAAAGACTTCCAACGTCATTTTCTCAAACTCGCAAGTCTGCAGTAATGTAAATATTCACTTTCCTGCTTTGGATAACTCACCGTCAATTAACATAACCTTCTCTGGCTTTATAAGCCGAGGCCCCTCCGTAAAACGTTATTAGGGTTCAAAGGTTCATCTTGCCAAAGCAGAACTCATCAAACGCCGTACATATATTTCAGTTTTATTTCGTGAACACCGTTCATTATAACCCAAATTTACATTTATTAACAGACTTCAAAAAAAGGAGGTTCTCAGTTTGACCTGTAAGTATGTAACACAACCAGTAATCTGCAGATAAATCTTCCCTTTCCTGCTTTGGATAACTAACTCACCGTCAATTTAGATAGCCTTCTCTGGCTTTATAAGCAGAGGCCCCTTCGTAAACCGTTATTAGGGTTCAAAGGTTCATCTTGCCAAAGCAGAACTCATCAAACGCCGTACATATATTTCAGTTTTATGTCGTGAACACCGTTCATTATAACCCAAATTTACATTTATTAACAGACTTCAAAAAAAAGGAGGTTCTCAGTTTGACCTGTAAGTATGTAACACAATCAGTAATCTGCAGATAAATCTTCCCTTTCCTGCTTTGGATAACTAACTCACCGTCAATTTAGATAGCCTTCTCTGGCTTTATAAGCCGAGGCCCCTTCGTTAAACGTCATTAGGGTTCAAAAGGTTCATCTTGCCAAAGCAGAGCTCATCAAATGCCGTACATATATTTCAGTTTTATGTCGCGAACACCGTTCATTATAACCCAAATTTACATTTATTAACAGACTTCAAAAAAGGAAGTTCTCAGTTTGACCTGTAAATATGTAACACAACCAATCTGCAGATAAATCTTCCCTTTCCTGCTTTGGATAACTAACTCACCGTCAATTTAGATAGCCTTCTCTGGCTTTATAAGCCGAGGTTCCTTCGTAAAACGTTATTAGGGTTCAAAGGTTCATCTTGCCAAAGCAGAACTCATCAAACGCCGTACATATATTTCTGTTTTATGTCGTGAACACCGTTCATTATAACCCAAATTTACATTTATTAACAGACTTCAAAAAAGGAAGTTCTCAGTTTGACCTATAAGTATGTAACAACCAATCTGCAGATAAATCTTCCCTTTCCTGCTTTGGATAACTAACTCACCGTCAATTTGATAGCCTTCTCTGGCGCCACACCGATCAGCTGCGGCACCAGTCCTCTGTACAGGCCGAAGATGCCTTCGTGCCGGATGACCTTCTTGAAGCAGTCGAACGAGTTCCTGTAGGCGACTTCTCCGATGAAGGAGCCGGTGCGTTGGTTCTGCATTCTCGTCTTCACTAAGTCTATGGGGTATACTGCTGACGCGCCCACCGCTGGAATAAAAGATAAGTATTATTATAAAGATTCTACACCAGATCAGACGACGCAACGGAGCCACGCCGTTTTGTCACCTAAATGTAACTAGTTTTAAGTCTTTGTTTATATGTATTCTAGGTTCACAGTGCCTTGGTTTTTACTATAATGCTGTGTAAGTTATTAGTGTAATAAATAAATAAAATTATAGATATTAAGTATGTAAAGTAAGTGATTTCAGACGAGTGACATTATAAAAAGTAAAAAGCACTGTGGAAAAATAGTACCTTACGCACAGTTTGATTGCTTAGAAAACTCTCTTTTTGAGCACAAGCATTGTGATGCATTTTGAGGTTTTTTAATGAAAAATATTAATCAGCATGTTTAACTAAACATTAATTAATGCTTCTTATTACGTGATTTAACATTTTTAGATTTTTTCGAACGCTTTTACAGAAGAAACGTTTAAAGTAGTTAAATAATATAGTTAAGGAAAAGTTAACAACATATTTAATAATGATTACTTAAATAAATGTACCACACGGTAATGGAATCTGTTTTATTTACTGATCTACACTTTGATTTATCTTCAACAATCCTACCGACTGCGCCGTTTAATCTAACTTCATCTGAAAAACGCACGATTCCAGAACGCATGCTAACCATTTATTTTTTCAAGCAATTAGATGTCTGTAAATATCAACAGCGCAAATATATAGTTCACTTACCACCAGCAATGGAACCGAGTGTGAATCGATACGTCTGCTCCAACACCTGGATGAAGAAACTCCTGTCGGCGGGGCTCTGCAACAATCAGATACGCATATACACCCGACTCTTTCTTTCAAAACCATTCCAGATGATAAGTTATATTTAGGTCATAGAACGGTACATTTTATTTGACAGATCGAAATCTGCATAACGATTTGTATAGAGTTGTCAAGTTTTTATACTTGCCTGTTGTTATTTTGAGGAAGCGTAAATATTATATATTAGCGTTGATAAAAATCTGATGTTTGGCAATGTTCTCTGAATATTGTACAAATGACTTTGAAAATGATGACCCGTTGGCAGGTACATAAGGTATTCGAGGTGAAAGGATTTTAATTGTACGTAAGAACGAATCAAGTGACGCTATGACTCAACGCATCAAAATTTAGCTTCCGAAACGAGAGTACGCCACTTGTCCCTATTCTGCGCAGTTTCTCACCAGTTTTCGACTGAAGAAGACTGCCACAGTCCAATAACTAACCAACTGTTAGTTTTACCCCATTAGACAATTAACTATGTTAGTCCCCACCTTACCTTACTTAATATATATTTACAATATTTTTTCCTCATATGTGATGCTATAGGTTACAAAACTGGCATTATAAAAGCCACTTCACTTCTGGTTTCATATAAATTCGATGGTAAGTCTTCGTCTCTTAATCTGTTCTTACATACCACAATTGAACTGTATTTAGCAATACTGTCGTGTCGTTGTATATTGATTTTGACTTACACGATTTTCACACATTATTATGACAAAACGGGCCTTAATCGCGTTTAAAAAAGGTGTATATTTATTACCTCGACTCGACTTTAAATAGTGCCGTTTTGACATAATAATATTTTCATTGTGTTAATGCTGTTCCAGGATTGGTTGGCATTGTTTTTGTAGATGTAAATGAGGGGTGTAAAGTTCGTGTAATATGTAAATTGTAAGAAGCTTACAAAAAACTCTTAAACTAGCTTCATATTATCTGAAGAAATCGAATGCGGAAGAAAGTGAGATTTCGGCAGCCTGAAACTACAACATGCACCAAAATAAGTTTTGATGTGCTGAAAGTGGGAACGGGAAATTTGAAATTGTATTGTTGAAACAATAACCAAAAGATTTGTAGTGTTTTGTTGATCGGGAGTTCTTTGGCAGGGTGAACCTTCTGAACCCTTCTGAAACCTTCTGAAGAATATTTTAAGAATGAAAGCTATTTTGGATTTTAGTGCAGAAGAGTTATGGCTTTATAAATGTTTTGCATGGGATTTAGATCTTATCTAATGAAATATCTTTATGAGTTGAGGCCCCTTCCTAATAGGACGCAACTGTTACATAATAAGAGGTCCTAAAACATGAGTGTGGTTATTATCATAGATTTTTTTTTTGAAGATGTAGTATCTGAAATTATTAACATAGTAATTTAACAATATGGGTGTAGATGAACGTTATTACGATCCAAAAGGTTCATCTAGCCAAAGGAGAACTCGACGACCATCAAACGCCTTATATTTAACTTTTAACTCGTGAACACCGTCCATTATAACCCGAAATGTCATTTATCGACAAGTCATCCAATAATCAAATTTCCCAATACAAAAACCTCACTGTATAGAGAAAGAAACATCAGAACCTTTGACCTCCACTTACCAATATCCTGCCCACAAGGTCTATATACCGAGGCCTCATCATATTTACCTCCTCCTTTGTCGCGCAACAAGAGAACACAGCTAAAGTTAGTGATGTTTCCAATGGTTAACAAACAAACTATATTCCACTAAACATACATTTTAATAGTTGCCTGCCAGGGTCCTGCATGTGGTCGAATTTCGAGTATTAGAAGAGCATAGATAGTGTGTATTCGTGTGTGTGGGAACGAGATGGATACTTACGGATACGGCTTTGATTTCGGCGACGCGACGTGTGACTTGTTTGAAGTATTGTTCGGGCGTTATCGAGTTGAGATCGTTGTATACGATTCGTCTGAAATGAAGAAGTGTTCGAGAGTTGAGATATTGAATGATTTTCTTAGCGCTCACTAACCGCCTACATGAGTGTGAGGGGTAAGAGTTTAATTGTTTTTATTCGAATTTGGAATGGAACAAAACAAATGCATTCTATTTAAAAAAAAAATCGGAATAGGTCACATTTTAACTGGCGGAGTGGAACTGTCAACACTGCATACATTATGAGCAGTTCTACTTCTATTGCAGTCGGCGTGCGGTTGACTTACTCAACAAAAAAATCTATATCATTATGGATGTTCGGTTCTCCGGATATCCGGCCTTTTTCTCTTTCAAATTTTGTGAGCATTTTTGAACACGCTCACAAAATTTGTAAGATAAAGAGACCGGATACACGGAGAACCAAAAATCCGGATATACGAAAGAAATTTGTGCAAGCTGTAACGGACGCGTGTCTGTTCTCGCTCACTCACTCGGTCAAAACAAAGTAGTGGTAGAAATCGATTAATCGACCTAGTAATTTTTTAATTTATGAAACATGTAATGTCTCATTATTTTTAATGTGGGAAGGTACACACCACATTTTTTTTTATCAAACCATTGATACAAAGGTCAAAGCAATTTAACTACTAATTTTCGCAAACTCACCCGTTAGTGTGGTTGATCGTGTCGCACAAGAAGAACAGTATATCGACTTCAAATGATCTGGTGAAGTGAAGTGGAGTAGAAATCGATTCTTGGCCTAGTGAATATTTTTGCAAACTCACCCATTAGTGTGGTTGATCGTGTCGCACAAGAAGAACAGTATATCGACTTCAAATGGTCTGGTGAAGTGAAGTGGAGTAGAAATCGATTCTTGGCCTAGTAAATATTCTTGCAAACTCACCCATTAGTATGGTTGATCGTGTCGCACAAGAAGAACAGTATATCGACTTCAAATGGTCTGGTGAAGTGAAGTGGAGTAGAAATCGATTCTTGGCCTAGTGAATATTCTTGCAAACTCACCCATTAGTATGGTTGATCGTGTCGCACAAGAAGAACAGTATATCGACTTCAAATGGTCTGGTGAAGTGAAGTGGAGTAGAAATCGATTCTTGGCCTAGTGAATATTCTTGCAAACTCACCCATTAGTATGGTTGATCGTGTCGCACAAGAAGAACAGTATATCGACTTCAAATGGTCTGGTGAAGTGAAGTGGAGTAGAAATCGATTCTTGGCCTAGTAAATATTCTTGCAAACTCACCCATTAGTATGGTAGATTGTGTCGCACAAGAAGAACAGTATATCGACTTCAAATGGTCTGGTGAAGTGAAGTGGAGTAGAAATCGTTTCTTGACCTAGTGAATATTCTTGCAAACTCACCCATTAGTATGGTTGATCGTGTCGCACAAGAAGAACAGTATATCGACTTCAAATGGTCTGGTGAAGTGAAGTGGAGTAGAAATCGATTCTTGGCCTAGTGAATATTTTTGCAAACTCACCCATTAGTATGGTTGATCGTGTCGCACAAGAAGAACAGTATATCGACTTCAAATGGTCTGGTGAAGTGAAGTGGAGTAGAAATCGATTCTTGGCCTAGTGAATATTTTTGCAAACTCACCCATTAGTGTGGTAGATTGTGTCGCACAAGAAGAACAGTATATCGACTTCAAATGGTCTGGTGAAGTGAAGTGGAGTAGAAATCGTTTCTTGACCTAGTGAATATTCTTGCAAACTCACCCATTAGTATGGTTGATCGTGTCGCACAAGAAGAACAGTATATCGACTTCAAATGGTCTGGTGAAGTGAAGTGGAGTAGAAATCGATTCTTGGCCTAGTGAATATTTTTGCAAACTCACCCATTAGTGTGGTTGATCGTGTCGCACAAGAAGAACAGTATATCGACTTCAAATGGTCTGGTGAAGTGAAGTGGAGTAGAAATCGATTCTTGGCCTAGTGAATATTTTTGCAAACTCACCCATTAGTGTGGTTGATCGTGTCGCACAAGAAGAACAGTATATCGACTTCAAATGGTCTGGTGAAGTGAAGTGGAGTAGAAATCGATTCTTGGCCTAGTGAATATTTTTGCAAACTCACCCATTAGTATGGTTGATCGTTTCGCACAAGAAGTAGTATATCGACTTCAAGCGGCGTGATCTGACTCATCATCTGAGCCGAGTGCAGGAACTCTTCCTTGGTGACTTCCTGCGAGCGGTGGCCGTTGGTGGCGTTCAGGTACACTCGCTTGATGAGCTCCATGTTGTTGAGGAGGGAGTTGAACGCCATGTAGTATGGGAAGCTGATTTATTGCACTCACCCATTAGTGTGGTTGATCGTTTCGCACAAGAAGAACAGTATATCGACTTCAAGCGGCGTGATCTGACTCATCATCTGAGCCGAGTGCAGGAACTCTTCCTTGGTGACTTCCTGCGAGCGGTGGCCGTTGGTGGCGTTCAGGTACACTCGCTTGATGAGCTCCATGTTGTTGAGGAGGGAGTTGAACGCCATGTAGTATGGGAAGCTGATTTATTGCACTCACCCATTAGTATGGTTGATCGTTTCGCACAAGAAGAACAGTATATCGACTTCAAGCGGCGTGATCTGACTCATCATCTGAGCCGAGTGCAGGAACTCTTCCTTGGTGACTTCCTGCGAGCGGTGGCCGTTGGTGGCGTTCAGGTACACTCGCTTGATGAGCTCCATGTTGTTGAGGAGGGAGTTGAACGCCATGTAGTATGGGAAGCTGATTTATTGCACTCACCCATTAGTGTGGTTGATCGTTTCGCACAAGAAGAACAGTATATCGACTTCAAGCGGCGTGATCTGACTCATCATCTGAGCCGAGTGCAGGAACTCTTCCTTGGTGACTTCCTGCGAGCGGTGGCCGTTGGTGGCGTTCAGGTACACTCGCTTGATGAGCTCCATGTTGTTGAGGAGGGAGTTGAACGCCATGTAGTATGGGAAGCTGATTTTTCTGGAGCCTTGAGGGAAGCCTGTCGCCTGTAAAGAGATTAGGTTGTTAGGTATAGATGGTGGTCAGATTATAGTCTTGGATTTTTTTATATATACCTATAAACCCCATTTTATTATTATTATTTTTGCTTGCTGAGTCGTAATTATAGGAAAAATACCATGTCTTAGTTAATTTTAGTCCATTATTATTATTATTTTTACCAGTTTTTATTTAGCTTGCATTACCATGCAACATACCTGTTTAAAGTATGTTTGTTCGGGTGAAATCTTGCAACTCAATTTTGCAGCAGATATCGTCAACCGATTGAGCTGAAATTTTGCATACTTACTTAACTTTGATGACAATACAATAATATGGTACCATGGGGCTGATCTGATGATGGAGCCGGAAGGTGGCCATAGGAACTCTATAATAGAAGAAGCAATCCTACCGAGCTTGGGCTCTTTAGAATCGTCTCAGTGAGCATTTGATGGATATCCAAAGAAAATTACAGTCGGCTATAAAAGCTTGAAACTTATTAATTTTATAATATTTGCATGCCACTAGCAGGCAGAATACACTGTACCTCGAAAATGTATTTGACATCCACTTGACTGTATTCTAGCAAATAAATTATGATTCTGATTCTCCTTGTTTTAATAATAGTTATCGAGCTTTGAACCAACAGAAGTGGTAGTGGGCGTCGCACAACGAAATAATGAATTATACATATTCTGTAAGTAGGCCACGAGGCAGGGATCGAAAGGATAATTATCAATGATAATTATCATGATAATTATAGTGATAATAACATGTATAATTATTGATTGATAATAACAAAAAAATCGAATGTGTATTTCGCACAAACACACTTCTTACACTGGTGATTGTCATGATAATTTCGAACCCTACCAACAAGGGCACTTTTACATATCTGTGTCTCCCGCCGTTTCGCAATAGGAGACCACCGTTGAGAAGAAACGCCGAAAGAAACTCAACGCTAGTAGAACCGTCGACCACTAAGCAAGAAATATTCTCGAAGGGCAAGACTGGAAGACACGGCGTAGACTACTACGCCGCCTAGTAGCCCCTTACAAGAAAGACCAACAATTTTATAAGGATTGCGGGAAGCTGTTGAATGCTAGTGACGAAAAACCAGTTAAAGCCTGACCAGAAATATATGAGGATGCGCCATATTGCGGAATTTCACTGGAACTAATTTCTTATACTGGCAATGATTTTATTTTACTGAATAAATTATTTCATTTCATTTCATTTCATCATTGTGCGGCTGCGATTGGTTGCAAAATTTTTGACATATAAATCTTACAAATAACGCCCTCTTGACAATCCTTATATATTTCTGGTCAGGCTTTAGTTGTCGTGGAGATTTGATCAAAAGTTTCGACCAATAAACATAATTACCCATGTCACATCTCTTTAAACAGCGTGTATTTGTTATAACCGCAAACTTGACGGGGTCTTAGTATTAATTAGGTGAATAGAGACTAAAGTACTATGTGTGACCTTACAATCGGTCCGGTAGTTTTGAATTTTTTATATGTTGTCTAGGATGGTTAGTCAGTGTTTAAAATGCAAAATGCACAATTCCCCCCCCCTCCGCGCCCGCCGCCATATTAAAAAAACCGGCACGTTCTTCATATTTTTGCTCATATCTTCCTTTAGGAGCATTTTAGGTAGAAGAAAGCTTTGACAATGTTATAGAGAGTTAAATTTACTATATTCTCCATTTTATATTTTGTTTCTAGGACAGATAGTTACGGAGATATGCACATTTAAAAAACGTAAAAAATCGCAATTTCCAACTCAAAAACAAACTTCTGGATTATATCTTCGTTTAGGAGCATTTTAGCTAGACAGTGCTTGGGCAATGTTGTAGAGAATTCAATTGACTATAATTTACATTTAAAATTTTGTTTCAAGGACGGTTAGTTACGGAGATATGCACATTAAAAAAACTGGAAAAGTCGAATTTTCAAGAAATTTCTAAAAATTCTTGGTTTAGAACGCTGTCATTCAGTTACGGACTAGTCTAGGACAAATTAAAACATGTTGGAAATATAATTGCTTATAAAACTCATGTCCATTTTTACATACATTTTCGGAAAATGTGACTTTATTTTTTACATATCTCCGTAATTATCTGTCCTAGAAACAAAATCTGAAATGTAAATTATAGCAAATTTAATTCTCTACAACATTGGTCAAGCACTGTTCTAGCTAAAATGCTCCTAAACGAAGATATAATCCAGAAGTTTGTTTTTGAATTGGAAATTGCGATTTTTTACGTTTTTTTTAAATGTGCATATCTCCGTAACTATCTGTCCTAGAAACAAAATATAAAATGGAGAATGTAGTAAATTTATCTCTCTATAACATTGTCACAGCTTTCTTCTAGCTAAAATGCTCCTAAAGGAAGATATGAGTAAAAATATGAAGAACGTGCCGGTTTTTTCAATATGGCGGCGGTCGCGCAGAGGGGGGAATTGTGCATTTTGCATTTTGAACACTGACTAACCATCCTAGACAACATATAAAAAATTCAAAACTACCGGACCGTTTGTAAGGTCAAACTCCTTTATTTACTGAATTATATAGGCACTTGATCCGTAAATTATTTAAAAAATCGAACTTTTTTTTCATATAAAATAATTCAGCACGTCTTGTATTTGTTTGTTGACACTTAAAATCGTGATGTCACAACTGTCACTAGTAATAACTTTAATAGGTGTACGCCATTGCTCAGAAAATTTTCAAAAATTAATTACGCTTTGCAGTTAACGCTTAGTGAATAATTGTTTTCAATATCAGATTACAGCACTAAAATCTACGTCTGGCTACGTTTTTTTTTTTAATAAATAAATATTAAGGGACAATCATACATAAATCGACCCAGTCCCAAACTAAGCAAAGCTTGTACTACTATGGGTACTAGACGACAGTATAAATCCATACTAATCCTAATAATATTATAAACGTGAAAGTTTGGATGGATGGATGGATGTACGTTCCACTTAATCTCAAAAACTACTGAACGAATTATAATGAAACTTTCCAGTTATGTACCTTATATATCAGAATAGGACATAGGCTATCATTTATATCAAGTTTTATCCCTTTTAGGGACGAAAAACGGGATTAAACTTTGTATGGAGAGCAAATCATTGTAGTTGCAACAACTCCCTACATGTCATCGTTTTGACGTTAACTAATCTACCTTCGATAGACCTTCACGAAACGCATAACAAACTATTCTTTGTAAAAAAACTATAAAGTCTGATATGGGAACATGTATCCGCAAATTTCGATTAATCGCGTAATTTCAAGAATCAAATACATAAAATTTTACAAATTTGAATCAATCACATTTGATTTGACAAACGTCACACACCCATCTGGCAAGACATGTCAAACCAGTGTTTGCAGAAGGGCTACTCCGATGTTCAAAATTCGACTGTCGAATAGTGCCATGCCTCTCGATCTCCTGTCAAGGTATATTTGAGTGAATGGAATAGCACTATACGAAAGTAAAATTTCGAACATCGGAGTAGCCCTTCAGGTAGGTATCACGTTCCGTTACGCACATCATCTGAAAATAGTACGTGCTTTGATTATTTACCCCCGCTTGGTAACTGAGTATAAATAAAGTAGTAAATAACTCAGTATGCAAAGATAGGATACTTAACATAATATATCATCATTCATCATTTCAGCCATAGGACGTCCACTGCTGGACACAGGCCTCCTCAATTGACCTCCACATGGGCCGGATAGAAGCGACCCGCATCCAGCGAGTCCCCGCAACCCTGACCAGGTCGTCCGACCACCTTGCGGGTGGCCGTCCTACGCTGCGCTTGCCGGTACGTGGTCTCCACTCGAGAACCTTTCTGCCCCAACGGCCATCGGTTCTTCGAGCTATGTGCCCTGCCCATTGCCACTTCAGTTTGCTAACCCTGTTTGCTATGTCGGTGACATTAGTTCGTCTACGAATCTCATCATTTCTGATTCGATCACGTAGAGAGATCCCGAGCATAGCCCTTTCCATAGCTCGCTGAGTGACTCTGAGCTTCCTTAAGAGGCCCATAGTTAGAGACCACGTCTCGGCTCCGTAGGTCATCACCGGTAATACGCACTGGTTGAAGACTTTTGTCTTCAAGCACTGAGGTATGTTGGACGAGAAGACACTTCGCAGTTTCCCGAACGCTGCCCATCCGAGTTGAATCCGTCGATTGATCTCTTTCTCGAAGTTGGACCTGCCTAATTGGATCGTCTGACCTAGATAGACGTATTCGTCGACAACTTCGAGGACCGAGTTCCCAACCAATACTGGGGTGGGTGCTACATGGACATTCGACATGATCTTCGTCTTGTCCATGTTCATCTTAAGGCCTACCTGTTGGGATACTCGGTTGAGATCATCCAGCATTATACCGAGATCCTCCAGCGTCTCCGCCATGACCACGATATCGTCAGCAAACCGAAGGTGCGTGATGTACTCGCCATTTATGTTGATGCCAAGTCCTTGCCATTCCAAGAGCTTGAAGGCGTCTTCCATTGTGTTGGTGAAGAGCTTCGGAGATATTACATCTCCTTGTCTCACACCTCTCTGCAATGGAATCGCCTCCGTACACTGGTCTTGTACTCGGACTGACATAGTGGCGTTGTTGTACACACTCCTAAGCACCTCGACATACCGATGGTCAATTCGGCATCGCTGGAGGGACTGTAGTACTGCCCATGTCTCGACGGAATCAAAGGCCTTCTCATAGTCCACAAACGCTAAGCAGAGTGGCAGATTATACTCTTCGGTTTTCTGTATAACTTGCCGCAGCGTGTGTATGTGGTCTATGGTACTGAAGCCTTTTCGAAACCCGGCTTGTTCGGGAGGCTGGAATTCATCGAACCTGCTTGAGAGACGATTCGTAATGACCCTAGAAAAAAGCTTGTAGACATGGCTCAGAAGCGAGATGGGTCTATAATTCTTGAGCAGTGTTTTATCACCTTTCTTAAAGAAAAGCACCACCACACTCCTGTTCCATGCCTCTGGCGTGATTCCCTCGAGCAATACGGAATTGAAGAGCTTCTGAAGGACCTTAAGTACCGGTGTTCCACCCGCTTTCAGAAGCTCTGAAGTGATTCCGTCATCACCCGGCGCCTTGTTATTCTTGAGCTGTTTTAGGGCCATTCTAATCTCGTACAGGCTGATGTCCGGGATATCTTCGGTATAGTGTCGGGTCAGCTTGGCTCTCGGGTCTTTGGCCAAGTTATCAATAGGTTTGGCTACTGAGGTATATAACTGCCCATAGAACCTTTCGATCTCCCTCAACACCTCTGGCTTCGTCGACGCTACACTGCCGCCTTCTGTCTTCAGCTTCGTTAACTGGCTTTGGCCCATAGACAGGTCCCTGGCAAACACTTTGGAGCCCGAGTTCCGCTCTATCGTTTCTTTAATATGGTTGGTATTAAAGGAACGAATATCGTGTCGCATGGACCTATGGATCCGTCTATTGAGCTGCCTGTATGCTTCAGCGTCTTCAGAAGTCTGCAGCGTCATTGAACGTCTTTCAGCCATGAGGTTGAGGGTATGATCGGATAGTTTTTGGGGTCTATCTTTGCGGCGGGGTCTGAAAAATTTCTTCCCCACCTCGTGGACAGTTTCTACCAACCTATTATTTATATCGTCCACTGCAACGCAATCATCCAGGCAAGCGAAGCGATTTGTTAACTCCAGCTGAAAGTCTTCGGGGTTTTGTATGTGGGCTGTAGTTGGTCGGAGCGTAGACTTCATTAGGCGAGACCTTTCTAGGCGGACATTAATATTCAATGTGCCTCTTACCATTCGGTGATCGCTACCGGTTTTCACCCTATTGATCACTGAGACATCATTGAATATTTGCCTCTTTGTGGCCAGAATGAAGTCTATCTCATTTCTCGTGGAACCGTCGGGACTCATCCAGGTCCATTTTCTCTGAGGCGGCTTCTTGAAGAAGGAGTTCATCATGAAGAGTCCCTCCTTCTCCAGAAATTCGGCCAGCCTCTGGCCCCTTCGGTTCCGTTGCCCATATCCAAATTGCCCCACTCTCAGCTCGTTATCGCCTCTCATACCCAGCTTTGCGTTGAAGTCTCCCATAACAACAGTGAAGTGCGATTTGGAAGCATGTATGGCCCTACTGACGTCCTCATACATGGCCTCCACCTCCTCATCCGGGTGCGTCGAGGTCGGCGCGTATACTTGTATAACCTTCAACGAATATCTTCTAGATACTCTGAGTATCAGGTACGCAACCCTGCTCGACACACTCGAAATTGTCACTATGTTGTTAACGAGAGACTTGTGGACGATAAACCCGACACCACCCTGGGACTGCTGGTCGCCCTCCCGGTAGTACAGCAGGTTACCGGATTTCAGGGCTATCGTGTCCTCTCCCTCTCTTCGGACTTCAGATAACCCCATGATATCCCAGCGCATCCCGCTGACCTCCTTTTCTAGCTCCGTGACCTTTTCGTCCGTCCTCAGCGTGCGCGTGTTGTAGGTTACCAGTGATAGCCTACGTCGGTTGTCCGTACTATCGTTAGCCGAGGTCGTTTGACGGTGGAGCCCTCCCTAACATAATATATAAATAATCCTAATAATATTATAAACGTAAAAGTAATAAATATTCGGGCGGTTGCCAGTGTTCGGAAATCGGCGTAAACAGCCAATTGTTGAACTGCCTCTTTCTAACCCTTAATTTGGCGTGTATGGCAGGGTGAACAAATTCTTTGACCATCTTTTTCCATATATTTTTTTCGAACCAGAATATTTTGCTCTATTTTACTATAACGAGGCTTGAACCAGCGACCTTCGTTATTTTTTGTCAAATTAAGGGCTAAAGACCGATGTGCAATATTTATCGCCGAGTACAGTATTAGAGCATAAAGTTTTTGTATTTTTCGGATCTTAGACTCGGATACTCGACAAGACCCGAATTGTCAATCAATTATTATGCTACATAATCGACGTGCTTAAGTCAAGGGCCTGACATGCTTTGATGGAGAAGGATAGCCTTATTACGATACTTATAAGAGGAAATAGAAAAAAGTGGCATTTTTTGGCTCTATCACCGACCGAGCAATTTTTCATGGTGGGTTTATAGGCACACTTATATTCATGACGAAAACTGGCTATGTGAAAGACCCATATTGGCACCAAAAATGATATTGTTTTCAAAATTAACAAAAAAAGTACCAGTTTTGTTAATGCGCAACTTAGACGCACCCAAATTTGGCAACGGCGCTAGATTGAGAATCACCTAATTAGGGAAATACATTGTGAAGGGCACGATTTTAACGGGAGAAGCCAAGGGACAAAGTGTACTTATACCACGTGTTTCAATTATACCGAATAATTTACCATTTAATTTTAAACGTCTACAGTTTCCATTAAAAGTTTTTAACATTTTCTATGACTATTAATAAATCACAGGGGCAAACATGAAAAGTAGCAGGATACATGGGCACGAAATGTTTTTCTCATGAACAGTATGTAGCTTGCTCATGTCTCCAAATCAAAAAAATTACATGTTTTTACTGACAGAAATAAATCATTTTGGATAATTTATTGAACTATGCTTCAATAAACTAAGTTGTAAAAACGAAGTTAGAAAAATAATAGTAGCTACCTAATAATTATTTTGTCCCAATTTCATAATGTGACAAAATTCTTTGGTGAATAGAACCATACCTTCTTCGTCAGTTGATTATGGACCGTCACCATCTCGAGCCATTTCTGAGCATAGCTTATGGAATCGAATATCGGATAACTTATTGAATTGCAACTCCAAAAATATTCAAAAAAAGGATGTTTTGCATTTTGTCCATGACTTGCACCCAATAGCCCAGAACTAAACTACTAACTAGATTCCATTCGAGTATTGAATACCTAAAAGGGTTGAAAGTCTAATTGTTTTTTTTTAATTGTCAATATCATTTAACGAGTTCTACGCGTACGAAGTCGCGGGCAAAAGCTAGTATTATAAATGCGAAAGTCTGTCTGTCTGTCTGTTACCTCTTCACGCTTAAACCGCTGAACCGACTTAGATGAAATTTGGTATGGAGATAGTCTGAGACCTGGGAAAGGACATAGGATACTTTTCATCCCGAATAAATTTAGTGTTCCCGTGAGATGAGCGGGTAACACCGCGGGACACATCTAGTAATATATAAATAACATCCATGACCCAGGAACAAATATTCGAGTTCATCACACAAATATTTGCCCCGGCCGGGATTCGAACCCAGGACCGCCGGCTCAGTAGGCAGGTGTCTACAAACCGAGCCAACCGCGTCAATTTGCGGTCATATCAAATATACACGCTGTATAAGAGTCGTCTGCACCTAGAAATGGGCAAGTTGCGAAATGTTTCCAAAACCTGAGAATATTTCGGGAAATTTCTGGAAGCGATCACGAGTTTATATTTTTTTCAAATGGGGAATTTCCTGTACGAAATTTTGAAAAATTTCCAAGAAATTCCCATGTCCAATATTGTGAAATTTGGAAAGTATCCGTCAGCACAATATCATTACTTCACGCTTCCTTAACAAAATAACACAAAAGGTCAGAGGTATGTACACGATATTTGTCCCCAGAGGTGATATTTAGCGATAAGACCGCCTCGTCTGTTGTTTACCTCAGCCTGTTGATTTAATGTATCTCATGTTGTGCTATTTCCATAATTGATGATAGTATTTATAACTTCGTGAATCGCAATATTTAATGTGTACAATAATGCATATATAATGCAAAATAGTTGTAATAGCGTCACATGTACGTATACCTACTGTTCCATCTATAATTAGTGTCTTTATTCTGTGCTATAATGTAAAATGTGAGACGCATAAACATTCGAATCTTGAATCTCACTTCTCAGAGATGTATAAGGTCTCTAAGCGTCACACGGACACAGGTAGCTCAGGACCCAAAAGCATAAATCATTGTTGCGTTTTTTTTTTCATCAATTTATGAGACATTACATGTTTCACATAGAGGTGTAAAGCCCTTAAAAAATCAATGCAAAGATCGACACATAAACAATAAGGAAAAATTCGATAGGTTGCTTGGGAGTTAGGGTGGCGAATGGTTAACGCGCTGGACCGGCAATCCAGAGGTACCGGGTTCGATTCCCGGTCTCTTCCACTACGTAACTAATTTTCAATTTTTCTTTAAGCTTTGATCTTTGTATCAATGTTTTTTTTTTCATTTTCATTTTAAAGAGTAGTTTTTTAAAAATTTATGAAACATGTAATGTCTCATTTTTTATTTTTTTTACAGTGGTTACACCACAATTTTTATGTAAACCATGAGTAGTTTTTTTTTAAAGAGTATTTGTATGTGTACTTACACCAATAACCTTATTCTTCATATCCTTCGTCAGCAAATGACTCTTCACGGACAGCATGATGTTCTTAAAGTCCCCAGAACTAATGAACCCGGTGCCATCAGCATCACACTTCTTGAAGGCCTCCACTCCGTACTCCTCGTGGAAGTCGTGGAGGAACTGGCTGAACTCCGGGTACGTCACCAGCCGCTTCTTGTCCCTGCCGAAGTAGAGACCGACGAAGGTGCTCTCCATGTTGAATGGGAGCATCTTGTGGAGGACCGTCTTTTGCATGACTTCCGCGAACTCGTCTGAAAAAAAAAGATATACCAAAGTAAGCTAACGGTTATCCGTCCGATCTTGATGTATGGATGCGAGGCTTGGACGCTGACATTTAAGGAAGAGAATAAGCTCTTGGTGACGGAGAGGAGGATTTTCCGGAGGATATTGGGGCCGATCTCGGAGAACGGCATCTGGAGGCGCTGAAAGAATGCCGAAATAGAAGATCTTGTGGCTGAGCCCAACATTATCGGTGAAACCAAATCGGCTAGACTGCGCTGGCTTGGCCACGTGGAAAGGAAGGATGAGGATCGAGCTGTGAAGAGAGCTTATACCGGACAGCCACGCGGGAAACGTCCAGTCGGACGTCCCCGATATCGGTGGAGTAACCAAGTCATTAAAGACTTGATTGAACTTCATCGACCGGAATGGCGGGAGGTAGCTCAAGATAGAAGAAGATGGCGTTCTCTGGTGTCGGAGGCCAAGATCCACTTTGGGTCGTTGAGTCAGCGCAGTAAGTAAGTAAAGTAAGCTAATGTGTAAAGTAAAGCCTTTCAAATAAACAATGCAAAGATCGAGACACAACATAAGGAAAAATTCGAAAGGTTGCTTGGGAGTTACGGTGGAAGGTTAACGCGCTGGGCCGGCAATCCAGAGCTACCGGGTTCGATTCCCGGTCTCTTCCACCAGGTAACTCATTTAAATTTTTCTTTGAGCTTTGTATCAATGGTTTAATTTAAGGAAATACTATTAATACCAACAAGGTACAGGTTGAAAATCAGCGTTGCAGCACAAAACAGATAGGTACAGAAATCAATCTACATACAAGCGCGCTCGAGCAAACGCACAGATAGACATTGCTCACGGACATGATATCTCGGACCAGTTCAGACCAGTGCAAGAGCGAGTGCCATCCGCTTGACGTGTCCCTGAGCAATGTCTATGTATGTGTGCGTTTGCTGGAGCGCGCTTGTATGTAGATTGATTTCTGTACCTATCAGTTTTGTGGTTGCAGCCAGTCATGCTGAGCCTGGCCCTTTTTGCTTGCACACGGCTCGAATTTCTGAATGTATTTTGTACTACTATTAAAAAAAAATCTTCCATTCCAAAAATAAAAAAATGGCCAAGTCTGACTCGCGCACCGAGGGTTCCGTAAATATACTTATCCCATCTTAACTGGCCAGGTTAAGTTAAGTTTGCACCTCGTATGGCGCCGGATACAAATGAGGTGCGAAGTTTACGCAACCGGGTTTCCTACACTTGTAGAAGACGGTATTACTCGTCAAATTTCATAATCATGATTCACAATTCAACAGAAAATACCCTATAAATATAGATTGCCTTCAGTGTCGTTTTTGCGGCGATATATTGTTGGTAAGTAAATGTTTCTTCAAAGAAACAACGAACGGTGCAACTATTCAATGATACATTATGGAATCGAATCCTTGATACTCGAATCCGATTTGTAGGGACTGGGACGATTTATGATACGCAAACATACTTATTTTGAAATAGCATACTCAATTTTTCATCATTATGTCGTCACGTCGCTCTAAAAAATCACAAGCGCCTATATTTCTCTTTGGTTCTTATGCCTCTTTGTTTATAGACATGGAAGTTTACTAAGAATAGGTGATTCCATGAAATTGGTTTGCAATAACTAGGTACGGCAATCATACGAGCTTAGACTTGAGGCTGTGGCGAGGTTATCTTGATAAGAAGGTTATATTTAATTGATTAGTCTTATTTCATAACTTCTATACTACTATAAAATTTGTATTGTTGACAAGTCTTTTATTAAAATATAAATATAAAAAAATATAAATATTAGACAACCTCACACAAATCGATCTAGTCCCAAATTAAGCTCAAGAAGGCTTGTGTTATGGGTACTAAACGACGATATACATACTTATATAGATAAAATATACTTAAATACATACAACAACCATGACCCAAGCACAAATATTCGAGTTCATCACACAAATATTTGCCCTGGCCGGGATTCGAACCCGGGACCGCCGGCTCAGTAGGCAGGTCTCTACAAACCGAGCCAACCGCATCGTCAAAATGTTTATTGAGGGGTCACTATTTCAGGACAATGCTTAAAAGCGCGTTGCAGGATTTGAATAGGCCGCAGCGCCTTCTGTTGTTAAAACATTTCTTTGTACGCTCATCACTCCGAAATGGCTAAGCGGGTTTTCATCAATTTTGGTACAGGGATAGCTGGTCATCCATAGATGGAAGGGTAGGTATTATTTACTCGAATGCGGTAACGAAAAAGATTTTATACGGACAAAGTTGCGGACACTGGAAGGTCAATACAAACACTAATCCGCTTGAAGAGATTAGGTTCAAGTCTTTCCGGTGGACATTTGCGAAATTAAGGATTCCAGGGCCTAATTTCCTGATAAAATGCCTGTGAGAATAAAGAACGTTCCCTCTTCTATAATGCAATGTAATAGCAACATAACCTAGATTCATACAAGCTCTTAACTTTTGACCACAGGAGGGACAAATTTTGTTTTTTGAACTGATTAATAATAATCTTATTGTACGTTTTAATGTTTAAAAACTCTTTTATAGAATAAACACTTAGTTCACTTAGCCAAGCGAATAGTTTTTTTTTAACAATTGAATGGGAAGATCCTTTATGTCTCTCAGTAGCTTATTAAATATCTTAATGCACATAAAGTAAGGGCTGCGAGTTGTGTGTGTAAGACGAAACATTACTATTCGAGAGTAGGGAAACTGGCTAAGCTTAGGACTAGCCAACGATATGGAGATCATCTGATCGGCATGTATAATGCTAGAAAACTAGTACCTATTGGGTACTCCGTTGCTATTAACCTATTGAGGTTAATTGCTCAGCGAGGGCCGCGAAACGTATGTCTGCATTGCTGTCTAATATCTACTTAACGAATTGTACAACCCGATTCTACTTTGAATTTTGACTAGATATTCAATATTTGCTTTTTAGCGTTTTTATAATCAAAATAGCTAAAACAGAACACTTGTCATCGTTTCTGTTCATGTGTCTCACGGACATACGGTATGTGTCTCACGGTATTTTATGAGATTTTACATAGGTTTTTTAAGTATTTTTCTCACTAAAAGGTGGCGAACAGTAAGAAAACTGTCTTGTACAGGGCATCGGGAACGAGCCTCTCGAAGGCACGGAACTCCAACGATATAAAGCCGTTCTCCCATGTGTACGATATCATAAGTAAAGCTAAGGTTTTACTTTCCCTGTACTTAGCATACAATCTTTAAATAATAAGATTAGCTAAGCAAATATGTAATTAGTACTTTTTTTTTTCCTGAAATAATCAGTTTATTTTTTTTTTTTTTTTTAGTAAAAGTCCTCATCAAAAGCCGCAACTCAGGGAACGATATGACGCCGTCCATTCATTTCCGTGTTCTCAATGACCTAGCCATATGAAGGCACATCTAAGTACTCACCATAAGCCATGTGTACGATATATATGATAGGTTTTTTTTGTCATAGGGGGCAAACGAACAAACGGATCGCCTGATGGAAAGCGATTATCGTCGCCCATAGACAACTGCAACCAGAGGAGTCAGGTGTTACGCTTTTTTCTTCAAGTTTTGAAGGTCGTATCGGTCCGGAAATACCGCGACAATTCATTCCACAATGCAGTCTTAATTTAGTAACAGTCCTCAATAGCCATATGAAGGCCCAATCTCTTGCAACATTTAAAACCCTCGTCAAAAAACACTATTTGTCTCTCCCTTAGTACACTGCAATATTAATTTCTCCTTTAACTTTGTGGCTCATACTGTTTTTATTTTATTTATTACTTTACAATATATTTATTTATTATGTCTGAGTATTTATGTTCTGATTGATGAATCAGAACAAAATCAAAGGTCTATGACATCATACAAAAAGTTAGAAGATTAAAGTGGTGCTGGGCAGGTCATGTCATAAGAGGGAAGGAAAAATGGTGCAGGCTAGTTACAGAGTGGTACCCAAGGGAAGGACAGAGAAAGAGAGGGAGACCACAGAAGAGATGGGAGGATGATATATGTCAGGTGGCAGGAAAAACATGGCACGGAGTCGCACGCGACAGGCACGAATGGAAGAGGCTGGAGGAGGCCTTTGCCGAGGGGCAACCAGATTTGCAGCAAAAGAGCAAAAGACAAATATTACAAGCAAACTAAATAATAACAAAATCTGAATGTATAAGGCTAAAAATAAAAAAATAATAAAATAAATAAGTATTTATGTAAGTACATCTGTATATTTTTATTTATCTATGTTTATCACTTTTGTTTTTTGTGGTAGTCGTTTATTTAGTTCTATTATTATTATTATGCACCACCTACTAATTTCAAACGTAAATTTTTCAACTACTCCGCTACCTAAAGGTTGTCTGGAAGCTATTTAGCGATAAGACCGCCTGTTGTTTACCTCTGCCTGTTATTTTAATGTATCTCATGTTGTGTTGTATATTCCTTGATGTTGGAGGTGTGCAATAAAGAGTATTTGTTGTTGTTGAAGGCCCATCTAAGTACTCACCATAAGCCACAAGTCCGTTGCCGTTGGTGTCGAAAAGTTGGAAGGCCGTCTTGTACAGGGCATCGGGCACACACAGGAGCCCCTCGAAGGCCTGGAACTCCGAGAACGAGATGAGCCCGTTTTTGTCCATGTCCACGATGCCAGCGATGAGCTCCACTGAATCTTTGTTGAAGTCATCTGGAAATTGGAAAAGATAAGAACAATATAGTGTTCCCATTTATTTTACTGTTTTATTGATATAGGTATGTAACTTTTTTTTTCACTTCAAAAAATTATTAGTAAATTGCCTTGAAAAAATATGATTTTCATGACATGTAACATTACATTGTAAAACATCCAAAAAAGGGTTTAAAGTCTGACCAGCTGGTAGCTTTTGGCCACGGCCAAATGTTTTACATTAAAAAAAAACACTCACTTTCGGCAAACAATCCAAGGAACTTTCTGACAAAATCTTCACTGGTGATGAAGTGTTCTCCATTCTTCTGTACTGTGGCGAACTTCAGAAATATTTCATGAAGACGGTCTGTATCGGCCCTTTTTAGGTAACCAGCCCCCTGAAAAAATTATATCAAATTAATTGATTTTGAAAAAATATGTCCTTATTCTTAACACCTAAGCAGGGATCGAAAAGGAGATGGTGGGATGACCTGTATAACTGAGACAACTGGTAAGAAAAAAGGAGGCTATTATAAAAAACGATATGTATGACTCCCACTAATATAACATAGTCGGGGCTGTAGACTGGGGCCTGAAGCTTCAAGAGGTCCTTTGGCAAGCCTCAGACTGACAAGGGGCCCTATTTATTGCACTAGGACCTTTAATCCTCAATTTGCGTTCTAGTCCAATACTCTGACCATCGTTTTTTTTTATACCAGAATATTTAGCTTTGGTTGGAGCCTTAGGTTGGAACTATCAACCTTTGTTTTTTTTCGAATTTTAGAGTTCATCACTAGCCATTACATCAATTCCAGTCAGCAGCGTAAAATTACATACTACCATAACCAATAGCTGTCCTACTAAATATGTATCCTATTAATTTTCTTCCCGTTAAACCCACATGCAACTGAGTGAAAATATGAATTGCAAATGACATTGCAAAATATTTGATAGATTTATCAGCAAGATAAACAATAAAAATCTACTTCAAACTAGTATTAGATAATCTTGATTATGTCATGATAAATACAATTATGCTGATGTAGGAGTAGTATTCCATGGATATACCTATTTCATTAGATAACATTCCATATATTAGATATCAGTAGCTAGACATGAAATATCTTCAGTGCAGAACACCTGGGCAGGAACCAGTGGTGCGGCAAGAAACCAAACCTCTGGGCAAATGGAATCGATTCAAAACATGTCGAGCAATATTCAACTTAAACATGAGTAAACCCGTTTCATATATATTTTAATATTATCATAATGTCACATTTTAGTGTGAAGAGGAGGAGTTACTTAAACAAATAGCAATTTCTTGCATTATAATGTTCCAGGCAGAATAATAAAATAGAGTATCTTACAAGCTAAGACTTTGTACACCAGTACCTATGTTATCTATGAACAGTATGGGCTTCCATTAAAGATATAAACATTGAAAGAAATAAACAATCAAATCCATATCTTGTTAGTGACCTTATAGAAATAATTTGATTTAGCCCTACTTTTTCTTTATTTCACATAGGAAGTATTCTTGTACTGTCACATTTAAATAAAAGAGGTTCTTTAATCATGTTCATGTTTTCAATCAATTGCTAATCAGGAATCTAAAACTAAATGTGTAAAAATATAAGAAACATTTGAATATAGATCGTGCCTTTTAAATAAAGCAAGTTAAAACAAAAGAAAACAATATAGTTTTTGTTTTTCTTAGTGGTCATACATTTCATAAACCAAGTATCTGAACTCATCACAAGAATAATCACATGACTTGAATTATATTAAAACTATATATTTATCACAACTGTATGGAATTTATCATTTAGCCTTGTACCTTTTTCCATAGTTAAATGTCAAATGTTATGGTAAGAATCATAATTATGACGGCATAACATCATATCTTATCTAACACACTCTCCATGCGTGAAGTTTATTTTAATATAGAATTAGAGGTTATATAACAACTTCTAACTACAGAAAAACTAATAGATTGGTAAATTGTAACAAGAGCAAAAACAGGCCAATCAATGAACCTACCTGATAAAAATGATCTGTTATTTAAATGGCAATGACAAATTAATTAAAAAGTTGATGACTGGAAACTGCAGTAAACATTAAGATAGAGTTATCAATGAGAATATGATGAAATGTTTAATTAATTCTTAACCAACACAACACTATTTCAACCAATTCAGCAAGGTATAAAAACTATTTTTCAATACACTTTGGTTTCACTCAGCACCATCACAAAACAAATATAGTTTTTTTTTTAAAAAGAACTTTATGTTCAAAAACTTTTTAAAACTGAATTTCATTAAGTTTGTGCAATAAAATAAAATGATGAACAGTTACCCGTCGTGAAGTCATTTTGTTGTGAAGACTCAAATTGAACTGAATTGATAATTATTGGGTGAGTTGACGTAACTGATAAGTAGTGTTATCTTGTGTATAGAAGGAATAATACACAAGTCTCACAAAGCTGTATGTTAGTGTTCTCCTAGCGATGCAAACATACATTTAAATCTGATCTGTTCTCACATACAAATTAAATAAAAAAAACTCCAATATCTCAAGTACTGGTGAGTAACAAAATTATTAAAAAAAATGGAAATTTATGTTCTAAATTTAAATATCGTCATGATTGTCATGAAGGTTAGGTTGAATATTGTTATCTAATAGTGTTGTACACTATAGATATCACAGATTGCATGATAAGTTTATTATGATAGGTTTGATAGGTGTTATGCAGTTAGTCGTTAGGTGTAACATAGTAACATAACGCCGCACAGGTGATGCGAGATACTAGTTCAAGGGCGGACGTTCCAAGGGCAAGGATGCCGTATTAGCGCAAAAAAACGCTGCAAACATAACAATACTACGAAAATTAACAGCAGTATTTACTAACATAACGAGCTTCTCTTATAAAATTTGCGAAATGTATTCAAAAACTTACCCACCTCTTGACAGCTGGCCTGCGTTATCAAAGAGTCTAACAACGTTTTAAACATTACAGTGTTTTTTTTGTCACTATGAGAATTTTGGGCAAGGAAAAAACTGTAATGTCTAAACCCGAAACTACTAAGTTCGTATGCCCTGATAAGACGTCACGTCACGTTAAAAATACGGCAAATCTATTTTAAGTTAACCACGCACAGTGCTCATGATCGTCTACCGCCCGGCTTTGTTATAAAACGACTATTTGACATCACCTCTTTGATGGGCGGCCTAACTTAACGAATTATGAACTTTTTAATTTTGCCGGCTATCATGATTCTTTTGCGGAATTTTGACAAAAATAGTGAAGTGTTGACAAGTTGAGTTGTTTGATAGGTATCGATACTTCAATGTCGAAACAATGGTGTGAACGAGTATAAAATAAATAAATAAAAATGATCGTAATTAACAGCTTAACTTTTTTTATGACAACATTTTACAAAAGTGTTGTGCTATTGTATGTCGAAAATATTGTATTGCAATAAAAATTATATTGTATTATTCAAATTAATTATTAACTGAAATGCAAACCTTACAAGTCAAACGTTTTTGACACATAATATTTTATACGTTTATTTGATTTATAGACTGATTTATAATGCCGCGAAACGCGCTTTTTAAAAACCGCGAATTTTGAAATGATTAACTTTGGGGAGTTACCTGCAGTTTGAATTTATAATTTTATGCCATAACAATTATTTAAATTATCTGCAGAGCAAACAAAGCGTTTTAACAGCAAAATTACTTATTCGTTTTATTTCTAAAAGTAAATATATATTTTTTAGTTTTTATCATCATCTCATACAAGAATGAAACAAGACGAAAATCTGAAAACTTTATTTTGCTGGACAGAAAATGTTTTGCATGTTATTTTCAAACTCCTACCCAATGAATTTGATCTATTACAAAATTGTCCGCCAATTTATTTTTGTTTCTGTACAGCGCCATCTTTTAAATTAAATAAATATGACTACCAAATTGATTGTTGGGTGGAACTCAATCTAATTTAGGTACCCAGACAGAGTTATATTTTCCAACTTCGCGCAATAATAATCTAAAAAATAAAGTAAAGTCTATGAAAATGTAGTAAACAAGGCAAGATTCAATTAACAATAAGAAACTCTTGAATGGAGAAGTTGTTTGTTAATTAACAAACGAAAACAATATGGGTAGGTAATTGATTTGTTCTGTTAAGAAAGGATCTCAAATTATCGCTATTGGGGCATTCAGCAAAATTGTGTCTATTATTTAATGGTACGCTGACGATAGAAAGTTTATTTATTTGTATTAGAAACATATTAATATTGACGTCTAAAGAAATATCAGCCGTGATGAAGGTAAAAATAGCGTTCAGTTTGTGAACTAAGAGCCAGAAAATAAACATTAACATTATCAAGCTTATAATAGAGCATTATCAGGATGAATACTGTATAGATAACGCCATCTATGTTGCAGTTACTAAACTACTTCTTAATGCAAGCCTGTCCATGCGGATAATAGTTCAGCAAATATTTAGAGATGGCGTGTTTCAGGAATATGGAATATTAAAAGTCTATCGCAAATCAAATCAGATCGTGGGATCTGATAAAGAAATATCCCCTATTGCAGCTCAGGTTTTGAGAGGTTTTTTTTGACAGTTTTAAGAGGATTTCAGAGGCGGTAGAGAGTTTGTGGCAAAAGGTAGTATAATAGATTTAACTTGGTTCCAAGTTAAGGCGGTTGTCACACTGCTCCGCATCTCGCAGCGTCGTCCGTTGATGCGTTTTTTAACTTTGTATGTAGAATCTTGATTTTGTATAGAAAAATCGCATGGTATGACACACTGGCTCCGCCTCAACGCGCGGAGTGGCGAGACGCACGACGACTCGCGCGCTCGGACGGAGATGCGATGCGTGCCGCAGGGTATGTCACACCGAGCTCCGCAGTGCCATACGGATTTTAGTGCAAGAAGGACGGATTTAAGAAAGTATAAAACAAGATTATAGTAATTTGTAAACAAATATTTTTATTAAGTATTTAGAGTAAATATATTCGTCCTGCCGGCCACTGTCCGTCTGGTTCAGCGGGTTAAGAGTTAAGACGCGGATGGCAAGAAACGGGTGTAACGGGTTTCGAATCCCGCTCGGTATGATCTGTGATTTATGCTCAATTAGTGAATAGTTATTAAAAATATTAAAGGCTAAGTTACTTATTCGAAATATTGTTTTTATTTAATTCCAAATTTATTTAGTTTTATAGTAAGTAAAATTTAGGGAATTCTTATAAAAGTATAATTGAAGATTGAAGTACATTAGTAGATTATTACTTAAGTACTTGAGTGTAAGCTTAAGCTTTTCTTCGGCTGTAATAGAACGTCGATTTGTGTCCGTGCCAGTAATAATCACTCCAATTTTGCTTAGCAAATAATAAAATGACGCAGTTGACATACGGGTGCAATTAAAAAATGTTTCTTCGCGTTGCCTTAAATCTTCGTAATCTCTAGCAAAAGACCCATTTATCGGTCTGGTTTGTAAATAGGAATGTACCCAGAATTTATGACTCGATTGTACAAAAACCAAGCTGAAAGTATCACCGCAGCGTTCTGAATAAGTTCCGTTTCCATTTTATCGACAAATAGGAACTGTTTTCGCCTTAACGTTCGAATGTGAAATGAACGCGAGACGGAAGTAACGCGGGACGTCGTGCATCGCAGCTCCGGACGGAGAAGCCGAGAAAACTCG
Organism: Apotomis capreana; assembly: GCA_947623375.1. Classification (NCBI taxonomy): domain Eukaryota; kingdom Metazoa; phylum Arthropoda; class Insecta; order Lepidoptera; family Tortricidae; genus Apotomis; species Apotomis capreana. Next base: position 24,753,437 of record OX392505.1, read on the forward strand.
GACGTTGGTGCGTTGTCTCCGCATGCGAGTCCGTAGCTCCGCCTCTCGCAACGAGACGCGGCGGCAGTGTGACAACCGCCTAAATCTATTATACTGTGTGTGTTATGTTTATTTTCTGCGTAAGAAAATCTCGGTCAACAACGAGCGCAGACGGCAAATTGCAGAATGCATTGAATACAAAGAAGTACATAAAAAGACTAGATAGAGCGGCAATCACCTTTAAATCCTTTAAGGTCACCTTCATTATGTGTCATGTTATTTCATTGTATTTTATTTTTGTACCTACTTAAGTCGTCTTTGCTGGTAATATTGCGTTGAGGGAAAGTGAGAAATGTTAACAAGCGCCTCGTCAATTTTGTATCTGGCTACTTAGAATAATACGCATAAGTAAATTGTATTTAAAGAAAAAGTTGTTGAAAAGAATAACTTTTCATCTAAATATTTATTTGAATAAACATTAATTTGTCATAATATTTATATTGTTATTGTCATATATTTTATTCGCGAATGATCAATTCATGGCGGTAGTATCGTAGGTAGCAAACTAAAAGGAGACGGATATATTTTCGTATATAACCGAGATAGAGATATTTCATAATAATAACCGGATATATTTTCATATATAACCGAGATAGAGCGAGATAACCACGTAACTAAACTTTCTTATCGGTAGTTTACTATTTTGTTTAGAGACTACTAAGGCCCGTATATTCCTTTAATATAATAATTACACCCAACCAAAACTTCAGTCTGTTTTCAAGAAATTTTAATAAGTTTATGACCAATGCCATGCCTTGACATGCTAACGTGCCTTTTCTGCAAGTTTAACAGTGTAAATTAACTAGGCTAACATATTAACATATAAAATACCTCTTGCGTCACTTGACGATTGTACGTTCACAAGATAATTATATAGTTTACCACCCTTTTTTGTCGCCATTATCTTATTTTTAGAAATACTTAAAAACAATACCTAGAGGGCCACCAATTTTTGTAGGTACAGTGGGGTCTTATATCAGCCCGTATCGTTGATGATATCGTATAATAAATATGATCTACGATACGTCCAATAATCCGGCACTCCCCAGCAGCACTTTCCTTATCTTGATCTCTCTTACGTCGCGCCTTTATTTTAGTTATTATGATTTTTCTATGGGGTCCTTTATCCAAACATTCCAATAATCTGACACTGTACCCCCTAGGGTTCCGTAGCCAAATGGCAAAAAACGGAACCCTTATAGATTCGTCATGTCTGTCTGTCCGTCTGTCCGTCCGTATGTCCGCCATTTTTTCCGAAACTATAAGAGCTATACTGTTGAAACTTGGTAGGTAGATGTATTCTGTAAACCGTATTAAGATTTTGATGCAAAAATAAAAAAATAATAATAAATATTGGGGGTTTCCCATACTTAGAACTGAAACTCAAAATTTTTTTTTTCATCAAACACATATGTGTGGGGTATGTATGGATGGATAGGTCTTCAAAAATGATATCGAGGTTTCTAAAATATTTTTTTTCTAAACCGAATAGTTTGCGTGACAGACGCTTCCAAAGTGGAAAAAAGTTGGTCCCCCCCCGTCTAACTTCTAAAATAAGAAAATGAAAAATCTAAAAAAAGCATATGATGTACATTACTATAAAAACTACCAACGAAAATTGTTTTAAACGAGGTCTAGTAAGTAGTTTTTTTTTAATACCTAACTTTGCACCTAATTTATATGGGGCGCTATACATACCAGGTGCAAACTTAACTTAACCACTTAGGGATGGAAAGTGTTTGTACGGAACCCTCGGTGCGCGAGTCCGACTCGCACTTGGCCGTTTTTTTTAATAGTGCCGGATTAATGGCTGTATTGTAAGAACTGAATCGTGTTAAGGCATTAATGTGATGGTATGACTAACACGACTTTTAGTTTTATCATCAAATGGAAGCTGATTAAGACTATTGTGGTTAAATATTCTGATATTTAAATATTCGACTGGACCGGTGCATGATAAGTGGGACAGAGAAAAGTACAATTTCGTTTTTTATACCTATTATCGATATCTATAGAACAAATAATATTGGAAAAACGTAAGTACAGATGTAAATGTTATACATTACAAGATACAAATTATTCGGTCACAGTTTGTTTTTATAAGAAAAAACTATGCATGGTTCCAAACATTCATTTTATTACGCTCCAATTAATTCGAACTTCGATGGCGACAGAAAATATGAAAACATTTCTCTAAAAGCGCAAACCAGAGCTTTTATTGAAAACGTAGTTATAAATTCTATTTTGAATTTCGAACCGTGGAACTGCCTTGTAAATCGTGGGCGTTCGGTATTCGAAATGCAAATAATAAGTTCGTTAGCGTTGCCGTGTTGTGGTCGCGCGCAAACAAATAGGTAAGTATAGCACATCACTATTCCCTGCCACAGAGTAAAATACCGCGAAAATGCCCAAGCACTAACAACATCAAAATATCAACCGTATATCTATGAATTAAAATTTATATTCAACTGACCAATGGTAATTTATATCGGTTTATCAGGTTGTTTCTAAGCTATGATTACTGGCACAGTAAAAATGTAATAGGTCGTTCGCCGCCTTCAGAATGTGCAGAAATCATTGAAATTGCTGGATTTGTAGTTACTAATGAGCGAACGGAAACTGTTAGATTGGATTTGATAATGAATCTCTATGCGGATCAAAGTTAGGTACCTACCTACTGTTAACTAGACTAAACTAACAATGTTATGTGAAAAAGATTTCAACGTTTAGCCTACCTTACTCTATTATGAACAAATTGTAGGTTTGGATGGAATTTACATTAAAGTCCATAAAATTTCTGAATTCAGAAGACCATTTGTGGTGCTTCAAAACGATATATATTTTCTGGATGTTTGTATTGAGTGGCAGAGGCGATGGCTTTTTACTATTATGATAAAAGAGGGTTTCGACTTTTTTCTTTGCTCAAAAGAACTTGCCTCCTGGACTAAACGAGCGAAGTGTCAAGTGTCTCGGTTTCAGCTTGGACAAAACATATTTCGTATGCTTGGGTGTTACTGTTCGGCTGTTCTCGCCTACAGGTCGCATTTCCCAATCGATCCTTATGAAACTTTTGGCTCGTTAATTAAATATAGGTACCTCCTTTTTTTAATACAGTTTCGTTTTTTTTTTTTCAAATTATCACATAAGCATGTGGGTCTAAAAAGAAAGAAAAAAAATCTGCTATTTTGAAACAAACTCGTGAGGATACCTACTATTTTAAAATTTTAAATTTGTATTCAAAATCAGTTTTCTATGGATAATATAAGGTCATGATTTCAGGAAAAATCTTGATAGCGCGATGCAGGATCGCCCCTTGGTTTGTTTGTATGCCGGTCTCGCGGCATCTGTTGGATATAATTTCTTTGTCTTCTGATCACGGCGAAACGCCTGAACGTATTTCAACCAATTTTTGTAGGTACAGGGATAGCTGGACATCCAAAGATGGTTATAGGATACTTTTTACCCCATTATGGTACAGAAAAAAATACGCGGACGAAGTTGCACCTCTGAGTAAATATAAATTTATGAAACATGTAATGACTCATTTTTTTACATGTGGGTACACCACAATTTTTATTTAAACAAAGATCAAAGCTTAAAGAAAAATTGAAAAAGGAGCTACCTGGTGGAAGGGACCGGGAATCGAACCCGGTACCTCTGGATTACCGGTCCAGTGGTGGAGCGAGGGTAGCGAAGTGACTAAGCGAAGTGGCGAAGCTATTCATGGTTTAAGCTTATAAATAATCAACCAGATTGCACCAGATTCAATTGGCTTGATCAGATCAGCCAACATGCAGCCGTTTTTTTTTGGAAATTTTGTGGCCTGGTAGCTAGACCTCTTTTAAGACAACATGCAGCCGTTATACGTTATATGCCGAGAAAGCACAGACTATCAAAAGATTGAGCCGAGTAAGGTAACGACGCCTATTACCGGGGGTATCAATATTGACTACTACGAGTAACACCGTGGCATTTGCAAATACGCATTTTATAAATAAACTGATAGTTTTTCTTTAAAAAATATTTTATAGTAACGCAGCTTATTTAGTTGACCAACGGCATGATTACTGATAGTGTGTGTAAACGTAACAACAAGCTCGCAATTCGTCTGTATCCGCGACGGCAGCGCAGGAGACGGTTGCCCCGTACTAACGCGTGACGCCAAATGTAAGTGAACTCGAATTTTATTATTAATTTACGTAGTATTTAAAGCACTTAAACGAATGCTATCGTTTTTTAAATAATATTTATAGTTTCCTGCACGAATTCCGAGAACTATATATATATATATGTTTTTGCCTGGAAATACAATAAAAACGGAAAATAAAATACATCGGTGATAGACGCCATTTTTTGTGGGGAACCTAATACCGTGGTATACCACGGTATTAGTTAAAATGGTGATTTTGCTTTTTGTGTTTTAATTTTGCTATATGACATGGATAATATATTTGTTTACAATTAGTCTAATCTTGATCTATTTACGCTATTAAAAAACTATTTCCGTTGTAGGGAAAGTATTCAACGAACCATTAATTTTTAACAAAAACTTTGGTACTGAATATATTGTTTCTATAGACACCATCATTTTGTCAAGTTGCATAAATATTAAGATATTTTACTAGGGTTATTCGCCAGGTATGTAATTTTGGTCTCAGACCAAGGTTGTAATGTATATTTTTGATATGTTATAAAAATACAACTGTATATTATGGTTTTTATAGGTCGGAATTAGGTTTTACAATACTCTAAATTAAGTCTATTACCGATGGTGCAATCATATAACCCTTGGTAATAGAATGTATGGGAATCTATTACCGATCCATTCAATAGTAGCTAAGGTCGGTGATAGACTTCTAAAAAAACCTATTACCGAGCCACATTTTACTCTTCAAGTTAAATAATTTACGTTTAGGGTTCCGTAGGTACAGATGTTTTTGATAGAATTCCGATTTTTACTCATCATCACATCAATCAGCTGACATATTTTTGTGTGTCAAAGGAAAAAACTATTTTAATTGGTAAAATTAAAATAGTTTTAAAGACCGTGTTAAAGAGACCATTGAGCAGAACAAAGGCTCCAAAGTGTTCGCAAAGGACAAGTCTATTGGACAAAGCCAGCTGACCAAGCTGAAACGGGAAGATGGCAGCATAGCGTCGACCAAAGCAGAAGTTCTAGGCGAGATCGAGAGGTTCTATGGTCAGTTATACACTTCAGTCGCAAAGCCCGTTGACAGCTTGGTAGGCGATCCAAGAGCCAAGCTGTCCCGACATTATACCGAAGACATCCCGGACATCAGTCTGTATGAGATTAGGATGGCCCTGAAGCAGCTTAAGAACAACAAGGCGCCGGGCGAAGACGGAATCACCGCAGAGCTTCTGAGAGCGGGTGGAACACCGGTACTTAAGGTCCTCCAGAAGCTCCTAAGTTCCGTCTTGTCCGAGGGCAAAACGCCTGAAGCATGGAATAGAGGCGAGGTGGTACTGTTCTTCAAGAAAGGTGATAACAGCCTATTGAAGAACTACAGGCCCATCACGCTTCTAAGCCATGTTTATAAGTTGTTTTCAAGGGTCATCACGAACCGTCTCGAACATAGACTTGATGACTTCCAGCCTCCCGAACAAGCCGGTTTCCGAAGAAACTATAGTACCATAGCCCACATACATACGCTGCGGCAAGTTATACAGAAGACTGAAGAGTATAACTTGCCATTATGCTAAGCGTTTGTGGACTATGAGAAAGCCTTCGATTCGGTGGAAACATGGGCGGTGCTCGAGTCACTTCAGCGATGCCATATTGACTATCGGTACATTGAAGTGTTGAAGTGTTTGTATAGTAACGCCACCATGTCGGTCCGAGCTCAGGAGCAGAGCACAAAGGCCATTCCATTGAGAAGAGGCGTAAGACAGGGGGGCGTTATATCCCCGAAACTGTTTACGGCAGTTATGGAAGACGCCTTCAAGCTCTTGGAATGGCAAGGACTTGGCATCAGCGTCAATGGCGAATACATCACTCACCTTCGGTTTGCCGACGACATCGTAGTCATGGCAAAGTCGATGGAGGAACTCAGCATGATGCTCGATGACCTCAATCGAGTTTCTCAACGGGTGGGCTTAAAAATGAACATGGACAAGACGAAACTCATGTCAAATGGCAAGGTTGTGCCCATCCCAGTCTCTGTTGAAAACTCGGTACTCGAAGTTATTGACTCATACATCTACCTAGGATAAGTGGTCCAATTAGGTAGGTCCAACTTCGAGAAAGAGGTCAACCGCCGAATCCAACTCGGCTGGACAGCGTTTGGGAAACTACGCAATGTCTTTTCGTCCGACATACCTCAGTGCCTCAAGACGAAGTCTTCAACCAATGTGTGTTACCAGTGATGACTTACGGCACCGACACGTGGTCTTTCACTATCGGCCTCATCTCAAAGCTCAAAGTCGCTCAACGAGCAATGGAGAGGGCTATGCTCGGGGTGTCTCTACGTGATCGAATCAGAAATGAGGAAATCCGTAGACGAACTAAAGTGACCGATATAGCTCACCGGATTAGCAAGTTGAAGTGGCAATGGGCAGGCCACATAGCACGTAGAGCAGATGGCCGATGGGGCCGAAAAGTGCTCGAGTAGAGACCTCGGACCAGCAAGCGCAGCGTAGGACGTCCACCTACAGGATGGACAGATGACCTTATAAAGGTCGCCGGAAGGCACTGGATGCAGGTCGCTTCCAACCGGTATATATGGAAGTCCAAATGGGAGGCCTATGTTCAGCAGTGGACGTACTATGGCTGAGATGATGATGATGATCTAGTAAAATACGAAATATAAATCCTGAAACTACCTACACGGAACCAACGTAATTTTTATTTGTTTATCCCTCGGTATTAAGTTCCGAATTGTGGATCCATTTTCTATTACCGATGGTAGAAAATGTGTGTATTTTTATACCATCGGTAATAGAAGCTCAATTTGCGGTAATAGAATCACAGTGTGTCCTTACCACGGTAATAGACGACTTGGGCATTTTGGTTTCAATAATTATTTTTTCAAATATAATAAACCAAACTGAATCCAAAAATGTACGGAACTAAAAGTTCAATAACTAATCTTCAATAAAAAAAAAAATCTTGATCGTTAAGGAGCTTTGGAACCCTTAATTTTATGGAGTCATCTGAAAACTTGCTTTTTGCCACGGTAATAGGCGCAGTTACCTTATATGTACCTATCCTATAGTCAGATCTCGTATCACCGTTTCTACGACAGGGGCGTAAGTAGTTGGAAAGTTTCGTGCAAGATGGAGTCCTTACTATTGAAACTAGATTCGAATTCATCTTTAACTACCTGAGAACCAAAAATGTTAACCTCTACGGCCCAGAATGCCCAGTTGGAGAGTCAGCTCGCAATGAAATCGTTGCTCGCTCGCCTCGCTTTCAACTCCCAGCACGTCTAGCACAACTACACTTCGCGACTCTTGTCGCGCGACATAGCGTCACCCGTCATACTCACACAGTATAGCATGGAAAGGGATAGATAATGTTAATATCTCGCGCGAGATGGACTCGCATGTCACAGTTGTGCTAGAAGTGCAGGTAGCAAACAGGCTGATAACTGATAAGAGCTTATACAACCATTATAGCTCTAATTTAAGTTTTATTAAGGCCTTATAAGTATTCTACACAGTAAGTGTGCTACTTGGGCTATTTCGCAAACCGCCAGTGTGAATCGGCTCTAAGAAAATACATTTTAAATTGACAGCGACCCGTAGTAGGGGTGTATTCGTGGGTATAAGCTGGCTTCTGCACGCAATTTCCATAATAATATTCTGTAAACGCTGCGAGGACTGAACAATCTCGCTACTAACGGTCAGTGGGATGGAGATATACTATTTTTAACCTACTGCATAATGTGGAAAGAGGATAATGCTTACTTGTTACCCGGTTCTTGTTAACTTGGAACTGCATTAGCATAGAGTATCTTGCTGGAGCCAAATTTGTCGGGGCTTTGTGATCTCCTCAATTTAGCCATATTTCTGCTTTATTACGGCCATTTATGACAAGCTAAGTTATAGACAAATTGCGAGTATAATGTAGGTCAAGGCATACTCAGGTCTGATATATCACTACATAGTAGGTATATAACACAAAGTCGCTTTCTGTCTGTCTTCTTCTTCTTCTTCTTCTTTGTCGTTTTCACTCTTGGCAGAGTGGTCGTGGTCATCATTTCAGATGTTGGTGGCAAGCTTCACAACACGCCGTCATGATTCTTCTCTGATAGCCGCCTTCCTCGTACATTCGTGTAGTGACGATGAGCCATCTGTCTGTGTTGAGCTGTCTGTCCCTATATATGTATATGCTTAGTCTACGCAACGGATTTTGATGCGTTTTTTTTTTAAATAGGTAGAGTGATTCAAGAGGAAGGTTTATGTATATACATACATGCAAAATGTATCAGCATTGCACCCGTGCGAAGCCGGGTCTGGTAGCTAGTTGTATATATTTTATCAATATTAGATATATTGGTCGTGCCTGCTTTAGTGATATGATCTACCTTGAATTTTATGCACCATCATCCGATAAACGTCTACTGCTGGACAAAGGCCTCCCCAAAGTTCTCCACAACGATCGCTCTTGCGCTGACCTCACCCAATTACTGCCCGCGATCCTAACCATCCTCAGTTGTCAGTCCACCTTGTTGGGGACCTATACACGCGGCGTCTTCCGGTCCGCGGTCGCCACTGAAGAACCTTTCTGCCCCATCGGCCATCGTCACTTTACATGCCACACTGAAATGTGTCGTTCATACAAAGAAAATGACGTAACACCCCAAAAAACAAAAACTTTAGTCACTTAGCATATTCCACTGCTGATGTATATTCAAAATAACATTCACAGAGACTCATTTGACTGCAACAAGAGATAGGAGCAGAAATTTACTTTGGGATCTGAACCTAAAGTTTCCAATCAGTAAGTACAAACACTGTATTTCGGCCATATAAGTATTTTGCAGTAGCAAAATTACTTGTGCAAGCGTTTCTTTAAATGAATATTAAAATAAAACAATTTCCACCTGTGTTCGCAAACTTACCTACACGTCGCTCGTCGCTCCGGAGTTAGATTTCCTGCGGGACTTGGCTGTCGCCTTCCGTGCCCCCTATTGCTGTAACGAAGTTGCCTGCGCAAAAGCAAATGCACTATATTTAGTAGATCTTTTTGTTGGTCACAAGTGAAAAATAAAAAAAATCCTCGCTGATAATTAAAACGGTCGGATCTGGGTAATTTAGAATAACTAACTAACTTTCCCAGTACTTAGCATACAATCTTTAAATAATAAGATAAGCTAAGCAAATATGTAATTAGTACCTACTTATGTTTTTCCTGAAATAAACAGTTTAATTTTTTTTTTACATCTTGACAGACGATTAATGTAGCGTCTGTATGCGAGAGACAACGCCTCTCGTGACTATGTAACCCTATCAGGGAGCGACATACACGTCCACATTTTCCACACGTCAATTGGGGCCCCGCCGCGGAGACAGTAGTATAGCGGCTATGCCTTTTTGCACGTTTTTTGGCCAAGTCCTGAAACCAGGTGTGTCGTGTTTTTTTATGTCATAGGGGGCAAACGAGCAGACGGGTAGCCTGATGGAAAGCGATTACCCATAGACACCTGCAACACCAGAGGAGTCACAAGTGCGTTGCCGGTCTTTCAGTACGCTCTTTTCTTGAAGGTTTGAAGGTCGGCTTTCTCGGCTTTTCGCGACAATACTTCTCCACCCGTCGGGGTCTGAGACGAGTTCGTCCCGTTACTAGTTACATTCGAATCCCACGAGTTGAATTCGGAAAGTCGGAAGGGATATTCCGAAAATTTTGGATTTACTGTACTCGGCAACATTATTTGCGCAAGCAACACTTCCTTAGATGTTGTTTAACGGATATCCGCGGAAATGTTACTAGCATAAACAATACTTGTCGCGTTTAGTCCCACTCACAATAAAAAATAGGATTGATTGACCTCAAAAAGTTCAGATTGCGTAGCCTAAAGTGGACTTTATTTATTGATTTTGTTTCAGCTGAGCCAAATAATCTTTCGTATATCGGAATTCCGAATGTTCAGATGTCCAGCTGTTCTCCCGACAGGTAGAATTTCTAAATCGTAAAATATTGATCAAAAGTTCTATAATTACATATATTTTTCAGTTAGGTATTCGTTATTTTTTCTAAATGGTGTAGATATTGAAAACGAAACGAAGAGGTTGAAAACGAAAAAAATCGAGTAAAAAACAGCCATTTCAAAAAAAAACATGAGTCTATAGCTCACAGAGCCACTAGTTTCCAAAAAAATACCAAAAAAACAGGTATATTCTGTCCTGCATCATTGCAATTGTTCAAACATTAATAAAACACTACAGAACTCGCGTTAGCTCTAAGGTCTCAGCAGTGCCGTATTCACCCTTAGCCCTTAGGCACATAAGGCCCGGGCCTAGTGGCCCAGCCAGTATAGGGACCCCATCCAGAAGCAGGTCTAACACCATAATAATGTTCTCCTTGGGAGGGGGCCCCAAATGCCAAGTGCCTAGGGGCCCTGGCCGTCTAAGTCCGGCCCTGGGTCTCAGCAGACCTTGGAGTTGCATGACGCTCTTTTCAGTTTGTGGCCTATTCGTTATAAAATATCACGCGTTATTAATCTCTTTGTATGCATTTTTAGAAACAGTTGGTTAACATCCACTGAAAAAATACGAATCTAATTTCGCAACCAGCATTGGTCGGCATCGACTAACGAACACGTAAAAATTAAAATCAAATCAATTCAACCAGAGCCAGGCTGGCTTGACTCGTTCAATTTTCGAATTAGATTTGTGTGTTCGTTAGCAGCGGTTGTTTGAAAATGGAACACTATCTGTCAAAAGTCACAGAGAGAAGAAATACGCCTAGAATGGGAGTCTTCATCTTACAGATTTGCGAAAGATTAAGCCGCTTTTGGTTGCGCTGACCAGGTTTCTAGGCGTATTTATTCTAAGCATAGAGAATAACCTTTTTAGCAACTGTTATACTGCTTCAAGATTATGTTTGCAACTGGTTTATGTTATGTTATTGACTATCAATAATTTGGCATAGGGATGGTTTCAATGTCAAATGAGCGGACGGCACCGGAGTAACCCTCCAGGGCATTTTCCGTTGTTTTTTAGGGTTCCATACCCAAAAGGTAAAAACGGACCCTATTACTGAGACATCGCTGTCCGTCCGTCCGTCCGTCCGTCTGTCACCAGGCTTTATCTCAAGAACGGTGATAGCAGTTGAAATTTTCACAGATGATGTATTTCTATTGCCGCTATAACAACAAATACTAAAAATAAATAAAATAAATATTTAAGGGGGGTTCCCATACAACAAACTTGTTATAGATTATGGTACGGAACCCTTCATGCGCGAGTCGGACTCGCACTTGCCCATTTTTTTTTATGTCATGGGGCAAAAAATATAAGCGATAAAATACGCCTAATTTATTGATGATATTGTCTGTGGTTTGCCAAGGTTCAGTCTATACGTTTTTTAAGCACTCGTCCCCCATATTTCACTTGGTGCCATCCTTATAATATTAAAACTTATGAAAGACGATTTCCAAACGGTTTTTAAGATTATCTGTGGTACTGCTGCTCTACATACTGTTGTGGAGTTATTTATTCTGTGGCAAACAATGGCGTGCGGGCGATCGGAGCGCCATTTTAACTGTCTATAATATAATTATGTGAAACTGACAGCGCATCAGTGACCCAATTTCAGGGGAGGGAACCCGAGTCCAACATAAAGATGAATTGTTTATGCTTAGGCAAATAGCTACTACAAAATGGCTCCCTTACGTTCAATCATTTGGTCGTTAAACAAGTATGTAACGCCAACGTTTGATCTTATAACGATATAGCACAAATACTTCGAGTAAATCTTTGTCGTATGACGGGGATCGTAAAATGCGAGCAAAATCGATTGAAATAACATATGACAACCAGTGATGACTTTAATGAATTTTGCTCGCATTTTAGGAACTCTGCGTATGACAAATTGTTATACCATAAAGATTAGGATTTCATCAATTTTGGGATTATTCCCATTCATTAAGTCAGTTGGAAACTAGGCTAAGAAAGATTTCAAAAAAAGAGTACTTTTGTGGGTCACGCTGTTTCATGTATGAGGTCCGATTGTACTTAGGTAAACGATTCTAACTCAGAATCGTTTACCTAAGTACAATCGGACCGGAGAGAATTACTGAGATGACCCAAAAAAATCTGAAAAAAAAATACACTTTAAAAACGCTCTTTTACACTACTTTTGTGGTGTCTCAGGGTTTCTCCATGGCAGTGCTTACATTCTGAGAAGCACACTTAAATGCTCATTACCTTCCTGGCTACTCTCACTGAAATACCTACTTACAGTTGAGTTGAACGTCGCCACTTGAAACTCTTCAACAAAACTCTGCTCGTCCTTGCACTTTGCGCATAGCGATGTTCTAAGTGGTAAGAGGTCATCTGATGGCCACTGATAGCATTCGCGTTAATGGTGTTCTCTTTAAGAATACAAACATGCAACTAGACGTTTCACATATACAAGTAAAGCCATCCTGGATATGCCCTTAGTAAATAAAATTATTGAATAAATAAAAACTTTTAGTTGAATATCAGTAAAGCCATCTGAGCGTAAAAAAAAAGAAAACCATTTTTTTATACTTTATTTTTTACGCTCATATTTAGAATCTTTTGTATTTACATTCGAATTTCGAACGTCATACAAGAGAAAAGTATCGTAAAATTTCCATTCCAGCCCGTCTAGCACAACTACTTCGCGACTCTTGTCGCACGACATGCCATCGTCCGTCACTCTCTCACAGTACTGCGAAGAAAGAGAGGTAATATTTCTCGCGCGAGAAAGAGTCACGTGTCAAAGTACCGTAAAGTTATGCTATACGTACTGTTGCGAATGTTTTTATCTCTAAGACTATGAGGAGTAGAAATAATGATTTCATGCAAAATATAAAAATCATTTGAAAAACGCTCACCTATTACAGTACCGGAGGCGACTCGATTCCCCACCGCGCAGTAAAATAATAAAAACCCGAGACGCGAAGAAGGAAAGCCGAACTAAATAGGAACATGTTTTTGCTTTCCGTCCAGTGTAAAAACAGGGTTCACTGTTCGATGAACATCGTTGTTATCCAATTCTTAGCTGAAAAAAGAAATGTCATTTAAGTGTGTGTCCAATGTCCATGTATTTAAGATTCCGTGATTTTTACAGAGGTTAAACATAAATTAAGACAAAATTTAACACGATCCATTGAATTGAATGAACCCTGTGAGTTACTGGACGTTACGGATTATAAGGCGGACATTAAGGCTTATCCGTTCAAAAATGCAGATTGTTTTAGATATTTTTCTCTATGATCAAACATGTTTCTTAACATATTACAAATGTTACTACTTAGAACAGTGCTATTGAGATATATTGATATACTAGCTTTTTGCCCGCGACTACTTACGTCCGCGTGGAACTTGGAAGTATGGAAGCAACCTCGTACAACACGATAGATATCCACCTAATCACCTTAATTAATAAAAGGGATTATTAAAAGCGCCTAAGCAAATGTAAGAGCAATTGTGCTTTTGGTCTAATCATTACATTTTCTACAGGGTCATCAATGTCATCATGAATTACTTACTCACTTTTCAATATTTTTAGGGATAATTTCCAGGATGAAAACTATCCTATGTCCTTCCTCGGATCTTGAACTAGGGTAAGGGCACCAGTGGTCAGCCCCTAATCGTCTTTTTGAAGTTTGAACAGCTGGCAATTGTACAGTTTTTGTCGGATAATGAAACATACCACATGATTGGATGAATAGTCTATTGTAGTTTTTGAGCAATATATATCAAACACAATCACTGTTTTAATAAAATATATATTTAAGTTTAAACAAAAAATGGCACGTTTTCCCAGTGGTCAGCCTCTAAAATCCTATTAACAGCCTCGCTGAATCCAGTCCCCAGCCCTTGTAACAATTAATAAGAAAGAGATCGAAATAAGCAATATTTATATCAAAATAAAAAATATAGAATATTATTTATGTAAATCTTGTTTTTTATAGCTACTATTCTCATAAAACAAAGAACTCTATTGATAAAAAGATCAAAGCGCAAAAAAATGTGTTGTATCCACATTAAAATAATGAGACATTACGTTGTTACAAATTTATAAGAGAGAATTCGATAATTGTTTAAAGTAATCGAGACTGTATTAATATATCTTATCTGAAAAATTCGGCAATACAGACGAAAAATTTATTTAACAGAAGGAACGGTCGAAAATTATTTACCTAGTTACTTAGGTGCCTGTATAGAGGTAAATTATTCCAGTTTAAAGTCCAATATACATTTAATGTACTTTTTATAGGAATAATTATATTTTTTTAATACTTTATTTACTGTATAGTTTCTAGATTCCTATACAAATATTTACCTACCGCTTTAAAAATAACACTTAAATTGGTACCAACAAGATAGTGGCTGAATACTGGAGCCGCAGTAGTAATCATTGTGAGTACCCAATATTCAGCCGCGTAAAAAAACATTTGAAATGCGGCTGACCACTGGGTTTTCTCACGATTACGACATGCCTAACAATTTTTTTTAATTTGAATTTAACGGTTCGAACGGTCGTTTTTACTCACAATTTAAAAAATAATTGAAATACCCAGTAAACAGCCGGGGAGGCTGACAATTGGATAATTTGCAAAAAAGTGGTACCCAGTGCACAGCCCCCTCAATTTATGCATAAACCAGCGATATTTTTATTAAAATGTAATATAATTTAGTACATGAAGTAATCGTAAAGCGAATTTGTATAAGTACCAATCACTCTTTTCTTACCTTTTACGGGAACACCACGTGTAACACAAAATATGGCGGACATGACACTACTGCTCTGGTCGGTGGAAAGCACCTGTCTGAACGAGTTTATTTCTCCTCTCTGATCCCCTGCTGCTCTTGTCGCGTGATATATTAACCAATGAGGAATCAGAGCACTATGTTAAGTATACGTGATTCGTCTATTTCAACCATAGCGATATTTATGACCAATAAACGACCCAAGAGGCTGTCCACTGGTTCCTGGCTGACCACTGGTGCCGTTACCCTATCTCCATGCCAAATTTCATCAAAATCGATTCAGCGGTTTAAACGTGAAGAGGTAACAGACAGACAGACAGACAGACACACTTTCGCATTTATAATATTACTAGTACTAGTACTAGTATGGATATTTGAAGCATACAGTTTGAATTTTTCATTGATAATTTTTTTTTTTCAAAAACTATTTACAAAAATTCACACAGTTTTTTTTTACTTATTTTCGACTGCCCGCAATGAAAGCATGAAATAGCTATGTCACTTTCTAGAACTAAGGGAAACGTATTATTCACTTTAAGAAGTTGGTTGAAATTATCAACATACCTATTTGTCATAACATAATATAAAATAAAATTTAAAAGGAATAAGGCCTCCTATATTTAAGATTAAATGTCTCGAAGGGGTCCCTATTGTGTTGGCTTCGGCCCCACGCAAGTCTCCCAAAATGACCGGGCACCATCGCCCGTGGCTGGCAGAATTCAGACAACATAATAATAATTTTTAATAATAATCGAGTCCGACGTTAGTGGCAACCCTAATCCCAGAGTAGAGTTGGAGACGAATAGTTTTGTTTGCTCCTTAGCCGAAGACAACTTTAGCTCGTAAAGGTGGAGTAAAACTTCCAACCGTATACACTTTTTAGGGTTCCGTAGCCAAATGGCAAAAAACGGAACCCTTATAGATTCGTCATGTCTGTCTGTCCGTCCGTCTGTCCGTCCGTATGTCACAGCCATTTTTTTCCGAAACTATAAGAGCTATACTGTTGAAACTTGGTAGGTAGATGTATTCTGTAAACCGCATTAAGATTTTGATGCAAAAATAAAAAAATAATAATAAATATTGGGGGCTCCCCATACTTAGAACTGAAACTTAAAAATTTTTTTTTCATCAAACTCATACGTGTGGGGTATCTATGGATAGCTCTTCAAAAATGATATCGAGGTTTCTAAAATATTTTTTTTCTACACCGAATAGTTTGCGTGACAGACGCTTCCAAAGTGGAAAAAAGTTGGTCCCCCCCCCCTCTAACTTCTAAAATAAGAAAATGAAAAATCTAAAAAAAACATATGATGTACATTACTATAAAAACTACCAACGAAAATTGTTTTGAACGAGATCTAGTAAGTAGTTTTTTTTTATATTTTAATACCTAACTTTGCACCTAATTTATATGGGGCGCTATACATATCAGGTGCAAACTTAACTTAACCACTTAGGGATGGAAATTGTTTGTACGGAACCCTCGGTGCGCGAGTCCGACTCGCACTTAGCTGGTTTTATACCTACTGACTTCACATCTTTCAAGGGAGCTCCTCCTGAGCGCCGCTAGGATTATTATAAGGAGGTCCTACACACATGTTGATTACTAACAAAAATCGTCCCCCTGCTCCCTGCTGCCGCCGGAACCAAAGAGCTTTTCCTCCTCGCGTCGATTTACTTATTACCATACCCTGGGAGTTTTCGATGCACAAATGATCTGACACAGCCGACAGTGAGACAACTCAATCGTGCACCGAGAACCACGGGATATGCTCATTAGCTCATTACTGATGTTACCCCCATTGCTGGGTCTGATTGTGTTTCGTCACTTAGATCTCTTCTTGTCTTGTATAACGTGTAATCTAATGTGTAGGGGTGACCGAGGGGTTTTGAAAAGGAGGTGAGTTGAAATAATGTCAATTTCTCGGATCTATCTATTAGCGACCAAGGACGCACACTGAGGGGGCCGCGGGGGTTGGGGCACGTCTAAACAGTGTTGTGCAGGCTCGCTAACTGATTAAGATACCGAAAAATTTACGCTGTTTCAATTGACCGCCGTTCCAATACCCCTCGGTCTCCCATTGATTTGGTTAGACCATTTCAGTGGTTATCGGCAGTTCCGAATGGTGTCCTTGTTTGCTGGCGATATGGCAAATTACATTTCATTTCCTTTAATCAAGTAAAACAAGTGTACACTGTGTACACCAAATTGTACTTGTTTAAATTCAACATTATGCATGGTTTAATAATAGACTCGTTGGTAGCTTCGTGTTTTGTCACTTGTAAACACGATACGTTCGATTATATTGGTCGGCAAAAATATGCACCGGTTTAAACCAGTGCAAGGTCGGGCGTGTAGTGTAAAAACTTGTCACTCTTCTGCTGTTGCAGGTGTCTATGGGCGACGGTAATCGGTTTCCTTCAGGCGATCCGTTTGCTTGTTTGTCCCCTATGACATAAAAAAAAAACTCCCAACATAAGTACAGTGCGTGCGATCAGAATGCGATTCTTTGTTTATACCAGTCCCGCTCGCTCTTACGCGATAAAAATAAAAACCTCTCAGTTTTCACCCAAACCCAAATCGCAATCTAAGTGCTCACGGGCTGCAGTATGGAAATCCGCCGCCTCGGAAAACACTGAACAATGCATTAAAACTTAACCCGTCTTGCGCTTTCGAAACTTTCCCAGGTGTTCGGCTCCGCGTTTAAATTTGTGTATAATTTTTATTTTTATTTTAGTTGCGCTTTCTTTCTCCTGAGCGATGTTTATATTCATCTGATGGTCTGATTTTTAGGGTTCCGCACCCAAAGGGTAAAAATGGGACCCTATTACTAAGACTCCGCTGTCCGTCCGTCTGTCTGTCTGTTTGTCTGTCTGTCTGTCTGTCTGTCTGTCCGTCCGTCTGTCACCAGGCTGTATCTCATGAACCGCCGTGTTAGCTAGACAGTTAATTTTTTTACAGATAATGTAAGTATTTCTGTTACATCTATGACAACAAATACTAACAACAGGATAAAACAAAACAAATATTTAAGTGGGGCTGCCATATAACAAACGTGAACGGCTGCGTTAACTTTGCCCCTCATTTGTATCGGGGCCATACATACCAGGTGCTGACTAAACTTAACCCGGCCAGTTAAGATGGGATAAGTGTTTGTACGGAACCCTCGGTGTGCGAGTCAGACTCGCACTTGGCCGGTTTTTTTATATCAAACACGGGACACACGAGCATGCATATGAGCTATGACTGTACTTCCTTTGTATAGTTCTGACCCTGGTAGCCTGGTATGTATGGCGCTGGATACAAATCGCCGGTAAAAAGTCGGATCTGCAAAATTACTACTTTACAGGAGAGGCAGTTATAGTACATTACGGCAGAGACCAGTAAGTAAGCCATACTGGCCGAGTAGGAATTAGACGGACCGAGCCGTAGGCGAGGTCCGGATATAATACGAGGCCAGGATGGCACTTACGGTCGAAGCAAGTATAGTGCTTTTCTCAAAAATTAAACAAGAAAATTAGATTAAAATTATATTTTGTAGGTGACATTTATATTCGGCCATTTTCCAATGAATATTTTTGCTATATCCCATTTTTATTATTACACATTGTGATATTCGACGTCGCAGGCACCATCAACTCCCACGATAACAACCTATAACAAAAATAATTATGAGTTTATACTTGGATAAAAGATATAGTTATATCGTTATCAAATAGTGGCAGCATTTATTTACCTTCATCGCCAAAATGGTTATCATCTAGAGCTTGATTGAAGAACTTTTCTATATTTTGCTGCTGAATATTTGTGATTTCTTTCCTTTGTAGCCATCCGATTGTCTCAGAAAGATTGTTGAAATATTCTGACCTTATCACACATTATCTGACCAATGATTAACTTTTCTTCGTTCCATTTAATGAATCTCTTGTATTTTTTTATATCTCCTTGGATTTAGTCGGAAGTAAATTATTTTAGCTAACTCTGCCTCCGCTTTTAAGTATGGAGGAGTGCCGTCTATTCGAAATCAGACTCGTCTGAACTCATTTTTGCTGAATTATTGTAATAGATCACATAAACAAATTTGAAATTTTTGTCTTTTAATTTAAATCCCGCCTTAATTTCTTTTTTTATAAATACTGCGTTTAATTATTTGCACTGTCTTACAAATCTAAGTCTTAAAGATAAAATTTAATTATTGTTATAGGTACATTGTTGTATTTTCTAACTAATTTTCATATCATAAAGCTTACCTTCAATTTTAACTCCGAGGTTTTTCTAAACGACACAAAAAAGGAAGGAATTCCGAAATATCATTGTCATTTTACACAGCACAATTATGAACTAAACGCTGCATACAAACTTCCGCACTAAACCTTGTCGCTACTTTTTTTTTTTTTATATGCTTCTTGAGTTACGTTTATACTGCCAATAGTGCCAACCTCTTTTTATTTTACACTAGCCGTGCCCCGCGGTGTTACCCGCTCATCCCACGGGAACACTACATTTATTCGGGATGAAAAGTATCCTATGTCTTTCCCCGGGACTGAAACTATCTATATACCAAATTTCATCTAAATCGGTTCAGCGGTTTAAGCGTGAAGAGGTAACAGACAGACAGACAGATAGACAGACAGACAGACAGACACACTTTCGCATTTATAATATTAGTATGGATGGATATGGATTTGCTCTTAGTGTAAATTGCAAGTGTATACTGCAATGTCGTCTCTTTCTATTTAATCTATGAAAAAGGGACGCCACTTTTTAATTTCTACAATTTGCTGTCGCTCTGTACTTATAATTAAAACAATTTGTGGAATGCATCCTTTTTACATTTATATACGACCTCATCGCCTTCACATCCTTAGTTTTTTTATAGGTCGGTGACGATGTAAATTGTGTTTCGATATTCAAATATCTTGATACGTAATAGGAATTAGGTACTTACTTACTGGACAAATATTGATTGCTAATACGTGAAAGAAATGAAATTTTGAAAAATCTGTAAATGTACTATTAAAGATTAATGTATTTAATAAGCATTAACGCAATAAAACGAAAATGGCAATTTTGTAGATCCGACTTTTTTACTAGGGACCGGCGAATGAGGTGCAAAGTTAACGCAACCGATTACGTTTGTTGTATGGGAGCCTCACTTAAATATTTTTTTTATTCTGTTTTTAGTATTTGTTGTTATAGCGGCAACAGAAATACATCATCTGTGATATATCATGGTTCATGAGATACAGCCTAGTAACAGACGGACAGACAGACAGACGGACAGCGGAGTCCTAGTAATAGGGTCTCGTTTTTACCCTTTAGGTACGGAACCCTAAAAATAAATAGTACACATAATTTTGAGATTTGATTTTGGGTCTGCAGTCGACTTGAACTCACTGCATCGACTAAAAACTAAAACTTCCACAACGATATGAAAATCGGCCGCCTCGGGAAACAATTGAACAACGCATTAAAACTTAACCCGTCCTGCGCCGAAACTTTCCCCAGGTGTTCGCTTCAAATTGTCTGATATATTTTTTCAAATTTCAGTTGCAGGAACTAGTTTATCTTCGTTTTTCAATTGTAACCGTGATTCTCGATAACTAAGGTTTTTGAATGTTGCCGGTTGAAACTGGCGCTAGAAGTTAAAGCAGCGAATTTTGATGGAGACTAGTTATTGGACGTTCGTTAAAACTAACCCGCTGTGCTGTTGTGCTGTGTCCGCTGTGTGCAAGTTTTTTAAACAACTTGTTCTTCATGTTTACAATGAAGCGAAAAATCGAAAAATAATTAATTTGGGTGTAGCACATCGTTACTATCGAATCTCAACAAATTTGAGACGATGGTGCCGACTATAAAGTCTAAATCTTTACGGTAGATGGCGCTACGATGCCACCCTAAGGCATGTTGAATCAACTGGTTGAAAGATTCAATGGCTCTGACATCTGGTTCGGTGGTCCAGTCGGTAGGACGCCCGTGTTGGCCCAAAAAGCCGTTGGAAATGCAGGTTCGAATCCTGTCGGAAGCATTAAATTTTTCGCTTCATTGTAAACATTTGGTTTACGTTAGCAGACGTTACTGCTTTAATAAAAATAATTAACTTGTTCTTCATTAAGGAACTAGAATAGTTTTTATTATAGGTACGGGTGTGAACGTAGTATACTAGCTGTATGTAGACTACTAGCTGTAGGGTAGGTTAGGTTATGAAATAGTAAAATGTAAATTGCGATTGCATGATGCCCAGCAGAGCTGTGTTGCTATATAGGGAACTTTCACAAAGGGTATAGCCGTGTTTGTATAGGGCATCGGCCCCAGAAGCCAAATCGATTGCCGTTTTGCTAATATATTAGCCAAGATGTAAGATGCAATTTTACAAAAAAAAAGACCCTGAAATACTTCAGGTTTTTGAGAAAATTAAAAAAAACGAAATTTGGTTTTTATCTAAACTACTGAATAGATTTATTTGTAACTTATACACATTATGTAGGTAATAAAGATGTATTATTTAAAAAAATGGATTTCCAAATATCCTTATAAGTAGTGAAATTCTCACTTTAAAATTTTCAATAATTTTTTTTTATATTTTTGAGCTAGGGACACCCACCAATTTTGGCTATATTATGTATAAACTAATATTCTATAATATATATTTATTTCAAAAACATTCACTTGGATCAACATGTCCAAAATGAAACAAACTTATCGCCTGGTGACAATTTTTCAGACAGTTATTTTCAAAGTTTGTTGACTGATACTGAGATACGAGCTTTATTTTAAGTAGGTATTTGTTACTTAGGGTTGTCAACTGACGTTATGGTATACCATACATTTGTTGGACTTAATATGCTTAACTACTCGTACAAGAATCAAATAAAAATAACATATAAGAGCATCGTCAAAATAAAATGTCTTTACATATAGAAAGCTTATTTTACATAGAAAGCTCCAGTGAGTCCCACGGCTCGTAGCTCAAAAAATATTGATTTACACAAAACACATGCAGATTCGAAAAAAAAGTTCGTCGATAAAATCGATTCGATCAATCGTTAGATCACTACAAACATCAACAGAGAAGTGTCAAATAGATGATTAAAAATATAATTATCAGACTCTAACTGGCCATCAGTAGGCCTTATGTCAATGTGCATAAGGTCTACCGATGGTCAGTTAGATGCGTTTCTGTTTGTACTACATACTCGTATAGACATTTTATTTCGATGATGCTCTCATGTTATTTTTATTCGATTCTTGAACGAGTAGTTAAGCATATTAAGTCCAACAAATGTATGGTATACCATAACGTCAGTTGACAACCAAAACTAAGTAACAAATACCTACTTAAAATAAAGCTCGTATCTCAGTATCAATCAACAAACTAGATACAAGGTTTTGAAAATAACTGTCTGAAAAATTGTCACCAGGCGATAAGTTTGTTTCATTTTGGATATGTTGATCCAAGTGAATGTATTTGAAAAACATATATATTATAGAATATTAGTTTATACATAATATAGCCGAAATTGGTGGGTGTCCCTATCTCGAAAATATAAAAAAAAAAATATTGAAAAATTTAAAGTGAAAATTTCACTACTTATAAGGATATTTGGAAATCCATTTTTTTTTAATAATACGTCTTTATTACCTACATAATGTGTATAAGTTACAAAAAATCTATTCAGTAGTTTAGATAAAAGAAAATAAAAACCAATTTTCGTTTTTTTTAATTTTCTCAAAAACCTGAAGTATTTCACGGTCCTTTTTTTTGTAAAATAGCATCTTACATCTGGGCTAATATAGTAGCAAAACGGCAATCGATTTGGCTTCTGGGGCCGATGCCCCATACAAACACGGCTATACCCTTAGGTATCGATAGGTGGCAGCACTATAAATGTAAATTTGAAGTATTGATACGGTGAAAGATATATTAGATTGGGATCACCAGTTCGCAGCACCTTCATTTTGAAAGGGATTGTGCAGAAACTATATAGGTGTAGCAGCACTATCAATTTAAAAAATTAGCTGTTTTTCTATAAAGAACGTTCACGAATTAACAACATTTCATAATTTTAATAAGTAGGTGTTTTTTTACATAATATATATTTTTTTTATATTAAGGGACAATCTTAGACAAATCGACCTAGTCCCAAACTAAGCAAAGCTTGTAATTTAGGAACTAGACGACGATATACATAATATATAAATACATATATAGATAACATACATGACCCAGGAACAAATATTTCAGTTCATTACACAAATATTTGCCCTGGCCGGGATTCGAACCCAGGACCGCCAGCTCAGTACCTAGGCAGTAGCACTACAAACCGAGCCAACAGCCAACCGCGTCGTCTAATTAACACTTTGCACGCCGATCACGAGAACCACTCGGTACACATTTTTTCTCTAATTCGCCGGCCATTTTAATAACTGTCATGTCTAGCTCGCCGATGACGAGTACCACTCGTGACACTTTTTTTCTTAGAGTCGCGGATAACGAATAGTACTCGTGATCAGATTTCATACTGTTTGTATTAAAATATCGAACACAGTTCGTGATCCGCTAAATAGCGACGTGTAGAAGAATGTTTAAGCTACCCGCACACATACAATTTATTAACGTGAGGGTTGGGGGAACGGCATGACGATGCGTCGCCCGCGCTGCCTCGTCAGTGCGCTGCGCGGGCTACCTAACAAATCCATGTTAGAGTTTTTATTTTTTCATAAAACGAGTTCTTTTCAGCGACAGTTTTAAAATAAAATAAATATTATAAACACATTGTTTTATTTTTATCATTATAAAATACTAAAATGAAATGAAATGAAATGAAATGAAAATGAAATGAAATTATTTATTGATAACAGGCGGTTATAGGTCACAAATATTATTACAAATTAAACACTATTACATTTACAATGTAAAAGGTAAATTATAAAAATCGTCAAAATTGTAGAAATTGTTCTCGTGGAGCCATTTTTTCAATGTTCCTTTAAAACTTGGAACGGAAGCTGCATTTCTTACCGCGTCAGGCAACCGGTTATAGACGGAAGGCCCTGAGAAATAAGTAGTAGGGATTCGCCGATACTACGATACGGGGCGGACGGGCCTGATGGGCGGCATCCAGGGCGGATTTGGCGGACCACCAAACCTAAAAAAAAAAAAAAAAAAAAAAAAAAATAGCCCCCTACTTAGAGCGTTTGGAATAGGTCCCAGTACGCTCAGACAGCTCTGTCAGGACTTACAGAACGCCCTACGCTAACAATGCAACACCTTCCCCGACCCATCGACCCTTTTCTATTGTCTACCCGAGCTCGGGTTTTATTGCCCTCTCGGACGCCGAGCTCACTTTTATTACGGTCTACTATTGTTTCCCTCTTTTATATTTCTCTTTGGCTTCAACTGCCTACAACTTCCTTTGCAAACGGTATACATCTTTTAAGAACATTCTTTAGGTAAAGCTGGACAAATACCTAAACATCTCATACCTAAACTATCAGACTAGGTCCGCCACCTTGGTTCTTATTGGAATCGCTGTTTCAACCCAGCCTGTCTCACATCGTCTCTTTACTCCAAGGTTTCTTACTACGTGATGTGTGCTACGGTGTACGTATCACTAATCTAAGCTAACCTATGCTAGATCACAATTCTAACCTAACCTAACCTAAGCTACAGGACTACGCCCAGCTAACGCAGGATACGTTACCTGACTACTTAACTTCAGGTAGCCTTACTTCAAAGTATGTATTTTGTTACTCACTACATATGCTGCATTTCGAACGTTGTTCTATTTATATATCTTATCTTGTTCAACTTAACATTACTTCTAACTTAACTATCACCTAACTTCGAAAACTTAATTTTGAAGAACTGCTTTATTTACTTACCTACTTAAAACTAGCTACGAGCACAGTACAGTTGTTTTGGTCTTAAGAACGCTGTTCTAACCTAACCTAACCTTGCATAAATTTGAGTACGTACTCAATGTTACTTTCATCTCTTTTTTGTAATAACCGACTTCAAAAAGGAGGAAGTTCTATGTAAAAATATTGCCTGTAGCATAAGGATAATACGAATCTAATCTTACAATAGTAATGCGGTATTTTATACAGTAATAACTGCTTCAAAACTATACTAACTTATTTAAGCTGTAAGTTAAAAATACGAGTTCTAGTTTTGCATATTTATTTATTTCGTCAAATATTATGTTCTTGAATAGATGCTTAAGAAAATACCTGAATAAACTTTGTAACTTGTACTAACGTGTATTTGTAGTAGGCTGAACTAAACTCGTTGATTTTTTAATTTGTTTGTTGGGTCCATATTGTTTGTAAAGATTTATGACAGGTTTCTTCTCCGAATCATCAAAAGATTCGAAAGTCTATTATAAATTTTATTACTGTTTGTTGGTGGCTGTTGGGCGCGGTACAAACTAGTCGAAACGTGATTTTAACGGTAATCTATTGTCACATCCTTATAAAAGCCGATGGACAGTGACGATCTATAAGTATTCAGAACCGAGTCGTGCTTGTTACCAGAGCTCTCTCAGTGTACAGTGACATAGTGTTGAATCGTGCTACAGTGCTTATAAAAAATGGCAAATGTAAGTATGTACTATTTTTTATAAAATATGTATGTAGTATTTTTATGTACTATTTGTTTAACAGTGTTTTTTTTTTCTGTAACTTGTGTTCATCGTGTTACTTGTTAAGTGTGTTAATCGGATGTATAACTTATTGTTGAATATTGTTACAGTTCACGGAAAACACTTTCAAGAATTTTTATTACCCTGAACATGAACATGATGATTCAGGGAGTGATGAAGAAGGCACACTCGGTTTTAAAGTGAAACAAGCCATAGTGAAGAAACGTCCTGCAAATAGTATCGATAGTTTCTTTGAAAAACCGCAGAAAAAAGTGAAACCAGTGAAGAGATCTTCCAGTGTGTCGCAAAGTTCCCATACCGGTGTTGCTTACCTATCTTCGGGTAAAGACGATGCTGCGTATGCATCACACCTTATTAAAATAGAAATATACGATCTTGAAAAAGTTAGGAACATCGCACCAGAAGAGCACTGGAAGCACGCCGATGTGAGATTAAAATCTTACATCTCAACTGAGCAAGATCCACAGCTTGAGACTGTCCGTGATGTTATATACAACATGACGAAAGACATAGCTTCGAAGGACACGTGCGTGAAATATTTTATAAACAATACGAAAAAGTAAACTAAGTGTTTGTGTAGTTTTAATACTAGGTTAAAACTGTATTTATTATATAAGACATTAGATAATATTTTATAACATACCCTTGTGTACTACTAGTATTATATATTTCTTACTGCTTAAACAACAACTTTTTGTTATTCAAAATTGTTAAGACTCGTTTTATAACCACATGTTGTAATTTGTTTTGTAGCCTAATCATATTGATCTATTTCCCTTTGCAAATGTATAAAAGTCTCCACCCTTTAATATAAAATCACTAAGCTACGTTTGTTATTTTAAGGAAAAAAATTGTTGTAATGTAAACACTATTTTCTTAGACACATCTCACGATGGACTGTTTAAGCTGTGATGTTTACGATTCCGAGCTCGTCAGGCTATGCGAAGAAATTGAAAGTGATCAAGAAATGTATGAGATCGGGGAATTACTAAGCCAGCTGCATAGTCAAGGGTGAGTACTCTTGTTCCAACCTGTTATATTGTTTATTGATATTGTACTTGTATATTTAGACATGCAATTTAAACAGTTTATTCTTGTTCAAACTTGTACAAAACCATTGACCAGTGTCATTGAGTTGTTGCCTTTTTATGGCTCAGTTTCATTGTTCTCTGTTGGGTGGGGATCCTGGAAGGTTCTTTATAAGCGACGTCTCTGGTGTAGAAATCATTCATTATTCCAGTTACTGTGTTTGTGCTAGTACTGTGTCTGTGTATTGTACAAAATACTGTTTTAAAAATGGTGCTTGGATACTTTCATATGGGAACTAGTTTAACCCACGACAAAATTGCAGTTTTAAGCAAAGGATTCATTTTAAAAGTATTTCATAGAAACATAAGATTGTGGTATATTGACAATCAATTACCTCAGGCGCTTTTGGAAGATGAAGATATTATACCCTATTACACACCATGTGATGGGCATATCAATAAGTCGATGCATAACTTGTCATCAGATGTCATTGATGGTGTTTTAACAATGCAGGCATATTGCCAGCAATGTCGAAAAAACTTAAGTTAGTATAATGATAATAATTTAATCATTGTTTTGAAGTTTTAAATCTTGTATTAAATACTAACGTTTCACTTTTTCTATTACAGATCTAACCAAGTAGGACGGGGGAGAAAAAGGACTGCTACAAGTACGGGTGCAGAAGTACCAGTGAAGAGAAACTACCCTTCCAACAGTCGTGATATGTCTACATCCTCAAGCGAAGAACCATTATCCGATGTCAATGTAAGTACAAAAAATAATTCTGAAATTGAATGTTCGGTGTGTAAAAAGTTCGTGTCAAAAAGATATTTTGGTAACCATTTAAATAGTAATATTCACAAAAATAATGTGTTGAGATCCGATAGTGAATATGTTAATGTCCAATTAATTGAAAATGCATTCAAAAACAGAGTCGCTACTTACAGAATATTATTTAATGAAATGGATCACCAACCTCTTGATCCCGAAACTATTTTACAAAAACACAAGGATAAGATCTTTACATTATTAGATCGTTCACTTAACAAACATCACGCTTTAAAAGTAAATTTTATTCTTAATGCAAATTTTACACAAGATACCAAACAATTAAATAATACATTTGATTTCCAATTAAGTAATAGTATTGTTGATATCAGCACTGATAAAGCTGCTGTTTTTACGTCCCTAGTAAATGAAATTGTGATAAGGTTGTCAAACTTTGAAAGA
Organism: Apotomis capreana; assembly: GCA_947623375.1. Lineage (NCBI taxonomy): Eukaryota > Metazoa > Arthropoda > Insecta > Lepidoptera > Tortricidae > Apotomis > Apotomis capreana. The sequence goes on from OX392505.1 coordinate 24,781,325, forward strand.
AAAGATAGTGGGTGGAGTTTAGTAACATTTAATCATATCGATCTCAATATTAACAAATATAATCCATTACGCGGCTCTTCTTTTATCGAATTACCTCGTGATATAAAAAATAAAAAAGCGGTTATTAATGTAAAAAACAATGACCATGAGTGTTTTCGATGGGCTGTATTGTCTGGTTTATACGAACCCAAAAGTCATTCAAATATGGTCAGTTCATACATATTACATAAGAATAAATTGAACTTTGAAAATTTAACTTTTCCATTTAAATTGGGAGATATCCATAAATTTGAAAAAAATAATGATATTAGCATTAATGTATTTGGTCTCGAGTACAACTCTCAAAACAAGAAACACGATGTTATAGGCCCACTACATTTAACTAAATTAAAAAAGTCTAATCACTTAAACTTGTTGTACATAACTAAAGATAACCAAGGACATTATTGTTTTATCAAAAATTTATCGAGGTTAGTGTCTAAGCAATTGTCAAATGCACAACATGCTGTTCATATTTGCGATGGTTGCTTAATTAAATTTACATCACACGAGAGACTAAACCAACATCAAAAAAACGACTGCTTCCACGTATGCACAAACTTACCATCCGAAAAAGAAGACACAAGAAATTGGTTTAACGAATATGTTCCATCGAATCAAGTTACTTTTAATAATTATGAACGACAATTAAGAGTACCTTTTGTTGTATACGCTGATTTTGAGGCATTTTTAAATCCAATTCAATCCTGTTCTAACAACCCCAGTACATCTTCTACTACCAATATTCAAAAACATGAAGTTTATAGCTTCGGTTACTATATTAAGTGTTCTTATAATGACAAGTTATCTGTGTACAGAACATATACAGGTGAAGACTGTGCAAAAACATTTATGAAAGTCATAAAAGAAGATTTAGAAACTATTTGTAAAAGTAATGCGTTTGCTAAAACTTCTTTCCCTCTAACAGATGCTAATAAGGTAGACATTATGCAAAGCCATGCTTGTTATATTTGTGATAGAAATTTGAATGATGACTCAACCGTTTCTTATAATTATCATACTGGACTTTACGAAGGCGTTGCACATAAATTTTGTTCTGAAAAATACAAACCACCCAATTTTGTACCTGTATTTTTCCATAATTTGAGCAATTACGATAGTCATTTTATTGTACATGGACTTGGTCTTGAAGATGGTGACATAGAACTAATCCCACAAAATAAAGAAAGTATATTTCGTTTTCTAAGTCTTTACAAGTGAATAATCGTGTTGTAAAATTGAGATTTGTCGATTCTCTTAAATTTATGTCGAGTAGCTTGGATAAATTAGCTAAAAACTTGACTACTGACCAATTTTACGAATTGAAATTGAACTTTCCTCGTGAAGAAGACTTTAAACGTCTAATACGGAAGGGTGTCTATCCATATGAGTACATGACTTCGTATGATTCACTGAAATTAACTTCGCTTCCTACACAGGATCAATTCTATAGTTCTCTTACTGACAGTCACATTTCCGAAAACGATTTCCTACATGCTCAAGATATTTGGTCTCATTTCCAATGCAAAAATATGGGGGATTATTCCAATCTTTATCTGAACACAGATGTTTTATTACTAACTGACATATTTGAAAATTTTAGAAATGTGTGTCTTAAGACATATGGTTTAGATCCCGCCCATTATTATACCGCGCCTGGAATTTCCTTTGATTCGATGTTGAGGACTACCAAAATAAGTTTAGAACTTTTAACAGATGTCGACAAAATAGCTTTTATAGCGAAAAACATTCGAGGAGGGATTTCCCAATGTAGCAACAGACATGCAAAAGCAAATAATACATTTATGGAAGACTATGATCCAAATATTCCTTCATCTTTTCTCATGTACTTAGACGCAAATAATCTCTATGGGTGGGCTATGTCACAATGTCTTCCGTCTGGCAAATTTGAATGGGTAAATAAAGATACCGATTTCAATGTTTCAGACGATGCTGAATATGGGTTTATATTAGAAGTTGATCTAGAGTACCCCAAGGAATTACATGACTCTCATTCAGATTTGCCGTTCTGTCCAGAAAATGTATGTCTAGGTGATTCTAAAGAAAAAAAATTGATTCCCAATTTAAACAATAAATATAATTATGTATTACATTACAGAAATCTTAAACAATGTTTAAAAAATGGGTTGCGTTTAGTGAAAATCCATCGTGTGTTGAAGTTCAAACAATCTACTTGGTTAAAAAGTTACATAGATTTGAATACCCGAATGCGTTCGCTGGCGACATCTGATTTTGAAAAAGATTTCTTTAAACTTATGAATAATTCTGTTTTTGGTAAAACAATGGAAAATGTCACGAAACGTGTGAATGTTAAATTATTAAGTCACTGGGAAAATCGCGGAAAATCCCAAGGGGTACAGTCCTTAATATCTAAACCTGAATTTCATAGTTTATCAATATTTTCTGAGAATTTAGCTGCTGTGCAATTGAAAAAAACAAAAATCTTTTATAACAAACCAATTTACCTTGGATTCTGCATTTTAGATCTATCGAAAACTTTAATGTACGAATTCCACTACAATTATATGAAATACAAATATACGGAAAATCTCAAGCTCCTTTACACGGATACTGATAGCTTAATATATGAAATAAACACTGCTAACTTTTATGAGGACATTAAATCTGACCTGAACTTGTATTATGATACATCTGATTACCCACCCAACAATGCATATGGTTTACCATTACTAAATAAAAAGAGGTTAGGTTTTTTTAAAGACGAAAATAATGGCAAAATTTTGAAAGAGTTTGTTGGTCTTAGATCAAAAATGTATGCCTTAGATGTTCAAAATAGTGGTATTATATCCAAAGCTAAAGGAATAAACAAGTGTGTTACCAAAAAATTAACCCTTAACGACTATAAAAGTTGTTTATTTGATAGAAATATACAACATGCTCAAATGTTACGATTCCGATCAATAAAGCATGTTTTATTTACGCAAAATGTCAATAAAATATCATTATCTTACAACGACACAAAACGATATTTATTGAAAAACACTTCGGATACTCTTGCGTGGGGTCATTATAAAATACCTCATAATTCTTAAAAAAAAAAAAAAAAAAAAAAATACACAGAACATTCAATTTTCATATTTATTTTTTGTACATAATATTGTATTTTAGGATGTTTTTTTTTTATTTTTTAAGTTTTGGCAATAAAATGATTGGCAAAAAATGTTTTTGTAAATTTTTATGTGATTTATCTAGAATAATATAAATATTAAAAAATAATTAGCAAAATTTTTGTTTTTTTTTTTTATTTGTTACCCCATTTTTTTTACCAAATTTATTTAAAAAGCTATGGTCTAGAAATTTTCTCATTTGAAGTCAATCCGTTAACATATGAACACACATATTTAAAAATTTATAATGATTCATTTTAACCACCCTTTCACTACAATAGTAGCGGGTCCAAGTGGGTGTGGTAAAACTCAGTTTGTTACCATTTTTTTAAACAATGCAAAAGAAGTATGTAATGTTGAATTTGATGAAATTATTTGGTGTTATGATGAAATGCAACCTTTGTACAATCTGGAAAATGTAAATTATAGCCAAGGAATACCAGATTTTTCTTTATTTGATGGAAAAAAGCCCAAGCTTCTCATAATTGATGACTTGATGAGAGAATCGGATGGACGAATCGTTGATATTTTTACAAAAGGAAGTCACCATAGAAACTTAAGTGTTTTTTATATTACTCAAAACATATTTCATCAAGGCAAAGGACAACGTGATATTTCATTGAATACCAGCTATATTGTATACTTCAAAAACCCGAGGGATAAAACACAAATTCGCTACTTGTCACGACAAGTTTATCCGGAGAACCCAAAATTTGTAGATGAAGCCTACAAAGATGCCACTAAAGATGCTCATGGTTACCTTATGATTGATCTGAAGCAAAATACCGATGACATATGCCGTTTTAAAACTAAAATATTTCCTTTTGATGGGCATTGTACCGTATATGTTCCCAAGAAAGGGTTTAAATACGACAAGAATCAACACGTTTTAATCAGTTCCAAATAATGCATCCAAGAGTACACACATATAAACATTTACTTGAAGCACTGCAGTTACTTAAACCAAAGTATCGCACAGCATTGCTAAAATCTTGTGAAGATGAAGAAATTAATATTATTTGTGAGTGTATTTATAACGTTTTAAAAGGGAAAATACCACTGGAATCAAAAGATAAATCAAAACTAAACAAATATAAAGACACATTACGAAAACTAGTTTCGAAAGGGAAACACAAATTGAGGAAAACTGTTATTATTCAAAAAGGAGGTGCATTTCTACCTATTATATTAGGTGCAGTTTTAAGTGCCTTAGTAAGCTCCGTAACATAAAATAAAATGGAAAACACAAAAAAAATGTTGTTAGTTGAACCAGACTTTATTGAAAGACTCAAACGAAATGATAGCCAACCCGAAAATGTATCATCTCGCCTAGACGGAGAGATGCAAAAAATCCTGAAGAGTAAAATTAATGATCGTGAAAAGTGGGCATTATATTCTCAAGCACTACAACGATTTTTGCACTTTATTGAATCAGATCGAAAACCATTTAAAATACCAATAGTGATGGAGGGGTTTGATCAACTCAACGATGAAAGTAAGGATTTAAACTTAAAAGTAAACAAAAAGGAGGAGGATGAAAATTATGAATCAGTTGCAAATAAAACACTACCAGATGGTGATGTTTCTGCAGTTACACCGTCTGGTACAAAAAATCCAGAAACTGTACTATTCAGTCCATCTCGTATTATAGATAATTTACCAAAATCATATGAGAAAAAAACCAGAACATTATTGACTTGTATTGTGTCAAGCAGACCAAAAATATGGTGGAAAACAAATGGTGAAGTTGTAATAAACAATCGAACTATTCCAAACAGCAATATTCTCGATCTGGTAAGCGATACGGTTAGATCTCTTAAACGCCCTAAGCCAACAGGATGGGAAGAGTTTGCTTTATTTTTAAGAGATATAAAAGTTCCTACGTCTTGTATAGGTAATCCTACTAATCTAGAATTTATAAATAAACCTCAATCGACTGAACCTCAAGCATCATCTGCTCCATCAAGTGCTCGATCGTCATCGTCATTTAAAGACACAAGCGCCAGTACACCTCTTTCAAGTGTACTGCTCAAGGCAAACAAAAAGAAACTAGATTGGGAAAGATGGAGCCCTTATTAGACATTCATGCAATATACTACGATGTATCTAATCCAGCAGGCTACAGTAGTTTAAATAAATTAAGTAAACAAATGAAAGGACGAATGAACAAAGACGAAGTAAAGAACTGGTTACAATCTCAAGAAACGTACACACTGCATAAACCGGTTCAAAGGCGATTCACAAGAAATAGATACGTCTTATCTAACTTTAATGAACTCTGGCAAGCTGATCTGAGTGATATGGGTACTTACAGTCAATATAATGATGGATACAAATATATTCTGTGTGTTATTGATGTGTTCAGTAAATATGCTTTTGCGAGAGCTATGAAAAAGAAAGATGCCACAACCGTTATAAATTGTTTTGAAAGCATATTTACTGAAGCCAATTCTACTCCTCGTCACATCCAATCTGATAAAGGCACCGAATTTGTTTCAAAGGCAGCAAGGGATTACTTTAGGAGCAAAAACATTAACTACTATACTACTAACAATCCTGACATTAAAGCAAGTATAGTAGAAAGGTTTCAAAGAACTCTTAAAATGAAAATGTGGCGTTACTTTACTCATAAGAATACATACAAATATATAGATATTTTGCAAGAACTTCTTTATTCTTATAATCACAGTTATCATTCTAGTATTAAAATGCGCCCTATCGATGTAAATTTTGATAATATCATGACTGTTTGGTGTAATTTGTATAACAGAAAAAAGGATAGACAACTTACTTTGGAAATCACAAAACTAAATGTTGGTGATCATGTTAGAATTACTAAATATAAACATATATTTCAAAAGGGTTACGAAACTAATTGGAGTGACGAAATATTTAGAATTGATTCAATAATAAACCGCTTTCCACGAGTTGTGTATACGTTAAGAGATTTAGAAGGTGAGCCTATCGTTGGTACATTTTATTCTAAGGAATTACAAAAAGTGACTTATCTCCCCTCCATTGATTATAAAATTGATAAAATAATACGCTCACGTGGGGTTGGTGCCAGAAAAGAAGTACTAGTGAAGTGGCGAGGTTATCCTAACAAATTTAATTCTTGGATACTCGCTTCAAGCTTAAAAAAATATGAGTGAAAACAGCTTTTATATTACATTGTTAAGTAACAGTTCCTCGGACTACTATACCGATAATACGACTGCACACTTCTTAACCAAATTACCCAGGAGTATAAAGTTGGAAGGAGAATGGGTAGTTGGCTTAGTAGAATTTCAATACCCTTGTTCAATGTACAATGTTCAAGATCATGAAAATATGATTTATTTAAAAAAGAAAGTAGTGTCACCCACTGACAAGATAGCCAAAATTGTAGATATAAAAACTCATATACCAGCAACTACATATGACAACGTTGACCATTTTATTCAAGCTTTTAATGACAACCCACAACTGAAAAATAATGTAAAGTTTAGATATGATAATCTAACCAAAATGGTTGGGGTAGCAACAATTAATAACGATATAACTTCTCTTATAACAACCCCAATACTAAGTCTACAGTTAGGTTTTAAACCGAAAACAAATTTACGGCAAGTTTCATTTGGTAAAAATCCTGTTAATTTGTATTTGGGCTTACCATCACAATTATTTGTTTATACAGACATCATACAACCACAGGTAGTTGGTGATGTTATAACTACGTTGCTTAGAATAATACCATTAGATCCAACAGAATTCCATTATGGAGCATATAAAACACACATTTTCTCACCCGCTCATTATGTACCTGTTTTACGTAGAGAATTTGATACTATGGAAATAGATATAAGAACAACTACCGGTGCAAGAGTGCCATTTCAATTCGGAATTTCCTGCGTGAAACTACACTTTCAACGGCTAAGATGAATTATAAAAGATCATCTCACTCTTGTCCCTACGATCATTATTATACCCATCAAGCTGGTTCTGGTATAGGAATTGTCTATAAAGGTGTTCCGTTTCAGCGAGGGCATGGGATTGGAAGTTTTTTGGGGGGACTGTTTAGGTCAGTAATTCCTTTGTTGTCTAGTGGTTTTAAAACTGTTGGAAAAGAAGCGTTAGATGCGGGGGTTGGTTTGTTATCTGATATGGTAAATTCACACCCTATAGATAGTTCAGTTAGGTCTCGATTTAAAGAAGCTAGTGCTAACTTAAAAAGAAAAGCTGATGAAAAGATCGATTCTCTGATGTCGGGATCTGGGTATAAAATGTCAACTAAGAGACGGGAACCTCTCATTACCTTGAAAGCATCGCGCCGAAGAGGAGCTAAGAGAAATAAATATAGTGACGATATATTTTCAAAGTAAATCATGTCATTCCTACACAATCATTCGTGTGAATGTGCAAAATCTGAGTTAGATATATTTGCCCTGCCTTCGACACAGACAAGTATTGAGAGTGGACAGTGGGTTCATTATAAACCAATCTCATTTTTAAGTGATGATGGTCCTATTGAGTTTCAAGTCCCCGGTTCAGGTGATGACTACATTGACTTATCACATACATTATTACATATAAACGCCAAAATATTAAACCAGGATGGTACAAAGTTAATGCCTGATACTCAAGTTGCCCCCGTTAATAATTGGTTGCACTCCCTTTTTAATCAACTTGACGTATATTTAAATCAAAAACTAATCTCGCCACCAAACAACACATATGCTTACCGTGCTTACATGGAAAATCTACTTAACTATGGACCAGCCGCTAAAAAAACTCACCTTACTTGTGGGTTATGGTATGAAGATACAGCACATTATATGGACACCGTTGACGCAAATAACAAAGGATTTCACAAAAGGATGGAATTTGTTACAGATAGTAAACAAGTTGAAATGATTGGACATTTACATGGTGATATGTTTAACCAAGAGAAGTTTCTAGTGAATGGTGTAGAAATGCGTGTTAAGTTAGTGCGATCAAAAGAATCGTTTAATCTTATTTGTCACCAAGATAAGAAATTTAAGGTACAAATAATGGACGCTAGTCTCATAATAAGAAGAGCTAGAATCAGTCCAAGTGTTTTGTTAGCTCATCAGAAAGTGCTAGCATCAACAACTGCAAAATACCCTATCACAAGAGCAGAAGTAAAGGTACTTACAATACCGTCAGGAATACAGGGTAAAACTTTAGATAACATATTTCTTGGACAAGTACCTAAAAGATGTATAATTGGTTTTGTATCAAATTCATCGTTTAATGGTAATTTTGCATTGAACCCTTTCAATTTTCAAAATTATAATATGAACTCTTTTAGTTTATTTGTAGATGGTCATGAAATTCCTTCTAGAACATTACAACCATCATTTAGTTCTGGTTTAATAGCATCAACATATCATACTCTATTTTCTGGGACTGGTATTCACTTCCACAATGAAGGTAATGCAATAAGCAGAACCGATTACGGGGAAGGTTACTGTTTGTTATGTTTCGATTTGACGCCTGACCTGTCAGCCAGTTCTACCTCACACTGGAACCTTGTAAGACACGGAAGTGTTCGGATAGAAGTTCGTTTTGATAATGCCTTGAGCACTACTATTAACTGTATTGTGTACGCTGAATTTGATAATGTTATTGAAATAAACAAAAATCGTGATGTATCTGTAGATTACAACAGTTAAAATAAATATAAATACAGTGAAATTAACAATTAATCTCATTTCTTCTTAATCTGTGTTTGTAACATCATCGATGAATGTATACATATTTTATTTATTATGGATACTAATGAAATTCAATATTGTATGAAAAAAATTAACCCTAGATTTAAATCAAATGTTTTTGCTGCTAACCGAATCCCTATTTGGGTTGCTCGTCCAGTTTTTATTGTAAGCAATTTGGACCCTGATTCGAAACCAGGTTCCCATTGGGTTGCAATGCATATTGATGCTAAAGGTGTAGGGGAATACTTTGACTCATTTGGTCGGAAACCTACTGGTTATCATAAGTTATTTTTGAATAGAAATGCAAAACGGTGGTTTTATAACCAAAGACCACTTCAAAATCATTTTACTTCAGTTTGTGGCGAATATTGTTTAGTTTATTTATATTTTAAGTATCAAGGAAAAACTATGAGCGATTTATTGAGTTTGTTTTCTGAGAATTCTCTTTGTAACGATTTAATTTTAAGAAATATGTTTAAGTCAATTTTTGTGAAATAAAACAATATATATATAATGTTCTTTATATCATGGACGGTGAATTAAAACGTTTGTGTTGCTCTGTGAACAAAGAATTTTATTTTATAAATTTACGAATTCTACAAAAACGTTTCCACACTATAGCGCTTATAAAAAAAACCTACCTGTGAACAAAGAAACGACATTTAACGTTTATTATTCACCCTTTCTTCAATAATATTTTCTTTTACACTTTAAACAAGACCTCATACAATAATTCGTTACTTTTCTTAACCTCTAAAACTAACATCTCATGTTGACAGCACTGCTTTACCGACGGAGCCGATTTACCGACAGTACAGTACGCACTGCTTTACTCACAATGCTGCACTGCTTTATCGACCGAACGAGTCCCGGCAAAATCAAATTAAAGAAATATCATGACTATTTCTTTACATCTCCCCCACAAGGGAAGAAAATTTACAGCTAAATTTTCAATAAACACTATCCACTATTCCCCGTTTTCTTGATATTCTGTTGTAGAGACTGGTATCAGTTTTGTAATGTGGAAAAGATTCGATTCTTGTTTTTTGTGGCTTGTATCTATTCTGTATATTGAATTAGAAATTTTCTTTATGATCTTATATGGCCCTATTTTCAGTTCTTCTAATTTTTTCCTATTTAATTTATTGCCATTTTCCACATATACCATGTCTCCTACGGTAAATTCATGGTATTTCCGATTTTTGTCAAATAGTGTTTTGTTATGATCATGGGATTTTTTTGTATTTTGAAGGGCAATTATTCTATCTCTGATCCAGTCATTATATGATCTTTCTTGCCTTAATTCCTTTGGTAAAATTGAGACTTCTGTACCATATAACAGATAGCTTGGTGAAAATCCGGTAACCGAATGACAAGTTTCATTATATTTTTTTACACATTCATGAGCTATGGTTGTCCAGGACTTTTTATTTTTTTCCTCATTCATTTTACATCTCATTTTATTTACCAATGTTTGGTTTAATCTCTCATTAATACCATTTGAGAATGGGGCATTCACCGCTGTAAACACCATAGGTATCTGTTTGTCTTTTAAAAATGTTTTAAATTCATTTGAATTTATTCCTGGATATTGGTCACTTAGAAGCAATCCGATGTCATCTATGTCTGTTATGCTCATAACTAGTCTTATAAAATCATTTGCACTCTGAGTTTTGGATGTTATAATGAATGCATATCGGGTGAAGTGATCCACCAAGAGATGCAGATATTTTTTCGTTGATCTGGAACCTCCAAACCCTCCAATGGTGTCTATAGACACAATCTCAAATGGCTTTGTGGCCGGACCTAGATGAGACATATATCCAAATTTATCGTGTCCCCTTGATTTATTTTTTATACATATTTCACAGCTCCTACATACTTCTGTTATATTTTTTTTCAAGTTTTTGGTTGTAAAAGATGGGCTCATTGTCTTTTGCATCTGTCCAATTCCGATGTGGCATAAATCTTTATGTATTGTTTGTAAAAGTTTGATGCTAAATTCTTCTGATATAATAATTTTTTCTTTGTCCTTAACCTTCTTAAAATAGATTTTATCTTTTTCAATTAACTTACTTTTATTTTTTTGGATTACTTCATTGTTATACTGATCTGTTAGAATATCGTCCAGTTTAATAAAATTTACAACTTTGAGTTGCTCATCTGTGTTTTCGTTTGATTCTAGTACGGGATTCCTACTAAGGCAGTCTGCCTCCAAATTTTGTCGTCCTGGTGCATATTTTATCTTAAAGTCATATTGTGATAAATAATACGTTAAGTCGCCAAGTTCTTCATCTGTTCTAGATTTTAAATTCATGTTTTCTAACGGTTTATGGTCAGAATAAACCGTGAATGACTTTCCTATTAACCAGTATTGCCAGTATTTAACAGCTTCTTTAATAGCTAAACATTCTAAGTATATGGCTTTTTTCTTCTTTTGCGCTTCATTAAGTTTTTTTGAAAAATAAGCTACTGGCTTTTCTTTTCCGTTAGGTTGTACTTGTTTCAAAATAGCTCCAACGCCTTCCAGGGAAGCATCGGTGTAAATATTTATAGGTAGTTCTTGGTCAAAAATCTCCAGTACTGGTTGAGAACATAGCAGGTCTTTTATCCAGTCAAATGCTTTTTGACACTCTTCTGACCATATGAATCTTTGATTTTTGCGCAGTAGATTATGTAGTGGGTCAAGTATCATCGCACTATTAGGGATGTACTCGTGGTAAAAATTAATTTTTCCTAAAAATTGTCTTATATTTTTTTGAGTTCTCGGAACTGGAAAATTCTTTATGGAAATTAAGTTATCCTTTACTGGTTTTACTGCATTGTTCTGTATGATGTGACCAAGATATTTGACCGAGTCGGAGGCAAACGTACATTTAGTGAATTTTAACCTGAAGCCTTCTGTTTTAATGGCTTCAAGTAACTGTGTGAGATGATTCATATGTTCAGTAAACGTTTTTGAAAATATCAGAATGTCATCTATATAGTTGACGGCGAAATCCGTAAGCTTATACTTCCTGATAATATTACTTAAAATCCTCTGGAAAATAGCTGGCGAGGTCTTTAGTCCATAAGGTAGGCAAGTCCACTGGAAATGGCCCTCCTGTGTTACAAAGCCTGTCTTCTTCCTGTCTTCAATTCGCAAAGGTATAGACCAAAATGCAGAGTTGATATCTAATGTCGAAAAAAAACTACAATTCCTCGTCTTCATCATTAAGTCCTCAATTAAAGGAAATGGTTGGGCTTGAGGTATTATTATTTTATTTAAATCTCTGAAATCTATACATAGTCTAGATTTTCTGTTGTCTTCTTTTTTGAATGCTAAAGTGACCGGTGCAGCAAATGGGCTGTATGATTCCTCTATTAGTTTATTATCCAGTAACTTGGCGATTTGCTCTTCTATCTCTTTTTTGTCTTCTAAAGTGCATCTGTATGGTCTCTTGCTGCAATATTTGTCTATTAATAGGTCTATTCTTGCTTCATATCCGTTGACAGTGCCTACATCGTATTTATTTTTCGCAAATATCGATTGGTATGTGGCCACTAAATTATTTATTTCAGATTTTTGACTTTCATCTAAATGGTTTGTTTTCATCTGAAATTCATTTTCATTAACATGTTCATTGAAATTAATTGTCAGATTATCTGGAATTTTGATACAATTTTCATCCCCAATTTCTATTTTAGAGTCCCTCTTATCTTCTATGATGATCTTTTCCTCTTTGTTTGTATTTCCAATTCTCATCTTATGTTTCTGGATTATTTGCAGGTCTTCATTTTGTATCAATCTGAATTTTTGTATTAAATCAAGTCCAATTAAAAAATCATATTTGAAGTTTTGTTCATCTATAATATACACATCCACATTTTCCTCCAAATCTAGTATTTTTATCTTCAAATTTGTCAAACCGCTTGTCTTTTGAACACCATTAATTGTTATTAGGTCTGCTTCATTTAATTTGTTTCCTTTTCCTTTTATTCTCAATAATTTAGAATTAATCAAAGAAACATTCGACCCGGAATCATAAATTCCATTTATTTCTAATATATCATTTACTAGGAGTTTGACATTTATTAATGGTGTGACGGCTCGTTTTTTTGATTAGTTTCGTTTAACTCTGTTTCAATTACAGAGTTGTTCACATGTTTAATGAAATTTCTTTTTATTTTATCCTCTTCTCTTGTTCTAAACCAGCATAAAGCTTCCGGGTGGTAACGGGTGCCTTTATTTGATTTCTCACAAATTTTACATGGTGTCTTCTCCTCTTGTTTATCATTTATCTTATTCCAATTATTGTCTCCAAATTTTCTTTTTGGTAATACATTTTTCTTATTTACCATATGTTCATATTTGCTGACTTCATTAAATAAATCCACCGTATCCCTAAGTGCTTCTCGATCAATTCTATTCAAGATAAATTCTGGTAAGCCCGCTGCAACGAGATCTAACAAAGTGCCTGTATCAATAGATCTCCTCATATCCAACAGCAGTTTCTCTTTTCTTATGGCATAGTCTAACAGTGATCCATCCTTGTATCTATACAACAGTGCATATGTTACTGGGCTCCATCCCTTGTTTGCAAATGATTCACAAAATTTGTCCTTCCATGTTGACCACTCCGCATTTATTGTCAATTTAATAATCATGGAGCCGTACCAATCCGCACAACTTTTGTCCATAAACAATCGTAGTATCTCAATTTTTTTCTCATCTGCAGTGACATCGAAACGTGTACACTCTTTTTCAAAAACCTCAATCCATTGTTTCGCATTCGGGTTCTTACTTGTAAACTTTTCAATAACAAACTTTTCCGCAATTTGTTTCAAATTTTGATGTTTTGTTTCCTGTGTATTTCCTAATAATTTCTCAAACAATCTTTCTAATGAATCGGTTTCTTTTGAACTCACAGAAGTAGATTTTTCTGGATTCACCTCTTCTAAAAATTGATCTCCAAATTGCAAGTTATCATCTTCATCCAAATAGACTTTTGCCAGTTCTTCCGTCATTGTAACCCAGATCCTTCGAGTTTGATATCTTTTTGCTAAACTGTTTTTCACTTTAGTATAGGTCGACGTTTTCATCATTTCTTTGTGATAACCCATTGGTTGTAATCCTTCTGGTATGGCATACACCTTGTTATCACTCGTTGTTATTGAGGTTATGGCCAGTACATTAGATTTTCCATCACTTCCCGGCAACACCGTAAACTCAAAACGCAGCTTATCCATTTTAAATTGATATAAATAAACAAAAATGTCGTTTTATAATGTTCTTTATATCATGGACGGTGAATTAAAACGTTTGTGTTGCTCTGTGAACAAAGAATTTTATTTTATAAATTTACGAATTCTACAAAAACGTTTCCACACTATAGCGCTTATAAAAAAAACCTACCTGTGAACAAAGAAACGACATTTAACGTTTATTATTCACCCTTTCTTCAATAATATTTTCTTTTACACTTTAAACAAGACCTCATACAATAATTCGTTACTTTTCTTAACCTCTAAAACTAACATCTCATGTTGACAGCACTGCTTTACCGACGGAGCCGATTTACCGACAGTACAGTACGCACTGCTTTACTCACAATGCTGCACTGCTTTATCGACCGAACGAGTCCCGGCAAAATCAAATTAAAGAAATATCATGACTATTTCTTTACATATATATACTAAACTGATTTTTTTTATTTATAAATAATACCTTAATTATACCTTATTTACCTAAAAATAGTGTTTACATTACAACAAATTTTTTCCTTAAAATAACAAACGTAGCTTAGTGATTTTATATTAAAGGGTGGAGACTTTTATACATTTGCAAAGGGAAATAGATCAATATGATTAGGCTACAAAACAAATTACAACATGTGGTTATAAAACGAGTCTTAACAATTTTGAATAACAAAAAGTTGTTGTTTAAGCAGTAAGAAATATATAATACTAGTAGTACACAAGGGTATGTTATAAAATATTATCTAATGTCTTATATAATAAATACAGTTTTAACCTAGTATTAAAACTACACAAACACTTAGTTTACTTTTTCGTATTGTTTATAAAATATTTCACGCACGTGTCCTTCGAAGCTATGTCTTTCGTCATGTTGTATATAACATCACGGACAGTCTCAAGCTGTGGATCTTGCTCAGTTGAGATGTAAGATTTTAATCTCACATCGGCGTGCTTCCAGTGCTCTTCTGGTGCGATGTTCCTAACTTTTTCAAGATCGTATATTTCTATTTTAATAAGGTGTGATGCATACGCAGCATCGTCTTTACCCGAAGATAGGTAAGCAACACCGGTATGGGAACTTTGCGACACACTGGAAGATCTCTTCACTGGTTTCACTTTTTTCTGCGGTTTTTCAAAGAAACTATCGATACTATTTGCAGGACGTTTCTTCACTATGGCTTGTTTCACTTTAAAACCGAGTGTGCCTTCTTCATCACTCCCTGAATCATCATGTTCATGTTCAGGGTAATAAAAATTCTTGAAAGTGTTTTCCGTGAACTGTAACAATATTCAACAATAAGTTATACATCCGATTAACACACTTAACAAGTAACACGATGAACACAAGTTACAGAAAAAAAAAACACTGTTAAACAAATAGTACATAAAAATACTACATACATATTTTATAAAAAATAGTACATACTTACATTTGCCATTTTTTATAAGCACTGTAGCACGATTCAACACTATGTCACTGTACACTGAGAGAGCTCTGGTAACAAGCACGACTCGGTTCTGAATACTTATAGATCGTCACTGTCCATCGGCTTTTATAAGGATGTGACAATAGATTACCGTTAAAATCACGTTTCGACTAGTTTGTACCGCGCCCAACAGCCACCAACAAACAGTAATAAAATTTATAATAGACTTTCGAATCTTTTGATGATTCGGAGAAGAAACCTGTCATAAATCTTTACAAACAATATGGACCCAACAAACAAATTAAAAAATCAACGAGTTTAGTTCAGCCTACTACAAATACACGTTAGTACAAGTTACAAAGTTTATTCAGGTATTTTCTTAAGCATCTATTCAAGAACATAATATTTGACGAAATAAATAAATATGCAAAACTAGAACTCGTATTTTTAACTTACAGCTTAAATAAGTTAGTATAGTTTTGAAGCAGTTATTACTGTATAAAATACCGCATTACTATTGTAAGATTAGATTCGTATTATCCTTATGCTACAGGCAATATTTTTACATAGAACTTCCTCCTTTTTGAAGTCGGTTATTACAAAAAAGAGATGAAAGTAACATTGAGTACGTACTCAAATTTATGCAAGGTTAGGTTAGGTTAGAACAGCGTTCTTAAGACCAAAACAACTGTACTGTGCTCGTAGCTAGTTTTAAGTAGGTAAGTAAATAAAGCAGTTCTTCAAAATTAAGTTTTCGAAGTTAGGTGATAGTTAAGTTAGAAGTAATGTTAAGTTGAACAAGATAAGATATATAAATAGAACAACGTTCGAAATGCAGCATATGTAGTGAGTAACAAAATACATACTTTGAAGTAAGGCTACCTGAAGTTAAGTAGTCAGGTAACGTATCCTGCGTTAGCTGGGCGTAGTCCTGTAGCTTAGGTTAGGTTAGGTTAGAATTGTGATCTAGCATAGGTTAGCTTAGATTAGTGATACGTACACCGTAGCACACATCACGTAGTAAGAAACCTTGGAGTAAAGAGACGATGTGAGACAGGCTGGGTTGAAACAGCGATTCCAATAAGAACCAAGGTGGCGGACCTAGTCTGATAGTTTAGGTATGAGATGTTTAGGTATTTGTCCAGCTTTACCTAAAGAATGTTCTTAAAAGATGTATACCGTTTGCAAAGGAAGTTGTAGGCAGTTGAAGCCAAAGAGAAATATAAAAGAGGGAAACAATAGTAGACCGTAATAAAAGTGAGCTCGGCGTCCGAGAGGGCAATAAAACCCGAGCTCGGGTAGACAATAGAAAAGGGTCGATGGGTCGGGGAAGGTGTTGCATTGTTAGCGTAGGGCATTCTGTAAGTCCTGACAGAGCTGTCTGAGCGTACTGGGACCTATTCCAAACGCTCTAAGTAGGGGGCTATTTTTTTTTTTTTTTTTTTTTTTTTTTTTTTTTTTTTTTTTTTTTTTTTTAGGTTTGGTGGTCCGCCAAATCCGCCCTGGATGCTGCCCACCAGGCCCGTCCCCCCGTATCGTAGTATCGGCGAATCCCTACTACTGAAATACACGGATCGCTCTGATTTGGTAAGTTTGTGCGAATCTGCCACCAGCCTATTCTCGTGCTTGTTGCTACGCAATCTTTAATTTGAGTTACTCCCCTTGCGCTTGAAAGCGTCAAGATGTTCGTGAGTGAACACCGCCACCTGATACAGGTATAGACAAGGCAAGGGAAGGATATTCAATTGTTTGAAATGCTCCCGTGCTGAGGCGTCCACCGGCAGGCCCACCATCGCTCTAATCGCTCTCTTCTGCATCGCGAACACTCTCCGCCAGTCCGAAGCTCGGCCCCAGAGCTCAGTTCCGTACGTGAGCAGAGAGTGCACCGTTGCAAAAAAGCACTCGCGTACCGCGGCAGGCCCGGCCGTGCGCGCCAGCCGCCGCAACGCGAAGCACGCGCGCCCGAGCCGGCCGCACACCTCGTCTATGTGCGTCTCCCACTTCAGCGCGCTGTCGATGTGGAACCCGAGCAGCCGTGTGCAGGTCGCGTGCTGTATAGGGGCATCGCCTGCACACACCTTCAGACTCCCATTCAGGTGCCCGTTCAGTTTAAATGTGATGAAGCACGTTTTCTCTTTATTCAGAGCCAACCCGTTCGACCTGAACCAGTTGTTTATTTGCCCGACAACATTGTCAAGCGTTCCCTCCAGCTCTCGTTCGGTAGGCGCATTTACTACGGCCGTGACGTCGTCGGCGTACATAAAAATGTTGGCACTTTTTATCGCCTGCGGAAGGTCGTTTAAGAGTAAGCTAAACAGGGTGTTAGATAGACAAGACCCTTGCGGGTCGCCCATCAAGTTTTGCATCTCCGCAGACGAGACTTGGCCGCTCTCACCGACGACGATTTGCGCCCGGTCGCTCATGAAAGATAGTATTAGGCTGAGGGCCGGGCCGCGGATTCCGCAGTGAGCGAGCTTGTCAGCGACGATGGTCCGCCGTGTCGAACGCGCGGGACAGGTCGCAGCATACGACTGCTACATGCCGGCCCGCCTCGCGCGCGCGCAACACGGCGTGCACCACCTCTCGCACTAGGTCGGTGGTGGACCGGCCCTGGCGGTAGGCGTACTGACAGTCGGATAGCACGTTTCGAGGGAACCAATACGACAATAGTCTTTTGTTTAGCCCCACCTCTAGGCACTTGCTAGGTCCTGGCACTAGCGAGATTGGTCGGTAGGACTTCACAGCGGACCTTTGTCCTTTACCTTTATACAGCGGAGATATTTTAACTTTTTTCAAACAGTCGGGGTATACACCCGACCTCAGGCAGACGTTAAATAAGTTTGAAAGAACGAAGCTGATTGCCGGACCGGCCCGCTTTAAGAGGGTAGCGGACAGGCCGTATATGTCCGTGCTGTTTTTGGAGGCAATAGAAGTTTTTAATATGTGGTCTATTTCGGTCGGGGTGAACGGCAACAATCTAATAGACGTGTCACTGGGCGCGCGCCACTCGGCCATAGCGGCGCGGCAGCGCGCGCGGTGGGGCGCGGGCGCCCCGCACGCGGCGGCCGCCGTCACGAACTCGCGGTTGACGGCGTCGACCAGCTGCTGTTTGGACTCGAACGGTTTCCCGCCGGTGTCCAGCAGCAAGTCTGTAAAGTCGACCCGCTCGCGAGGCTTCCGCGCCAGCTCCAAGTTTATTGCCCTCCACATCGCCTTGCCTTTATTGGGGTTGCTAAATATTAATGAGTTAAAAAAGTCAGTCCGTTTAGTCCGTAATTTGTAGTTGTATGAAATGTGTAATTTAGTTAAAGTCTGGTTTATACTGGTGTTATTGGGATATTTTTTTGTGTACTGTATGAAATCAAATAAAAGTAGTTTTAGGTTGTGTATTTCGGAATCTATCCATGGGCTGCTATTTAACTGCACTTTGGTATTTTTTATCGGGATATGTATATCAAGGAGGTTGGTTAGTATGCAGATAACGGCCTCCGCAAACTTTTTACAATCGTCGCTGTATTTATTAACAATGTGTTGCCAGTCGACTGATTCAAGCGCGGAAATATAGGAGATCCTATTTTTACTGTTAAAAACACGCTTTTTAACCATCAATGATGTCGGACTGGTGGCAGACCGCGGGGCAATCAGTGCAGTTGCATTATGTGAAAAGAGTGGTCGCTCAAGTTAGTACTTACGCATGTCGCGGACACACGGTCGTCTAGGATGTTGGAGTACGCGTGATCCAACAGTGTAGCACATTCACCGTCAACCCTGGTGGCGTTCTTAACATATTGTTTAAACCGCTGAGCTGTTAATATATCGGTAAGTTGTCTTTTGGTGGATGTACTATTACTGAAATCAATATTTATGTCGCCCATGATAATCGCTGTTAGTTGGTCGTCGTTAATTTTATTTAATAAATTATCGAACAGCCTTAGATACTCGACTTCGCTAGTTAAATTCGAATGATACACTCCTACAACAAGAATATCGTCGTCGAGCAAATGCACGGCGCATACATCGAACAGCTGTTCGCGGGCCAACTCACAATAATCAGGTCTACTCACCGCTCTAATGTGTTGCCTAACATAAATACAGCTTCCGCCGCGTTCAATTTTAGGTCTACAATAAGATGAGATTAAGTCATAGTTTGTCAGGGTTACTGACTGTATTTCATGGCTCCGAAGAAAATGCTCGGTCATAATTAAAATATCACAATTTAATTCGTCGGTTAATAACACTTCTAATTGCTTCGTTTTACTATACTAAAACACCTCTTAAATTATTCCTGTATCTACGCTAATTATTATTTTATAAATCTTACAATATCACCAAAAATCGCCGGCGAACCATAGGTGGCACCTTAAAAAATGCGCGGCGTTCTTGGGAAAAAGAGCATCACGAGTGGTGCTCGTGATCAGCTGTTGGAGCGCGGTACCGATTATAACTTACGGCGTGCAAAGTGTTAATATGGAGATCGAAAGAGCTATGATGCGTTGTGTACATTTTTCTGTATGTATAGAAATATAATAAAACTACATAAATTAACCGAAATCTACGACAACTATGCCTATGAGTAGAGGGTGGAGACTTTTATACATTTGCAAAGGGAAATAGATCAATATGATTAGGCTACAAAACAAATTACAACATGTGGTTATAAAACGAGTCTTAACAATTTTGAATAACAAAAAGTTGTTGTTTAAGCAGTAAGAAATATATAATACTAGTAGTACACAAGGGTATGTTATAAAATATTATCTAATGTCTTATATAATAAATACAGTTTTAACCTAGTATTAAAACTACACAAACACTTAGTTTACTTTTTCGTATTGTTTATAAAATATTTCACGCACGTGTCCTTCGAAGCTATGTCTTTCGTCATGTTGTATATAACATCACGGACAGTCTCAAGCTGTGGATCTTGCTCAGTTGAGATGTAAGATTTTAATCTCACATCGGCGTGCTTCCAGTGCTCTTCTGGTGCGATGTTCCTAACTTTTTCAAGATCGTATATTTCTATTTTAATAAGGTGTGATGCATACGCAGCATCGTCTTTACCCGAAGATAGGTAAGCAACACCGGTATGGGAACTTTGCGACACACTGGAAGATCTCTTCACTGGTTTCACTTTTTTCTGCGGTTTTTCAAAGAAACTATCGATACTATTTGCAGGACGTTTCTTCACTATGGCTTGTTTCACTTTAAAACCGAGTGTGCCTTCTTCATCACTCCCTGAATCATCATGTTCATGTTCAGGGTAATAAAAATTCTTGAAAGTGTTTTCCGTGAACTGTAACAATATTCAACAATAAGTTATACATCCGATTAACACACTTAACAAGTAACACGATGAACACAAGTTACAGAAAAAAAAAACACTGTTAAACAAATAGTACATAAAAATACTACATACATATTTTATAAAAAATAGTACATACTTACATTTGCCATTTTTTATAAGCACTGTAGCACGATTCAACACTATGTCACTGTACACTGAGAGAGCTCTGGTAACAAGCACGACTCGGTTCTGAATACTTATAGATCGTCACTGTCCATCGGCTTTTATAAGGATGTGACAATAGATTACCGTTAAAATCACGTTTCGACTAGTTTGTACCGCGCCCAACAGCCACCAACAAACAGTAATAAAATTTATAATAGACTTTCGAATCTTTTGATGATTCGGAGAAGAAACCTGTCATAAATCTTTACAAACAATATGGACCCAACAAACAAATTAAAAAATCAACGAGTTTAGTTCAGCCTACTACAAATACACGTTAGTACAAGTTACAAAGTTTATTCAGGTATTTTCTTAAGCATCTATTCAAGAACATAATATTTGACGAAATAAATAAATATGCAAAACTAGAACTCGTATTTTTAACTTACAGCTTAAATAAGTTAGTATAGTTTTGAAGCAGTTATTACTGTATAAAATACCGCATTACTATTGTAAGATTAGATTCGTATTATCCTTATGCTACAGGCAATATTTTTACATAGAACTTCCTCCTTTTTGAAGTCGGTTATTACAAAAAAGAGATGAAAGTAACATTGAGTACGTACTCAAATTTATGCAAGGTTAGGTTAGGTTAGAACAGCGTTCTTAAGACCAAAACAACTGTACTGTGCTCGTAGCTAGTTTTAAGTAGGTAAGTAAATAAAGCAGTTCTTCAAAATTAAGTTTTCGAAGTTAGGTGATAGTTAAGTTAGAAGTAATGTTAAGTTGAACAAGATAAGATATATAAATAGAACAACGTTCGAAATGCAGCATATGTAGTGAGTAACAAAATACATACTTTGAAGTAAGGCTACCTGAAGTTAAGTAGTCAGGTAACGTATCCTGCGTTAGCTGGGCGTAGTCCTGTAGCTTAGGTTAGGTTAGGTTAGAATTGTGATCTAGCATAGGTTAGCTTAGATTAGTGATACGTACACCGTAGCACACATCACGTAGTAAGAAACCTTGGAGTAAAGAGACGATGTGAGACAGGCTGGGTTGAAACAGCGATTCCAATAAGAACCAAGGTGGCGGACCTAGTCTGATAGTTTAGGTATGAGATGTTTAGGTATTTGTCCAGCTTTACCTAAAGAATGTTCTTAAAAGATGTATACCGTTTGCAAAGGAAGTTGTAGGCAGTTGAAGCCAAAGAGAAATATAAAAGAGGGAAACAATAGTAGACCGTAATAAAAGTGAGCTCGGCGTCCGAGAGGGCAATAAAACCCGAGCTCGGGTAGACAATAGAAAAGGGTCGATGGGTCGGGGAAGGTGTTGCATTGTTAGCGTAGGGCATTCTGTAAGTCCTGACAGAGCTGTCTGAGCGTACTGGGACCTATTCCAAACGCTCTAAGTAGGGGGCTATTTTTTTTTTTTTTTTTTTTTTTTTTTTTTTTTTTTTTTTTTTTTTTTTTTTTAGGTTTGGTGGTCCGCCAAATCCGCCCTGGATGCTGCCCACCAGGCCCGTCCCCCCGTATCGTAGTATCGGCGAATCCCTACTACTGAAATACACGGATCGCTCTGATTTGGTAAGTTTGTGCGAATCTGCCACCAGCCTATTCTCGTGCTTGTTGCTACGCAATCTTTAATTTGAGTTACTCCCCTTGCGCTTGAAAGCGTCAAGATGTTCGTGAGTGAACACCGCCACCTGATACAGGTATAGACAAGGCAAGGGAAGGATATTCAATTGTTTGAAATGCTCCCGTGCTGAGGCGTCCACCGGCAGGCCCACCATCGCTCTAATCGCTCTCTTCTGCATCGCGAACACTCTCCGCCAGTCCGAAGCTCGGCCCCAGAGCTCAGTTCCGTACGTGAGCAGAGAGTGCACCGTTGCAAAAAAGCACTCGCGTACCGCGGCAGGCCCGGCCGTGCGCGCCAGCCGCCGCAACGCGAAGCACGCGCGCCCGAGCCGGCCGCACACCTCGTCTATGTGCGTCTCCCACTTCAGCGCGCTGTCGATGTGGAACCCGAGCAGCCGTGTGCAGGTCGCGTGCTGTATAGGGGCATCGCCTGCACACACCTTCAGACTCCCATTCAGGTGCCCGTTCAGTTTAAATGTGATGAAGCACGTTTTCTCTTTATTCAGAGCCAACCCGTTCGACCTGAACCAGTTGTTTATTTGCCCGACAACATTGTCAAGCGTTCCCTCCAGCTCTCGTTCGGTAGGCGCATTTACTACGGCCGTGACGTCGTCGGCGTACATAAAAATGTTGGCACTTTTTATCGCCTGCGGAAGGTCGTTTAAGAGTAAGCTAAACAGGGTGTTAGATAGACAAGACCCTTGCGGGTCGCCCATCAAGTTTTGCATCTCCGCAGACGAGACTTGGCCGCTCTCACCGACGACGATTTGCGCCCGGTCGCTCATGAAAGATAGTATTAGGCTGAGGGCCGGGCCGCGGATTCCGCAGTGAGCGAGCTTGTCAGCGACGATGGTCCGCCGTGTCGAACGCGCGGGACAGGTCGCAGCATACGACTGCTACATGCCGGCCCGCCTCGCGCGCGCGCAACACGGCGTGCACCACCTCTCGCACTAGGTCGGTGGTGGACCGGCCCTGGCGGTAGGCGTACTGACAGTCGGATAGCACGTTTCGAGGGAACCAATACGACAATAGTCTTTTGTTTAGCCCCACCTCTAGGCACTTGCTAGGTCCTGGCACTAGCGAGATTGGTCGGTAGGACTTCACAGCGGACCTTTGTCCTTTACCTTTATACAGCGGAGATATTTTAACTTTTTTCAAACAGTCGGGGTATACACCCGACCTCAGGCAGACGTTAAATAAGTTTGAAAGAACGAAGCTGATTGCCGGACCGGCCCGCTTTAAGAGGGTAGCGGACAGGCCGTATATGTCCGTGCTGTTTTTGGAGGCAATAGAAGTTTTTAATATGTGGTCTATTTCGGTCGGGGTGAACGGCAACAATCTAATAGACGTGTCACTGGGCGCGCGCCACTCGGCCATAGCGGCGCGGCAGCGCGCGCGGTGGGGCGCGGGCGCCCCGCACGCGGCGGCCGCCGTCACGAACTCGCGGTTGACGGCGTCGACCAGCTGCTGTTTGGACTCGAACGGTTTCCCGCCGGTGTCCAGCAGCAAGTCTGTAAAGTCGACCCGCTCGCGAGGCTTCCGCGCCAGCTCCAAGTTTATTGCCCTCCACATCGCCTTGCCTTTATTGGGGTTGCTAAATATTAATGAGTTAAAAAAGTCAGTCCGTTTAGTCCGTAATTTGTAGTTGTATGAAATGTGTAATTTAGTTAAAGTCTGGTTTATACTGGTGTTATTGGGATATTTTTTTGTGTACTGTATGAAATCAAATAAAAGTAGTTTTAGGTTGTGTATTTCGGAATCTATCCATGGGCTGCTATTTAACTGCACTTTGGTATTTTTTATCGGGATATGTATATCAAGGAGGTTGGTTAGTATGCAGATAACGGCCTCCGCAAACTTTTTACAATCGTCGCTGTATTTATTAACAATGTGTTGCCAGTCGACTGATTCAAGCGCGGAAATATAGGAGATCCTATTTTTACTGTTAAAAACACGCTTTTTAACCATCAATGATGTCGGACTGGTGGCAGACCGCGGGGCAATCAGTGCAGTTGCATTATGTGAAAAGAGTGGTCGCTCAAGTTAGTACTTACGCATGTCGCGGACACACGGTCGTCTAGGATGTTGGAGTACGCGTGATCCAACAGTGTAGCACATTCACCGTCAACCCTGGTGGCGTTCTTAACATATTGTTTAAACCGCTGAGCTGTTAATATATCGGTAAGTTGTCTTTTGGTGGATGTACTATTACTGAAATCAATATTTATGTCGCCCATGATAATCGCTGTTAGTTGGTCGTCGTTAATTTTATTTAATAAATTATCGAACAGCCTTAGATACTCGACTTCGCTAGTTAAATTCGAATGATACACTCCTACAACAAGAATATCGTCGTCGAGCAAATGCACGGCGCATACATCGAACAGCTGTTCGCGGGCCAACTCACAATAATCAGGTCTACTCACCGCTCTAATGTGTTGCCTAACATAAATACAGCTTCCGCCGCGTTCAATTTTAGGTCTACAATAAGATGAGATTAAGTCATAGTTTGTCAGGGTTACTGACTGTATTTCATGGCTCCGAAGAAAATGCTCGGTCATAATTAAAATATCACAATTTAATTCGTCGGTTAATAACACTTCTAATTGCTTCGTTTTACTATACTAAAACACCTCTTAAATTATTCCTGTATCTACGCTAATTATTATTTTATAAATCTTACAATATCACCAAAAATCGCCGGCGAACCATAGGTGGCACCTTAAAAAATGCGCGGCGTTCTTGGGAAAAAGAGCATCACGAGTGGTGCTCGTGATCAGCTGTTGGAGCGCGGTACCGATTATAACTTACGGCGTGCAAAGTGTTAATATGGAGATCGAAAGAGCTATGATGCGTTGTGTACATTTTTCTGTATGTATAGAAATATAATAAAACTACATAAATTAACCGAAATCTACGACAACTATGCCTATGAGTAGAGGAGTGTCTTTTCAAAAGGGCTTTTATTACTATTTTTTTTCCATAAAACACTAGACTGAAGTAACCTGCCCATTGTGTCATAGTTTTGGATTACTACATTTTAGAATAAGTAAATGTTTAGTACCTAATCTCAGGAAAATATAATAACAGTAATTATGTTCTCTTTCTAAGCGGAGTACAGAAAAGTAATCAAATTGTAGTCTTAAAAATATGGAATGTCGTCAGCACTATAAATGTAAATTTGAAGTATTGATAGGGTGAAAAATTCTGATTGGCGGCACCAGTTGGCAGCACCTTCATTGAGCACTTTCACGTAGGCATATAATAGGTTCAACGAACGCTCTTCAAATAATGAAATAACCGTGACATTGGCCGATTTCATCACCTATGCATAATAGCTATTATCGTCCATTGTAAGCAAACCTTGAAAGCCTAAGAATATAGCCGTAAGCTACCGTCGTTACGCCTCCGTCGCCGTCATAAAACCTTCAATGCATACAAAAAACTTCATTTTCAATATCCCACGGTCGGTCGAACGCCAATATGTCCTTCGGGGTTGGCTCTAAAACATATTTTACGGCGAGGCCCGCGATCGGGTCATATGGGGACCAGAGAGAATAAACTATGGACTTTGAAGTTAACTGGTCGTGTTTAGCTTCGACCTCCATTATAAAAGGCAGTAGGGATGGTTAGTGCTACTGTTACAGTCGACTGGATTATTTTTCGTAAAAACCGTCGTAAATTAAAAAAATAAATTCTATCTAAGGTGAATTGCGCAACATTTCTAGTCTAGGGGCTCCACACTCAAGATCTAGAATTCTTTAAATAGTACTGGACGTATGTCGATACCTCCTCTATGAGTACTTGGTCAATATAGTAGCAGCGTACTTGTTTTCATAATGAAATTGTACATTTGTATAAAAATAGTCTGCGTAGTGTTTGTAGGTACTAAAGGCAATATGTTAGTTCTGCGCACTCGCACTGTGACGATGACTCGATCGTCACTATTCATATATTTAGCGAGCTACGATCGGCGAGTAGTGATAATTAAGTAAGGTTAATGGATTGGATCATCGGGTGCACGACGTTTTATTTAATTTCACTCCATTTATTTTGGTTTTATATAACATTGCTTTGTATAATGTAATGAATGATATACCTAATTTCGTCTCTCAAACGATATAATGTAACAAGATATATATAAGTCAGGTGCTACAGAGCTATAAACCCTTCAAATTGCCACTTGCTTACCAGGTTAGGTTCGTTAAGGTACCTACCTTGCTGCCTTCAGAGCGGAAACAGAAGCTCCGTGAAGCGGGGCTCCCGTTATTTAACATTATAACAGTGTACCAATTAATAATTAGAGGAAAACAGGTTAAAATAAAAACCGTAATATCAAACGTTCCATCATATTAAATAACTTAATGTATGTCAATTTCTTGTGTACCAAATGTATGTTCGTTTTTCTGAAATTGTGTAAAAAAATACGTACCATCATATCATCACATATCAAAGTACCTATGCTTTAAGTTTGAACTATGTACTTATATACTTGAGCATATTTAAAATTTTTAAATATGCTCAAGTATCAGACAGTATTTAAATAGTTCTAGTTCAAGCAAAAACGCGCGCTTTCATCCTGTACATAAGCTACGCTACCTCCGGCTATATCATAGGGTAGTTTACGGGGCGACTATCGCGTCACAAAGTCCACGGCCTAATTCGTTCGGGGCGAATCGGGTGCGATATTTAGAGGGTTAATAAATGGGTCGCATTAGGAGTTGATAAGATTTTGCGGGATAGATTGAACTATCGATCTTTTGAGATATCAAGATTAAAATATACTCCTTAGTCATTAATGTGTTCGGTCACTATTAGTCTTAATATTTATACAGCGCTTGCAAAGTCTCTCAGTCTGATAAGCCCTATTAATGTTGAACAACTGACGATTGAACAATGAACATGCTCATGATTAAGGTTCTTAGAATGGGTGATACATGTCGCAAATGGGTCATTGTCAGTTCAAAAAACACTATTCGTCCCTTCCTTCGGTGGTCAAAAGTTAAGAGCTTTTATGAATCTAGGTTATGTTGCTATTACATCGGATTATAGAAGAGGAAGCGTTCTTTATTCTCACAAGCATTCAATCAGGAAATTAGGCCCTGGAATCCTTAATTTCGCAAATGTCCACCGGAAGGACGCGCACCTAAATCGGACAATGGCCCAAATATTAAATGAAAATCCGAGTTTAACGATAAATTTCTAGTTCAGGCAATCTTGTAGTAGTGGGAATAATGTTGAGATTTTCATAAAGGGTTAAATCCTCTGATGCCTGGGGCAAAAACTAGGCGTATATATTTACAGCTGTTTTGTCTGAAAGTCGTCATTAAGTATATCTACTCTAGTGATGTGCTTGTATTTGCGTTTGCCAACTAGTTAATGTTACTGAAATGCACCTTGAATAGCACAGTCGAAAATATCGACCACAACACGGGTAGACCACCTATACATTTGCTCATATTGCAATATGCTAACGTCAATGGAATTAGTCCCCTGGTCAACTTATGCTCCAAATCTCTTTGTCCGAATTTCTAATGGTAAGTCAAAGCATAATAGGAAAGCGAGAACGGCACGATATTAAATTTGCATTTGGAATTGGTAATAGACCCCTCTATCGAGGAGGCGGTTTTCAGCATCTCTGTTGCATTATGTGAAAAGGGTTTTTTCGACAGTTGCTTGAAGTAACTACTACTGACGATAATTTAGGGCTAAAATCAAAATTAGCCCTGTGCCGAAGTTAAAAATACAGAGCTTTATATTATAAATTGTAGTACTAATAATAGTATTTTATTATTTATGCAATAAACATATGTATGACCGTCGATACTGTAACGCAAAAAAAATCAATAGAAATAAAAAAAATATTTGAAAGACACGATGTCACAATTGTGTTTTTTTTGCGTTTTACTTAATGGATTTGTGTCCTCAAAATGCAAATAAAATTACTATTCACTGCATCCATAGTTACTAAATTAAACCTTGCCCGATAAAAAAAATATTTCTAGCCATAATAGTTTCTTCGGTTTCCGCGACTGTCACACAGTCATCGTGTCAGGGAGGCTCAAATCCATAGGTACCTACTAATATTATAAATGCGAAAGTGTGTCTGTCTGTCTATTACCTCTTCACGCTTAAACCGCTGAATCGATTTTGATGAAATTTGGCATAGAGATAGTTTAAGATCCGAGGAAGGACATAGGATAGTTTTCATCCTGGAAATTATGCCTAAAAAGATTGAAAAGTGAGTGAACATTTCTGTTAGGTAACCCTGTAGGAAATGTAATTATTAGAGCAAAATCACAATTGCTCTTATATTTGCTGAGGCGCTTTAACCCATTATAACCTAGCGGTGCCGTTTGGCACTCAATTTTAGGCGTTTAGAAATTCCCGCCATTCGCGCGTTACGAACAGTAAAGTCCGGCGGTTTTCTATTTTTTCGGTGCTAGAGCGACACAACTACCTGTTTCAATGCTTTCTTTTAACTGTTGTACTTGTTGAGGCTGGCACGAGCGACACAAAGTTAGCGTTTTGAAATTATTGCAAAAATTGGATTTCATTCTGCGGTAAGTGGGCCAAAATATTTATATTTCTGAAAATCTATCACTTAATTGTATTTTTTTGTGTACCTTCATAGTTGTGTGACTAGATTATATTGTAATATAATTCAGTTTTGTTTGCGTATTGGTTTTATCGCACGTCAAAATTTACGGGTGCCGTATGGCACCTCTAGGCCGATCTGTAGTATATTCCAATAATGGGTGGAGTGTGTCTCTTTGGTTTCTAAATGGGTAATAGGTATTTATTTGTCTAGATAGGGGTTGTACACTTCATGAAGCACTAGCCCTGCTCGAAGAAGGTGAGGATATCGAGCCACGATAGTTATATATTGAACCTCCAGAACCTGCAATCGACTCTGAGCAAGATACGGGTGACGAAGATGGGGGTGGTTTTATAAATAACCTCACAGGTCCGCAACTCAATGCTGGGTGCAAAGTGGTGATGGCGTCTACATCTCTATCACCACGTAGGACACGCTTCAGTAGTCCGGAAATACGCGGGCGGCACCAAATGTCCGACCTGAAGCCGGGTCGTTTCGGACGTTGTCTCGTGGGTCACGTGCCTCACGAGGCCGCTCTTCTTCACGTCGTGTAAGAGGTAGTCAAATTCGTGGAGAAAGTTGCAAAAGTCAAGCTATAATGATCTCCACAATTCTTCAATTCAATTCATTGACACAATTCCGAAGCAGAAGAACCACCACCAGTCAAAAACAAAAAAGTCTAAAACAGTAATGAGTCATGAAAATGGGTTGATGGGGATTTAGTTCAGGAGCCACCCATGTTTCCTGTAGTAGATTTGAGCTCACTTGGAGGAAAGTCATCTACGGAGATTGTGGACTTTGGGAGAAAGTATCAATAACCTTTGCTATGCAACAAATGTGGCGGAGGGCTGTAATTCTTAGTTTAACGTTAGTCTTTATGACAGAAAAATATATGTAACCCTTAAATAAAGAGGTCAAGAAAATGCGTTTCTTATTTATAAATTCCAACGTTACTCAAAATATTCATAATTTCATAAATAAACGGTAATAATATTTAGCTAATAAATAGTTAATACATACTTAATAGAGAGACGTAAAGCATACGTATTGGCCTAGCGGTGCCATACGGTACCCATTGTTTTTTCCAAAACGAATGAATCAAATTAACTTTAAAGAATCAAAAACAACTCAGGGACCCTTAGACAACAATATATCAAAATATTATCAATTTCTAAGACCATAAAATAATTCAGGTCATAATGGGTTAAATAATCCCTTTTATCAAGTTCCACGCGTACGTAGTCGCGGGCAAAAGCTGGTAATTAATATACGCGATAATTATCCGTGTATATTTTTTTTAGCATCTTAAATATTTTAAAAGACGCTAATACTTAAGCTATCTTTAACACGTAATAAAACTCCAAAAGCCACACAATAAACCTAAATTCGTAAACAAAATGAAACAAACAGTTTTATCGTCAGACCGATTCCGCGAATCGTTAAGAACTCCGCATAAAAGGCATTAAAAAAGTTACGCTCGTAATAAAATTATGGCACTCATTCGTGATTGATTGGTGGCCCCTGGCCCTTAATCAATTTCGTGGCAACCCTACGTTTTCCCCCCAAAATTAACGAATACCCCCGTACCCTGTTTACACTTTTTTTAGGAATATAAATATACGTTTTGTGCCTCACCTTCCTTCGTCCCTTCGGCATCTGTGACAAATCATTGTTCCTAAATGTATGACCTGATTTTGATTTACATAGTAAATCTGGTTTGAAAAGTGGTACGATTAATTGAGAGTATTAAATTATATTATTAAATGTATAATACTGCATGTCTCGATGCCTAGCGACCTTCTTAAATTCTGAAAAAAAAACAGTTTTATTTTATATAATTACTGTAAACATTGATTTGGAGAATCTTGGACATGTCCTCTATATGTATCAATTACCTAGTTATAATATAATTGTAATAGTTTCAAGTAAAATTTACGAAAAAATTACCTACTTGTTGAGTTTCTTTCGGCTTTTTTCTCAAAAGGGGTCTCCTGTGATGTGCCAGTAGCTCCAGATTCAGACATATGAAAGTGCTCTTGTGGCCTACTTACAGAACTAACGTTTTGATTTGATTTGAGTGACTTAAACTACCTACTTGTACTAGTACATAGTTATCAGAAAATAAGTTCTACCAACTGGAACTCATTAATTTAAGCATCTCTGATATTTTTTATTATATCAAAATCATTTTTCTTGACAATTTATGGTACAACTTGGTGAGATTGAATCAGTTAACAGTTAAACTTATCCGAAAATGGTAGATCACAGACAAAATCTAGGCCAAACTCGCGAATTACGTTTAAAAACAACTCCGCATAAAACGCATTAAAAACTCACGCTTGTAATAAAATTACGGTACTCATTCGTGATTGATTGCTGCCCCTTGGACCTTAATCAATTTGGGCCGAGCAACCCTACGTATAATTCCCTTAAAATGAACCCATAAACAAGTTTAAACGGCTAGATATTGATATAGGATATGATACAACTATCCCTTTACGAAACAAAACTGAAAAAGGCTTATTTATTTGCTAAAATTGGTTGTAAATTGGCATTTAAGTCTCGTACGCTTGAGTTCGTTTTCAGAGATCTGTTATAAGGGGATATGCTCTTGCTGAAATGAAAGCCCTCATACATAAGGGAATACGGACATTTTAGGGCGGTGTGCTAAATACAACTAGAAGTAGGTAGGTACGTGAGCAACTCATATCTGCAGATTCTTGCTGTATTTAGTACATACGTGTTACTCCACTGAACACATGGTTTTCGTACGCATTTATTATCAGACAAGCCCCTTTTGAAAATAACACACATTGAGAAAGTGAACACCAGTACAAAAATAATAAAACAATATGCTTGCATTTTTAAACGAGACCTGCGGTAATATTTCTAGGCAAGTACAGTTTTATCACCTTTTATAAGAAACTACATTTCTAATTAAAAAAGTCGCCCAAGCAGAAAGAGGGATGTTTTGTCTAGAGCAATAAACTACGTTTTCAAAACAAGCGTTTTTTTGTACAAGCCAACATTTATTTATATATCCTCGCGTCATGAAGAAGAAGACTTAACACAAAACGAGTATTTATTTCCTCGGTAAGAGAAACGTGAGAAACTTCATAACGAATTCAAAACAAGCTCAAGCATCAAGCCTTTTTAATTTATCTAAGCATGCCAACATTTTAATCTAAGTAAAATGTATTTTCTCTCATGTATAGTATTTTATGGCGCGGAACCCTCTAGAGTGTAATTTTTGTTACAACCCTCTAGCTATTTATGATGGACCGGCTTAGAAGCTATCGGGACGTTAAAATTTATATTATGAAGCGTGCACCCGGAGATTTTAGCGCTTATTTCGAAGAATTTTCAAGAATATATGTATCCCTTACAGTTTTTAGAGGCAGCAAGAGATTTCAACATTGTTTTAGTTATAATTGAATTTGTGAAAGCATAAATGTTTTCAGCATTTGAAAAAGGCCTCTTTCTCATTATGGCATTCAATTCTTGGCGATATTTTACTCTTTTGAAGTACAATATACCTAACTATACATTGTCACATTATGCCGATGCAAAATGTGCTCGAATTTGTAAGCATAATTATATAATTTTGATTGTTGCAGAATTCAACTAAATCATGGAGAGAAGCGTCATGGCCCCCCAAGGAATGGTGGTAACACCGCACCATCTTGCCACCCAAACTGCCATAGCCATCCTCAGAGAAGGTGGAACAGCTATTGATGCCATGGTAGCGGCTGCAGCGACCATCGCTGTGGTCTATCCTCACATGAACAGCATTGGCGGAGATGGTTTCTGGCTAATAATACCTCCTCATAGTGAACCAGTGGCTATTGAGGCTTGTGGCGCAGCAGGAAGTTTGGCCAGCAGGGAGTTCTTGGCAGGGAAGAAGACCATACCCTACAGAGGAGTCAAAGCTGCTCTCACTGTTCCAGGAACCGTAGGAGGTTGGCAGGAAGCTCTGAATTATGTTCAGGAATGCGGATATCAAAGAATGTCTGTATCTCGTCTGCTAGCTGATGCTATTAAGTACGCTGAACATGGATTCCCCGTTTCCGAATGCTTGCATCTTGCTCTAAGAAGATCAAAGAGCTTTGAAGATAACACGGAAACTTTTAAAGAGATTTTCCACTCAGAAAGTATGGTGCTAAAGACAGGTGAAAAGTTGTACCAAAGGAAACTTGCAAACACCTTAAAAAGTTTGGCAGCGAATGGACTGAATAGTTTTTATCGTGGGAAAGTGGCTGATTTAATTGCGGAAGACATGACAGTTTTAGGTATGGCTGTAACTGAAGATGATCTTGCGAACTATACAGCCGTTCGAAAGACGCCTCTGCGAATGTTGCACAAAAAAGGCGAGCTATTTAACCTGCCTCCTCCTACGCAGGGCACGGTTTCATTGGCTGTTTTAGGAATGTTAGACAAATTGGACATCGATGGAAAACATGAAGGACAATTTATACATACAGCTGTTGAAGCCACGAAACAGGCTTTCAAACTGAGAGATGAATACATTACTGATCCAAAATATATGACAGTTTCAAATGCGGAAAAATTGTTGTCAAGCCAAATGCTAGACAATATGGTGAACAATATAAACCCAGACGTAGCAGCTACTACTGGACCAGGAAAAGGTCCCGGTGATACCATTTGGATGGGCATAATGGACAACAAAGGCTTTTCTGTCTCATTCATTCAAAGCACATATCATGTCTTTGGCAGTGGCATAGTTCTGCCACAAACTGGAATCATGCTACACAACCGTGGCACCGCTTTTGTCTTAGATCAAGACCACATACTGTCTCTAAAACCTGGGAAGAAGCCATACCATACTTTGAATCCTGCTGCAGCTAAGTTACATGATGGAAGAGTTATGGTGTATGGAACACGCGGGGGTGATGGCCAGCCTCAAACACAAGCAGCCATCTTTCACAGATATGTTGTTCAAGGTCTTGGGTTGCAAAAGGCAGTGTCAAGTGCTCGGTGGGTTTACGGTAGGACTGTTGGGGATCGGAACGAGCTATTGCGTCTAGAAGATAGATTCAGTAATGATACTGTGGAGTATTTGAAAGCTAGAGGTCATGTAGTGGCTATGTTGTCGTCTTTTAGTGAAGACGTGGGGCAAGCAGGGGCGCTGGTCAGGCATCCTAATGGGATTATGGAAGGGGCTGGGGATCCGAGATCTGATGGTTATGCCGCCGGTTTTTAGGGTTCCGTACCCAGAGGGTAAACAACGGGACCTTATTACTAAGACTCCGCTGTCCGTCCGTCTGTCTGTTTGTCCGTCTGTCACCAGGCTGTATCGCATGAACCGTGATATATGATGTATTTCTGTTGCTGCTATAACAGTAAATAATAATAACAGAATAAAATAAATATTCAAGTCACATACACCAAACGTGATCGGTTGCGTTAGCTTTGAACCTCATTTGTGTGCGACGCCATACATACCAGGTGCAAACAGCGTCTGTACGGAACCCTCGGTGCGCGAGTCCGACTCGTTTGGCCAGTTTCTTTAATTCGACTGGTTTATACAGATGATTTTTTATTTAATCGAATTGAATTAATCTATATTTTTAGGTGTAATTCCGTTAATACAGGGGATCAAACGTAGATTTTGTAATAGCTATATTAATGTTTTTCGGACTGATTTAAATTTTACCAAAGTCGAAATACCTTTAGTTAGATATATAATTTTAAGTAACGATTTTATGGAGTAATAGTTTAGTATAGTGACTTTCATACTTTGTTACGCTTGTTTCACTGAAGGGCACTTATTCATCCTCTGACAAGGGTCCTTAGGTAGCTCACGGTTCGTTTATTGCCAAGTTTTGGCTGTTAGTGACAAAATTTTGAACTAAAGTCACCCGGTACATGATTTGAAGAGTCGTTTTGTCGGAAAAATGCGACGAACTCACGAAAAAAATTCAAAATCTTGAACAACAAAAAAACGAAGATAAGAAATATATAATAATTCTAGAAGACAAGGTCGAAGAGCTCCTAAAAAACGCTAGAAAAATGAATTTAGAAATTAAAAACGTCCCAAAATTACCTGATGAAAAGAAAGAACATTTGATTAACATGGTTCTCAAACTCTCGGAAAAAATAGAGTGCCCATTTAGCAGTACTGACATCAAAGATATATACAGAGTACGGGGTAAAAAAGACGGATCACCAAACACACCAATCATTGTGGAAACTACATCAACGTTACTCAGAAATGACATACTTAAAAAGTGCAAAGATTTTAATTTGAAGCATAAAGAAAAACTGCAAGCTAAACACCTAGGTCACCTAACATCGGAAAATACCCAAATTTATATATCGGAGCACTTGACACCCAAAGCATCCCGCTTACACTTCCTCGCCCGCGACCTGAAAAAAGCTGGACTATATAAATTCTGCTGGATTTCATATGGAAATGTTTATCTGAGAGTGGGGGACAACACGCCGGCTATACTCGTACACAGCGAGGCGCAAGTGCAACAATTATCAATGCAAGCTTGACTATTAGTAAGTTATAAAAAAACCTGTCGAAACCATACGGAAAAGATTAATTTATTATTAAGTTTTAGATATTATGTAAATTCATTCGAGCTTAATTCTCTTATTAACACTGAAAATGTCAGCTTCTTTTGTTGTGTTAAAATTGTCTTTACGTACTTATCAATTATACAAACACATTCATACAGTATTATACAACAGACACATATATTCCTTCGCAACTTATACATACAAAATAGAACACTTTCACCCATGTCAATAAATAGTATACAGTATTATAAAACAGCAAACGTACTTACACACTCACAAACCTCCTATCACAAACATAAACAAGTATTTGTCAAAAATATGGAAATGTATTCATGTACCTGTAAACCACATTCACATACTTACCTCTACTCCGGAGTCTCCACACACTACACACTCCTACACCGTAACATTCACAAGCAGATCAACTCTACGTATAACGGTATCCCAAATATAATTTTTCATTATTCTCATGAATCCATCGCAGCCCTAACATATATGTCACTCCCAAGCGTAAATTACGGCTCAGTAGAAATATATACATCTAATTTACACGATATATCCCACCCACTGCGGACTTTATCACTTTATAATGTCTAGTCAACTTAATATATTAGATGAAATAGACGATACAGAAATAGCCCAATCATTTGAATGTTGCCCCCAGGACCTTGGGAAACATATAACCATGACTAAAAATAGCCTTTCTGTCGTATCGCAGAATATCCGTAGTATCTACTCTAACTTCAATAACCT
Source organism: Apotomis capreana (assembly GCA_947623375.1). Taxonomy (NCBI): domain Eukaryota; kingdom Metazoa; phylum Arthropoda; class Insecta; order Lepidoptera; family Tortricidae; genus Apotomis; species Apotomis capreana. The sequence continues at coordinate 24,817,875 of OX392505.1, forward strand.
TCAAACTACTCTTTCTCTGCTTGACTTTGAACCTGATGTGTTAATACTAACGGAATGTCGGCTAAATCCAACAAAACCTATTCCAAACGTACCAAACTACTCATTTCTGGCAACAACAAATAATCTCAATCAAAATGACGGTGTAGTAATTTATGTAAAAACAAATTTAAATGCTAGCTTCGAAGAAATAACACTCGAACACGCATCGTGTATACAGGTTAACTTAGAAAACATAATTATTCTTGGAATATACCGCTCCCCATCCAATAAGAATGCCCAAAAATTTATAAACTCTCTTAACAAACATCTTGAATGTGTCAAATCATTAAATACCATAATTATTGCAGGCGACTTGAATATCAATCTATTACCACATCAACAAGAGCTAGTATACGAATGTACTAATAGACAAAATTACCTTAATATGGCAAGCACACATGGAATTCTCCCAGGATTGCTAAAACCAACAAGGGAAAAAAATTGCCTTGATCATATTATGTTAAAAATTAATAAGAAACTGACATCAGCCTACACAGCCGTTTTAGACACATCAATAACTGACCATCGCACTACTGTGTTAGTGCTACATAACCTAATAATAAGAAATGCTCTATCAAAATTCACTGAGTTTGTTAATTACGAAAATGCTGCTACCAAATTATTAGAAAAAAACCTTGAATTTCTCTTATCCTGTAACGATCCCAACATAGTTATCGAACAACTGACTCACAAAATAAAAGAATCAATTGCCGAAAGTAAAATAGTGAAAGTTATACCTAGAAAATCTAGAACTATAAAACCCTGGATCACTCCGGGTATTCTGCGATGCATAAGGAACAGGGATAAAATGCAACTGAAACTCAGATCGGACCCGCGTAATGAGGTACTGGGAATTACATTTAGGAGGTATCGCAATTTTACTAACAATTTGATTAAAAACCTGAAACGTAATTACGACAGGGAACTATTAGAAAAGAGTACTAAAAACCCTAAGACCCTATGGAGTACGATTAAAACTATAACTAATTATAAAGTCAGCAAAAATAGTAACACAGACCTACTGAAATACAAATCGACCCCCCTTGAATCTGTCAACGAAACAAATGAATTCTTTAGTAACATTGGTAATAAACTTGCTGAAGATATTACTGCTAGACCCTCATCCAACTCACCTAAAACTTATTTTACACATACCACTAACGCTCCTTGTTCATCTTTCGTTCTTCTGGAAACGGATCCCCAGGAAGTAACTAGTATTTTAATGTCACTAAAATCAAACAGTGCACCAGGCCACGACAATATACCGACTAACTTCCTTAAGAACTGCACACATGTAGTTGCCCCTATAATTAGTCATCTGGTAAATCTTTGCTTTACGCAAGGAGTTTTCCCTTTTTTACTTAAAAAATCCATGGTTACGCCTGTCTACAAGAGTGGGGATAAAACAGATCCAAATAATTATCGTCCAATCGCAGTCCTAACAGCTATTTCCAAAATATTAGAAAAACTAATAAACAAAAGATTAATTAACTTCTTAAACAAATTTAATACTTTGTCTGATTCACAATTTGGATTTAGGCAAGGCAAATCCACAGAAGATGCTGTTATAAAACTAACGTCATTAATTTGCAGAGAAGTGGACAAAGGAAGTAAATGCCTCGCAGTATTCCTAGATCTCAAAAAAGCTTTTGATACGGTTTCTATTCCTACTCTTGTGGACAAGCTTGAACGTATAGGAATCAGAGGTAGGCCCTTGGATCTGTTAAATGACTACCTCAGTAACCGAAACCAAAGTGTTAAGGTAGGCAATTATGTGAGCAAGGACTCTCGGATCTCATTTGGTGTACCACAAGGCAGTGTCCTTGGTCCAACACTTTTTCTAATTTATATAAACGATCTTACTAATATGCATATTCGAGATGGTCATGTTATATCATATGCCGATGATACAGTAGTCGTTTTTACTGGAAAAACTTGGGAGTCTGTACATAATACCGCTGAACTGGGTCTAAAAAGCATGCACTCGTGGTTATCATCAAATCTACTAACTCTAAACACAGATAAATCCAATTATATATGTTTCACTAAAATCAATAGCACACAACCATCTATTCATCATAGTCTCAAAATTCACCGCTGTAATCATACTTCCCATACCACAAACTGCACCTGTAAACAATTAAAAAAAAGTAGAGTCTACGAAATACTTAGGAGTAATCATTGATCAGAGATTGTCTTGGCACCAGCACATAGAAAACATAAACAATAGAATACGAAAACTCACATGGATTTTTAAAATACTTAAACATATTAGTACTACTACCTTATTAAAACAAATTTACTTAGCTCTAGCACAATCTATTATGACATACTGCATCTCAGTTTGGGGTGGAGCAGCTAAAACAAAATATCTAGAAGTGGAGAGAGGACAGCGATGTCTACTAAAAACCATGTTTTCCAAACCTTTCAGATTCCCAACTTTAGATCTTTACAATGAATGTCAGCTTCTGAGCATGCGTAAACTTTACATTGTATCAGTGGTACTAAGGCTCCATAAAAATATATCTTTTGACCCTTCAATTGTCAATAAGCGAAGGATTTGTTCAGTTGTCCCGATCCCCTCCAGCAAATCAGTATTTGCAACCAGGCAGTTTGAAAGACAATCTGCACATCTATACAACAAAATAAACAAGGAAACACATATTTACAGATTAACATATCATACATGTAAAGAAATTGTGACTAAGTGGTTACTACAATTAAATTATTATGAAACAGAAGACCTACTCACTGGAAGTACATAGGAAAAATTGTAAAATTAAAACTTGTAAAAAAAAAAAAAAAAAAAGAAATATGTATATATACTGTACCTAAGTAGAAATAACAATAATAATTATAACTGTTTTTACTGTGCAAGTTTAAGTTCTAATACTTGCACCAAATTCTAGCATAATATATTGTAATTGAAATAGTGTAGATATAAAGTTACATACTGTAGATATAAAGTACCATAGTTAAGCTACTTTAAATAAATGTACAAAATAAGTTTGTCCTAACACTAGTCTACGAATTATGTTTACAACTTCTGGAAGAGCGAGCCCTCCTGACACAGGTGTTTTACACCTACTAGGAGGCCTCACCACTCGTTATATTTTTGTATGTCCTATTGAACCAATAAAACTTATTTTTTTTTTTTTTTTTTTTATTGTATCAAGGAAGATTTGTATCATTTTCTATACAGTGTTTCTTGAAAAATGCGTTTTGATGGCATGCTTTAAATTTTATTGTTTTCTTTTGAGTATTACGTTACAAGAGTTTCTCAATTTGACTGTATTTTGCAAGCGATTTATTAGGTAAGAAGATGTTGCCATTAATGTTTTGAAATTACTGAGGTTTCTAATTTGAATTTAATAAATAGTATGCACACTAGAGCTTTTAACATTTTAAGCAAAAAACGAATGGAGATTATATTCTTGATGATATTTCTGCAGATGTAACAAAATGTAGCACGACCTATGAATTAGTGTCAACAATAAGCATAATTGAATTATTTAAGTATAAAGGTTTGTTTTCTCGTTTAATAGCGTTAAAATTACTAACATATAAATATTAAAAACCTAAAGCATATAACTGCAATAGGACTGAATGGAGAAAAGAAGGGGAGGCCTTTGCCCAGCAGTGGGACACCTAAACGGCTATTAAAAAAAAAAAAAAAAAAAGCATATAAAACGTTGAACACATTCCACTATTCTCGCTGGCGAGAAAATAGTCGACGAAAATAAAAATTAAACCTGTACGAACGGTTTTAAATTAGACAATCTTTTTGATATATAACATCATAGCTTCCTGAGCACTGGCCGCCTATAACTCACATTTATTGGAAAGATAACGGAACGAACAAAGAACTGTGCGCCGTAAATCAAAATCCGCCATTTCGGAATCATATCACATGGGTGATTATAACGTGGACGGTCCGATTGTTGAGCTGTCATTTGTTTTTTGAATTGGAACAATGGCTGTTTATAGAGATAACTAATGACTAATTTAAAAGAGGATGCGCCACCAATTTGTTTATGGTATATGAAGCAAAATTAGATGTTGCTATGATAGACAAAGATTGTGTTAAACGTACATAATATTGGCTGTTTCTGTGTAACTAGTCTTATTGATGAACTTTGAGTAAATATTGGTAAAGAGGAACTACTCGACGCGCTGCCAACCACGCTAATGGCCAAAACCATGACATATGTTTTCTGCTCCACCTTCCACCTTTGTTCGAGTATAACAGTGCGTGTTCGCAAGAATAGACACGCATCGATCGGTCGCATTACCACAAACCACGACAAATTGCGACGCATTGACCATACAAAAGTCAATAAAGACAGTTTCTCAGATGCGAAGGTCTCAAGAGATTTCTTCTGTAATTATTTATTTATTTTTTGTTCAGCACGGAGTTTTATTCAACTAATGTGATTGATAACGGTAATAATTGTATTAAAACTTTCGTGAGACATATTTAATTATTGTATTAAGCGGTTTGCACTCACGTGAAATTGTCAGGAACGGCCCGACATGTTTCGAACTCGTATGGACACATAACATGTATGTATGTATGTAACATGTCGGGCCGTTCCTGACAATTTCACGTGAGTGCAAACCGCTTAATACGATAACGGTAATGTAATTTCACTATTTAATGTATAAGTTCTCGTGTTGTAATACTTTTTAGTTTAGAATAATAATGGAATGGATGCTCAGTACCCTCATCATGAGTTTACAATGACTACTTGCTCCTCTCGCTAACTGCATCAATGATTTGTTTGGAAAATTGTAGTTCTACAAAGTAACCACTAAGGGCGCTGTTCTATTACTCTATATTTCGCTGTTTACTCCATACATTAATGATACAAATCGTTTACGCTGTCGCTAACACATAGTAAGGGTACAGTTTATTGAGCCCTCATTTGTCTTTGGTTCGATATTTATAGGGACATTTTGCAATGAGTGTATGAGTAGTAAAAGTTGGCAATTGTAAATTGGATGACTGTTGAAAAATTTACTGATTGCGTAACAACACTCATAAATCAGGCTAATGCATTTTACAACAGCAGAATGGTATTATAGTCGCAATTATAGGTTACAAAAATGAATAAGTATGTGCATTGATATTACAATCTCAATTAAAAAAATACATTGCTTCTTTACATTGCAAAACTGTTGTATTTTATAAAAAAATATGAATTTTACGTAATTAAATATTTATTAAATAATAACATAAATAACCGTCTCTTTATTATTCCCTATTCTTTAGAAGGAATTTTATTAGCTTGGGTAATATTGCACTGAAAGAGACTATCCCTTATATGCAGCCCTTGATTTAGACTGGTGTCCATGTCATAGCGTTTACAGAAATCCTAGATTTGGCAGGTAAGGCTGAGTCGCGTAGCTATAGCTAAGTGTTAATAGAGCCCCAGGACAAAAAAATGGGGCCCCATATCAGTTCGAGGCCCCCTATGAGCCTTCTTTCAAATTCTTTGTTCATAATTGGGTTACAAACAAAGAATTTTTTATTCTTTGTTCGTGATTACAAACAAAGAATTTCTGATTTTTCCTTCGTAGCTGGGTTAGTAACAAATACCTAACACTGCAATACAGTTTTACCACCCAAGTGAGTTTCAGTTATATCAAGTAGAGTTTAGTAGTCTGGAGTAGTAGGGCCTCGTGCAGGGTCCGTCCGGATTGTTTGTTACTACCGTCTTGCCTACTAACCCACCGCCAAACAGCAATGTTCGCATTGTTGTGTTCCGGTGTGGGGGTAAGATAGCCGGTGAAATTACTAGCATAGAGGCATTCTATCTTCGTCCTCCGGGTAGGCAAGCACTTGTGACTCCTCTGGTGTTGCAGGTGTTTATGGGCGACGGTAATCGCTTTCCATCAGGCGATACGATTGCTCGTTTGCCCCCTATGACATAAAAAAAAAAAAAAAAAAAATGACGCTGAAATTGTAGAAGCTGAAAGAGCTTGGTTCGAAACCAAGTCTTTTCAGCTTCAGCGAGGATGCACCCTTTCGTCCACCGTTTTATCTTGAGACCGTTCGCGCACAAATGTGTTCCTGGCAGACATGTAGGAATGCAAAATTTCTGAAGACGACCCTCCAGGGATAAGGCAAAGCGGAGAAAGAAAATGGAAGGCTGACCCCAGCACCATGTGGTACACGTAGTGAGGAAGAGAGAGAGACCGTTGGCGCACACTGTATCAGAATAATTCGTGAAATAAACGTCCGCCATTCCCTTCCCGATAGATGCGGCTATATCCTGAATATTTAACTTAATAAAACCGATTTCGGAACTGTCAAACAATCCGCAACTAACAACAGCCGCCGTCCCCAAAGTTTCCGAACAACTTAATACGTATCTAATATACTGAGTTTTATCCACAAATTGAGACAAATGCTGCCACTTCATTATCCAGTTTAATTTCGCGGAGTCGACTGTTTGGACCATTCGTTTGCATTAGTGTGACCACAGACAAATTAGACGATTTATAGCTTTTTATATGGGAGCTCAAACGGTTTCAGTTGACTCGAATTGCTGTTTTGTGACTTTAATAAAACTGGGAAATATGGCTCTTGAAATGAAGTTTCTTGACTATATTTTTTGAAAAAGTTGTATTCTATATTGTTCCATAAAGTCTACTCGTACTTACTGTTTCTATTTTTGAAGAATTTAAGCATGAATCTTCAATAACGCTAGAGAAAATGTATTATAGGTACTAGTAGCTAATAATAGCATGACTTAAAATAATAGTTTTACCCAGTTTGAGTTCTAAATGACAAAATGCGTACCCGGGCTGCTCGTAGCTTGAAAGGAATTATCACCACTTTAATATGACCCCTATAACACGCATGAATTATACGTTACCATAGATCATTCCTTTGGCTCTGTTTTCTTATATTGGTTTGAATGTAAGCTTGGTAAGGGTTAATAAGTATAATACTGACCTGAGATTTAGAACAACGATCACAATTTTAAGCGTCTAATTATATCAGGGACGAAATAGGCTCGACGATATGTGTAAAGTTGTCAAACTCAAATCCACTCCAGTGACTTATATGATGGTTTCGTTTACCATGCAATAAATAAAATGATAAATCATACGTCACTCTTTCACTCACAAGTTTCTTTAAAAATTACAGACGCTTTGTCACTTATCTATTGTGAAAAAAATGCGATCATTATACGCTCGCAAAGATCAGTGTTGACTGTAACTAAAACAACTGTAGGTAGACAGGATGATAAAGGAAACGTGGGCGGGAGTGACAGGGCCGATGAGATGGTCGTCTAGTGTCCATAACACAAGCCTATTAGAGCTTACTGTGAGACTAGAATGATTTGTGTGAGGTTGTCCGATATTTGTATTTATATTTAATACTTAAATTATTTATGAGAAGTGAGCAAAAACAAAAACCGAGAACAAAAACATGTAATTAGGAGTTTATTGATAACTAGCTGCCAGTTTATCGCTCGCTAACTGTGCTATTTAGTGGTTGATCCCACAGTGAAATTTGCTCACTGTGACCCTCCCCATCACCCTTTTCACTCCCACTCATGGCTCCTATAACACCCTGTTGTATAACCAAATATACTCTCCTCATGTGAAACGAGTGAAACGTAATCCACGTATCACGTGCAGACGTATCGCATAATTGGGGCGGAAGGTACTGCCTGGAATTAAAAATGATTAATTTAATGAGCACATTATTTAAAATTCAACAGATGGCTCATTACCCGTGGTTTTCGGAATTTATGCTCTTTGCTCTGTATTTTCGGTGGCGGAATTAAATTTTACTCTTTTACAGTGAGTTTGAGTAAATACGTTATTTCCATATTGACATCAGGCAATCTGGAAAAAAGAAACCGTTCAATGAGTTTGCTTATTATATTATTGTTATTTACTTAAATCGTCTCGGGCATCGAATTTACTTTTTCATCGTTGCTGGAAATATTTGCGTATGACGTGGAAAACCTTTATAGCTGTTCGAAGTCGATGTATTTAAATGACCGCAAGCTCCGCACTGATTTTTTGGCCACCCTGTTTACTGAAATAAAAATGCAAAATGAGAATTGGTGTATACGGGGGTGAGGTTGGTTGTCACTTTTAGTACCTTTGTTGTTGATATTAACTGAAACATTTTTAAAGCAATAGATAGTGCATTTATATCATATATTAATTAACATATTAATGCGCTAAATTTCAATATACTCATTAGACTTTAATACAAATTGGTATCTCCTCTTTTATTTACAAAACTGGTTGGCGATTGACCTCAGTATAAATGTTGGTAAGTGACTACGGGGTCGAGGATAGAACTCGCTGGTTCAGAACTAGCCTATTCATTGTTGCCTTGAGGAACCCAAATTATAATTTTCCGGCTCCCACACGACTCCCAGCGGCTTTTCAGGGTTAGCTGAAATGAAGTGAATAAATAAATAGATATCGGAAAACCCCACACAAATCGATCTAGTTCCAAATTAAGCTCAAGAAGGCTTGTGTTATGGGTACTAGACGACGATATATATACTTAAATACATAGAACAACCATGACCCAAACACAAATATTCGATTTCAGTGAGATTGAATACGTAGTTGCTCTCGCGATCTTTTGACGAGAATCGATGAGTTCATTTGTTTTACTTAGTTTTATGTTAAGGTAAGCGACAACGAACCCGTGGGACAACCATACCCTATACCTATAGTATGGTGCAGGTGTGATATAATTATAAAAGGACGAGGAGCAATAGTCAAAACAAGGACTGAATCATTTATAATAACGCCTATCCTACATGCATAAATACCAACTACCTACAGTGTGAACTTTGATTCCACTAAGGCATCATCGATCTCTAATCCACACCACTAGACCAACGCTCTCAGATATATTACCTGTACGTAATAAACCTCTTTAATCCGTCCACCGTGCCTTAATTACAGCTAAACTACAAAGGAGCAGGTTTTTCTGAGGAAAGTAAGATTAGCCATCACTTATTCACGGCGCTCCTGGACGCGGTACCCTAATCAGTCTAGGATAAGAGCTAAAGGCAGTTAGAGCACGGAACTCTTACCATGAGTTAACGTGACGTAATCGCTAGCAACAGCGTAAACAATTTGTATGGAGACTAGTACAGCGGATACTTTGTAGAACTACAATTCTCCATTAAAATCGTTTACGCTCTCGCTAGCGAGTACACTAGTACAGTCAGTCGAATATTAGTGCCTGGGTCATGGATAATAATAAATAAAATAATAATAATAAATAAATAAATATTAGGGGACAATCATACATAAAATCGACATAGTCTCAAACTAAGCAAAGCTTGTACTATGGGTACTAGACGACGATATACATAATATATAAATACATATATAGATAACATCCATGACCCAAGAACAAATATTCGAGTTCATCACACAAATATTTGCCCCGGCCGGGATTCGAACCCGGGACCGCCAGCTCAGTAGGCAGGTGTCTGAAAACTGCGCCAAACGTGTCGTCAAGAGGATGTCCTATGTATTTAAGTATTTATTTATATATATAAGTATGTATATCGTCGCCTAGTACCCATAACACAAGCCTTCTTGAGCTTAATTTGGGACTAGGTTGATTTGTGTGAGGTTGTCTGATATTTATTTATTTAGTCACTGTAAACTCATAGTATCTATGGAAAGAGCTATGTTCGGAGTTTCTTTGCACGATGGAATCAGAAATGAGGATATTCGCAGAAGAATCAAGGTAACCGACATACGAGTAGCTCACAGGATTGCACGGTTGAAGTGGCAATGGGCACGGGCAGGTCATGTAGCCCGGAGAATGGACGGCCGTTGGGGCAGCAAAGTCCTAGAGTGGCGACCGCGTATAGGAAAGCGCAGGGTCGGCCCCTGACTAGATGGACGGATGACCTCGTGAGGGTAGCGGGGAATCAATGGATGCGGTCTGCACTGGATAGCACTTGATCTCTTGGATCTCTTGATCGTGGTGAGTCATAGGGAAGGCCTATGTTCGGTGGCTGAAACATAGATAGATAGAAACTCGTGGTAAGGGATGGGGCATTTTTAAACAGCTATAAATAAAAATTTACAAGCACTTGGGATTAACAACTAACAGCACAATACAATTTACAATACGCTCCAATTTTTCTGCTAACTGGTACTGGTAGAGAATGCCTCATGGTCATACCCCGTGGTTTTCGGTGCAAAAATGATTCGAAGCCTACTGTCGGTCTCGTGTTAAATCACTCGTGCATCGAAAACCACGAGGTATACCACGAGGCATTAAGTCCGCTTCGTGTATGTTAAGTTTCTTTTGAGCAAAAAAGTTTTGATAAAAATATATAAAAGTACGTCGAATTTTGCAAATACATTATTATCATGTAATCCTTTCTTTTTGACACATACCTACTGGTTACCTACTGGTTACCCACGATTTAATGCGAAATGTTTAATCGTATGGCAAAATTTCGAGGCATTAATGTTAATTTTGGTGAAAATGCTCATGCGGATTTAATTTATAGGTATCTCGCCTTGTCTAGCCGCATCTCGCCGGTAGAAAAGGACCTTAATGATCTAAATAACATTATAATAAAGTCCAGTGTACTGTAGCGAGTGTATCGGTGCAGATAGTTAATGGCGGCTTGCGCACGACATTGACAAAGTCAGCGCCGGTGAGAGTGCTGGAGCCCTTGAGTTATCTCTAGCTATGTTGACAGTAACTATGCAGTCTTATCGTGTTGAGTATTTAATCAATGCCCTTAACAATCTAAATATATAATACTATAATATATAATGAAGCTTAATCCACTGTAGCGAGTGTATCGGTGCAAGATAGTTAATGGCGGCTTGCGAACAACATTGACAAAGTCAGCGCCGGCGAGATTAGTGCTGGAGCTCCTGATTTATGTTTAGCTGTGTTAGTAGCACTGCTGTCTTATCTTGTTGAGTATTTTAACCAATGCCCTAATGATCTTAATATATAATACTTACTCTAATGAAGTCTAGTATACTGTAGCGAGTGTATCGGTGCAGAATGGTTAATGGTAGCTTTCGCATGACATTGACAAAGTCAGCGCCGGTGAGATTAGTGCTGGAACTCGTGATTTATGTCTAGCTATGTTGATAGGAGCTCTGCTGTCTTATCGTGTTGAGTATTTTAATCAATGCCCTAATAATCTAATAAATAATAGTATAATGAAGCCCAGTCCACTAACCGGGTGTATCGGTGCAATATAGTTAATGGCGACTTGCGTATTGCGTACGACATTCACAAACTCAGCGCCGATGAGATTAGTGCTGGAATCGCTGGACAGGCCTGATTTATTTTGGTTCTGTAGCACTGATTTATTGGTAAATGTAAATACTTAACACGATCAAGATACCTATTGAAATAAAACTATTTTAATGGATTATATTGCATATTACTAATTAATTTCAACTGCCGATGATTTGCAAGTTTTTACAGTTCGCTTTACGTCACGCGGGGACACGCCACTATCGAGATAACATTGCATTGGCACACGAGCAGGGGCATTTCACTCAGTACTTTACAGATTTCATACATTAAAACTTGCGTGCCGTTAGACTCGAGACTCGCTCGATAGATGGAGCTAAATTCAATATTTGAATTAGTGTTATTAAAATGAAATCTGTTTTTATGTTATTATTTTATCCATAAATAAACATATAATAAAAACATAATTATAAGTTATTGTGAAAGATTATGAAGCATTATTTTAATTTATCATTACAGGCAACTTTACGGCTTAAGATTAGATCCCCGTTCCATTCCACTCATTTATTTTTTAGATTTCACCTATTATATTTTAAGCAGTTATATGATGATTGTCACAAAAATTTAATATCCACAAAAAAAATGGAAAATAATAAATGCATATTTTTTCAAATGTAAAAAAACAATAGAAGATAGAAAACTAAAAGACTACTTATTTAATACAATTCGGTGTAGAGGAACGCGTAGCGTAGTGCTGTTTGACAGTTTACTTTATGGATTATGGACAAGTTTGTTTTCTGGTGGATATTCAAACGGGTATAAGAAATTTACTTCGGCTGTGCTTTATGGATATTAGCGAATCTGCTCTACGTTGTTGACCTAGGAAGGATTTCGATTCCGGCTTTGTGCAATGGATCACGATTGCCTCGTTTTAAACTATTTTAAAGTCATGGTAGCAGTAAAAAATGTTGTGTGTGTCTACCTGTGGTAAGCGTTTGTTCTAATTATGTTCCCCAAAATTAATGAAATAAAAATAATTAATTATAAATGTGTCTTTTTTATACCTTCCTACAAACATAACTAGTTTTAAACAGGGATCGATACCGGTATTCATGAAAATGCTCTAATTTCGCGTTTTTTTTCGAATGTGAAAGGCTTGTGTTATGTAGAATTTCGTTATAGATACAGATCCTTGAAATTAGCCCACTAAAATATAAACATGTGTGATAATGAGCGAAAAACCGGAATTTAATAACGTTATTTTGTGCTATTTTGTATGGAGCAAAATAACGGTATCGATCCCTGGTTTTAAAGCCCACTTATTATGTTAAGTGTGAGGTACAGATGAATCATATAATATGTATTGAAAGTAGGTACCTACAGTACAGTGCATAGCGATTGCTATGTATACATATGTACATGACTCAGATAACTCGAAACTCACTCAATAGATGGCGCTAGTACACAAAGGAAGCTGATGACTCTATCTCAGTATATATAAGTTACTCTATGCACACGAGTACAACGATTTCGAAGATTCATTACTTTAAAGGCATTATTAAACCGAATATTAATAATGAATACTCTTTATGATACCACAAAATAACAAAAAATTATACAGTAGATAACAACAGGCGGTATTATCGCTACAAAGCAATCTCTTCCAGATAACCCTAGGAGGCGAAAATCTTTTACGTTTTAAAAGTATGACGCTTTCGTACAAATGAAACGTGATGGAAACCTCCTTTGCCGAAAATAACTATGCATTATAATGTGTTTGCATTTATAGAACGCCTTTACATCGATGTCATAATATAATATTCTAAATATAACTTCACCACAATATCAGAAGGGATGGGTCAAACGAAAGCTTATTAAATACCTGTATAAAAGGATCACATAGTAAGCATACCCGATTATATCTGTAAGGCACTTGTCTCACCGCGCCCGCAGTGCGGGATGCGGGATTCACAGGTGTTTGAAATGATCAAGTAATGTTCTATTTCCCGTCATTATCACATCATATTAGTTGACAACTCTGCTGCAGCTTGGATAAATACCTTCCGTGAGGACCTTCAAACGCTCTGTCGACCGTCGTTATTACTATTGCAAATTCACAACACGCCTCCTCGTGGACATTATCATTATCATGTCATTATTACAACAAGTTCAAATAAAATCAAACAAATAAACATTAAAATTTGTCATAGTTATAAGGCACATCAGGAACGAAAAACAAAACTTCTTTATAACAATGTAATACTGTATTTCTTAACGTTTAAGTGTTACATGAGCAAGTAAATAGTCGTTTTGTTCTCGCTGTTACTGTGGGACGCACCTAAAAGTGTTAATGTTACTTAATTTTTTTTCTTTTATCCTTGCACGCCCTCTTTTCAGCTGAAGCAATACTTTGCGTCCTTTGCGAAAGATATATTGGCGAAGCAAATGTTCAGAGGTGCGAAAAAAAAAAAACATACGGTAACAACAAAAAGTGCAACATAAGATTGATATAGTAATTACGGAGTTAGAAAATGGTTGTGGCCCCGCTGTCAGTGTGAAAGGCACTTTATATATTTATTTAAACTTTATTGCACAAAATACACAAGTAAAAGAATAAATGGTGAACTTAATGCCATAAGGCATTCTCTACCAGCAAACTATAGGACTAAACAGAAACATTTGTATGGTGCAGGGTCTTTTATGTAATCTCTTTAAATATAACCTAATACCTCTCATTTGAAGAATCATTGACTTGGTCTTTTAATGTCCTTCCACCAGAATCGTTATTAAACGAATACAATGTAATAGTAGGTACATTTCCATTATCGCGGTGAATTCGTGAATGTCCCAGATGTGATCTGAGGCTTTACGAAATACCGCCCGTCGTTTATCTAAAGGTTTACGTTTTGGCTTGGCCAGGAAGTGAGATTTATCCCTCTTTTGGGCAGAAAATCTCACTTTCGGCCTTTACCTTTACCCATAATTAGGTTGACGTAAAAATACGTATGAAACGGGCTTTAACTTTGCTCACGTCGTTAAAGTCGAATAACGCTCGATATATTTCGAAAGTTTTCGAGAAGAAAATAATTATTTATCTTGTATCATGCGGTTATGATAAACACGGCAGGACTATTTTGAAAATCGAATGCTGCGGCAAAAACTAACACAAAAAAAACTAGCTAAAACGGCACAAGAGATTTGCATTTTTATAAAAATTATGAGAAATGTTCGTATCTATAGACAGAGCGGCAGTTTTGCGTTAAAGTAGTCGTTCACAGACATGGAGCCGTATCGTATAGCACTCATAAGATTTTTCCTCAAATCATGACCCCTCTCCATAGAAAACTGACTTTTAGTACAAATTTAGAATATTACAATATCCCCGATATAATTGCCGAAAGGGCGGTATCCCCGTTGGTGTGTCAGTCGCCTAACAGTACTAACAACCCTTCCAGCACCTTGTTACTTCCAATTTTCCCCGTTTTCCTCGCACGTCCCCTTGACAGCTGAGGCATTATTATAATGAGCTCGTTTATCGGTGTAAAACGGTTTGTGACGTGCCTTACGATGTTTACGGAATTACAAGTGTTTTCGTCATTTGGGCCTGATAGGTCTATTGACACCGTTTTGAAGGAAAGGCAAGTTGTTGGAGATGGTCATTATTATGCATTAATTGATTTCTTTGCGGTAGACAAAACATTACAGTTAACTTTTGACTGTTTTATCCGAACGGTCTTTTGGGTAGTTGGGTATGTCCGGTCAGTTTCAAATAAAGGTACCGTTAGGCTCAAACGTAGCTAACAATTTTACTACTGGTAAATGTCAAATTGCATACCTACTAAAATTGACAGCTAACTTTGATGCTGTTTGTACATAATGGATAAAAAATAACTTGCTTAATTTGGTTGGGACTGAATAAATAAAAAATACGAATGATTTCACCAAGATTTTTTAAGCTTAAATAAAACGCTTCATTAACTGTCTGTCTGTTCTTTTCTCTTGTAAATTTTTAAACCGATTTTTATCTGGTGGAGCAATTTAACACAGTGCGACTGATAAACTAGCTTCTGCGAGTAGCATTACAGCTGGTGCCACGATTGTTATCTCAATCTTTTGCTCTAAAAAAACTATAGGTACATATATAGTCGAATTCAGAACCTTCTGCTTTTTTGAAGTCGGTTTATTGTAATAAATAGAAGATAGAGAATATAAGTATGTAAGTACCAAAATATATCGTCGTCAAGTACCCATAACACTAGCCTTCTTGAGCTTAATTTGGGACTTGATAGATTTAATTGAGGGTGTCTGTCTGAGATTGATTTATTTATTAAAAAAATAAACAAAGATGAACAACAGGCGCTTTTATCGCTAAATGGCAATCTCTAGCTCTTTTAGACAACCATTCGCATTCTCTAATAATAAAAAGTAATTTTCAAATGTTGCGACGCATATTGCCAAATTTTAGTAAGTACAATGACAATTCGGCATCCAAACATTGGTTATTGGTTAATGGATATTTGTTTGCTCAATTTTACCCAATTTCTATTTATAACTAGCCTTTGTCCTCGGCTTCGTTCGCCTACAAAACACACTGTTCTGCTTTAAAAAAAAAAGGGCTATGTGTTATTTTAGGATGTAGTTTCATGCAAATCCGTCCTGACACACACAAACTGTCGCTGTTATAATATTAGTGGGATAGAAGTATACCGCAAAAGCAGAACATGTTAGAGGTAACTCACATAAACTGATATAATCGTAACATTCAAGCATAATTTTGGTTTTAACTAGACTGTTTTTTCCATTAACGAATTAATGTAAATCTATCCAATCGTCTCAAACTTCAAAGAAAAGCGAAAAGCACCTGCTTTCAACAACTTAATTCAATACAAAACTTTGATAAGGAAACAAAATTACGTCCATACGAAAATTTTATTAATGTATAACTTTTTAACAAATATGAGTAAAATTATAAAACTCGTATATCCCCGTACGCGATTTTGAAAACTCGATTCTATTTAAACTAGAATTAACGGCGAGGTTACGGTTTTGAGAATAGCGGGATGAGTGTTGGGGACAGTTTGTTAAAACAATCCCGCCAAGTTACCGTCGCTGTCGCAGTGAAATTGTGCTGTCGGATATTTTAGACGCTGCTAATTTGGAGTGGACGCAACTTGGGCCCCACAAACGAGCACTTATTTATTTTAACTATACTTAATATTTTCTTAGTTTTCCGTGACTGTCACACTTCTTGTCAGGCTTCGAAGTATAACTTTTCGGGCGGAACAACTTGAGTGAGCTGTAAAGGAATTTCATACAAAATTGAGAGCCTTATTCGGGAAGTAATTTTTTTAAACATGACGCCATTGTTCATGAGCAGGCTAAACAGCTGAATTATATTTTGTTTTGAGTGGCGTCTTTTTTTATTTCATTACCTATATTCGAGAAAAGGACTATACATGCCTATAGGTGTCGACTGCCCGCCGTCTATACCTCATCACCCGGCAAGCCCTTATTCTTTACCAGCGTCTGCAGTAATGTACTATAAAACCTATTACATCGCGTATATTCATTAGGATTGATTAACTCATCTGTTATAGATGGCCAATGATGATTCATGATTTGTGAAAAAACACAATTTTTCTCTATCTAAGTTACATTTGCGCAAACTACCCATTTTATACTTCTGATTATTTATTACTTAATTCATATTTATAAGATGGGTAGTTTGCACAAATATACCTTTGAGAGATAAAAATTGTATTCTTCTCAGTCTCAATAAACCTTTGAAAAGGGTACCTGTAATAGTTGCAGAAATATCAGAAAGGTTCAAATAATGATTATATGACACTAACTTACACTAATGACTTTGATACGCTGATCCTTTTAAAAATCGTGTAAAGTAGGAGTCAGGGTTAAATGTTTATGTAAGAACGAAAAATTTTATGCTTGAGCGGCATTTGAACCTATGTCACCATGGCTCTCCAGGCCAGACCGGTGAATTACCACTTATTCTATCAAAGCCTCGAATTTTCCAACCAGTTGCTTAATTTTTTATATGCCTTAGGGTGGCATCCACCAGTGATAATCAATGTACCTATAATTCTCCATTGGTCAACTTTAAGGTCTAAAATCATTATTTCGCTTTCTATTTTGCTCATGCGTTTCTTAACCGCACAAGACAAAAGTAATGTGTTTTAGAAAACGTGTTTAGCGGAAAAAAATCTCATCAACAAACAAAGCAAAACTGTAAAGGAAAATACCATATACTGTTTAAAAAATGTAACGTACTACCTGTCCATGTTAAATTTAACTATTTATTAGCTGTAGACCAATTAAAATGCCCAAAATATAAGATAAGAAAAATGTACAATCGTAATCTTAGATCAACATCGTCGCGTAAAAAGTTTGTTGAACCCAGATCACTTAATAACTACTACGGACAAAGGACAAGAGGGTACCTGATACCGCGCATTTACAATACATTAATATCAGAGGATGAGTGTGAAACGATAAATGTATTCAAATCTAAAGTAAAGGTGTGTTTGATGGATACCTTTCTTAAAGAAAATGAAAGTAGGTAGTTAGTTGAGTAATTAGGGTAGGCATCCTATAATGCGTAAATTCGTTGTTATAATAACTGTCACTATTAGTTAACGTAGATTATGTAGTTGTAGTGAAACTGTTTGTATTAAATACTTAAAATAGTAAGAGTAGGTATAACAATAAATAAATATCATAGCAGTATAAATTATAGTAATGTATAAAGAGTGCGGTCTTCGCCAACAAACTGCATTGCAGTTTGGCGAAACATAAAATGTACCATTTTTGTAATTTTTTTAGCATAATAAATAAAAAAAAAAAAACATCATGATCATCATAATTATCAGCCTATAGACGTCCACTGCTGGACAAAGGCCCCCCCCCCCAAAGTTCTCCACAACGGTCGATCTTGCGCCGCCCTCATCCAATTTCTACCTGCGATCTTAACCAGGTCGTCGGTCCACCTTGTTGGAGGCCTACCAACGCTGCGTCTTCCGGTCCGCGGTCGCCACTCAAGAACCTTTCTGCCCCAACGGCCATCGATTCTACGATTAATGTGCCCTGCCACTGAGAAAAAATCTATTTTGTCTTAAAGTTGCTCGAGCGTTTCTTAAACCGCCCGTTTGTGGGGGTTTATGAGGCAGCCAGGTGCGTCTGACACGCCCGCTTGTAACGTAAAACGATCGGGCTCTTCGTTAATATTAGTTTATGTTCCCGTGAATATCTTAGGGCTTCGTCTTTATTGTTTTACTTGCTTCTATAAAGGAAATGAGTTCCACGCTATTTTTAGGCACAATGTGGTGATCAAACGAATTCTTTCTATTAGGGAGTTCTGGAGGGATACGATATCGCTTATTTTGATGAATTACTTTTATTAAAGCAGTAACGTTTGCTAGTGTAAACCAAATGTTTAGAATGATGTGAAAATTGTAATAGCCACTTGCCTGTATTGGTTGGTGTTTAGATTGAAGATAAAAAATAAAATAATAATGGTTCAGGTGGGGTTAGAACCCGCATCTCCAACGGCTTTCCGGGCCAACACTGAACCAGATCTTTACGGTTAATGGCGCTACGATGCCTCCCTAAAGCTAAAAGTCTCTCGCATAAGGTCCAGTGGTCCAATAGGTAGCACGCTCGTGTTATTAAAGACAGCGCTCACATAAAAAAGCCCCACACTTCACTAACCGCAGACTTAAATCAAAATCCAATACATGAAATCCACGAACATTTTCCGGTCGATTTAAAAACGGTATCCGCTCGGAAGCGGTTTAAACCGGTTCAGTCCCGCGCCGGGAGCGATACCGTGAAATGCTTTATGGTCATTGCAGCGACGCGTTTACTGCAAGTTTGAAATTCTCGCCTTGGAATGTTCTTTACTCACCTGGTTAGTGGTACTATGGGTTCTCGAGACGAATTGAACAGTGTTGAGTGACTTTCGTTTTTGTTAATTAAATTTTTGTCCAAGCGAGCGAATACTCTTTTCGGCTTTGCCCAAAACTCTTTCGTAAGTTAGCATGTATGGATGTTTGAAAGTCCAGGCTATTCTTGCCTAGAACAGTTCGGATTTGTCAATTTAATCTCATGAGATTCGCTATTTTACATAAAATACTATCGTGAGTCTCGGACATATTAAAATACTTAAACGGGTTTACTCACGTCGTAGAAGTCGAATAACGCACGACATGTTTCGAATCGATTATTCATCATCAGGTGTTCGTTTGGCCGCCGCCGCGACTGATCGTCTCTCCTGATGATGAATCGCGTACCGATTCGAAACATGTCGAGCGTTATTCGACTTCTACGACGTGAGTAAACCCGTTTAAGTATTTTAATATGAATCTCATGACATTTTGTGAGTAAGTTCGATAAGATTATAGATTTTATTTGTTGATTCAGTTTTTAAAAATGGCGAAGATATAGGTATTAAAACAGTAAACGATGCCAAATTCCTGCTACTAAAAAACATCGCGAGGTTTATAGATCACAGAGGCAACTAGTTCCAACACGAATAGCAAATATGGCTATATTTTCAATGCACAAAAAAAATATTCAGACAACCTCACAAAAATCGATCTAGTCCCAAATTAAGCTCAAGAAGGCTTGTGTTATCACTACTAGTATAAAACAAAGTCGCTTCCTGCTGTCTGTCAGTCTGTCCCTATGTATGCTTACATCTTTAAAACTACGCAACGGATTTTGATGCAGTTTTTTTTAAAAGACACCGAGAGTGATTCAAGAGGAAGTTTTCTAGGTATAATCGAGTTCAACACACATATATTTGCCCTGGCCGAGATTCGAACCCGGAACCGCCGACTCAGTAGGCAGGTGCTTACAAACTGTGCCAATTGCGTCGTCAATATCTCTACTTTATTATAATATAGGTACATATTGATGAGAAATGATATCGAAAAGCTTCCCATTCCATTATGTCACCTGTAACTGTTACATAACAGTTCGTTAGTAGGGCCTTGGAATAACTCTAGGGAGTAGTGGTAATTCAACTCTTTCCGGCCCCCGGGACCGAACCCACTACCCGTGTCTGATGGCTGAATCGTGGAGATGTCTTATTTGAATACTGAATACGGTTTGGATAACATTATTGTTTTGGAAATTCCCTTTAGATTGAGTTGAATTTATTTAAACCTACACGAGCGTATTATAAAGTTAGGTATAAAATTTAGTTGCCTTGACATGATTTCTAGAAAACTATTATTAGGACGTTGTACGATTTTTATGAGATGTATCGGGCTTTTTTGGAATAAATACGCCTAGAAACCTAGTTAGAGCATGAAAGTGAGCTAAGTTTCGTCCTTGTGCGTATTTAATAATTTAATAATAATTATTTGATTTAATAATTACATGCAAATTTACAGTTCACATGACCAAAACATTTGCTCGGTAAACACATAGAATACAGTAAGACAACTAAACATAAAAGCAGAAAACAGAAAGACTAAAATATAGAGCAACAAACATTAAAAGTAAAAGACAGCAATAATAAAAACAAGAAATACACTACTTCTAATAAATAATGGTAGACGTATATCGACTTGTGTAGAGCTTAGTAGGTACAGTCGAGTTCATTTACATCTACACACTTACGAGAACAAAAATATCTGAACACGACCCTATTGTCAGGAGCATAACATCGTGTACTTACATCTCTAATAAGCTGGCACGCAAGTGTGCCAGTGAGTTCGCAATAAAAATCCGGTCAAGCTTACAACAAAAATAAAACCGTTATTTTATTTTCTGTATTTACAAATTCATCCAGATAACACACAGCACAAAAATAAACCGCACATTAATCTTCACAAACAAAGACATAATCAGATTAGCTCACAATTGCTGAATCCTTTTCAACGTTTAAAAAAAACCATTTGAAGCGTAAATCGTTCGTCATCCACCCACTTAACTTTCCGGTGGCTACACAGAGTCATAACTCAGGGGTTTGCACTATCAAGAGATCATGCTGTCACAAACCCGGAAAAAACTGGAAAAAACTGAATATACTGACGCTGAGTCGCCTGTTTGAAAGATGGTTCTGTAGTGAAACAAATTAAACTAGGCAGTGGCTCTGTGAGCCGTAGAAATGTCTGAAATATGTTTTCTTTTTCAACCGCCAATCTCGCGATATCGCTTTTTCAGTGGCTTTAGCGTCGTTTTACTTCTTTATATGAAATATTTTTAATGTCAGTTAGGTCAATTGCGTCTGAGGAGGCAAGTGCGTCATTTAATAATATCCTAAAGACCCATCACTTTAAAAAAACTTCTTTTCTTCTTACATTTTAAAGTATGATAGAAAATCATGTCACTGTGTTTTATTTTAAAGACTTCCACTGAAAACCGAGTAATCTAGTGACTTCTTCTTTCCCTGTTACTGTAAGTATAAAAGAGAGAGCACGAATAATTGTTTCGGTATTACGACTACGTTTCTATTATATCATCAAAAGGGTCTACTAAATCATTGCAGTATTATTCTTCAAGTGTCATTTTCATTTCGTAGAAAGTATCAACTAACCTAACCTAACCTAAGGGGTCATCCATAAATTACGTCACACGTTAAGGGGGAGGGGGGGGTCATACCAAACGTGACAGTACATGTTAAAGGTATAGCAAAAAAGCGTGACATAGGGGGGGGAGGGGTTCAAAAAGTCGACATTTTGTGTGACGTAATTTGTGGTTGACCCCTAATCAATAAGACAATATTTGCAAGAATTATGAAAAATGCATGACTACAAAATTCTTCTGCGAAGTGAAAATTCGGTGAAATTAAACATTTAACCATAAATAGTTCTGCGAAAAGGCAGTATACCCATCAAAAGCCGCACTTGTCTTGCCTCTTGACATAGTAATTTTCTCCACTGACCCTACCACAGTTGTGTTTTTCATAGTAGTAAGGTGTAAGAATGTGTCGCAAGCAAAATCATCAGTCAAAATCAGAGTCGAATTGAGGCCTAATTGGGTCAATGTCAGTTCAAAAAACTAAATTTGTCCCTTCGATGGTCAAAAGTTAAGAACTTGTATGAATCTAGGTTATGTTGCTAGTACATCGGATTATAGAATAGGGAACATTCTTTATTCTCACAGGCATTTTATCAGAAAATTAGGCCCTGGAAGCCCTAATTTCGCAAATGTCCACCGGACAGACGCGCACCCAAATTTGACAATGACCCAATTGCTAAACATCTTAAAGGCTCCACGGAACCTTAAAAACGTAAGGGCACAAAATTTGGTCCGAATTGTAAACGAAGATACCATCGCCTTTTCAATGTTCATTTCACAAGCGACAGGTTCGAAGATTTGTTAAAGGAATATTATATTCTATTTCAAAGCATTAAGGTACACGACTTTTATAGAATAGTTTGCACTCGAATCGTGGGAAAATGTCAAGTGCTGAAGGTCTTAATGAAAATAAAATATTGGACTTACTGTGATTGTGAAGGTTCTGAAGAGGCTTTATAAATAGAAATTTGATTATATTTAATTTATGAATTCATCTTCAGATTCACTGAAAGGCCAGTTTTGGGATTTTAATGAAAAACTAGATTTCGTCTCATTCCATTTACGAAAAGTAAATAGCTGTTTAAAAAAAATGCAGAATCGAAAGAACGATTCATACGTAAAAGTATATTCGATAGAAAAATAACCCTGCTTTTTGCTTCGCCGTAGTAGAGTAAACGTTTGGGAGAAACTTGCTCTTCAGCGAGACGACTGGCGAGAAAGAGGGAAGGCCTTTGCCCAGCAGTGGGACACACACACAGCAGGCTAGAAAAAAATAAAATAAAATGAGAGACACTGAGAGTTGACATTTTAAAGCAAGGTAATCCATAATATTGTAAAAATAGACATATTTCCTATGATATTGCGAGCTTATGTCATTCATACTTTAGTAATGATAAGAATTCGACCCCTAATAATTATAAAAACGGTTCAAACTCACGTAAAAATTGTTATGAACGGCCCAACATGTTTCGAACTCATAAGGAGCTCTTCTTCAGGGACAGCTATCCGTGCTGCTACACGACTCGCGGCCCACTCCACGTCGGGCTGTTCCAGTAATTTTTTACCTGAGTTTAAACCGTTTTTATAATTATTAAAGATGTCTCACGATAGATTTAATAATATTAATGCGACCCCTATTAAAACAAAGTATTATTTATCTCGATGAAAAAGAAGCTATCGTTATGGAAATGATCGGACAGCGCATATCGCTAAAATAGACATATATAGTGAAAAGATCTCGAATAGGCGTAGAATTGGGAAGCTTCTATTTTGAACACTGATCCCGTATGACAGAATCGTACGCTGGTATTTGATGATAGCTCAAATCAGCTACTTTTTATGAAATGTCAAACAAACGTTTCATCGAATTTTTCATTTCATAGAAATATCATTTCAATGAAAGCATTTTTTTCTGGGACCATTAAATATTTTTGAATAGTGTAGTGTGTATAGTGGTTTTAATGATACATATTATTTTCACTATAGCACACTATAGTCAAATACCTCATTGCTAGAAATACCATTTCATTCCGGACCGGGCAGGACGAAAGAATTTGATTCAAAGATACACGGAATCAGAAAAATGTAACTTGAACAAACCTCAATGCTGTTACTGCCTTTTAGTTTCATTTTGGTAAAGTTGAGAAAAATCACGGTCGTAAATTGTGAAATGTTCAGTCGAGTTTAATAATATTAGTTCGAGTTGACATATTTTAAGAATCGTTCAAGTTAAGTTATACTTACTTTGACTTAACCGGTAGAGTTACTTATGTGATTATTTGAGTCTAGCTGCGCCGCGCGGTGTTCCCCGCTCATCGCACGGGAACACTATTTCTTTTTGGGATAAAAAGTAGCCTATGTTAACACATAGTAACATCCAGGGTGTCACCTACCTTCAAACTAAAATTAATCAAAATTGGTCCAGCCATTTGAGCGTGAAGAATTAACAAACATACACATAAACACACACAAACTGTCGCCTTTATAATAATTAGTGTGTATTACTGAAATTATGTCATTTCTTAAATTAGGTATATAACACCTAGTTCTAAAGTAGTTAAGCAATAAAAAAAGCATGCTTCTTTATGTACGGATCTAAGTATATTTATAATTCCATGTGTATTTTGCCACTACATTTTGATTTTTTTCCCTTATTTGGGTTCTATTGTTTCTAAATGTAAGTAATTCTACCACACCCGTGTCGGCGTTCGGTGTAGGTGCTGTAAGTAATAAAATACAATACAATTCCATTTTCCTAAGTTTTTGCTCGATTTGTGGATTGGATATTAAGGCCATTAGAGCTATTAAAATGCAATTCACTTAACGAACACTCATAAAATGTAATTTGAAAGAAATTCTGTGCCCTTACCATGAGTTTACAGTGACCGTACTCGCTAGCGACAGCCCAAACGATTTGTAAGGAGAATTGTAGGAATAATGTTATTAAAACTATCGTGAGACATCTTTACTAATTATAAAATTTGTACGTGAGTTTATACCGTTTTTATAATTAGTAGAGAATTGTAGGTCTAGTGCGGGAAGTAGACACGCGACACGCCGCCGCACAGCAACTTAACCATCCTGCATGCCGATTGTCAACTTACCTGCAATAGTATTTTATGCAATCGTTGCACAATGGAGGTTCTTAAAGTCGAGTACCGCGTTTAGGTCACGAGGCTTGCCGAGTGGCCTATGTAAGGTACGAGACTTTAAGACCTAATTGTGTAACTATTGCATACAATACTTTTTATACGAGCAAAACTCAGAAAAACATTTTTTTTACTTTAATCGTCATTCTCCAATATGATTATTTTATTTTTGATGTAACCTTTTTCGTTCAACTAAAACTGACCTGGTGGATGGCCATGGCGGGTGCCTCGTGATTGGTGAATTTTTTTGACAAGTAATTTCAACCAATCAGTGAGCATCAAATAAGCTTATGTTCTCTTTTTGAAATTATTAGAGTTGTGTAGAGAGATGTCTTATGAATATTAAAGTTCTATAGCGGGTACCATAGAGTATAGAATTTTGTTACAGGATTAAAAAGTGCGTTATTGTGATTTTGTCTGTGAAATTATAATTGACAGATTAAAGTCTGCGAGTATAAAAAATTGTTATAAAGTGATTACCGTTATGATATTGCACTGTACGTTTAACAAAATTTTTAATTTTAATTTATAATGTTCTCATATAAGTGAATTTGTAATTCTTTTGAGAATAATGATTCTTTAACCGTAAGTAGTGTCACAACGTGCAAATTTTGGTATTGGATGAATTCACTTGGCACAGATGTAATATACGTAAAACTAAGCTAATTTAGCCCGGTAGCCATCCACCATCCCCTGGCCGGTAGGCCGGTGGCCTGGCTGGCCCCCCGGCATTCAACGTTACACGCCGCCGCGCTTTAGAAAAACAAAACATATCAGCTTCTATTTACCCAATACTTACTCGAGTGTGGTGTCATTTTCTGATAAATCGGGCATGATAAATTCGTTTTTAGGGTTCCGTACCTCAAAAGGAAAAAACGGAACCCTTATAGGATCACTTTGTTGTCCGTCTGTCCGTCCGTCTGTCAAGACCCTTTTTCTCAGGAACGCGTGGACGTATGAAGCTGAAATTTATATCAATTACTCAGGTCTACTGTCCCTTGAAGCTGTGAAAAAATCAAACTTCTAAGCCAACGCAATCAAAAGATACAGCCGTTTATGCCGCAAATTTTCGACACTTGCAAGGGAATCAAAACCTACAGGGTGCTTCCCGTGAACTCAGAATCTTGAAATTTGGTACGAAGCAACGTCTTATAGCATAGATAAAGGAATAATTACGAAAACCATAAAATTTTTTTTAATACCTAACTTTGCACCTAATTTGCAAATTTTCGACACTTGCAAGGGAATCAAAACCTACAGGGTGCTTCCCGTGAACTCAGAATCTTGAAATTTGGTACGAAGCAACGTCTTATAGCATAGATAAAGGAATAATTACGAAAACCATAAAAAAAAATTTTAATACCTAACTTTGCACCTAATTTATATGGGGCGCTATACATACCAGGTGCAAACTTAACTTAACCACTTAGGGATGGAAAGTGTTTGTACGGAACCCTCGGTGCGCGAGTCCGACTCGCACTTGGCCGGTTTTTGAGACAATAAAATACATTCAACCAGTTTTGGACGCATTTCAGCTTGGATATAAAAAAGCCTTCTGATTTTTTTACGCATATCATTATAAACCGGCCTTATAGGCAGTGGGGGCTATTACAGCCCTCATACAGTTCAAGTAATGCACCTTCCATACATTGGGTGACACTACTTCCCGCACTAGTCTACAAAGTAATCGCTAGAGGCGATGTACTATTCCCCATACAAATCTTACGCTCTCGCTAGTGAGTACGGTCACGTTAACTCATGGTAAGGGTGCTTCGTTTTAATTTGAATCGTTTTGCTTTGAAAGGTTTAGGTTAAAACCATAGAGATGGCAATTTTTAATCGCCAACCGGATTCGATAATGGTGTGATAAACATTTTTTAATTACCGCTGAAACAGGGCTCGTACAAATTCGATTTTCGCTTATAATAATCTTTTGCATAGCCGACTGAGGTTTATCAGTATACAAGAATTTGCATGTGGTTTTTTCTGCACAGTAAAGTTAATACTTTTGATCTATTATGCGACCAACTGTTATTGAAAGTAGGTAGTTTATGCGAAGAATTTGAACAAAAAAAATTGATTATCATATTGGCATGTCAACTTAAAAATTTTGGTACTCGAAACAGCTTTACTGGATCGACATTGAAAGCATAAAATAATACTATTTGAAACAGCGCATTACCGTGTGGAAATCATGGTACAAGAAAATAAGGTAGGTACCTATGTCTCTCCGGAACGACACAGGCGAGACTTTTGACGTTTGACGTTTTGATGGTTGGTTCTGTCAATACGTTTCTGTATTGCCACTCCCCGATTCCCTTGTTACCTGTATAAATCTCATAAAATCGTGAGTGATTTAAATCAATATTTTATAACGACAAAATAAAATTTAATCAAAGAACTGACAACTGTAATGTATAAATGCATTTTTTTAGTACGACTGGCGGCAAACATTGTTTTCCTTATAATTATTTTGTAATCATAATGCGGCAACTACTCCGTGACGTAGAAAGTCTCACTAGCTGGAGTATCATGATTCCTTGTTTTCTTATACCATGCCTTAACTGATAAGTCGGACGACTACTCATTTTAATTCCTCGCATTCCGACCACTTGGACTATACGTTTATCTTCCACCATTGAACCACGAGGAGTTTGTATATAGGTTATAAAGCCAGCCATGGTACAAGAAAACAAGCTTATAAATGAAATGAAATGAAATGAAATGAAATGAAATGAAATGAAATGAAATGAAATGAAATGAAATGAAATTATTTATTGATAACAGGCGGTTATAGGTCACAAATATTATTACAAATTAAACACTATTAGGTACATTTACAATGTAAAAGGTAAATTATAAAAATCTTCAAAATTATAAAAATTGTTCTCGTGGAGCCATTTTTTCAATGTTCCTTTAAAACTTGGAACGGAAGCTGCATTTCTTACCGCGTCAGGCAACCGGTTATAGACGGATACCACGGCTTTATTATATCTGAGGTCTTTATGAGCCGACACTTGCGTCATCAGTTCAGTTACTCCTCTTACTTACTAGTAATAAGGCCTCTTAAGGCGAGCCTGGCCTTTATTCCCTTTAAATTTTATTTTTCTCATGTTATGATAAAATAAATATATTGATAATTTTAACCTTGTTAAAGTGAATAATACTTCTCCCTGAGTTCTAGAAAGTAACATAGGTATTTCAAGCTTTCATTGTGTGCAGTCGAAAACAAGTTGAGAAAAACAGTTTTCTGCGTGAATTTCGTCAATTTCGAGTAGTTTTGGAGCAAAATTTATCAATGAAAAATTCAAATTGTAGGTTTCAAATGTATACCAATAAAACTCAATAGCCTTGTTCTACGTAGTAACATTGATAATGTGTTAAGAAATATGTTTGATCATAGAGAAAAATGTCTAAAACAATCAGCATTTTTAATCGGATAAGGAGTCTTAAGCCCGCTCTCATTAATTCCCCGGCATGCTAAGTGTCATAATTCTAGACTAGACTAAGTAAATGAGACACTTATGCTGACATTGTCTTAATGATGTGTTTAAATATCACTACGTTTTGTTACGTAGTAGGTACTTTAGTTTAATGTTAGTTAATTATCTCTTTGTTTAACCTCCTAAGTTCCCGAGTACTTTAAACAGTTGGTACCTACACATTGAAATCCAGTTTTGAACTATAGTTATATTCAAGATTTTCACATGCTATTAACTAATTTCTACGGTATTTCAGCGCCCTCAAGCAACAAAATTCTTATCATTTCTGACTTCATGACACTGTTTTTATACAGTAATTGTAAAAGCTTGATTGTAAAACTGACTTTAAAAAAATAGACACGTCTATTCAAATATCAAGTAAAGGACACATCTTCCTCCAAGTTTTGCTCGGTTGTAAGGGAAGCAATGGACGGGACTCGATGGAAGGAAATGAGTTCATGTTTGTCAAACAATTGCTTTGTTAAATTATGAGGATTCTGGAACAATTTCAATTTCAAAAACAAAAAAATAACAGAAAAAGAACCGACTTCGAATTTAACTGAAAAGCCAAAAATAACCCGTTCATGTACAGATTACATTTGAATCACCTTTTGAAGTCGGTGCCAAACCACTCATTTATTACTATGAAAACAGATGCTACGCATGAATTTTTAATAACCCTTTAATGATTATTTTTGCTCGATAAAGAAGTTGACGTGAGGTTTGGCACCGACTTCAATAAGTGATTCAAATGTAATCCTTACATTCCCCTATTATTTTCAGTAGTAAATAACTGATCAACAACGAGAGCAGTCCACGTTGAGCCTTGGGCAGTAACCACCGGCTCGTAAACAGCCGATAAAGAATATCCGTGACGTCACGAGTGCTGCCATAATTTCCGGTTACAATGTGGGTAGCGAGTACGTATGCATCGGCCGACGGTGTGCGCCGAGGATCGCTGACTATTTTACAATTGACAACATTTAAATTTTTCATGTAATGTTAAATTTAGTAATTCGACAGAGAACCAAAGTTACCGACATAACACAGCGAATAAGCAAGCTGAAGTGGCAGTGTAGTAGAGCCGATGAACACAAACGAGTTCTGGAGTGGAGGCCACGAATCGGTAAACGTTAGTGTAGGGCGCCCTGTAACAAGATGGAACGACGACATTCGTAGGACAGCGGGTGGTAACTGGAGAAGGAGAGTTCCGTTCAAACACTTCCCATCTTAACTGGCTGGGTAAAGCTAAGTAATTTGTACCTGGGATGTATAATGTATATGGCGCCGGATACAAATGAGGTGCAAAGTTGACCCTTGAATACTAATTTTATTGTGTTTTTTAGTATTCGTTGTTATAATGGCAACAGAAATACATCACCTAAGAAAATTTCAACTGTCTAACTATCACGTGCAGCTCTTCCCCCTTCATCGATAGGCGCAGCATTTATTTGTCAATTATTCGGCCGCGGCTGTCGCTCTCGTATCGGGCTATACAGCCATCGTCGTAAATGCCGCACTTTATTAAACGCTGCTGAACTCATCTGTTATAGATGTAAAAGGCCAATTATGATTCCCTACAACTCACACCTCGCTGTTTTGCCCTTTAAAAACCATGCAGTCAAATTGAGAAGCTCTTTTTTTTTGTCGGTTAATAACTTGAATTGGAGGCATTAATTGCTCCTGCTACCAACTGTATGAGGCTCACTGTATACGTTTTTGCCAATTATATAGCAATATTAATTCTCTTATAAATATATACAATTTTCCTATGCAAATTAAAATTAAGATATTGTATGTAAGTGATTTATTTTTTAAGCTTTTTGTTATGGTGGTGCGTCTTTTTCGCTTCAGTAAATAGTCTGTTTTCTTTCTTTCTTTCTTTCCAATATATTGAACCACCATTAACCCCTATATCACTCGAACAATAACCACTAAGTCGCAGTATTGTTGGCAAATAATGGCATACCATAAAGTTACTGCTACTTCTTTCGCACTAACAGCAATTCTCCCCATTACACTTCCAATCCAAATACGATATACACGAGTTGCACAGAATTCATTTGGTACAGAAAGTTCACTGCATGTCCTTGTTCACTAAATTCTCATAAATCCGCTTTATTAATATATGTATGTCTTTCCGTATTCCTACTTCACGTAAGATTTACGGTTGATTTCATCGATCAAGTTCATTAATTTATGAGCA
Organism: Apotomis capreana; assembly: GCA_947623375.1. NCBI lineage: Eukaryota > Metazoa > Arthropoda > Insecta > Lepidoptera > Tortricidae > Apotomis > Apotomis capreana. The sequence continues at coordinate 24,848,538 of OX392505.1, forward strand.
AATAGTTTATCAAAAATATGTGACAGTACCTCTATTGTAACGGCATAGAGATGTGTTCAGATATTTTTGATCACATTTTTGGTCATAAATGTTAGAACTCGAAGGTATAGAATACATTGCATCATTTTTACTTTGTTTTAGTTTGTTATTGTTTCTAGATATATTTTTATTTTGATATCTCGAGTCTCGACTCTAATATGTATACTCGTACATCAATATTTTAAATAATTTGTTCGGGGCTAAGCAAAATCGTTTTAGAGCCAGTAGAAGATTGATCTGCATCATACCATCGCTATGCGTCAGTGCGCTATCACAGTTCAAAGTGACCCCTCTGTAATACCAGCGCTGTGACTCTGTAGCGCCATCGTCGTTCACAGGATGGCAATTCCAAATTTATTTCCTTGTGACCCCGTCACGGGTGATTTTAAATCTTTTCGGCAATGTTCCGTTGAGGTGGGAGTGGAATTTTGATGGACAAATTTTATTGTAACGAGCTGCTAGATACGAGTTTTTGTCCTACTTTGTAGGGTATTGTGGTTTTTGACAAGGGCACAGTGGCGTGGCGTTTATAGAACTAGATTCCCACTGCTTGCCTAATTTAACCCGTCGAGCGCACTAGTATCAAACGTGTGATATTAAAGTTTTTGTTATTATGTAACTTATTGGGCAAAATGTAAGGGTACAAATAAAACAGTAATTTTTTGTGGTGTCATCAAACCCTTTGTTTATTTTTTGGATTTTTCTCTACCTAGGTTGTCTCGAAGATATCGCTCTTTAGCGATAAGGTAGTTTACTTTCAACCATTCTTAAACTAAGATTTCTATTGTAAAGTAAAAAAATACCATTTTTTCGGTTTAAAAACTAACTAACTATCCGAAACAAGAGAACGCCACCGGTCCGGATCCTGTGCTATTTCTTGCCAGTCATCGGTTTAGGTAAATTTTAATAAATTTATCTTTCAAGCTTTGTTGATTATTCACAACAATATTTAACATAGATATTAAAATAAACTTTGAAATCAATTAAGCAGTCTGAAGTCAGTGTTAAATACTCGTAGAATAATTTAATAAATAACTTTTGAAACATGAAATATCTACCGTTAATTAGACGCCGAGTAAATTGTTTGATTTATGCCATAGTTAGGTAATTCAATAATCCCTTGGCTCGTTCTCAGGAACAAAAACCTTTACACCTACTATTTTTCTGCTTTGCCCTAAGGTTGAATTTGAATCCTGTAGGCGTATAGATATTTTTTTGAGGGTGTCAATCGATTCTATTTTATATTGGGATTAATTATCTATATGGGACTAGTTGAACTTTGACGGACATTTCTGACTTTTAGAGCAGTCTAAGTGTAGGTAGTCATATATAGACACTAGCTTTTGCCCGTGACTACGTACGCGTGGAACTTGATGAAAGGGATTATTAAAAGCGCCTAAGCAAATGTAAGAGCAATTGTGCTTTTGGTCTAATAATTACATTTCCTACAGGGTCGCCGCACCCTAACAGAAATGTTCACACACTTTTCAATCTTTTTAGGTATAATTTCCAGGATGAAAACTATCCTATGTCCTTCCTCGTATCTTAAACTATCTCTATGCCAAATTTCATCAAAATCGATTCAGCGTTTTAAGCGTGAAGAGGTAACAGACAGACAGACACACTTTCGCATTTATAATATTAGTATGGATTTGATCCCAATATAAAATAGAATCGATTCAGTGTGTTTAAGTAAATGGTTGTCCTTAAAATTATTGTTTTGTTAAATTATGAGGATTCTGAAAACAATTTTAAAAACTTCTTTTGGTTAAAAATAATATATAAAATTTTCGTACCTTTGAAGTCACATGTTTCAAAAAATATTTGTTTTCGTTATTTTTTTGTTACATGACATTGAGCTAATTTTATTGCATAATAAAATTAATTCAACATCAGACTACACCCCTAAATTATGATATTATGCTCTATGAGAATCGAGAATAAGATTTATTTTCATAGTCGTTTTTTCAAGTTATAATTATTCTTATAATCTCTTCTAGCGTCTCTAAGCTGTGCCATAATCCGTAGCCGCGTAGAGGCTCTACGCCGCTACGGCGTAGCGCTACGACAGCCGGTTCAAATGACTCCGCACGTCACCGGCGCCATGATAAAGTTGTGTCGCAACCTGTACAGTCAACTGCAATAACTCATTTGTGTACCTATTATAAATAGATAAATATCAGACAACCTCATACAAATCGACCTAGTCCCAAATCAAGCTCAAGAAAGCTTATGTTATATACGACGATATACACATTTATATAGGTAAATAATATATAGGTATACTTAAACACTTAGAGAGAGAATAGTGTCTCTAGCGGTTACTTTTTGTAACTACAATTGTTTACGCAATCGGTAGCGAGTACGGTCACTGCAAACTCATGGTAAGGGTATACCGCCATTTGCTTGAAGAGGGTAGGCTTGTCAGTGTCACGAGATATTCAAGGCTGAATCACTTTCAATAATTAAAGAAAGTCACAATCGTTTAAATCATAAAATCATATTTCTGATTTTCCGATATCATAAGAACAATGTATTACAAAACCAAATCATAGTTTGTCTGTGAGAAGAAGATTTTTTAGTTTCCTAATTAGTTTTACTTGTTGAGGTTCAATGGAGAATGGGAAAGTAATCTTGAGGACTTATGTATTACCTACTCCCCTCATTCCTAGAAAAAGAAAGGCAACACACCTGCCAAATCGAAAAAATACATAACTTTTGCCAGGTTACTGTATGATGCCCGTACAATGCGGAAATAGTTATTTACGATAAAAGTGTGGAAGGTAGGTGATTACAGATGAGTGTGATTTTAGTCACGAGCGAGGTACGAGCGAGTGATTAAACAAACACGAGTCGGAAATCATCTTACACACGAGTTCCGTACAAAACTTTACTATGCATGTACGAGAAAATAGAAAATACTATAATACTCACAAAGACTGTTTACATTGGAAAAAAAGTATTTTGATTTGATTTATCCAACAAGAAGCCGTCGTTTACATTTTTTACTTCTTCAATAACATTTTACGGGTTTAAATTCATGATTCGTCCCTTTATCTCGCCATTATTTCAGCAGATTTGCCCAAAACAACTTCAAAATAAACTAGACATCAATAAAAAATGGCGGAGTTATTTGGAAACCGCGCTCGACATAATCTACTACTGCGCATGTGCAAAAGTATTTTTTTAATATTCGTCTTATGTCAAAATGGCACAAGCGCGTGTACATTCAGCCAAATTTATTTAATGAATATCGATTTAAAGTTCGTTTATTAATCAAATTTTATATCTAATGTAATTAATGACGTGAATTAATGAAATATTGTTTTTATTGTACTTTTATACGTGATAATAAGCGGTATTTGATTTATTTATCAAACTTTTTGTAAATAATAAAACCTCTTTGTGTCAGGCTGTCAGATACAGCTATAAATAAAAAAAAAATTGAAAGTAAAAAGCACTAGTGCGGAAAAGTAGTACTTTCCGCACAGTTTGAATGCCTAGAATAGGCTCTTTTCGAGCACATGCATTGTAAAAATATTTTAATCTTTTTTTTTGTATTTTTCTTTCCTAGGAATGAGAGGCCTTCAATGAGAGGGGTTATTCCAAAATTTAAACATAATTTCAGGTTTTATTTTTCATCGATTCCCTATTAAGTATGTTTAGTGACAATCTTAAAATGTAAACATTTTCTGAGAAAATTATGACTTAAGAAACATTACATTTTAACTTTCAGGTTTATGGCATTCAATAAAGAGCCATTGCGAACAGAAGGCCGATACACCTCTTAATTTAATATACTATATGCCAATGTAAAAAAAACCGTTTTCCTATCATAGGCGTACAGGGAAGGTGTAAGGTTGAGTTGCCACGAATTTGAGCAAAAACCCAATGTTTCGCTACTTTTAATAATGCCCGTTGTTGGAACTGCGGCACAAAGTTCGACTCCCCGGGGAAGCATAACCGGTCTGGTTTGTTCCCAGCTGCTAACTACCCTCGATTAATTTTAATGTGAGAAATTTACATAGAGTGCACCGTAGGAAGTATTATGAAAATCTGCATTATTTGAAAACTTAGTCTCATTAAATAAATTATCATTTGAATTGGGAAACTCCAAACATAATAAAATATTTTTAGCATCAACTCCACTACCCAAAGGTTGTCTGGGAGAGATCGCTCTTTTTCGATAAGACCGCCTGTTGTCTACCATTTTTAATATGTTTATATGTGATTTTTTGTGTAAATGTTTTTTTGGTGTGCAATAAAGCGTACTTGTATAATCTGTCGAAAAATCATTATGTCTAAGTCAATCAGTATGTGAAATCATTATGTATATTTAGTACTTAATGGTGCCAGCAACTTCGTACGCGTACCTTAACTAAGGAAATTATGCCAGACTGGCATGACGCCGCGCGCCCATACAAAACAAAAGATCACGCTAAGATTTTTCCTGACCCGGCGAAATAAAACATTCGACAAAAAAATATTCTCGGAGTCAATATAGACCCTGTTTAAGTTCATCTTACTGATACCAATTAATAATATATACTATGTTTAATCTTAGGTATATTAAGATATATCACATTACAAGTAATTTTTGTAGCATTTTCGTTGCGACTGTACCACGAGACAAAGAGTATTTAGCAGTGACAGTGTGTCGCGGGTGACACGGGATTTATCTTGCCACTTGAAATAAATTGACTAGAAGGGTTAAGACTCATAAAGAACACGTACTTCGTGACAACGTTATTAAAGTAACAAGTTTATTAACTGTTGAAATAAATATCAATAAATAATAGATAAATAAATAAAGTATTTTTCACTCTACATAGTCTACAAGGTGTTAAATAACCTTGAGATTAACCACCACCACCTGGGCAGCGATTCCACTGTGCACTTAAAAGATGAGATAGTGAAGTCATAGCAATATGATTAGTTACGTTTTATCACTACATAGTATAAACCAAAGTCGCTTCCTGCTGTCTGTCCGTCCGTCCGTCTGTCCGTCCGTCCGTCCGTCCGTCCGTCCGTCCGTCCGTCCGTCCGTCCGTCTGTCCGTCTGTCCGTCTGTCCGTCTGTCCGTCTGTCCGTCTGTCCGTCTGTCCGTCTGTCCGTCTGTCCGTCTGTCCGTCTGTCCGTCTGTCCGTCTGTCCGTCTGTCCGTCTGTCCGTCTGTCCGTCTGTCCGTCTGTCCGTCTGTCCGTCTGTCCGTCTGCCCGTCTGTCCTTCTGTCCGTCTGCCCGTCTGTCCGTCTGTCCGTCTGTCCGTCTGTCTGTCTGTCCCTATGAATGCTTGGATCTTTTTTTAAAAGATAGAGTGATTCAAGAGGATGGTTTATATGTATAATACATGCATAATATAGAAGAGGAACACTGATAAGTTTAGAGGTTTCTAATGTGATGTCGTACATAAACACATTTTTTTGCGCTTACATCACAAACGCTAGCCGGACCCTACGAGATAGATCAAAATAATGTACTACAGTATTGTACACCTTAAAAAGGTCTACAAAAAAAATCTGCGATGGTATATGTCTATCTCTTAGGGATGACCCACAATGACCATCGTTTATCCTTTACTTTTTACGAGAATAATGGCTTATTTACGAAGCGATTTTAAGCAATACAGCATTTTTCCTTATCCAATTAAGTACCTTAAATACATTGTACATTTAATATCAATCAATATGGCACTTTACAGTATGTAATTTAAATCATTATTTTCGAAGATATTACAGAATTAAAATGTAGGGGCATAGCGGTTGCGGCGGTACCGGCCGGGGGCCACGGCGCGTGCCTATAAATAGCATTGCACCCGTGCGAAGCCGGGCGGGTCGCTAGTTTTGTATAATTCAAATCCATTTTCTATTATGCAATATTTCTATTATCAAGTGCAATTTATAAGCTCCTTAACTCCAAAAATCTTTAATATTTAAGATTAGAAGTTAAGTTTTTTTATGTATTTTTGAATCTTCTGTGAAATAAACAGCTAAAAATTTAAATTTAATTTAATTTATTAATTCCGTTTTCAGTCTGTCTGAAAACGAAGAAATATCTGACTGACGCACATTTCTAACCTAGAACTGTGATGATAACATGAAAATGTGTCTTTTTAAGGAAAAGAAATAGAAAAAGTCTCTCTCTCACTCTCTTCCCGATTATGTGTGTCACATGTTGGTGGGGTCAGCCTTGCTTATTTTCTTCCTCCACTTCACCCTCCCACCCTCCCTGGCGTCGTCTTCGCAGATATTGCATTCCTTTAAACAATATGGACGGGAAATTATGCTTGTGGACTCCTATATCAGCTGCAATGTAATAGAAGCGAGTAAAGTTTTAATATATTCCGACGAATAATACATTAGAATCATCAATATCATCTAAAATCTACAATAAGGTAACAAGCCATATAAAAGTTTCTGCTAGTAACAATATCTTTGTAACCAATCTCAAATCATGGCTTGTTAATCTAGTTTGACTTGACGCGAGTGTGGACGAGTTTATTCAAGGAGATTATTGACTTTTATGATAAAGTTATTATGAAATATTATGATATTAAAATAAATTAAATGTAGACCCAAGGCTAGCATGTTTAAAATTGTAATTTAATTGACTTAAAAAGGGCTATTTTATATAAAAATAAATAGAATAGGATACTCTTTTTTGCACACCTCAACAAGAAAGAAATACAAACAGATAACTATATAGACAACATTTAGCATTACAATCTTATCGCTTAAGACCAATCTCTTCCAGACAATCTTTCCTAGTGGATTTAATAAATTAAATGAGATGAGTAGGCGATGCTAAAAGTAATTAAAAAAACTACTAAAATTATTAAAATCTATCTTAAATTATTGTAGCGCCTTCTCTTAGTTGCGTGTCTTTACACTATTTGTTTCTTAGTTATCCTCGTATTACAACCACTTTAACAATAGGCGTTTTGTCTTTAAATTATTATCGCTTTGTGAAAATGTAAGTAATATTTTCATTGTCACATAAGATCCCTTTATCAAAATCAGTAAATACAGCTGTCTCGGCGCCCAATACGACTTCATCGCTTTTGGCGTCGAGACACTTGGTCCGTGGGGCCAGGGTGCGCGTGGACTCCACAGGGAGCTCAGCAAGCGCCTGAGGGAGGCAACAGGGAAATAGAAATAGAAATAGAAATAGAAATAGAAATAGAAATAGAAATAGAAATAGAAATAGAAATAGAAATAGAAATAGAAATAGAAATAGAAATAGAAATAGAAATAGAAATACAAATACAAACAGAAATAGAAATAGAAATAGAAATAGAAATAGAAATAGCAATAGAAATAGAAATAGAAATAAAAATAGAAATAGAAATAGAAATAGAAATAGAAATATAAATAGAAATAGAAATAGAAATATATTTATTTGCCATAAATGTGGTACAAAAGTGGTGTTACAGAATAGATTTCAGATCTACACAGTTAGACTTTAAAAAGCCATGCAAGTTATTATAAGATAGTCACTTAAATTACAAATGATTACCCAGGGGACTCACGCCCGTGCAGTTTTCTCGCGCAAAGGCTTTCCATATAGCCATACAGCGTGGGAATGTTGCCTTCGTCATGGGACATGCTAATATTTTAATCTTAGTTTAATTTTTAGTTTTAATCCCATAAATTTGTTATTTTTTTATGTTTTATTATTGACCCATAATAAATGTCTATTATATCTATGAAAAATTATTTTCAACTAGTTGGCAAGCGAATGAGAACCGCTTTAAAATGGGCTTACAAACGTGATGCAGGTGAAGTGAAGTTCGTCGGGCGTGTAAAAACGATTAAAGCGACTATGCGGAAGAAGTTTGAACGCTTTCTAATTGCAGACACAGGCTTTAGACTTTGTAGACGGGTGTAGTTGCATAATGAAGTCAGTCTTGGTATCTATTTAGTGTATGTAAATTAGTGAACATTACATACAATGAAGCGAAAAATATAAAAATTGAATTGTTCAGGCAAGGTTCGAACCTGCGTCTTCAACGGCTTTCCGGGCTAACCCGGGCGTCTTACCTATTGGACCACTGAACCTGATGCATTACATTTTACAACCAGTTGCTTCTTGAATGCCTTAGGGTGGCATCGTAGTGCCATCTGCCATTAAGATTTATACTGTATGATTGTTTGGTATTGGTATCACAATTATTTTGGTATTATAGTGTAAGATTTACGTAAGGCTTTGTACAATCTTTGGATAACTATGGATTTTTTATAGTCTTTTCTGTAAGGATCCTCAAGCTGAGGTCATTAGTTTTTCTTTACAGTTCTCAATAATAGTGGTTGAAGAAATCTTTGCCTTCGAAATACTAGTCGATGGTGGACACTTGTCAGTGTGAAAATTTCAACGATTTCACATTGACAAGTGCCAACCTTATTTTTTAATTAAGTTTCGAAGTCAAATATACCTTCAATGACCGTAACTAAGAACTGTCAAATAAAAAAAAAAACATTTTGAAAAAATCATGGAATAGAAAAAGTAATGACCTTGCAGGTGCCCGCAGTTCAAAGAACCTTACAACAAAGGACTAAGTATCAAAATAAAATATAAGTAATTTAATGGTCTTCTGAAAATTGTATAAGCTTAGAATAGTCTATAATACCAAGCCTATTTCAAGCACAATCCAAGGTTTGAAAATAAAAAAGGGTTTACACAACCCCCGTAACGAGCGTCACGTGACGCGACAAGTGACAAACGCGCGTAGATTTGATCCCCTTAATGGCGGCGTTTAGGCGGGTTTTTATAGGCGCCGCATATTTCGCAAACGTGTTCCAGCATGTGTTTTTAAATTACTTTTTTAAGATTTTTTTTCACCTAGGAGGTACCCAACTGCGCCTGCGTTCTACATTTGGATGTCCAGCTAACCCCTGTACCAAAATTGGTTAAAAAAAATCTGCCGTTTCGGCGTGATGAGAGGATAAAAAAAAGTATGACGCCAGACTGGCAAGGTGCCGCGCGCCCATACAAAATAAAAGGCGATCCTGCATCTGTGCTAATTGCTAAGATTTTTCCTGAAAGCCTCTTTCCATAGAAAACTGATTTTCAATACAAATCTACTATATATATTTTGACGACGCGGTAGGCTCGGTTTGTAAAGACCTGCCTACTGAGCTGGCGGTCCCGGGTTCGAATCCCGGCCAGCGCAAATAGTCTGTTTCCAAATAATATAACTATTACTAGCGTAACTGTCCTGCTTTTTGCATTGGCACGAAGACTTCAACAACGTAATAAAGAAAGTAACAACTGCGCTGTCTATTTTTATTTTTACTGTAAAATTAAAAACTTACGTCGCAATATCACGTTTACGAGTAACGAAGCCAAATTAACGTTTTATTAAACCAGCGTAAGATAGTTTGCGGGGGCTTCCACGCCATTAAGAAAACATTTCGTTAGCTTTAAGGTTTTACTATTATGAAATTGAAAAGAGGAAATTTCTGTACACTAAAGATAGTACAAGTACATACTAGCCGTAGTTACCTACAATTGGATAAGCATCCTGTTTGTAATTTATGTACTTATACTATGTTATAGTCTGATGTGTTATCTGTTGGTAATCCTTAAATAAATAAAATACAAATAAAAAATAAATAAATACTAGGTCAGATCAGTAAAGTATCTTTTGCATGTGTCATTGCAGTTGCGTTTGGGTCTATGTTGACTCCAAGAATAATTGGACGTATTTATGCAAAAGGGAACCAGTCTTTATATCAAAACCGTTTACATTGAACCCTGTAACTATAGCATAAAGTACAAACGTTTAATGTGGGTTGGTTCCCTTTTGCATAACTAAGACCAATTTTTCATCGAAAAATCATTTCATAGAAAGCACCTTTTCAACCGTAAACTTTTTGAGATTGTTATATAAAAGAAACCTAACCTAACTAGCCTAAGAACCTAATCGAATGTAATGTTTAGGATGATACTTGCCAGAATTATGACTACAGAGAAATAGAAATTCTGCGAAATGATTTTTTGACGAAATAAGTTTCTTGGAGTCAAAGGGCTCCCAAAGTTTTGTCAGAGATTGCCACTTTTCTAAGCGTTTGTATAACCAGTTTAGTAATATAATCGCTATTTAGTTTAGGGTACTTCACCTTTTTACGCCTAGTTATTAACTCTTGGGTCTGGAATGTAAAAAAGGGATGGGTTGTTATACGTTTGAAGCCTATGTCTGTATTTGGTATATTGTGAATGGAGTTGGATATGGTTTCTCAATTAGATAAATAAGTGGTTTGAATATTAATAATTATTTAGAACTAGCTGCGCCGCGCGGTGCTACCCGCTCATCCCACGGGAACACTGCATTTTTTTCGGGATAAAAAGTAGCCTATGTGTTAATCCAGGTTGTCAACTACCTTCATATCAAAATTTATCAAAATTAGTTCAGTCATATGACCGTGAAGAAGTAACAAAGTTTTTGAAAACTTTCATCTTTATAATATTAGTGTGATAGTGCGATTGTTCATATTAAGAATCTATGTCATTTGTTTTTACCCATGCAATTTTATAAATATGCATTTTGTAACTAGTTAAATTAAATTATGATTTTTTTTAACGGCATCCATGTCATTATAAAGCTTATTAGTGTGTCATTTCTTATTTGCCGCCTACGGAACTGGCTAGGTTCGAATCCCGGTAAGATCATATTTGTGTGAAGAGTACGTGGTTCATTAATATATATAGCTTTGAAGGGCAAAGGGAAAGAACAGGCTAAGTCACATTGTTTTTTTACAGTACAGACAATTAAAGTTGTCAAATGTATACTGTATGGTGTACGTAAAAGTATATCAAAAAGAAATCGGGAACTAGCGAATTTACTCCTGTTATAGATAATCATATGATGAAATAGTAGTACCTAGACTAAAAAAAAAAACAATAATAAAAAGTAACATTTAAACAACCAAAAAAATAAAATGGACTCAGCCAGTTTTTCCTCAGAATCCTTTGATTAAAATTGTCCCGCAATATATATTTTTTTATTTTATATTGTAATAAAGATGACTTATTAAATCCTGGAACTACTTTACAGTATAAAATGGTAATCCATTCCCCAAGCCAACCTTTAAACGTTTTACAACGGCCACAAAAGGCAACATTTCGTTTTAATCAAAGGAATGATTAAGTATATAGCGGCCATAAAGAGAGCCTGACCGATACTGCCTTTTTGTTTTTTATTACTTAGCTGCTTTTGGCATGCGGCGTTACGTGTATTTTTTGATGATTTACTTACTGTTTTTGATTAAAAAAAAATGTGCCATTAAAAAAGAAAAATACATTTTGGCGATATTTTTTGTTAAGTTGATGACCTGGATACAACGGCTGATGATCCTAGGATTATTTCCATCCTACGATAATTTCCATACAAGTAATTACCGGTTTACATTCCCTACATACATAATATGGTACCATGGGGCTGGTCTATAATAGACAAAGCCATACTGCCGAGTTTGGGGTTTTTAGAATAGTCTCAGTGATCAATTGATGGTTGGTCAAAGAAATCTACAGTCGGCTATAAAAGCTTGTTACAAAAATAAAATGTTGACAAAAAAATATTTAGTAACTCGTTTAGTTCTTGGAAATACCATTTATTATCGGTGAAGTCGGTTATACTTGTAAAAAAGTGACTACTATCAACTCCTATTAATGTTTTAGGCACATCTTTCATTCAGACGGCAACGATTTTGGTACTAATAATTTGTAAATAAATGTTTACGTACAAACTTACTTACAAACCTATTATTCCCGTACACACAAATGATATACTCCGTTTACTGTTTAACGACACTGTAAAGGCAATAATGAGGAATAGAGCACGCCAACTGACTACAAAAATTCCACAAGAACCTATATCCACTCTCGTATCCATTTAAAAGAAAACCTTACCTATTAGCTCGTAAAGTTTATTTTAGATCTTAAGTTTGGGAAGTAATTAAAGCCCTTTTTTAAATTGATTGCTTAAATACTCGGGTGTTTATGATCGGCCTCGGGCTTCGCTTAATAATAAGTTACGAACATTAAACGCTATAATTTCACTAGCGATCCGACCCTATTCGTTAAGAAAGTTTTACTAACAGACTAACCGACCGCAACGAACCAAAGTAAGTAATCTAGTAGTAGAACTATCTTGGCCTCCAATACCATACTCTTACCATAACTTAACGTGACCGTACTCGCTAGTGACAGTACGTTTACGCTTTTGTATGGAGAATAGGACAGCGCACCTAGCGGTGACTTTGTAGAACTACAATTCTCTATACAAATCGTTTACGCAGTCGCTAGTGAGCATGGTCACTGTAAACTCATGGAAAGGGTACAGATCACGCCACGCTCCACGATACAACTCGCTAGTTAAGGATGCCTAGGTCCCTGAGATCCTTTTGGACTTTCACGCCAGCGATATCTAAGCCGTCCTACTAGTCTGCGACCACTCGGTCGTCCCAAATAAGCGGTTTTCGCGGCACAATCCTCACCTTTCATTTCAAAGTGCCCGAGCCAGTGGAGTCTGGATGCATTTTTTTAGGTTCATGTCAGACATACTTACCACAAACTTTAACCAACTATCGCATTTATATTCGATTGATTTTTGTCAAGTCAAGTTAAATCCTAAGGACATTATATATTATTGAATGATTCAACCAAATGCCTGTCTATTCTGGTTGAGAAACATTTTAATCCATTAATAAATCGTTGGATTATACTTGTAATCCCTGCGAAGCATTAAAGAAATTACTTGCGAGTATATGTAGTTCAACGCATTGAATTCATAAAAGGCCAAAAATATATTGAAACTATTTAGTATTAAAGTACCTAAAGTAAGTTTTGCTTTCAGATTATGCTTAAACGTCACGTTCATTCGAGGGAGATTAAAAATGATCTAACATAAATGTATATCATGAAAACAACGTAAAAAAATAAAATCAATCCATTAAAAAATAATAAATATTTGATGGTGGGCGAGTTCGACTAGCACTTGGCTGGTTTTCGAATTTCTAGTATTTTTTCTTCTCAGTCGATCGTTGTATAATTTGTTTTGCAGTCGTTATCAAAATTGATAGTTTATAATCATTTTATTTGCGATATTATCGACTTATTGGGATCTTACATAGTGTGAAGTTCAGGGTTTCAGGGCGGGAATAGATTCAATAAAATACACAAGCGATCCACCTAGGCTATTCCAGACCCGCGGGTGTTGAGGCCTAGGTTCCTTTATAGTGTAGTCTGGAATAGCCTAAGTGGATATTTAATGAAGAATATTGTATTTAACTTTAAATTAAGATAAAATATTATCAAAAAATAAAAGTAATACAGAGTGTTGGTCGTTGACCACGACCTGCCCGCTCCCGTTGACGTCCGTCATAGTAATGGCGGCAGCGGGCAGGGGGCGGGGACACTTTATTATATAAATAAAAGGTGCCCGCAGCTTCGTACGCGTATTTTTAACCGTAGTCGGATAAAAAGTATCCTAACCATCTTTGGATGTCCAGCAATCTCTGTACCGAAATTGGTTAACATTTGTCCAGCCGTTACGATGTGATGCGAGGACAGCAAATCATGAAAACAGATGACGCCAGGTTGGCACCGCGCCGCGCGCCCTTACAAAACAAATGACGATCCTGCATCACGCTACTAAGATTTTTCCTAAAATCATCACCCCTCTCCATAGAAAAATTATTTTCAATACAAATCTAGAATTTTATAACCATAGCTCGGACTAATCATAGCAAAACAAGAATTTAAAAAAAAATGGAAATACGCACGAACTTGTGGCCAATTTTGGGTTGCGTTAATAAATATAATTTATATTTCATGTTTCAACCCAAAATTGGCCACAAGTTTGTGCGTATATCCATATTTTTTTTTTTTAATCTTGTTTTGCTATGATTAGTCCGAGCTATGTTTATAACAAACACATAGGATTAACAATACTGCAACGTTTTAGATTAGGTAACAAGCCCAGAGCGCAGGCATCTAATAACCGGGGTAAGTTTCATAACACCACGTGAACCTAATGAGAAAATAATGAATTTCACCCTCACAAGCTCGTCCGACTCTGTTTAGTTATGAAAACGATGATGAACACGTCTTCTTGTAACTTGACAGGGGGACGCCATATTTTATAACTGGAAGAGGGAGAAATTTATTTTTATAAACATTCAACAATATTTTATTAAACATTAAGGAATTAAGTAATTTTACTAAAAAAATACTAAGACATATTAAATGATTGTACTTATTAATAATAGTTCGCGACGTATATATATACATAGTACATTTCTCAAACAATGTGAGGAAATAATAGAAATACTAAAAATACTATAAAAAAATACTATGGTTGACTGGTAGAGAATGCCATTAGGCATTAAGTTCGCCATTTTCACTGACTTTTGTTTTGTGCAATAAAGTTTAAATAAATAAATAAAAATACACACACTAATATAACACTTGCAAAATAACAACTAATTTAATATGATTAACGAGAAAAACGAAACGATCAGTTATACAAAATCAAGTAGGTATCTAGTTTAATTAATATTAAATGAAACGTTCGACATATTCGGACAGTTCGTAAGAATACGCAAAAATCCGGATTTTTTAACATAACGTTTCGTGGAAGTGGTCAAAAATTTTCAAAAATTTATTTTTCATCTAGAGAGCGAATCAGTTTTTTTGCGTATTCTATTTTCAAATAGAAAAGTAAACATTTCCATTTCATAATATCGCGCTTTTATAGTTTACTTTGACATTATAATTAAAGTGTGTATTTTTGACTATATTAGTGAGTTATTATTACATCCAGCAAATAACATTTCATAATTGATGTATGTGACACTAGCAGCCCGTACATCAAACCGGATGTTTGAGAAAACTCAAATTTTCACACTCGCAGCGTCACTTCATAAAAAGGAGCCGATTTAATTTCTGAGAAAGTAGCCTATTTACTTTGTAAAAGAAAATTGAAAGTCCAAATATTTACTTCCTCGTCTACAAGTTTGCACATCTTCACGCAGAGGTTTGACCGACAAATTGCCAGGTATTTCGTGAAAGATTTAATTTTCTGCAGGGGCGGTAGCCTTTTAGGGTTCCGTACATTACATTAAAAAAAACGAAACCCTCATAAGATCACTTTGTTGTCTGTCCGTCCGTCTGTCCCTTTATCTCGGGAACGCATGGAGATATCGAGTTGAAATTAAAACCATATACCTACTCTAGTCTACAATTGAAACTTCTAAGATAGCGTATAAAAAATACGGTCGTTATTGCCGCATAAACATACATTTCGACACTCTCAAGGGAATCAAAATTTATAGGGTATTTTACGTTGACCTAGAACTATGGGGCAAGTAATACTGTATTATATTACAAGTATCGGAAAAAATCCGAAAACTATACTTTTG
The DNA here is from genome assembly GCA_947623375.1 of Apotomis capreana. Lineage (NCBI taxonomy): Eukaryota > Metazoa > Arthropoda > Insecta > Lepidoptera > Tortricidae > Apotomis > Apotomis capreana. The sequence continues at coordinate 24,863,994 of OX392505.1, forward strand.
TAATTAAATAAAAAGAAATTGTCTTTATTTTAAAGTACGTAAAACAGTTTTCAAACAATTAAGTTAAAGTAATAAGCAGTGCTTTCGCAGTGTAGAGGACAACTGCGTCCGTCGGCAATCGTCTACATGGACACTCCGAAACTCAGCGATGAGTAAGGAGCGAATGGACTGTGATGAAAATAGGTAACGAACGGACGAAACGAAAAACGCAAACTAAAAATGAAACGATATATATTTACAAAAATTAACAAAACAAAACAACAAGGCTCGGAAATAACACTTAAAATTACACTTAATTACTTAATTATAGTCTCTGTCTATGAATTTACACTAAATCGCGGACCGATGGGTACTACGCTATACTAACAAAACTAACTCGCGGACCGATGGTACTACGCTACACTGTTACAAGATGGTTAATGCAAGAGAACAAGAACTGGAAGTGATTCTATACAAAAATGGCCGTCCTTTTATACAATTTGACTCTAGGATCAGAGGGACGCCCGCCCTAACTTTATACATCGATTTACCTAAGTTATACATAATTTAGCTTAAGAATAACTTATACTATGGATTGACACTGTTTGATTACACAATATTACTAGCGTGTTTACACTGTGGGAGCTCCCGTCCGACTGTGAGGCGTGAAAATACCTAAAGATTCTTTGTCCCCGGCAAGAGGCCGTCTCGCTCGCACCGTCCGAGATATACACTCGCGCGGTCACTCTTAAGGCGCTGCGCGCTGTGAGACCTGTTTAACCCAGCCGACCCTGACGGGAGGGTCAGCCCCCATCACCACTTCACCACATTAAATGATGACGTCACCTCTGACGATGTAGTTATTTCAGATAGGGCAACTGTAGGGAATTCTCCTGAAGTCACCGTCTCCTCAAGCTCCAAGCGTCATCCTAAGATTCCTAAGCATAGTCGATGGCAGAGCAATGTAAAACGTAGCACCAACCCTGTTGTCAGCAAAAATAAGCACCCCTCGGTATTAGCAACCAGGGCAGTATATTTCAGTAGGCGCCCCCACTGGGAGCAAACTAGAACTACACACAATTAAACAAAGTTTCTAGTTAATTGTTAATTATCCATGGTTTTTTCTCATTTAGTATTAACCACTTTTAAGCCAGAGATCTCTCCAGAGATCTAGTAGATTAGTCTTAGTTTTTAGTTTAGATAAGTTAGGTTAGTCAAACTCCGGTGCTTCTCCAAGCGGGGTAGCACGTCTGGCACCAGCAGTGCAAAGGGTCCTTCGGACCCGCAAGCAACCGTGGATAAAAAAAAAAAGAGACCCGTTTAGTCTTGGATTTGTCGTGCTCTCGGACGGTTGCGGCCGGGACAATGTTTTACAAAATTACTTTATTTACTGAAATCTACATTCTTACAAAGTTTCATATTAATCTATAATTTTTCCTCAATTTTTGCGTCGAACGTAAACAAAGATGACTCATTTGTTTTCGACTAGGGAATGGAAATTTCCTATGAATCATCTTTGTTTTGATTCTGTCTTTACTAAGACTTGACGGGAGCTCTAACATGAAAATAATTTACACAGGGAAATTAATTAATTTCAGCCGCTTATACGGGCAACGATCTTATAACTAAGTTATTGAATTATTTATTTATTATTTCTCTTAAGACTAAGTGCTTTGCAAAGCTGTCCGTAACACGCAGTTTGTACGGAATCCTCACTGAGCGAGTTCGAGTCGCATTTGACTGGCTTTTTTATTTTTGCCAACACCTTTGTGTAAGTAGTTAAGGCCCGTGCGGGATGGCTAAAAACCCGAGCATTTGAATTATAAAATGGACGTGGTTAATATGAGTATTCATGTATGCAGCTGAAATGTAAAAATTTATTGCGATATTTTGTGAATGACAAGTCATTTGGTTTTATCCGTAAATCGCAATAAATAGGCGCCGTGGCGAAGTGGAGGCACTATGTTATACCAATAAAAATAAATGCATTTTACGAGTAGTTTGTAAAAGGCCAAAAGTAGGGGCCGTAGCCCTTTTTTTCCATTTCCAGCCGGTCTGTTTGCCGACACCTTTGCGGGTTAACTTAACACTCAAGCATTTGAATTACAAAATTGGCGTGGCTAATATTCACGTACCTACAACTGAAATGTACTTTATTATGCGTAGTTTTGTGAGTCATTATGGCAGTGGCAGTGGCTCTACTTCGCTTGTTTATGCATCTAAATGCGTAAACAAGCGAAGTAGAGCCACTATATATGTCTATAGTGATGGGCAGTTTGTAAATTTCCAAAGTGCTACTTTCACTTATATTTTTTTATATAAATTTCTGTACGTTTCCCAAGGGAAACTTACTCTTAAATTTCATGTTAGTTTCTTTAACTTGCCAATTGAAAACTTCTCATAAACAAACCGTTGCTAAGAAACGTAAACCTGCGTATTGAGTAGCAGTGCATCTGGCTACTGTGAGCTGGCGGTCCTGGGTTCGAATTCCGGTAAGGGCAAATATTTGTGTGATGTATTCGTACTTATATTTGTTTCTGGGGCATGCACGTGTATTTTTCTGAGTATTAAAGTATACGTCTAGAATTCAAAATAAAAAAATTACTTGTCAAAATTTGAGACTGCAAAATACAATGAATGATAATATACACATACCAAGCAAAACAAATAGCAGACAAATAAAAAAAACTGAAAAGATAAAAGGACGCAACGTGACGTGGCCCGTGGTCTCGAACTGCCATCCATCGTTTAACTACCCGGCACGGTAACCCACGGTAACCGAAGGTTGTCAAATTTCCGATTACAATCCGCTCTACTGATGACAGAGCCGCGTAAATGTTACATGAAGTTTAAGTGAAATTTATTCTGTAACATTTCGTTGAGAAACGTTTCCTGTCAATTATGTAATTTTCAATAGTTAAAATATTTCATCGTTAAGGAAATATATGAGAAGTTTCAGAAATTGCCGATCACTACATGTCTAAGTATGGGCGGCGGTAATCGCTTACCATCAGGCGATCCGTTTGCTCGTTTGCCCCCTATGACATAAAAAAAAATATGTTGATCCAATAGAAAATGAATTTAAGTTTGTAAACAATACTTAAATAAAAATATAAATCTTGACTTCCTCATTCATTAATTTTCACTCCTTTACAGCGGTTTGACCGACAAATTATCTATTTCGGAGAAGAGTTAATTTTTGCACGGTCTGTAACCTTTTTTCTTTTTGCCGACACGAGTTATTTTTACTTGATTTTAGAAAAAGAAGGAAGAACGTCCCTTAATAAATTGGTGGTTGAAATATATTTTTTTAAGTATCAAGCGTAGATATTTCTTAGAATTGTCACAGTAAAAACTAATTCATCTTTCACCAAAAGGTGGCGTAACTCATAATTTCAGTCCACCATTTGCAATTCCAAATTGAATTAGGGTATGCAGGGCCCAAGTCTTTGACGGAACTCAGACAATGTCGTAGAATTAAGTGTGCTACTCGTATAATTTAATTCCATTATAAATTTCAAGAACGCTTAATTTTATTCCGTTTTGTAAGGATAGTGTTCCTAGTGGAAGTAATTCTTGTTTTCGAGTTGTGGCAGAATAACTTAAAAATACTTTTATGAGTACGCACTACATTTTTTTCACGGTGGCGTCCGAAAATGGTGAAGCCTTATGTTTAAAGTACGAATGCAGTTTCATGTAATATCCATCAGGAAATGAAAATGAATTTAAATAATATGTTGTAGTTTATAATTTATAATTAAATATTTGCGTACCTTGCGTACCATGTTTTGGTTTCTCGTCAGTTGTCATTGCAATTTGGCTCGCCTAGCTAGCCCTAGGCGAGGCCTGAATAAAAAAAATTGGGCAAGTGCGAGTCCGACACGCGCTGTTTTTTCGTGACCTGACCCCATTATTTTTTCGTTCAAAAAATATTGTAATTGTAGAGTCTTGAAAAACATTATCCCTGTTAATGACGAAGCCGACACAAACATCAATAGACTGTTTCTTTCCATTTGATCATTCTATCAATTATTTCAAGAGGGGCTTGTAAAGCGCCGAAGATCAAAACACATTTTTCAAAATGGCATTATTTTACGATAACAGCAAGATGACGGCACTCAAACATTGTTTTATGTCGTGAACCGCTAGCATGGCGACTATATCGCGCCATAAAATTCCTACACAATTTTCTGTCGTAAGTATATTCTATCAATTCTTACTTATTATAAGTAAGTTAATAACGTTACTGGCTTATAGTAGGAAGCTTTTGGTCATAATTCCTTGATAATATGTTTTATTTGTCAATATTCGATACATCATTTCCCAATTTGTGAAATCTTTTATAGTTATATTTGAACATAATTATTATATCTAATTTTTCTTATATTTAACCATAATACGGACATTGATTATGCATTGATTAACTGCATTACAATATCTAAATAAACTAACATCTCATTACAATAAAAAATAATCTAGAAACATTCTAGCCTCCTTTTATTATTTTGTATTAGTTTTTACTTTCTAGGATTGTTCTTTTATTTTTAGAATCTTGTTTTTATGTTTTTTATTTTGTTTTTAGTAATAATTTCATCAATAAATTGCTTTGTTGTCTGTAACTGACTTAATGTAATTTGAATCTGCTTGTAGCTAAGCCTACTTGAATAAAGAAGATTTTGACCTTAACTTTGACGTTGAAACATCTCGGCCATAATATATTAATGAATTAATGAATAACATTTTATTTTGGATAAAATACAACCCATAGCGTTTTAGTAAATGTAATGTCATTAAATAAGTCTATAATGTCATTAGAACGTTGAACAAAGATTTTGATAAGTTACGCTTATGGTTTTGGTTATAATTTAAAAAAAAAAAAGCTAAAGCATGTTAGCACCGCAGGGTGTCAACATATTTTTAATTAAAAATGTATTGTCGTGACGTCATAAAAATGTTAATCACTCGTCTAATATCTGCCGTTACGGCACTGCTTTAGTGTCGTAACGAAATGAGGTTTATTACACGGTTTTGAGTGCATTAAAAATATAATTTTGAAGGAGTACTTTTATTACAAGCGTTTTATTTATTACTTAGCTTGATTTCTAATTATGTAATGTAAACAAACCTGAATTCTTAATATTTTAAAACTTTTCAAAATGACGTGATATTGCACAGTTCATAATACAAATAAATAATGAAATTAATTAGTATTTTATGCATTTGTTGCGCAATGGAGGTTCTTGAAGATGAGTGCCGCGTTTAGGCCACGAGGCTTGCCGAGTAAGGTACAACATTTTAAGACCTAATTGTGTATAACTATTGCACGCAATACTTTGGATACGAGCAAAACGCAGAAAAACATTTTTTACTTTAATCGTCATTCCCTTCTATGAATTTTTGTTTTTGATGTAATATTTTTTGTTCAACTCAAACTAAACTGTTAAAAAAACTCGAGCCTCCTGATTGGTTACCTAATTTTTCTGACGAGTAATTTCAAACAATCAGGGTAAAGTAGCGTGTTTTTGTTTTTAGCAAATATGCTGATGTTCTAATTTTGAAATTCATTTGAGTTGAGTAGAGAGATGTCTTATGAATATTAAAGTTCAGTAGCGGGTACCATAAAGTACCTACAGAATTTTGGTACAGGTTTAAAAAGTGCGTTGTTGTGATTTTGTCTGCGAAATTATAATTGACAGATTACAGTACGCGAGTATAAAAATATTATTATGATACTTGTGCCAGTAACGGTTGATCGCTAAAAGCCGTCTCATCTTGTTAGGATCGCGCAAAAAATGCGAGTAACGAGGCCCTAGAATGGGGTCGCGCTTATTATTCGGTATTTTGTCTGTATTCATGCTAAATTATTTCACTTTAATAATTAAAAAGAATCAAGGAATAAAAACTTTAAAAATATTAGGTATAAGACCGGATGACTAATAACAAAATATCATTATTGACCTAGCGAGCGAGGCGTCTCCGTTTTAGCTTGGCCCAAAATTCTTTCTGATATCTAGATGTTTATGATTGAGAAAAAATATTTCGATTTTGCAGAACGCATATACCCCCCGCCACCCTCACGACCGTTCAGAAAGTCGGGGCCGTATTTCCTTTTCAAATACTATATTGAGCCCTTATCATCACTACATAGTATAAAACGAAGTCGCTTCTTGTCTGTCTGTCTGTCCCTTTGTATGCTTAGATCTTTATAACTACGCAACGGATTTGGATGCGGTTTTTTAATACATAAAGTGATTCAAGAGGTAGGTTTTACGTATAAATACATGCATAACTTATCAGCATTGCACCCGTGCGAAGCCGGGGTGGGTCGCTTGTTCATGTACATACGACACCCTAACAAAAGCAAACAAAGCAAAAAGTACACTGGCCACGTGTTCAGGTAATGCACCGCGATATATCATGCATCCGACGTCGGGAATCCATTACTGCGCTGTCGGCGGAACTATCGACAGCGCGAGACTTCACTATTTATCGATAATTTAGCTTATTATTGGATTATGATAAAGTGACGAGTGTTAAGTTTAATATCCATAATATTTGTACGCGTGGCTGGCTACTAATTTACCTTTCGACTTAGATCGCTTAGATACTTCTTTCTACCAGTACGTTTGGCTTGGCCATTTCACTACTGTTTTTTGTTGACTTGAATTTCAATGTATTTGTGGATTCTTTTTACAATTAAAGTAATATTTTCAAACGAACTTTTAGTAGTACATAAATAAAATCATTAAAGTAAATTTAAACGAAAAGTGTTAAGAAAAATTACATAGCCACTTTACGGTACCTCGAGCCTACAGATTCCAATACATCGCTTATTATAATATGTATAATTCAACGTGAGAAGGAATAATAATTTCAAGAATCTAAAGAAAATATTGTTCATATTTCCTCAAAATATTATTGACAGCTGAGAAAAAACCGGTAACGAAGAAAAATATTTTGATAAGAACCTGCTAAATGTCTTTTATCATTTGCGATGATTCTGAATTTTAGTGATTCGAAATTTAAATTTATGACATGATAAATTACTGTCAATTTTTTGCATGTTTGAGGGAAGAGGCTTTGTTATCGATATTAATTTTATTGCTTATTTAACAATTAGTGTAAAAAAATTAAAGGAGAATATAAATTGTTAGTGTTTGATTATACTTTTGGCCTAATTGAATGTTATTAATATGTTAACTCACTTATATTTTCATTTCGGTTAGTTGATATTAAAAACTTAATTATATTAGGTACGTACTTTTTCATAGGTATTTCCTGAGGCGCCACTTGGAATTCATGGTTTAACTTACGGTTTCCAATAGTAGTAAAAGTAAATTTAACTTGAATTAACTCACTGCATAAAAATTAAATATCTTCTTTTTGGTTTTGACCATAACTACATAAGTTACAGTGTTTTTATAAAAATACAATTTTGCTTATACAAATTTGGGTTTTATTGGCAAGAAGTATTTTTCATCTGTTTTTTTTTGTCAAAAGGTTGCTCACAATCGCAACCGGGAGGTTCTTAAAAACTTTAGAGAGGCTCAAATAATAAAAAAAATGCGGTAAAATTTGTGTAAATTATTTTATTTCATTATGTAATAATCGCGGAAACCGAAGAAAATATAATGCGCTATCAAGGAAGCGTCAGCACTAGGACAAAAGAATGTGTGGTAGCTTTATCGACATAATTATCGACATTTTCACAACGTTCTAAGCAAATACAGCTATAATGGAGACCGGTTGATAAAATTATCGACGGGAGCGATATAAATTGACCTCGTGACAGAAATACGGAGCGTCCCAGCGAGTGATTGGGACGACGGTAATGGTTTAACGGTCTGAGCCGTCGATTCATTGTTGCTAATGCAATTGGTAATTGGTTTAAGGGCTAAAACAGACGGACACAGTTTGAAGTGCAACCGAGCAGTAAAATTGCAGCATGACAGTGATGCAGTAGGTCTAACTGCATTCAAACTGCCATTTTGCAGCCGGGCAGCAAATTAGACCTTCTTGATATTACCAGCGCGCAACTCTGGCTCCTTCACCGACCGACACAATATTTTTATGTCAATTACGCGGCTGAGGCTGTCGCTTTCGAATTGGGCTAGAGTCGGACTAGAATAACTGTAAATATTTAGAATAACTGTTCCAAGCAAATGAACTGTTAAACGCATATACCTAGATATCTGAAATAAAGAATTTATTATTATTATATTATTATTATATAAACGAAGTATGGCAATATTTTGTATTTGACACAGAGTTCAAGTTGTTCTAAGAGTAACCAATTTTAGTATTTGCATGTTTTTGATAAAATAAACATAAGTAGGTATTTATTTGATAATCCATAAACATAAGTAGGTATTTATTTGATAATTTGATAATTTGAAAAATGCAGGCATGTTTTTAAGTTAATTCAATTTCAATAAACGTTGAAGTTACTGTTTTGAAATACAGTATGTAAGTAAACTCAATAAATACAAGGTAAAAGTCCTCCGAAATATCTTATTTTGTAAATATTTTTATGCAATACTAATAAAAGCATAACTTACAAAGATGTTTTTTTACATATAGTATTAAAATTGCTAGAATCTAATACTAGTTTAAAGATTAAGGATAAGACACAGGTATTCAAGACAAATTAGTGTCCTATCTTCAGTGCTGTCATATACCAATTTACAGATCTGATAAGAAAACTAAAATTGCTGGGGCAAAGACATTTTAGCCAGACTTTAATTATCGAGAACCGCAAGGCCGGGGTACTTTGACCCTACAAGTTTACTTTGTCTATCCATAAAAATTCATGCATTTAATTGAGTCCTAGTAAATAAATAAAAAAAATCCGACCAAATGCAAGTTGACTCGCGCACCGAGGGTTCCGTACAATGGTAGATTAGTCAAATCAATTCATGGTTTTCTATGGGTGGACAAAGTAACCTTGTAGGGTCAGAGTACCTTACGGTAACGTTCGTAAATGCCGCACTTTTATGGACCCTGCTTAAATTATCTTTTACAGATGCAAGAGGCCAATGATGATGATGATGATGATGATGATGATAACCCACTCCATTGCTTTTGTAACTACGGCTACCTGTTACCGCTCCTATTTATTATACCTGTAAATAGAGTCCAACTCAAAATTCGAGTGGATACTAAGATAACCGTGGACAGACATTCATTCAGACATAAATAGAGGGATGATATCCCTTGTTAACTACGGGGCTCTAAAACTATATAAAGGTACAGACGAAGACAAGTGAGGTTACAGATTACAATGACAACAAATGTATCTAAGATATTTATTATAGACGACCCTCTAATTCCTCCTACCCAAATTTATGTACAAAGATGTCCCTAACTTAGTTTGTAAGTTTAAGTAATACCTAAACATACTCTGTTTAGGTATTACTTAAACTTAGACAGAAACTGGAATAGTTAAATTAGGTATGGCTCGGTGGCGTTGCGAACTACCGAAACGATAGTACTCTACCGCAATTTTGTGGGTAAAGTTCGCTTTGATCATATTGTGTACGCCCTGGGGCATGTTCGAAGTTTCATGTGACATATGTGCGAGATTTCGCCGCTATATTCCTACGTTAGCGTTAACTTGCTGTAATATAAATAGCCTAAATTAAAAATGTAAAACACCCCCGATACAAGTAGCTGGTCATCGTGAGACTCTCATTCAAAGAGTGATGAAAAAAATGCTACTAAAGGTGAACATAATTATCTACAAAAAAATAATTTTTAGCTTCAGTATTGTTACTTATTACAATTAAAACATCTTTAAAACTACTGGTCCTATTTTTACCAAATATAGCTAAGAACCATCTTGACGAAATTGTCTTTCGACGAAACAGAACCGCACTCAAATTGGCCCAACCGTTTAGGAGCTATGATGCAACTGCACAGATACACAAAGATACACACATGTGTACATGTTAAATTTATAACACCCCTCTTTTTTCGTCAAGGTCGCCAAACTCCAGTGGGACTGGGAAGGACATGTCTGCCAAATGAATCCTGAACATTGGGCTATCCACTGAGGGATACCGGCGGATGGCTATCGAAGCAGAGGCAGACCGAAAAGGAGATGGCTTGACGACTTGTACGCATTCGAGTACGCTTGGCAGTAGGAACTTGCTCGTCAACGAGACGACTGGCGAGAAAGAGCAGAGGAGCCCCTTAGCCCAGGAATGTAGGCTAAATAAAAAAAAAAACTGTCGTAACTGGAATAAATTGCCTCGTCGAATAAGGGCCTAGGTTTTAGTTGACGTTATTCCGAACTCGGTACGTGTTGCGCGATTCTGATTTGTTGCCAGAAATAAGATTAGATTAGATTAGATTTATTTATTTCATAATATAAAATGTCAATATAAATTACACGAAGCTATTCGGAATACATGTACAGCAATATGGCGCGCTCTTGGTGACTTTACTGCGTTGGCTCAGTAAAATAAACGGGGTCTTGGTCTCCAAAACGCATTATGCAGTTTAACGATTTCTCTCATTAAACCATTAATACAAAGATGTAGGTCAAAGAAAAGTTTAAATGTGTAACCTGGTGGAAGAGGCCGGGCATCAAACCTCCCCCTGGATTGCCGGTCCAGCGAGTTATTTTGATTTTTCACGTTTTTTTTTAAAATTTACATCCATATTTGAAAGAAAGAAAGAAGAAAGAAAATAATTTTATTGAGACAAACTAAACAGCACCAAAACCATAAGTCATAATAATAATGACTAAAGGCAGATCATCCAGCTTAAACATACTTAATCTAAAAAAAACATATACAAACTTAAATCTAAACAATGGGTAGACAGAAAAAGTAAAACAAAGTAATTTGAAAAAAAAGAACGTTATACAAATAAATGGTGCTGTCATGTCAGATCCCAAAAGGACACCACTCAGCATATGCTACGGCATCCGGGAGATGTCGCAACGCTGGTCTTCCGTGGCACCCAGAGGGCAAGCAGGTAGGTGGGAACAGCAAATGGTGACGTGTGTTTACATTATGTAAGCATAAGTAATTCATGTGTATGATGTGTTCTGACGTATTAGTTTATATAAATAAAATAAAATATATAAGATACTTACTTAAAATGGCGAGCAGTGTTAGTGTATAGGATAGGATAAGTATGTAGTAGTAAATAAATAGTGGGAGTATTATACTTAAGATAATATAACCTATATTGAAGGAGGTGTAATTTATTGACAAGGTGTCTGGCATTAAGAATTGGAGAGTTGGAGATTTAATAGATGCCTGCGAAACTTAAATTTAAAAGTGCTTAAAGATTTAGCATTCCTAATGGGTGGAGGGATATTGTTCCAACATCTCGTGGCAGAGTAGCGGAAACTTCCACGAAACGCTGCTGTCCTTCCCGGCCGTGAGCAGATGAGTCGGACCACCTCTCTGGCTGGCCGCGAAGAAAATGATAATTTCTCAAAGAGGTATTGAGGCTGCTGAGAATGAAGGACTCCAAAAAGTAATGAGGCAAAATGCAAAGATCGTCGTGCTTCCATCTTCAGCAACCTGTGATCATTAAGAAAGGAAGTGACATGAGCCCTAGGAGGAATGGGAAAACAGAAACGAGCACATGCATTCTGAACACGTTGGATGAGAGCCCGCGAGCGTGCCAGTAAACACCCGCTAATCACGGTGTCGACGTAGTTAAGCTTGGACAGGATCAAAGCGTCACATAATTTTATCCTAACATCAACACTGAGATAATTTCGAACCTGGTATAGAACTTTTAGCTTGTAAGAACAGTTTTTAACCGTATCTATAATGTGCTTTTCGAAACGTAGCTTGTCGTCCATGAGAAGACCGAGATTGCGGGCCTCGGTAACACGCTCAAGACGCTCCTTTCCGAGCACTACAAGAGGGTCCCATGTAAGAGTTTTTTCTATCAGACTTTTCGTACCAAATATAAGGTACTTGGACTTAGAGGGATTAAGAACTAAACGCAATGCTCAGCCCAATCATCTACACGCGCTAAGTCTTGATTTAACAATCCTACAGCATCCTGTTTCACGTGAGGAAAAAGCCTTGTAAATCTGCAAATCATCTGCGTATAGGTGAAAATTGCAGTTTTTAATGCAGTTTGTAATGTCCGCTATATACAGTATGAAGAGCACGGGCCCAAGAATAGATCCCTGTGGCACCCCGCAGTTCACTGCGATATCTTGAGAATACTCTGCTAAGCCAGATGAATTTGTCATGCCAACCCGCTGCGTCCGAGACGTTGTATTTTGTTGATATCTCTTGTTTTTTAAGTTTTTACATCTATCAAAAGAGTAAATATATTTCAAATATGAGTAGTATAACATATCAATCGCAGTAGACATATAAGGATCGTGCATGAACTATTACGAGTAGAGGGCATCATTTTGAATATCAATTTCAAGTACTACAAGGTGAAAAATTCAAATTAGTGGCACCAGTTGGCAGCACCTTCGTTGTGCAAGAGAACGTGCAGGTAAAGTGCAGCAACACTGCCTCAATGTCATTCCTTGCAACGCGAGACCCGTGAGCGGCTGCGCGAGTTTCGGGCGACGGAATTTAATGACTTCCTTGGCGAAATTTCGCCAACACATCAGGCTTATTGGAGTCTAGCAAGGTCCCTGAAATCCGATCAAGTCCTTACCATGCCTCCCCTAATTAGACCTGGCGATCTGCCTCCTGCCTTCGAGGACGAGGAGAAGGCGGAGTGCTTGGCCGACAGCTTGGAGCATCAATGCTCCCCAAATCCTATTAAGTGTGATCCGGCGCACATCGTGCATGTCGACACGTTTGTACAGACCCGCCTCTCGGCTCCTCTAGAGGAGAATGAGGACGAGGAAGTAGAGGAGGTTTCTTACGATGAAATCATTCGTTTGACACGCCGCCTCCACCGGAGGAAAGCCCCCGGTGGTGACGGTGTCTCAAACAAATTAATTAAGTTTTGCCCGGAGGAGATTATGCTCCTATTGGTTAGGATTTTTAATGCTGCGCTGAGACTTACATACTTCCCCTTGGCCTGGAGGCAGGCAGTCGTTATTGGCATACCCAAGCCGGGTAAACCCAGCAATTTACCATCTAGCTAAAGGCCAATTAGTTTAATTAGTTCTTTAGGGAAACTCTATGAGAGAGTCCTCCTATCTCGTCTTCGAGGGTTCGTCTATGATAAAGAAGTTATCATAGATGAACAATTTGGTTTTAGAGCGCGACACTCTTGTGTCCACCAGGTCACGCGCGTCACCGAGGACGTTTTAGGGGGATTCTCTTGTTTGAGTGGAATCACCACGGCCGCTATCTTTCTGGACGTCGACAAGGCCTTTGACCGGGTCTGGCACTACGGCCTCATATATAAATTATATGAGATTGGTGTGCCGGATTGGTTAATTCGGTCTATAGCCAGTTTTCTCACGGACAGGTCCTTTAGATACAGGGTTGGAGATGTGCTCTCCAATCCCCGTACGATTACTGCTGGGGTGCCGCAGGGCTCGACCCTGTCTCCAACCCTGTACATCTTGTACACAAATGACATTCCGCGCAACCGCCCGACAGTGAAATTGGCCTTATATGCTGATGATACAGCCCTTTATACAACTACAAATAATCCTGTTGTTCTTCGTCGCGATCTTCAGGGCGCGATCACCGATCTTGATCGGTGGTTCAAGCTCTGGAGAATTGAGACGAATGCGGACAAAAGCCAGTCCTATTTTCTAGGAATAAACGCTTTCTGGAGAGGAAAATAAGGCCAATTTCAATGTCGGGTGTTGACATCCCTTGGACTCGCAAGGTTAAGTATCTTAGGGTCATTCTTGATTCGGAACTTTCGTTTCGCCCTCACGTAAGGGCGGTTCGAGGGAAGGCTTTGTTTGTTCAAAGTAGATTGGGCCCTATGTTGAGCAAACAAAGCAAACTCTCGGTTAAAAATAAGCTCAGGCTCTATACTACCTGTATTAGGCCGATAATGACTTATGCCTGTCCGGTCTTTGCCCATATTGAAGAGTCTATTCTCCGGTCACTACAGGTAGTGCAGAGCAAACTGCTGCGCAGGGTGCTCCGCGCTCCTTACTACCAATCTAACCTCAGTGTTCATTATGACGCTAAAATTCCAACGTTATTTAAGTTTATGAAGGACAATACCAGACGCCTCATTGGAAACATTCCTCACGATAACCCTTTAATTAAAAATATAGTCAACTACGAGGTTAGGACTATTCCCATTGATCCTGGCACTGTCTCTGCCACTTTAGTTTCGGACGCTCTTGATATAGACCGCGACTCGGAGGTCGGTAGGGGAGACTCTTCTGGTCTCTGTGTTCTTCCCCTGAGTAGCAAAAAGCCCACTCTTTCCAGGTATGAAAAAGCCAAGTATTTACGAAGACCGAAGCATATACATACTTACTGACCCGGACGACGAGATCACTGCAACCATCGAGAAATGGAACGCATTGGTCCCGTCGCCCTTTGACAGCTCGACTTTGGACAATGACCCGACTCTTGTGAAGGTCGTTTTACGGCCTCCAAGATAATGACTGCACACTTCGACTATGACTACACTTCTCACGGCGAGGAAATTTTAAATTTCCTCGTCCTACACTACACACACTACACAATATTACTACTCAGACTTTAGGTCTAGTTTTTCACATTCACTTTGTTTTTTCCGCGGGTGCGGGGTCTTCTACCCCCCCCCCGCAAATAACGACTCATACAGTTGGAGGCACCGTGCCTACTGTAAAATCAGGAAGGGAAAAAAAAAAAATCAATGTCATTGTCACGGCAAGAAATTCGGTGACGGCACCATAGGCATAGATCTCGTAGATAGTGTAAGGGTCCCATCGCCGACGATGAGCGAGAAGCGATTAGAACTATAAACTAGAAACGAGTTAGCGAGCAGAGAGAAGCGAGTGTGTAGTTTCGATAATTATTACACTCGCTTAACACTGGAGAGTTCGAGTAGGGCAGGCGAGCCGAGTACGCAAGACGCACGTATTCAACGGCATTAGAAGTCTGTTTTAAGTAACTATGGATGACAACTACAGTTAAATGACCGCAGGTTGGTCTCTCAGTGTGAGTTTTGAACGCCAAGCGAGTTCTTCTGAGCACGTTCTATCTTTTATCGCCGGTATCCACTAGTGAAGAGAGAGTATCCGCCGACAGTGTGAACAGTCAGCGATCAACTATTAATATAATATAATATATTATATAGTTATAGTTAATATAATATATTAATAGTTGATCGCTGAGATATTATCTGTCTCTTTTACCGACACGGGGACTGTTCGTTTCTTGAGCGAGAAAATAGTAGACTGTTAATCGCTTCCTCGCCCTTGGTGGGACCAGTGCCAGACGTTGAGAATTTAACCTGTGATTTGATTTTAAGTTAAATTCAGTTTTAAATCTGATTTAACCTGTTGCATTCCCTTATTTTTATTTAATTCTCAACCCGATGCATAAAAAATCAGGTAGAGTACATATCGCCGGACAAATGTTTGTTTTAGATAAAACCACAGGATAAAACCACTATATTTGCTGGCAAAAAGTCAATAACTGGAAACTTAAATACGCCAAAAGCGCTTAAAAATCACACACCCGTTCAAATGTTTTTCGGCGGTTGCAAAAATAAGTAGGTACGAATAATTTTATAACCTAGTCCTAAACTAAATATTGCACAAAAAAGCGTCCATGAATTTACCCTACAAAACTTGTTTACGTCAAACGCTGCCACTTTCGTTTTTGGCATATTTAGGGGTCAATTACACAACGACAAATTGTATACAGTGATTTAATAAACACTGAAGTTATTTTTCCAGTTTATAGACTCTTGCAATTACTGAAAATGTATCTTATTTAGAAGATATAAGAAAAAATCGACGATAGTTTCGAATTACCGCTCGCCTTAAAATGTGCAGGATTACTTAGATTACATAACGGTTTAGTGACGCTGTTACAATGGAATATTTCTCAAAATTTAAGTCCCATATCTAGTGAGTGACAGGGGGTGTACGCAGTTTAAATGTATAAAGAAAATACCAAGGTTCATCGTGGACAGGTACATGGACAGATTGGACAGGTTAAAAACGTGATGCGTGACGCATCGCGCTGTATTTTTGTGTTGCTTGTTGCGTATTAGTTCACGTCTTCTTGTAGTTTTTATCAGAATAATCCCGCGATTTTCAACGTGAGTAATGAAATAAAAGTTTTAGTTTTACAAGACTTGGCTGTATTGTGAAACTTTGAAATTTCGATTCGGTGTGGACAGATTTAAATTTTTATACTAAAGTTGGCATTGGCTTTTCTTCTTGCTTATTTGAAAAATGGATTTATTTTATGTGTTGCATGCTTTGCTTTAGTCTTACCAACTTTTGTAGGTGACTTTAGATAATGATATTTCTTTCGTAAACCAACTTATTGTTGGACTACTTCTATACAGTTCGTGAGCAGAGAATGCGGTTCTCATTTTATACCTATCTCGCTCGCTCTTAGGAGATAAATCTGAGAAGGGCAATCTGAGTGCTCACGTACTGCAGTACCCATATGAAGTTCTGTCGACAGTTCACAGAGTGAGATCTAGACACGCGGCAGCGTGTCCAGCCAAGTTCACCGCAGGAACTGGCGAGCAGCAGCCGTGTGTTATATTACACGAACCGTTTGGAGCCACTTTTGACCCCCCAATAACTCCAAATCTATTTAACATAAAAAAATGAAATTTGGCTTATGTATTAAGATCCTTTAGAACAAGTAGAACCCCAAATTTCATTAATATAGGTTAAATAGTTATTGAGATATTAAAGTCCAAAAAACGGTATTTTTATCACTGACTGACTGACTGACTGACTGACTGACTGACTGACTAGTAATCAAAAACCTAACCCACTTCCAGGTGACCTAGAAAGGTGAAATTTGGCATCCAGCTTAGTAATTGTGTGTGTATACATATAAAAATCTAAAACAGTGATTTTTTTATGTTTTTATTATTATTATTATTATTGATGGTTGTTGCCTCAGAACTCTGTCATTTATAAACCGATTTCGAAAATTCTTTTTTTGTTTGAAAGATATACTAGAATAGCATATACTTACACTCACACGCACACACTTACACATACATGCACATAAAAATCCAATACGTACTAACCGTTTTGGAAAATTCTTTGTTTGTTCAAAACTTTCAAAAGATGTACTAGAATAGCACACAGAACTAATTAACAAATAATAATTAAGTAATTTACACATCATAATAAATTCTGTACAAAAAGTAATGATATCCCATCAAAAACATAAATGTAAAATGAGAGCCAAGTTCAATATCGCGTGCACTTCGCCGACAAAAGAATTGAGATCTGCAAGGGTGCCAAGTTCTTTGCTCTAAAATTTTTAGATACAAGGACATGCGACATACTCAATGCATTTATTTTACTTGGGGTGTAATTCAATATCAAGACGTGACTTGGCTAGTTTTAAAATATAAATTTATATTATAAATCAAAATCAATCAAATCATTAACCTATTTTCGTAAAGGTAAGTACGCAAGTTAGTGTACGTCTTGTTACTTATACTGTTAGCTTGATAATGAACTATGACTATGAATATGTTACTTTTATAAAATTTAGTTAGTTTATGAAAACTAGCCAAGTCAAATCTTGATATTGAATTACACCCCAAGTAAAATAAATGCATTGAGTATGTCGCATGTCCTTGTATCTAAAAATTTTAGAGCAAAGAACTTGGCACCCTTGCAGATCTCAATTCTTTTGTCGGCGAAGTGCACGCGATATTGAACTTGGCTCTCATTTTACATTTATGTTTTTGATGGGATACGATTTACACAAAATGTATAGCGATGTATAGTAGATTCCATCATAACAACATTAATTGGTCAGAACAACGTCGTCCTTGTCACGCCTAAATGGCTGGACAGGTTTCAACAGTTTTTGATATATAGCAGTATGATGTACCTACTTAAGGTAAGTACGAGTATTACTACGTCTTAGAATAAATACGCCCAGACACCTAGTTAGCGCTTGAAAATGAATCTAGTTTTGAACGGACATGGAGCCAGCCTTAATTCTGGTGTTTGGTCCACTATAAGATAAGATAAGATAAGAATTGTTTCATCAATTGGGATTCACTGGAACCACTTTTGCATCGTCATTGAATACATAGCTATTACATTAATTGATACAATAGTAATAACATTAACAGAAGCGGTGGTAGCCTAGTGGTTAGGGCATGCGACTTTCAATCCGGAGGTCGCGGGTTCGAACCCGGCCCGTACCAATGAGTTTTTCGGAACTTATGTAGTATGTACGGAATGTCATTTGATACCACTCGCTTTTCGGTGAAGGAAAACATCGTGAGGAAACCACCTAAGCCCATAGGCCTAGTTTCCCCTATGGGTTGTAAGGTCAGATGGCAGTCGCTTGCGTAAAAACTAGTGCCTACGCCACATCTTGGGATTTAGGTAGCCGACCCCGATTGAGAATTCATTCTCAAAAAATGGGACAAAGGCTAGGAGGATGATGAGTAATAACATTAACACAAAATTAGGTACACAAGATTTCCAAACAATTGCAATATTTCCGCGGTAATGCTTCGTCAAAAGTAAACTAACGATAAACTTGAACACCCTACATTCTTAATTAACTACTTCCATCCAGATATCTAATTTTATCCCGCCGCTTATCACTCCAAAATCTTATAATGACCATACATGCGTGTGTCTAACAAATATTTGCCCTTGTCGGGATTCGAACCCAGGACCGCCGACTCAGTAGGCAGCTAATGTACCACTACGTCAACCACATCGTCATTCACATAGGTCATATATTTACGATAAAAAAAATACTGCCGATAGACTTGTAAAAGGGCATTCTACAGAAACGTCAAGCCTGGAGTTTGGTCCACCATTAGCTTGAACACCCTACATTCTTCATTAACTACTTCCACCTAGATTTCAATTTTTCCCGCCGCTCATCACTCCAAAATCTTATAATGACAATACATGCGCGTGTCAACTCGTTACCATAAATCGCGGGCAACTATCCCGCCGGTAAATCTCGAAGGATTTAGCCCTTGGCCACGGCCGATTTATACCACCATGTACCCATTTTTCACCCGACATAGCCCCGGATGGGACTATTGAGTTAGCTGGCTTTTGGGAACATGTTATTGTTTCACTATTCTGGGACTTTGGTTAAACCTATGTTGTAGTACTGTTTTTGTAGCCGTGATTTATGTAGTCAAGAAAAATATTAAGGTTAGGTGCGGTAAGGAAAACACTTAGGGGAAGTCGAACAGCGACATCTATTTATTTCTTTCCTAGAGCTGTTCCAAAAAATCAGATTCACCGATATATATTGTTCAGTAATTTATTTTGAGTGTTTCCCTTAACACCATGTGTTTCCACCCTGGACCTTATATCACACGATATTGTACGTGTGAAACAAGTGATCGTATCACATTATATCCTCTGGTATTTAAATTCTTCGCAGTCCAACCATTGAACAACGAGGAATTCTATAATTCCACTATGTCCGACCGTCATCGAACCATGAGGTTTAATGGAGAGTGATAATAGAAGGTAGGATCAAATAAAGATACAATGAAAGAGACAGATAGAGATTGGTAGAGATAGGCAAATAGAGACGATAGAAAGAAAGTTGCAGTATTTGTGGGAGCAAAGTCAAGTCGCGGGACTTCTATTTCTGCTCGCAAAAAAAAACAAACTGAGACCTAGTGCCTTAAAAGTTCTAAAACCTTTAGTTCAGCCTTTTGCGGCTTAAATGTTGTACCGTAGTAAGAAAGTATATTTCATAACCACAAACAGAAGAAACCATTATTACTTAACTAATGTGAATAACCCCAAAAACACGGTGGGATTGTCGAGAAACAGCACTCCTAAATAAGCCTGCAGGTTAAAAAGTCTTATAACAAAGTAATGCTCTCAAATATCTTGTGTATTCCAACATACGAGCTCGGTAAATACATTCAGTGCTGCTTTTGTTCAAGTTCGCATACTTAGAGGTATTAAAGCGTGCCGTGGTTTGAGATCCGGAGAGAATAAAAATGCCTTTATTATGCAAAAAGCTAACTATGTTATATTTGGAACTTCTTTATTTAATTATTTTTCTTTATTCTTCCAAATTAAACTACTATTGAGTAGTTCGCAGAGGATTCAAAACACTCACTTACCTGTTGAATGTATTGAAAAAATTAATCACCCAAGATTTATCAAACTTTCGCAACCACACTGGCTTCACATTTCAATATCCGGGACAAGTTATAGCGGGTGAAACGCTCTGAGAACTACCCTATTAGCTAAGTACTTACAAGGCTAAGTCACATTGATATTTTGCTATCAATTCAGACAGAAGAGACACGTCTCCTGAGCATAAAAATTACCTGGGCGGTCATTCGAGTGTCAATCGCCAAACGTCAGATCGCCATTAGTAAGTCATCTATCAGATTTCTGGCCTTTGAGCTGTCATTAAAACGCGATAAGCTGCAAGTGACATATCATTATATATTAATAAATTAAAAATTATTCGTTTTGATAGTCGTTTGAGGCCCTTGATGCAGTAATGGAATTCTATGGGTTGAAATCATGAAAGCAAACAACGTATCAACTGATGATTCCAGCTCTTGTACTACAAACGAATGTTTGTTTAAGCGCCTTACGACTCTTACGAGGCCGCATTACGGTGTTCGACGTGTGTTACTTCTAGACTCATATTAAGTACGTTTGCTCAAAGGTTAGTTGGGGCTTAGCAATAATTTTGTGGCACTAGTGCGGAAAGAGCGTGACAACGTTGTGTAGTTTTAAGAAAAGATACAGGGGACATTAATGCAGTACTATTACGGAGGACAATCCCACGCAATCGACGTAGTGATCTAATTGCTTAGTTGGTAAATTATTATTCTAGATCAGTATTCTTTAACCTGTGGTCCGCGGACCCCTAGGGGTCCGGGAGTATTTGTACATTGGTCCGCCGCAGTCCAACTTATGGACCACTTAACAATAATAAATAAATGCCACCAAAACTCTCGTTATCGCTATGCCAACTAAGCATGGCTAACGTAAAATTTTCTTCAAAGGCATTTCCTCTCTTGTATAAATTGAGAACAAATACAGAAACAAATTACAAGTGGAATCAGAGTTGAATTATAACTTAGTAGTAACATCAGTCTAACTTGGTTGCGAAAAAACAGCATCAACCTTCATATTAGCATATTTTTTTTGTATTTGCAGTACTAAAATAAATGGTCTGAAATGTATTCCTGAGTTTTTATCAAGGGGTCCTTGGACTTGTTCGTGATTTCCTAGGGGTCCGTGGACGGAAAAATGTTAAGAACCGTTGTCCAAGAAGATTTGGGTAGTAATGGATCACTTTGAATATCAGCCATAAGGCGTTAACTAGGTACTAAAGCATCCCCCAAGGGTCTCCAAAACCAGATTTTTTGAGGCCGAATTCACCACTTTGCAGTTTTGTAGAGCACCTGCCTACTGAGCCGGTGGTCCTGGGTTCGAATCCCGGCCGGGGCAAATATTTGTGTGATGAATTCGAGTATTTATTCCTGGGTCATAGATGTTGTATATACCTATTATGTACGTAGTGATGGGCCGTTTCCGAGAATATTCCCCAGGCGAGAATATTCTCGGAAATATTCTCGGAAACATTCCCCATGAGAGGAATATAGGGGAATTTAGGATTTGTATATGAATAACATTTATTTTATGACTTTCTCTATATAAGTAAATGCTTATCTATTTAATAGGTTAACAATTCAATAGAAAAAAATATAAAAAGTCAGCTGTAAATGTAAATTTCCTATGTTCTCGAGAATATTCTCATTGTTCTCCGGGAATATTCTCAATGTTCCCGGGAATATTCTCATTGTTTCCGAGGAATATTCCGCAAGTTTTTAAATTGCTCTCAGGAATAACATGGTAAAATAAATACCAGTGAGACAAGCAAGTTAATTTCTGATAGAGAAGGAATAGAGAAAACACGTGTGTTGTCAACGCAATTAGCAAAATAATTGTATTTTATTTAGTTTTTATCGTTTTTATGTATATATTTATTTCATTATTTCAATAGTATTTTAAATAGGTAGTGTATAGTAGTACCAAAGACAGGCATGCCATAATTCATTACTTAAATACACTGCCAGAAACATAAAAAAAGTGAATATCAGCATTTAATCTTTTGCAATATTTGATAAAATTATTTTTCTTTATCAGTTGGATCCAAGCCAATGTTGATACTCCAGCCCATCTAGCACAACTATGGTTCGCGACTCATTTCGCGCGACATAGCATCACCCGTCACTCTCTCACGTTACTGTACAGAAAGGGATAGGTAGCATTTCTCGCGCGAGAAAGAGTCTGGTGTCAAAGTTGTGCTAGAGGTGCAGGCAGGGTTCCATAGCCGCAATCACAAATATATTACAAGATCAAGAAGAGAAGTCTTGTTTTGGTGCGGGGGCTCATCCCCCCCGAGCCCTCCGCTTCGTAAATCTACTCGTGACTTGAAAGTTCAAAGTTGTGTTTATTATCTAAATACGGGGACTCTGCCTCCGAGAGTGTCTCTTGTAGTCATCGTCTCATCACTTTGGATTTAAGCTATCATGTTTCTGTTCTTGGTAGTTGCTTTGATTTGAGTGCCGCCACCGCTTGTCCTAGCTCCACTTGTGACTTCAAAGTTATATCTTAGTCATCGTTTCCGAAGTTGACTTAAAATAATCAAAAGACTAACAATCTTGTTTCCCTTCTGTTCGGTTTCTCCCCTAGGCCCCTCCCCTATCTTATAGTCTTCGACTCCTCAGTAGATTTTACGGAATTAGAAGACATCTTCTCATTTTCATTTTCGGATTCAACCGTAACTTATTGCTGGAAACGTTATTCGCCCCATCAATGAGGCGCATATTTGGCGCACTTTTAGTGGATTATTTCTGCCATGTCTCTGTAGCGGAAAATCATGCCGACTGTTTTTCGCGCGGCTTGATGTCTTTAAAGATTCCAGGCCAACTTCTGGTTTCAAAGATCTTCTTAAATGCAGCGAGATCCTACCGACTGGTCGGTAACCTCGTTTGATCCGTCAGTAGTTTCAAAACCAGCCAAGAGAAGACACATGCATTGATTTCAAATCCGTTAATTGACTTACCGCTCTTCCTTGTAATAGCTGAACAGATATCATCTTGGTCGAAGTTGTTGCGCTGTGTTGTACACGTCTTCGATTTGGAAAACTGCTTCCACAACTTCAATATGTGTCTGCTTCAGATTTAAATTTGGCGCAGTCTATGTCTACAACAGTGTCATTACAAAATGAGTTTGCGGGAAGATAACCTGTGTTCAAGAAATTTTCAGCTCTTAGAATTATTTCAGCAGCATGGTGTTATTGGAGTAGGAGGTAGCTAGGCGAGAAGCTTCTGAATTAACCTACCAACAAAAACACTAGATCATACTACCGTAAAATGGACACAAACACGAAACCAATCTGATTGCAGATTCATAAAATATGTCATGCTGGGCCAGATGAATCGTTTTGTGGCAGCGCGTCAGTGTTAATGATTTTTTTCTGCTAACTGCTAACAAAGTCATACAAGTTTCAAGTTTTACTTCTCTAAGTACCCTTTATGAGTTGGTTGACTATTATTACTCGTAAACTTGTAAAGCCTACCCTAGCAGCGTTTATATAGCCAATACCCAAGAACTCCCAAAATTTGCAATTTAAAGTTTGATATTTCACAAACAGATCTATAAATCGGAAAATTGTTGCAACAAACCTGCAACATTTTGTAAGGCCTATCCAACGACATATCACACCATGGGGTAGACTAGAAAAAAAAGACATCCCCACTTTATTATAGGGGGAGGTAAAGTAAAAAAGTATTTTTCCAAGAATTTGTTCTACCAATTTGTCAAAATGACTTATATGTATAACCATGCCAAATTATAACTTTCTGGTACTAAAATTCTATCTAGTACTAAGAAAAGTTCAATGTTCCCCATTTTGGAGAATATTCTCGGGAACAAAGGAAATTTCCGGAAATATTCCCCAGGAGAATATTCTCGGGAACGAGAATATTCTCGCGGCCCATCACTATATGTACGTATACATCGTCGTCTGGTACCCATAGTACAAGCTTTGCTTAGTTTGGGACTAGGTCGATTTGTGTAAGATTGTCCTTTAGTTTATTTTTTTATTTTTAATGCATACATTACCCATTGGGTCTCATAGTTAATTAGAACAAAGCGAAGTGAATTCGACCTTAAAAAAGGATTCTTACTATAATTGCATGAAAGGCAAGATTTCAAGGTGTAGTGTGAATATAGCTTATCTTGTCTCATATTTCACCGAAATACGCGTTTCCAAAATAATAAGTCCTCCATTTACATCCCTTGAGTTATTTACTGCGTCCATAGTTCACTGTTAACACTTCGGGCTCGTAATAAGAAACGACGTAAGCGCCTTTCATCGGCCTATATGTTACTCCCTTTTGGCGTAGTGTGGGGAAGTTGCTCTCATCTTTTTTGATTTATACGCAGACTTGCCACGAAATGGGAGCTTGCTTCGTGGATATCCTGTAGGTGTCACTCAGCTAATATTATTGAGTGAGCGAAGCGACACCATTTCAGCTTGGCCTAAAGTTCTTTTGTAAGTCCGGATGTTTGGTTGTTGGAATGTTTGGATGTTCGGATGTCCGACAGAAATACATCATCTGTGAAAATTTCAACTGTCAAACTATCACGGTTCATGAGATACAGCCTGGTGAAAGACGGACAGACAGACGGAAAGCGGAGTCTTAGTAAAAGGTTTTCGTTTTTACCCTTTGGGTAGAGAACCCTAAAATATATCAAAATTAAGGTTCAATATTGGCAACTATAATTATTTTGCACTTCTTAAACTATGCTTCTAAAGTCCTTCTTATCCAGTGGCAGAAACTGATAGTTAAATTGC
Organism: Apotomis capreana; assembly: GCA_947623375.1. Taxonomy (NCBI): domain Eukaryota; kingdom Metazoa; phylum Arthropoda; class Insecta; order Lepidoptera; family Tortricidae; genus Apotomis; species Apotomis capreana. The sequence continues at coordinate 24,888,935 of OX392505.1, forward strand.
ATCATCCATCTTGATTACCGTAGATTATTTAATTGGTCCAGATGCACGCTTAACCACTTTCAAACTCGGTAAACTTGAAATTCTGATTCTGAAACTTCATAAAGATGAATTGGAAAAATATGTAATATAAATATGAATCCCGAAACCATTTGCTTGCTTTTAGAATTCATCTGCAGTTTTAATTATGAGGGAAAAGGGAGGGAATTATGGCGAGGGATGAACATACATACATATTTATACTGGTCAAAATCCTTCTGCTTCTCTGTATTCAGCTATAAATAATCAAATCCAGATAACTTACAGAGGAGTTAAAGTAAAAGCAATTTACATACGTACCTAAAATATGGGTAGTAATTGAAATGAAAATGAATGAAAATTATTATTCCAGAATTCAAGAGATTCCATAATTATATAGGTAGGGATATTTAGCTATTTTAATTTGAACACTGTCAAACAACGTCAGTTTTGCGGTATCTATATCCGTTAGCGGCATCAACGCTGCGTAGACGCATTCGCTCCTCAGTGTGCGTCTTCGATAACGGATTTAGATTCGAGAAATTGACGGTGTTTCAACTCACCTCCGTTACAAAACTCCTAGGTCTCCCCTACGCTAAAGCAGGTTTCATTTGAAAATGTGCTATACAGACACCTTTACGGTGTATCAACGATGTCTTGCCCTGAATTTTTACCTACGTACAGTATTTACGCTGTCAGGCATTTTTTACAGCGAAGACTTGCGGTTTTAATTAGAAAAATAACGAGCCAAGCTCATCAAAGCTGTAATCAGCGGGCTGTGCAGCTAGGAACTAATAAACTTGGCAATCTTCCTTCGTGAATAAGTGAGGTTGGCCTATAAAACTGGTTGTCTCTGACTAGATCCATGATAAAAAGTGAGATACTCCGGCTAGTGAGACTTTATACGTCACTGATTAGTTTGTGGTAAAAAAATAATTGTAAGGAAAAAAAAATGGGCAAGTGCGAGTCCGACTCGCGCATGAAGGGTTCCGTACCATAATCTATAACAAGTTTGTTGTATCGGAGCCCTCCCTTAAATATTCATTTTATATTTAGTATTTGTTGTTATAGCGGCAATAGAAATACATCATCTGTGAAAATTTCAACTGTCTAGCTATCACCGTTCTTGAGATACAGCCTGGTGACAGACGGACGGACGGACGGACAGACGGACAGCGAAGTCTCAGTAATAGGGTCCCGTTTTTACCGTTTGGGTACGGAGCCCTAAAAAAATCCGCCTGTCGTACAAACAATAATAATTAGGCATTTATGCATTAGGATTGTCATGTTCCTTGAATAAGTTTTATTTTGTCGTAATCATTGACAAACAAAGACTTTATGATACCTATTCATGTAGGTAACGAGGAGATCGGGGAGTATTGTAATACACCACTGGCAACACAGAAACGGATTGACAGAACCAACCAACCAATCGTAACGTGATGACGTCAAAAGTCTAACCTGTACCTGTGCTACGTCATCGCTTCCGATTAGCTCACCGACTAGGTTAGTTGTTTCATTATATAAGTTTCTGTAAATAATTCAATTTTTGTGACAAGCTTTTCTAACCGACTGTACTTTTCTTTGATCATCCATCAATTGCTCACTGAGACGATTCTAATGCTGAAAAACGCGGTAGGATGCTTTATCTATTACAGTTTCTAGCGCCACTTTCCGGCTCCATCATCAGATCAGCTCCATGGTACCATATTATTGTATTGTCATCAAAGTTAAGTAGGTATGCAGAATTGCAAGATTCCACCCGAAAAAACTTACATACATACATTGCAAGTTAAATAAAAACTTTAAAAAAATACGATCAGCGTACACAGCCGCCTTCATTTATGCCGTTAACGTAATAATTTGCTTTAATTGTGGAATTCAGAACAAGCTTAAGAGTGCTTAGCTTATTCCTTTTAATTTCTTTTTTTCATATTACGGCAAATATTATTGATAATTTCAACCAACTATTTGAAGGGAATAATACTTATCCCTGAGTTCTAGATAGCAACATAGCTGTTTCATGATTTTATTGCGTGCAATCGAAAATAAGTTGAAAAAGATTTCTGCGTGAATTTTGTGAATTTAAAGGAGATTTTAAAACAAAAACCTTCAATGAAAAATCCAAACTGTTTCGTAAGTTTCAAATATATACCAATAAATCGCAATGGCCCTATTCTTAGTAGTAACATTGGTAACGGGTTAAAAAACAATGTCTAAAACAAGCAGCATTTTTAAACGGATAAGGAGCGTTAACTTACCCTCAAACGTGGAATGAAATTCAGCTCGGTACTAGCAAATTAAGACCTACATGATGTGATGATAACTAAGCACTATAAAATATTCAAGTCTTGTCGGAACAAAAGGTCGATATCGTTTGATTACTTTCTAATTCTCCCATTCTTCTCAGTATTTTGCAAAGTAAACTCTATGCCTAACCAAACGAGGCTGCTAATGTGGGTACTATTTAGGAAAATGAGAAGTTTGGAGGGTAATAAGTATGATCCGGACAACGCTCTCGGATCAGGGTCCGGATTCGGGTTTGACTTTGACATATGTCCGCGATCACTGCTATATTTCAACTTAGGGATAGCGTATACTTTTTTAACCCCTGACGAACAAAGAGGGTTGTTTTAAGTTCAACATGTGTCTATCTGTGTGTCTCTGTGTGTCTCTGTGTGTCTGTCTGTAGATCGTAGCTCCCTAAACGAATGGACCAATTTGAGTGAGGATTTTTCTAATCGAAAAAATTAATTGTCAAGGTTCTTAGCTATGTTTGGTAGAAATAGGACCAGTGATTTCCAACATATTCAGCTTTGATTGAAACAAATGACAAGATCTTAGCCAATATTGAAGCTAAGAATTCAAAAATTCGTAGTTATGTTAAGATTTAGTAGCATTTTCTACATCACTAATTGAATTCGAGAGAATCTCATGATGTCCATCAGCTACTTGTGTTTAAATTTTTAATTTAGTATTTATTCAAACGGCTACCCTCTCGTTTAGACGAGTATTTCTGTTTCGATACAAGTAAGATTCAAAATGTCAGATCGTTAAACTTGATATGAAAGGAAAGAGCAAATCTCCTTTAACATGTCACCTCATAAATAGCGATTTTTTTTATTTCTCTAATAGATAATGCCAACTCCTATATTATGTATAAGTATTTAAGTAGGTACTTATTATTATAAATCCGGGATATCGCTAAATATATAGAACATATGTAAAAGCTACATCGAATTGGAGTCCTGGGTCGGTAACCAGGGCCGTGGTTGCGCCGAAAAACGATTCTCGTGTCTTGGTTTGGCGGCTTTAGAGTTAGTTTGATCGAAAAGGCAGCGCCAGTGTACTGAGGGGATTTTGGCTCATGTCGGTCGTATAGAGAAAACGTGGTAAAGTTTCAGCGTTCGATAGATTTAAACCGATTTCAATAGTACAGTCGCCGGGAAAGAATGGCTTACCGCCTGCCGGGTGAGTCCGGAGAGTGATACGAAGCCGGCAAGCCCTTTTCACGGCTAGGCATATACATAGTGCTTTTCTTAAACATATGCAATGAAATAAAAAATACACCTCAGAATAAAATATACACAGTTTAGCCTGTTCATGAACACAGACGCCACGTTTAAGAAAATATCGGCCAAGTGCGAGTGGGACTCGGGCACGAAGGGTTCCGTACCATTATCTGTAAGTTTGTTGTATGGGAGCCCCCCTTAAATATTTATTTTATTTTATTTTTAGTATTTGTTGTTATAGCGGCAATAGAAATACATCATCTGTGAAAATTTCAACTATCTAGCTATCACCGTTCTTGAGATACAGCCTGGTGACAGACGGACGGACGGACGGACGGACAGCGAAGTCCCAGTAATAGGGTCCCGTTTTTACCCTTTGGGTACGGAACCCTAAAAATTACTTCTCGGCATAGGCCTTCAATTTTGTATGAAATTCCTTAACAGTACTCTCAAGTGGTTCCGCCCGAAGCGTGATACTTTGAAGCCTGTTGTAACGCACTTTATGACAACATTTCATTGCATGTTTGAGAAAATATAACTATGCATTTATTCATTACAGTTGTAATGTTCTTTAACAAAATTTTATTTTGTCGTTATTATTGATTTGAAACACGTTTATGATATTCATACAGGTAAGGGAATCGGGGAGTATTATAATAGGTACACAACTGGCAACACAGAAACGGATTGACAGAACCAACCAACCAATCATAGCGTGATGACGTCAGCAATAATGTACTATTTTGGTACGGCCGGCTATTTTTTTCCTTACAAGTATTTTGTTACCATAAAGCGGCAACCAGGTCGTCTGTCCACCTTGTGGGTGGACGTTCCACGCTGCGCTTGCCGGTGCGTGGCCTCCATTCGAGAACCTTACTGCCCCATCGGCCGTCAGTTCTACGTGCTATGTGCCCCGCTCACTGCCATTTCAGGTTGTAGGAAGCCGCTGGATGCAGGTCGCTTCCAACCGGCTGATCTGGAATTGACTGGGGGAGGCCTATATTCAGCAGTGGACGTCTTGTGGCTGAAATGATGATGATGATGATAAACGCGGTAACTAATCGGTGACGTAGAAAGTGTCAACAGCCGAAGTGTCATACTTTTCTTATGACATAATGCCACAAACTAAAGCTTGCAAGTATCGGCGCCGGCGGCAGACGGCAACTATTTAATATCTTTGCTCGGGAATTTCCGGCGGGATTCTTCCGACCGGCCCTTTGTGCTTGTGAGCTCACATATCCATGCATAGACGTTACTTTATGCCTTGTCTATCACAAGATTTGAGTTATCAGTTTGCAATGTTTAAATATTTATGTATCCAAATATCATAAACCCTCCATGATTTATTTATTTATTGAATCACATAAAATGTAACATGACAGTTCATACACCAAAGCATTATACGGATTCTTAAGCTTAATATGATGCATTCAAGAACCGCACATTATGACCACCATAAAAATAGACTGCTTCGTTAGAACAAATTTCTTTTCTGTAGAAATGTTATTATTGCTAAATAATAACATCGATTTCGATGATATTATTCATTCAAATTTCGATCATATCTGAAAAACAAAGAAATTGATTTGACCTCTATTCTTATATCAGTCGAGATGACGTTTTGTTCGAAATGAATTGTCAATTTGCAATTAAATTTGACAAACGTCACACGTAAGTAAGATATCGAACGATATGTTAGTTGGGGCCGACTCTAGTTTGTCTCTGAATTAAAAAAAAAAACTATGACAGCTGCCAGAAAACTTCATTGCAGCCATAACCGGGTAAAATTTGTCATAATCTGCGACTCTTGAATGAATCATCATGGCGGCTTATGATATGTGGGTAGATAAAGGTAGTGTATGCAACTGTACATAATTAGGCATTAAAATACTCGTGTGATGTTATTTTGTAACTTGCCTTTGGCTCGTTTCATAAACCCACACTCGTGTCTAATACCCTTCATTATGTACAGTCACATAAACTACTATAAACAACCATTTGAACAAACATAAGGGCTTGAAGATGCAACTACGTCCGCGTAATAGTTCTTTACCGTCGGGTAAAAAGTATTCTATACTCATATTTGGAACTCCAGCTTTCTGTCCCCTGCGTAATGAGCGCAAATAAACAAATGGCGCTTAACGGATGGCGCCAAGCTACTGCATCGCGCTGATAAGATTTTTCCAAAAATAAATGAACTTTCTCCATAAAAAAAAATATTTTTTATGTTTTAATAATATAGACAATAAAGAAGTATAACATCTCCTCTCTCTTGTCTACGGAGAAATGATCCTTTCGAGGAAAACTGATAGTAGAATTACTAAAAAAATATCCAGATCACGATAAGTATTCCTATAATTTTAGAAGAGTTCCCTCAATGGGACCAGCTATCAAGTAAATATTTTCAAAATCGGTCCAGTTCTCTTCTAGTAATCGGGGAACATACCTACATAAATAGAAAAAAAAATACATCGTCTAATTGTGAACCTGCTCTGTTTTTTGACGTCGATAGCAAGAAGTAACATTGATTAGCTGTAATTTAAAGGTACATAGAGAATATCCCTAAGTAGGTGGTATTCCCGATATAAGAAATGTCCGAAATTAGGCCTAGGTTTTTAAAAAATGGGCTAGTATAATGTTGGTAACGATGTTCGCTCTGGAAGGAAAATACACAGGAAAATACAGAAAGCAATAGAAATACTCATTAGCAAGCTCCTCATAATGAAGAGGTGGTCAGATAGATAACGCCTTAAGAGAGGCCTTCGATACCGGCTGCCATACAAATGTTAAGTTACCGTGTTTTCTTTTGTCGGTGAGAAATATTTTTTTCAGTAATTACTATATAGTGTGACATCTGTCATCTCAGATCATTTTAATCGATGTTAGGTTATAAAAACATTTTCAAAATGGTGCTGAGATGACATATATCTCGATTTCACACGCATAAAGCTATATGAACTAGACTATATTTAGTAGAAGATGTACCTCTTCTATTGTCGGGTCGATGAAGTGATAAACATTAGGCCAAGCGTCTCACTTGCTCCATAGAAGAAGCAACGTGTGCGAGCGAGAGGCCCAGCTGAATGATTTATGACTTTATCACCACGTTGATCTTGCCCTACAATAGTAATTTTATAATGCTACGAGTAAAGAAGTTTTACCTCACGCGGACGATGTTGCAGGTTTTAATAAATCGGTGGCGCTTGTGAAAAAGGGGAGTAAGTCAGATTTTACCTTGGAGTAAAGGATCATAACCCCTCCTATACCGTGTGTTGAAAATTAACTAACCAAATTGAAATCAACCGATATTTTAACGAAAAGTTCAAATGTCCCGCACAGATCTATGCCAAATCATACAAGGGGTTACAATAGAGTTATGACACGTTTGTTTGTGTTTAAGATCCGACTTATACCCCTCTTCACTAGGGTCACAGAAATGTTCATCAAACTAGATGCACCACGAACCACGCCAACAGGCCACACGCGCGCATCGGCGCACAAGTCCCTTCCTCCGGTTTTGTTTGGCCGATATCGGAAAGTGCTAGATAGTCGTAGCGTTCGCATGCGTCGATTGGTCGCGTCATGACCAAGTTATCATTCTATCTCCGTGTGCGTTTGGGGACATCGAAAGATATTATAACCTTCTATCAAAATAGAATAGATAATATTTTATTCTTTGGTCCAACGAACTTTTACAAAAAATCTAAATTGATGTATGATAGATGTAAATTTTTGTATGCACTAGCGGACCAGTGGCCCACGCCGGTCAGATAACGCTCGTCCATTATTTTTCTCATTAGTTCCTGCGATACTGACAGCTATTACCGACGAGGTGAAAGAAAAGGATAGGCGGGGACCCACTGCAAGCGGACGAAGATGGTTGGGTTTTTTTATTAAAGCAGTAATGTCTGCTAGCGTAAACCAAATGTAGCGTAAAATGAGTAGGTGGTGGTATATGATACCACCCTAAGGCATATGAATGAATGAATGAATGAATGAAAACATTTATTTCAGGAAACTGTTGCCCATAGATGACATACCTTAAAACTAACATACATATCAAATACAAAATAATAAAAATATAAGTAACTAAACTAGGTCATATTTTTCAACAGCGACGTGTTGCAACCACCCGCGCCATTTCAATTCGAAAATAATATTTCTAGTGTTACATCGGGAAATTTGTGCAAATCATGGCAAAATTGGAAAAACTCTTTTGAAGTGTATTTTGAAGCATGTGAACTTGGTAAAAAACCGGAAAAAGTTCAAATAAACATCTTATTGCATGTGATAGGACCCAAATGCAGGGACGTGTATGGGCAGTTCGCAACTAAGCCAGCAACCTACAAAGCACTTATACAAGAATTCGATAATTTCTTTTTGCCTAAAACGAATGTAACAGTGGAAAGACATAACCCTTTACACTCGACTTGTAATGATCGTGAGTGTTGATTTTAAAAAAATATTTCGCGTATGGCGAACCGCTTTTGCGAACCCAACCGATGTCGATCGATCGTGCGGCTATGCTAGAATGAAACAAAAAATACAGAAGGCTCATGCGTACGCGTCGGGACTCGTCAGTCTCCTTGACGTATCGTGGGGGATGGCTGTGTTCTTTGAACGTCGAGCTCACTATCGTAAGTGGATTTTTTTTATTAATTACCAGCAAATATCTTCGTAATTTCCTATCGGATTGCAAAAAGTACTTGTTTGTGTGATATATTTTTAGTATTCTGCATTTTTTCGAATGAAATACATATGTGCAATTGGTTTTTGAATTTAAAGTATCACGATCGTGCGATTTCGGTTGCATTGCATATAATTGAACTCTCACGATCGTGCGGTTTCGGTTGTGTTTTGTGATGTTGATGTAGTAGGTATAACTTATTTATTTACACGCTTGGCTTACTTATCGGAATGATTTGCTTATTTTTGGAGCTCTGTTGACCGATAAAATACTATTAGATCTGCTCGAAGACGGAAACCTGTCAGAAATTGAAGGTTTAGACGATGACGATGATTTGGAAGATGTGCCTAACTTTTTCGATAACTTAGCAGTGATGATGACTGGCTCTCGGAAGAAGAAATTTATACTCTACATGAAGTAAGGCCACGGTCACGTTCTCCCCTAAGTGTTCACCACGAGCTTCTTCTCCACCCCCTTCTCCACGACCAGCGACTCCACCACTAGGGACATTGTCACCGCCACCTATTTCGCCGTTGCAAATCGGATCTAAGTAAAGGACGACCAGGTCAAGGTATGTCGGAATCTATGCCTAGAAAGGTTCGAATAGGCAGAGGTAGATCTCTCCGCACACGGGGAAATGTACGCAGTGGAAGATCCATATCAGCACTCGCACCTCGAAGTCGAACATGGAAGCGAGCTCTGTCTACGGATAAGCCACATAATTACACTTCGCTACCAGTGAAACCTGTCCGTTCCCCGGTAGAGTACTTTCAAGAATACATTGACAACGAGTTCGTGAAAGAGATCGCTAGATGTACAAACTTGTATTACGTGCGAAAAACAGGCGTAGGATTAAAAACGACCGCCTATGAAATCTGCAAACTCTTTTCCATTCATCTAGTTATGAAAACTATAATTTTGTTGATTATTTTATAATGGTGCCTGATAAATTGCTGTGATTTAGTGCGGAAATTATAAGTAACTTAGTTTTATTTTTATAACTGTGATTTATTCATTGAAATTCCTCAATAACCGTTTAAATGTAACATTTCTACACATCCACAACATGACCCTCACGAACGTGCGAGTTACATATTATTCCTGAGCCACACGAATGTGAGGGTCTGATTGTGGAAGACCAGCTCAGTCAGGTTTTTTTTTATAATTTTTCCTAGACTCCTTATGAACTAATAATAAAGTTACGTAATGTCGCACGGAGCTGTTAAAGATATTTTTCTCTCGGGTGTAAAGGGATAAGTTTTTCACGCGGGATCAAAAAGCATCAGAGTCAACGGAGCAATATGTTTTTGAACTCAATAAGATGGCGTCGAGGTGTGGATTCAATGATTTGTGCAACGAATTAGTGAAAGATCGGTTGATCTGTGGCTTAAGAAATGGGATACTACGAGAACGTTTGCTTCGAGAGCCAGATTTAACACTTGGCTCAGCATTGGACATATGTCGACTAGCAGAGTTTTCACAGGCTCAAGCGGGCAGTATAAAACAAGAAGCGGAAATGCATCACGTTCATGAGTTAAGCACCAGACGAGAACAAGATCCCCATAGTAGTTCAAGAGAAGGAGATTCGGTACATTGGGTAAACAGTTCCAATTGTCGTTGTGGAGCTCGCGAGGTGAGAAGTGCGCCTCCTGCAGCCGCCGCCGCCGCCCCCGGCTCGTGGGAGCCGCGCGGGCGCCGCCGGCGTCAGGAGCCGCCGCGCAGGCAGACCGGGCCCCAAGGCCTGGCCCGAGCTACGTTCCGACGCAACATTCGCGGTCATATCGAGTGTGCTCTAAGTGCGGTGGTAATCATGATTTCTACAAGTGTCCCGCGTACGGTGTTCGTTGCAGTAGTTGCAATGGTTATAATCATTACGCAAAGATGTGCCAGGTATATGCTGTCGAGGAAGCCTCCAGTGATCAGGTAATTTGTCATGATAATACAACTTCTACTTCTGAATGGTCCGCTGTAATAAAAATTTATAATACTCCGATCAAATTTAAAATCGATACCGGTGCCGACGTAAATGTTTTACCGTTATGTTATTTGCAGAAAATAAATATTTCGGAAGATGAGTTAACTCCCACCTCGATGAAACTACGAGGTTATTCAGGTGACAGTATTAAAATAGTAGGAAAATGCTTTTTGAAAGTAGGCTATAAAGAAAATGAATATATATTGAAGTTCATTGTTGCGGACGTTAATTCTCCACCCATTTTAGGTCGTAATACTTGTGAGGAGCTAAATTTGGTAAAACGAATTATGTCATTAAATTCAGATTTAAATAAAATAAACGATATTTTAGCCAGTTACAGTGACATTTTTGAAGGTATTGGTTGTCTTCCCGGGGAATATAGAATCCAACTGAATGAAAACGCACGTCCAGTCATACATCCACCCAGAAAGTTACCCCTTGCGCTGCGAGAAAGTGTAAAAAATAAGTTAATAGATATGGAAAAGCAACAAATAATATCAAAAGTTGAAGGCCCTACTGACTGGGTGAATAGTATGACTCTTGCTAAGAAACCTAACGGTGACTTTCGAATTTGTTTGGACCCTCAAGATTTAAATAAGGCTATAAGACGGGAACACTTTCGTCTGCCAACCCTAGATGAAATTACGTCCAAGCTACTAGGCGCAAAATGGTTCAGCACCTTAGATGCCAAACAAGGGTTCTGGCAGGTAAAACTCAGTGATGATTGCACTGATTTATGTACCTTCAACACGGTCTTCGGCAGATATAAATTTTTACGCCTGCCATATGGGATTTCTTCTGCCAGTGAAGTTTTTCATAAGAAACTCTTAGAACATTTTGATGACTTGGATGGGGTGTGTCAGTTCATTGATGATCTGCTTGTATACGGAAAAACTAAAGACGAGCATGATGAGCGTCTGCGCAAAGTTTTAGAAAGATGCAGAAAAATAAATATAAAACTAAACAAAGACAAGTGTAAAATAGCCCTAAAGGAAATAAAATACTTGGGACATAAAATAAGTGCGCGCGGGATTTCACCGGACGATGCTCACCTTATAGCCGTACGCAACATGCCACAGCCTAAAAATGTCAAGGACCTTGAGAGATTTCTCGGCCTAATAACATATGTCGGTAGTTTTGTCCCGAACTTATCAGACAAAACGTACTATTTGCGTCAACTACTAAAAAAAGATGTGGAATGGCATTGGTTTGAAAAACATCAGCAAGATTTCGACGCGCTCAAGCAATGTCTCATCAGTCCGCCCGTCCTTCAATACTATTCATTAGATAAAGAGATAATTTTGTCGGTAGATGCAAGTAAAAATGGTTTAGGTGCTTGTTTATTACAAGACAATCTGCCGGTATGCTACGCATCTAAATCACTTAATAAGACGGAACAAGCATACGCACAAATTGAAAAAGAATTATATGCGTGTGTGTATGCATGCGAGAAATTTTATGCTTATATATACGGACGCACCGACGTAACCATTGAGACCGACCATAAACCTCTCATTAGCATAATAAATAAGCCTATAGATAACGCGCCGCCAAGATTACAACGAATGCTGATGCGATTACAACCCTATTCATTTAAACTTGTATATAAACCCGGTAAGTACCTATACATAGCGGATTCCTTATCGCGAGCGTGCGATATCAGCAATGTTAATGACATCGACACCGAGCCGCGCGACCATCTGGAAGCGCAGGCGCAAGTGTGTGCGCTGACCACGTGCAACCCGCTCACAGACACGCATTTCCTTCAAATACAAAAGTGCACACGTGCAGATAAGGAACTGAAGCAACTGATGAAAATAATAAAAAAAGGGTGGCCCAGCAACAAAAACGACGTTGATCTCAGTATTCGTAGTTATTGGGATGTGCGAGATGATTTGACAATATCTTATGGGTTAATTTGGAAAGGTTCTCGTATAGTCATACCTACTTGCATGAGGTCTGCCATGCTTAAAAAAATCCACATATCTCATTTAGGCATTGAAAAATGCAAGTTGCGTGCACGGGAAACTATATATTGGCCAAATATAAATGCACAAATAACTGATATGATATCGCATTGTCAGGCCTGTTTATCTTACAGGAGATCTAACTGTAAAGAAACTTTAATTCAACACGACGTTCCGGACAGTCCGTGGTTTAAGGTGGCAGTTGATGTTTTCCATTACAATAATGAGTCATATTTGTTAGTAATCGATTATTATAGTAAGTTTATTGAAGTAGTTAAACTAAAGTCATTAATGTCTGAAAGCATTATTAACCAATTAAAAGCAATATTTCGTAGGCAAGGAATTCCAGTTATATTATTTTCAGACAATGGACCAGAGTTCCGTTCAGACCTCTTTGAACGATTTGCTGAGGAGTGGGGATTTCAGCATATAACGTCATCTCCACGTCACGCCCAGTCAAATGGCTTAGTAGAAAGAACTATACAGACAGTAAAAAATATTCTGAAAAAGTCGACTCACAGCAATTCTGATTTCAATCTTGCGCTTCTAGAATTTTTGAATACACCTATAACTCGCGATATACCTTCGCCGGCGGAGCTCCTAAATAATAGAAAACTTCGCAGTGTTGTTCCGTGTTCTTCTGTTATATCAAAGACAAAGTCTCAAAGGGGTATAGTAAAAAAATTTCAGGAGCGCCAATTAATTCAAAAAAGATATTACGACAAACATGCTCGCGATCTGGCACCTCTGACAGTAGCTCAAAAAATTGGGCAAGTGCGAGCCTGACTCGCGCATGAAGGGTTCCGTACCTATACATATATATAATCTAAACAAGTTTGTTGTTTGGGAGCCCCCCTTAAATATTTATTTTATTTTATTTTTAGTATTTGTTGTTATAGCGGCAATAGAAATACATCATCTGTGAAAATTTCAACTGTCTGGCTATCACCGTTGTTGAGATACAGCCTGGTGACAGACGGACGGACGGACCGACGGACGGACGGACGGACAGCGAAGTCTCAGTAATAGGGTCCCGTTTTTACCCTTTGGGTACGGAACCCTAAAAAGTGAAGGCACGTATCAACCAAGAATGGAAAAATGGGATTATCAAAAAGATAGTTGGTATCCGATCATATTTGGTTAGTTTAGAAACCGGAAGTGAAATAGTTAGAAACCGTAGGCATTTAATTCCTGATTCTGAACGTCGCAACAATGAAACACAACATAATCGTAGAATGCAATATGATGATATTGTCACCACGAATAACCATAATAGTTTACATATAAGAACTAGTCCTAGCAATGTGCATAACCCTACTAGTCAAAATAACAACCTATATATTTCCCGTTATGGCAGGACAGTGAGGCCGCCTGATCGCTGGGGCTACACCAACACAGTACAAAGGAATTAATTAGGATAAATACCTATACTTGTGTACATAGTTTAAGTTTAAAGAAATGTATAAGTACAATGAAGTATAAAAATAGGTTCATTTAATGAAAGAGTGTAATGTATTTAATTTTTTCTTATTATTATTAGTATTTACTAATTAAATGTTTTCAAATTAATTAATTAATGTTTTTGTAATTAAATTGTAAAAAGTATCGAATTTGTGAAGTACAAATTTCATAGGTACTTATAAATATAAAAAAAAAACCGTATAATAAAAAAAAAAAAAAAAACTATATTTTCCATGATATGGAAAACTTATATGAATTGTATAATAATTTTGCATGTCATAGATATACATAATAATGTGTTTGCATGCTAAAATTGTAAAAATATATTTTTTATTTTACTTTTTTTTTTTTTTTTGCGAAAAGGGAGATGTCATGTATGTATATAAATCTATATGTGGGTAAGAGAATAAAGTCAGTCTAATACCAGCTTCTGCGTGTCATTGACTCCTCCGCCTATATAGTTATTTAACATTACCGGCTTTGCTAGAACAATTGGTAGTTGGCCCATCTGGCCCAGAAAGCCGTGCAGACGTGGGTACAAATCTCTCTTAAAGCATACAATTTTTCATATTTTCGCTTAAATAAACATTTCATATCTGTAGTTTCTATTTTGGCGCTGAGCATTCATTTTCGTCATCATAAGTTTAGGATTTCCGCTGCTGGACATACGTTTCTTCAAGTCTCCAATGAACTTCACAACGGTCACCATGAACGGTTCTGCGTTGCTCGCATTCAGTGGTCTAGCGATCCTCACCAGGTTAGTCAACCTACTGTGGTGGCCGATCCATGCTGCGTCTTCTGATACGTGGTCACCATTGTTCAATTGAAATTCTACGAGCAATGTGCAATTGAGCAAAACTCTTGGCCACTCATGTTAAGTAATTTTTCAAACCGTGTCAATTATTCTGGTTCTTCTACGAACCTGTGCACTCCGGATAGCCTTTTATATTGTTCTTTGGGTGTTTTTGAGTTTTATTATAAGAACCGTTGTGAGTGGCCACGTTTTACTTTCGTACTATGATATATCGAACGACAAGATAATGCTTAACTGGATAGGATATATACTCGTAGTAGAAAATACATCTACAAAATGTCTCTGTGAGCTGTAGACACAAAAATAAACTAAACATACTTATCGCATATACTCACAATATCTACGTATCGAATTAACTAACCATTCTTATCGAATACACGAGAATCGGTTGAGAAATTAAATGTGAATTTTGATAAAATCAATGAAATGCTTCCACCCCAGCGATCAGTTAACACACTGTCACTTATAATTCATTTACAATTTACTTTCCCTCACATACTCGCTTTCAATAAGGCCCCACCCTGCCCGCCGAGGTGCGAAATTCTCAGCTAATCCTTCTGTTAATTGCTGAGATAAGTGAACGTAAGTCCACTCATGGCTGTTTCCCCAATTATTGCCACACCGCGTTCTGGCTCGTTTACCCGATAACGCAGAATACAGCCACAAATACGGCCTTATTCTACATTATCTCTACGTTAATATGTTAGCAGCCGCCAATACAAAATACGTTGGGTTACTGTTCAATACAAAATTCACTCGTGCCTCTGTGACCAGTAGACTGACAATTTTTTTCGATTTGGCTGAAATATGATTATTTTTAAGTTTTAACACTTTATACTCTCGCGGTTTGTACACATAATTAAAACTTATTAAACCGGGTCTGTTGTGATTATTTTTGATTTACCTTCATTTCCTGACGTTTCGACCCGGTTTCATGAGCCGTGGTTTCAGATGTACTGATGAACACGACATATGGCAGACATTGCAAGTAACTACTCGAAACGGAAACTGTGTCGAAACGTCAGGCAATGAAGGTAAACAAAAAATATCGCGATAAACCCGGTTTATACAATACAATACAACAATGCTTACTTTATTGCACACCGATAAAAGTTTACAGAAGGAAACAAGACGAATCATATGTATAAATAACGGTAGACAACAAACGGTCTTATCGCTAAAAAGCTATCTCTTCCAGACAACCTCTGGGTAGTGAAATTGATGAAAAATGTAACTTGATACAGAGTAGGTGCAGCAGAAGGCGAAGGGAGCGCATAATTAGATACTAACAGAAAACATACGGGTAAATATACACATACATAAATAGATATACATGAACTTACATATACATACATACACATATATACGAGTATATTGACACTATACATATAAGAATCTTATATAATACAACGCAAAACAGTCAGGATAATTTCGTTTTTTAAAATTTCATAGATATAGCTAAAAACATTTCGACACTGCGCCAATCAGTAATGAATACATTTTAATTAGATTTAATTATAATCAAATTGTTTCATTTCAAACACAAACATTTACCTAATCGAGCGAAGTTATTTTAAACCAATCTCAAAAACAAACGCGTACATTTCCAACACACTCTCACCGCGTTAATTTATCGGAACGTAATAAAATTAACTATTGCATTTTCCGCCAACACAATTTACATTTAATATCACCATGTTTCTGCCCACTGAGCATTTTCGACATGGGTCGACGGGATAGGGAATGGAAAACTTGCGAATTGGGGAAGGTGGAGCCAAGTACTTAGAGAGTCACAGAACCAAGCAGCTAGGTGGGCTACCCTCTAAATGAAGATTGATTCTTCGAAATTCCTACGGAAGCGAAGTCACGTGTAGTAAATGTAAGTGAAAAAATGTTTTTTTTTTTCTCTTTTGTACGTGTCACTCATATTCTCATAAAATTAATCTCGGGACGGAATAACATTTAGATATTGACAGTAACATCGATATATTTTTTGTCGATAATAGTAGATTGTTCAACAAGGGACAAAACAAGCCATAATGACACGAGATGATGTTCCAGCCACCCGAGCTAAGCGAGGGTGGCTAATAGTTCGAGTGTCATTATGGTTGTTTAGTCTCGCGTTAAACACTCTACTTTTCACTTTGAATGCGAGGAAAATAAACGACGTTCAATATAAAATTACGATATTTATTGTAACAGAGTTTCTTACAATTACGTAGTACAGCCGTTAATCTAACCTCAGAAAAATTGAAAGGGCAATTTGTACAATTTTTTACATTTAAATGTATGGTTTTCCCCTGTATGGGTCGGCGTGGTTTGTAATTGAGAAGTATGTTCAATATGTTCACTCGAAGTCGAAGTAAAAGAGAGGATGGAGAGTATAGTAGAGACGTAGACCTTTTCTCAAAAAGGTTGCCGATGGTCATTTCATTAGGCTCATTCTCATCCCGCGATGTTGATGGGCGTGGGTTAAATGTTGGTTGTGATTTCTGCTTTGAGGATATTTTAATTCCTTCAATATAGTATAGCCTTCGATAGATATTGTATTTATTTTGGATTGACTCCTCTATTATAGCCTTCAGCTTTATTATTCTTCATTGGAAGATGATGATTACATATTTTGTCCGTAATTTATAAAGTGACACAATTAATTGGTCTAATTGGTGATTACAAATGGACATCTACTCATTCAAAATTCTAATAGAAAAAAAAACTGTTCCGTGGTTTTTTATTTTTTTTGTAAAGTGACGCTTTAAATGCTTGCATATTTAGCTAACAGATTCAAACTTGAAAACTATTTTATTTAAGACTAATATGGACTTATGGACCATGCATGATAAAATTACATTCGTATTCGTAATAATTAATCGTGTTTCATGAAATAAAATCTTTAATTTTTATATTTTTGAGCAGTTGTAATTTTGAGGTTATTTTCACGCACCAAAAAGTTTGTATACCTATCACTGAAAATGGCTATAAACCTCCATTCACAAACGTCGTGATTGGCTGTTTAGGGGTTTCCAAAGTAAATTAAAACAATTTTACTTTAGTCCCTAGAGATTAATAAGGAGCTTTAGTCCCGATATGCAGAGACTAAAGTAACATTTTAAGAGCATGAGAAGTGAAAAATATTTTGCTGCCTACATGGGCACCCCACTTTTTTTTTAATTATCTATATTTTGGGTATTTTCTACTCAGAATCACGAGCTCTTTCGATCTAATTAGGAGAAAAAAACTGTTCCAATGTTTTTTCGTTCCATTCTGTTACCATTTCCGTATTTAACCTACTACAGCGGTAACGGATGGAAAAACAAAAAAAATGTATGAATATTGTGTCCCGAGACAAGAAATATGATAATAACATAAACATTATTTTAATAAGAAGAATTATATGTTTAATTATAACTGTCTTAACCCGATGTTCTCTGTGTGTGGTCGTTTTGTCACCAACAAAGGTACCGGCTGAAAATTAGCATTGCGGCCTGCGGGCTAGCATAATAATATCATAAGCCTAGCCCTTTTCGCTTCTGTGCGACTTTAATTACTGAATGTTGTTAATGTGTAAATAAATAATTCTTCCTTACTTTTCCAATGAAGCCTTGTGCCATAAAAAATGGGTAACTTTGAATTCTACCTCAAGAAAAAGATTGCCCAGTGATTTTGTCGCTTGTTGAAAAGAGTCGGTTGGAAGTAAACAAAAAAAAAGTCTTTGTCAGCGATGAAGGTTTTCCATTTAATAATTTTCGTTAACAATCAATTGATATTCATCAATATAGATCCAATTAACAGTTGCGAACGACGCTCAATTGATTCGTCGAACGGTGGGAGTATTCCGAGTGCCGATGAAAAGAATACTTCTATTAAACATGTATGTATGTATGTATGTATATATATATAAAGGTTTATATATGTGTATATTTACCCTTATGCATACTTATTTTCTATTAGAATTATGTGTTTCCTTCGCCTTTTTCATCATCTACTGTACGGGAATCTTCGATAACTAATATGAGCGAGGATAAAAACACAGCAGCTAGACACAAGAATATATTGACAACTGGTAAATCAATTGTACTTAAAAAAATAAACAAATAAACACAGACAATATAAAAACTAATATAAAACCTCAAAATCTACTCTATATTTAGTTAAATTTTTATTAAATTTCAGTACTCAAAAGTTGTCTGGAAGAGATCGCTTTTTAACAGTAACTGGTTTTGTTTCCTTAATTGTACTTTTATTTTTGTGCGTATATTGTATTATTGTATTGTGGTCTGTTCTCAATTACCTTTTCACTAGCACCTTTCTGCTAGCCCCAAAGTTTTCACTTAAATGTCAAATTATAGTATTTTTCTGGCTAATAAATTTAATAAGCTACAATTTGCCATTGATGTCGCCTGTGCGAATATTTGCATATTGGACACCCATGAAGCGCTTATTTAATATCGAAATTCTGAAGATTCTTGACTATGCTGCGATTGGGGACATCTTTCAGACATAACATTTTAGAAGAAAACAATAAATTAGCTCTTGTAGTAATAGAAACTAAACTAATGTTTAATAATATGCATTTCTAAGACCTGACTTTTAGTCATTTATTTCACTTGCCAGAGACGGAACGCGATCAAAAGCAAGCAAGCTGATGATGATAAAACGATTTGTATACACTCAAGTCTAAATCATAATACATAATATTATCCTGACGGAAAAGACAAGACAAAGATCGAAACAAGATCGACCCTCACAACATCACGTTTCGTTAGTGAGGCCTCCTCTCCGAAATTAGCAATGCATGAATTTATCACTGCCTATCGAATGCGAGTTGACAACCGTCGAAAGGACGAACGGTATTGCGACTGATTGGCAAAAAGGTTTGGTTTCATTTTTTTGTACTACTAGCATTACGGGGATGACGACTGATGGTAAATAAAATTCTACAGCAGTAGTTATATGTCAGTATATGTAAATTTCAATTCTAATCATATAGGTCATATAGGTTTTAGTATAAATACGCCTAGAAAGATAGTCTTCATACAACAGTGCAACAGTTATCCGAAGGATGAAGCCGGTTTTGGTTGTGCGTGTCTACGAACCACTCATAGAAAGGTTTAGTTTGTGTGCTCACAAAAACTGGCTTCACTTTTAAGCGCTGATTAGGCTTCTATCTAGGTGTATTTATTTTATTTTTATACTCGCGTACTTTAATCCGTCATTTATAATTTCACAGACAAAATCACAATAACGCACTTTTTAATCCTGTTACAAAATTCTATACTCTATGGTACCCGCTACAGAACTTTAATATTCATAACACTCATCTCTCTACTCAACTCTAATAATTTCCAAAAGAGAACATCAGCATATTTGATTAAAAAAAACACGGTACTGTTCACTGATTGGTTGAAATTACTTGTCACAAAATTTAACCAATCACGAGGCACCCGCCACGATCATCGCGATCATGTTTTCTTTTAATAGGTCAGTTTTAGTTAAACGAAAAAGGTTACATCATAAATAAAAACTCATAGTGGGGAGTGACGATTAAAGTTAAAAAAATGCTTTTCTGTGTTTTGCTCGTATAAAAAGTATCGTATGCAATAGTTACACAATTAGGTCTTAAAATACTCGGCAAGCCTCGTGACCTAAACGCGGTACTCGACTTTAAGAACCTTCATTGTGCAACGATTGCATAAAATACTATTAAAGTGCAATGATGTATCCATTTAAATTTGCACTCCAGTGGAGCCAAACGCAGTCACTGCGGAATGATTTCACGCCTAAGAGAATGATTGATCTCGATTGCATCGATGATGGATCACTGTACAATACTCGATCTACACAACATTCAATGTTTTGTTTCATATTTTACGCGTTTTACAAAGTTAACATAACATATCCACGTCTGGTGTTGTTGTGACTGTTGTGTTATATTACGGTATTTCACTATAGTGAAAATAAATTGTGTCATTGAAACCACTAAACATACTTTCACAAATAAGCGGAACCAAATAAACTACCACTAACTTTTGGATATTATACTATTTTCAATTGTACAAAAACTAAAAAGAAGACGTGTTTTGACTACTGATGTTTATGACGTCACGAGCCAGTATCTTCATAGAAACTTCATATTAATAGATCATTTATGGCATTTCATAAGGAGTAGCTGACTTGAGCTGTCATCAAATACCTTATTGTGTATTGTGTTATGGACTGACAACCTGGGACCTAATTATATTTACATTTCTATGATATCTCGGAGATCTCCGAAGTGGATATCACATTTTCGCCAATCCGGTCACTTTACTTGCGATCATATACCAGGTATTTCCTGTAAATGAATAAAGAAATAAATAATAAATAATAATAATAATAATAGGAGCAATAAATTAAAACATAGATTTGACTCGTTAAACTGAACAACATTTGTTCAGCAACTTAAAAAAAAAGTCAGTTTTTAAAATTTTATTATTTCAAACAAATTAAATAGTAATAGTTTTCAATGTATGTCCAACGTTGACATTACAATATGAGCATTGACATAGCTGTCACTCTACTAATATCGGACATTTCGCAATACATTGCTTCTTTGTCTAAACATTATTCTACAAAATATCATTTAATACACGTTATTTTCAGAAGTTGCTTAACAAAATGTTGTCCAGTTTCAAGCGAAGAATCTATGTTTTAATTTATTGCTCCTATTACAGGAAACACCCAATACCTATGTGACGATATCTAGCAGGCGCAAACTTAACTTGACTACCCGGGTTACAATATGGAATGTGACTATCACCGTCATCATCATCATTTCAGCCACATGAGTCCATTGACTTCCAGATCGGCCGGTTGGAAGCGGCCTGCATCTAGCGGATTCCTGCAACCTTTACCAGGTCGTCTGTCCACCTTGTGGGTGAACGTCCCACGCTGCGCTGGCCGGTACGTGGCCTCCATTCGAGAGCATTCTACGTGCTAGTTCTACGTGCTATGTGCCCCTCCCCCTGCCACTTCAGCTTGCTAATCCGTTGGGATATATCAGCGACTTTTGAATGTAACTATATGCAGATATTCCTACCTGTAATACACCGAGACATCGCTTATTTGTTACTTAGCGATTTCTAGAAGTACACTGGAATTAACGCCAAGGTGCGTATGCAAGTAATTAAGCCTTCTACAATACTCTGAAATAAAGCAAACATCTTGGGAAAAGAAAAATAATAAGATAATGGCCTGTAGGTATACAAAAACAAACATTACGGAAAAATACAATTTATCCTAATGCTGATATTTAATTTTATTTTATTTATTAGGTTTGCCAACAGGTACAATACTATATAACATACTTAAAAAACAAATGCACGTACGAAACATATCAGATTATTTACCCAATTACAGGCAAACACAACGTGATATAACGCAAAAACTGATAATATTAGGTATACGAATGTTAACGTTATGAACAGAAGACTTTCTGATACTGCACTAATTATAAACAGAAGACATTTTAAAAAGTTCACAATGTAGGAATATTGGCATTAAGAGAACGCAGACATTTTGAGAATGGTACAATTTAGGAAAACAGATATTTTAGGCCTGAGCCAATTGTCTGAGGTAGGTGAAGAACCTTAAAAATTATATTTAATTAAACCCAGACATAGACGTAGACACAGCTGGACGCAGCGCCATTAATACAGCTATCTCAACATTAGGAGAGTAACGATTTCGAAACCAGTTCTCTTTATACCGTATTATTGTGGTCATCGCATTATAGCTGCTGTTATTTCTTCCACCACAGACTACCTCCTAACCATAACACCCTCTTCGTCGAACTTGCAGTTCCTCAACCGATGGTTGGTTAGTTTTTAGTCTGTGTAGAAATATTTAATTCGCAGTGCAAACCACAGCGTACAATTCGTTTTTATTACGCCATTGCCGGCTGATACTGTTATTAGAATGGCCCACACAGCGGCACAAAAGCAGAAGATATTATTATTGTATTAACTTCATATGGACTTACTACCTTCTACTTCTGGTGAACGTCGCTATGGCCACGCTTACTTTGTGCATTTTGCGGGTTTACACTCCATTTGATTTTGATTTTGCTTTCCGCATGTGTGCGAATGTAAGTTCCGATATAAGTATGAGAAATTTAAGGCCCTTTACTACGGTACTGTATAGAACAGGGATCGTTGTTTTGGGTTCAAGTGTCCATGGTTAATAAAGTGAGGCGACTTTGACAACAAATTATCAAGACATACAAGATTAGAGTCCAGCTGGGCTAGCATATATTGCCGCGACTTCCCTTGTTGCGTGACTCGGTATCACCTGCCTTGCTCGCAGGGTACTGATAGGATAGTGACAGGTAGTGTTTGTCGCACATAGAGTCGCGTGTCAAAGTTACCATAGAAGTACTGCAAGACTATGATTTGACGACGCGGTTGGCTCAATTTGTAGAAACCTGCCTACTGAGCCAATATATACTGAGCAAATATTTGTGTGATGAACTCGAATATTTGTGGTTGGGTTTGTGGGCTTTTTATTTAATTTTTATGATGGTTGCTTTCATCACGCGATAAATAAGTGTCAAAGTATCCGTCACGTTTCGTCAAAATGCGAGTGTGAGTAAAAGTGATAAAACCAACCATCATAGTTCTCATGAAGTGAGTAGGATCATTAATTAATATATATTTTTCCTCGCTCAAAGAATCAGTTTGGCGATTCAGCGAGGAAATGCCGCCAGCATCTTTGGCACTATGCCACAGGGGCCATTTTTAGATTTAGTTTAACTTTATTATGTTCGAGTTTAGTAAAGTTTAAGTCTTAGGTTTAGTTTTATTGTATTTTAATTATAGAGCAATAAAAAGTGTGGTGTTAATTTACCCACAATTAAAACATTTCGAAACGTAATTGTGTTTTGAAATAAGTATAGACAGAGAATTTTATTAAGTACTTGAAAGCAAGTTCATTATTGACAAAGACAAAGCACCGTACACATGTAACTTTGTTACATTACTCATTATTTTAAAACGTGCGTATGTACACCTGTTTTTGCGGTTTAACAACACCAAGTTCACAACTCCTTACCATTACCACCAATATCACCTCAAACAACTTAAGAAATACAGCCATTGGGTTCAATATTGCTTGACAAACGCGAAAATTAAGTTTGTTAATGACATTATGTAAGTTGTTCGAAACTCCGTATTAACTAATCTACTAATGGACGAATGGAGTCGAGTTAATTTGAATCTTCCGTTTGTTTCTTTAGGGGTGTATCTTGTTGAAGTTCGGTCTTCACTGACTTTGTTAGCATGTCTGAAACAGGAATGCAGGATTAGGTAATAAAATATATGAAGAGGTTTTAACTGTGAACCAGAAATGTGTTCATATCAAAGTATACATGAAATAACTTATAAAACAAATTGTAAAATAGGTCAGTAGGGTAGGTCTCTGTTTCTGCTTCGCCAAAATTTCTTTGTTAAATGTCCGGTTGTTTAGATTTTGCAGCTGTTCTCACCTAAAGGCCACATTTCTCAATCAATTCTTATAAAATTTTGTGAGTAGGTTTGATAAGACGCGGTTGGCGACTTATACGACTTATAAGATAATCTACTATTAAAATAAGCGAAAAAAAATTAACGCAAACATTATAAAACGCTTCACGAAAAATCGCTACATAGCTACAATAGAGAAAGACGAATACTTAATTAATTTGCGACCATGAAAAAATGCTTTTATGTAAATTATCGAACAAATCTACATACACCTAACAAAAATCAGAAGATGTTCGAGAGTAGGTACTCGGAATATTGAAAAGACATTGTTATTTGGTACCTCGAATATTTAATAAGATTTTTCTAGAGAATTAATGTAGCAGTCAAAATGTTTTTAAAATTAAGCTAAAAAAGTTTCTACTAGATCAGTTAATAATAAATACGGGCGAATATACGAGTACAAAAAATGGGTAACTTTTCGGGATATTTTGAATATAATAGTTTTTAAATCAAAATGCTACAAATTCGGGTATATAAGGTAGGTAATGTAAAGAATATACTGCTCGTGATTGGGCCAGTCACTTTTTTAAGTAGAAGCTGAGAAATTTCGGTTTTTCTGAATTTGACTGCCAGGGGACTGGCGAGGGTGACATAGTACTGACAAAATACACACCTTCATAAGATATGTCTGATATTTCTTAAAATTTAGAAACAAATCTCTTAGAAACGAATAATAGCACATATTCTCTGTCTTACTCTTAGTCTTTATTCACTTAAATAACAATCGAAAAAGCTATTTAGTATGTAATACTGTGAGAAAGAACTATCTCCACCTTTCAAACAGCTATTTAATTAGGTATTAGGATAGGTGTCATTTGTTTATCATCTATTGATTATGCTTCGACGTCAGTAGTCGAAGGAGCATTCTATGAACAAAGATATAAGTAGTATGATTCAAAAGTAGTTTTTTTTTGCGTGTATTCCGATGTTTTTTTTTTCTAGCTAATCGTTGCTCCCAAGTTTTCATTTTAGTAAAAAATGTCTATATATAAAGGACTTTTCCTTCTATTTTTTATATTGCGATCTTTGTTTCTCTTTGTATTCTGAAAATTGCATTGGGTCACTTTTGGCTTTTCTTTCCTTTCTTAATATACCTTCTGTATCCTTAGACTTATTTTGTTTATATAGGAGGCGACACAATGCTTTAACTTAAAAAGTAAAATAAAAAAGTGTGTGTGTCAGCTCCGACGCACGACTGGAGTTTACTCTTCAGGCCAGGCGCGCACCACGATTTTTTTTTAGTCGCGCGATAATTTTGTCGCAGAAATAAGCGTACTTCTGGGTTTATGAAAATCGTGGTGCGCGCACTCTCATATAAACCCATATCTTGCATTTATGCGACAAAATTATCGCGCGACTAAAATCGTGGTGCGCGCCTGGCCTTAAGAACGATTATAAAATATATACTCAATACATTTATTGCACATAATGATTAGTAAATAGTTTAAGTATCACATTATGTACCCTGTTGGGTGCTGCAAACAAGAACAAGGTAGGCACTTACATAATATTAATATACGAGTATAATATACAGCAAAATTACAATATTTTACAAGGAAAATTTACTTCCGATTCATTTTTAACAAATTAGAGAGAGCATGAGTAGTACCTAAATAAGGAAGCGTGATGTAAAGCGCCCTCGAGCGGCTAGTTTAGTTACTACAGTCTGCAGTGCTACGGAAAAAAAACCGTATCTTACTATGAAATCCATACAAAGATACGACCTTTCTACCGTAGTATCGCAATACTTTTTTTTTTTTAATCTATTAATTAAGGAGCTTTGATCATTTTTATGAACATGCCAGCTCCAGCAGGCCTAATACACAACATCATTCATCTAAAAGACATAGATAAATAAAAACATAAACCGTATAAACTTAAAAATAACATGTACACGAAAACAACTAAATTTGTATACACTATTTACATAAAAAAAACTGTATACAAATTTAGCCGATTCCGATAAGGGTTCCGCCAATATTGAATTGAACATTACATTCAAGAAAGATCTGGTATTAGACCTAGCCATTTACATTAGACAAAAACACTTACAAAATCACCTTCCTTAAAAAAATCCTTAAATAAATCCAAAATCTCCTTAACAACAACTCCAAACAGCGTTTTGAAGTTCTCCTCCCAACTTTCGGTAGAAAGCAAAATATCCTTCGTCTTCTCAACCAGCCTTTCAAAAGTAATACGTCTCTTCTTCTTGTCCTTATTTTGTCTTTGATCTTCCATATCAGCCCGCTCAATAGTAGGCTGATTGACCAATAGACACTCGGACCTCTTCACATCTGTTACTCTTTTTGACTTCCGCGGCTTACGAACCTCTTGTTGTGGCTCGCTCTCTAATCTGTACTGACTTACTGATCGCTGGCCCTCAGCCTGACAGACAGAATCTTCAGACTCTTTAGATTATAACGGCTTCGACAAAACAGCATCTCTATATGACTTTCCAAAACTTAAGTCATTCTCAAAAACAGATGGCGCATCCTGACTACAAACATCCGTATCCTTTTTTTCCTTATTTTGCATATACAACCAAAAAGCCCGTTTATATATACATCCCTCAGCAGACATAATCCTGCGAATTTCTAACTCCTTCACAAAAACCGGGCACGACTTATCTAAGGCCATATGGCTTTACAATTAATGCATCTAAAAATAGTCGTTTCGCAATTGGCATGCTCCCCGCCGCATTTCGGACAAGTAACTTTAGTAGTAGGACAAAACCTGCTCAGATGACCGAACTTCCAACATATTGAACATTGGGTAACCGGGAAAGTGTACTGATTTACCTTAAATCGGCAACCGTAGGCATAAACATATGGCGGTAAAGAAGTTCTCTTAAAACACAGACGAATAGCTTCAGCCTTAACCCAACGCCCATCATGATCCAAACGGTTCAGTCTACATATTGACAAAATGTCTTCAGACCCTTCAATATTCTTTAAAAATTCGTCTTCCTCAACCTCCTACTCAACCTGCCTTATAATTCCATAAGTGCAGCATGCCATATTAGACCAATAAGAACGTCTCGTCTCATTGTTAAACTCCTGAGAAGCCAGAAGCTTCTCCGCATCATCCTTAGAGTTAAACTGTATGCGAACTTTACGTGGACCCATAAACTTGACGGATAAAATTCCTTTTATACCCTTAAATTGCAGCAACTTTGCCAAACCAATCTGTTTCGGTAAATCTTCTTTTGACACTATATAAACTTCAAATAGCTTGTCAGGCACACCGTCCGGCTCCAGCTGCGTTTTGGTGGTTGCTAAAACCCGCAAGCGTTTAGGTTTCCTGCCTATTGTGATAAAACTATCACTACAACCACAGCTTTCGTCGCTCAGACCACAAGCACGCTTCACCGCTATATGCCGCACATCCGACATGGACTCAGCGTCCGATACAATATCCGATTGACTCGGCCCTGCCTTATTATCAAACTCCACTTCAGATAGCCACGACGGAGCTGCCCGCTGCCCACATTCTAAAAGTGACGTATCACTCACGACACCTCGACTTGACTCACTCATCGCAAAAACAGCGAAAAGGACTCTAAAACTGAATTAACTTATAAATAAAATAAAATTTGATAAAATTTTCAACCGTCACCTTTGACAACCAAACGTCAATCCTCGCAATACTTATATTTTTGGAACGTATCTGCCGTGCTAATTTAAAAAGTCGTATCTCAGTATACGATCGGGGTAAAAATACGACTTCTTAATTTAGCAGGTTATGCGTTAAGCGTTATAGACTAAGCTCCCGATATAAAATGACCTTCACAGAGATGTTTATTTGATGAAATGTATTTTATATTTAGTTTAAAATGTCAATAAATATAATGCATATGGGTTGCCTAACAAATTTTAGTCCAGGGTATGTTTAGTATAAAATTAAGAAAAAATTTTTTTTACATTTCACCGATTTGATTATTAGATAAATTCATAATTAAATAATCTTTAATTTTATTTAATTTCAATTCAACAATCAGACCTTTGCAAAATGCTAGTAGGTATAGATTTACCTGTTTATACCTGGCTACCCAATAGTTGTGACGGGAAAAGAATAGGCAACCTAACGTTTGCATATTCTATGGGCTTCATACTTTCGATTGGTATAGAATTTATCTAATATTAATCAAACCGGTGAAATGTTTAAAACAATTTTTTTTTATTATTAATTAAACATACCCTGGACTAAAATTTGTTAGGCAACCCATATGCAATATAATTATTGACATATTAAATTAAATATAAAATACATTTCATCAAATAAACATCTCGGTGAAGGTTATTTTATATCGGGACCTTAGTCTATAACGCTTAACGCATAACCTGCTAAATTACGAAGTCGTATTTTTACCCCGATCGTATACTGAGATACGACTTTTTAAATTAGCACGGCAGATACGTTCGATTTTACACCCCATATTTTTCATACCCCGGGCTTATATATGAAAATCGATTCTTAAGGAGTAAACTCCAAAAAACAGCTTAAACACGCTAAAAATGACAGTACCCTGGAAACCCGTCAGTCCTTTGGCGCAATATCACACAAAGGACTGACGCCAACGGACTGATGATAAAGACATGAATTTGACGTTTTCTTTAGAATCAACATTAATTTAGATTTTTCGAATATCAACTAACTACATTTTAACAAAACAAAGTTGACTATGTATAAATTCAAGTATAACACAGATTTACAAGAAAATAACGACTTACCATAGGACTGACTTTTTGACTGGATCGGCACGTGTTCACATGACAACCACGGCTCTGGTACTAAGCTCAGTAATGACTGCCCTAAAATGGCGTGACCTGCAGCTAACTTTACTATCAACCTCAGAATTTAACGCAGATTTGAATTTGAGTCACCGATATTTAGCGCGAAATTCCAATTCGAACAACAGACAGCGGACTGACGAATAAAACTGAACACAAAGTTTCTTATATTTTTTACAACAACAGTGAGAATATTATATTATGAAAGTTGTGATATATATTACTAAATACATCACAGATTATATTGAAATAGTAAGTTTTCTTATATTAGAGGTAATATTTAATACACAACCATTTGATTGCCCACTTTTGAGGTTGTGACATACCAAAGTACTGACGTTTTAAGGATAAGTTGTAGAGTTTCACAAATTTGTATTTAAAATGAATAGCTGAAATTGGGTGACCAAATAAACGGTTTTTAATAGTATTCAAATAAAATTAAAAATATAAACAAAATGTAACAAAACATAGTTTTATTGCCCTGTAACATCGAGTTACCCATTTTTCGTAGAATCACCCATACCCCATAACTATACAGTTATTTTAAAATCTGTATAATACTCTAATTTTTATATACTTTTTGGTAAATTTTTAGATATACGTAGTTATAAAAGTGAGCGCAGCATTCGCCAATAAACGTACCTACGTTTGGCGAAAGTAAGATAAATGTAGCAAATGTAAGCATTGCATGAGATAAATAGCATGGTC
This sequence comes from Apotomis capreana, assembly GCA_947623375.1. Taxonomy (NCBI): domain Eukaryota; kingdom Metazoa; phylum Arthropoda; class Insecta; order Lepidoptera; family Tortricidae; genus Apotomis; species Apotomis capreana. The sequence goes on from OX392505.1 coordinate 24,918,421, forward strand.
AACCGTTGGTCCGTAGTGCTAGTACACCACTGCTAAATGAAGCAACTACATTTATTCAGCCCGGGAACAACGCATAAATTGAATTGGAAATTCAGAAATAAAACACAAGACACGGAAATAAGGAACATTCAAACATTTTAGAGAATAACTCGTAGAAATGAGGCGTGGGAATACGGGACTCTTACAGGAGCGCCCCTAGGACGTAACTCGACTAGAGTTGCTAATAAAATTATCTCAACTAAATTCCATCATTTTTTATAGGTTTCACCGCCTCTTTCCAGCAACGAGCACTGTCCTAAATAAAGGGCCAGCAACTTCAAAGGGTGAATCTGATCGCAGCGGAGATGTGCGGAATAGATAGACCAATCGCCTGAGTTGAAATATTCCAGCCGGGATTCGAACCCGGGACCGCCGGCTCATTAGAGGCAGGTGCTTACGAACTGAGCCAACCGCGTCATCGCTTTTCATTGCGTTGTCTTAGAAGATTGTTTTTTTCACGGCTCCGAGGGGTAGCAGACCTAAATACGTATTTGATATGAATTTCAGTTTCATAAGATTTCCTGAGAAAAAGGTGTTAGACCGACGGACAACAAATTAATCCTATAAGACATTGACGTACGGAAAACGAGCCTTTTAATTTTGGCCTATAATATGTTCATATTATCTGCCTGATTCCATCTACTTTACTTTATGTGCACATTCATTACTAGGTACGCAAGACCAAACGTGTATGCTCCAATCATGGCCGCTTTGACCTGTTTGATCCTATTGCACACGGTAGCAATTTTACGTCCTAGTGCGCAAACACAAGTATTGTAATTCTGCCCGTGTGCAGTGGAAATGCACGATCGCAATTGGCTACTCGCCTAGCAGGTGAGCGGAACAACCTGCTTTAAACATACTTATGTGCATATGGAGCTATTGTTGCGGACAGCTTTGCGAAGCATTTAGTTTTAGGGAAATTAATAAATAAATATTACTTATAAACTAGATGTAAGATTGTTGCCCGTAAAAGTGGCTAAAAGGAATTATTTCCCTTGTGTAAATTATTTCATGTAAGAGCTCCCGTCAAGTCTTAGTAAAGACAGAATCAAAACAAAGATGATTCATAGGAAATTTCCGTTCCTTAGTCGAAAACAAATGAGTCATCTTTGTTTACGTTCGATGTAAAAATTAAGGAAAAATTATAGATAATTTGAAACTTTGTAAGACTGTAGATTTCAGTAAATAAAGTAATTTTGTAGAACATTGTCCCGGCCGCAACCGTCCGAGAGCACGACAAATCACAGACTAAACGGGACTCGCAGCGCGCAGCGCGTTAAGAGTGACCGCGCGAGTGTATATCTCGGACGGTGCGAGCGAGACGGCCTCTTGCCGGGGACAAAGAATCTTTAGGTATTTTCACGCCTCACAGTCAGACGGGAGCTCCCACAGCGTAAACACGCTAATATATTGTAAATTCAAACGGCGTCAATCCGTAGAATAAGTTAGTTTTAAGCTCAGTAATGTGTAACTTAAGTAAAATAATATATAAAGACAGGGCGGGCGTCCCCCTGGACCTAGAGGCATTTTGTATAAAAGGACGGCCATTTTTGTATGTAAACACAGTCATCTTGTATCCTACGTAGAGTATCACTCCGTAGTCCGCGCGTTGATCATCGATCCGCCTCACAGTCATTCCTCAGTCTACGTAGAGTACCACTCCGTAGTCAGTGCGTTGATCATCGATCCGCCACATCACTTCCAGTTCTTGTTCTCTTGCATTAACCATCTTGTAACAGTGTAGCGTAGTACCATCGGTCCGCGAGTTAGTTTGTTAGTATAGCGTAGTACCATCGGTCCGCGATTTAGTGTGTAAATTCATAGACAGAGACTATAATTAATTAAGTGTAAATTTAAGTGTTATTTCCGATCCTTGTTGTTTTGTTTGTTTGTTAAATTTGTGTAAATATATATCGTCTGATTTAGTTTGCGTTTTTCATACTCGTCCGTTTTCGTTACCCTATCTCATCACAGTCCGCTCGCTCCTTACTCATCGCTGAGTTTCGGAGTGTCCATGTAGAAGATAGCCGACGGACGCGGTTGTCCTCTACAGCTATAATCTGACAAGTTACCTAGAAATCGTTTTTATTTTAAACATTATTTCTCCATGCTGTGTAAAACTAAATTGCTTAACATTTTCTACTTCGTTTGAGTTTTTTAACTTAATATTTTCGTGGGGCGGGTTGAGGGGTGATGATAGTTAGGTTTTTTCCGAAGCTGACTAGCTCGCTTACTCGGAAGTGATTTAATATATTGCTAAATTAATGATATATCTACGCCTTTTCCTGCCATACAATCTATTTTATTAAATACACATTCGCTATTCGGGCCGATGAAAATTTAAAGGCGGTTATTTATTGGTTACAAATTACATTTTCCTGTGATTTGAACTGCAACATGTGACAATTAAAGTATAATACTTTTAGAGGTAAAAAGTAATGTTGGCAGTTTTTGTTATTTGTATTTTGGCATATTTGTGTTAATTGTTATTACATTTTAGGTTGAACTTTTTGGTAAATATGACATTTATCGACTAGGCTTTGCATAGATGTCAATGTGAAAAGTGGGAATGAGGTCATGAATCAACTCCAGTATTTAAGAAAGTAACCATTTCCAAATCGTGCTATTCCCATTGCACGTGAGCGAAATTACAATACTTTGCGCACTAAGACGTAAAATTGCATTCATTATCAGCGACGCTGCAAAATTGCACTACTGTACGTGACTTTCTGTAAAGATATTTTGTTATCTTAACTTTGCAAAGCGAACCAATTCAATTTATTAAAATTCATAAACGGGTTTACTTACGTCGTAGAAGTCGAATATCGCTCGCTGTGTTCGGTTGGCCGCCGCCGCGACTGATCGGTTCTCCTGATGGTGAATCGCGTACCGACTCGAAACATGTCGAGCGATATTCGACTTCTAAGACGAGAGTAAACCCGTTTATGTATTTAATATGTCTAAGACTGACGCTAGTTTTCTATGTAGAATTCAATTTATTATTTTTATATCTAGAATAAAGTATAACACTTATTCCGAGATAAATTAACACTGACATCGGGTTTTTTAAGGTAAAATAAAACTATACAATTACAAAATAAAGATAAACTAAATATAAAAAGAAATGGCTCCTGCGGCATAGCGCCGAAAATGCTAAATAATCTATACAATTATAAAATACTAGATTTGTATTGAAAATATTTTTTCTCAAAAATTGCATGTAATGTTGCCTTACCATCGCTAGATAGACTACAGTAAGTGGAACATACCGAAGACTTTTTAGAAGTGTCCAGTAAACAGCGAGATTTTAAATTTGGAATCAATATTTGTCCAGTAAGTAAGTATGTAATTCCTATTACGTATCAAGATATTTGAATATCGAAACACGATTTACATCGTCACTGACCTATAAAAAAACTAAGGATGTGAAGGCGATGAGGTCGTATATAAATGTAAAAGGATGCATTCCACAAATTATAAGTACAGTGCGAGAGCAAATAGTAGAAATTAAAAAGTGGCGTCCCTTTTTCATAGATTAAATATAAAGAGACGACATTGCAGTATACACTTGCAATTTACACTAAGAACAAATGTAAAATAAAAAGAGGTTAGTACTATTGGCAGTATAAACGTAACTCAAGATGCATATTTAAAAAAAAAAAAAGTAGCGACAAGGTTTAGTGCGGAAGTTTGTATGCAGCGTTTAGTTCATAATTGTGCTTTGTAAAATGACGACGATATTTCGGAATTCCTTCCTTTTTTGTGTCGTTTAGAAAAAACCTCGGAGTTAAAATTGAAGGTAAGCTTTATGATATGAAAATTAGTTAGAAAATACAACAATGTATAACAATAATTAAATTTTATCTTTAAGACTTAGATTTGTAAGACAGTGCAAATAACTAAACGCAGTATTTATAAAAAAAGAAATTAAGGCGGGATTTAAATTAAAAGACAAAAATTTCAAATTTGTTTGTGTGATCTATTACAATAATTCAGCAAAAATGAGTTCAGACGAGTCTGATTTTGAATAGACGGCACTCCTCCATACTTCAAAGCGGAGGCAGAGTTAGCTAAAATAATTTACTTCCGACTAAATCCAAGGAGATATAAAAAAATACAAGAGATTCATTAAATGGAAGGAAGAAATTCAAGTTAATAGTTGGTCAGATAATGTGTGATAAGGTCTGAATATTTCAACAATCTTTCTGAGACAATCGGATGGCTACAAAGGAAAGAAATCACAAATATTCAGCAGCAAAATATAGAAAAGTTCTTAAATCAAGCTCTAGATGATAAACAGTTTGGCGATGAAGGTAAATAAATGCTGCCACTATTTGATAACGATATAACTATATATTTTATCCAAGTATAAACTCATAATTATTTTTGTTATAGGTTGTTATCATGGGAGTTAATGATGCCTGCGACGACGAATATCACAATTTGTAATAATAAAAATGGGATATAACAAAAATATTCATTGGAAAATGGCCGAATATGAATGTCACGTATAAAATATAATTTTAATCTAATTTTCTTGTTTAATTTTTGAGAAAAGCACTAGGTATACTTGCTTCGACCGTAAGAGCCATCCTGGCCTCGTATTATATCCGGACCTCGCCTACGGCTCGGTCCGTCTAATTCCTACTCGGCCAGTATGGCTTACTTACTGGTCTCTGCCGTAATGTACTATTTCTTAAATCTTAATAGCGTGATGCAGGATCGCCATTAGTTTTGTATGGACGCGCGGCGCCGTACCGACCTGGAGCCATCTGTATTCATAATTTCCATTGTCCTCGCATCATGGCTGAAAAAAAAACAATTTTGGTACAGGATACTTTTATCCGACGAAGTTGCGGGCCTAGTAACTACTATTCTGCAAACATTCTTTCCTAATTTGGAACCCTTTTCCTCTTTCGCTTACCCCTTTCCGTCAGCATTGACATCACTTGTAAAACAATTTATAAAGCAAACTGAGCTTGCCTTATTAATAATGACTTAAGTTTGGCTGTACTGTCTCGTTGTTTCTTTTCTCGAGTCGCCTAATTGGAGTAAAGACTGTTGGTATTTCTTGTCTCAATGAAGATGACGTAAAGTTTAGATGCTGCCATTTTGTATGTATAAATAGATGAGTATGGTTTAATTTATTTAGGAAACTTTAGAAATATAAAACAAACACTATACAATATAAATAAACCTGAAAATAAAAAAAAATCAAACCAAAATTATAAACTAAACTTAAAAATGAGCAAGTTGAAATAATAATAGGTAACTTGAATATCAAATAGTTGGGGATGTAGAAGAATGCATTAAGAATAAACATACAGCAACGAAACTAAATAAATATGTGAAATGCAAGTGAATAAGATGATGATGATAGTTCGGAACATAGGTCGGAATTAACGAATTCGAAATTCATATAAGAGTAAAGGTTTTCACTTCTTTCCAGTTTATTGAATTTTAAGGAGTTAATGAAGTCAAATATTATAAAAAATCAACATTAATTGCGCATGAAGCTCATTAGGTATTTAAAAACCTAATCTGCCAAATAATGATTCAAAATGTAAATTTCACACACTCGTTTCTTTAAAGGTGTGTTCGAAAATTGTAGAAGCTCAATTCTCAAACACATCCAAAGAAATTAATAGCAAATGATTTATTTAGATAAAAAGAAGTATGTTTCTGATACAATTCAGAGTTTTCATAGTTTTATGAATATATGGGTACAATACGGAATAATTATTTTATCAATTAATACTAATAACTTAAACTATATACCTAATAATTTTACAACTAAAATATAAATTAAAATAGAGCCTAAAAGTTACAAAATGTATCAAAAAATATTATATACGAGTATGTATACCCGATATAAATTATTGGCTTTTGTGTACACCTATTTAATTGTCTAACACTAAATAACATTAAATCTTGCCCAGTTCGTTATGAACTATTCATATCCTCGTCAAATAAACATAATTTTCATGCTGTTGCTTAAAGACAGAGATGGTTGTCCCACGGGTTCGTTGTCGCACCGAACTTAACATAAAACTAAGTAAAACAAATGAACTAATCGGTTGTCGTCAAAAGATAGCGAGATCAACTACGTATCTTTTTTTTATGTCATAGGGGGCAAACGAGCAAACGTATCGCCTGATGGAAAGCGATTACCGTCGCCCATAAACACCTGCAACACCAGAGGTGTCACAAGTGCTTGCCTACCCGGAGGACGGAGATAGAATGCCTCTATGCTAGTAATTTCACCGGCTATCTTACCCCCACACCGGAACACAACAATGCGAACATTGCTGTTTGGCGGTGGGTTAGCAGGCAAGACGGTAGTAATAATCCGGACGGACCCTGCACGAGGCCCTACTACTCCAAAAAATCTCCAAGATAGAAAAGCGCTGACTTTTTTCAGAGTAGGCAACTAAAATTGTCATCAATATCAAATTCTAGACTTTATTCTGCAAGAGCCCTTTTAAATGTCAGATTCTATGTTAATAACAATATCATAGTATTAATACAACAGATAAATCACTGGACATATTTGACAGCATATTTTACGTCAAAATTTATTCGCCCGGGCACCGCATCTATTTTACATTCATTTGACCGACTGCTCTTGCGGCCTTGAGTCCTTTGTTTAGACTTTCCATTCCTTTTTTGGACTACATAAAAGGGTAGTATTTATTAACTCACCCGTTTTGCCCCTTCATCTTTTCTATCTTGACTTGAAATGGCTTAAAGTAGGTAAGCAATATTAAAAGCCCTTTTGGCATTTTGTAAAAAAGGTTGCGTATGAAATTATAAAATTCTAAACAGGTTGTTATTGGCCTAACTATTTCACAAACATTACAGGTGATAATGAATTCTTTATCAATCATATTATATATATAATTATATATATATATACTAGCGGCCGCCCGCGACTTCGTCCGCGTAGATTTTTGATGATGACAAAGATATTAAAATAGGTAAGTGAATTTTATTCTTAGTTAATATGGTCTAGACATATTACATTTCAAACAGTGGCAGACACTGATATGCAATTGTTAAAGAATTTTAGAAGATTTTCCAATTAGATTACGGGAATTGGTTGCAGGATGCTTAATATTTATTCCGTAAGTTACCTGATGCCTTTAATCTTTGGCAAAAATGACTCTGCAAGATATAGAGCGACACATGGATTTGGAGAAAAAAAATGGGGATCTTAGTTATTATGACTGAGATTTAAAAAAAATTTTAAATATCGTAAGGCTGTTAAAACAATCTTAAACTCAGCACTGGAAATCGAGAGATGGAGGCAGTTTAATGAAGAGTAACTCTTTCAATAATAATAAATAATAAACTTTATTTCAAAACAATAATAAATAATGACCTCTTTTCATAAGAAGGCTGCACTGGTATTTGTACACGCCGGCCTGGCTATTAAACGAAAAGAGTGGTGTGGCGGAGTTCCCGAGGCTGGCCAAAATGTTTCTAAATGGTCTAGCAGGTACCCCAGTTATTAAAAAGACTAGTGTTTAAAAAAAATGCTGAAATGTGACCATTAAAAACTAAATGCACAAATTTAATGATGCGATTACTATTTTGGTCTACAGTCTAGTAGTATTGTTTGAAGAGTGATTCAATATATTCTGGTGCTACAATTCTCTATATTTCTCAAGAAGCTAAATAAAGTAAGAATAGGTATATAAAGTATAGATTATTCATGTGCTGATAGACAACTCACTAAATATAGGAACACATAAAGTTTGGAACACAATTAATAAGAGACAGCACTAAGAAAATATTGTTGACAGTCAACCATAGAAAAGGAGGTTCTAGTTCGTTTTAAAAAAACCCGGCCAAGTGCGAGTCGGACTCGCGCACCGAGGGTTCCGTACAAACACTTTCCATCCCTAAGTGGTTAAGTTAAGTTTGCAACTTTGCACCTGGTATGTATAGCGCCCCATATAAATTAGGTGCAAAGTTAGGTATTAAAATATAAAAAAAAAACTACTTACTAGATCTCGTTCAAAACAATTTTCGTTGGTAGTTTTTATAGTAATGTACATCATATGTTTTTTTTAGATTTTTCATTTTCTTATTTTAGAAGTTAGAGGGGGGGGGGGACCAACTTTTTTCCACTTTGGAAGCGTCTGTCACGCAAACTATTCGGTTTAGAAAAAATATATTTTAAAAACCTCGATATCGTTTTTGAAGACCTATCCATAGATACCCCACACGTATGTGTTTGATGAAAAAAAAAATGTTGAGTTTCAGAACTAAGTATGGGGAGCCCCCAATATTTTTTTTTTTTTTTTTATTTTTGCATCAAAATCTTAATGCGGTACACAGAATACATCTACCTACCAAGTTTCAACAGTATAGCTCTTATACTTTCGGAAAAAAATGGCTGTGACATACGGACAGACGGACGGACAGACAGACATGATGAATCTATAAGGGTTCCGTATTTTTCCATTTGGCTACGAAACCCTAAAAAGGACGTAGTCACTGGGTAGAAGACAGGAAATAAAAAAATATAAACTGATAACCTTAGCGTAACACTTCTTTATAAACAACATTAGCGGTGTTCCCCATACAAACTTTGCACCCCGTTTTAACCCCCTTTAGAGGTGAAATTTTCCAAAACGCTGAATTAACTTTTTTTGTATTTGATTAAGTAAGCTTTCTACAAAGTTTCAAGTCTCTAGTTCAAAAAATAAAGTTTCTCCCATATAAACATTGCACCCCTTTTTAGCCCCTTTAGGGGTGAAATTTTTTAAAACGCTAAAAGTGCTTTTTGTGTTTTTAAATAAGTAATCTTTCTACAAAGTTTCAAGTCTCTAGCTCCAAGAAAAAAGTTTCCCCCATACAAGCTTTGCACCCCTATTTAACCCTCTTAGGGGAGGTATTTCCAAAAAAGGGATACCCACGTTATAAAAGTAACCTACTGTGCAAAAATCAACTCTCTAACATTAGTAGTTTCGGCTGTGCGTTGATGAGTCAGTCAGTACTTCTTCTTTTATATATATAGAAATATATATATATATATATATATATATAGCAATACAAGACGGCTCAAAAGATGCAGGATTTTTCGGAAAAATAATGAAAATCAAGCCTTTCCAGCGATTATTTTTTAAAGTATATATCGAATATTGGACGTATAACTACGCTATTTCTTTATTGTACAAACAAACTAGAAATACATTTCAAAATAATAAGCATGTACAAAGGATAACTTATCCCTTTACGGGTGCTCTTCCAGTTAACCTTTGAGTAAAAGAGAGTAGTGAGTAAGGTAGCTAAACCGAGCAACATGTAAATTTATAATACATATTACGCATCTGTATTCAACATAAATATAATCATAGTTATAAAAAAACAGCAACCTAACCATAAGTCTATTTCAATAATTTTAAATTCTAAGGAGTGGATGAAACCGGTCATCCTTGAAACACTAATTTACTTTTAACTATGGATTCGGAAAAGTACACTTAAAAGTAGTTATAAGGTTATACATATTCTTTGAATTTCGCGAAATAAATTAATTGCCTAAGATCTCTTGTAAAATATCAAATAGGTTTTCGAGCTGTTTCCCAATAAATATGCAACGGATAAATTAACCGAAAGTTTCCGGCGCTGAAATTAAAGCTAAATAAAGTTTCATTGACTAGTTATTGACCTGCAATATTGCGCAGGTCTCACGCCCCACTGCAAGAGATTTTTGCCCGACTACAGCAAAGGCAAAGTTATAAGTTTAGCAGTTTATGTATGCATGTAGATATATTTATATGTATGTTCTATCATAGCGCGAAAACTACTCAACCGATTTTGATGGTTTAGGTGTCTTATTCACTAGCTAGATGACGGTGAACTACATATGATTTGCAATTTTGAATCGTTGTCGGACATAAGGACGGCTGAAGGTAACAGTGACACTATTGAGCAAAATCAGCGGCATTTACTGTTTATTTATCCCATTAGCTTTACTAACAATACAGGTATCTATAGATCGACGACGCTGTTGGCGCGGTTTATAGTACACCTGCTTACTGAGCTTGCGGTCCTGGGCTCGAATCCCGGCCAGGGCAAATTTGTGTGTGTTGATCTCGAATATTTGTGCGTGGGTCATGGATGTTATCTATATTATGTATATAGTACAAGCTTTGCTTAGTTAGGGATTAGATCGATGTGTGTTGTCTCTTAATATTTATTTATTTAGATAGGGATGATAAACCATAAAAGTTCTACTTCACCTTTCCACCGTCATTAATCCAAGCTTCCTTTGGGAGGTATAGAATGATAACATTATAATAATATGGATGTCATTCGTTCGTTTGACTTTCAATTGTTTTCCCATTAAAATACCTTGTTGACGAGTATTATCCAATAAGTGCCCTTGCAGGGTGTCACATGTATGTTACCTTTCAATTATTCCATTAAAAATTGTGTAATGTGATATGCAATAAATGTTTGACTTTGACTTTGAATAAGGTAGTTTAGAAGAAGTTTCAAAATAAAAATGCTACCGCTGTGACCTCGACCATATCTCAAAAACCAAAGTTATTAGAGAATTGAAAACTTCGGTCGGCGCTTTACTTACCAGCATATTATTAAAAGCTCAGCTCTGCAGCTGTTAAGCGCAGTTTATCGTCAGAAGCCAAAGATAGTTACTTTTGCCCCTGTTAAAGCTCAGGACAGATCAGTAGGCGCATAGGAAATTGTTAGACGAATTTCATTGTCTTCGACCTACCGATTCAGGACTTTCGAACGCTTACAGTGCGGCCACGAGTTCAATTTTATTATCAGTATATTAATGTGTATGAAATGCTTAAGATAACTAACGTATTTAATTTGGTAATATTAAATACGTACTATATCCATCTAATTAGGTATCTTATTAAAATACCGGTACCAAACGTTTACGCTGAAATATTTTTCACAGATGATTCATTTGCGAAACTGTTTTATTTTCCAAAACTCTCGTATTTCTCCGAAAACATTTTTTCTCAGTATTTTTTACGGTTTATAGAATACAAGTAGGTTAGGTTAGGTTTGTTTTGTGAAAATTCAGAAAAAATATTAGTATCAAAGAAAAATCGTGAGTTGGGAAATGAAACAGTTTGGCAAATGAAATATTTGGGAATAATGATTCGGCGAAAATGCATGGGGACTTTGTTTTATAAAGTGTAGTGATTATTTGGCAAAAATATTATAATCGTTTGCAAAACTCTTATTAGTCTTACTTGTTATGGACGGTTTTGGCCTGGAAGCTGCACTTTGTGATGGAAGCAAGCCGTTTTGCACAGTGATAATATAGACCAAAATAAACGATTTCACTCGAGGCGAAATTAGTTTCACCCCTTAGGAACAGAGATGGCGCTACTTATTCAAAAAAAGTTTAAAAAATTCTAAATCCTGAACGGATACTCCGATTTTGACGTAAGAGGTGCCAATCGGCAGATAATTACTCAATTTAACATGAACAAAATTAAAATCATGTAGAAAATAATTTTGGATACCTAAGAAATAATATTTTCTGAAAAAAATATTAAAAATTTGTGATTTTTGGAATTTTACTCGTAAAAATGTATGTACATGGTACTTAATTTATTTATTTATATTAATACACAACTAATTTTACATTTACGAAAAAAAACCGCATATCATTAGCTCGTATAATTCCAAAGTTATTGAGGAATACAGACATGGCGCCGCTGGGTCAAAAAATATTACAAAAAATCTAAAACCTCAACGGATATTCCGATTTCGATAATTAAGGTGCTAATCGACAGATAATTACTTAAATTACTTTAAAAAATAAAATGAAAATTCAAATAGGCAAAAAGTAATAATATTTCCAACAAAATACATACATTTTGAAAAAATATAATTTTTGTTGGGGCTTTTATGTAATTTCATATAAAAAAAATTATGAATATGGCTTTATTTTACTTATGTATATTATAACACTATTAGGTAATTGATCATTTAATAAAAAATCGCATATCGAGAACTTGTACAGTTCCAACGGTATTGAAGATTTTACTATAGGGTGCCGGTGCGATGTTGCCGCCACACGTGCAACTTATGTACATGTATCTAGAAAAGTATTCTCCCGTTTTGAAGGTACTGATTACCCTGAAAATATAACCACAATTGAAAGTACAAATAATAATCATCCCAAGTAGCACACAACACACTTATATCCCTTGTACAGCTTAAACGCTACACGCAGAACATGTTGTTCAATGGCAGCTGAAGTAGTCGGCGAAAGGCTTGTCGCCAGCTCTGTGAAAGCATCGAAGCATTCAAATTGCAGTGGTCAGTGCAACGGTCTACTAGTAGCAGTTTACAAAACAGTGATTACTTTAAGTAATGAAATGATGAATGCACTTCAAGGCTTTCACAGAGTATGACAAGACGTCTAATTTTAATACAATAAGAAAAGAGACCTGTTTTAAAAATTGCATGTTATACCCTGAAATAACTACTGCTTTTGCAAATACATGGCTATCTATAGAAATTCTCTCTCGATATGTAACGGCTCATGTGAAACGATTACTTAGGGCCATTTTTGTTTCTTTTTTTAGGGTGTATTTACATTATTAATGTCATTCATTATTATAACAAAACGGGATTTAACAGAGTTCAAAAATGTTTATTTACCGCAATTAAGTCCTTTTTTATTATTTTAATATAATGTGTGAAAATCGTGTAAGATTCAATCACTATATTAATGTCATTAATTGGTTCTCAATTAATCGTAACGTTGTTGGTCCCAGATTCACATGCAGGCTATACGATGCTCCAACAGAGCATATATTATTACTGTTAATGCGATTCGAAAAGATCTGTTTAAACTAAAAAACACTAAACTAAACAAGCTTGTGAGATACCTTCCATCTATTTCAGCTGCCATTGAATACCGTTTCATGCAAACCAAATGTGGGTTCACGTTTTAATTTGGAAATATCGAGTCCCAAGTCCTTCTTTTTGGGAATGAAACGGCATCAAAGGTAGGTGGCGTCCACAATAGTTGAAGGTTAGTTCAATTTGGAAACTCCTTGAACATTATGGATACAAATTGGGCTGTGGCATAATGCGTTGTTGTTTTTTTTATGATGCGACGGCCTAACTTGCACGTGACAATGCAAAGACTAAAGTGAAAATAAAACGTAAAGTAAGTAAAATATTGATTCAGAAATGCTATTTAGCATCTAATATACTTGTGATATTAGCAAACAGGTTGTATAGGAGCCTATTCACCCGTTAAAACTCTAATTTAAGCTGTACAAGGGATATAAGTGTGTTGTGTGCTACTTGGGATGATTATTATTTGTACTTTCAATTGTGGTTTTATTTTCAGGGTAATCAGTACCTTCAAAACGTGAGAATACTTTTCTAGATACATGTACATAAGTTGCACGTGCGGCGGCAACATCGCACCGGCACCCTATAGTAAAATTTTCAATACCTTTGGAACTGTACAAGTTCTCGATATGCGTTTTTTTATTAAACGATCAATTACCTAATAGTGTTATAATATACATAAGTAAAATAAAGCCATATTCATAGTTTTTTTTATATGAAATTACATAAAAGCCCCAAAAAAATATATATTTTATCAAAATGTATGTTTGTTTGGAAATATTATTACTTTTTGCCTATTTGAATTTTTATTTTATTTTTTGAAACTAATTTAAGTAATTATCTGTTGATTAGCACCTTAATTATCAAAATCGGAAAATCTGTTGAGGTTTTAGATTTTTCGACCCAGCGGCGCCATGTCTGTATTCTTCAATAACTTTCGAACTATACGAGCTAATGATATGCGGTTTTTTTTCGTAAATGTTAAATTAGTTGTGTATTAATATAAATAAATAAATTAAGTACCATGTACATACATTTTTACGAGTAAAATTCCAAAAATCACAAATTTTAAATATTTTGTTCAGAAAATATTATTTCTTAGGTATCCAAAATTATTTTCTACGTGATTTTAATTTTTTTCATGTTGAATTGGGTAATTATCTGCCGATTGGCGCCTCTTACGTCAAAATCGGAGTATCCGTTCAGGATTTAGAATTTTTTAAACTTTTTTGAATAAGTGGCGCCATCTCTGTTCCTAAGGGGTGAAACTAAATTCGCCTCGAGTGAAATCGTTTATTTTGGTCTATATTATCACTGTGCAAAACGGCTTGCTTCCATCACAGAGTGCAGCTTTTTTTCATAACAAATAGGACTATATTAAATAGGTATTTTATGTGGATAATCATGACTGTACTAGAACAGCGATGAAAGGTGCCATTATAAAACATCAAGATTTACTAAGCTGTTATTAGATGCTAGACCCGACAGACGACGTCTGGGAAAAATAAAACGATTACAGTAGTATTCTAACATACTTATTTTTGGTATGGTATGATAATACTAATTCCTTACAATGCTTGTTACGTTATAACTGTTATAAGTTATCGTCCCGAATATACTTACAGAATACATTGCAACTCAGTCATTCAATCGGAACCATGTTGATTGACATTCCTTTGTTCTAACTATTTTGCTTCGAGCACAAACTATCAAATGCGCTTAAATCTGTCTTCAATACGTCTTGGCATCGGCTCGGAACCCAACAATAGTCAAACAGATAGCTCTTAGCGGACACGGACACAAAGCCTCGGATTTATCGTTGGAGTTACCCCACTTATAGCCGCTAGAGTAACCAGCGCTTAGCTGGTCGCAATGTGCATACATCGATTAGGGTATTTATTAAAAGTTTTAAGTAAATTGGAAATATCATGAAATATTAACTATGAATAATTGGAAAGCCCTGGCCTTCATAGGGAATATTCTAGTTATAACGGAACATAAAGACTGTCGTGCACAATTAATACATGGGATGCGGATTAGTCATCAAAGAAATATTTTTGTGTGAGTTTTTTTTTACTTCGATACTCACTTAACATAGAGTATTCTTGCGAATCAACGAAGTTTTCTGTTTTTACATGACATAATATTACTTAATATAAGTTATATTTAGTTATATTTAGTCATATGTGAAATACGTTTTATAGAAGTTTGCGTCTATAATAATAGATATCTTAGAACCAATGTAAGACCAAATTCGCTTTAATCCGTCTTCGATGCGACTCGACCAGACTCGACATTGGCTCGAAACCAAACAATAGTCTAACAGATAGCTCTCAGCGGACACGGACACAAAGCCTTGGATTTATCGTCAGAGTTACCCCATTTATAGCCTCTAGAGTAACCGGCGCTGAGCTGGTTGCAAAGTGGTCAGGGTTTGCATTACTAACTAAAGTGTGTATGTATGGAAAGTTGCTGAACAAATGTTTTAGTTTGAAGAGTAGAATCTATGTTTACTTTATTGCTCTTGATACAAGTCACACCCGGTATATCCATGAAAAAATAGTGAATTTTCTAGTACAAAACAGTCTCTTTGCTGACCTGCAAACGGACGGGCAGACGCATGGATAAGTATCGCGAAAACAAGAAAAATATGTTTGCCAGCGTTGAAAACAATGAAAAACAAAATTAACTCTTATTATTTATACTTCCTTAAGGCACTGATAATTTTCTCATGCCCCGTTTTTAAGCAATTAAGAGGATATATCACGGTTCATTTCTATACTTTAACTTTAACGTGTTAAGTTACTTTAACCGGGTTATACAAATCAAGGTTTCGTTCTCAACTGTTTCCTTTTTTTGTTTTGGCGCAAATTATTATAGAATTTTTGTACTAGGCGTCCGTTTGCCGCGGAATTTTAGGCAAAAACAGACCAAGTAGGTCATAAATTTTATAATAATAAGCATAAAAATCGAAACTGTCCGACACAGAACATTTTGTAAAGATTCGTAGAATTTTGGAGGACGTAAGAGAAGAATTCGAAACCTTTTTTTTTTTTATGTTATGGGGGGCAAACGAGCAAACGTATCGCCTGATGGAAAGCGATAACCGTCGCCCATAAACACCTGCAAACCTTGATTTGTATGGAAAAACTAGCAGTAGTATTTCGTCTTTAGGGCTGTTAATACAAATAAAATTATAAAAGCTTCCAGATTTTATCAACTAAAGCAGGATTTGTGAAGATAATCAAAATGATTTACATAGGACAGAGTTCCAGAAATCTGAAGGTAGCTCAAATAATAAAGTGATATTTATTTATAATTTTTAGCGTTCCATTACACGTGTTTCGTTTTATGCTAAAATTATTTTGAGAAACGAGACTACCAATAAACAGAATCGTTGTTATTAGTCTGACTGTTTCAGTACCTAGAACGAAATTAAGAATCCGGTTTAACAATCATTGCTTTATCTAAGTAGGTAAGGTTTAGTAGCTTTGATAGAACCATTGGTAGTTCGATCACCTGTTTAGCCCAGAGTGTCGTGGAGATGTGAGTTCAAATCCCGCTTAGCATATACAATTCAAATTTTTACTACAACATTAACATGAACAGTGCTTGACGATTTTCCATAACTGCCTAGGAATGCGCGCCAATTCTGGCCGAGCAGATGCGGAAGGCGGAGCCGAGCAGAGAACTGAAGTGTGCGCTGCGTAGGTTCCTAGCGCAGCGCACACTTCAGTTCTCTGAAGTGTGCGCAGTTTCTCTGGTTCTGCACAGTGACGTAATCACTGCATGATGTGCAGTGATTACGTCTTATCGATGTGATAAAGCAATAAACAGACAAACGAACAGACACAGTTTCGCTTCTAAACAAAATAAAGGGTACAGCCAGCATTTATAGTAGCTGTAAATTTAGGCTGAATTTCCACCAGTGCAAGGATGCGTATTAGCGAGAGCGAAAGATGTGTTTTTGTTGTTAGAATCAGTTGCCCTGAGTGAAGATAAGTAAATGAAGTTATTCCATTGGTTAACAAAAACACATCCCTTGCTACGCATCCTCGCACATCTCTTGTGGAAACAGCCTTATAGTATGTTATCTGTGTTGTCTTTATGCCTGAAACACAGGGTATCCTAGTTCAGGCGCATGTAATTTTTTGCCAAGTAGAATGTCTTAGGCTATAGTTATTATTACTGTAAAATAAGTTATTATTCAATAAATATCTTATCTTACCTTATCTTATCTTATTTGACATAAGCCAGTAGTATTATTGTCAGCCACTTTTCATGCACAACAAGGATAGAACCTGTCAAGTCGCTTTTTCTCGATAATGAGATTTTAATCTCAAAATACAGAGTACACAATGGGAAATAACTCTGTTTCAGATACCTTCATGTCTTTTTATAATCTTTGACGACGCGGTTGGCGTAGTTTTTAGTGCACATGCCTACTGAGCTGGCGGTCCTGGGTTCGAATCCCGGCGAGTGCAAATATGTAGGTCATGGATGTTATATTATGTATTTAATTTACACATTATGTATATCATTGTCTAGTACTCATAGTACAAGCTTTGGTTACTTTGGGACTAGGTTGACATGTGTAAGATTGTCCCCTTAATATTTATTTTTATTTATTTATCTTTTTTTTTAGGTATACAACATATATGTGTACAAAAATGATATGGATACTTACATTCGTTCCGCGTTTGCTTCAAATGTGGTTCCGTCCCGTTTTGTTACAAAATAAAAGCCGTGAAAGTTTAAGCCACAATACACGCACACAATTGCACCCAAAACTGTAACAATTTGCTTAATACTATTCACAGACGCACACAAGCGAAAACTAGAAACAGGAACTAATTAAAGTTCCTTATAACAGTACAATTTCATCGGGACAGATATTTTTAAAGATAACTTTTGCATTCGCTCCGGCTTTTATAATTTCGTTACAGAACAAAGGAAGCTTCTTAATGATGGTTTTGCATAACTAGCTTGCTATCTGCGAAGTTATGCATTACCTGTTATTTAAACTCCTGGTGCAAAGAGAACGCTATTCGTTTGTCTCTGTATCTGTCTGGGTGTATCATAATATCACAAATGACGCGTCACACACAGATCATTTCACAAACAAGTAATTAAATTTCACATCTCTCTCTGCCTTCAATCGGTCCCTCATTACTGAGGATCGTGATCACAGGCTGGTTTTTAGGGTTCCGTACTCAAAGGGTAAAAACGGGACCCTATTACTGTCCGTCCGTCCGTCTGTCACCAGGCTGTATCTCAAGAACGGTGATAACTAGACAGTTGAAATTTTCACAGATGATGTATTTCTATTGCCTCTATAATTTTAATTATCTGTCTCCATCGGTCCCGGTGCATCGTTGCCATCACCGCTTTGTGGAATTTGCTTGAGAAGGTTGCTTCTTTGACTTGGTCAGACCATCTGGTTGGTCACATACCTTACCGTAAATTTATTAGATGACGAAGTATCAAAAGATGTCTAGGGATGTGACCATTATACTTTATAATACCTACCCGTTTACTATGATATTATATAAACTATGTATACAATTACATAACAACATTTGGCAAAGTAATTATACTTCCCGCAAATGCATCATTTTACAAATGTATCGCATGGCAAATGATCATTTAACAAAATATTCATTTCGCAAATTAGTCTTTTTACTTATCATATTAATATTAATAATATCTGTAAGATGTTATTTGGCAAAAATAACACATTCTTATTTAAATAAAAATATTTTTCAAATAATAATATACTGACCTAATTAAAATTATTATTATTATTTAAGAGTTTCACTCTTGTCGGTGCAGTTCTCTCCAGTCCGTTCTACTTAACGCCAGTTCTTTGACTTCCCGATACGACCCGACGTCTGCCTTTTTCTTGATCTGGTCGAAATAGCTAATCCTCGGCCTTCCTCTTCCTCTCCTTCTTTCAATTTTCCTCTCCATTATCTTTTGTATTAGATCGTCGTGTCGTATCAAATGACCCATCATTTTCCCTGCTGCTTAAATCCATACTAATATTATAAATGCGAAAGTGTGTCTGTCTGTCTGTCTATCTGTCTGTCTGTCTGTTACCTCTTCACGCTTAAACCGCTGAACCGATTTAGATGAAATTTGGTATATAGATAGTTTCAGTCCCGGGGTAGGACATAGGATACTTTTCATCCCGAATAAATGTAGTGTTCCCGTGGGATGAGCGGGTAACACCGTGGGGCACAGCTAGTTAGTATGTATATAAAAAAACTCATAGGTTTTTAGTTGTAGCACTCGCCGCCCGCTACCGCGGCTCGCTCACTTCGCTTGCTCGGCTCGTTTTGAAGGCATTTATGACAATGTTATTTACAAAAAACATAAACCCGATCGAGACGTTGTTGCGTTGAAAACTTATATTTACTGCACCCCAACCATGAGTTAACGAGACTGTACTCGCCAGCGACAGTGTAAATCATTTGTTTGGAGAATAGTATGTATGTATGTATGTATGTAAACACTTTATTGTACATAAAAACAAGAAAAACACATTACAAAGGAATAAGCATGTACAAAGGCGAACTTATCCCTTTAAGGGATCTCTTCCAGTTAACCTTTGAGCAAATGAGTGCTAAACAAATGTAAATGGTAGACAAACCAAGCAACATGTACAATACAAAGGAGTTACTATAACTATACAATAATACACATGAAAATGCAAAAACCAACAGAGAGAGAGAGAGAGATAGGTAACAGTCAATATAATACATATTGCATAATATCTATATAAATACATATACATAATATTCAACATAAATAAAATTATAATTATAACAAAAACAGCAACCTAATCATCCGTTCGACAGCCACAATTCCTTTAACTTCAACTAAAAACTTCAACCAAATAGTTCAGCGCACCTAGCGGTGACTTTGTAGAACTACAATTCTCCATACAAATCGTTGGCATAGTCACTTGCGTGTACGGTCACGGTAAATGTGCAATATTTTGTAAGGTTTTCTTTACTTATTTACAGTCTCGTAAAGCCGTCGACAAGACCGATGAACCAAAGGTTTTTGACAATGTTAGCCGGTGTGGAGTAACTCCGGGATGAGCCATAACCCGCACAATGCGATACGACACAATGGCGGCGGCGGGGAATGTTAATTGCTGTCGTTTGTTGGCGAGACGCTGATAAATGTTGACGGTTGTCACTTGGATTTCGGCCGCACGCACTGTGATGGCGACTGACGCGATTATCTACGTTGTTTAGAGATAAACAGCGACCCACCCCGGCTTGCCCCAAAGTTCTCCACAACGATCGGTCTTGCGCTGCCCTCGTCCTCTGCCTGCGATCCTAACCAGGTCGTCGGTCCACCTTGTCCCCCAAGGTCCCCAGGCCTTTCCCATGTCACGTCGTCGTACGGTGCGCGGTCGCCATTCAAGACAGCCTTCTACGAGCGATGTGCCCCGCCCAATGCCACTTAAGTTGGCAACTGTCTGAGCCATATCTAAAACCTTGGTTCTCTTGCGTAGCTCATCATTTCGGATCGATCCCGCAAGGAAAAATAAAAGCGTTAAATATTGATAAAATGAAGACGAATGCCACTTGGATATCGGCTGGTCGTAATGTAATGAAGTCTGCTGCTTCGCTAATCTACTGTAATAATAAATGGTGGTTGTAGGTTAATGATTGATAGACGATTTCGGATGAAGAAATTCTGTTTTATTAATTAGTACTTATGTACTCGTATATGTATGCATGGACTTGTCATTGATGTAATCAAAGGGAAAATACGACTAAGTATTCCGCGAATATAAAGTAATTTTTGTATAACTAAACCAAAACTATCCACAGTGATGAACGTCAAGTTTTCAATAGAATTCCGTATTTATTTCGCAAGAAGAACTAAGGATTGCGCAGCATTCCGGTAAACAATGTTTTGAATTTGGTTAATGACAAATCCTTGACGAACCGCTACTGACGTCTCATAAATATATGTCGTATACTCATTAGGCTTATACACTTACTCATTAGGTTTATACTCTCTGACTCACGATAGTTTTCTATGTAAAATAGGTTTATACTCATAGGTATGAAAGCTGCTGGTAGCGCCACTATCCCTGGGCCGGACCGACACTTGGTAGGCTGTCGTCTTTAAATCAATTGAATTGTAAACGTATAGGTACTGACACGATGTCTTATTTTGATTACCCTGAAAATATAACTATAAACTATATAGCCAGCTAAGTATATCAACTGCTACATAAGCTTTACCGCATAGAAATGCCGTCGTAAAACCGCACAATTTCCCAAACAGTGCGTAAACACAGGTCTTACTCTGAATTTAATCTCGAGAATAGAACAAGATTACTCGCAAATATTACAATAATTTGACCGTCGACTGATATTTTTAATGTAACTAGGGGCGAATTTTTTTATTAAGAATTCTCAAGTTACGAGGGTAATATTTACATAATTAAAATTTCTTGTAACTTAATTAGATTTATTGTAGGCCATGACCTCACCGTCAAAGAATGTTGACACAACCGTTAAAGAAATGAGGATAATGAGTATTTCTTTTTACATTCGTAAGCGTTTCCTGGTAAACCAACATTTAAAAAGCTGTTCCCGTGTCGGTTTTATGCTTGCACTTTGCATATTTTTATTATTGCCCACAATAGTGTACTATTTTTAAATAACGTCACGAGGAAAAGTGTTATTTGGATTATAAGTAACTAGGCAGAAACCGTCAAACAACAATTATATTATCTATTGACGATTCTTTCTCTTACCGGCAGGACTATGATTAATGGTGAGGTCTCTATATGCCATGGCTTAGAATAAATTTTATGACATTGGAAACTACATAATGCTATATAAGCCTGGTTTCAACTGTATCATCATTAAGAAATCTTTGTTACTGTTTGTGTTTGGCTTATTATTTCAGCCTTTTCAATCTCATTATACACACAGCACTGCTCATCAGGTAACTGTATCAATAGTACAGTCAAATGCAGTGAAAAGAACCTCCCCTTATCCCTCCTCCCCTTAGTTTGCGTGACCTTTTTGACTAACTAGATGAACTGACAATTCAATGAGCTGCTGCGATTGTATTGAATCTAGTTAAAAGCCACCACTCGTCCCTTTCAACTTCACGCCCTTGCCATACCTCAACGCGTACAAATTAGCCTGTCATTTCCTTTTTGTTTGTTCGATCAGGCCGATCCTACAGATATTATTGTACTAGTATTGGCAACCAAACGGTAGTTATTCATGCGTATTGGCTGGCTTCGTATTCATCCACAGATGTGCCCATTTGAGTTTTAAATCATTCCTTTTAGGTTAAACAGGCGCCCTTTAAAACATTGATGAACCATGCATGCGTAGCATCAAATCCGTAAATTTCTGATGTAATCAATAAAGCAAGGGTCGGTAGTGAATAGACAGGTTGGGATTTGGTATATGAGTAGGAGAAACAATTAAATGATTAATGCATGTACATGTACAGAAGCATATTACAGTATACATATCTGATGAAATGTATTTATTAGTAATGGTTACAAATACAAAACGATACTAATGTCGCAAGATCGTCAAACGTAGAGATCTTTGGGAAACACATTTTGCCCAGAATTGGTTATTAAATCTAAAAATGTCGTTTTTTGCGACATTACACTTGATAATACTTATTTAAAAATTAAAAGAAAATAGTGTTAGTCCTCTTATGTTGCAGTGCCCTAGCAGGGTGTCACATGTATACCTTTCAATTATTCCATCAAAACTATGTAATTGTGATATGCAACAAATGCTTGACTTTGACTTTAATACAGTTGCAGTTAAAAAGTAATTATATGAGGTTAGGGTAAAGGGTAATGTTTTAAAAAGATTCAATTTATTGAACTTACCAATTAAGGGTATAGGTTTGTTAGAATGTTCCACTCTTTAGCTGGTCTAACAAGGATCATACAAATCGCTTGTGCGAGTCGGAGGTAATATTAGCAACATCATATCACCATCGCATGCCTACACAACAAGAAATATTTTTTATTATTCTGGCACGTGTGGACATAATATGGTCCCTTGAGCGCACAAACTTATTTCATTATACTATTCACTTTACCCGAATATTCGTTCTCATCTCACAAAGTATGCCCTTCCCGGAAAACGAATCAGGGATTGTTGCTTTGTAGGTACCTGTAAACTTACATGCACTGAATTGTACGATGGTAATCTATGCGTCTCCACTCAAATATGGACTTACATGCACTGAATTGTACGATGGTAATCTATGCGTCTCCACTCAAATATGGTGAACGAAACCGGTAAAATATTCATAAAATGACGTAACACAAATTGGCGCAACAATACCCTTTACAGTTCTGTTGGGAGTATCCTTTCGCGTCTTCTTACTTAAGAATCGGCTGTAGTTGGGAACTTCTCAATAGTGTTTAGACCGGGAGCTAGTTCGATATTATGTTTTGATAATTTTGCCGTCGGATTCGATGTTATTGTTTTGGTTATCGGAATATACGTTGTAAAGCAAACTAGAGAAGGTGTGAGTCGCACACATTTTGCAGGGACTGCATGTGAGGGTGGGTACATTAATGCCGTATGTCGATTTATTGAACATGGTTGCTTTATAAGACGGAGGTCTTATTGACCAATTTCACTGAAGTTTTGATTGAACAAATTACTGTGATAATGAAAACATTTCATCTGAAGTACATAATGAGAACGTTTTAATGTTTATCTGCTTTGGCAATAGTGCTTCTGCGTTACGCTGTGAGTAGTTACTTCTAAAATACGTTTTTAAGAAAGGGGAACATTTGAAATAGATTTTTATATTTTTCCTTCTTCCGTTTTTAACCCTTTACAGCATAATGTCAACCTTCTCTTTTATTTGTTTTATAATTCTTTAAATTGTTTTATTTAAATATGAAATATTGACGAATATGCGACGTGAGGTCCCGTGCTAAGTGTTTTATATATCGTCGCCAAGGGGTTTAATTTCCCCAAAACTCCTCCTTAAAGGTTCAGTACAACGGAACTCCATTACTTTTGTCCTACGCTTTTTCCGCGGGAATTTAATAGTCGCCGGCCATTATTTGTGCCCCGTGGTTTGGACGCGCTGGTTCAAATTGTGGTAATGATAAATGTTTCAACCAATTGAATTCAAGTGGCCTCAATTAGTCAGAACATATGACTCGTACCGTTGCAGTGATATTC
Source organism: Apotomis capreana (assembly GCA_947623375.1). Taxonomy (NCBI): domain Eukaryota; kingdom Metazoa; phylum Arthropoda; class Insecta; order Lepidoptera; family Tortricidae; genus Apotomis; species Apotomis capreana. The sequence continues at coordinate 24,942,552 of OX392505.1, forward strand.
ATTTTCATTAATGTTAGATTGTTTTGGATTATTATCTGCACAACATTGAACAATAAAACTTGACAAAATTTCACAAAATTATTGCAGGCTTTTGGATCGAGAATTTCCCAATAACTTTTTTCGAGCTTTCCATTCCAGAAACGCATTAAAAATAATCTCGGGATTGAATTGAGCTACAGATTGAGCCATCTTAGGAGGCGGACGGACAAAAAAAATAAGCGGTAGTGGGTTCCTTACGCAGGTCAGAAAAGAAATTTATCTAATCTTATCATGTGTATTTCTAAATCACATTTTCCATGCATTTGGTAGTTGCGCGTAGTGTGAGACCTATAGAGACCTTTTTTTTTATTTTACGAACTTGGAATTTAATAATCACAATTATTCAGAGGAAGTTTTTAATAAAGGTTTTGCCATTTCTGTTTTTAATGCCACCGGAAATATTAAGGCTTTGCAGCTCTTTGGGATAGTTGTGGATTGCGTGCTTGTTGTAATTAAATTTAAATTTGATTGCAAATGGTTTCATTGAGGGTAAAGTTTTAGCTTCAGACTTATTATTTAGCTGCTTACTGAGCCGGCGCGAGTCCTGGGTTAGAATCCCGGCAAGGGAAAATATTTTTGTGATGAAATCGATTATTTGTGCGTGGGTCATGGATTTTATATCTATTTAAGTATATATTTATCTATAAGTGTGTATATCCGTCGTATACTACCCATAAGTCTTCTCGAGCTTAATTTTATTTGGGACTAGATCAATTTATGTGGGGTTGTCTAATGTTTTATTCAATTAAACACTATCCGAAATAGCATTACTGTAACTATGTATGTGAGTTTCTTAGCGGCTGGAATAAAATTGATAGACATAAAGTATTGTTTAGTAATCTCGTTACTCATAACTTTTGCTCACAAACATTTAATGATTGTTATAAAACAAATCTAATCAAAACTAGAAACTTGAAGCAGGTTTAACTTTGAAATCCCTTGTAAAGTTCATAATTTCAGAATTATGGCTAACATTTTATGCCAAACAATACGTTACGATTTTCACTGTAGCATCTGTATTTTCTGAAAAGATAATACAAAATATACTTTCATTGCTAAGAACCAAACAAGTACTTGTGATGTTCATACGCGTATCATCCGAGCTCGTGCATGTTACTGTAGCTATGTAGAATTGGAAGGATATTTGCTATTACAACTGATGGAAAAAGAAAAAGGAGGTTTTGAATTATTACATTTACTTTCGAGATACCTCTAATAATATTGAAAATAATGATTTCACTCATGGTTATGTGTCATACGGTCCGATTTGTTTTTAACTCACGTGGAGTTCTTTATCAGCGACTACATTTCCATACACCTCCGCGGCATACAGTCTAATTGTTGATTATCAGCCATGTTGTCTCATGACATTTACAGAAACCTATAATATATTTTATTACTTCTTTTAATAGGATATGTGTCTCATAGCTACTTATGCAATGGAAATGATTTCCCCATATCGTATTTGCCCACCAAATTTGGCTAGGAAATAGGGTAAAAGGGAATTTTAGTGCCAGTAGTATTTCCAGCCGAATTCGATACCTTTAGACTCAATTGGCGTAAACGCCATTTTAGCCAAAATGACTTTTGAATGCAGTTCTATGTATTTTTTTTTTCTCTTTCGATCTGTATTATTGAAATTGCGAAATTCGTAAAAAAATGGCAAATATGACCCACGTGTTTTGCAAAATTTCATTTAAAGTTTGGTCATAACTAGAGGGTTATTTTGATTAACAGTGATATCCCGGTAATAAACACCATGCATAAAGATAAATAAAGGTCATATTTACTAAAATTGCATGTGCGCCCTTATTATTTTAGTAATAAAATAAGCTGGGGGGCAATTCCACCAACTAAGGAGATATAATGGAGATCTCTCCGTGAGAACGCCATCCGTCACTTTTGACGTCTCCCAACTTGACAAGTGGCGATATCTCCAGAACATCGCGACTTCGCCAATCCGGTCGAATTAAATTTGGGTCTCCTTTGTATGTGACGGCGTAGATAACAGGCGCATACTTAACTTGTCCGGGTAGTACGTGAAATTAGACAGTTACGTTTCGTTCTAAGCAGAAATTCATATGCATATAAAGTATTTATTAAGCTAGATGCCAATTACCCCCGTGTACAATGACCCTGTTTGATCTTATGTCCCTACCTTAACTGGTAACATTATGCCGAGATATCAAACGTCATTCATATTGAATGTTTGACTAATGTCTCGTCTGATTGTTGATTATTGTCAAAATGAATAATATTATAAAATATAATGAAAAATAAGTTAAATACATGAAAATATAAGTTAATGAATTACTGCAAAATAGGTAAATAAATATTAAGAGGAAATCTTACATAAATGGACCTAGTCCAAAACTAAGCAATGCTTAGGGTACTCCTAGACGACGACATACATAATATATGAAAATATATAATAGGTATATAACGTCCATGACCCAGGAACAAATATTACAGTTAATCACACAAATATGTGCCCTTGCTGGGATTCGAACCCAGGACCACCGGCTCAGTATGCAACTGCACTACAAACTGAGCCAACCACATCGTCTATAAACAACAAACAAGATGTGTTTTATTTAGAAGGAATATATCAAAAAGAACGGGTAAGTTTTCGAGATTCGGACAAAATATTCTGTTTAAATTATTCTTCCTGTTTCATTTTTGCATTCTATTTTGTAACAATGACACGTTTAAGCTGACAATTATACCTAATTGCAGCATTGTATAGCCTGTAATCTTAGTCTGGAGTCTTAGTATTTTAATAAATTGGTTAATTGCACTGGAAGGGTGGTAACAAACATTGTCGGTGTGTCAAAAAGCACCCCCTTTTTTTTGTCATTATCGGACTGAAAGTATCCTATAACTATCTGAAAAAGCTCAGCCACCTGTGTAGGTACCAAAATTTATTGAAATCAGTCCCGCCGTTAAGGCGTGATAAACGCACAAACACACTGTACAGAACGGCCCGACATATGTCGAAGTTTCGAACTCATATGGAGCTTTTATTCAGGGACAGCTTGGTGGTGAGGAGAGCGGAAACCAGTGTTGTGGGCCGCGAGTCACGTAGGAGCACAAATAGCTGACCCCGATGAAGAGCTCCATATGAGTTCGAAACATGTCGGACCGTTCCTGGCAAACCGTTTTTATAATTATTAAAGATCCCTCACTATTCGTTTTAATAATATTACTCTCTACAGACATATTAAAATAGAATTGACTCAGTGACCGCCAAATTCCTATTTCACATATTTAAAAAAATACTTATCTTCAATGTAAGTTGATAATTGTTTGAACCGCACTGACGTTGTAATTATCGTCGTCAATGCGACACAGTTCTATTCTATAGTGGCCTAGGAATCAAATTGTTTGACTGTACAGACATTTTATTTTTACAATTATGTAATAGTATAGATAGATGACCAACAATTATTATTAGTCTGTTTTGTTAAATCAGAATTAATACGTATACGCAGTGAAATACAATACTTATTAAATTTTAAGTGTTTTAATCTGAGTAAAAAAACACCATAATATTAAAAAAAATACATTGTTTTCCAGGTCAGCGCAGTGCAGCATGAAAGAGACGACATAGGTATTAAACGCCCTATGTTTATAGATCCATCGTCCATAAAATCCAAGTAATTACATTATTACAGTAATAATGAGTAAGTGAAAACTGAACAACACTCTGAAGAACATGGTGTGTTTGATCCTCATACTCATAATAAAGTACTTTTCGTTCGGGTTGTGAAGTGAATCCTACTACACGATTTCATTGTTGTTAGTTTTGTTAAATTTTCTGTATCAAAAACTGTATCAACTAGCATTTATATTAATTCCTTTTAAATTTTGTTTTTATGAAATCTATATTGTGATATTTGTTTATTTCTTGGTGACATTCATTAAGATAATGTATATTTAAATAAGGTTGTATGTAATGAATTATTTTAAGTCAGCCTATTCGGGTGCTTCTCAATGCGAATGTTCGTCTGTAAACAGCTTTGAGTAATTAAAACTAAAGGACTCGCCTATCGCTGTATCGTTCCAAACAAAAAAGTCTGCCAAAACTTGATGGGGACGAGATAACACACATATAAAAAAATCTGCACACAAATGTAAAACTCTCATTACTACGCACTCTAAAACACCAATAGGCTAGTTGACTCATTCCAAATTTCATTAAACTAATGTTTAATTCATATAGTATTTAGCATACATGGACGTAGGTACTTCATCTAAGTTAGCATAGGAAACATAAATATATATTTTTCAGTAGGTACATAAAAGTAGAAGGTGGCTGAAAAATAATAATTTGAATGCATGGATTTTATTCTGTATTGAATATATGAAAGGCTTAAAACGCCGTCCGCCATTATCGCTCATGATGGTGACACACAGTGACGTAACCGGTCCCGTAAATAAAACTGAAGGGCTATTACGACGACTCTGAATAGTACCGTCCCTTTCGGTCTCCCGTGAAAGTAGATTTGAGTGAGCGGGATGGCACTATACGACGGTCTAATTTGGAACATCGGAGTATATTATACTCAGTATTCAACTCCACAGATAGCTAAAGGCAAAAATAGCCAACGGCGTTTTTGTGTGTTGATGACATTTCAATATTCAATTAATAATATTTAGCTTTTTTGGGTCTCACAAAAATAGATTTTTTTTTAGCTATTTACCATTATTGACCATTTCATGGACAATGGGCAAATTGGACCAAGAACCAACAGAGATGAGAGTTAAATCATTAGATAGATATTTGAATATACTTCATTTTTTATTATGGGCACCAAGCTGGATTCCATTGCAGAGCTGAGATATTCCAATTTGAAATAGGGACATGTGGCGGAAATTGGTACTAACTAACTCATACGGACAGTGACCAGTGTGTAGATAGTGGCGCCAGAATTATATTACAAAGCTAAATGGTCTTAAAGTAGACGCAAATCAGTTAGTTAATACATGCATATTATATTATGCCATCGAAATGAAAGTTTTAATCCCATTAAAAGCTGATTTTTGATTAGTACTTATGCCCTCTAGTATAAAATAGCAAAACTCGTTTTTGTCATTTTTCTTGACAGTCTTTTCTTGAAATGGTGAGTAGCGGAACTAATTACATGTCAATAATGCTGTGTCCATACCGTCGCTGGTACACGCTTGGAAATACCAAAAAAAAGTAAATATAGGTAGTAGTGTCAAAGCAAAAGGAAAGTTGACGACAAGTGTGTACTCGTTTATTATTTTATCTCTTCCTTATATTATATGGGTAAGAGCGGAAGGTGAACCTAGTGTTAATCTACTTTTGGTGCGACGTGTATTAATTACCATTGTACCAAATATAATAAATGCATTTTTATTATTTCTCACGTGTATTTAAATCAATTGTTCAGCGTAGAAAAAGTTTGCTTCTTAAAATACAATGCTCGTATCTTCATGATAATTGTCAGGAGTTCATTTGGTGATAATTTTCATGCAAAATAAGCAAGCATTTTATCTAGAATTCACCTGATGAATAGTTACTATCAAGTCAAAGAAAGAGCATGTTTCCTAAGAATATGCATATTGTATCTCTGGAAGATCCAAGTTATGATTTTCGGGGAAGAGGTTCAGCGCAAGATGAATCCATTATTTTGGGAAAACTTAACTTACCACGCGCCTCACACGCTAAAGGCTCGTTGGACAACATGCCGTCACCGCATTTTTTTTCCTAAACTTATTTCCTACACGTACATATGTTATATACTTCGCTATTAATAGGTAAGTTTAGTATGGGTCTAAGGAACAAATACTGCTGCACATTTAGACCAAGCGGGATTTTAAACAGAATACCAGGCAGACCAGATCGCAATTTGTTTTTCGACCACTTGTTTCTACCTGCTTTTTGGACCAACTGCTTTTAAGACGAAATTATACTAACCCCTTTTAATTCATTACACCGAGTAGCTTTTGAAATTCTAAACTCAAACATATATCTGACTCTTTCGTAGAGTATAGTTAGAAATTCTCATGTTGCAGCCACTGCACCAGATGACCTACTTCTTACTGATGGAAATAAAAGGAAACGAGCTGGTTCCGAGATAATGGTATATTTACATATGCGTAAAATATAAGTAAAAAATGTATAAATAAATACACAAAAAGTATAAACTGGTACAAATACTACTTCCTAGACCGAACACTTCCCAAGACTACCACTTCCTATACTGACCTATTCCCAGGAAGCGGCTTCCCGGAGTGACTACTTCTCATATATTGACATTAAAGACAAGTTCCCGGAACGACTACTTTACCTACGAAAGAACGGATAGAAGGTTTTATAAAAAAATAGTTTCTATGGAATATTTAAACTAGTTTATTGCTAGCTATTTGTGTCGTATACCCACTCCTATATCATCATCATAATCATTAGCCTGTTTCAGTCCACTGCTGGACATAGGCCTCTCCCATGGCACGCTACTGGGCTCGATTTTCAGCTCTCGTCCTCCAGTTACTACCCGCTGTCCTACGAATGTCGTCGCTCCACCTTGTTACAGGGCGCCCTACACTACACTTCTATATATAGATCTTATATTTTCTAATACTAAACAGATAAGTCAATATGGTGTTATCTGAATTAAAAAGTTTACATGAATGCATGTATTATTTATTACCAAAGTAAAAACAAAAAAAAAAAGTTTCTTGTACACAAAAAATAACACGAATGCTTACTTGAAAACTTAATATGTACTTTCGTACATGTGCAATTGTGCATAACGGTGTACTGCCCCGCTCACTGTCTTGGTGCCTACTAAATTCGGCAGCACAATTTGACACGTAATTTTTAGCTGTTCTTCCGAGAAGTGGTCAGTGGGCAATGATAATGGTCGTTTTATCAAGTGGTCGTCTTGGGAATTGGTCTTCATGGGAGTGGATACTCCGTGAAATTTTTATTTCAAGTAACTTTGACTCATTTTGTTAGTAGTACAATTTTGTCTTATTCTAAGTGTTAGTTTTTACATGAAGCATGCAAAAGGAATCGAACATGGCCTCAATGTTCACAGCAGAGCATTATTCGAGTATTATTTCACCAGGAATCGAACCTGGCCTCAATGTCTTCACAGACAGAGCTTTATTCGAGTATTATTGCACGAGGAATCGAACCTGGCCTCAATGTCTTCACAGTCAGAGCTTTATTCGAGTATTATTCCATCAGGAATCGAACCTGAGCTCACTGGCTTCACAGCCGAAGGTTCATCCGAGTACCATATAACTAGGAACACAACACAGTTCAAAAGTAAGCTTCATTCAAGGGCAGAACTTCATCAAAATATCGTACCACAGAAATCGAATCCGAGAACAGTGTTGCTCCGTAGACTTATTTCCATGAATTTACAATGTTTTAACGTAAAACATTGGCTCCGTCATTTAGAATAGAAGAATTCAATATTTTTTACTTTCAAGGAATTAAATGACAGTGGATTTTTCAGCGGTGTCAAAATGTCAATGACGTGTGTTTTTTAAATATATTTCACAGACTATGGTTTCCGATGTTATTTTTTTAATGCTATGACTAGACTGACGTGTAAAAACCACATTTTGAAAGAAGGTAGCGTGTTCTACTCTGCACCAGATGTCACTACTCCAGCGATTGCAGTCTCTTAAAACTATTAAATAACTGCAGAATATTCTGCGCATCATTTTATTAAGTACCTTGTATTCCTGCAAACAAGTAACTACCTAGATTTACGCCCGTATTCCATTCCTTAAGATAATGATTTTTTTATATGTATACATATTATATGTAGATATAAATAAATGTTCAGTCCTTTTTGTAGGAAAACAAGTGGCTTCGCTAATGGCTCTATACCTACCCGACCAATTAGGCCTAGTAATAGCCGAAGGTAGTTCAGCTGTAGAAACTTGTATAACGTCTATCAAATATAATATTCTATCATTGTTGTTTTTTACTAAATAGGTTGTCTGGAAGAGATCACTCAGCGATAAGACGATGTCTGCCGTTTTTTGGAGCGGAGCGAGCGAAGCGAGCGAAGCTCCCATGGATCGACTTGAATGGACTTTGTAACAATGCGCAGATCTCAGCGAGTTCTCAACCGATTTTATAAATTTTTGTTTTAAAATGCACAAATTAAATTTCGCTAGGTCGTGACGAAGAGAAAATTTCGAAAAAAAAAAAATCTCCGCTCCAATCTATGGTGCAAGCTTAGCCGGTGGCTGACTCTGCATCGACCTAGTAATTTAAGGTTTATTTTGTATTATTGTTCTTGTTGGTGTGCAATAAAGATATGTTGTATTGTATTGTAGGTACACATAGTAATACTAATGACATCTAGTGGGCAATAGAAGCATTGTAATTTGAGTGAACTTGAAAAATAACTATAATTACACTCCTACACGCATAATATGAGGATTATTCCTTGTAATAAAAGGTATTCTTTATTACTACAAGCTTAAAATACGATATCGTCAATTTAAAATATTTTTAGCGTTGAATTACTACACTGTCGCTACTATCTATGTGGAACTGGTTATTATGTATGCATTTTTTAGTTCCAATTTTTGCCACATCTTAACTACAAACACGAATATCTCAGATCTGCAATGGAATCCAGCTTGGTGTCCATAGTAAAAAATTAAGCTGATGTTAATACCTATCTAATAACCTAACTCTCATCTCTGTTGGTTCTTGGTCCAGCCTCCATACAAATTTGCCCATGGTCCTTTATTTCATATATATTTCTAAACTAGCCTATTTAAATCGTCACAATAATAACTCACGCACACTTCAAAATAACACATATGACTAATAGGTAGTCGACTTTATAAGTGTTTACATAAAATTTATTATAGGATGAAGCTTTTAGAAATGTCGAAACAACTCCTTAAGTAGGTATAATATTTAAAAAGTTATGAAAAATAAATGATTTATATGATTTATTTTGATTTTTTGAGACGATGACTATTTAAGATACTTTTGGGGCGCAACCCCGTGCATTGGAACCACTTATCCCGTTTTCAGTTTCTCTGTATGTCTGTTTGCAATCAAATCTTGCAAACTTAATTTGATTATAATTGAGTTGAAAGCTTTACCTACTTCACTTCGATTATCAATGCCATAATATGGCACCATGGAGCTGATCTGATGATAAGCCGAAAGATGGCCATAGGAATTCAGCAATAAACAAACTGTCTCGGTGAGTAGTTGGCGGCCTTTTAAAACACACTTTTGGATATATGAACAATGCGCTCCTCCCTTATACCCTTCATAGTAAAATGGTTTATTCAGACGAATAATATTTGAGGTCATAAGTACATAAGTGAATTTGGCGCTTAAATGATTGAGGAATGTGTACATATGTATAAAATAATTATGTTATCGTAAATAATTATGAATAAGCTATGGAGTGTAAAAGGATGGAGTGGAATCTCTCATAGGAAAAAAAATGAAAAAGTGCCCAGCGGTAGCAGTAAATAACAGTTCCAATGCCGGCCAATAGCGCTAGAGCCAGCATGAAAATATTGTAAGTTTTAGACAGAGTGAGAGAGTCTCGAATTGATAATTTGAATATTTTAGATGACCAGAGTCATTCCTACTTAGCTTCTTTAAGTATATTATACAGAAAAAAACATAATAAAATTATATAAAAAAATTATAAACGAACGAACGTTGCTAACTAACGAAACGACTTTACGCCACAGTAACACCACACAGTCTTTAAAAAACCTCGTTTTTGCCTCACGCCGCTTTTTGTTTTCAAAAATACGATATATATTACCATTACGAATATCAGATTAAAACTCCCACATCGATTGGTCCTGTAGTTTTATTTTTTAATTCATCTAAGTTTGCTCATATCCGGGTCATGTACATTTCATTTTATTGCTTAAGAACACAGGCGTACTTATATACATTTTGATTAAACTACGTGAACCTGCGATTGATATGAATCCCTACCGTTAGATTTTTTTTCGTACATTTACCGTGAATACTTTCGGGGATATTATTGTTGTTAGACATTTCTGTTTTAATTTTTTAATCCATATATTTATCCCGTATTAGGCGGAGATATTTTAGTACACGATAGCTCAAATGTACCTATATCAACAGTATTAAAATCGCAGATCTTTTTGTGCGGAAGATGGAATCATAAGCAGGTTCATGTGGTTTAATCAAAATTTCTGTAAGTAGACCTTCTCTTGAGCAATAAAAAAAATATAAATTACCATGACCCAGATATGAACAACTTTGATGATTTTTAGAAATAAAACTACAGGATCTATCGATGCGAGAGTTTTAGTTTGATATGCGTAATGGTAATACGTATCGTATTTTTGAAAAGAGCGTGAGTCAAAAACGGAATCTTTAAAAAACTGTGCGCTTCAATTTATCACCTTTCAGCGGGATTTTTTGGATATATGAAGATGCTGCTCCTCCCTTTTACACTCCATAGTTATTGGTGCTCTAGGATAATTTAATCGTCAAACACGCGTCTAACATTATTGACATATATAAATTCATATTTTATAACAAAAACGCAGTTGAAACACATTTTAATGATGTTTAATTATCATGAGTGAAATAAATCTGAAAGGGCACGATAAATCCGTCGTTCTAACGTTAAGCCCGATTCAAGGTTTGATAAGTGAGAATTGCCAAAAAACTCATTAGTATAGTATCAAGATTAAGCTTAGGCAACTATTTACAACAAATCATCGTCAATTCAAGAGGCTGGTTAAGGGGAGACCTGGTAGCACCCACAAAATGCGGTGGTGGATTGATTCACAAATGAAGTGAACGCAATGGAACATAATAATAAAGGAAACTTCTATTGTAAAGACGACGACACCATTTCAATCCAACACACAATTTTCATATTGATGTTGCCTTTTTAATCTGAAAAATAATAAAATAGCAGTGTGCAATATTGTATTATGTGTTTCTTAATAAAACTTGTGTCATACAAATAGCTTACTTTTACTTTTCCCTTCTCAAAAGCGCACAAGGGTGGGAGTGGGACACAGGGCGTCTTTGTTGTGGACAATGCATTAGTAAAGATTTGGTTATATTTAAATTTTGGCTTTAAAGCTTAAAAGCATAATCCTATTATAATGTCCCCAGGAATAACACCTGTTTTTCCTAACATGTTCATGTGTAACCCGAAGCTCAGTGATTGATAATTTCAGCTCTTTGATAGTTATACTTTAAATTGCAAACTGTATCTAGATACCAAGTTGCAGTCCAAACAGATTATTATAATTGATATGAATTGAGAATAATACTTTGTAAGTTCCGGTTAGGTACATACATCGAATATCCTTAAAAATATGATAATATGGTGAGATGGTTTAAAATGTGCAATTATGTTAAAGAGAGATATGATGAATATGTGTAACTAATACAATAAATATTAAACGGGTATTATATGACTAAATAGAACATTCAATTTGGTAGTGGGACTTGTCGCTATTAGGGTAACGCCAAGTGGTTTGAAATATGAATATGTATAGGTACTGTGAATAATTTACACTTTTCAGTATAGCATTTTTCTATTGGTAGGTACTGGAAATTTACCCATTTAGCTATTTCTGATATAGATGAAATGCCTATCAACAATAGGTAGCTTCTACGGTGAGCAAGGCGCCATTTCATTTAAATACCTTACTAAATGCTATCGTTTTTGGCTGAGTGCGTAAGATGTTTCGCAAAACTTTACTTATAGCCAGGCCAATGTGAACAAATAGACAAGTCGAGAATTTAGATGGTTTATTTTTCTTAATACTTTACATCGGAATACCTTGTTATGATATTTGAGCTTGGCAGCAAATTCTCCCACGTACATTTTTGGTTCAAATATTGGATTCAGCAGCAGTTATTCTTCAATTATAAATAGATTATTTCTGCTTCCAAAATCGCAAACAGTGACAACCGCTGTTCGCTGTATATAGTACGCAATATATACTACTTCGCACCACTCACTGAAACTTTTCTTGTATTTTTTCACTACACCCCAAGCACTTTACTGACTTTTTTCCCAACAATTATAAATTAAGCAAAATATCTCAACAATTTCCATAGCAGTGACACATCAAACTGACTGTCATAACATAAAATTAAATGTCAATCACGATCAGTAGTAGGAATAGCATTTTTGACAATCATTATCGCCTTCATATTTCCAAAATTGAGATGAGATATGTCACTTGAAGCTCATCGCCTTCTCATCACATTTTAATGACAGTTCAACGGCGATATAACTGTTATCTAACGGAGATGTGACGTTTGGCGATATCTCCATCGGCATTCTCGAATTGGGCCCCTGACTTGTACGCCATATTGCAATTCTCACAAATTTTTTGACGTATTGTCAGTTCCCGAGACCAATTGACTCATACATCCCTACTATACCTGTACATATATGAAATTGACTTATACAACCTGACAATGAATCTTGTAAAAAACCAATCTTGTCCTATACACTGAAAAAACTTTTATTATAGGTAGCTCATTTTTGTTTTTAACCGACTTCATTTAAATCCTACAAGATAATACGAAATCTGATCTAGCGCCGATGAGCACTGGCAAGCAATTCGAAACTTGTGTCAGATAGTTCTCTTTTTCACCCGCGAGTAACAGCTCTCTGTGTGAGCAGAACAGCGCATAAGGCGACGAGAGTTGGGGTATGCGCAGGGCTATCGGCCGCGCCCGGCTTTTAGTTGTTTGTAAACAAACGAAGAAGCAACGCGTGTGAGTTTGTTGGACATTTTTCTGTGTTTTGACCATACGTAAAATAATATTATAAAACTATCCCAGTTAAATAATGTGACAATGGATAAGGATAAAAATAAACTTGACGCTCTGAGAAGGCGTCGTGAATTTCTATCTTCGTTGGCTGTCCGTCGTCGCTTTTTAAGGTAAGTAATTGTTTTTAAATAAACCATGAATTAGTGTTAAACTTTTGAGACCCAACTTATTTTTGGATTCTTTTATGAATTTGAAAGCTTAGATAATTTAAGCTTTTGAATGATGTACAAAATGTTGTAGGAATCCGAAGGTATTAAATCTGACGTAGATGTTTCTTTCGGTTCAGCTACTACTAATTTTAGTGCCGGTTTTACCAAACCATCTGTAATTATAAATACGGACTTTATACTTTTACATATTTATGGTCATTTGTATATTTTATTTTAATGTTAATCAGTTCGCCATTTGTAGCTGGGCCCATAATTATTTTATTACTTTATTTGTAAGCAATGATTGCACCAAATCATACTGGTTTGAAAATCAGTAATTCGTTCGGTGGATATTACGCAGTAAAAGATGTGAAGAATGTGGGTTATACACCCTTTGTAACAGAAGCTGGTAGTTGGCTTATACGCCCCTAAAAACAAACACTGGTGGGTTGACTGGCTTATACGCCCCTAAAAAGTTTAGTTCGGTGTCGTTTACGCACAATATATACACGTAATTATTTTGTTTATTATGTAGGGAACAATTTATAAGTAGCTTTCAATGACCCACTTGAGTAATTATTTTTATTATTTTAGCTCATCGGCTACACCGAAACAACACGAAAACAAAGTAAACGATAATATTTTATCAAATGACAGCCATAGCTCCGACGTGATAGATGACAGTGATGTAGAAAATCACAATCGAGGCTTGAATACTATAAGGTAAGTAACGACTTTAACTAAACTATAAAATGTGTGACGTAACCTTTCGAGATTCGATGTAAATATAATTATGTCTCATTTTACGAATTTATACTTTACATAATTTAATCAAAGTTTAAAATAACCTCTTGATTAATGTTTAACATGAAAGTGAGGCCTCCGGAGGATAAGTTGCGTTCTACGTAGGAATCCAAATGAAAACCTTACTTACATAGAAGTTTCTGCCAGTTAAGCTAATACAAAATCGTCCCACTCTACATAGTGTCAATAATCATAATATTTACTAGAACGTTTTACTGTTTTGTTCTTGACGAGTAGATTAAAGAAAGTCTCACCTTTCCTCCTCCTCACAAAGTGCATAACATCTACAGGGTGGTCGGCACATGGACCGTCAAATTTTTTTGGTATTGTTGGGGTCATTTGCTATCTTATTACCTGTGCACCTTGAGTCCTAAAGGTCCCGGTTTTAGGGCTGTGATTTTTTTAAATGTTGTTTCTGAAACTACTCATAATCTCGCCTATTAGTACCTATTATTAAATAAGAATAATATTAATTAGAATAATTATGTTGAAAAATATTAAAAAAAAATAATACTTATCACTATCTATAATTTTATATGCTTTAAAATCTGCGATAACTGGTGCGGTAGTTACGCAGTGTAATAAAGTAAGACTGAGGCTTATACGCTCCTTAAAACTAGGGCCGGTAATTGACTTATACGACCTTTAAAATGAACACTGGTGGTTTGACTGGCTTATACTACCCTAAAAAGTTCAGTTCGGTGTCATTTACCCACAAAATGTATGCATGATTATTTCGGAAAACAGATTTATAACAGCTATAAACGCGCCAGATGAGTAATTTATTTCATTTGTTTTAGCTCATCAACGCCAAAGCAACACGAGCTCAAAGGAAACAAAAATATTTTATCAATAGACAGCAATAATTCCGACCCGATAGCTGACAGCGATGTAGAAAATGAGCGTCAAAAAATGGATGTAACTCGAATCGTCAACTCTAGCGGCGATAGTAACGAGAGCTGTAATACGTCGACGTTTAGTTTACCCTTGACACATGTATTTTTTGGAAAAAGTCCTCTTAAACTTGCCCGTTGACCCAAACAAAACCAAAGATTCGAGTGATTTCTTCAGAAGTGATAGTACCAGCACCTGTCAACATTGAAAAAAATTTAATTACTTCTCAGAGTTCATATAATATGCAGCACAATAACTCTGATCCTGTATGTAGGCCAACGATAAAACCTAACTTCAGTGTTCAACCAGAAGTTGAACTTTATTCTGACAACGAACATTTAGATTCGTTACTTTTACCTAAAAGTTCAACTATACAGTTACACATCCCTCCTGAAACTGAAAAAAGTTTGCTTGCAACTACATCACATGAACCCAAACAGTTTTCTGACGATTTTTCACCGACGGCAGCAGATGTATGTGCATCTTTATCACCTGAAGTCAAAGAAGGGTTGACTGTTGACTAAAACTGAACCTGACCAAGGACTAAGTACCAAGGAACTTGTCGCACAATTAACACCCACTAAAATCACTACTGGTGACAATAACTTGTGTCACGCAACTTTTGAAGATACCAGCAAAGGTCCTGTCGAGGTATCTCATTCTTCTAATTTTATTATTCCAGTCGACGGGTCTCTTACTTCACAAAACACCTGCCACCAGATAAATTGTACACCCACTTTACAACCTTCATACACTTCTCCATCTGCCAATGATAATGCCTTTGAGTACCTGTCCCCGGATCGGTACCTGTATCCTGTACCCGAACCGTCACATGAAAATAAAATGACAAATACCCCATCAAGAAAAAAAAGACAACGAAGAACTATTGTTAACAAGGCACATGTTGATTTCTTATCAGACGACGAACAAAAAGACTTTTCAGCGGGTAGTTCTGATTCGTGGTCGAATCATGAGTCCGACATTTCTAGTGACGAAATGGATACAAACAAAAAGAAAAAAAAGAAAAGGAAGAAGAAAATGTCTCACAAAGAAGTGGATCATGACAAAGAAGCTGCGGTTTTAATTAAAAAGAAAGAGAAACGTCCAAATCTAAACAAATTAAAGAAAAAAAGTAAAGACGAAGGAAAAGCTTATGTTAACAGTTCTGGCCTCACAAAAGATGCAAAAAAATGAAAGAAATCCCATGCCAAGAAAAAAAATGTGTCAAACGCTGTTACGAAATTGCGGAAGAGAGAAGATGTTCGTTATTTAATAATTTCTGGAGTTTAGATAGCCTGAGACGCAAAGATTGGATTCTACGATGTGTTCGAAAGGTTGCAATAAAAAGAAAAAGAACCAGCACGCCTGAGAGTCGTCGGACAGCCACATACGAATATTTCATCAACGAAGGAGAAGACCACAGGAAGGTATGTCAAAAATTTCTTACAAACACCTTAGATATTACACAAAAGTATTTAATCTATACCATACAAAACGCAGAAGAGGATATGGCTAGCGGAGACAAGAGAAAGCCAAACGTGCCACAAAAGTACAACGAGGCAAGTAAAAAACATGTTGATGAATTTATTGAAAAACTACCCTTATTGCCATCCCATTACAATCGCCCTAAAACCGAACGTATGTACCTTCCCCCAGAATACCAAAGCGTGTTACACATTTACCGCACCTATATAAAGGACTGCCAATTAACGGCCTATCAACCCGTGAGTGAGGCTGTCTTTAGGCAGATATTTAATGAATAAAATATAAGTATACATACTCCGAAAAAAGACAAGTGTAAGACGTGTACTGCGCACAAAAATAATAAAGAAAGTATTTCTGAGAAAATGAAAACCCATATCGAAGAGAAGAATTCAACATACCGTAGATTTAAAGCACATCAGAACCTCACGGTCTCGAAAAATGACACAATAACTACATCATTTGATTTGCAAAAGGTGTTAAATACCCCTTATGGTGAAAGTATGTTGTTATATTACTCCAGAAAATATGCCGTCTATAACTTTTCTCTCTACGAAAGTGGAACTCAGGAAGTGTTTTGTTATACCTGGGGGGAGAGTGACGGAAGGCGTGGTGGCAACGAAATAGCCACGTGTTTAGAGAAGTATCTCCAAAACATAGATGATAGAGGGATTAAGAATCTGCTTCTTTATTGCGATTCATGTACTGGGCAAAACAAAAATAAAATAGTTTTAACATTATTGAATTCATTTTTAAAGACATCTCGTCATTTAAACGTAATTCAAATCAACTACCTGCTGCCTGGGCACACTTATATGCCTGTAGATTCCGTACATGCCGTAATAGAAAGGGAAGTCAGAAAGTTAATTGTATGGAGTCCTTCGCAATGGCCGACCTACTTTCAGTCAGCCAGGAAAAATCCACGCCCATACAAAGTCGAAGTGCTAGATCATTCTGACTTTTTTAATTATGAAGAGTTGGCGGAAACCATTTTCACAGCTCCGACCATGAAGAGATTGCGAATCTCCAAGTTAAGAACGGCAACGCTTAAAAAGAAGTACCCTGATCAAATAAGGGTAAAATATTCTATGGGTGATGCAGCAGAGGAGATTTGTATAATGTTGGGAGAGGAAGAAAAAAACACAAAAACATGTAAAGGACAGCGGAAAGGCAAGAGTAAAGGTAAAGGAAAGGGCAAGTCAAAAGCAAACACAGAGTTGATAACGAAACAAGAAAAAAAAGATCCTGAAATTAAGCCTGCCTACAGTGCTAGACTGCCAATATCGTCAGCAAAATACAAAGACCTTATGCGGCTTTGTAAAAACGGAACTATTCCGAAGGCATACCACAACGAGTATCGTCAGATACCGAATGAAGATAATGTCATGGACTACTTTCCTTATACCGACGACGATCAAAATGAAGAAGACGACAAGACTGATTAGTGCCTTTCCTAATACTTTTGTTTGTTGAGAGTTCTTGCTTGTAAACTCATGGTTATACCTCAAGGGTTTTAGCTACCTTGTTTTAAACTAAAGCAATTTTATTTTGTAAAAGTACTATTAGTTTTCGAATGCGTATGCGTTAATACGCACTGACATAAGGATACTTTAATTATTTTGTTTACGTTCCAAGAGTTACCTCTATTATTCTTATCGTGATTCTGTGATGTGATAGTACTCGTATGTTTAAAGGTAAGTTTCTTTTTAATTATGATTAAATGCTTGTTAATGTTTCAAAAATTTTATCTCTTATGTTTTGCTTAACATGGTTCTATTTTGTGAAGCTACTCTTATGTTCAATGATAATGATTATTTCCAAAAAAATATGTTCAAATGACGCTACTATGACTAGCTATTTCAATTACTATGATACGATCGATGTCATTACAAGAATCTTAGCACCTTATGTTGTGATGTTACTCTTATGTTTAATGACAATGATAAGTTTATGTATAAGTTTGTGAAACTGACAATACTGATTGTATTTCAGTAATGATTTAACGCTCGTTAATGTTCCAAGAGTTTCTACGTATAATACAACGATTAGCTCCTAAATACATTTGTTCGATTAAACTTCAAATCACTCATTCAATTGTTAATAAACGGTCTTACGAAACTTTAAAGTGTTGTTTGGTACCTCTATTTTCATTTGGTTCAGTTAAAATAGAGGTACCAAAATAGAGGTATACTCGTACATTAAATGGTAACTATTAGTTCTTACATGTTTTGTTCACACCGAAATGGAAGGTCAATTGAGTCATGTTTTATTCCTGCTGGAAATACCAACGTTGCCTATATTTATAAAGTATAATTGTGTGCTTAGTGAAAAAAATTCCCTTATGATAATTAAAACTGATGAAAACTATCTGTTTTTTATTTATCTATTATTTTTACTAATTAGGATTACAAAACTCAACAGCAAAGCTTTAATTTTTTTGCAGTTACTTGTGTAAAACGGGTATTCCTAAATATATTTCTGATTTAGACCAAAAATTAAAAAAAGGTCTAAATAAAAATGTGCAACATTAATAAAGATCAACTCTGCCATCTAGGACACAATGTTTATAACTTATAACAAATTAAAATTTAATAGATATTGCTAGTTATTAGTAAATAACTTTCGCGGAGACTGTCTTATACACCCCATTTTTGGAAAAAGAATGCTTGAAACAACAGTTACACCCAATGCATTTGTAAACTATTACGATTTTCAGGGTCGTAAACGACATTTTTTTGGTTTTTTTAGGACGTATAAGCCATCTATTTTCTTTATTTTTTGTTTTATCTTAAAAACAATAAAACTGTTATAAACGTTTCAAAAATCTAAGATTATTGGCCAAAAATTAAGTTTATAATTATAAAAACACAAAAGTTATGATTTTTTTTGCAAAACGTTTTTCTTTTTTGGCTTCTCCTGAAAAGTAGCCTTTTGGCGTTTACGCCAATTGAGTCTAAAGGTATCGAATTATGCTAACGTAATTTTTACCTCTTTATCAGCCATAGGCGTCCACTGCTGAGCATGGGCCTCCCCTATAGCTCGCCAGAAGCTGTGGTCTTATGCAGACAGCATCCATCGAATCCCAGCGATCTTTACGAGGTATAATTCGACAACATATTCCAGTGCCGGTCCTCGCCGCGCTTTGCTATACGTGGTCCACACTCCAGGAATTTACTGCCACAATGGCCATCCGTTCTTCGAGCTACATGGCCCGCCCATTGCCACTTAAACCGTGTAATCCTATGAACTATGTCAGTTACTTTGGTTCTTCTGGAAACGTTCTCATTTCTGATTCTATCATGCAGAGAAACTCCGTGGATAGTCCTTTATGATCATAATCGTTCCCTTTACGCTAGTAATAACTATTCCAGTTTCTGCAACGTAACAAAACGTTGACCTCCCATTTACAGGAAGCTCTATGCGACTCATAAAATATATAAAGTTACACAACATAGTATTATTACAGAGAATGCTTTTAAAACAAGTGTGTGGACGATACTTAACTGCATTATGAGGTCAGCGTAAAAGGTACATGATCGCAAAGTGCACTTGGATATTTCTATCTTGAGTCACGCTGGGTTCACACTGCCGTCGTAATACCACAGGGGACTGATGTTTATTCATACATACAATAATTATTAAAATAAAAAAGATCAACGTGTCATGAAATAAATAATAAAAAAAGGACACGTGACTTTAAACGTACGCAATTTTTATGTCTTTTATTTTACCCAAAAGCAAATTTTTATTTGTTTTCAGAATGTTCATAATTCAACAAAATAAGAATTGAAAAGCAACCAACTTAAATGAAACAAAATGGCAACTTAGATATTTTTTTATTTACATATTGGCACCTTTTGGGGGCGATGACGTCCGTGCTGCTCGCCATTTTTTGCCATTGCTAGCATTTTCAGTGCTTCATATAAGAATGTCAAACTTTAGCAGTAACTCCTGAATCATAGTTTAATTAAAAACATTTGATTTCAATAAAAATAATTGATTATAATTTTATGTTGCTTTTGACGATCATAATATCAAGATTCATGTAAATTAACATAGGATAATTTATAATGTAATTTGTTATTATGAAATAAATAAATCTAAATCTAAATAAGATCGATTGACTGATGGTGATGAAAACATCGATATATAAACACTTAGAGACATCTATCATAAAACTTTACTGAAAATCAGTTTTCTATGAAGAGTGGTTTTAGGAAAAATCATATGTAACAGTGCAAAAAAATCATATGTAACAGTGCAAAAAAATCATATGTAACAGTGCAAAAAAATCATATGTAACAGTGCAAAAAAATCATATGTAACAGTGCAAAAAAATCATATGTAACAGTGCAAAAAACGCGATTCAGCAACGAGGCGCCAGCCGTACATCGCCATCTGTATACATAGACTGCTAAACTATAACCCTTTTGGCTTTGCCGTAGTTGGATAAAAAGACGAGAAATGGTTGTGATAAGGTGAGCTTTCAGATGAATAAATAGACCGCACGTGAAACTACGATGAGTCAACGTCCAACTTCCCTAATGAAGCAAGTTCGGATACCACAAGCAACTATAAGATACATGTCGTTCAATACGATAAATGGAACGCGATGTATGCTGCCAGTATTGCAACGCAAGTTGGTTGAATTTCAGTGAAAACGAAGACAGAGGTTGACGCATCCATTTCCTAAACGACATACGAGTAGGTTCAATTCTATGTAGAAGCGGGATTTCGGTATTTGATTTTTATTTTAGGAGTAAACCGTATTCCATGTAAGTCGACTCAAAAATAACACACGTAGACTGTTGTTGACGTGTTATTTTGACGTCTAAATAAATCTATTGACAAATGCCGATATGTAGCTCGAATCATGTGTATAATTATATAAATAAAATTTTAATTCCTTTAAGCGAAGTCACGACCAGGGCCTGGGGGGGTATTCGACCAATTTTAGAGATATAATGGAGATCTCTTATTTTCATCGCCATCCGTCACTTTTGACGTGTGCCTACTTGACAAGTGGCGATATCGCAACTTCGTCAATTCGGACGCGCAAAATTTTCGTTTCCTTTGTATGTGACGGCATAAATAACAGGCGCATACTTTAAATTGACCGCATAGTACGTGAAATTGGTCCTTTACGTTTCGTTCAAAACAGAAATTTATATACATGAATAACATTTTTGACAATCATTATCGCCTTCGTATTTCCAAAATTGAGATGAGATATGTCACTTTTAAGCTCATCGCATTTAAATGACAGTTCAATGGCGATATAACTGTTATCTAATGGAGATTTGACGTTTGGAGATATCTCCAACGGCATTCTCGAATTGGGCCCCTGTATTCGACATCATTTTGAGATATGTCGCTATTGGGAGATGATATTTGAAAAATATCATTTATTAGTACAAAATAAAGTCCAAGGAATACAACTTAAAGTATTTACAATAAAACTATACCTAAAAATTCAACTAAACTCGAACATAATAAACTTAAACTAGATATAAAAATGGCCCCTGCGGCATAGTGCCAAAGATGCTGGCGGCATTTCCTATCCTATTGTATTTTTTTTTATTGTTATGATCTTGCTTTGGACTTACTCTCACTTCAGAAAATACGATTGGAAGACAATTACAATACAACTAGCGTCTGCTATTGATCGACGCGCGTGTGTGATGAATTGATGATATCAGACTTATAAAATAACTATAATGTTCCGACTTTATTACGAGTTTTGCATGTTTATTTAAAGTTTTCGTCGAAAATACGCCTTAAAAACTATAGGGAGAATTTTTTATTTTATTTTATTTGTAAGCAGTGAATGGCGATATTCACATATATATTTAAATGCCTTCACTATGATCTTTTAAGTCCAGAGTGGATTACGGGCCCAAACCCTGCAGGGTCTGCATAACCATGCAATTTACTCAATGCATCTTAATTTTTTTAACCATGGCTAAAAATTGTAGGTTACCTTCATAAATAAAAGTGATCCTGTGTATACACAGCTTTATAACAGAAACTCGAGCGACGACGCCGCTGCGACAAAGAAAATGGTTGACACACGGCGTGCCTCAGAGGACATAACTCCCTTAATGGAGGATCCGATGCCGCCGCATCGCTGTAAAATGCAAGGAACAAGAACTTACTATTGAATATTACTATATAAATACAAAGAAAATGGCTGACCAATGGGATTAAATTATTAAAATTAAAGGCCGGTTGAATTATTGCACAGATGGGCGTATATCATTCTTAATTAAATATTTCGCGTGGTTATAGGTATTAATATTCGAAGGTTAAGCGTGTGTAACCATGTATATGTCAGCGCTTAAAGGTTGACTTCATAGCAAATATTCAACATAATGATCAGCCAGCAGATCCTAATGTATTGAAGATTTTTTGTTTCAGTGATTACTTGCTATGTAACTAAGCTTATTTGTCCTCGTATTTTTTTCTTTACCGTAGACGGATAAAAAGTATCCTATAACCATCTTTGTATATCCAGCTATCCGTTACCAAAATTGGTTAAATTTGTCATGTCAAAAATGTGGCATGATGCGAGGACAAAGGAAATTAAGAAAACAGATGGCGTCAGGTTGGCACGCGCGCCCATACAAAACAAATGACGATCCTGCATCACGCTATTAAAATTTTCCCTCTACATAGAAAAAATATTTTCTAATTCAATACAAATCTAGAATTTTATAATAGTATAGTTGTTTTTTGTAACGTGTTTAGAAGCGACCACTTTAA
This sequence comes from Apotomis capreana, assembly GCA_947623375.1. Lineage (NCBI taxonomy): Eukaryota > Metazoa > Arthropoda > Insecta > Lepidoptera > Tortricidae > Apotomis > Apotomis capreana. Next base: position 24,965,508 of record OX392505.1, read on the forward strand.
AATTATGTTTTCATATACCCGCCCATATAATAAGGACGTGGCTGCAGCTCTAATGCACATTATCTGAGTTAATTGCACATTAGGCAAGTGAGTACCCGTTAATAAATAAACACGGAAGTAATTTACGGTCAATTAGTTGCGGCACTCGGGATTGTGACGCCACACCACAGTCCTCTGTGGTTTAGTAACTTGGGCTGGGCGTTAATTACAGAGAGTTCTTGAGTAGCGGCCACGTAGTGGAAGACGTAGCGTGGGTAGGCCCAAAAGGTGGACCGATGGTGCGTCACAGGACCGATCATGGTCCAGCAGTTTTTGCGAAAGGTTTTGAGCAAGGATGCTGGAAAGCAGTCGGCGTCTTATGATGATTTAGTAGGGGTGTAGACTGATGTTGAATACTTATGTAGGGAGCGTTTTTAGCGCTCCGTAGGAATGTTGAATTTTGACGACCATTTCTGACTTTTAGAGCAGTCTAGGTGTGGTAAGTACTACATAGACATTTGATCCCAATAAAAAAAAGAATCTATAGACGTCCTCAAAAAAAGGGGTGTAATTACCTATTACTTACTTGAGAAGACGGAATGGCAGAAAGTCAAGGGGTCGGTTGCAGAGTGGCCAAGGCTAAAGATTAGTGGGTAGGCCACCAGCTCGGTGGTTAGAAGTGGTAAGTTAGTGGGGAAATTGTGGATCAAAACAGGACCAGGCAAAGTGACATGCATGTGAAGAGGCCTTTACTCGGCCATCGTAACTAACCCAAGTATCAAAAAGGCTGCATAAGGGCTGTATAAGCGCTTAAGGAGCTTGTGTTCTGCTTGTGTAATGCCGGAAGCGTATTGCTCATGTGAAACTAAAGAAGACGTGCATCATAGGTACGGTTTTTTTTTATTTGTCACATCTCTTCATTCAAAATTGGTGGTATCCAACCAAACTTGCTAAAAGACCAGCTTGGCACTTGTTCTGAAAATTTCGCTATGATCTTTTTTTATGTCATAGGGGGCAAACGAGCGAACAGATCGCCTGATGTAAAGCGATTACCGTCGCCCATAGACACCTGCAAACACCAGAGGAATCCCAAGTGCGTTGCCGGCCATTCAGGTGCGAGTACACTCTTTTTTTTGAAGATCATTAGTTAGAAACTATCGACAAACAGGTCGGCAGGTAGAATATCAATGTAATAACTTTACCATCAATATAAGCCGCTATATACAAATTGAAACATGAAGTTACATATCCCGGGATAACTTAGAAATCGAAATACCTTACTCAACAAACCAACATACATTAAAGTTGGAATGAGATATTGACATTTCCCAAAACGCGTGCGTCTGTCCAAAACTTTTGCGGTATCTAACATATATGATATGAGGACCGAGCGACAAGCATATAGCGTTTATATTATGTTGAATTGTAGCAGTAAGAGAACAGTTCCACTAAATTGTGTCTTGAACTCCCCCGGGACCAGTGTCATGGCCGCTCTTACATGGAACTTGCCCGAAGTATAGGTAGCAGTACTGTAAATGTCAACATTACAAATAATTATATGGTCCCACCGGAAGATCAGCGATGGTTCTCGAGCTAGCATCTTCCTGAGGTGGGACCTTTTCGTGGCACAGCCATAATGATACAGTTGCCTATTGTTTTTTTTTCATCACTTCTGTCACACCCTTTATGTAATTATGTATAATGGTCACGTCATGAATAAATGTATTTCTTTCTTTCTTTCTAAGGTCAAAGATTCATATTGGCGGCACCAGTTGGCAGCACCTTCGTTCACGCTCTTTTACCGCCCGCATCCAGGGAACTCCAGTTATCATCAACCTTGTCTGCCCTCCCACGCTGTACATTATCTTCCGAGTCGCAGTCATCACCATACCTCGGTGTTGTCGGTACACGAATAATTTTAACGCTAGGCCTGCAGTATGCGCCAAATTGCTCTGGAAACCCTGGGGTATGGTCGTCACATAAAAATCTCGTCAGCTGGCGATTCTATGATCAATATGTCCTGCCCATTGCTAACAAATTGCACACAAAATGGCTTACTTTAAATGAAGGCAAAGGGGAACTAACATCATCGTCTCTTGTCAGGACTGCAGCCAGATATACCAATCACCCAAACTTGAGTCTCACACAGTCACTAGTAAAGGTATTACTTTGCTTAGACGACTCTGTTGAAAGACCATAATTATAATATTCAGAATATTTTTTTTTGTTTCCTTTTGTGACTTTTACTTGTTACTGACTTTAGCATGTGGTATTTCGCCAATGCCGACGTATGGACATATCAGTATGACACAAAAGGAAAATGGTCGGTACAGAATGTATACCAATGTTAAGATTTTTATCAGGCAAAGTTTTTCACCAAGACGAACAAAAAAGAAGCTGGGCACTACCTACCCGAACCGTTTCGTCTCATTTTCAAACTCTCATAGCTTCGTCCCCAAAATTTGAATTTCCCTGCATGAGACATGATGAGATGAAACGGACAGGCCATACTCTTGAAGCCAAGGTGTAGGATAAGTAAAGTCAGGGCTTAGGGGCTTGGCGTTTCCTGGGATCTGATAACTTTTTACAGCGAAAACGTTATGAGCATGTAAATCTTGGGTTTTTGGTGGGATTGTTCTTGTCATTGTGCAACATATTAATAATAATAATAATACTCTTTATTGTGCACCACAAAATAACAGACAGAAAACAAAAGAAATAAAAATACATTACAGTTGGTAACAACAGTATACTCGTACAGTATACATATTATAGTTTGTTCGACTTCGCCTACTCATAATCCTAACAGATAAGTTATACGTTTACCTCCTATAACTTGAAGCAACCGTCAAGGGCCGCCGGGACCGCGGTACATTACAGTTCCGTCTTGCTTGGTGAAAATTTTAAGTGCTACGCTGACGTTGTTAGACTTACAATTTAATTCGTCGTTTGTGACGTCCCAAACTAGGACGGATCCCTTTACATAATTGAGCGTGTGGGGTAATTACGGATGAAAGCCTAATTTTGATGAAACTGCGGGTAGATTGATAATTGTTGGGTATTATGCCTTTTATTTATTAAAGGGAACGTCAGAAGTTTGGAAATTATTTTGGAATTGTGTATGTCAACTGGGCATTGTTATTGCTTTTGGTCATGACCCAAAGGATTCAAAAGAAGACTAGGGATTCCTTAGCTCTTAAAAAATAAAGCCTTTACGTAGGTAGGTGCCATCAATAAATGTTGTATGGCTTTATTCCGAATCACAGCTTTTTTAACACAACTGTAGCATAAAGTTTTAAATGAGGGTTTTTTGTGGTAAATGCTAAATTTATGTCAATTTTGTAAGCTTGGGGTGGGTTGGGTGGTGTCAGGAAGGGTACTCTTATGTACATCTTAGAAACTCAATTCGGTCTTTGACACTGACATCTATCCAATATCTCGCCAGTATACGCTGCTTTAGCAACATGTGCATGTATCATACATCCCATTTTCCCATTTACACGAATAAATCTAAGTGGCGATTCATAATTGCTAAAGCACAAAAAAGCACGAATGAAATTTTCCATGGCCCCTTTAAAAAGTCTACTTGTCTATGTCACTGAATACTATTTTTCCGATATACTTTCGAGACATTGGCAGTAATGGTCGCTCCCATAATGTGACCGGTTGCTACAAATACAAAAGAATCTTCTTCTTCTTCTTCGTTACACTCTTTACAGAGTGGTCGTGGCCATTATGCATTTGTGGAGTTCTGAGAAAAGAATAACAAAAGAATAGAATATAATAAATAATTTCGATATAGGTACAGCTAAATAGAACATAGTCGAATTAGTGCCCTAAATAGTAAGAAAGCAACTGACATTTTAATCCGGGACAAGTCAGGGTCAACTATTTATTCCCAATTTACCCATTTCTTTTGCCCTAAACTATATTTCCGGCCCTCGGTGATGCGCGACAATGTCGCCGCCACATTTTTTACTTCGCCAAAATGGATGTGGAAAAATGACTCTTTTTTCCTATTCCCTTTGCGGAAATGAAAGTTTTTTCCGTGATGTGGTATAAAAGATTGCATTACTTCCTGTCTAGTGTCTTGTGAATTAGTGATGTCAGTGAAGTTTTCAAAACGTGTCGTGAAATTGCAAGTTTAATACAATACAAAATAAAACTTAGTGCGCACTTCTGGTAAAATTTTCTTGCATATTATTATTTTCATCTGCGTCATTAAAATAAGTATTCCAGTAGAATGCGAAAAAATTATGAAGACTAACTCCATCAGGTCATTGGTCGTGACTCGACATTCACTTCTTGCTTTCCTTGCAATTTTCATAATATTATGTCGTTATTTAAAAACCCGTTTTGTAAAATGTTACCAGGCAAAAGCCACTATATTGCCAGTCAATTGCAATAAATTGGTTTACTTTTTACCCTAGTGCGCCAAATTGCCTTTCCCTCACTAGTAGCATAGGAACGGCTTGCATTTGGCGTGAATTCAGCTTTTATAAAATGTATGTATAAGCTTAAGCAGTCAAACGATTCCATACTTTGAGGGGTTAAACGCCAGATCCAGTGTTTTATCGTCTTTCGTAAAACATACATGAATAGATTTAATACGTATAAGTCTATGTGTGCATCACAAAATGGTTTAAACAAAAAAAACCCGAGTGTTCTAAAAAATGTTTACAATAAAGCGAAAAATTGAAAAATTTAATGGTTCGGACAGGATTCGAACCTGCGTTTCCAACGGCTTTCCGTGCCAACACGGGCGTCCTACTAACTGGACCACGAACCAGATGTCAGAGCCATTGAATCTTTCAACCACCCAGTTGCTTCAACATGCCTTAGGGTGGCATCGTAGCGCCATCTATCGTAAAGATTTAGACTTTATCGTCGGCACCTTCGTCTCAAATTTGCTGAGAATCGATAGTAACTATGTGCTACACCAAAATTAATTATTTTTTATTAAAGCAGTAACGTCTGCTAACGTAAACCAAATGTTTACAATGAAGCAAAAAATTGAAAAATTTAATGTTTCGGACAGGATTCGAACCTGCGTTTCCAACGGCTTTCCGGGCCAACACGGGCATTTGGACATTTTCGGGCATTTTGGGGGACATTTGGTTTACGTTAGCAGACGTTACTGCTTTAATAAAAAAGTGTTCTAAAAATTTGAAAATTAAAGTTTAGTTTATTTTTGCATTAAATTTATTGATATAAATACCACTGTATCGATAGATACCTAATTGTATGTATATGGAAGTTGTTTTTTTGTACTTATCACATTAAAACTCACTGATGTGAACTTATTTTTTCCGTAAGAATAGTCTGACATATTATACTTAGGTAATTGTACAATTTCCAACTAATAACTATGCGATCTTATACGAGTAGGTAATAATAAACTATAAAATTTACAATAAGTGAGAAAGTTTGTGAAGTTGTTAGTATGTTTGGTCAATAGATTGCGCAGTATGGATATAACGGATTTAGATGTTTGGTAGAGAGATAGTTTGAGTCTCAGGGGAAAACATTCCATTTAAGAGGGTCAAAATGGGGTTGAATTTTCTTTTATAGAGCGATGATTACCTGTGATCTGATTATAAAAACAGTTTAAACTCAAGTAAACATTGTCAGAAACGGCCTGACATATTTCAAACTCATGGAGTGGGCCGCGATTCGTGTAGCAGCACGGATAGCTGTCCCTGATGAAGAAAAAGGAGAGAGAGAGAAACCGTTTTTGTACTTATGAAAGATGCCTCACGATAATTTTAATAATACCTGTGAGTTTAATTATAACACGTGCTGTAAATGTCAATTTTGTTTCAGGCGTTCATGGCAACGTCTGACATCCTTCAGTGTGTGCAGAAATCAGGAGTTTGCAGCAGGTCCACCCACGCCATTCGTCTCCCTATGCAGAGCGAGTAAAGTGCCGCCGTAAATAACCGTGGCGCAAGTTTAAGCGGGACGGAGGTAGCTCACTAGAAGGGGCAGACACTCGAGGTCGTCACACTAATATTTGTGTAATATTCACACGGTTTGTGGGCAGCTGTTCCAAAAGGGAGCTCACATTGACGCAAATATGTGCTAGTGAATAGATACGTAAACGAAAACAATGCGGTGCTAAGGTTGTCAGTTGATCATAATATATCTGGGGGCACAGTAATGCTAAGATGAACGGACAGGCCATACTTTTGAAACCAATGTGTAGAGTGAGTAAAGTCAGGGCTTAAGGGGCTGGGCTTTCTTATCTGACAATTTTTTTACAGCGAAAGTTTTATGAGCAATTAGTGAGTGTTAGTCCTCTTATGTTGCAGTGCCCTTGCAGGGTGTCACATGTATACCTTTCAATTATTCCATCAAAATGTATGTAATGTGATATGCAATAAATGTTTGACTTTGACTTTGAGTCTTGGCCGCCAATTTAACATGAAATGTTTTTGATGGGATTTTTATTGGGTCTAAAAGTTAAAGATCTCCATTCTTACTCATAAGGAAATGAAATAATGAAATAATGAACTTTATTCTGCAATTAGGCCACAAAGGCACTTTTACATGTCTGAGTCTACCGCCATTTCACAAGAGGAGACCACTGTTGAGAAAGTAAGTAATTTTTTCAGAAAGCATAAGTACTTAACTATTACAATGATATGAACTTAAAACTATACGTAATTCTACAAGAAAACATTAAAAGTGTATAGCTTCCAAAGTGTGACATCATCATCAAATTTGAATTTTCATGTTTCAAAGTCGTTTTTAACTTTTTTTTGTTAATCACAACTATTTTGATTCATATAACTACTGTCTTTTAAACCACTAATACAAAGATCAAAGCTTAAAGAAAAATTGAAAAAGGAGCTACCTTTGTGGAAGAGACCGGGAATCGAACCCGGTACCTCTGAATTACCGGTCCAGCGCATTAACCACTTCGCTACCCTAGTTCCAGGTAGACCTGACGAATTTTTCCTTATGCTTTATGTGTCGATCTTTGCATTGTTTATTTGAAAGGTTTTTACACTTTAGTGATCTCTTTTTGTTCATAGCCAGTCGTCCACGTCGGCCATTTCTCAAGCGGCTTTTGCGAAAATCTAAAGAGATGCATTTTGACTACGGAGGTGACAATCAAGCGTACGGCCCGCCTGAAGGTAAGCATCACCACAGCCTATGGACGCTTGCATCTCCAGGGCTTTGCATTCGTACATTCTTTAGACTACCAAATACTAAAACGCAACACTTCAGACTGTAGTGTTTTTATCTGCCACAGAAGCGCCATCTAGTTGCTTAGTTCTCCGTTGCAACTTTTCCCCGAAGGCGTATATTTCTCTATACACGGTGTCCCGGTATCTAATAAAGTGGTCACAGCCGAAGCAAGATTAACAGCTCCAGTTTATTATTGTTTGTGTAAAGGCGACGCCATAGTGCCACCTGCGCGATACTGATTATCTATATACATAGTTTTTTCTTGTATTTTCTTGTAGTTTTGTTAGTAAGAGGTTGGCTCATTGAAAACTATTTTTATAGCATTCAAGAATTTATAAATTATAAGCATAGCATGGCATAAATTTAAAAAGTATTTATAATTGTTATTCATATTTAAATTTTACTGTTTTGACCATAATTATAAATATATTATAATGTTGATACTATTGATGCACATCGGATTGGACGACTTTTACTACAAATATAAAAGCTTAACATAATAATGATTCCTTCCTACCCATTTATACAATTGCATGCTGTATGAAGACAGCCGAAGGGTGGAAAAAATTAACATAATATTAGGACATGTAACTAACATGCCCTGTAGGACGGCCTCCCGCCAGGTGGACCGACGACCTGAATAGAGTGGCGGGAAGCGGTTGGATGCGGAAAGCTGAGGACCGGGTATGGTGTCGCGAACTGGGGAAGGCTTATGTCCAGCAGTGGACGACTCCGGGCTGATGATGATGATGATGTAACTAAACCTTTTCTGCAATAAACATTATCTCATCGTATCTTATCTTACTCGTACAGTTAACTTTTATGCCGTAGTACCTACTTCTATAAAAATAGACCAAGCAACGAATGTTCATAAAATATGTAAAACACATCGTGGACATCCAAACATTCGGACATCGGAATGAATTTTCAGCCAACTTAAAACATGGACGCTTAACTCGCTTGGTCAGTTATTATAACCTTAGAGAGTGGCGACCACATCTTGAGAGTCTGCATGGAAATTTTGCAGAGTCTGCATGGAGCCGCCCACGTCATTCTCGAATATTCTGGTGTGGCTAAATACCGGGCACAACACCTCTAGTCTCCGAGGAAGGAGGAAGTCGTCGGCAATATCGAGGGAATGCTAGGCTTTCTGGTAGAGTTGGTTCTAGCAAGAGTAGTGCCAGCAACCCTTCACGCAAAAAAGGCGCATTGTAAGACGTCGAGTTGCGGACAGCCCGCTATCCATACTTAATATTATAAATGCGAAAGTGTGTCTGTCTGTCTGTTACCTATTCACGCTTAAACCGCAGAATCGATTTTGATGAAATTTGGCATGGAGATAGTTTAAGATCCGAGGAAGGACATAGGATAGTTTTCATCCGGAAATTGTCCCTAAAAATATTGAAAAGTGAGTAAGTAACTTATGATGACATTGATGACCCTGTAGGAAATGTAATGATTAGACAAAAAACACAATTGCTCTTACATTTGCTTAGGCGCTTTTAATAATCCCTTTTATTAATTAAGGTGATTAGGTAGATCTATCGTGTTGTACGAGGTTGCTTCCATACTTCCAAGTTCCACGCGGACGTAGTCGCGGGCAAAAGCTAGTAATCTATAACCGTAAAACTGCCCAACTATAGTCCAGACCACACAAATATGGTTCAATTATGACAATTATTACGAATAAACTCTAACGTGAACGACATAATTAAACAACCTTAAATAAAAACGTATAAAATCACTGATAGAATATGGATTTTGATAAAAATAAACGAGTTTTGATTTGGACCATAGTTGGGTGATTGGTCTATAGTTGGGTAGTTTTACTGAACCTATGTAATAACACGTAACGTGAGCTCTAACAAGGTGGTTGGTGGAAGGCCTTGTTAGAATTCTCCGACAAAGGGAAAATTCGGTTTATCCGGTTGTCTATATTAAACCGGAATAACAGGATTCGCGGCAACAAGTGTGCACTCGCCCTCCGCGTCAGCTCACAGCAGGCTTTGTATAAATTAAGTGCGAAAACGACAAATGCTCGAATATATCATCGGGTACGTGAGCGCCTCCATATTGGAATAATGCGCGCAATTTAATTTCGCGGTGAGACGTTTGTAAAACGCGAAATGCTTTTTTTTCATAGAAATTGAGAATGATGTGTTTAATTCGAGGAATTGAGACTGACTTTGTAGAATAATAGGCAAACGTTTGTATTGTACGGGCCCAATTAATCACCAGTGGCTCTGTAAGCAGGCAGCTGTAAACCTCACGAGTTTGCTTCACAATTGTTATTTTTTTATTTTCTCACGTTTTCAATCTCCGCCATTAAAAAAATCGAAAAACTAACTCCACATTAAATTGTATACCTACAATAAAATCATTGATACAAAGCTCAAAGTAAAATTGAAATGAGTTACCGGAAGAAGAAGAGGTGGAAAAGACCGGGAATCGAACCCGGTACCTCTAGATTGCCGATTCAGCGCGTCAACCTTTCCGCCACCCTAACTCCCAAGCAACCTTTCGAATTTTTCCTTATGCTTTGTGTGTCGACCTTTGCATTGTTTGTTTGAAAGGCTTTACACCTTAGAGAATGGTTTCATATGATAATTATGGTCTGTACACACATTTAAAAAATGAGATATTACATGTTTCAAAAATTTGTATACAATTGTTGACCTGCTCTCAAAATTTCACGAGAATCGGTTGAGAATATCGACCTGTAGACGAAAACAGCGGGAAATCCGGGCATCCGGACATACGAAAGATTTTTTTCGTGAAGCTGAAACAGAAACGCTTCGCTCGCTCGGTCAAGGTGGTTCAACGATCTGATCAGGATCAAGAGAAGCTTAGTGATGAGGGCGGTGACATGACAGTTTTTGCTCAATGAGACAATATGCAAAGGTTTATAAATATTTACTGTACTTATCATAATTTCAAAACTGTACTGAAAAACAATTTTCTATTAGGAGTCACGATTTTAAGAAAAAAATATAAATTATCTTTTGTTTTGTAAACAGAAGTGGAAAAAACTCGTATCATTCTGCTGCTTTTCGAAAAATATTTTTTCTCGCAAACGATTTATCTAACTTAAATATTTTTAATCTGAAGATCTTTAAGATGTATTTAAATCTTTAAAGACGCGGCTGGAAAATACTCCACCAACCGGATTATTTCGTGTAATGAACTGTTAAAGCGAAATTCAATTACTAAAGGCCCGGAAACCGGAAAAAAGCCGGCGAAGTCAGTTTAACTCGTTGAGTCACAATTTAGCAGTTTCCAAATCGCTTTCATTTCATTTCACTCTCTTTTGACTGGTCAGAATAGGGAAAAGTTACGGCGCAAATGCTTTGGTTAAATCTGTGGTTAAACTGGTCCATTCAAAACCAAATTGCCGCGCTGTCATGAAAATATTTTTATCGACTGCCAAAAAAAGGTTCTCCATTCAGTTCTCAATATTAAGCCATCGCCACTGGTACCAAGCTATAGAAACCACTTTTAATAATTAAGACAAAAAAGCATGATGTCTATGCCACTTATTCATTTTTATAATATCTGATTACCTCTATTATTTAGTTGTATTTTTTTATGTCTGTTACCTTAAAACTTTGTCCTTTATGCAGCTATAGAAAATTATTTCTCGCCACCACCACTTTTAATAATAAAGACAAAAAACATGATGTCTCTGCCACTTATTCTTTTTACTAATATCTTATTATATTTCGTTGTATTTTTTTTATGTCTCTTTATCTCAAAACTTTGTAATTTAAGAACCTATACTATAGAAAATTATATTCCTGTTCGAGAGGCATCTTCCAGTTGGTCCCATTAAATTGTGGTGAAGATCTGATGGCGAGATTTCAGATTTCAGATTTTTTATTGGTAGGTAAATTTACAATATCAATTACAAGTCATTTTTATTATATCTATAGTAACAGCTATTAAAACTCCGTGATGAATCGAAGGAATTCTTTAAACGTTATATGCACAATTCTATTACGGTGATTTCGGATTTAAGTTATTTTCAAATCGTATCATAATCATCACATTGAACACGGTTGAGTTCGTGGTAGTTTAAATTAAGGGATTGCGTGGTAGTCATTTTCTCCTTAAATTTTAAGATCAGGCCCTCCCAGTTTTTTCTTGGTCTATTTCCATTTGGTTCTTAAGGAACAATTATTACACCATAATATCTGTCTTTTATCCATTGTGTTTCTTTCCATCGCCATAATGTCTAGAATTATTAAGTATTCTATAAAAATATTTTTTTTTATCATAAGACAATCATTGTAAGTTATTGCCAACAAATTGAAAGAAAAAATCTTTATTTACACCATGATCTACGTACACCGCGTAGATCAGCAGTATTTTACATGGAAAAGGATCGGCTACGGGGAAAAGCAATACCGTGTCGGTGCCGATGCTCGCGTGTGGCTTAAGACAGAAGCGGTTAGAGACCGAAAAGTAAATCCAAATTCAAACAATATACGTCGTATACGGGTCGGACCCTCGTATAATTAAGTTCCGTAGACCCGTATATACGGGTACCCGGATTTATACCAACAGCTTTCCGTGACATCGACCAGATCGTCGATCCATCTTGTTGGGCATGTTGTATCTACCGGTTCGCATTCGCCACTCAGAAACTTTTCTGTCGCATCGGGCATGGGTTCTACGAGCAATAGGCTCCACTCACACAGCCACTTGAGTCTGGTAACTTTCGGAGTATCTGATATGTCTAAGACCTTGGTCATTAAAAATAAATAAATATCAAACAACCTCACGCAAATCGATGTAGTCCCAAATTAAGCTCCAGAAAGGTTGTGTATGGGTACTAGACGACGAGATACACACTGATATAGATAGATATATACTTAAATACTTAGAAAAACCATGACCCAAGGGCAAATATTAGAGTTCATCACACAATTACCCTGGCCGGGATTCGAACCCGGCACCGCTGGCTCAGTAGGCAGGTGCAGTACAAAATGCGCCAACCGGGTCGTCATTCTGTGGATCTCCTTATTTCCGATCCAAACATGCGAGGAAACTTTTAGCACAACTCTGCCCATTGCACTTTGTAACTTTAAGCTGTCTTATGCCCGCTTTACAGTAAGTGTGAAGACTGCTAGAGAGATGGCGCTGTTCTAAATATTTGTATAGAATCTTTTTTTTTTATCGATTCATATTTCTATCATATGTGGAAATACCACATTTTGGATTGGGGATCGTGCGTGTAAAGTGAACATCCTAGGGTATGGCTAATGCGCATAAGCATTTCAAACATATATGACGCAGAGGGCGCTCCAGTAGCGTAACGAATTATGGGATGAAAGATTTGGTGTGATTGACGTCGCGATCTGATAGCTCAGTTGGAAGAGCAATGCGCCGGAAACGCAGAGGTCACAGGTTCAAATCCTGCTTAGATTGTAGTAGATCACATTCAATTTTTCTTTCTTAATTTACCTTTGTGTCATTATTTATAAAGATAAATGGTCCTTGTGTACCGGACCTTAAGGAATGCTATTTGTCCAGCAGTCAACGTGTTTCGAAATGTGTTTCTTTCGGCTTCCTTCTCAACTGTGTACTATTTTTGGTAAATGCTGGTAGACTCAGACTTGTAAAAGTTCCTTTGTGGCTCAATTATAGAATAAAGATACCAAATTAAAACGCTGTGCGCTCGTCACTTATAACAAAAGAAACTACTGATAAAATGAGCGAGGCCATTGCAAAACTAAACACAGCAACGGTTTGCACTAAGGCGTTGTTTGTTGGTTTTGGAGCAAGCTTTATTTCTTCGAACTCTGCGACACTTACAATGTGCAGACATTCGAAGATTTAAAGAGGATTACAAATGAATATTTAGGTAGGTAAAGAGGATTATAAATAGATACTTAGCCCAAATCACACATGCTGTATAAGAGCTTAATACAGTCCTTACACAGCTGATATAAGTCGTATAAGGGCTGTATTACCTCTTATGCAGCCTGGGGGCTACGTGGGAGGTACAGTGTGTGGAAATCAACATTATTAACATTGTCTGTTGTGTATCTTTGAGAAGTACAATTAGCAGCAGAATTGCATGGTCCAATTATAAATGAATTCCTTCATAAATGGGCCATGCAATTGTGCAGCACATAGTACCTCGGATAATACAGTCGAGTTCCTTCTGAACAAAATAATGTATTTGTATCAAAAATAATAGAGACGTGTTTTGATATTTTTGATTGGAAGTTATAATAGGAATAAATTAGAAAGTTGTCCTTACCTGTTAGAATAAAAGAGAATATTCATTATTGCACCCTTCAATGGGAAATTTATATGGGATTGGTACTGGTTATAAGGAGCTGGCTGATAGACGATTAATTATGCTAGTTCGAATAAAATGAAATAAGGAATGTATTCGATTTGACGTATGACGGAGAGAGATAGAACGATTTGTAGGAGAAAGACAAGATTTGTACAGAGTTGTAATTATTTGTCATGTAACGTTACATCTTATGCGTTTTCTCACCCCATAGCTATTTAGTATTAATAATATGGGGTTATTATTGGGGATAGCTAGTATTAATAATATGGGGATATTATTAATACTAGCTAACAAAACAAATATTACACGAATAATTCAGTAAAGGTAAACAACAGGCGGTCTAAAATGTGAACATCAATATTTCAATCATTGATTTCAAAACAATGTAACAAAAATTGGTTTACCTCCACTTATAACCTTACTTATCATTTGATTCATTTGATTCTGACGAAGCTTGTTGCGGTTATACATTGTGAATTGCATGCATTATTTTTAAATTGACGAAGCATGTGGTGGAATTTTTTTGTTTTTACGTGTCGGTTTTATTATCAATATATTTGTACATATACCTTACTTATTAGTTCTAATTCAATAAACTTTCATTCTATATTTCCTTTATAACAAAGAACCGGAATGAAAGACAAATTTAGGTCCATTAGTTTACCTTGAAAGGCTTTCTCCGATCCTAATCTATTAGTTTTTGCCGGCTGTTAAGACAGACTAAGGTCAGGCATTTTTTGTTGCAACCTAAATCACGATCGGGATGTGTATCTAATATCTACTCAACCGTATCTAGGTAATCTAATTGTAAGTAGTTTATTTCGTGTATTTATAGTGTTACGTCCAGGGTTTCAGGGCGGGAATAGATTCAATGAAACAACGTAAACGGGTGTAGGGGCCAGTTAGCCCATACACTTGCTTGATGTGGTTGAGTGCGTTGAGAGAGTGAAGAGGTTGAGCTTACGTTATTACTTGTTTATTGTATGTTAAATGGTTACAAATTAGGTTGACTAATTAGCCGTTCCTTCAATTGATGTTTATCGTATGAAAGTTAGGTATGCACTGTCGTTAACTTAATTATAATATTTTATTATAACTCGGCCTAAAGTAGGTCGCAGCGTGAGCGGAAAAATGTACAGTAGTGAGACTGTACATGCTGGCAACTCCAAAGAAAGGAAAGTTGAGATAATTGTCAATAGAAGGAAAAGCTACTTAATAAAATTTAAATCAGTCAAAGTTGAACGCCACATTGTCGTTGGTCGCGAGGCGATGGCTCGGTGGCGGCGCGGGGCTGCTCGTCGGTCTCGCTCCGGTTTGTGATTTCCGTGAGCGCTGTTTGCGGTTCCTTGGGTTACATAGGTTGGGATAGCGCCTTCTCACTCCCCAAATCACGGCAGCAGAGATGCCTGCGGCCAGCAGAAAGTAACTAATGGCATATTGATGAACATCGTGGGTAGTGAGAGTTGTTCGTAAGGTTTGCTCCTTATTCTTCTCGTCTTGTAATCTTCTGTCGATTTCTTCTGTATCCGTATTTTTGTGTTCAGCATAGTACGGATGCGGTATGTTGTGGTAAGTCAGATTTGCAATTTGATTAATTGATGATGTTACCGAGGGCACGTTAATTTCGTAGTTCATCTTCATCTTGCTGTTGTATTGGTTTAGCGAATGTATAGTTAGATATTTAGATTGTAGTACGCAGCTTTGTGCTAAGGTGACGATACCGGATGACGTCATAGTGTGTGACGTCACATCTTCTTCACATATGGCTCGTAATGTGCAAGTGTCGCAACAAATAGCAAGCCAAGTGTTTGGCGAGTGCAACTCGATCCAGGCGTCCTTACATGACGTGTGCGCTACGTCACATGGGGTACGCGTTCGATGACCTATTAACTTTGCTTCGCATGGGATATTTTCATTGTGAAGGTTGAACACTGGTAAGTTTTTGTAGCATATAAAGTTGTCACGTTTTAGTTGGACGCATTGTTGAAGGTCCTCTTCCCTTAATGATATATAGGTATTTTTCTGAAGGTTAACAGCTATGTAACTGGCGCTAGTTTTCACGATGACAGTGCCTTGCGCAGTCTTGACAGGCAGCGGTATAGCGCGATGTAGTGTATAGTCTTCATCCGAAATCAGAGGTATGTTGAGCTCGAATAAGAAATAACTGTCGGTGACTCGAGCTTTAACGTACAGTACCTTGTAAAGGTCCTTTATCTCTTCTCGTATGTTATTAACAGGCAACGATACGGTTCTTGGTAGCTTGCCTGCGATAATGTTCATCTGTTCGATGAGGTTAACCGGCGGCACGAGGTGGACGTCGATGTGGCCCTTGTAGGCATCAGTTAAAGTGTTAAAGAGCATTTCTTGCATGTTCTTCAGATTGTTGATTAGTAGATAAGCTGAGAATGATGCGGAGTTAAAATAAGCGGTAGCCATAGCGATCTCCACTGCTGACTCAATTTTAGCTAGGTTTATTAACGATTATTTTGACCACGAGGCTCCGATGGGAAAGCATCTCTGCTGCTGACTCAATTTTAGCTAGGTTTATATTCGTTTGGTTCATGAATGTTTCCATAACGTTAAATTGTTGTAGAATGTTGGCTTCGTTTTTCTTTAAAACCTTATTTTCTAATTCAACGATAGATGTCTGGTTTTTTATTAGTTCGAGTAAGTAGTTTTCGTTGTTATGCACAGCTTCTATGTCTGTTTTGTATTTTTCGGCAAAACGCTGATCGAGGATTCCGAATAAACTGTTGGTTAAATATCCAACCCCATCAAAAAGTCCTCGTTTCTTCCTGTCAGTCAGATGTTTGTGAGGGCTAATCAACATGGTGTTGTAATATTTTAGGAGGTCCATCTCGTGGTACAGTTGGTTGAGAGTAGTTTTGCAATATCTTGGGTCGGTCTTCTCACACCAGTTCTCCACTCCGTGCAGGTACGTTTCAATACGACGAACTCCTTCCCAATAGTTAGTTAGGTTGTAATACATTAATAATGTCCATTTATTATGTATTACTTGGACCTTGCCAATTGTATCGTAGTATATCGTTCGCTCAGGTTCAAGGCTAGTAATATGTGCCGACGTTTGAAGCATTGGCGCGCCGGCGGCGTGTGAGCCTGATATGGTGCACATGGTTAGCAAAGTTGTAAACAATGTGACAAAACATTGCTTGGCGTTTTTGATTCTTCTAGGGTTTCTTGTAGGGTTTCTCGTGTTGTTTTGTTTACTTTCGTCTTTTTCTGTTGATGATTTGTTCTTCTGTTCAGTTTTTGGTTCGATCGGTAAGGGTGAAAGTTTGACAATGGGACGCTTGAGAGTCCCATTTTGAGTTTTTATAGTTGTTACTCGAGTTAGGCCGTCGGCGCCAGGGTGAACGTCTATGACGCGGCCAAGGGCCCATTTTGCTGGAGGTATGTTGTCCTCCTTCACAAGAACTATGTCGTTCTTTTCAATATTTTTGGCGGGTGTGCTCCACTTGCTTCGACGTTGAAGTTGAGTTAAATAGTCATAAGACCAAGCTTTCCAAAATTGTTGCGTCATATGTTCAATGAGTTGCCATCTTCGACGCAGATCGATGTTTTTGGTGTCGCTGTGATCCGAGTGTGGCAGTGATAGTGTAGCGGATCCGGTCAAAAAATGTCCCGGAGTTAAACAATTGTAATATTCGTCGGGGTCCTCGGTGAGAGGGCAAAGCGGCCTTGAGTTCAAGCACGCTTCGATCTTCGCCAGCAAGGAGATAAATTCCTCAAAGGTTAGTTTCTGCTCCCCGAGTACTCTTCTTAGGTGATATTTTAATGACTTTACTGCGGCTTCCCATATTCCGCCCCCACTAGGCCACGCAGGGGCGTTGAAGTGCCATTCCACTTCTAGTTTACCAATTGTGTCAAAGAAACTTGAGTTAATTAGCATCTGTTTGAATTGTTCAAATTCTTGGCGCATAATCTTTGATGCCCCAATAAAGTTTGTTCCGCAGTCAGAATATACATGTTTAGGCGTGCCGCGGCGGGCACATAATCGTTCAAAAGCGGCCAGAAACGTTTCGGCGCTCATGTCTGATGTAAGCTCTATGTGCACAGCTTTCGTGGCTAAACACACGAAAATGACAATATATCCTTTCGATGTCTTGACACCTCGTCCTTTGTTAATTTTGACCTCTACGCTCCCCGTGAAGTCCACACCGGTGTGCGTAAATGGCCTTGATGGGATAGTTCTCTGCGGGGGTAAGTCCGCCATTAGTTGATAAGTGTTCGACGGCTTGAATCGGTGGCAGCGTACGCAGTGCTGCAATTGATGCTTTACCGCCCTGTTTCCACCAATGATCCAGTAACGCTGCCTTATGTAGTGAAGGGCCACGCGTGCTCCGCCGTGTAAGGTTGACATATGCCCATGATGAATAACAAGATGAGTCATGCGCCCCTTCCTGGGTAAGATAACTGGATTTTTCATTCCAGGGGGCAAGTTGGAGTTGTTTAAGCGTCCGCCAATTCCAAGGTTTGTAAATGCGGCCAGTTTCCTTTTTTGAACGTTGAGTTGGGTAAGTTTTTAGTTATTTTGTGGGCGATAAGCGTTAAGGTACAACTACGAACTTTAACTAACTAACTACTACTACAACTACAAGAGACAACGTCAAACTTTAACTACAAGCTACAACTATAAACTGCGAACTTCAACTATAAGGTACAGCTACGAACTTTAACTAACTACTACTACAACTACAAGAGACAACGTCAAACTTTAACTACAAGCTACAACTATAAACTGCAACTTCAAGCTACAACTATAAACTTCAACTACGAGCCTCAACTACAAACAAACTTCAACTACGCACTTCAACTTTACTTAAACTTAAACTCGGTTATCAAGAACTAACTTAACTACAACTAATAATGGATAAACTTCCCAAACAGCAATCCTGTTTTGAGAACATCAAAACTCTGTGCGTCAACTACAAGAAGGATAGCACGATCAAAACAAACTAACTACAATAACTTCAACTATTTTAAGTAGGTTTTTTTTTTTGTTTTAGTAGCTGCCCGACGATATGTTAGTTGACTGGTTCACAACACGTAGACCTTGCTTCCGTCCACTTCCAGATCCTCTTGTAGTTGTAGATCCGAAGCACAAGCGGGGATAGACACGTGAAGTAATCCTGATGTTATTTTTTGTTGGTTCAATCCGATGCCCTTCATCACAGGTAAGTAGCGCTTCTGCCCTCTATATACGATATATCTGTGCCTTCTCAATTTACTGGTGAGACCCGCTTGTGGGAGGCCAGCAAACCGATTCACTATCGCAATAAAGTAAAAAACACTATGTACCTTTTTTTGAATTTGCAGGACACGGAGAGGTTCGAAGGACCATAAAATGTAGGGGCCAGTTAGCCCATACACTTGCTTGATTTGGTTGAGTGCGTTGAGAGAGTGAAGAGGTTGAGCTTACGTTATTACTTGTTTATTGTATGTTAAATGGTTACAAATTAGGTTGACTAATTAGCCGTTCCTTCAATTGATGTTTATCGTATGAAAGTTAGGTATGCACTGTCGTTAACTTAATTATAATATTTTATTATAACTCGGCCTAAAGTAGGTCGCAGCGTGAGCGGAAAAATGTACAGTAGTGAGACTGTACAACGGGTTTACTGTGGACCACGACCTGCCCGCTCCGTTGACGTCTGTCTTAGTAATGGCGGCAGCGGGCACACTTTATTTCATAAAGGTGTCTGTACACCACATATAGTACCTACAGTATATCATTTGTAAGACCTGATGAAAAATCACGTGGGTTGACAGTTCTGTTGTAGCATTAAAGTTGAATTTGCTTCGTCCCAAAAACCGTTTCTTTCAAAACTTGACGTTTTTAGGTTCATCCTTATTGAGGCTAGTGTGCCAATTTTTCAATTACAATTGTGGCTATTTATTTTCGATGTGAATAATAAAATAAGATCCAAAATGTTTCCGTTTAAAAAAAAATGTACGAAGCGTTACGTCGTGCAAACTAAAATTCCATACAAAATTTGGGACGCTTTTTCATTATTCACAACAAAAATGAAATCGATTCTGTCAAGGATGAGCCCAAACGTAATGTTCTGGAAGAAACAGGTATGCAGGTTTGTTTAAAACATTCACACACGTCTAAACATTATCACAATTTCGTCCGTGGTTTATAGTGTTTTGATTTTTTTCTATTGTTAGTGTTTGAGTGTTCATTAAGATTTTAATTTGCGTTTGCAGTCAGTTCTTTTGTGCTAATAAACGAACGCAAAACAGCTGCTACGCCAGATGCTGTTAGGGCCAAAAGTTAACACAATAACTGCACTATTTAGAAAATTGTATGCTGCGGCACAGAAAAAACTCACACAAAAGAGTCTAGCCACAAACAGTACTAGGTTAAAATTAAATAAAAACGATGAAAATGTTCGGCTGTAGACAGAGAGGCAGCTCGCGAAGATAAAAGTCACGTCCACAGACGTAGTAAGGTATTGCGAGGGTCCTAATAAATTAGTCTCTCGACGCATTGTCCGTGAAAAGTATCGGATACGACTGACGCAGCATGGAAGCAATATCGTGTCTTGCATCATACAACTTTACGTCGTGCCACGGTACGATATCGTATCGGGGAAAATAATTGGTCCAAAAGTAGTTCGTCAAACACAATTTAAAATAAGCTTTTAAGCTCTGCCAATCTCGACCTAACTCATTGTGTGGGGACAGCAGTATTCTAACGGCAAAGTTTGTGCCTCGAAACACTTGACTTTTCGTCAGAGGCTGCTGCAGCAATATATGAAGCTTTCATTATGATAGTTTGTATGGAACCCGCGAGTGACTTGCTCGGTTTTTTTTTAATATTCACGAATTTCACAATACGACTTCCTTATCTTAGTATTGACGGTTCTCTTCATGCTTTCCCAGGCATAGTAACACTAATAATGTTTTCGAGTTACGCATGCAATGCAGTCTTCTGAATTTATAAAGGTCTGATGCGGTGTTCAAATCTGTGTGCGCGGTCGACCGCATCATTTTGCTACGGAACCCTGTAGCAGGGGAGCCCAGGATGCTAAATTCATATTTACGCTGAAAAAAAAAAACAGCTCAGCATAATGTTACTAAATTTATTTTGGTTACTAGTAGCCTTCAGTTTGTTAGTCCGACTCATGTATATAACTAGCAGCTAAAATTTGGGTTATGTTAACAAATCTTTTTTTTTCAGTGTACTCAACCGTTGCGAATGTCTAGGGATTTTGAAGATTGAATGAAAAGAAAAATAAAAGATTCTTTAATGCTTTCCCGATTAACGGTGCGGAAGAGTCTACAAATTTACGAAAATGTAATGGGTAAATAAATAAATGTGTATACTATTCTGACGATACGGTAGCCTATACACCCCCTAATAAAAAGGGCTCATATATGTTGCTCGTTTTGAAATCGCATACACTATATCTTATGGGAACCATGTATGTTTTCGGAAGTAGCCCATATCAGGCCATTCAGTAAGGGTATAAAATGTTTCCAAATTTCATGCAAATCTGTTCAGCCGTTTCTGCGTGGTGATTTAACAAACAAACACATCCAAACTTTTACTTTTAAAATATTATAGGGGAATGGCAGCAGTTGTCTTTAATTTGGCCGATATGATGATACTATGCTGGAATAATCCACAGAACGCAAGTATCCTCCTTTATATTCATCTGCCGCACTCGAATATAGTCTATCTGGAATTCTAAAATCAAATTACGTCAAACTGGCACAAGTGAAAAACAACCTTAAATTTACATATTACTAGCGACCCACCCCCGCTTTGCACGGGTGCATTTCTGATGAATTATGCATGTATTATACATATAAACCCTCCTCTTGAATCACTCTATCTATTAAAAAAGTCGCATCAAAATCCGTTGCGAAGTTTTAAAGATCTAAGCATACGTAGGAACAGACAAACAGGAAGCGACTTTGTTTTATACTATGCAGTGATGTATGGTTGTTTGTACCTTGCGGTTGCTTTATTCGATCTTAGAAGACAGACTATACAGAATCCAAAAATCCTCCCTTGGGCTCCCTAACTACAGTTCACGCTCATCGAACCCTGATTACGCTAATGTAACTGTTGGTGCAGCCGCGGTCGGCGGTCACGACTTTCGTTTAGATTTATGTGCTTAGTGTGGTTCAGTTTAAATTTAAATATTTATTTAACTACTTTTTAGTCGTGAATAGTAGTGCCAGTAGGTGATGTGGAGAGTGACGCTGAGCTACTTTTACTATGGGGTTGTCCCCATAGTAAAAGTTGTCCGTGGTTGACTACGAAAGGTTAAAAATTATCAATTAACTTTTAATTGATACTTAACTATCAATTAAGCATCAATTAACTCTTAATTAAGAGTTTTTTTTTGAAGTTTCGTGGTTGTCCCCATAGTGAAAGTTGATCAGCGTCACCCTCCTCATCACCCCCTGGTACTACCATTCACTATTAAAAAGTCATTCTGTATATTATATTTAGGGCTGTCATTTTACGTTGAAAGAGACCCAAATCACACCAGTATTATAAAGGCGAAAGTTTGTGAGTGTGTTTATGTGTATGTTTGTTACTTCTTCACGCTCAAATGGCTGAACCAATTTTGATAAATTTTCATATGAAGGTAGCTGACACTGGATTAACACAAAGGCTACTTTTTATATCAAATTTGATCCTGTAAACATTTTGAAAAAAAAAAATCAGCCACGAAATGTCTCTAGCTATGGTCTAGATAGCTGGGTACACGCTTTAATATTCTGAAACAAAAAAAAGTGTGTGTGTGTCAGCTCCGACGCACGACTGGAGTTTACTCTTCAGGCCAGGCGCGCACCACGATTTTTTTATAGTCGCGCGCTAATTTTGTCGTAGAAATAAGCGTACTTCTGGGTTTATAAAAATCGTGGTGCGCGCACTCTCATATAAAACCATATCTTGCATTTATGCGACATAATTATCGCGCGACTAAAATCGTGGTGCGCGCCTGGCCTTAAGAACGATTATAAAATATATACTCAATACGTTTATTGCACATAATGATTAGTAAATAGTTTAAGTATCACATTATGTACCCTGTTGGATATAAATAAACTTAAAAATAACATGTACACGAAAACAACTAAATTTGTATACACTATTTACATAAAAAAAACTGTATACAAATTTAGCCGATTCCGATAAGGGTTCCGCCAATATTGAATTGAACATTATATTCAAGAAAGATCTGGTATTAGACCTAGCCATTTACATTAGACAAAAACAAACGTACAAAATCACCTTCCTTAAAAAAATCCTTAAATAAATCCAAAATCTCCTTAACAACAATTCCAAACAGCGTTTTGAACTTCTCCTCCCAACTTTCGGTAGAAAACAAAATATCCTTCGTCTTCTCAACCAGCCTTTCAAAAGTAATACGTCTCTTCTTCTTGTCCTTATTTTGTCTTTGATCTTCCATATCAGCCCGCTCAATAGTAGGCTGATTGACCAATAGACACTCGGACCTCTTCACATCTGTTACTCTTTTTGGCTTCCGCGGCTTACGAACCTCTTGCTGTGGCTCGCTCTCTGTACTGACTTACTGATCGCTGGCCCTCAGCCTGACAGACAGAATCTTCAGACTCTTTAGATTGTAACGGCTTCGACAAAACAGCATCTCTATATGACTTTCCAAAACTTAAGTCATTCTCAAAAACAGATGGCGCATCCTGACTACAAACATCCGTATCCTTTTTTTCCTTATTTTGCATATACAACCAAAAAGCCCGTTTATATATACATCCCTCAGCAGACATAATCCTGCGAATTTATTACTCCTTCACAAAAACCGGGCACGTCTTATCTAAGGCCATATGGCTGCCTTTACAATTGATGCATCTAAAAATAGTCGTTTCGCAATTGGCATGATCCCCGCCGCATTTCGGACAAGTAACTTTAGTAGTAGGACAAAACCTGCTCAGATGACCGAACTTCCAACATATTGAACATTGGGTAACCGGGAAAGTGTACTGATTTACCTTAAATCGGCAACCATAGGGGGAAACATATGGCGGTAAAGAAGTTCCCTTAAAACACAGACGAATAGCTTCAGCCTTAACCCAACGCCCATCATGATCCAAACGGTTCAGTCTACATATTGACAAAATGTCTTCAGACCCTTCAATATTCTTTAAAAATTCGTCTTCCTCTACCTCCAACTCAACCTGCAACTCAATCTTCTTTTGACACTATATAAACTTCAAATAGCTTGTCAGGCACAGCGTCCGGCTCCAGCTGCGTTTTAGCGGTTGCTAAAACCCGCAAGCGTTTAGGTTTCCTGCCTATTGTGATAAAACTATCACTACAACCACAGCTTTCGTCGCTCAGACAAGCACGCTTCACCGCTATATGCCGCACATCCGACATGGACTCAGCGTCCGATACAATATCCGATTGACTCGGCCCTGCCTTATTATCAAACTCCACTTCAGATAGCCACGACGGAGCTGCCCGCTGCCCACATTCTAAAAGTGACGTATCACTCACGACACCTCGACTTGACTCACTCATCGCAAAAACAGCGAAAAGGACTCTAAAACTGAATTAACTTATACATAAAATAAAATTTGATAAAACTTTCAACCGTCGCCTTTGACAACCAAACGTCAATCCTCGCAATACTTATATTTTTGGAACGTATCTGCCGTGCTAATTTAAAAAGTCGTATCTCAGTATACGATCGGGGTAAAAGTATGACTTCTTAATTTAGCAGGTTATGCGTTAAGCGTTATAGACTAAGCTCCCGATATAAAATGACCTTCACAGAGATGTTTTTTAGATGAAATGTATTTTATATTTAGTTTAAAATGTCAATAAATATATTGCATATGGGTTGCCTAACAAATTTTAGTCCAGGGTATGTTTAGTTTAAAATAAAAATAAAAAAAATTCTACTTTTCACCGATTTTATTATTAGATAAATTCATAATTAAATAATCTTTAATTTTATTTAATTTCAATTCAACAATCAGACCTTTGCAAAATGCTAGTAGGTATAGATTTACCTGTTTAAACCTGGCTACCCAATAGTTGTGACGGGAAAAGAATAGGCAACCTAACGTTTGCATATTCTATGGGCTTCATACTTTCGATTGGTATAGAATTTATCTAATATTAATCAAACCGGTGAAATGTTTAAAACAATTTTTTTTATTATTAATTAAACATACCCTGGACTAAAATTTGCTAGGCAACCCATATGAGATATAATTATTGACATATTAAATTAAATATAAAATACATTTCATCAAATAAACATCTCGGTGAAGGTTATTTTATATCGGGATCTTAGTCTATAACGCATAACGCATAACCTGCTAAATTACGAAGTCGTATTTTTACCCCGATCGTATACTGAGATACGACTTTTTAAATTAGCACGGCAGATACGTTCGATTTTACACCCCATATTTTTCATACCCCGGGCTTATATATGAAAATCGATTCTTAAGGAGTAAACTCCAAAAAGGGGGAGTCTTTTATCCGAATGCAACTCTTTGTTGTTGACTGGGACAGCCAATGTCTGCGCTTTGATTAGTAATCCCGGGCGGCACCAAAGGTATTTAGGTCACTCTGTTTTTTAGGGTTCCGTACCCAAAGGGTAAAAAACGGGACCCTATTACTAAGACTCCGCTGTCCATCTGTCTGTCCGTCTGTCATCAGGCTGTTTCTCATGAACCGTGATAGGTAGACAGTTGAAATGTTCACAGATGATGTATTTCTGTTGCCGATATAATACCTACTAAAAACAGAATAAAATAAATATTTACGTGGGGGCTCCCATACAACAAACGTGATCAGTTGTGTTAAATTTGCACCTCGTCATACATATCAGGTGCAAATTTAACTTAACCCGGCCAGTAAAGATGGGAAGTAGAGAGGAACCATCGGTGCACGAGTCCGACTCGCACTTGGCCGGTTTTTTTGGCTACTTCTTAGTTCACTATTGTCTATAAGAAGGTGGTAAATGATGCGGTTAGTATTTAAAATGTGCGTGTATAACAATCCATTCTAATATTATAAATGCGAAAGTGTGCCTGTCTGTCTGTTACCTCTTCACGTTTAAACCACTGAATCGATTTTGATGAAATTTGACATGGAGATAGTTTAAGATCCAAGGAAGGACAAAGGATAGTTTTCATCCTGGAAATTATCCCTAAAAAGATTGAAAAGTGAGTAAGTAATTCATGATGACATTGATGACCCTGTAGGAAATGTAATTATTAGACCAAAAGCATAATTGCTCTTACATTTGCTTAGGCGCGTTTAATAATCCCTTTTATTAATTAAGGTGATTAGGTGGATATCTATCGTGTTGTACGAGGTTGCTTCTATACTTCCAAGTTCCACGCGGACGTAGTCGCGGGCGAAAGCTAGTAATGCATAATATTAAATTGGCAGTACAGACACATTAATTAATTAATTAATTAGTTAATTGTTATAGCCCAGCAGGGGGTTTTACAACCAACGCCGTATTGCGGATTTTTAGTGATACTAATTAATTTTACTGGCGACGACAAATTTTTGGTAACTTACCACACTTACACATTACAAAAAAAAATAATTTAGCCAATAAACATGACAATTGTAAAGTGTAAACTCATAATTATGATTTTTTGTACCACAGGCGGCAAACATTTTTTCCTTGTAATTATATTGTTTTCATAAAGCGGCAACTAATCAATGTACTTAGTAGAAAGTCTCACTTGCCGAAAAGCCATATCTTATTTTCTTATACCATCGGCTATATATTATGTCTAAACGTCGTTATTGGCGAAATACCTCTTGTATCAGCAAAAAGTGAAAGACACAAGGAAAAATAAAAAATGTATCGTGTGTCTGTCAGTTCGTAGGTAATCGTTGAAAAGCAGGGGGGGGTAATTCGACCAATTTTAGAGAGATGATGGAGATTTCTCCATTACATCGCCATCCGTCACTTTTGACGTGTCCCTACTTGACAAGTGGCAATATCCCTAAAACATCACAACTACGCCAATCCAGTTGCGCTTAATTTGCGTTTCCTATGTATGTAACGACATAGATAATAGGCGCATATTTAACTTGACCGGGTAGTGCGTGAAATTAGTCAATTACGTGAAAATTTTGAAATTGTTATCAGAATCCTCTTAATTTTAGAAAACAATAATTTTATGACAACTATGAACCTAAACTGCCTTTTTCACGGTGAAAATGGCAAATTATTGTCTCCATACAAATATTAGTACTCATAACCTAAAATGACGTCACAATTAGGTGGCCATCAATTTAGCACGATCTGACAGAGCCATACAGCCACAGAGTGGGGATTGTCTATGCATACATCACAGGAATAGTATTTTGTCTGGTCTTTGATTAGTACCCCCACTCGCAGCTCTGCACAACAAAGCTGCCATATTTTTTTAGCGTACTCGGTAATTATTCTGTCAGTCTGTCCAAATGAAGAGGTTTATCGGCGCTGTACATAAATAACGGATTTAACCTGTTATTATACGGGGGAGGTTAATTCCATAATTTACTGCGTGCGTTCTGTTTGTTTTTACGTGATACTAACGTTTTTTTTTGTTATTTCGGTGGTTAATTAATGATTTATTTTCCGCCAGTAATTTAACTGCTGGCTCGGATTCGGTTGGTACATGCTACATATATTTAACCGAGTTCAGGTGAATTAAAATAAAAAAACAAAATTTGTCGTTAAACTTTTTGTATGCAAAATTTCATCAAGATTAATCGAATACTTTAACCGAGAATCACGCAGTCAGACCGGTAGAGTAACTTTCGCAATTATAATATTAATTATTAACTTAAATTCCAAATCACTAAGGAATGGTAAACTAACATATATTGGTGAAATAGGATAGTTTATCCGGTACATAGCTCTGCGGTTGAAAACAAACAGTAAAAGCTTATATTATGATATAACAATCCAATAATAATAATTGGATCATTTTCGTCGCTGTCACATAATTCCATAAAATCATATCTAGTTTCCCAATGTATTTAAATATACTTATTTTTTTCTGTTCTAGGGTTGTCTCTAGACGAAAACGCTTGACCGTCATACACTTTATTAAATAAGGGATTTATAATTACCAGTGCCTTTGGTGGGTTAGATATGGCGGCCATGGGGTAATGTAGACAGGTTTTAAAATGAATTATATTAACGTAACTTTTCCCTTAAGTAAATGCACTGGTGCAATACTATATTATGCATATATTATGCATATATTATGCATATATTATGCATATATTATGCATATATTATGCATATAAACCTTCCTCTTAAATCACACTATATATGAACACAAAAACGCATCAAAATCCGTTGCGTAGTTTTAAAGATCTAAGCATACATAGGGACAGACAGACAGCAGGAAACGTCTTTGTTTTATACTATGTAGTGATGATATGAAACCCAGGGGCAGAAGGGATTTTTTAATACACTTTGTTCATAATTTAATGTGTTCCCAAGTAGCACAACTGGGTCTAAATAGCTCGTATATCATATCTAATTAGATGAAATTTACCACCATGACTAAGTGCTATATAGGTGGCAAGAACCCTTATGCCACCAGTATAGAACCAAAAGGAGAAAAATTGCAGCCTATTTTTGGTGCTAAATAGAATCCATAAGAGATCTCACAATTACCTTAAGTGGTAATTAGAACTATGGGTGAAAGTTATGCGCAGTGAACGAATGAAAACATTTCAGTTCGGTCAATGAGTGATAAATGAGTCGCCAAAATTATCTTTGAGTGGCGAGGCAACTGTCAAATTGTGTTTTATTAAAAGTAATACGTGATCTGCCATATTCATTTTGGATTTATATGTCTGTTTGATTGTGATTAAAACTTTACGTTATACAAGCATTGAAATAAGCACGAAATTCTTGCGAATTTTTTTTTACTGTGAATCTATAGTATGTTTTCTTTGTAAATTTCGACGCGCCCTTCATTTGATCAGGAATATTAAAAAAAAAAGTGCTAAATTAAATAAGGAATAGATACTGATAAGAAATAAAACTGTTAAAAACCTGACCTAATGATTGTAGGTTACGTACAATGTTAAAGTAACATCATCACAACTATCAAAAGTCTGTGATTATGCGTGAGTGTGATAAAATTCTGGTTAAAATAATCAATTTTCATAGGCTTCCATTTGTAAACATGGCGAAACAGAAAATATCCTACAGTGTTTATTTTCACTTATTTGTTCCTTATTTGGAACTATCAAGTCTAATAATCACTTATTTGTATCTTGCGAGTGGCAAAGCAGTGAATGATATTACCAAAAGTAATTATTTGCTGTTTTGTAGACTATTAAACAAGCAAGACTATTAAATATATTTTGACAAGGCGCAAATAGGAACTATAATAGAACTTTTAGTTCGTTAGTGGTTTGAAATAAGTGAAAATAACTGCTTTTGGTTCCAAGAACCTCCTACTGAGACCTATTTATGCGTTGGAGTGGCAATAAGGTACTTCTTAGGCCTTAAAGTTGCAATATTTTTTGGTTCCAAAAGAGCCGTAAAATTATCCCTTTAGCCACTATTGGTGATATAATTCGCTATTGTACTAGTCATTTGGAACTTTTAGTTCCAAATAAGGGTATGTTCCCACTTATATGTAAAAGTTGCTTATAAGTGATTTTAAGGCCTTATATAGCACTATTGCTTCTTATTGAGTGACAATTTGAACCTGCATGCAACTTTAAGTAGCAAAATCGACTGTATCCCACCATAAGTAATAAAGTAGAAACAAAAAACGCTCCTATGCAACTACAAGTGATAGGATGAACTCATATACAGTTTTGAGTTGTGTTTAAAGCTATAAGTTGTATCAAACACTGTTAAACCACTCATTTAGAACTTAAAGCTATAAGATAAGCTGCAAAATTCACTAATGTGCTGCTTGGGTTGTTTATGTTGCAATTCTTTAACACTCAATTTTTAATAGGAATTTTCTTTATAGTAGGTTATTATAATTATTAGCCGACATCTTAAAGGAGGTTCTCAGTACGTCGGGATGTTCGTTTTCCTGTTTTTTTTTATTATTATTATCATTTTATATGCCCCAATGACTTGAAATCGAATGAATGAAAAATCGAAGAGACTGTTGAATAGTAATTACGTACTTTCAAAATAATAAACCTATATAAAAATATTATGAACAGAAATCTTGATCCACTTAATAGGTTCACAGTCCGATGAAGCACACGTGCCTCTTTGGTATCATAGACGTAATTATGTGATAGCTCAGCTGGGAGAAAACTTCCCCAGAGACAATAGGGTCACAGGTTCGAGTCCTGCTTACATTGCAGTTGATCACATTACAATTTTATTTTATAATTTACCTTTGTGTCAATATCTTTACTATTATATTGTAGAGTTGTATTGAAAATCAGTTTTCTATGGAGAGGAGAGGGTTCATGATTTCAGGAAAAAAAATTATAGCATGATGCAGTATCGTCTTTTGTTTTGTATGGGCGCGCAGCGTCATGCCAGTGTGGGTCCATTTGTTGGTCATATTATCCTTAGTCTTCGCATCACGCCGAAACGGCTGAACTTTTAACCAATTTCGGTACAGGGATAGCTGGACATCCAAAGAATGGTAAAGGATACTTATTACCCGACTTCGGTTAAAAAAAAAGCGCGTACGAAGTTGCAGGCATCTTCTAGTTTATAAATAAGTGTTTTCAAGTGGATTCCAAGGCGCCATGCGATGCGGATGCACAGATTTAACGTACGGCTGCTCTGGATCAGGGTGATTTAATCTCTCCCACTCAGATCAAAGCGCTTGATGCCGGGCGTGGTGCGAAAATAAGAACTAAGCGTTTCAGCTGGAGATGTGCCGTTCTCAAGAACCTTTCCCGGTTTGTTTAGGTAAAGAACGTTTTCGAGAACATTTCTCATCTTTAATTTCAGCTCTATTTTACAAGAAGACGAGTGGCTTTGTCTACCTAACCCTTGTTTTTTCTCCTCTGTAGTCAGGTAAATAGAATCTAAAAATCATCTTTAAATGACCAGCTAATGTTAGGTTCTGTATAAATAAATAATGAACTCAGACACGAAATTTAATCACTAGTTTTATTCAATTGAAAGTTAAAATTATAATATGACATAGACACAAAGTGTTATAAAATAACAGGATAAAAAATAAATAATGAACTTCATTCTGAATGTAGGACACAAGGGTACTTTTTAAATTATGAGTCTACCAGCATGTTACAAGAGGAGACCACTGTTGAGAAGAAACGCCGAAATAATCTCAACAGTCAGGATTATAGCTATCACTCACCGAAGATAGACTAATACCGCAAATTCACAATGGGACTTATAAGGCGACGTGCATCGGAAAGGGCTGATGCTCAGGAGTTTCTCTGCGTGATAGAATTAGAACCGAGCATATTCGTAGAACTAAAGTAACCGATATAGTTCACTGGGCTGGCAATGGGCTGGCCATAAATCCCGAAGAACGGAAGGCCGTTGGGGCAGCAAAGTCCTGGAGTGGTGACCACGTATATAGGAAAGCACAACGTGAGACGGCCCCCAACTAGATGGACAGATGACCTCGTTAGGGTAGCAGGGAGTCGATGGATGCGGTTTGCACTGGATCGCACCTTGTGGCGAACTATGGGGGAAGCCCTATGTACAGGAATGGACGGCTGTAGCTGATAGTAATATTTAGGGACAATCTTACACGAATCAACCTAGTGCTACTAGACGACGATATGATATATCTGTACTATTATAAAATTCTAGGTTTGTATTGAAAAACGTTTTCTATGGAGAGGGGTCATGATTTGAGGTAAAATCTTAATAGCATGATGCAGGATCGTCATTTGTTTTGTATGGGCTCAGGGCACGATGCCAGCCTGGCGCCATCTGTTGGTCATAATTTCCTTTGTCCTCGCATCACGCCGAAACAGCTGGACAGATTTTATCCAATTTTGGTCCAGGGATAGCTGGGCATCCAAAGCTGGTTATAGAATACTTTTTATCAGTTGTCAGTAAATAAAAAAAAAAACGCGGTCGAAGTTGCGGGCACCTCCTAGTAATATATAAATACATATATACTTATAGATAACATCACTGACTCAGGAAGAAATATTCGAGTTCATCACACAAATATTTGCCCCGGCTGGGATTCGAATCCAGGACCTCCGGCTCAGTAGGCAGGTGCACTAAAAACTGCGCCAAACGCGCAGATAGATAAATATCCGCGATGAAATCTGTTTTACTGACTGTTTAATAAATTAATGTAGGTACGTAACAATACGTAATATTCATATATTTCTTCACGGCTCCTTTGGCTTGGACCGACCCGTGAGAATCCCGCTAATACCTAAAACATACCGTGTTAATCTCTTAAACGCATAATATATCCGCGTCCGTACACCCGATCCCCGATGACGCCCTGAGCCATTTAATAGCGTATGTTTCAAATTCTCGTGTTTGTTGTTCCCACGACGAACTTAGAAGCGAATTGTTAGTTTAATGCACTAGGGATCTAAGTAGTATAATTAGAATCATACTAATATTATAAAAGCGATATCACTGTTATCTAATAGAGTTTTGACGTTTTGCGATCTCTCAAACGGCATTCTCGATTTAGGTCCCAGGGTGCTATTTAAAAATGTCTGTTCTTCAACTACAACAATTACAATAGAATAAAACAATATAATACAAATGCTATTTATTGCATACCTCAAAATACACACAACACTTCACACTAATTATAAAGGCAAAAGTTTGTGAGTGTGTTTATGTGTATGTTTGTTACTTCTTCACGCTCAAACGGCTGGACCAATTTTGATACATTTTGGTACGAAGGTAGCTGACACCCTGGATTAACACATAGGCTACTTTATATCCCGAAAAATGTTGTGTTCCCGTGGGATGAGCGTGTCACGCCGCGCGGCGCAGCAAGTAAGTCATAATATCATAAAAATAAACCTCACCAGCTTTTTTCGAAATTACTGAAATTGACGTATTGCTCTGCCAACTGAGCTATTATTACGCTTATACGCCGGAAACGTAGAGTTCGCAGGTTCGAGTCCTCTTTAGATTGTAGTGCATCGCATTAAATTTTTTGTTCGTAATTTACCTTTGTGTCAATATTTATATGATGGCTGAGATATGCGTCATGCTCGTGAACGGGTGCCGTTTGTGGGATCCGGTCTGTTCATACTAGCAAGGGCCAAATTAGTTGTGTAGTAACTGCTTTCCAGTGTTTAATGAACTGACGTGAGAGACTTCATCCTGTACTCGATTGAAGTTATTTTTTACTTAGAGATTTAGAGACTGTATACATCTCTAATAAACTTAGTGTACTGTACAATGACGCTCAGAGACCTTATACATCTCTGAGGAATTTAACTATTATCATATATTTATTATTTATATTTTTTATTTTGTAAACTGTGACGCCTAGAGACCATATACATCTCTAAGAAATTTAGTTTAATTATTTATTTATTTATTATTTTTTCTTTTGTATAGTTAGTTTCTTATTCAGTCCTTAACTTTTCTAAGGATTTAAATTAATTTATTTTGTTTTGCATGTTGTGACGCCTAGAGACCATGTACATCTCTAAGAAATTTAAATTAAGTACTTAATTATTTTGTTGCATCAGTTATTGATTTTGACCCCTTGAGACCTTATACATCTCAACGGAATTGAATTATTTCATTAATTAATTACCTATACCAATCTATATTGCGTGTCGTGACGCCTAGAGACCTTCTACATCTCTGAAAAAATCACTTTATTTCATATAATTTTTAGTGTAAACATTGATTTGGAGAAACTTGTACATCTCCTCTAACATATATGTTTCAATTACCTAGTTAAAATATAATTGTATTAGTTTTTAAGTATAATTTACGAAAAAATGACTTACTGTTGAGTTTCTTTCGGCTTTCTTCTCAACAGCGGTCTCCTCTTGCGAAATGCTGGTAGACTCACAATCTGACTTGTAAAAGTGCCCTTGTGGCCTACTTACTGAATAAATTATTTCATTTCATTTCATTTTATTTCATATTTCATTTCATTTCATTTCATATAAAAAAAAATGTGGTATTTCCACATAACAAAAAAATAGAATCGGTAAAAAATATGTTATAAAAATGTTTGCTGAAATTTATCATTGCTTACAGTCAATTTATAGCACAAAAAAATAGCTATAGTTGGTCACAACAGTGCCCTATGAGCCGTCTGATGCAACTGTACACGTGAAATTTGGAGGAAAGTTAAATAAAACCGTTGTAGATCTTTGTGACGTTTATGAATATTTTAGGATACCTAATTGCTCTTCATATTTCCGCCTTTTCAACCCGCATATCTCTCCAAAATTTTGAAAAATTTCGAAAAACTGAATCGACCAAAAGTCCTATCTGCTTATCGAACCTTCTTACAGAATTTCACAAGATTCGAGAGCATTCAAATGAAATGAAATGAAATAATTTATTCAGTAAGTAGGCCACAGGGGCACTTTTATAAGTCAGATTGTGAATCTACCGGCATTTCGTAAGAGGAGACCGCTGTTGAGAAGAAAACCGAAAGAAACTCAACAGTAAGTCATTTTTTCGTAAATAATACTTAAAATAATTACAATGATTACATTTGTGTTATAACTAATTACACTTGGTACACGTAAAGGAGATGTATAGATACTCCAAATCAATGTTAAGTAGGAACATTAAAATAAAATTTTAACGATAAATATATAATATTAAATATACCCAGAGATGTATAAAGTCTCTGGGTGTCACAACATGCATTACTTAATTAATTTAATTCCACAGAGATGTATAAGGTCTCTAGGCGTCAACGTGAATAATTTACAATAGAAAATAATTATTAAACCTAAATTTCTTAGAGATGTATCTAGGCGTCATAACATGCAATGAAATATTTTAAAATTATTAAATTTCCTCAGAGATGTATAAAGTCTCTGAGTGTCATACTACACTAAGCTGTTTCTTAGAGATGTATACAGTCTCTAAGAGTTCAAAAAGTAAAAATCAACATTGAATAACTTAAATCGAGTACAGGATGAAGTTTCTCACATTTACTTAATTTAACACTAGTATGCGGTTGCTACATATTTAATTTGGCCCTTGCTAGCATGAACAGACCATCCGGACATATGAAAGAAACGTTGGCGATCCTGAAACAGATGCCATTATACGCCCAGACAATTGAGCTCCTCAGTTAGACACATACTCGTAGGGGTATCAACTGGAGGCCTATGATGGTTACGTTTATCACGTGAAAATGTATTATAAAAAATCTACCTTTGAAGTCACATATTTCAAAAAAAATTTTTTTGGTTTTTTTTTCTTTGTTTTATGAGCTAATTGTATTCAGATTATATAACTACATTATGATGTATAATTCAACATCAGTCTACACCCCTATTATGTCTTTTATCACATTTCAGATACACCAACCAAATAGCTATATTAATATATACACCTAATTCAAGCCCACGGTTCGTTTTACTAAAATTACTTAATAGCATTTACGGGTGGAAATGTGCGAAAATTAATACCAAATTTGTTTAATAATTACATAATTAAATTCAGGTAAGCTAATATTAAGCTTGTAAAAACCTTTTGTGAAAACAAAAGGCTGATTATTTACAATGCAATGTTTAACTTAATTTCAACGGTTATGAATAAGAAGCGTTTTTATAATTCAGAGATTTAATATGGATTCAACACCGAGTTAATTTAAAAACTCGGTTAGACAAACGCTTTTCTGTAGAAAGAAGACAAGTTCATAAAATTTCATATCAGTTTTAAGAATTATGAGAATCGAATGAGGTTGAAATTCAAATATTCCGTTGGTGGACTTAAATATGCAGTTTTATTAGTAAGTCTTGGCTGTTAAATGAGGGAATAAATTAATTTATCCAATAATATATTTAAGCGTGAATGAAGAGAATTTACGAAGTGGGTATTATTTAACCGACTATGGCAGTATTAATAAGATTAATGTTGGTAATGACATGAATTAAGGATTACAAGTTTTGTGTTGATAATAACAATGTTGAATAGGAATTTGATGCCTTAAAATAAAAGAGAATAGGTTTAAGGTAATTAAACTTAATAGTATAGATATCGACATCGTCCTTCGATCACTTCACGTGTCACTTTTAAGAAGCTCATCTAAATAAAAGCTATCGTCAACCAATGCCATTGTAGTTATGAGCAAAGCTTGGAAATTCGGGTACGTATTTATGTAAACTTTCAGGTCATCGACAATGTTGGTTGATTTGAATAGGTACAAAAATGTACAGTCGGTCAATATCATTTTGTTTATTCCGGGGTTCCTTTATTAACTACTAAGTGCAATGCAGTGTCGCAGAGAGCAGAACACTCGTGGATTCGAGCCGTTTGTGCAACTATTACAATCATAATGAGAGATCTTAAAACACGAGTGTGCATAATAGGATCACACGATTATTTTAAGGCTTAATTATGTGCAGTCACATACATTACTTTATCTATCACATAATCTAATCATAGATCTTCATATATCCTAATGTTATTGTTAGGTAGGGTAGGCGCGTCAATTAAACAGGACGGTGCGGTATTGACTGACATTCATTGCATACGAACGGATAACAGTGCATTATACATACCTACTCGTAACAGTTATGAATAACATCACTGATTTTGCTTCATAATGTCCCGCCGCCGCCGTTGCATAACATAATATTGTGGCTAACTATTTGTAGATAAAAGGTCATAACTGCAATTAATTCCCTTTAAACTACACTCTCCTCTGTGCTTAAGAAGATTACACTGAACTATAATGCCTCTATTTCGACATGAAACGTTAAGCATCTGAGATCGAGATCAAAGGAAGAGATTAGGTCTAAGTCAGTAGGTAGCATCAAAGGCCTATTCGTTTGGATATTTAACTGAATA
Source organism: Apotomis capreana (assembly GCA_947623375.1). NCBI lineage: Eukaryota > Metazoa > Arthropoda > Insecta > Lepidoptera > Tortricidae > Apotomis > Apotomis capreana. Next base: position 25,001,961 of record OX392505.1, read on the forward strand.
TTAACATAGGTACGGTTCCGGAGAAATGAACTCTGCAACTTCAAGTATATTATTTTGTTTGAAGTATACAATTCTGAGAAGTGTATATTTGCGATGTCTATTTGATATTTCTCTTTCGGCATGTTTTCCATTATACAGGTGGTTCGGCACATGGTAGGACAAACGAAAATGTGAAAAACCGATTAAAGCTCTCTTATCCGTTCAAAAATGCTGATTGTTTTGGACATTTTTCTTTATGATCAAACATGTTTATTAACACATTATCAGTTATAATACTTAAGACAGAGTCATTGCAATTTATTGGAATTAAAACCTACAGTTTGAATTTTTCATTGATAATTTTTGTTTCAAAAACGACTCGATTTTGACATGATTTCCCAGAAAACTGTTTTTTTTTTTTAACTTATTTTCGATTGCACACAATGAAAGCATGAAATAGCACTGTTACTTTCTAGAGCTAGGTCTAGGAGAAGTATTATTCATTTTTTTAAAGGAATAAGGCCTTTTAAGTCCCGTTTTATTATAATAATACGGTTAGTTTGGCCCCAGAGATCGGTTATTTATTTTTTGGTTACAAAATACACTGTGGCCGACTTTGGAATACATCGGAATCCATTTTGTTATCTGAAACTACCTGCACAAAAAACGGCCATTGAAATCAATACAAATGGTATATGCTACAATTTGCTCGCGTCCCGCAGCGTGCACATTAATATGGAGATTTTTTCATTCAATGGAATTTATTTTTTATACAAATAATATTGACATTTTGGGGTTTACAATATATTTTTTAACTTTTGCAAGAATTTTACAATAAGAGAATAGTTGTGTTATTTTCAAAATTGGTTGCGGGTTACTAGGAGAAGATATAAAAGATTGAGTATTCTAGGCATTGAAACTGTGCGGAAAGTAGGTACTACTTTTCCACACTATAGTGCTTTTTACTTTTCATTTTTTTTAATTTCTAGCTGTATCTGACAGGCACACAAAGAGGTTTTATTATTTACAAAAAGTTTGATAAATTAGTCAAATGCCGATTATTATTGCATATAAAAATACAATAAAACCAATACTTCATTAATTAATTCATTTAACATGTCATTCATTACATTAGATTTATAAAGTTTGATTAATGTTAGGCTTAAGATAGGGGGTAGAAATAAGTCAGCCGGTTGCACCCGGCGTCAGGCATGTTAGTCGGAATATAGCACTACGACAAGCGACCGCGTCTCATTTCTCGGCACCCTTTTCCCTCCAAAATAACAGTGGCGACGATCTCAACGGACTTTTTCGCGTGTGTTAGTGGATTTTTGTGGATAGTACAGTGTAGTCTTGGTAATGGCTACAATGTCAGTTGGATTTTTGAGCGTTTTTAATCACGAAGAACAGGAGTGGTTTTTGTATAAGGGTCGCCTTGAACAATGGTTTTTAGCAAATGAAATTAACGATGAGACGGATAAGTCTAGTGCAAAACGTCGAGCTATTTTATTATGTAGTTTAGCAGAACCGTCATACCGACTCGTGACAAATCTCGCGCTTCCCACTGAGGTGGGCTCGCTTCAGTACAGTGCGGTAACGAACCTTCTCGACGGCCATTTTAAAACCAAAAAATGCGGGTTCGCGGAACGTTTTAAGTTTTATAGTGCCGTGCAAGGTTCGGGAGAATCCTTGGCGGATTGGGCGGCGCGCGTGCGCGGCCTATCGGTGCACTGTAATTTCGTGGTCGCAAGCCTGGAGGAGTCACTACGAGACCGATTCGTGCTGGGCATGGCGGGTGGTCCGGAGCGGGACCGTGTATTCAGCGAGCCTATGGAAGGCCTCACTTTGGTGAAAGCGTTGCAGTTAGCCGAGAGCATCCGCTGCGCCAGGGAAGGAGCGCAGCAGGGAACGGCGCGCGGCGCGGCGGTGGCGGCGCCCGCGCCGCTCCTTGACGTGCACAAGTTAACGGCTCGGGCGCCGGCCGCACCGCCGCGCACACCACGGCAGTACGGAGTTCCGCAGGCCAGCACCTCGCGGGATCAGAGCAGTACAGTGCAGTGTTCGGTGTGCGGTTATTTTGGTCATGATAGCAAAAAGTGTAGGTTTAGGAATGCATCGTGTAAAGTATGCGGAGTGAGAGGACATTTGATGCGCGTCTGTAAAGCAAAGAACGGCCCGGTTAACCAGCGGTTTCTGCAATTTTGCTCAGATGAAGGCGATGACGGTAAGCGCTTAGTTTTTAATATTCACTGTCAACATGGAGAACCGATGCGGGAGTCGGTGATGGTGGATGATGTTAAGTTGATTTTTGAAGTAGACACCGGTTCCGCGGTGACTGCGATTTCCGAATCCGTGTATTGGAAGTATTTTTCTTATCATCCATTAAACAAAAGCACCAAAATATTACGTAGTTATAACGGCAACACCATCGAGTTTTTAGGTACTATAAAATTACTATTTGCCTACAAAGATCGTACAGGTGCGATAGATGTGTATGTGGTAAAAAACGGAGGACCCCCGTTACTTGGAAGAGATTTCATATCCAAATTTAATTTACAAATATGTTCGTCCATAAATGTATGTAATTTAGATAATGAGTGCGAAAAAATCTTAGCAAAATATTCGCATTTATTTTCTGAGAAATTGGGTTGCTGCAAAGACGTGGAAGTAAAACTAGGTTTAAAACAGGATGCTTTTCCGGTATTTATTAAAGCTAGGCCGGTGCCTTTTGCCATTAGGGATAAACTGGAGAAAGAGTTGAACCGTTTGTTAGAGTTAGGTATTATTGAGCCGGTCACTTTCTCCGATTTTGCGAGTCCGGTTGTGCCCGTGTTAAAACAGGATGGTACTGTTAGGTTATGTGCGGATTTTTCAGCTACTCTCAATAAACAGCTGATTATTGAAAAATACCCGTTACCGCGTATTGATGAGTTATTTTCGAAACTCCATGGAGGTTTACAGTTTACCAAATTGGATTTATCCGGTGCGTACAACCAGATAAAATTACATCCGGATTCCCAGTCTTTGACATGTATTAACACCCATAAAGGTTTATGTGCTCATAAAAGACTAGTATTTGGTTTAGCGAGTGCTCCTTCAATTTTCCAGCGCACTCTGGAAAGAATTCTGTCAGGAGTGGACGGAGTACTACAGTTCCTGGACGATATTTTGATTACGGGGAAAACGAGGGAGGAGCAGGTCGCTAGGTTGCAAGAGGTATTCAGGCGGCTTGAGAATGCGGGATTAGTGTTAAAAAGAGAAAAATTTAGTTTTTTTCAAGATTCCGTATCCTATTTGGGGTTTATTATAGATAGGCATGGGCTACATAAGTCACCGGAGAAAGTTAAAGCGATTTTGAATGCAAAAGAACCGGCTAATATCTCCGAGTTAAAATCGTTTTTAGAGCTTGTGAATTATTATAGGGGTTTTATAAAAAATGCGGCCTCTATTTTGCATCCCTTACATCAGCTTTTGCAAAAAAATATCAAATGGCAGTGGCTGCGAGAACAGGCTGATGCGTTTACGGCTATTAAAAATGCACTGTCATCGGATAATATACTAGCGCATTTTAATCCGGATGCGCGAATTATTTTAACGGTAGACGCATCACCTTTTGGTTTGGCTGCCATTTTATCGCAAGTAGAAGATGATGGAGCGGAGCAACCCATATCGTATATGTCGAGGAGTTTGAACGCTGCGGAAAAACGGTACAGCCAAATCCAAAAAGAAGCCACCGCCATTATTTTCGGAGTTCGCAAATACCACCAATATTTATATGGCAGAGCGACTCCTTTTATTATACGGAGTGACCATAAACCTCTCTTATCGATTTTTAGCCCAGCTAAAGGGATTCCGGAAGTATCTGCGAACAGGCTTCAGAGATATGCTTTATTTTTGGCCGCGTATAATTATACAATTGAGTATGTCAGTAGTGCGCATAACACGGCTGATTTTCTTAGTCGCTCCATGACGTCATCATTAGACGACGAGCGGTGCAGTGAGACGGCCGCGCCGGTGCCGGGCGAGGCGGACCTCGCCGCTTATGTCCACTTCGTGGTCGAAACCGGTTCGGCGCCCGCTTCTGTTTCCGACGTGCGCCGCGCTACCGATAATGATATATTGTTGACACAAATAGTAAATTACGTGATGAACGGATGGCCGTGTAAAATTGTGGACAAAGTATTAAGGCCGTATTTCGATTGTAGGCTCGAACTTTCTGTTGAAGATGGGTGTTTAATGAGAGGTACTAAATTAGTAGTGCCGGAATCCATGCGTAGCCAGGTTATCTCGGATTTGCATCGCGGGCATTTAGGAGTTGCTAAAATGAAGGCGGCGGCGCGCGAGCGATTCTGGTGGCCAGGGCAGGCGGCGGGCGTGGAGAGCGCCGTGGCTGCGTGCGCGGTGTGCGCCCAGCTGCGCCCCGCGCCACGCCGAGCGCCACTTACTCCGTGGGAATTTCCGCCACATTTTTTTTATAGAGTGCATCTAGATTTCGCGGGCCCGATTAATAATAACATGTTTCTGATTGCCGTCGATGCTTATTCGAAATGGGTGGAAGTTTTTGACGTGAGTAGTGGTTTTGGTTCGGGAGTTGTGATCAATTGTTTGTGCGAGTTAATGTCTAGGTTCGGGTTAATACACACAATTTGTACAGATAATGGAACTTCTTTCACGTCATCAGAGTTTGCAACATTTTGTAAAGTAAATGGCATCTCCCATGTAACGAGTCCTCCGTATAATTCGGCTAGCAACGGGCAGGCTGAAAGCTATGTAAAAATATTTAAAAAGGCTTTAAAGGGAATTCTGATTAGCGGAATACATAAAAATGACGTGAAAATAAAAATACACGAATTTTTATTCCAGTACCGAAATTCTAAACATTCATCTACTAACCGATCACCGGCTGAGATTTTATTTGGTAGGAATCTACGTTGTAGGTTAGATTTAATGAATCCGTTATCGGGTCCTTCATCTGATGCAACATTGTATGAAACCGTGCAAAAAAATCAGTGTTCACAGATGCGACATTACCGTGGGAGTAGGGACATTAATTTTGAACTGGAAGACTTATTTTTAACGAAAGTGTATCAAGGACAGAAAGCGTTTTGGTCTAAAGCGGTGGTAAAAGAAAAATTAGGAATATCCACATATTTAGTTCGATGTGAGCAATCGGGGCGCTTGTTATAGTCCTACTCCCATTTTTTAAGCGAATCCCATTAGCTTTGTACCCGATGAACAATACACATTATCTGTATTGTTAGCTGTGGCCACAACTGCCACTTCAAAATGTAAGGCGTTATAAGTGCAAACTACTTTTACACTAAATTAGTCTTTAAGTCAAACGAAATAAGGTTTACTCTTAAACAAAGAGAACAGAGATGTTGGTCACTTCATTGTCTTTATAAGCATCGAAACGAGCTTCACTGCTCTTTCACTTACGAAGTGACCAACATCTGTGTTCTCTTTGTTTAAGAGTAAACCTTATTTTGTTTGATTTAAAGACTAATTTAGTGTAAAAGTAATTTGCACTTATAACGCCTCACATTTTGAAGTGGCAGTTGTGGCCACAGCTAACAATACAGATAATGTGTATTGTTCATCGGGTACAAAGCTAAGTGGATTCGCTCAACCAAAAGAATTATTTCTATAAAAAGGCATAGAAACCAGATGTACAAAATAAAGAGGGAGGAAGATACTCCTATGGTTGACCAACCCGACTCAGAACACAGGGTTATTGTCCCGTCATTGTCAGGGCGGCAGTCCACGACAACGTCGACGGGAATCATGCCCGCGGTAGTCATTACGCCCGCAGCGGCGAGTGTGCCTGCGGCGCCTGCGGGATCCGATGAACCACCAGAGGATGCTGTTCCAGAGACACCGAGTGTTTCAGTAACGCCTGTTGAGAAGCTGTTTCCAGATGCATCATCTGTAGCACCCTTTGAGGCAACGGAGTCGGGTAACCCGCCAGGCTCGGGGGCCCTGGACATCTTGCCGGTAGCAACTGCGGGTTGCAGATCCGGACCAGAACCGGATGAGTGGGCTGACTGCTCGAAATCAGAGGAGCCTAGTTCTAGCGAACCAGAAATACCGAGCGCCCCAGGTTCGGAGTCGATTCCAGATACGGCAGTTGAAGACGGCAAACCACCGAAAAAAACTAAACGCGCACGGAAAGTGGTGAACTATAGACAGTACTTTTAGTGATTAGTTATTGTGGTCGAAAAACTATTGGTGGAGGGATGTTAGGTTTAAGATAGGGGGTAGAAATAAGTCAGCCGGTTGCACCCGGCGTCAGGCATGTTAGTCGGAATATAGCACTACGACAAGCGACCGCGTCTCATTTCTCGGCACCCTTTTCCCTCCAAAATAACAATTAATAAACAAACTTTAAATCGTTATTCATTCAATACATTTGGCTGAATGTACACGCGCTTGTGCCATTTTGAAATAAGACGAATATTAAAAAAATACTTTTGCTCATGCGCAGTAGTAGACATGTCGAGCGCAGTTTACAAATAGCCCCGCCATTTTTTTTTGATGTCTAGTAATTTTGAAGTTGTTTGGTGTAAATCTGCTGCAATAATGTTGAGATAAAGGGACGAATCATAAATTTAAACCCGTAAAATGTTTAAATTTACTATGGCGCCTAACTAAACAGTTGATTTAAGTAGTACCATTTTAACAAATAAATACAACCCTTTTAAGTCCATAATCTACCTCATAATTTTAAGAGCATGAAACTCAAATATAAATACCCGCACTTCTCTACATGACTGAACCAAAAAAACCATTCCGCGTTCATTATCCTCCATTGGATTGGTTCCAAGTACTCACAATCAGCGGAATGGGGTTAAAACGGCTGAAACACACTTGACAATCGATCGTTCTCTATCGCCTACATCTCACACAATTATAAAGACTAAGGACCTTACACCCTAATGTTAAAGTTGGAATTTGGATTAGACCAAAGCATTTGATACGTCGTGCTAAAGGTAACGGATAATCGTTGCTTTCATTAAGTGCTGCTATGTCAAACAAACGCATTATTTTGTATAAAGATGCCATCATTCGCGGGATCTCGGCGAGTAACGCAGAGTAACGCACATAACAATATACGGTCACACAGGGGACGGTGCTGCGGCAAGCGAGGAAATAAGAAAATGTTATCGTAGGATTAGCTGGAGCACTCGGTACGAGTAAGCACATGAGAGTTTTCTGCTTTTATCTGCTTAGTGAGTTACAATTTCAGTAAAATATCTCAATTGTAACTAAACCAAGATTGTTAGGTGGGGTATTTTCTAAAAATGTAACAGAGCAAATTGCTAAAGTAGACATATAGTGGTTTCTTTTGGGCAGATGTTATTTAAATATTCGAAAGTCCCAAATCTGTAGGTTTTAACGGCGAGGCCATAGGTAATTACTAGCCCTTGTCCTTTTACAGTTGTCCTTTTCCTTTTTTCAGTGGTCTCATCTAGTAAAATGCCGGTAGACTCAGACATGTAAAAGTGCGCTTGTGCCCTCCTTGCAAAATAAAGTTCATTGTTTCATTATTTATTATTTCCTGAACGTGTTGCCCCTTGATTTAGACTCACAGTCAAACCCCTGTCCTCCCCAGCCCTGTGTCCGCACAATCGTCTGAGCGTCTCCTTTACGGATGTTAATGGCCGCTATTTGACGCCAGACATTGACAAAACGCGTCTTTCGCTCCCCGCGCTAACTGGTTAACCCGCAGTATCTCGTGACTGCCGTATCCGGTCCCTTGTTACATCTCAACTTATAACATCTGATACAATATCTTAAGGGCCTGTTATGAAATGGGATGGAGATGATTGATCTAGTTGGAGAGAAGTTTCGTGTAAATATTGTCAAAGGAAAATATAATTGGTACCTACAAATTTAATGTAATGTACCTATATGTAAAGTAAACTCGATAGGTATATGAAACTTTTTTCTTTCATTCTTATGTCATGAATGATTGAATGAAGATTCACATCACACGTGTATATAGTACGTAGTTATGATACTAGGTACTAAATATACACAGTGCCTTATAACTAGATTTATATTTTACATCGAGGCTTTAAGGCTCCTAAAATTACATGACGCAGCTCGAATACAAAAATCTAAATATATCAGCCATAATCATATTTGTGATTTGACTAACACACAACACAAATGTTTGTCATTTGACTAACGCATCGCACAAATGTTTGTGATTTGACTAACAAAGCGCACAAGAGCTGTGTCAGTCGAATCAGTCCCAGTTTATTAAATCACACCTACTGTCTCACTTATGGATTGAAAGGGTTGGTCTAATCGAAATGAAGCGATCAATTTTATTAACAGTTTCGGTGATACGACCATTAAAGGAGATTGGTGACCTTAATTCGAGATCTAGGTAAGGAAAAAAGAAACCTTAGCAACTTAATTCTTCATAAACTTCGTGCACATGAAGACAAGGTCATAATCTTCTTTTTTTGCTTTCTTTAAGAGTTTATTATAAATTAACCAAACACCACATCATCTCGCATAATTTTTGTATCGACCAAAATAATCTTAACTTACGAAGCAATCAAAATAAATAAGTAAGTATAGATAACAATAAAACACTTACCCAATTTTCATATTCGTAGTATTCAAACTGTTATATAATATTCCAACACGCGTTCCCGAAAACCAAAACAAAAACGAAACCCACATATCCAACTCTTTTGTTTCGATACGCGTAATGATTCGCAAAAACAATTCCCACTTCCCAAAAAAGCCTTCAGCCGTTGACACAGCGCGAGTGAGGCGCGGCACAATTAAAACTTACCTCATTAATAAAGGAAGATTTAGGTCGCGCCCGCGGCGCCCGTTTTGACAGTGTAGACACAGTGGATGTATCAGCTAGATCAGTATCTCAACTAATCAATCAGCACTTTAGAGGGATAAGGAGCCTTCAGGGGCTCCCATACAATTTGTATCCGGTGCCATACACAGGTGCAAACTTAACTCGGCTAGTTATAAATATGGGTATGTATAGAAATAATTCTTTTGGTTGAGCGAATCCACTTAGCTTTGTACCCGATGAACAATACACATTATCTGTATTGTTAGCTGTGGCCACAACTGCCACTTCAAAATGTAAGGCGTTATAAGTGCAAACTACTTTTACACTAAATTAGTCTTTAAGTCAAACGAAATAAGGTTTACTCTTAAACAAAGAGAACAGAGATGTTGGTCACTTCATTGTCTTTATAAGCATCGAAACGAGCTTCACTGCTCTTTCACTTACGAAGTGACCAACATCTGTGTTCCCTTTGTTTAAGAGTAAACCTTATTTTGTTTGATTTAAAGACTAATTTAGTGTAAAAGTAATTTGCACTTATAACGCCTTACATTTTGAAGTGGCAGTTGTGGCCACAGCTAACAATACAGATAATGTGTATTGTTCATCGGGTACAAAGCTAATGGGATTCGCTTAAAAAATGGGAGTAGGACTATATCAGCCAGTGGATGTATCAGCTAGATCAATATCAACTAATCCATATGCGTTGTGACGAAATTAACAATACGGAAATAGTTTAATTGAGTCGTAATTCGATGAGGCATTGGGATATCCCAAATTTGCAGTATCTCGGCTTTATCACGGCTATATTAGTGCAGTCATTGAAGCGAAAAATACGGTCTTACCTCCGAATTTCTTTACTGTGATCCGATTTGCATGAAATTTTGGAATTAGGCTCATCTTACCCTTAACTTCAAAAGTGAACATGATCTGAACTCCGCCTATTATTTTTAAGGGGTGTAAACAACCCCTTAATGGAAAAATTTACATTGAGCCATTTTATCGCTAAAAAACATGTCTAATAGTAAGTGGTGAAATTGTAAAGTATTTTCTAACATAATTACCTCATATTAAAATCATTTTCAACCCCTTGAAAATCTTACGACCCTTGCAAACAACCCCTAAATTGAAAAAAATCACAAAAAATACTTTGGTACGACATAAAAAGATGTAAGTATAGAGTAAGTAATATTTTATATTCTCTATAATAATTATCAAATTTTTAACCCCCTTTCAACCCTTGAAAACTACCCCTTGATAAAAAATTGTTATTTTTTTTTTGATAAAATGAAAAGGATTTCAATATTATTCCACACTCGAAAATGATTATCATATTCTTAAGCTTTTCTACCCTTAAAACTACCCCTAAATTAAAACAGTAAATATATATGATTACATATTTAAAAATAATTTAATTTAGAGTAAAAAATTGCCATTTGTGTTGAATGTGTTATATATACATATAAGAACGTTGGTATGTATTCATGCCTACGTTTCCAAAATATATGAGCCATATTATGTATATACTCGTATATACACATTACAATAGTTGTGGGTCTCTATTATACTGCGTACTTTCACATTGCTCCAAATATTCACACTCCGAAATTTTCAGTTACTAAGTAGAAAAAAATATGATAAGTTTTTGGACTATAACTCCTTCAATTTTCATGCTATCACAATTTATAAAAAACCATTGTAAAGGTAATTAAGAGAGCTACAACATCCTATATTGCAATATGTAGTAAAAAACCTTTTTCTAAAACGGTGAAGGGTTAAAGGGCTTAAGAGAGGCTGTGATTGCGCTGCCACGCGCTCTTTAAACAATCATATCTCCGTCAATTTTTGTTTGACAGAAAAAACAAAAAAACCAAATTGTTTGTCAGAAAAATACCTAAATTTTTAATTCGTACACTTTTATACGTATCTGTCGTAATTTTTGAGATATTATGAAAAAAAAGTGAGTTTTTTTTTAATTTTAAATTTTGTTTTTTTTTTAATCGTGATTTTTTTTAAAAATATGTCCTGAAGCAGCCAAACTGATACTATCTATCAAACTCTTCATAATAAAGTTAATTCTAGGCGGAATACGATTAATTTTAATTTTGGTGGAAATGGCACTTATGAAACCCATTGATTTAAAAGAAAAAACATTAGATGCTCCCCTTATTTGCAATACAGCTCACTTATTTTACGTGCAAAAGACTTGTAGTAGTGCTCATTTTAAAGCTTGTTTCAAGCACTACAAAACCCTTTCGTATTAGAATGCATAAAATGCATCTGCTCGCCGCTAGATGGCATTGACCACATCGATTAAATTTAAGACAAAATAAAAAACGGCTTTGATCTTTAATATCTAGCTTAATATTGCACTTAGAATACTTTATAAAAAACCAATGTTTTCATTGTTTTACCTGCTACAATTTTGTTTTTAATAACATTTTCAATTGCCAATAACTTGAAAATTATTGGATTTTTTGAAAAACTTTATAGATGATTTTTTGCTTAAAATTAGGTTTTCTATCGATATCCGAGGTTATTTTGGAAAAAAAAATTGACCCCCGAGAAGGGGTGGCAACCACCCTTAGGGTGGTTGCGGAGTTCAAATCATTTTCACTTTTGAAGTTAAGGGTAAGATGAACCTAATTCCAAAATTGTATGCAATTCGTTTCACAGTTAAAAAATTCGGACCAATAATGCTTCAATGACTGCACTATATGCCCGGTCGGGATAAGCGCGCTAAACGGGATAAGAACAACTAGCATAATAATATCGAAAAATGTACATGTACAACTAACACCATCTTCTCCTTACTCTTTACATAGTGTTCGAGGCTATTATGTATTTGTGGAATTCTGAGTGAGGGGGCGTTCAAGTATTACGTAACGCAATTTTTGAAGATTTTTGACCCTCCCTCCCCCCCTTGTAACGCGCCGTAACGTTTTTATGTACCCCCCCTCCCGCTCTCTAAACGTTACGTAACACCATAAGTGACACAAAAAGTGACCATTTTTACCCAAAAGTCACAAAAGATATGTTAAAATGATTAAAATGACGACCAGACCGTGAAATAAACGACAAGGGTTGCCAACTTGGGCGTTTTAAATCCTATTTTTTTTATAAAAAAGAGAAACAATGTTACGTAACGTGTTGTAAGAGAGACCCCCTCCCACCCCTGTAACGCATCGTAACGTTTTACGAGACCCCCCTCCCCCCCTAAATTGCGTTACGTAATACTTGAACGCCCCCTGACCTAAGGAAGATTTAGGTCGCGCCCGGGGCTCCCGTTTTGTCAGTATAGACTGAGTGGATATATCGGCTAGATCAGTATCTCAACTAATCCATATGCATTGTGAGTAGTAGGGATTCGCCGATACTACGATACGGGGCGGACGGGCCTGATGGGCGGCATCCAGGGCGGATTTGGCGGACCACCAAACCTAAAAAAAAAAAAAAAAAAAAAAAAAACAAATAGCCCCCTACTTAGAGCGTTTGGAATAGGTCCCAGGACGCTCAGACAGCTCTGTCAAGACTTACAGAACGCCCTACGCTAACAATGCAACACCTTCCCCGACCCATCGACCCTTTTCTATTGTCTATCCGAGCTCGGGTTTTATTGCCCTCTCGGACGCCGAGCTCACTTTTATTACGGTCTACTATTGTTTCCCTCTTTTATATTTCTCTTTGGCTACAACTGTCTACAACTTCCTTTGCAAACGGTATACATCTTTTAAGAACATTCTTTAGGTAAAGCTGGACAAATACCTAAACATCTCATACCTAAACTATCAGACTAGGTCCGTCACCTTGGTTCTTATTGGAATCGCTGTTTCAACGCAGCCTGTCTCACATCGTGTCTTTACTCCAGGTTTCTTACTACGTGATATGTGCTACGGTGTACGTATCACTAATCTAAGCTAACCTATGCTAGATCACAATTCTAACCTAACCTAACCTAAGCTACAGGACTACGCCCAGCTAACGCAGGATACGTTACTTGACTACTTAACTTCAGGTAGCCTTACTTCAAAGTATGTCTCTTGTTGCTCACTACATATGCTGCATTTGGAACGTTGTTCTATTTATATATTTTATCTTGTTCAACTTAACATTACTTCTAACTTAACTATCACTTAACTTCAAAAACTAATTTTGAAGAACTGCTTTATATACTTACCTACTTAAAACCAGCTACGAGCACAGCACAGTTGTTTTGGTCTTAAGAACGCTGTTCTTACCTAACCTAACCTTGCATAAATTTGACTACGTACTCAATGTTACTTTCATTTCTTTTTTGTAATAACCGACTTCAAAAAGGAGAAAGTTCTATGTAAAAATATTGCATGTAGCATAAGGATAATACGAATCTAATCTTACAATAGTAATGCGGTATTTTATACAGTAATAACTGCTTCAAAACTATACTAACTTATTTAAGCTGTAAGTTAAAAATACGAGTTCTATTTTTGCATATTTATTTATTTCGCCAAATATTATGTTCTTGAATAGATGCTTAAGAAAATACCTGAATAAACTTTGTAACTTGTACTAACGTGTATTTGTAGTGGGCTGAACTAAACTCGTTGATTTTTTAATTTGTTTGTTGGGTCCATATTGTTTGTAAAGATTTATGACAGGTTTCTTCTCCGAATCATCAAAAGATTCGAAAGTCTATTATAAATTTTATTACTGTTTGTTGGTGGCTGTTGGGCGCGGTACAAACTAGTCGAAACGTGATTTTAATAATTTGTGATTTTAACGGTAATCTATTGTCACATCCTTATAAAAGCCGATGGACAGTGACGATCTATAAGTATTCAGAACCGAGTCGTGCTTGTTACCAGAGCTCTCTCAGTGTACAGTGACATAGTGTTGAATCGTGCTACAGTGCTTATAAAAAATGGCAAATGTAAGTATGTACTATTTTTTATAAAATATGTATGTAGTATTTTTATGTACTATTTGTTTAACAGTGTTTTTTTTTTCTGTAACTTGTGTTCATCGTGTTACTTGTTAAGTGTGTTAATCGGATGTATAACTTATTGTTGAATATTGTTACAGTTCACGGAAAACACTTTCAAGAATTTTTATTACCCTGAACCTGAACATGATGATTCAGGGAGTGATGAAGAAGGCACACTCGGTTTTAAAGTGAAACAAGCCATAGCGAAGAAACGTCCTGCAAATAGTATCGAGAGTTTCTTTGAAAAACCGCAGAAAAAAGTGAAACCAGTGAAGAGATCTTCCAGTGTGTCGCAAAGTTCCCATACCGGTGTTGCTTACCTATCTTCGGGTAAAGACGATGCTGCGTATGCATCACACCTTATTAAAATAGAAATATACGATCTTGAAAAAGTTAGGAACATCGCACCAGAAGAGCACTGGAAGCACGCCGATGTGAGATTAAAATCTTACATCTCAACTGAGCAAGATCCACAGCTTGAGACTGTCCGTGATGTTATATACAACATGACGAAAGAAATAGCTTCGAAGGACACGTGCGTGAAATATTTTATAAACAATACGAAAAAGTAAACTAAGTGTTTGTGTAGTTTTAATACTAGGTTAAAACTGTATTTATTATATAAGACATTAGATAATATTTTATAACATACCCTTGTGTACTACTAGTATTATATATTTCTTACTGCTTAAACAACAACTTTTTGTTATTCAAAATTGTTAACTCGTTTTATAACCACATGTTGTAATTTGTTTTGTAGCCTAATCATATTGATCTATTTCCCTTTGCAAATGTATAAAACTCTCCACCCTTTAATATAAAATCACTAAGCTACGTTTGTTATTTTAAGGGAAAAAATTTGTTGTAATGTAATCACTATTTTCTTAGACACATCTCACGATGGACTGTTTAAGCTGTGATGTTTACGATTCCGAGCTCATCAGGCTATGCGAAGAAATTGAAAGTGATCAAGAAATGTATGAGATCGGGGAATTACTAAGCCAGCTACATAGTCAAGGGTGAGTACTCTTGTTCCAACCTGTTATATTGTTTATTGATATTGTACTTGTATATTTAGACATGCAATTTAAACAGTTTATTCTTGTTCAAACTTGTACAAAACCATTGACCAGTGTCATTGAGTTGTTGCCTTTTTATGGCTCAGTTTCATTGTTCTCTGTTGGGTGGGGATCCTGGAAGGTTCTTTATAAGCGACGTCTCTGGTGTAGAAATCATTCATTATTCCAGTTACTGTGTTTGTGCTAGTACTGTGTCTGTGTATTGTACAAAATACTGTTTTAAAAATGGTGCTTGGATACTTTCATATGGGAACTAGTTTAACCCACGACAAAATTGCAGTTTTAAGCAAAGGATTCATTTTAAAAGTATTTCATAGAAACATAAGATTGTGGTATATTGACAATCAATTACCTCAGGCGCTTTTGGAAGATGAAGATATTATACCCTATTACACACCATGTGATGGGCATATCAATAAGTCGATGCATAACTTGTCATCAGATGTCATTGATGGGGTTTTAACAATGCAGGCATATTGCCAGCAATGTCGAAAAAACTTAAGTTAGTATAATGATAATAATTTAATCATTGTTTTGAAGTTTTAAATCTTGTATTAAATACTAACGTTTCACTTTTTCTATTACAGATCTAACCAAGTAGGACGGGGGAGAAAAAGGACAGCTACAAGTACGGGTGCAGAAGTACCAGTGAAGAGAAACTACCCTTCCAACAGTCGTGATATGTCTACATCCTCAAGCGAAGAACCATTATCCGATGTCAATGTAAGTACAAAAAATAATTCTGAAATTGAATGTTCGGTGTGTAAAAAGTTCGTGTCAAAAAGATATTTTGGTAACCATTTAAATAGTAATATTCACAAAAATAATGTGTTGAGATCCGATAGTGAATATGTTAATGTCCAATTAATTGAAAATGCATTCAAAAACAGAGTCGCTACTTACAGAATATTATTTAATGAAATGGATCACCAACCTCTTGATCCCGAAACTATTTTACAAAAACACAAGGATAAGATCTTTACATTATTAGATCGTTCACTTAACAAACATCACGCTTTAAAAGTAAATTTTATTCTTAATGCAAATTTTACACAAGATACCAAACAATTAAATAATACATTTGATTTCCAATTAAGTAATAGTATTGTTGATATCAGCACTGATAAAGCTGCTGTTTTTACGTCCCTAGTAAATGAAATTGTGATAAGGTTGTCAAACTTTGAAAGAAAAGATAGTGGGTGGAGTTTAGTAACATTTAATCATATCGATCTCAATATTAACAAATATAATCCATTACGCGGCTCTTCTTTTATCGAATTACCTCGTGATATAAAGAATAAAAAAGCGGTTATTAATGTAAAAAACAATGACCATGAGTGTTTTCGATGGGCTGTATTGTCTGGTTTATACGAACCCAAAAGTCATTCAAATATGGTCAGTTCATACATATTACATAAGAATAAATTGAACTTTGAAAATTTAACTTTTCCATTTAAATTGGGAGATATCCATAAATTTGAAAAAAATAATGATATTAGCATTAATGTATTTGGTCTCGAGTACAACTCTCAAAACAAGAAACACGATGTTATAGGCCCACTACATTTAACTAAATTAAAAAAGTCTAATCACTTAAACTTGTTGTACATAACTAAAGATAACCAAGGACATTATTGTTTTATCAAAAATTTATCGAGGTTAGTGTCTAAGCAATTGTCAAATGCACAACATGCTGTTCATATTTGCGATGGTTGCTTAATTAAATTTACATCACACGAGAGACTAAACCAACATCAAAAAAACGACTGCTTCCACGTATGCACAAACTTACCATCCGAAAAAGAAGACACAAGAAATTGGTTTAACGAATATGTTCCATCGAATCAAGTTACTTTTAATAATTATGAACGACAATTAAGAGTACCTTTTGTTGTATACGCTGATTTTGAGGCATTTTTAAATCCAATTCAATCCTGTTCTAACAACCCCAGTACATCTTCTACTACCAATATTCAAAAACATGAAGTTTATAGCTTCGGTTACTATATTAAGTGTTCTTATAATGACAAGTTATCTGTGTACAGAACATATACAGGTGAAGACTGTGCAAAAACATTTATGAAAGTCATAAAAGAAGATTTAGAAACTATTTGTAAAAGTAATGCGTTTGCTAAAACTTCTTTCCCTCTAACAGATGCTAATAAGGTAGACATTATGCAAAGCCATGCTTGTTATATTTGTGATAGAAATTTGAATGATGACTCAACCGTTTCTTACAATTATCATACTGGACTTTACGAAGGCGTTGCACATAAATTTTGTTCTGAAAAATACAAACCACCCAATTTTGTACCTGTATTTTTCCATAATTTGAGCAATTACGATAGTCATTTTATTGTACATGGACTTGGTCTTGAAGATGGTGACATAGAACTAATCCCACAAAATAAAGAAAAGTATATTTCGTTTTCTAAGTCTTTACAAGTGAATAATCGTGTTGTAAAATTGAGATTTGTCGATTCTCTTAAATTTATGTCGAGTAGCTTGGATAAATTAGCTAAAAACTTGACTACTGACCAATTTTACGAATTGAAATTGAACTTTCCTCGTGAAGAAGACTTTAAACGTCTAATACGGAAGGGTGTCTATCCATATGAGTACATGACTTCGTATGATTCACTGAAATTAACTTCGCTTCCTACACAGGATCAATTCTATAGTTCTCTTACTGACAGTCACATTTCCGAAAACGATTTCCTACATGCTCAAGATATTTGGTCTCATTTCCAATGCAAAAATATGGGGGATTATTCCAATCTTTATCTGAAAACAGATGTTTTATTACTAACTGACATATTTGAAAATTTTAGAAATGTGTGTCTTAAGACATATGGTTTAGATCCCGCCCATTATTATACCGCGCCTGGAATTTCCTTTGATTCGATGTTGAGGACTACCAAAATAAGTTTAGAACTTTTAACAGATGTCGACAAAATAGCTTTTATAGCGAAAAACATTCGAGGAGGGATTTCCCAATGTAGCAACAGACATGCAAAAGCAAATAATACATTTATGGAAGACTATGATCCAAATATTCCTTCATCTTTTCTCATGTACTTAGACGCAAATAATCTCTATGGGTGGGCTATGTCACAATGTCTTCCGTCTGGCAAATTTGAATGGGTAAATAAAGATACCGATTTCAATGTTTCAGACGATGCTGAATATGGGTTTATATTAGAAGTTGATCTAGAGTACCCCAAGGAATTACATGACTCTCATTCAGATTTGCCGTTCTGTCCAGAAAATGTATGTCTAGGTGATTCTAAAGAAAAAAAATTGATTCCCAATTTAAACAATAAATATAATTATGTATTACATTACAGAAATCTTAAACAATGTTTAAAAAATGGGTTGCGTTTAGTGAAAATCCATCGTGTGTTGAAGTTCAAACAATCTACTTGGTTAAAAAGTTACATAGATTTGAATACCCGAATGCGTTCGCTGGCGACATCTGATTTTGAAAAAGATTTCTTTAAACTTATGAATAATTCTGTTTTTGGTAAAACAATGGAAAATGTCACGAAACGTGTGAATGTTAAATTATTAAGTCACTGGGAAAATCGCGGAAAATCCCAAGGGGTACAGTCCTTAATATCTAAACCTGAATTTCATAGTTTATCAATATTTTCTGAGAATTTAGCTGCTGTGCAATTGAAAAAAACAAAAATCTTTTATAACAAACCAATTTACCTTGGATTCTGCATTTTAGATCTATCGAAAACTTTAATGTACGAATTCCACTACAATTATATGAAATACAAATATACGGAAAATCTCAAGCTCCTTTACACGGATACTGATAGCTTAATATATGAAATAAACACTGCTAACTTTTATGAGGACATTAAATCTGACCTGAACTTGTATTATGATACATCTGATTACCCACCCAACAATGCATATGGTTTACCATTACTAAATAAAAAGAGGTTAGGTTTTTTTAAAGACGAAAATAATGGCAAAATTTTGAAAGAGTTTGTTGGTCTTAGATCAAAAATGTATGCCTTAGATGTTCAAAATAGTGGTATTATATCCAAAGCTAAAGGAATAAACAAGTGTGTTACCAAGAAATTAACCCTTAACGACTATAAAAGTTGTTTATTTGATAGAAATATACAACATGCTCAAATGTTACGATTCCGATCAATAAAGCATGTTTTATTTACGCAAAATGTCAATAAAATATCATTATCTTACAACGACACAAAACGATATTTATTGAAAAACACTTCGGATACTCTTGCGTGGGGTCATTATAAAATACCTCATAATTCTTAAAAAAAAAATACACGGAACATTCAATTTTCATATTTATTTTTTGTACATAATATTGTATTTTAGGATGTTTTTATTTTTTATTTTTTAAGTTTTGGCAATAAAATGATTGGCAAAAAATATGTTTTTGTAAATTTTTATGTGATTTATCTAGAATAATATAAATATTAAAAAATAATTAGCAAAATTTTTGTTTTTTTTTTTTTTTATTTGTTACCCCATTTTTTTTTACCAAATTTATTTAAAAAGCTATGGTCTAGAAATTTTCTCATTTGAAGTCAATCCGTTAACATATGAACACACATATTTAAAAATTTATAATGATTCATTTTAACCACCCTTTCACTACAATAGTAGCGGGTCCAAGTGGGTGTGGTAAAACTCAGTTTGTTACCAATTTTTTAAACAATGCAAAAGAAGTATGTAATGTTGAATTTGATGAAATTATTTGCTGTTATGATGAAATGCAACCTTTGTACAATCTGGAAAATGTAAATTATAGCCAAGGAATACCAGATTTTTCTTTATTTGATGGAAAAAAGCCCAAGCTTCTCATAATTGATGACTTGATGAGAGAATCGGATGGACGAATCGTTGATATTTTTACAAAAGGAAGTCACCATAGAAACTTAAGTGTTTTTTATATTACTCAAAACATATTTCATCAAGGCAAAGGACAACGTGATATTTCATTGAATACCAGCTATATTGTATACTTCAAAAACCCGAGGGATAAAACACAAATTCGCTACTTGTCACGACAAGTTTATCCGGAGAACCCAAAATTTGTAGATGAAGCCTACAAAGATGCCA
Organism: Apotomis capreana; assembly: GCA_947623375.1. Classification (NCBI taxonomy): domain Eukaryota; kingdom Metazoa; phylum Arthropoda; class Insecta; order Lepidoptera; family Tortricidae; genus Apotomis; species Apotomis capreana. Next base: position 25,021,921 of record OX392505.1, read on the forward strand.
CTAAAGATGCTCATGGTTACCTTATGATTGATCTGAAGCAAAATACCGATGACATATGTCGTTTTAAAACTAAAATATTTCCTTTTGATGGGCATTGTACCGTATATGTTCCCAAGAAAGGGTTTAAATACGACAAGAATCAACACGTTTTAATCAGTTCCAAATAATGCATCCAAGAGTACACACATATAAACATTTACTTGAAGCACTGCAGTTACTTAAACCAAAGTATCGCACAGCGTTGCTAAAATCTTGTGAAGATGAAGAAATTAATATTATTTGTGAGTGTATTTATAACGTTTTAAAAGGAAAAATACCACTGGAATCAAAAGATAAATCAAAACTAAACAAATATAAAGACACATTACGAAAACTAGTTTCGAAAGGGAAACACAAATTGAGGAAAACTGTTATTATTCAAAAAGGAGGTGCATTTCTACCTATTATATTAGGTGCAGTTTTAAGTGCCTTAGTAAGCTCCGTAACATAAAATAAAATGGAAAACACAAAAAAAATGTTGTTAGTTGAACCAGACTTTATTGAAAGACTCAAACGAAATGATAGCCAACCCGAAAATGTATCATCTCGCCTAGACGGAGAGATGCAAAAAATCCTGAAGAGTAAAATTAATGATCGTGAAAAGTGGGCATTATATTCTCAAGCACTACAACGATTTTTGCACTTTATTGAATCAGATCGAAAACCATTTAAAATACCAATAGTGATGGAGGGGTTTGATCAACTCAACGATGAAAGTAAGGATTTAAACTTAAAAGTAAACAAAAAGGAGGAGGATGAAAATTATGAATCAGTTGCAAATAAAACACTACCAGATGGTGATGTTTCTGCAGTTACTGCAGCTACACCGTCTGATACAAAAAATCCAGAAACTGTACTATTCAGTCCATCTCGTATTATAGATAATTTACCAAAATCATATGAGAAAAAAACCAGAACATTATTGACTTGTATTGTGTCAAGCAGACCAAAAATATGGTGGAAAACAAATGGTGAAGTTGTAATAAACAATCGAACTATTCCAAACAGCAATATTCTCGATCTGGTAAGCGATACGGTTAGATCTCTTAAACGCCCTAAGCCAACAGGATGGGAAGAGTTTGCTTTATTTTTAAGAGATATAAAAGTTCCTACGTCTTGTATAGGTAATCCTACTAATCTAGAATTTATAAATAAACCTCAATCGAGTGAACCTCACGCATCATCTGCTCCATCAAGTGCTCGATCGTCATCGTCATTTAAAGACACAAGCGCCAGTACACCTCTTTCAAGTGTACTGCTCAAGGCAAACAAAAAGAAACTAGATTGGGAAAGATGGAGCCCTTATTAGACATTCATGCAATATACTACGATGTATCTAATCCAGCAGGCTACAGTAGTTTAAATAAATTAAGTAAACAAATGAAAGGACGAATGAACAAAGACGAAGTAAAGAACTGGTTACAATCTCAAGAAACGTACACACTGCATAAACCGGTTCAAAGGCGATTCACAAGAAATAGATACGTCTTATCTAACTTTAATGAACTCTGGCAAGCTGATCTGAGTGATATGGGTACTTACAGTCAATATAATGATGGATACAAATATATTCTGTGTGTTATTGATGTGTTCAGTAAATATGCTTTTGCGAGAGCTATGAAAAAGAAAGATGCCACAACCGTTATAAATTGTTTTGAAAGCATATTTACTGAAGCCAATTCTACTCCTCGTCACATCCAATCTGATAAAGGCACCGAATTTGTTTCAAAGGCAGCAAGGGATTACTTTAGGAGCAAAAACATTAACTACTATACTACTAACAATCCTGACATTAAAGCAAGTATAGTAGAAAGGTTTCAAAGAACTCTTAAAATGAAAATGTGGCGTTACTTTACTCATAAGAATACATACAAATATATAGATATTTTGCAAGAACTTCTTTATTCTTATAATCACAGTTATCATTCTAGTATTAAAATGCGCCCTATCGATGTAAATTTTGATAATATCATGACTGTTTGGTGTAATTTGTATAACAGAAAAAAGGATAGACAACTTACTTTGGAAATCACAAAACTAAATGTTGGTGATCATGTTAGAATTACTAAATATAAACATATATTTCAAAAGGGTTACGAAACTAATTGGAGTGACGAAATATTTAGAATTGATTCAATAATAAACCGCTTTCCACGAGTTGTGTATACGTTAAGAGATTTAGAAGGTGAGCCTATCGTTGGTACATTTTATTCTAAGGAATTACAAAAAGTGACTTATCTCCCCTCCATTGATTATAAAATTGATAAAATAATACGCTCACGTGGGGTTGGTGCCAGAAAAGAAGTACTAGTGAAGTGGCGAGGTTATCCTAACAAATTTAATTCTTGGATACTCGCTTCAAGCTTTAAAAAAATATGAGTGAAAACAGCTTTTATATTACATTGTTAAGTAACAGTTCCTCGGACTACTATACCGATAATACGACTGCACACTTCTTAACCAAATTACCCAGGAGTATAAAGTTGGAAGGAGAATGGGTAGTTGGCTTAGTAGAATTTCAATACCCTTGTTCAATGTACAATGTTCAAGATCATGAAAATATGATTTATTTAAAAAAGAAAGTAGTGTCACCCACTGACAAGATAGCCAAAATTGTAGATATAAAAACTCATATACCAGCAACTACATATGACAACGTTGACCATTTTATTCAAGCTTTTAATGACAACCCACAACTGAAAAATAATGTAAAGTTTAGATATGATAATCTAACCAAAATGGTTGGGGTAGCAACAATTAATAACGATATAACTTCTCTTATAACAACCCCAATACTAAGTCTACAGTTAGGTTTTAAACCGAAAACAAATTTACGGCAAGTTTCATTTGGTAAAAATCCTGTTAATTTGTATTTGGGCTTACCATCACAATTATTTGTTTATACAGACATCATACAACCACAGGTAGTTGGTGATGTTATAACTACGTTGCTTAGAATAATACCATTAGATCCAACAGAATTCCATTATGGAGCATATAAAACACACATTTTCTCACCCGCTCATTATGTACCTGTTTTACGTAGAGAATTTGATACTATGGAAATAGATATAAGAACAACTACCGGTGCAAGAGTGCCATTTCAATTCGGAATTTCCTGCGTGAAACTACACTTTCAACGGCTAAGATGAATTATAAAAGATCATCTCACTCTTGTCCCTACGATCATTATTATACCCATCAAGCTGGTTCTGGTATAGGAATTGTCTATAAAGGTGTTCCGTTTCAGCGAGGGCATGGGATTGGAAGTTTTTTGGGGGGACTGTTTAGGTCAGTAATTCCTTTGTTGTCTAGTGGTTTTAAAACTGTTGGAAAAGAAGCGTTAGATGCGGGGGTTGGTTTGTTATCTGATATGGTAAATTCACGCCCTATAGATAGTTCAGTTAGGTCTCGATTTAAAGAAGCTAGTGCTAACTTAAAAAGAAAAGCTGATGAAAAGATCGATTCTCTGATGTCGGGATCTGGGTATAAAATGTCAACTAAGAGACGGGAACCTCTCATTACCTTGAAAGCATCGCGCCGAAGAGGAGCTAAGAGAAATAAATATAGTGACGATATATTTTCAAAGTAAATCATGTCATTCCTACACAATCATTCGTGTGAATGTGCAAAATCTGAGTTAGATATATTTGCCCTGCCTTCGACACAGACAAGTATTGAGAGTGGACAGTGGGTTCATTATAAACCAATCTCATCTTTAAGTGATGATGGTCCTATTGAGTTTCAAGTCCCCGGTTCAGGTGATGACTACATTGACTTATCACATACATTATTACATATAAACGCCAAAATATTAAACCAGGATGGTACAAAGTTAAAGCCTGATACTCAAGTTGCCCCCGTTAATAATTGGTTGCACTCCCTTTTTAATCAACTTGACGTATATTTAAATCAAAAACTAATCTCGCCACCAAACAACACATATGCTTACCGTGCTTATATGGAAAATCTACTTAACTATGGACCAGCCGCTAAAAAAACTCACCTTACTTGTGGGTTATGGTATGAAGATACAGCACATTATATGGACACCGTTGACGCAAATAACAAAGGATTTCACAAAAGGATGGAATTTGTTACAGATAGTAAACAAGTTGAAATGATTGGACATTTACATGGTGATATGTTTAACCAAGAGAAGTTTCTAGTGAATGGTGTAGAAATGCGTGTTAAGTTAGTGCGATCAAAAGAATCGTTTAATCTTATTTGTCACCAAGATAAGAAATTTAAGGTACAAATAATGGACGCTAGTCTCATAATAAGAAGAGCTAGAATCAGTCCAAGTGTTTTGTTAGCTCATCAGAAAGTGCTAGCATCAACAACTGCAAAATACCCTATCACAAGAGCAGAAGTAAAGGTACTTACAATACCGTCAGGAATACAGGGTAAAACTTTAGATAACATATTTCTTGGACAAGTACCTAAAAGATGTATAATTGGTTTTGTATCAAATTCATCGTTTAATGGTAATTTTGCATTGAACCCTTTCAATTTTCAAAATTATAATATGAACTCTTTTAGTTTATTTGTAGATGGTCATGAAATTCCTTCTAGAACATTACAACCATCATTTAGTTCTGGTTTAATAGCATCAACATATCATACTCTATTTTCTGGGACTGGTATTCACTTCCACAATGAAGGTAATGCAATAAGCAGAACCGATTACGGGGAAGGTTACTGTTTGTTATGTTTCGATTTGACGCCTGACCTGTCAGCCAGTTCTACCTCACACTGGAACCTTGTAAGACACGGAAGTGTTCGGATAGAAGTTCGTTTTGATAATGCCTTGAGCACTACTATTAACTGTATTGTGTACGCTGAATTTGATAATGTTATTGAAATAAACAAAAATCGTGATGTATCTGTAGATTACAACAGTTAAAATAAATATAAATACAGTGAAATTAACAATTAATCTCATTTCTTCTTAATCTGTGTTTGTAACATCATCGATGAATGTATACATATTTTATTTATTATGGATACTAATGAAATTCAATATTGTATGAAAAAAATTAACCCTAGATTTAAATCAAATGTTTTTGCTGCTAACCGAATCCCTATTTGGGTTGCTCGTCCAGTTTTTATTGTAAGCAATTTGGACCCTGATTCGAAACCAGGTTCCCATTGGGTTGCAATGCATATTGATGCTAAAGGTGTAGGGGAATACTTTGACTCATTTGGTCGGAAACCTACTGGTTATCATAAGTTATTTTTGAATAGAAATGCAAAACGGTGGTTTTATAACCAAAGACCACTTCAAAATCATTTTACTTCAGTTTGTGGCGAATATTGTTTAGTTTATTTATATTTTAAGTATCAAGGAAAAACTATGAGCGATTTATTGAGTTTGTTTTCTGAAAATTCTCTTTGTAACGATTTAATTTTAAGAAATATGTTTAAGTCAATTTTTGTGAAATAAAACAATATATATATACTAAACTGATTTTTTTTATTTATAAATAATACCTTAATTAAACCTTATTTACCTAAAAATAGTGATTACATTACAACAAATTTTTTCCTTAAAATAACAAACGTAGCTTAGTGATTTTATATTAAAGGGTGGAGAGTTTTATACATTTGCAAAGGGAAATAGATCAATATGATTAGGCTACAAAACAAATTACAACATGTGGTTATAAAACGAGTTAACAATTTTGAATAACAAAAAGTTGTTGTTTAAGCAGTAAGAAATATATAATACTAGTAGTACACAAGGGTATGTTATAAAATATTATCTAATGTCTTATATAATAAATACAGTTTTAACCTAGTATTAAAACTACACAAACACTTAGTTTACTTTTTCGTATTGTTTATAAAATATTTCACGCACGTGTCCTTCGAAGCTATTTCTTTCGTCATGTTGTATATAACATCACGGACAGTCTCAAGCTGTGGATCTTGCTCAGTTGAGATGTAAGATTTTAATCTCACATCGGCGTGCTTCCAGTGCTCTTCTGGTGCGATGTTCCTAACTTTTTCAAGATCGTATATTTCTATTTTAATAAGGTGTGATGCATACGCAGCATCGTCTTTACCCGAAGATAGGTAAGCAACACCGGTATGGGAACTTTGCGACACACTGGAAGATCTCTTCACTGGTTTCACTTTTTTCTGCGGTTTTTCAAAGAAACTCTCGATACTATTTGCAGGACGTTTCTTCGCTATGGCTTGTTTCACTTTAAAACCGAGTGTGCCTTCTTCATCACTCCCTGAATCATCATGTTCAGGTTCAGGGTAATAAAAATTCTTGAAAGTGTTTTCCGTGAACTGTAACAATATTCAACAATAAGTTATACATCCGATTAACACACTTAACAAGTAACACGATGAACACAAGTTACAGAAAAAAAAAACACTGTTAAACAAATAGTACATAAAAATACTACATACATATTTTATAAAAAATAGTACATACTTACATTTGCCATTTTTTATAAGCACTGTAGCACGATTCAACACTATGTCACTGTACACTGAGAGAGCTCTGGTAACAAGCACGACTCGGTTCTGAATACTTATAGATCGTCACTGTCCATCGGCTTTTATAAGGATGTGACAATAGATTACCGTTAAAATCACAAATTATTAAAATCACGTTTCGACTAGTTTGTACCGCGCCCAACAGCCACCAACAAACAGTAATAAAATTTATAATAGACTTTCGAATCTTTTGATGATTCGGAGAAGAAACCTGTCATAAATCTTTACAAACAATATGGACCCAACAAACAAATTAAAAAATCAACGAGTTTAGTTCAGCCCACTACAAATACACGTTAGTACAAGTTACAAAGTTTATTCAGGTATTTTCTTAAGCATCTATTCAAGAACATAATATTTGGCGAAATAAATAAATATGCAAAAATAGAACTCGTATTTTTAACTTACAGCTTAAATAAGTTAGTATAGTTTTGAAGCAGTTATTACTGTATAAAATACCGCATTACTATTGTAAGATTAGATTCGTATTATCCTTATGCTACATGCAATATTTTTACATAGAACTTTCTCCTTTTTGAAGTCGGTTATTACAAAAAAGAAATGAAAGTAACATTGAGTACGTAGTCAAATTTATGCAAGGTTAGGTTAGGTTAGAACAGCGTTCTTAAGACCAAAACAACTGTGCTGTGCTCGTAGCTGGTTTTAAGTAGGTAAGTATATAAAGCAGTTCTTCAAAATTAGTTTTTGAAGTTAAGTGATAGTTAAGTTAGAAGTAATGTTAAGTTGAACAAGATAAAATATATAAATAGAACAACGTTCCAAATGCAGCATATGTAGTGAGCAACAAGAGACATACTTTGAAGTAAGGCTACCTGAAGTTAAGTAGTCAAGTAACGTATCCTGCGTTAGCTGGGCGTAGTCCTGTAGCTTAGGTTAGGTTAGGTTAGAATTGTGATCTAGCATAGGTTAGCTTAGATTAGTGATACGTACACCGTAGCACATATCACGTAGTAAGAAACCTGGAGTAAAGACACGATGTGAGACAGGCTGCGTTGAAACAGCGATTCCAATAAGAACCAAGGTGACGGACCTAGTCTGATAGTTTAGGTATGAGATGTTTAGGTATTTGTCCAGCTTTACCTAAAGAATGTTCTTAAAAGATGTATACCGTTTGCAAAGGAAGTTGTAGACAGTTGTAGCCAAAGAGAAATATAAAAGAGGGAAACAATAGTAGACCGTAATAAAAGTGAGCTCGGCGTCCGAGAGGGCAATAAAACCCGAGCTCGGATAGACAATAGAAAAGGGTCGATGGGTCGGGGAAGGTGTTGCATTGTTAGCGTAGGGCGTTCTGTAAGTCTTGACAGAGCTGTCTGAGCGTCCTGGGACCTATTCCAAACGCTCTAAGTAGGGGGCTATTTGTTTTTTTTTTTTTTTTTTTTTTTTTTTTTTTTTTAGGTTTGGTGGTCCGCCAAATCCGCCCTGGATGCCGCCCATCAGGCCCGTCCGCCCCGTATCGTAGTATCGGCGAATCCCTACTACTATTGTGATGAGATGAATACGGTATTTGATTAATTGGCTCTTAATCGCATGAGGCATTGTGATATCCCAAATTTGCAGTATCTCGGCTTTATCACGACTATGTCAGACGCGACAAGCGCGCAAAACAGGATAGGTAAGCACACTTAGCATAATACTATCGAAAATTACACATGTACCACTAACGCGTAACGCCATTTTATAACCACAAAACGAAGTCAGTTGTGTAACATAGTAGTAGCGGTATTTCCTAATTTTGAGGAGCGTCACTTGCAAGATCTCGAAGCAAAACGCCTAAACAGAAAACTCATCCAAAGCCTTCCTATACACATTACACATACAATAACTAAGATGAGTTGCATTGCGCGCCTTGCAACAGGACCTTATCAAAATAAAGTAAGTGAACATAGAGGCCAGATTATGCCACTAGGCTTGGGCTAAATTTGCATTTTTTTATCAAGACGGTTTTTTTTCCTGTTCAGTTAGGGCAAATTTTATGGTTATTAATTGTACAAAGTGGGTGTCGCAAGATGGGCGGCGACGTCAAGGCAGACCGAGACGGCGATGGAGGGACGATCTAGACGCATTCCTGGTCGACTTGTCCTTTGTGTGGACTTTGCCCAGCAGTGGGACACTCTAACTGGCTAAGAAAAAAAAAAGGTCCTGAGGTAATTGCGTCTATCGAGGGAAGTGCGTCTTTTGATGATATCATAGAAACGCAACACTTTATAACTACCACCGCTCTCTTTTTAAATATGAATAATAATGCCAAACTTTGGGCAGTAGGGTTATGGGTAAGACCACCCATAATTAAATGCGCTTCTAGTATAACATCCAAAGACGCATTTGCCTCTAAAGACGCAATTGCCTCTTAGTGTTTAAGTAGTCGAGAAAAACGAACTTAAGTAGGATTGTTTTTGCAATAGAATGACTGAAGTATGGAGCCATGATTGAACGATGCATCACGTTCATAAAATAGTGGAATATTATTAGGTTAGAACATACTAATAGGGAATAATAATCATGATCTAGCAAAAAATGTCTACCTATTATTTTTTTGAAATCGGTTGAAAATATGCGTGGTTCAACTCAGGAGTTATTAGGTCGGTTCGGTGAACGAATACTTGAACGCCTGTGCTTTGCCACGACATTCATATGAATTTGTTTTACTGTTTTGTTAAGATAAACTGTGGTATAGACGCTTAAATATGCATGTTGTGTGATATGGGGAGCCTGTCAAATGTGTAATGAGGGATGTTCTTCCTGTACCTGGCATTATGTATATCTGTTTGAATTTCTGGATAACAAAGATATCTTATATAAATGTTGACTCAAAGGTAAATTATGAAAGTGATCTAATACAATTTAAGCAAGAATCTGCGACATGTTTCCGGTATTTTCCTCAACTGAGCTATTAGATTCTTGCGTCAATCACACCAAATCCTTGATTCCATAATTCTACGCTACTAGAGCGCCGTCTGCGTTATATGTTCTTTAAAATGCTTAAGCGTATTAGCAATTACCCTAGGATGTGCGTTCTACACGCACGATCCCCAGTCCACATAACTTGTAGCAATTGTGAGGACCGCGAGAGAGATGCATGTAAAATATATTGAAATGTGGTATTTCCACATAAAAAATAGAATCGATAAAAATACTCTTTAAAAACATAAAGGAATGTTATATATCAAAATGATAATAATGTTGTCTTATGTGCCGTTAATTTAAATATAAATATTCTTTCAGCAAGAAATTGGACCACGTATAAAAGTGTGGTTCTTGTTTTCTCGATTTTTCGCAATATTCTATCAAGTTTCACAACTTTTTTTTCTAAGTTTCACAACTTTGATAAGACTCAACTAAACTTAGTCAAGCGTATTAAAATCGATTGTACAAATTATACAATATAAAAGAGTCCGTAGAAAACTTACTCATTCAACAGACAGTATTATTTTTTCTTTGGAGTTTTTTTTTATCTTAAATATTCTTTATGCTTTGGCTCATCTGAACGGACGTTTTTTTTATTAGTTACTCATTTCTAATAATAAGAGGCCTTATTCCTTTTAAAATATTTTTTTTCATATTATGACAAATATATTGATAATTTCAACCAACTTTTTGAAGTGAATAATACCTTTCCCCGAGTTCTAGGTAGTAACATAGCTATTTCATGCTTTCATTCAGTGTAGTCGAAAATAAGTTGTAAAACAAATTTTCCGCGTGAATTTTGGCAATTCCGAGTTGTTTTTGAAACAAAATAATCAATGAAAAATTCAAACTGTAGGTTTCAAATTTAAACTTATAAATCCCAATAGCCCTGTTCTAGGTACTAACATCAATAATATGTTAAGAAACATATTTGATCATAGAGAAAAATGTCTAAATTAATCAGGGTTTTAAAAGGAATAAGGCCTCTTAAGACAACAACATTTATACCCGTGGCTTTACCTACTCACAAAACAAAAATATTTTGCCTTGTCCTATAGCTCACTAAAATATTGTGTCCATAATTATAACCCAACAGGGTGCAATTGAGCGCACGCCACATTGCGGATTTTTAGTGGTACTAATTTATTTTACTGGCAACGACAAATTTTTGATAACTGACGTTGACAGTCGGTGAATGTCACTGATGTAAATAAAGAGGAAACAGGACTAAATATTCCGCAAAACTAAAGTATTTTTGCCAAAGCTATCCACAGTGATGAAAGTCTAGTTTTGTACAATAGGATTCCTAGTATTTATTTCGGAAGAAGAACGAAGGATTGAGCAGCATTCCATTAAACAATGTTTTGAATTTGGCTGATGACAAATCCTTGACAAATCGCTACTGACGTTTTATAATGCAAACGTATGACTACGTATGAATACGTGTGATTTTCAACTATACTCCGCTACCTAAAGGTTGTCTGGAAGAGATCGCTATTTAGCGATAAGACCGCCTGTTGTTTACCTCTGACTGTTATTTTAATGTAACTCATGTTGGGTTGTATATTCCTTGATTTTGGAGGTGTGCAATAAAGAGTATTTGTATTTGTATTTTGTATGACGTTACACATTATTGCCATAATTAACGCTGTTTGTAGCGCCACTATCCCTAGTTTTGAAATTGCTTAAAATCATTAAATCAAAATCCTCATGACTCAAAGTTCTCACAAACCGTAACGTATAACAAATAGTCGTCATTGTACAGTTGGCCGCAATTGATGGCGAGCACTCTAAAGTTGAACGAGCGCCGCCCGGCGCGGCCCGCTGTACCACGAGTGGGTTATGCGATGTTTGGAGTTTAACTGCTTGTGTGGAGAACTGTCGAGGAACATATATTACGGTTCTATCTGTACACAAATAAGCAGGCTATATTAGCGTCTTGGCCTACTTGACCGGAAATAAAAAGATCTACTACATGAAATCCATCTAATTGATAGTAACAATAGCTGAATTATTTGACGTTTTGAGGCAGTTGCATGTGCCGTAGTCTGAGATGTACTGGTGAAACAGACAGGTGTTACTGGAATCGTAGGAAAAATGTATCACTTCCCGACGGATTGTCGAATTTCAAACGCGGCAACAGAACAAAATACATACAAAATATCAATTGAAAGCCGTCTACAGCTGAATACGTAGCGTGGGATGGTCCCTAACAAGGTGGACCGACGACCTGGTTAGGATCGCGGGCAGAGATTGGATTAGGGCGCCGCAAGACCGATCGCTATGGTGAACTTCGGGGGAGGTCTTTGTCCAGCAGTGGAAGTCTATCCGATGATATGTTAATAATGATGAAGCACTATTATACTATAGAATTATATTTAGTCCATATTACGAGTACTGTCCATTTTTAGAGCCCCGTACTTCAGTTAGGTAGCAATAACAAAGCGTCAGTAAAATCAATGTATTAGGAAATGTAAATGCATTATGCGCTTATAACATAACGTAGGACTTAACAGACAAAGAAACATTCTACAATCAGTATTGTCGTAGATCTTTATAAGCCCGGCTTTATTTTTCTAAGGAAACCCTTCACACGCCACAGCTTAGCTGCGACATGAGCTAATAGTGAATTAGGTTGCCGCGGCACGGCGCCGCACGGATTGTGCGCTGTTTACTGCCAATGCAACCTGGGGCCACGAAACCCTTAGAAAACTTTGACTCAAAAATATATTTTATAATGCATGTGCTCGAAATAGCGTTTTCTAAGCTGCAAAACTGTCCATAAAGTATCACTTGTCTGCACGAGTTCTTTTTATCGTTTTTTTTCTTGTTTACTTACCTACTTTTAACTCCGTCGACAGCCCGATGCAATAAGTTTTACAAATTAGTTTAGAAAAATACAAAATTTTATCAATAAATAAAGTTTTAATACTAGTTGATTAAATATTTGGCTGAATGTAAGTAAAAAAACACGGGCACAGGTAAGTACCTGTGCCCGTGTTTTTTTGTGATACGACGAAAATAAAAAAAAGTCTGACTTAAGAGCCACGCGACACATTATATTAGTTGCCAGTTTACAATACAACAATTGTTTATTTTACACCAACAAGACAAATGTTACAATTAAAACCTTAATTTATAAATGTAGACAATAGGCGATCTTATCGCTAAAGAGTGAGTTTACCTACTTCTGAACATAGATTTCACGTATCTCTAATTTTATGGCCCACCCCACAAGATTTACGTTGTAAGGGCCCTTCTATCATGTACATGCAATATCGTCAGTTAACCTCACTTAGATATTATGATGTACGACGCCCTGGCCTGGTCCTTCACACGAGATTTACGCCGCACTCATGAGCATACCTGTGCTAACTCGGGGCACGTTCTAGGGATAGATATCGATAAAAAAGATGTCGATATAATTAAATGAATATATGTGCTCATTGAACATTCTCGATTACTATAAAGAGGTTCGATGTCATATCTGATCTGATATCGAGCCTCTTAAATTAAGATAATAAAAGTATGAGGATGTCATTTCAATCAAAATGAAAATTTACGTATGTTATGAAAATTATTTTAAAATAAACATGTTCAGTCGAGTTCATTTATATCTACACACTTACGAGAACAAAAATATTTGAACACGACCCTATTGTCAGGAGCATTAAATCGTGTCCAGATATATATTTTTGTTCTCGTAAGTGTGTAGATGTAAATGAACTCGACTGTAAATACACGTTTTAATAAGTTTAATTTTTTTATTTGAAAATATGGTGAAATAATTAATATTTATTTATGTCGATGATAATTTGATGTTGGCAGTAGCATCGATATATTTTTTTGTCGATAAAATATTTTGCTACGTCACTTTCGTATAGGTAGGTGCCCCGAGTTATCCCAGGTATGCTCATGAGGTATCGTACATCATGTGCATGCAATATTATCAGCATACTGATTTGACTGATTTGACGTCTGCTGTAGGACTAGTGTAAATTATTTGTGCAGCGAAAAACCCCGGGATATGATTATCAGTTAACCTCGCCATGATATATGGCTTGAATTTAATGGTCCTCCACACGAGATGCAATATGTTTAGTTAACCTCACCTAGATTTGATGTATGAGTATAACGCCCGTTTAGTGGCCCAAGATTTCTCAGTACGAGCCATAATACGCGACAACGTGATCTTTTCTCATGTCCAAACATTATCGTCAGTGAAATAAAATAAAAATAATAAATATTAAGGGATAATCTTACACAAAACGACCAAGTCTGTCTATTAGACACCAGACTAAAGTAACCTTTCCATTGTGTGATAGTTTTGGAGTTACTACTTTTAATTAAGTAATAAATTTTAATAAATAAATAATATTATAACTAATTATCTCAGGAAAAATATAAAAACAGTGATTACGTCCTCTTTCTAAACAGAAACTAGAAAAGTAATAAAGTTGTAGTCCTAAAACTATGAAAAGTTGTCAATTATGAGGCGCCACATTTGTTTGGGAGGACCACGTTTTCGCTTCCCTTGGAGGTTCCAATCTAGAGCCTTACCATGGGATAACGTGACCGTACTAGCTACCGACAGCATAAAGGATTTGTATGGAGAATAGTACAGGGCCCGGTTACTTTGTAGAACTACAATTCTCCGTACAAATCGTTTGAATTCGCTGTTGGTAGCGAGAACGGTCACTGTAAACTCATGGTAAGTTTCGGTGTATGGTCGACTCGCCCGTTTAGTGGCCCTACACACAAGATTTACGCAGTATCGGGACATGAGGTACGCGACACAGCACACGATGCTCGATCATGTCCCTGCAAATACCCTGTGGTACACGGTATATTATGTACCTATGTACGTTTCCAATAAATAAGGATCTTGGGTGTAACTACGACATTTATGGTCTTTAGTGACTTTCAGATGGTTATGTTAGCGATGTTACGTACTGTAGGTCAGTATATGTATACCTACCCTTATTGTTATTACCTTATTTAGACTTTGGTAACCTTTTTAGTATAATAATGGCCGTCTCGCTGTTCCTTGCATGTTTAGAAAGTTTTAGTAAAGTAGTAGGTAGTATTTAATAAAACAATAAAACTATTTTAATATAATATTTAATAGGATCTTCGAATACAAACAGTGGAATGATTTTCGTTCTCAGCTATGAAAAGAAACGTATTTGACGTGTATATCTGTTCGTGTAACAAATATAATTTAATTGTTAAGTCTATTTGTTCCTAGTTATTTGTCTCGTTTACTAAACAGGGTTCTACCTCTAAATTAACATTTAATGCTAATACTATATTGTAAAGAAAGCAATATCATTTATTAAGGCACCGTGATATATTCAAAGTGTCTCAGGTTATTTAATGTACCTACCTATAAGAAAAGCGCAGGTTTCAACAAAAAAGTCATAAATTAGATAAAGGGGTAAGAAAAAAAATAAAATTTAAAAAACCCCCGACATGACAGCCAATAAAAAGAAAGAAATAAAATCTACGAAATGTGCCTTTACAATGAACAGTGGAAAAAGAATCCAATTTTCGTTGCGTTCGGGGGACCGCTAAGGACCTAAATGAAATGAAATATATTTTTCAACGCAGAATTGCATGTATGCATCCCAGTTTACGGTTTTCAGTACATTGCATTTCATTTACTTAGCGGTCCCCCGACACAACGAAGCTTGGATTCTTTTTCCACTGTTCATTGTATAGGCACATTTCGTAGATTTTATTTTTTTCTTTTTATTGGCTGTCATGTCGGGGGTTTTTTAAATTTTATTTTTATTTCATATTTTTTAAGCAAACAGAAGTCTCGTCCCGGAATTTTCTTCTTTTGACACTATTTTTGTTCTACACCGTTAATTGTCCAGGGTTTCCAATCTTTCGTCGAGCTTGATCCTTGACTATAGTAGGTACAACAGGATCCCAAGCCAGTGGTAATGAATGCCGTCTTCTCTAAGATTGAAGTTAGGATATATTTTGATTTCAATAGCCTTAAACAACATTCTGGGAAAAAATCGTTAAAGTCAGACTAGTTAATGCTTATACTGGCAAAATGGCGAAGTTATTAGCCAAAACAATCAAAATATATACTTTAAATGCACTGCATGAGTCGCAAGAACCTGCTATTTATGGCCTAAAACAGAACCAGGTTTCTATTCACAGGATCCAAATACGGTACGGGCTTACAGTGCGACCAAAAAGAGTAGAAATTAAAAAGTGGCAACCCAACAAACAAAATAACCTTATAAAATTAAATCTATAAGGACTAAAGTCTCATAGTTGTTTTAAAATGGCATTCATTACAACAATGTACCTTTTAACGGCTTTTTATAAGACAATTTGGCTAAAATAGCCTTTATTAATTTTTTTTATATTCTTATAGAAGCTAGCTACACTGCGTTTTAGCTGTATAATATTGAAAGCCTTGTAAAGGCGTTTTATATGGCCAATCATTCTTATAAAA
Organism: Apotomis capreana; assembly: GCA_947623375.1. Classification (NCBI taxonomy): domain Eukaryota; kingdom Metazoa; phylum Arthropoda; class Insecta; order Lepidoptera; family Tortricidae; genus Apotomis; species Apotomis capreana. Next base: position 25,037,873 of record OX392505.1, read on the forward strand.
GTAATGCACAAGGTACCTATAAAGCTTTTCGGCTTATAGGAGCTTTTTATAAGATGTTTACCCAACGAATGAATTATAGCATTTTATATAGTCTTAATAAGAATTAAAGCAATCCATATTCACTTATATAATACTAATAAGGGCTATGTTCTCTATAGTGTTATATTAAAAGGTTTTATATGGTTACGCCTAATACTTCTGTAAATCTACAAAATGACCAATCTGGTACCAAGGTAGCAGCCGGTGGTTCCGTAGAAGATTATTTATGGAACATGGGAGTGAGCAGGAAAGTACTGAGGAATACATTTGTAGCGGCAGTGACAGTGATACAGACATATGGTCAAATGAGGAATTGAAAAAACTTCGAATTAAACTAGTAATATAAAAAATGGCGGGGTTATTTGTAAACCGCGCTTGACATCTACTACTGCGCATGTGCAAAAGCATTTTTTTAATATTCGTCTTATGTCAAAATGGCACAAGCGCGTGTAGATTCAGCCAAATGCATTTAATGAATAACGATTTTAAGTTCGTTTATTAATCAAATTTTATATCTAATGTAATTAATGACGTGTTAAATGAATGAATTAATGAAGTATTTGGTTTTATTGTACTTTTATATGTAATAATAATCGGTATTTGACTAATTTATCAAACTTTTTTAAATATTAAATTTATACTTACTCGTCCGATTAATAAAGTGTCAATGTTTATTTAGAAATATTGTTACTATTTAAATTACGGATTACAATATTCGCATTCATTTGCAATAAAATGGTCGTATATCAAATACGCTTTACAGAAAATGAAAGTGAATTGTTGCAAAACTTCTATATATTCACGACGTATGACAAAGTGTGATGGTAAATTTGGATGAGTCGGATATCTACAGTTATAACATTTCTTACTTAGTTACTTAGTAGATAAGGGACTTCACTTGTGAGAAAGGAACCCTAACGACATATAAAATGGCGAATCATAAGCAACACCTATTGCTAATGATAGATTTTTAATCTCATAATGTATTTGTAGATGATGTGCAAATTTCTTTCGCTCTTATAATGGCCTTTTATAAAACATGACTAAATAATTAACCACATTTTCAGTACAAAACCGCAATAATACAAAGGCGCGTTGATAACACATCATGTTTTATACCATACTCTATCACAAATTTAAATTCCCACACAGTTTTCACTATAGATTCGGGTACTCTAACATAGAATAAAAAAATAACTTAGGTAGGTACCGTTTACTATTAATCATGAAGATGTTGACTAATTATTTTTCGTCAAACTATTACAAAAAAGAAAATAAACTTATTGCACAGTCATAAACATACAGTTATAAGAGCCAAATACCTTATTAGGGGCATTTGTTTTGCCGTTACGAATTTTACGCCCTTAAATCGGACCATAACAAAACGCGTATAAGGACGATCGCCCTTATAAACGCTTTAAATATAGTTCTTATAAGTATATTAACCTTTTTAGTGCATTTTCCATGCCATTATAAGTTTGACTACCTTGTTGCTTGTCACAATAAAGCACTTACAAGATAAATAAAGCAAATAATAAAGCAACTATAAGTTGAGTAAAAGGTTATTGTATTTATAATTTGTGCCCAAATCCACCCTTATTAGCGATAATATGGCCTTTACAAGAATAATATTTTTGGCTATATAAGCCACTACAAGAGGATTTTTTGTTTGTTGGGAATACTGTAGTGTCGTCCCCGTTTTCTTATATTGTTTAGAAAGGGAGGACACTACAATATTGCCACTTTTTAATTTCTACTCTTTTTGGTCGGACTGTACCTACTTAGCTCCATAAAAAATGCAGTTGGTGCTAGGTAACTTGACTTAGTTTTGAGAGACCTAATCATTGATACCCCACACCATGGGATAAACATCCCCACTTTTGTTACGTGTAGGGTAGGTACACATTTTTTTTTTTAATGTATTCAACCACTATGTCTCTGAGCTAAACTGTGGACAGACTGACACAAACTACAAAATCCTAAAAAGCTGTTATTCACTTAGGCAAGAGTACTATTGCTAAAGCTTACGTGTCATTAAGTCGCGTTAAAATCTTGCAGGGTGTTGCTATTTGTGACCTCAATCAAAGGAACCTGTTCAATAGTCCTAATAACAATTCAGCGTTAGCAGAATTCCGGAAGTTAAAAATAGTGACCCAGTACAGTGACAGAAATTATAATGAGTTTTTTGTCAAAAAAGTTTTTTTGAGACTCGGTGTTATTATTGACTGTACTTTCTTATAAAAATGTTAATTGCTCATCAAGAACAATCAGACGAGCCCAAACACCATGGGTTTATCTTGTGCTGTTTAGGAGTTCCTTCGGCCATCTTCAGCTCCAAGGTGCCAAATTATTGTACTGTCAAAAATTTATTAATCTGTTGATTACGCTAATAAAACTTAACATTTAACCAACATTAGAAATTCTTGGCTTAGATCCTTTCACAACTAGCTGGTCATCATGAGACCTTCATTTATTGAGTGATATAGAAAATGCTAATAATACTTAACATTTAACCAAAACTTTGGAATCCTTGGCTTCAATATTGGCTGAAATCCATTAAGAACTAGCTGGTCATCATGAGACCTTCATTTATTGAGCGATATAAAAAAATGCTAATAATACTTAACATTTAACCAAAATTTGGAATCCTTAGTTTCAATATGGGCTGAGATCCATTAACAACTACCTGGTCATAATGAGACCTTTATTTAGTAAGTCAAATAGAAAATGCTAATAATACTTAACATTTAACCAAAATTTCGAATCCTTGGCTTCAATATTAGCTGAAATCCATTAACAACTAGCTGGTCATCATGAGACCTTCATTTATTGAGTGATATAGAAAATGCTAATAAAACTTATCATTTATCCAAAATTTGGAATTCTTGGCTTCAATATTGGCTGAGATCCATTAACAACTAGCTGGTCATCATGAGACCTTCATTTATTGAGTGATAATTATAGAAAATGCTACTTAATACAACTTAACATTTAACCAAAATTTGGAATCCTTAGCTTCAATATTGGCTGAGATCCATTAACAACTCCCTGGTCATCATGAGACCCTCAATTAGTGAGTCATATAGAAAATGCTAATAAAACTTAACATTTAGCCAATATTTCGAATTATTGACTTCATTATATATTGGCTGAGATCTCGTCACTTGTTCCAATTAAAGCTGAATATCTTGGAAACTACTGGTCCTATTTCCACCAAACATAGCTAAGAACCATCTCGACGAAAAAGTCTTTCGATAAAAAAAACCGCACTTAAATTGGTCCATCCGCTTGGGCGCTACGATGCCACAGACAGACACACAGATACACAGATACACATGTTAAACTTATAACACCCCTCTTTTTTCGTCGGGGGTTAAAAATACACTTTGAATGAATGAATTAATGATTTTTTGACGATGCGTTTGGCTCGGTTTGTAGACACCTGCTTACTGAGCCGGCGGTCCCGGGTTCAAATCCCGGCCGGCCTGCCGGGGCAAATATTTGTGTGATGAACTCGAATATTTGAGGTTGTTCTATGTATTTAAGTATATATTTATCTATATAAGTACGTATATCGTCGTCTAGTATCCATAATGTCATGAGAGACTGGCAATCGACAGTTTATGGTTCTGGATTTGATTTGATTCAAATCTAGTGACAGATGTAAGATTGAATGTTGATGTTGACTTACTCCGTTAACAGCTGCTAAAGAGAACACATCTTAAGTTGACATGTGTATTGTATTTTTTAGAAGTTTATTATTAATGTGTTGTGCTTGAATAAATAAGTGTTTGAATTGCCAAGGCCCTTTGATTAAAACCATTAGAGGTTATGGGCACCAGCGGCGCATTATAGATTCATTATAGATTCAGTGTTTTGTGTTTGAAAGTTTTAGCCCGAAGAATATAGCCATTGCTTATATAAAAATAAGCCTAGCAACCAGTAACAGAAGTTGTTTACCTAGTAACCGTCTTGTCATAATATTTTCACGAAACAAACCGTACGTACAAATTTATTAATAATGGAAAGTCCGAATAAATTGAATGAATCTACAAACTACCAAAATTGGAGGAAACTAACAAAACTTTTTATACAAGCGAAAGGACTTGACAAGAAAGATGAAGGAACTAATGATTCAAAAGCTCGTTTTTATATTTTGAACTCAATCCATGAAGATTTCTTGCATTATGTCATTAATTGTCCAACAACAGAAGATATTTTTAAAAAATTGGACATTGTATTCAACTACAATTCAGATAAAGATAGTCATTCGAAAGTCATAGAATTCTACAACTATAATTTCAGCGGAAACATTTTAAAAGATATCAGTAAACTACAAAATATGTGTTTTGATCTAAATTCAACTAATAATAAAATACCTGATGAGATGTTAATACAGAAAGTATTATCCATTTTACCGACAAATTTAAATTATTTCCGAACCGTTTGGGAGATGTCTCCTAAGACAAACCAAACGATACATATTTTGATAGAAAGTTTACAAAAGGAATTAAAAAGAAACGAACTAAATTTTATTGAGATTCCGTCACCAGCGAATGAAGTTTTCAAAGGGCATGAGAAGAAATGCTACAACTGTGGAAAACTAGGACACATTGCCAGGTTTTGTGAAAGTAAAAGGTGCAGTATTTGTAATGGAGCTGGTCATCTTTCCAGTGAGTGTTTTTCTGCTAAGATTTGCAGAAAATGTAACAGGAAAGGCCACATTGAGAAATATTGTCGTAATTACAGTCTGGTAAGCGAGGAATATCACAATAATATTAACATTAGAGCCATTATAGACTTGGGCGCATCCTCACACCTCTTCTTTACTAAAGATATTATACAATTTACAGAAAAGATAAATGTCGACATTAAATGTGCAAATCAAGAAAATCTCGTCGCTCAAGCCAAAGGTACAGTCAATACCAAGTACTTTCAGCTGGAAGATGTACTTTATGTTCCGGAAGTCTGCAGACATTTGATATCTGTCAGTTCAATCACAGATCATGATGGATCCGTACACTTCGTTGGAAATAAGGTATTTATAAAGAAAAATAATAAAATTATTTTAACTGGATACAAATCAAGAATTGGTCTTTACGAAACAGAATTTTCTGCTAGTTTAATTCGCGAAGCTATGCTCACAGAAAGCGCCAATATCTGGCACCGTCGGCTAGGTCACGTTTCTGACGTGCCTCGTCTAGCTAAGCTGGTGAATGGTATCCAAATTGGGGGGGAACATCCTGAAAAAAAATGTGAAATTTGTGTTAAAGCTAAAATGACTAGGCAACCTTTCAAAAACAATAGAGTAAAAGCCAAATTTTCTTTAGAAATAATCCATACTGACGTTTGCGGTCCTATTGAAATTCCCACTTGGGATAATAAAAAATATTTTATAACATTTCTTGACGATTATACACATTTTTGTGTGGTGTACTTAATCACCTTCAAAAGTGAAGTATTTGACAAAGTGAAACAGTTTGTGATATTGGCAGAAAATCATTTCAATCAAAAAGCAAAGAAAATAAGATGTGATAATGGTCGTGAATACTCGAACAATAACCTTATTTCATGGTGCAATTCAAAAGGAATAATTTAAGATTTTACAATACCGTATACGCCACAGTTAAATGGAAAAGCTGAAAGACTCAACAGGACTCTGATGGAGAGAACGAGAGCTTTAATGTTTGACGGCCGTGTCCCGAATTATCTATGGGGTGAAGCCTTAATGACAGCAAGTTTCCTGATCAACAGAAGCCCTACAGAAGGACAAGATAAAACACCAGCTGAAATGTGGTTTAATGTCAAACCAGACGTATCAAATATCAGAAGATTTGGTTCAACAGTTTTCTACAAAATTAATTCAGGTATACGAAAACTTGACGAAAGATGTAACAAAGGAATTCTGGTCGGCTACGTAAGAAATGGCTACAAAATATGGGTGGATGATGAGAAGAGAATAATAAGGGCAAGAGATGTAAGAATAAACGAAGAAGAACAAGGTATATATTTAAATGGAAATGATAACAATGTAAGAATCGGAGGACTTTGGCATTTAGAAGAAAAAGAACAAGAAATAGTCACGGAGGGCACAACACATAATCAAGAAGATGGAAGAGGAGATGTAAGAAGAAATAATAGTAATGAAGTGGGTGGTCGAGAAGGTGATAATATGAGAAGAAGTATTGAAAATGAGTTTCGAGAAGGTGAAAATACAAGAGTTATTATTGAAAATGAGTTTCGAGAAGGAGTTCAGTTGAGAAGGTCAAGCAGTGAAAGTGACATAAATGAGGGCGAAATAAATGAAGTTGAAACAAATGAAGGCGAAATAAATGAAGTTGAAACAAATGAAGGCGGAATAAATGAAGTTGAATACAATCATGATGAAAGAAGAAAAGAAAACTGTGATAATTTTGGAAATGATTTAAATTTTGATAATGATAATGATTATTTTGATGGAAATGAAGAATTTTATGATATTATCAATGAAGATAATGGAGCAGGAGGAAATGCAGAAGGAATTGAAGTTGAAGAGAATGTTGAAGTAAATAATGGGAACAGAAGAATCCAACCTCCAAGAGAACGGCGAAATAAATGAAGTTGAAACAAATGAAGGCGGAATAAATGAAGTTGAATACAATCATGATGAAAGAAGAAAAGAAAACTGTGATAATTTTGGAAATGATTTAAATTTTGATAATGATAATGATTATTTTGATGGAAATGAAGAATTTTATGATATTATCAATGAAGATAATGGAGCAGGAGGAAATGCAGAAGGAATTGAAGTTGAAGAGAATGTTGAAGTAAATAATGGGAACAGAAGAATCCAACCTCCAAGAGAACGGCGAAAGCCTGAAAGATATAAAGATTACTTAATGAATTATGATACTGAAGCTTCAATGTTGACCTATGAGGAGGCAACCGAATCCAAAGAAAAGGATAAATGGAAGAAGGCAATAAATGAGGAAATTAAATCATTAGAAGAAAATAATACGTGGACATTTGTTGATGAAAAAGAAGCAAAGGGCAGAAAATTAGTAACGAGTAAATGGATATTTACAGTCAAATCAGATGGTCGATATAAAGCAAGATTAGTTGCAAGAGGTTTCCAACAAAAATATAAAATAGACTATGATGATCGTATAGTCCAGTAATAAACAATACTTCGCTGAGAGTACTATTATCAATTGCAGCAAGCAAAAATTTGAAGATGAAGCAGTTTGATGTAAAACCTGCCTTTTTACATGGAGATTTGAAAGTATGCATTTATATGAAAGTACCTAAAGGTTACAATGGTAAAGATGGCAAAGTTTGTAAATTGAACAAAAGCTTATATGGGTTGAAACAAGCCCCACTTATGTGGAATATCAAATTAACAGAATTCTTATCAAAAATGGGTTTCAAGCAATTGAAATTGGACCAATGCATTTTTGTTATGGAAGGTGAGAGAATAGTAGTTTTTGATACAAGTGTGGAAAGTATGTCATTTTGAACGAGTCCCGAGGAGTCTTGGCCTGAGCCGCAAGGCGAGGGTCAAGACTCGGGACGAGTTAAAATGACACTTCCACACGTGTACCAAACAACGTTTTTTAATACATTTGCGAAAAATTGTAATAATACAAATTTAAAACAGTAATTGAAAGGGGCAATTATATTTATTTCTGTCTGATAAAATTAAGAGTAGCTACAATTTTAGAGCAATTGTGAAGGGTCGCATTTTAAGGCCTTTGCTGGTAAGTTTAAAGTTTTATTCAAGTTGTTAATTTCTATATTATGTATATAGGGCGGTGTTAAATCTATTCTGATAACATCAGAATCCATCATTTTCTATCAAAAACTCTTATTTTATTAATCTTACGTGTCATTTAATTAAAATTAAAACAATACTGAATGAAAATGAAAGTTTTACTTTTAATTGTAATATTTTTTTTCAAGATGGCGTCGCCTGTCATCATTCAGCCAAATCAAAAGAAATAGTTTTAATATTTCAGAAGAGATATGATAATGTTACACAGTGATTTAATTGATTCGAAACAATAAACATCGTGAATCTGTTTTTAGTTCTTTACATTTCATATAATTGTAAATAAATATATTATTTTATACACAAAAATAGCGATTATTCATAACTATTATGAATTTATAAAGCAGCGCGTGGGTCACGCTTAATACTGTATTTTATAATCTGTGACAATACTTTTTTTTAAAATTTTTTTTACGTCACGCATAAATACTCATGTGCTCATTAAGTAATAGTCACTCAGACAAATTATTAAAACTGCTTTTGAATATTTTTAATAGATAACCCTTTGATTGATCCAATTTGCAATTTAAATATTTTAAGCATAATTATAAGATATACACTTGCAATACTGTATGACGTAATAAATAAAGTCGGAAAGTGATTGACCTTTTTTTGGATGTATGACATGACGTGTTAGTACTACAGAAAATTAAAAAAATTTGAAAAGTAAAAAGCACTAGTTCGAAATAACCAACTTTCGCACGATTTGCAGCTACGAAAAGTACCACTTTTTGAGCAACTGTATTAAAAAAATCTTTTTAGCTGTATATGTAGATGATGGCTTAGTGTTCGGCGAAAAAGAAGAGGATCTTGTACATGTAATAAAACAATTGGGAAAGCTTTTGAGCTAAGAATTTGTGACGAAGTTACTAACAACATTGGTTTAGATATAAAAAGAGAGGGACAGGGGATTAAAATTTATCAAAAGACATATAGTGATAAAATAATAAAGAAGTTTAACATGAATGCAGCCAAAGAGGTAAGATCTCCAACTATTTTGGTAGAGCAACATCCGTCTGTCAAAATTGACATTAAGTCTCATGAATTGTACCGTGAAATGGTAGGATCATTATTATATCTTGCAAATAAAACAAGACCTGATATAAGTTTCCAAGTAGGTTATAGTTCGAGACATCAGAATTCTCCGAATTTAAATGATTTAAATAATGCCAAACAAATTTTAAAATTTTTAAAAGGTTCAACAGACAAAGGTATTCATTTTTCTGAAGGTGATAAAGTGCTCCGAGGATATTGTGATTCTGATTTCGCTGGGGATCCAGACACTAGACGAAGTACTTCTGGTTTCGTGATTTGGCTGAACGGTGGACCAGTGGCATGGAGCTCCAAGAAACAATCAGTTGTCGCGCTGAGCAGTACAGAAGCAGAGTTTATAGCGGCAGCAGAATGCTGTAAAGAATTACTGTTCGTAAGAGACTTAATTCATGAAATAACAGGAGAAAAGTTAGAAATTGAAATGAAGGTTGACAACCAATCCGCTATTTGGCTAATGAAGAAAGGCATTATGAGCAAAAGAAGTAAACACATAGATGTAAAATATTATTATCTGAAGGAGAAAATTGACGAAAATCAGATTACTGTTAAATATTGTCCAACAGGATCACAACTGGCAGATATATTAACAAAAAGTTTACCACCTGTAAAGTTCGAAAAGTGTCAGCGAAGATTAGTGTTTTAGTGGCAGGAGTTTATGAAATGTGTATATTTGTGGGCAAAAGTGAACTTAAATATTTATTTCGGCTTAGTGTAGGGGTCTTTGTTTTTATTGTGTCGTAGTATGTAAGTTTTTTATAGGGTGTGTAATTTAGAACATTACAATCGTATTGTAAATGGAAGAAAACTTAAGGATTTCTAGGAAAAAATAGGTTTAAGGGGGTGTTTTTAAATAACGATTCACTTATGGGGGTGTAAGGTGAATCAGGTAAATATAACTGAATCATTATTTAGTTAAAAAAAGCAACAACGGAGAACTTAAAAATAATTTTAATCTCTTATACACAGTTTTTTGAAATGAGAGCCTTAAGTATTTTTCTATTTTTATATAAATTAATTTGATTGTATTTGTTTCATATATATTGTATATTGTTTGTTATTTAGGTTTTTCTGGTTAGTGTGAGTTGGTGATATGAGTGTGAGTTGTTGTTGGTTGTTGTATATTGTAGGTTAATGAGTTTAACAAAATGTAGTATCGAGTGGGAGGAAAAGATAAAGGTTTAAATATTTATTGTAATTTAATGAGATGAGTTGTCGAGTGGAGAATATAAAGGTGAAATATTTATTGTAGTTTAATGAGATGAGGAGTTGAGAGGGAGAAGATTGAAGTTGAAATATTTATTGTAGTTTAGTGAAATAAGGAGTCGAGTGGGAGATTATGAAGTTTTAAATATTAATTGTAGTTTAATGAGATGATGTATCGAGTTGCAGAATTTAAAGGTTGTTATAGGAAAGGCTGGGAAGGGTTTTTTAAATACTTATTGTAGTTTTTAATAAATGAAGTGTCGAGTGGAGTATAATAGAAGTTGATTTAAATATTGAAGTCGTTTATTGAAGTTTTTGAGTGTAAGAATTTGAAATTCATATTGTGTATTGATGGCGAGTCTAGTGGAGATTTATAATGTATTGTTATTTAGTTTTATCGAATTTTAATGTTGAGTATGTACCGAGATAAAAGTCAATGAACATAATAACAAAGTATGGTTAAAGTTTTTGGATAAAGATGTAAAATTATAATTGCTTAGAGGAGTTTAGGAATTATATCAATTTATTATATTTATACAGGGTGTGTCTAAAGATTGGAAATTCAGATTAAAGTTGAGTCGTTTAGGTATACAGGGTGGTTCAAAATTTGTGAATATACAGGGTAATTTTAGATTAGTGAGTCGATTGAGGGTGTGTGTCATGAGAGACTGGCAATCGACAGTTTATGGTTCTGGATTTGATTTGATTCAAATCTAGTGACAGATGTAAGATTGAATGTTGATGTTGACTTACTCCGTTGACAGCTGCTAAAGAGAACACATCTTAAGTTGACATGTGTATTGTATTTTTTAGAAGTTTATTATTAATGTGTTGTGCTTGAATAAATAAGTGTTTGAATTGCCAAGGCCCTTTGATTAAAACCATTAGACGTAACACAAGCCCACAAGCCTTCTTGAGCTTAATTTGCGACTAGATCGATTTGTGTGAGGTTGTCCGATATTTATTACTTATTTATTATTTATGATTGAATGAATGAATGAATAAATCAATGAATTAATGAATGCATGAAATAATAAATGGATGAATGAATGAATGAATTAATGAATGCATGGATGAATGAATTAATAAATGAATGGATGAACGAATGAATGATGGATGACTGAATGAAAGACTTTAGAACGTTTTCTCCCAAAACAAAACAAACAAAAAATAGAAAAGCAGTATGTGTTGCAAGATTTAGCTCCGCCCGACGCCTATTAAGCAAACCGTAACCGTTCACCGCAGACTGCCTATTATCTGGAACAATGGAAGCCACTGCCTTCGCAACAGCCTGCAAAAACATTTAGTTCAGATGTAAAGTCACACAGAATAAGCACGTAGAACGAAAGTATATCTCAAAGTACACTCGATTTAGCACCCTGTTTATACGTAGGTATGTATACTTACTAAAATATGTTTGCTTCATCTAAATTAAGAACTAATGAAGCAAAACTGAAGCGTTTGTGATTACAAACGCTTCAATGATATTTTTTTTCCTTACTTACGTATTTATTACCTCGTCTATGTAGCTACTTTTTTATTTGTGTATAAACGTAATAAGTGACTAAGCATCTGTCACCTTTTGACAAGATGGCAGTGTAAGTAACAGATACTTTGTCACCTTTATCACCTGATAAACGGTACCACCATAGGCTCGCAGATGGTATGCATTGAATAAAACTTCTCTATTTAAAACAAGTATCGTTGATTGGTATTTTATCGTAAAAATACACCAATTTGTTTCAACAATTTGTCTCATTCGCCCCTGCGACGTGCTATCACGTTATACGTATTATACCCGCTATGTGCTTGCAGCCTCTAGTGGGCCGCGGGACCAGATTGTATTGTTCACTGCCTCTTCTTAGTCTTACATGTGACGTACAGTAACGTTATAGGTACAGTAACGTTATAAAACAGAGAGGTACAAACCAATACAGAGGACGCTGGAAAAAGCGTAATGAAAAGGCGCATCATACGGTCTGCATAGCGGTTATGTAGCTCAGTTGGAAGAGCAATGTTCCGGTTAAACAGAGGTCGTGGGTTCAAGTCCCAGTTGGACTGCAGTGGATCGCATAAAATGTTGGCTTCTTATTAATCCTTTGGATCTATATACACAATAAGATATGTGGTATCAGCACAAAAATAAAATCAACATTTGATTCTGTTCAATATAAGAGAACCTATTTTCTCTTATATAAAAATCTGGCTGATGTTGTCATTTCATAATGTATTTTCAAAAGAACTGGTCATAAGTTCAAGCAATAGACGGCCTATCCTTGTCACGTTTAAAGAAACGTAATGTTATAAGAACGCACGCACGTATGTATATATCGTTTGTATTACTCGTCTATCAGTCAGTAGACTGACTGTTGAGTTTCTTTCGGCGTTTCTTCTCAACAGTGGTCTCCTCTTGTGAAATGCCGGTAGACTCAGACATGTAAAAGTGCCCTTGTGGCCTACTTGCAGAATAAAGTTCATTGTTTCATTATTTCATTAGACAATCTGTCACATTCGCCCCTGCGACGTGCGATCACGTATACATTACATTATATATGTACCTCCCGCTATGTGCTTGAAGCCTCTAATGGCCCACGGAACCAGATTGAAGTGTTCATTGCCACCCATGATTCTCCGGAACGACGCTATGAAACATTAGAGCAATGAAACGTTATAGCTAAACGTTGCTCGACGTATGAAAACGTTTTCCTGACTTATTTGCTTGGAGTTCAGGTATTTTATCGCTTGGAATATTAAGTGTACATTGTTTGCTCGCAATTTTCGCGCGTATTATGGCTGCGTTGGAATTATGTTTTTGCTGGCGACAATAATGGTATAAGATTGAAGCAATTATCTGTATGTATGTGTTTATGCTTCTTAAATCGCTTTAAATGAAAAAGAAAAGATAAGAAGTATTCGTATCGTAAAATTAGTGCTTTAGAAACCATGTTTCCCGTTTTAGTTAGTAACTAGTCGACTGAAAGGATTGCCGAGTTCTTTGCGAGTTTTTTTTCGACCCTAGACGTATTCGAGTAATGGTCCCATCACTCCCTCAAAAGGAAAAAACCGGAACCCTTATAGGATCACTTTGTTGTCCGTCCGTCTGTCGTCTGTCAATATCTTGGGAACGCGTGAAGGTATTGAGTTGAGATTTAAACCACGCATACGCATAAGTATACCATCTCCTGCACATCTAGCATGACTGTGGCATGCGGCTCTTTGTCGTGCGACAAAAGCTGCCTGTCACATTCCCGTCTATACTGTTCGAGAAGGACATATGATGCTAATTAAGTCAAGCGACAAGCAAAGTCGCGTATAAATAATTTTAAGGCTAAGATTGCCGAATGAGCCGAAAGAAAGAGTGAGCACTTAACAGATAACTGTTCAAAATAATTCCTTTGCGCAATATAACCTTTTCCTTTGCCAGTGTCAAATTACAAAACTTCGCTATCCGAAAGATGGGAAAGGATTATCGATAACAAAAAAGGTTAACGAACCCTCACATTGAGTTGAAGGTTCAAGGCCATCATCTAGTTTATATCCTAGTATGCGTGGTATAGAAAATGCCAACAGAAGCCGCTTCCACAAATAAGCCCTATCACATCATAGATAAATAAAAATTTCATCAAGCCATTACCAACCAATAGAGAATTCCCGATCGCGCCGTCGCATTCAACCCATAACCCACTCCAATTCGTTCTACCATTGAGTCGCGGCCGCGGATCGCGCTATCTCATTGGCAAATTTAGCGTAAACCGTCAAACGGGCCAAACAGGGACTCTTGTTGCGGACACGGGATTAGACACTGTCAATTTTCTAAAATTGTTTGTTAAAATTCTCCATACGTTGCACCAACTCAATGTTTAAGTGTATCCTTATGATTGACTGGTAGAGAATGCTTTATGGCATTAAGTCCGCCATTTGTACTAGTTTAATCTGAGCAACAAAGTTTACATAAAAAAAAAACGTATCGCGTGTGTTACGCGTCGTATTGGTATTGCGTAAAATTTTGGCAAGAAAATAAAAAACGGTACTACAGACAGATACTTCTCTCTCTTTGCGAAAGCTCCCTGCACCTCTAGCACAACTGTGACACGTGACTCTTTCGCGCGAGAAATATTACCTATCTCTTTCTTCGCTGTACTGTGAGAGAGTGACGGGCGAAGCTATGTCGCGCGAAAAGAGTCGCGAAGCGGTGTTATGCTAGACGGGACGAGTGCGTATTTTACTCATCATTTGTATTAAATGCGACCAGTGAGCTGCTTTAACCAACAAATAAGTTAGTAACAAAATAGTAAGTAACAAACAAAAAATATAATTGAGCCATTACCAAACAAGTATTCCCATTTGCACCGTCGCATACGTATACAACCAGTTCGGGTCCGCGGAGCGCGCGATCTTCTTGTTTTCCTACGAAAATTAATAAAAAAAACAATTTAAACCCAAGTTGATAATATTATATTATCGCAATTTGTATGGAGCGTTTCAGAGCTCGGTAGAAATATCGAAGTTTAACAGTAATTTCGGACTATTAGAGCGCTCTAAATGAATTTAGTCCGATATTTACATTTGATCTTCAAAAAAAAATGTCTCCCCTATTGTCACGACTAAGAAAGAAGTTAATATCGACGGTGGAAAGGAGAAACCCCTTAAGCGACATGTTGCTAACTTTACAGGAGAGCGTTTAAAAGTATTAATTTTCTTTAAAAAAATCGTAACTTTTTTCTAGTCGTTTTAGAGACTTCAGTTCTATAGACGTCTTTTATTAAATTGTAATACCTATCCATCAATAGTAACGTTACTGAAAAAAACTTAGAAACTTCTGATATAAATGTCGCTTAATTTAAATTGACCTGAAATAAAACCCAGAGAAACCCTCTAAGCGACATTGCAATTTTTAGGCAGATACTAGAAAAAAAAAACAATTAAACGACCTTTTATATCATACTTATTACTAGAATATTACTTTAAGCAATTATAGTGAGGAAAACATTTTCTCATGATTATTAAAGACATTTTGTGGTCCGGAAATGTGTTATGCAACTATTATAATCAATTATATATTTTAAATACAATATAAACCCAATTATTGTTAAGTCATCTTAAATGGGTACCTAGTAACCCCAAAACCGGAAAAAACAACAGGAATGTACAGGGTAAACATGAATAAGTAAATAAAAACAGAAAAAAAACGATAATGTTTATTTAAATTTCAAGTTTCCACTTTCTTTAATTATTCTTGTGTTTTTCCTAATTTCTAACAAAATCTAACAATCATGAACACATACTTTGCTAAAAAATCAAACCGCAAGTGGACATGGATCTCACCCGACAACAACACACGGAATGAAGTGGATTTTATTCTAACAAACCAAAAACAGAACATAACAAACATAGAAGTAATTAACAAAATTAAATTCTCCTCCGACCACAGACTGATAAGAGCTACCTTGACACTAAACCAGCCGAAAAAAAGCAGACACAGCTACAGAAATAAATCAACTAGTCTATTACAGTCGGAGACGGAGAAAAACGCATTGAAGACACACTTTGAAGAACACAGAGAGCCACTACTAACACTACATCCGGAGGAATCCGCTCAAACTTACTATGACAGGCTTGTTGACTCCTTGCAGGCAAGTTTAAACAATTCTCAACTTCATTCTGATACTAATTCTAAGAGCATACGGTCAGAAACAACAAGACAATTGATAGCAAAGAGATTTAGAATACAAAACACTAAACCAAAAACCAAGGAATTGAGACAAGAACTGAGCTCTATCTATAAACAAACTAGTAAAAGTATTATAAAGAAGACTACAATAACTACAGACTGTCAAAAATAGAAAGCCATCTCCATACTGCAGGAAGTGTGAAAAAAGCATATCGATGGCAAAAAGCGAGAACGTAGTAACCGCCACTTGGTCAAAAAAAATGTTTTTGCATATTCGGAATCAGCGAATTTTTCTGCGTCGACTGGTCTGGGTCCCATGGCTCTACGACGCTTAGAAAAAACTGGACTACGTTGCAAAGCGAATGTATTTTTTTGACGATGTCCACATCTAATTGCTGTAAACATCCAAATAGTAGCAATTTTCTAAACGAGTACATTTACGCTAATTTTGTTCTTTCATAAATCAAAGGGTGTGCCGGTTACAGCGTTGCCGAAATTTTTTTCCGTGGCGGTTGCAGCATTTATGCATGTAGTGAAAAAATTACGAACCAAGCTTACTGCAATTATCCTAAAATAAATTATCTATTATTGACGCTTACTACATTTCATTCGAAAATGAATTAACAGCAAGCTACAGTAACGACATTTGAAACACAACGTGAAGTGGGTAGTGCTTGAAGATACAGCAATAAAAATGTGCGCTTGCGGCGATGTGGCTCGTGACGTGAATACGACCTGTGATTTAGTCTATCGGCGATCGCCGGAGCGAGTGGGTGTGCGTAGTCTGTGTACATGCTTTTTTTTTGGATGTAAAATATGTTGCGGGTTTAATGGAAAATATGAATATTGGGATAAAACATAACTAGCATATTTATTTGCTTTATTAATATTGAAAGGACAGCAAAAATGTTTTTATTACATTTTGTTGGAAGAAAATAACGATGTTGGGGCGCGGGGCGCGGCAGTTTTGAGAGTTCCGTGCCTCAATCGCCAAAAACTAAACTTAAATAGGATCACTTTTGTGCCTGTCTATCTATTTGGCGAGACCTTTTTCTCAGGAACGCGTGGAGGTATAAAGCTGGAATTAACATCAAATATCATCAAAGGTCTGCTTATCTTCAGCTTAAAGGCAATCAAAAGATACGAGCAAACGCTCGCATGATAATTAAAAAAAAACGAAAAAAATATTTATTTCGGCTTTCTTCTCCACAGCGGCCTCCTCTTGTGAAATGCCGATAAATTCAGATTCAGATATGTAAAGTGACCTACTTACAGAATAGGTATACATTTCAATTTTGATTTCGATTTCAAATAATGTTTTTTTTTAATTAGTATAATATGTATATCTAGTTTACGGTTGTAATCGCTAGAAGAAGGTTTTGCTGTAATCTACTACGTTTCACTACAACCATTAAGAGTTAATTGGTCTAACCCTAAAAAGCTGACTCAAGCCGGATCAAACTAGTTTGGGGTGTCACATCCGCATCTTTATTGTCCAAGGGCTATAATCAGATAAGCACTAAATTTGTTGAGCTGCGGTAGATAAACAACTGTACAGTATTTAAAATTTACCGGTTAACTGGTGCCTGATTCGATTAATATTTTCACAATAACCATACGCATGGCATAAATGAATAAAAAAAAATATATCGGGCAACCTCACACAAATTAATCAAGTACCACAGTAAGCTCTAGGAGGCTTGTGTTCTGGACACAAGTGAACATACTGGTAAAGATAAATACATACTTAAATACAAATAACATCCATGACCCAGGCACAAATATATTATTCGACAAATATTCGAGTTCATCACACAAATATTTGCCCTTGCCGGGATTCGAACCCAGGACCGTCGGCTCAGTAGGCAGCTGCTTAAACCACTGCGACAACTGTCGTCATTCGTTTTATCACGGACATAATATACAGCTTTGCGGCGGCTTGAGCTACATCAGCTACCAGCGTTTTGGAACGCAGTACTGTGTTCTTAATTCTGTCAGTTAGTTTTACGCCCAGAATACTGCGTTCCATGGCTCTTTGACAAATCTTGAGGGTGGACTTCTGAACTTTTGTCAAAGACCAAGTCTGCGCTCCGTAGGTCAGGATTATATAATTGAGGATATTTTTATAATTGAGGTGATAGTTGTGTTCAAACAATTGTTTAAGAATTATGTTGAAAACTTATATAATAAGTAATGCTTACATTCAAAACATCTTTTATAGTTAGTGGGTTTAATAGGTAGTGAGTTTTATATCGATAAAAGTTACTTAAAAGGCAATTGAATGCCAAAACTGAAGATAAAATGTAGAGAGTTTTAAAGTTTTCACGGGAATATTAAACCTCATTACCTATAATATTTAGTTTTAGCGGATAACAATATTATAGTCTGATTAACCCTAAGAATATTTATGTTTGTTTTTAGCACGATAAGTACAAGGTTGTGATTTTATAGTATGAGAGATTTTATTGGCCTTTTGAAATGTTATAAGCAACGGAGGTTTTAAGTAACTTTCGTAATGTTTTTATACAGAGAAATTGAGACTAGATAGTATTTGATATGTTAAGACGGTAATTGTTGCTTCTGAGCTTTTAATTTGTAAGAAACCTGCATTTAAAATTTGGAAACATTTTAATAAAGTATGTTGATAAAAGTTGATAGATACTTAAGTCGTTTTATTTTCACAGTTTCTTTTTGCCGGTGGACACTTACCACATTTCAGTTAGTCCTATAAAGAACGTAATGACATTTACGTCAAAATTATTGAATCTTAAAATAAATATGCATCTGGTTACAGCATTTATGCTTTATGGAAATAATACTCGTTTCACCATTTTAGTACATTTACTTCTGGCGTTTACAGCGTTTTCGCGTAACGAAAAAAAGAATTCAATTGTCGTAACCGCCACTAAGTCGTAAACCAGTCTTTTTTGTTAAATATTAAATACGCCAGTTGAAAGAAAACCATAAGTTATGAATTAGATCCAAATATCAAGCATTTTCGTTCATAAATAAAAGAGTTATGATTTTTTTTCTCGAAATCGAAAAGTTTTTTGGCTCTGGTGTAGTTTGCATTTTGGCGGTTACTACGTTCTCGCTTTTTGCCATCGATATAAAGAACTCAAAACGCATAAAAACTGGATCCCAGAACTGAAAAGTGCTGAAAAAACCTTTACATCTCGCAACCAGATACTAGAAACTGCTACAACTTTCTACAAAGACCTCTACAGTAGTCATGAACCAAGATTACAACTAGCCACTCCCTGCGAGAACGAAGTACCAGCAATAGACGAAATAGAAATATTGAGACATATAAAATATTTGAAAAACGGTAAAAGTCCAGGACCGGACAGCATAACAAACGAAACATTAAAAGCCGCTGCATCAGTACTAGCTACACCCCTAGCCCATTTATTCAATTTAATCTTGAGGACGGGAATAGCACCAAAACAGTGGACACAGTCAAATATAATACTTCTGTACAAAAAGCGAGACCCGAAGGATGTAGGCAATTCCCATCAGTCTGATGTCATGTATTTATAAGCTCTTCTCTTCAATCATATTAGCCAGGATAGGCGGAAAAATAGATGAGCTACAGCCATGTGAACAAGCTGGGTTCCGCAGTGGATATTCGACACCATATATACACACTGGAACAGGTGATAGAAAAATATCAAGAACACCAAAAATCGTTATATGTCGCATTTATTGATTACGCCAAGGCGTTCGATACAATATCACATTCGTCAATATGGAAAGCTTTGAACCACTGCAGCGTGGCAACAACATATATAAGAATCATAAAATACATATACGAAAACAGCACTAGTAGAGTACAACTTGACAGTATGGGCCCAGAAATAGCCATAAATAGAGGGGTTAGGCAGGGAGACCCATTGTCACCAAAATTATTCTTAGCCGTGCTGGAGTCGGTATTGAGCAATGTCAACTGGAACAACATGGGAATTAACATTAATGGAAAATATCTTAGCCATCTAAGGTTCGCGGACGACATTGTTTTAATATCAGAACACAGCTACCAGATAGAATACATGGTACAAACTTTATGCGAAGAAAGTTCCAAGATCGGCTTAAAAATGAATTTCCAGAAAACAAAACTTATGACAAACAATACCCAAAAAACCATAACAGTCAACAACACGCCTCTCGAGTTCGTGGACAGCTACATCTACCTTGGTAAACAAATATCATTTCACCACCAGAATAATGAGCAAGAAGTTGACAGACGAATAAAGATCGCTTGGAACAAGTATTGGTCGCTGAAAGAAATACTAAAGAGCAAACTAAACATGAAACTAAAAAAGAAAGTGATGGACTCATGCATCCTGCCGTCACTAACATATGCTAGCCAAACGTGGGTGTTCACAAATAAGGTAAAAAATAAGATAAATACATGCCAGAGAGCTATGGAGAGAAGCCTGACAAACATAAGAAAAATTCAAAAAATACCTCATATAAATATAAGAGCTATAACGAAAATAATCGACGCCTTAAAGCACACAAAGCTACTTAAATGGAGATGGGCAGGACACGTCGCCAGAATGTCAGACACACGCTGGGCCCACTGGAGGGAAACGGAGTAGAGGAAGACCAAGAAGTCGCTGGTCGGATGACGTTAAAAGAGTAGCTGGCCCAAGCTGGGCTACAACAGCAAGAAATAGAAAAAAGTGGAAGTCCTTGGAGGAGGCCTTCACCTGATAAGGGGTTCTTGTCCGCTATAAATTAAAAATATTAGTTATGTTATACTGCAGAAATTAAAAATGCTATTCAATGCAAATTTATAAATATATATTTTTTATGAATCATTAATTAACAAAATACAATAAGAAAAAAATGTGATATTTAAACATAACAACTATAGCTTAAGTGACATGTAATGCATCTTTGGACTCGAAATAAAAGGCTTTTTTATTATTTTACTATTATTATTTTCCTAATTTACTATCAGTCTTAGTAATTTATTATAATAACACTAATATTAGTAATGGCATACATAATTTGTAATATTAAATATTAAAGGCAGGGATACAAATCAACATAACTTAATAAATAAGTTCTCTTATCATAGCTAACGTCTTATTACTTCTTATCAGGCTTAAAGAGATCAATTACCTATAAAATCAGTCTTGAATTAGACAACTTTGTAATCTAAGTGATATGGGTAATTTTTAAATTATAGTAGTAAAGTTTACATTAAAAATAGACACTAACGAAAACGTAGAACTTTTTTTTAAAGTAGTCTGCGACGGCAAATAGCGAGACAACCGCCTCCCCACAATGTTCGCTGCCGACTGAAGCGACCGACTGGTTACTTCGTGTTTATAAAAACGCCATTCACAGGTGTATTACACTAAAAATGGTTCACTGAAGCGACGATTGACAGGTAAAACTGATAATTCAAGCCCCAGGATACCTTTTAGATCTTTCACTTAAACGACTAAAGCAAGTTTTAACGAATACATTAAGCGACATAAATGCTCAAAATTCAACGTGTCGCTTGAAGGAGCAAATACTGTCGTAAATTTTGTGACAATCAATTAACCGACAGCATTTGTTGTTCATAATTCCAGAAGACACGATTAAGCACCTAACCTTATTTAATTTGTGTTTGTAATAAAAACTTTAACGCCATTGCTACAAATTCAAGCCATTTTTAAAAACACTTTAAGCGATCACGTATAGAATTGTGAGTAGTTTAAGTGACGTAGTTAAAATTTAAATCAAATTATGCGTCGCATAACTGGGTGTTTTTTAAATCGGTCCACTATTTATAAGCTACCTTATAAAATGGCATCAAAGTCATCAGATCGCTACGTAACCCGGCTTAAAAGACGCAGAAAAAAAAGCTGATTCCAACGATATATATAACTCAAATTCATTGAATATGTCGCTTAAGGGGTTTCTCCACTTTCTCCTTTCCACCGTCGATATGTACCATCGCATGAGTTGTCGGTACCGGGAGCGCGCGTTCGGTAACGACGCTGCTAATGGACGACAAATAAGCCGCCATCCAACTTTTATCCCATGCATTATTCATCGCTATTAATGCCATCCCAGCTTAGCTAAGAAACGATTACAATTAAGTCATGCTGAATTTCAACGATGGACGATTGTAACGTGTTCAAGCTATTTTAGGTATGAGATAACGTAATATCTGTCCTGTGACTGTAATTTTTCTTTTTTCTATTATTTTTCATCTATTAGATTATAAGATTGTAAAACCGAAAACATCTGTCGATAAAAACATTTTGAAAATAATAAGTGGAACAATAGGCTACTTGGAGATTACTGAGTCAATTCAATTTCCAAAATTCTCAAAAATTGCTTCCCATAAACGGAATCCTATATCCACGTCTGTTACCAGTATTACGCTAACCAGAATATCAATTCTGCCAACCGTCGAAATAATTCCCTTACTCAATTCTGTCTGCCTTCATTAATGAACATATCAAATGTCATTCACAGCTCGCTACGTAAACTATAACACGCGTTTCAATACGTTAATCACTCAACAATATTTACTTAGTACAGCCTTCCCCATTACCGCACTTTGCTACACAACTTCGCAATCCTCCTACGTCCTTAAATCCATTGAAAATTCAACCCTATCCTATCAACTTGGAACTGAGCGTACAATAGAACATTTTCATACGAGCTCCTGAAAATTTTGTCTCAGACATTATAATCTGGAATATTAATGGTGTGGTCGAAATTTAATTAACGAGTGGAATACGTAAGCGTATCTACATATTACATATTGTGTTTAATGCCATTGACAAGGATTATGTGGTTTACGTGTTGTCTATTTTAAGAGGAGCATAAATATTCAAATCTGGTATATACATCCTCATCAAAGGTCTCAGTCTTTTACAGACAAACAGTATCATGTAGGAAAACAACACGTTTGGAACACGGGACCACAGGTCCGGCAATCACAACATTATCTGATTTGATTATAAAGATAACATGTATATATTTATGTAACGAAAAACAAGTAAAAAAATAACAGTAGTCAACTAAACCTAAATAAAAAAGTAATAGCTAACTAAAACCGAGGTCCTCCAGATCGTGGCCCTGCGGCAGAGTATCCATGATGCCGGCTACATTCCCCCGCTGAATAGCCAAGCTGATCCTTTGGCCGAGGAATGAGCCGGCTCTGTGGTTCGACGAACATTCTGACAGTTTTTTTTGTATCACCACATTATGTACAGTCATGGTAAAATATTTCCGTCACCCTAGGCCGTAAGTGGGACTTGCTGCCCGCTACGCGGAGCGAAAATCTCGCTGGTCAAGGCAAGACGTAAAACTTTAGACAAACCACGGGCGGTAATTCATAAAGCCTCAGGTCGTATATTTATGGCAAACTTCTGTTATCTGGGACATCTACAAATTCACTGCCCTAGTGTGTAATGTGGCTCCGTACTCACGCAGATCCTTCTCTGCCAGATCTATCCAGCGGTACTTTGGCCGACCGACCGGACGACGCCCCGTCTGGCGAGAGATTGCGCAGGATCGGGTAAAGTGGCGAGCTCTTGTGTCGGAGGCCAAGGCTCATTTTGGGTCGCTGAGCCAGCGTAGTTAGTTAGTTAATTTAGGTATGTAATGTGCTAAAAAAATAATGAACACTAACAAAATAACCCATTCTTTTGGTTCTACGGCGCTATCTAAACTAAATTTTCCAATTTTCTCTATCCGTGGTCTCTTTAAGCTGTTTTCCTGCCTAATATGCTCCAAGGACTGCCCCGTACTTAGTCCATCATCCTCTGGAATCACTTCTGTGGCGCGGAGATAATCCCATTAGCAGCTTATACTCCCACACAAAGTCCGACTCACTGGTAAGTCAGGGCAATACAGCCCTGATACAGTCATTTAAAAAATAGCCTTTTTATGAGGGCACATGACAATTACTTCAAAATGATGCCAGACCTGCTCAGTCTGGAACTATTCTCGTTGCAATTGCACCGTCGTCGTCTCAGTGCGTAGTTCGAAACACTCGCACGTGTCGAGACAGTTGGAACGTTGGAAAAGCACCTTCAAAAACTAAATCTTTAATATCATTTTTACCCACGCATGTTTGTTATATCTTCTACTTTATGCAAGGGACCTAGGAAAATCAATTATCGCAAGTAAATCCCAGTGCTAGAGTGTAAACCGTTTACGGCGCACGACTCCGATCTCGATCCGGTGACTCGAGCAGTGGTCGCGCTAAGTGGATTACGACGTACGTCGGCCAGACACGGCCGTGTATGGCGGACGACAACAGGCCTACGTGTAGTGAATAACAGAAAATTCACTTGTTAAGACACATATTTTTACCGCAGATTGACATAAACACAGTCTTCCTGCTTCTTTGTACCTATATTAGGGGGAAGATTTTCTAATTACTTAAACTATGAATACAAAGATCAAAGCTTAAAGAAAATTGAAAAAGGAGCTACCTGGTGGAAGGGACCGGGAATCGAACCCGGTACCTCTGGATTACCGGTCCAGCGCGCTAGCCACTTCGCTACCCTCGCTCCACGTAGACCTGACGAATTTTTCCTTATGCTTTGTGTCTCGATCTTTTGCATTGTTTATTTGAAAGGTTTTTACACCTTAGCGACCTCTATGTGAATACATTAATATCCACATCTTACTGCACCACTTTACAGCGATGAACAAGCAAGCGAGAGAGGGCGCTGTTAGTTTTTATAAATTTGTGAAACATGTAATGTCTCATTTTTTAATGTGGGTATACACCACAATTTTTTTAAAACTATGAATACAAAGATCAAAGCTTAAAGAAAAATTGGACAAGGAGCTACCTGGTGGAAGGGACCGGGAATCGAACCCGGTACCTCTGGATTACCGGTCCAGCGCGTTAGCCACTTCGCTACCCTCGCTCCACGTAGACCTGACGAATTTTTTCTTATGCTTTGTGTCTCGATCTTTTGCATTGTTTATTTGAAAGGTTTTTACACCTTAGCGACCTCTATGTGAATACGTTAATATTCACATCTTACTGCACCACTTTACAGCGATGAACAAGCAAGCGAGAGAGGGCGCTGTTAGTTTTTATAAATTTGTGAAACATGTAATGTCTCATTTTTTAATGTGGGTATACACCACAATTTTTATTTAAACTATGAATACAAAGATCAAAGCTTAAAGAAAAATTGAAAAAGGAGCTACCTGGTGGAAGGGACCGGGAATCGAACCCGGTACCTCTGGATTACCGGTCCAGCGCGTTAGCCACTTCGCTACCCTCGCTCCACGTAGACCTGACGAATTTTTCCTTATGCTTTGTGTCTCGATCTTTTGCATTGTTTATTTGAACCGGACCGGTTTATCTGGACCGGTAATCCAGAGGTACCAGGTTCGATTCCCGGTCCCTTCCACCAGGTAGCTCCTTTTTCAATTTTTCTTTAAGCTTTGATCTTTGTATTCATAGTTTAAATAAAAATTGTGGTGTATACCCACATTAAAAAATTAGACATTACATGTTTCACAAATTTCTAATTACTTGATACGTAATCCTCGCTGCTGGCACCATTTATTAATCTATACAAAAGCTTTCTCTAGTCAGCTCGAGTGTGTTAAAAAAGGTTCAAGGGTCATACAAAATATTATATGGGACGAAAACGTTGCTCTGGTGGCGTCATCTGGAACAGATCGGTGAAACGCGTATTTATATTGACAATTTTCTAGACTTATTGGGTCATAGTTTAATAGTTTATAGTAATATTCTTTAGTTCCTGCAAATTCAATCTCTTTTTGACAGATTTCTTGAAATCCTGTAAATTCAATCACCTTAGAAACTAAATCCCAGAGCAACAGTGTAAACCGTTTACGGCGCAGGACTCTGGTCTTGATCCGGTGACTCGATCAGTGATCGCACTAAGTGGATTACGACGTACATCGGACAGACACCACCCGAGTATGGCGGACAAGGACAGGCCTATGTGTAGATAAAAACAGAGAATCCACTTGCCATTATCTGAAGTGCTATTTTTATTTCACAAGGTAAGAAGAAATATACCGAAAAAAATAGTAAATAGTCTTCTTTATTTATGCTTGTAGGTACATGTGAACAATTGTAGGTTACAGATAGCGCTCCCTTTTCTCCACGACAAACTGTCCCTAGGTATTATTATTGGGTGTACGTCAATGTAAAAGAGTTTCTCCTTCGCAAGACATAAAAAGAACATAAGTATTTCTAAGTAATATCTTACAGTTCCTTTCCTTTCAATAACCTTATTGGATTATTTCTATCACTGCGTGTTCTGATACGTGGTAACCAAATCAAGCGAAAAGGTTTTATCGCTTTTTTTTCAAACTCGCTCAAGTAACCCGACTCTTTTGCGGTACTTCACATTTTTAAGTATGAGGTCTCGGAGGAAAATTGCAGCATAATATAAATCTTCTTACAATAGGATTACTTTTTAAGAAAGTGATAGGCGTGTAGGCGGGCGGGCGCGGCGTCGGACGCGCGGGAGCGGATCAAAGTCAGTAAATACAGCTGTCTCGACGCCCAATACGACTTAATAGTTTTTGGCGTCGAGACACTTGGTCCGTGTGGCCAGGGTGCGCGTGGACTCCATAGGGAGCTCAGCAAGCGCCAGAGGGAGGCAGGGGACCCACGCGCGGGCAGTTTTCTTGCGCAAAGGCTTTCCATAGCCATACAGCGGAATGCTGCCTGCGTCATGGGCACCCTACCGAAAGGTCTTAGTTTTATAAATATATTTTAATCTTAGTTTAATTTTTAGTTTTAATCCCATATTTTTTTTATTTGTATGTTTTATTTTTGACCTATCCTCCTGACTTCCAGCGTCCTACACATAGTACATAAACTGCAATGAATACTTAACTGTCAACTATTTGTCATAAGGCTAAAATTAAATTGACAAATTCTGAATGCTGGTCGTCAGGAGGCTATAATAAATGTATTACTTATCTAATCCAAAAAAAAAAGAAAGTGATTTCATTAAAATACCCAAAGCCTATCTGAAACACAAATTTTTGTTTCCTATCCGTAACGTTTTGCTAAATTTAGAGCAATTTTTTTCCAACTGTTAATTTTTCAGAATAATTATAAAACAAACCTAATCTAACGTAAATGGATTCTTTTAAACGATGTTTCTAAAGTACTGAAAATGTGACGGGTTTCAAGAAAAAAAAAACTTTTGGACAAATGAAAATTTGGCGAAACGTTATCTATAACGTTTCGCCAAATTTTTCATCTATAGATGTTTCGGAGTCAACTCCGAAACATCTATAAGATCCGGGATCCGGTAGGATCTCAAGATCCTACCTGACTACCTAACATACGGGCGTCTTCAGCAATGAGAGTGACTGGTGTGTTCTAAGCTCAGTTTCATGCTCTTGGTCATCCCGCTTTAATTACTGTGACTATGCCGGCCCTTGGACGTTGTAAACCACTAAGCAACCGCTCTGTACGGGTTTTGGCCATCAAGGTGCATTCTGCACAATGCCTTGTGAGCTTGTCTGTTATTTATTTAATCGTATGGTGAAAAGTTTGTTGTAGGAAATTATAAATTTATATCCAGCTTGCCTGTGCCCGGGAAATTCTGTTAAGAGGCCTTATTCCTTTAATAGTATTTTATGCAACAGTTGTATAAGAGGGGACAAAAATCGCGAGTGGCATGGGTTACGATGTGAGCGTAGCGAACATCGTAAGAAAGATGATATTAAAAGGTGAAATACACTCCGAAATAACTTTCAATAAAAAACATCAACTTCAAAAGATAAGACTCAGAAATGCTGAAAGCCTAACCCTGCGTTTCCCGAGAACCCGAAACGGATCCCAAAACCTAATGTACGATGGTGCGAAATTATATAACAGTTTACCCAAATACATAAAAGATGTAAAAACATTTGCCCTATTTAAAACCAAATTGAAATCATATATCATAGACAAAATCGAATAAATAAAATAAAATTAAAAAAAAAGTTCTCATAAATAGTTATATTAAAAATCTATTAAAACTGGGTATTTTAGAATTTAAAATGCTATAATAAAATATTTCTAGCTATTATATAAAAGAAATAACATCAAACTTAACAAACAAATAAACGAATTTTATGAAAACTAACTATACATGGTAACCAAGAATTAACTAACGTTTATAAGTTGCGGCAAACCAAGCCCATAACGTTATCTACTAGCCGGTTGAGATTGGTAAGCACCTGGCACCAATATGTTTGCGTGCAAATCAGGTGCATACTTAACTTAACCGAGATAAATATTAAATGAATGCTGGAATGCATATCGACGCTCGAACAAGTCTACCCCAGCGAACGAATAAAACATAGAACACGAGCTTCATACAAAATTACAATCAAAAACCGGCCCAACAGTCGAAATGCGCATGCTCACCGGTGTACCAATCACAGCCACTCAAATGTTTTCAATTACGCATAACAAATAAATGTGATTCGTCAATTTCCGAATGGCCAGCTGTGATTCGACAAAACGCATGACATTTGTCTATGGTAATATGGCGGTGACAGTGAAAACTCATAATTGGTGAATCGTTAATGCAGTAAAGAGCCATTTTTGTTTCCTTCATTATAAATCTTGAATGTTAAGGTTATTACATACGAATTTAAAAAAAAATTTACATCTTTTAAGGAATCCTTGTTTGTTCCTTGTTGTTACTAATACTTTGAATGATTATTATTAATTCGTGCTATAACTGCTGTATATATTATTATTTCTCCTTCTTTGTAATAACTAATATTTTACATGTAAAGTCGATACAATCTTTGTAGTGAAAAAATATCAAACATAATTAGGAACTTATACGTTTTCATACCGGACTGACGGAAAACGTATAGCCTTTTAGGGACGGTCTTATACAAGCACAAAAGCCCGGCTTGACCTAGTAATATTAAAAAACAATAAAAAATTATTTACTTGAAACATATAAAATTGCGCGTAGTGACGTGTTTCATAATTTCAAATTTTGTCGACGCCGCGTGGTTCAAAATTTGTCCGCGCTCAGACCGCGCCGCGCTTGCTGATGGCTCGTCGCCGTTCTATGTCACCGCTAGTCATCTCCCTCGCACGCGTTGGCTTGCAATCGGGCTTCATACCGCCTACTCTTACACATGGAAGTAACCTATGTAGCAACATAACTATACGTGGCTTCAAGTGAAGTGAAGTGAAGTTAGATACGGTACGGATCGGCCACTTGCAAATTTCGCGTAAACAGGAGTGATTTAACTTCACGTTGTTTAGAAATATTTAGTTAGTGTAGTGTTTGTTTGAGCGTAGTAATAAGTAGAAGTAGCTAATATTATAGATAGTGATCGTGTTTTGATTTTGTTTGTTGTTGTGATTACTGTGGCTTTAAACAATGGAAGGAGTTGTTCCGTGCGATTGTGAGGAGTTAAAGTGTGCAGGTATTTTAATAGGCGAAGGAAAGGTAGGCACTCTAACTTTCGCACAGAAAAAACAGCTCATATTTTCCCCAAAACCCACGCCCGACCTGTGTATTATTGAAATTGTACTTTGAACAGTAATGCGGCAATAAAATGGATTTACCCATAAGCCTAGGCACGCCACTGATTGCATTACTTTTTTCAAACATCGTATAATATATAAATTAGTCATATGGCATAACACCATCCCTATACAAAATCTGTACACCTAAAGAATTAAATTAATATGTGTACGGCTGTATTTACGTATGAAAACTGATACCATCTTTTTTTTGTGTTTTTCTGAGTGATTAATACACCATTTCACTGAACATTATGGCATATTTTGTTACTTTGAGACTTCATATATGTCACGTAATGCAACTGTTCGGCTGCGTCGCCATTTGCAAACTAGACAGCCGTTTGACACAAAATTTACGCCCCGCCTTAACTGACACAAAATCCGTGGGGCCATTTTCCGACGCTAGTTAGGCTTCTATGTTTTATTCGTTCGCTGGTCTACCCACAAATTTCAATAAATGGATGTTTTAATGTTTAGTTTTTTCTGCGTAGGTAATAGGTGTTCATAGGGCTTTATATGTAAGTAATGAATTTTCCTGTAAGAAAAACCATGTAACATGTAATGCATGCTTGCTTATAAGTTATTATTATTATACTACTTAATTTTAAGTTGTCTAGTAAGTGAAATTATTGTAATTTCTTTAGACGACAATAAAGATTCTTTAAACCGAAAGATGCCACGAGCGTTTTTTGACCTACTTATACAACGTTGCATACAATACTTTTTCTACGACTCGACATTTCATAAATAAAATGCAACCAACAAAGCAAACAACAAAGAAAATAATTACATGTTCCCGCTCGGAATCAACAAAATTAAAAAGAAAATTGTCTCTGATAAACTTTTTTTTTATTGACGTTCATCTGTCAAAAAATATGAACTTATACATAAAGGTATACGTTCACTATACTAAAAATCTGCCAAAAAAATTAAACTTATACATAAATGTATACGTTCACCATACTAAACATCCATGCACTGAAAATAAAACTTTTTTTTAAGTTGGCAGCAATGCCTTAGTACAATAAGTTTTTTTTTAATTTGCAAATTGTGTGGATGCAGCTGTTCATCTTGTAATCTGTGGTACTATGTGATGCTTTTTTGGCGATATTATAACATCGGTTAGCAGTGTGTTTTTGGGCAGTAGAGTATAGACTTTTACAGACTTTCATAATTTATGTCTTTATATTAGAGTTAGTAAATATATAAATGACAGAAAAAAGTACTGGAGTAGAAAAACATTTTTTTAACATTATGACAAAAATATATATAAAAAAAAATTATAATTTCAACTAACCTTTTAAAGTTCGTACTACTTTTCCTTGTTCTGGAAAGTATTTCATTTTATCAAAGTTTTGATGCTTTCATTGCGTGCAGTCGAAAATAAGTTGAAAAAAAAACTAGTTTTGCTGCGAGAATTTTGCTGTCTTCAAGTAGTTTTTGAAACAAAAAATATCAATGAAAAATTTAAACTGTAGGTTTCAAATATATTAAAACTGAACATAACTACAAATTGTGGAATTCTTAGCTTCAATATTAGCTGAAATCTTGTGAGGTTCCGTACCATTACCAAGTTTGTTATATGGGAGACCCCTTAAATATTTATAAATAAATCATCTGTGAAAATTTCAACTGTCTAGCTATCACCGTTCTTGAGATACACCGTGGTGACAGACGGACGGACGGAAGGACGGACAGCGAAATCTCAGTAATAGGGTCCCGTTTTTACCCTTTGGGTACGGAACCCTAAAAATTAAAATAATTAGTAGTAGTTTCCCATTTATTTAAAGGTTTCAGTTAAGCTCGTACAATAGGGGAGGATCCTGGCAACCCTGGCCGAGGAAAGTGGCTATAAACGACTTCACGACATTTTAATTGCTTAAAAATAGTAAACATATCAAATATTTGCTGATAGTGCATTGAAAAGATAACCTACAACTTACTGTGAGTAAATAACACCTGAAAGCATCCAACTCAAGACGAAGCAGGCTGAAGAACACTACGGTGAGAATAACATTTAACCGTTTAAGTTTAAATATTACTTTTGAACCATGATACAACAGTCAATTATTTAAATATCCACTCAAAAACATCGAGCCATTGAACACCTGATTGGACGTAACGTAACACTGACAGTGACAGATCACTCGTAGTACCAACAAAACAATAAATGTATAGATGTTGCCAGTTAATTACCGACCTAAGAAAGTAATGTTTCCTGTCTTACCAGCGACACCTATTCGCGATCTAAGGTACTGTTCTAATGAGAAATAATGTCATCGAAAGGAAGCTCAAAAGCCACACCTAGTTACCGCAAGATGGAGCCACTAGTTACTTGTCAAGGATGTAAATCTACTGTTGTTATACAAAGTACTTTGCTATGCGTAGGATGTCTACAGCGATATGAATATGATTGTGCGGGCGTTTCAGAGAAACTACACAGATTAAGAAGCCTTGAATCTCGAAAACAGTGGAAATGTAAAACGTGTGATAAGCAATCACCTGACACAGACCCGAAAACCCAAAAAAATAGTTCCGCGAAAAATAAATTGCCATCAGAACAGTCCATTAAATCAATTAGCCAGGTTACAGACCCACATCCCATACATAAGCAACCAATTTTGAAGGAATATGAGACCCAATCAAATCAGCCTATAATTAAGTCTCCTTTTTCGAATACAGTCACCGAGAACCTACATCTTACACCCAAGATAACCAGGCAGAGACAGCCACCAATCATTAATGAATATACTCCTAGTAATGATGACTCCTACGAGTCTTTATCTTCGCCTAATTCATCATCTACAACAGCATTACTATCGAGAAGTGTTGATGGTAAGATTAATAATATGCACCTAATAAGTGAACTGAAAGAAACTGTTTCTCAACTAACAAGTGTACTACGAACCACACAGAATGAATTGGAGAACACTGTTCTAGAGAACAATGAATTACATAGACAAATAAAAAAAAAAATATAGAAATAAACTTGTTGCAATCATTATGCCATTCCTCAACATTAATAAATGAAAAATCTAGCGGAAATATCGTAAAAAAAAGACACTCCCTGGCTATACCAACCTGGTCTCTAACACCTGGCACCACTCAATCAACTACCGCGTCTGGCACAAAGATAAAAGACAATGCCAAGGTGACACGCTTAAACCAGAGGATAATACTCTTGGAACAACAGCTAGAAGGCGTAACCAACGAAATTGGGGAACTCGTTGACCAAATTGATAATCTGACGCAACAACTACAGCAACATAAAACTGAACCGACTGTTAATCACAATAAACTTACCGAAGAACACCGGCAGAACAGTGGTAGGAACTTCACCGTGGTGCATCGGGAAAAACCACCAAGCTGTGATAAGGACACTAATAAAATTAGCATCGTAAGCACAAATAAACGCAACAAACTTTTATCGATTTCTGAACGTTTTCTAGGGAACTCTCGTATCTGCCACTACCTTACTCCGGGAGTAGGTGTTAGAAATCTTTTACTCAACTTTTAAAATAAAATTGCTGATCACACTAAACGTGACTATTGTCTAATTTTTATTGGTGAAGAAGATTTCAAAAAGTCACAAAACTATTCTACTCTGGTGTCATACATCAAGCACGCATTAGAAAAAATCCAACATACCAACATAATATTATGTGTACCGACATATAATTGTAGTAAGTTTGCAAGCATGTTCAACCATAGAATCGAGCTATTCAATAAATTGTTATACTCTGACGTGAGCAAATATAAATACGCCTATGTATTGGACTCAAACCTGAATCTCACGTATGATTTAAAGATGTATATGTACGTATGATCTAGAGAAACGGGATACCTTAAAAATAATGGTCTAAAAACAATATTTGAGGATATCAAAAACCTGCTGTCCCTTATAGAAGAAGAGAGTGTACTCTATTCTAGCAGTGTTCATTCTAGTAGTACTCCAAATGGAAAAAAATCTAATATTTTTTTTCGTTCCTAACACTAACACTGAACTGACTATACTGCACCAGAATATTGCGAGCCTCCTAACTAAAAAAGATGCTTTAGAAATATGCTTACAAACTCTAGCAGAAACAAAAAATACCACTGTTGATATAGTCTGTCTAACTGAGCACTTTGTACAAGAAGATGATGTTACTAATATTCTACTAACGAACTATAAACTATCTTCGCATTACTGTAGACAGGAGAAAAGGGGCGGAACATGTATCCTCACAAAAAAAGGTCTTGAATGTAGAGAATTGCCAGCCGTAAATAAGCTTTCAATCAAAAGTGTTTTTGAATGCAGTGCTATTGAGATATCTCAATATAAACTAATAGTAGTATGCCTTTATAGAACTCCTAATATCAGTAACCTTGATTGTTTTATGGAAAAGCTTAAGCAACTATTGAATATATTATTAGTAAGTTTTAAAAATAGGAAAATTATCATCTGCGGCGACTTTAACATAGATATTTTAAAAAGAAATAGAATATCTCAAAATTTTGAAAATACGTTGCTTAATTATAATCTTCGCCTAGAGATAAAACAAGCGACTAGAAAACAAAGTGGTTCATGTATAGACAACTTTGCCCATAATATTTACAAAAGAAATACTAAAACTCTCGAACATAATCTTTCAGACCACTGTAGTGTTCTCTTACCTTGGTAATTCCTTTAAGCGATGAAATTCGGGGTTCCCGTATAATATCCAATACTCTGTTTATCTTTCTAGCACGTTGTTCGTTCGGTATATTCGCTTGCTTCGATGTATTGACTGAAACGATAAACAATATTAACTCTAACTCACTGAAAATCGATTTGACGCAGGCTGCTACTTACATTATTTTTCTCTCCTCCTTTTTCTTATTATTATAGTGGCGATTTTTTGTATAAAATTACTAATTCACAATTTAGCTTTGTTATGACATTTCTGTTAGAAAAAATGTCATAGCAACGTCTTGTCTTATAAATTCTCCATTTCACGTAATTTTACTTCCAAAGCGGTGAGGTTGGATATATTTGAGATAGGTCGTATTAACTTTATCGTTTGGCTGGTTCCCTAGTACTTCATAAAATTCAAAATTCATATTTTTATCTATTCTGGAACATTTTGTCAGCGAGCCTAATATAAAAGCGCTGCCATCAGCTGAAAATTCAGTCTTCTCGTGCCTCTCAACTAAGGAGGAACTCGAAATTGGTCTGTGCAGGGCCAAAGCTTGGCCCTGCACTCAAGAGAGACCCTTTTCCCCTTTGGCTATCCCCAAACAAGACTACTGACTCGCTCGGACGCTGAAAGGCCTTGCCTGCTACAACTGCATTTTCGTCCATCTGCTGACACCACGAATACGCCCACCTGCTGCCACTGCGTATCTGCTACCGCTGTGTATGCGACTGACTATACGCCCTCCTGCTGCTGTTGCGTATACGCCCTCCTGC
Organism: Apotomis capreana; assembly: GCA_947623375.1. NCBI lineage: Eukaryota > Metazoa > Arthropoda > Insecta > Lepidoptera > Tortricidae > Apotomis > Apotomis capreana. Next base: position 25,072,599 of record OX392505.1, read on the forward strand.
TACTGTTGCGTATACGCCCTCCTGCTGCTGTTGCGTATACGCCCTCCAGTGCTGCCACTGCGTAAACGCCCCCTGCTGTCACTGCACATACGCCTTCCTACGACCACCTGTGTGACCACCTGCTACGGACTGATACCAGGCTATACGGACATCGCCTCATCTGCAACCCACCTGCTACGGACTGATATCAGGCTGCACGGACATCGCCTCATCAGCAACCGCTTGGACCTAGGACTAACAACCTCCCCTTTACTCCGTTATCACACTGCCTTGGTGACTGAGTGAAAATAAAGAACCCTAACCCTGAATTTACTGTTTTTCTCTTTCTTCTTCTTTTCTACCTTATCTTTCTGTCTCTTTCACGTCTGTTATCCTGTCCTTCGACTCCTCGGAGGACCGGGTAACACGACACCACTCAGCACAATTGTTGAGCTTTCCCATTAACAGACAACATGAGATGACACACTGGTATATATTCAAACGTATCTATAGCAAAGAAAATCTTGACACATTTAAATCATTACTAGAAAATACGTCATTCAATGATATCTACGATTGTCTAAATGTTAACGAAGCATACAATATATTTTTTGATTATATAAAATCTTATCATGACATGTGCTTTCCATTAAAGAAAATTAAGATTAGTTCTAAGCAAAAACTTACTTGGCTCACGAGAGGTATAAAGATATCCAGTAAAAATAAACGCAAATTATACCTGGCTTGTAGGAAATCCAAATGTGTAAAAGAACTATCAACCTATAAAAATTACTGTAGAACACTGAAAAAGGTTATTATTAAATCTCAGAGACTGCAAAATAATAAGTATATATGTAACGCAGTCAACAAAACTAAGGCAGCATGGCAAATCATAAATAAGAATAAGTTTAATAGACCCAAAGGAATCTCTGAAATAAAATACAAGGGAAAAATTATTAAAGAATCTAAGGACATTGCTAATGCATTTAACGACACATATATAAACCTTGTAAAAGAACATAGGAATGTCAACAAAACTTCAACTTCGAAAGATATTAATATAAATAAGACACTACATTCCATTTACATGACACCGACATTGAAAAATTGACATATATAAAATTATATTGAAAATGAAATTAACAAATAGTACAGGTTATGATGACATTCCTACTATAGTTATTAAGCATTGTGCAGGTCTAATAGCTGGTCCACTCAGTTATATTATCAACCTATGTCTTAGTGAGGGAAGCTTCCCAGATAAGTTAAAGATAGCGCTTGTGAGACCAGCGTATAAAAAAGGAGATAAGCTGATATGCGAAAATTATCGCCCAATCGCTCTCCTTCCAGTCATATCAAAAGTATTTGAGAGAGCTATTCATAATATTTTGTATGCATTCGTTGAGAAATATGACATATTGGCCAATGAGCAATTTGGATTTAGAAAAGGGAAGTCAACCAACTTAGCCATTTACGACCTAATGCAGACAATCTCTGAGTGCCTTAATAATAGAATACCAGTTACGTCTTTATTCATGGACATGTCAAAGGCATTCGATTTTGTATGCCACAAACGACTCTTACAAAAAATAAAAGCCTATGGTATTAGAGGACCAGCCTTCGCACTCATTGAGTCATACTTGACAAAAAGAAAGCAATACACAGAGATAACCTACATAGATGAGCGTAAAATAGAAACAAAAGCAAACTCCGAAATGAGAGAAATTGAATATGGTGTTCCCCAAGGAAGTATACTTGGCCCACTTTTATTCATTTTGTACATTAATAACTTGCCTCAGGCCACAGACCAACAAATGATCCTATTTGCTGACGATTCCACTTTGATAGTTAAAAGTATTATTATTATTATTATTTTCAATTGGGCCTTTTGTGTGCCGCATCGACCATAATTGATCTATTGTGGCAGCCCTGTTTTAGAGCTCACTGCTGAGGCCCGTTGAGTCCAGGAATTTCCAGATTCTTTGGGCAGTGAGATGTTGTATCTCCTCTGGGGGCACAAAGTGTTGCCCTAAGTGGATACTCCTTTTGTGCATAAGTGGTCCACAGGAGCAGAGGAGCTGTCTCCTCTGACTCTTGGCAGAACCTGCACGTTGCGTTCTGTTCCATACCCATTAGGAACAAGTGTTTTTTCAGCTTGCAGTGACCGGTCAGAGTTCTAGTCACCGCACAGACTTTTGACCTTTTGAGCTGTAGTAACTCTTTAGATAACTTTTGAACAAAGCCTTTTATAAGGGCTTTCGAGTGATTTTGTCCTTTTACAGCCACCCACATCTCGATCGCCTTAGATTTGTGTAAGTCGCTGAGCAGAGAGTAAGCCTGGCGTTTTGTGATTCCACAGAACGGTTCTGGGCCGACAAGGGGCTTGTCCGCGCCATCTCTCGCGAGTTTTAGTTAAAAGTAACAATAGTAGCGAATATGATAACACTATTAATAACTCACTTAAAAATGTAATTGATTGGCTTAATGATAATAATTTAGTAATTAACTTGGACAAGACAAAATGTATGCAATTTCATTTTAAAAAATTGGAACCGTCAGATGTCGTTGTAAAATATAAGGAACAAGTCGTAGAACACGTGATTGAAACAAAGTTTTTAGGACTCCAAATAGATTATAATGTTACATGGAAAACACACTTAAATTCTCTATGTAAGAAACTTAATCAGTATGTATATGTGTTACGGAAACTGACAGAAACGGTCTCACAAAAGACGGCACTTACTGCCTACCATGCGTATGTGTCATCCAACCTCAGGTATGGAATAATACACTGGGGCAACGCCGCTGGTTGTGATGTGATGCCGCTATTTAAAGCACAAAAAAAATGTATAAGGGCAATGTTTAAAGTTAACCAACAGACTAGCTGTAGACCATTATTTAAGGAACTTGGAGTACTAACGCTATATTCCATGTACATTTACGAAGCCTGTGTTTTTGTAAAACAGTATATGGACCGATTTACCGTTCGCGTTAATGCCCATCCACGTCCAGCAAGTAACATACTGAAAGTACAGCCGCGGGAGAGATCAAAGACCAGTTTCTACAAAAAATCCATTTACGCAATGGCCCCAAAATTGTTTAACGGACTACCGGATCAACTTAAAACAGAGGAACTGTCTATATTTAAGATAAAGTTGTGTAAAATATTAAAAGAGAAATACTATTATAATGTTAATGAGTTTTTGACTGATGCAAGCATTATTTAATTTAGGTACATATATTTTATTTAATTGATTTGACATCCGGAATTATTTTTATTAATATAATTGTTTGGAAATATAGTTTGACCGTATATTGTTACCAATTTAAATTGGATGTTCATAATAATAAATAATAAATTTGATATGTTACCATATTTGAACGAAAATTAATGTTAATTATTTATTTGACATTCATCTTGTTGCTTTAGATTGTATTTTTCTATTTGCATGAGGAATGTGCGTTTTTTTTTCATTGTACGTCGAAACGACATATTACGGAGACACTTATGATAATTGTAACACCTGCATCAATTACCCGTAGTACACAATAAATTATTTTGATTTTGATAGTAAAGTAATGGCTATATCAGCTCAATTTATCTTTATTATTATGTTATAGGTTAATAACTTCCTTGCATTGCTTTTACTGCATTTCCTGTTAGTTGGTTAAAAGCTATTTAAAATTTCACTGCTTTTCCTAAGACCCATAAAAGTTTTATATGTCCATTTAAAGTGCATAACATCAGAACGTATGAATAATAATAAGGCTAAGTGAAATATGACCCGGACGACTCGATCTTAGGTGAAAACGGTACTGAAATGAAATGAAATGAAATGAAATGAAATGAAATGAAATGAAATAATTTATTCAGTAAGCAGGCCACAAGGGCACTTTTACGAGTCAGATTGTAAATCTACCAGCATTTCCCAAGAGGAGTCCGCTGTTGAGAAGAAATCCGAAAGAAACTTAACAGTAAGTTTTTTTTTGTAAATCATATTTAATACAATCATTAAGTACCTATATTATATTATATATACTCCACAACATTTATGAAATAATTAAATACATTGGTACACGTAAAGGAGATGTATAGATTTTCCAAATCAATGCTAAGCAAGTAGGTAACTACATTTATACAAAAAATAAATGTAAACTAATAATTTTCCAGAGATGTATAGTCTTCAGGCGTCTTGACATATTGAATGTCACAATGTACAATTCATTATTTAATTCCACAGAGATGTATAAGTTCTCTAAGCGTCAACGTGAATAAGCTAATAATTAATATACACTTTCCATACCTACCTACGTTTTATTCATGTAAGGATGCTAGATATTAGCTATTTTTCGAACTGGTTGAACAGTCTCAACTCCAGTTGTATTCCTATTAAGTATTCTGTGCACCAGTGTCTACGCCATTTAAAAAAAAACACATTCTAACCATTTCCAAATAAACCCGCAAGGTCTACACAGAGTCGTTGGTACCATAAACCGGGGTTACATCAGAAAATATTTGGGGCTACTTTGATACATTTAATGGTTATAAAAACGCAAATATTCATAGCCCGATTGCAAAGCAAATGAAGTAAAAGGTGAGGACATTTATGAGGCTATTTTCATTTTCAAAGATGATCAAAAAAAACTAAGGATATGGCGTAAAAACTCTTTTGCAAAGTAGCCCCTGCATTTTAAAGTCCGATGTTTGACGTTATTTATGAAAATGTTTAGTTTAAGTAGTTGTAAGTAGTAGGGATTCGCCGATACTACGATACGGGGCGGACGGGCCTGATGGGCGGCATCCAGGGCGGATTTGGCGGACCACCAAACCTAAAAAAAAAAAAAAAAAAACAAATAGCCCCCTACTTAGAGCGTTTGGAATAGGTCCCAGGACGCTCAGACAGCTCTGTCAAGACTTACAGAACGCCCTACGCTAACAATGCAACACCTTCCCCGACCCATCGACCCTTTTCTATTGTCTATCCGAGCTCGGGTTTTATTGCCCTCTCGGATGCCGAGCTCACTTTTATTACGGTCTACTATTGTTTCCCTCTTTTATATTTCTCTTTGGCTACAACTGTCTACAACTTCCTTTGCAAACGGTATACATCTTTTAAGAACATTCTTTAGGTAAAGCTGGACAAATACCTAAACATCTCATACCTAAACTATCAGACTAGGTCCGTCACCTTGGTTCTTATTGGAATCGCTGTTTCAACGCAGCCTGTCTCACATCGTGTCTTTACTCCAGGTTTCTTACTACGTGATATGTGCTACGGTGTACGTATCACTAATCTAAGCTAACCTATGCTAGATCACAATTCTAACCTAACCTAACCTAAGCTACAGGACTACGCCCAGCTAACGCAGGATACGTTACTTGACTACTTAACTTCAGGTAGCCTTACTTCAAAGTATGTCTCTTGTTGCTCACTACATATGCTGCATTTGGAACGTTGTTCTATTTATATATTTTATCTTGTTCAACTTATCATTACTTCTAACTTAACTATCACTTAACTTCAAAAACTAATTTTGAAGAACTGCTTTATATACTTACCTACTTAAAACCAGCTACGAGCACAGCACAGTTGTTTTGGTCTTAAGAACGCTGTTCTAACCTAACCTAACCTTGCATAAATTTGACTACGTACTCAATGTTACTTTCATTTCTTTTTTGTAATAACCGACTTCAAAAAGGAGAAAGTTCTATGTAAAAATATTGCATGTAGCATAAGGATAATACGAATCTAATCTTACAATAGTAATGCGGTATTTTATACAGTAATAACTGCTTCAAAACTATACTAACTTATTTAAGCTGTAAGTTAAAAATACGAGTTCTATTTTTGCATATTTATTTATTTCGCCAAATATTATGTTCTTGAATAGATGCTTAAGAAAATACCTGAATAAACTTTGTAACTTGTACTAACGTGTATTTGTAGTGGGCTGAACTAAACTCGTTGATTTTTTAATTTGTTTGTTGGGTCCATATTGTTTGTAAAGATTTATGACAGGTTTCTTCTCCGAATCATCAAAAGATTCGAAAGTCTATTATAAATTTTATTACTGTTTGTTGGTGGCTGTTGGGCGCGGTACAAACTAGTCGAAACGTGATTTTAACGGTAATCTATTGTCACATCCTTATAAAAGCCGATGGACAGTGACGATCTATAAGTATTCAGAACCGAGTCGTGCTTGTTACCAGAGCTCTCTCAGTGTACAGTGACATAGTGTTGAATCGTGCTACAGTGCTTATAAAAAATGGCAAATGTAAGTATGTACTATTTTTTATAAAATATGTATGTAGTATTTTTATGTACTATTTGTTTAACAGTGTTTTTTTTTTCTGTAACTTGTGTTCATCGTGTTACTTGTTAAGTGTGTTAATCGGATGTATAACTTATTGTTGAATATTGTTACAGTTCACGGAAAACACTTTCAAGAATTTTTATTACCCTGAACCTGAACATGATGATTCAGGGAGTGATGAAGAAGGCACACTCGGTTTTAAAGTGAAACAAGCCATAGCGAAGAAACGTCCTGCAAATAGTATCGAGAGTTTCTTTGAAAAACCGCAGAAAAAAGTGAAACCAGTGAAGAGATCTTCCAGTGTGTCGCAAAGTTCCCATACCGGTGTTGCTTACCTATCTTCGGGTAAAGACGATGCTGCGTATGCATCACACCTTATTAAAATAGAAATATACGATCTTGAAAAAGTTAGGAACATCGCACCAGAAGAGCACTGGAAGCACGCCGATGTGAGATTAAAATCTTACATCTCAACTGAGCAAGATCCACAGCTTGAGACTGTCCGTGATGTTATATACAACATGACGAAAGAAATAGCTTCGAAGGACACGTGCGTGAAATATTTTATAAACAATACGAAAAAGTAAACTAAGTGTTTGTGTAGTTTTAATACTAGGTTAAAACTGTATTTATTATATAAGACATTAGATAATATTTTATAACATACCCTTGTGTACTACTAGTATTATATATTTCTTACTGCTTAAACAACAACTTTTTGTTATTCAAAATTGTTAACTCGTTTTATAACCACATGTTGTAATTTGTTTTGTAGCCTAATCATATTGATCTATTTCCCTTTGCAAATGTATAAAACTCTCCACCCTTTAATATAAAATCACTAAGCTACGTTTGTTATTTTAAGGAAAAAATTTGTTGTAATGTAATCACTATTTTTAGGTAAATAAGGTTTAATTAAGGTATTATTTATAAATAAAAAAAATCAGTTTAGTATATATATATTGTTTTATTTCACAAAAATTGACTTAAACATATTTCTTAAAATTAAATCGTTACAAAGAGAATTTTCAGAAAACAAACTCAATAAATCGCTCATAGTTTTTCCTTGATACTTAAAATATAAATAAACTAAACAATATTCGCCACAAACTGAAGTAAAATGATTTTGAAGTGGTCTTTGGTTATAAAACCACCGTTTTGCATTTCTATTCAAAAATAACTTATGATAACCAGTAGGTTTCCGACCAAATGAGTCAAAGTATTCCCCTACACCTTTAGCATCAATATGCATTGCAACCCAATGGGAACCTGGTTTCGAATCAGGGTCCAAATTGCTTACAATAAAAACTGGACGAGCAACCCAAATAGGGATTCGGTTAGCAGCAAAAACATTTGATTTAAATCTAGGGTTAATTTTTTTCATACAATATTGAATTTCATTAGTATCCATAATAAATAAAATATGTATACATTCATCGATGATGTTACAAACACAGATTAAGAAGAAATGAGATTAATTGTTAATTTCACTGTATTTATATTTATTTTAACTGTTGTAATCTACAGATACATCACGATTTTTGTTTATTTCAATAACATTATCAAATTCAGCGTACACAATACAGTTAATAGTAGTGCTCAAGGCATTATCAAAACGAACTTCTATCCGAACACTTCCGTGTCTTACAAGGTTCCAGTGTGAGGTAGAACTGGCTGACAGGTCAGGCGTCAAATCGAAACATAACAAACAGTAACCTTCCCCGTAATCGGTTCTGCTTATTGCATTACCTTCATTGTGGAAGTGAATACCAGTCCCAGAAAATAGAGTATGATATGTTGATGCTATTAAACCAGAACTAAATGATGGTTGTAATGTTCTAGAAGGAATTTCATGACCATCTACAAATAAACTAAAAGAGTTCATATTATAATTTTGAAAATTGAAAGGGTTCAATGCAAAATTACCATTAAACGATGAATTTGATGCAAAACCAATTATACATCTTTTAGGTACTTGTCCAAGAAATATGTTATCTAAAGTTTTACCCTGTATTCCTGACGGTATTGTAAGTACCTTTACTTCTGCTCTTGTGATAGGGTATTTTGCAGTTGTTGATGCTAGCACTTTCTGATGAGCTAACAAAACACTTGGACTGATTCTAGCTCTTCTTATTATGAGACTAGCGTCCATTATTTGTACCTTAAATTTCTTATCTTGGTGACAAATAAGATTAAACGATTCTTTTGATCGCACTAACTTAACACGCATTTCTACACCATTCACTAGAAACTTCTCTTGGTTAAACATATCACCATGTAAATGTCCAATCATTTCAACTTGTTTACTATCTGTAACAAATTCCATCCTTTTGTGAAATCCTTTGTTATTTGCGTCAACGGTGTCCATATAATGTGCTGTATCTTCATACCATAACCCACAAGTAAGGTGAGTTTTTTTAGCGGCTGGTCCATAGTTAAGTAGATTTTCCATGTAAGCACGGTAAGCATATGTGTTGTTTGGTGGCGAGATTAGTTTTTGATTTAAATATACGTCAAGTTGATTAAAAAGGGAGTGCAACCAATTATTAACGGGGGCAACTTGAGTATCAGGCTTTAACTTTGTACCATCCTGGTTTAATATTTTGGCGTTTATATGTAATAATGTATGTGATAAGTCAATGTAGTCATCACCTGAACCGGGGACTTGAAACTCAATAGGACCATCATCACTTAAAGATGAGATTGGTTTATAATGAACCCACTGTCCACTCTCAATACTTGTCTGTGTCGAAGGCAGGGCAAATATATCTAACTCAGATTTTGCACATTCACACGAATGATTGTGTAGGAATGACATGATTTACTTTGAAAATATATCGTCACTATATTTATTTCTCTTAGCTCCTCTTCGGCGCGATGCTTTCAAGGTAATGAGAGGTTCCCGTCTCTTAGTTGACATTTTATACCCAGATCCCGACATCAGAGAATCGATCTTTTCATCAGCTTTTCTTTTTAAGTTAGCACTAGCTTCTTTAAATCGAGACCTAACTGAACTATCTATAGGGCGTGAATTTACCATATCAGATAACAAACCAACCCCCGCATCTAACGCTTCTTTTCCAACAGTTTTAAAACCACTAGACAACAAAGGAATTACTGACCTAAACAGTCCCCCCAAAAAACTTCCAATCCCATGCCCTCGCTGAAACGGAACACCTTTATAGACAATTCCTATACCAGAACCAGCTTGATGGGTATAATAATGATCGTAGGGACAAGAGTGAGATGATCTTTTATAATTCATCTTAGCCGTTGAAAGTGTAGTTTCACGCAGGAAATTCCGAATTGAAATGGCACTCTTGCACCGGTAGTTGTTCTTATATCTATTTCCATAGTATCAAATTCTCTACGTAAAACAGGTACATAATGAGCGGGTGAGAAAATGTGTGTTTTATATGCTCCATAATGGAATTCTGTTGGATCTAATGGTATTATTCTAAGCAACGTAGTTATAACATCACCAACTACCTGTGGTTGTATGATGTCTGTATAAACAAATAATTGTGATGGTAAGCCCAAATACAAATTAACAGGATTTTTACCAAATGAAACTTGCCGTAAATTTGTTTTCGGTTTAAAACCTAACTGTAGACTTAGTATTGGGGTTGTTATAAGAGAAGTTATATCGTTATTAATTGTTGCTACCCCAACCATTTTGGTTAGATTATCATATCTAAACTTAACATTATTTTTCAGTTGTGGGTTGTCATTAAAAGCTTGAATAAAATGGTCAACGTTGTCATATGTAGTTGCTGGTATATGAGTTTTTATATCTACAATTTTGGCTATCTTGTCAGTGGGTGACACTACTTTCTTTTTTAAATAAATCATATTTTCATGATCTTGAACATTGTACATTGAACAAGGGTATTGAAATTCTACTAAGCCAACTACCCATTCTCCTTCCAACTTTATACTCCTGGGTAATTTGGTTAAGAAGTGTGCAGTCGTATTATCGGTATAGTAGTCCGAGGAACTGTTACTTAACAATGTAATATAAAAGCTGTTTTCACTCATATTTTTTTTAAGCTTGAAGCGAGTATCCAAGAATTAAATTTGTTAGGATAACCTCGCCACTTCACTAGTACTTCTTTTCTGGCACCAACCCCACGTGAGCGTATTATTTTATCAATTTTATAATCAATGGAGGGGAGATAAGTCACTTTTTGTAATTCCTTAGAATAAAATGTACCAACGATAGGCTCACCTTCTAAATCTCTTAACGTATACACAACTCGTGGAAAGCGGTTTATTATTGAATCAATTCTAAATATTTCGTCACTCCAATTAGTTTCGTAACCCTTTTGAAATATATGTTTATATTTAGTAATTCTAACATGATCACCAACATTTAGTTTTGTGATTTCCAAAGTAAGTTGTCTATCCTTTTTTCTGTTATACAAATTACACCAAACAGTCATGATATTATCAAAATTTACATCGATAGGGCGCATTTTAATACTAGAATGATAACTGTGATTATAAGAATAAAGAAGTTCTTGCAAAATATCTATATATTTGTATGTATTCTTATGAGTAAAGTAACGCCACATTTTCATTTTAAGAGTTCTTTGAAACCTTTCTACTATACTTGCTTTAATGTCAGGATTGTTAGTAGTATAGTAGTTAATGTTTTTGCTCCTAAAGTAATCCCTTGCTGCCTTTGAAACAAATTCGGTGCCTTTATCAGATTGGATGTGACGAGGAGTAGAATTGGCTTCAGTAAATATGCTTTCAAAACAATTTATAACGGTTGTGGCATCTTTCTTTTTCATAGCTCTCGCAAAAGCATATTTACTGAACACATCAATAACACACAGAATATATTTGTATCCATCATTATATTGACTGTAAGTACCCATATCACTCAGATCAGCTTGCCAGAGTTCATTAAAGTTAGATAAGACGTATCTATTTCTTGTGAATCGCCTTTGAACCGGTTTATGCAGTGTGTACGTTTCTTGAGATTGTAACCAGTTCTTTACTTCGTCTTTGTTCATTCGTCCTTTCATTTGTTTACTTAATTTATTTAAACTACTGTAGCCTGCTGGATTAGATACATCGTAGTATATTGCATGAATGTCTAATAAGGGCTCCATCTTTCCCAATCTAGTTTCTTTTTGTTTGCCTTGAGCAGTACACTTGAAAGAGGTGTACTGGCGCTTGTGTCTTTAAATGACGATGACGATCGAGCACTTGATGGAGCAGATGATGCGTGAGGTTCACTCGATTGAGGTTTATTTATAAATTCTAGATTAGTAGGATTACCTATACAAGACGTAGGAACTTTTATATCTCTTAAAAATAAAGCAAACTCTTCCCATCCTGTTGGCTTAGGGCGTTTAAGAGATCTAACCGTATCGCTTACCAGATCGAGAATATTGCTGTTTGGAATAGTTCGATTGTTTATTACAACTTCACCATTTGTTTTCCACCATATTTTTGGTCTGCTTGACACAATACAAGTCAATAATGTTCTGGTTTTTTTCTCATATGATTTTGGTAAATTATCTATAATACGAGATGGACTGAATAGTACAGTTTCTGGATTTTTTGTATCAGACGGTGTAGCTGCAGTAACTGCAGAAACATCACCATCTGGTAGTGTTTTATTTGCAACTGATTCATAATTTTCATCCTCCTCCTTTTTGTTTACTTTTAAGTTTAAATCCTTACTTTCATCGTTGAGTTGATCAAACCCCTCCATCACTATTGGTATTTTAAATGGTTTTCGATCTGATTCAATAAAGTGCAAAAATCGTTGTAGTGCTTGAGAATATAATGCCCACTTTTCACGATCATTAATTTTACTCTTCAGGATTTTTTGCATCTCTCCGTCTAGGCGAGATGATACATTTTCGGGTTGGCTATCATTTCGTTTGAGTCTTTCAATAAAGTCTGGTTCAACTAACAACATTTTTTTTGTGTTTTCCATTTTATTTTATGTTACGGAGCTTACTAAGGCACTTAAAACTGCACCTAATATAATAGGTAGAAATGCACCTCCTTTTTGAATAATAACAGTTTTCCTCAATTTGTGTTTCCCTTTCGAAACTAGTTTTCGTAATGTGTCTTTATATTTGTTTAGTTTTGATTTATCTTTTGATTCCAGTGGTATTTTTCCTTTTAAAACGTTATAAATACACTCACAAATAATATTAATTTCTTCATCTTCACAAGATTTTAGCAACGCTGTGCGATACTTTGGTTTAAGTAACTGCAGTGCTTCAAGTAAATGTTTATATGTGTGTACTCTTGGATGCATTATTTGGAACTGATTAAAACGTGTTGATTCTTGTCGTATTTAAACCCTTTCTTGGGAACATATACGGTACAATGCCCATCAAAAGGAAATATTTTAGTTTTAAAACGACATATGTCATCGGTATTTTGCTTCAGATCAATCATAAGGTAACCATGAGCATCTTTAGTGGCATCTTTGTAGGCTTCATCTACAAATTTTGGGTTCTCCGGATAAACTTGTCGTGACAAGTAGCGAATTTGTGTTTTATCCCTCGGGTTTTTGAAGTATACAATATAGCTGGTATTCAATGAAATATCACGTTGTCCTTTGCCTTGATGAAATATGTTTTGAGTAATATAAAAAACACTTAAGTTTCTATGGTGACTTCCTTTTGTAAAAATATCAACGATTCGTCCATCCGATTCTCTCATCAAGTCATCAATTATGAGAAGCTTGGGCTTTTTTCCATCAAATAAAGAAAAATCTGGTATTCCTTGGCTATAATTTACATTTTCCAGATTGTACAAAGGTTGCATTTCATCATAACACCAAATAATTTCATCAAATTCAACATTACATACTTCTTTTGCATTGTTTAAAAAATTGGTAACAAACTGAGTTTTACCACACCCACTTGGACCCGCTACTATTGTAGTGAAAGGGTGGTTAAAATGAATCATTATAAATTTTTAAATATGTGTGTTCATATGTTAACGGATTGACTTCAAATGAGAAAATTTCTAGACCATAGCTTTTTAAATAAATTTGGTAAAAAAAAATGGGGTAACAAATAAAAAAAAAAAAAACAAAAATTTTGCTAATTATTTTTTAATATTTATATTATTCTAGATAAATCACATAAAAATTTACAAAAACATATTTTTTGCCAATCATTTTATTGCAAAAACTTAAAAAATAAAAAAAAAAAACATCCTAAAATACAATATTATGTACAAAAAATAAATATGAAAATTGAATGTTCCGTGTATTTTTTTTTTTTTTTTTTTTTAAGAATTATGAGGTATTTTATAATGACCCCACGCAAGAGTATCCGAAGTGTTTTTCAATAAATATCGTTTTGTGTCGTTGTAAGATAATGATATTTTATTGACATTTTGCGTAAATAAAACATGCTTTATTGATCGGAATCGTAACATTTGAGCATGTTGTATATTTCTATCAAATAAACAACTTTTATAGTCGTTAAGGGTTAATTTCTTGGTAACACACTTGTTTATTCCTTTAGCTTTGGATATAATACCACTATTTTGAACATCTAAGGCATACATTTTTGATCTAAGACCAACAAACTCTTTCAAAATTTTGCCATTATTTTCGTCTTTAAAAAAACCTAACCTCTTTTTATTTAGTAATGGTAAACCATATGCATTGTTGGGTGGGTAATCAGATGTATCATAATACAAGTTCAGGTCAGATTTAATGTCCTCATAAAAGTTAGCAGTGTTTATTTCATATATTAAGCTATCAGTATCCGTGTAAAGGAGCTTGAGATTTTCCGTATATTTGTATTTCATATAATTGTAGTGGAATTCGTACATTAAAGTTTTCGATAGATCTAAAATGCAGAATCCAAGGTAAATTGGTTTGTTATAAAAGATTTTTGTTTTTTTCAATTGCACAGCAGCTAAATTCTCAGAAAATATTGATAAACTATGAAATTCAGGTTTAGATATTAAGGACTGTACCCCTTGGGATTTTCCGCGATTTTCCCAGTGACTTAATAATTTAACATTCACACGTTTCGTGACATTTTCCATTGTTTTACCAAAAACAGAATTATTCATAAGTTTAAAGAAATCTTTTTCAAAATCAGATGTCGCCAGCGAACGCATTCGGGTATTCAAATCTATGTAACTTTTTAACCAAGTAGATTGTTTGAACTTCAACACACGATGGATTTTCACTAAACGCAACCCATTTTTTAAACATTGTTTAAGATTTCTGTAATGTAATACATAATTATATTTATTGTTTAAATTGGGAATCAATTTTTTTTCTTTAGAATCACCTAGACATACATTTTCTGGACAGAACGGCAAATCTGAATGAGAGTCATGTAATTCCCTGGGGTACTCTAGATCAACTTCTAATATAAACCCATATTCAGCATCGTCTGAAACATTGAAATCGGTATCTTTATTTACCCATTCAAATTTGCCAGACGGAAGACATTGTGACATAGCCCACCCATAGAGATTATTTGCGTCTAAGTACATGAGAAAAGATGAAGGAATATTTGGATCATAGTCTTCCATAAATGTATTATTTGCTTTTGCATGTCTGTTGCTACATTGGGAAATCCCTCCTCGAATGTTTTTCGCTATAAAAGCTATTTTGTCGACATCTGTTAAAAGTTCTAAACTTATTTTGGTAGTCCTCAACATCGAATCAAAGGAAATTCCAGGCGCGGTATAATAATGGGCGGGATCTAAACCATATGTCTTAAGACACACATTTCTAAAATTTTCAAATATGTCAGTTAGTAATAAAACATCTGTTTTCAGATAAAGATTGGAATAATCCCCCATATTTTTGCATTGGAAATGAGACCAAATATCTTGAGCATGTAGGAAATCGTTTTCGGAAATGTGACTGTCAGTAAGAGAACTATAGAATTGATCCTGTGTAGGAAGCGAAGTTAATTTCAGTGAATCATACGAAGTCATGTACTCATATGGATAGACACCCTTCCGTATTAGACGTTTAAAGTCTTCTTCACGAGGAAAGTTCAATTTCAATTCGTAAAATTGGTCAGTAGTCAAGTTTTTAGCTAATTTATCCAAGCTACTCGACATAAATTTAAGAGAATCGACAAATCTCAATTTTACAACACGATTATTCACTTGTAAAGACTTAGAAAACGAAATATACTTTTCTTTATTTTGTGGGATTAGTTCTATGTCACCATCTTCAAGACCAAGTCCATGTACAATAAAATGACTATCGTAATTGCTCAAATTATGGAAAAATACAGGTACAAAATTGGGTGGTTTGTATTTTTCAGAACAAAATTTATGTGCAACGCCTTCGTAAAGTCCAGTATGATAATTATAAGAAACGGTTGAGTCATCATTCAAATTTCTATCACAAATATAACAAGCATGGCTTTGCATAATGTCTACCTTATTAGCATCTGTTAGAGGGAAAGAAGTTTTAGCAAACGCATTACTTTTACAAATAGTTTCTAAATCTTCTTTTATGACTTTCATAAATGTTTTTGCACAGTCTTCACCTGTATATGTTCTGTACACAGATAACTTGTCATTATAAGAACACTTAATATAGTAACCGAAGCTATAAACTTCATGTTTTTGAATATTGGTAGTAGAAGATGTACTGGGGTTGTTAGAACAGGATTGAATTGGATTTAAAAATGCCTCAAAATCAGCGTATACAACAAAAGGTACTCTTAATTGTCGTTCATAATTATTAAAAGTAACTTGATTCGATGGAACATATTCGTTAAACCAATTTCTTGTGTCTTCTTTTTCGGATGGTAAGTTTGTGCATACGTGGAAGCAGTCGTTTTTTTGATGTTGGTTTAGTCTCTCGTGTGATGTAAATTTAATTAAGCAACCATCGCAAATATGAACAGCATGTTGTGCATTTGACAATTGCTTAGACACTAACCTCGATAAATTTTTGATAAAACAATAATGTCCTTGGTTATCTTTAGTTATGTACAACAAGTTTAAGTGATTAGACTTTTTTAATTTAGTTAAATGTAGTGGGCCTATAACATCGTGTTTCTTGTTTTGAGAGTTGTACTCGAGACCAAATACATTAATGCTAATATCATTATTTTTTTCAAATTTATGGATATCTCCCAATTTAAATGGAAAAGTTAAATTTTCAAAGTTCAATTTATTCTTATGTAATATGTATGAACTGACCATATTTGAATGACTTTTGGGTTCGTATAAACCAGACAATACAGCCCATCGAAAACACTCATGGTCATTGTTTTTTACATTAATAACCGCTTTTTTATTCTTTATATCACGAGGTAATTCGATAAAAGAAGAGCCGCGTAATGGATTATATTTGTTAATATTGAGATCGATATGATTAAATGTTACTAAACTCCACCCACTATCTTTTCTTTCAAAGTTTGACAACCTTATCACAATTTCATTTACTAGGGACGTAAAAACAGCAGCTTTATCAGTGCTGATATCAACAATACTATTACTTAATTGGAAATCAAATGTATTATTTAATTGTTTGGTATCTTGTGTAAAATTTGCATTAAGAATAAAATTTACTTTTAAAGCGTGATGTTTGTTAAGTGAACGATCTAATAATGTAAAGATCTTATCCTTGTGTTTTTGTAAAATAGTTTCGGGATCAAGAGGTTGGTGATCCATTTCATTAAATAATATTCTGTAAGTAGCGACTCTGTTTTTGAATGCATTTTCAATTAATTGGACATTAACATATTCACTATCGGATCTCAACACATTATTTTTGTGAATATTACTATTTAAATGGTTACCAAAATATCTTTTTGACACGAACTTTTTACACACCGAACATTCAATTTCAGAATTATTTTTTGTACTTACATTGACATCGGATAATGGTTCTTCGCTTGAGAATGTAGACATATCACGACTGTTGGAAGGGTAGTTTCTCTTCACTGGTACTTCTGCACCCGTACTTGTAGCTGTCCTTTTTCTCCCCCGTCCTACTTGGTTAGATCTGTAATAGAAAAAGTGAAACGTTAGTATTTAATACAAGATTTAAAACTTCAAAACAATGATTAAATTATTATCATTATACTAACTTAAGTTTTTTCGACATTGCTGGCAATATGCCTGCATTGTTAAAACCCCATCAATGACATCTGATGACAAGTTATGCATCGACTTATTGATATGCCCATCACATGGTGTGTAATAGGGTATAATATCTTCATCTTCCAAAAGCGCCTGAGGTAATTGATTGTCAATATACCACAATCTTATGTTTCTATGAAATACTTTTAAAATGAATCCTTTGCTTAAAACTGCAATTTTGTCGTGGGTTAAACTAGTTCCCATATGAAAGTATCCAAGCACCATTTTTAAAACAGTATTTTGTACAATACACAGACACAGTACTAGCACAAACACAGTAACTGGAATAATGAATGATTTCTACACCAGAGACGTCGCTTATAAAGAACCTTCCAGGATCCCCACCCAACAGAGAACAATGAAACTGAGCCATAAAAAGGCAACAACTCAATGACACTGGTCAATGGTTTTGTACAAGTTTGAACAAGAATAAACTGTTTAAATTGCATGTCTAAATATACAAGTACAATATCAATAAACAATATAACAGGTTGGAACAAGAGTACTCACCCTTGACTATGTAGCTGGCTTAGTAATTCCCCGATCTCATACATTTCTTGATCACTTTCAATTTCTTCGCATAGCCTGACGAGCTCGGAATCGTAAACATCACAGCTTAAACAGTCCATCGTGAGATGTGTCTAAGAAAATAGTGATTACATTACAACAAATTTTTTCCTTAAAATAACAAACGTAGCTTAGTGATTTTATATTAAAGGGTGGAGAGTTTTATACATTTGCAAAGGGAAATAGATCAATATGATTAGGCTACAAAACAAATTACAACATGTGGTTATAAAACGAGTTAACAATTTTGAATAACAAAAAGTTGTTGTTTAAGCAGTAAGAAATATATAATACTAGTAGTACACAAGGGTATGTTATAAAATATTATCTAATGTCTTATATAATAAATACAGTTTTAACCTAGTATTAAAACTACACAAACACTTAGTTTACTTTTTCGTATTGTTTATAAAATATTTCACGCACGTGTCCTTCGAAGCTATTTCTTTCGTCATGTTGTATATAACATCACGGACAGTCTCAAGCTGTGGATCTTGCTCAGTTGAGATGTAAGATTTTAATCTCACATCGGCGTGCTTCCAGTGCTCTTCTGGTGCGATGTTCCTAACTTTTTCAAGATCGTATATTTCTATTTTAATAAGGTGTGATGCATACGCAGCATCGTCTTTACCCGAAGATAGGTAAGCAACACCGGTATGGGAACTTTGCGACACACTGGAAGATCTCTTCACTGGTTTCACTTTTTTCTGCGGTTTTTCAAAGAAACTCTCGATACTATTTGCAGGACGTTTCTTCGCTATGGCTTGTTTCACTTTAAAACCGAGTGTGCCTTCTTCATCACTCCCTGAATCATCATGTTCAGGTTCAGGGTAATAAAAATTCTTGAAAGTGTTTTCCGTGAACTGTAACAATATTCAACAATAAGTTATACATCCGATTAACACACTTAACAAGTAACACGATGAACACAAGTTACAGAAAAAAAAAACACTGTTAAACAAATAGTACATAAAAATACTACATACATATTTTATAAAAAATAGTACATACTTACATTTTTCATTTTTTATAAGCACTGTAGCACGATTCAACACTATGTCACTGTACACTGAGAGAGCTCTGGTAACAAGCACGACTCGGTTCTGAATACTTATAGATCGTCACTGTCCATCGGCTTTTATAAGGATGTGACAATAGATTACCGTTAAAATCACGTTTCGACTAGTTTGTACCGCGCCCAACAGCCACCAACAAACAGTAATAAAATTTATAATAGACTTTCGAATCTTTTGATGATTCGGAGAAGAAACCTGTCATAAATCTTTACAAACAATATGGACCCAACAAACAAATTAAAAAATCAACGAGTTTAGTTCAGCCTACTACAAATACACGTTAGTACAAGTTACAAAGTTTATTCAGGTATTTTCTTAAGCATCTATTCAAGAACATAATATTTGACGAAATAAATAAATATGCAAAACTAGAACTCGTATTTTTAACTTACAGCTTAAATAAGTTAGTATAGTTTTGAAGCAGTTATTACTGTATAAAATACCGCATTACTATTGTAAGATTAGATTCGTATTATCCTTATGCTACATGCAATATTTTTACATAGAACTTTCTCCTTTTTGAAGTCGGTTATTACAAAAAAGAAATGAAAGTAACATTGAGTACGTAGTCAAATTTATGCAAGGTTAGGTTAGGTTAGAACAGCGTTCTTAAGACCAAAACAACTGTGCTGTGCTCGTAGCTGGTTTTAAGTAGGTAAGTATATAAAGCAGTTCTTCAAAATTAGTTTTTGAAGTTAAGTGATAGTTAAGTTAGAAGTAATGTTAAGTTGAACAAGATAAAATATATAAATAGAACAACGTTCCAAATGCAGCATATGTAGTGAGCAACAAGAGACATACTTTGAAGTAAGGCTACCTGAAGTTAAGTAGTCAAGTAACGTATCCTGCGTTAGCTGGGCGTAGTCCTGTAGCTTAGGTTAGGTTAGGTTAGAATTGTGATCTAGCATAGGTTAGCTTAGATTAGTGATACGTACACCGTAGCACATATCACGTAGTAAGAAACCTGGAGTAAAGACACGATGTGAGACAGGCTGCGTTGAAACAGCGATTCCAATAAGAACCAAGGTGACGGACCTAGTCTGATAGTTTAGGTATGAGATGTTTAGGTATTTGTCCAGCTTTACCTAAAGAATGTTCTTAAAAGATGTATACCGTTTGCAAAGGAAGTTGTAGACAGTTGTAGCCAAAGAGAAATATAAAAGAGGGAAACAATAGTAGACCGTAATAAAAGTGAGCTCGGCGTCCGAGAGGGCAATAAAACCCGAGCTCGGGTAGACAATAGAAAAGGGTCGATGGGTCGGGGAAGGTGTTGCATTGTTAGCGTAGGGCGTTCTGTAAGCCTTGACAGAGCTGTCTGAGCGTCCTGGGACCTATTCCAAACGCTCTAAGTAGGGGGCTATTTGTTTTTTTTTTTTTTTTTTTTTTTTTTTTTTTTTTTTTTTTTTTTTTTTTAGGTTTTGGTGGTCCGCCAAATCCGCCCTGGATGCCGCCCATCAGGCCCGTCCGCCCCGTATCGTAGTATCGGCGAATCCCTACTACTGTTGTAATTTAGCTTAGGAAATTGTATTGACTGTTTACGAGTAAGTATTTGCCATTTTTGTTGCTGATTTTTACATTTGCTTTATTAGTTGCTATTTGTGGCAATGTGCAAGTCCAATGATATGACATAAATAATAGGTACTATACTCATTCACAAGTGTTCGTCGTCACTCACCTTGTACTACCATCTTTTTATACGTTCAGAAAACCTTAATAGGGGGGACTGATGTTGAATTATACACCATATTGTAGTAAGACGAATAAAAAAATTAGCTAGTGTCATTAAAAAAAAATCAAAAGAAGTGAAAAAAGAGAATTATTTATTGTCTCCATACAAATATTGGTACCCAAACCACAAATGACGTCACATGTAGGTGGTCATTTGTATGAAGCGTTTTAGCCCTCCGTAGGAATATTGAACTTTGACGGTCATTTCTTACTTCTAAAGCAGTCTAAGTGTAGTTAGTCCCGTATAGACATTTAATCCCAATAAAAAATTGATGTGATTGACATCCTAAAAAAAATTCGTCATGCTTAGTGAGCTATACCATGACGCCATCTATCGTTGTCTTCATCACGTTGAAACAACTAAGCCAATTATCAAGAAAAAAAACGGTGTAGGACGCCAAATGCCGAAGGTAAACAGAGGTTTATATTATAACTATGTCCCTCCCTTGCGGCTTTAAAATAGTAATAAAAGCAAACTGATGTCGTGCACTGCGCGACTGCACTCAAAGCCACACGCCGCATGGGATGTCAATTTGATTACAATACAAAACGTGTGTCAGTCTTAGAAAGCTCGTATCTCATTTGAACGTATCAGTCAAAATACGATTTTTCCTAAAGTGACTGCAGTCCAGTTTTGAACAAACGCCAACAAGCCCAATTTCCTCGCTTAAGTCACACCGAACATGTAAGAGAGGGCTACAAAACGCTATCAAAAGCGGGGCGAAAAAAAACTCATACGGAATATTTTCCGCTTCGCCTCTAGGATGAGTCCGCAAAAAAGACGGGTTTTTTCTTTTTCAGCTTTAGCTCCCGAATTAAACGGGACATAAAAAGTTAAACATTTCCGCTGTGGACCGTACGTGACTCGAGTTCTGTTGGTCCGATTCTTTTTTTTTTTGATAATTTAATTTCGTTTTAAAGGGATACTTCGACGGCATTTGAATACGTAACGCGTAAGTCGATTTGGTTCATAATTTTGATCTGACCTTGAAAATTTATTTTTAGGTGAAACTTTTGAATTCTGTCCGGTTACTGACTTTTATGTTAAAATTTTCGATTAAGTTATTTAAAATGTTTTTGCATCCTTATATTTATTGAGAAATGTGTACTAGTCAGGAATCATAATTTAAACTTTGACATCACTCTTTTAACGTGAGATTAGGCTTTCACACGTGAGTTAGTTTGTTATATCGTTTGAGATAGCATGATCAAAATCACCTCACAAGATTAAGTGAAATGTGAATTGAGGCAACCATGTTATCTCAAACGATATAACAGTTGTTAAGTATTCCACTTACTATTTATCCCCTGGATGTTTTAGTTATAATCCGAACTTCCCTATTTTTATTCACATCGCAGTAAGCCAAATCGTTTGCCACAAATAACCGCATCAAACCTCCAATAAAAACATTCCAAAATTGCTTAATCCAACAAACGTACCAAAAACGCGCTTTTTCAGAAATAGCTGAATCACGACGTGTTAAATATTCTCAACCAATCCACCATTTTCCATGAATCTCTAAAACGAAGCACGATGCGCCATTTTGAAGAATGTGTATCTCACAAAAACTCACATCTCACGACTAGAGCTCCTTGAAATTTGAGCTTTACTCCTTTCATTCAATGTTGTTTCTAGATAATTCAGGCAAGACAGATTCGAGATTTTCGAGAGGTTTCCGTGGATATTAAATTGACCCGTAAAAGCGGATTGCCTTTTGCTTTATTAGCGCACTAATTCGATTTCCTCGAATTCAGCGTGACTGGAAACGTAAACAAAACTTCGACGTATTGATGTGCAGCGAATAACGCTTGGTTGTTAACACATTCGCTGCTGGGAGCTCCGTAGGCTCTGCTCGTAGCAAGTTTTTGCTACATACGCATTATACGACGTTATCGGTTACGCGGAGCTACGAAATCCTTGGCAGTGAAAGTGTTAAAGCCTGCCAGGCTAGCATGATATTATTTAATCAACACCCATATATGACTGTAAAAAGTTCATATAAGACTATAGGTAAGAATTTATACAACGGGGAGTGCTCCGAGAAATTGTTTGTATTGTGTTCGAATAGACCCCTGCCGCATCTTTCCGCCATCGCCCTACGCGACGATTCTTTCATCCTCACCGCTTAGATAATTGGCAGTCCACATCCACAACTGTGCGTTTTTCTAGAAATTTCCTGTCTTACACAACTGTATTTTGGAATGAAATGATACGACCTTCAAACCTTCACGAAAAGAGCGTACTCCCACTTGCGCGGCCGGCAACACACTTGTGACTCCTCGGGTGTAGCAGGTGTCTATGGGCGACGGTAATATTCCATCAGGCAGTCCGTTGGCTCGATTGCCACATATGACATAAAAAAAATACTGTAGGTAAACTTACATTCATATGCAACGACATAAGTGATGTTATTTCATAACATTAACACTGCCGCTGCCTCCTTAATTCCTCTGCTCCGCGGTAGTTTCTGATAGTACTGAGTAGGTACTTCGTATTTACGCGAGAGAAAAATATGATGATAAATATGTGTGTAGATAAAGTTGTGTATGCAACTGTACATAAGTAGGCCTTAAAACACTTGTGTGATCCTATTATATGAACCACACTGGTATTTTAAGACCTCTCATAATGTAACAGTTCTTTAAAGTGCTGTAACTTAACAAATCCGTTTACCACGGTATATAATAGTCCCATACCGGCCTTGCGCGTGCTTGATTTTTTGAACGGTGCGGACAATAGTTCTCGCACGACAAAGAATCAGTGTAGAAGTGATGGTCAAACTCGAGAAACTGGAAAATACCCACTTGGTCTTATTATTAGTTTGCTTACTGGGGTTGCCATTCGACCGACACACAACACTTACGATATCTGTCGCTAAAACGACCTAATTTATGTGATTACAATTGCTGATCACTGGTTACCACGAAAACGAACCACTAACTATATTAAATAAACACTACTATTGAACACGATTACTAAAGTAAAGTAAACACTTTGAATCTTCGAAATTTTACCGCAGCATAAATTCCAGAGACTGAGAAATATGTACGTAGAACAGAATTCTAGAATATTTGACACAACATTGTTAGCTGATTGCCAATTAGGTAACTAAAGTTAAGGCAAGCCTTGGTTAAATTAAGACGTTTGCTCGAGACATAATGTCAAAGGAGCTTATATTCATCTGTTGACAACCAAAACTTACTATACAACAAATACCTACTGAAAACAAAGGTCGTATCAGTATCAATCTACTAAGTATAAATTTATGAAACATGTAATGTCTCATTTTTTTTTATATGGTTTGGGTACACACCGCAATTTTTATATTAAACTATTGACACAAAGATATCAATGCTCAAAGAAAAATTGAAATGAGTTGCCTGGGGTGTGGGGGATATAAATTAGAATAGTGCAGTTTACGTGAAAAGACCCAGGATACAAATTAGCAGTTTATTATTAATCAAGTTGTTTACAACACGTACTGTTCAAAGAGTATTTTAGAACTGACATTGTAGTCAACACAAACAAACGTTGCTAATACAAATTTTAAATAGCAACCTGTTCTAGATTTAGTTTTACAAAGTTCTAGGCCAGTATATCATACACAAAAGGTTTTATGGCTAATATCACAATTAATAATTTCAATACGCCCCCTTAATGTGCATATTCAATAAAGACATAAAACAAAACACATACAAAATCAAAGTTATATCAAAGAACACAATATTAATTAACAAAGTAAACAATTAGCTAACAATGCCTAAACTACTCATGCACCTATAATGCTTAAATTTAGGCAAAGCCTTTGTTAAAATATCTGCGAGCATCGAATCTGTGGGCAAGTACTTCAGCTCGATACTTTTGTTGTTCTTTAATACACTTCTTATGAAATGATACCTGATATCTATGTGTTTACTCCGAGAATGGTACATTGGATCACCAGCAAGACACAACGCCCCTTGATTATCCACATGTAAGGTCAATTGTGCAAACTTACTTAACCCGATTTCAGTCATCAAGCTGTTCAGATATATCGCTTCTTTCATCGAGGACGACAAGCTCACATACTCAGCTTCACACGTGGATGTTGCTACACATTTTTGCTTTTGGGACATCCACGACACGCATCCGCCTCCAAACATAAAAACATAACCAGAGTAAGAACGTCTATCTACAAGACACGCACCCCAGTCACTGTCTGAGTAACCTTTTAGTGAATTACCTGTTTTCGTAAACACAAGTCCATGCATTTTTGTGTGCTTCAAGTAACGCAGTACGCGCTTTGCAGCATTCCAGCACTGTTTAGTTGGACTATCTAGGAATTGACTCAACTTTGCTACGCTGTTCGTAATGTCGGGTCTCGTTCCCGTCGACAAATACATAAGTGAACCAATTAATTCACGATATGGATATCGTTCACACTCATCACAAATCTCGTTAGATTTTAATAATTGGTTCTTCACTTCCATTGGCGTACATACTGAATTGCACTTATTCATGTTAAATTTATTTAAAATATCGTCAATATATTTTTGTTGTGACACTTTAAAGCCATTGTCAATTCTGTCAATTTCAATTCCGAGCATATATTTCGCAACGCCATAATCTTTCAATTCAAATTCAGCGGCCAGTTCTCTCTTGAAGCTTTCGATACAACCTCTTTTCTGCGATGCGACCAATATATCGTCAACATAAACTAATACAAAGAGTTTTGTATCGTGGTCAATGTCTTTAAAATAAAGACAAGGCTCATTTGATGATGCGGCCAATCCCATTAGTCTCAGTTGCTCATCCAGTCTGATGTTCCACTGACGGCCGGCTTGTTTGAGCCCGTATAGCGACCTCTTGAGTAGACATACTTCGCCCCCAGCCTTCAAGTCATTCAACATCTTACTGGCTCGTTCATGTATAGGTGAACCACTCAGTTCGGTCCGTATAAGATCCTGTAAACATTCTTCCAAAAGCTCGGGTACTTTCATATATATATTCTCCTCTAATAAACCATTTAAATAGGCGGTATTAATATCCAACTGATGAATTTCAAGATCAAGTTCTGCTGCAAGTGCAACTAACAATCTTATTGTATCAAGCCTCGCGACAGGTGCGAAGGTATTCTGGTAATCAATACCATAGCGTTGGCTAAAACCTTTCGCCACCAGCCTCGCTTTCTTCTTCTCAGTCTTATCTACGTTGAGCTTCGTTGTTAATATGTATCGACAGCCTACAACGTTTTTGCCCATTGGTTTAGGTACTATATCGAAAGTATCATTTTTAATTAGACTACGGACCTCCGAAATAATTGCATCTTTCCATCCTTTGCTTTCGTTTCCGGATAGAGCCTGCTTTAAAGTCACTTCAGTAACTCCAGCAAAATCTTGACAATCCGCGTATTCCTCTGTGGACTCCATGCCTTCTTCCAATGGAACTTCCGACGCCACGCGTTCTTCCATAGGAGTCTGTGGTTCCACGTCAACCATGCGATATATTTTTCTGGGCCGTCCAACATGACCTTTCTCCAATCTCGGTCGGCCTGGACCTCTCTTCATTGCCCTCTCCCCATCAGCATGTACATAATCTTGTTGATGGACATGCACATGGTGCGACGGACCAGCGACGACTTCCGATTCTGAATCATATATCGGTTGGTGAGAATCACCAGAAGGTATTCTCTCACCCTCCCCAAGATCTCTGTTCTCTTCTTCATGCTCAGAAATATGCTCAATGCGTTCGTCCTCAAGGTCAGGAATAAGTACGCTTGGATTTTCTTCCGGCCTTTTGGGGTGAAACTCAAAGTCAACCGTTAATGGTTGCTTCTGATTAATAAACGGTCTTTCTTTTTGTATTTCAAAGGGATCTTTGTCAATATTCCCTGTTTCATTCTCTTGACACTTATTTTCGTAGAATTTCACATCTCGTGAAACGATAAATTTTCTCTGCGTTGGCATCCATATTTTGTAACCTTTCCTATCGCTAGGGTAGCCCACAAAGATACCTTCTTTGCTGCGTGGATCAAACTTGTCCTTCCCAATTGTTTTGTCCAAAACATAAACTTTAGATCCAAATTGGTGTAAGTAATTTATATTTACCGGTCGTTCACTCCACTTCTCAAAAGGTATTCCACCATCGAGACTTTTAGTTGGACAACGATTTCTCAGATGACATGCTGTTAATACCGCATCGCCCCAGAAACCAGGAGAAAGTCCTGACGAAATAATCATGCATCTCGCCATCTCCACCAACGTTCTATTCATCCTTTCAGCAACTGCGTTTTGCTGTGGTGTACCAGGAATGGTTAATCTCCTCGCTATCCCCTCGTTTTTCAGGAATTCATCAAAATCTCGGTTACAATACTCGCCTCCATTATCGCTCTGTAGAAACTTGATCTTCCGTCCCGTGAAATTTTCGACGTGCTTCTTGTATATTTTGAAAGTTCTGAAAACTTCACTTTTCTTATTTAACAAATATACTTCGCACCATCTTGTATGATCGTCAATGAACGTGACGAAGAATTTCGCTCCATTTATTGCCGTATGCTGCATGGGGCCGACCACGTCAGAATGAACAATTTTTAATGTCTCTTCACATGGTCCATTCGTTCTATAAAACGGTAACATACTCATTTTTCCACGTGCACAAATATCACAATCATACAATTCGGCTACATCTGACATTTTATAATCCATAGCAGATTTGTTCAAAAGTTTGACGAGATCTTTCGCATTTAAATGTCCTAACCGTTCATGCCACAAGCGTACATCAACCTTTCTTTCCGAAATCGCTGACACAGTACCACACTGTTCCTCCAAGTAGTATAAATTACCTTTACGATTTGCGATCAGTTTAGTGTTACCATAACTATCTTTTACACTAGCTACGTCACCCTTAAACGTGACACTAAACCCTTGATCCGTAATTCTTGCAACTGAAATCAGGTTACACCGCAAATCCGGAACAAATAAAGTGTTTGGCAATTGAACCACGGTTTTAGAACCATTATTACATGTTAATAATCTCACTGTACCCTTACCTTGTACATTTGTGCTCGAGTTTGTCGCTAAATTTAGCTTACCAGACAAAGGTAACAATGTATTTCCAAATTTCCTTTCATCGTTGCACAAATCTGACGTACACCCACTGTCGATGATCCAACTTCCATTCTCGTTGTAAACAGCCTTATCATCTGAAATACAATTGAATGTTACAAAATTGGTATCTACAGTTACTATATCACTACTATTATTTGACACGCACTTTGCACTATCCACACATTGTTCCTTATTCTTCTTTAAACATTCAGAAGCTCTATGACCGCACTGGTGATATTTAAAACATTTGAACCTGAATTTTGAATTCCCTTGCTCTGTACCACTCTTCTTAGGCTTAAAATACTTATTTCCTTTGATAAGGAGTGCCTTATCATCACCTTCTCTCTCGTCTCTAGAATGTTGTTCTTCCAGTATTTTAATTTTGAGTGTCTCCGGATCTGGTAATATGTCTCTAGATTCTATGGCACATCTAAAGTTATTAAAACTTGCCGGTAAACTGTACAGAAGCATAATCGAAATCAGATCATTATGCATTTCGATATCCATGTCTGCTAATTGACTCCTCACATCGAAAAAACGTAATACATGTTCTCTTATGTCACCACCTTCCTCCAATTTATGAAGCAATAACTGTTTGAGCAATGTCGCCTTCTTTGCGGGTCCTTTTGACGCGTGAATGGCCTTTAATTTCAACCATACATCTCGCGATGTTTTACACCCTCGTAGATGTCGTAATTCACTCGGACTTATGGATAGAATGAGGTCTGACTTAGCTTTGGCATCCGCAGTCTCCCAAAGTTTCGCCTCTCCAGGCTCCGCAGGTTTTTCAATACTGCCATCAACGTATCCCCAGGCGTCATTCTTTATTAATATTGCTTCGACTTGGATTCTCCAGGTCTCATAGTTATTCTGGTCGAGTTGCTCAATTTTCACAGTACTCATACTTACGATTAATAATTTGTCCTTTTGCACTAAATATGATCCTGGATCGTTAAGGCGCCCATAACCACTGTGGGGGATATAAATTAGAATAGTGCAGTTTACGTGAAAAGACCCAGGATACAAATTAGCAGTTTATTATTAATCAAGTTGTTTACAACACGTACTGTTCAAAGAGTATTTTAGAACTGACATTGTAGTCAACACAAACAAACGTTGCTAATACAAATTTTAAATAGCAACCTGTTCTAGATTTAGTTTTACAAAGTTCTAGGCCAGTATATCATACACAAAAGGTTTTATGGCTAATATCACAATTAATAATTTCAATATGGGGGACTGCCGGTCCAGTGCGTTAACCACTTTGCTACCCGAACTCCAACCAACCTTTCGAATTTTTCCTTTCGTGTGTCGATCTTACGAGTAGCATTGTTTATTTCATTTTTCTTTGAGCTTTGATATCTTTGTATCAAGTTTAGTATCAATCTACTTACTAGATACGAGGTTTTGAAAAGAAGTGACAGAAATTTTAGTGAGTTTTTGTTACCAGGTGATTTAGAGGAAATGGTAAATCAATGTCCACGCAGCGTCAATTTCGAAAATAGAGACATTACAACTTGACGACGGCTACTAGGCCTTGCTCTTTGACCTATTATAGGAATGATGACTGACTGTAATTGTACTGTAATTATATGCATAAATAATTCAATGTGATGATAACCACGTGTTTAAACACACTTCTTCACGGTAAAAATGGCAAAATAGTTGTTTTTCCATGCACCTATGTTGCCGATGAACTCATCTGTCATGCTCGCAAATTTGTCGGTGTCACAGTTACTAGAAGTGCAGGCATACAAAATTAAATAGCGATATTTGGACACATGCCATGTCAGAAATATCGAATCAATAAATTCTAGTAATCAAACTACATCAACGAAACAAGTTCAAAGTCCTTTGAGTATATGTGTACTTTTGATTATGGCGTCGTTAGTGGAGTGATTAGGCGTCGGTAATGAACGGTGATTACCGTTGTCATTCTGGAAATTACTAGTTTACCGTGTTATCGTATTGTTACCCCACTAACGTAGTTATACGTTATAGTTAGGTAGCTGTATTTCAGATTAAAGACTTACGCTGCAGCCATAGATGCGGCCTTCACTCCCCACACTGCGACGTCCAGCACGCGGTCGCCACACAACTTGCTGCCCCAATGGCTGTCGGTTCTACGAGCAATCTACTGCCACTTAATTTTGTAGTAGAACTACATAATACACAAAATTGTTAGTATGATACTACCAGTTTATTTTTGAAACTACTCTAAACACGTAACTAGTATATAAACATTTCCATTTGCCTGCAACCAAAATATGCATTTTTAACACTGTCCCCTCACTAAAAGCAACTTTTTCATACCATTTTTCGCACCTAAAAATGTCACAGAGGTGCTTCATAATTTATATGCTTACGGTGGCATCTACGGGTTAATTACGTGTAACTTTTTAGATAACGCCTGGTTTTTATTAAGGTATGCTCGGTCAACTGGTGCCGCTGTCCACGTAAGCTGTGGCAGAACTAGTCATATGTTTTACGATCGATTTTATAATCTTCAGATATGATATCGTCATTAGTCTGTAGATTCACCCGTGTTATCGGGAAGTGTTATCGCGCAGCGGGCAGAAAATCTCATTTCCTGCCCGAGGCAAGACGTAAAACTTTAGACAAACCACGGGCGGTAATTCGTAAAGCCCCAGTTCGCATATTTATGACACAAACCCCTGCGATCTAGGTTATTCACGAATTCACCGTCCCATGTATGTAATGTACTAAGAAATACTTATATCAGTGAAATTGTTAGTAAAATTCAAATTCAAATCATTTTATGGCAATTCATCTTGTACATTAAGGGTCTTAAATACTAGGTAAAGCTTAAGTCTTACCGTACCTTAAATCAGTAAAAATAGCACATTCATAAAGTACACATAATTAAGTGATTTTGGAAATTAATTAGAAAAGTTAAATTTAAGCCTGAGTGGAATTGAAGTCGATCATCAACAGGTAAATCCCAAATGCTTTCTTCAACCTCGCCGTATATTCAATACCGACCCCTGCCTGTGTCCTATTAGTATTTCCTCCACAAAACAAAGCCTTCTCCAGATCATTAGGCCTCTAATTTAATTGTGTCCAAACCCGGAGCGAATCATTAATTCTACAGGAATTAAATTTCCATCTTAAAGACACCGGGGACGTAATGGAATATACATGAAACGGCTTTTTTGGTCGTATTTTTCCACGATACTAAAACGTTATGCTGAGGATTGCATAAAATTCTGTTTCGTGTAGGACACATATTTTTTAATATTCTGATATGGGTTAAGAAACCAAAAACGTTAATTGTTATCGTAGTTTTTCTTTCTTTGTTGCGATTAATACTTTATGCGATATAATTTTAACCTTCAATTTTAATTGAATAATTTTAATTGTACCTAATTATACACCCACCACTAAGTAAATTACTGTGCCCTGACATGGTTCATGTTATGGACTTAATCTTATATTAGTGTAACATCCTATGTTGAGCATGATAATGCAATAAACAATTATAAAAAAATATGAATTATGCCAATTTACCTTTCTTAGTGATGATAAATCAAAGAGCAATGCAGCGAGCCTATGCTCGGAGTTTCCTTGCGGGATCGAATCCGAAATGATAAGATACGCAAGAGAACCAAGGTTATAGCTCAGACAGTCGCCAAACTTAAGTGGTAGTGGGCGAGGAACATTGCTCGTAGAACTGATGGCCGTTGGGGCAGAAAGGTTCTTGAGTGGCGACCGCGGACCGGAAGAGCGTAGGAAGGCCTCTAACAAGGTGGCCAGGCGACCTGGTTAGGATCGCGGGCAAACATTGGATGAGGGCGGCGCAAGACCGATCGTCGTGGAGAACTTGGCCTCCCCTGACTTTGTCCAGCAGAAAGAAAGAAATAAATCATTTATTGATCGATTGAGCATATACAGAAGCTGTTAAGTAAAAACATGGGAGAGTGTCACAATAAACAGTTTAACGGTATACATATAACGGTGTAAAATTTTTGCCATTTTAATAAAATAATCATTCATTGCATAAAAACATTCCTCAAGTAGCATTTTTTTTAATTTTGAGTAGAATATTCTTGTTGCATTTCATGTTAAAATTATTACTTACAGGAACAGTCTGGATTGACGTCTGTCGGCTGATATGATGATAAAAGCCGTCTTTCTGAGTAGTTGTCTGGTTCCTAGTAACTGTAGGTCCGTCGTGTTTGTCTCACAAGTGTAAAACTTTTATGCAAGACTAGAAGAAGAAAGTCTATTTTGCTCTACTAAAGTAGGGAAGAAGTATCATATAACCATCGTTGGATATCCGACTGTTCCCGTACCAAAATTGGTTCAAATCCGTCCAGCCATTTTGACTTGACGAGAGGACACAGAAATTCTGAGCAACAGGCGTTGTACGGCCCATTAAAAACAGGCTGTCCATCGGGATGTTAAGATTTCTTCTGTTAACATCATAGAAAATTAGTTTTCATTACAAACTTAGTTTTCTTTAATGCAGTTATAATCCTCGACGTAAATTCTAATACATTTATACATTTTGGCTCAAGCACAGTTGAAAGATGTCCTCTGCTCGACACAGGCCTAAGGTTTTTAAATTTATGTCGAGTTCACCAATCAGCCGTCGGCGCCAAGTAAGAAAAATCTAGAAATATTATTTTTCTATTCATTATAAAAACCGCTTTTTATGTTTTCGTTTTTTATGTTTTTTTAGTTTGCTTTTTAAGAAATGATTATAGACTGAACTAAAGATCGTTCATTTCTTTCAATTATTATACGCTTTTTAGTTATGAAAAAGATGACAACAATAGGCTGTCTGCGTCTATAGAACTTAGCGTATTCCAGGCTTTCAGATTCACCTAAGCATACTCCACCATTCGAACAACTCATCCTATCAGAATAATGTGGCACAAAACGACAAAGCCTGAAAAGTGACGTATCCTTTCAAACCTCCGCTTTCAACCCACAAATGCTTACTAGCATTTTACCACTTTTTCCAACGGCCGAACCCTTTCGCTCATATTTACATCGATACATTCTATATCCACTAACCATTATATAAAGACCTCAGACCGTGTTTTACTTTGTCCTTACGCGTATGAGCGACTCGAAGATGGCGAAATGAGAGAGGTCTCGTTAAAGTGGTAGCGCATTCCACGCTTTCAAGAAAAAGGTTTTAGTTGGTCCGACCTACTTCTTCAGAGCGTTTTAGGCGCGCCTTACAAAAATATTCATATAAAAATGCGGATATGAATGTTGCGTTTGGTTATTGCCGGAATATTCGGTCGTCCAATAAAACGGGGGATGTACTGAGCGTTTTGCTAATGCCTTATTGCTGGTATTGAATTGCGTCTTTTGAGGTACCTTTGTCTTTGTTATTATCTTTATTGGAAGTTTCGAGGGCGTCTTGCTATTCTTTAATCTGTTTGAGACGTGATGAAAGGATGCCAACGTGTGTTTATGTAAATATCCTAACTCAAGAATATATTCATTTTGCTTTGGGAATATCACTGAAATAAATTTATTCCAGACAGTGAACACCTAGCACCTAAAATTGATTATGTAAATTTCGAGATGAATTTCATTTACATTAAATTACAATTAGGTGAATTGCATAATTATATTATTTAGATTAAAAAAATCATCGTTTAGGGCATGAAATTAATTAGGTATAAGATTGTTTATTAGGTTCCGTACCTGAAGCGTTAACTTTGCACCTCATTTGTATGCGGCGCCATATATACCAGGTGCAAACTTAACTTAACCCGGCCAGTTAAGATGAGAAGTGTTTGCACCCCTTCGGCCGCCGACGAAACCTTGCTACGTAACCGGTCACGGAATCCTCGGTGCGTGAGTCCGACTCGCACATAGCCGGTTTTTTTTTTTTTTTGAAAGTAACGTCTGTCAGCGTAACCACAAAATAAGTAAATAATTGGCCTTTCACCCGTCAGACGTGGGTTCAAAACCCGCTTAAAGCATAAAATGTCTCTTCCTCTTTTAATATAAACATATAAGAATTGTTTATTAGTTTATTACGCTAAACATAATTTTATTTACCCATATATATTAAACTAGAATCTAATTAATGTATCCCTTTGGGGTATATTATAAAAGCATTATATAGTAAAGATAACCCACGTCAGCGTGACTGTGTCCATATAGAATGTAATTTATCAACCGGAGGTAAGGAAATCCAATTATAAATCCCAACCCTTCAAAGGGAATAAAGTTTATGTTACGAGCTCACATTAAAATGTCACATCGCCTGTTATGCGAAATTCACTCTGTGGACGATATAGGATAGAAAAAACAATACAACAATGCATTTCCACATAATATATTGTGGCATTGTTTTTCTGTCTGTGTGCTTAAAACATATTTGGCCTGATTAACGTAACTCAGTGGAAGTAATTTTTTTGGGGGCACAGGGAAATTATGATTTAAAACGCTGAAAGATGAACACCATATTATACTTAACAATTTTCACTAAAATCGGAAAAAGTAAAAATACGACAAAAATTTAAATCGGCCCAAATGTTTTTCGAAATAGACGCTCGCACATAAAACGCCTTACGTTGCAGTGCCGCTCTACATAGAAGTCAATTCTCATGCCTGTGAAGCCTGGACACTAACACTTAGGAAGAACAATAATCTCTTGGTGGTCGAGGGGAAGATTCTTCGCAAAATCCTACTGGAATTGTCAGTGTTAATATGCAAGTTTTTTGCATGGTGATTCAGAGGGGCTGAATGTGACGTTTTAAATAAACTTACCAACTTGTTTTTCTTCTTTTCAGCATAGACGTGTCCACTTCTGGACATTTTATTTCCAATTTGTTCTTGTTAATGTCACTTAAATCGATGCTCAAAAACTTACTTACTTACTACGATGGCTCAGCGACCCGAAGCGAATCTTGGCCTCCAACACGAGATCACGCCACTTTTCTCGATCCTGCGCCAGCTCTTTCCAGTTGGAGGCTTGGAGTCCGCGCAGATCCGCCTCGACCATGTCCTTCCAACGATATCTCGGGCGCCCAACCGGTCGTCTTCCTATTGGGTGCCCCAGGTATGCTCTCTTGACGCCACGACCCTCTTCCATTCTCTCCAGGTGGCCAAGCCAGCGGAGTCTGTGGGATTTTGTTTCTCCTAGTATATTGGGCTCAGCTACCATGTCCTCTATTTCCTGGTTCTTGAGTGCTCTCCAGCTCCCATCCGGTGTGCGTTTTGGACCGAGGATTTTGCGTAAAATGTTTCTTTCTGTAACCAGTAGCATGTTTTCTTCTTTGAGTGTTAGAG
Source organism: Apotomis capreana (assembly GCA_947623375.1). Lineage (NCBI taxonomy): Eukaryota > Metazoa > Arthropoda > Insecta > Lepidoptera > Tortricidae > Apotomis > Apotomis capreana. The sequence goes on from OX392505.1 coordinate 25,107,755, forward strand.
TCCATGCTTCACACCCGTACATAAGGATTGGCCGTATAATGGTCTTGTAGATCCTAATTTTGTTGTGTCTACTCAGAAGCTTGGACACCAACACTCTATGAAGGGCCGTGGTGCACCGCAGTGTGTTTTGTACACGGATGCTGATTTCGTCGCTGCGGGTATTGGTATCCGTCACGGTACAGCCTAAGTACTTAAATTTTTCCACGCCTTTGTACACTATATCTCCAACATGTAGGTCCTGACGTGGTGCGCGCGAGTCTCTGTAGCGCCTCATGTGGAGATACTCTGTTTTTTCGTGGGAAATTCTCAGGCCGACCTTCAGGGCTTCAATTGCCAAAACGTTGACAGATTCCCGCACCATGTCCATGGAAGATCCCAACAAGGCCAAGTCGTCCGCGTAACCTATCACCTTATGGCTCCCATTCAGTTCCAGTCCACCTTCTAGTGAAAGCACTTTCCTCAGGACATATTCTAAAACTAAATTGAAGAGCATGGGCGATAGGGCATCACCCTGTTTTAGTCCCGTGTCTACTGGAAATTCGTCTGTGAGTTCCCCATCCACTCGGACCCTCATCTTGCTCTCTTTTGTGGCGACTTCTATTAATTTTACCAATTTGACGGGGATTTTAAAGCTCCTTAAGATCTGAAACATAGCATTCCGGTCGATGCTGTCATACGCCTTTGCGAAGTCAACGAATACCGAGTGGATACTCTGGCTGTACTCCCACTTTTTCTCCATTAATCAAAAATCATTGCTCAAAAAGCAAAAATTTATTCATACAGGGTGTCCGTAGCCTCTAGATAAATCTGAAAGGCACGTGTTAAAGTATTTTTAAGGTACAGAACTTAAGGAGATTTTGACTTCTTCTTTGTGGTGCCATATCCTAACGGATGTTGCCGATCATCATACGAAAGTATCTATTTTTGCCACTCTGCTGAGAGTGGTGACCTCCGGTCCAGTCCTCGACAGTATCACACCAAGATGTTCCTAGGTTTTCCTTGCCGTTGTTACAAACTTAATTTTTTTTCTTTCGCTCGTATTGCTAACTGCTGGGCCTTTGCCACTGCTGGGCAAAGGCTTCTCCAATGAATTTTCTCTCATCTCGGCTCCTAGCTGTTTCGGGCTAATTATTGATGAAAGTATCTAGATCGTCGCGCTATCTGTGCCTGGACCTGCCTCGTCGCCAAACGTATTTTAGCGTTTTAACCGCCTCATTACCATGACCATATTATAAATGAACAAAGTAAGAAGAGAGTGTCCCTTGTTTTAAGAAGCTTTTTTAAAGCTTTCGTTTTCGTCTAAAATCAATATTTGTCTGTTATCCTTTCATATTGAAATATAAGAAAGTACAAATATTATTACTTCTAATGTCATCTTACAACCACGCAAAGAACTACATATTATAAGTAGTTGGCGAAATCAAGATGCACAAGCCACCACTGAACCACTGATGGTTCGATATGGTTAGGTGCACTTGGCTCATGACCTTAGGTATAGCATGTTTGTTCATTGATCTATCATCAGAGATCGGACGAATGGGCGTCATTATACACGGTGTCCTGTATTTAATGGACAACTTTCTAACGTCCTACAGAGCACCTTATAATTGTTTAGCGGTAGCTAACTATCTATATTATATTTTCTTTAATGATTAACACGTTTAATAGTGATACAAACTTGCGTGTATTAGAAATTTATGGTACCCTAAACTTTTTTTGGTGTGTCTAATAAATCTAATCACTTGTGGCGAAGAAATAAATAAATAATGGAGGCAGTCAACTTTTTTAAAAATCCTTTATCTTATTATCGGATGGCCCACGGTGTGTCCATAAAATGCAGAACACCGTGTATAATGACGCACATTTGTCCTATCCCTGATTATCATTGATTAGACATTATATTTTTTAGACTGTAGTTTTTGTAGGGAGAGATATAGAAAAAGAGAAAAGACTGTGAAAATGAAATATTCATGTGAATCGTTTTTCTATGAAATGCACAGATACTTTGAGATGCTAAGATGCCATAAATATTGAAGTTAAACTGACTGTAATGGATAAAAGGAATGCAAATAAAAACTTATCAATTCATAATTATATCGATTTATTTACTTACACTGACTTTAACTTACGACTTTATACAAAACTTTCTATATATCACAATCAAATAGCGACAAGAATCATTATTTTAAACAATGACTAGTGACATCAATGAATATAATGTTAATTTTTTATGCATGTACTATCAAAACTAAAGCTTTAATAACTATTTACAATTATATTACAACTTTTTTTCATCTCATTCATCTGTATAGTTATGAAAATAAGCAGAACGTTATTTACGCATTCTACAATAATGGGTAACGCTAAAACTTTAAATGATATAAAAATTTAAACTATAATCTAACTGATGAATGACACGATTGAAATGGGACACTGGCCTTTAGTTTTATTTTTATTTCATGAATAATTTCTTCAATGAATAATATTGAATGTAGCATGTGTTTTCTTCTAAAATACATGACGTAACTTATTATTACGGTTCAAATTGTAACATTTTATAATTGATAAAAAGAGAACATAATAATAACATTACTTGGAAAGTTACGTAACCTCAAAACGTATAATGGAAGAACCTTCGCACATAATCATTCATCATAATCGTTATCAGTTCATTTAAACACGTCGAGTTGAAAGACTCTTAATATCCTCCGGGCCACTTTTTAAAACTACGAATGAACTTACGATTTCGGCGGTTATATTTATCAATAACTTGGTAATTGCAACAGTTATAAACTCACTATTATGTAGACTAAATATATCGTGATGAGTAATATAAATAAAATTATAAACACGTTTTGCTATTGTCCCCTGGGCCACAGGATAGAATAACAACAAGAAAAAAATCGATCCTCCTTACGGCGACTACTTGAAATTGCAACTAAAATTACATTATAAATAAAATGATGGCTATATATATACGTCACATAATATTATACAACTATACAAATTAGTAATCGACAACCGCAAGGTTCCTACCTGACGTCCTATTCAGCATCGCATAAATTAAATATGTTTCATAATTTATCTAGAGAACACACATGAAAATAATTAGATATGTCAAATGACTGGGACCAATCATCAAATTCCATTATCAGTTAATTTCATGGGCCACCCTCGTATTAACGGAAAATTTAAATGAAGTTATTTAATTTACACAATATTGTTTCCAAAATAATTGCTACGTTAATTAAATTAATTACAGTAATTAACGAAACAGTAATACAGTTTTACTTAAAATATATTTAAATTATACAGATTTAATTATACTATACGCATTTTAAATGAATAAGGTGGTAAATGAAGTCCTGTTTGCAGCACAATTTATAGAAACTATAAAATTAAAGATTTTATAGGTACCGATAGGTAGTTTTGCAACTAGATTTCCCCTTTATATTGTTCATTTATTTTTAAAGTTTTAAGCCATGAAAACAATCACAACATATACCACACGTATACCGTATGTATTTTCAGTGTGTATTATCAATATCAGTTCTCCGTCATTCATAGGCCTGTTAGCGTAGTTGAGTGGTGTTTAGTTAATGGGTTTAGCTCTAAAGAAATTAAAGCAACTATACACATTAATAAAATAGTTACAGAATTTCCTCAATCAGTCATTGCAACCAACAAACCAATACTAGGATGTCAGACTGTCAGTGTTCCTGGCTTTTTGACACTTCATAAAAAGTTATTTGATATGTCAATAAAGTAACCTATTTACCTACATAGCTGGATGTCACACAACTGGAATTAGTCAGCCTTGACATAATTATTCTCAAATTAAGAGGAAGTTGAAATCAAAATGGCGTAGAACAGTATGGCGGTGGAGTTGTGCGCCGTATGCGACGCCAGCGCCGAGGTGGAGTTCCATACGCATGCGCGGAACTTCTGGTACTGTGCGCAGTATAGCGAACGTGCATACTGGTGACGTGTAAGGAGACACTCTTGCGCACAAGAACGGAAAAAAACTATTGACATAATAATTTAATACACCGTAGTAGCAATGCTTCGTAATCCCCTGACACCTACGATCTTTTAGGATGAAGAACGTTTTCAATATGTTTTACAATAATGAACCTGAATTTTAATATCCTTTAATTGATTTTTAGCGAAATTGAAACCCTAGTAAAAAAAATGCCTGTCAAGCGCACAGCACTTCAAATGTCACTTTTTGTCTCGGACGCACTAGGAAAGTCTTATTTCAAAATTGGTTATTTAACTTCAAAGTTGAAACTGATTACTGCCAATAAAGTGAATCACAGTTTTCCGGTTATACATTGCAATGAATAAATAATTTAGTTGAATACCACGGTATACCTTCACTTGCCCGAATTTCAAATGCCCGAATTTCGTCTGCCATAATATTCAATTGTCCGAATCTTGTTTCTTATAATTATGTTTCCCATAATCATTGTTTGCCATATTAATCCTATGCCCGAATCTTTGTTTCCCATAATATTAATTCCAATAATCACATTTTCCATAAAGATTGTAATCCATAATTGTCACATGCTATAATTTCATATGCTATCCAAATGGAACATAGGTCGAAAACCGAAATCTGATATCTATATCTGATATTTCTTATACAATTTTATATCATAATGGTCACTCTTCATAATTTTTTTTAATACTAACGATCGGAACTCATAATCATCAGAACTCATAAGATCACTAATCATACAACTTGTTTATACTAATATTTTTTTTCATATATTTTCTTACACTACTAATCTAACTCATAATCATCAGAATTCATAATCATCAAAACTCATACAATCAACACTCATACACCTTGTTCATACTAATATTTTGAGCCACTACCAGGAAAATAGATTGGATTACAAAATTTGAACGAGCGAGCGAGCGAAGCGAGCGAGCAAAACCTTTCAGAGCAGATCCGACGTGGCCGGGTTAGGTTAGAAGGTCAGGCGGGAGCGAAGCGTAGCGAGCTCCCGCCTGGCCTTCGAGGTTATTTTTTTTTGCGTCCCGAAAAAAAGGCTCGCTTATATTCATACTGTTTACATACAAGAACAACCCACCGAACCAAGAAAATAGATTGGATTACAAAATTTGAACGAGCGAGCGAGCGAGCAAAACCTTTCAGAGCAGAACCGACGTGGCCGGGTTAGGTTAGAAGGTCAGGCGGGAGCGAAGCGTAGCGAGCTCCCGCCTGGCCTTCGAGGTTATTTTTTTTTGCGTCCCGAAAAAAAGGCTTGCTTATATTCATACTGTTTACATACAAGAACAACCCACCGAACCACTACTAGGAAAATAGATTGGATTACTAAATTTGAACGAGCGAGCGAGCGAAGCGAGCGAGCAAAACCTTTCAGAGCAGATCCGACGTGGCCGGGTTAGGTTAGAAGGTCAGGCGGGAGCGAAGCGTAGCGAGCTCCCGCCTGGCCTTCGAGGTTATTTTTTTTGCGTCCCGAAAAAAAGGCTTGCTTATATTCATACTGTTTACATACAAGAACAACCCACCGAACCACTACTAGGAAAATAGATTGGATTACTAAATTTGAACGAGCGAGCGAGCGAAGCGAGCGAGCAAAACCTTTCAGAGCAGATCCGACGTGGCCGGGTTAGGTTAGAAGGTCAGGCGGGAGCGAAGCGTAGCGAGCTCCCGCCTGGCCTTCGAGGTTATTTTTTTTTGCGTCCCGAAAAAAAGGCTTGCTTATATTCATACTGTTTACATACAAGAACAACCCACCGAACCAAGAAAATAGATTGGATTACAAAATTTGAACGAGCGAGCGAGCGAAGCGAGCGAGCAAAACCTTTCAGAGCAGAACCGACGTGGCCGGGTTAGGTTAGAAGGTCAGGCGGGAGCGAAGCGTAGCGAGCTCCCGCCTGGCCTTCGAGGTTATTTTTTTTTGCGTCCCGAAAAAAAGGCTTGCTTATATTCATACTGTTTACATACAAAACAACCCACCGAACCACTACTAGGAAAATAGATTGGATTACTAAATTTGAACGAGCGAGCAAAACCTTTTAGAGCAGATCCGACGTGGCCGGGTTAGGTTAGAAGGTCAGGCGGGAGCGAAGCGTAGCGAGACAATGTCAAATGCATAGCCAGGTTGGATTCGCACAGAAACAATATTTAGTATGGCGTTTAAATATTCTATCAAACAATATTATGGCACTTAATACTATGGTAAACAATACTTATGGCATACGTATCATTATGGCATATAATATTCGGGAATACAAGAGTATGTCAAATGACTTTTCTAGGAAACGAAACATTCGGGCAAATGAAATTCGGGTAAGTGAAATTCGAGCAAATCAATATTATTGCATACAAATTTCGGTCAAACAATAGACAACCGAATACCACACTGCTTAACATACTCAACTAGTTCTTACGATGAAATCAGAATCAAGATGGCGTACAGCAGTATGGCGGCGGAGTTGTGCGGCGCGCGCGACGCCAGCGCCGAGGCGGGGTTCCGCACGCATGCGCGGAACTCCTGGTACTCTGCGCGGGTTATGGCGCAGTAGTGGACGTGTACGCAGGCAGAATCGCAGTCTGACACGTCGGGGGCGTGGCGGACGCGGAGCGCTGTTAAATACCTGGTGAAAAAAAACGAAACCTGATCATCTAGGAAAGGATACTCGTACTGTATCGTTGTGAAGCCCTGTGACTGAAAGTAACCTAAACATTATGATAAATAAGAAGAGTTTATTTTTCTACAATTCACGTGACTTGATAAATACAGGGCTAATCTTTGTTTTTTATGGCATCTGTTCTAAATGTCTTAACTCGATGCCTATTTTATCGATACGCTCTATTTAAAGGTTTCCTTTGTTACTGTTTTAAATTAAGTGCAGATGGCAGGAGTCGTGATTGGCACTTTTTTGATATTTAAATTTCGTTGACTATCAAAGTTTATAATTTTATACAGACGCGGGTTTTATACGACGCGGTTGGCTTGGTTTGATGATACCTGCCTACTGAGCCGGCGGTCTCGGGTTCGAATCCCGACCAGGGCTTATTTGTGTGATGAACTCGAATATTTGTGCTTGGGTTATAGTTGTTCTATAATTGTTTATTCTGTATTAAATATATATTTTGTTCTATATTGTTCTGTATTTAAGTATATATTTATATATATAAGTAAGAATATATATATCGTCGTCGAGTACCCATAACACAAGCCTCTTGAGCTTAATTTGGGACTAGATCGATTTGTGTGAGGTTTTCTGATATTTATTTATTTATACAGCTACCAAGAAAGTTACATAGAAGTCTAGGTACCTATTTATATTTATAGTTTATGTCGTATTATAAGCTGAACTGAGTAAGCGAATCATTGCATATATTTGCACGAAGACCCAAAGTGAATTAATACTGTTTGAGCTTTGATAAAAAGACCTCATTTGAATAAGGACCCAGGCCAAACAGTCTTATGTATTTTTTTAAGTGAAAAGCTTAAAATTATATATTTTTAGGATTTCAGGCGTCAGTCTCACAAAAATATGTATTTTTGCGGGTAGTTCATTATTTAAAAAGATTTTTGTAAACAGAATGTCCATCGGAAAGCTGTACGGATCGCTGTCCCAACTTCTTGTTGGGATCGAGAAAAAAAAAGAAACAAGAGTCCGATCCTATGAATGGCATCTTTTTTTTATCGTAAATCGTTTGTCTAGACATACTAGTAATTACAATTATTAATTATCTAGTTTCAAGACAAGTTTTACCCTGATGGCAAAACAATGGTTCTGTTTTATATCCTATTTGTATAAACATCTACTGTTAACCAAAGTACGCAAAATAAATTGGATTGTTGATTGACATTGCATCAAGATTGGAGTGAACGAAAGAAAAAAGGAAAATTTCTGATTTTCAAATCACGCAATAGACGTTGAAATTAAGCCTTAATTTGATCTCAATCTAATCTTGATGAGTTGAAATGTCATTATTTTCTTTCTGATACTTGGTTGGGGTTTCGAACACGGAAGGTCTCGGTCTCGGATACCCTTACTTATTGTACAAGTTCCGGGTTTTTCATTGTATAATACTCGTATACAATGAAAAATCCCGGAAATAGGATTGAGAATAGGAATGATGACTGATGATAAATATTTGTATGACAACCATGTTTCCTTTCTATTAGTAACAAGTTTGCAAAATTACAGCACCTCAAACTACAGTTGTATTTTTAATTAACCAGAGTGATTTGACAGATGTCGTAATTCATATTTTCGTTATTTAGATTACCTATTCAGAAATGATTTCTTAAAACAATGAATGAGAATACTCTTAATTACTGATATTAGATTAACTTTTATTGATAAAAAGTGATAAGTATGTTGAAACCAAATTAAAGTTAATCAAATTGCGCTCGTAAAAATTGCGTCAGTTTACTCCAGCTAATTAAAAATCCGACTTTATATAGTTCTTTGAAATAAAAAAAAAAGATTTTTCTCGATATTTTTTTTACGTGCGTCACGTATATTGTGCATAAAGTAAAGACAAGCATATGACATCAATTAAAGGATATATTACTATACAAAAAAAGTAATAATAGAAACATTTTTTTATGTACTTTCACGTCTGATGAATAGCTCCGTATGACTTCCACACAGGCGGCCCTGGCAATTTTTACGTGAGTTTAAATAGTTTTTTTTTATATTTATTATGGTAAAAAATTTATTACGGTGATTTTCGAATGAAAGTGTCAAGATAATAGACTGATATCCAACGTATTGAGAGTCAACGAATTGAGGCCCTATTTAATAATAGATAGAAAACTATTGTATTACTATAAATTTATGAAACATGTATTGTAATTTCTCATTTTTTATGTGGGTATACCACAATTTTATTTAAACCATGAATACAAAGATCAAATAACAATTGAAAAAGGAGCTACCTGGTGGAAGGGACCGGGAGTCGAACCCGGTACCTCTTGATTACCGGTCCAGCGCGTTAGCCACTTCGCTACCCTCGCTCCACTTCTTCAATTTTCACTTTTTAAATTTTTCTTTAAGCTTTGATCTTTGTTTTCATGGTTTATTGTATTACTGTAATGATAATCTGTAAGTGTTATCTGTATTTGTATTTATTTCTTCTTTAGGTGTGCAATAAAGAGATATTATATTCTATTTCTATTCCTGATCCGCTTCGCCAGGGAGGTGGCGCTGACCTCCTAAAGACGGTAGTACTGGGTCAGGATTACCCAGTGAAGTTCTCGATTCGTTACTTCACTTACTTGGCAAATATATTCCGGTCATGATAGTTCCTGATCCGCTCCGCCAGCGCGTCCAAGGACGTAGCGCTGACCTCCCGAAGACCGTAGTACTGGGTCAGGTTGTACTCGATGGCCCAGTGGAGTTCTCCTCGACTCGTTACGTCTAAGTAATACTGCGTGTAGTCCAAGACCTAAAAGCAGTTTCATTTTAATGTTACGAAAAGAAAGTTCATTTTCAGTGTTTCTTAGATTTTTTTACAGTGTCTCCACGTCGCCTGATGGTAAGCAAAAAGGTGAGCCCAAGTCGCAATGGCCACTGACAAGAAAACAACGGTACATCGTCAGTTGACACTGCCATGCTGGCCCAAGAGATGCTTCTTTACGCTTCGTTTAGCAAGGTAGGTATATTATAATCCCGTTATCACAAAAAAATGCGGCTTTAAGGGGGAGAAAACGTTTCTCAGAGAAGAACTGGACGAGTTACTATTAAAAAAAAACCGAAATCGCTATAGATACCTATAATATTTGAGGAATTCTCTCCTTCCATTACGAGATTCTGAGGTAACAGACATTGAGAAAAAAAAGAATACCAACGAAGAGATATCCTTTTTTATTAAGTGAGTTGATAAAGATCGTTAAAGGCACTACATCACTTTTTTGTAAAGCTGCCTGATAAGCTAGGCGCCCAAGGGCCAATGAGACCATAACAATAATACGAGTAAAAACACCTATACATAAATCTGTACCCGTGTAATATCTAAAGCACTGAAAGAAAGCCTTTGTAGTCTCACGTACTGTCGCTATTTTCGGTTTCTAATAAGTTTTCACTGTATGGAATTATAATTAAACTGTCATAATTTTTTTTATGTATTAATAATGTTTAAAATCTTTAACGTTTGGGTTATTAAGGTTAAACTGATACTATTTTAAAACTTTACAAAAAGCGTAGCACCGCTATGAATTATTAAGAAGCCCAATCATACTGATGTAATTGAGATTGGAAGTTTGGACAATGCCCTTTTAAATAATCGTTCAACTTTGACATCGAGGGTTAGCTATTCGGTACATTATTAACTTTTGAGGCCCACCCTAATTTTCAAATTACAATTTAAATCTTTAAGTAATTGTTTGTTAAACGTTTTATCTATATAGTATTATAAAATTGAATACATAATTCGTCGGCCGTAGGTTCAATTGGGGTAAGGGACAAAATACGCAAAATGAGTTGAATATACAGTTTTGTTCAGAATTTTCCGCTCTATCGAATGGTGTATATAAAAAAAATCTAGCTTGAAAAAAGTGTTCCTTACACTACTGATTTTTATGGGTTCAAAATCAAATCTGACCCACAAAAACCATGTATCTGTTTTTTTATTTTAATAAAGCAACATCAAATAGGGTAACTACTGCCACCAATCCACTTTGAATAAGGTAAAGGTCTTTCCAATTAAGGAATTACCGTTACATGACTTATTTTTGAAGACAATCTTATGAAACTGGCTTTTACACTAATGCCTTTTTTTGGCTCATGAATAAATAACACCCATACCTTAAAATGATTGCACGAGCTTTGCAAAAAATGCTCCTTACCCCAATTTGCCATCTTATATTTTTAACAGTGTGAACCTTACACCAATTTGGTTAAGACGATATTTAGGTTTGATCCGATTTATATCGTCGACCGTAGGTTCAATTGGGGTAAGGGACAAAATACGATTTTTCAGGAGAGGCTGACAAAGTTTTTTTTTAACTAAATCGTTCATAACTTTTTTTGTAGTGAACCTTTTTTGTGCCTGATTTCATACATCATCTTGTATTTTAGTGTTCTATCTAACTATGTAGTGCTCGTTTTAATAATTTAGATATTATAGAAAATGACATGTCCCTTACACGTATTTGTATTGTTACACGTAACGTTTCTATCAAGTGGAATAACCCACATTTTAATTTATGATTACTTTTTTATTATAATCACATTAATTATTTCTCGAATACTTACTGAAATAAACAACCAATACAAATACAAATACAATACAAATACTCTTTATTGCATACCTCCAACATCAACCGACCAACCACTGTAACCAACCAATGTAATTTATACAGCAAAATTATTAAAAGTTTATGGCTTGTGTTGAACGATAAAAGTTACAGAATTAAATGCAATTCAGAAATAATCATTTTACATTTGTACTTTTTTAGGAGTCCTGTTAGATAACATAGTAGTTGCTCTCAATTCAGTGCCTCCAGTTTATAAGGGATAACTCAAAAACGGCACGTTTCAGAAGAGACAAACAACTATTTTTCAATAGTAGATATTTAGAACTTGAACTTTTTAAGAATTTTTATACAAGTTATAGTGTTAGGCTTTCATTGTATAAATAAAGAACTAATGTTTTAACCCTATAAATATGTTTTTTTGTAGTTATAGCTTTTGTTCGCGAGTATTTTAAGACATTTAACTCAATTTATTTGCACCAATTTTATCCTTATGAACGACTTGCATAAACGAAAGAATATGACTTGTACCTGTGTGAACGACATACATAAACAAAACGAAACGACTTATTCTATTATTTATTATGGTATTTTATAAATTATACTACTTGTCAAACATGAAACTTGTTACCTAAGGAGTCAAATGAGGCTGTATTATAAAATTACCATAAGAGTCTTGACTTAATGTCCTATGTCCCCTGGATGGGGCAGAAGGCGTCCACAGTATGTCGCCATCGCCACCCCGAACGGTCTTCGGCTTCGCGCTTCACTTCGCTCCAGGTCATTCCATCGCCTTCGCTTCTGCAGTGATCGTCCGCCGCCAGGTCTGTTTAGGGCGACCACGTTTCCGCTTTACTTGGGGATTCCAGTCTAGGGCTTGCCTTGAAATGTGATCAGGGTGCCTTTGGAGCGTGTGGCCGATCCAGTTCCACTTGCGGCGTTTGATCAGCTGGTCGATCGGAGTCTCACCACAGCGTTCCCACAGGTCTACATTGGAGATTTTCTCGGGCCAGTATACACCGAGAATTCGGCGAAGACAGCGGTTGATGAAGACCTGAAACCGGTGCGTGATGTCTTTAGTGACCTTTCACGTCTCACATCCGTACCTAAAGCAACACAGTTTTCACGTTGGACCGGAATATCTTGAGCTTAACTCTCCTAGTCACCGAGGTAGGTAAATTTGTGGACTCTCTCCACCCCCTCTGTGCCGATGAGCAACGGCAAAGAGCTTGTCGCTCCGCACCTCATTTCCTAGGTCTTCCGGGTGTTAATCTTAAGTCCCGTCTCCAGAGCCTCTCGTCGTAGGTCGTCCAGTTTGGCTTGCATGTTTGCGCGCGTGTGGTTCAATAGGCATAGGTCATTGGCATAGTCCAAATCTTCCAAGACGTTGGACAGTCCCCACTCTATGCCGCGGCGCTTGCTGTTGGTGGTGTTATTCATGTATAAATAACATTGGTTGTTTATTTCAGTAAGTATTCGAGAAATAATTAATGTGATTATAATAAAAAAGTAATCATAAATTAAAATGTGGGTTATTCCACTTGATAGAAACGTTACGTGTAACAATACAAATATTGCATGTAACGGACACACAAGAAATGCTCACACGGTTTCAATACATTTATATACCTCTTACATTAATGTTTTAAAGGTTTCCGGTGTTAAGATACGCCTTACGTCAAAGGTATGTACTTATTTATTTTTACAACGAACCCTTTACGCTATTTTTTCTTTAACACATAATCTCAACTAGTCCCTTACGCCATTTCTTCGTCAATATAGTGGATACAATGAATAGGTAAATTTAAGGTAAGGGACGAGACTACAGAATACCCTGTCTGTAAGGGACATCAGCAGCGAAATAAGTTGGTGTAAGGGACATGTCATTTTCTATAATATCTAAATTGTTAAAACGAGCACTACATAGATAGACAGAACACTAAAATACAAGATGATGTATGAAATCAGGCACAAAAAAGGTTCACTACAAAAAAAGTTACGAACGATTTAGTTAAAAAAAAACTTTGTCAGCCTCTCCTGAAAAATCGTATTTTGTCCCTTACCCCAATTGAACCTACGGTCGACGATTGTATATATATATATATAAATGTCCTTTCATCAAGCCGAAACGACTGAACAGGTTTCAGCAATTTTTGTTATTATATACTGGTAGCGGCGCATCCCCAGATGATTAAAGGATACATTTTACCCGACTACGAAGAAGAAAAAAGAGCTTAATGACAATTAACGTTTCTGTGAGAATGTACAGTAGGTAATAAAAGTGTTACAGTAGGCGTGTCTCCCAATTACTTTTTGTTAAAGTCGCATTTTCAGGTTTCATCATCAAATCAGCTACATGTCATCATCATCATCATCATCAGCCCGGAGTCGTCCACTGGCTGGACATAGGCCTTCCCCAGTTCGCGCCACCATACCCGGTCCTCAGCTTTCCGCATCCAACCGCTTCCCACCACTCCACCACCGCTTTTTAGGTCGTCGGTCCACCTGGCGGGAGGCCGTCCTACAGGGCGTGTCGTTCGTGGTCTCCACTCTAGAACTCGTCTGACCCATCGACCATCGGCTCTACGACAAATATGCCCCGCCCACTGCCACTTCAACTTGCATATCTTTATATTATATCAGCTACATGTCAATAGTATTGTATTGTCATCCGATTTGTAAACAGTTAAATTGGAAACCGGGGAAGGATTCAAATTCAGTTAAACACAGAAAGGCGCAGGAAATGAAACTAAATAATATTATCTTGTTTTTTTCAATGGTGGTAATGTTCAGATTTGAGATCAAATCGCCGCCTCCGACTTTCCGGGGCATTTATCACGCTGTCAGAGTAATCCCACTGAGACAAATTATATCTCACCTATTCTAGTTACCAAAGATTTTTCAGTACAACCTTTTTGTTGAAGTGTTTTTGCTTCTAAAATAATACTTGGACATATGATTTATTTTGAATTCTAAATGTAACTTTTCCTTCAAGAATTAAATTTTTGTGACCAACTGTTTCAAAAATATTGGGTTAACATTTTATTTTCCTAACTGAATCTGATAGAAATAAAGGAATATCGCGTGGTGATATCCGAGGCTCACTAAAATATCTGTCACTGGTCTTCAAAACCTCGTATCTAGTAAGTAGCTAGACAGTGAGATATGAGCTATGTTTTATTTTTTTCATATTATGACAAATATATTGATCATTTCAACCAATTTTTTGAAGTGAATATTTTTTTTTCCCTCAGTTCTAGAAAGTAACATAGCTATTTTTTGTCTGTATTGCGTGCAGTCAAAAATAAGTAAAAAAAAAAACAAAAATATTCTCATTAACTATTGTAGGTATGAAGCGGTTTACACTCACGAGAAATTGTCAGGAACGGCCCGATGTGAATGTAAACCGCTTCATACAATAATTAAATATGTCTCAAGAAAGTTTTAATAAGATTAAAAATATTCTCAATGAAAGACTTAAACTGTAGGTTTCAAATATATACCAATAAATCGCAATGGCCCTGCACTATGTAGTAACATTGATAATATATTAAGAAACATGTTTGATCATAGAGAAAAAACTGGTCAAAGGCGGTCGGTTCACGGGAAGTAAGTACCCTCGAGGTTTTGATTCCCTTACGAGTGTCGAAAATTTGCAGCATGCAGGAACGGCTGTATCTCTTGATTGCGTTGGCTTAGAAGTTAAATTTTTTCACAGCTCCAAGGGACAGTAGACCTGAGTATGAATTTCAGCTTATACTTCCACACATTCCTGAGAAAAAGGGTCTTGACAGACGGACAACAAAGTGATCCTTTCAGGGTTCCGTTTTTTTCCGTTTGAGGTACGGAACCCTAAAAATTTCTAAAACAGTTTGCATTTTGAACAGATTAGGAGCCTTAAGTAGTTAATTGTTACTTAGTGAGTTTTGGCTGAGATATGTGATGGCAATATGAATATGAGTGTTTTCTAATGCAGTGGATAATCCTGTTAATTGAGACTTACATAGGTTTATATATCTCTTACCTTTCCATTATTAGAGTCAAACTTGTACAATCTTAAACCCGGATTGGATATGCTGCCGGCACCCCTCGGCGTCACAGACGGCGCAAGAAATGCCCAGGATACTGGCCGACCTGTGAGTAAAGACAATAATACATCATTATTTATAGCCCTAGAATCGATTAAATGTGGCATTTATATACGAGTAACAATGAGGAAGAAATAGCCATGCGTAGGCAGACCGAGTAAAGTTGAAGTGGATGTCATATTCATATCATGATAAGTTTAGTCATGATTTTATTACGAGCATGATTTTTCTTTATGCGCTCCTAATACACCTCCTACACTGTATTAGGAGCACAATAGTGTTCTTGTTTCAGCTTATTTCAAATTCCATCATCGGAGATTGCTTGTTGATATTTTGAACCGACTTCAAAAAAGGAGGATGTTCTATGTTTCACTGTATTTACCTTCACTCCCACTCACACAAGGTATCATGTGCCGGTGGTCATAGAACTAGCTGACGATGACATCATACAACGCTACCAACGCCGTGGTATTTCTTATCACTTAATTTACTTCACTATACACAAGTCTGAATGTATCCGTAATGTCGGTCGGTGCCCGTAGAATTAGCCGACGTTGGCGTCGCTGAAGGTCCTGATGAGGTGAATCAGCCTGGTGTTGGCTTGTGGGCGTTAATTCGCTATCGCTGCCCGTCAGGCATATCGTAACATAGGGATCCACTATTATTGTGAGAGAGGTCGTTGTCTACCAGTGACATTCAGCCAAGATCAAATGAATTACCTATACACAAGTCTGAAGGTATCCATATGCCGGTGCCCGTAGAATTGGTCATTAATGAGTCGCTGAACAACCCGATGAGGTTGAGGGCTTAGCTCTTCTCCACCTACCCGACGACAGACGGCACGCCTCGTAACATCGTGGAGATCGCAAGATAAAGTTTATCCAGCAAAGAATAGCATTCGGCCGAGAAGAATGAATCACCTTCACTGGACCCGATGAGGTGGATTGGCATGGCTTGGGGGGTTCGTTATCCTCTACCTACCGTTGATACGCCTCGCAAGATCGTGGAGATCGCAAGGTGAATACAGCAAAGGTTAGCATTCGGTCGAGAAAATTGAAGTACCTTCACTATACACAAGTCTGAAGGTATCCGTATGCCGGTGCCCGTAGAACTGGCCGGCGATTACGTCGCTGAACGCGCGGATGAGGTGGATCAGCCTGGCGTTGGCTTGTGGAGTCAGCTCGCCACCACCAGCTGCCGAAGCACTACCCGCGCCGTGGCGTTCCTCCACACCGGGGCCCGCGTGGGCTACTATGTACACCTAGGGGAAAATTCAAAATTTTAGTAAATTTATTGTACCATTGATACAAAAAGCACAAAGAAATATTGAAAAGCGTAACCTGGTGGAAGAGACCAGGAATCGAAACCAGTACCTCAGGATTACTGATTCAACTTGTTAACCTCTCAACCACCCTAACGCTAGATATCGTTTCGAATTTTTCCTTGCATTGTTTATTAAATATGCTTAACAACTTAGCGACCTTTATGTGAATAGGTACGTTAATATTCACACCTTACCGTAATACTATACAGCCGTGAACGAGCAAGTGAGAGAAGGCGCTGTTATTTATAAATTTATTAAACATGTAATTTCTCATTATTTTTGATGTGGGTATACCACATTTTTTTTTATATTGTTCCATTGATACAAAGAAATTGTGGTGTACCTGCCCACATTAAAAACAACGAGACATTACATGTTTCATAAATTTAGTAAAATACTTACCTATCTAATCATTTAAATAAGACTTTTGATGTAGCATAGATAGTTGCAGTATACACTCTCGAGTCACGAGCTATGTAAATTAATTAGCGTTATGTTATATTATATTAAATAGAACAACAGAATTGACGTCAAAAGCTTACATGTTTTAAAAGGATGTTCAAAATTTATCTAAGTATCATAAACGCAAATATATTTTTAAGTAATAATAATAAGTTAGAACTCTGACAGGCGCCTTATGTGCGTTTACTATATACATATTATTATTACACAAATAATACATACAGATAATAAAGAAAATTTTAGAGTACGAGTGTGAACTAAGATAGGTATCGTATATAACTAAGTGTATATTTTGGCATATTTATGTAACGAAAAGTTATGGCAGTATCTGAGAAACTGTAGACTTTGCAAAGACTAACAATAACAATCGTTTCTTCATACCCTTCAGCCTCAACGTTTAAAGTTCAAATATTTGGATAACCCAAATAGGTTACACAAAATTGTGTAACTTAGGCGGACAAAGAATTTCAACCTTGTCCTATTACCCAGGGCTTAACTAAATTGAATACAGCTAAGTCCTTTGATGTAAAGATAAATCTTATATTAATTATATTCTAATTTAGAACAGCAGAATGAGCGCTAATGAAATCTGAGATTCGTTTGTGAACAAGTATTTTCTAGGAAATAACGTCAAATGTTTGTAAGTTCCTGTTAGTAACAATTTTGATGGAGAGCGAACAGGAAAGTTTTTATGTTAATACAATTTGTGACTAGTAGCAATATAAGTACATCTGGAATCAGGTTCTTGTGAAATTCACAGTTTTTCACCTCATCAGGGCCTTTAGCAACGTTCTCTATCATTTAAGTCTTCTTAGTGTCACTATTTTAAGCTTCCTTGAAAAATTAGATTTTTCAGAAAAATACCTATAAAGCATATTAAGTCACAAAGAAATTCATAGACAAAAAAATTAACGAAAAAATATTTAATTGTCTTATTTCTTAACTGAATCGTTTAAAAAAAACATGTACATAGTTAAAGGCTAAATAAAAATAAAACTAAGACCGCGTCCGTTGTGTATCGAAAGTTAGTCACACAAAAGATTATTATGGGTTACACAACGGAATCAATTAAATTTTGTTTTAATTATAGCCCTCACCTAAGTATATGATTTTCTTATTTAATTTTCAACTACACAACTACCTTATTTAGTTTCTTGTTATTTATTAAGTTTCTTTTGAAGGCGATACAACCCATTTTCTTCTAAATTACAGTAACTACTTAATAAACCAAATTATTTTAAAGAGTAAGTTAAGTTATTTCTACAAATAATATCATAACAAGAAAACAACTGAATTTTACTCTTTTATCTAGTAAAAATAAATTGCGAATAAACGTCCTTTCATATTTCGTTTTCTATTAAATTCTTTTAGAAATAAATTGGCATTTATTTCCCTATTGTACACGACAAAGATGAAATGCGATAGTATACACAGGTTCCAATAAAAACTATATGAAAGTAAAAAATATTTCTTTTGACCAACAAAGAAAACGTTTAACATATTCGTAAAGCGAACGATAAAATGGAGGACAATTTTAAAAGAAAATACTAGTGATAAAAAATGTAGAAGCCATTAACTCTTCGAGTGTCTCGGTGCACATTAAAATGGGCGACAAAGAACAAAAAAACCTATTCCTATTTTAGCGATGGGGCTTTCCAGATTTCTTTTCTATTTACTTGGCTAGTCTTCCCATTTTTCCAGTGTAATGTAATTAAATTCCGAAAATGTCTATATTTTATAAATCTTTGTTTTTCCACTAGTGAAGAAATTAGGAAGGTTTTTGCAGGTTGGATACTTGCAGATTTATTTTTTTTATTCTACTCACTCTAGGGTTAACTAAATCCGGGCTGTCCAAATTAGGGCTTCTGATATCCGTGTTATACGCGGAACCGTAGCTCCGCGTTCTTAGCACCGGCGGTACTAACATCCCGTACTACATGGACACGTCAAAGATACGTATCCGTGTCTGCGTTCGGCTACGGATCGGCAGATCTCAGCTCCGCTCGGGTATTGAATGAAAGCTTGTGTTGAACCGACAACGTCACGGACGTATCGGATTCGCCTGTAATTAAGTCACTTAAGAAACGCATCTCCGTATAACACGGAGCTACGTATCTTAATTACACGTAACCTAATTACACGTGCCGGACGGTCCAGATCTCCGTTGCCGTGTTACTCGGCTATGAGTACACGAAACACAGACACGACCGCAAGCCCTAGACTCCAGATCACTTAATCAAGTATTACGAGTAGTTAGTAGTTACTGTGCCAAAACTTATCCCTCGTGAAGTCAAAGAAAAAACCGCAACTTAAAAGAAGTAAATGCAATACGACAATAAACTCCATAGATTGTCTTAAGGTTCTTATACTAGGTCGTGTGATAGAATACTCTAAAGTTACTCACCATACTACACGATTAAGTTTTATTTATTAAGCATGTATGTACTAGGCGAATTATCATTAACATTATGTTTTTAACCTAAAGCACCAGATATGACTTTTTGTACCATCACCTATTCTTACCATGTAGCTTTCTAAGTGAAGTCCTTTTACCTCCAAGGAAGACATATAATATGAACTCACCCGCATACTCCCCCCTAGCTCTGCTGAAAACCTGTTCTAGCCACTCCCATTGGGCCCTGCCCCGGTAAAGTCCTCGCGGCTCCACCAGCCAAGTGAACACTGTTCAGCACCACGATACGAAGTTTGCCATAGGATTTCGTGGATTGTAGCCACCGAGGAAGACAGGTCAAAAACACTCACCATCTCATTATTCCCCCTAGACATGTTTAGAACCTGCTCCAACCATTATCACCTCTGGTGTGACCCGTCAGTTCACGCAGTTCCATCACTTCAGAGCACACTATTCAGCATCACGATGACAATATGCTATGGAACTGCTCTATAATGACCTAAGATTAAATCATACATCGACTCACCATCTCATTTTTCCTCCTAGCTTTGCTAAGGACCTGTTCAAGCCACTCCCACTGGGCCCTGCCCCGATGAGGCCCATCAGTCCTCGCGGCTCCACCAGCCCAGAGCACACTGTTCAGCACCACGATGCGCAGCTTGCTGTGAGACTGCTCTATGGTGTAGTAACCACCTAGGGACACACAATAAATGATTATTATAAAATATTTATACACGCGGTTACGCCTCACAGTCTTTTAAAGACCTCGTTTTTTTTTGTCTCACGCCGGTTTCTTTTTTCAAAAATACGATACATATTACCATGACGAATATCAGACTGAAACTCCCACATCGATAGGTCCTGTAGTTTTAATATAATAAATCATCTAATTTTGACAAATGAAGCGAAAATTGAAAAATTTAATGATTCGGACAGGATTCGAACCTGCGTTTCCAACGGCTTTCCGGGCCAACACTGGCGTCCTCCCAATTGGACCACCGAATCAGATGTCAGAGTCATTGAATTTTTTAACCAGTTGCTTCGACATGCCTTAGGGTGGCATCGTAGCGCCATCTAACGTAAAGATTTAGACTTTATCGTCGGCACCATCGTCTCAAATTTGTTGAGAATCGATAGTAACGATGTGCTACACCCAAATTACTTATTT
This sequence comes from Apotomis capreana, assembly GCA_947623375.1. Lineage (NCBI taxonomy): Eukaryota > Metazoa > Arthropoda > Insecta > Lepidoptera > Tortricidae > Apotomis > Apotomis capreana. Next base: position 25,128,462 of record OX392505.1, read on the forward strand.
TTTATTAAAGCAGTAACGTCTGCTAACGTAAACTAAATGTTTACAAATGAAGCGAAAATTGAAAAATTTAATGATTCGGACAGGATTCGAACCTGCGTTTCCAACGGCTTTCCGGGCCAACACTGGCGTCCTCCCAATTGGACCACCGAATCAGATGTCAGAGTCATTGAATTTTTCAACCAGTTGCTTCGACATGCCTTAGGGTGGCATCGTAGCGCCATCTACCGTAAAGATTTAGACTTTATCGTCGGCACCATCGTCTCAAATTTGTTGAGAATCGATAGTAACGATGTGCTACACCCAAATTCTCAACAAATTTGAGACGATGGTGCCGACGATAAAGTTTAAATCTTTACGGTAGATGGCGCTACGATGCCATCCTAAGGCATGTCGAAGCAACTGGTTGAAAAATTCAATGACTCTGACATCTGATTCGGTGGTCCAATTGGGAGGACGCCAGTGTTGGCCCGGAAAGCCGTTGGAAACGCAGGTTCGAATCCTGTCCGAATCATTAAATTTTTCAATTTTCGCTTCATTTGTAAACATTTAGTTTACGTTAGCAGACGTTACTGCTTTAATAAAAAATAAGTAATTTGGGTGTAGCACATCATTACTATCGATTCTCAACAAATTTGAGACGATGGTGCCGACGATAAAGTCTAAATCTTTACGGTAGATGGCGCTACGATGCCACCCTAAGGCATGTCGAAGCAACTGGTTGAAAAATTCAATGACTCTGACATCTGATTCGGTGGTCCAATTGGGAGGACGCCAGTGTTGGCCCGGAAAGCCGTTGGAAACGCAGGTTCGAATCCTGTCCGAATCATTAAATTTTTCAATTTTCGCTTCATTTGTAAACATTTAGTTTACGTTAGCAGATGCTGCTTTAATAAAAAATAAGCATCTAATTTTGCTTGTATCCGGGTCGTGAAATGTACATTTCCGGCGTGAGACAAAAACGGGGTCATTAAAAGACTGTGCGCCCTGCGCTGCGTTGTCTTAGACCTGTCTTACCTTTCAAAGTAGAACAAACAGTTTTTGAAAATTACGAAAAGCGATTGGACTATGTGAGTAGCGTACATTTCACCATCGTGGAGTTTCTTGGGGAAAGTATATGAGCAAGCAAGAGAGATGATGATAAATATGTCCGCAGAAGCAGCCAAACAATTAAAGGGCACCAAATATTGGGATAGGCCTCGGCCCCGAATACCATTTTGTGCCCTTTAGGGTCGAGACCAAAGCGAAAAGCTCTCTAAAAGGTTGTCAGAGACCACTGAGGACCAAAGAGCTAGCAGCTTCCTCGCACAATGAGTATCAGCATAGCTGTTCAGCGAGGAAATGCTGCCAGCATTACTGCATTATTTTTTGGCATCATGCTGCAATGGAGTAACTTTTTTAATTTTAAGCAATTTTAATTTTAATTTTGTTTTATTTATTGTACAAGTTGTTATTAAGTATAAGTTTTTATTTACTGTTACTTAGCACGTTAATAAGATTTAATTTTCTTAAATTCTCTTGTCACCAGATTTTGTTTTTATGAGAATTAAACCGAAAACTTAAACCTACCTACTTACCTACCTTAAAACTTAAAAAAATAAACCGAAACGTGACATATATATTCAAACTGTGTAATTTAACTTCTTTTCCATAATGTGAAGTTAAGAAAAAGATGTCACCTTTGACCTTTTGAGCTTACACCACTTAATAGCTCTACTTATTTGTCGCGTCGCGTGATTACAGTTGCAAGCGAGTTTTTCTTATGATTAAAATGCACATGACGCATGACCTCAAGTAGCTAGCTAAATAGAAGACTATATGTCTCACTATAATACATATCATGGTAATCACAAACTAACAAGAAAACACAAAAGTGTTTCAAAAGAATGCCTTGAAAAAATAAGAGCTCTGCATAAAACCAAAGTGTATCAAATCACACTAATATTATAAAGGCGAAAGTTTGTGAGTGTGTTTATGTGTATGTTTTTTACTTCTTCACGCTCAAACGGCAAGACCAATTTTGATAAAATTCGGTATGGAGGTAGCTGACACCCTGGATTAACACATAGTCTACTTTTTATCATGAAATAATGTAGTGTCCCTGTTTTTTTGTATACATATTTATTTGTTACTTCTCATATTATTTAAGTTCTTATTTCACCATTATGTTTTATGAGGTGTGCAATGAAGAGTACTTGTATTGTATTGTAAAGTAGGTAGTTTAAAATCTACGCCATAGGAATCAGATTTCCATATCTCTTATAGTTTCCGACTTCTCACTGATTCATTTAGGATTGATCACCCGGTATATTATTGGGTAAACAATGTAGGCGTCGTTACAATATGATGTGAGCCGACATTTCGGTACTATTCTCATTACTTATTTGTGACTATTTTAGGACACAATTTATAATTTGTTACTTGCCATATAATAAGAAGCGGAATTCTGTAACGATCATGGGAATTGTATGATTGTGAGAATTGTAATCAATAGTGACTATAAATACTGATAGAAGTAAGAAATTGTAACTGAAAAGTACATTGGACCAATGTATTTAATAATACGCGTAGTAAATTATACTTTTGCATTTTATTAACGAAAGTGCTAGTAAAAAGGAAGCGTGGAATTAGAACATACCTATATGTTTTAATTTAGTGCCTATTAAACTGAATTTTTATTACGACAAGTACAGAAGAAATAGGTTCCAACTAAAACCGTATGTTTATGGCCGCTAAAAAGATAATTAAATTGTTTTAAGCATTCTGTCGGTGTTATCTATTTAAGCGCCATTAAAATTATAGAACCACTAGCTGCGCCGCGCGATGTTACACGCTCATCCCACGGGAAAACTACATTTTACGGGATAAAAAGTAGCCTATGTGTTAATCCAGGGTGTCAGCTACGTTCATACAAAAATTATCAAAATTGGTTTAGCCCTTTGGGCGTGAAAAAGTAACAAACAAACACGCGAATGCACTCATAAACTTTTGCCTTTATAATAAAAATTTTAAAATATGTGGTGGCCACATAAAAATAAAAAAAAAATGGGCAAGTGCGAGTCCGACTCGCGCATGAATGGTTCCGTACCTATATAATTATATATACCGGGTGGAACGAAGCGATGTTCATTCCTGAAACTATAATGCTATGTATTTCATGTAGAATCGACCTGCAATAGTTAAATTCTTTTAATAATAAAAAAACGAAAATCGATTAAAATTGTATTTTTTAATGTATGTACAACCCTAGTTTTTTTAAACTATTATTTGACGTTTGGGAGTATTTACAATTACCTACATTTACATCCGGTGTTCGAAAGTACCGCCGTGGCGTACGATACACGCCGCTGCTCGTGCCCGCGTGTGGCGATGCACCCTCGACAAGATGTTGTGTCGGTTATTTCTTCTGCGAAGACTTTCAAAGGCCACCCTTAGCCTTTCCCTCATCTCTTCAGCCGTCTCACACTCAGTCTTGTAAACGATGTCCTTTACGGTGCCCCACAGAAAAAAATCCAAGGGTGTGAGATCTGGAGACCTAGGAGGCCAACGGTGCGGCCCATATCGGCCGATCCAGCGATCCTCAAACACATTATTCAGTGTTTCACGTACTTCGACTACTGAATGAGCTGGTGCTCCATCTTGTTGGAACCAAGTGCGTCTTCTTTCTGCCAGCGTCAACTCATCCAGATAGTCGTCGAGCTCTATCCTCAACAGAGCCATGTATCCGTGTCTGTTTAAAGTCTGAGGCAGAAATACAGGGCCTATTATTGTATCCCCGTGTATCGCCGCCCAAACATTAACAGACCAACGATACTGGTGTCCCGTATAACGGTAGGCAAACGGATTTTCTTCGGCATACACGTGTTCGTTATGCCTGTTCCACATACCGTTCCGTGTGAACAAGCTTTCATCACTCCATATTACGTGTTTGATGAAGTCTCGGTCTTCTAACACCTTTTGCAGTAGCCACCGGCAATAGGCTTCGCGAACGGGGCAATCTCTTGGTAGTAATGCCTGGACTCTTTGTATTTTGTAAGGGTGACGGCCCTCACGTTTTAGTATTCTGAGTATTTTCGTATGAGTCATACGAAAATGTCGGCCCGCTTGTCTTGAACTTGACCTCGGATAATCTTCGAAGTACTGCAGCACTCTCTCTTACAATCTGACATCATGTTGAATAACGCGTCCTCCGCGCTGGTCATCCTGACCCGTTCGTGGCACAATAGGACGATTGTTACCAACACGGTCAAGAGCGCGTAATATCGTACTAGAGTGTGTTGGGTGAGGAGGAGGATACCTGTTCCGGTATTGGCGCAAAGTCTCTCCAGTATTGTAATCGCACTCCGCATACAAAAGAAGCAAATTCAAATAGCCTCTAGCGTTTAATTCCGGCATTTTTGCACACAGCATACGATACAAAAAGTCAATGTAACGTCTATCAATCATGTCAACTAAAAAGTCTAAAAACAATCTTAAGGGTATTTTCAAAGGTTTTTAAACCGATAAGAAATGGCTAGGCAATTTGTAAAAAGTTTGTTTACAAAAGTTAACTGTGTTATGAAGAGGTCATTGCACTCTAAAATAGGGTTGTACACACACACTTTTTCGTATGAAAGTTTAACATGCTATAACTGGAAAACGGTGAGAGATACTAATAAAGTTTATTTGGAGAAAATAATATTCTAAGCCTGTATAATGCCACAGTTAAAGGAAATAACGTCGTTTCGTTCCACCCTGTATATAATCTATAACAAGTTTGTTGTATGGGAGCCCCCCTTAAATATGTATTTTATTTATTTTTAGTATTTGTTGTTATAGCTGCAATAGAAATACATCATCTGTGAACATTTCAACTGTCTAGCTATCACCGTTCTTGAGATACAGCCTGGTGACAGACGGACGGACGGACGGACGGACAGCGAAGTCTCAATAATAGGGTCCCGTTTGTACCCTTTGGGTACGGAACCCTAAAAAATGAAACATAACCATTGAGGGATCAATGGACATTACAAATGTTTCATAAATTTTAGTGACATTACAAATGTTTCATTAATATGTTAGTGTCATTAACTTCACCGCTTTACCAGCAATGCAAACAAAATGTTAGCTCACTCAATAAAACTTGTATTTCCATAATATCAGATCAAACACCAAATTCTGTTCGTGTTTATCGGCACTAAAACTACAAATAACTACCCGGTGTTCACGCTTGCGACACAATTTATAATTTTAATCGTTAATTTATGTTGCTAATTATAAGGCAACATTTTCTTGGTAAAATAATTTATACGGGCTCAATGACACGGAAGGTTTGTAGTTAAGCGTTTATTTATAAAGAAAGAAAGAAAGAAAGCAAAAAAAGAAAGAAAGTAAGAAGGAAAGAAAGAAAGAAAAAAAGGAAGAAAGAAAGAAAAAAAAAGAAAGATAGAAAGTAGGAAATATATTTATTCGTGACGTGACCATAAAACATAATTAGGTATATAAAGTGATAAAAAAAACAAACTATAGGCAACTATAATATTATTATGGCTGTGCCACGAAAAGGTCCCACCTCAGCATGATGCTTGCTCGAGAGCCAACGCTGATCTTCCGGAGGGACCATTTACTAAGCTAAGCCCCTTATTTATAAATTAAAAATATAACTGATGAAGGCGGTTGGTGCAGTTTGTAGAACACCTACCTACTGAGCTTGCGGTCCTGGGTTCGAATCCCGGCCGGGGCAAACATTTGTGTGGTGAACTCGAATATTTGTTCCTGGGTCCTGGATGTTGTTATCTATATATGTATTATTATCACCTACCTACCTTATCGAATAGGTCGATTCGTGTAAGATTATCCCTTATCTTTTTTTTAAAGGTGATTTCCGTAAGATTCTAATATTATTGATGTAGTCGCAGTCTAGTAGTGGAAGACCTAAGCCTCAAGTATGTTTCCAACGTATGTACAAATACTAGATCGCATTTTCATTTCCCATGTAAATAAAATTGATGATAACGCGTTCGAGTATTTTTGCGTTGAAAAATAACTTACACTAGAGTAAGGTACATGATATATGTGAAGAACAGGTCATACCGGTCACAATAATTTGCAGGCAGAACAAGATAATGCTCTCGACGGTGGCGGGTCGTAATGACCCACCGCAGGATTAAAAACAGACTATTCATATCAAAAAAGTCTTACCCGTCTCAAAGGTCTGTAGTGCCTCAGTGGGCAACCACTGCATCCACATGTCAACCAGCCTTCTTGAAGGTGGTGGGTCGTTATGACCCAGCGCTGGGAACACGAACTGGCTGCTGAATGTGCGACTAAGGATGTCTGTCACGTTCCGTACTGCTTCCAGCTTGTACTCCTCTTTTAGATGCTCCATGGATGATGACAAGATGTCACTGTGGAAGAAAAAGACGTTTATATTCTGGCGTACTCCTATACGGGTCTAAATAACTAAACGGCGAGAGCGTGTCATCCCAGATCCACTTAATTCCACTATTCTAAATTTGAATAAAATTCTAATTTTGAATAAATTTTTAAATTGTGAGGTCACAATAGAGCAGGGGAACGTTGAGTGTTCTCTGAATATAATATCATATTGTATTTTTATTTTTTGACAATCAAATATAGGTAAAACGGTTGGTTTCCATTTTTTTATATCAGGAAGATTATCTATTAGTATATACATTATATATATAAATTAACAAGCAACAAAAAAAAATACACCCTTTCTTAACATTAATCTTTTTTAAACATAAATTCTCTCACGTATTGACCAAAATACAGCTGAATTCACTTTAAAATATAATTATGATGATTTTTTTGCTACTTGGGATATGAAAGAAATCACATTAAAAACATCGCTCCAACACACTAAAATATTACACCTTACCAGTTAAATATTACCTTATTAGTCTTATGCTTCAGCCTCGTTCATTGATCCGAGGTCCTTTTGTAAAATAATTGGTTTATTTGCAGGAAATGCTGCGTATTTCACCGAAGACGAGTAAATAATTCTATTGTAGATAAAACCTGATACACCGCCCCAGGGTTCGTTGTCTTGACGAGTTTCTTTTTATACTAATTGTACTTTTTCCTGCTGCCGTTTTGTGAGATATTTTTGGTTACCTCAGGAATTAGTGTTATATTGATAAATGGGAAAGGAAAACCGTATTTACTGTTTCGTGACGAAAAACAATAGGTGTGTAGACTGATGTTGACCGATACCAATTCCTGTAGTTATATGAATAAAATTAGCTCAATATGTCATTAAACAAAGAAACAAATCCAAAAGAATTAATTGTTTTTCAAATATGTGATTTGGAAGGTAGGTACCTACGCAAATTATATATTTTTTCTTATAAAAAAAAAATGGTTTCGGAATGCTCAGAATTAAACATAACAATAATTTTATGACAACCATTAACTTAATCCTTAATCCACTATCTTAATTAAATATAATATCATATCATATTATGCAGTGTTTGAAAAAAGACTCAAAAATATTTTGATACAAAAAACATACTGTAGAAAGAGTTCTTGGAAGACAAATTAGAAGGTAATACAAAATTAGTGCAACTAATCAATGTTCGATTTAAAATTAATTGCTATTGTAATTATTGTGTAAAATACAGGGTGTAACCGACGGTGTACCGAAAACTGAAACCATGGCTTCAGACCATTATTCTGGGCTGGAAAATCGTGGAAATTTCTTTGAGAAAATTCACAAATTTTCCTCGCGAGATTTCAGTTTTTGTTTATTTTTCCGTTAATCGAACTCTACCGGTAACAATTTTTCATGAAAAATCGCATGAAAATAGCATTTTCCGCAAAACACGCAATGTATCACAAACAGTATTATGTAAGCTTTACGGTACGACACAGGCGCGTCGAGTGGGAAAGATAACGGTACTGGCCGGTCATTGATCCGCCAGGCCAGTGCGCTCGCACTGTTTTAATTACCTACCCGCATTAATGTTTACCTACCCGCACATTTTATTTGCTTTACTTGCTTGAATGAAAATAATCTTTTTAGACTGTTTTAATTCATCGGTCAGTTGTTATTGGTGTTAGGTAGTACACTAGTTGTGTTCTGTGGTTGCGTTGTTTTTGTGAGTGCATTTATTCATGTCATTCGATGAGCATTGGCGTAACGGTATGTTTTGCGCTGACGCGTGAGTGGAGTGGGGAGCGCGTGGACCGGTCGATGCTTGCCGCCTGCTCCCCTCCCCGCGCGTTTGCACCCGAGAGAATTGGACGCAATACATTGCGCGTCGAGTTTTATAATTTATTTTGGAAAATCTTATCCTTGAGTTTTCCGAGAAAATGAACACTCATGTTCAGTTCGTGATTATGGTTTAAAACTACAGTTTTCATTTTCGGTACGCTGTCGGTTACACCCTGTATAATGTTGCTTAATATTGAATAATTGTACCTATGTAATTTAAAATAAGTTGACATGTAACACTGTTATCAATAAAAATGAATTTGAATATGAATTAAACGCACTTTTTCACGGAGAAAATTGTACGGTACCATAACATAATAATAATGACGTCACTATTAGATTACCATTTGTATGGAGTGTTTATAGCGCTCCGCTCCGTAGGAGTGTTGAACTTTGACGGTCGGGTGCGGTTCAATTTGCATAAAAACTTTTAGCATATTTTCATTTAACTACTTTCAAAATGCATAATAAACACATTGCATAAAAAAAAACATAATTTTGTCAAGCATAATATTTAAACATCATAACCATTAATAATCATAATAACATTCGTTATAATGTTCATAAGTCATGTCATAAGGTCATTTGGTATAACATTCATTCAGAATAATAATGAAAACTCATAACATAAAACACTTAAAATAATTATCAAGTTGCATAAATATCATACCTATCAAATAAGTCCTGAATAAAAAGTTGTGAGCACTGAAATAGGTAGGTTATGGTTTTTTTTACCCTAAAAACGAAACTGCTCCAAGAGATAGGTAGGTTAGGGTTTTTGGAGTTTACTCCTTAAGAATCGATTTTCATATATTATAAGCCCGGGGTATGAAAAATATGGGGTGTAAAATCGAACGTATCTGCCGTGCTAATTTAAAAAGTCGTATCTCAGTATACGATCGGGGTAAAAATACGACTTCGTAATTTAGCAGGTTATGCGTTAAGCGTTATAGACTAAGATCCCGATATAAAATAACCTTCACCGAGATGTTTATTTGATGAAATTTATTTTATATTTAATTTAATATGTCAATAATTATATTGCATATGGGTTGCCTAACAAATTTTAGTCCAGGGTATGTTTAATTAATAATAAAAAAAAAAAATTTCAAACATTTCACCGGTTTGATTAATATTAGATAAATTCTATACCAATCGAAAGTATGAAGCCCATAGAATATGCAAAAGTTAGGTTGCCTATTCTTTTCCCGTCACAACTATTGGGTAGCCAGGTATAAACAGGTAAATCTATACCTACTAGCATTTTGCAAAGGTCTGATTGTTGAATTGAAATTAAATAAAATTAAAGATTATTTAATTATGAATTTATCTAATAATCAAATCGGTGAAATGTAAAAAAAAAAAAAATATTTTTAAACTAAACATACCCTGGACTAAAATTTGTTAGGCAACCCATATGCAATATATTTATTGACATTTTAAACTAAATATAAAATACATTTCATCAAATAAACATCTCTGTGAAGGTCATTTTATATCGGGAGCTTAGTCTATAACGCTTAACGCATAACCTGCTAAATTAAGAAGTCGTATTTTTACCCCGATCGTATACTGAGATACGACTTTTTAAATTAGCACGGCAGATACGTTCCAAAAATATAAGTATTGCGAGGATTGACGTTTGGTTGTCAAAGGCGACGGTTGAAAATTTTATCAAATTTTATTTTATTTATAAGTTAATTCAGTTTTAGACTCCTTTTCGCTTTTTTTGCGATGAGTGAGTCAAGTCGAGGTGTCGTGAGTGATACGTCACTTTTAGAATGTGGGCAGCGGGCAGCTCCGTCGTGGCTATCTGAAGTGGAGTTTGATAACAAGGCAGGGTCGAGTCAATCGGATATTGTATCGGACGCTGAGTCCATGTCGGATGTGCGGCATATAGCGGTGAAGCGTGCTTGTGGTCTGAGCGACGAAAGCTGTGGTTGTAGTGATAGTTTTATCACAATAGGCAGGAAACCTAAACGCTTGCGGGTTTTAGCAACCGCCAAAACGCAGCTCAAAGACTACAATGTATGGAGCCGGACGGTGTGCCTGACAAGCTATTTGAAGTTTATATAGTGTCAAAAGCAGATTTACCGAAACAGATTGGTTTGGCAAAGTTGCTGCAATTTAAGGGTATAAAAGGAATTTTGTCCGTCAAGTTTATGGGTCCACGTAAAGTTCGCATACAGTTTAACTCTAAGGATGATGCGGAGAAGCTTCTGGCTTCTCAGGAGTTTAACAATGAGACGAGACGTTCTTATTGGTCTAATATGGCATGCTGCACTTATAAGGCAGGTTGAGTTGGAGGTTGAGGAAGACGAATTTTTAAAGAATATTGAAGGGTCTGAAGACATTTTGTCAATATGTAGACTGAACCGTTTGGATCATGATGGGCGTTGGGTTAAGGCTGAAGCTATTCGTCTGTGTTTTAAGGGAACTTCTTTACCGCCATATGTTTATGCCTACGGTTGTCGATTTAAGGTAAATCAGTACACTTTCCCGGTTACCCAATGTTCAATATGTTGGAAGTTCGGTCATCTGAGCAGGTTTTGTCCTACTATTAAAGTTACTTGTCCGAAATGCGGCGGGGAGCATGCCAATTGCGAAACGACTATTTTTAGATGCATTAATTGTAAAATCAGCCATATGGCCTTAGATAAGTCGTGCCCGGTTTTTGTGAAGGAGTAAGAAATTCGCAGGATTATGTCTGCTGAGGGATGTATATATAAACGGGTTTTTTGGTTGTATATATGCAAAATAAGGAAACAAAGGATACGGATGTTTGTAGTCAGGATGCGCCATCTGTTTTTGAGAATGACTTAAGTTTTGGAAAGTCATATAGAGATGCTGTTTTGTCGAAGCCGTTACAATCTAAAGATTCTGAAGATTCTGTCTGTCAGGCTGAGGGCCAGCGATCAGTAAGTCAGTACAGATTAGAGAGCGAGCCACAACAAGAGGTTCGTAAGCCGCGGAAGTCAAAAAGAGTAACAGATGTGAAGAGGTCCGAGTGTCCATTGGTCAATCAGCCTACTATTGAGCGGGCTGATATGGAAGATCAAAGACAAAATAAGGACAAGAAGAAGAGACGTATTACTTTTGAAAGGCTGGTTGAGAAGACGAAGGATATTTTGTTTTCTACCGAAAGTTGGGAGGAGAAGTTCAAAACGCTGTTTGGAGTTGTTGTTAAGGTGATTTTGGATTTATTTAAGGATTTTTTTAAGGAAGGTGATTTTGTACGTTTGTTTTTGTCTAATGTAAATGGCTAGGTCTGATACCAGATCTTTCTTGAATGTAATGTTCAATTCAATATAGGCGGAACCCTTATCGGAATCGGCTAAATTTGTATACAGTTTTTTTAATGTAAATAGTGTATACAAATTTAGTTGTTTTCGTGTACATGTTATTTTTAAGTTTATACGGTTTATGTTTTTATTTATCTATGTCTTTTAGATGAATGATGTTGTGTATTAGGCCTGCTGGAGCTGGCATGTTCATAAAAATGATCAAAGCTCCTTAATTAATAGATTTAGAAAAAAAAAAAAAAGTATTGCGATACTACGGTAGAAAGGTCGTATCTTTGTATGGATTTCATAGTAAGATACGGTTTTTTTTCCGTAGCACTGCAGACTGTAGTAACTAAACTAGCCGTTCGAGGGCGCTTTACATCACGCTTCCTTATTTAGTTACTACCCATGATCTCTCCAATTTGTTAAAAATGTATCGGAAGTAAATTTTCCTTGTAAAATATTGTAATTTTGCTGTATATTATACTCGTATATTAATATTATGTGAGTGCCTACCTTCTCGTTCTTGTTTGCAGCACCCAACAGGGTACATAATGTGATACTTAAACTATTTACTAATCATTATGTGCAATAAACGTATTGAGTATATATTTTATAATCGTTCTTAAGGCCAGGCGCGCACCACGATTTTAGTCGCGCGATAATTTTGTCGCACAAATGCAAGATATGGGTATATATGAGAGTGCGCGCACCACGATTTTCATAAACCCAGAAGTACGCTTATTTCTGCGACAAAATTATCGCGCGACTTAAAAAAAAATCGTGGTGCGCGCCTGGCCTGAAGAGTAAACTCCAGTCGTGCGTCGGAGCTGACACACACACTTTTTTTACCCTAAAAAGGAAACTGCTCCAAGAGATAGGTAGGTTAGGGTTTTTTTTTTATGACCCTTGAAACTACTCCCAGAGATAGGTAGGTTAGGGTTTTGTGCCCTGAAAACGAAACTAATCCGAGAAATAGGTAGGTTAGGGTTATTTTTTTTATGACCCTAAAAATGAAACTGCTCCAAGAGATAGGTAGGTTAGGGTTATTTTTTTTTATAACCCTAAAAACGAAACTGCTCCCAGAGATAGGTAGGTTAGGGTTTTTTTTATGACCCTTAAAAGGTAACGGCTCCTAATTTGGCTCGGCAATGAGGAAGAATGAATAAGAAAAAAATATTATATTTTTTTGGATGTATTTATTTAGGCAACATTTATGCTTTAAGTTATTATGAAAAAAGTATGTTATGACAATGGTATAGTATAGAAAGTGACTATTATGCTATTAGTCTATTATGCAATTAAACTATTATAATTTTCGAAATTATGCAATTCGTTTGTATGCATTTTGTTTTTATGCTATATATATGATCACGTATGCAGGTTGAAATTATGCAATTCGTTTTATGCAAAATGAAAATTCGCAAATTGTTGTTATGCAAAACATTAACCCTTGACAGTCATATCTGACTTCTAGAGCAATCTAAGAAGTGTAGTTAGTCCCATATAGACATTTGATCTCAATAAAAAATAGAATCTCAAAACCAATAATTGTCTACACGCCTGTTCCGTTGCGTTTGGTTTAGAAGAAATCTTATGAAGTTATTCACGATTATACCTGAAAGTATTCGAATACGGTAGGTACCTAGACAAATCTTTAGGTTGCAGGCTTTTAGGCGCGAAATTGAGGTTACCTATATATTTGCGCATATTCTACGTAAAGAAAATATCTCTATACCTAATTACCTAGTATCATCCTGCCGTGACATATCTACGATTTTTTCTTTTATACTACTTTAACTCTGATGAAGAAAGACTCTTCTTTCTTCATCAGAGTTAAAGTAGTATAAAAGAAGGTTGTGACATTTTCCACTATAAGGTTAGAGGCAAGCATTCCGATAGGGTAAGCGCTTCTACCGTATCGAAAAGTATAGTTAGTTGCGTGGTTGCAAAATGGCGTTAGTAACTATAACCCAAGGGGACTCCATGTCGCAATGGCAACTGACTAGAAACCAAAGGTGTATTGTCAGTTGACGCTGCCATGCTGGCCCGAGAGATGCTTCTTCACACTTCGTTTGAAGGGTCCCATGTTATAAGAAGGAGGAAACACATGAGCCGGTAGAGTGAAATTTTTTAATAGTAGTCTTTTATTATGTTTAAAAATCGTGTAAGTTTGAGTCAATTTAAACTAATTCTTGTATTTATAAGACACTACACACTAAAGTCGTAAGTAAACCCGCATCGAATCACATTGCAAATCCTCTTAAGTGCCAGCAATTCAATTCCGTACCCAAACATTGAATCCAGGAAATTAGAGGTATCGTGTTTATGCCAAACAAAGGCTATTTACATCGCCGTAATAGGTTTTCGTGGCTTGACATTTTTCAATTCCGTTCCGTTCTGATTTCCGGCTGCCGGACGGGCCAAGATTAAGCTGGGGCCACATTCAACTGTTCTAATGCCATTTGTCCGAAATCTTGCCACTACATTTCTATGAGTCTTCTTTTTTGTCGTTACACTCTTGGCAGAGTGGTTGTGGCTGTCATTCCTTGTGAGGCAAGCCTAACCACACGGCGCCATTCTTCTCTAACAGCCGCACGTCTGGTGCTCTCGTGCAAAGGGTTCGGGTTTCTATGAGTACTTGAGCTATAAGCTCTATTCAACTTTTGTATGGAATATGAAATGAAATATATTTTTATTGAAACTTAGAACAAAAAACATCATAAGATACCCAGCGGGCCCAAATTAGGCTGAGCCAGTATCTTGGGACCTTGTGAGCCAGTTAACATTGAGAATGGTAGTTATACAGAAATACAAATATAAGGTAGAACAATGTTAAATGTTATATTAATATAATGGTAAGAGTGAAACTGTGTAAGTATGTGAATATGTCTGTAAATCGGTGTGTCTGTGTGTTATAATATAATAATTTGTGATATTTCAAGTAACCACTTAGGTATTTTTTGTAATTAAATTGATTTGAAAAGAGTAGAACGATAAGAATGATTCATTGTCAGGAAGTAAGTAATAATAAGGCGTTACAAAAATGTGTAGTATGTCCGTCACGATCAGCCAGATTGCCGTACAATATTTGCCTCTATGCATGTTAACGTACAATTGTTGAAATCAATTTAAATTACGTCTAGTTAATTATACAAAACAAACAATCATACAAACAAACAAATATGTCAGAGGATTAAACTATAGCCCAAAAGTTATTTTCCAGCTCACGCTATATTGCGGGGTTTTAGGGGTACTAATTTATTTTACTAGCAACGACTCATTTTTGATGTAAGCAAAGAGGAAACAGGACTTAACATTCCGCTTATTTCAAGTTTTTTTTTCAATGAAGTCAAAAACACAGTGATAAAAGTCTAGTTTCTTTTTCAATAAGATTCAGTAATTATTTCGCAAGAAAAAAGAAAGGAATGAGCAGCATTCCGGTAAACAATGTTTTAAATTTGGTCGATGACAAATCTTGGTAAATCGCTACTGACGTTCAATAATGCAAATATATGATGTATGAACATTATTGCCATATGAAAGCTGTTTGTAGCGCCACTATCCCTGGGTAGGACCGACACTTGTAGGCATAAACAAATGTCTAAAGTATGGGAATGGCTAATTGTGGATATTGCACTGCTTCTTTGAATTCGGGCCCAGCATACGAGAACGGTCCGGCTGAGACGGCGGCGGGATTTTTCCGGGCTTTGTCCGGCGGGAAAATGAGGTTTCCACGTGGATTTGAGAAAATGGAAGCGGGATTTTTGATGCGTTTTTATGAATGTAGTGGAAATGTTTCATACGTGGTAACTGGTGCGATATAACTCAACGTATGGTCAATCTTCTAGCCGGTTTTAAGCTTTGTTACGTGGCTTCGGTTTACTCCAGAGTCCTTCAACATCGCTTAAGCGAAGTATCAGCGTTTGAACTGGAGGTAATAATATTTTCTTCGGTTTCCGCAACTGTCACACATTTGACCAATATTCTGTCACTATTTGACAGTCAATCTTTGACAACGATAACTGTAAAGCTACCGAAACGTCAGGGAAGCTCAAATAATTAATATACGTGATATAATCCGTTTAAATTGTTGTATTTAAATGGAGGTTTCATGTTCCAAAAACAATATTAAATTTATAGTGAGAATTATTAATGGAATCCTATCCTACTTACCTTTGTTGCCGGCAAACAATATCATTTACTAATTTGTAAAACAATATTTGTTTAATGAAGCAATGTATACAAAAAAGAAATTTAGTGGCGTGACAGATATCTCAATGCTAAGGCAACGTCAATGTTGGACAGCGTACATTGAAAATTCAATTATATTCCATTGAAAGAATTAACATTTAAAAATTTAACAATACAAAAGTATTCAGCAACGTAATAAAGTAGAATCTATGTTTTATTTTATTGCACATTTTACAGACCGCATCTGATATAATTGCAGATCAATATTGAAAGATATCTGCGAAAAAATACACGGGGGTTTTGAGGATGAAAGTATAGTCCACAGGTACGCCCCATATCAATAGCCAAGATTCCTGTAGTATTTCTATTTTGTATTTATTTATGTCTCATGTAGGCATACAAAGATACATTTATGTTCATCAAATGTACATTAAATAAATTCGTGAAAATTAATTATTCTTATTGTTTGTGTGTGTTAAGACCAAGGTGTACAGTTGGAAGTTTTTGAAGTGAAAGGATAGCCCGACACTCTTTCCCCTCACCGCCCTCCCTAAGTCAGACTGACACGGTTCTGTCTATTCTATTCAAGATGTAGTCCAAGCGCCCAGTGCGCCTGCCCCCCCCGAAATCACTCATGTAGCGCGGAGATAATCCCATTAGCGGCGTATACTCCCACACAAAGTCCGACTACTGGTAGTGAGGGCTAACCAGTCCTGAGTTACCTATGTATTAAAAAAATATGTGAAGGCATTTTACGATCAACTACCAACAAAATTCGATCGTCTGCCCGACAACAAACCTTTATATTAATTACCAGATAACCCAATCATTCCAAATAATCATGACGCCGAATAACAGTCATCAATCACAATCATAACCAATTCAAATAACTCCGTTAATTATCAAATTGTACCCTTCAATCATGACTTGATTTAATAGGAAACGGCGGTTACGACATTATTTTGTTTTCACAATATAAATTTCCAAGTAGCGTCACCATTAATGTCGTATGTGTCTAATGTCTTATCGACCCTTTCAGTTTGGAAGGTAAAGTTACTTTGTAGTCCGAAATGCAACTGTCGGTAGGCGTACCTGATTGAGTACTAGTAGGTAGAAGTTGGAAACAAGTTGACTATTTCTTAGCCTAATTTGTAGTCCTACATAATGGGGCATAATTCACCGACAAGAGCTTAGGTCTTGAATATTTATTATGATGATTAGAGGGTTATAAGCTAGCAAGAGTCGGTCCGGCCCAGGGAAAGTGGCGCTAAAAACAGCTTTCATATGTCATTATTATGCATACGTCATATTTGCATTATTTGTCATTATCAATATTCAAAACATTGTTTACCGGAATGCTGCTCAATCCTTCGTTCTTCTAGCGAAATAAATACTGAATCCTATTTAAAAAAAACTTGCCTGTGGATAGTTTTGCCTTTATTATGCAAAAAAATCCTTGAAATTTGCGGAATATTTAGTCCTATTTCCTCTTTATTTACATCACTTGCCTGTGGATAGTTTTGCCTTTATTATGCAAAAAAATCCTTGAAATTTGCGGAATATTTAGTCCTATTTCCTCTTTATTTACGTCATATTTGCATTATTTGTCATTATCAATATTCAAAACATTGTTTACCGGAATGCTGCTCAATCCTTCGTTCTTCTAGCGAAATAAATACTGAATCCTATTTAAAAAAAACTTGCCTGTGGATAGTTTTGCCTTTATTATGCAAAAAAATCCTTGAAATTTGCGGAATATTTAGTCCTATTTCCTCTTTATTTACATCAGTGACATTCAACGTCAGTTACCAAAAATTTGTTTTTGCCTGTATAATAATTTAGTTACCCTTTGCAGGGCTATATATACCTACATTACAGAGGAGCAAACTTAATGCTATATTTTTTTTTTAAAATAATAATTATATTCAACAGTAAATAATGCATAAAACAAAGTGTAAAAGTCAAATCCGCGACGCAGGCACCGTAAGAATACAAAATCTAATCAGCGACAGGCTTCGTCAAACAACACACCAATAACGTGACATCCGCAACAGGCTTCGTCAAAGTTGTGGATCGATAACATCTTTATCTTGGAAGGTGAAGAAGGAGTTAAATCATAATAAATTAATTATACCTACTAGTATAAACTACTCTTGGTCTATATCAAGATTTTTTTCTCTTCTTTATGTGTAATATTCTTGATTTATATCAAGAATGATCTTTAACAGCGCTTTTATTGGAACGTACATCCCTACTAATAATTATAAACGCGAAAGTTTGTAAGTATGGATGGATGTTTGTTACTCTTTCACGTAAAAACTACTGAATGGATTTTAATGAAACTTTATATTAATATAGCTTATACATCAGAATAACACATAGGTTACAATTTATAAAGATATTGTGTGAATTGTCCAAAATTATGACGATAAGTTAATTTATATGTGATCATTTTAATGTCATAATGTTAGTTCTTTTCTTCCCCACGCTAATATAAGCAAATCCTGCGCAGACAAAGTCGCGGGCAACACGGCTGTCCCAAATCAAAACCTAGTAAGTGCATTTAGCGAAATTTTACAGGAGAGGCAAATAAAGACTTTGTTGAAAAAAAACACCCACAGAGACCTTTTGCACACAAGACTTGTTACCATTTAGAGAAGTATACCTTGCTTTACAAGACGCATTAGTCAAACTAAATTTATGTGTAGTTTTACAAGTTTTATGTGCCTTACTAACGGCTGACTATAAAAACTAGACAAAAGTGTTAAGTGTGTTATGTCAATTCCCATATAAAAAGCTAGCAAGTGGTCCTACTGAGTTTTTGAATTGGTTCCTTTTGAGGACTAATTTCAGATCCGTAACATAAAACCTAGCTAATAAAAGTATAATTAGGAAATTGGATTAGGATTTTTATTTGTTTTAACGGAAAACTTGTACAAATTTATGAAACTTGTAATATCTAATTTTTTTTAATGTACACATCACAATTTTTATTTAAACCATTGATACGAAGATCAAAGCTTAAAGAAAAATAAAAAAATAAGTTAGTTGGTGGAGGTCGCTAAGGTGTAATAAACAATGCAATCATTGACACACAAAGCATAAGGAAAAAATCGATAGGTTGCTTGGGAGTTAGGGTAGCGAAGTGGTTAACGCAATCCAGAAGTACCGGGTTCAATTCCCGGTCTCTTTCAACAGGTAACTCATTTTTATTTTTTTCTTTAAGCTTTGATCTTTGTATCAACGGAAAACTTGTAGTATTGCGATCTATATATAGTAGGTATACATTAATCAGGAATTACTGAATACCAGCTTTTGCCCGTGACTTCGCCGCGTACACTTGTGTTGAAAGCAGCTGCCTACTGAGCCGACGGTCCTGAGTTCGTATCCCGGCAAGGGCAAATATTTGTGTGATGAACTCGAATATTTGTGCCTGGGTCATGGATTTTATTTGTATAAAAGTATGTATTTATCTATATAGGTATGTTTATCGTCGTCAAGTGCCTAAAACCTATACAAGCCTACCAGAGCTTTTTTAGTCCCACGAACTAGATCGATGTGTGTGAGGTTGTCTGATATTAATTTATTTAACTTTTACATTTTCTTTTACCCACTTAAGGGGTGATTTCCGGGATAAAAACTATTATTTGTGTTAATATAGATTATAAACTACCTGTGTGCTTATTTTACGCAGATTTATTTAGGCGTTTTAGCGGATTCAGTAACAAACATCCGAACTTTCTCATTAATATTTGTAAAATTAGTAGGATCATAATAAAACAATAAAAATATATTGAAAAACTAATAAAAAGTAGCAAGAGGTTGTAAGTTTGTTCCATGAATTAAATTAGTAACCGCTTATAGTTATATCGTCGGGGATAGTGCAATACCGCGTAAATAACAGCTGTCGATAAAGTTCTCATTTCAATAAAATACTTAGCATTTGTTTGAATATTGATTCGTATCTACATTTCGCGGTATTGCACTATCCCCGACGATATACGTTTTTAATGTAGTACAGTCAGCATCGGAAGCCACTAAATGGAATTGTGTTTCTTAATTTTCAGATGCCTATAGCATGATATAATTATAAAAATGCTGTTGTATAAATGCACATCGACATGGTTTAATATAATATAATATATCTAATGTTTACGGATATTTATACGACAGTTTCATACATAACTTATGATACCTACTTTATAGTAGACCTGTGTATTGGTATAGCTTTTCGTTACTGACTGTACTCATAACTACTATGCCTATAAACCCTACACCATACGTCAACAGCTCCAGCAAGCACAGGCAGCCAGCTATTAATTGGGGTAGAAATGCATCAATGATAGAACATTCTATTTCAAGTTTCTAATGACATTTAGTTTGTAATGTACCTACTTCAGAAAAGGGGCGCCAAAAATATTAAATGGCGACCGTTAACGCCCACTTCACTCATTACTGACTAGCTAGGTTTTATTTATTGTAATATTTGAATTCCTTGTTCTACACTTCGGCAATTTTTAAAATCAAAAACCCAGTATGGGGCAATTTCGGATTTAAAAACCTAGCAAGTTCCGGTTACAAATTCAAAAACCTAGTATATGCCGCATTTAATAGGTTTTTGGACTTGGAAATGTTACTTACTAGTATTTTGAATTTGATATTTGCAAGTAAGATATGCACTTGCTAGGTTTGATGGGTCTCATAACTTTGATTCTAATTGTGATAGCAATACAGGTGTTTTTGCATTCGACGCAGCTCAAAATTAGAGGCAGGTTTATTAGAAAAACGTATTTTACCAAAAAATGTCCCTTGCTAGGTTTCGATTTGGGACAGCCGAACAGCTAGTAGTAGTAGGTACTTAATAATTTTGATGAAGGGAAGGAATAAATTTGATTTCCTCAATTTCATTGTATGCTGTGGTCTCGACTCTCGACTATCCTTGATAAATCTGTTTGTTAATTACTTTATTGCATGCAAATGCTAAACTTAGCAATTTTGATTATTGAATACAAATGTTCACGACTTCATTAAATTATTTGTGTGTTATTAGTGGCAAGATTAATTTATAATAATAGGGATCATTAAGTTTTCCAAAAGTAGTCATATTTTATATTTTTCCGATAGTATACGTTGTTGGGACCCTGAATGTACGAATAATTTATGTTTCAGTCGTATAGTTTTTTAGATATCATTTTTTAAATCCCCTAAATGACAGTTGGTAAAATACCGAAAGTAAACATTACCGTTCAAGTCAAACAATATTACAAAAAAAGAATAAAAAAAAATAACAACTTTTGGTTGTCATGTCATTGTCAAACGAATTAACGGTGTTGCTTGTTATTTACGTTTGCTTTTGTGTCTGCTGTTTTCTCGAGGTTTTAAAGACGACTTGTGCTTGATTTCTGGATTCCGACTTACCTGCATTTCACGACGACCCCGCGCTACGTTTTGTGGACTACGACTGGTTCTTTTCTGACGACAAACGCACGTATTTTGGGAAACGATGTAAACAACCCTTGGCCAGCCTCAGCTTATTATTTACAATGAGTGCATTAGTTGGTTTTGTGCTGGCAGATTCTACAAATTTGCCAGATGTGGATATGGCAGTTATTATAGAATATTTACAGACCAGTGACAAACACATCATTGCTGAGATAAGGGGTGTGAAAACATTGATGTAAGTTACTAAATAAGTAGAGTATAATAACTAATTTTTTGTTTACATTTTAGGGCATCAAGAAATGGTTATGTCCAGTATGCAGTAGGTTATGTAGAAATAAACCGAGACTCGAGACCTCGAGAAAACAGCAGACACAAAAGCAAACGTAAATAACAAGAAAAACCGTTAATTCGTTTGACAATGACATGACAACCAAAAGTTGTTATTTTTTTTTAATTATTTTTTTTAATATTGTTTGACTTGAACGGTAATGTTTACTTTCGGTATTTTACCAACTGTCATTTAGGGGATTTAAAAAATGATATCTAAAAAACTATACGACTGAAACATAAATTATTCGTACATTCAGGGTCCAAACAACGTATACTATCGGAAAAATATAAAATATGACTACTTTTGGAAAACTTAATGATCCCTATTTCCAACAGATCGTGCAAGAGACTCAGTGAGGTAGAATTATAACGGTAGGATCTCGGTCTACAAGGTAAAAAGCTGAGCTCACGCGACAAGTGTATTAGTAGTTCAGTGCCCTCTATGTGGTAAAGTTCAGGGTAACCTTTACCGTGGGTGAGGCAAAAACTATGAAAATGGCTCACGTTTTGGTAGATTGCATATAAAATGGGGAAATGTTTATTTGGATAACACATCGTTACATACACGAAAGGGCAGGAAAGCTAAGCGAACTTGTGCTTAGTGAAAGCACGGGTAGGCGCTCAAAAAGTGAATGTTTGTGTATACCACAATAATGTTAATTTGTTCTGTAGTTACTCTGTCAGTTTCTAGACTTTGCGAGCTTCTATTCAAATGTCTGAAATTTCGGCCATTTGAAAAGAAAGAAATTCAACTTATTATCCTTTTTGATACCGTATAAATTAAGGGTTAAATTTCGAATAAATCAGATGACTGTATGTTTGTAAGCGCTTATCGTAATCCGTATTATCTCAATCCTAAATTAGGCACGCTCATAAATTACGAGGTGAAACATTAATAGGTGCCAGCTCGTGCTCCGATAGCTGCTCTGTGGAGGAAGTGATATATCTTGGGAATAACTATAGTTATATCAGCACAAGCAGCTATCTCAACTGAAATTGAGCCTCCCATTGTAATATACATCCCACCAACAAAAATAAAAACCGGCCAAGAGCATGTCGGCCCACGCTCAGTGTAGGGTTCCGTAGTAGCTCATCCTTCACAATAGACGGGCTTAAAACAGGTTTTAAGTTACAAGAAAGATTTCAAGCTAAATAAAAAGATAGTAAGCGTCAAAGTAACTGTACAGTAAACGGCGATAAAGTTTGCACATCGATCTTTGGAAAGAGGCAATCGGCTAATTTCGACTTCGTATAGCGATATCTGTGTCGCACACACCATGACGTTTGTTTTGTCAGTCGTGGTTCAAATGCGAGAGAGTGCAGTCGGATATCCAAGTCAATCTATATACGAGTATATAAAACTCAAAGGTGACTGACTGACTGACATAGTGATCTATCAACGCACAGCCCAAACCACTGGACGGATCGGGCTGAAATTTGGCATGCAGGTATATGTTATGACGTAGGCATCCGCTAAGAAAGGATTTTTCAAAACTCACCCCCTAAAGGGGTGAAATGGGGTTCCAAAGTTTGTATGGGGAAATAAGATTGGTTATTATTATTTTATTTGAAACTTCACAGGGGTATTTCTAGCGATAAATGAGTAAACACGTGTTTCAGGTTTTTTGAAAATTCAACCCCTAAAAGGGAGAAATGTGGTGACAAAGTCTGAAAATCAATATGGGTATTGTTTTTATGGTTTATCGGGTCGCTGATTACGAAAACCGCAACGATTTTAAAATCCAACGTGGCGGAAGTGAATTACTATCTCCCCTGTTGAGGTGAAATGGGGTTGAAATGTCTAAATAATAAACCGCTGGGTTTAGAGAGTCCAAATTTGGCACGTAGGTTCCTTATAAGGTGTAGGGGTGCACTAAGAAAGAATTTTTCAAAATTCACCCCTTAAAGGGGAGAAATGGGGGTCCAAAATTTGTATGGGGAAATAAGATTAGTTAGACTATTTTATTTGAAAGTTCACAGGAGTATTTCTAACGATAAATGAGTAAACACGTGTTTCAGAATTTTTGAAAATTCAACCCCATAAAGGGAGAAATGTGGTGACAAAGTCTGAAAATCAACATGGGTATTGTTTTTATGGTTTATCGGATCGCTGATTACCAAAACCGCAACGATTTTAAAATCCAACGAGGTGGACGTGAATTACCATCTCCCCCGTTGGGGTGAAATGGGGTTGAAATGTCTAAATACTAAACCGCTGGTTCTAGAGAGTCCAAATTTGGCACGTAGGTTGCTTATAAGGTGTAGGGGTGCACTAAGAAAGGTTTTTTTTTTTAAATGGGGATTCAAAGTTTGTATGGGGAAACAAGATTAGATAACTTGGTACCCTGTATCCCGGAAGGGGAAGAGGGAAGAGTTGGTTTCTATGGATTATCGGGTCGCTGATTACTAAAAAAAGAACGATTTTAAAATTCAACATGGCGGACGTGTAATACCATCTCTCATGTTAGGGTGCGATGGGGTAGAAATGTCTAAATATGTCTAAACATATGGGTGTCGTTTTTAAACGCACAGCCCAAACCGCTGATTCTAAAGAGTCTAAATTTAGAACGTAGGTTCCTTATAGGGTATAGGGGCGCACTAATAAACGATTTTTGTAAAGGGGGTGAAATAGAGATCCAAAGTTTGTATGGGGAAACAAGATTAGACTATTTTATTCGAAACTTCACAGGAGTATTTCTAAGAATATGAGTAAACACGCTTTTCAGGCCTTTCAAGAATTGAAGCCCTAAAAGGGGGAAATGTGTTGACAAAGTCTGAAAATCAACATGGGTATTATTTTTATTATTTATCAGGTCGCTGATTACGGGCACAACAATTATTTTAAAACTCAACGTAGCGGACGTGAAATACCATTCCCCTGTGGCGGTGCGATGACGTTATGATTGTGGGTGATATGAATATGGGTGTCATTTTCATGTTTTTTTGGAACATTTGTGGACATGAAAATTCTTGAAAGCATTTGTGCCTAATTGCAATTCGATCGTTGCAGTAGTTTTGCAGCAAATCGGTTGTAACAGACGGACTCACAGACAGCTACAAGTGATCCTATAAGGGATTTATTTTTGCTTTTGAGGTATGGAATGAGTCCCGTTATCCTAATAGATGTTTAAATTTGTATTTGGTGCCATTTCGATTGTCGTCAAGGCCAGTGCGGGTGGCGCAGCGAGACTGGAGTAGTCATCGGGAAACCTCCTGCAGCCGTAATAAATACATTCAAACTTTTCAACAATAAAACGGCTAGACGGATATGCATGAGGGATAAGCAGATTATACCCTTAACTTTAACAAATAGCCCACTTTTTATCCTGAAAAAAAAAGCATCGTTCCCGTAGGATAATGTTTATTGTATAGGAACGCGGGCGAAGCCGTGGGTTAATGCTAGTATATATATAGAGTTGATAAAACTTACACAAAATTAAATTTGTACTATGGCATCTATAGGGAAAAAAGGTAAGCCGTTACTTTGCCAGTCACGCGAAATTGTTTTATAAATATTTATTTGAAATGTTTATAAATATTTAGTAACAGAAGCCGACCAATTTAAAAAACATGAGAATGTTAATGTAGGTAATTACACTTTTTGTCGATCTTTAAACCCACATTTAAGTATCCTAGTAGTATAACATCAGTTGCTAATGCTCAGTCAACCCCTTTTAGGATTTTTTCCCCAACTAGAACATTATAGCAATAACTATATATAATAACATCGAGTTTTACAGCTCTATATATTCCACGTGAAATCAAAACAAAACAACAATAAAGTACTTAGTTCTAAATTCAAATTCTGATGAACGATTAATCTAATAATTGATGTACATGGAAATTAGCATTCGTTTGTGTTCGGAAATGCGATGATTGCCGATGTGCATTCTTTATCGCCGTTTACTGTAATTTCTTATTATCTTCTGGAAGTCAACTTACGTCCTTTTAAAGAAAATTGTGAAATTTTGTGATAACTCAAAAACGGCTCGACCGATTTAGTTTCATTATAGTTTTCATTGAAAGTACTTATAAGGCCTCATTTTCATGAATTTTTCCATAATTTCTTAGTCCGTGGTTGAAAAGTTAAAGTGGGGACGCTATTTTTATATTTTCGGAGCGAATATTTACAAAACTGCTGACTTAATCAAAAGATTATGTTTGGAGACCCCTATTATTTTCGACACCCCACACACTATGTAGTGTTGAAACGAGAAAAAAAATCACCCCCATTTTAGGTATTGGAGAGGTACCCGAAAAAAGAATTATTCTTTAGTTTTTACTTTACCGTTTTGTTGGCGTGATACATATACATACTCATACCAAATTTCAGCTTTTTAGTACTAATGATCAAGGAGCTAAGCCGCGGACAGGCGGACAGACGGACAGACGGACATGGCGAAACTATAAGGGTAGTTCACTACGGAACCCTAAAAATTACATATAAAATGACGCCAATACGAGTTGTTTATAAAGGGATACATGGTTATTTTATTACATTATTTTTTATTATTATTTATTTTTCAGACCTCTAGCGTCAAAATTTGTGTAAGTGTCATACAAACTTCCCCTAGTTTAAGAGGTTGGGGGATAAAAGTTCCGAGTTTTAGATTTTTTTTAGTAAACGAGACACTCGTATGACTGCCGAATTTGTGGCATGTTCATAAATTAGGCATGGTCATAAATTACGAGGTGAAATATTAATAGAAGCGTGCTGGCACGTGCTCCGATAGCTGCTCTATGGAGGAAGTGGTGGAATATATCTTCGGGATAACTATAGATAGTTATCTGCACGAGCACC
The DNA here is from genome assembly GCA_947623375.1 of Apotomis capreana. NCBI lineage: Eukaryota > Metazoa > Arthropoda > Insecta > Lepidoptera > Tortricidae > Apotomis > Apotomis capreana. The sequence goes on from OX392505.1 coordinate 25,154,725, forward strand.
TCAGCTGACATAATGAGTTATTGATTATTATAGAAGCGTTGATGTGGAGATTTTATTTTTTCCACTCAATTGCTTTTGGTAACTACAGCTAGCTGTCAACGCTCTTATTTTATTAAATAAATAGAGCTCACGAATTTCGAAGCAAGTGAGTTGCTGGATTTGGTAAAGCGCAGCATAACCCGACACTCATATTTCACTCTTTTAAAAGATACCATAAATATTTTACCAGATACATTCGCCTTATTGGAAGAAACGGCTTTAATGGCGTATATTTGGTTCACATGGAATAATTATACTCCAACCCTTGAAGTTACTTCGGAAACACATGACAATGTTAATTTTCAAACAATTTATGAATTAATTATCTCAATAACAAACTGATACGTAAACTGTGGTACATAGTTTGGATTCATTCAAGTTCGAAAAAGTAGTTTACTGCAATACATAAGGAGTTTCCATAGATATTGCAAAAAAGGGTATCTTTAATACAAGGCTTACTTATGTATTCGACATTGTCGAATGCGAATTAGCTATGGGCCAAGATCGCTACAGAGTGGAAGCCCAGCAGCCAGAAACGGATACGTGGCAGACCTCATCGGCGATGGCGGGACGAGCTAGACTCCTTTATAAACGAATGGCCAGAAATAGCCCAAAACTGGGAACAATGTAAGAAGAGTGGAAAGGCCATTGTCCAGCAGTGGCACATCATGGGCTCACAATAATTATAATCACTTATGTATAACGACATTCCAGAATGTTTGTAGTAGTAGAGTTGCTAAGCCGCGAAATTGTGCGCATCGGGTTACAAGCATGAAATTTCTACCACACATAGAGCGTTCCACGGTGATTATTTTCAGATGTGGAGGGAAGTCAGATTCGTCCCCTGTGTGGTGGGAGAGCGGGGTGAAGAGGACAAAGTACTGCTCTTTTTATTTTTTTTATTACTGATCAGTTAAGGCTATTAGAGCTTATGCGACATCGTTTTCGTGTAAAATAGATATCAGCTATGATTTTTTTATGTTATTTACGAATAGTTTTATATAAAAATTTGGGTTTATTGCCGAAAAGGTAAAAATCACAACAAGTTTTTTTTATTCAGAACGATAAATTAGTTATCTATCCTAAATATTAACAATTTAAATTTTTTTTAATAAACAGCAAATTTAATCATGTTTTTAAAAATGTATACATATTGGGCACATCTGATACAAAAAATACCTTGAAAAAAATGTTGATGTTAAGCTTGGCCTGCGTGTTCTAAGTAGTACATTTTGCTAAGTCGCGAAATTATGTACATCGGGATACAACCACGAAATTTCTACCACAGATATAGTATTCTGCAGTGATTATTTTCAGATGTGGAGGGAAGTCAGATTCGTCCCTTGTGCGGCGGCAAAGCGGGGTGAATAGGACAAAGGAGTCCTCTTTTTATTTTTATTTTACTGATCAGATAACGCTACTAGGACTTGTGTGGTATCGTTTTCGTATAAGACAGATATCAGCAATTAATTTTTTATGTTATATATTCAAAGTACCGTATAAAAATATGGTTGTATTTCCGAAATTGTAAAAATCACAACAAGTTTTTTTTATTCAAGGAGATAAATTAGTTATATTTCCTGAATATTTACAACTAACAAAAATATTGCAAAATAGCAAATTTAATCAAGTTTCTAAAAATATATACATATATTGTGCACTCTTTATACAAACAGTAACTTAAATAAATTGTTGATGTTGAGATTAGCCCGTGTACTCGTGATACATTAAACATTAGCAAAAAAAATATTTTGTTTTAATTACATTGATTTGTTTTTCTAGGACGTAAATAGTATATATTATATGTAAAAGCATGTTAATTGGAGCGGAGCGAGCGAAGCGAGCGAAGCTCCCATGGATCGACTCGAATGGACTTTGTAACAATGCGCAGATCTCAGCGAGTTCTCAACCGATTTTAGAAATTTTTGTTTTAAAATGCACAAATAAAATTTCGCTAGGTCGTGACGAAGAGAAAATTTCGAAAAAAAAAAAACTCCGCTCCAATCTATGGTGCAAGCTTAGCCGGTGGCTGACTCTGCATCGACCTAGTAATCATTATTTAATGTATTTAATGAAGCGAAATAGGATGCGTTTGGAGATTTACGTTGGTTACGCCGACGTAAAGATATATTTTAAGCTACTGTTTGTATCAGAAGTGCCCAACATGCATATATTTTTAGAAACTAGATTAAATGAGCTTTTTAAATTAATTATTATAATTTGAAAATGTTCACGAAATGAAACTAATTTACCTCACTGAATAAAAAAAACTTGTTGTGATTTTTACCTTTTCGGCCGTACACCCATATTTTTATATAGAACTATACAAAAATAACATAAAAAAATAATTTATGATATTTGTTTTACACGGAAACGATAACAAACACGTCCTGGTAGGCTTAACTGACCAGCAATAAAGAAAGAAAAGAGGGATACTTGGCCCTATTCACTCCGCTCTCCCGCCTCACAGGGGACGAATCTGACTTCCCTCCACATCTGAAAATAATCACCGTGGAACACTCTATCTGTGGTAGAAATTTCATGTTTGTAACCCGATGCGCACATTTATGTTAGAAAACAGCGGACTAACACCTCTACTATAGCTGCCGCAGCATAATATTCCCCTAATCAAATTAGAAATGATTCCACATTTACTCCTAAAGTACTTAACTAAAGGATCCAGTGTCCGAGCGTATAAAAGGAAATTACTATCTCCCTTACGGTCGAATGTAGTTCCCAGCTCAGCCTAGTTCCAGCCGTATGCATAATAACCTACTGGTCACATTCAAACTTACTCGTCACTCTGAATATTTAGCTCACTCGCCGCCTAACTTCAGAATGGAGGCTTACCCTTCTATAAATAATAACCACTTTACAACGAACAGAGTTTCAAAGACAAGGTACAACTTTGATTAACAAGGTTTTGAGTTTGGTCTAATTCTCCAAACTTTGTCTGATCCTAATAAATATTTCATTTGAAGACGAAGACAACTAATATCTAGGCGTCTTTGCTTAGTAAACAAACTTTAGTATTACGTAGGCTTTGCGCCTTCAATGTAATGTTAGTTTATGTATTCACAATGAGGCTAGATGGAAGATTATGTTTTAGTAACGTATCAGATTTGCTTTTAATCCTAAATAGTGTACCGTAATGACAACAGAATAGGGTAGTGGCTTGCCTGTGATCCATTAATCTACGAGGGTGTTGAAAGAGCATTAATTCACATGACTACAACATTGTTTGTGATACAAATGTCTAAAATTGACAGTGCCAATAATGGTTCTGCTGTTTTGGTGCCTGTTCATGGATACTAGGGTACCATAGCGAGAAAAATTTAACGTGGCAGCATGAACAACGTGTCCGGGTGCCATGCTCTGTATCAGAGACCAGAAGCTGCCGCAGGTTTGGTTTGTGTCTGTTGTTCCGCTGATAGTGGTCTTTACTACGTCCTTGTGGTATATGGTGTTTCTGAGTCTAAGTACTAGGGTGACATGGCTAGCATGAACGTACCCAGTCCACAGAAAGAAACTCCAAGGTATCCGGGTGCCATGCGGCCATCAGTGTGGCCGCGCTGTATCAGAGCCCAGGATGTATTCCCGATGCCTGTCGTTTCGCTGATTGTAGTATTTACTACGTCCTGGTGGTTTTGGTCTATGGTGTTTCTAAGTTAGGGTACCAGGGTGACATGGCTACGAAGAGTATCAGGTTAGCATTAACATACCCAGTCCACAGCACGAATTCCAAGGTGTCCGGGTGCCGCGCGGCCATCAGCGCGGCCGCGCTCTGTATCAGAGCCCAGGAGCTGTCGCAGGTGTGGTCCCGGTGCCTCTCGTTCCGGTGGTTGTGGTCCGTGGTGCCGCGATGTCTGCAGCCTGGTGAGGAGATAGGTTGTCAGACAAAACTGTTAAGTTTTGATTGTGGCACAAAATACTACACGGTCTGTTTATTCACATTCGCAAACATAACAATTGTTTGCAGCAACAGATATTTACATGACATAATTCAGTTAAACGTGGTTAAAATATAAAAATATCTCCTTAAGGGATTGAAGATTACAAATTGGAAATTCACCGAACTGCTAAGGTATCTACACCTAATGTGGTGAGACGCGTCGTAATAAAGACGTCCCCTAGGGAAAGCATGTATAATAAAGAGAAGTTAACAACAGTGACAGAGTTATATCTTCGTATCGCTCTTTTAGGTGCTACCCTAGACGCAGGCAGTAAATTTTGCAAAAACTCATAAAAGTTGACTACTTCGGCCGTCATTTTATAGTTTATTCACGATATGTGGTTTACGACCAAAAGTTGTTACGATCGTGATAAAGTAAGTAAATTACGGTCTTTAAATTGATTGGGATATAAAACATAGTGGACGATTTGACATTATTGAAGTTAATCTCATGATTATATATACTACTACTCGTAGTTTAATGGAACCCATTTAGTTGCCTTATGAAAATATAAATTAAAAAAAATATTAAGGTGAAATGAAGAAGACTTAAGCAGGATAGTTTTAATTTTTTAAGTAAAAACTTCATTGGTCGTACTTCACATCAGTACGAATAAAACAAAGTCGCTTCCTGCTGTCTGCCCGTATGTATTCTTAGATGTTTCAAGTTTTAAAGTAGCATAGTTATGCGCAACGGATTTTGATGTAGTTTTTTTAAAAGATACGGTGATTCAAGAGGAAGTTTTATATGTATAATACATGCATAATATAGAAGAGAAACATTTTTCATTTAGTATCAGCATTGCACCCGTGCGAAGCCGCGGCGGGTCGGTAGTAGTAACTAAAATTCTAGATGTTAAATCTAGTATTAGGTACTCTAGTACGCTATTTAATGAATAATGATAAACAAGTCTACTTCAGTAAAGTACCTCGATCGAAAATAATATCAGTAACCACGTTAGTCCCTTTGAGAAAAGAAACGTTAATATAAATTGATTTGTTATTGGCCTTTTATTAATTTGTCGTTAGGAATTTTGGTAATTCAGCGTTGTAGAAAGCTACTCTGTTTGTTTTAAAATAGTAGGTATTTATTAATATATATTGAAAGCGGCAAATCAATACACATACAATCAGTAGGCAAACTAGCAAAGTCCAAAAAACCAGCCAAGTGCGAGTCCGACACACCGTGGGTTCCGTACAAGTACTTATCCTATTTTAACTTGCCGGGTATGGCGCCGGATACAAATGAAATGCAAAGTTAACGTAACCAGTCACGTTTGTTGTATGGGAGCCCTACTTAAATATTTATTTTATTCTGTCTCAACTATTTCTCGTTATAGTGGCAGCAGAAATACATCATCCGTAAAATGTCAGCTATCTAGCTATCACGGTTCATGAGATACAGCCTGGTGACAGACAGACGGGCAGACGGACAGTGGAGACTTTTGGAGCAAATTAATTGTTTTTTAGGGTTCCGTACCAATGGGTAAAAAACGGGACCCTGTTCCGTATGGAACCCTAAAAAACAATAATTTACTGTAAACCCATAAGCGTATCGACTGCAAGTTTTGTTAAACGTATGTGTAGGTAAGGTCATACCTTCATACCTATGTAGTTAAGACTTTACTAGTTAAAAGCAAAACTACGTCTCGAGTTAATGTTCTGGTCATTTCGCAGATCATACGTACGTACACCACGACCATCCTCCGTCCTAACAGCTCTCATGAGACCCTGAGCATTAAATAAATAACCTCAAACCCCGAGAATATTCCTCAGAATAACCTTGGAAATCGCACTTGATAACAGACTTAAGTCACTATAAGCCCCATATTCAGATAAGACTTTATTCCACCAAGCGTGCGAAGTATTCACAGAAATTCACAGTCTTAGTTAAACAACGACGTGTATTAAAATGAGCTCTGATGTAACATACGCTTTTGTGGGTCTATGCAGGAACAGGTCTTGTAGTACGTATTTATTTCACCAAAGCTAACCGAATTTGTAGAAATGCGTGTATTCAATAACACAACGACGATTTTGAGTAAGAGTTTTCGTCAACGACGCGGTTGGCGCAGTTTATAGAGCGTTCCTGGGTTCAAATCCCAGCCGGGGCAAATATGTGTGTGATGAACTCGAAGATTTGTTCCTCGGTCATGGATGTTATCTATATATGTATGTATATTATGTTATATCGGGTGATCAATCCAAATGCGAGATAGGGAAATCTGTTCTTAGGAACCATGGCGTCGATTTTAGATTTAATAAAAACTGCATTATTTATTTTTCATAAATCTCATACATAACCTAGTCAAAACCGCTGTAAAGATTGTTACAGTATGACATGCGATTACTTACAGAATTTTAACCAGGTTCTATTCCCGGTTATGTATGAGATGTATAAAAAAAATAATGAATGCAGTTTCTAATCTAAAATCGACGCCATGGTTCTTAAGAACATATTTTTCAATCTCTTATAGTTTTCGTTTTCTCCCTACTGACCCATTTGGATTGATCACTCTGTATATATCATCGTCTAGTACTCATACAAGCTTTACTTAGTTTGGGACTAGGTCGATTTGTGTAAGATTGTCCCTTAATATTTATTTATATCAGACGTCCTTTCTCCTCCAAGGGCAAGCTTCAGCGTCTATTTCATTTTGAATAACGTGAATTTATGAGATATTTTTGAGGCTTCGCTTCAGTGATGGGTTTCGTGACATTGTCTGCATGTAAGGTATTTCGTTGAATTTACGTGTCAATAAGGCATTTTATTTCAATAAGTTGGCTTCGTCTGGCGTCTGATTGTTTTTCGAAATGGCGTTCTATTTTCATCACAATAAATTTTACAGATTCCTTTATTTTTCTTTAGGCTATATAAACAACAGCAGTTAGGAGTTATTTTAGCATACATTTTCATTTTCTTGCCTTTCTAGACTTTTTCATGGCGTCATTATTACTCGGGATTCTGTATAAAAACTTTCAAATCGGGTACTAAATCTCAACTAGTTATCACATTTTTTTTCATAGTTGGAATAAACATTTATCATTTTTCTGTAACCATACTGTATTAGACTGATCTCTTGAAAATATACGCCATATAAATATGCGAAAACGTTTCATTTCATCGATTTAATCAAATTATACTATCTTTGAAAATATTTACACGCTGCGTCTTCCGGTCCGCGGTCGCCACTCAAACCTTTCTGCCCTAACGACCATCGGTTAAGAAAATAATATGTATATTTAAATGTAAACTGACCTCTATGCAGCTCCAGGGAGTTGTGGAACGGGTCATAATGAAGATCTGTGATGTGCCAGAAGTATCCTGCGAACAAAAGGTCACTGTAATTCGGATAATAGTAGCTTCAGAACTAAAACGACATAAGTCGTACGAGGTTTCTATTGACGTAGGCCCTTTTATATGGCGCGTGGGAGTTTGTCTGGAATTGAGAGTAATGTGCGCCGCTACAGGTAGATTTGTTTTAGTATTTTTGATGCAACGAAAGTGTAATAATGTGTATAAATTGTTTAAATGGGGCTTTATTATTTCATTCTAAACTTTGTTTTACACCTCATAATGTTACACTCTCTTTTGTCGGTGGATTTGTCCCTGGGAATTTAAAAAAGGAGGGAGGTGAAATGCAAAATATCAGCTTCCAAAAACCGAGGGCTATGCATTAGCGAGTCAATCAAACGCTTCAGACTACCTACTAGATAGCTAATTAAAAGAAAAGAATACACCTAGAAGAAATCTAGTCAGCGCTTGAAAGTGAAGCAAGTTTTATTGAGTCACGGCCTGCCATCGTCGCAACATCCATATCACATTCAAAACGTCTCTATAATTGGTTCGTAGACTTCTTCTTCTCTCCGTGCCTCTTCCCATTATTTGGGGTCGGCCCTCCTCGTTCTCATGCGCCAGGTCGGACGATCCTGGGTTGTCTCTTCGTTCAGCTGGGCCTGTTTCAAATCCTTCGATATCGTGGACCACTAATTAGCAAGCTGGCGATCTCTGCCTCTCTTGGTGTCCGGCCGGTAGTGCGAGTGCTTTCTTCACTACATGGCCTTCGTCTCGTCTCATAACATATAATTGGTTCGTTGACACGCGCACATAAAACCAAAACCGGCTTTATCGTTCTCAAATCTGTTGTATGAAGACGTAACGTTCTAGGCGTATTTATTCTATAGTAAGGTGACACTACTTGATATGGGTGATCCATCTCTCGATTGGCGATTGGAGAATGCAATTAGTCCCCTGCACTCAGATGATAAATGTGCATCGAGCGAATCTGTATTTCGATCTAGACATTATCTAAAGGCATTATTCACACAAATGCGGGCCTCCAATTTTCGCATCGGTCAGTGTTAGCCAAAACAGGTCAATTAAGTACTGGACGTAGTAAGATTCATATTGTGTAAGTACTCGGGAAATTGCAGATGGCGGAATATTCCAATAGTACATTATTGCAGACGCCGAAAAAAGGCCTTGCCGGGTAAGTAAGTATAGACAGCCGACCGTAGGGAGTGATACGGATAGTGATACGAAGCCGGCAAGCCCTTTTCACGGCTAAGGCATGTAAATGAACTTTTCTTAAACTCAGCTGTTTAGCCTGTTCGTGAACATAGACGCCTTCAACTTTTTATAATATATTTCTTTACAGTTCTCTCAAGTTGTTCCGCCCGAAACGTGATACTTCGAAGCCTGTTATAACGCACGTTATGATGACATTTCATTGCATGTTTGAGAAAAAGTAACTACCTATTATCTACTAAACGCGGTTACATTGTTTGCGCTAAAAACATTTCCTCGGATGATCGTTCAGCATCAAAGGAAGTGTTGCTAGCGCAATATAGCTGCACTTAAAGTAGATACTGGTGATTTCGGTATATTCCACGATCGGAATTACCCGAGTTTACATCGAAGACAATAGAGGCAGATGGTTAAATATATGTTTTAAGTACTATTCAAGGACTAAATTCCACCCAATTAGTAGCACATCACTGGTATAGGTACTAATGTCTACTTCAGCAAATTCGAAGTATCTGTTGTGTAATTATTGTAACCCTGGATTTTAACACAATAAAATTATAGTTCGCTCGCTATAATTGAGTAGTAGCAAGCAATATATCTAATTTAGACATATTGTAAATAATATGTCTAAATTAAAATACTTAAACGGGTTTACTCACGTCGTAGAAGTCGAATAACGCTCGACATGTTTCGAATCGGTACGCGATTCATCATCAGGAGAGACGATCAGCCGCGGCGGCGGCCAAACGAACACTGCGGGCACGCGCCCTGTCCGCGCGGCCGCTCGACGCGGGTGTCACCGGCGATGGCGCAAAACTACCCTCATCATCACGTACAATGTCAATTGTCGGGTTGCACACAACACTCACTACGTCATTTACTAAGGTCTCGTCCACACTAACCACCGATGTAGTATCCAAAACCGTCCTCCAACTAGGGGGCACTGACCATCCACAATCTCGATTAAAATTCGGATGACGACTAATTTCGATAGCCTCCCGTACTTTCCGCGGAATGCAAAACTTTTCTCTCGCCAGCACAGTTACCTTATCGAACCGAATATAGTGAGACGTATCCGAATTCAGTGAATGTTCCGTCACCGCAGAACCCCGGGTATCTTGATTTTTCATACTACGTATGTGTTCAGTCACTCTTGTAGAAATGTTCCGGCCAGTCTCTCCTATATAATTCTTCCCACAGGAGCACGGAATCATATAAACTCCAGGATTACTTAGAGGTTCCTTATCTTTGGGGGAACGCATCAACTGCCTGAGCTGTATATGAGGGCGGAAAATCGTCTTGATGCAATACCTACGGCGTAACAAGTATCCGATTTTATCCGTCACGCCCTTAAGATAAGGCAAGTATAAAGGCAGCCTCTCTACTGCAGTTGGGCGGGGACGAGCCGATGCGTTCGCAACCCGATTACTCTGCCTCCAGTTGTAGCCGTTGCGCTCCAAAACATGTTTCACGTGACTTAGTTCACCATCCACAAACTGAGGATCACACAGACATAAGGCTCGATTGATCAACGTCCTAGGCACAGAAGACAAATGACTCGGGTGATGATGTGAATCCGCCCTAAGGTACCGGTCAGTATGAGTTGGTTTACGATACACTGTAGTCATCAGCCGCCCACAAGGTCTACGCATCACCAAAACATCCAAAAACGGCAACCGTCCTTCACTTTCCTTCTCCACCGTGAACTTGACCTTATGATGTAATGTATTAAGGTACCCCGTAAATTCCAGTAGGCCGGTCTCCGAGACAACAGCAAATACGTCATCCACATACCGCCACCAATATCTAGGTGTGATAGGCCCGCTATTTAAAGCACGTTCTTCCAACCACTCCATGAAAATATTGGCCGTGACGGGTGCTATTGGCGAACCCATGGCCACTCCATCAACTTGGAGGTAATAATCGCCATGCCACAACAAGTATCCACTTTTCAGACACACCTCAATGGCTTTCATGTAGACGGCTCGGCTCGTCCCCGCCCAACTGCAGTAGAGAGGCTGCCTTTATACTTGCCTTATCTTAAGGGCGTGACGGATAAAATCGGATACTTGTTACGCCGTAGGTATTGCATCAAGACGATTTTCCGCCCTCATATACAGCTCAGGCAGTTGATGCGTTCCCCCAAAGATAAGGAACCTCTAAGTAATCCTGGAGTTTATATGATTCCGTGCTCCTGTGGGAAGAATTATATAGGAGAGACTGGCCGGAACATTTCTACAAGAGTGACTGAACACATACGTAGTATGAAAAATCAAGATACCCGGGGTTCTGCGGTGACGGAACATTCACTGAATTCGGATACGTCTCACTATATTCGGTTCGATAAGGTAACTGTGCTGGCGAGAGAAAAGTTTTGCATTCCGCGGAAAGTACGGGAGGCTATCGAAATTAGTCGTCATCCGAATTTTAATCGAGATTGTGGATGGTCAGTGCCCCCTAGTTGGAGGACGGTTTTGGATACTACATCGGTGGTTAGTGTGGACGAGACCTTAGTAAATGACGTAGTGAGTGTTGTGTGCAACCCGACAATTGACATTGTGCGTGATGATGAGGGTAGTTTTGCGCCATCGCCGGTGACACCCGCGTCGAGCGGCCGCGCGGACAGGGCGCGTGCCCGCAGTGTTCGTTTGGCCGCCGCCGCGGCTGATCGTCTCTCCTGATGATGAATCGCGTACCGATTCGAAACATGTCGAGCGTTATTCGACTTCTACGACGTGAGTAAACCCGTTTAAGTATTTTAATATGTCTGAGACTCACGATAGTTTTCTATGTAAAATATGTCTAAAATTCAAGATTTGTATTGATAATCAGGTTTCTATGGAGAAGAGTCATGATTTCAGGAAAAATCCTAATAGCGCGATGCAGAATCGCCTTTTGTGCTATGGTTCTGGCTCCATCTGTTGATCATAAAGTCCTCTTGTCACGCAAAAATGCCTAGACGAATTTTCACTAATTTTGGTACAGTGATGACTGATGACTGAACATTCAAAGATTATAATTATGACAAAAAAGGGAAGAGTACAGGACATTTTTACCTGACCATGGTAAAAAAAATACATGGACAAAATAGCAGTCTCTCATAAAATATTGCTTACCAATTTTCGCATCGGTCAGTGTTAGCCAAAACAGGCCAGTAATGTACACGACGTAGTTAGTAAGATTCATATTACTGTGTACATGACGCCGGCTGCCGCGCAGTCATCGCTCGTTCGCGCCTGTGGACAAATAATAGTCATTTAGTGGACACGTAGTTGGGTAATACTGTATGTTGCAATATGAGAATACAATACGGAATACGTGTATAGAATTTTTAGTACATTACTACGGACGCCGGGAAGGAAGGGCTTGCCGGGTGAGTACCTACGGACAGCCGATCATAGGGAGTACGGATAGTGATATGAAGCCGGCACGCCCTTTCCGCGGCATGTATGGTGCTTTTATCAAACATATTTTATGCAATGAAATAAAAAAATACACCACTCAAAAATATAATATATAATTCAGATTTGGAGATAATATTTTAAAAGAATCTTAAACTACATTCATTTCCGACCCCAACATGAAGTGAAATTTATTACAAAGCTCCCGGGGTTTTTTTTATAATTTACGTGAGCCTAAGGACACGAGCACAAAGTAATTTACCGTTGGTAAACATAAATAGCCCTCGCAAACCCTTCACGGGACGTTTGCGAAGCAAATCCCTTTTTGACAAAGGGGGAGCAGTGGGCTTGGACGGTTACAGAAGTCTCCTTGAGGACGAAAACTGTATTTCCTTGGTGTATTCTGTGAGAGCTGTGAGACATTTCTTTTAAGTACTTTAAACTGTTGCTTTTCTACCGATGAGATACACATTAACAGCATAAAATATAACCCTTTAACGCAAAGAACACCTAATGGTGTAGTGTGCATTCGTGCCTACCACGCTACTGGCACGGCATGTATAAGCGTTAACAACTATAATATGAAACCAAACTCTGTCCTTTCTAATAAGGTTTGATTTGGGTCCGTTTCGCCGAAAAAATATTTCGTAAACAGCATTTTTATTTGCAACCGTAATTATTTGAGATTGTTGTAAAAAACCTAACCTAACGTAATCAATAGGTTAATATTTGCAAAAAAAAAGTATACAGAGGAAAAAAAACTGCGATATATTTTTTTGGCAAAATGAAAACATTCTATGAAATAAGTTTCTAGGAGCCAAATGGCTCCTATAGGTACGCATAAGCGAAAGGCGCCGTGCTACAGAAAAGCCCATGCTTAAGTTTCTCGGATTGAACCGAAATATGTTAAATGGCACTCGACTTTAACATGATTTATACAATACAATACAAGAATACTTTATTGCGCACCAATAAAAGTTTACAATAGGAAACAAGACAAATACAATTTATAAATAAAGGTAGACAACAGGCGGTCTTATCACTAAAGTTCGACCTCTTCCGGACAACCTTTGGGTAGTGAAATTGATGAAACATTTAGCTTAACACAGAGTAGGTGCAGCAGAAGGTGAAGGGAGCACACAATTAGATACTAACAGAAAATAAGTATGCATATGGGCAAATATAAACATTAACTAATATTAACTAATTATATATTTTTTTATTAGTCTCACGGTTAGTTTTTAAGTACCTTAACATAGTTAAAAGGGTTATAATTATGTGAGAGATTCTGTACTGTCTTTTTCTTTACTGTGTTTCACCTAAGTGAGATTCAAATCTTGAAGTCCCCAATTCTCACAAGGCAACGGTAAAAGGGCCAAGCATTGAAGAAAATGTAAATATTTCCCACTGCGTCAATGTCGTCAACAATTTACAAATAAAGAAAAACTTATAAAAATATGTTATTATTTATTATTTCTGAACCAATTCAAAGTGGCTCAGGCGAGGGTTGCCTATCTGAAACACAAATTTTTTATTCCCATATATGTATCGTTACGCAAAATTTTCATTTGTCCGATAGCCATTTCTGTTCAAAACTGTTAATTTTTTAGAATAATTATAAAACAAACCTAACAACCTAATGGGTTCTTTAAAAATATGTTTATGAAATCCTGAAAATATTACGAGTTTCAGGACAAAAGTACTCATCTCACACTTATCGCTCGCAAATAAATTATTCTCTTTTGACGTGACAAAGTCTTATTAATCGATGAACGCCGGCTGCACGCACGAAAAAGCATGACTTATGTCACGTTCCGCCTGAGCCGAGCGTGCAAGCGAGAGCGCGGAACAAGCGATAGAGAGGCACGATCGGTCTAAGCGTTCGGCTTGTGACGCGTCTATCTCTCTTCCACTCCATCCGCCGGCATACGTTATCATTATCACGTAAAAATATCGTCCGTAATCCGACTTTACAGACAACCAATTTTTTTTTAAACAAAAGCTAACGCCGCAAAATCCTTAATCGAATAGACACTATATTATGTAAATGTTTAGGCACACTCGAGGAAACCGTCTAAGTAAGCTGAATGAAGCGTTGCAGGACAGCACTCGACCGCCACTTGAAACGGTCAGTGAGACGGACAAATGGGTACTCGAGCGAGTTACTCGACCGACCCGAGCGGGTGCGGGGTTGAGGCATGAGCGACCGGCGATCTTAGGCACGATATTTTAAGTTTTTCCAACATAATAATAAAGCTTTCCACCATACGTTCCTCCACAACAATAACGGAAGGATGAGTTATTGTATTAGGCGGGTAACACACACGTGAAATTGTCAGGAACGGCATGTTTCAAACTCATATGGAGCTTTGTCGTCGCATTGTGTGTCATGCGGCAACTTTTTCAGTGACATGTCACTAACTAAACTGTCTCAAGAAATATGTAATAAGATCACCAAAGGATTTTTATAAATCTGTCTGTCAGATATAACTAGGTAACTCCTTATCAATTATCTAGCGTGACTTATCATGAAGCTAGATTAAACAGGGTAATCGTCGCGTAAAATGTAGTCAACTGCAAGTGCGTCGTTACCCAACGCGACCTTTATTTTTTAGTACAATGCCGAAGATTGAATTATGCTTATGGTGCGATCAAACCGCTGCTAAAAAAACTGTGGCAGTGTGCAGCAGTAATGCCACTGTCCATATCCATGTTAAGCAATTACTTTATTTTATAGTAGCATAGGTAAATGTTGCACTGATTGACCGCTGACTCCTAAAACTCGGGCCAGCGCCCACCCTCTTGACTAACGATCGCGCTACGAAGAGATTGACATTTGTTGTTCGTCCGAGTGCAAATGAGGGTTTTTGTTTAGACACGCTGTAGTTTCTGTGGCCATCCTATTTTATCACTTGTTAGATGGTAGTGCATAGTTTTCGTAGTTTAGAGAATCATATTAATACTCCATGAACATGCTCGAAAGACATTGTCGAAATAATGATTTCATAAAATAACAACGAAACTTAAAAAAGATTAAAAAATCTGATCAAGATATTAAAAAACAATGAAAACATATGTATTATTGCCTACTTATTTTAGTACTTAGAGGAGGCGTCGCATATTAAAATTGTAACCGTTTTTATTTCCAGAATACATTATTTTATCAAAGCTTCAACTTTGTTGGACTTGGATAAATCTATTGAAGTTACATTATACCTATTATTGATATTTTTTTATATTAAAATTATTATATCATTAATAGTTTAAAGTTAAAACCGGTACCTATGGTAGCAGACATATCTCATTACTAAAAGCTATTTAATTAATTCATTTATAAAAGCGCCATAGTATAATAAAACGAGGCATTTTGTTTTATGATTATCCAGCAAATGCCTTGGGTGTTTTACTATCCGCGCCTTCCCCGTTTATATTTGCGTTATGGTTCCTAAAACGTACGAAGCGTCAAAAAGAACTCTAATTTTTGTGAAGGGTTGTTGAGTAGCATCGTAAATTATGCCACCAAAGTTTGTACTAATGAACGTAATTTAGGTGGTACTTTTATGTTCCAGAACAATAGATGGCGCTGTAAAGCTCAGATGTTTTTCTGAAGCATGCTCTAGGAATTTCCTTTTTCAAAAATGTCGTCATAACGTGCGTTATAACAGGCTTCGAAGTGTCACGTTTCGGATGGAACAACTCGAGAGAACTGTAAAGGAATTTTATACAAAATTGAAGGCCTAAGCCGGGAAGTAACTTTTTTTAAAACATGATATCCTGTGATATGAAAAACATGTTTTTTTTTTAGTGGTGTATTTTTGTATTTCATTGCATATGTTTGATAAAATCACTTTACATGCCTTAATCTTGAAAAGGGCTTCGTATACGTCTATACCTACTTACCCGGCAAGCCCTTATTTCCCGGCGTCTGCAGTAATGTAGGTACTATTGTATGAGCGTTCTCAACAACAGAGCTACGATGCAAGAGAGGAACATGCGAATTAGGCAGATAACCGAGGCAGATACTCGATCTGGTTACTACTAACGAGCAACGAAAATGGAACAGGGTGTTCGAATGAGTAATGATCGATAGCTTTGAAGGAAGCTGGAATTTATATATATTAGTACCTACGCTTGGTTAAAGGCAATTTAACTCATTGTACCTATACGTCATTCCATCAAAAGCAAAGCAACCATTTTTGATAATGACCTCACTGGTTGGCTCCTTTTCACTTCGCTCTGAAGTGCCGTATGACTTTAACTATTCTATTTCATATACCTAATATTTGATATACTACTCATAATTTGACTGAGACGGAGTGAATATGGTGTTTGTTTAAACGTAGTCTTCAACGAGACACTGATAGAATCAAGCGTCACGTACGAAGCAAATAATAAACGAATACAAGAAAATAATACATACAAGAATGCAAACCCCAGTCAACAAGTCATCTTGAACATTAAAACATACGGTCAGGGTTACCCCGTTGTGCGTTATTTTAGATTTGGTACTTGTTTAAGAATGTACAATTGTCTTTACTCAACATAATCCAGACATACAAAAGGTATATTTTGCAGAAGTTTTGTAATGTTAATTTTATTGGGTACTGTTTTTTTTTTATTTTATTGGATATAACACCCACCATGACATATTTCGTTGGCATAGAGTTGGATTTGAATTAGAAGAATTATTTTGAGGACCCTGAACAGAAAGGCGTTCAAAAGACTGTAGCGCCTTCAACAGCCACTTCAGTTAAACGAATAAAGCCGCCTAAACCTCAAAAATAAAAGTTACAACCGTTCTGTAAACGCTTAAAACTTAAATTATAAATTAAGATAAATTAGACAGATACCTTTTTCTTCCAAATAATTTCCAATTAGAACTTTCGTTAAAGTTATTTTTTTGAGGAACATTTTCTTTTCGAATTCGCTCAGCCGGAACGCAGGGAATATCGATTTTTCTGTACTGTACGCTTGAATGCTTACTGTTCGAGAATTAGCGGAATGAAAACGCGGCTTTTTTTACCCGACTGTGCGACCCAAAAGAGGGTAATGCGTTTATCAGCCAATGTGTCTATGTATTTTTACTAATTTATAGCGTTTTAGGGACTAATTGTCTAGGCAGAGCAGATCTTGATGTTTTACTTCTACCAACTCATCTTAATTTTGCTACGTATCACTTAAAACATGACAGCAGTGAAAATTCAATAAGGCGATCAAAATAATGACAGTCCCACTAACAAGTATAAGTGGGGTATCATCGAAAAGGTGACGATTAACACACGCTGCACTAAAATCCTTATTGCTCAGACTTCTAAATAAATAAATAAAAAACCGGCCAAGTGCGAGTCTGAATCTTCAAGGGATCGTAGACTTAAGTATAGGGTTTAAATTTCAACTCGATACCTCCACGCGTTATCGAGATAAAGGGTCTTGACAGACAGACAGACGGACGGACAACAAAGTGATCCTAGACGAAGAAGGGTTCCGAGGTAGAAGGGTTCCGTTTTTTCCGATTGAGGTACGGATTCTTAAAAACGTTATCCGCTCCGCCTTTACCACTGAGGACGCATACCCATACTCCATAAAGTACAGGACAACAAAGACCCTAAAGCAATTCATGAAGAGCCGTATTCCAATGGTTCATACCATTATACACATTATATACTACACTGTAATACACGTGCCCTATCACGCCACGTGTTTCAGTTGATAAGTTAAGTGGTTTTCTAAACACGTAAATGTTAAAATGTAATCAGAATATATATGTTCTATAAATAACGATAACCACCACGATGGCTAGACCAGATATCAGATCAGGAGTATACAAGATTTCACCACAATATTTAGTACAAGAACTGCTAATGAGAATTAAACGTAACAAGGCATGTAATCCAAGGAAATTCATAGATGGTATCGCTATCTAGACAGCTTGAATACCTTTCAAAATAAAAATAGCTACAGGAATCAAAAGTTCAAAACGAATGTGGAAATTGAGAGCGTACGTAGAGTGCTTCTCTGGTCTAAAGGTTAAGACGTTGAAGCCGTAATCCAAAGATACCGAGTTCGATTCGTGGTATGATATTGCAGCATATAAGGCGTTCATAAATATCTGAACACGACTCTTATTGACTGGGCGTTACAGTACATGTTCAGATATTTATGAAAGCCTTATATGCTGTGGCGACTGGACTACGTGTGAGCGCATTTTTTTTTATTCCTTCAGAGAATGTTAAAGAGAATACTATTATTAGTCACGTGAAAGTTAAGGTGCATCAAGTGAGCATATGATTGAGAATGGGGTGGGCACTGGGTTAGTGAGAGTAAATAATCTTAGATGCTCTGCTTGTCTCCAAAAATATCAGTTATTAATCTATTTGAAATGAAGTCTTAAAAGCTTCCATACCAACAAGGGGTTTACCCTGCAGAAAATTACAAAAAGTGAGAGACTGGATATAACTTTTTTATACACATTGGGTTTCTTTTGATAGCCTATGGGAGTTTCCCATAGCTGGGCAAAAGCCTTTCCCATGATTTCCACAACTCTCGGTCAGATGCTTCTGGTCAGTTGTTGCGGTACGCGCCTAGCACGTCCCGCCGTCTTCGCCTAGGTCTACCCGTCTGCGTTACTTTTCAGGTGCCCATTTAGTAGTCGTACGTGTCCAGTTGATTTCCACTTTAGCCTTGTGGTTGCTTTTCCTACCTTCCATTCTATTGTCACTTAAGAGGGCTTATTCATATATTTTTTTTCATATTATGACAAATATATTGATAATTTCAACTAACTTTTTGAAGTGAATAATACTTTTTCCCGAGTTCTAGGTAGTAACATAGCCTTTTTATGCTTTTAGTCGTGCAATCGAAAATAAGTTTAGTTAGTTTTGTTTTTGAAACAAAAATTATCAATGAAAAATTCAAACTCTAGGTTTCAAATAGATCGCAATAGCCCTGTTCGAGATAGTAATATAGATAATAATTATGATAAGAAACATGTTTTATCATAGACAAAACGTGTAAAAAAAAACAGCATTTTTGAACGGATAAAGAGAGCCTTGAGCAGTATATAAATACAACCTTTTTGTGAAATACTCCAAATAGCTTATATCCAGATTACCCGGCTCAAGTCGAAGTCACTTCAGAAAGGTTAATTTAATAAAAAAATAATATGATGGCCGTAAAATAAACATGGACATTATGCAAAGGAGCCGAGTCCAGCGTCCCAGGTGCGGCGGTGTCCGCCCGATTTATAATTTACGTCCACCCTTCCGTGGAGCGTAAGTCACTGACTTTTTTTAGTAACCATTAAAATTAAAACTCAATACCCACCACTTTCCTATCGTGTACACATCGACATTGGCGAAATACAACTCAGCAAAAAGTAAAAGCCACAGAAAAAAAAAAGCAAACATCCACCATTAAATAAATGTGTTACAGTCGAGGAAACCGAAGATAATATCACCCTTCATTTACCGATGGATATTTTATCGATTTTTAATTTTATCGAAATATAATTTTCTTTATTACCAACGTCAAAAAAAAAACTTATTTATTTTCTCTCTTTTAGTTTATTTTAAGCTACCTATTGCTGCAGCGAAGCTTCATTTTGGAACCAATTTTGAAGCTTGAACTTCCTAAATCCTTCTCAGAATTTTAGTGTAGTGTGACAAAAGGATCGGTAAAGAATCGATGAGAATCTTCAATATTTGTATTTCTATATTATTGTATTGAAACTTTAACGCTATATTCTTACGCATTGCACTTAACCTTAAGGTACAAAGTTATAGGAAAATTACGTAACTTTGTGTTCGTAGTGCAGATCGTCACCTCCATAGTAAAAATAACACTACATTAGAAAAGTCAAAGTAAGAAACTGCAGAAAAGTCTAGTGCAGTTTTATTGTCGCTGTAAGTTTATGACTTAAGTCGTTCCTCCAGAGAGAAGAGCTCTCGTGGCTCGCTCAAAATAATCGTAAAAATGTGAAGTCGTTAGCAAGTGTAAACAAAGTGCGTCAAGCAACTCAGCTGTGCCGGGTCTGTATCCTTACCACGAGTTTACAGTGACAGTACGCGCTAGTACTCGCTATCGTAAACGATATGTTTGGAGGATAGTAGTTCTACAAAGTAATCGCTAGGGGTAGGGGGGGGGGGGGGGTGGGTAGGGGTGGGGTTTGCTATTCTCCATACCATACACATCATTTGCGCTGCCGCTAACGAGTACGGTCACGTTAAGGCCTTGGTCTCCTATTAGTCGCTGTACGCAGCGTGCAGCATTTTTCCATACTAATAACACAATGCTTAGTATGGAAAGACGCTGTACGCTGCGTATAGCGTGTAATAGGAGACCCAGGCCTTACTCATAGTAAGGGTACTGAAGGTAAGATGAGTCAGCTCTTCGGTGTTGTTGTATGAGAAGACAAAAGTTAGATAAAAAAATACCGGCCAAGTGCGAGTCAGACTCGCGCAACGAGGGTCCGTACAAACACTTCCAATCTTTTTTTTTTTATCTTTTGGCTTGCGGGCCCGAAGGGACCCTTTGCACTGCTGTGATCAGGCGCGGCCCGTCCTTCCCATCTTAACTGACTGGGTTAATAATATTTTCTTCGGTTTCGGCGACTGTCACACATTTAAATAAAACAAGTTCAGTATAGGTACTGAAACGTCAGGGAGGCTCAAATAATTAATATACGCGGTATAATCCGTTTAAATTGTTTAATTTAAATGACTGGGTTAAGTTAAGTTTGCACCTAGTTTGCGTCGTATATAAATAATTAGGTACAAAGTTAACGCAACCGATCACGTTTTCTGTATGGGAGCCCCACTTAAATATTTATTTTATTATGTTTTTATAGTGACAACAAAAATACATCATCTGTCAAAATTTCAAGTGTCTATCACGGTTCATGAGATACAGTCCGGTGACAGACGGGCAGAGACAGACGGACAGTGGAGGCTTAGTACTAGAGTCCCGTTTTTACCCTTTGGGTACGAAACCCTAAAAAAGAGCAGATAAAGAATTAAGGGCTGAAAACTGTTAAGCGGTCCACCCACTTGTTTTACTTTTCTCAACAAACTATGCAAAAGTGAGACAGGGTTGGCACCTTCGAATAGTTCAGCAATCTTAACTTTTACGGTTAACTCGAGAAGCAAATATTTTACCGGGTTTAGAGGCCACGAATTTTATGACCACCTGGATATGTTTTTTATGCCCCCATAAACCTTTTTTTAAGTGTGTCACTATCGAAGTTTCATATAAAATCTAGCGGGGAATTCAAATCACGGTCGCTGCCGAGGATTTCGGTTTTTACGGGTTAGTGAAAAGTTCGGAATTTTTTAGGATTTTTGTTCAGTAGTTTTGGGTGTTGAGTGGTGAAGTTTTGATTACGTATTTTCGTATCGGAGTTTTATGAAGCCATGCTCATGTATTTAGATAAACGGTTTACGGTTTTATTTTATGTGTAATTAAGAAACATACTAATATTGTGGTAATTGGGAGATAAGGTAGGTTAAACCAGCCATCAATATTTCTGTTAAATATATAACAAAATAATGTGTAGTGTGGCGTCATCTGTGGAAGGAATGTTGTACCCACGCTAATGCATAGTCTGGGACTTTTAAAAAATAAATTCAGTTCGTTCCCATCAACGGTGTGTTTTATTATAAGAATTTTCTTGTAAGTAAAAGTATTGAAGTGGTTTATCTAAAATTATCTGCAGAAGAGAGGCAAAGTGGTAAAATTTGGATCTGAGAGAATCACGTTTTACATTTTATTGTTACCTCAACTAGCTTAAACAGCAATTGGACACATACAAACAAACATAACAAGATTAGTAGCTATTTTCACGAAAACTAGTTATCGGAAAGGCTGTGAATAGCTTCCTTAACTTTCCTTAGTCATAATAATACCTAGATACTGAATACAAAGAAAGAAAAAAACAATTAAGAACTTGAATTAATCAGATTGATTCAAATTTTCGGCAGAAATGAAAACTTTCTCGTTAAAGAGTAACGCTCGAGGGGGAATGCCAATATTTCCATAACGACGTCATAATGGCGCCATCTGTCGGCACTATTAGATTCTGGAATGATAACGTAACGTGCTCAAGATTATTCAAGATGAAAACAGACACATCTCTTCAGGAAGATTCTATACATTTACTCGTATGTTTATCATAAAGTCATAACCAACATAGTTAAAAGATCGCAGTCTTTCGTAAGATGTAAAAGATATTTTTTTGATTGCCGAGACTTTTTGGTGTATTAATAATAGTTTAAAACTGTCTTGTCCTTTTGGGTGTAATGAGTTAGTACACAAAGATAATCCGACAATGAGGTTATGGTAACGTTATCTTTACCAATACCACTTTACGCTGATCATGTATTAAGAAATAAGGGAACGGATACTAAACACGAAAAGCTTCATAATTTCAACTTTTTAGGAATTTAAGCTGGCTAAAGGGGTGACTCAGGCCACAAGTCACAGGTCGGCAACTCGCGGCCAGCGAGTGCCTTCCTTGCAGCCCTTTATTGGTTTGTAAAATAAGGGCAGTCATTATAATAGGAATGACGATTGATGTTAAATTCTACAGCATACTGTAGTTATATGAATGAAATTAGCTCAATGTGTCATGAAACAAACAAAAAACTCCAAATTATAAAAAAAAAAAAATATATTTGAGTTTAAAGTATGCAGTTTAATTTTGTTGTTATTTTTTTGTAAACCTATAGAATGTTTTACTTGTTTTCAGAATCCTCATAATTTAACAAAACAATAATTGTATGACTATGACAATGACAACCATGTATAAAACGCACTTTTCACTGCGGCAATGGCAAATCACTTATTGTCTCCATACAAATACTGGTATAGGTACCCATAACCAATATAATAATGAAATACTTTACAGTCATTTCTGACTTTAAGAGCAGTCTAAGTGTAGTGAGTCCCATATAGACATTTGATCCCAATAAAAAATAGAATCGATTGAAATCCTCAAAAAACATTTTCGTCATGCCTATTTAGCACTCACTCAAAAATTGTTCAGAACTGGGACTCACTTCAACTAATATGTGGCCCTTGCTTGTTAAAAGGTTCTCGACCAGTGATCCAACCCATTCAGTAAGGAGTTAGTATTGAAGCCCTATTCAATTTCGATAGTTCAGTTCATAGGGATCTGCTATACAGGGTAGGTTTGCTATCTTTATTCAAGATCAATAACATTGCAAGCACTACACCGTGGACTCGAATAACCCGACAGACTTCAACTATGTATTTATGATGCTATTACAAGTAAAAAATGTGATATAAACATAGGGTCAATTCTGTACTTAATATAAAATTATAAAAAAAAAAAATCCCTTTAGTATTACATTGTGAACAAACCTTTAGTCTAAAGTAAGAGAAACCATCCCTAGTAGAGAAACAGAGTAAGCAAACATGGCAGTTTACGAATGGATACCAATACCTTCGGCCAAAACGTTAACTTTCACCACTAACATTCTAAAATTCTTCATTCATATTCAATTTCACTGTCCCCTATTAATATTCCCTTTTGAATTGTAACCAGCTGTAATCCGATTATGTTAAACTGGCCTTTATCTAACTCCGTCCCTTTGTACGGACATCATAGTAAGATACGTCCGTTTACGTAGCACGGCAGAGTTAAACAAGCCCGTATTTTGTCAAACCCTCCATATCATAAGTTGTGATGAGAGCTATTGCTATACGTATAAGTTGAGAAGTCCATATTTGCTCACAGTTTCATGTTAACTTCCATCCTGCGAATTTAGCGACGTGTATTAATCTAAATCTAAAAAAATTGGGCAAGTGCGAGTCCGACTCGCGCATGAAGGGTTCCGTACCATAAAACATGTTTGTTGCATGGGAGCCCCCCTTAAATATTTATTTTATTTTATTTTTAGTATTTGTTGTTATAGCGGCAATAGACATACATCATCTGTGAAAATTTCAACTGTCTAGCTATCACCGTTCTTGAGATACAGCCTGGTGACAGACGGACGGACAGCGAAGTCTCAGTAATAGGGTCCCGTTTTTACCCTTTGGGTACGGAACCCAAAAAAGAGATCTTCTCTTACACAAATAGACCCAGTCCTAAAATAAGCAATGCTTATACTATGGGTACTAGATCACGATATACATCATGTATAAATGCATACCTACATAAAATTGAGAATGAAAACTGCGCCAACCGCGTCGTCAAAATCTATAAAACTTCTAACTTAATTGGATCTTCGATTATTTTGGTACTTTTAATTTAACGGAACCTAATCGACTTTGCTTACTATGTGCCGAATAAGAAGATTCATAGTCATAGTCGCCTACGAACAATTTTTATATTGCTACTTTTAGGATTTCTCTATGTTAGATCGAATCAAATGAAATAATGAACTTTATTCTGCAAGTAGGTCACAAGGGCACTTTTAAATGTCTGAGTCTACCGTCTAGCGTTTCACAAGAGGACACCACTGTTAAGAAGAAACGCTGAAAGAAACTCAATAGCTAGTCATTTTTTCAGAAAAGATAAGTACGTAAGTACTCACAATTACGATTACGAATTATGACTACTAACTTATTAAAAATTCAGCGCAAACTTTAGTCATTTTTTGGGCTCGTGCTAATAAACTTCCATAATTATAATATCGTTGTAGCACCTTCACTTATATTGTTATAAGTTGCAAGTAAGAACGTACAAAGGTAAGGCAAGTTGTAACTGCCGCGGCCATTACGGAGTTGGCGCGGTAATGACAGGGCGCTAGATAAAGGACTAATTACACTTAGGCGAATTACGTATGGCCTTTGAAGTCACTTTAGTGTACTAAGCTCGTTCAGACTGACGCGTTTAGCCGCCACGCGGAGATAATCCTATCAGTTGGGTACTTAAATTATGTTTGAACGCAGCTGAGTGGAGCAATGAGTCTATAAACGTTAAGTACCCAAGACTAGGTTCTTATTAACAACCGCTGACCGCTGTCGCTGACCCAAACCGATTGAGGCAAGCATCTGAAAAGCTGAAGCGAATATTTATATTAACCAGGGGATAATTCCGTCAATTTTGGAGAGATGATCGAGATCTCATCGCTATCGTCACTTTTGACGTGTGCCTACTTGACAAGTGGCGATATCCCTAATAAAACATCGCAACTTCACCAATCCGGTCGAATTAAATTTGCGTCTCCTTTTTATGTGACGGCGTAGATAACAGGCGCATACTTAACTTGTCCGGGTACGTGAAATTAGACAGCTGTTTTAAGTATTTGTTATTAAAGCGGAAACAGAAATGCATCATCTGTGAAAATTTCAACACCAGAGGTTCACGAGATACAGCCTGGTGACAGACAGTCGGCTAGTGGAGTCTTAGTAATAGGGTCCCGTTTTTACCCTTTGGCTACGGAACCCTAAAAAGAACATAATGTTTGATAGTGTGCAATGTTAAAGCGAAATAATACAGTAGGTCGGAATATCAATCACGACAGTCATTCCGAATGTGATGCTATAGTAAATATCTTAATTAAATTATCATTCAAATTTCCGGAATTTATAAAACCTGAAAAGCCTAATAACACCCGGTTTAATTTGCGCAAAAATTAATAAACACGAAACAAAGCCAACTAAATTTAGGGGAATTAAATATTTTGTTATTTACGTGCTCTTTGTGTTTTGGGTTTGAAATATAAATATTTGGAACGCTTCGTAATTAATTTCTGCATTGTTCGACATGAAATTATTTCAATTTGTGTAAAAATAGTAAATTGTCTTTTTTTCACAGCGTTTTAACTGCAGTTTTGACTTCCTATTTGTACTTGTCAAACAAATATTATAAATATTAAGGGAATCAACCTAGTCCCAAACTAAGCAAAGCGATGGGTATTAGACGACGATAAAAATAATACATAAGTAGATATAGATAACAAATATTCGAGTTCCTCACACAAATATTTGCCCTAGCCGGGATTCGAACCCAGGACCGCCGGCTCAGTAGGCAGGTGTATTAAAAACTGCGCCAACCGTGTCGTAAATTTTTAATTAAGGTTATCCCACGGATAACAACGTGACGTAGATATAAATCCGATGAACTTTACTATGATAGTTTACTATGACACTGTATTTGCTTTATGGTTAATTTGCTTGAGCTAAAAAAATACAGTAGGTACATATCAAATATACCGGGTGATCAATCCAAATGGGTCAGTAGGGAGAAGTCACAAACTATAAGAGATAGGGAAATCTGTTCTCAGGAACCATGGCGTCGATTTTAGATTGAATAAAAACTGCATTATTCTTTTTTTATAAATCTCATACATAATTTCATTCATAACCCGGTCAAAACCGCTGTATAGAATGTTACAATACGACATGCGATTACTTACAGAATTTTAACCAGGTTATGTATGAGATTTATAAAAAAAATATTGAATGCAGTCTATTCTAAAGTCGACGCCATGATTCTTAAGAACAGATTTCCCTATCTCTTATAGTTTTCATTTTCTCCCCACTGACCCATTTGGATTAATCATCCTGTATAATAAAGAATCGAACCTACACTATATTTATACAACGTTTAAATTTCGGTGTTTTAATTAAGTTTCTAAAGGTTTTTCCCTTGTGAACCCAGGAATAAAAATAGTCAATACCTGCCATCTCAAAACAGCTAAACAGAAAGGCACCTGTAATAAACTTTTTATAGTTGCCAATAAAACTGTACCAACTTTGTCAGGTCGGTAGTTACACAATTTTAGTACGGCCCGTGTATTTAAAGTGCGCAGGGCACAATTTTGTGCAATTTGTGCTAATTGTAGCCATTAGGAGATTGTATGTTTTAATAAAAGAGGACATTGTTTCATTTGCTAAATAATGAAGTAATTGCAAGTTTAGCAATTTGACTACTTGGAACTTTTCTTTCGATATAAATGGAAAATAATGAATTCAGTCTTCATGGTTTTTCGCAAACATGTAACGAAATGTCGTCATAACTTGCGTTATAACAGGCTTCGAAGTATCATGTTTCGGGCGGAACAACTCGAGATAACTGTAAAGGAATTTCATACAAAATGTATGGCCTAAGGCGGGAAGTATTTTTTTGAACAGGCTAATCAGCTGTTTTTTAGTGGTGCATTTTTTATTTCATTGCATGTTTGACAAAAACAGTATACATGCCTTGCCGTGAAAGAGCTTGCCGGCTTCGTATCACTATACGATTTATTTACTACTCACACGGCAAGCCCTCCTTTCTACGGCGTCTGCAGTAATATATTTATTTATTTATTTAAACTTTATTGAACAGATCCAACTAGGACAAATGGCGGACTTAATGCCACAAGGCATTCTCTACCAGTCAACCATAAGGCTAAACAGAAACATTGAGTTGATATGTGCGATATTTAGAAGTAAGTAAGTAGTGTGAATACTGAATATATGTTGTCAAAGAAATACTCAATAGAAAAAATAACCGAGTTATCTTAGGCCCGGATATTGTAAAAAACGATTATAAAAAGAACAGGATAATAAGAAACTGAATACAAATGAAACGCTATCCATTACATATAGTTACAATGAAGATTGATATTGAATATTTTTCGATAGTTATATATTTAACGATATAAGTAGGTACATCGTCAATTTCATACGATTAATTATTTGATCCTTTAGTATTGTTACGTACTACGTCTTTACTTATAGATATGTTTCACTCACATTAAAATAATAATTTGTCATAAATAAAGATTAATGTCAATTTTAATTAAATTTTACCCTACCATTCCAATATTTAAAAAAGCGCATACTTTAGACAAACTAACAAACATCCCATACATAGTGTAGAATTCATACATTTTTTTTCTTCTTTAACTAATCTAGTTTTTTTCTACGCATGCATGGCAATGGTCTTTTATTCTTCTTCAAATACACTTACGTGTTCATTATGAGTTATAAAGTACTAGTTGCGCCGCGCGGTGTAACCCACTCATCCCACAGGAACACTACATTTTATCGGGATAAAAAGTAGCCTATGTATTAATTGAAGGTATCAGCTACGTTCATACCAAAAAGTATTAAAATTGATCCAGTCGTTTAAGCGTGAAGCGTGAGTGTGATTTTCTTTTGTCATTCATTATTATTTAAGAAACAATTGTATTTCCACGCAAAACACCTACATTTTGATCTTATCTTCAGGTTTTTCAGAACACTAGCTACTTAAGATAAGGAAACCAAATAAGCGTCCCATTATCCTAATGTTAAACCACAGGTTTTGCGAAGAACAGTAAGGCATTTAGGTACAAGCATTTTCTGGTTACCATTTATCTATTTATGTTCGTGATATTCCTTGACATTTTGATAATTAGAAACATAGCTTTGACAGTTTTTCGTGCGTTCTAGTAATGAGGTATGTCATTTAGAGCGTTAGTTATACGTATTTAGGCTTCATTTTTTTTATTAAGAACTGATGTGTTTTTTAGGGTCCCGTACCCAAAGGGTTCTTAGTAAAAAACGGGACCCTATTACTGAGACTTCGCTGTCCGTCCGTCCGTCCGTTCGTCTGTCACCAGGCTGTATCTCAAGAACGGTGATAGCTAGACAGTTGATTTTTTCACAGATGATGTATTTCTATTGCCGTTATAACAACAAATACTAAAAATAGAATAAAATAAATATTAATTTTATTAAAACTTTCGCGAGACATATTTATTATTGTATTAAGCGGTTTACACTCACGTAAAATTGTCAGGAACGGCCCGACATGTTTCAAACTCGTATGGAGCTCTTCATCAGGGACGGCTGACAATTTCACGTGAGTGTAAACCGCCTAATACAATAATTAAAATAAATATTTAAGGGGGGCTCGCATACAACAAACTTGTTATAGATTATCGTACGGAACCCTTCATGCGCAAGTCGGACTCGCACTTGTCCAATTTTTTTAAATATATTGGTGGACGAATCATTTGACATTAAGCCGACAGATAGGCGTCAAATTATTCATGCACCTAATACCCCGGGATATTTTTGTTTACAATGACAAAGTTCGATTATACAGGGTGATTCCGGGGTCATGGAGCAGGAGTGAACGGAGTACTGGGGAGGGTCACACTGAGCAACTTTCACTATGGGGACAACCACGAAAATTCGAAAAAAAACTCCTAACCAAGAGTTAATTGATACTTCATTGATTGTTAAGTATCAATTAAGAGTTAATTGATACTTAATTGATTGTTAAGTATCAATTAATAGTTAATTGATAGAATTTTTCCAAGATTTCGTGGTTGTCCAGTGTGACTCTCCCCAGTACCCCGTTCACTCCTGCTCCATGACCCCGGAATCATTCTGTATACAGAGTGTAGTAAAACATCCTTTAAATGATATTCTTAGAAGCCTTTGGATTAAATGGAAAATTGCGTAAAGCAGCCTTGCTTTACGCAATTTTCCATTTTTTATGCCCTCCCTCCCACACATATGGACAATCCACTGGCGAATTTTACTGCCACGCGTGCAATTCAGCCTAGTCAGTTATATTAGGGATAAACGAAGTCCATTATGTTTCCTTAGAGTTGCTGTCATTGAAACTGATGCTGAGGACTATACAATTATTTGTTCTGCTTTACTAAGCTAAGATGATGATGATGCCAGCAATAAAAAAAAACTGGAAAAATTGTAACAAAAATGTACACATCTCACACTCACAAAGCATGATAAAATTGTCAATTTTGTTTTCCGACCTTGCGCGTAACGGACGGGTCTAATGTCTAAATTTTTGGTCCACCTACCTCCTAAGATAGCTCAAACTGTAGCTTAATTCAATCCTAAGATCAAATTGTTTCTGTTCCTTCAATAGCGAGCTCAGAAAAGTAATTGGGAAACTCTCGATCCAAGTCAGCGAAAAACTTTGAAATTTTAACCAATTTTAGAAAATAATGTTATTAAAACTATCGTGAGACATCTTTACTAATTATAAAAACGGTATAAACTCACGTAAACACGTTACGTTTCGTGAGTTTATACCGTTTTTATAATTAGTAATTTTCGAAAATCTTAAAAAGTTACTGACGACTAATTTTAAGAATTCAAAATGCACTTTAAAGCGCGCAGACTCACATTTTGACATACAGTCCATCCGCGTACCTCTACCTCTACATGCGAATGTCACAATTTTATAAATTGCGCACTAAGTATATACTGGATCACGAAATCAAACATTTTCAATGTTAAAACTTATGCTCTTATATCTTAAGAATAATAAGAATTTCACGTTGAATTTTCTGTATTTAATCTGTATAATGCGTCTTGATGTAAAAGATTAAAAGAGCGAACGACTATTATGAGCATTATCCCCGTTTCGTGAAAGCGGCGATTCCCGGGGGATTATTCAGGATCCAGGGACGTTACGGGAATGACCTCCATCATTGCCGAGGTGCGTCTAATTATTATTGAAGTCTTTATAGTTATTGCGGGCCCAAGTTTTTGGTGTTTAGTGAAAATTAGTTTTATGTTATGTAGGTTTATGTTTGGGTCAGGTGGGGTCGTGTGATGCGAAAATAACGAGATAGGATAGTGGATGACGACTGATGTTAGATTGCTAATCATACTGTAGTTATATGAACATAATTAGCTTAACAAACCAATGAAACATTTTTTTTTTAATATGTGTCTTTAAAGGTTGCTATGTACTTATTTTCTCCATACAAATACTGATACCCAATCCACAGATGATGACGTCATCTGTAGGTAGGCCAAACGTATGGAGCGGTTTTAGTCCTATGTAGGAATGTTGAACTTTGACGGTCATTTCTGACTTTTAGAGTAGTCTAAGTATAGGTAGTCTCATGTAGACATTAGATCCCAATAAAAAATAGACGCGATTGACATCCGCAAAAAAAAAATGTCCGCACGCCTATTATACGTAGGCTACCTACAAGTTTGTGAAAATTGTGGCAATAAATTAATTTTCTTTCTTTCTTTCTTTCTTTCTTTACCTCTCCACTAGAGCGCATCGAAGCGGAGATGTGTAAAATGCACCAATCACTTTCCTTAGAACTAAATGCAATTATTTTTAGCTTCACAAAACACCCTGATTGGTTCATTTTCGCCGATCCTTTTCAGTTAACAGACAGGCTTTATTCCTTTTTTTTCATATTATGACAAATATATTGATAATTTAAACCAAATTTTTGAAGTGGATAATACTTTTTCCCGAGTTCTAGATAAGCTATTTCATGCTTTCATTGCGTGCAATCGAAAATAAGTTGAAGAAACCAGTTTTCTGTGTGAATTTTGTTGATTTCGAGTAGTTTTTGAAACAAAAATTATCAATGAAAATTCAAAGGTTTCAAAATAACCTACTATAATATACCTACCAGACAGCCTTAATTTTAAATAAGGCACTGAAAGATGCCAGGGACTTAAGTTGACTGACATGGACAAAAGTAGTTAAATATAACAGACGCGACACCAGGCAATAAATCAAATTGAAAAGGTGCCTACGCTTTCTCTCATTACGTTACAAACGTATCTACGTACAAATTGCTGAAACCTGATATTAAATATACTAGTAGCAATAGGCTAAAACTCTGTATTTAGGTTTCTACTTAATTGGTTTGGATACACAATAGTCTGACTATTCCATCCAAATTTCCACTCTGTTAGTTGATTCCAGTTAGTTAGTGGAGCCAAGCAATTACTCGTTAAATTCTATCGGGATTCAAAATACATTTTCACAAGCACATTTCACATTGGGTACATATACGCACTTCAAATAGGGGAAAATCGATCCAAAAATTATTGTCTACTTATTTGTTATTTCCTTCTGGTTTGGGGCATCCGACAAACTTTTGTTTGACATATTTCTCAAGTAATATGATATATCAAAAGTGAAGCTCTTAATAGTAATCAAATAGCACCAAATGGTGCTTAGATAAATAGGTTTTTTATTTGTAATAATCATACATCGTCAACATAAGCAAATATAACGTAGCCCGAGGCAATAAGTATCTAGTCAAAATTAAATTCAGTATTCATTTTTTACATTTTGTATATGTAGGTACGGAACTAAATAAGTCTACAGTGGTACTAAATAAAATAATGTTAAATAAGATGTCAAATGATCTTATGCTATGGCAACGCTTTCTAGATTACCGGAAAGTGGCAAATGCGTAAGTGTCACAGTAACGTTCACAGTAAAGGTGTGATTTTGGCCCCAGAATGCCGTCTTGCGTAATGCATAATTGCACAAATGTTAAAAGCCTCTATTAAATAAAATATATACCGCACAGTCATAAAATTTCTAGACTTACAAATCTATAAGCGGTACTATGATGGCAAAATAAAGGCAAAGCCAATAATACAAATAGCAGTGATCCAAAACTCGGTCAAACACGGAACTTAAATAGTTGTTATTTGGCGCGAGTGTTGAAATTGAAAGCTGAGCGAGCGAAGGAATCTAAGACTGAACCATGAGCGAAGCGAATGGTCCAAAGATAGATTCCTGAGCGTAGCGAGGCTTTCAAGACACGAGAAGCTAAATAATTTTGCAGCCATGCGGTACACACAACTTTTCACCTTACTACAGCGAGGAAAATGCAAGACTCAAGAAAAACAATTATAACATAAAAATAATCATATTTAATTTTGCCTTCTATTTAACACATAAAAATTAAAACATAACACACTCAAATCCAAACCAAATAAATACGAGAGAAGCACACATATTAAAAATTAAAAGTAATATGGCCGTAATTTGTATCATCGTCGTGTATATTTTATCGTTGAGTTTTTCTTAAGCACTGTTATATTATATTTGTATTTGAAACTACTTGACACAGTCCTTGTGAATGTGGGAGAATGGCATTCTGGGAAGGATTAGTTGGCCACTCGGAAGTATTTTCCATAACACTTGCTTTGGAAGTTATTGGACGACGGGATCCGAACAAGATTATTTCGGCTTTATCTTCTTTAAAATCGCGAATAGTTTCGGTAAATTACTTATCGTCTCCAAATATTTATAACATATCCTTTTTCGTTTTAATGCAGGCTTTTATTAGCATTTAATAAATACTCCAAATTGGGCTTAACTTTCTTGTTTTCGATATAGAAAAATAAAGTAAGACAACAGGATGTATTCTCCACAGAACAAATTTACTTTGTTTACGTGAACTGTGAAAACTTCCAACTTTTCAATTGTTTATTTTTTTCTCGGGTGCGTTCAGAAATTACACTCTTATGTTCCAACTTTTATAACAAATAAATATTAAAATTTGTGTTGTATTTAATATATTTACTAGTCAAAATATGTAAATGAAACTGAAATACTTACTATTTCTTTCTTTAAATTGATCGTTAAAAAAAAATATTTTAATATTCCTACCTAACATTGATTTGGAGTATCTATATATCTCCTATACGTGTACGCATGTAATAATTAGTTATAACACTAATGTAATGTAATTGTTCTAAGTATTATTTACGAAATGACTTACTGTTGAGTTTCTTTCGGCTTTCTTCTCAACAGCGGTCTCCTCTTGCGAAATGCCGGTAGATTCACAATCTGACTTGAAAAAGTGCCCTTGTGGCCTACTTACTGAATAAATTATTTCATTTCATTTCATTTCATTAATATATATAAACATATTCAACATAAAATAAAGTGTAGAAAAAAAAAACTTAAAAATCTGTAACCACAAACCAGGTTTCTGGACGTGATATTGTAGGTGTATTTTTTTTAAAAGAAGTATTCAAACGTACATAATTATGATTTTAGCCGGCCTGACCAGATCACCCTTTATTAGCGTGCGTTGATCTGGGGGCACGGTAGTGCCCCCGCCAAGACGAACAAAAAAGAGGCGGGGCACTACCTACCTTTTCTCGAACCGTTTCGTCTCATTTTCAAACCCCCATAGTTTCGTCCCAGTTAACACCAGAGCGCCCAAATTCACAGGTTAAGATGCAGTTAGGGAACATATGAAATATACTAAATTTCACTGATCTAGGTTTTATACTTTTGGTTTTATTGGTACCTAAAATACGCCGATTTTGCCACTCACTTATACACTGACGTATCAAAACCTCTGGGGTACTTCCCGATGACCTAGAAAGCTGAAATTTGGTATGTAAGCTAGTATTAGTACACAAACAACAAAATCATTCTTAAACTTGGAACTTTACCCCCCAACCCCTTAACCTAGGCGATGGAAGTTTGTATGAGACTTCTGCAAATTTTGATACTAGAGGTCTGAAAATTGATATAGGGACTCCTTGTTATAAATAAAACACATAATATTCTGGGATTTTTAGAAAATCACCCTCCCACCCTTTAAATAAGGGGATGGAAGTTTGTATGTATAATAATAATAAATAATAAAAATCAGACAACTTCACACATCGATCTAGTCCCAAATTAAGCTCAAGAAGGCTTGTGTTATGGGTACTAGACGACGATATACATATTTATATAGATAAATATATACATAAATACATTGGAACAACCATGACACAAGCACAAATATTCGAGTTCATCACACAAATATTTGCCCTGGCCGGGATTCGAACCCGGGACCGCCGCTCAGTAGGCAGGTGCTTGCAAACTGAGCCAACCGCGTCGTCATGGGGATGGGGTTCCCATAATAGGGGATAAAAGTGTATATTGTATATGGGGCTAAACGTAAGTATTTCTTAAATACACAATTATTACTACTTCTGTATCTACACTTTGACTTCACATTTTAAATCTGGGGGCACGGTAGTGCCCGCGCCAAGACGAACAAAAAAGAGGCGGGGCTCTACCTACCTTTTCTAGAACCGTTTCGTCTCATTTTAAAACCCACCTACAGCCCAAAAAAAAAACTAGGGCACCTTACAAAAAGAAATGAGATCCCACCAAAACATTTCATGTAAAATTGGCGGCCAAGACTCACATGCTCATAACGCTTAAGCTGTAAAAAGTTATCAGATCCCAGGGAATGCCAAGCCCCTAGGCCTGACTTTACTAACCCTACACCTTGGTTTCAAAAGTATGGGGACGCAGATTTCACCCTATAAACGGAGGTTTTCCGAGCGAGTGAGGTGAAAAGTAAATTCCCATGCTTCTCATGTATTTTATGGCTTTACTTCTATACAGCCCACATGGGCTGGGAGGGCAATAAGTCTATTCGAGTTTCGGCGCTTGAGGAGCGGCACATTTATAGCACTTAGGGCAAATTCAATGGTTCGCTTTAACATGTTTGTACAAGAGCAATTGACAGCTAGGGTGCACGAGTCAAATAAATGTGCGTCTCAATATTATGTTATTTTTTTACAAAAATTAATTAGTTTAACTTCACCTGACGCTATTTGTTAGTTGGAACATGTAAGAAGCTGCATGCTTGCATAAAAGCTACTTGCCTGATTCATTTTTGACTAGTTGTCCACAGATGAAAGGGTCGTTCACTTACATAACCTATTTTCCCTTGCATTTCATTATAATAAGTAAAATAATAATAATGGTAATAATGCTTATTTCAGACCTAGAGATCCATATTTCGTTATTTATGGCACTTATTACCTTTCTTAGTCACAAAACAACTCAATACGAAACTTAATACTTGTATATATTTTAGGACCAAAATTGTACCTATTTTTTTGTTTCCCTTTAGTGTTTTAGTGTTAAGTTAATGTATAAGGTTTTATTATTATGTTTATGTTTTATTTTTGTTTGAGTAAAATCTAGTTATAGAAATTTGATCCCTGTCCAATTGACTGATTGATCAGAAATTTGGCACGCACTTTTAGTTCTGATGACAAAATAATTGCATACAATCGGTATGACCTATATAAAAAAAACTACACATGTACTAGCATTAATGTGCCAAAAACAGCGTCACAAAGGAAAAACTGGATTATATTTAGCCCCCGCCTTATCAGGTAGGCGAAGCTATCGAAATTGGACGGCGCCCGAATTTTAATAGAGACAGCGGTTGGGCTTTACCTCCAGCATGGAATCCTGTATTTCCGGCGGCGAAACATATTGTGCGTTTGTACAATCCCGTGGACACCATAAGTCAAGTGTGCGTAATATCTCTGGATGCCAAAAGTGACGTTGGAGTGCCGGACAAGTTGTAGGCATGCAAGCACCCCCCTGCCCGTCGGTGCATGTTATTAGGCCGGAGCGTCCATCGAAAAATCTGAAAAAGTTACCGCGCGGTTGTACGGGTAGTAGTCCCTGAGGAGCTCCATGCGAGTTCAAAAGACGCCGGGCCGTTTCTGAAAATTTCACGTGAGTGTAAACCGCTTGATACTCGTACAATAATTAAAATAGTCTCACGAAACTTTCAATAAAATTACTATCTAATATCAACCAATACTTGGTGATACGGCAATCGAAGCGTGCAGATAATATCCTCGGGGGCATTGTCTTTTCTTTAGTTATATTATCGCCATTTTAAGGCTTCCGTACGGAAAGAGTAAAAAAGGGGAGCCAATTACTAAGACTCCACAGCTGTCCGCCCGTCTGTCTGTCCGTTGTCACCAGGCTGTATCTCATTAACCGTGATCGTTAGAGAGTTGAAATTTTCACAGAAGATGTATTCCTGTTGCCGCAATAAAAACAAATACTAAAATCAGAATAAAATTTATATTTACGGGGGCTCCCATACGGCAAAACTTGATCGGCACCATACATACCAGGAGCAAATTTAACTTAACCCGGCCAGTTAATATGGGATAAGTATTTGTACGGATCCCTCGGTGCGCGAGTCAGACTCGCACTTGGCCGGCTTTTTCACTTAATTGATAGGTTAGTAGAACCAATGACCAGGGCAAAAAGGTTCTTGAGTGGCCACCGGAACTGTACTGGAGTCTAATTTTCTCAAATATGCAATGAAATGTAGTCATAACGTGCGCTATAACAGGCTTCCACGTATCACGTCTCGGACGGAACAACTCGAGAGAACTGTAAAGGAACTTCATACAAAATTGAAGGCCTGAGCCAGGAAGTAGGTAATTTTTTTTAAACATGATGGTGTCTGTGTTCGTGAACAGGCTAAACAGCTGAATTAGATTTTTTTGCTGGTGTATTTATTTATTAACATATGCAGTGATGTTTGAGAAAAGCCCTATACATGCCTCGCCGTGAAAAGGGCTTGCCGGCTTTGTGTCACTATTCGGCCTCCCTACGATCGGCAGTCTTTACCTACTCACCCGGCAAGCCCTTTTTTCCGGCGTCTGCAGTAATGTACTATTAATGATAATGGGAGATGAATCCCTATTCATCTTCTTACTGTCCGCTGACAGTAAGAAAAATACTTTGAGAAGACTGCAAAATGATCTAAGCTGTGAGCTGCACCTATTATACAAAATAGGCGCCTTGTATGACGTCGAGTTGCGGAAAACTGGCCTGCGATAACCTTGTAACCTAGATATCGATAACTGCCGCATCGATATTGACAAATTAGCATAAAAAAATATGTGCGCAATACAATATAAAAATAAATTCAAGACCATTTTGACTTTTCAAGGTTTTTATTTAGTAAAACATATTTTTTCTCAAACATGCAATGAAATAAATTGTCTTTATGTTCCTTATAATAGGCTCGGAAG
Source organism: Apotomis capreana (assembly GCA_947623375.1). Lineage (NCBI taxonomy): Eukaryota > Metazoa > Arthropoda > Insecta > Lepidoptera > Tortricidae > Apotomis > Apotomis capreana. The sequence continues at coordinate 25,192,214 of OX392505.1, forward strand.
TATCGCTTTTTGGGCGCAACAACTCGAGAGGACTGTAAAGGGATTTCATACTGCTTTTCAGGCGTAGGCCTGCAAAGTAACTTTTTTTGGTTTCAACAACAAGGTCATTCACACAGCTGGCTAGTTTGACAAAAAGCAGGTTTTGTTTTTAAAGGTTGGTTGTTAGGCTAAAATGTTCTATTTGTCAATTAATAAAATGTTGTTCTTTGAAGTATATTTTTTTATTTCATTGTATGTTTGAGAAAAGCACTATACATGCCTCGTCGTGAAAACGGATTCTCGACCTCGTATCACTATCCGGAAATACTCATTTTCCCGGCCTCTGATGTAATGTACTATTGTCACCCGTACATTATTCGGTGTAAGTATAGGTGAAAAACTTAACTAAAAGACTATGTGTATGTAGAAGTAACGTGTCTGTGTCTGTATCCAAAATGGCGTTCTATATTTGAATTCTGACGGAACATCTATAACATTTTATTTACACCACTACATACATAGTTAAGTTTTTCACCTATATAGTTGCTTAATGGTGATTACTGATTAGGTTGCTTTGGCTAAGATTTTCTCTTAAATTATAAGAAAATATACAAAGATACTTCTGCCTCTGTGTAATGTTGTTGTGTAAACAAAACCGACTTTAAAATGAGTTTAACACAAACTCCTCGTAAGTACGTCCACCTCGACTCAAAGCTCTATAAACGAAAAAGACTATTTACTGTACCGCAGAATAAATAAACCGAGTTCGTTTACATAACTGCAATGAAGTCTTTGATTACGCCCTGGTTCCATTTATGAAGCACTTTTAGTTTTTTTATTAACACTTCGGATGTCGAAGCGCTGAGAATTTAATTAACACTTTCTGGGAAGTGGTTTACTGACGACGCGGCACCATGTTTTGTATTTTGTAGTGTTTTTACGTCACGACTGAAAATTTAATATGGTTCTCTCGTTCTCTCACCAATTTTGTATGTAAATTGGCGAATTGTTTATTTGGGAGAGCGTGCAAAAATGACAAAAATCCGTAGAATAAAATAATAAATAATATTGATAATTGTGAACTTTTTTTAAACTTAAATTGTGATTTTAAAGTAGATCGCTATAGTTACACAGTAAAGGTGCGCCCAGACCGCCGCTTAAAATACGGTGACGGTACGGAATCGCAGTGACGCATCGTATCCGTACCGTTTTTATCGCATGCCCTCCACACCGCCGCTTAAAACACAGAGTCGGTACGGAATCGCAGTGACGCATCGTATCCGTACCGTTTTTAACGCATGCCCTCCACACCGCCGCTTAAAATACGCAGACGGTACGGAATCGCAGTGACGCATTGTATCCATTGTATAATAATTCAGTGAATTAAGGAGTTTGACCTTACAAACGGTCCAGAAGTTTAGAATTTTTGATAATATGTTGTCTAGGATGGTTAGTAAGTGTTTAAAATACATTTTTTTTTAATAAAAGAAGAACCGACTTCAAAATAACTGAAAAGCCGAAAAAAACCCGTTCATGTACAGATTACATTTGAATCACTTTTTGAAGTCGGTGCCAAACCACTCAACTTTTACTATGAAAAATGATGCCGCGCAAATTTTTGTTCGATATAATATATTATTATATTCTAGTTTACGTGAGGTTTGGCACCGACTTCAAAAAGTGATTCAAATGTAATCTGTACATGAACGGGTTATTTTCGGCTTTTCAGTTATTTTGAAGTCGGTTATTTTGACGTGACAACGTCTTAAATTAGGTTGTGGCTCGGAGTCACTCATGAAAAAGTGTAACGCCCGCTCACGGTTGATGAGTGAGAGAGACAAAATATATTTCTATAGTTAAAATTTGTGCAATTCTTATTTTCATTCATCGAGCATTACTGTAACAAGAGGGAAGAGGGCGGAAGAGGGAAGAGGGAAGAGGGAAGATGGCGGACATAATTTTTTCTTAAAATCGATATGGGTGTCATCTCCGAGGTTCCTCGGGGTTCCGATTACGAAAATGACATCCATTTTGAAATCCAAGATGGTGGACATTATTTTTTCTTAAAAATCGATATGGGTGTCATCTCCAAGTTTCCTCGGGGTTCCGATTACGAAAATGACATCCATTTTGAAATCCAAGATGGCGGACATTATTTTTCCTTAAAAATCGATATGGGTGTCATCTCCAAGATTCCTCGGGGTTCCGATTACGAAAATGCCATCCATTTTGAAATCCAAGATGGCGGACATTATTTTTTCTTAAAAATCGATATGGGTGTCATCTCCGAGGTTCCTCGGGGTTCCGATTACGAAAATGACATCCATTTTGAAATCCAAGATGGTGGACATTATTTTTTCTTAAAAATCGATATGGGTGTCATCTCCAAGTTTTCTCGGGGTTCCGATTACGAAAATGACATCCATTTTGAAATCCAAGATGGCGGACATTATTTTTCCTTAAAAATCGATATGGGTGTCATCTCCAAGATTCCTCGGGGTTCCGACTACGAAAATGACATCCATTTTGAAATCCAAGATGGCGGACATTATTTTTTCTTAAAAATCGATATGGGTGTCATCTCCGAGGTTCCTCGGGGTTCCGATTACGAAAATGACATCCATTTTGAAATCCAAGATGGTGGACATTATTTTTTCTTAAAAATCGATATGGGTGTCATCTCCAAGTTTCCTCGGGGTTCCGATTACGAAAATGACATCCATTTTGAAATCCAAGATGGCGGACATAATTTTTTCTTATAAATCGATATGGGTGTCATCTCCGAGGTTCTTTGGGGTTCCGGATACGAAAATCTTTGAATCGGTCCTGCAAAAGTTGATTTCGCCGCAATTACGGCCAAATCTATGTGACTCACAGCATGGCTTTAGGTCGAGGCGGTCAATTGATACCAACCTTTTGACCGTCTCGAGTATAATCTCTAAACACCTCGATAGGGGTATACAAGTCGACGTTCTCTACTTCGATTTCAAAAAAGCCTTTGATCAAGTAGACAACGATGTGCTATTGAGTAAGCTGTGTTATGTGGGCTTCTCACCGCGACTTCTAAAATTGTTCGCAAGTTACATGCGAGATAGGAAACAATATGTGAAGCATGGTTGTTTCATATCATCGGATTACCCAACTCGTTCTGGTGTTAGTCAAGGCTCTATTCTCGGTCCAATTTTATTTGGGATCATGATCAACGACTTAGAGTCTGTGCTAAAGCATGCCAGATGCCTTCTTTATGCGGACGATCTGAAACTTATTTATAAAGTAGAGCGTCTAGCGGACTGTGAGGCACTGCAAGAGGACATAAACTCTGTGTTACGTTGGAGCATCATAAACAAACTACACTTTAATGTTTCCAAATGTTGTGTTATGTCCTATAGCCGTTCTTTAAAGCCGCTACATGCTCAATACTTGCTCGGATCTGAAGTCATAGCTAGAGTAACAACTGTAAAAGATCTTGGTGTTCTTTTCGACACGCGTCTTACTTTTCATGATCACATTAAGACACTTGCTACAGATTGTTACAAAAGGCTCGGATTTATAATGAGAAATGCACGTGACTTTGACGATTCGAGAGCAATCAAAATCCTCTATATGGCTCTCGTCCGAAGTAAGCTTGAGGTTGCTTGCATTGTTTGGAATCCGTTTGAAAGTACTTATATCTTGCTACTTGAAAAAGTACAAAAAGCGTTCCTCAGATTTCTATACAAGAAGTTGTTCCATCAATACCCATTCATGTATCCAACAAAGTTTTTACGGGGTACACTAAGATTTAACTCTCTTCAAGTGAGACGTAACCACAAGCTGCTTTTAACGACTTGCAATACTTTGCGTGGCCACTCAGATTGCCCCGAACTGGTAGAACAGACTGTCAGACTTGTTGTTCCATTTGTTCCCAAAATTGCTCTCAGACCCCGAAACTGTAATCTCCTCGCGGTCCCGCTAACACGCACAGTAGCACACAGAAATTCCCCCATCGTTTTTGCTCTCAAACTTCTAAACGCGCTGCTGTCATCTGTACCAGAGATTGATTTGTTTGCGAGTCGATGGACGGATGTGTGTCGAATGCTCCTGAGGTATTGTGAGGCGATGGATGATTGTGGGATTTCCTAACTTTTAAGTTTTATTTATATTCTTTTGAATGTTTATAAATTGTACAGTGTATTGGTAATAACTGTAATGCTGTATAAATTTTGTTTGTAAATAAAATAAATAATAAATAAATAAATATCGATTTTTAAGAAAAAGTAATGTCCGCCATCTTGGATTTCAAAATGGATGTCATTTTCGTAATCGGAACCCCGAGGAACCTTGGAGATGACACCCATATCGATTTTTAAGAAAAAATAATGTCCGCCATCTTGGATTTCAAAATGGATGTCATTTTCGTAATCGGAACCCCGAGCAAACTTGGAGATGACACCCATATCGATTTTTAAGAAAAAATAATGTCCACCATCTTGGAATTCAAAATGGATGTCATTTTCGTAATCGGAACCCCGAGGAACCTCGGAGATGACACCCATATCGATTTTTAAGAAAAAGTAATGTCCGCCATCTTGGATTTCAAAATGGATGTCAGGTCTTTTATTAAAAAAAATTGCATTTTAAACACTAACCATCCTAGACAACATATTATCAAAAATTCAAAACTTCTGGACCGTTTGTAAGGTCAAACTCCTTAATTCACTGAATTATTATACAATGGATACAATGCGTCACTGCGATTCCGTACCGTCTGCGTATTTTAAGCAGCGGTGTGGAGGGCATGCGTTAAAAACGGTACGGATACGATGCGTCACTGCGATTCCGTACCGACTCTGTATTTTAAGCGGCGGTGTGGAGGGCATGCGATAAAAACGGTACGGATACGATGCGTCACTGCGATTCCGTACCGTCACCGTATTTTAAGCGGCGGTCTGGGCGCACCTTAAAGGGACGATTTTTCGGACAAACGTCATTAGAAACATCGAGTTCAGTTCTAAGTATGACGAAGGCTTAGGTGTGTTGCATGACAATAAAACGAACTGACTACTACTACTGTTAAATTCTTTATCTATCCAAATATCATAAACCCTCCATGATCCGTTCCAGAACCGCACATTATGACTACCATAAAAATATACTGTTTTGTTAGAACTTTCTTATCTGTAAAAATGTTATTTAATTTCGAACATCTACGAAAAACAAAGAAATTTGATTTGACCTCTATTCTAATATTAGTCGAGATGACGTTTAGTTCGAAATGAATTGTCAATTTGCAATCAAATTTGACAAATGTCGCACGTAAGTAAGATATCGAAGGATATGATAGTTGGGGCCGAATCTAGTTTGTCTTTGAACTAAAAAAAAAACTATTACAGCTGCCAGAAAACTTCATTACCGCCATTACCGGGTAATATTTGTCATAATGTACGGCTCCTGAATTCATCATGGAGGATAAAGTAGTGTATGTAACTGTACATTATCATGAAACGAGCCGAAGGCGAGTGTATATCGTCGTCTAGTACCCTGTTCTATGGGTACTAGACGACGATATACATAACAGCTTTTATTAGTTTGAGACTAGGTCGATTCGTGTAAGATTGTCCCTTAACATTTATATAAAAAAAACAAACAAACTGAAGCCAAAATGCAAATGAATCTAATAACACCGTGTTGGCAGACTTTTTCTACGCAAGCAAAGCTGCGGGAGATACCTACTGTGCTACTTTATATGTACTGTATAAGCCGATTACCTTGATAAATGACAAATTTGGGATGAAAATTATTATGAAATATCGGGTCTTTATTGATTTTAAGAATTATTTTCCGTCGAAAGTTTCATTACGCCGAAAAATCATTTAGTTGAACCGTAAACTAGATATGTGAGATTGTTATAAAACAAACCTTGCCTAACCTGATCCATTAAAAGGATGATATTTGAAAGAATTATGAAAAATATATGACTAAGGAGGAATAAAAATTCTGCGAAATTATTTTTCGGCAAATTGAAAGATTCGACGAAATAAGTTTCTAGTTAAATAGGTATTTCATTATCTGAAATAGATAAAAATATAAGAGCAATAAGCGATGAAATATCATCAAAGCTTTTTATTTTCTAGTAAAGCTTTATATTGTTGGTAAAGTTTCTATTTAAATAGATCTAAAGTGAGTTACTTGAATATCGTCTAGACCAATGTGTTATCAATCTTGCACGTCTTTCCAGTTTTATTTTATCTTTCTTGACTGCAAATTAAAAAGGTTTCTGCGAGTATAAGACTTGATTGATATCTCAAGAGGATTTCATAAAGTTTTCATTTAGTTTAAGTTATTTGGATTCGTCTACTTAGGAGTTTTCACGACCTCGCTAAAATATATTCTCGTATCTATCCTGTAACTATTGTTGTATTTTTATTTTAAGTAATATTAAAGTTGTAGTTAAAGCAGAGTAATGTTAAAGTTCAACTTTTCTACGGATTGCTGTAAACGTATTTACATCTCCAAACAAAAGGAGTCTAATTTTTGACGTCATTAAATAATAAATAAATAAATTATAAAATCTTTATTCATGAAATCATAGTAATAACAAATGGCACAAAAGGTCTTAGATCTATACATTGGCTAAGCATACCAATATGTATGGAAAAACAACCAATTTGCCATTTTGGCCGTGAAAAAATGTATTTAAATATCGTTGTTATACAATTATTGTTTTGTTGAATTATCAGTACATGTGTGGACATACTAGTCCCGTCCCATGTCCAACGCTCCGCCCGAAAAACGGGGACAGCCGCAGAGGATGCCCAAATCAAGAGCCGCAAATAAGGTTTCCTAAATAATAGTATTTGGCGCGAGTGTTGAAATTGAAAGCTGAGCGAGCGAAGGAATCTAAGTTGTCCTGAGCGTAGCGAGGCTTTCAAGACACGAGATGCCAAATAATTTTGCAGCCGTGTGGAAGACACAACTTTTCACCTCACTACGGCGAGGAAAAGGCGAGATGCAGATGGTTTTAGCCGACCTCACCAGATTGCCCTTTATTAGCGTGCGTTGATTGGTAATTCGAAGATTTATCAACTGATGAAATCAATCACGCCTTGAAGGAGTTTTAAATATAAAAAAAATCATGCACCATAGAGAATCACAATCATCGTGTTCGAAGTTCAAATGACTTTTGAATGCTAGCGGATAAAATGGACTTTTGCACGCAGATTTCGCACTATAAACGTAGGTTTTCCGAGAGAGTGAGGTAAAAAAATATGAATTTGCGTCACTGGCGGTTGAATCCTTCGGCCCGTTGTCGTCAGATACAAAAAAAGGAAAAGAACTATCACAAGAACTCATCGGAATATTGGGTGATATCAGAGTGGGCTCGTTTTTGGCACAAGGACTAAACCTCGTGATTCGAAGGGGGAACGCGGCGTACGTGCTGGGGACTATGCCTCAGACGGCTTCAGTAAGATAGTAATGTTGTAGTTCATGGATAGTTTTCAACTACTGGATAAATGAATTCCAAATTAAATACGTAAATTACACTTTTTAAATCATTTACGTGTATGGTATGTCTCTAAATTGTTTACAAATACAAAATACTCTTTATTGCACACCTCCAATATCAAGGAATATACAACACAACATGAGATACATTAACATAACGGGCAGAGGTAAACCAGGTGTTTACGCGAATAAAGTCACAGTAAACTCGTGGTAAGGGAAATCTCTTGAGTACCGTACTGGGTCCAGTAGTATGGTAAGGCTTGCAAAAACCCTAGGGAAGGCTTTTGTTCAGTAGTTTTTTAAGGTTCCGTACCCAAAGGGTAAAAACGGGACCCTATTACTGAGACTTCGCTGTCCGTCCGTCCGTCCGTCCGTCCGTCTGTCACCAGGCTGTATCTCAACAACGGTGATAGCTAGACAGTGGAAATTTTCACAGATGATGTATTTCTATTGCCGCTATAACAACAAATACTAAAAATAAAATTAAATAAATATTTAAGGGGGGCTCCCATACAACAAACTTGTTACAGATTATACATATGTATAGGTACGGAACCCTTCATGCGCGAGTCGGGCTCGCACTTGCCCTTTTTTTATATTGATCCATTGATACTAAGATCAAAGCACAAAGAAAAATTGAAATGCGTTCAAACAATGCAAAGATCGTCACACAAAGCATAACGAAAAATGTAAAAGGTTATTTGGCGATAGGGTAGTAGAGAGGTTAACACGTTGGAACGGTAATCCAGAGGTACTGGATTCCCGTTCTCTTCCGTGCGGTTACGCATTAAAAATTTTCTTTGTTTTTCGATCTTTTTATCAATAGTTTAATGATTTATTTCATTAAGGTCCGCCAATAATTGTTAACAACAAAAAAATTACACTATTACACTTTTGGATAGGAGTATGGTTATCATAAATAAGTAAACACAACATGCGAGACAACGATAAACAAATGAAACAAAAATATAGCAAATTTATCAATGAGATTGGTTCCTGATTAATTAAATAATTATTTTTCCCCATTTCATATAAATAAATGTTCAACGTTTTATCGTTATTTCTAAAATCGTTTTATCTGTAACAAATCCCTGTAAATAAAACAATTTAAACGGATTATATCGCGTATATTAATTATTTGAGCCTCCCTGACGTTTCAGTACCTTTACAGATACCGTTGTCAAAGGTTGACTGAGAAAAACACAATTTTTCTCTGTCAAAGTTACATTTGTGCAAACTACCCATTTTGTAAATATTAATTTAAAATAAAGGTGTTCATACATGCCAGATGGGCCTAATGTGTAAAGACAGTTACACATGTGCCAGAAGGGCATTTATTATTTATTTAAAATATCTACCAGCGGTTCACTAAAGGCTTACTGAGGAGAAAGAACCGCCAAAGAAAACTCCCAGATTGCCTTATTTATTACTATAAAATACTTTTAAACAAAAACTCTACATATACTACTTTTAACACTAATTTGTTTTACACCGTTCGAGGCCCAAGGTTTCCAGTCTTGTGTCTTGCTTGATCCTTGATAAGATGTACAACAGGATCCCAAGCCGGTGGTAATGACAAACCATCTTCTCTATTGAAATTGGGATATTTTTTGATTTCAATAGCCTCGCGCAACATTCTGGGAAAATATCGTTTCTCTCTGGCAAGGATTGAAGTGTTATCAAACTTAATTGAATGGTTTGGTTTGTCCATGACATGCTCGCAGACTGCAGACCTGTTGCAACGACGGTGCTTGACATCGGCTACATGCTCCTTAACCCGTGTAGCTATACTACGTTTCGTTTGGCCAATGTATGACAGACCACACTCGCAGTCCAGCTTGTAAACACCAGCACTCTGCAGAGGGATGCTACACTTCACGGGCCTCAGGTATTGAGACATCTTCTTCATCGGCTTGAAATATGTTTTAATGGAAGCCCGTCTCAAGATGTTTCCAATCCTATCCGTGACCCCTTTCACATATGGCAGGACCGCAGGTTTACGCTCGACTGTAGGAGTCTTCACACGGGGTTTCTGGTTGAGGCGTGGTATCTTGAGCCCATTGGCCCAAAGCGCACGCTTGACATGCTGTAGTTCATCAGTCAAATGTTGGTCGTCACAGATTCCCTTGGCTCTCTGAAACAAAGATTTACCCACTGTAGCAAGTTGACTAGGATGGTGATGTGATTTGCCATTTAAATACCTATCAGTGTGAGTAGGCTTCCTATAAACAGTATGACCTATTGTATTATCAGACCTTCTCAACACACTGACATCTAAGAAGGCTAGTGAATTGACATTTTCTAACTCCATTGTAAACTTTATTTTCTCATGAATGGAGTTTAAATGGTCTAGGAAAACTGAAACACTAGATTTAGGTAAAATAGTAAAGGTATCATCTACGTATCTTTTAAAGATCCTCGGCTTGACAGGTGACGATGAGAGTGCTTTCTCCTCGAAGTCCTCCATGAAGATATCGGCGACAACAGGAGATACTGGAGACCCCATAGCCACACCATCCACTTGCACGTAGAATTCACCGTTCCATAGCATATAGCCAGATGTAAGGCAGTGTTCTAATAATTCAGCATATTCCATTGCCATATTCTGTTCACGTAGCCTCCTCCTCACAATATTGATGCAATCCTGTACTGGTAGGCATGTAAAGAGGGACTGGACATCAAAACTAACCATAATTTCATCATCAGTTAGTATCAGATCTTTAATTTCAGTGATGAAATGGTATGAATCCCGTGTGTATGCCTGCGTCTTTCCCCGCAACGAAGAAAGAACCCCAGCTAGGTACTGAGCCAAGCGATAGGTGGGAGCATCGATTTGACTCACTATAGGGCGTAGAGGCGCATCTTCTTTGTGTATTTTTGGCAAACCATACAACTTTGGTGGCAACGGGCAGGAGGGAACTAAACTTTTGACATCTAGATTAAGGCTCTCGGAGTGCTTGCTTATTAGCTCAGTAGTAGATTTTAACACTTTCGCATGATCGATGTACACCAGTACGGACTGGATGTAGCAAACCAACTCAGGCGGTATGAAAACCTCAGGACGGGACTCGCACGAGCTAGAAGTTCATTGAATTTCCTTAAAAGATGCCGTGATGAAGATCTTATTCCTACATGCGTGAAGATAGCACCGAAGAAGGACATTTTCGGTAGTGATCGCATTCTCCGCCAGGCGAGTATAAAGTTATTGTGCAAACTGATCCATAATACCCGTTACTCAGCACATAAATTAGAACAACAGATTAAGGAAAAGAGTGATGAATTACGGAGAATTTTGACCGATAGTGATTTCAAAGAAATTGTTGAACAAGGCAATAGACGTTATGCGTCGAAATTTGAATGTTGTACGCGTAAGAAAAATGCTAAGTTTGACAGATTGAAATCGAAGCGCAGTGGGAACGGAACGTTTCGTGGAAGTAACGGAACGGACCTGTCAAACCAGAACCAAACGTCACATCACAATAACACTGCAAAGATCGTGAAAAATATCTCCGACAAAGAACTTTCCGCCGCTCAGATAGCAGTTTTGGAAAAAGGCTTGAATTATGTTATTGCTCCGCGTACTATCCCGTTCGAAGATATTATAGTCGGCGTGGAAGATTGTCTGGTGAAAAATCAAATGCGAAAGGAAGATTTGGAGGCAATTCGCCAAGACGTTTCGTCTGTTTTACGAAAGGCAAAGCCACCGAAAGTTAACTTAGCAAAAACTGAATTTCACGCGCTCAAGACCTTGCGTGAGGACCCAGACCTAACCATTCTTCGAGCTGACAAAGGAAATGCAACGGTTGTCATGAACACCAATGACTACAATCAAAAAATAACAGCTTTATTGTCGGATGTATCAACATATAAGCCTGTGAAACGTGATCCGACTGCGAAAGTGTTAAAATCTACTACTGAGCTAATAAGCAAGCACTCCGAGAGCCTTAATCTAGATGTCAAAAGTTTAGTTCCCTCCTGCCCGTTGCCACCAAAGTTGTATGGTTTGCCAAAAATACACAAAGAAGATGCGCCTCTACGCCCTATAGTGAGTCAAATCGATGCTCCCACCTATCGCTTGGCTCAGTACCTAGCTGGGGTTCTTTCTTCGTTGCGGGGAAAGACGCAGGCATACACACGGGATTCATACCATTTCATCACTGAAATTAAAGATCTGATACTAACTGATGATGAAATTATGGTTAGTTTTGATGTCCAGTCCCTCTTTACATGCCTACCAGTACAGGATTGCATCAATATTGTGAGGAGGAGGCTACGTGAACAGAATATGGCAATGGAATATGCTGAATTATTAGAACACTGCCTTACATCTGGCTATATGCTATGGAACGGTGAATTCTACGTGCAAGTGGATGGTGTGGCTATGGGGTCTCCAGTATCTCCTGTTGTCGCCGATATCTTCATGGAGGACTTCGAGGAGAAAGCACTCTCATCGTCACCTGTCAAGCCGAGGATCTTTAAAAGATACGTAGATGATACCTTTACTATTTTACCTAAATCTAGTGTTTCAGTTTTCCTAGACCATTTAAACTCCATTCATGAGAAAATAAAGTTTACAATGGAGTTAGAAAATGTCAATTCACTAGCCTTCTTAGATGTCAGTGTGTTGAGAAGGTCTGATAATACAATAGGTCATACTGTTTATAGGAAGCCTACTCACACTGATAGGTATTTAAATGGCAAATCACATCACCATCCTAGTCAACTTGCTACAGTGGGTAAATCTTTGTTTCAGAGAGCCAAGGGAATCTGTGACGACCAACATTTGACTGATGAACTACAGCATGTCAAGCGTGCGCTTTGGGCCAATGGGCTCAAGATACCACGCCTCAACCAGAAACCCCGTGTGAAGACTCCTACAGTCGAGCGTAAACCTGCGGTCCTGCCATATGTGAAAGGGGTCACGGATAGGATTGGAAACATCTTGAGACGGGCTTCCATTAAAACATATTTCAAGCCGATGAAGAAGATGTCTCAATACCTGAGGCCCGTGAAGTGTAGCATCCCTCTGCAGAGTGCTGGTGTTTACAAGCTGGACTGCGAGTGTGGTCTGTCATACATTGGCCAAACGAAACGTAGTATAGCTACACGGGTTAAGGAGCATGTAGCCGATGTCAAGCACCGTCGTTGCAACAGGTCTGCAGTCTGCGAGCATGTCATGGACAAACCAAACCATTCAATTAAGTTTGATAACACTTCAATCCTTGCCAGAGAGAAACGATATTTTCCCAGAATGTTGCGCGAGGCTATTGAAATCAAAAAATATCCCAATTTCAATAGAGAAGATGGTTTGTCATTACCACCGGCTTGGGATCCTGTTGTACATCTTATCAAGGATCAAGCAAGACACAAGACTGGAAACCTTGGGCCTCGAACGGTGTAAAACAAATTAGTGTTAAAAGTAGTATATGTAGAGTTTTTGTTTAAAAGTATTTTATAGTAATAAATAAGGCAATCTGGGAGTTTTCTTTGGCGGTTCTTTCTCCTCAGTAAGCCTTTAGTGAACCGCTGGTAGATATTTTAAATAAATAATAAATGCCCTTCTGGCACATGTGTAACTGTCTTTACACATTAGGCCCATCTGGCATGTATGAACACCTTTATTTTAAATTAATATTTACAAAATGGGTAGTTTGCACAAATGTAACTTTGACAGAGAAAAATTGTGTTTTTCTCAGTCAACCTTTGACAACGGTATCTGTAAAGGTACTGAAACGTCAGGGAGGCTCAAATAATTAATATACGCGATATAATCCGTTTAAATTGTTTTATTTAAATGTGTGACAGTCGCGGAAACCGAAGAAAATATTAAATCCCTGTAAGCTTTCGCATTTATCAAATTAGTATAGGATTCATTTTGACCTGTTTCTTAATGTTTATTTATTTATTTAGAAAACAGTCACAAAGGTAGTCATAAATCACAATAAGCTTACACTTTTCATAAATTAGAGACATAAATGTGTCGTGTCTGTTACTTACAACTACGCACAACATTTTAGATTGTTTGTCAAGTGCATGCAACCATGAGAGCATGCAGGTTAAACTAAAATTATTATGTGTTTAGTGTTGGCATTGAATCCTCAGTGCGAGAGGTTAAAAGGTTAAAAGGTAGTATAATTCGCGCTCTCTCCCCTCCATACATAAATCGACTCGTTACACTTATTACCTTTTCCCACCTGCTGTGAAGGTTGTTCCAGTTTCTACCCATGATATGAACCGACTGAACGTTAAAATAAATGTAACAATCTCTATATAAAAAGGAATAACTTTTACTTGAAGAAATTACTCTTTATTTGTACACAGTAATCTAATAAACATTGTTATGTTCCATAGTTGGATGGCCCGATGTGGCTACAATGTATTTCTCGTTATTTTATTTCGGAAAAAAGTTGTCTTAATATGTTAGCTGTGTATACCAGTTACATTTCTTGTGAGATTTAAAACTACTACTTAATAACGTTAATTATCACCCGTCACTTTCCATAAATATGTTGTATTGAGAACGAACGCATATAAACACAAAGACAGATAAAAAATAAAAGGTAAGTAATAGGTACAAGTACAAAGATGAACCCATTTGAGTTAACATACAAAGAAAATAGACTAACAAAACCATAACAAAGCCACATCTTTAAATCTTTTCCCATAAACACATATTCTTCTTAGCCAGTGTCACTCGATTACCTCCATACACACTGCTTGTAATAAATGTAATAGTTATAAATGATTAACAAAAAAAATACAGTTGAATTTCTTTCGGCATTCTTCTCAACAGAGGTTTCTTCTTTTGAAATGCTAGTAGATTCAGTTTGATATATACTCACAGAATAAACATGTTTTTTTGTTGAATACGGAATGACCCAAGCCAACTTTTCCTCCCGTTTTCCTCGGCAGCCATTCGAGACGGTTCGCTTAATACCTTCTTTTATTAACTTTGCCAAATTAGCCGATTAAACAGGCACCCAATCAACGTATGTTTACCCCCTAATGTCTATTTATAAACGGACTTCCTTAAATAAGTGAGATTTTTGCCTCCCAATTTGCGAAGTGTAGGGAGGCATAATGCGGGATATTTATTTTCTTTTTCTTATGTTGAGTACCGAATAATTGCTCAAAGATGATTATGAAAACACATCATTGTCTTTGTGATACTTTAATGATACTGTTAATAAGAGTTTTACCATGACTGTATTGATTTTATGTTTCACAATTTTCATGTGAAAATAAGAAAAAGGAAAAATACAGTATTCAGAACTTCATTGTTTTAAACATTATGTACAACACTGACTTAAATAAATTCAATAAATAAATATCAAGGGACAATCTTAAACAAATCGACCCAGTACCAAAAAACAATGCTTGTACTATGGGTATTGGACGACGAATTTAGCATGACATAGGTGTCACTCTACTTCTATCAAAAAGTTCGCAAAACATTGCTTCTTTGAATAAACATTATTGTACAAATTATCATTTACAACGTGTTATTTTTAAAAGTTGCGATACAAAATGTTGTTGAGTTTACAGGGTACAATCTAAATTTTAATTTATTGCTTCTATTACATTTCACACGTGCACCTCTAGCACAACTGTCACAAGCGACTATTTCTCACGCGAGATAATTGCCTGTCTCTTTCTGTTCAGTAATGTGCGAGGGTGACAGGTAGCTCTTTCCCCTAGCACAACTGTGACACGCGAGTCTGTCGCGCGAGAGATAACCTATCTCACTCTTTGTAGTACTGTGAGAGAGTGACGGGTGAGGCCATGTCGGGTCAGAAGTCGCGTAGCGTAGTTGTGCTAGACAGACTGGTATATCAAATCAGATTCCAGGTGAAAACTACTTACAGTGTCAACTATTGGAGCTACACCTTACCTCCATCACTACTGCCGTGTTATGGTAAAAGGTCGTATCTTAATACGGATGTCATAGTAAGATACGTCCTTTTACCGTAGCATGACAGACTAAGAGGCTTGAAGATACTTTCATTTCTAGCAGCAGCTCTCCCGAGGATACCATACGTGCAAATTGAAATGTTGTTCCAAAAGGTTGATGACCCTCACATCAACTGATTAAATACGCCCCAATCATTCAGTGTTTACTTAATGTCTATATCGTGTTATGTAAATACCCAGGGCTCTAAATTACAGCGGCCTCGAATGAAGTTGTTTTTGATTTCACATTAAGAAGCTGATCTAGTGTAGCTAAATATTTTTCTCCAAAATGGCCGGGATGTTGACTTTATTGTTATAAGATAAGGATGCGAGTTGCATAGTTCATATGGTAAGCCAAAAAAAATATAAACCCCTGCTCTGCTCGGTTTGCTCGACAATAATTGTGTGAAATTCCTTTATTAGTCAAAGCACAATCTTTTAAAAAAGTTAACATGGCCATATAAAAAAAGGCATAGGTTCTAAACAGCCGAAACCGAAGATCAGTAGCTACGACATATCGCGACTTTTTAGTTGCCTCAAATAGCTTATGGCGTTTTCGGAAGAAAAATACACTTCTACTTTTTTATAAATAAATAAGGCGGCAATGCAACACGTTCTATCAAACGCGTTCAATCTGATGGATCTTTTTTTACGTCAATTTTTTTTTTTTTTTCACAGCTTCAAGGGTCTGTAAACCTGAGTATTTGGTTTGAATTACAACTCGATACCTCCACGCGTCCTCAAGATAAAGGGGCTTGACAGACGGATGGACAACAAAGTGATCCTATAAGGGTTCTTATTGAGGCACACGGAACCCTAAATAATACAAATTATAGCAATTCCAAAACCAACTCGCTATTAGGTCTACGGCTCCCAAAGCCACTAGTATTACATTCAACGTTCTGAGTTTCATATTAACTATATCCAACTGTATGTAGCGGTGCGTGCTCTCATTTTATCCGACATTGTACTCGCGTAAATAATATTTTCCCGCATTTCTGTTTTATTTCGTACATTTCTCGTGTCCCAGTGATTTAATTTGTCCATTGCCCGGAGCGGTATTAGATTCCCGACGTACTTCATTGCTCGGTAACCAGGTTTGGTCACCACTAGTTGTAATTGGAGGTTCTGATGGGATTTTTATTGGAGTTTAACGTTTTATTGAACGTGAAATGGAGTTGTTTTGTGACTTTGTCGGTTTAAATATTGATATTTGATATTTGCAGAAATTGGCTGGATAACTACTTTTTGGGCTGGATAAAATTTTTTGTGACTATACCGGTTTAAATTATGATGTTTGTAAAAATTGGCTGGATAACCTATTTTACTGGGCTGGATTATAATTTTTGTGAATTTGCCACTTTAAATTTTGATGTTTGATATTTGTAGAAATTGGTTGCTTTAACTATTTTATCTAACTTTTCCACGGTGATATGATATATTAAATTAGTTCTGTTTGCTCCTGTGAGTAGCCACTTTACTGGTTTGCAATCTTTTTCTGTTTTGTGCCTAATAGTTATTAATAGGTATTTTTTATTAAAGCAAATCTTGCACTTACATAATAATTAAGTCGTTGTGTGTTACTAATTTACAATGGAAATCGAATTTGATAATATATCAAACGTCTTGTATCGAACGAAAATATCACAAAAATCTCCATTCATAGAGAAAATGGTATTCTCAGGTCTATTCGATATAAAACTCAATACGATATCGGTGACAGGTGCTACTTCACGTTCCATTTTCTTGATTATACTTCATTGACGTATTAATTACATAATACCTCAATGTTATACTTATATTATAATCGAGGAATACTTTTTTTACTTATTTTATTTTCTTTGATATACAAACCATTGTATATGTTGTTAATGTATGTAAAATACTTGTATTACTTTATTTTATGTCTGAAATAAAGGATTTTTATTGTAACACTTTTTATACTCTCGCTTAGTTTTGAGTACGTCTGAGACCACGGCACTTGAAACCGTGTCGAAACCTCAGGCAAGGAAGGGTTTAATATGTTTTCATTTTTATTTTATCTTTTATTTTTTTTTTACTAGCGTCTCGCCCCGGCTTCGCACGGGTGCAATGCTAATAAATTATGCATGTATTATAGATATAAACCATTCTCTCAAATCACACTATCTATTAAAAAAATCATCATGCATCAAAATCCGTTGCGTAGTTTAAAAGATTAAGCATTTATATAGGTACTGACAGACAGAAGGAAGCGACTTTGTTTTATACTTCTTCTTCTTCTTTCGTGTTGGGGTTCCTCAAATATGTGATGCCCAAAAGACAGCGGCGTCGACAGCCCCGACCGTCGCATCCCTCAGGTCAAGGAGCGAGCAGGAATGTGGGCATGCCGGACAAACCAGCAGATGCGCCATCATTTTGTGGTGCTGAGTTACAGACGCATTGAGTTGACTGGTCCCGAAGCAGACCCCATCGAGCCATGCTTTCCCTGCAGCGGCCAACCTGGGACCTGAGCCGGTTTAGTGTCCTCCAGATTGGCCATGGTTCGTTTTGGCCAGGCGGTAATTGCTCTAAGGCTGGCACATATCCATCAGGTGGGGGACACGTGTTTTGCCACAACAAACGACGCGCATCAGCTGGGCAGCCCAGCAGGGGGCTGGTGCGCCGTATGAAGCTCTTGCGACTTTTGAGCCGGACAGGCGGCGGTTCGTGGCCGTGCAGTGGGTGGCGTGGGTAATGACCCACGCCACCCACTGCACGGCCACGCGTCGCATGCGCTGTCAAAAAACTTAACCAGGAGAATGCTCCTGGTTAAGTTTTTCGACAGCGCATGCGACTTCTTGTTTTATACTATGTAGTGATTATGAGTTCATGCTTAGTTCTAATTTTATATTGTACATTACATGCAGCATCTTGTAGGTAATTTTTCCTTTCTATATGCAACCCGACCCATGTAAATTATTTTAATTGACAACGGTAAAATATTCTTAAATTCTTAAATGCTTTTTTTAACGAAATTGGTTGTTGCGACGTTCCTTATCATAGGCCTTAAAAGCTTTGAAAAAAACAAGTATGAATGGATTTATTTTATATCATCATCATCATCATCATCATCTCAGCCATAGGACGTCCACTGCTGAACATAGGCCTCCCCTTTGGACTTCCATATATACCGGTTGGAAGCGACCTGCATCCAGCGCCTTCCGGCGACCTTAATAAGGTCATCTGTCCATCTTGTAGGTGGACGTCCTACGCTGCGCTTGCTGGTCCGAGGTCTCCACTCGAGCACTTTTCGGCCCCATCGGCCATCTGCTCTGCGTGCTATGTGGCCTGCCCATTGCCACTTCAACTTGCTAATCCGGTGAGCTATATCGGTCACTTTAGTTCGTCTACGGATTTCCTCATTTCTGATTCGATCACGTAGAGACACCCCGAGCATAGCCCTCTCCATTGCTCGTTGAGCGACTTTGAGCTTTGAGATGAGGCCGATAGTGAAAGACCACGTTTCGGTGCCGTAAGTCATCACTGGTAACACACATTGGTTGAAGACTTTCGTCTTGAGGCACTGAGGTATGTCGGACGAAAATACATTGCGTAGTTTCCCGAACGCTGCCCAGCCGAGTTGGATTCGGCGGTTGACCTCTTTCTCGAAGTTGGACCTACCTAATTGGACCACTTGTCCTAGGTAGATGTATGAGTCAACAACTTAGAGTACCGAGTTTTCAACAGAGACTGGGATGGGCACAACCTTGGCATTTGACATGAGTTTCGTCTTGTCCATGTTCATTTTTAAGCCCACCCGTTGAGAAACTCGATTGAGGTCATCGAGCATCATGCTGAGTTCCTCCATCGACTTTGCCATGACTACGATGTCGTCGGCAAACCGAAGGTGAGTGATGTATTCGCCATTGATGTTCATGCCAAGTCCTTGCCATTCTAGGAGCTTGAAGGCGTCTTCCATAACGGCCGTAAACAGTTTCGGGGACACAACGTCCCCCTGTCTTACGCCTCTTCTCAATGGAATGGCCTTTGTGCTCTGCTCCTGAATTCGGACCGACATGGTGGCGTTACTATACAAACACTTCAACACTTCAATGTACCGATAGTCAATATGGCATCGCTGAAGTGACTCGAGCACCGCCCATGTTTCCACCGAATCGAAGGCTTTCTCATAGTCCACAAACGCTAAACATAATGGCAAGTTATACTCTACAGTCTTCTGTATAACTTGCCGCAGCGTATGTATGTGGTCTATGTTACTATAGCTTCTTCGGAAACCGGCTTGTTCAGGAGGCTGGAAGTCATCAAGTCTATGTTCGAGACGGTTCGTGATGACCCTTGAAAACAACTTATAAACATGGCTTAGAAGCGTGATGGGCCTGTAGTTCTTCAATAGGCTGTTATCACCTTTCTTGAAGAACAGTACCACCTTGCCTCTATTCCATGCTTCAGGCGTTTTGCCCTCGGACAAGACGGAATTAAAGAGCTTCTGGAGGACCTTAAGTACCGGTGTTCCACCCGCTCTCAGAAGCTCTGAGGTGATTCCGTCTTCGCCCGGCGCCTTGTTGTTCTTAAGCTGCTTCAGGGCCATCCTAATCTCGTACAGACTGATGTCCGGGATGTCTTCGGTATAATGTCGGGACAGCTTGGCCCTTGGATCGCCTACCAAGCTGTCAACGGGCTTAGCGACTGAAGTGTATAACTGACCATATAACCTCTCGATCTCGCCTAGAACTACTATTTTATATACTCGTAGATAATTCAATAGAAATAAAACTATAAAAGATAAAACACAACAATAACCAACTTGACCTATTCTAAGAGACGTAACTAAATCCGATGTCGCCAAGATCACGGCTAGATTAAAAGTTCTGTCATTATAAAACCAATTTATGTGAACTATCAAGCCTGTATTCTGCCCCAGCTATCTTCCATTTATGAAAACGTGAAGGTTTTAATTAAGCAAACAAGGAGTCTTGAATTAGGAACTGAGGTAAGCTGGAGAGGAGGCTTTGTGCGAACTAAATATGATAATAAGGCTTCCCCAAGGCTGTCTGGTTACGTGAAGAACACGTTTATAGGTATAAAATAAACGAATGTACATTCTGCCCTCTTAAAACCATACCACCACCACATACCATAGGTGGTATAAAAAAAAACGCTATTGAGCTATTTCTCAATCGAAGAAATTCTGCATCTGATGAACAAAATAAAAAAACCGGTCAAGTGCGAGTCGGACCCGCCCGCAGAGGGTTCCGTACGAACACGTATTCCATCTTAACTGGCCGGGTTATGTTAAGTTTGCACATGTAAAAAATAGCGCAACCGATCACGTTTGTTGTATGAGAGTACTACTCTTGCCAGCCCTAGAGAAGAAGTTGTTACATAAGGGCGGTCGCCCACGGCGACTTTTTGTAGCGATGCTGTCAGACACAGCATCGATATTAACATGCGTTAGTCGCATTTGCAACGCGCTACAGCATCGCGACTGTATCGATACATACGCGCGACCGTGTCGGACGACATCGAGGAGGGAACGGATGGAGGGTGGCGCGGTAGTGGAGAACTGAATCGCGTTTGCATCGCGACTGAATCGTGTTATGTGGGCGAGGGCAAACATGCTAGCGACCGCATTGCGACTGTATCTAAGCGTACGCGCGACAGCATCGCTACTGCATCGCTACAAAAATTCGCCGTTGGCGACCGGTCTAAAACAAGTTATTTTAAAAAATTGCTAAACAAATGTTGTTCAATGTTTTTTAATAGAATCTTTGTATAGATTCTGTTTTAATGTGGAAATACCACATTTTCTTTTTATAAATATTGCCACAAAGGTAAATTATGAAAGAAAAATTTAATGTGATCCACTGCAATGTAAACAGGACTTCTCAGGTTTGAGTCCTCGCTCGTTTGAACCTGCGAAGTCCTGCTTACACACATTTTTCTTCCCTAATTTACCTTTCTGTCAATATTTATAGAATGTTGTTCAGTTTGAAAGGTAGATCTATGTATTCATTCACTGCTCTTCTTATAGGGCACACCTGGTATAACAAATAGCAAAACTCAATGTTGTGGTTTACTTCGCTACAGCGTTATGAATATCAAAATACGATACTGAAATTTTATTCCCAACATACCTGGCTCCAAGCTTTAGAACTGAGCTTAAATAAGCGTAAACAGAACCCCTTCTACATTATAAACATTGTTTATGAATCTTAATAAGCGTAAACATTACCGTAAACATCCTTGGTTCGTCTTCATGAGGTAATACGTATTAAAGTTGAGATTTTGAGAAAACAAAGTCTGTTATACATACCTACATTTTGTAAAGGTAAACAAAATAGCGGAATTATTTTTGAGAAGTTAAGGCTCACTTTCATGAAACTATATCGGATATTAAAGGAAAATTTAATTACGTCTATAAATGTCTATAAACGCTACCTAAAGGTTGTCTGGAAGAGATCGCTATTTAGCGATAAGACCGCCTGTTGTTTACCTCTGCCTGTTATTTTAATGTATCTTATTTTGTGTTATATTGATGTTAGAGGTGTGCAATAAATAGTATTAATTGAATATATGTTAGTCAGCTATTAATATGTAACAAGTTGTTGTAAAATGTGATTTGTAACTAACTGAACAATAAGTGCCTGCAACTCTGTTTTCAGCACGGACTTAAAAGAGCATTGCAATAGACATGTAGGTATAGATGTGTAAAATTTTAAGACCTATCATAGCTTAAAACAAAAAGCTAACTTCGTTAACTTAAGCTAAATGCCTGTGCAACTGACATGATTTAATGCCCAAGTAACTAAATAAACTTGTATCAAAAATAAAGTTTTTAGATTCAGTTAGCTGACGTTTCTGCTTCAACAAAATATCATAAGTGTAACTTTACTCCGTCTCAAAGAGTAGAGCTCACTGCGATGTTCAGAACTAAACTAAAACTTTTCTATTCAGTTATATTCAAATACCACGCGCTAGTCACAAGACCAACTGGAGAAATGCAGTTGGGAAAAGTAAAAACATATCGTTTGAAATTTGCATTTCTTTATTTTGACTTTTAAGATGTATGACTATGGAGTTAAGTGCGAGTCGGATTTGTGCATGGAGGTAATTGCGTCTCTTGCGGCAAAAACGTTTTTTGTGGATATCATAGAAGCGCAATTTTTTATCACTGTTCATATGCCCATACTATAAGATTGTGGTAAGTTTGTACTTGATAAATAACTATGGCGTCAGATACTAAATGAGGTCCAATTTTAACGTGGTTAGAAAAATCGAGGTTTTCTTACTCGACTGTTTTCTCCTCTAAAACTTAACCGATCGTAATATAATTTTGGAAAGCGAAAAATCGCAGTGGTTTGGCACAGGTTATTCAATACCTGTGCCAAACCACTGCGATTTTTATGCAAATTCTTTATAGGTTTTGTATACAAGGCGTTCGTTTGCGGCCGAACTTAGGCCAAAAACAGCCTAGTGCACAAATTTTACAATAATAAACGCAAAAATCGAAACCGGGAAACATGCCAACTTTGCCCGCTTTTTTCGTAAAAACCCGAATTTCTCTCTTTTTTTCTATGACGGGATAAAGTTTTTTTTGTCTAACGCATCCATCGTATTCATAATATGCATGCGTTTATTAAGAGAAACAATTTTTAAAACTACATTTAACCAACTTTTTCAGCAATTTTCACCTCGGGTAAAGTTATCTAAACTTTTGCCAACATTGCCCAAATCGATTATTTTCGTAACTATAGCCCCTACAACGTTAAGATAAGGATCAGTATAAAATCTGGGGTAATAATGGTGTTCCACGTAAATATCTTGGTCTTAACTGAAGTATACAAACACGACGTGTGCAATATGGGTGGGCAATGTTACATAGGTATTTTGTTTTACTCCATACAAGCCGAATCAAGCAGTTTGAAATTGTCAGGGTTGTCACTTTTGGTTGAGTAAACCATCTTTACCAATACCATTATCAAAATGAAAAATGTATGCTTAATATT
The DNA here is from genome assembly GCA_947623375.1 of Apotomis capreana. Lineage (NCBI taxonomy): Eukaryota > Metazoa > Arthropoda > Insecta > Lepidoptera > Tortricidae > Apotomis > Apotomis capreana. The sequence goes on from OX392505.1 coordinate 25,215,616, forward strand.
GGGTACCAATAGTTAGGCGGTTATTTTTTTACTCCACGTTAGAATTATCTAAATAAAAATTGTCATAATGGAATATTCTATGTTTTTGTGTTTTATGGACTTGACATGTCATGACATGCAGCTACTGCTAAAAGTACAACGGCTTAATAGAACTACAATTTATCTTACCTTAAATACATAACCCTCCTTTATTTACGCAGTCAGGTAAAATTACGACAAGGTGACAACCCTAACCCTTTTTTTAGGCTGGGCAATGTTAGCATTCGTAGGTTAGCAAGTTACTGGATAACATTGCCTACCGTCATAACTCTGGTTTTAATAAGTATTTTAGTACAAACTACAGTAAAAATGATCTACAGTTCTTATTTCATAACAAGTAATAAGATATTTTCACCTGAGGCTTCCCCATTCTGTATAAAATACACCAGAACTTCACCTAGAATTGGCCCGCCAAATCACGCACCTTATTCGACTAGTTCCAACACGTTACGGAATAAATTTGCGCGCAAATGTGATTCAACAGATATAATCTATTTTCCACTAAAAATAGTAGTGGTGCCATAATCATCTTGAAATTGTCTACAGTAACGTTTCTTTTTTTAAGTAGCGTTTTGGGCAAAGTTCACTGTGGAGACAAAGTTGGCGTATTTCACGGAACCGTCTGACACAGAAAATAATATCCTTACCATTTAGTTTATAAAATTTCGAGGCGATTTATTAAGTTTTAGAGGAAGAAACAGACGAGAGTAAAACCTCGATATTTATGGAAAAACTAGCAGTGTTATTACATCTTAAGACCGCTTATACTTATCTTTAAATATATTTATTACAGTATGTGTATGACTTATGTTATTTATATTGCTGATTTTTTTATCTCACTACCTATTCTTTTATTGCTTATTTTTGCTCAATCTTCTACCTACCCAAAGTTTGTCTGGAAGAGATCGCTCTTTTGCGATAAGACCGCCTATTGTCTACCATTTATAAATAAAGGTTTCAATTGTAATACTTTTCTTGTTGGTGTGCAATAAAGAATTGTTGTATTGTATTGTATACCCTTCCTGTCTACAGTTTGACGGAGCCACATTTAATCTATTACAGATATAGGTATCTTTTTTTAATGGATGTTCGTAAATAAGAAAGAGGGTTGTGATTTTTTCTATGAACCAAGTTGCGAAAAGGCGTCCTTCTATTTTTTATTAAAAGGTAATTTTCTTTCAACCAGTTGTCGTGATTTCTCGCCTGGTTAAAAGTAAACAGAGTATTTCTATATAACGTCGCGGAGTGAGCGTATAAGGCGACAGGTTTTCCAAATATCGTATAAAATCTGTCACTTGCACTCGTGAATTTTATACCCTAACCGCTGAAGCCTGCGTCTCAAAAAATATTATCTAGAATAGGTAATACGATAAGATTTGTATTGAATACGCCTCACAGTAATACATAATTTAATACGGAATCCAAGAAATAGCGGTAAAAACCTTTTACTGGCAATTAGGCCAGTTACTCCTTTATTGCGACATTGCTCGAAAATGTGGTGATAGATGGTCTAAATCCAGCACAGTAAACTGTGTGTTGAAAACTGGCCATCTTTGTCAACACTACAGAGCCGCACTTGAGCTCAAACTCTCTCGATATGCTGGAGAGTAAAAAAAAGTAAGCCATCAACGTACTATTTCTGGCAAGTTTCATCATTTGTTACTTCATTGCAATAGTCAGCAAGAAGTTTGTTGGGCGAAAATGCAAAATGGCGAGTCATACCCTATTGCTAAACGCGCGAACAAAATTTGTCACGTGCTTCAAACTGACAATTTGTTACAATGTCACTTAATACAGATCAAATTGCAAAAATGGATATATTTCCGACATATTACCATCATAAAGAGAGATATTGCTAAATCTGAGATGTTGCTAAACTTCTTTGAACTAGTGCGCTTATTTTTTAGTCCACAAATTCAAGCTTCAAAAAAGAAAAAAGTGCAGTAAACATTGTCCCGCGCCATTACTCCATCGCGGACCATCTTTCAACCAACAAACTTGTGTCCCAACCCACTCGCTTTACTTTTCACTTGGGAAGAAAAAGGGAACTTTCTACCCGTTTACGAGGGATAGTGGTTACTTTGAAGTTCCAAACCTCAACATTGTTTGGGCGTTTCGAAGATTTTGAATTTGAGGATTTAATATCAGGTGCATTTTCTTTACAGGGAAATGACGGTGCTTTAATATTTTTGTGTTAGGAAATTTCTGTCAGAATAAAATATATCAGTCATGAAAAATATTTGGTGTCTAGACAAGATATGGTATTTACGTGAAGTTCATAGCAACAATCTTACATCCCTATTTCATTCAATAAACAAATGTCTATGTGGTCCACACCAGGACTAGAACCCGGTACTTTTGAATTACCACTGCAACGTCTCTTTTGACCAGACATGCACTAAAGGTACCTACACTTTCAATTTACCCTTTGAAAGGATCACGTATGAGCGCAATTTCATTTTTCTGTGCGTTCTGATCTTTGTATCTGTGTGAGCAATCAAGAGTGGCGGGAAGCGGTTGGAGGCGGAAAGCTGAGGACCGGGTATGGTGGCGCGAACTGGGGAAGGCCTATGTCCAGCAGTAGATGACTCCGGGCTGATGATGATGAAATTTTAACATCTAGTGGTTCATTAATCTTAAAATAATTAAAAATATGTTTGTGTAGTAGTTGTTAAACCCCCCCAAACACAGGTCTTACTAACAGTGTATTTTAATATGTGATAAAAATAATTACATACCTGATTGCAAAAAAACCGTAAACTGATTAAGTTTTTAAAGCTTTTATTAAACTTGCATGGTATGTTTAAAGTATGTTTGTTCGGGTAAAATCTTGCAACTCAATTTTGAAGCAGATATCGTCAACCGATTGAGCTGAAATTTTGCATACTTACTTAACTTTGATGACAATACAATAATATGGTACCCTGGGGCTGATATGATGATGGAGCCGGAAGGTGGCCATAGGAACTCTATAATAGAAAAAGCAATCCTACCGAGCTTGGGCTCTTTAGAATCGTCTTAGTGAGCATTTGATGGATATCCAAAGAAAAGTACAGTCGGCTATAAAAGCTTGCCACTAAAATGACAATTTTGACAGAAACTTATTAAACTAAACAAATTCAATCAATTGAAACTTAAGTTTGTACATTCGAGAGAAGTTCAATTAAAATAGGTAACTAACTCTGTACTGAATTTCAGAATCAATAAGATTAAGATTCTTAAGCTGGACTCAAGTAACATGACGTAATTGTATCTATGTAAAAAAATCTAGTAACCGGTAATCCAGAGGTACCGGGTTCGATTCCCGGTCTCTTCCACCAGGTAGCTCCTTTTTAAATATTTCTTTAAGCTTTGATCTTTGTATTAATGGTTTAAATCCTAGTAACATATAAAAAGGATAAAAAAGAAGCTAAAATTTTACGCAATTGACTACGAAACTAGCTGTAGCTATATCTCAGTGGTGAGAGCACTGCCCCGCTCGCGCAGAGGTCCTGAGTTCGATTCCCACTTGCGCTTCAGTGGATTGCATAAGGTTTTAGATTCTTATTTATCTTTTGTATTTATACGAGTATATAAATAAGAAATGTGGTATCACCCCAAAATAGGATCAACATTTAATTCTGTTCAATTAATCCTAGTAATGTTTATTTTCTCGAAAGTTGATACTGCACTGTAACAGAAGTTGCAATCATAGTTACCAAAGCATAAAAAAACACTTCATTATTCAACAGCCTCATTTTCTATTCATTATTATTCAATGTTGCAGGATATGGACCATGATCGTTTTGTATTTATATCACAACTCCTAGTAAAGTGGGCTTTGAAAGAAAAACTGCGTTGCAGTTGGCTTTGCTTGCAAATAACTATACGGTATTTGACTTCAGTGAAAATAGATTGCATAATTGAAAGCACTAAACACATATTCCAAAATACACGCAACCAAATAAAACTGACGGTTGTCTGAAAGAGATCACTATTTAGTGAGAAGACCGCCTGTGGCTTACCTATATTTTTTTATTGTATCTCATGTTGTGTTGTCTAGTCCTTGATGTTTTAGGTGTGCAATTAAGAGTATTTGTAAACTACTAATAACTTTGATACATTATACTTTTTCAATTGGATAAAACCTAAAAAGAAGACGTGGTTTGACTACTGATTTTTATGACGTCACAAGCTAGTATCACAGAAACTTCATACTAACAGATCTTTTTTGACATTTCATAAAGAGAAGCTGGGGCCCAATTCGAGAATGCCGTTTGAGATATCGCCAAACGTCAAATCTCCATTAGATAACAGTTATATCGCCATTGAACTGTCATTTAAATGCGATGAGCTTAAAAGTGACATATCTCATCTCGATTTGGGAAATACGAAGGCGATAATGATTGTCAAAAATGTTATTCATGTATATAAATTTCTGTTTTGAACGAAACGTAACGGACTAATTTCACGTACTACGCGGTCAATTTAAAGTATGCGCCTGTTATTTATGCCGTCACATACAAATTAACGAAAATTTTGGGCGTCCGAATTGACGAAGTTGCGATGTTCTAGCGATATCGCCACTTGTCAAGTAGGCACACGTCAAAAGTGACAGATGGCGATGAAAAGGAGAGATCTCCATTATATCTCTAAAATTGGTCGAATACCCCCCCTGATTTGAGCTGTCGGTACCGTATTGCAACACCATGCTGAGTCCGAGCCTCTTCTTCAACATTGGTGACAACTTTACTCCACATATGATAAATAAACACAACTAGGCAGTGATTCCACTCTGCACTTAAAAGATGATAGTGAAGGCATTTTAATATGATTTGTTAGTATCGGCATTCGAGTGTGCCAAATATAACATTTGAATAATTGTATGATGCCAATAATGACCTATCTGTGTGCGTTTTATGGAATTACTATACGTGTTTTATTCTGCTTTCTTATAGTTTATTTTTCTCAAAAGATTATAAATACTTCACAAGAACAAAAGTTGGAAGCATTGTTACAAAAGCATAAAAGTTCACTTTAATATTCAACAGCCTCCTTTTCTATTCATAGTTTTCTTGGATGGATGCTGCAGCGAATTCAAAAAATAGCTCATTTTGCAAACGTTTTTTAAACGATTCTCAAATGTTAAATCGCTTTTTAACTAAGAAACAAAACGTATTTATGATTAATTTAGATTGCTATTGAAATACAACTATTCACAAATAATTTGCCTCTGTAAAATGAGACTGTAATTGAATGTAACTCAATAGGCTTTCTTGAACCCTTTAAGTGATTTTCCAGAAAACGATTTATACTTCGCATATTAATCTCGCCACTAAAACCGAAACAATTTATTTTGTTTGAAATATTTGGTCATAGAATTTATCTTTTGTTTTGGCTTTTCGCTAGTCTTATTCGATATCAAGATGTTTTCCAACAGAAACATTTTATTATAAGTTTCTTTTTTATTTAAAAAAAAGTTATTTAAAACAAAAGGATGAATATCAACATTTTATAATAACCGAAGAAACCAATCTATTTTCATTAAACAAAACAATCCACTGTAATAACTTACTGAAATATTCGATGTTCAGGATTTTTCATATTTTGTCTACTGTCTCTGGTTACTAGTCTTTTTGCGCACATTGTATGGTTAATAACATGCGTAGTTTCATTTAAATACTTATATAAAAACAACTAATACCATTGTATTTTTATCCTTAGACATACCTACTTACTGACATAGAAGAAACACATTTAAAAAAACCTACATTATCATAATTATAAAATCTTAAACGATCAAACCTAATAACGAACTATTTATGAAAACAAACCTCTTTCTAAATAATATTTTAGAAACAAGAAATTGAACAATATGTGGATATTCCATCAATCAATCAACACATTTACTCCCAAAACTCTGGCCCATATCCTAAATTATGATAAAAAAGAGTCCTCGTACACCACATACTGAATCCATCTTAATAAACATACAAGCCCATCACATATCCGAGCTCAAAAGCCAAAATCTCCGTCCCACAATCACCTTAAAAGCTTAATCAAAAACAACATTAAAAGCGAAAGAAACTCACGAATTACGTATTCCACCAGCGTAAAGTCAAATCTTGTAACATAAAACAAGCACGGTGCACGGTACGTATTGTTCACTCGCGCGCGACATACACGACCACCTCGCTAGACGGCCCGCGGGCGAATGATCGGCAGGTGCGAGTGCGAGCTCAGAGGGTTGTTTATACGGCATCGCGAAGATATTAATTAGGCGTATTGAGATGCAAGTGACTTGGAAAATAGCTTTTGATTGCACATTAAAATACCTATTTTTTAAGTTAACAGACTAATGATCGGCAAGTATGAGTGGGAGCTCAGAGGGTTGTTTATAGGGACATCGCGAAGATATTAATTAGGCGTACCTATTGAGATGCAAGTGACTTGGAAAATAGCTTTTGATTGCACATTAAAATACCTATTTTTTAAGTTAACATACTATTTGATTAATTGTAAACCAGGGTAATTTCAATATTATTTATAGAAAAGATTCTATTTTATTTAGAAAAGGCATGGTAGGTTGTTTAGAGGGGCATCGCGAAGATGTTAATAAGGCGTATTGAGATGCAAGTGACTTGGAAAATAGCTTTGATTGCATATTGAAATACCTATGTTTTAAGTTTGTTACAAATAGTATATTTCAATATTAATCGTAGATAAGGTTGCATTTATTCAATATTAATAATATATATTTGTGAAAGTTCTTGTTTATAGCGGCACAACATAGTGCCGTAATATTAATTAGGTTTTAATTAGGTGTATTGAGATGAAGTGACTTGGAAAATACCTGTAGATTGCATAATTTAATACCTATGTTTGTTACGAATAGGCTATTTAAATATTAATCGTAAATAAGATTACATTTATTCAACATTAATTATTTATTTCTTGTTAATAGCGACACAACATCTTGAATAAAATTAATTAGAGAGTATTGAGATGCAAGTGAGTTAGGACATACTTTTTGATTGCATATTGCAATACATAATGTTTTAAGTATTGGGTCGCTGAGCCAGCGCAGTTAGTTATTTAGTTAGTTAATGTTTTAAGTTTGTTACAAATAGGCTATTTCAATATTAATCGGAGAAAAGGTTGTATTTATTTACAATTAGTAGTAGTACATTACCAAAATGTTAACATTGTTTCATGGGGTATCACTAAAATTACAAACAAAAAAATAAAAAAATATATATTAAGAATATTATAAAACAATGTGATGGACTGGTAAAATATGCCTTTTGATTTAATTCGTTTTCATTTTGTTACAGTTCCACTTGTAATTTGAATTTTGATTATAAAGGTTGCCTTTTTTGTAATTAACTAGTTCCTAAAAATGGTTAAAGAGTCGAAAGGCTGTTTACAGGGGTATGCGAGAGATTTCAATTGTATAATTATAAACAGTATCATATGCCATTGAATAAAAAAAACCATGATCCGATATAATACCGTTATATGGTCGAGATATCGATAAATTGAAGATATCACGAAGTTTCGTCGTGCGCTTCTCTAATATGCTACGATTATCGTAGCAAGTGCTACGACGTGTTGGCTATGAATGGCGTAGCAGATAAATAATAATAGCATTACCAAAGAAAAAAGCTACGTAATTTTTATTTTTATTTATTTAATCTTTATTGCAGAAAATAAAGAACTTATCGTACAACAGGCGGACTTAATGCCATAGGGCATTCTCTACCAGTCAACCATTGGGCCAAGCAGATAATTTGTACGAGTATTTGTAATTTCTACGACTATAGCGGTTTACACAGGCCCAGAGAACTTTCATGGTCGATTTCTCGTGGCGTGTGTATAACATTGCTATTTTAATAATGAGCCTTAATATATTAAAAATAACTGTAAATTTATATCTTAGTCGTTTATTAGTAATTTATAAATTTATTTTGTGACATTGACTATGACTATTAAAATAGACGTCTTTTTTTTTGAGGATGTCGATCGATTCTATTTTTTATTGGGATCATTAATGTCTTTATGGGACTAACTACACTTACATAGACTGCTCTAAAAATTAGAAATGATCGTTTATAGTCCAGCATTCGTACGGAGCGCTAAAAATGCTCTATACAAATAGCTCAATTTTTTTTTGTATGGTGATGTGGGTACACACAATTATTTATTTATTTATTTAAATAAGTTACACAGCATTACAGTAATTAAACCAAGGCACTGTGAACTAAAAAAATACTTTTAAATAAGAAATTTAAATCTAGTTTGATTGAGGCGACGTAACAACGTGGTTGCGTCTGATCTGGCGCAGATTGCCTCGAAATTGCTGAAACACGACACCCTTCGGCCAGAAGTTTGCACTTGCGACGGTGTGCAGCAGCGGCCGCGGCACGCGCACCACAAACGAGCTGAAGTGCAGTTAACATCATAATCAGTGATTGGATAATAGTGTGCAATGTGTGCAATGGACTTCGTAACGTAATATTAATATGACTCAATCCCGGCATTATAATCGTAATGTGTTTCGTTTCAAATAAAAAAAATGTGTTAATAAGTATAAAAAAATATTATCAGTAAGAATGCACATACTTATATTATTATATAAGCGTCAATAATAATTTTATCTGTCATATATTACACAAAAAGTTTGTTTGATTCCATAAAAAAAACTAATACGAACTACCTGTGATCCCAGAGCTGGCGCGTTTCTCGGACAAAGGCTCAGTATTGCTGTGCAGCGGGGAAACGCCGCCAGCATCTTGGGATCATTTCCGCCAATGACAGACCTTGGCTAGAGTTAGGTTAGTGTAGGTTTTAGGTTTTTAAATTGTTTTACCACTTAATTCGAATGTTTTTTTAATAAATTTATTACTATTTACACAAACTCTAAAATATAAAGATACCTTCAAAAAGTCTATAATCTATTGCCCAAAAACGAACTGCTAAACGATTTAATGTCGACAAAAAACGGGATTTCCAGGAATCCCGGGGCGTATCCATATACTGAATGCTATAGTTAAATCCATAGTATAGCATTCAGGTCATTCACCACAAATTTCACGCCCTAGTCCAACCACTGGTGATAATAATATAACAAACAGGTATGAAGTAGGTATGAACCGCAATAAAAAGTTTCTGCGAACATAAACAAGATTTAGGGGCCACGAATTGGTCGCCGGAGCCGTTTAACGTTCTCGATCACATTGGAAATGACGGGAAAAATTACGACAAACTACATTTACGCGAAAACCAATGTTATTTTTGTCACACTATTTATGTAATTATGTTTCTTTGCAGAAATATTGCCAACTTAATGATAACGTAATTCAGATCCCCGAGTATCTCGTTTTTTCATACTTCGTATGTGCTGTCACTCTTGTTGAAATGTTCCTGCCGGTCTCTCCTATATGAGCAGGAGCAAGGTTATATATCACACGTAATATGAAAAAACGAGAAACTCGGGGATCTGCAGTTATGGAACATTTTATTGGACTTGGATACGACTTACTAGGTACATACGGTTTGATAAGGTGTACCTACTGGCGAGAGAAAAGTTTTTCAGTCGTAATTCTCCATAGAATTTGCATCCTCGTTTCTAAATCCAGCATTGTAAACCCCTTTCAAATGGAATGACATTCAATAATAACTATAGTGGCTCTGTGAGCCGTTTGTTTCGAGATGGTTGTAATTTGTATTTTTTTACTTTTTAAACCACCCGTATCTCCGCCATCGCATCGCCATTTTGCAAAATATCGAAAAAGAAATAATAATTTATGAGTCTACTTACAAGTTTTCACGAGAATCGGTTGATAAATGCGATGTCCATACGAGAACGGACATCCGAACATCCAAACGCTTCGCCCGCTCGATTAATAAGTGGCTGAAAGTCAAATAAGCGGCAACAAACATTACCGGTAATGCCTTATTTACGCAACAGGATGACTCGAATTAAAAAATAAATCGCTGTACAGGCAAGAACTCATCAAAACCCTCCTATTTACAAACAAAAGAAAGCCGACCCGAAAAATTATATTCCGTCAAAATTGTATTCCGCGATCACAAATGCTTTGAAGACTCGCGATTTCGCGATGAAATTTCGGGGAAAGTAATTTATTTCTATTTAATTCTACGTGAGCTGTTTTTTAATAACGACCGGACGTGCCGGAACAACACACAAGTTAAAAACAAATTGAAACGAAACTTCAATATAAAACGCCTTGATTGAATAAGGGCGCATGCGACTCCCAATCCCGAACCAATTTGGTTGAGTTGAGTTTGCACCTAGTTTATACGAAATCACATGGAAACCAAGTGCAAACTTAACTCAATTGGGTATGAGGGAGATTATACATTATTGTACTGAGCATTTAATAATCGCTTGCGCGTTGTAGGTGTTTCGGAGTTATGTTTTTTTTTTCGAAGTTATAATTTGGGAGTTGTTTGGCATTTGCTTTGCCGTTCGAGTGATCGTTGATCCAGATTTCCTTTATTTATAAATAAATGTGTTTTTATTTCGTTTACTAGATTTTGCAAATGAAAGATTTTACTGAAAAATAAAGAGCGTGAATTCAGTGAGAGATGGTGTTAGAGGTTTCTTAAATTTAACTGCTTTCGAATTTATCTCGGCATCAAGGTGACATTGACAAGTTGACATTTTGAATGGTGGTTGGTAGTGATGATTGTTGGTGGTATTGGTTGTGGTCCTGGTAATGGTAGATATTACTGTCAATGAGGTTATGGTAGTACTGAAGGCGTGGTCGTGGTCATAATCATCACGAACCTATGTCACGAACACCATTATCACCATGGGCATTTCTCAGGAGTGGCATTTTTAAGTGTCCGGGCTTGAAAATGGTTAAATTTACCATCGAATATTTCTCAATAAAATCAAGCTAGTACCTAACGGTTTGTTTCGTCTGGCGAGCTATGTAAACATTTCATGATAATTCATTAACATGACAATAAAAAAAAGTTATTACAAAAATTGACGTTCACTGGTAGCGTCCGCTTGCCAGATTTGTTGAAATAAAAAATCATAACTGGATATTGGGTCTGGATACTATGATTTCAAATGTGTTATATGTTATATAATTTATCTGCTAAACATTTTAAATAAAAACTATTTTTCGGAGCGTCCGAGGGTAACTAGTGATTTCAGTGTAAACTTTAAAACACGTCAGCACTGCCTTAAAGAAGTATACTAGAAACCCGCAGCTCGCAAGCAACTAGCTTCAGTTGTGTTCTCACCGCCGCCGAGAGTAGACGTCGGCTCAATGGCTTGTGGGTAGAGTTCGTGTGGGTAAGTTCGTCATTCGGTGGATTTGGTTACGTGTTTTGTTGAATTCGGTGGAACAATTTGTGTTGTTCAGTGATTGTGTGTCTGCAATTTTATAAGTGAATAAACTATCTCCGGGAGAATGTAAGTCCATAATAATTTGTTCATGTCTATATTATTCCTTAAATCGATAAAAAACATTAAATTTTGAAATCAGTGGAATTGATTTCCATTGATTCGGTGTAATTTTTGACCACTGAAGTCAATAAAAATTGCCACCGCTATCAATTTTTACGATAAAACCAACTGGTTTTACATTATTTCTATATTGCCATGCCTCTCAATCGGTTCCTCAATGCTTATAATCGTGATTTTGTTAATGCAGCATAGTTCTGACTGTGCTTCTCTTGTTTACTAATTTTGGTGGGTTGCTGTTCGTTAGGCTGCTTTCACCGGCATCTCATTGGCATTTTAGCACATGGTTTACCCATCTCGTTGAACTGGTGCATCAGGGTATTATGCCTCAACAGCCTGACACTACAAATATTCCTAAGGGTCGTCATTTCAGCGAGCTACACATCGAAAACTCTGAAGTATTGAGCCTTTGATTTCGGTGATTGTAAAATCTTAAATATCTTATGAACCACTAAGTTCAGAAGAGGGCCTTTGCTACCAATATTTTTTAAAATTAGGCCGTTTTTATATATTAAAGTCACGAATCAAAAATATGAAAAATAAAATTGACCACCGAAGTCAAGCAAAATAGCTCGGCCCGGAGAATCGCCCCCATCATCTTTATCGACACCACACCATCACCACTAGCATACAACACGTTAATTTAATTATAATATCAGTAGGCCAGAAACATAAACAAATTTAGTATTTCCGGACCGATACGACCTTCAAACATTCAAGAAAAGAGCTTACTCCCACCTGAAAGGCCGGCAATACACTTGTGACTCCTCTGGTGTTGCAGGTGTCTATGGGCGACAGTAATCGCTTTCCATCAGGCGATCCGTTTGCTTGTTTCACAAAAAAATCACTCAAAGCTACTTTATTCTGCAACAATTCAAGGATCGGCAATTCGGATAAATACTTACCAAAACTTTGACGTTGGCGTTCTTATTCAGTTGTATATATAGGAGGCTTTGCTGTAGGTGTGAGTGGGATAGAAATAAGATGTTACCAAATTTAGGTAGGTACATAAATCCGAATTTCAGATCCCTGATCGTATATTCCATATGTATGTATATCTAAACACGTTATTAAGAAGAACCCACCATGCCTACAAAGAAAGGGCTCAAATGAACAATGTCAGAAAATGACAACAGGAATACCATCAGTAATTCTTTTGTGAAGCGTTTGTTATTCTGTTTTCCACGTTTTATGTCGCCGAATAATAACGACAAATTGTATTTTGTGATTGAATGTCTTTGTGCGGTTTTTAAGCTCGTGGCATTTTCTTTTTCGATATTATAAAATTTTCCTGTTGATCGTGTACTTTTTAATTTAAATTTCTTCAGAATTCCATGTTTCAGGTAAGGTTGCTGTATCATAATTATTTTATACTAGCTTTTGGAAGCAACCTCGTACAACACGATAGATATCCACCTACTTAAGCACCTTAATTAATAAAATGGATTATTAAAAGCGCCTAAGCAAATGTAAGAGCAATTGTGCTTTTGGTCTAATCATTACATTTCCTACAGGGTCATCAATGTCATTATGAATTACTTACTCACTTTTCAATCTTTTTAGGGATAATTTCCAGGATGAAACTATCCTATATCCTTCCTCGGATCTTAAACTATCTCCATGCCAAATTTCATCAAAATTCATTCAGCGGTTTAAGCGTGAAGAGGTCACAGACAGACAGACACACTTTCGCATTTATAATACTTATTAGTATGGATGTCAGTTGCTTCTTTGTATATTTCTACCCCATAACTTTATAAATTTTTAAAAGGTTTTTTTACCGATTTATTTTATCTTTTGTTTAAGTATATGTATTTCTCAGTTATCAGATTGATTCGTGTCACTTTTATATGAAACAATTGTTTTCTTTGAGCTGTTTTTATTCCTTTAATTATAACACAACAGATAAGCAATTCAGCAACTCATTAAAAATATACATCTATCTAAACATGATAATATACATGTATACATAAATACATGACGACGCGTTTGGCTCGGTTGGTAGACACCTGCCTACTGAGTCGGCGGTCCCGGGTTCGAATCCCGGCCGGGGCAAATATTTGTGCAAAATATTTGTTCTTGGGTCATGGATGTTATCTATATATTTATGTATTTATATATTATGTATATCGTCGTCTAGTACCCATAGTATAAGCTTTGCTTAGTTTGGGACTAGGTCGATTTGTGTACGATTGTCCCTTAATATTTATTTATTTATTTATACATATTTTATAATATTATATATATATCATAATTGTACCTATTACTAAACTAAATCTAAAACTCTACTATGTCTAAAAATGAGCCCCGTGGAATTGTACCAAAGATGCTGGCAGCATTACCTCACTGTATCGCTATTATGAAACAATTGTTTTCTTTTATATAAGGATATTTTTCAATTGAGGTACAGTCCGCGAGAGCTCTCAGATTGCTATTTAAGTTTGGGTGGAAACTGAGAGATTCTTATCTGAATCGCGTAAGAGCGAGCGAGACAGGTATAAAAAGATAATGGCATTTCGACACCTCCCGTATTGTATCTATTATTCATTGAGAGATCCAGTCAGACAAACAGTCAGGCAGAAAGGCTGACAGGTAAACAAGTTCTGGCTTCAAACACTAACATCTATATTTTGCAAAAACGTTACTTTCACACAAAACTCTTAATCGTGTTCTGGACCAAACTCTGGCCGTTTGTAGGGATCCGTAACTCAAAAGTAAAAAAACGGAACCCTTATAGGGTCACTTTGTTGTCCGTCCATCTGCCATTATCCTTTATCTCGGTATTTTCCTCCGGGTTCTCTTTATCGCGTTGAGTTGAGGTACCGATTTGAAATTAAAACTGTACCTTTACTCAATTACTCATGAGGCATTCTCTACCAGTCAACAATTGGTTGACTGGTAGAGAATGCCTCATGGCATTAAGTCCGCCTTTTGTACGATAAGTTTTTTTTGTGCAATAAAGATTAAATAAATAAATAAATATACTCAAGTCTATTGAAACTATGAAAAAAAACTTCTACGTTAAAGAAAAACAAAACATACTGCCGTTTATGCAGTAAAAAACGTGTATATTTCGGCACTCAAGTGAATCAAAATTTATAGGATATTTCTCGTTGACCTAGAACTTGACATGTAATAATACCGTCTTATACTAAAAGTAAAGAAAAAAATCAAAAAACTATAAATTTTTAAATAAATTATAAAAAATATAGTCTTTATTTAAAGTACGTAAAATCATTTTCCAACGGTAAAGTTAAGTTCGTCAAACGGTACAGTTTATGTTTTCGTCAGAGCAATATGCAGTGCTTTCATAGTTCGTTCGGAACCCTCGGTGCACAAGTCCGACTCGCACTTGACCGGTTTTTTTATCAATAAGTGTTCACACTACACAAACACGCCACATGTAATAAATACACACGTGCTAAAGGGGAGAAAGGGCGTTACGTCTTTTACTTCCAGCTCACCGCCTTTTATTCCATAATTCTCTTTTCAAAACGGGTCTGCGTGTCCCCCGCTCCCTCATTTAGGCTCGGCTTATATGGAAAAAAATATGGCATAATAGTTTTATTATTGCCATAACGTATGCTTTTGACTAGGTATTTTCAAGTGGAGTTTTCAGAAGTTACATTGGTATTCATTACCAGTTTTATGATTGAATAGTAGTTTGCCGTTCAATTCAAATATACTTGAATGGGAACTGAAACCTTTGGTATGATTGTGTCTGTTCACCTAAAAGCATGTAACTTTATATTATCAGAAGGAAGAATAAACAAATTTTTATTTGTTTATTCGGGTGACCCTCGCGCAGGCAGCTTTCTCGCGCAAAAAATTGCTATCGCAATACAGCGCGGGAATGCTGCCTGTGTGATGGGCACGCTGCCAAAAGGGCCATGTTTTTATAACACTTTATAATAGTTTTAGCCACCTTTTAGCATACGTTAATTTGATATATTGTCATGAGAATTGGGTAGGTACCCGTCCGGGTACCAGGGTGCGACAGGAAATGAAAGAGAAGAAAAGATGGTGAGACCAGGAGCAGAGATAGAACTCATAGGACCCGTACCTGCACTGCAGATATCGGCAGAAGGCACGATATGAGTTACAGCTAGCCTAATGGTGCTTCATTGAGCAATGGCAGAAACTACGAACTGTAGGAGGTATATACAGAAGTGTACCCACTTCTAAAGTAAGTAAAGAAAAATCTTGGATTATTCACAGTCATAATCACGGGACATATTATTATTAACTGCCTTAACAGGCACCTTATCATAATGGGCTTAGTAAGCAATCCGTCTTGCTCACACTGTGGGCTGTAGGAAGCAAGTAAGCATGTCATAGCAGAGTGCTGTATGTATGCAGCAGTACGAAAATAGCATCATCCAAAAGATGAAATTGGAGACGAAGGACATCAATCTTTAAGATGTGCTCTTTCGTCCTGAAGGAGAACAAGAAAATTTGAGAAAGAAGGAACAGTAACCGTTGAGTCCAACCGGGAACAGGGCTAAATGAACGCAATCAGGCAATTGAAAACCCGCTTGTCTCTGACCGGGCGTCCCCATACATCATCATCATCACGAGAAAACCAATTTTCTCATTGCACCGAGTATCTCCAGATATGATAGAAAGAGATCGGATGGAACGTTGCTGATACCTTGGAGGTTGTCTTGACTGGTATTCGTACGCACACGACCAAGTTTCACCTCCGTGAAACATCTAACAGGAGGGCGGGAGGAGGGAGGTCACGTCTCCCAATAGAGTTTTGTAACGTTTGGTTCGAGAGATGAGATACACTGAGCACAGCAAAAAACTCTCGGGTAGGTTAATCAAATGAACAATAATAAGAGACCGAATGACAGCGAGGAAATTCAGCCAGTATCTTCAATGCTATATTATGGAGATGCTATAGACAATTTCCTACGCAAGGCTTTTAAACTTGAAAATATTACAATATGACCCTTTGGGACCACATCATCCCCTTTTACAAAGGCAAAGTTATTTTCGCTGATGCCGTGAACGTGTTAATTATTGGGTTACTCCTACCACCGACAAAAAAAATATAATGTTTGTCGGTGAAAAATCAACGAACCATGTGTGCCGAGCAGGCCGCTTCCGGTTCCGGCCTCGCGTTCGGCATTGTTGCCTGTTGATTATGACGCCATATTTGATGACACGTGGATTTCTTAATAGTTTATATAAACATAAAATATGAGTCAGGAATGACGCCGGTTGGTAAAGCTCAACATTACTTATTCATTAGAAAAATATGACTGCACTAAACAAAAGTAAGTGTAAGGAGCGTGTTTAATGCCAAACGGAATTATATACAAGTCAAAGTACACATTATATATAGCTGATATCAATATATAAATGAGGCTAATTAGTATCAATAGCAACATAACAGCCGCAAATGCTCTTCCAAAAGTATAATAACGAAGAAAAAGCAAAAGAAAGTCCAAACACTGGGTTAATCTTATGATTCGTTTTATGATAAGTAACGTTAACATTACTTCATTCAAAAAATATTACTGCACTAAACAAAAGTAAGTGCAAGGAGCGTGTTTAATGCCAAACGGCATTATCTACAAGTCAAAGTACATAGCTGATATTATTATATAAATTAGGCTTATTAGTATCATTAGCAACATAACAGACACAAATGCTGTTCCAAAAGTATAATAACAAAAAAAGTAAAAGAAGGTCCAAACACTGGGTTAATCTTATGATTCGTATTATGATAAGTAACGGTAACATTACTTCATTCAAAAAATATTACTGCACTAAACAAAAGTAAGTGCAAGGAGCGTGATAAATGCCAAACGGCATTATCTACAAGTCAAAGTACACATTATATATAGTGGATATTATTAGGTATATAGATTAGGCTAATTAGTATCATTAGCAACATAACAGCCACAAATGCTCTTCCAAAAGTAGAATAACGAAAAAAAGTAAAAGAAGGTCCAAACACTGGGTTAATCTTATGATTCGTATCATAACACGTATGTTAACAGTTAAGACTAGCCTGCCAAAACAAATATGTCGCCTTGAAAGAACGACAGTATATGAGGAACTCCTTTTGAATATTATGTTGTATTTCTGAATAGTTCAACTGTTTGGCATTACTATTCTACTGGTGGGACAATACATAATTATCGTTTACCTACCCGTTGTTTGACAGACCAAGAGTCCCATTGTTAAGCGAAGACTTTTTACCCCCTATTATTGTTATATATATTAATGTTTTGCATTTTAAGCAGCATGTTATTTTTATGGATTCTTCTATAACAGAGTGGTTTCGCGGACAGTAAGTCACACCTGTTTGACACTAAAATTTTGTATGGAATATTTGAAACTGTTATAGCAGTTTCGTCATAATTGTAAGATCGAG
Source organism: Apotomis capreana (assembly GCA_947623375.1). Lineage (NCBI taxonomy): Eukaryota > Metazoa > Arthropoda > Insecta > Lepidoptera > Tortricidae > Apotomis > Apotomis capreana. The sequence goes on from OX392505.1 coordinate 25,233,525, forward strand.
TACATTTTATATGTGACAGTGAACACTATGCAAGTCGAATGCTATACCAGTTGCGTCAAATATGATACGTTTTTATACTACCTTATGTGACAAAAAATGCTATAGCATTATACTTCCATAGCAGTTCTGCCACATGGCTTAGCTAGCTCGTGGTACATTTATGGCATTGGATGTTATAGCAGCTGCCTGCTACGCTTATATGTGATAGCGAAAACGAATATAGGCGTTGATTACAGGACTTATAGTTATCAACGGGTTTGTCACTCACGCCTATTCTATTTGAGTCTCTCTTGTTACTTTCAGACAACGCACCAGACGAGTTTGGCATATAGTGTTCGTAGGAACTTCACTGCCCCGCTTTATTGTGAAATGGGTCTTGATCAGATTCATCGGTATCGTCGTTTACACTTGAATCGTCTCTTTATCATTGGTTGATGTTTTTGACTCTTCAACGCTAATTTGATCCACCGATGACTCCTCGGTCACCTCTTCGAACATTTTCAGTAATTTCTAACTATCGTGGGTTTAAAAACTCGTATTGAACGAGCCTTTCGTTGATCTAATGGTTTTGGTCGTAAATGCGGTGACGGTGAAGTCTGTATAGGTCAGGTGCAGTCTGTATGGCGCCACCGAGTCAGCGATCGGGCTCGACTGAGGACCTTCTTTGGAGGCATGCAACTCAAATAAAAAGCATTTTTATACAGTGCGATAAGCTACAATACCCTTCACTATGTTAGCAGTTGAATGGTGAACCAAGAAACGTATAATTCCAAGATATTTGCTTACAATTATGTCTATTGTGTTTGTGTATACATAATATAAAATATGTACGTTAATCTATGTCTGTATTTTAAATCATAACCACCGTCAAAGCTCGTTGAAGGGCAATAAACAGTAAGTAAATATAGCTAATTATTACAACCCACCAAAATATCCAAGAAAATACTTGAATAAATGTTACTAACGATGATAAAAACAATCCTGCGAAATGTTGTCGACACGCAAAATCCTCAAAATACTGATGGTCCACACAGCGACGCACTCGCCGGGCGACTGAACTAATTTTCATACAACCGAGAATGCTATAGCATCTGTGTGCGGGAGAGGGGGGTACGATTGTCGGCAACACATGTCAACTTGTCAGTGTGCGAAAAGCAAGTAATGTGACAGTAAACGTACCCGGGTTGCAGAGAAATTGACAGTAAATGTTAATGTATACGTTTTCACTATGGCAAAGCGCATACATTAGCATTTGCGCTCAGGAAAGAAGCTCGATTAAAGACTGCTATAGAATGCGCGTCACAAGAGGTACTCAAATTTCGAATGCCATAGAATGCCCGTCCGCGAACGTGTTAAGAAATACATGCGTCCATCCACATTACATTAGCAGGATACCGGCTGGGGACTATCAAATTTATTGCCAAAATTCAAAACCTCCTTATACGTATGTACAGATAAAGTATTACCTACATTCGCGTATAGGATGTGAGAAACAATTTCGTGTGTCCATCGCGTGACCAACTTGATTATCGCGTAAACAGTAAGCCGATTAAACGACCTTTTTAGTTTAAGTGCTTTTTGTTTTATGCCTCTCTTGATACCGGCATGGATTTTTATATTGGACCAGAAGAATATTAACTTTCATATTAAATATTTGGTTGAATGTGAATAATTATACATATTTTTTGTGTGAATGTATTAAACATATTTTTTTTGTCAAAATGTATCATCCTATGAGATCGTAGCTAAATGAGTTCTACAAATTAAAATTTGTTAAATTCGATTGTGACTGAGGTGGTAAAGAGAAGGGTAATTTTTTGGTCATTATACCCCAACCCTTAGACGATATTTTGCAAATCTGAAGAAAACCTCACCTAAATTGTACCTAAATTGATAGGCCCAGCAATGCTTTGTTAATTGTATCGTGAGAATTTAGCTTAAAGTTGATAGATGGTAACTCTTGTATCTACACTAGGCTGAGCCTGTCTCATATAAAACCACAATACATGCGAGTTACCCAACAACACGTGTTATTTTACAGGTTAGATATTTGACGACGCGGTTGGCGTGCACCTACTGTGGCGGTCCTGGTTTCGAACCCCGGCCAGGGCAAATATTTGTGTGAAGAACTCAAATACTAGCTCCTGGGTCATGGATATTATGTATAATTATGGTCGTCTAGTACCAGTACAAGCTTTTTTTAGTTTGGGACTAATTCTATTTGTATAAAGTTGTCCATTAATATTTATTTATTTAAAAATGAATTTCGTGATACATCAAGCACCGTCACACCATGAAAATATTTCACATAACCGTCATAATCACAACACTCGGTCTATTTACCGACGAATTTGTAAATGCATTTAGGCCGGGGCTTAGTCCCGAAACTGTATTTCACGGGTAACGATGTAAACGATGAATACACATTCACTACCTAATTATAAATCCATATGCAAAATTCGCCATCTTCATCGAACTATAGATTTTAATATCTACAGTGATTACCTATCTGTTCTTTCGAAATATTAAGCTTAAGATTTTCTTTAATTTAAATAAAACAATTTTAACGGATTATATCGCGTATATTAATATTATGTTAGCCTCCCTGAGGTTTTGGTAGCTCTTTACAGTTACCATTGTCAAAGGTTGACTAAGAAAAACACAATTTTTCTTTGTCAAAGTTACATTTGTGCAAACTACCCATTTTATTAAATTTGAATTTTAAATCTGTTTCAGAGAGCCAAGAGAATCTTTGTGACGACTAACATTTGACTGGTGAACTACAGCAGGCATGTCAAGCGTGCACTTTGGGCCTACGGGCTCAAAATACCTCGCCTCAACTAGAAACCCTTCTTCCTTGCAGTAGGAAGAAATTGTCTGTGTAAAAGATCTTATGATTAATACTAGTTTTAAATACTATCCAAGCATTTTTGTCTAAATACGATGTTGTATAATATTTAAAGCATCGTCACCTTTGCCTCGTTTCACAACCGTCATAATACTCGGTCTACTTCACAATGTATTCGGAACGGCACATTTTAGCGGCGGGTTTACGAAAACTGCAACTCACGGTGCTTCATTAGCGATTCGCGAACGCACTCCAAATGTTATTGTTTCGGGCACGTATGTTACTGTCGAGTTTACTCTTATATATTCCCTGGAAATGGCAGTTTTATTTTACCATTCATCTAAATTATAATAAAATTCTAAAATTGAATTGGAGATTATCTATAGAGAGGGGTAATCATCATCATCACACCAGTTGATAGACATCTACTGTTGGACAAAGGTCTCCTCCTAAGTTACCCACAACGATCGGTCTTGCGCCGCCCTCAACCAATTTCTGCCCGCAATCCTAACCAGGTCGTCGGTCCACATTGTCGGGGGCCTTCCCAAACTGCGTCCGCGTTACGCCACTCAAGAACTTTCCTGCCCCAACCCCCATCGGTTCTACGAACAATGCCCCGCCCACGGTCTAGTGGCAGACTTTAAGAAATTCTTCTTTTTCTTCGTTTCGCTCGTGTCAGAGCGGCCGTGGTCTTCATGAGGGAGGGTTGGGGGCTGCTGCTGCCCGCGTCACGATGTCCCGCCATCTCTTCCGGTTCGCAGCACTTCTGGTACATTCATGCAATGGTTTTCCCAGAGCAGATTTTATCTGGTCAGTCCATCACATTGGTGATCTACCACAAGAAATGAACACAAAAAATTATAACATCGCGATATTCCTTACTTACCCTCATAATGTCAGGTTTCGGCGGCGACTGAGACTCACGAAAGTATTGTATGTAAGACACCAGTCAATAATATTAAATTCTTATCAGTCCATGGTAATCTCTCTTCTCAATAGTATAAATATTGTGTTTGATATTATGTATCTGTGTACTTTAAACTACACAGAACACAAACCTTCTTGAACTTAATTTGGGATTAGGCTGATTTGTGTGAAGTTGTCTGATATTCATTCATTTACTTTTATTTTAACTATGTCGAAATTACATAATTTTAATTGCACTTGCTGAGCTTTAGGGCTAATATAACTAACTTCTACCTTCTATTATATAGTAAAGTCATTGATCAGTTTTAGTTTTTTGAAAGCAGGTTCTTCCAGTATTTTATACTCATTTCGGTTCGCCAAACTAAACCGTAGACAAAACAAAATGCTTTCAGTTTTTCAGTTAGATATTTAGCATACCCGAGAGCACTGTTAGTTTTTGGGTAACATATTATAAAGTAGTCGGACACTGTAGCAAGTAACAAGCTTACTTAAACTTAATAAATTAGAATACGATTAGTTATAAATGATGGGTTAGTCACACAACGTTGGAATTCTACTTCTAATTATAAGCCGAACGAAACAAAAAAACAACAACGAACAAACAAACTCGCCCAACGACGGTTCCGTAGTAATTTATACCGTTGCTTAATGATTTCATTACGAAACAGTTATCAGATTATTGCGTATATTTTGTAGAGTAAGACGGCATCGCTTGGCAAATTTCATAATTCTAAGTTAACAAAAAGTTCCTACAAATTTTAATTGCCTTGAATGTTAAAATATACGTTTTTGTGGCATAAACGGTCGTATCTTTTTAACGTTAACTTAGAAGGTTGTTTTTTCTCAGCTTCAAGAGCCTGTGTAGACTTGAGTATATGATTTTAAATTCAACTCCCCGTCCGGAGATAAAGGTTATAGACAGACGGACGGACAACAAAGTAATCGTATAAGGGTTCCGTTTTTTCTTTTCCTTTTGAGGTGCGGTATACTGAAAACACTGCAAAAAGGAAACTAGGTGACATAAAATATGATATAGAAGATTAAACTCAGACTGGTGATATATTCAAGCGTTGGTCGGCCCCCGATAAGATGGACGGATGACCTCGTGAGAGTAGCGGGGAATCAATGGATCCTACGGTCTGCACGGGATTGCACTTTGTGTCGAGTCGTGGGGGAGGCCTATGTTCAGCAGTGATATAATTAGCAACCCATTTGAAACAGTTTCTGCAAACCGACAACTTAGCCCAATCAAGTCTGTGATATATGCGTGTCCATTGTCCTAGACAATCGCTCGACACAACTTTCCTATAATATTACAAACTTTGAGCATCGGACCAAAAGGGATTAAAGTTTTATCATAATCCTAGGGGAACGCGAACGTATTAAATGTCCCAGTTTCAGTATTGAACTGTTTAAAAGGACTGGCGTTCCGCTAGTATAACTTTATAATACAAAAGAATTGTTTTTATTGCCCTACAAACCGCTTTCTAGGTTACATATAGCCAGCGACAAACGTTTTCATGTATGGAGTGGAAACATGGACCATATTAGCCCGAGAGTGACAAAAAATGGACAAATGCGAGTTGTGGTGCTGGAGGCGAATGCTCAGGATACCCTGGACGGCCAAACGTACTAATGTGCTTTGTTTTTACAACTAAATATTAAAACACGGCTATCTGCCTTCTACTGGCACCGTGTACTGTCAATGTCATACTTTGGCCACATAATGCGAAGAGGAAACGAGCCTTGAAAAACTGGTCGTGGTTGAGGCATCGAAAGCAAGAGAGCTCAAGGCCGTTCACCAACTAGATGGTCTGACTAAATCAAAGAAGCAATCTCCTCAAGCAAATTCCACCATGCGGTGAGAGCAACGATGGACCGGTACCGATTGAGACAGATCATTAAGGCAAAACCAGCCTGCAATCACGATCCTCAGTAATAAGGAACTGATTGAAGAGATAGCCAGCGAATCGTAGTTGTCTGGTCAGCTGCCGTAGAGCTGATGGCTGCTAAGGCAAACGAGTTCAAGAGTGAAGACTGTGATCGGTAAATGTAATGGTAGGTTGCCTTGTAAGTAGGCGACGTGACGACATTCGTACGGGAGTGACTGGAGGAGGAGAGCTGAAGATTGAGCTCAGTGGCGTGCCATGGGAGAGGCCTATGTCCAGGAGTCTAATACAGGATTTTGGGCCAGCAAGGCAGTGTCAACTGACAAGGCACCGTTGATTTCTTGTCAGTTGCTATTGTGACTTGGGCTCGCCTTTTTGCTTACCATCACGCGAACTGGAGTCATAATGTTGTGCCAGTACAAGAAAAAGGTAATGATGATGATGATGATAGGATATGTTAGTAACCTGTTGATGCTGTTAAATAAGCCATAAGTAAAACAATTAAGGAACAAGCATATTTTCTTGATTTACATTACTCTAGGAGGCCGTAAGTGGGATTTTCTGGGGAACACTGGGGAGAACATCTCACTTCCTGGCCAAGACAAGACTTATAACTAGACAAACCACGGGAGGTAAAGCCCCAGATCGCATATTTATGGCCGTCACCTTCAGTTCGGGCCACAAACGCTTGCGACCTGGGAAGTTCACTAATTCACCGCTCTAAGTATGTAACGTACTATAACATCATTCTCTTTCGCAATGGCAAACATTTTTTTTAATAGAATAGTGAAGCGTTGAGACTTCACTATCCTATTAAAAATATATACTTCCGAAAAGCTCATCTACTCAAATATTGTGACAATTTAAACTTTTCTCTATTGTTTTACGGTTCAAAATTGGAGTAATATACAGGGTGTCAAGTGAGTATCGGCAATATGATGTGACACGTTTGGGGAAATTGTAATTTGTCATTTCAAACGTGAAGGGGTAGTCGTCATTGTTCATTTGAAATTACTGTCTCTCTATTATACAAATGGAATGTGACGTATTTTGAATTCTGATATGGGATATGATTATTTGAATTGTAGTTGTTTAGATTTTCAAGCCGGTTTGGGCGAAGATTAGCCATTAAGTTTGTCTAAACTCATGTTTGTGTAAAATACGATGTAATTGATCAGGGCACAGATTATATAATATCAGGGGAACCCCACGGCCACTAACGCGTATTTACCGCTATGTCTGAATACGAACGCGCTACAATGAACACACAAAGACGGAAAGTGGAGCACCCAGTTGTGCGAGGTGCGGTAGGCTATCGCGGTTCGCAGCGCACAGTGAGTCCGTATTGCTATTACCGATCTTCTTTTCGTTATTTTTGTTTCCTTTTAAGTTCGATATTGCTACGGAGCGCTTTTAGCGCTCCATACAAATAGCGAGCGAGTTGTGACGTCATTATCCCCGAAAAGTAACAATAATAATTATAATGTATGGAAAAATAACTAAGTTGCCATTTCGGACGTGAAAAAGTGCGTTTAAGTACATGGTTGTAATCAAATTATTGTTTCGTTGGAGTTTCAATATTCTGATCAAAATTCAACTTTCTTTTTCACTTTAATCATTTGTTACCTTTGAAGTCACTTTCAAAGCCCTTTATTTTTTTCATGCCATATTGAGATTCAATTATTTATAACACAACGCCGCCAGCATCTTGGGATCATTTCCGCCAATGACAGACCTTGGCTAGAGTTAGGTTAGTGTAGGTTTTAGGTTTTTAAATTGTTTTACCACTTAATTCGAATGTTTTTTTCATAAATTTATTCGATTATTTATATAATCATTTTATGTTGGATAGTTAATTATCTCATCAGTCTACCCCTACCTGCCAGCGATACCGCCAATATATCTCCCTTCGAAAGAAATAACCCTAATAGAAAGAACACCAGCCTCCGCTATTAAGAAATAAATAAAACCGCAATAATATCACCCAATATCTGGCAAAAACGGCGTATTCCTTTATTTCCTTACAAGCCATACATCAAATTACAGGTGAAACGAATTGCAGCGCAATAACTGCGACCGGATTATTTATAAAGGGGTGTGCGTGACACGCATGGCAACTCTCTGTATATTATAATACATCTGTATCACTCCCTTGGTAGAACAATGTCTTATGCAACCGCGTATTTGAAAGAACATGCGCCGTTCTGGTATTGGAACGCGAAGTGGCTGTATGATAGCATATATCTTATGCTTAGTGAAATAATGCCGTATGTAATATAAAGGCCAAAGGCTCTTGAGTCGTTATTCTAATGGTGTGATGCTACTTTATGGCTGCGTCGTGTGGGTTAGTGATTCGCGAGCTGTGGTTTTTTGATACTAGCTGGTAATTCGGTCATAAAATAGGCTCTTTAGATGCTGTGACATTCTGTTAGGTTAAAATCTACATCAGGTTTCGGCTTTATTTTTGTATGTTCTGCGTGCGTATGATGGTTGCTCAGGGGGTCTATGATGGTTGCGTTTATCATGTGATAAATAAGTGTCAAAGCATCTGTCCCTCACACTCGCATTTTGACCAAAGGTGACGGATGATTTGTCACTTATTTATCGAGTGATAAAAGCAACCATCATAGACAGCTGTCGCGGTAGATAAGTGACAAAGCATTTATCACATTTTACAACAATTTATCAATATTTGAGTGCATCAGTGACATAAAAAAGAAATGATAAAGCATCGATCACGTGATACTATCATAGGCCGTCGTTGCTGTATCATATCATGCCGCTAATGTTGGTCGCGCGACATCAGCCATCTTTCTTGGACGAAAGAGATGAAGTGAAATTTACAATTTATTATAATCTCATAGTTACACTACTAAGAATCGGTTAGGGCTAAGACTTAGATTTACATGTCAACTACGCTACAAAAATGAAACTGTCTACTCTGGCTTACTCTTACCTCATCTTATCTGAACGTAGTAATACAGAATTTATTTTATTCAGCTTATTTCCAGTCATATTTTCCCTTTACCCGCAACAAGACAACTTCCCACGCACTAACCTCCCAAAAACCACCGTAAAAAACCTGTAAAAACCGGGGCGGCAAATAAAAAATCCAGCACTTGTACAAAAAGGAAACAGCAATTACAGAACTCAATTTTGTACCGTGATACACGCAGCCTCGTAAAAGTTCTATTACACGCAGGTAATATAAAATTGCTGGAAGACGGGGAATACTGGAGTAATGCATAAATTTTAAAAATAAGGCTTGTGCAATGACCTAGAGAATTCAATTACATTGCGGCCGCGATTCGAGCATTCTAATGTGAGGAGGCGCCGGGCTAATCAAACTTTATGGCGCCTTACCTTGCGTTCGGGTTGGGCTACGGAGGCCTGAGTCATCGTCGTACGATTACCGTGAATAGTGATGTTTTTGATTATTTTTACTTTATTACTACTGACAAATTTTAGATGCATGACATAATATTTCCTAGTGACTAAGACATTAGTTATGTAAAAAGTAAAAATAAAGGTGGTTAAATTCGATATTTTGCGAGGATTCCATATTTTACTTTGTGTTTGAGAAAGGCCACGATAAAAACACAGTTTTTGTGACTTTAATTTGGTTAATTTCTATAACTGATGCATTAAACAGGTCTGTAGATAATTATAAGTATTTACAATTAAGTAATCTATTTTTCTATTTAATGTGAGGAGCATGGAAGTGAGGAGGCACCAGCCAATCAAACTTTATGGCACCTTACCTTGTATTCGGGTTGGGCCACGAAGGGCCTGAGTTATCATCCTACAATTACCGTGAATAGTGATGTTTTGAGATTATGTTTACTTTATTATTGCCAAATCGGAAGTGATTTTCAAGTGACTGAAACATTAGTTGCGTAAAACGTAATTTAATGTAAAAAGACAGGTGGTGGTCCAATTCGGACACGTGGACATTTTCATCCTCAATGTTTGAGAAAAACCACGATAAAAACACAGTTTTTGTGGCACTCATTTGGTTAATTTCGATAAAACTGATGCAATAAGCAGGGTCTATAGATAATTTGTGAGTATTTACAATTAATAATCTGTCATTTTATTTATTGTGAGGAGGCGCCAGCTATTCAAACTTTATAGCACCTTACCTTGCGTTCGGGCTGGGCCACAGAGGCCTGAGTCATCGTCGTACAATTACCGTCGATAGTGATGTTTTTAGATTATTCTTATAAAGTAAAAATGTAAAAATAGTGGTGTTTTTAGATTGTTTTTATAAAGTAAAAATAATCTTAAAACATCACTTTTGATGAATACTGTCAAATGGAAAGAGTAATTTACATGTTAAAAGTGATTTGATGTAAAGAGATTGGCGTGGAAAGCTGGTCAAATCCAATATATTCATTCTTACTGTTTGAGAAAGGCTACAATAAAAACACAGTTTTTGTGACACTAATTTGATAAACTTCTATAAAACGGATGCAATAAGCAGGTCTATACATAATTTATAAATATTTAACAATTAAGTAATCTGTCTTATTCATATTTTTATTTGGTAACGATAAACATTCATTACACGTCGTATTGTAAGAAGGCACCAGCTATTCAAAGTATATAGCGCCTCACCTTCCAATACATATTCTAATTTGAGAATATTATAAAGATGAATGCCAACAGCCCAACATCTTAACATTTTGTTCAGGAAGGGCCACGATAAAACGTCTTCAGCACGCATTAGAAAACTAAAATACGACTAAAAAGAACTTAAATGAGAACTTTGTCTCTCGTTTAAATTATAACATGTTGAGGCAGAAGACCGACAAAACATTTACAGCATTCTTGGCCCTACTTCTGCGGAACTATGATGATTGTGTTTATCGCGCGATAAATGAACGCCACAGCATACGTCACTTTTTATTAAGTACTGCGAGAGAGACGGATACGTTGTCACTTATTTATCGTATAATAAACGCGATCATCATAGGCGCGCTGTTTGCGATGGGCCACGGATTACAGTGGCCCCAAATCACGAAAAAGTAAACATTGCTAATTGCGATTAAAATTGTATTCAATAGAGTATTTCTTGTTTCTAAATTAGCAATGTTCTACTTTTAGTGCCTCCGGACCGCTAAGAGTGACCTGAGTCATCTATCCACTATTACGTCAAAGAATTTGAATTTAGTTTTCTATCCAACATTATTATCATGATGCGTTGCAGATTTCAAAGCACCTAAAAATAATAGTATACGTAATTTTAATGAGGTGACGTGACTTTATAAAATTTATGGACCAAACTTTTTTCAAATTTATTCCAAATATGTCCATAGTTTATGAAATATATATTTAAAATTACTCAGCAATAAAAACAAAATTGAAATAAAATATTGCGCGCTAATGTCGCCTACAATAATGTATCCAATTGAACATTTCCGTCGCGAACCGACTTTGCCAAAACGATAAAGTCGAGTTTTCAGCGTCAAACGGCATTACAGTACGTGACGTACAAACCTTTCCGGCCTTGGGCATTATGTAAGTCATTGCTACCCTATTAAGGTATTACGCAAAGGCCGAAGGTAATAATTTATAAGACTTCACACGGCCGCTGGCGTGAGCGTCAATCACAACTTTCGATCAATAATCATTACTGTTCAACGGTTTGTGGCTAAACTTGATTTTATATGTAACTAGACTTTGCCGGCTGCTTTGTTTGCAAGAGAAATGAAAATAATTTAAACTCGCGCCAAAAAATCAATGTCATTGTCTGGATATACCAACTACGTCAACATATAAAGAATGCTTCTATACTAATTATAAAAACGGTATAAACTCACGTAAAAATTGTCAGGAACAGCCCGACATACAACGGAAGATACGTGAAGCTATCGAAATTGGACGGCGCCCGAATTTCAACCGAGACGGTGGTTGGGCTCTACCTCCAGCATGGAAACCTGTGATTCCGGCGTTAAAAAACATCTCGCGTTCAGACAATGTCGTTGATACAATAAGTCAAGTGTGCGTGGTATCAGTGGGTAATAGTGAAAATGCAGTGACAGACAGTCCAGTGGTGACATCGCAAGAGCCCTGCCCTCCCCGCGCCGCGCTATTTGCGCGTGCGCAGAGGGCGGCAAGAAGAGCGATTAAAAGTGCAGTGGGTCGCGAGTCGCGTAGCAGCACGGATAGCTACCCCTGATGAAGAGCTCCAAATGAGTTCGAAACATGTCGGGCCGTTCCTGACAATTTTTACGTGAGTTTATACCGTTTTTATAATTAGTAAAGATGTCTCACGATAGTTTTAATAACATTAATGCTTCTATATATTTGGGCGTAGTTGGTAAGCTGGTTTATTCAGACAATGGCACTGATTTTTTTGACGAGTTTTTGACAAACTTGATCATTATCACATCTGAATCGGGACTGATAAACGTATATATTATTTTATATACCTAAATTAGTAATTTTCCAACATTTTGACTGCTACGCCTCTGACACCAAATTTGGTACGGGTAGTTAGAAAAAGAGGATTTATTATTTATTCATTGACCGTATCGGAGATGCCGATGGTCGATGGGGCAGACGAGTTCTAGAGTGGAGACCACGAACGACACGCCCTGTAGGACGGCCTCCCGCCAGGTGGACCGACGACCTAAAAAGAGTGGCGGGAAGCGGTTGGATGCGGAAAGCTGAGGACCGGGTATGGTGGCGCGAACTGGGGAAGGCCTATGTTCAGCAGTGGACGACTCCGGGCTGATGATGATAATCGGAGATGCCACGACTTTGCGCGACAGCGGTAGCGGTGTACGGGGGTACTTGTGCCTCGCTCACTCGTATGGCCGCCGCACTCTCTCTCGCTCAAACCACTCGCCTCGCCGCTGGTTGCGCAAAGTCGTGGCATTTACACGGCGTTTACACACCCAAATCTCCAGTCATTCCAAAACCATAACTGTGACGTAACGGTCAAAATTCGGTAAAATATTTAGGTAAAGCAATTAAATCAACCAACGCCATATTTCGGATTTTTAGTGGTACTAATTATCTAACTGGCAATGACATATTTTTTGGTAACTCACGGTGAATGTCACTGAAGTAGGTAAACAAAAAAGAAACACGTCTAAATATTCTGCAAATTTCAAGTATTTTTTATATAATAAAGCCAAAACTATCCACAGTGATGAAAGTGAAGTTTTTTTCAATAGGATTCAGTTTTTATATCGCAAAAAGAACAAAGAATTGAGCAGCATTCCGGTAAACAATGTTTTGAGTTTGCTTTGTGACAATAATGCAAATATTATGACGTATGCTCATTATTGCCATATAAAAGCTGTTTTGTAGCGCCACTATCCCTGTGCCGGACCGACGCTTGCTAGGCTATAGGTACTTGAAATATAAAGAGTATTGATACAAAACGCGTAAAAAGGAATACAAAAGCTATTACGTAATCTGCGGCGAAAGGACAGTTCAAACAAAGTAGTAACTTTCAAGAGAGGCAATTCCGCTCCTAACCCTCACTTAACCCTCACCCCAAATTTTATGCCAAATCACTTCGGCTGATACACCGCAAATTAGTCCTATTGTCCAACTTAAAATGTACAAGGTGTTCCATTGCTCTTAACTGGATTTACATACTAAATCAACCTTGTAATAAAACGATGAAACTCCATTTAGCTTAAGTCGGTTAATCAAGTTTGCTTTAATAGCTTTTCGTTTATTTTTGCGAAGTTAACGCTTGTTTCGGGATTGTTTTATTGTTCGTGATTTCTCGCATTTTGCCGGATTTGTAGTGCATTTTCGTTGGAGTTTTTACGTGGTAACTGCTTTTAGATTTGAGTTCAAACGTGAGCTGCATTTTAATTAAGATAATGTCTGGTCTAATGCAAGCTACTACAATCCTGGGCCTTAATTCCATTTATCTCTCTGATATTTAGGAAAGATCTCAGAAGTGGCGATGGGCCTAGTATATCGCCACGGCAAAGTGGCGGCAAAAAAAAAGAAGGGTCTAGGTCTCACTAAAACATTTACCTTATTACCACGGTATCCTTTCACAACTCCCAAAACATTGTTTCCGATTTGTAATGCTTCGGCAAATTTCTAATTACCCGCAAGTAATTTTTTCCTGAAACCCATAATATTTCTAGGGGTTTATAAACATTGTTTCAAAGAAACCATTAGTTTAGGTTACCTACGTTTGTTTTATATTGATTCTGAAATATGGCTTTCAGACAAATGACAATTTGGCGTAACGTTACGTTTTAGGGTTGATATTACTCTGAATCCATAGCATTTTCAATGTTGTGAATAAAAAAGTGTCCTAAATGTGTTCGTTCCATTACGTCACGTTTGTATATGAACTTTTTTATTTGCACGAGCGTTACGTAGTGGAAACTAAAATTCCCATACAAATTTTGGGACACTTTTTTCTATCGATTCTGAGTTGGACGAACCCAAAAACGTCAAATTCTGGAAGAAACAGGGATTCGGGGTTTTTTTTTGGAAACCCTAACAGATTTTTTTTATTAGCCCGTTAGAGTGTCCCACTGCTGGGCAAAGGCCTCTCGATTAGATCTCCACAACTCCCTGTTCTTCTGGCCAGTCGACCAGGAATGCGTCCAGATCGTCCCTCCATCTCCGTCTCGGTCTGCCTTGACGTCGCCGCCCATCTTGCAGCACCCACTTTGTGACTATATAAGCCCACATGTCCGGGTGCATGTGGCTCACGTGACTAGCCCAGTCCCAGTTGAGTTTGACGGTTTTTGCTCGAACATCACAGCTGGAAAACAAAAATTCGGACTTACTTTAGGTAACCAATTACCACCCTCTCTTAGGGATACATTGTAAGCAGACGTTCCAGCTTATTCGCTGTTCACCAAGTTTCAACCAACTTTCTCACAACTAACTCGAACACTACCGAAGTTTTCTTTCAGAACGACCTTTTGTTTGGTTATTGTTTAAAATTAAACAATGTGGTTAAATTTGAACTTCTTAATTAACAAGATTTTTGCTGGTTGTTCTGTAAATATAGTAAAGAGAATAACGGAACAATGAGAAAGTTTCCAACTACTTCCTAGAGCTCGGGATACGTGGTTGTATTCAGAACGTCTCTCGGAGCAGGTTTGCCGCAGGTTTATGAATAAAGATTTGTGAGTTCAGAAAAGTCAGTCGTGTTAGCTTAGATTTATGCTTTCAGATTTATCCTTATTCATATTATCCGTGAAGAAGATATCCGAATCCTAGAGTTCATTTATATGTGTATTTCTTTCCTTACGTACCACACCCTAAAATACTTTCTTTGCCTTCTTTCTTACCTTGTAATGTTTTGATTGGATCATAATTGAAGTCTATTGTGTCTAAGTGAAATTGTAGTTAGGAAATAGGAACAACTCTTATGTACGTTCTTAGTTTCGTTTCTATCATTACTGACATTATTTTACAGAAACATCCAATGACCACAGTAAAATAAGATTTTCTGAAGTGTTTTATTATTTCCTTTTCAAAATTGATAATATGTCAAGAAATGTTTGATCATAGAGTCTAAAACAATCTGCATTTTTGAACCGATAAGGATAATCCCTTAGAGTGCATTGTGGCAAATATGTCCTAAGGCTAATCTCGTAGTCCATAAGTTGGAAAAATGCGTATGTAGCGAAAACTTGCTACAAGCGTGAGGCCTACAGACCTAGTTCTCAGTGTTGAATGTGTTAGAAAAATCCCTAGCCATAAATGCAGTATCCGTGAAAAATACAAACAACTTTGCAAGTGAGCGGAACTACGACAAACTTTTTGAATAACGTCGGAAACCATTTTTCTGAATAGCAACCGCGTTTTGTTTTTCTAGAAAAGTCCCCGCAAAAAATATGATTAGTTGTGAAGGCTTTTTGTCGGTGACGTCTCGGAACGAACGTAATAAGTTGAGAAACTAATTTTACCCCAGAACTCCAGGCTTTTTTATTATTGAAGCCTAGCGTCGTTAATTTGTATTCTGCTTTTTGTTTGATGATATTTTTAGTTATTGTTCTGCGATGAGGCTAAGTCTGCAAATGCTACACTAGCTTCTGCCTGCTACTTTGTCTGCGTATACTCGCAAAAATGTATAAATAAAACGCCTGAAAAAATTGAGTGGCATATATTAGATTTAATAACAATAATTCCTCTCCTTTTTTCTCCCCCTAAAGGAATGCCTTTCGTGATAAAAACAGTTCTATGTTCGCATGAATGTTCTTCTTCAGTCTTCACTCACAACTCGAACTATCTGCATAACAAACTTCATCTAAATCGGTTCTGCGGTTGATGCGTAAAAAGGTAACAGACAGAGCTATTTTCGTATTTGTAATATTACCATATTATAAACACGAATATTTGTAGCTGGGATCTCCCTATATATATTTGAGAGTCTATTTATCTATGTAACATACATACGTATATCGTCGCCTAGTACACAACACAAAGTCTTCTTGAGCTTAATTCAGGATTATATTGATTTGTATATAAGGTTATCTGATATATATTTATTAGTTTGGACCAGTCAGGATAGGCACACGTAAAGGAAAGAGCCAAGTAAGTTATTCAATAATTTTCTCAACACTGTTCAAACACAATTTTGTCTAAGACTCCCAATTATATGTAAAAAGAAAGGCGAGAAAGTGCAAAATAAAATATGTACACGATTATCGACGTGAAACAGAGAATTTTCCGCGTGCTTATTTTTTTCTTATTTCGCCTAATCTCCCAGTAGGCAAAGCCGCTTACGTCCCGTACGTTTGAAAAGTAATCCCTTTGTAAAAGCGTTAGAACTTGGACGTCTTTTTATATAACTTTTTATGGAGATTAAATGGCTCAAATAAAGTGCTCGTTAGTACGAAATATGAAAATGAAGTTTTACCTTTTATCAAGTTCAGTTTTAAAAGATCGTGATTGGATGAGATGAAAGGGATACGATGTGAGAAAGATTTGTGTGTATTATTTTGAACCGGTTGGCGCAGTTTGTAGTGCAGCTGCTTACTGAGCCGACGGTCCTGGGTTTGAATCCCGGCAAGGACAAATATTTTGTGTGATGAACTCGAATATTTGTTCCTGGGTCGTGGATGCTATTTAAATATAATATTATATCGTCGTCTACGTACTACGTACGTACCCATATTATAAGCGTTGCTTTGGAAGTTTGGAACTAGGTCGATTTGTGTAAGATTGTCCCTTCATTTTTATTTTATGTATTTATCATAGAATTGTTTCGGAGCTCGTTTTATCAACACAAATTAAACAAAACAGACGATATCAAAAATAAGTTTATTGTAATCACCATTATTTTCGCCATCATTAGAACTAGAGCATTTTCCACAATAATCAAAGCACCAATGTGCCCGCTGGTGTGTACGCTAGTAACGCATTTCGCAGCGAGTGGGGAGCCCGCTTTTTGCTTCACCTACTTGATAAATTCAAATTCATTCAATAATTTATAAATAAAATAAAATCACGATAAAAAATATCAATAAACATACGATCTCATCCAAGATTCAATGTTTAAATGGCTTGACTATGCCTCTGTTAATATTTTTAGTGTTTGTGAATCAAATCAGATAGCATAGTGGTCAGATTACAATATACGACTTTTATTTTGTGAATACCTGCGCGAACACACCCACTAGAGCCTCTCGCAGTCCCAAGATAGTAGACCAGCCTCCATACTGCCCTGACCGTTCACCCGACCCTCCGATATATATTTTTATTTTCTCGCAGTCGAAGAGAACAGCAGAGTGTTTAACACGTAACTAAAAGCTATTATGACCCTCACATCGTGTCGTAATGGCGTATTTTAGCCCCTTGTCGAAAAATCTGCTATTTGAACCCAATTAAGACCCGTACTGTTATATACAGCCGAAATGCTTGACAATAAATATAAGATTAACCCCGCAACATACGTCATAAAATACATTAAGTTATTTCCCGTGAAACCAATTCGCTAAATTGATAATCCTATATGCGCAGTCACTATTCGCTCCCGCCCTATACATCATGAATTCAGACAGCGTTTAAAAAGAGCTGTACTAATTCTGCTCAGGAGCAGAACGACGTACGTCCAAAATATTCAATAAATACGTCCGACCAAATGGTTTTAACGCACAGAATTGGAAACGAAAAAAACGGTACATTTGGAATCGGATTCGTGGCTTGGTGGTTCCGTAAGTACATCACATCACAACCAAACTAGTTGTCTTTAAATTTAAAAATTCGCGTAACTACATATGCCTATCTATGTACGAGTATATAGATATACTCGTAGAGCTTCTTACACTAGAAATGAGTTGTTGATATGTAAAACAAAAGGTTTGATATTTTTAAGACACCTCATAACTGATGCTCGCGATGGTGTCGATGGGATGAGGTGTCGATGTGTAAACTATTGCTACGTACTACACACTGTCTTTTAGTTTCCGTGAAAGAAAGTAGAAAGACACAAAAGCAAGTATTAGTAAATTTTTGTTTATTTAATAGAAGATCAAACATTTAAATAGATCATGAAATAGCAAAATTTTGAAGGAACAATGAGTGGCAAAAAGTTCGTTTGGTTCCTCAGAAGAAAGCAGATAGATAATTAAGTGCCAAAATGTTCAGGTACAGGCGGAATCGAGCCTAAGTCTGAGGGGAAACTTTGCCTCCTCGTGTGTGTTCTACCGTCTGTATAATGGGATGTGTTCTGAGGAATTGTTTGACATGATGGCCACGGCTACTTTCTACCATCGCACTTCTCGCTATCGGCAGGGTGTTCATCCCCACACACTGAAGCCTAAATGGTCGAGAACTGTTCGGTTCCAGAGGAATTTCCTACCACGAACGCTCCACATGTGGAATGACCTCCCTGCCGAGGTTTTCTCCAGGGGCTACAGTATACGATTCTTCAAGAGGGGAGTAAATAGGTTCTTAAAGGGCTGGCAACGCGCGTGTGATGCTCCTCGCGTTGCAAGCGTCCATAGGCGGTGGTAACTACTTAACATCAGGCGGCCCACCGTAGTATATAAAGAGTCGCGTCAAGTGCGTCAAGCGACGTAGACGCATTGATGTATAATTAAATATTAATTGTGATATTTAGCGCGGCCCGCCCGCTGCTAGCGAAACGACGCGATGAGTTAACACGTCGTGATCGTGAACGATTTCCTCGCCTTTCTGCAGCAGAAGGAGAAGATACTGCTGGAAGGCAAGATGGATGCGGTGACCGCTGTCCACTTTAGTGAGTGGGCATCGAAATTCACCGTCGAAGACATCTGTCATGCGAAGCAGGTGTTGTGCCAGTCCCTTGGAGTTGTTGGCACCTATGTACCTCATCGGAAAGGGGACGAAACAGGAAAAAAGACCCTTGCGGATATTAAGAAAATCCTGAAGGAGAACGAAGAACGGATTCCGGAGTTTGTGGCGGCAGATGCCTCTACCCTGCCGTCCCATGTTCCGGATGAAATTGACGTACGCTGCTTGTATAAGGATATCGTGGCCCTAAAAACAAGTTTAGCCGATATAGTTTTGAAGTTTGAAGCTGCCCAAGCCACTATTACTGAGTTGCGCAACGAAGTCAACAGTTTGCGAAATAGTGCTCCAACTCAGTCGGTATTAGCATCAAGTTTCAAGACCGATGACCGACCCACCGCTAGAAGCGCCGAGTCTGTCAGTTTGCGTTCTAGCTGGGGTGTTAGTGCACGACACCTTGCACTTTGTGACTATGCGCTGAAACTTGGCACAGTTGATCCTTAGGTGGTCTTGAGTGAATTCAGACCGGTAGACGTCGATAGACACCGCGCGTTTAGTGAGGGGGAGGGGGGGAAGTTCGACGCTGCCGCGCTTTAATTAATGCAACATTTCTCTAAAACTATACATAATTTGGCATGTTATATATCATTTTCGGATAAACTAAGGATGAGAAATCTATTTTTTGGACAAAAATAATGCACTTTCTAACAAAAAAAAATTGAAAAAGTAGAAAAAACTGAAAAACGGTATATGTGTTTTTTTATATAGTTGCCAATTATTTTAAAAGTATAACAGTAATCTCAAAACAAAAAATATAGTTGTAAAGCTAGACTTATGTAGTTTCTAAAAATATATAGTTTATTATATATATCTGTTGATACATGGGAGATAATAAATAATATCAAGCGTAAGTCAGGGCGATCTCAATGCATGATCGTCCGTGAAGTAGGGTTTAGGTACTGTGTTAAGCAACATTTCTCTAAAACTATACATAATAGGGCATGTGATTTATAATTTTCGGTTAAATAAAGGATGAGAAATCTATTTCTTTAACAAAAATAATGCACTTTTTTAACAAAAAAGGTATTAAAAAGTGGGCTAAACTGAAAAATTACATTTGTGTTTTTTACATAATTGCCAATCATTTTAAAAGTATAACAGAAATCTCAAAACAAATAATATAAACATAAAGTTAAACTTATGTTGTTTCTAAAAATATATAGTTTATTATATATATCTGTTGATACATGGGAGATAATAAATAATATTGAGCGTAGGTCAGTGTGATCTCAATGCATGATCGTCCGTGAAGTAGGGTTTTGGGTACTGTGTTAAGCAACATTTCTCTAAAACTATACATAATAGGGCATGTGATTTATAATTTTCGGTTAAATGAAGGATGATGAATCTATTTTTTGAACAAAAATAATGCACTTTTTTAACAAAAAAGATATTAAAAGTGGGCTATCCTATAATGTTACGACATATTTTTTGATAACAGCTATTACCTCCGCAATACGGCCCTCGATTGCTGACTCGAAACCTACAGTTAGGTCTGGAATATATGTATAAGATAGATAAGATTTTTTTATTGCACAATTAACAACAAACAAATTACATATTTATACTATATGAAGGAATCGCAACAAACACGAAGACACAACAAACCAGCTCGTTCGGGCACTTGTATTCCCCATATTCCTGTACGCCGCGGAAACGTCGACCCTGCAGGAAGTTGAGGAGAAGAAAATAGACGCCCTAGAGATGTGGTGTTGGACGAGAATGCTTGGAGTATTATGGACTGAATTCCGTACCAACGATTCTATACTTCGAAAACTTGGCATCAAGCAGCGTTTATCGTCTTTAGTACAGTCTCGTACCTTCACCTTCTTTGGCCACGTATGCCGCCGGGGGGCGGAGGCTATTGAGCGCTTCTGGTCCACGGAAAGGTTGAGGGTACCAGGCCACGAAGAAGATCACCTATGTTATGGACAAACTAAATAAAAGCTGCAATAAATGCATCATCGTTACTACACGAATGCACGAAGAAGGCGGCTATCAGGTAAGAATGGCGGCGTGTTGTGAAGCCTATCACCAATATCTGAAATGATGACCACGACCACTCTGCCGAGAGTGAAACCAACGAAGAAGAAGAGGTCATGGAGGAAAGGTTTCCCAAGCTTCAAAAGCACTTCTCTTTCCTTTACCATTGAACGAAGATACCGTGTCACATCCTGTGAATGCGTGAAAGAGGGGTAATAATTTTGCTCTCTGTGGCCCTGTAAATAAACAAATCTGTATTTTCTTAATTTACTATGACCAGATATACCATTTTTACCTATCGTGGTGGCGATATCATGATAGCACAGATATTGGTGATGTTATCTTGTTCCTATATGCACCCAAAGTTCCTCAAGCTGAGGTAAAGCTTGCATATTATGTGTAACTGTCAGTACCAACACATCAGTATCCACAGTATCATGAGTCGTGAAGCCTCGATCATAGTAAATTAAGAAAATACGGGTGTTTTATACATATTTGTTTATTTACAGGGCCACAGAGAGCAAGAGTATTAAGATACCCTCTTTCACGCATTCACAGGATGTGATACGGTATCTTGGTTCAATGGTAAAGGAAAGAGAAGTACTTTTCAAGCATGGAAGCCTTTCCTGACCTACTGTAGGTTTCGAGTTAGTGATCAAGCGACGCATTGAGGAGGTAATGGCTTCCATCGAAAAATAGGTCTTAACATCATATGATAGGTCAGTTTTTCTGCTTTTGAAACTGGAATAATAGAATAATAGGATCTCAAAACTTATAAAAGAATATTGTATATCATAATTATTATTTCAGATCAGCTTCATGTACTTCAGTGAATGAGCCCCATATATATATTTTTACCAAGATAGACCAGCAGATAGAACACCTCCCACCGACCAAAGCCACTTTGTATCAGCATTTATCAAGAGGTGGGCGTTTGGGGGTCAGTTATCACGCACTTGGGGTAACTACTTGGGGTTGGACGAAGGTCAACAACAACTGGGAGCCTACATGGACAGACTTGCAATAAATTAATTTCAATTGCGTAGTTTCATTTAAAATACTAAGAGATAAACAATAAAATATGCACTTTTTGTGTGTTTAAAACATTAACTAAACCCTACGTCACGGACGATCATGCATTGAGATCACCCCGACCTACGCTCAATATTATTTATTATCTGCCATTTATCAACAGATATATATAATAAACTATATATTTTTAGAAACTACATAAGTTTAACTTTATGTTTATATTATTTGTTTTGAGATTTCTGTTATACTTTTTAAATGATTGGAAAGTATGTAAAAAACACAAATGTCATTTTTCAATTTAGCCCACTTTTTAATATATTTTTGGTTAAAAAGTGCATTATTTTTGTAAAAAAAATAGATTCATCATCCTTCATTTAACCGAAAATTATAAATGACATGCCCTATTAGTATGGTTTTAGAGAAATGTTGCTGAAACACAGTACCTAAACCCTACTTCACGGACGATCATGCATTGAGATCGCCCTGACTTACGCTTGATATTATTTATTATCTCCCATGGATCAACAGATATATATAATAAACTATATATTTTAAAAAATAACACAAGTCTAGCTTTACGGCTATATTTTTTGTTTTGAGATTACTGTTATACTTTTAAAATAATTGGCAATTATATAAAAAATCACAAATTACGTTTTTCAGTTTTTTCTACTTTTTCAATGTTTTTTGTTAGAAAGTGCATTACTTTTGTCAAAAAAATAGATTTCTCATCCTTAATTTATCCGAAAATGATATGTTACATGCCATATTATGTATAGTTTTAGAGAAATGTTGCATTAATTAAAGCGCGGCAGCGTCGAAATTCCCCCCCTCCCCCTCACTAAACGCGCGGTGTCTATCGACGTCTACCGGTCTGAATTCACTCAAGACCACCTAAGGATCAACTGTGCCAAGTTTCAGCGCATAGTCACAAAGTGCAAGGTTCCCATACAAGAGCGTGCATTATCAACCCAGCTATTCTGCTGACACTGTAAAAAGTGCCGCACCCGCCGCTACACCGCCCGCGCGCCCCCCGCCGGTGCGGCCGCCTCAAGTTTCGAAGTTGCGTCAGCGTGCTTATGCTGACGTCGCCGGTCAGTCTGTCGCAGCTAACCGGGCCTCAATACGGGTTCCTAATGAGGAAAAGTCCTCCCGCACCAATGTGGATAAGGAGGGATTCACACTGGTGGAAAGGAAGAGCAAGGCGCGCAGAGTGCCCCGCAAGACTCTGAGTGGCACTGCCGAGCCGGTTGGTTCTGGTCTTCGGATTGCCACACCGAGTAAGGCGCTCTATGTGTCGCGCTTGCATCACTCCGCCGTGGCTGATGATGTGGTGGATTACGTTCGCCGGAAGACTGGCTTCACGCTGAGGGTGCAACAGCTGCAGTCCCGCCATTACGTGCACTTCACCTCGTTTGTGGTGCGCGTACCGCGGCCGCTGCAGGACACCATCGCAAGTGCAGACTTCTGGCCGAAGGGTGTTGTGTTTCGGCAGTTCCGGGGCAATCTGCCGAATCCTGCGCCAGATCAGACGACGCAACGGAGCCACGCTGTTACGTCGCCTAAATCAAACTAGATTTAAGTTTTTATTTTATTTTATGTATAATTTTGTAGTTCACAGTGCCTTAGTTTAATCACTGTAATGCTGTGTAACTAATTTGATTAAATAAATAAATAAAGAAAAGTATTTAGCAGCTCTGTCTTTCGAGTTACGGAACTCTAAAAACGGGTTCGATGACCTGAAAAAATTCAATTACACGGCTGTCCTGTGCCGTATTCTAATGGACAGGCAGGAACAGGGTTCGCAACAAATCTAATCAAAGTTTAGTATCGGTGGTTTCACCTTACTCCGTGTTTCCAATTGAATCAGCCCGACCTTGGTGGAATTAATAAAAGAAATATTTCAGCTTCGGTATTACTTCTGTTTCTTCTCGAGTGAAGGAAGGTTTCTTGTGATATATAAGCTAGGTATCTCAGGTCTATACAGGGTGATCATTCCAAATGGATCTGTTTTTTTTTTTTTTTTGTTAGGTGATTGGCCCGAGCCTTTCGGCTGTGTAAGAAAACGCAAACTATATATATAAGAGATAGGGAAATCTGTTCGTAGGAATCATGGTGTCGATTTTAGATTTTAATAGAAACTGCATTCATTTTTTTTACAAATCGCAAACATAGCCGGCAATTGGACCTGGTTAAAATTCTGTAGTAGTCGCATGTCGTATTGTAGGAACATTCTTTAATTTGTAAGAGTTTTCCGAATTGGTCCAGCATTTTTCGAATAATCGAGAAAAGAAAATCCCCTACTAACTGAAGATTGGTGTTGGCGTCGTTTGAAAATTACAAATTCCACGTACTTATAAAAAGAAATGGATTAAATTCCACGTAATAATAGAAATAAGTTAGATCATCCATAATCAATGTTACAATCTTTGATCTGTGTTATAAGAAAAATGTC
Organism: Apotomis capreana; assembly: GCA_947623375.1. Lineage (NCBI taxonomy): Eukaryota > Metazoa > Arthropoda > Insecta > Lepidoptera > Tortricidae > Apotomis > Apotomis capreana. The sequence goes on from OX392505.1 coordinate 25,257,937, forward strand.
CCAAGCAATGGCCGTCATCTAAACTGTCATAAAATTCTAGATTTGTATAGAAAGTCAGTCTTCTATTGAAAGGGGTCATGATTTCAAGAAAAATAATGAAAAGCGCGATGCAGGCTCATCTTTCGTTTTGTATGGGCGCGCGCCATCTTTACATGCCAGTATGGCGCCATCTATTGGTCATTATTTCTTTGTTCTCTCATCACGCTGCAACGGCTCGACTTTAACCAATTTTGGTATAAGTAGGGGTAGGGTAGGGACATCCAAACATCCCCCCCGAGGGTGTCCACCTTGTCGTGGTGGGGGGGCTCAGTACCTGCGGTTGGACGCGGGGAAGCCAAGAGACACCAGGGAGGGGGCCTACGGGCCAGCGGGCGAGGGAGACCGAGAAGGAGACCGGCGGAGCATGACTCGGGTGGGCACTTCGGTGTTTGTGATGGACTTCACCTCCGTCGGTGGAGGAGACCGAGAAGGAGACCGGCGGGGCATGACTCGGGTGGGCACTTCGGTGTTTGTGATGGACTTTACCTCCGCCGGTGGAGGAGACCGAGGAGGAGGCTGGCGGGGCATGACTCGGGTGGGCACTTCGGTGTTTGTGCTGAATTGCGCCTCCGTCGGCGTTGAGGGACCCACGGGGTAGGGGCTTCTGTCCTCCCGTGGCGGGCCGAGGGGTAGGGGCGTTTGTCCTCCCATGGCCGGCTGAGGGGTAGGGGCGTTTGTTCTCCCTCAGCAAGGAGGGTGGGACCGAAGCACCGTGTGTCGGTGGCGGTCCCGGCTTCCTGGGGGCTTGGGGAAGTGGTGAGGGTAAGGCACACTGCTATGCTACAGTGTGTCTTTCGGTGAGGGTTCGCCCTAGGGCGAACGTGCCGGTGGTGTCGTGGTGAATGTTCGCGATCCCATGGCATCACCACTAGCATCCCAGAGTTTTAGTGGGTAGGCTAGTCCTTCGCGGATTAGAGAGCCCCACATCACCAATGCGTAATATTTGACTCTACCCCCGAGGGTCTCATGTTATGTAGTGGTATGCAATTCAATGCATTTCTCCGGGTTAAAAAAAAAAAAATGGACATCCAAACATGGTTATAGGATACTTTTTACCCGACTACGGTAAAAAACGAAAAGTAGACAAAGGCGCCTACGTCATAGTCTATTTGAAGGGTACACGGAGAGATTACCTTAGCTTATATTTTTTGAAGCGATAAAAAAACAAGCTACGTAATAATAGTAGTTTATGCAACCACTATATAATGTAATGAGAGGTCTTAAAACACTCGTGTGATCCTATTATGAAACTCGCCTTCGGCTCGGATCATAAAACCACACTCGTATTTTAAGACCTCTAATTATGTAGCAGTTGCATTAACTACTATTACGTCACCCCAGGCCCGTATGTGAGATTTACTGCCCGCTACGCCGAGAAATCTCACTTCCTGTCCAAGGCAAGACGTAAAACTTTAGACAAACCAAGAACGGTAAGTCGTAAAGCCCCAGATCACATATTTGTAGCCCTCACCTTCGGCTTCAGCCACAAACATCTGCGATCTGGGACATTCCCGAATTCACAGCCCTAGGTATGTAATGTACTAGTTAGTATCTGTAACTGAGTGGTTTGAATGCTATATTTTGTGATTAAAATCTAGTTTTAAAAAAGTGACTACATGTTCTTTGCGTGTACCCTTCATTTAATATAACATGATAATACTCTTATTATACTCTGATGGTTCACGGTCGGTCGCTCTCAAAGAAGCGAAAGAGGGCAGATATGGATCTCAGCTATTAGGGTTGCCGATTCGTATTTTACATAAATAGCTACGTAAGTAATTGAATAAATACTGTCTCTTATTTATGATTTGATAAGTTCAATGGAAAAAAATATCTATCGAGGTAGCGTTTGTTAGCTCTATTCTTTTAATCAATTTCATCTTATTTTCTTGCATGCCAGTTGCTGGTAAAATGTGTATATCAATTTTATTTGAAATATAACATCATTTAATACGACAATTTATGCATAAAGACGTACGTGTTTGTATTTGTATTATACATATTCGCCGACTTTAAAATAAAGACGTTTCTCCTTCTGGCTGCATTAGTAACATTGTTGATTCGTATAACTACGTGCTTTAATACCTTTGTGATAGATGTATTGACTATGTCACACGTTTATTTTGCCTCTGTATAATGTGACAAGTGAAGCAAAATAATTGATCCATGAAGCAGGCTGTCAAATTTGACGTAAGAACACTAACACAGGGATCGACGTTAGAATATATTACCCGTAGACATAAAGCTGCGTTGGCCGCGAATACTTATTTTCTAAATTTAGTTGGACATGCTTTTGGATAATTCAAGCCGACGTTATTTTATACTATTATAACAATTCTAAAACTGTATTGAACATTATTTTTCAGGATAATCTTAACAGCGTGACGCAGGATTTGTAGGGGCGCGTGGCGCCAGCTATAAAGCGCCATCTGTTGATAAAATTTTATGTGTTCTCTCATCACTGACAGATTTTAAAGATGGTCATAGGATACGTTTTACTCGACTACGGAAAAAAGGAAGGTTACGCGGACCAAGTTCATAAAACATATTTTGGCTCTTATTGTTTTCTATGTATTCCGTGTAATATCGTCGGGGATAGTGCAATACCGCGTAAGTAACAAGTGTAGATACGAATCAATATTCAAACAAAACGCTAAGTATTTTATTGAAATGAGAACTTTATCGACAGCTGTTTTTTACGCGGTATTGAACTATCCCCGACGATATGTAACATTATTGGTACCTACAATAATAGGTACTTTAAATTTGCAATAATACGTTTGACGACACGGTTTGCGCAGTGGTTAAGTAACTGGCTACTGAGCCGACGGTCCTGGGTTCGAATCCCGGCAAGGGCAAATATTTGTGTGATGAACTCGAATATTTGTGCCTGGGTCATGGATGTTATTTGTAAATACAAAGTATGTATTTATTTATATTAGTATGTTTATCGTCATCTAGTGTCCATAACATAAGCCTACTAGAGCTTACTGTTGGACTAGATTAATTTGTGTGAGGTTGTCCGATATTTATTTATTTATTATCTATTCAAATTGTGACAACCCTACACGAAAATATCTTAAACATTTATATACGGTGTTTAGAGTTTATTCTACAAGGTATTCCAGCTATTTGGTAAATATTCTAGACCGCTTTAGAGCTTGGTTAGATCTTAAGCACTAGTATTTATTATGATAGCTCAGTTTATGTGGTTAAACATGTAAACGTATAATGTGATATTTGTGGTTAAATTTAACTTCGAAATTCAAATTAAGTAACTTCAAAGACACGATGTTCATGAAAAACATTAATTCATGAGTACGCGCCGCAAATTAAGTCGCAATACAATACTATAGAATTTTCTGTCTGTTAAAATATCGGACAACACACAAATCGATCTAGTCCCACAGTAAGCTCTAGTAGGCTTGTGTTATGGACTCTAGACTAAGATATATATATTTATATAGATAAATAAACCGTATTGTATCGTACAAAAAAAAACGGATCCCTTATAGGAGACCTCACTTTGTTTTCCGTTCGTTCGTCCGTCTGTCCGTCAAGACCCTCTATCTCGGGAACGCGTGGAGGGATCAAGTTGAAATGAAAAGCAATACTCAGGTCTACTGTCTTTTAAAGCTGGAAAAAAATCTAATAAGTGAACGGCAAAATAACGATACGGCCGTTTACTACGCCGCAAAAACCTAAATTTCGACACTCTCAAGGAAATCAAAATCAAAAGGGTATTTTCCATTGGCCGTGTGCATAGTTCATACGGAACCTCGGTGCGCGAGTTCGACTCGCACTTGACCGGCTTTTTTTATATTTAAGATGAGCCAAGCATTTGACTTCGATCGCACCTGATGTTACGTGACAATAAAGCCTAATATATTGCCTAGAAGATATCTATTTACTCTCGACTCGAAGAGATCCAATCTTACATCTCTCAGGTAAAAGGGTGCAGGAAGAGATCTTTAACAAAGTCACATCTCAAAAAACACTAACTGGCCATTTATTCGCATACCTGAAAACATTGAACCAGGAAAAAAACAATTATATAACGGCAAAACAAAGTTCCAGGCAATCAGCTACGCACGCGAGAGCCGCCTCCATCACTCTTCGCAGTTATTGTGCAACGATACGTCGAAAACTTGACGTCTTTCCATGTTTATCTTGGTTGGAATACATGGCATGAAAGGCATCAGTATCTTGTTATTTTGGTGCTTCTTTTTTCAGACTACTTTCCAACCTTAGGATCGAAATAAGTCACTTTGAACCCGCTGTTGAGATAAGCAATGACATAAAGTAAGAAAAGATAAAATATTAAACACGAAAAATGTTTTTCGTTTCAGTTTCCGGGTGTTTACCCTTAGCTTATCTTTCCGTCATTTACTGCTTGATTATACAGTATCGTCTGCGTTTACAAATAGAGTAAAAAATACAAGAATAACAACACGACGGTTGCCTATCGTCCGAATTTTCGATTCCCATCGGTAACGTTTGGCCAAATTTTCATTTGTCCGAAAGCCATTTTATTCCAAAACTGTTCATATTTCAAAATAATTATAAATCAAACCTAACCTAATGCGTTCTTTAAAACTATATTTATAAAACCCTAAAAATATTATGGGTTTCAGGAAAAAAATACTTTCGGAAAAATGAAAATTTGCCAAATCGTTACAAATGGGAAACAATTTTTCGGAGTTGACACAACCGACATGGTAAAATTGTGCACTAATGAATAATAACATTTTGTCCTGAAAATCTAAGATTATGTAACTCTTCTTGCATCTAATGCATCTTGCATCAATATTGCAGCTCATTAAATGAAGTAACATGTTACTACATAGTACTATCTACATTTTATAATATAAAATGAAACGTGAGAGGAGTGCTAGTGAACTGGAGAGCAAATTATCGCATCAGACGTCTGGCGAAGTATTCGAAGTACGCGAATAGTTGCTCGATGCTTAAAGTAAAACTTGGTGGGGTGTGGACAAACTCTACCCGAGGATTATCTTATAAACAATAGTACATTACTGCAGACGCTAGGAAGGAAGGGTTTGCCGGGTGAGTAGGTATAGACCGGATAGTGATACGAAGCCGGCAAGCCCTATTCACGGCTAAGGCATGTATAGTGCTTTTCTCAAACATATGCAATGAAATAAAAAAACACCACAAAAAAAAAATAGCTGTTTAGACCGTTCATGAACACAGACGCCTTGTTTAAAAAAAATACTTCCCGGCAACTCAAACATCAAAAATACTTACAATGCTTCGGCGCAAATACCTGATGCAAGTATTGTATAAACTAAGACACCGCAAATCATACAATACAATACAATACAAAATGCTTTATTGCACACCAAAAAAGTTTACAAATTGAACACAGAAACAATCATTTTAATACCGGCAGAAAACAGGCGGTCTTATAGCTAAAGAGCGATCTCTTCCCGACATACACCCGACTTTATCATCTCTCTAACGATCAAAACAGGTTTTTTTATGTATGTAGTTTTGTATGTATGTATGTAAACGCTTTATTGTACACAACAACTGGTTATAAATACATTGATAACAAATGAAATATGTACAAAGGCGAACTTATCCCTATTAGGGATCTCTTCCAGTTAACCTTTGAGCAATTGAAGGAATGGGTATTCGAAGAAAATAGGCAAACTACACTGCGTACAACCAAGATATCTATATTATACTTAATAAAACTATAATAAGTACATAAACTAAGTAAGTAATAATACACATATATTTATACTATTTATAAGATATATATATATATATATCTACATATTATAATACATATAAATGCGTAAATAAATATAGTATTCAATGAATTCACACGTCATCGGACAGCCACAATTTCTTCAAGTTAATCTTAAGTGATGCAACAGATGGAGACTTCCTAAGGGACAAAGGCAACTCATTCCACAACTTCACTGCGCTTACCGTGAAAGACTTGCTATAGGTACGGTACGCGTCTTATTAGACGGTACAGCCAGAGTGAGATTGGCGCTAGACCGCAAGCGGTGACCACTGCGAAATATACATATATACGAAACTCTTTCACTAAGGTAAGGAGGAGAAGTAGGATTAAACAGGACAATAAAGAGCAATGAAAGGACATGCACGTCTCTACGCCGACGAATCGGTAGCCAACCCAGCTGCGCTCGAAAGGAAGAGATGTGGTCATATTTTCGCAATCCAAATATATACCTGATACACACATTTTGAAGGCGTTCAAGCTTGTCAAGTAGTTCCTCCTTAAGATCCAGTAGAGCAATATCACCATAGTCTAGTAGAGGGAGCAAGAGAGATCTGGCAAGAGTGATCTTGGTGGAAATTGGCAGAAAGTTCTGTAGGCGCCTTAAAGAGTGGAGAGATGCAAAGAGCTTCTGGCTAACTTGCGCTATGTGCGGTGCCCACGAAAGCGTCTGGTCCATGGTGACACCCAAATTTCTAACTGTAGAGGAAAAGGGGATAGGAATCCCACCAAAAAGAATATCAGGTACCACCATTTCAGATTTTTTAATGCTATAAGCTTGTTTTAGAATTCCCAAGTTACACAACACATTTCCCAAGCATCGATGGTTTTTGCTAAAAAAGCCTTGACATGTTTCCCGGGTACACTTAATCCCGATCCATTAACCCGGTTTGTTCCGGGTTAAAAAGGAGCGGAGGTGTTAATCCGGATTACCATTTTATTTTATATATTTTACGCGTATTTTATCGACTGTTTTCATTTTTAATCTAATGCAATAAATAACTCTGAGAGAAATTGCATGATATTAGATTTTTTACTAAACCGTGGCATTTTTGGAGCAGATTTTTCTGAATTATACTCGTACGTAGTGGACTGTAATTAGACGAGTGAACTACATAATAATATATTGATAAGGATGCGGTTGAGCATTGTTTGTTGAATGTGATATATAAAACTAACCAAATAGGACAGTTCTGGAAAAGTATCAACTATAAAAGCTATATAGGATAATTTTAACTTTAACACAGTCACACAACATTATGAGAATTAGGGAATAGTTACATTTCGATGCTAGTGCGGAAAGCATGTCATTACTTCACGAGTACCGAGATATCTCGCCACGAGCCGTAGGTGAGTGACATTTCCGCACGTGTATCGAACGACGTTTTTTAATACAGTTGCGAAAAAAAAAACAACAAGTATTTATAAAAACAATGTCTAATGTTGCCTTTGGAAACTTAAAACATGCTTGTAGTAAGAAAAAACGCCTCTTCTTTGACAGGCGCTTCGGCAGCAATTCCCTTCCATTCATTCAGACAACTCATTAAGAACGGTTTTTCAATAAATATTAAAAATAAACGTGTTATAATGATAAAAAGGTAAGTAATAAACTATGAACTATGTATATTTTTCGTATTCTTACATTAACAGTACGTTTTTATGTTGATTACGACGTTTAAAGGAAACGAATATTAACACTCATCAATAAGTAGTAGATTAGATTACATTAGATTAGATTAGATTTATTTATTGATAAAATAGTAATTTTACAAGTCAATTAATTCAATTACAATTTTACAAGTCAATTCAATTATTACAATTTTAAACATTTCATTCTTAGGTCTACATTTAATTTAATTTAACATCAAAATATCGCATAATACATTATTATTGCAAAATAATTATAATAACATGGCAAAGGTCAACAATTTCCTTGTATAAACTCGTCCACACTGTAACAAGCTAGATCAACAAGCCACGATTTGAGCTTGGTTTCAAATATATTGTCGCTTTCAGAAAGTTTTATATGGCTTGGTACCTTATTGTAGATTTTAGGCCCGATAACTTCAAGTGACCTTTGAACCTTTGCAAGTCGTCGTTTTGGAGCTAACAACAGGGGCTGTCTTCGGTTAATATTTTTACAGTTATTCGTCTTATAGTAATGAATTGGATGAAAAAAAAACAATTTAAAAAATTTGAAAAGTAAAAAGCACTAGTTCGCGAAAACCAACTTTCCGCACGCTAAACAGCTACGTAAAGTACCTAGCACTTTTTGAGCAACTGTATTAAACACGACTTTTTTGATACTTCATTATGGAAACCTTATTTATCGGATGTTAGAAAGTTCAGACCTTGTTAATAAAAGGAGATTTTTTCATTAATCTAAAAGGTTGAATTTAGAAAGACCCACTTCAGCGGGTATCTCCATAAACCTTTTAGTTCAGCATTGAAAGAGTATTCGTCTTCTGTCTCAATCCCGAACGTGCATTTGAAAAACAAATACCTTTATACAGCTCCCGAGTTTAAGAAACAACTTAGACGTTTTGCGCAGGATTTAGTCCATAAGTATTTTAAAATTAAATACTGCTCATAAGTCAAATGTAGTCGCTTGTAAGGTAAATTCTAATGTTTCACACCGTTTATGTTCAGGAATATTTTTTTGAGGGTAGTATAGATCGATTCTGTCTTTTTTTGGAATCAAATGTCTATATGGGACTAACTACACTTAGACTGCTCTAAAAGTCAGAAATGACCGTCAAAGTTTAACATTTCTACGGAGCGCTAAAAACGCTCCATACAAATGGCCGAAAAAAAAAACATAAAATTGCGAAGGTACATTTGAAGTTACTTACATATTTCAAAACATATCATTTTTTTTTAATATTTTTATTTTTTCCATGATATTATATTGAGCTAGTTTTATCACATAATGACAGTATGCTGTATAATTTTAGATTAGTCGTCATCCCAGTTGACAATCTCTGTTTGTTAAAGGTGCCAGGAACTGAAATATTTAACTAATATTTACCGTTATACTCGTGTACCTAAATGTTGTCAAGCATTAAACGAAAAAAGGAGAAACACTAGGAATAAAAAAAGGCCAAGTGCGAGTCAGAATCGCGCACCAAGGGTTCCGTACAAATACTTATCCTATCTTAACTGGCCGGGTTTAGTTAATTTGGCACCTGGTATGTATGGCGCCAGATACAAATGAGGTGCAAAGTAAACACAGCCGATCACGTTTGTTGTATGGGAGCCCCCTTAAATATTTATTTAATTCTATTTTTTGTATTTGTTGTTGTAGCGGCAATAGAAATACAATATCTGCTAAAATTTCAGCTGTCTAACTATCACGGTTCATGAGATACAGCCTGGTGCCAGACGGACAGAGAGACAAACAGACGGACACATGAAAAAATATACAGTGAATCCCACTGAAATAACAGTTAGGCTTTACTGTTATTACAATGTCAATGAGATTCACTGACTATTTTTTTCAGTGGACAGGCAGAGGAGTCTTAGTAACTTTTGAGTACGGAACCCTAAAAGGACACAATTTGTTAACAGTTCACTTGTCTAAAATTTCGTCATTATCAAAAATTACCTTGTAAGCAACTCTTATTATCGATGAATTTATTAAGTGAGCTGGATTGCCGTATTAATACTTAACTAACTCGATATTACAAAACTTCCGCGAAAATTCACAGTCCTCGTTAAAAAGTTTCAATTGATTATTTCATAATTAAATCGTTCGAAAATTGAGGGAAATATAATTTCGTGATGTCGCTGAAGTTTGATTTTCTCTGTTATTTATAAACAGCAAATAATCATTTAAGTGCAGATTCTTAGACGACAGTGCTTTTACCTTTTTAGGGTTCCGTACCCAAAGGGTAAAAACGGGACCCTATTACCAGGCTATCCCCACGCGTTTCAACCGCGCGAAACATTCCGATCTCTAAGTAGCAACCCCGCGCGACAAAATGCCAGTGGGCTGCCACGCCTCGCGGCGAGCGGACGGCGTACAGTTAACGTTTCCCGCGCAACCTGTGCTGTACGATGTCGAAAAATAAAAGTCGGGCATATTGTTTTTGTGACAACAAAGGCGATTGAAAATGATTTCATGATGTCACGCCATACCTACACGGAACCAAAAGCAAATAATTATTATGGTAAAAGGAAAAGAGAATATTTAATACCCAGAATATTTAATTCTATCTTTTCGGAAGATGAATGCGCCACTAAAGGTATTTTTAAGAATAGATTAAAAAAGATACTATTAGATGCCCTGTCTTAGTGTAACACTTACTGTAATGGTTACTACCTACCTACTTAGTTTGATTCTAAAGAATCTAAAGTGTCTGGCAAATAGTTACCTACCTACTTTTAAGGTTAAGTGAACGTATTTTAAGGATAAGGATCCAAACCGCACAAAACGAAATTTAAAATTTGAACCCTGAGTGTAAAGCCCACATCATCTTTGTTGTGTGGATTGGATCGTTTTCGTTAAAAGGCGTCCTAGTTAAGATTAATGGTACTAATGTTAAAAAAGTGAGTGCAATACTCGCCAATAAACTTCGTGTTTGGCGAAATTTGTTATAAAATGTGTACCATGCTTTTTTGAAATAAATAAATAAAAAAAAAAAAATATTTGTTCCAGAACACATTAAACTCTCCGGAATAAAATATTTTGTTTAAGAATTAACGTTTACTGGGGCACTATTGACGCGTAACTATTAAAGTCTGGGTATTTCTCTAAAAATCTTTATGGGGGCGCCTAGCTTTTTTTAGAATTAATTGTGTTGGTTTGATTCCATGCTGTGTTGTTATTACTGAATGTTTAGTTATACAATCAATAAGTAAAATATTTAAAGATTCACTCTATTATTCGTTATGTTTTAGAAACACGATTACTTGTAGTTTCCTCGATAGTTTTTTTTTAAAGTTACCTCAAAAAGCAACATAAACCCTTAGTATGTCATAAATACTGCAGGGAAAGTTATCAGTTTTTTTTAATAATAACATAACGAGACGTTAACATAATGTGTACGTCTTACATTTTCAAAATCTGTATTATTTTAATAATTAAACCGAAAAAACATGATTTCATGGCAAAAGTTAATCGATTAACGATTAAGAATATTTTTTTTAATCTCGATTAACGATTAAAATTGACGATTAGTTAATCTAATCGTACGAGTTCCGATTGATTTAATCTCGAAAGATTAAGTTAATTGTCGATTAATTTTTAGCGATTAAATTTTTAATCGATTAATTAATTCGGCGATCGGAGAGCGGAGAAAGGCGTGCGGAGAGCGGGGAACGGAGAGTGGCGTGCGGAGAGCTGAGAGCGGCGTGCGGAGAACGGAAAGCAGAGAAGCGGAAAGAGGGAACGGTCGGATGCAAAGATAACCGGTGTAAGGTGTAGAGAATGGTGTTCAATCGTCCTGAAGTGGGCAACCCAGTGGGAATCGGGTTGTCTGGTCGCCACGCCTGTGCTGACTATAACGCCAGGTGCAAACGTAACTTAACCACTTAAGGATGGAGTGTTTGTACGGAACCCTCGGTTTTTTTTATATTTTAAAAACTAGTCCGTATACAAAATAAAAATAATAGTGTAGGGTCCTGTGATAAAAAAGTTATGAAATTAGTTTCACTATTTGGAAATTTGAAATGTTTCAATAGTGTTTGTTCCTTAGGCAAAGTGTTGTTTCTAAAATTATTTACAAATAAATCATCTTTCATTTTCCCACAGACTAATTCTGGGTTGATTACATTTTAAGCTCGGTTTTGATCCTGGGATTAAACAAATCGCCCCCTGGACATTTCTGCCGCCGCAAAACAAAACGACTTAACCACCTTTGCAAGATAAAGAGACATAAGTCGTTTTTCAGAAGGGATTTGGATTTAAGGCCAAATATCGGGGTGTTTGTAGAACCCCCTATTTTTATCCTGTCGCTGTGGTGATCAAATTTATAATTGCTTTTTTAAAGCATTGTTGAAGCATGCGGGATACTTATACGGGCATTCATTATTAGAAAACAGATTATATTGGCATTTAAAATAAAGCAACCTGTTTTTTTTTACATTCCCGAAGCAGAGGGTTTACCGTATTATTGTTTTTTTTTAGGTGTTATTAGTTTTCACACATTACACTCTTCTTTAAAAGCAGCATATGAATGATGTTATATATCAGACAATAATAGAATACTTGACGACGCGTTTGGCTCGGTTTGTAGACACCTGCCTACTGAGTCGGCGGTCCCGGGTTCGAATCCCGGCCGGGGCAAATATTTGTGCAAATATTTGTTCTTGGGTCATGGATGTTATCTATATATGTATTTATATATTATGTATATCGTCGTCTAGTACCCACAGTACAAGCTTTGCTTAGTTTGGGACTAGGTCGATTTGTGTATGATTGTCCCTTAATATTTATTTATTATTTATTTAATTAACTTTATTCTGTAAGTAGGCCACAAGGGCACTTGACTGAGTCTACCGGCATTTCACAACAGGGTCTCCTCTTGTGAAATGCACCGTTGAGACGAAACGTCGCAAGAATTTCCATAAAAAAAATCTAAAGCTTAGCCGTCGTGAAAAATTATAGGTATACATTGCCGAGGAGTCTCCCCACGTTGCACCGTTCGGTACGTGGTTGCCGCTCGAATACGTTGGTGTCAGGTGTGATTACCGTTAGCTCCAGCTAGGAGTATTAGTTTTTGGCAACTAATAATTCTTGAAACAAGTTTTTATTCCTGACTGTCTTTTTTATACAAAGGTTTTTGTAAGTCAAGACGAATCAAATGTGCCCAAAGACAATGGATAAATAAATCGTGTTTAGTAAGTTCCTTTCAGAGCTTCGTGTCCAAACCCGCCTATCCACAATCTGCCAGCAGCGTATATTGACCTACTTCGGCCACATAATAAAGAGGGAAGATGAAAGCCTTGAAAAGCTGATTATTGTTGGGAACACGGTGGGCAAACGAGCCCGGGGACGGTCCCCAACCAGATACGATCTTCAAACCTTCAAGAAAAGAGCGTACTCCCACCTGAAAAGCCGGCAACGCACTTTTGACTCCTCCGGTGTTGCAGGTGTCTATGGGCGACGGTAATCGCTTTCCAGACCTCGTTCGCCCAGTACGACATAAAAAAATTATGTCTGCCACATGCATTCGGAACGAAGGGCCAGAATAATCACTGAATGGACACCGCAAGGCAACCGGGGCCTTCTCGGGTAATCTTGCAGTGGTTACGTCATCTTTGGCGGGATGACTTGGATGCATTTAGTAACGAGTGGAGGGAGCATGTAGCCCATATAAACAAGTTTTGCTAGGTCATCAGGAAGGCAGATCATAAAAACTAGGTGTAGAGCATCCACAACCATCAATGACCACGATCCTCAGTCATGATCATGAGTGAGCGACCACAGAGAGACAGTTCCTATGGTCAACTACCGACTCCATCATCAGACCGTGCGATAGTGCCTTGCCATCGATGATACGTATCGTCATCATAATCATATCAGCTGATGGACGTCCACTGCTGAACAAAGGCCTCTCCCAAAGTTCTCCACAACGATCGGTCTTGCGCCGCCCTCATCCAATTTCTGCCGTTAGTTCAACTTGTTTGAGGCCTTTCCACGATGCGTATTCCGGTCCGCGGTCACCACTCAAGAACCTTTCTGCCCCAACCGCCATCGGTTCTACAAGCAATGTGCCCCATCCACTATCACATACGATATGATTTGTATAATTATGGAAAATTTGACCCCAATTGATCCTCAGAAAATGTGTCAAAATTAGCTTTCAAGATTTACATACAAACATTGAAAGTTTAATAATAGCTAGTAAAAACTTAAATTCTTGTTGCGTCCGTTTCATTCAGTAACTTTACCCTCCGTATCATTTTACTCGTATTCTGCTATTCGTTTTAATATTTAATAAACAGTTCACATTAAATGTGGAACCGTAAAATGCTCATGCATTGCCAATTGACAGGAGTAGCTTAATTACGTCGAATATTTGCTGCATATCAAAAAGTTTATTTCCATTTATTATGTTGATAACTGATTTACATACATTTGGCCAGAAAATTGCTACGCCAATTTTGTTTAAAGGTTCATCAAGTCACTGTTAACGGAATGGTTACTTTGCAGGCAAATACAATCGGGATCCCTAGGAATAATTTGGACTGGATAGGGATAAGTTCGCCTTCGTACATGTTTTATTTGTTATGAATTGTATCTATAACCGGTTGTTGTGTACAATAAAGTGTTTAAGTACGTACAGGCCAAATGGTACACCTAATTGAGTAGTAAAAACCTAACTGTTTAAGTAAAATCATAAAATATAGACCATTTTAAGATATTACTTTCATCTAATTGCCATTTTGATTCCTGAGTTTGTTTTTCTCCTTAGCAAGTATTCTGGATGACGTCACTATTGACTTGACTTGTGCTGCAAAAGCGCAAGGACAAGTGAAAGTCGAAAAAAATGATTTTTCACAGGTGTCATATTATAACAGTCTAATAATGTTTATTGCGGTATAAGAGCCATATTCCCAGAAATGATTTCTGATTTAACATACGTCTTAAAAAATTGGTATATCCCCATTTATGATAAACGTGATATCTTAATATAATTCTATCATTCGGATTTTGTGGTGGGGCGGGATGCCGTGACACGCGCATGACGATTTTGCCTGAACTGGACTCGGAAGAAATCAATGGATGTGATCTGCACAGGATTTCACTGGCTGCTGCCGCTAAAATCTGTTCAGCAGACTGACAATAGACAGAGTGGGTATCCTCATCAATATCAATATCATCATCATCACCCTGGCGTTAAGTCCTGGCCAGCGCCAAGGCCCGATTTCCGTATGTTTGCCTTCCACTTTGCCCGGTCTTTTGCATCCTCAGTAGTGAGATCATTGGCACTCATGACTTCTTTTACGACATCAAGCCAACGATTGACAACACAAATATTTTACCTGACCGGAAATTGAACCCTGGACCGCCGGACTGCAACAATCACGTTGTCCTTTTTATTCCCAACATATTATTTTAGTCTACGATGTCGCTCGTGTCGCTCTGGATCATGGCTGATAGATAAATAGATAGAGACACACAGACGGATACAGATCATAATAGAGATAATTATATTGGATTCGAAAATGTTCTGGATGGCTTCGAGAAAAGGCGGCGTGCTGGCGCGTAGAAACATAGATATATATGAAGTTAGGTACATAGGATAGACACATTATGTTTTCGATTCGTGCCGAACCATGCGTGTATTTACTGCGTGTTCCTTTGTTGAAGCCCTGAATCATTAAGTGACACCAATCACAACGGACGAGTAGTATTAAGTTTTCATGCAGCCGGCCATATTGGGGCTTTGAAGGATTATTGTTATTTTTACTAGCTTTGTGTTTACTTGACCTTTAGGTTTATTATTATTATCAATGGATATTGTTACGGCAGTAAATCGAGGGAGTGATTAACGCTTTGAAAGAAAGGCCACGATTCAATTCGATTCATCATCATCATCATATCAGCCGATAGACGTCCAATGCTGTACAAAGGCCTTCCCCAAAGTTATCTATAACGATCGATCTTGCGCCGCCGTCATCCAATCCCTGTTTGCGATCCTAACCAGGTCGTCGGACCACCTTGTTTGGGGCTTTCTTTCGATTAACATTAACATATAGTCATTTGAGCGATGTAACAGCCATTCCCAGGACATAATGTAGTCGTGTTATGGCTATTATAGATAATTTTTGCTTATTCAGCGGCATTAGGTATATAGCATGACAAGCTATAATGTAAAAGTAAATTAAGCACATCGTTATATCGCGAGACAGATTGACAATGTTAAAAGAGAAATAGTGAAATATTTGGATTTGATTTTTCTTAATTTTTTATCGCATTGAAATGAATTTACGGCTATCAAATAATTATAGAGCACATCGCTTAAGTAGACAAATATCAAACAAATATGTTTGTCTGATATTTGTTTCAATGCAAATAAATAATTTCAATTTCTGATAGTTAAGTTCTTAGTGTGTATTTTAATGTGAAATATTTGGATTTGATTTTTCTTAATTTGATATCGCATTGAAATGAATTTACGGCTATCAAATAATTATAGAGCACATCGCTTAAGTAGACAAATATCAGACAAATATGTTTGTCTGATATTTGTTTCTATGCAAATAAATAATTTCAATTTCTGATCTTTAAGTTCTTAGTATATAGGTAGTATTTTAATTTCTGTATTCTTGTCCACGAATCCTAAAAAAAGAGCTTCCGTGACATTTATCGCCGCTTCTTCTGAGAAAATTTAGTAGCATCGATATAAATTTGATATTAAATTTCCCCGTGCCCCATAGGCGTATTCGGTCAAAATAAATTATAATTTAGGCGTCAGTTTACGCCGGAGTAAGATAATGACGTAATAATTCTTGCTTGATTAACTTTAAATTTATAGCGAGTTAATTTAAAAGTATTTTCTTGCGGACGTTAATTTTCATTTTCTTTGATAGGTGCGCTTCTTGGTTTATTAAAATGTAGATTTGTTTTGTCCGAAATTGTACTTTACCTGGAACTGCATTCGAACGGATTTAAAAAGTTAAATTGATACCCATTTACATGAGCTTGCAGCAATCATATCAGAACTTCAAAAAATTTTTTGCTATCTGTGATGATTCGCCAAATTTTTATTTGTCCGAAAGCATTTTTTTCCGGAAATCCATAATATTTTTAGGGTTTTATAATTATCTTTTAAAGAACCCATTAGGTTATGTTAGGTTTTTTATATATTTACTCTGAAATGTGGATAGTGTTGGAATAAAATGGCTTTCGGATAAATAAAAGTTTGGCGAAACGTTACCTCAGATGAGAAACAAAAATTCGAACTTACGATAGGTAACCGTTTTCATGTAAATAATCACTTTTTAACAAAAATAACCAACGTCAACGAGACGAAATTATGTTATATGACAGTGGGACCAAGTGGAAAGTATGCTTTGAAATAACAAAAGATTTTTTCTTAGCGGTCCAGCCGTTTTCGAGGAATCGGGGAACATACATAAAAATAAAAATAAAAACCCGACAAACTGAGAACCTACTCCATTTTTAACGTCGGTAAGGCGAGGCATGTACAATATTCAATTATAGTCTGAAATTGAGTACTTGGGTCCTGAGCATGTGTTTGAGTGGCGACTACGCACTGACAGACGAAGCGTGGTTAAGTGCAGTGGACTGATGGCTGGAAACCGCTAAAAGCCAGTAGCACCGTCCAAATGTGGGGGCGCTCTTTGGGGGTGGCCTATTTCCAGCAAGGGACGTCTTTTAGCTAATGATGAGAAGCGCCATCGAAAATAAAAGTACCTACTAAGCTTATACATAAGGGGCACTCATAAATATACGGGTATACATAATGACAAATAGACGTAACATAACTAAATCAACGAGTGATTATTTGGCCCGTATGCGCTTAAAAATAAAGTTCATTTTCATTACACAGTCGCAGCAATTAAATATTTCAAAGCGAATTTGACATATTGCTAATGTGACATTCTTTCGACACCCAAAATGGGACAGTTATAATTATTTGTATTGCAATGGGGAACGAATGAGTATCTTTCAAAACGCTTGCTTTTTTATGAGTAGGAATTACTCCCTTATTCCTAAAATATAGTTACAGATTTTTTCATAGCTTTAATAAAATAAATAACATGATTCCGCATTACATGAATCCATACTTTTGCTTTTACAATACAATACAATACAGCAATTGTTTATTGCACACCAACAAGAAAAATGTTACAATTGAAACCTTAATTTATAAATGGTAGACAATAGGCGGTCTTATCGCTAAAGAGCGATCTCTTCCAGACAATCTTTGGGTAGAGGTGCATTTAAATTATTCCTTACTTACCCATTCTATTATTATTTTCATGTATTACAAATTAAAAGCCTTGGATACCATACTTGCCAAAGGATCGCTTACATTTATGTCTCTTTTATTATAATACAACTATTCTATATTTTTATATTGCAGCACTTTTCCTGCTCCATCAAAATCGTTTTTATATCCTTTCAAGCAGTATGCCAAATAAAACATCACATTGACTTTTAAAACGCAGAATGACACACGTAGCAATTGCAAGTTGGGTAAAACCCCTGTAAAAACATTTTTATATTTTTGTCCATTTGGTGGTTAAAAATAACATTGTCCTGTAAAAACAGGACGCGTGGCCACGCCGCGAATGCGCGTGACGTAAACACGGAATTGGTGGGACCGTCCCATTGTGCCGCAACGTGTGGCCATTCATTCGAATAACATATTTTGGTAACTGTTTATTGTATTATTTGGGAACTGTTTTGAGGCTCATTATTATGAGTTTAGACTGTACCTACAAATATTAAATTAGAAGGTGGAAATGATTATCGAATAGTACTAGTAATAGTTGACCGAGGAATAATAATAATAGTAGAACGAGGAGTAATAGTAATAGTAGAACGAGAAGGTGCAGGAGTTTTATTTGTAGGGAAAAATAAATCACCTCTATTAAAGCAATTTAAACTCTTGACAAAGGCCTTATCAGTTTATTTATTGCTTTCATAGGTACATTTAAAGGTGGTACATTATATATTGTTTCCGCTATGAAACCCTGTAGGGCACTGCAACATTTGACAGAATGTCAGTTTACTAACACTAAGTATTCTTAATACTAAATTATATACTAACAACAATTATGAGATTGACCCTTAATTTGGTCTGCACAGTGTTCAAAGTCTTATATAAAAAAGAAAAATAAAAAAATGGTTTAACTTGTTAAATTATATAACAAATAAAGACTATTATATATTATAGTACAACAATGACAATTATTAATCTTTTTTTATCTTATGGCAACATGGACGGGTTGAACTATGAGATTAACATTAGACATAGGTCTTATAATTATAAACATTCTACATTATACTTGTATCATTAATTACTACTTTCAAAGAACTCTTCCATGGTGTAAAACAATTATCAACTAAGTATTTGGTCAATTTTTTATTAAAAATGGTATTTTTTTCCTCGTTTCTAATATTCTTTGGGAGCTTGTTATAAATTTTGATACACATTACATATGGGCTTGAACTATGGAGTTTAGTCGGGTGTCGGACGGTCTAAAGACAATCTGGTGAGATGGGGAATTAGATCTGAACAGAGCGGCGCATCCTGCGGGTGTGGCGTACTACAGACAACCAAACATATGATGCAGTGCCCTCGGTGTCCAACCACGTGCACTCTCGAAGACCTCATAAAAGGCACTCCCCGAGGGATAGAAGTGGCAACGCATTGGCAAAATACCATTTAGTCAAAGGAATTTGATCCCTTCACACGAAGAAGAAGAAGATGGAGTTTTAGTTTAGAGAATGGGACAGGAATATTATCTCTAAGACGCAAGTTGGTGGTTGATTGGTTCGTGGATGATGGGAAGAAGTGGGGATATTTTTTAAAGAATTTGCATACTTCTAGTATATATATGGAAGTTAAAGTTAGTGTATTAAGTTTACGGAAATGGGGTCTGCAGGTTTCGGTTGGTTTTATGTTTACTATGATTCTTATGCATTTCTTTTGTAGCAGGAACAGGTCAGGTATATTTGTGCTATTGCCCCACATCAGGATACCGTACCGGAGCCAGGAATGGGCGAATGCATAGTAAGCACATAGAGCGGTTTTATGATCAGCATGTTTTTTTACTTCCATTAGGGCATAGGTGAATTTCGACAATTTGGATGTAATTTTTTGGATATGCAATTTCCAGTTTATGTTTGTATCGATTTCCAGGCCAAGCAGATAAGAAAAATTTGTGCATTTTAAGGTTTGATTATTATATAAAAAGTTAATATCTAAAATACGTTTCTGATGAGGTTTAAACTGCATAATTTTTGTTTTATCTATGTTTATTTGAAGGTGGTGAAGTTCTAACCAATCGATTACTTTTGTAAAGGTATTGCTTAAAACAGAGTTTAAGTTGTTGTCTTGTGTTTTATATGGGAACACTATGGAGATATCATCTGCAAAAAGAACACAGGTGTGGTCAACTACTTTTGGGAGATCATTTATATAAATGAGGAACAATAGACAGCCGAGTACGCTGCCTTGAGGGATAGATCCTAACATTTTCCTGGCATTGGATTTAATATTCTCTATTGTTCTAGTTTGGAAGTTGTGGTATTCAATTTGGACAAGTTGTGCACGATTTGACAAATATGACTGGAACCATTTATGGGCAATTCCTCTTACTCCTATGTTATAAAGTTTGTCTAATAATATTTTATAGGAAACTTTGTCATATGCTTTACTCATGTCTATTCTTAGATTGATTAGAAAGGGACGACACTAATACAGTATTGGCACTTTTTAATTTCTTATCTTATTCTTTTTGGTCAGACTGTACTTTCGGTTGGCCTTAGTTACTGTATTCTCATTGCACGGGAGATACCGAAAGATACAATATATATGTATAAACTTATTTCTTAGGGATCCACGTTCATCATAATTGAAATTGATAGCCGAGCGCCTGCGAGGTAACTAATATTATGTAAATCCACGACACACACTTTAAATGTATCGAATATGTAACTCATAACGGGTACTTTTTTTTCCTAGCCTAAAGTTGTATCCCACTGATGGGCAAAAGCCTCCCGCTTCTTGCGCTACTTGTCTCTATTGGCTACATGCTCCCTCCACTCGTTACTAAATGCATCCAAGTCATCCCGCCAGATGGCGTAACCACCGCAAGGCTACCGGAGAAGACTCTGGTTGCCTTGCGGTGTCCATTTGGTGATTATTCTAGCCCTTCGTTCCGGATACATGCGACAGACATGTATTTTTTTAAGTCATAGGGGGCAAACGAGGTCTGATGGAAAGCGATTACCGTCGCCCATAGACACCTGCAACACCAGAGGAGTCACAAAGGCGTTGTCGGCCTTTTAAAAGGGAGTACGCTCTTTTCTTGAAGGTTTGAAGGTCGTATCGGTCCAGCCCAGTTCCACTTCAGCTTTGCAGTCTTGGCACCTACGTTTACACCGCGTATTTTGGAACGCAGTTCGACTACAACAATACAACACAGGTACAATTTACACCCCTTTAACTTAAACCTAACAATTTACTTAAAATCATCCAATTAAAACCTAGACACTAATTCCTATATACCGCTATTAAAAATCCAAGTCACGCGATATGCGTGCATAATAAAGGCTATAATGAAACGGTATTTTATGAGCTGGATAACACGGTTGAGAATAAACTGGCTGGAGAAAATTCTGTAGCTGGCCAGTAATAATTGCCTGTCAGAAGTTGGGGCAAGGAAAACATTGGGGCTCTCCTGACACACGTCAGAACTTTAGGCATAGCAACTTGTAAAGGATATTTTCAGAGGTTGATTTTAACTGTAAAAGTTTGATACTTTTGGTAACTGCATTATCTGGATTGGACTTTTATTAACACGGACGTTTTATAATTAGGTTATTGAGAAGAAGATAAAGGTTTAAAATAATTGGTGAATTGAATTGGGATATTATTTTTGTATAAGGATTAATATTTCATACTGTCGACAGTAGTGAAGTTAGGCTAAAATGCTATAAATGTTGATTTAATTAGGTATGCTAGGATTTTTATTCAATGGGAGTGTATAGTATTGAGGGGGATTAATTCGGGGCAAAATTTTATGTGACTTACGTGATCTGTCCGAGATATTGCCAATTTAGGTCTACTTTAGCGATGGTCTATTTATCTTGTGATGACGACTTCTCAAAAATTCAAAATGCACTTCTAATCAACCAAATCATTTCATATAAATGCCATAACAATACCACAATAAATGTGAATCAAATAAGGTATCAGTAGTATTTAAATATCTTAGGTAATCACGCAAAAACTATATTTCTAATCAGGTAAGGCGACACTCTGGCTTAGTATTTTTTTTCTTGTTTTTAGGGTTCCGTACCCAAAGGGTAAAAGCGGGACCTTATTACTGAGACTTCCGTCCGTCCGTCCGTCCATCACCAGGCTGTATCTCAAGAACGGTGATAGCTAGACAGTTGAAATTTTCACAGATGATGTATTTCTATTGTCGCTATAACAACAAATACTAAAAATAAAATAAAATAAATATTTAAGGGGGGCTCCCATACAACAAACGGGATTGGTTGCGTTAACTTTGCACCTCATTTGTATGGGGCGCTATACATACCAGGTGCAAACTTAACTTAACCACTTAAGGATGGAAATTGTTTGTACGGAACCCTCGGTGTGCGAGTCCGACTCGCACTTGACCGGTTTTTTTTATCCACCGGCTACAAAATCCTCTTAAAACGGGTAAAACCCGATGGCTAATACTGTTTATTGCTATATCTTTACTTCGCTATATTATTATAGCAAGTGATTTCACAACTTTATCGTCTGTAGTGTACATTTTTGACTTAGCCAACTCGTCCTCTTATATTACTCCTTCAAATATGTCACTGACCTTCAAAATCTAACCTACCAAACACACTCATTAACAATTCCAACAATTGTCATTAAGAAACTCTCTAATACTTTGGAAGTAATAATGTTATGCTTATTATTATGAATAGCTTTATTCGCGTCTTGCAATCATTAATTCCAAGTTAAATTCACAAATTTCTCAATTATTTCGTAAAGTTGGTGGCACATTTTGCTAATTCGACGACTTTGCTCAACAGGGCTCTATTCTTACTTCCGGTATTACAGCGATATGCATGATGTCCTGATTGATATGATAATTTATGTTAAATTGTCTATTTCTATGCCCGTTTCCAAATTCACATATTCTTTAAACACAAGGTTATTTTGATTGTTTTTTTTTTGTTAACTAGTCACATCTTTATTTTTAAGGTTCTTTTTAACTCATTTTTGCTTTAATATATACCAATATTCAGTGTGATTAAAAAGTAAATGAAATGCCTTTTCTTTATTTAACTTTCAAGCAACATTAGGGGAACCTGGGGATAGTTGATCCCCATTTTGATTTTGGCCTCTATTTTTTTTTTTTTTTTACAGTATCGGAGATCTTTTCAAGCCAAAATATTCAAAATTTATCTATTCATTGATAGTTTGAATGAAAACAAGATTACGCTACAATTTGACTCAATATTAAATGAAATACAATATTGTAGACTTTTACCATGTATCCCCCACAGAGATGGGCGGTGGGTAAATACCCAAGGTATTTATCGGGTATTTACCCGGTATTTACCCAATCTACCGGGTATTTACCCGTTTCTACCCGATTTGGTGGGTATAAACTATTTGTACTATATTTATTTAAAATATTAAATTACGGGTGTGTAGAAATGTTACAAAATAGCTATTATCACCAACTTACATCAACTTTTTATGAGGTATTAGGCTGTATGCTGGTCTGTATGCCTATTATCAAATCTTGCTAGTTCAATTTCACTCTCTTCCCGGTACTTGATTGAGAAAAAATCTCGATTATTTAACAGAATCCCATCGTGTTCGGGTTTTTAGAATGTCTTGACAAGTACCTCTGGTCTAGGATAGTCTCCAGGGTCTAGAAATGGGCGGTAGATACCATACATACTAAATTTACGGTATTTACTCAATCTACCGGGTACTTACCTGTTTATATCTGTGGATATAATTTTATAGGAAAACGGGAATACGGTAGCTAGATAATTAATAAAAAATATGTGAGACTACATCTATCGCAGCCCGTAATGACGGGCTGGGCTTTGGTGGTCGAGTTGTGGCGACTGCGGTTTCTGGGTGCCTTCTTGGCGTCAGTTGACTGCTCGAAGGCCTTGTCTGTTTTTTATGTTTTGTTGGAGCTTGTCTGCATTGCATCTTGCAGCTGGTCTCTCCGCAGCTTGTCTTGAGACGTCTTGTTAAGTCTGTGGCAGCAATTCTTTTGGAAGTGGCTGCGGGCGTGTCCGTGCAGTGGCGCTATTCTTCGGAGCAGCACGTGGCGGGATTCATCGGCCTGGTGGCGGAACATCCTGAGTGCCAGTCGTCCGATGAATTTATCTATGATTTCCCATCCCAGTGCCCTCAGGAGATGTTCGTTCCGCACGTAGTGTGGGGATTTAGTGATTGTTATAAGAGCCAGGTTTTCTTGCGCTCGGATTTTGTCCCTGTTGGTGGCAGCCACTAGGGCGTACCACGCAAGAGCTGCTTACGTGAGCCTGGACCTCACGTACGTTTTGTAAATCCCCAGCTTCGTGCGGATTGGCAGGCTGCTTGTGAGTACTGGCCTCAGGAGAGTTCGGGCGGTCTTGGCTTTGGTGACCACTTCTGCCACGTGTTGTTTCATAGTGAGATTCCTGTCGATGGTGACGCCCAGGTACCTCGCTGTGTGTTGCCACTGCACCTCCTGGCCGGACATACGTAGTGGCTGCGGCGTCTTCTTCTTCCCGGTGATTATCGCCTGGGTTCTGGCGACATTCACCGACAGTCTCCAGTTTTTCAGCCCTTTTGAGAAGGCGTCAAGTTGGGCTTGCATTTTATTCACAGCATGGGCCGGGCTGATGAATGAGGTGTAGTCAGTAGCGTCGTTTGCGAACAGACCCAACTTGACGTCTCCGACGACCGGGATGTCATCGGCGTAGACTGCGTAGCAGGCAGGTGAGAGGTAGCAGCCTTGGGGAACTCCCGCGTGGATTGGTCGTTTAGCGGAGACAGCTTGTTGCACTGCAACCTGGAATCGGCGCTCTAGCAGGAACGACCCGCCGTCCGGCTTCCATTATGTAGAGGGGGGCGATGGCGTTTGACAGTTTGTACAGCAGCCCCTCGTGCCATACTCAGTCAAACGCCTTTTCCATGTCCAGTATGACGGCCACTGCGCTCCTTTCTGAGCTGGACCTTTGAGCTGGAGCGTCGTTCGAACCCGAACTGTTCTGGCCGGGGCTCTATGTGTGGAAGGAGTTTCCCTAGGAGGAGCCTTGAAGAGGGTGCTGAGCAGAGTTATCGTCCTATAACTCTCCGGTCTTTTTCGGTCTTTGCCAGGTTTAAGAAGCGTGTCTACCCGTCCAAGCTTCCATGTCTTAGGAAAGTGGCCCGAGCGCAGGATCCCATTGTAGAGGCGCGTCACTGCCATGATGGTGTACTGTGGCAAGTGACGGAGTGCTGAGTTAGGGATCGCATCGGCGCCCGGGGCTTTCTTTGGGTCGCATCGTTGGAGGGATTTCTGCACCTGACTGGGCGAGAAAAAGACCGGGTCTTCCTCTGCTCGTAATGGTTCCGCTTAATGCCGTAGGCTTCACGCCGTCAGTGGTCGTCGTTCGCCATCGGGCTCGCAATAAACTGGCGCTCCAGGCACGCTGCGAAGATCTCCGCCCGATCTTCGGCTTTGTACCGCGGAGTCTTATCCGCGCAGTGTGGAGTGTGGGTGTATAGCCTCTGATGTTGTCACTAGCTGTCTACATAGTCGGTGGATGGAGGAAGTTCTAGGAGTCGTAACCTTGTGGCTGATATACAATAACTGACCGCGTCTGTCGGGTCGCCCCGTTATCTAGTGACGCTACCTGTAACCGCACTCTGATTGGTTATTAAAAACTACTGAAGAATCTGAAAGTATGAATCTGAAGAAAACTTAGAATAAACAGAAGTACCCTAATGGCCCTAATAATTATTGTATTAAGCGCTTTATACTCACGTGAAATTGTCAGGAACGGCCCGACATGTGAACGTGAACACGTTCCTCGTGACGAGAGGCTGCCGCGGCGGTGTACGGGCAGCCGTCCCTGATGAAGAGCTCCATACGAGTTCGAAACATGTCGGGCCGTTCCTGACAATTTCACGTGAGTGTAAACCGCTTAATACAATAATTAAATATGTCTCACGAAAGTTTTAATAATATTATAGCCCTAAAAAAATATTTCGCTTAGTTATTGAAATCTACGATATGATTTTATTTACGTTTTTAGAGTATTTAAAAAAATATATTGGTGATGGTAAATCGATTGTATGTTAATATGTTTCTAAATTCATACAACCTATAATATGTAATACTATTTCACTAAATTCCATTAAAAATGAATACAACATAAGTATTATACGTGAAATAATGTGAGACGCTTCATTAGCTTTTAACTAAATAACGTTTTTATTCATAAATTTTACATTTAATAAACATACATTTATAAGAAATGACCTTTTAGTTGAATATCACATTGAACTATTTATTATTTCCAATAATTTGATGATAGATAGTTTATACCCACTAATTTGGGTATAAATGGGTAAATACCCGGTAGATTGGGTATTTACCCGGTATTTACCCATGAGCGCCCATCTCTGATCCCCCATGTAAGGGAGATTTGTTTACCCCTAATTGGGAGACTTTTTAACTTTGTCGTAGTCGGGCGAAAAATAATATATCATCGACAGCTCTATGAATCCTAGCATACTCGTAGATAAGACTTGATCCCTCACGGGGTCTTATGATTCCGTCATCATGTCACCCCGAAATCAAAAGTTCTCAAGTCTCGCCATACATAGTGTTGTTATAAAACATGCGCTACTCAAAACTATTTATCACGTATTTGAACGTATTCAATGACAAGATAAGACTTGATCCCTCACGGGGACACATGATTCCGTCATCATGTCACCCCCAAATCAAAAGTTCTCAAGTCTCCCCATACATAGTGTTGTTATAAAACATGCGCTACTCAAAACTATTTATCACGTATTTGAACGTATTCAATGACAATCTACACTTGAATAAACGAACAAACACACTAAAACAATAGCATTTATTTAACTTTTCATTGAATAAATCAAGTTAAAACTTACCGAAAATTAAGTTCGCTGCGACACAAATATTTCAACGGCCACCATGTGCATAATACTGACGTGAGTCACAACGTGCCACGAAAGAACGTGAAGTTAGGCATAAATGAATGAGTGTTGCTAGCGAAAGAAAACGTATCGCGTTTGGTTGAATTTTAAATTAACTTTAACAAGTCTCCCAAGGGATCTAGTCTCCTCAGGTTCCCCTACTGAAGACAGAGGAAGGCATGGTTTAATTTGAAGATGACTTCATTAAAAATCACAAATTAGGTAACTGAAACTGCAGCAGACAATACAATTTAATGTTATTTTTAAGCATGATAACTTACAAAGTAAATAGTAAGTATTCATCCTGAGGCTTCATTCAACCAAACTGGAAAAAGAACTACTCGAAGATCAAGAGATCAAATTCCATTTACAGTAATTCTGAAAATAAACCTTATTAATATATTTAGATCAAATAAAACCTAAGATAAGATTCACCCTTTATTATGTTTTTAAGATAAAAGAAGTTTCAAGACTAGTGAGATTATGAATAATAAAAATCTGAAAGATATTATTAATGCCAGATATTCCAATAGACTTTTGAAAGCCTAAAAAACAACAAAGAATATCGGAAAATAATTATGGAACAATTTTTGGAAATTTTGCAGTAGTTTTTAGCTCTGTTTTTATCGTCGTAAAGTCGGCCTCTCTAATTAAAGTCAGACACAGATGTGAATGAGGGAGCCAGCTGAGAGAGGGAAGTTGCCTAGTACAGTATTTAGATGAAACAGTAACTAACTGGGACGATAATCATTTCATAAGTACTAACTTTATGGAACCATACCTACAAAGATCAAACACACAGAAAAAATTTATAGGCATTTAAATTTTTCTGGCGGAAGAGACCCGGAAATCGAACCCGGTGGGACCTAGGATTACCGGTCTAACGTGTCAACCAATCGACCACCCCAACACCGGGAGACCCATCGAATCGGTCTCGTACTACTCGCTTCCGACGGCTTTACCCGATTTTTACCTCAAAAGTCGACCCATCGTAGAGAGCCTCCCGTGCAGCGCGTCCGCCTCTCACAAAAGTACCCGCAAAAAAATAAAGTTTTAATTTTATAAATCTATGTAACATGTGATGTCTAATTTTTTTAAGTGTGAGCACAAGTATGTATGAAGCACAAATGTTTGTATTACGAGTAAGCCATTGATTTTTGTATAAAGTCGTCCGTTCGTCTGTCACCAGGCTGTATCTCAAGAACGGTGATAGCTAGACAGTTGAAATTTTCACAGATGATGTATTTCTATTGCCGCTATAACAACAAATACTTAAAATATAATATAATAAATATTTAAGGGGGGCATCCATACAACAAACTTGTTATAGATTATGGTACTGGTACGGAACCCTTCATGCGCGAGTCGGACTCGCACTTACCCAATTTTTCTTTACGTTTTTATCTTTGTATCTTAGTTTAGTTTTGTTTAAATAAGGGAACATCCCTACTGTGATATTAAAGCCTGTGCCACACCGTTGCAGACGCATAACTGAATTATCTAAAACTTTTAATTGTCCCGCTCGCCTTACCTTCATTAAAATTCGCGACTCCGTGAGGTGTTTTGTTTGCGCACAAAAACTTTAGTCTTCCGTCTCTTTCTATTTAAAAACGCCGTATGAGTATGTGGAGTTAAAGTGTGAGAAGACATTACCGTTCTAAGAGACGTGTACCCATGTCTGGGACTATATTATTAAATGTGCTGTTTTGTAGTTAATTAATAGCAGAAACTGCTGTGCTTTTGCCAGTATTTCTTCAGAGCTGTTGTGCAATATAGAAAGAGCGTTCTTATACACAGTTGGGATTTAAACGGGTTTCCTAAAAACTAAATTATGTAGTACAATATTCACAATTCGTTTGTATAATTTTATGCATAGTATTTAACAGACGACGCATGGTTTAAACCACTTATGACAGTGGAGAATCGGAGGTACGCTAAAGAAGGATTTTAAGTAATTGAGTACCTTAAGAGAGTGAGTTGAAGAGATATTCTTAAATATAAGATTTGTATTATGAATCACATATTTAGTTTTTAGGGTTACGTACCCAAAAGGTAAAAACGGGTCCCAATAGGGTCTTTAGTGGCCCCCCCAACGGTGTCCACTTTGTCGTGGTGGGGGGGCTCAGTACCTGCGGTTGGGCGCGGGGAAGCCAAGAGACCCCAGGGAGGGGGCCTACGGGCCAAGACGGGCGAGGAAGACCGAGAAGGAGACCGTCGGAGCATGACTCGGGTGGGCACTTCGGTGTTTGTGATGGACTTCGCCTCCGCCGGTGGAGTAGACCGAGGAGGAGGCTGGCGGGGCATGACTCGGGTGGGCACTTCGGTGTTTGTGCTGAATTGCGCCCCCGTCGGCGTTGAGGGACCCACGGGGTAGGGGCTTTTGTCCTCCCGTGGCGGGCCGAGGGGTAGGGGCGTTTGTCCTCCCTTGGCATGGGGAGTGTGTCGTGGGGTAGGGGCGTTTGTCCTCCCATGGCCGGCTGAGGGGTAGGGGCGTTTGTTCTCCCTCAGCAAGGAGGGTGGGACCGAAGCACCGTGTGTCGGTGGCGGTCCCCGCTTCCTGGGGGCTTGGGGAAGTGGTGAGGGTAAGGCACACTGCTATGCTACAGGGTGTCTTTCTCCGGGTTAAAAAAAAAAAAAAAAAAAATGGTCTTTAGTGGAACGGTGTAGTGCCGTCTGCCTGTCTGTCCGTCTATCCGTCTGTTCTTTTTCTTAGTCGTTTCTCTTTTTACAGAGCGGTCGTGATCAACTGCCAGTACTATTAGAGGCAGATATTGTTCGCTGTATGATATTACGCTATTTCTCGCGATTCAAAGACATTATGGTGCACTCATGCAAAGGTCCGCCCATAGGTAGCCGATTTGATCTGGTGGGTCCATCGCATGGGTCCGTCTGTTACCAGGCTGTATTTCATGAACTGTGATAAATAGATAGTTGAATTTTTCACAGATTATGTATTTTCTTTTGCCGCTATGATACCAAATACTAAAACTGGCCAAGAGCATGTCGGGCCACTTTCAGTATAGGGTTCCGTAGTTGCTCATCCTTCACAATAAACTGCTGTTTTAAGCCCGAGTTTTAAGTTACGAAAGATTTTAGGCTCTATAAAAAGGTCGTAAACGCCTTAGAAACTGAAATCGCTTATTACCTTCTGGAAGTCAACTTACGTCCTTTAAAAGAAAAAATATGAAATTTGGCGATAACTCTAAAACGGCTCGACCGATTTTGTTCAATATAGTTTTCATTGAAAATACTTATAAGGCCTCATTTACATGAATTTTCTGTTTTTTTTTTGACCCGTGGTTGAAAAGTTAGAGGGGGGGGACACTATTTTTATTGTTTTCGGAGTGAATATTTACAAAACTGCTGATTTTATCAAAAAAGAATGTTTGGAGACCCCTATTATTTTTACAAGACCTATTCAACGACACCCCACAAACTAGTGTTGAAAAGAAAAAAAAAATCACCCCCACTTTAGGTGTTCGAGAGGTACCCGAAAAAAAAATTTTTTTTAATTTTTATTTGACTGTTCTATCGGCGTTATAGGTACATACACATACTCATACCAAATTTCAGCTTTCTAGTACGAATGATCACGGAGCTAAGCCGCGGACGGACGGACGGACGGACAGACGGACATGGCGAAACTATAAGGGTTCAGTTGACTACGGAACCCTAAAATTAAAAAAAAAATACGAGTTTAAGTGGCGCTTCCATACAGAAAACGTGATTTTTTGCCATTTTTTCATTTGATAGTACAGAACCCTTCTTGTGCGAGTCCGACTCGCACTTGGCCGGTTTTTATAAGCATTTAAATTTTAACATTGATACCGATATGACCAGCATTTAAAGCGTACTTTTTACCTCATTACTTGTATAAAGCGTGAAAAATCATTGATAAAATCACTCCAAACACGTCAATGTTCCTCCGGTCACATGTAAAACCTGTCGGCACTCGTTTCCAGGCCTTAATGCGAGCACAATAATTCATTTGTTACTGAATTATTTAATAAATCTCCGGTAATGGACCTTTTTTGTCAAATGGATTTGTTTTCGGCGCTTCCTGCCGCCATTACGGGGTTGGGCCACGAAAAAGTCGGTTGAAGTAATTTGATTCCTCTCAAAAATATTTTTTTGAAATAATATTATCATCTACACTTCAGCGGAAATTCCATATCCATCTTCCGATTCTATCATCAGATCAGCTTACAATTCTAGGCCAAATTATAGGTTTACCGTTTAACCTTTTTTTCCACGGTATCTAATTTGAGAGATGAGGGGTCGAACATGGTGATTGGACAACTTTTTGGCCTACACACATAAAAATAAGAGGTAACATAAGTGCTTCCATTTATATGACGGAGTCAATGTTGGAATGATAGCTCTCGGCAGCCGAAATTGAATAGATTGATTAGCGATAGTATACAGCGTGTATATTTGATACAACCGCATATTGTAGCCAGACGGAGATATTAGTGCTATAATCTGATATTTATAACAATTATTAACTTAGCGTTAACTACCATAGCGTAATTATTATTTGAAAATTTTCTGAGCAGCAATGTATGGGGTAGTTATTAGTAGTAACAGTTGTGACACCACGATGTTATGTGTCAACAAACAACAACAAACAAGTACATTGCTTGCTGATTTATTTTATATGGAAAAAAATGTTCGATTACTTTTATAATTTATGGATAAATATATAAATAAGTGCCTATACTAAGCCCCCGTAAAGTATGCGGTTATGTCAAATATACACACTGTATATTCTCTGTTACGTTGCCTAAATCAAATTAGATTTAAGTTTTTTTGTTTTGTAATGTAATTTTGTAGTTCACAGTGCCTTGGTTTATTTACTGTTATGCTGTGTAACTAATTTAAATAAATAAATAAATATTAGCGATTAATTATTTTGTGATAAATAAAAACAATCACCTGGACCTGGACCAATATATAAAGACTATAATAGAAGGAAAGATTGAAGGGAGGAGAAAGAGAGAAAGACCAAGGAGAGCTTATATGGACCAAATACAGGAGAAGGTGAACATCGTGTCGTACCCGGCTCTCAAGGAGAAGGCACAAAAACGAGATGCATGGAAATTGCTTCACTGACAAGAGCATAGCTCTTAAATTTATGATGTTGATAAAAACGGTCGTGATAATTTTACATTTTATTAATTTCCAGCCCTTTTCGTGGCCCCACTTTTATTTCAGTCTGAATTTTATTATAATTCAGGTTTCCTTTCTTTTCTTAGTTCTTAATAAGGCTTGAGGATAATGACACCGCTGAGATTGACGTTCGGGAAGTTTCAGTATCTTTGTGGAGTTTAAATGGCGGACAATAGGAATTGTGGAAGGTGAGCTGAATGGCAGTCAGTAAAAAGGTTCCGCATTTCTGGAAAATTAGACAGTTATACCATGGACAGTGGTGTTTTGCGGCTTAAATTATACTTTTGTGCTATGGACAGTGCTGTTTTGCGGCTTATAGTCAAGTGCTACTGGGTACAATATGAATTTCCTACCGCGAACGCTTCGCATGTGGAATGAGCTCCTGCCGAGGAGTCCCCGGGGGCTACAGTATGCGGTTCTTCAAGAGGGGAGTAAATAGGTTCTTAAAGGGTCGGGAACGCATTTGTGATTCTCCTGGTGTCGCATGCGTCCATAGGCGGCGATAACTGCTTAACATCAGGCGGGCCGCATGCGTGTTTGCCACCGTCGTAGTTAAAAAAAACCGGCCAAGAGCATGTCGGGCCACGCTCAGTGTAGGGTTCCGTAGTTGCCCATCCTCCACAATAGACGGGTTTAAAACCGCGGTTTTAAGTCCGAGGTTTAAATTACGAGAAAGATAAAGCTATATAAAAAAGGTCGTAAACGCCAAAGTACTTACGGCACTTACGTCATTTTAAAGAAAATTATGAAATTTTGCGATAACTCAAAAACGGCTCGACCGATTTTATTCAATATACTCGTAGTTTTCATTGAAAGTACTTGTAAGGCCTCATTTTTATGAATTATTCCATATTTTTTTGACCCGTGGTTGAAAAGTTAGAGGGGGGAACGCTATTTTTTTTATTTTCGGAGCGAATATTTACAAAACTGCTGACTTTATCAAAAAATTATGTTAGAAGACCCCTATTATTTTTAAAAGACCCTATTCAACGTCACACACACTAGTTTTGGATCGAAAAAAAAATTCACCCCCACTTTAGGTGTACGGGAGGTACACGAAAAAAAGATTTTTTTTAGTTTATATTTTACCGTTTTGTCGGCGTAATACATACACATACTCATACCAAATTTCAGCTTTCTAGTACTAATGATTACGGAGCTAAGCCGCGGACGGACAGACAGACAGACAAACACACAGACAGACGGACAGACGGACATAGCGAAACTATAAGGGTTCCTAGTTGACTACGGAACCCTAAAAAGGCAGGTATGACGAAAAATGTTTTTGAGTACGTCAAGCGATTCAATTTTTACACTTAGACTGCTCTAAAAGTCAAAATGGCCGTCAAAGTTCAACATTTCTACGGAGCGCTAAAAACACTCAATACATACGAGTATGGCCACCTAATCGTGACGTCATTATATTTTATGGAGACAATAAGTAATAATTTACCATTTTCACAGTGAAAAAGTGCGTTGAAGCTCATAGTTGTGAAACAATTATTGTTTCGTTAAAATTATAATATTATTGCTCCTGAAAATAATTTCATTTCTTTTGGATTAAAAAAACATGCCTTTGAAGTCACATAAGTATTTCTAAACAAAAATATATATTTTGGATTTTTTTTCTTTGTTTCATGACATATTGAGTTAATTTTATCATCCTTATATCGTATTATCGTGCAGTTCGTAAATAATAAGAATTCCTCAGAAAATTCTTACAAATGGCCTTGTATAAAATAAACTATTGACGCAGTTATCACACATAGAGCACCGATAATACTGACCTAATAATAGTTAACGACGTTGGAAATGCCAACTCACATTGTAAAAGTACTCTTGTGGCCTACTAACATTAAATACATATACCGAATAAAGTTCACTGTATTTCATTATTTCACTATCATGTAGGTAACCTATATTATAATTTATAACACAAAACAAAATAAGGAAATCGGGGCGGGTAATTCGACCAATTTTAGAGAGATGATGGAGATCTATCCATTTCATCGCCACCCGTCACTTTTGACGTGTTCCTACTTGACAAGTGGCGATATCCCTAGAACATCGCAACTTCTCCAATCCGGTCGCGCTTTGAATGTGAATACATAAATAACAGGTTAATTTTACTTGACCGTGTAGTGCGTGAAATTAGTCAATTACGTTTCGTTCAAAACAGAAATGTATATGCATGAATAGCATTTTTGACAATCATTATCGCCTTCATATTTCCAAAATCTAGATGAGATATATGTGACTTCAAGCTCATCGCATTTTAATGACAGTTCAAAGGCGATATCACTGTTATCTACACAGAGTTTTGACGTTACGTGATCTCTCAAACGGCATTCTCGAATTAGGTCCCTGTTTGACAAACTCTCAAGTACAAAATAAACGTTACACGCGCAAGCCGAATACATTTTTAAGGCGATCTCACCCCATTAAGCGATATCTTCCAGTGAAGCTAGAATATTTACTAAGCAGACACCTTCCTAATAAGCAATCGAGAAAACAATCTCCTGGCGATAGCGATCTCTTTATGAGCTCTCAAGATATAAATTAAGAAGGGAATAATGGCAGGACGTTGCAGCTTAAACAAAACAAGCTAGAGCACTCCAATGGGTGTGTAATGATAGATATAATAACATTTCATATAATGTTTCATTTGGTATAACAACATTAGGTATAATTTCATTAGGTATAATTGCAATTATTATAAAAGACATTTGATATAATGTTTATTTTTTCAAGATAATCTAACACTTCCCCTCGCCTCGCTCGTCGTCGAACCTAACCAAGACTTTATTCGATTTAACTTTCACGTTTGAGCAGTTTGAGTGTGTATTGAGCCTTTAAACGTTTTAAATGATCATTATACCATAATAATGATATTATGTCATATGAAATTATTACTAATATTATTATATTATTCGTTTATTATACCACTTGATCATTATATTGACCAATATTATATCATAAGTTGTTATAGCACGTTACGCACCCCACTCGAATACTGGGGCGCACGTGAAGATCGTTCAATTCAACAGCGTTTTTGTTCGTAGAACCGATGACCGTTGAGGCAGAAAGGATCTCGTGTCGACCGCGTACTGGAAGACACAGCTTGGGAGAGCCCCCATCAAGGTGGACCTGTAGTGGAATGGTGGTGGTGGTTGGATGAGGGCGGCGCACGACCGAACGTTGTGGAGGCCTTTGTCATACAGCTGACGTCTTTCGCCCTATATGACCATGATATTTTTTTTTTTTATTTGAGACGTCATGAAGTCAGAATCTTAACGGTAGATGGAGCTATAATGCTACATTAAGACATGCAAGAGGTGAAGCAACTGGTAGACAAATTCAATAAATAAATAATAATAAATAAATAAATAAATATCAGACAACCTCACACAAATCAACCTAGTCCCAAATTAAGCTCAAGAAGGCTTGTGTTATGGGTACTGACGATATACAATACTTATATAGACAAATAAATACTTAAATACATAGAACATCCATGACCCAGGCACAAATATTCGTGTTCATCACACAAATATTTGCCCTTGCCGGGATTTGAACCCGGGACCGGCGGCTCAGTAGGCAGTTGCTTAACCACTGCGCCAACCGCGTCGTCAATGGCTCTCGTATTGGTCCAATGGTCCAATAGGTAGATGCCCTTTTTGGTTCGGAAAGCCTTTGGAAATGTGGGTTCGAATTATTTGCTTAAATGTAAACAGATAAAGTGTTCCTTAAAGACTTATTATAATATAAGGCCTTGTAATAAATATAGGACTCTCGGCTCAGAAAACATTACTCCCGAGTACGAATTTCGAATTTAATATTGTTTTTTCACACAGTCTCTCAATATTAGTTCTATACCGTCTTACGGCACGGAGTTCACGGACTTTGGAGTAACCCTCGAGTAGCTAATCTGCTCTTCGCTGCGCCGACACGGTATTAATATTATCTCGTAGTGTCGGTATAAATTAATCCTGGAGCCGGGCCCGACAATAACTGGATGGAGTTAAACTTGACTGTTTTGTGTCGTAATCATTGACAGGTGACTGAGGATACTTCTTCGAATGTTCGAATATCCTGAGAGTTCTAGTTTAAAAAAAACCGGGCGAATCGGATTCGTGCACCGAGAGTTCGTACAAAATTTTATCCCGTCTTAACAGTCCGGGTTAAGTTAAGTTTGCACCTGGTATGTATAGCGCCGGATGCAAAGGTGCAAAGTAACGCAACCGATCACGTGTGTTGTATGGGAGCCCCCTTAAGTTATGTATTATTCGATTCTGTTTTTAAGTATTTGTTGTAATAGCGGCAACAGAAATAATTAATTAGTGAAAATTTCAATTAACTATCACGGTTCATGAGATACAGCCTGGTGACAGACGGACAGACAGACAGACAGACGGACAGACGGACAGCGGATTCTTAGTAATAGGGTTTTTTAATCTTTGGGTAAGGAATCCTAAAACTGGAAGAAATGTTATAAATATTTTTTAAATTAGGGATAAAGTAACACTCTTGTAACACCGCCATTGACCTGGCGACTAGACTTTCATAGAAATAACAAGGAATATAAGGTTTAGAAATGGTCAATGGCGGCGGGGATAGGGGAGAGGCCTTAGAGCAGTGGGACAGTCCAGTGAAATAGTTTTAGGACTTGTTTTCTGCAACACGACTTACATTTTTTATAAATAATAAAGAAAAATTGAATGCGATCTACTACAATCTAAGCAGGATTTAAAACCTGCGACCTCTACGTTTCCGGCGTATTGCTCTCGCAACTGAGCTATTAGATCGCTACGTCAATCACACCAAATCTTTTATTCCATAATTCTTACGCTACTGAAGCGCCCTCTGCGTCATATGTGTTTAAAACGCTTATGCGCATTAGCCATTACCCTAGGATGTGCGCTTTGCACGCACGATCCCCCGCCCCCATTGCTTTACAGCAAGTGTGAAGACTGCAAGAGAAATGACTCTTCGAAATTGACTTACATTGTATGTACTTAGCTGATTTTAGCATGATATCTCTGGTAGGTTACCTATCTGAAACACTAATTTTTGTTTCCCATCTGTAACGATTCGCCAAATTTTCATTTGACCGAAAGACATTTTTTTCAAAAACTGTTAGTTTTTCAGAATAATTATAAAACAAACCTAACCTAACCTAATGGGTTCTTTAAAAAGATGTTTATAAAATCCTGAAAATATTACGGGTTTCAGGAAAAAATCACTTTCGGACAAATGAAAATTCGGCGAAACGTTACAGATGGGAAACAAAAATTAGTGTTTCAGATAGGTTACCCTCTGGTAATATCCACCCTAGCCTGTCCCACGTACCCAAGGTATCCTGTTAATTTGTTGACTGTCTCTAATGCCGGGCATAAACATCAAATATATAAGGGCCACGGCCCGTGAAATGAAGCCATAACTCGCTATAACTACGTATAAGCCCCGTTAGGTTTAAACTGCTTAGGGTTTCGATTGGGTTTTT
This sequence comes from Apotomis capreana, assembly GCA_947623375.1. Taxonomy (NCBI): domain Eukaryota; kingdom Metazoa; phylum Arthropoda; class Insecta; order Lepidoptera; family Tortricidae; genus Apotomis; species Apotomis capreana. Next base: position 25,295,309 of record OX392505.1, read on the forward strand.
ATACTAATTTCGGGTGATGATGCTTTTGAAATAGAGTCTATGGAAATCATTAGGCTTCGCCAAATTAGCCGGTTACAGTATATTTATTTGAAAGTACGCCATTCCTAGCAAAGAAACAGTGAAATACGATTTAATTTTTGGAGTAGTAGGGCCTCGTGCAGGGTCCGTCCGGATTGTTACTACCGTCTTGCCTGCTAACCCACCGCCAAACAGCAATGTTCGCATTGTTGTGTTCCGGTGTGGGGGTAAGATAGCCGGTGAAATTACTAGCATAGAGGCATTCTATCTTCGTCCACCGGGTAGGCAAGCAATGGTGACTCCTCTGGTGTTGCAGGTGTTTATGGGCGACGGTAATCGCTTTCCATCAGGCGATACGTTTGCTCGTTTGCCCCCTATGACATAAAAAAAAAAAAATACTTTTATCTATATGACTTAAAAAATTGAAATTGTATTGAAAGTGCCGGCAGCCATACAACGCCTTCTGTTCGTAGTTTTTTTTTTGTCTTTTCATCACGCCGAAGCGGCTGGACGGACTTTATCTACATTATGGTACTTCTTAATAATTATACAAGAATGAAGAAAGGTGCAACTTCGACCGCGATTTTTTTTTTTGTACCGTAAGTCGGGTAAAAATATTTTGTTAGCAATTTCATCAATTCATCTTTCATGTGGGCATACTCGTAAGTATAAATATTTTAACTATTCGGTGTGAATTCAATAATATTGATTAATAATTAAGAATTGCTCACATTTATCATTTCTAATTCAGCGATATTCATCGAATTTAAATAGAGTCTATTATCATCATGATCATCATCATCATTATCCAAAATCGGCCCACAATCGTAACCAGGTCTTCAGTCCATCTTATTAGGAGCCTTCCACGCTGCGTCTTCCGGTCCGTGGTTGCCACTTAAGAACCTTATAATCTTATGCCAATAGGTACAGTTTCTTACTATAAATCAGGGCAGGTATGACTAAAGTCGACATACAATTACAAGATCTGTATAGATGGCACGGATAAACGTCAAATTCAGCCCCTGTTACTACGAGGAATGTAGGTACATATTATATAATGAAATACAATTTTATTCATACAAAAATTAAATTTGCAAACCTTTCAAGCTCCGCACAGTAGCGAAGTAAGGAATTATTTACTAAAAACTTAAACAGGTAAAAGAAAACTCAAAGTAAAATACACTTCCACGAAAACATTTTATGTCCAATATAAAAATGAAAAGTAATCAAGTCATTGGTAAAACTTTCCCGGCCCAAAGTTAGTTCGAAACCTTTCGGCTATTTTGAATATTTGATGATTTCATATTCAAATTCACGCCTTCGATTTGTGAAGTTGTAAAAATTTCGTGAAACCAAACGATTATCTTGTTTCAAATGGAAATCGGCTCATGTGAATCTTGTCAACATTATTTTGAAATGTTAAAAGCAAAAGTTAGTGAAGTGTATGTGTGTATTTAGTTACTTCTTCCCGCCAAAACGGCTAGATGGATTTGCGTGAGGAACACAGCTAGTTCAACTTAACGGTTATAAGTATCGTAAGTCCGAATTTTTGTGTTCCACCTGCAAAGTTTCACCAAATTTTCATTTTTTCGAAAGCCATTTTATTTCAAAGCTGTTAATAATTCAGAGTAAATATAAAACAAACCTAACCTAACCTAATGTGTTCTTTAAAACGATATTATAAAACCCTAAATATTTTATGGGTTTCAGAAAAAAAATGCCTTCAGACAAACTAAAATTTGGCGAAACGTTAAGGGGCTTCTAAACGGGCCATGTTTTGCTGCAATTTGTGGCCGGCCATTATTTGCATCTTGCTCTAGTGTAGGGTTTTCGAGAGGGACGGCCATAGTTGCCAGCCACAAATTGCAGTAAAATATGGCCCATTACAGATGGGAACGATTTTTCGGGGTTTTGACCGGATACCCAACTTAACACATTTTTTTTTACAAATTAGCTTTAAATGGCATGGTTTTTGTGGGATAGCGTACCCCGATTTAAACGAGAGCCATGCCGCGGGCAAAAGCTACTTAGTTATTATAAATAAAACTTAAGGCTTTTGCCATAATGAGACATTTTCTGACAGTCAGTTTTTTTAAACACTTTTTTTCAGAAACAAGGCGCACCAAAATATCAATGGAAGCTCTTGCTTCTATTATTATTAAATAATAAAAATACTATAGACCAAAAATTTGCATTCTTTAAATGACGAAATATCCATACTAGTATTTCCATCCATTTGTCCATATTTTGGAGTAGTAGGGCCTCGTGCAGGGTCCATCCGGATTGTTACTACCGTCTTGCCTGCTAACCCACCGCCAAACAGCAATGTTCGCATTGTTGTGTTCCGGTGTGGGGGTAAGATAGCCGGTGAAATTACTAGCATAGAGGCATTCTATCTTCGTCCTCCGGGTAGGCAAGCACTTGTGACTCCTCTGGTGTTGCAGGTGTTTATGGGCGACGGTTATCGCTTTCCATCAGGCGGTACGTTTGCTCGTTTGCCCCCTATGACATAAAAAAAAAAAAATATAAAAAAAAAAATACTATTTTTTTTAACACCACTACATACACGTAGTTAAGTTTTTCACCAATTTACAAATGTGTAGTGTAAATATTGAAACTAATGGTTTTAAAATGTTATACTTAGTTGGATATATTTTTTACATATACGTAGGTAATCAACAAGCTGGCTTTCATTTATAAAATCCAGGCATTAACGTTGTAGCATTTTATACTACTACTGCATCAAATTTTCGCGCCAAACTTCGTAAAAAAACATCCGTAGTTTTGCAGTGAAAAACTTTTTCGAACTCCCAACATTTTCATAGTCCAATTCTCGAATTTCTCGAGTTGTAACTGGACTTGTGGAATTAAATTAAAATGTTACAATTTATGGGTGGGCGGGTGTCATAAATTTCCTTCTCTAATTGGCCTGAGTAAAGTTCTCGGGCCGTAAACTCTTTTACAGCTCAATAGCACTTTATTAAATACTGCCCACGGATACGCGAGTTACAAAGAAAATTTATAAGAAACAAGTCTTTAGCGAGTGAGCGTTTATGTTTGGCTCATGATTCCGATTCATTGTGTTGCACATTGTAATACCTACGACGTTTATTGATTTAACATTCCTAAATCAAAAAGTGAAAAAGGTGCTAATATCAATAAAATAAATACTTCTAAGCACCCGACTGGCCCGGAAAGTCGTCGGTACGTGGGTTGAAATCCCGGTCAAAGCATACAATTTTAATTTTCACTTCTATCTTCTTCTTGGTTGTATACTTCATAGTTGAAGGTCCCTGAGAGCTTTTCTTGGTGTTGTGTACGAGCTGTTTCCACTTCGTTCGGTATTCGGATTCCTTCAGGGCAAAGGAAACTGGAAGACCAGTGATTTCGGTCACTTGGTCACGCCACCGACGCGGGAATCTACCGCGGGGTCTCCTCCCTTCCATTTTGCCCACTATCACCAGCCTGACAAGGCTGTCAGTATTCCGGCGAGCAGCATGACCAAATTACCCAAGTATCCTTTGATAGTACATGGTAGACAATCTGGTTTTCACCCTTAGTTTCGTTTCTATATAAAAATTTAAATACTTCTAAGTACGTAATAGGTTTATGTGTCTATCTATTTGTGTACCTGATCTGTTCCTCTGCCGGTACTGCTCGTGTTACATATCAAGAAGTGCTCTCATCACTATTTGCGTCAATTATTTACTTATAACTAGTTAATTCTTTAGTTTTGCTCGTGTTTGAGACCTTTTTATTGATAAAACGACTTATCAACGGGTTTTCAAATAATTTGTATATTTGATTCTTTACTGTGGCATAAAACACACCCGTATTCAAAAATAAAACACGTGTGCAGTAATATAAAAGCAACAGACATTGACTTGAAGGAGATTATTATTTTAATTTCGATAAACATTGGGAGATAAACACTTTTGAATCGGCAGATATATTAAATAGCACTGACTATAAAAAAATATTCGTGCTGAAAACCTGCTCATTTTTACAACTGAGCGGACAAAATTACAGCTTGAAATTTTAGTTAAAAACTAAATTTAAATTTAAATTTTAAATGTTTTTAACGCTCGCTCTGAAGTACGTACTAAAGTCTTTATAGGGGTGAAATTAAAACTGTAAATAGTAGGTATACAACTTTATGAATATCTTGAAACTAAAGTCAGCCGATAAAATGGGTTATTTGAAAGTAACAGGCTCTAGTGCAGTCGTATTTTCGAGTAACGGTCGCCTTTACGAGGTAATTTGGCTTATTATACGTGTGTATATCTCTATTTATTACTAGTTCTATGGCTGAGAGGGCATATATTACGACCAATCAATGGTTACGACTTAAAAAGGCTTGTTGAAAGCCATTTGGTATTGTATTACTTTCTTAAACTTTCAAACTATCGTCCACTGTTGCTCGCCAGAAATTGCGATCCTGTGCATCCATCGAATCACCACTATCCTCATGAGGTTATCCGTCCACCTAGTCAGGGCACGTCCCAATCTGCGCTTTTGTAGTCTTAAAAATTGATATCCCCAAAGTTTACAATGTCAATACGGGATCACTTATCGCCAATAGCCATGAAAATACCCTGCGCTCGGCTCCACCACTCGGTTGGCGGCGTCGTTTACTCACTACGCATTTTACTCAAATAACCAATAATATATATTTTGTTAGTCGGCAAAAGGGAGAACAGTCTATCAATAGAAGCAGTAGCGCGTCTTCATAGCCACTAGATTGCTTTTGGTAACTACGGCTACCTGTCACCGCTCTTATTTTATTATATAAATAGAGTCCAACTCAAAATTCGAAGCAATTGAGTGGATAGAGCTACTTGTTGCTACGCGGCGTAATAGCGGAGTAATTATGTCATGCCGCAGACCCCGCGAACATGTGTAAAACTAATCAATCACATTCCTCAGATTTAGATGCACTTCTTTTAGGCTTCACAAAGATGCAGCCCGTTTGGTCCATAATTTATATTTTCCGCTGCATTTCTGTGAACAGAGCCTTAGTCTAAGTACTTTTCGTGAACAAAATATACACTCACACACGCAGCACAATACTTCCGCGAGATCAGTCTTAAAAGATATAAAAGATAAGATAAACATGAAAATTGAGCTGGCCATAAAGAACGCCCCATAAAAGATCTACCATGTTTCCTGGCTTTGGAAATCACGCCACATTTCGGGGGTTCCATGCGAGAACTTTGCAAGGAATCATTTTCAATAAAACATGTGATGCGTACTCGACTTTCCTTCATGAACAAGGACCTACTACGAGTTTACGAATTAAAAAACCCTTACTGTAGGGTTACCAAACTATGGGAATTAAGTTTAACGTTTCACTGCTGGACATAGGGACCCCATAGAGAGGCAAGGAACTTAAAAAATCCATTATGCTTCTGCTACCCATCGCTTACCTTATGAGGGGCTTACCATTGGCTTTTCGTTTTTTATTTTGTAGCTACTATTCTGAGAACTCATCAGTTATTCTAAACGACCATGAGTTCTACGACAGAATGACTAAACGAATAACGTCTATCAATGTGATTTTTATTTATTATACATATCCGTGATATGCGGTGGATGGTTCCGTCCTTTATATGTTTATTAAAGAATGGATTTAATATTCATAATAAATAACATTTAACACCTAACTGGATAAAAGAGCGAGAAGTAACTGGTGTTACATGTGACAAGAAAATGCTGATTGAACTCAAAGGCTTCAAATATTGGAGCAAAATAAGACCATACTTGCGAGACTGAGAGGCACATGCACACCATCTAAGTTGCCGAAATGAAAAGATCTGAGATGAATCTGAGATGGATGTGCGGCGTTACCAGGCTAGACATAATCCGCGAGGACGTTCGAGGAGGCTGGGCGTACGCTACATCCTCGATAAGCCGCAGGAGAGTAGATTGCGATGGTAACTTTCCTCGACATCGTCTTCGGAGACTTGACACTTACTAATATCCTTTTGCACTACATCTTTCCACCACGTTTTGGGTCTACCTCTCGATCTACGACTGGGGTTGGAAAGTTGTAGTGTACCATACTATGGTCACGTAAATCAGTGGCCATCCGACCACGTGGGAAACTTAGCACTACAACTTTCCATCTCCGGTTGAAGATCCAGAGGGAGACCCAAAACGTGGTGGAAAGATGTAGTGCAAAAGGATATGAGTGAGTGTCAAGTCTCCGAAGACGATGTCGTGGACAGGACGAAGTGGAGAAGCAAAATAAGTAAAGCTGATCTCACCACCATGTCGGATAATAGCTAGGAAGAGCGAGAGAGAGAGAGAGAGGATTTAATGCGTAATGTATTAAATGCACTTTTTTTAAGATTAGGGGTGAGTGTTTAGTGTTACTGTCTAAGTTTGTATCTATCTGAGGTGTATACGTATCTAATGAGAACTTAATCTTGCTTATGCGTTCAAAGCGTTTGTTTTATTCCAGTAGTTGTTTGTGTCAGTTTTACATGTAATTTACATAATCTGCAATTTTCTCACAAACCAATAGTACCTGCTTGTATATCGAATGAAACGCGATCGTAAAACGGAACGCACCTTTTTACGATAACTCGGGATAACTGGGAGCATGTTACTCACATGTCTTCTAATGGGGATACGGGCCTGTCTTACAAAAGTGTTCTTACCCCATCGACAAAAGGGTTTTTATCAACTGACTCGCATCGTTCGATCCTTTTATTTATAGCTTTTTATTGTTAACTTGGCAGTGTGTGTGTGATTTCATCAACCAAGTTCTATTTATATATTACTGCGCCACGTGGTGTTACCCGCTCATCTCACGGGAACACAAAAAACAATCGGGATAAAAGTAGCCTATGTGTTAATCCAGGGTGTCAGCTACCTTCAAAGGAAATTTTATACTGTAGTCGGGCAAAAAACCGCCTTTGGATGATCCTGTCCTAGTTTGGTTAAAAGTCCAGCCGTTTCGGCATGATGCGAGGACAAAGGAAATTATGACCAACAGATGGCCCCAGACTGGCAAAATTGAATTTTATAATAATATAGATTACTGTGTCGGAGAGGCATATTCGCTCAAATGTTTATTTATGTTAATCTCTAGCAATCAGTGTTAGTGGCTATGTGCACTGTAGACTTCTAAAGTGTATTTCGAAATTGCTGAAATAAGTATTTTATACAATTTTAATCCCCGAACCTCCGCAATTTTTGAAAAAATCGATAAACTGAATAATTTTAAATGAGGCTTATAAATAATAAATGATACAGTTTTTATTAAATCTAAAATCAACACCATAGTTCTTAAAACAGATATCCCTATCTCTTATAGTTTTCGTTTTCTCCTTAATGACCCATTTGGATTGATCACCATCTATAATTATTCAATCTGATGAATTGGTTAAACTTTGGAAAATGTGTAAGTACCTATAGGCAGTATATAAGGCAGAAAAGGTTTCAAGCCATCAGTAATCGATCAACTGCATTGTTAACTAGTAAATAAATACTGCAAATTGGATAAACAGTTAAATTTACATATACTGTCATTTAATTCCGTGGTTTAATGCTCGGGTAATGAGGCCTCACGTCAGTGGCATGGCAATGACGCCGATGCAGGGTAATGATGCGAATTTGTTGAAAAATTGGGCAGATCATTTAATTTCTTGGTTAAATTGGCATTTTCAACGGCTAAGTTTGAATTTCGAATATGAGATCTGTGAAACAATGCATTTAAATTGCGAGACTTGTCGCTAAAATACAATGTTTTGAAGTATAGCCTTATTATGTTCCTCTTTTAAAATATCAACTGCTCCGTATAACTAAATATAAATATTATTATTAAGATTGAGGTTTATTAAATTATTACGTATGTTTTTTTTTTGTCGTTTCACTCATTGGTGAGATAAATATCAGTTTAAAGTTTAATGTTAAAGTTACAGAGTTCGTCTTTGACCAGGTTACACTTTGTAGAGTTGTATTGAAAGGGTAGATAGGTAGGTACGGATACTACTTGAAACGGTAACTAATTCGATCAATCGCATTACTGGTAAATAAAAGGCTGAAACCGGATAATTGTCATTTAATTCCGTGGTTTAATGCTCGGGTAATGAGGCCTCACGTCGGCGGTGGTGGCATGGTATCTAATGGTGCTGATGCAGGGTAATGATAATGATGCAATATTTGGATAATTTGTCATACAAATAGATTGATTGATGGGTTGTTTATTTGAAAATATTTATTTATATATTATGTATATCGACGTCTAGTACCCATAGTACAAGCTTTGCTTAGTTTGGGACTAGGTCGATTTGTGTAAGATTGTCCCTTAATATTTATTTATTTATCCAACATCTGTACTAACGTCTTTGTACTTTAGTGATTTACTGTAAAATAAAATTCTAGATGACAAGTCAAATCGCTAAAAAACAAAACTCATTTTAAAATTAAACTCTCTCAAAACCTTAAAATATTCATATGACTGCAATTAGTGATCTGATATAGCCGTAAAAAAAACTAAGATAAAACGATCACTACATTAGACTGTATTGAAAATTCAATAAATATGCATACTTATTCGTACTACTTGAAAACTGCAAGACATTTCTAGCAATCGCTTTGTCTAACCGGATAAACGTCATTTATTTCCGTGGATTTATGCTCGGGTAATGAATGAGGCCTCACGTCGACGGCAGTGGCATGGTAATGATGCTGATACAGGGTAATGATACAATTTTTGATAATTTGACATGGAAATGTATTGAAAAATAAAGTTAAATATCATATATTCTATTTAAAAAATCTTAAATGATTTTTAAAATCAGTTCCATGGAGAGAAGTCATTTACTTATATCAGGAAAAGGATGCGCGTCGCCAGCCGTTCAGTACCATTCGTTTTCCTCTCATCACGCCGAAACGGCTAGACTGGACATATGGTTATAGAATACTTTTTACCCAACTACAGTAAAGTAAAAAAAGTACACTAAGAAAGTAGCATCTTCTAGCATCTCTAAATTTGATGTTTTCGAATGTTACATGTTTGATCTCTTGGCTTGATTAGGATTAGCTATAAACTTCTAATGTAATCGGAAGGAACTATAGGGAAATTTTCATTCTCATTGAGGTGAATCATCATCTCAACCAAATGTCGTCAGTCGGCAACTCTTTATCAGCGGACACAAGCAGAAATCGCCAGCAACGCCTGTGTATACTTAAAAAACTTGTGACAATCAAGTAAAAAGTAATCTTAGCGGTGTTGACTTACTTTTTGAACTATGACAAGTTTATTCTGCAGGATCACTATTTTTTAAACTGCGTAGTTAAACTCGGCCACTCTGCCTTTTGTTTCTCAATACCACGGCGGATAACTTTTTTCATAGTATTTTTTGCAACATTTTATGCCTACTACACAGTACACACCCCGCAGTCATTCACTCGCTTCACGCTTCGTTCGATCGCGTATGGAGCTACGAATTCCGATTGACGAATATTTTTCAAAAAAAACTCTTCGGATAAAAAAAAACTGACGAAGTGCGAGTCTGACTCGCGCACTGAGGGTTCCGTACAAATACATTATTTTATTAATTTATTATTATTTATTTAAGAGCCTATATTGTCCCACTGCTGGGCAAAGGCCTGCCTCTCATTCTTCCACGCGTCCCTGTCCCGAGCAATCTCCCACCAGTCTCGGTACAAATACATATCCCATTTTAACTGGCCGGGTTAAGTTCAGTTTGCACCTGATATGTATGGCGCCGGATACAAATGAGGTCACGTTTCTTGTATGGAGCCCTACGTTAATATTTATTTTATTCTGTTTTTTAGTATGTTTTGTTATAGCGGCAACTTAAATACATCTGTGAAAATTTCAACTATCTAGCTACAACACGGTTCATGAGATACTGCCTGGTGACAGACGGACAGATAGACAGACAGACAGACGGATAGCGGAGTCTTAGTAGTAGGGTCCCGTGTTTTACCCTATTTTTTTTTTTTTTATGTCATAGGGGGCAAACGAGCAAACGTATCGCCTGATGGAAAGCGATAACCGTCGCCCATAAACACCTGCAACACCAGAGGAATCACAAGTGCTTGCCTACCCGGACGACGAAGATAGAATGCCTCTATTTATGCTAGTAATTTCACCGGCTATCTTACCCCCACACCGGAACACAACAATGCGAAAATTGCTGTTTGGCGGTGGGTTAGCAGGCAAGACGGTAGTAACAATCCGGACGGACCCTTTGGGTACGGAACTCTAAAAACTACTAGAATCAGAATCAGAGATAATTCACGTGTACATATTTCATTTATTCCCAAGTCAACTTAGTCCCAAGGTAAGTAAGTCATGTTAAGCAAGAAACTAACTTTATTAATAAAATTCAGTTCCGATAATAAAATTAAACTCTCCCAGGCTGATCGAAATTTGTAACTTCGATAGCCATTATCCTAGTTGCAGAAAAAGCCCTCTCAATAACATAATAATATAAAACAGTAATTAATCATACGATCCCATCGATTTGCGAATATATTATTATTTTTATTATTATAATGTTTACAAATTATTTTATTTTATCAAATAAGGTAACTAAATATACCAGAATATTAAAAAAAATACTTAAACTAAGTTATAAATATGTACAAGTCTGATAAAGAATAACCTAACTTAAACTAATCTAACCTAAAAGAGCCCGCCCTACATTATACCTGGCTCAAAGGTCCCCATAATACCAGCAGCGTTGCCCCGCTGAATAGCTATGGAGACCTGCTGAACCAGATAGGAGCCAGAGCGGGGATCGCAGCCCCTGTCCCTTATTTGCGAATTTATTACAGATTTTCTACAATAGTTATGTTAAAAATATATACTATAGGTGATAGATATATGAGCAAGTGTTTTGGAATTTCCTAGTATATTTTTATGTACGTTCTAATCTTCGCGTATTAGTTAAAATGTATAAGAATGTATCAGTATAACAATTTTATTAGTATGTAGAAAGGCTCGAAAAATTGCACCTTTTCGTACATCCCAACTCACGCTCAATGTTATTTGAATGTGCGTTCCAGTTGGCCATTTTGTGAACGCGAATGGGAAAAAATGCAGCAACGGCAGAAATTCCAACCATTTGAGCAACCGTGAGCACGACGGCCTGATTGAGTACGTATGAAACGGCCAAGTATTTGTACCTGCGTGTATTTTTACCTAGTATTTTTGCCGATCGCAATTCGATGGGATCGTAGGATTAATTACGGTTTTATGTTATGTTATTGAGAGTTCTTGGGCTTACTTTGGGACCAAGTTATTGATTTTTGTGTGATGTTGTTGGTCATTTATTTATTTAGGTATTTAGGACACCGCGTAGGACAAAATAAATTAAATGATTCTCTGCCTTTTCGCCGAATTACGTTTCGTCAAACGTTTCATTTCGCAAAAGTTTCATTTCGCCAAAAGCATGTTTCACTGAAACTGTAAACTAAACATGTGAAAATCTAGGCGTTCGTGCAACCAAGACGAGCTCACTCATAGCGAGAGCATCAGCGTGCATCGCTTTTGCTTGTGCGTGGCTTTTAACTATATGTTAAATACTTGACTTTTCATTTCGAAAGTGAGAAAAAAAAAAAAAAAAAAACCTAATGTGTATACCTACCAAAGCATTTTCACATAGTATTTTTAATAGGACAATTGTAAAAAAAAAAAACGCCAAAAACGTCGATCAGACGATCAATAATTTTAACCGATCTGATCACAATGGTTTGCTAATTTGTAGCTGGCCGTCAACAAGTTTTCTTTTCATTCTCATAGAGATTATTATAACTTATGGTTTTCATTTAAACCCTAGGGACTCAACCGACCACTTTAACTCCGCTTCGTGAAGTTTCGCTAACGTTATTTTCAAGCAGAAGTGAAAAATGGATGAAAGTAACTCAATTGACGCACAGGCATGCTCTATTAATTGCACATGATGTCACTAACAGAATTTTTAATAAAGAGAATATTTACTACAAACTTTATTTGCTGGGAATATTATCAATTCTCATATACTATTATGAAAACCGGCCAAGTGCGAGTCGGACTCACGCACCAAGGGTTCCGTACAAACATTTCCCATCTAAACTGGCCCGGTTAAGTTTGCACCTGGTATGTATAGCGCCGCATATAAATGAGGTTCAAAGTTAACGCCACCGATCACATTTTTTGTATAGGATATTTATATTATTCTGTTTTTAGTATTATTTTGTTGTTATAGCGGCAACAGAAATACATCACTTGTGAAAATTCCAACTGTTCACGCTTCATGAGATAGCCTTGTGACAGACGGACAGACAGACAGACAGACTAGGTAATAGGGTCCCGTTTTTCACCGTTTGGGTACGGAACCCTAAAAATACGCGTACGAAGTGGCGCCTTCTAGTGTAAAAAAAAACTTTATTCATTTCGCACTGAAGTCTGCGTTCGTAAACATTACACGTTATCATTGTAGTAAATGCAAACAAAATAATACCAAAAAGGGCTTTAGTTCTTAATTAAATAAGTCTGTATCAAATACAAAGTTCCATTTAGCTATGCCAAAAGCTTTGATATTGGGACTGAAAAAAACGGTGCAAGTTATCCGCTTATTTTTAAATTACTCCTCAAAGGACGAGGTGTATTTATGATTTAATGCGAAATATAATACTTACTCCTGGGAATAACTTCTCATTTTGACTTTGTGTAACTTTTGGGTACATTTAGATACACTTCTGCAACCTTTTGTACAAATAATATGTTAAAATATGCGATTTTTATTTCTCTTATTTTTATTTTAAACCGAAACAACTTATAAATATATATTTTTTATTAATGTGCTGATTGAATGTTGTTCAGTATATGATTAAACATGAATGAAATCTTATTAATATTGTTTAACTGTTTTTTGCCTCCGGTCAACTTTTAGTTGAAAAAATCTCGTTTATAAATAAATAATAAATTAAAATATTTTTTTTTTTTTTTTTTTGTCGTTACTTAGTTAGAATATTGAACGATAAATTCAAATTCAAAACAATAATTTTGTTCCTCTTGGGGTCGAGACCTTAGGTCCGTCGGATCCCAGCGTCTATAAACTTTTTAACGAAGCAAAAGGCTCATTGAGTCTACTGGGGACCGAAGAGCTGGCAGCTTCCTCGAACAACGCATCAGCATTACGATTCAGCGAGGAAATGCTGCCAGCGTATTCGGAACCACGCCACGAGGTACAGTTTTTAGAGTTATTTTAATTAGCTGTATTTAATTTATCTTTTACGTTATCTCTCGTCAGTGTAATTCTTAACTCCCCTCAGCTACCTGACGTTGATATAGCGAGTTTGGTGGAGGCCAGGGACGCTTGGTGTGCCTCGTGCCCTGGTGCGGACATCCCGATTACAAGAGCTGCCCAAAAGGCATGGGACAACCCTAGGCTTAAGGCAACCCACGCTTCCCTATTAGAAAATAGTCCGAACGATTTGGAGCGTGCTCGTATCTTGGCCGTTTCCGCGAGCGAGTCTGGCCACTGGCTGCACGTCCTTCCCTCGCGTAATATCGGCACTGTTCTAGATCCCAATTGCTTAAGGATAGCAACTTGTTTAAGACTTGGAGCTAGAATATGTGTCGATCATACGTGCGCCTGTGGTAAGAGCGTAGATCAACTGGGACGTCATGGGCTTTCTTGCGCAAGAAGTGCCGGCCGCTTGTACCTCCATGGCACATTAAACGATCTGTTCCGCCGTTCACTTGCCACTGCCTCTGTGCCTGCCATCCTAGAACCCATCGGGATGGCGAGAGACGACGGCAAGCGTCCGGATGGAGCAACGTTGGTGCCATGGAAGCTTCGAAAGACCTTAGTGTGGGATTCGACATGCGTCGACACGTTTGCCGCATCGCACATCCAGGTAACTCGCACACAGGCTGGTGCGGCGGCTGACCAGGCCCAGATCCTGAAGCGCCAAAAATATTCATGCCTTTTAAAGGATCATGTTGCGGCGCTGGCAGTAGAAACTTTAGGACCTTGGTCAGCCGACATGAAAAGCTTCTTGAAGGCCCTGTCGTCGCGGTTGGTCGACGCCACGGGGGATCCAAAAGCTGGCGCTTACCTCTCGCAAAGGATCAGCCTTGCAGTTCAGAGAGGTAACGCCGCCAGTGTAATGGGGACCATGCCACAGGCAGAGCTGCTGGAAGGGGTGTTCTTTTTATAATACTATTATTTTTAATTTAGCATTAGTAGTTTATTTAGTATTTATCAACTCTCTTACCACTTATCATTTGTATATTGTAAATATGTTTTTTTATTTGTTTAATTGAAAATAAACTGTTAAACACTCTTTTACGTTTAATTTTAATTTAATTGTTTCACATACTTTTGTTGACACCTATTGAAATCTCTCTTCAAGCTGCGTTCTTGTCGGTGTGTAGCAATCGCCAGCCTTTCCTTCTTTCTTGGGATTTCTCCTTCACTTCTTGGTATTACATGACTTCGACCTATTGAAATAAATATATTTATTCAAAACTTTGAAAAATAATTATCAATTCATACATTTTTTCAAGGCATATGGCTATTGGCTAATGAGCGCCTTTAAAGATGGGAGGTAATGGATAGCCGATAAACGACACCGCGTGTTCCGAGCTCACATTAATGATCGGACGAAGGCATTTAGACCATAATTTATAACGTATCACAGAAAATATCTCTGTTATTTTAGTTTATTTTCTTTTCTTGGACTTTCAACAATAAGTACACTTTTACATTATTTTATACACGTACAGTTTTAAAACTAAGTATCTTATTACTTACAGAAGGACGCCTCATGCACTAATTAGCAGTAATAATTATAACTAACTTTTAATTAAGATAATTATTACTTGCTCCAAGTTACTTAACTTTATAGTACTTTTAATTAAACTTACATTATAAAGTACACTTATGTTACATTTTATAGACATTCTACTGTATTTTGCCTACTTTTGCTTGAACAGAGCAAGCCTTTATGCAAGAGAATGATGAAGAGTTGAGATCAATATTATCTGTGAACATCATTACATATCATGTGGTAAACTTGGTGGTTTCATCAAAGACATGAAATAGATACTAATACCAAGACTCGTACGCATTTTTTACAGTTAATAGTATCGACTTGTCAATCAGACACCTGATACCACCCGATAGAAGTAGGCAAACCTTTTAATCTTTTCATGGTTTCATGTTTTTTCCTATATAATAAATCTTTGACGAAGACACCATATGGCTAATGAGAAAATTGCCGCGATCACTTTAAAGACGAGGGGTAATGGATAGCCGATAATGGCGCCGCGTGTTCCAAGTTCACATTAATGGTCGGATGAAGATATTTAGACCGCATATTATAGAAAATATCTCTGTTATCTGTATACATTATTAACCTATAAAAATTCGGTAAATATGGTATTCGAGTATGTTTTACATTTAAAAGTATCGACTTATCAATCAGTCACCTCCTGATACCTCAATCGCATACCACTCGAAAGAAGTTCACAAACCGTTTACTCTTTTCACGGTTTTCATATTTTTCCCTTTATAAATCTTTTGACGAAGGCACAGCACAGCCATATGGCTAATGAGCGAATTGCCGCGCTTTAAAAACGAGATGTAATGGATAGCCGATGATGCCGCCGCGTGTTCTGAGCTCACGTTAATGGTCGGATAAAGGCATTTAGACCGCATATTGCAGGAATTATCTTTGGTATCTGTTTACACGGGGTAGGTGAATAAAAAGTAACCACATCTTGTTTACAAAATTTTATGCTTTTAAATTAATTTTAACACTTTTTGGGCACAAAAACCAGTTTAAATTAATGTTTAACTAGCCTGTTTCACCTACCAGCGTTTTCTTCACTCTTATCCTGAAAGTTAACCACTCACTGTACTTTCAATATGTCACAAGTTGACTCAATCAAAAATTCAATCACGGAGCTGGCTGAATTATTTAATTCTCGAATGTCTGAGCTGGAGAAGGACATTGTGAAGGCAGGGACCAGCAGTCCTACAGTTGCATCGGTGGCAGCGGATTTCAGTGTCTTCAAGTCTTTCATAGTGAAGGCTCTTGAGACCCTACAAAGGCAAGTCCTGCTCATATCTCGCCAAGTAGATGACATGGAGATGCGTTCCCGACGCAAGATGCTGCTGGTGCATGGAGTTGCTGAATCCGAGGACGAAGACACACCTAATCTTGTGGTGGCTAAATTAAAAGTAGCCCGGAGTACTCTCGCCGCTGCAGATATAAGGCGTTGTCATCGTGTGGGCCGGCGCAGTGGTCAGCGCGGCAACAAGCCCAGGGCTATTCTTGTCAAGTTCCAGGATGTCTCTGTTCGCGATGAAGTATGGTTCCGAAAAATAGCACTGAAGGGCACGGGTGTCACATTGGGGGAATTTCTCACAAAACCACGTCACGATGCGTTCATGGAGGCGCGCGAACGTTTCGGAGTACGAAATTGCTGGACGTGGAATGGGGAGGTACACGTCCTCGGCAGCGATGGTGTGCGACATCGTGTAGTCAGCGTTGCCGAGGTGAAAGCCCTCCCGGACGCGCCGGCGCAGCAGCCTGTCACTGAGACTCCGCCGGTTAGTACATCCTCGCCCATGGTCTGTAAGGAAGCTCTTCACACTGATCAGCAGCCGGCTAGGAGAGCCAAACGTGGAGCAGCTACTAAATCCGGGTCATAATCATAACTTTTAACAGTTTTAACGTTATCACGGTGTTTTTCATGTAATTTTCTTTTATCTGTGTTATAGTTTATTTTGTATTTGGCCGTGTAATATTGTTTTGTCTCTCTACCCTCTTGCTCTGTAGTGAACTATCTTTGTTTCAATAATTATTAATCTATTAATGCACCGTAATTGACAACTGACATATTGTCGTCTGTGCCGTCAATGTCAGTAGCTAAATGTTTCAGTGTTGCCATTTTATAATTTTGCGTTTTGTTTACCCATAAGTATTTCTGTGGCGTTGTTTTAACTTTCATTGTATTTTAGTACTGTAATTTTATGAAAATGCTGGCGGGTAGCGTATTGTGCTTGTATAAGCGTTAGCTATAGTTTTATTTAATTAGTATTATCTATATATATTTATACATATATTAATTAATGTATGACTTCTCTCGGCCACAGTAGTGAAAGTGATGATGATTTCGTATCTTTTAGTTCGGATAAAGTAAGTGTTTCTGAAGATAGTTTCAGAAGTCTGCCCCCAACGCTCCACGAATTTTTAGATGCTAATTTCTCTAGTGTTAGTAAAAATTTTAACATTGTTCATATTAATGCGCAGAGTATCCCGGCCCATTATAATGACTTAGTCGCAACTTTTGATTTAAGTAATATTCACGCGATTCTTATTTCGGAATCATGGCTTAAACCGTGCTTGTCCTCTACGTCCTATTCGCTGCCTGGATTCCATTTGATTCGCCATGACCGCTCCGAAAGAGGTGGTGGTGGAGTTGCAATCTACCTTCGCTCATATATTCCTTATTCTATTGCTTGCGTGTCATCTCATTCTCCCCTTTCTGATGTCCCTGAATATTTATTTCTTGACATTACTCTTTCTCACACCAATCTTCTACTCGGAGTTTTTTATTCTCCTTCACTTAATGTTGATTACTTCACTTCTTTTGAAAAAACTCTGGAAAATCTCATGCCGTCTTATGTCCATCACATTATCATGGGTGATTTCAATACATGCCTACTTAAAGATGACCACCGTTCTAAATCATTATTCTCCACAGCAGAGGCTTGCAACTTGAAAATTCTCCCTTCTGGCCCAACGCATAAATTTCCCAATTGTACTCCGTCTTTATTAGACCTTACCCTTACTTCGTCTATTCCTCATGTTGCTAAGCACGGTCAACACTCTGCGGACGCTTTCTCTTACCATGACTTATTGTATCTGTCCTACAAAATCAAACCGCCTAAGCCCAAAACTAAAACACTCCTTCAGCGCAATTTTTCTCGGATGGATGTCGACAAACTTCGTGCGGATGCTGCAGAAATTGACTGGGGTGTTGTTTCTAGAGCTGACACTCTGGACGAACAGGTGTCGCTTTTTAATTCCCTCCTCGTGCAGCTCTATGATATTCATGCCCCAGTCCGTTCTGTGCGGATCAAACATCTTCCTGCTCCTTGGCTTACTCGAGAAATTAAGGATCTTCTTGATAAAAAGAATTCTGCCAAGTCGAAGTATAAAACTGACTCCACAGAAGGTAATAAGGCTCGTTATCTTACCCTACGTAATCGCTGTAATAAGATTTGTCGAGATGCTCAGAGGCGTCATATCCATCAGTCTGTGGAGAATGGTGACCCTGCTAAGGTCTGGAAATTTCTTAAGTCACTGGGAGTTGGGAAATCACAGCAGGAACCCCATACTAGTGATATCGACTTCGATCAGCTCAATCAGCATTTTTCTACTTCTGCTACTTTCAGTGGCTCAACTAAAGTCAAAACCCTTGACTATCTTTCAGCTCTCCCAACTCCTGACTCATCTTCATTTCTTCTTGCGCAATTTACCGACAGTGATGTTAAGAAGAACATAATGGCGATAACCTCAAATGCCGTCGGCATTGATTGCATTAGCCGTAATATGATCCTCCCTCTCATTGACCTCCTTGTTCCTATTATTTCCAATATCCTTAATTTTTCTATTTCCACCAATACTTTCCCCACGTTATGGAAGGATGCCAATATCATCCCAATTCCCAAGAAGCCCAAACCTTCTACTTATTCTGACTACCGTCCTATTTCCATTCTCCCTTTTCTATCTAAAGTTCTTGAGCGTCTAGTACATAAGCAGCTGGCATCTTTTCTTAATCGAAATGAGCTACACAATGTTTTCCAGTCTGGTTTTCGTCCAGGTCATAGTACGGCTACTGCGCTGGTGAAAATTACTGATGATATCCGCGAAGGCATGGATAATCGGAAATTAACGGTATTGACGCTGCTGGATTTCAGCAACGCGTTTAATACCGTTGATTTTGATATTTTATTAGGTATTCTACGTTCTCTTAACATATCTCCTGCGGTAATTGATTGGTTTCGTAGTTATTTAGGTGGTCGTCGGCAGAGAATAAAGGTAGATGATTCCCGATCTTCTTGGAGCAGCATTCTAGCCGGTGTTCCGCAGGGTGGAGTGCTGTCTCCTTTGTTATTTTCTATATTCATTAATTCCATTACGCATAATCTCTCTTCACGATATCACCTTTATGCTGACGATCTTCAAATTTACTTGCAGGGTGGAGTTGGAGAACTCCCGTCTATTATTAGTTCAATAAATGACGACTTAGAGCACATTTTAGACTGGAGCAACAGATTTGGTCTTAAAGTTAATCCTGTAAAGACTCAAGCGATTATAATTGGTAGTTCTAAACTAATATCTAGGGTTGATTTTACTAATTTGCTACCGATCTATTTCGATGGTGTTTTAATACCTTTTTCACACCAAGTTAAGAACCTTGGTATTATCATGGATCGGACCTTATCTTGGGTGCCTCAGATAAATCAAGTTAGCAGGAAGATGTTTGCAGCAGTGAGTTCTCTGAGAAGACTCCGTAATTTCCTTCCAATCGCCACCAAAATTGCGCTTACTCAAACTCTACTTCTTCCCATCATGGATTATGCTGATATCGCTTACCCTGATCTCACAGAGGAACAGCTAAATAAACTTGAGCGTATTCAGAATATTTGTATCAGGTTCATATTCGGGTTACGCAAATATGACCATGTATCCAGTTTCCGTTCGCAGCTCAAGTGGCTTCCTATCCGTTTTCGTCGTAACTCTCACATCCTTTCTCTTCTTTACAATATACTTTTCAACCCTGCAACTCCCCGTTACCTCAAGGAGCGTTTCAGTTATCTTCGGTCTGTTAGATCCTCTCAAAATTTGCTTCTGGCTGTTCCCTCTTCCTCCTCTAAATTCTACAACAGATCTTTTACTTTCCAGGCTACCTTGTTGTGGAACTCTCTGCCTGTAGACTTAAAACGTAGCCAATCCGTTGCCAATTTTAAAACACTCCTTAAAGAACATTGTTCGTTACTAATATTATTTTATATCGATACCTTTGGGTTCAATTGGGGTAAAGGACAAAACGCTGGTTTTGAGGAGAAGCAAAAAACTGTTTTATTTTACAAAAAATGGCTATACTTTTTTTGTTTCTCGACCTATATTTTTGACATGTATATGAAATATATTTGAATTGTCCATATCTTTAACCTTTTATGACAGTTATTCCTGTAAACAATGAATTATGGAAGTTAGATGTCCTTTACAACTGGTAAAAATGCTATCAATGTCATTTACACCCGTGACTTTTTGGGGTATTTGGAAATGATGGGGTTGTAAATGACGGTCTCAGATGACTTTAGTCTAATTTCGGGGCGTAAAGTTAATAGCTATGTAATAAAAATGGACAGTTTTCAACTTAATTTACCTTAAAGAGACTTGAAAAATGTATTATAAAGATAATGAATTCAGCTAGGCATGTCCAGATTATATTTAAAATGAATATTTTTTGGAAAACGCAATAATAACTATGAAAGAACTAACTATTTTGTAATCAGATTTGAAATAAAAAAAAATATTTATTGTTTATAAACTGACTAGATTGCGGGAACAAGGAGGGAAATAATGTCATACTAGTGTTCTACTCGGTTTACCTACCCTTGAATCGCCGACACTCGTTACGAATCGATGAATCGTTGTCGATGAAATAATATTCGATGAAAAGTTTGTCGACAAAACAAGGGTACACCGTTCTACTCTCTTCCAATAGCACTAAATAATAGTAATGGAAGTGACAGAGTGGCTAATGGTTATCGACATTAGGATGTCAAACATTATTAGGACGAGTACGTAGTGAGTAAAATACTGTAAATGTAAACAATAAGTATAATAGCATGAAAAATAATGCAGTCTTGCGTACATAATGACAGTTACATTAAAAAATCTTACTACTAGGTCTTATTTTAATTAGTCATATTTGTACGTCATGAGAAAAGTCACGGTACAAGTATTATTTATTTAGTTTCACGTAACTTGTACCATTTTCCACTATACATTTCCATTAGGGTTTTTTGCCCAAATTTAAAACAAAAAACTTAATGGTTTCAACGATTGTTGAATATAGAAATATAAAAACTTAACAGATCCTAATGGACGTTTTATTTATTTATAAATTCGTAGCAATATGTTTCAAACACTTTATAAACCTTACGCTGTTTTTTACCCTGCAGTCCCTTCATTCACGATTAACTACAATAAAATGTTAGAGACCAATCGAAATATTAAATTATAAATACTTATATATCAGGGACTGGAACCGGTAACCGGAATTCATACAAATATATTTGTATGAATTCCCGGTATCGGATAAAAGCTTTCCTTTGTTTTTCGTTTATTATTTTATATTTAATCGGTCAATATAAACATACGTATTCGTCATTTAATACATGATTGAGTCCCGTATAAAGAGCATAAAATATTGGGTTATTGCTTCAAATACCGGTTCCGGTCCCTGCTATATATAGGCACCTAATAGAAAAACTTATTATTGCTCTTCTACTCACTCTCTATCTCATCTTCTTCGTCAGGTTCTGGAAGTTTATCTTTTAGTTTTGATTGGAACGGTAACGTTGCGTATTCAGGATGAAAACGCCGTGGTATAGTAGCAAAGTCAATGCGTGTTTGATGACCTTACTAACAAAACATTCACGACCAAAGTTTTGAGTCAAATTCAAATGCGTGCAGTGCGAGTAACGACATTCCGAAAAAAAAACACAAGAATGTGATGGAAATTAAATATTCTATGGCAGTTGGTGCAGAAGTACCTACACCCTGTAATACTATTTGATTCTGGCCCGGTTAAAGTGAGATCAAAAGGGAAAGGAAAAGGAAAAAAAAAACAGTAAAAACAGTGTCTGATGTGGGTGTAATGAGACCAAAAACTTTATACACTGAACGATTGCCAATTTCAGAAGCAAAGTATAGAGACCTGAAAAAGCTTTGCGACCAGGCTACTATACCACGGCGTATTCATCTTGAATACGCAACGTTACCGTTCCAATCAAAAATAAAAGATAAACTTCCAGAAACTGACGAAGAAGATGAGATCGAGAGTGAGTAGAAGAGCAATAATAAGTTTAAACTGTTTCTATTAGGTACCTATATATAGCAGGGACCGGAACCGGTATTTGCAGCAATAACCCAATATTTTATGCTCTTTATACGGGACTCAATCATGTATTAAATGACGAATACGTATGTTTATATTGTCCGATTAAATATAAAATAATAAACGAAAAACAAAGGAAAGCTTTTATCCGATACCGGGAATTCATACAAATATATTTGTATGAATTCCGGTTACCGGTTCCAGTCCCTGATATATAAGTATTTATAATTTAATATTTCGATTGGTCTCTAACATTTTATTGTAGTTAATCGTGAATGAAGGGATTGCAGGGTAAAAAACAGCGTAAGGTTTATAAAGTGTTTGAAACATATTGCTACGAATTTATAAATAAATAATACGTCCATTAAGATCTGTTAAGTTTTTATATTTCTATATTCAACAATCGTTGAAACCATTAAGTTTTTTGTTTTAAATTTGGGCAATAAACCCTAATGGAAATGTATAGTGGAAAATGGTACAAGTTACGTGAAACTAAATAAATAATACTTGTACCGTGACTTTTCTCATGAGGTACAAATATTACTAATTAAAATAAGACCTAGTAGTAAGATTTTTTAATGTAACTGTCATTATGTACGCAAGACTGCATTATTTTTCATGCTATTATACTTATTGTTTACATTTACAGTATTTTACTCACTACGTACTCGTCCTAATAATGTTTGACATCCTAATGTCGATAACCATTAGCCACTCTGTCACTTCCATTACTATTATTTAGTGCTATTGGAAGAGAGTAGAACACTAGTATGACATTATTTCCCTCCTTGTTCCCGCAATCTAGTCAGTTTATAAACAATAAATATTTTTTTTTATTTCAAATCTGATTACAAAATAGTTAGTTCTTTCATAGTTATTATTGCGTTTTCCAAAAAATATTCATTTTAAATATAATCTGGACATGCCTAGCTGAATTCATTATCTTTATAATACATTTTTCAAGTCTCTTTAAGGTAAATTAAGTTGAAAACTGTCCATTTTTATTACATAGCTATTAACTTTACGCCCCGAAATTAGACTAAAGTTATCTGAGACCGTCATTTACAACCCCATCATTTCCAAATACCCCAAAAAGTCACGGGTGTAAATGACATTGATAGCATTTTTACCAGTTGTAAAGGACATCTAACTTCCATTTCTGATCTTCCACTTTCTGATCGAACAACTTTTTGTAGTTATAAAGGACCAAGAAAACTATTTATTTTATATTTTAGACCTTTACGATTACGTCAATTGCTTTTTTTTCAGAATTTATACACACATTTGTGGCAGTAAATGCCAATTATAAAGGCTAGCCCTATACGACCCAGCTCTTTTTAAAAAACTGTGCTATAATTAGATTTAAGGCAGGTTTTAAAGGACAATTAAAAGACTACTTGCCCTTTACAGCCGTGTTCGGTTTATCAAATTACGGTATGTAAACAAGTATAATAATTCGAAGGTAGGTCGTAAGGGACATGTAAAGGAATACATGTCCTTTACAACCTACTTAATTCTATCAAAAAATGGTGTAATCATTTTTAAGGAGGTCGTAAAGGACAACTAAAATAATACATGCCCTTTACAACCTTATTCGGTTTATCAAATTCGAGTATCATAATTTGAATGCAGGTCGTAAAGGACAAGTAAAAGAAAACATGTCCTTAACGCCCATTTCGACTATGCACTAATGGAAAGTAATCGTGAGAAATTAAGGGCTTAAAGGTTACCAAGAAAAAAATACGTCATCTACGACAGTATTAATATTTACCGGTTTACTTTACGATACACCTTTTAATTCGTAATTTATAACTGGACACTTACGTCCCTTAACCTGAGCTAGATTTGCGAACATGATGAATAAAAACTGGGTCGTAAAGGCATTTATTTTAAAGCTATCGAAATTTTAACTACACAGAACGATAGAGCTTGAAATTTTGAACAAAACTATATATATAACTCATTTTCGCCAAAATGTCCTTTACGCCAATTGAACCCAAAGGTATCGATATGTATATGCCTATGTTATGTATGTTTAAGTAGGTTTATTTGTGCATATATATTTATTTATTTGGTATTTTATGTACGTTTATTTATGTATTATTTTAGTAGTTTTTTTTTTTTTTCCCCAGATTCCATGATTACTTTTGCATCGCCTACTCATTTTCTGACATTGTTATTTAATTTCGCTACCCAAAGGTTGTCTGGAAGAGATCGCTCTTTAGCGATAAGACCGCCTGTTGTTTACCTCTACTGAATGTTACTTGTAATCTGAATTTGTTTGTATTTATTTCCTGTTGAGGTGTGCAATAAAGAATATTCTATTCTATTCTATTCTATTCTATTCTATTCTATTCTATTCTATTCTATTCTATTCTACACATATCATGTGGTAAACTTGATGGTTTCATCATAGACATAAAATACAAGTACCTTGGTATTCGAGTATTCTTGGTATACGAGTCTTGACTTGTAACGCATTTTTTACGTTTAAAAGTATTGACTTGTCAATCAGACACCTCCTGATACCTCAATGACATACCACCCGATGGAAGTACACAAACCGTTTACTCTTTGCACGGTTTTCATATTTTTCCCTTTATAAATCTTTTGACGAAGGCGCAGCCATATGGCTAATGAGCGATGCCGCGCGATCACTTTAAAGACGAGAGGTAATGGATAGCCGATAGTGGCGCCGCGTGTTCCGAGCTCACACTAATGGTCGGATGAAGGCATTTAGACCGCTTATTATAGAAAATATGTCTTTTATCTCCGTACATTATTTTATTACATATCATGTGGTAAACTTGATGGTTCCATCAAAAACATACTATGAACCTATACAAATACCTTGGTATTCGAGAATGCTTGGTACACGAGTCTTGACTCGTAACGCACTTTTTACATTTAAATGTATCGACTTGTCAATCAGACATCTCCTGATACCTCAATCGCATACCATCCGATAGAAGTACACAAACCGTTTACTCTTTTCACAATTCCCATATTTTTCCCTTTATACATAAGTACATCGTTTGACGAAGACACAGCCATATGGCTAATGTAATGAGTGAATTGCCGCGCTTTAAAGACGAGAGGTAATGGATACCTAGCCGATAATGGCGCCGCGTGTTCTGAGCTCACGTTAATGGTCGGATGAAGGTATTTAGCCATATTATGGGCAATATAATACTGTTATTTGTATAAATTATAGCTTGTGTAATGGAAAACTACATAAGGAAGGCGCATTAAACATAGACAGTCAGGTTGACTGTGCACAATACCAGAAACAGCTAGAAGGTATCCTGTGTTGTTACAAAGTTGTGAAATAAATACGTCTTATTAGGTATATTTCGGTGTAGCAATATTGGGAAAAAGCTATCGAGTTTTCAACACATGATGAATGCTTTATTGCGCTATAAACATGACCAACAGAGGGATAGTAAAACTATTTTCAGATGAAATTTAATTTAATTACTTAGTCAAGTTCTTCTCGATTACATAATTTTCTACAAAGTAACCGCTGAGGGTGCTGTACTAATTCTCCATACAAAGCCCGTGCGAAGCCGGAGCGGGTCACTAGTAAAGACTAAAGCATCCACAAGTGTAGAAGTGAGTATTGTATGATTTGTATGTAGCCACAACCGACGAACAACGCAAAACGACGCAAAAAACTACCCACGACACGCGTTCTAAATCGGCCCGCAAAAGTCAGAACTTTTCTCATTTGGTAACCGACCGCACTGCTCGCAACTTGTACCATCACTGCGGGCGACCACTACAGAATGATATCGGATCATAGTGACACAGCGAATCGCTTGTATTAGAAACTTTAAATGAAACTCTATTTTTACTTATAGCCCAAGAAGGTGTTTTTCAGGCCATATTGAGGATTTTTAGTGGTACTAATTTATTTTACTGGTAACGACAAATTTTTGGTAACTCACGTTGAAAGTCGGTTTATGTCACTGATGTACCTAAATAAAGAGGAAATTAGACTAAATATTCCGCAAACAAGTAATTTTTGCATAATAAAGCCAAAGGCATCCACTGTGATGAACGTCTAGTTTTTTTGAATAGGATTAAGATTGAAATGAAAAAAATGGGAGCGTATTTATGACATTTTTAGGTTTATTATGAAAATATTTTTAATGTTATTTTACGTATTGGGTTAGTTTTTTTTGATATCTCATATAATTAAGGAATAATCGCCCTGTACATTTGTATGACCTCTCCACGTTTAAATCCACCCACCTTCCTTATACAACGTAAAAACAACAGGCCTTACAACCATAAAAAGGTCGTGTAAAGAAAACTTCTTTTGTATAAACTTATTCATTAATACCATACAAATGCATTACTACCCATAATAGCATTGTTAAACTCTCCATACAGAACCCTTTAGCACACAAGCTCGTTTCTTTTGTGAAATCGCCAGCAATAATTCACAATGCCATATAATTCAGTTTAACGAATATCAAATAAAGGCACCTTCACACTGACCTTGCCGCAAAGGCCACGCGATTAATCAAAGGTACATTAAACAGAGGGCTAGCATGTGCCCCATGGAGTCACGTGTTGAGTAAATGAACAGTTTTTCTGAAGAAGACTTTCTTGTGGTTGCTGATTGATGTTATAGACCACCCACTGTTACATGTCTCTCTCTCACTGAGCGTTAGCGTGAGCGAGATGGAAGTACGTGCTCGGAAGCGCGGAAATCATGTTTTTTGAGTTGTGTCATAACCGTGTGAATTTTATATTGAAAATAGTTTTACAGTTTTTGAGAACTTATAATTGTGCATCTATTAAGGTACAAAACATTGTTAAATACGGAAGGATTTTGAAGATATAAAAAGGGTTATGTTTAAGAAATAAAAGTATCGAGAAAGTTATTACCAATCGTGTTTTCACGTTGACAAGATTGAGGAAAAATTGTTTAAGTTTCTTATTTCCAAGGGACAGATTTTTAATCACTATGGATGTTGAGATCTAGGATCATTCACCTGACGAATTTTGCATGGGTGGGCTCTTAATGGAGCATTCTCGTGAATTTTCTCTTTTTATACCAGAAAAAATTTAATGCGTAACCTGGAGGAAGAAACCGGGAATCAAACCCGGTACCTCTGGGTTACCGGTCCAACGTGTTAACCTTTCCACCACCCTAACGCCAAATAACCATTAGTTTTTTCCCTTATGCTTTGTGTGTCGAGTTTTGGTTTTGTTTATTTAAAAGGCTTTACACCTTAGCGATCTCTACGTTAATATTCAAATCTTACCGTACAACTTTACAGTAGTAAACGAGCAAGCGAGAAAGGGCGCTGTTATTAATGCATTTATGACAATCAATGGTACAACGTAAAGAAAAAAAAAGTGGTGTACTCACATTAAAAATAATGAAACATGTAATAAATAAACAGAGGTTAACAACAGTTGTTAACCATTATATCTCTCTTTTGTATCACTGTGTATTTGAGGTATGCAATAAAGTGGATTTGTATTGTATTTACATGTTTCTTCAATTTATTTCTCTTTTTCTGTTATTGGCTGTAAAGACATGTCATGTCATGATTTTTGGAAAGAAGCGAAAAATAAAAAATAAAATGATTCCCAGGCGGGCTTCGAACCCGCATCCATTCCACATTGGCTTACCGGACCAATACGAACATCCTACTTAGGTATTGGACAGGTTGCTTCTTGCGTGCCTTAGGATGGCATCGTAGCAACGCTAAAGATTCAGCCTTTATAATCCATCGTCTCAAGTTATGTTGAGAATCGATAGTAAAGATGTGCTACACCCAAAACTAATTGTTTTCATTAATGAAATAATGAACTTTATTCTGCAAGTAGGCCACAAGGGCACTTTAACATGTCTGAGTCTACCGGCATTTCACAAGAGGAGACCACTGTTGAGAAGAAACGCCGAAAGAAACTCAACAGCCAGTTATTTTTTCATACAGGATAAGTACTTAACTATTACAGTAATATGAACTTAACTTTACGTAGTTCTCGAAGAAAACATATTAAAAGTGTATTCTAAGATATAAATGAGGACTAGTGTAAGAATAAGATAAAGAAACTACAAGAAAGTATGACGGTTTAACACAATTTATGTACGTTTGATATGCTTTCTTATTAGAACTGTGTCCCTTAAACTAGTCAGGTACAATCTAAGGAGTCAGTTTCTGGTTCAGGCCATGCATTTTTGTCTGTCAGATAGTCCTCTACTGTATAATATGCTTTTGATATTAGAGATTTTTTTAAATAATTTTTGAGAGATGGAAAGGCTAATTTTAAAATATGATCAGGTAACTTGTTATAAAAATGAATACATTGGCCTAAAAATGATTTATATACTTTACGAACACGAAACTTGCTAATAGGTAGCAAGTTTATTTTTATTTCTAGTGTTAAAGCAGAAGCAGATTAGATTAAAGCTTAGATAGAGATTAAAGCAGAAGGTAACGTCCGCTAGCGTAAACCAAGTTTAGACTGAAGCGAAAAATTAAAAAATCTTCAATCGATCAGGAGGAGTTTGATTCAAACTCCTCCTGATCGATTGAAGATTTTCAGGGACCGGAACCGGTTACCCTAACAAGGGTTTTTGATGAGGTTATTTTAGAAGTTGTTTTTAAAAACCCTTACATATTGTTAACCCTATGATGTGGTTGTTTCAATGATACGGTTACTGTTTTGTTGCAGTTAA
Organism: Apotomis capreana; assembly: GCA_947623375.1. Lineage (NCBI taxonomy): Eukaryota > Metazoa > Arthropoda > Insecta > Lepidoptera > Tortricidae > Apotomis > Apotomis capreana. The sequence goes on from OX392505.1 coordinate 25,324,210, forward strand.
CGCGGTTACCGGTTACCTTAACTAACCTACCCCGTCCCACTAACCGAGTCTTTAGGGTATTGAACCGAGTTAAAACGAATGTGATCCTTAAGTAATGTGTTATTAGTTCAGTTTTTGAATAGCAGTTATAATAACTACTAACCCTAACTTAATAACCTTAACGTAAGGGTTTTTGAAAGAGTTCTAACGAATATGATCCCTAAATTATGTCTTATTAGGTCAGTTTTTGAATAACAGTAAATTTCTTATCTCTTGCAAGTCATAAACGTGTTTGGTTTGCGAGGTTTGTAACAATATGCTATAAAGCGACAATTCAGTCAATATTCAACTTTAAGTCTTTGGTGTAGAAATTTCTTATGTTACCATGGTAGCGTTGCTTAGCTCGAGCGGCGAAAACAATGTGTTGTTTGTTTTTTTTCATATTTCATCTTTGCCTTTGCGGCTTGACAAATAACTGTAAGACGGAAAATTAAAATTTATTCGTTTATTTTTGCCGTCACCATTGTTATCACATATTGGTTTATCGCAAAAACAATTAACTATCATTTCCTTCATACCCCGTAATACAGATTAGTATTGTTTCGATAAAAAAAATATAACAATTAATGCGGCATTCAGTTAAGGCACAACTGCATTTTGATTATTCTTAAAACAATAATAAATACCGCGTCTCAGTGTGCAGTAAATGCCAATACCCCGATAACAATAAACTAAAAATGATTCTTAGCATTTCACTCATCCCTTTTCATCTAAGTATAATTATATTTAGGTTGATGTATGTGTCAATAACGAACTTCAAATTATTTTAATCAAATTACACCCTTAAATTGTAAAGATAAGCAATATTAATGATGGTTCTGTGGATATTCTTATTATTCAAATTGATTTGAACAAGAATATTTCTTGTACTCTGTCTTGATTAAATCATGATCCTTTTTTTTTATTAATAGTTAAAAACGTAATAATTATAAAAACATTTAAACATTAAAAAAGTTTTAAGTAATTAATTAAAATGTTATTTGAAATAAAGTTAATTTTGTTATATTATGTATTCTATAACTTTTTTTTTAACTATAGAAAGAAAATTCTTTACACACAGACAGATGTCCTTTTGTCCGGATTTCCGGCTGGTCTCGCTTAGGGGTCACATTTCTCAACCGATTTATGAAGTTTTGTGAGGTCTAGGTTAGTTAATTATATGAAATATTTGTGTCGATAAAATTATCCGAAACTTGGTTCGAATAATTTTATCGACTTCGATTTGTAAACTAAGAAAAATAAAAAAAAACATCCATTTGGAAGAAAAAAATTAAACAATTTAAATTAATAATCAATGGCATTTATTTGTATATATCAAAAATCCAGTTTACTGTTCTATCAACACACAACCAATTTAAAAATTATCTTTACATTAAAAGTTGTTACAGCAGTAATCAGAAAGTAAATTAACATATTATCATAAAATAAGCGGGCTCACTGAGTGGTCAAATTAAAAAACAAAAGAAAACTTGAAATCAAGCTAGCTTACGCACACAAACCATACATATTGTATTATAAGATATATATATGATTTCTATATATATAACACATATAATATTATAAACAAATATGAAATATTAAAATATATACCTAGGTACCTTATTAAAATTTCAACAAGGGTCAATATGTTCTGCCAGCATCAACGCGATTTCTATAATAATACCTTTAAAAGTATATACCATATTATAATCATGCTATGTTCATAAAATAAAATAAAATTTGGGTATGTAAATAATTTACTAGAATAGTCATTTTTTTATCAGATAACAAAAATAGTAAGTTTAATTATACTACTAAAACCATAAAAATATCATCATCACAGTTTAACATGCATAATCAGTCTTAATAACAACCTATTCTTAACAATTAATACTTATAACACCTATACATTAAAAACACCATAATAAAAAAAACAATGACATAAATCAGCAATCAAAAAATCAAATCACTTTAAAATTAGACCTTATCAAATATATTACTAAATTATGGATTACTTATTATTAACGTAATTTTGGAAAGCCGTATGATACAATTCTGTCATAAATTTTACACGTGCCCACATGTCCTTCAATTTATCGTCCGGTACATCTAACAATTCCTTGAATTCCGCTAAAATATCTGTACGTTTTTCATAACCTTCCTTCCTCTCTTGATTTAACTGAGTCTGAAATAAAAAAATATATACTTAATTTGGCATTTCATTTTAAGTTTAGTAAGTAATACGTCACTAATATTACATTTATATATTAGAAATGTAAGCGCCGTCCAATAAAGTACAACGTTAAATGCCTATTTTTTGTTAGGAAAGCTAAACTGGCAGCTCTAAGGATACCCGAACATTAAAAGTAAATTGGAATAATGCAATATACATATACAGGGTGGAACGAAACGACGTTATTTCCTTTAACTGTGGCATTATACAGGCTTAGAATATTATTTTCTCCAAATAAACTTTATTAATATCTCTCACCGTTTTCCAGTTATAGCATGTTAAACTTTCATACGAAAAAGTGTGTGTGTACAACCCTATTTTAGAGTGCAATGACCTCTTCATAACACAGTTAACTTTTGTAAACAAACTTTTTACAAATTGCCTAGCCATTTCTTATCGGTTTAAAAACCTTTGAAAATACCCTTAAGATTGTTTTTAGACTTTTTAGTTGACATGATTGATAGACGTTACATTGACTTTTTGTATCGTATGCTGTGTGCAAAAATGCCGGAATTAAACGCTAGAGGCTATTTGAATTTGCTTCTTTTGTACGCGGAGTGCGATTACAATACTGGAGAGACTTTGCGCCAATACCGGAACAGGTATCCTCCTCCTCACCCAACACACTCTAGTACGATATTACGCGCTCTTGACCGTGTTGGTAACAATCGTCCTATTGTGCCACGAACGGGTCAGGATGACCAGCGCGGAGGACGCGTTATTCAACATGATGTCAGATTGGAAGAGAGAGTGCTGCAGTACTTCGAAGATTATCCGAGGTCAAGTTCAAGACAAGCGGGCCGACATTTTCGTATGACTCATACGAAAATACTCAGAATACTAAAACGTGAGGGCCGTCACCCTTACAAAATACAAAGAGTCCAGGCATTACTACCAAGAGATTGCCCCGTTCGCGAAGCCTATTGCCGGTGGCTACTGCAAAAGGTGTTAGAAGACCGAGACTTCATCAAACACGTAATATGGAGTGATGAAAGCTTGTTCACACGGAACGGTATGTGGAACAGGCATAACGAACACGTGTATGCCGAAGAAAATCCGTTTGCCTACCGTTATACGGGACACCAGTATCGTTGGTCTGTTAATGTTTGGGCGGCGATACACGGGGATACAATAATAGGCCCTGTATTTCTGCCTCAGACTTTAAACAGACACGGATACATGGCTCTGTTGAGGATAGAGCTCGACGACTATCTGGATGAGTTGACGCTGGCAGAAAGAAGACGCACTTGGTTCCAACAAGATGGAGCACCAGCTCATTCAGTAGTCGAAGTACGTGAAACACTGAATAATGTGTTTGAGGATCGCTGGATCGGCCGATATGGGCCGCACCGTTGGCCTCCTAGGTCTCCAGATCTCACACCCTTGGATTTTTTTCTGTGGGGCACCGTAAAGGACATCGTTTACAAGACTGAGTGTGAGACGGCTGAAGAGATGAGGGAAAGGCTAAGGGTGGCCTTTGAAAGTCTTCGCAGAAGAAATAACCGACACAACATCTTGTCGAGGGTGCATCGCCACACGCGGGCACGAGCAGCGGCGTGTATCGTACGCCACGGCGGTACTTTCGAACACCGGATGTAAATGTAGGTAATTGTAAATACTCCAAAACGTCAAATAATAGTTTAAAAAAACTAGGGTTGTACATACATTAAAAAATACAATTTTAATCGATTTTCGTTTTTTTATTATTAAAAGAATTTAACTATTGCAGGTCGATTCTACATGAAATACATAGCATTATAGTTTCAGGAATGAACATCGCTTCGTTCCACCCGGTATATATATATATATACTTATGATTTTTAGGTAAATGTGCCAACATATTCTGAATAAAATGTATAATAAATTAAAATGCACAAACACACATTTACGAAATGTCATTGTAGTAGATATTCCGAATTTGTATAGTAATTAAATCCATACTAATATTATAAATGCGAAAGTGTGTCTGTTTGTCTGTCTGTCTGTCTGTCTGTCTGTCTGTCTGTTACCTCTTCACGCTTAAACCGCTGAACCGATTTAGATGAAATTTGGTATGGAGATAGTTTGAGACCCGGGAAAGGACATAGGATACTTTTCATCCTGAATAAATTTAGTGTTCCCGTGGGATGAGCGGGTAACACCGCGGGGCACAGCTAGTATTATATATTTACATATACATTCATTTAAACAAGTTGTCTGAACGCCTCATTTCATGGCAAAAGGCCGCCATTTATATCTACGTTTTTGTGGAATGCAATGTGCAATTGACTTTAAATAAATAAATATATGTACGTATAGGTATATATATAATTATAATATGGTTGAAAATAAACAAACATACTGCAGATACTATTAAGGAAAAAATATCAGTTCGAGTACCTTTAAGGTCGATAGTATTTACAAAGACTTAATGGTAAACAAAATTGAAATATCATCATAATAAGAATGCATAACTTACCAGTCTCTGCTGTCTTTTGCCTGTTAAGTTTATTTACAAAGTCACTATATTCCTCGGGAAAGTTGCATGGCAGTGGCAGCAAGCGCTTTTTGTTGTCCATTTTAAAGTTTTTTTTTAATATTCGTTATTTTATGGCACCCGTTTTTAACTGACCAGTTGGACGATTTGGAGGATACTGAGTAACTAACGCTTAGCATCCATGATGCTTCAAAACAATACTAATCCCATCTCTTTTTTACATTTTTTATCTTATCCGTCATTTTTAAACAGCACGTTGCATACTTAAAAATACCATGCTGCAAGTCAAACTCTCTTTTGTTCTTATACGATGGTTTTTACTGTTATCAGGTATAATGCTGGTAACGCAGCAAAGTTGCCGATCGTTCTTCGATAAGAAAAAACTTTAGTATGAAAATTATAGTTATTTATTATTAGATGTTATTACTTTTTTATTAGCAGAACAATCACATCAAATTATCAAGTAATTAACAACATCAGTGTAGGAGAAACATATAAAAAGCGAAGATAAAGTACTTATTATCTAATAACAACAACAAAAAACAAAAAGTCAAAACAAAACTAGTGTAAAAAAACACGGCAAAACGTGAACATTCTGCCAACTCCGCTCATCTATAACGATCCTTCAAGGTTCAGTTCCAAACCCTAACGCGTAGGGGTTTGGAGTTAACTGCTATAAAAAACCCTTACGCGTTGGGGTTTCAACCGTAACTGTGTAACTGTGTTGAGGTTGTAGTTAACTGTTATGATATGGTAACCTTAACATAGGGTTACCAAATGAAAAGGTTACCTTATGTTATGGTTACCAAATTGTTGGGGTTACCTTATCAATAGGCTTAACTTTAAAGAGGGGTTTTCCGGTCCCTTTGAACACGGGCGTACTACATGAAAATTATTTGAAAAAAAAAAAAAAAATTTTTTTTTCGTCGCACTTTAAACATTTGGTTTACACTAGCAGACATTACTACTTTAATAAAAATAAAATGGCGTTTAGATACGACAACTCGTTGTTTATTTTGTAAAGATAAATTAACGTGAAATAATACCTGCGCAAGGATAACAAGAAATTGTAGACATACAGAAATCGAGATAACGAAACCCAATCCAGTTTCACCAGATTAACTTTGGGTTCCAATCATGCTTGATGGTATGAATTAATGACGTGTCTGATATAGCGGGCGAAAATCTATTTGCCTCGCCTTAACAGCAAGCATTGTGAAACATGCAATTCATTATTTTTGAATGTGGATACACCACAATTCTGTATTGACCCATGAATGCAAAGATAAAAGCAAAAGGTATATTTATAAACAATCATAAGGAAACCGAAACGTGGTCTTTCACTAGCGGCCTCATCTCAAAGCTCAAAGTCGCTCAGCGAGCAATGGAGAGGGCTATGCTCGGGGTGTCTCTACGTGATCGAATCAGAAATGAGGAAATCCGTAGACGAACTAAAGTGACTGATAAAGCTCACCGGATTAGCAAGTTGAAGTGGCAATGGGCCAGGCCACATAGCACGCAGAGCAGATGGCCGATGGGGCCGAAAAGTGCTCGAGTGGAGACCTCGGACCAGCAAGCGCAGCGTAGGACGTCCACCTACAAGATGGACAGATGACCTTATAAAGGTCGCCGGAAGGCGTTGGATGCAGGTCGCTTCCAACCGGTATATATGGAAGTCCAAAGGGGAGGCCTATGTTCAGCAGTGGACGTCCTATGGCTGAGATGATGAAGGAAAAATAATAATGTAATGGCTTGGGGGTGTTTAACAGCAGTTTTTTTTAGTGGTGTATTTTTTATTGCCTATCCGGCCACCCTACGATCGGCCGTCTATACTCCCCAGGCACGGCAAGGCCTGCTTTCCCGGCAACTGCAGTACTGTAATAAATCTTAAAATTTGCTGTGACACCGGGTGGGTTCGAGAAGGATTACAGAGTAGGATGCAACATCGAAATATAATTGTTTATATGGATGGAGCCGTTGGGGCAGCAAAGTCCTAGAGTGGCGACCACGTATAGGAAAGCGCAGCGTGGGTCGGCCCCCGACTAGATGGACGGATGACCTCGTGAGGGTAGCGGGGAATCATTGGATGCGGTCTGCACAGGATCGCACTTTGTGGCGAGTCATGGGGGAGGCCTATGTTCAGCAGTGGACGTCTGTGGCTGATAGATAGATAGATAGATATGGATTTAAGGAGTTGACCAATAACAAAACCCTACTTTGTGCCTGTTAGCCGACTTCAGCAGAGCATGCTAAGGTCTGGGAATTAATAAATCCATTATTACAGTGTGTCCCGGCTCTTCTGTCCGCGACACCCGGATTTATTGCGAGTGGGACGCGGTGCGGTATGCGACAGTGTGGCTACCGTTTGTGGCACTGTATAGTCTAAATAAATTAACGATAAACCATTGATATAAAGATCAAAGAAAAATTGAAATGAGTTACCTAGTGGAAGAGACCTAAGCATAAGGAAAAATTTGAAAGGTTGCTTGGGAGTTAGGGTGGCCGAAAGGCTAACGCGCTGGACCGGCAATCCAGAGGTACCGGGTTCAATTCCCAGTCTCTTCAACCAGGTAACTAATTTCAATTTTTCATTGAGCTTTGATCTTTGAATCAATGGGTTAATATAAAAATTGTGGTGTGTACCCAAATTAAAACAAGGAGACATTAATAAATTTATAAATTAACGATAAGCAATAAATAAACTGATAATTTTATGGCGGAGAAATGGCTTGTCTATGGTATTCATGAATTGAATAAATAAATAAATATCGGACAACCTCACACAAATCAATCTAGTCCCACATTAAGCTCTAGTAGGCTTGTGTTATGGACACTAGCCGACGATTAACATGCTTATATAGATACATAAATAATAATAATAATAATAATAAGCCCGCAGGGCAGCTTGTGGCGAGCTGTTGGGGAGTGACGACCCCACGGACCCGAGATCTCCAGAGAGTCGGTCAGGGTCCTCGTCTCCGGTGTGCCTTCATCGGCCGGAGTGGAAACCCAAGAGGACCCGTAGGACTCTCAGCTCTGGCTTGCCTTAATTGGCCGTTCAGAGAGGAGCGTTAGAGCTATATGCTCCAGGGGTGGAAGTGTTAAAGGGCATCACGCCGCGAGTAACTTCGGAGAAAGCGCAGCACACCTCTCGACACCCCTGAGCCCTCACGCTCGTGTTGCTTCCGGCCGTCTGCACGATGGCATTACGGGGCCCACCTAGTGAGGGGCGAGTCACCACCCGCCAGAGGTAACAGTCGCATTGATGGTTACGGCGCTAGCCCAATAGCAATAGGCCAAATAAATAGTCCACCCAAACTCCATTTTAATAGCCCGGTTTCTTTTTCATATCAATGCAATAGTACAACCACCTGCTGGGACCTGTTCATGGATGTATCATCTTACTGATATGATCAGGAACGGGTTCCAGCAGGGCTACAGTCACAGCAAATTTCTCCAAGGGGCCTCTACGTGTTGGATCCATATCCCCACGCGAGCCTTCCAAAAGACCGGGACATATGAGCCCGTGACTCGAAAAATGAGAGACAAATAATAATAATAATAATAATAATAATAAGAGCAAGGAGCTACACGGGCGGTTCTACAAGGCCCTTACGGGGCCCGATGTAGATCTGCTTGCGTCGGTGAACTGGCTACGCTTCGGGGATCTCTTCGGGGAAACCGAAGGTTTTGTCTGTGCAATTGCGGACGAAGTAATGATGACGAACAATTACCGGAGATATATCCTGAAGGACGGTACGGTCGACATTTGTCGGGCATGCCGCCGTCGCGAGTCACTCAGGCATATAATCTCCGGTTGTTCTCATCTTGCTAACGGCGAGTACTTGCACAGACATAACCAAGTAGCCAGGATCATTCACCAGCAACTTGCTCTTCGATACGGTCTTGTGGGGTCTGAGGTGCCGTACTATAAGTACGCACCGATGCCAGTTCTCGAGAATGGTCGTGCCACGCTCTATTGGGATCGATCTATCATCACGGACAGGACTATTGTAGCCAATAAGCCTGATATCGTGTTGGTAGATCGATCCAAGCGCCAGGCAGTGCTCGTCGACATCACCATCCCACATGACGAGAACCTCGTGAAAGCCGAGAAGGACAAACTCAGCAAGTACCTTGACTTGGCTCACGAGGTGACTGCCATGTGGGATGTTGACTCGACGATCATTGTCCCGATAGTCGTTTCGGCGAACGGTCTTATAGCGAAGAGTCTCGACAAACATCTGAAGAGACTCTCGCTAGATGGCTGGATCAAGGGTCAGATACAGAAGGCGGTACTCCTGGACACGGCGCGCATTGTCAGGAGGTTCCTCTCTCTGCAGCCCTAACCACCGGTAGCCTGGGCCCTGCCCCGCTGCCGGCGGCACCCTAGGTTAGGTTTTTTATAATGTGTTTATATATTTTGTAATTTCTTTATTGTATTTTAATTTTTATATAAATTTATTGTTAAAAACCTAGCCTAAGAAGAAAGATTAATAAAGGAGATAATAATAATAATTAATAATAATAATTTTTATATTTTACTTTTTATATAAATTTATTGTAAAAAAAACCTAGCCTAAGTATTAAAATGAATAAAGGGAATAATAATAATAATTTATTCATAAATACATAAATATCCAATAAAACATAAATATAAATACAAATAACATCCATGACCATGATACAAATATTCGAGTTCATCACACAAATATTTGCCCTTGCCGAGATTCGAACCCAGGACCGTCTACTCAGTAGGCAGTTGCTTAACCACTGCGCCAACCGCGTCGTCAATGATAAACCGATAAATGGCGGAGAAATGGCTTCTCTGCTGTATTCGTGAAGAAATAAAAAAATATTAAATCATTCCAAGATTATATAACCACATTAAACCATTTGCTATATAGATATAGAATTGCGCTCATACGTACTCGCTAGCAACTGCGTAAACGATTTGTGTGGAGAATAAAATTAAAGTTCTGCATAGTATCCGCTACACAGCGCCGCTTTACTATTCTTTATAGTAATTGTTTACGCAGTAGCTACCGCGTTACGTAAATTGCTTGAAATTCAGCATTATTAAAACAAATATTAAGCCAAGTCGACAACACGTTTGGCGCAGTTTGTAAGCACTTGCCTACTGAGCCGGCGGTCCCGGGTTCGCATCCCGGCCAGGGCAAATATTTGCGTGACGAACTCGAATAATTGTTCCTGGGTCATGGATGTTATCTATATAATTATGTACATCGTCGTCTAGTACCCATAGTACAAGCTTTGCTTAGTTTGGGACTAGGTCGATTTATGTAAGATTGTTCCTTAATATTTATTTATTGTATTTATTATTTATTTAAGTGCCAGCTTCTTACCAACTGGCCTCCGCGAAGACAGCGTAACCGGTTGACATCGCAATATGAGTGCTATAACTCTGTGGCGTTGTCTGAATTAATGACGCATCGCGTCTTAAAAGGATCAAGCACTGAATGTGACATTAAACAAGGCCTTAATTTCATGTAGGGGAGAGTAACCTATATTGAACCGGCGCTTAAATTGGACCACCTGTATTTCTACCAAATAACACAATTTATTTATTACACCAAATTGGTGGACTGATTATGGCGCTGTCGTCGCTTCATTTTTTGTTGCCAGTGTAAATAAATTGTGTTATTGGGTAGAAATACTTCTATTGGTCCAATTTAAGCGCCGGTTCAATATAGGTTACTCTCCCCTATATCTCTGATATCTCGGAGATTTTTCAAAGTGGCGATATACCTAGTATATGTCAACGTGTACGACTGCAATGTGGAATAAATTTTCGCTTGGGTGATTTCCGGATCTTCAAGAAAAGAGCGTACTCCCACCTGAAAGGCCGGCAACGTACTTGTGACTCCTCTGGTGTTGCAGGTGTCTATGGGTGACGGTAATCGCTATCCACCAGGCCAGACGTAAAAAATACGAAACGATAAGGCCATAAGGCTCATAGTTAGTAAAGACTCGTTTTATCCCAAAATTCCTACAAAGGCAATGGAATTTTGAGCGGTGTACGGAGACCGAGAAAGTCAGACAGTGGTTACAAGAAATGTAACTATAACTTGTCAAAATAAATGAAGACATAGTGATGCGTAAGCTGTTACGGAATAAAAACCGCTTTACAGTGAACGCATATAAACATAAAACACTCATTTAGAGTTCAAAAATGTCTCCACGTGTACTTGTGTGAAAATTCCTTGCCCTATTTTTGCCATTTATTTCTACGTAAAGCTAACCCAGCATTTGAGTATGTATCAACTCCAGTACCCAAAGGTTGCCTGGAAAAGAGACTAAGACCGCCTGTTGTCTACCGTTATTAAAATTATTGTTTCTGTGTTTGATTTGTAAACTTTATTTGGTGTGAAATATTAGTATTGTATTGTATGTATGTACCTATTGTACCTAAATCGTTATCTATCTACATTATAACTAAGTTTACTATAACAGTCCTGCCCGCTTTTGCCGTCAAATCGCGCGTTAACCGGATTAAGCTAGCGTCACGTTATGCTAATCCGATTCCTCGAACAGACAGACGTACTCGCAGCAATAAACATAATTTATCTTCGTCAGCGCTTGAACAACGTCTAAGCGTAATTCTCGTGCACACGTGTATATACTTGCGTATGATATATATATATATATATATATATATATGTGTACATTCATCATCAGTCGTTCACTCTTGGCAAAGTTGACCTGTAAATAAAATACGCCTAGAAATCAAGATTACGTATTTATTCTAAGGAGACGTATCTAGTTACAGCAATAGGCGTGCGGACAATTTTTTTTGAGGATCACAATCGATTCTGTTTTTTATTGAGATGTCTATATGGGACTAACTACACTAAAACTAAAGAAAAGGAAAACCTCATATTTTGGACATATGTCTGCAAAGACTGGCACAAGACAGAAATAAGTTCCGCAAGATGGTCGCCGACATCCGTTGAGGATATGGCACAATGAGAAGAAGACACTAAGACTGCTCTAAAAGTGAGAAATGATGTCAAAGTTTAACTTTCCTACGGAGCGCTAAAAACGCTCCATACAAATGGCCACCTTCATGTGACGTTATTTGTGGGTTGAGTACCAATGTATGGAGACTATAAGTAGTTAAATTGCCACTTCTACCTTTAAAAAGTGCGTTTATGTTTGTCATTACAATTTGTTTGTTTTGTTAAATTCTGAGGGTTCGGAAAACAATATCAAAAATTATAATGGACAAAAAAAACACCGGTCAAGTGCGAGTCAGGCTCCCGCATCGAGGGTTCCGTACAAACACTTTCCATCCTTAAGTGGTTAAGTTAAGTTTGCACCTATATATATTATTTGTATGTATAGCGCCCCATACAAATGAGGTACAAAGTTAACGCAACCAATCCCGTTTGTTGTATCGGAGCCCCCCTTAAATATTTATTTTATATTATTTTATTTTTAGTATTTGTTGTTATAGCGGCAATAGAAATACATCATCTGTGAAAATTTCTGTCTAGCTATCACCGTTCTTGAGATACACCCTGGTGACAGACGGACGGACAGCAAAGTCTCAGTAATAGGGTCCCGTTTTTACCCTTTGGATACGGAACCCTAAAAACGTACCTTTGAAGTAACATGATCGAAAAAATTGGGCAAGTGCGAGTCCGACTCGCACATGAAGGATTCCGTACCATAATCGATAACAAGTTTGTTGTATGGGAGCCCCCCTTAAATATTTATTTTATTTTATTTTTAGTATTTGTTGTTATAGCGGCAATAGAAATACATCATCTGTGAAAATTTCAACTTTCTAGCTGCACCGTTCTTGAGATACATCCTGGTGACAGACGGACGGACGGACGGACAGCGAAGTCTCAGTAATAGGGTCCCGTTTTTACCCTTTGGGTACGGAACCCTAAATATATAATATATTTGTATTGTTTTTATTTCTTTCTTTCGTGTTGTATAATTCAACATCAGTCTGCACCCTTATTATGTGTATATTCATCATCATCTGTCATTTGAATAAATACGCTTGGAAGTGAAGCTAGTTGGGTCAGACAAAACCACAAAACATTAACAAATACGTCTTAAATATTTATATAGGTACTATGATTGAGTCAAGCGAAAAACGAAAGAGTCAAGGAGCATATCGCGGCTGTTAATAATTGTCTCTTGAATTAGTTCTCCATAGCCGAACATTTGCTAGAATCAGGATCAAACAACTGGATTGAGCTTCATAATCCCAAGATCCTTTCTCAGAGCAACATAAATCTTCTGTGTATTAATTCTGTCTTCTCCTACAGATAATTTTATTCACAGCTTAACAATTTTCTGACCATCCAATATATTAAAATACGAGTAAGTATTTTACAACATATTTTATTATAAACATCCTTAATGAGACTGCCTTAACGACCCGAAACATAATATTTTTTAATTAGAGATAATCATCTCTTAATTACACTTTTACTGGAACTTTCTGGCGTTATGGACCATTAAGCGACCGGCAAACTCCACACATACGCTTCAGTATTACATAAATAGGCATTGCAAAAAAAAATAGGATTTCAATCTATTTTTTATTGGAATCAAATGTCTCTATGGGACTAACTACACTTAGACTATTCTAAAAGTCAGAAATAACCGTCTAAGCTCAACATTCCTACGGAGCGCTAAAACGTTGCATACAAATGGCCACCGTCAATCATGACGTCATTATGTCATGGGTACCAATATTTGTATGGAGACAATAAGTAAATTGGCATTTTCACCTTAAAAAATATAGGTGTCATACAATTTTAAAACCTTTCATTACTTTATAATCAAAATCCCCATACTAATGCTTTTTGTAATCGGCTTATAAAACCATTTCCTAAAAATACACCATTGATAGAAATTGTTTCCAAACTCGCCTACGTCACTTTGCAAATAAATACGCCCGAAATATTTGGAAATGAAAAAAACCATAAGCGAACGTCGATTATCCGAGGGTTAAATCGTTATTATATTAAATTATTAAACCCAACGTGTATTTAATGTGCGGTATTACACTCAGCTTTTTACGCAGGCAAAGGAGAATTTAATTGAATAGCCTTCGCGAATAGCTAGCGATTTTTATTTTTTCATATTTTTGGATGAGACATATTTTATTATTGTATTAAGCGGTCTACACTCACTTGAAATTGTCAGGAACGGCCCGACATGTTTCGAACTAGTATGGAGCTCTTCATCAGGGACGCTACCCGTACACCGGCGCGGCAACTTTGTGACAAAGTCTGGCCGTTCCTGACAACTTCCCGTGAGTGTAAACCGCTTAAAACAATATATAAGTAACTACATGTTTTTGTTTCAATTCAATTTATGAATAAAATTAAATGTTATATACTAGTTGTTCTTATGAATTATACTTAATTTACCAAGGTTGTAGATATAGCTAAGATAGTCCCCAAACTAAGTGGCAGTGGGCAGGGCACATTTCTCGTAGATCCGATGGCCGTCGGGGCAGAGAGGTTCTTGAGTGGCGACCGCGGACCGAAAGGCGCAGCGTGGACCTCAACAACGTGGTCCGACGACTTGGTTAGGATCGCGGGCAGAAATTGGATGTGAGAACATTTTATAAACTTTATACACGGAATGATGAATAGTTTATAAATTAGTGATAATATAATGAAGACTTGGCTGAAAACGACTAGTTATCAGACCATAAAATTCCCAAAAAAATAATAATGGACTATTTGAAGATTAATGAAGTAAAGTTAACATTAGATTCTTGAGGACTATGATTTTGTCCAATCTACATAACAACTGATAAAGCATCGGTAAAAATATTTTTAATCTTTGTTATGTCATAAATGGGGCAAACGAGCAAACGGATCACCTGATGGGAAATAATTACTGACACCCATAGACACCTGCAACACCTGAGGAGTCACAAGCCAGCCTTTCAGGTGGGAGTATGCTCTTTTCTTGAAGGTTTGAAGGTCGTACAACTTATCATTACAAATAGAAATAAGAACGGACTATACCCATATTATCTAGTTGATTCATCAAATAACAAGTACTATGAATGCTACGATTGCACATTAATAATAATGTAATTGGTAACCCAACATTAATAACCGTAAACCAACTCCATTATTCCGTTATGCCCGCGTCACTAGTGAATTCGAGGCCATATTGTTAATACGGTTCTAATTTCAAATTTCGAATGCGGAACTAACATTGGTCCCCGCGAGACCGTTGAATAGTTCAGCTGTGCGGATGATTAATAACTAGATATTAATCAAAGCATTATTCTGGATACGATTAAATTCCCAAACCAATGGAACAGAAACAGGACATCTATAGGAAATTCTAAACTATCTATGCGTTTCCCTCGCTCAATACTTTCGGTATGTGTGAAAAGGATGCGATATGTTCCAAATGGAACGCCTTTGGGATATGGGAGTGCGTAATAGTTGATAATTATTCTCTTTAGAATTGCTTTTAGCTTCGAAACGTGACAGTTTGACATATAGGTTTAGGTGCTTTCTGAAAAGCTTTCTGGTGGGGTCCTGAAAAGGTGATGTATGTGATAATTTATCTGGAGTCAATGAGGTCTTGATGGCAATGGGTTTCTCATTAACCTGCAAGATGGTCCTTTGAGGTCGTTCGAGAATTGAACGGCTCGTTACGTGTATAGTTGAAGTGATGTTCCAAGATAATAATTAGCATCCAATCAATAACAGGTAGGAACCAATCAAAGTTACATTTTAGTTTGAAACCATTAACTACAAGTATGATCAGTCATGACCATTGATTGTTTCTACGAGGATAAGTGCTTCTGTTCAAAATATCATAGAAACACAAAATTGTGAAAGGTCTTGCTGCTCCCTGCTCTTGCTCTTTTTTGTGTTCATAGTGATACTCTTTACTAGGTAGGAGTATGTAAAAGCATTACGTTTCTAAAATACGAACAGCGTCAAAAGACGTACTTTCCCGATACGCAAATGCCTATATTTTCTGCTATCAGTTATTCCATTCAGTTCTCGATATTTTTGCCATCGCCAATCAAATAAAAATCTTATTTGTTGACCAAATCACGTTGTCTAAAAGCAAAAACTATAAACGTCTAAAAATGGAACGGTTAACCAGTTAAAAGTTGTAGTACTAAAGTTCGGCCCAGTTATAGTTGAGAGTATGCTCCAGCATAAGTGGGGTTTAGATGAGCGAAGTTGCGAGGTCACTGCTACATAGTTTTATAATAGTTTATAAATAAAAACGTTTCATTTTGACACGATTATCTAAATGCAAAACTAGCTAGTTGCTATTAATGAAAGTGCACTAGGGGCAAATAAATATCGAACGTTTATACTTTTGACTATCAGTTATTTGGTTTGAAAATAATATATTATTCATCTCCATGTTTTTGTCATTAGCAATTAAAAATCCTCATTTGAGGTTACTGCTACTTAGTTTTATTATAGTTTATAAAATAAAAAAATATAATTTGAACACGATTTTTCTAACTTAATCTAGCTAGCTGCTATCAGTTAAAGCGCATTAGGAGGAAAATAACTGATAATTGAATTAATTTGTTAGTAAAACCATGTTGTCTAAAAGCAAAGCCTAAAAACGCTTAACAACAGATCGGTTAACTAGTTAAAAGTTGTAGTACTAAAGTTCGCCCCAGTTATAGTCGAGAGTATGATCCGGCACAAGAGGGGTTTAGATGAGCGAAGTTGTGAGGTCACTGCCACTTAGTTTTATAATAGTTTATAAATAAAAAGGGTTACTTTTTTTAATTGTTTTAGCTAACCAGAAAACTAGCTAACTGCTATCAGTTATAGTTCTTTCGGGCTTTAATGAAAATGATCGTCTCGCGTTATTTCATTTTCGGAATTTAGAAAATCCGGAATATTGATGGTTTCGGATAAATGAAACTTCGGAATTTATGAGTGATCCGTCAACAATGAGTTTCTGAGATTCTTTTGGATTGAATTTAAGGTAGCTAGTTGAAATATTGTAGATTTGGTAGACCCGTCCCAAAGGTATTAGAAATCATCAGCTTACTATATCTCCCTTCAGATTACTTTACCTAAAATGTTGCTCAATTTCATTCACAATACAATAATGCCTAGTTGCATTTCTCTACCCGTACTAAAAATATTGTTGAAATGTTGAACGATTCTCCTTGAATATTCGTTTGAATAAGCTTATACTTTATACACATTGATTACACGTAAATCATCCTAACTCGGGCGCTACAAAATTGCGCAATATTATTATACAACGCGGGCACAAACTGCCTCATTTCTAACCTCCCGCAAATCAAAGCCATAAATCCGAAGCAAACACAACGCAATCCTACTTATGAAGCGGGCAACTGCCATCAAAACTGCACTAGGGAAGGAACTTTTCTCATTCCGCTTTCATCGCTCTAAGATGAAATAAGTTCTTGTTGCCTAACAGTTCGTTAACCCATCGTGTGGTTAGAATCGTTCGCTTATTAATTGCTTCAGTGCTATGACGAAAGTCCTTGACAGCGTATATTTATATGTCTGCCTTTCTATTTGCATTAAACTTCCAAAATGCGTGAACGTGCATTTAAATGTATTCAAGAAAATTAATTGTTTTAGTGAAACAATGTCTTGGAAAGGCAGGTTGAAAGCGCAAACTCATGTGTTCTTTCGATAATCACCTATGATACCAAGACTTGCTCTTGGACTGATCAGACACTTCCCAAGGTTTGCCGTTCAGCAGTACCCTAGGGGGGAACTAACGAATAAAGAACACCATATATTGTTTTCCAAAGCCTTTTAGTATTTGTTGTTATAGCGGCAATAGAAATACATCACCTGTGAAAATTTCAACTGTCTAGCTATCACTGTTCTTGAGATACAGCCTGGTGACAGACGGACGGACAGTGAAGTCTCAGTAATAGGGTCCCGTTTTTGCCCTTTGGGTACGGAACCCTAAAAAGAAGGAGGCCTTTGCCCAGCAGGGGGATGGCACAAGTCAAGCAAACATCTAAATGTTTAACACCCTAATTTTAAAAGCACCCGGTTTTTCACATTTATCCATTTACTAGAATTTCTGGAGGAATGCAGAATTAGTTATAATTTTGCAGAAATTGAGGTGGGGTACGACCATACCAGGGGAAGACTGCCACAGTCCAATAACTAACTAACTGTTAGTCTTACCCTATTAGACAATAAACTATGTTAGCCTTACCCCGCGTTACCCTAGCTAATTATTCATATTACCTCATTAGAAAAGGCAAGAAGGAAGGTCAAAAAGCTTTTTCATTTCAGTAAACCCTCGTTAGACTCCTAAAATAATACGTAACAAAATATCAACATTCCTTTGCATACCGCAAAGGGTATGATTATAATATACGGTTCACGCCATTACCCCGCGGTCAATATTCCATTACCTTTACGACAATATTTTCACTCAGATGATGATAAAACACGTTACGGTAACGTGTTGCGTTACATTATACGGGGAGTTTTGACCGAGCCGAGTGCGGCTGGAATACCAATAAGAACGTGCGTGTCTCTTACATGGCCATAATAAATATCACTCGCGGGCGTATTTATTCGCTGCATTGCGAGATTACTCTTTGGTACGTGGGGTTTTGGGGTAACATGGGTAATTAACCTGTACTTCTTCATTGGCTAATAATAGTTATCTGAGGTAATTGCGTCTGTAGAGGCAAATGCGTCTATTGGTGATATCATAGGAACGCAACACTTTCTAACTACTGCCGCTCTCTTTTTAGGGTTCCGTAGCCAAATGGCAAAAAACGGAACCCTTATAGATTCGTCATGTCTGTCTGTCCGTCTGTCCGTCCGTATGTCACAGCCATTTTTTTCCGAAACAATAAGAGCTATACTGTTGAAACTTGGTAGGTAGATGTATTCTGTGAACCGCATTAAGATTTTGATGCAAAAATAAAAAAATAATAATAAATATTGGGGGCTCCCCATACTTTTAGAACTGAAACTCAAAATTTTTTTTTTCATCAAACACATACGTGTGGGGTATCTATGGATAGGTCTTTTAATATTTGAATACCTAACTTTGCACCTAATTTATATGGGGCGCTATACATACCAGGTGCAAACTTAACTTAACCACTTAGGGATGGAAAGTGTTTGTACGGAACCCTCGGTGCGCGAGTCCGACTCGCACTTGGCCGGTTTTTATATTAAAAATGCCAGACTTTACAACTAACGTAACGTATAATAAAAACACATACGAAACAGGTTTACTCACGTCGTAGAAGTCGAATCTCACTCGACATGTTTCGAATCGATACGCGATTCATCATCAGAGTACCCCTACCATTGTGTTAACGTGACCATACTCGCTAGCGTTAACGATTTGTATGGAGACTAGTTACTGTCTGGTACTTAGTCTCCATACAAATTGTTTACGCAATTGCTAGCGAGTACGGTCAGTGTATTTATTTAAATAAAATAAGAACATGTCAAAGAGGCATGGAAAGGAGTTTCATGAGCATCAAACTGAAGGACCGGATTAAAAGCGGATATATTAGGAAAAGGACAAAAGTAAACGTTGCAGTCAAACAAGTACTGACACTTAAATGAAAATGGGCAGGCCTTATCCAAAGAGTTACAGACAATAGATGGTCAAAAACTGTTACAAATTGGTGTCCCATTTACAAAACCAGAAGACGAGGTAGACGACAAAAAAGGTGGATGACATCGCACAAGTAGCGGGAGCACTTTGGCTTGGAGTGGCTCGCGACAGAGAAAATTGGCTTAAGTTGGAGGAGGCTTTCACCGCAAAGGCGGCACTTACATAAAATAAATAATAAATACAATAAAATAAAAAGACGAACATACTACAAGAAAAAAACTAAAACTATTAACAAAAAATTCAGTATGTAAACAAAATATTGATGCATTTTGTAAGACATAAATAAAGCTTCATTATTACGGTCAGTGTAAATTCACGGCATGGGATGAGATACGACCGTGGATCGCGGCGGCGACCAATCGAATACATCTCGAGCTATATTCGACTTCTACGACATGAGTAATCCTGTTTCGTGTACTTTTTACATGTCTGAGACTCACTGAAGTTTTCCATGTAAAATAAAACAATTGCTATGCAAATTACTAGATTATTTTAAGCGCTCTCGGCTCGCGTTTATAGCTACTTACGTAGATACATAAATGCTAGCAAATAAAGAGTAACCATTACATGAAATAAAATAATTTAGCCTGGTTATATCGCGTATATTATCCCGTTTCAGAACTCGACGTTTTATACAAATTCATGGTAATCGCTGAAACTGAAGAGAATATTAATTTTGTCTAATTTATGCTGCCAAATTGGAACCATTTCTGGGGCTGAACGACGCGTCAATATTGGCAGCGGTCAAGTGGCATTATTGAGTTAGCATTTGACATTACGTACCATATTACATACATACTCGTAACTCACTGAATACAAAATTATATTATATGAACCGCAAAATTAACTTTGTAAGCGTGTACTTTATGAATAAAATGATTATAATTTTAGACGCTGTTAAGGCTCCTTATCCCTTAATAAATGCTGATTGTTTTAGACATTTTCTCTATGATCGAACAATAATCTTAACAGCTTATTAATGTTATTACTTACAACAGGGCTATTTGAGATTTATTGGTGCATATTTGAAACACAGTTTGAATTTTTCGTTGATAATTTTTGATTAAAAACTACAAGTAATTGATAAAATCCACACAGAAAACTGTTTTCTTCAACTTATTTTCGACTACGCGCAATGAAAGCATTAAATAGCTGTGTTACTTTCTAGAACTCAGGGAAAATTATTATTCACTTCAATAAGTTGGTTGAAATTATCAATATATTTGTCAAAATATGAAAAAAAATGGAGTAAGGCCTCCTCAGACATGCCATGAAGTGGTACCCTGATTAATAATCTACGTGGATGGAAAAAGATACAAATAAATCATATTGGTATTCTTGTATATAATATTATATGTGTTCCTTAGGACGTAAATAATCCAATTATAACAAATGACTATTACAGCCATTTTTCGACCACTTCCACAAAAATGCATGTACCTAACTCGGAAACTAAAAGCCGTAAAATAGTACCTTTTACTAAAACAAAATAATGAGACATGTTTCATTAATTTTTAAATCTGGGGGCACGGTAGTGCCCCCGCCAAGACGAACAAAAAAGAAGGGGGCACTACCTACCTTTTCTCGAACCGTTTCGTCTCATATTCAAACCCTCATAGTTTCGTCCCAGTTAACACTAGAGCGCCCAAATTCTCAGGTTAAGATGCAGTTAAAAAAACGTATAAAATGTACTAAATTTAATTGATCTAGCTTGTAGTATACTTTAGGTTTTATAGGTACCTAAAATACGCCGATTTTGCCACTCACTCACTGACGTATCAAAACCTCTGGGGTACTTCCCGATGACCTAGAAAGCTGAAATTTGGTATGTAAGCTAGTATTAGTACACAAACAACAAAATAATTCTAAAACTTGGAACTTTTACCCCCAACCCCTTAAACTAGGGGATGGAAGTTTGTATGAAATTTCCGCAAATTTTGATACTAGAGGTCTGAAAATTTAAACCTATAGGGAATCATTGTTATAAATCAAATACATATTGTAGGACTTTTAAAAAATCACCCCCCCACCCTTTAAATAAGGGGATGGAAGTTTGTATGGGTTTCCCATAATAGGGGATAAAAGTGTATATATTATATGGGGCTAAACTTAAGTATTTCTTAAATACACAATTGTCTACTTCAATTGACGCCCAAGAAACCCTACAGCCCAAAAAAAATAAAAAACTAGGGCACCTTTCAAAAAGAAATGAGATCCCACCAAAACATTTCATGTAAAATTGACGGCCAAGACTCACATTCTCATAACGCTTTAGCTGTAAAAAAGTTATCAGATCCCAGGAAAAGCCAAGCCCCTAAGCCCCGACTTTACTAACCCCACCACCTTGGTTTAAAAAGTATGGCATCAACTGGCTTCAAGCCCCTAAACCCGGAGTTTACTAAACCTACACCTTTGTTTCAAAAGTATGGCTTGGCCGATTCATAGAGTACCGTTAATAAGTCTAGCGGACTGTCCGGCCCCTATGGTAAGGAATTAAGTTTATAAGTATATATTATCAAAGACATAAACTTAATTTCTTGATACCATATGGGCCAGACGGTCCGTTGGACTTATTTACGGTACTCTATGAAACGGCCAAGCCATTCTTTTGAAACAAAGGTGTAGGTTTAGTAAACTCCGGGTTTAGGGGCTTGAAGCCAGTTGATGCCATACTTTTTAAACCAAGGTGGTGGGGTTAGTAAAGTCGGGGCTTAGGGGCTTGGCTTTTCCTGGGATCTGATAACTTTTTTACAGCTAAAGCGTTATGAGAATGTGAGTCTTGGCCGTCAATTTTACATGAAATGTTTTGGTGGGATTTAACTTACCAACGATATCCACTAAACGTACCATGAAGTAATCAGCATGATGATTATCCAATCAAATATTACCTACTGCGTCCATTTAAATATATTCCCCAGTAATCACGTATTACCACAAACTGCAAATGGTAACGAGCGGCAATCGACGGAATTGCGGCCAACCGAACTGCAGAATTTGGAATTAATTGTAGTAATTAACTTCCAATCTCTAATCTGTTTAGTAAACATTGAGTAATCCACGAATGTTCATTGGTTGAGCGCCACTATTATTGTTAAACTTAAGCGGGCGCTTTGCGCGTACTCTGACTTTTGTGAATGTAATTACTCCTTATTATTCTCTTATGACGAAAGCACTGAGTGATACGCTGGTTCAATTTTAAAGAGTACCTATTCCAATTTATTGAAATGGATTTAAATGGGTTGACAGTCTTATCCCCTAGGGCTAAAGTAACCCGATCTACGGTAGGTAATTGATTTCTTCGTCACCCTTCCATCCTTTTTCCCTTTAATTTTTTCATTGTCTATATGTGCTCTTAATTCTCTATTCATTTTATATTTTCTTTTTATTTAGGAGTCTCAAATATGTCGGTATTTTCAGGACTCTCCATACAAAAATTCTCAGAACAGCAAACTCTAAGTTTGACTTTGTCTATTCCTTTAAAGTAATAGATAATCTAAAATACGTTCTTCACTTTTCTTTATTGAATATCAGACAATCTCGCACAAATCGATCTAGAGCCAAAGTTCAAGAAGGCTTTTCTTATGGGTACTAAGACAACGATATACATACTTATATAGATAAATATATACTTGAATACGTAGAACAACTATGACCTAAGCACTAATATTCGAGTTCATTCACGGATTTGAACCCGGGACCACCGGCTCAATAGTTAGGTGTCCTACAAACGGCTCCAATCGCGTCGCGTCGCGTCAGCGCGCATGGCGCATTATAATGTCAGCAAATAAGACTACGTATAGGTATGTAACTATACGGAGTCCACCATTTGGGGCGACTGTACCACTAAATATCCGTAATTACCCCAATTAGGAGCGCAGAGACCTACGTAGGTTTCTTACTATGTAGTAACAAACAGGACCGTTTAAAAATCCGCACAGAAGTGAACGGAACAATGGCCAGAGTGGAGTTAATGACAGCCCACACAGCCGCAGCACCGCGCAATACTACCTAGTTAAGAACAGAAGGTTGACTTTATATAGGTACTACCAGAGTATAAGAAAACAAGGTAAGTATAGCACTCTGGACTGACAAGCGAACTTTCGACGTCATCACACTATGATTGATTGGTTGGTTGTGTCAATCCGTTTCTGTGTTTCCATTGGTGTATCATAATACTTCCCGATTAATTATTGTGACAATATAAAACTTTGTCAAAGGACCTTAGTAAAAAAATAGTGCGTGGAGTCCCTACGCGCGGAAGAAGTGAAACTTCGTAATGGAAATGAAAATAGGAAGGGGTAGAAATCTATTTTTAGTGAACTCATAATTGTTTCTTTAAGACAAACTTCTTCACTCTCGCTCTGTCTCTTTCTATTCCCCCTCCCCAGGAGCGTTGAACGTTTACCGCAACAGTGCTTTCCTACCCCCTCCACGGTAGCGTTAAACGTTTAACGCAACCGTTAAACGTTTAACGCAACCTTGTTGGAAGTCGCATTAGAAGTTTCACTTCAATAAACGTTTAACGCAACCTTGTTGGAAGTGGCATTAGAAGTTTCACTTCAAAAAACTGTAATGCATAAATGCATATTTTTTTGTACAAATGGAGGCAAAATATTTTTGTCCTTGTTACCATAAAGCGGCAACAAATCAGTGACGTAGAAAATCTCACTAGCGCGAGTATCCTACCTTGTTTTCGCATACCATGGATACCACTAGAACTCTACCCGTAAGTTCGTTCGTGTAAAAAATGTTTCTTCGAGTCGGTTCAGGTAATAGCATCCTACAACCATCATTGCATGTCTAGATATCTCTGGACTAGAATACGTCCAGTCGGTTCGGCGTAATGAACGCATCGACCAATTGAGGACTACTAACCAAAATAAGTTGTGCAAAATGAGCATAATTTTGATTACTACTAAGCAAAATTTGGATAATTATCAAGTAGTTAAACTATATTTTGAAGTGAAACTTCTAATTCGACTTCCAACAAGGTTGCGTTAAACGTTTAACGTTTAACGCTACCGTGGAGGGGGTAGGAAAACACTGTTGCGTTAAACGTTCAACGTCACAATCCCACGGACAATGCGACGGATTTAAGGTTATATCAAGGTACGTCTCTTGTGAATATCAATTGATTGTTAGGTTTTCTCTTTTGAAATTACAATTTCTACCCCTTCCTTTTTCATTTCCACATTACGAAGTTTCACTTCTTCCGCGCGGAGGGCCTCCACGCACTATTGTTTTTAGCGTTGACGTTTCACGTTATTTCAACGGTCAGTAGACTGATCTTCCATTACTGCCCAAGCTATACTGCGGCCGTCAACAGCGGGTAAGCACCGGAAAATACTCGTCGCGTCACTGTTGGCAATTACCACTACCATTAGTTTGAGCGCCCTCTGGCCTTTGTTTGTGCAACGATCTCAGTATTGTATAATTGAATTTACTACATAATCACGCTTTAAGAGCCTTGGTTAAGCTTTCAGTTCCTCGCTTAACTATTATAAAACATGTATTTGATTTCCCACCTAAAATACAAGCCTGATAATGGATAAACGTACATTCTATCAAATGGTAGTTAAAAAAAAACTATCAATTATCCTTCTTCGTAATAACGATTATATGAAAGGAACATGCTAAGAAACGTTGTTATAAAATTTGAAAATTCTACCAAACGTAGGTATGTATGTTCTGTCTTATGAAAATATGTCAAATGATTTTCAAAAAAATGAGACGCACCCTTTATTACATGTCAAGGTGGCGTCAGTGCTGCGTAACACACAACGCGCAACTCTACCTCCAAATCGATTCACGTTAAACTAACGGTCAGTAGACTGATCTTCCATTACTGCCCCAAGCTATACTGCGGCCGTCAACAGCGGGTAAGCACCGGAAAATACTCGTCGCGTCACTGTTGGCAATTACCACTACCATTAGTTTGAGCGCCCTCTGGCCTTTGTTTGTGCAACGATCTCCTCGGTGTCGTATAATTGAATTTACTACATAATCACGCTTTGAGACACTTGGTTAATGTTCCTCGTTTACCCATTATAAAACTTGTGTTTGATTTCCCATATAAAATACAACAATTATACTAATAGATAAACTGTGTTGATCATAATGACACCTAAAATACAACCATTATAATGGAAAAACTGTATATACGAGTAGGTGTGTTTGTCATAAATACTTGTTTGCATATAACACGTTTACAGCTGCTTGAAATAAAAAAATGTATGAATCTCATGGTATAAGATGGTAAAAACTCATTTAGCTGCATCTTTTATTATTGTTCTGAGTAGTAAAAGCCAGTTTTCTTAAAGTGATTGTGTGACTCTAGAGTGTTTTGGCGTATCGTAGTCTTAATTTTTCCTATAGCTAGATTAAAAAACCATGTATGATCATATCAAATAAGGGTTCATGATCGGCTACGGATTTTTCGGCTACTTTTTGACCCCTCCTCCCCCCTGGTGATATTTGGTGAGGTTCTATGCTACCCCCTCTCCCCCTGCCTGTGAATCAAACACAGAGTTTTTAGTTCACAGTGTAACACAATAAATTGCACTACACGACTTTCATTTGTTCGTAGGAGCCGTGAATCAAACACAGTTTTTAGTTCACAGTGAATTGTGTTTGAACGAACATGGTCTTTTTATTTACTTTTGGGGGTTAATTGTGGACAAATTGAAGACTGAAAATAGAACACTCACTCGTCTACGCAATGGCCAGCGGTCGCGATCCAGCCCTCATTGATGATGGCTCCACCACATCGGTGCGTCGATGAAAAGCTGAAGAACGAGGTTCTTCGCACGGACACCTGCCACGGCCACCGCCCGAAGCTGGAGTCTTTGCCGCCCATGATCCTCATCTCTGGCCGCGGCCACATCGCTGTTACACCACATTCTGGAAGTTTATAATATGATTAATGTACCAGACCACCCATTTATAAAGGAAAATAAAAAGAAAGTAAAGTAGTCGGTAGTTTGATAAATTGTTGATAAGATCAATCGTAATCCGTCATAACGTTTATGTATTAGCAATTTTGGTCATCGGGTTGCTATAAGAACTTGACAGTCTCTGAAAACACTATTCATTTTCTCGCAAGTATTTTTTTTTAAATCGGATAATAATTATTAGCTGGTGCTACCATAGCGTATCTGAAATGAGAATCCTCTGTTGTTTTGTAGTTCGCAGGATAAGCACCAGCAGCTAATGAATTTTAAGTTTTATAGACCTGATGGTAAGCAAAAAGGGGAGCCCAAGTCGCAATGGCAACTGACGAGAAACCAACGGTGCCAAGTCAGTTGACACTGCCATGCTGGCCCGAGAGATGCATCTTCACGCTTCGTTTGAAGGGTCCCAAGTTATAAGAAGGAGGAAACACATAAGCCGGCAAGGAGTTCCATACTTTAATAGTTCGGCAGATGAAGGAATTGCCAAACTTCTTGGTACGGGTGGGAATATTCTCCACGGTGAGGCGATGACATCGCAAGCTGGCACGTGTGGTTCTATGACGGAAAGGGGAGGGTGGGGTAAGAGAAAATAACTCTTCAGAACACTCGCCATGGTATAGGCGATAGAAAACGCTCAGCGACCCAATGTCCCTACGTAATTGAAGGGGTTCGAGGAATCTGGTACTTTTCTCGTCACCTATGATGCGGACCGCCCGACGCTGCAATCTGTCAAGAGCATCGAGTAGATATTGGGCGGAGCCATCCCAAAGATGCGAGCAGTACTCAACGCACGACCGAACTTGAGTCTTATAAAGAAGGCAAAGCTGGTCCGGCGTGAAGAACCGTCGCACCCTGTTCAGGATCCCCAGTTTTTTGGAAGCTGTGGTAATCAGTGACTCGATGTATTCGTTTTGGTTAAGATTGCAGCGGATGTCCATGCCTAGCATATTCAGGCTATCACGCAAACCAAGAGGAGTGCTCTGGAGACTAGGAGTAGGGAGAAACGAAGACGTCTTGGTAGTGAACGCACACACCTGGGTTTTCTTGGCGTTGAACTCAACCAGGTTAACAGATCCCCATTTGCTAATGAGGTCCAGAACCTGGTCCAGTTCAACGACAAGATTCTCACGTTTCGCGCCGATTTCTGCCCTACAAGCTCCCGGCCGGCCAATATATCGACCATGGACCGTACTATCATCTGCATAGCAATGTATGTTCCCTAATGGTAGCATATCATTGATATGCAGAAGAAAGAGGGTGGGTGATAAAACAGAGCCCTGTGGGACGCCAGCATTCACTGTCATGAACCGCGAAGCGCACCCTTCGACGAGGACGCGGATTCTACGCTCATGCAGGAAGTCAGCAATCCATTTACACAGTTGGATGGGCAGACCGTAGGCAGGAAGCTTGGAAAGAAGTGCTTTATGCCAGACCCGATCGAAAGCTTTGGCAATGTCAAGGCTGATAGCCAAAGCCTCGCCGTGTTTATCAATAGCCTCCCCCCAGAGGTGTGTCACATACGCTAGAAGATCGCCCGTTGATCGTTTCGGTCTGAAGCCATACTGACGATCATTAATTAGGTAGTGATCTTCAAGGTATCGGATCAGTTGGTCGTTGATGATCCGCTCCATGACTTTGCACAACACTGAGGTTACGGCACCGTCCCATTGCCTAATTAGATGGTTCAGAACGGTCTCCTTTTTTGGGGACTGGCTGCACGTTAGCTTCTCTCCACGCTTCCGGAATACTACCGGACGCGTACGAGAGATTATAGAGGCGCGTCAATACCGGAGACAACTCCGCTGCGCAGTTTTTGAGTACAATCGCCGGGATACCGTCAGGACCACTGGCTTTTCGGGTATCGAGTGACTGTAGTGCCCGACGTACATCACGATGCCTAAAATGGATTGCAGGCATCGTGGCACCACAGAAAGGTATAGTTGGCGGTGGCAAGCCACAGTCATCGACACGCGAGTTGACGGCGAAGAGGCTGGCCATGAGATCGGCTTTCTCTTGCGGCTGGTGAGCCAGCGAACCATCAGGGAGTCTCAGCGGTGGCAGCGAGGGTTGGCAGAAGTTAGATTGCACGGTCTTCGCTAGTCGCCAGTAGTTGCGCGACCCAGTTGGGTGCGAGACTAGTTCCGAGCCTACTTGTGCAACGCGCAAGGCATCTGCTCTTATATACGCTCTCTTACAGACCTTAGTGGCAGCATTGTAAGCTGTTTTCAGCGAGCCAATATTGAAGTCATTACGGGCGCGGGCCCTGACCCAAGCCCGGTACGCCATCTGCTTGTTGCTAACAGCATCAGCACAATCGCGATTAAACCAGGGGCGTCGTCGGCTTTTACTGACGATTTTTAAGTATTTAACAGGTGAAGATTTATTTTTAACGAAATACTGCACACAAAATGATTAAATCTTACTTATCTGACCGCTATCAAATTGTAAAAATAGGTGATCACGAAAGTAGTCCGAAAGAAATTACATGTGGAGTGCCCCAAGGATCGATATTAGGCCCGTTATTATTTCTTATTTACATAAATAATATACACCAAGTGAACCTAAAAGGAGATATCACGCTATACGCTGATGATACAAGCTTATTTTATTTTGGTTGCTTCCACACAATAATCACAATCACAAACGTTATAACGGATGCACAAAGTGACCTTAATATACTAAACGAGTGGTTTCAAAATAACTTACAATGAATTTAAGTAAAACCAATTATATAATATTTACAGCAAAAAACAAGAAAATAACAGAGTATAATCCGTTACAAATAGACAATCAGATAATCAAACAAGTAGATAAAGAAAAATACCTCGGCCTCATTTTAGACAAAAACCTAAATTGGAAACCACACATAAATAAAATTAAGACAAGAATAACCTCATTAATAGGATCACTACGTGGTATTGCTAGATTTCTTCCTCAACATGTACGATACACTATATATAACGCGTTGGTCAAACCCCATCTTGAATATTTAATTGAAAATTGGGGCACGGCCGCTAAAACTAATCTTAAAACATTACAAACAACTCAAAATAAATTAATCAAAACACTATTTCAATACAACTACCTATCATCATCTTAAAAAATATATAAAGAAACTAAATTATTAAATACTAGCTGTTGCCCGCGACTTCGTCCGCGTGGAACCTTTATCTTGAAAATTTTACATCTTTATTATTTTCAGATCTATAAGTAATGTCGAAATTGCTTATCGTGCTTTTTTGCAGTTGTTTACGAAATACATAGTAAAGAACCCTTCGTACGCGATTCCGACTCGCTCTTGGCCTTTTTTATTTTTTTTCATAAGTCATAAGTATTTATTCATTTAACAATTTACATTGCGTTTGAAATCACACTTTCGGCTAATTAGCTCTAATTACGCGGTATCACTATAAAATCAGGTACATCTACGAACGAATAACTTTACTAAATTCGAGGAGTTTAAAAAAAAAAAATCTTATCTTTTAATAAAATACCTTTTTACAGTTTCTAATTCCTAACTTAAAATACAACTTATACCCCATACAACCTTTCATCCTCAATTTTACCACCTTAGGGGGTGAATTTTCAAAAACGCTGTAATTAGTTTTCTTACATTTCATTTTAATACCTTTTTACAAAGTTTCAAGTTCCTAGATTAAAAAAAAACTTGTACCCCATACAAACTTTGCACCCCTATTTAAACCTCTTAGGGGAGGTATTTCCAAAAATCCCTTCTTATCCCTAGCCCACGTTATAAAAGTAGCCTACTGTGCAAAAATCAACTCTCTAACATTGGTAGTTTCGGCTGTGCGTTGATGAGTCAGTCAGAACTTCTTCTTTTATATATATAGATAGATAGATAAGAAGTTTCAAGGACTTTCTAATGGATTCGAACTTTCAACCCCTTTTTAACCCTTTTAAGGGACGAATTTTTGAAAACGCTGAAATTACTTTTCTTGTATTCTAATAGTGTACATTTACACAAAAATTCAAGTCCCGCGCTCAAAAAAATACTTAATTTCCATACAAACTTTTAATCCCTTTTTTACCACCTTAGGGGGTGAACAATCAAAAACGCTGTAATTAGTTTTCTTCCATTTTATTTTAATACCTTTTTACAAAGTTTCAAGTTCCTAGATTTAAAAAAAAACTTGTACCCCATACAAACTTTGGACCCCTATTTAAACCTCTTAGGGGAGGTATTTCCAAAAATCCCTTCTTATCCCTAGCCCACGTTATAAAAGTAACCTACTGTGCAAAAGTCAACTCTCTAACATTAGTAGCTTCGGCTGTGCGTTGATGAGTCAGTCAGGACTTCTTCTTTTATATATATAGATAGATAGATAGATAGATAAGAAGTTTCAAGGAATTTCTAATGGATTCGAACTTTCAACCCCTTTTTAACCCTTTTAGGGGACGAATTTTTGAAAACGCTGAAATTACTTTTCTTGTATTTTAATAGTGTACCTTTACACAAAAATTCAAGTCCCGTGCTCAAAAAAATACTTTATTTCCATACAAACTTTTAACGCCTTTTTTACCACCTAAGGGGGCGAATTTTCAAAAACGCTGTAATTAGTTTTCTTCCATTTTATTTTAATACCTTTTGACAAAGTTTCAAGTTCCTAGATTAAAAAAAACTTGTACCCCATACAAACTTTGCACCCCTATTTAAACCTCTTAGGGGAGGTATTTCCAAAAATCCCTTCTTATCCCTAGCCCACGTTATAAAATTAGCCTGCTGTGCAAAAATTAACTCTCTAACATTAGTAGTTTCGGCTGTGCGTTGATGAGTCAGTCAGGACTTTTTCTTTTATATTATTAAACTAGCGGCCGCCCGCGACTTCGTCCGCGTAGATTTTTGATGATGACAAAGATATTAAAATAGGTTAATTAATTTTATTCTTAGTTAAAATGGTCTAGACAATGCAATTGTTAAAGATTTTTTGAAGATTTTCCAATTAGATTACGGGAATTGTTTGCAGGATGCTTAATATTTTATTCCGTCAGTTACCTGATGCTTTTAATCTTTGGCAAAAATGACTGCAAGATATAGAGCGACGCATGGATTTGAAGTTAGAGAATGGGGATCTTAGTTATTATGAGTGAGATTTAAAAAAAATGTTAAATATCATAAGGCTGTTAAAACAATCTTAAATTCAGCACTGGAAATCGAGAGATGGAGGCAGTTTAATGAAGAGTATCTCTTTTAATAATAATAAATAATAAACTTTATTTCAAAACAATAATAAGTAATGACCTCTGTTCATAAGAAGGCAGCACTGGTATTTGTACACGCCGACCTGGCTATTAAACGAAAAGAGTGGTGTGGCGGAGTTCCCGAGGGGGGCCAAAATATTTCTAAATGGTCTAGCAGGTACCCCAGTTATTAAAAAGGCTAGTGCTTAAAGATAATGCTGAAATGTGACCATTAAAAACTAAATGCACATAAGCGAATTTAATGATGCGATTACTATTTTGGTCTACAGGCTAGTAGTATTGTTTGAAGAGTGATTCAATATATTCTGGTGCTTTAGTTCTCTATATCTCTCAAGAAGCTAAATAAAGTAAGAATAGGTAGATAAAGTATAAATTATTCATGAGCTGATAGACAACTCACTAAATATAGGAACACATAAAGTTTGGAACACAATAAATAAGAGACAGCACTAAGAAAATATTGTTGACATTCAACCATAGAAAAGGGGGTGCAAGTTCGTTTTAAAAAAAGAACGTAGTCACTGGGTAGTAGACAGGAAATAAAAAATATATAAACTGATAACGTTAGCGTAACACTTCTTTATAAACAACATTAGCGGTGTTCCCCATACAAACTTTGTACCCCTTTTTAACCCCCTTAGAGGTGAAATTTTCCAAAACGCTGAAATCACTTTTTTTGTATTTTAATTAAGTAAGCTATCTACAAAGTTTCAAATCTCTAGTTCAAAAAATAAAGTTTCTCCCATATAAACATTGCACCCCTTTTTAACCCCCTTAGGGGTGAAATTTTCTAAAACGCTGAAAGTACTTTTTATGTTTTTGAATAAGTAATCATTCTACAAAGTTTCAAGTCTCTAACTCCAAAAAAAAAGTTTACCCCATACAAACTTTGCACCCCTATTTAACCCTCTTAGGGGAGGTATTTCCAAAAATCCCTTCTTATCTCTAGCCC
Organism: Apotomis capreana; assembly: GCA_947623375.1. Lineage (NCBI taxonomy): Eukaryota > Metazoa > Arthropoda > Insecta > Lepidoptera > Tortricidae > Apotomis > Apotomis capreana. The sequence continues at coordinate 25,356,708 of OX392505.1, forward strand.
ACGTTATAAAAGTAACCTGCTGTGCAAAAATCAACTCTCTAACATTAGTAGTTTCGGCTGTGCGTTGATGAGTCAGTCAGGACTTCTTCTTTTATATATATAGATAGATAGATAGATATAACACAATCGTACATATACAACACCTGTATTTTAGTCCGCAAAATAATACGTAAAAAATACTTACTCAAATAAACTTTACAAAAAAGAAAACCAAACATAAAATTCAGCTTCGAAACGCGAACGATCTAATTTTGCGTACACCACGCACAAACTATGGAAAAAAATGCGTTTTGTTTGAAGGTGCCCAACTGTACAATAAACTCCCTAAACATATAAAGAATACCAAATCAGTATTTCGTTTTAAAAAAAAATCTCAAAACACATATACTAAATACAAACACAGAAAAAAGTACATATTAATTAACACACACAAATAAATATACATAAATAAACAAAGATATTGCTCATAAAATATATATATAATATAAATATGATTAAATTCAAACACAGAAAAAAGTACATTTTAATTAACACCCATAAACAAACAAATACAATATGCTCATAATATAAAACAAAGTAATGCAACTACGCTATGCCACTTCCAGTCTGCGTAACTCAGTGATTTTTCGTTATCTTGTTTACAACTCGGCGTACGGACCCGGCGTATGGGCAATTTGTATCGGTAGAATGCTGTCGCAGTTTTATATAGATTTACCCTCATTATGTTCTCGCTCATTGCAAACATTTATGTTTAATTTTAAGTTCTCTTAATAAGTGAATTGTAAATTCTTAATGAGAATAAATGATCTTTAAACCTAAACCTAAACCGAGAAAGGGTATCTACTCATGTGGTAGATTTTTTTTATTAGTTATTTCACTGTAGAAAAATACACGTGAGGTCTCTTTATAGGGGAGAGTAACCTATATTGAACCGGAGCTTAAATTGGACCACCTGTATTTCTAGCAAATAACACAATTTATTTATTACACCAAATTGGTGGACTGATTGTGGCGCTGTCGTCGCTTCATTTTTTGTTGCCAGTGTAAATAAATTGTGTTATTTGGTAGAAATACTTCTAGTGGTCCAATTTAAGCGTCGGTTCAATATAGGTTACTCTCCCCTACCCCTCCTTCCCCCAACGTGATCTGTCGTGAGTTTTTCGTGACCCCACTCCCCCCTACAGAACCTTGCGCGATTTGTGCACAAGGTCAAAGCATTACTATCTGCTAGCGCAAACCAAATGTTTATAAAGAAGCGTTTTTTTTTCACTTTTTTAGGGTTCCGCAGTCAACTAGGAACCCTTATAGTTTCGCCATGTCCGTCTGTCCGTCCGCGGCTTAGCTCGGTGATCATTAGTACTAGAAAGCTAAAATTTGGTATGAGTAATGTGTATGTATCAAGCCGACAAAACGGTACAATAAAAACAAAAAAAAAAAACATTTTTTTCGGGTACCTCTCGAACACCTAAAGTGCGGGTGAATTTTTTTTCGTTTCAACACTAGTGTGTAGTATGTCGTTGAATAGGTCTTTTAAAAATAATAGGGGTCTCAAAACATTATTTTTTGATAAAGTCAGCAGTTTTGTAAATATTCGCTCCGAAAATAAAAAAATAGTGTCCCCCTCGCTAATTTTTCAATCACGGGTCAAAAAATTATGATCAACTCAAGTACTTTCAATGAAAACTATATTGAACAAAATCGGTTGAGCCGTTTTGGAGTTATCGCATAATTTCATAATCATAATTTTCTTAAAAGGACGTAAGTTGACTTCCAGAAGGTAATAAGTAACTACAGTTACTTTGGCGTTTACGACCTTTTTATAGAGCTTGAAATCTTTTTCATAACTTAAGTCTATTGTGAAGGATGAGCAACTACGGAACCCTACACTGAGCGTGGCCCGACATGCTCTTGGCCGGTTTTTAATACTTTGCTTTTGGACCCACGTCCCCACGGATCTCCGTTTCAATTTGTTTCACTTTTATATAAACATTTCATTGCATGGTCTATTTTGTGCATTAGTATTTTTCTAAATATATGTAAAACTTTTTTTTAACACAAAACATGTTATTATTTAAAAGATAACACAAGTTACGACATTTTATTAACAAGGCAGAGTAATAGGAAACAAAACTGCGTGCTTAATTTATTTTATAAAGGGTCTCGTTTGACGAGATGTCTTCATTACGTCCATGAACGTTGCAGTATTAAATACGTCTACTTTGGAATTGTAGTCCCGTCTGTTTATACGCCATGAGGTATCCCATGTAATGGACACCCGACGAGGATGGTATAATTTTTAGGATAATGAGAATTTGGATGTGTGTTTATATTTTAAAATGCATACCTCTTTCATTTATTTAAATTCTACTTCGGAAGTAGAAAGGGAGGTAATTTTTACTTCACATTGGATTATGCACTAGGTAGTTTAATAGTTTTTACGTTACCGTAGGCAATAAGTGGGATTCTCTTGGAAAAAAAATCACTTCCTGGTCAAGGCAAGATGTAGAACTTTAGACAAACTACGGGTGGTAAATTGTGAAGCCCCAGAACGCATATTTATGACCCTCACTTTCGGTTCGGGCCACAGATATCTGCGATCTGGGACATTCATGAATTCACCACCCACTAGGTACCTACTAATGTACTATTATTAACACCCGTATCGTTATTACAATACGATATACTTACGTGACTATTGGACAACATATATTTACATTTTAAGGACAGAAAGTCCATTCGATAAAACAAGTAACAATGCATAAACCACCATCCCACTTACCCGATGGACCCATATACGTTTTATTGATACATATATAAAATAAAAACCCATGTTTCACATGTACCTAAATAATATAATTATAATTTATCTGGCTCGAATCAGCTTCATTTCTGGTAGAAATGAAGTTTCGTAGTCTATCTGCTTTATCACTTTATACATTATATTTATTTATATTATATACCTATATATATATTATATTAGATGTATGCATACATTTATATGAATAGCGAGCAATATTTATAAGTTAAATGCACTGTCTACAATTCTTCTGCTTTGCCCTAAGATTGACTGGTAGAGAATGCCTCATGGCATTAAGTCCGCCTTTTGTACGATAAGTTTTCTTTTGTGCAATAAAGATTAATAAATGATTGTCATGGAACTATGGTTTAAACGATAAATTTACTGTGTAAACTTGGCATATACTATGCAATATCGAGGTAAACCTTAATGCAATTTGCGGTAATGTAGCGTGGAGCGCGGACCGAATGTCGTCGGACCGTACCACTCACGACTACGAAGCCGTATTCCACCATACACACAAATTAAACTAAATTATCGTCATCAAGCCGAGTGTAGGCTACTGGTGGTCATGGGCATCCCCAAAAGTCAATGCCATGACTTTCTTTCGCGTTTAACGGAATCCAGCGATATTCACCAAGTCATCTGAAGCCCACCTTGTGGGGTAAACCCTCTCTGCGTCTTCCGATGCATGGTCGCTACTCAAGATATCTACGACTATCGTCGTCAGAGTTGCCAGACTTAGTGGCAGTTGGTAAAGCATACTCGCGAATAATGCTTTGATGCCTTCTTTTTTTTGGCTCCGCCGCAATTGGGTAAAAAATCAGCCAATTGAGAGTCGAACTCGACTGTGATTATTCCATACCACCGTATGAAAAATCACTGCAAAATATACAAAATTAATTATTTCTTTAGTAACATTATTTCATTTACAATCTCCCAGTCCACCATCTTGTGAGGATAGGTGATCAAGGTCACAGGAAGCTGCCGTATGCGTATAGCATTCACGTAGATATCTTTAGTATCGTGAAGTACTACGGCGTAGCAGTGCTACATTATACGTTCTACGCCGTAGACAAAGTGTAACTACGTAATACTCGTGCTACAAGAAGACGATGATTCCCGCCCCTTCAGTCCCTTCGAGACCATGAACGTAGCATCACATTCGAAACGCGGAGGTAATCAAATAAACACGTTTTGAACGCGATTAAGTCCAGTTTTGTTACGTCCAGTCTACATTTTAGTTGAAAGTTAGTTAAGTACTTGATAAAGAAAACTGTAGGTATTCCAGAAATGTGTGACTTATGCAAGCGAACCCGCGGCACCAAATACGCACGCCGCACGCGTCACGACACTCGCTGTTTTAACTTCATTATCATACAAATTACAATTTGTTGACTTTCCTTCCTCCCATTTCAGAATGGCCGACTTGTTTCGTAGAATAGAATGTGTTCAGAGCATATTAGCATATTTTCGGAGTTCCACAGTAAAAATGTTAAAAGGGGCCTTTAATGGAACGTTCACAATATCCGACGGTTATTTTAATCCGGCCTTTGGAAGCTTCTATTTTGATGTAATTTAATTTTGTATGTGTTAATGCAGTCTTTGTGTATGGGATGGGGTATTTTTGTTTAAAATAATGTTGCATCAAAGGTTTGGAAAGTATAACGTATATGTAGTATAGCTTACAGATTTATACTTTCATACGAGTCAACGTCTTAATAGCTTGTTTCAACCTGTAGATAGAAAATCTACTACATTGTTTTGCGTTAATACATAGTTTAATATCTAGGGCAAATGGTTCTCAACTCTTACACTTTGAATATCGTGAAACTATAAATTATGTTTTCATACTTTATAAAGTATGATGTGAAGAGAGGATAGCCATGTGACCAGAAAAGCGCTAAGCATTAATGTGGACGGCTTTATTAGAGAATAACCAAAGGAAGGATATATGGATTATTACATAAATGAACGATGATATGAATAAGAAGGAACTAAACGACGAGATGACGAGTGATAGGGAAGAATGGAGGAAGAACATGTGACGCTGACCCCAAATAAATGGGATAAAGGCAAGGGAATGAGGATGATTTTATGATGTACTGGGAGGCACCCGCAATTTTATCCGCGTATTATTTTTTTCTACAGCATAAACGGGTGAAAAGATCCTTTAACCATTTCTGGATGGTCAGCTATCCCTGTACCAAAACTTGTTAAAATTTGTCCAACCGTTTCGCGTGATGAGAGAACAATGGAAATTATGATCAATAGATGGCGCCATTCTGGCATGGCGCCGCGCGCCCATACAAAACGAATGACGAACCTGCATCACGCTATGAATGAAGTATAAAAACCGCAACCATGCCCTCGAATCACTGCACTCCCAACCAAAGTTAAAGGCGATAGATAAGAAATTTACGAACTACGCTAAAAACAAAATGGCGCCCTCATAAATATCTCTCGCCTAGACGTGGCTTCATGTGAAAGAGTGAGCATTACTTGTAACTTATATTTGACACGGGTTTGGTTGAAAACTGAGAGATTCATATCTAGGTCGCATAAGAGCGAGCGAGACATGAATACCTAAAACCAGAATCGCATTCTGTCGGCTCACGCATTGTTAAGGGGGTTTTCCACATATGTAGTTTCATGAAACCATTCAACGCAAATATTAAATGTTATAACTTTACCATTAGTTAATTATCATTCGTTTTATTTTGTTTCATCTGTTTTAACCCAATTTTAACTTGTCTTAAATTTGGCGCAGCGGGGAAAATAAACCAAAATGTGAATGATCAAAAAAGTACATTAGCTACAAGTGCAAAAACTTAGGGCTTAATAAAATTCTCCTTACATTGTGTATATTATAAGAGCTTTTAAATGGTGCACAAGTATAGGTAATGGATGAGGAAAGAATAAACAGTGTTGCCACATTGAAAACGAGAAAATACGCACAGTCACGCACCTGTTATTATTTATTTTATTTTGCTTTTTATTATCTTCTTATTATAGCTTCACTATGTGATATTGATAATTATGACAAGTACATTTTATTTATTTAAATAGACAATTAAATTTAAATTCAACCTAAAATGATAAAGCTAAAGAACTTAAATCAAAAATAAATTAAATAAAGCTATAATAGATATAGAAAATTGATAATTGAATTGCCGGACACTTGCAAGTAAATTGATAATTTCAACCAACTTTTTGAAGTGAATAATATTTTTCCTGAGTTCTACATAGTAACATAGCAATTTCATGCTTTTGTTCTGTTCAAAACAACTGCGTGAATTTCGTCAATTAGTTTTAAAACAAAAAATATCAATGAACAATTCGAACTGTAGATTTTAAATATTACACCATGAAATCGCAATGGCCCTATTCTAAGTAGGTAAGATTGATAATTTAAAAAATTGGGCAAGTGCGAGTCCGACTCGCGCATGAAGGGTTCCGTACCTATATAATATATATAGGTATAACAAGTTTGTTGTATAGGAGCCCCCCTTCAATATTTATTTTATTTTATTTTTAGTATTTGTTGTTATAGCGGCAATAGAAATACATCATCTGTGAAAATTTCAACTGTCTAGCTATCACCGTTCTTGAGATACAGCCTGGTGACAGACGGACGGACGGACGGACGGACGGACGGACGGACGGACGGACGGACAGCGAAGTCTCAGTAATAGGGTCCCGTTTTTACCCTTTGGGTACGGAACCCTAAAAAAACATGTTTAATCAATGATCATTGATCATAAAGAAAAATGCCTAAAACAATCCACATTTTTGAACTGATAAAGAGCCTTAAGTTATTTATAAATTGAGCATTTCACTAAAGTAATAAAGAAGAATGAACAAACGCATTTTTATTTAAATTGCCCGTTTTAGTCTGTGAGTCCTCTAGAGTTTTAAAATACTACTACTCGTAGACTACCATCGGTCAAGTGTCACTGTATATTTTATGCATTACCTTGCAGCTCCACATTTACTTTATGGAAATGGAACTCTATTCATGAAGGAATAGTATTGGTGCTTATCGTCAAATGGACCTTAGAGTGTAAATGAATATTAAAGTAGTAATATATACTAGTTTATCGATGCTGTTAGCTTTTAGATGCATTCAGATACTTTATTAATTTTACTAGAAGGTGCTTGCGAACTTTGTCCGCTTGGGAGAAAAAGTCAGAACCTTTTTTTTGCTTATTCGTAGTCGGGTAAATAGTATCCCATATATGGATTATACATAAGATACCTACTATAAGATTCCTAGCCATATGGGGATGCGCGGCTAAATATATGGACATATATTATAATAAATAAATTATAATATCCATGACAAAGGAACAAATATTCGAGTTCATCCCACAAATATTTGGCCTGGCCTGGATTCGAACCCAGGACCACCGACTCAGTAGGCAGCTGCACTTTACAAACCCCCCAAGAATTTTCATTTGCCCGAAATTTCGAATGCCCTAATTTTCATTTGCCCGAAAGCTATTTATTCCAAAACTATTAATATTTCAAAATAATTATAAAACAAACCTAACCTAACCTAACGGGTTCTTTACAACGACGTTTATAAAGTCCTGAAAATATTAATAGTTTTGGAATAAATAGCTTTTGGGCAAATGAAAATTCGGGATTATGATAGGTTACCGGTTCTGACACCTCATATCTGTGTTGCCAGTTGCAGTGGTTTAACATAATACTCCCCGATTCCCTTCTTACACGTATGAATCTCATAAAATCGTGAGTGTTTTAAATCAATCATTAAGACCAAGTAAAATTTTATCAATTGTAATGCATACATTACTTACCTAGGGCAGTGTATTCGTGGATGTCCTCGACCGCAGGTGTTTGTTGGCCGAACTAAAGGTGTGGGTCATAAATATGCGATCTGGAGCTTTACGAATTACCGCCCGTGGATTGTCTAAAGATTTACGTGTTGCCTTGGCCAGGAAGTGAGATTTTCTCACCGCGTAGCTCACTTACGGCCTAGAGGGTGACGTAAAATACTTTTTGCACTACTGACGGAAGAAATTGTTTTCCTGATTATAATGATTTTGCTACTATAAAGCGGCAACTAGTAAGTTAGCCAGACCTTGCTTTTTGGATCATTCAAAATTAATCGTCAAAATCTGAGAAAATACATGGTTTGAACATGCCCCGGGGCTTTCGGTGCACGAATCATTTAACACTAGGCTGACAGTAGGCCCCGAATCACTCGTGCATCGAAAACCCTGGGTTTTTATTTTTATCTTTCTGCAATCAGCCTTAAAGGCCATAATCAGAACTGTGGATGTGTAATGAGTACATGGAGGGAAGCAGATCCACTGATATACTGCCCATTATTGGTTCTTTTTCTTTTTTACCTTTATTGTGTTTTGTCCAGGTTCATGATGTGCGCTCTCTTAAGGCGGTTAGTATTACCCTGGGGTATGGTTATCAATATTCGACACTCGAAAGTAATACCATTACCATTTGACGGATTTAAATGTAAACTTCATCTTCTCTATGTAGATACCCCACAGCCGATGATGAGTTTATACTACCTATTGACGATGTATGTATGTCAATATCCTATTATCGCCCTCGGATCGTCTGTGTGCATAGGATTAATATATTAATTAACGATGAATACCAAGAGCTTACGGGCTTGTAGTCAATATTTATGTATGATTTAATCATAGATAGAACTGGGCTAGGTAAGGATCATCAGTTTCCATCACAAGATTATCCAGCTTTTATTCACTGGCTGCTTAAATGTTTTTATTGTTTTACACGTAAATGGTGGAAATATTAAAATATCAATTTGCTGGTCCGAAATGATAATGAGAATGTTTTACAGACACAAAAAAAAATTTGCAAAATGAATTCCCATCATGACTACCCCCCATATCACCACGCTCTATCAGTAATTAACAGTAGCTTACCTTAATACATCAAATATTCGATTGGTGCATTGAGCCATTTATGACCATTATTAACGGTCAAAATGAGCCTTAGAATTTGTTGACAATAGACAAATAATTATAAGTATTCTGATACATAATGTAAAATATCAATTCATTTTTTTGTGATCCGCTACATTCCAGGTGAGGGTCGAACCCACGACCTCTACATATCTTACTACTCTGACGCCTGAGCTACCGCGACACATGGGGTGAAATTAAGCATTATATTCTGACAAAGCACCTTCTGCACCCTTTGTTTCATAAATGCTAAGCTCATTCACCATACTTCTAGTAGAGACTACTCGTATACTATCAAAATGCGATACAACAGACAAACAAGAAACTCATACACCATTTTCTTTTCGCGGAGTTTAAAAATCGAAACAACCAATATTTTCCAACCTTTGAAAATCGAACTGAAGACTTACTCGACGGATATCCGCAACCGACAAAGGTGCCAATCACACAGATTTTAAAACCAGCAAGCAATACCGAAATAACCCGACACCATCAGTACCGTGGCCACGTATCGCAATCGATACCGCTTGAGTGCTTTCTGCAATAAATATGAAGTTATTTTCACAAGAATTTGGAGTGTTCCGATACGGTATTGGGATGAGTTAAAGCGTAGTGTAGTTTTATAATATTGCGTATGTGAGAGTGGAAAGGCTGTGGTTTTTAAACGATTTTCTTTTTTTTTCAAAGCCGCGCTACAAACTTACAAAAAAATTCAACTGACGTGAGCCTCGAACATCGCCACAAAGTTGCCAGCTTGTCAGTGTTCTATTGTATATATTTTGGAGAGCGCGCACAGAAATTGCACGAATTAATCCTACCATCCCCGTTTCAGCATCGGACATTCAAAGCGTCTTCATCCTTGCCAGGTTACCACTTATTCGCACGACGCGATAAAGAACCGTTAAGGAACGTAACTCGTCCCCATCGTGCGTATTTCCTGAAAATTATACCTAACTTGGGTCTCTTCAAGACAAGAGTGAATAGGCGATTACTGAAGCAGCTAGGAGGCACACAGGCAGGAGGCAATCAGCGGGCTGTGGGAAAGGCTTAAGGAAGGGGAAGGGAGGGAAAGGGTAAAGGCAACCCCTTTGTTGAAGTAATACTTAGCCGCTCTCGTGGTCACTGTCACCCATCACGACCACCACCATGACTGTGATGCTGTTGCCAGTCACCTACCTCCGCTAGTAGCTGTGGTTCAATACGCCTGCTGCTTGCCTTCCCAACTTACTTGCACATACTATGAAGAATTATTATATGAAACGGTTTACGCCACGTGATATGGTCAGGGACGGCCCGACATGTTCAGAACTCATATGGAGCTCTTCATTAGGGACTGCTGTGTAAACCGCTTAATATAGTCTCACAAAAGTTTCAATAAGATTACTATGAAAGATGACGAGATTGATGGATGACCATGTGAATGTTGGGTCGATGGATTATGATCTGCGTAAGATTGTACTATGTAGCGAGCTATAAGGGAGGCTTATGTTCAGCAGTGGCTGCACGAAAATAAAGAAGATAGATAAAGAAGGCACACTCTCTTGAACTCCATAAAGCTGCCTATCCACTGGAGCGGAACTGTGATAAAATAGACCATTCACATTCCTCACATTCCACGTAGCCTGATCGGTTCAATGTTCCGCTCCACTTCAGTCGACGGGAAGCCTTAGTCAGCCCAAGTGAGTGCAACGCAATGGGCTCAGTTTTATTCCGCTAACGGGGCCGTAGCGTGCTTGTTGGTAGTTTATGGCAAAGCAAATGTCATAATAATACGTTTCTCAAACGTTCAAGGAAATGTCGTCTGTACCTTCAATTAATAATAACACTCTTTCGGTATTGGTACTTACTAAAGAGTTGTTCTAATTCTGGTACAATTTTAATTATTTAGCATTATTTTTCTGAATTAAATATTTGAGAGAAACAAAACATTATCTTGGCGTGAACAGGGATTGCCGGTCAACAGCCATCATGCACGTTGTTTACTTATAAATCTTATTATTGACGACGCGGTTGACGCAGATTTTAGACCCCCTGCCTACTGAGCCAGCGGACAACCACCTGCCTGGTGAACTCAAATATTTGTTCCTGGGTCATGGATGTTATATATTATGTATTTATATGTTATGTTTATGATATGTATTGTGCTGCTGTATCTACATTACGCTAGTAATAAACCAGTCAGCTGTCCGAACGGTTGTTTCACTTTACTTCACTGGCGACGAGGCGAAAGTACCCACCCGCGCTAAAAAACAAATTAACATGTCGTACCTCGGAAATCTTCCAAATTTCGATTATAAATCCGGAGAGTGGTCGATATTTAAGGGCAGATTAACCCAATTCTTTAAAGTGAATGAAACTATGAAAGTGGAAAATAAGTGTGCGGTATTAATAACGCATCTTTCGGACGATTCTTATCGCTTGGCACGTAATCTCGTGTACCCGCAGCAACTAGAAGCGTTAAAATATGACGAACTTATTACTGTTTTAGATAATCACTTCAATGTAAAAAAGTGTTCGTTTGCTGATAAGGCAAAATTTTATGGGGCGACTAAGAATCCAGATGAATCTTTGGGAAACTGGGCGGCGCGTTTACGTGGGTTGGCAAGCTATTGCGATCTCGGCAACGCCCTAGAAACGGTACTAAGGGACCGTTTCGTCCTCGGTTTGGGTTCCGGTCCTGAACGCGACAAACTATTCGAGCACGACGCATCGACCCTCACATTTACGAGGGCACTCGAAGTTGCAGAGCAGGCTGCGAGTGCGAGGCAAGCACAGGTGATGATCGGCGACACCGGGAGTATCAGCAGCGCGCTGATAAAAGAGGAACCGGTATACCGGGCCACGAGCTACCGAGGAGGCGGCCGTGGACGCGGAGGCCGCGGCGGCGGCGCAGGCGCCGGGCGCGCCAGCGCCGGCACTTCATACTCATCGGGGAGCAATCATAGTTCATATTTTCCGTGTGAGATTTGCGGAATGAAAAACCATAGTGCGGAAAAGTGTCGTTATAAAAGTTATAAGTGTGAAAAGTGCGGAGTGAAGGGACACTTAAAAAAGGTTTGCAAACTGAGGTTCCATAACATCCAAGCACAAGAGGAACTGGAGAATCCTTGCGAGGACTGTAAGGAATGTGCAGTTTACAATTTAAGGTATGAGCATTTTGCACCTATAACTGTAACCGTATTTGTTAACGGAATCAAATTTAAAATGGAGCTAGACTCTGGATCCGGTATATCGGTAATTTCTGATAAATGTTATAATGATTATTTCTCAGGTGTACTTTTACACGAGTGTAATATTAAAATGTGTTTTTACAACGGGCACAAAATCACGCCGGTAGGGTTTATTCTAGCGAATGTCGAGTATAAAATGACAAAAAGTCAAATTAAAATTTACGTAATACCCAATGGCGGTCCGCCTTTACTGGGGCGTGATTTTATGACCAAATTTGGCGTTCAATTTACTACGATCGAAAATATTAATAATATTGTCTGTGACCATTACACGAGGGATATAAAACAATTATTGCACATTTACTCTGATTTATTTAGCGATGGTTTAGGTAAATTTAATAAATTTCATATTACACTTCGTCTTAAAGAAAATGCTGTACCAATTTTTTTCAAACCGCGGCCAGTACCTTTTGCCCTCAAGGATAAGGTTGAGGAGGAGCTCGAGCGGCTCGTCGGACTAGGTATACTAGTACCAGTAAATTTTTCGAAATATGCAACCCCGATAGTTCCAGTTTTGAAAGAAAACGGAAAAATTAAAATTGCAGGTGATTACTCTGTTACGTTGAACAAAGATTTAATCATTGATAAGTATCCAATGCCGCGTATAGAAGAAGTGTTTGCAAAGTTAGGCGGTGGCGAGCGATATACGAAACTGGACTTGAGCAACGCGTACAATCAATTCGTCTTAAGTGATGAGTCTCAGGAGCTCACCACCATCAGCACCACGCGTGGTCTATTAAAGTATACAAGGCTTGTCTATGGTTTGGCCAACGCTCCGGCGTTATTCCAAAGAACTATGGAAACATTGTTGGTAGGAATAGACGGAGTCAGCATCTGGCTGGATGACGTGTGCATTACAGGCCCGGATAGGGCGACTCATCTAGCTAGATTGCATGAAGTTCTTTCCCGAATAAAGGATGCTGGTCTAAAATTACAAAAAGAAAAGTGTGAGTTTTTTAAGACAAGTGTCACTTATTTAGGCTATGTGATAGACAAGAATGGTCTTAAAACTTGCCCGAAAAAAATCGAAGCTATCGTAAATGCCCCTCGACCTATTAATATTTTAGACGTTAAAAGATTTTTAGGCTTCATAAATTACTACCGAAAATTTATTCCCCGAGCGTCGAGTGTGTTACACCCGCTGCACGAACTCCTTAAGGTTGACGCTGAGTGGAAATGGGGGCACGAACAAGAGGAGGCATTTACCGCTATCAAGCGGGAGTTGGCATCGGAACGTGTGCTGACCCATTTCGAGCCGGGAGCACGTCTTGTGCTTTGCGTAGACGCTGGACCAGCTGGACTGGGGGCAGTACTCGCACAGGGTCCCGAGGGTCAGGAGCGCCCACTAGCTTTCGCCTCTAGATCTCTAGCGCCAAGCGAGAAAAATTACAGTCAGGTACATAAGGAAGCGGCAGCTATTGTGTTCGGGGTGAAACATTTTCATCAGTACCTGTACGGATTGAGCGAACCTTTCGTTCTCAAGACTGACCACCGACCACTCCTGGCTATATTTGGCAAGAAAAACGGTGTATCAGTTATGGCCGCATCACGCTTACAACGGTACGCTATTTACTTATCAGCCTATAATTACGTAATTAGTTACATAAGTAGTGAAAAAAATGTAGTAGCTGACTATTTTTCTAGGGCACCACAAACAGTAAACAAACAAACTGAATTGCATATCGACGAAAGTAGTTCATTTTTAAATTTTTTAAATGAAGATATTTTGCCTATATCGTTCAATGATATTCAGGAGGCAACCGGGTCGGACCCTACTATGAAAACGGTTATGAAGTACATAAAAAATGGGTGGCCGCGTAAAATTAAATGTAAGAATGTGCTACCATATTTTAGGTGTAGAACGGATCTTGAATTAGAAGACGGGTGCATTTTACGTGGACACCGAATAGTGGTTCCTTTAGTTTACAGAAACCGTTTATTACAAGAATTTCACCGGGGTCATTTAGGGATAGTTAAGACTAAAAGTATCGCGCGCGGTAAGATGTGGTGGCCGGGTTTGGACGCTGATATCGAAAGAGTCGTGCAAAATTGCACCGTATGCAGCGCGTTACGAACCGCGCCGCCCCGCGCGCCCCTCCAGTGGCCCCGCGCCGGCGCCTGCTGGGAGCGCCTGCACCTCGACTATGTCCAAGTCGGGCAAAGGGTATACCTGGTCGTGGTCGATGCATTCAGCAAGTGGTTAGAATGCCTCCATATGGCTAAAGATGTTTCGTCTAAATCGCTAATCTTAAAGTTAAAATATTTATTTTCGGTATTTGGCTTACCCAAAACCATAGTCACCGACAATGATCCAAAAATAAATAGTGAGCAATTTAGACGTTTTTGTGCAGTAAATGGAATAAAATATTTGAATTCGCCAATTTACCACCCTTGTAGTAATGGTCAGGCTGAAATATGTGCTAAAATTTCAAAGAAAATTATAAAATGCATTACTAGTTGTGACAACAGCATGTCAACAGAGTGTATCAATGAGCGATTATTAAGTTTTTTATTTGAATATCGCAACAGTGTCCATTGCAGTACTAACGAGACTCCCGCGAAGTTAATGTTTGGAAGGGAATTGCGTAGTAAGATCGATTTAATTTTACCAAACAAACAATACGATAACGACAATACGAGTAACATTAAATTAACGGGTGCTCGTAATTTTAATATAGGTCAAGTCGTCTGGGTTCGATGTTTTGTCGCACAAAAGCCCGTATGGCGAGTCGGAACAATAATAAATAAGGTGGGAAATCGAATGTTTACAGTAGATGTTAGAAATAACGGTAAATGTATACGGCATGTGGATCAGCTGTTGCGATATTCTGGCTCGCACGTCGATAATAACAAGTCGCAGGCGAGTCTCCCGCCGCCCGCGCCCGCGCCGCCTTCTGCTTCTGCCGCGTGCGGCCCTGTCCATACCGGTGCACCCGAGTTGGGGCCCGCGCTGACGTCACCAGCGCAGGGACCTTCCCCGTCATCTTCGCTTTCGCCTTTGTTAAGATCGATGCCGGACGTAAACGACACCAATATTGATCATGTTGAGGAGACACAGGGGAATGCGTCCGACAACGATTTCTATGAATGCGTGGATCACGGTAGGGAAGGAGGGGACTCAGTTCAACTGGAGTCAAGTACCGACGCGCCAAACGCTGTGCCCGCGTCAGCAGAGGGTTCCGTGAGCGCTGAGCTCGCTCAACAGCCGGCCCAGCGCGAACAAACTGACCAGTCGAACTTGGTTCCGCGCCGTTATACTTTAAGACCAAGGAATAAAAAGATTAGTTATAAGTAACCTAAAATGTATTACGTTTGATAAGTATTTAAGTTTTTTATGTATGGTTCATTTTGCTCTTCAGGTTCCCCGAATAACGTGGGAGGAGTGATATGTATTGTGCTGCTGTATCTACATTACGCTAGTAATAAACCAGTCAGCTGTCCGAACGGTTGTTTCACTTTACTTCAGTTTATCTTTGTCTAGTACCCATAGTAGGTACAAGCTTTGCTTAGTTTGGGACTAGGTTGATTTTTGTAAGATCACCCCTAATATTTATTATAAACTAGCTGTGCCCCGCGGTGTTACCCGCTCATCCCACGGGAACACTAAATTTATTCGGGATGAAAAGTATCCTATGTCCTTCCCCGGGACTGAAACTATCTATATACCAAATTTCATCTAAATCGGTTCAGCGGTTTAAGCGTGAAGAGGTAACAGACAGACAGACAGACAGACAGACAGACAGACACACTTTCGCATTTATAATATTAGTATGGATTAGTATGGATAAATATTTGACGACGCGTTTGGCTCGGTTGGTAGACACCTGCCTACTGAGTCGGCGGTCCCGGGTTCGAATCCCGGCCGGGGCAAATATTTGTGCAAATATTTGTTCTTGGGTCATGGATGTTATCTATATATGTATTTATATATTATGTATATCGTCGTCTAGTACCCATAGTACAAGCTTTGCTTAGTTTGGGACTAGGTCGATTTGTGTATGATTGTCCCTTAATATTTATTTATTTATTATTTATTTATAAATAACGGACAACCTCCCACAAATGATCTAGTCCCAAATTCAATTCAATTCAATTCATTTATTTGGCCAAGCAACAAAAAACGTTACATTTAGCAAGTCAAGTTACAGAAAAACATGCATTAATAACTAAACTAAATAAATAAGGTACTATATTATACAATGTTAAAAATAAATCCACAGACGACATATGGTAATTTCCTGAAGTCTATACAAATTAGCTAAGCCTATTTCACAAACATGATTTCTCCTTTTTTTATCTTATCACAAAATTCATTTATCGAGTAAAATGGATTACATTGAAAAAATTGTTTGAGTTTACGTTTAAACTCGAGGTACGGCATATTCATTATATGGGATGGTAGCAGATTATATAGCGTAATTTTGAGCGGAAGGCCTTGCTTAAATGTTTTGACTAACTTTGTTGGAGGGACACAGAGTTTATGCCTATTGCGTGTGTTATAATTGTGTACGTGTTTTCTTGTTTTTAAGTTAATTCTATCCCTATGAATTTCCAATAAGCTTTTAAAAATAAATAATGCAATAACGGTCATTATATGGCCTTTTACAAAGTACTCCCTTGCAGAATTATCCTTTCGTAGGCCGTATAAGATTCTGATGGCTCGTTTCTGAGCTACAAGAATACTTTGTATTCCCACCGCATGACCCCAGGTGGTTATCGCATAATTGAGATGAGCATGGACTAGAGCATAGTAAGCATTGAGTAGAGAATGTCTATTAATAAGAGGTTTAAGTTTAAAGAGAGCATAGTTACCAGAAGCTATTTTATTACAAATTTTGTCAATATGTAGCGAGTGGCTTAATCTATTGTCAATTTGATAACCTAAAAATATTGTGTTTGTTACGCTATTTAATTCTAAGTCACTATTGTTAGAATTTACAGTTTTATTTTTATTATTATATGTTATTAATGTCGTCTTATTGGTGTTTAAACTAATCCCGTTAGCGTTAAACCAATCTTTGAGCGTAGCCATAAAATTCTCAATTTTCTGCCTTAGTATATCAATGTCTTTATCACTAAGTCCTACGTGTGTGTCGTCAGCGAACAATGTAACCATAGCATAATCAGGCAGGCATTTAGGTAAGTCGTTAATGTAAATTAAAAACAAAACTGGCCCCAAAATAGATCCTTGTGGGACACCAATATTAATATTCTTCTCGCAAGAGTATACGCCATTTACATAAACCTTTTGACTTCTATTGCAGAGATAGCTTTTAACTATGTTAAGTTCATTGGCTTCAAACCCGTAATGCTGAAGTTTTTCTAAGAGGATTTCATGACGGATACAGTCAAATGCTTTTGACAAGTCACAGAAAATACTTGAGCATTTCTGAGAGCCATCCAAAGCCTTAAGAACAAAGTCAATTACTTTACGTAACACCATGTCTGTCGATTTGCCTTTTTGAAACCCAAATTGATTGGAATCGAATAAACTACTCTGTTCAAAATATTCAACAATTTTGTTTTTAATTATGGATTCTAATATTTTTGATACAGCAGGTAGAATACATATGGGTCTATAGTTATTGGGGTCTTCTAATGCGTCTTTTTTATATAGAGGGATAACTTTACCTATTTTCAGGCATTGGGGAAATATTCCCTTGTCTAAGCAACTGTTAATTATAATACGTAATAATTCTATTAGGTAGTCATTTTCGATAAAAATCCTTTTGATAAAATTAGCGTCTAGGTTGTACATATCTTTGGAAAATTTGTCTTTAAGTGCCCTGATTGTCCTGTTCAATTCTAATCTTGTAACTGGGGAAAATGTTATTCTTCTTTTCGGGCATTCAATTTTGTTTAAAAATTCTTTACACTTTAACTTATCACAATTGAGGTGCCCTGCAATCCTATGAGCTGCAGAAGAAAAGAAAGCGTTAAAAGTGTTTGATATCTGTTGATTATTTGTTATGCGATCACCATCGACATTAAGTAGTTCTTCAATTATCTTTTTTTCTACGTTATGATTTCGACTGGTAAGTTCCTTTATGACTTTCCAAGACTCCTTTACAGTATTTTTGGCTTTGCCTATTCTCTCTGATAAACTAAGTTTTTTGGCTTTATTTATTACTTTACGTAGGATTTTTTTGTAATTTTTAATTCTTATCTGTCTTTGATCACACGGGGCAAACTGTTGTAATAATTCCATTTTTTGTAAATTTTGTTTTGATATTTCTATACCTTCGGTTTTCCATTTTATACAATTTTTATTTGATTTATGAACTTTTCGCTTTGGAAATGCTATGTCAAAGTAGTGCGTTATCGCTTCTATTAGTATTTTCATTTTAACATTAGGGTCAGAGTTTAACATAATTTGTTCTAAGAGATTTTTGTCACTAGTTACTAGATAATGAAAATATGTGTAGTTAGACTTACTCATATGTCTTACTAAGATTGGAGTTTCCTAATAATTATTTTCGCTCTTATTTAGTATTGCTGTTGACAAATATAACATAATTACGTTATGATCAGATAGTTTCGTATTTAAAATAATTGTTTCACAGTGTTGCTCGTCAAAATTAATTATAAAATTATCAATGCATGTGGCACTTGGTCCCTTAATCCTAGTTGGTTTTGTAATTAAGTATTTACAGTCATAATTTGTTAATACTCTTTTGAACTGTTTGATTTTATTATTCGTTTTTAACATGTCAAGATTAAAATCACCTGCAACAATCATCTTTTTGCCTTCCCGGGTGATCTTGCTAAATATAGCAATGATGGTATTCTTAAAGATATAAAAATCATAATCTGGACGGTATACACAAATTATGACCAGTTTTGATGATTTCAATTCAATGGCTGCTATTTCACAGTTCATTTCAAAAGCTAATTTAACAATATCTTTTCTTTCTTTGTACTGTATCCTATCTTTAACAAAAATTGCTACACCTCCGTGCTTAAAAAATTTCCGATTGTAGTACGACGCAAGTACGAAACCTTCAATTATCACACTATTCATCTGTAGGTCATTAGTCCATGTCTCGGTAAGGCAAAGTATATCACAATTACAATTACAATTAAGATCAAGAAGGCTTGTGTTATGGGTACTAGACGACGATATACTATTACGTACTTATATAGAAAAATATATACTTAAACACATAGAACAACCATGACCCAAGCACAAATATTCGAGTTCATCACACAGATATTTGTCCCGGCCGGGATTCGAACCCGGGAACGCCGGCTCAGTAGGCAGGTGTCTACAAACCGAGCCAAACGCGTCGTCAAATATTTATTTATTATAGTATCCCCTCTGTCGCAGCCTCTGCAGTATTGCACTTATTATCTAGCGATCTTGAGTCCTTCTCATACAGTTGCTCCCAGAGTATCTCCGGATGTTGCCAGCCAAACGAGCGCTCCACAAAATCGACAATTCACTTATGTTTCCCTACACGTTTTCTTCATTTGTTTTGCCGCCATAGGTTTCAAGACAAATAAATATTCTATTATAACCGCTGCACGTAAAATAGTACGTAGTAGTACATTTGTTCTTGTCTTTTTTAGTACCGTGAAATACGCCAACTTTGCCTCCACAGGGAACTTTGCACAAAACGCTACTTAAAAAAAGAAACTTCACTGTAGACAATTTCAAGATGATTATGGCAACACTACTATTTTTAGTGGAAAAAAGATTATATCTGTGGTATCACTGGGAATCACATTTGCGCGCAACTTCATTCCGTAACGTGTTGGGACTAGTCGAATAAGGTGCGTGATTTGGCGGGCCAATTCTAGGTGAAGTTCTGGTGTATTTTTTACAGAATGGGGAAGCCTCAGGTGAATGTATCTTATTGCTTGTTATAAAATAAGAACTGTAGATCATTTTTATTGTAGTTTGAACTAAAAATACTTATTTATACCGGAGTTATGATGGTGGGCAATGTTATCCAGTAACTTGGTAACCTATGAATGCCAACATTGCCCAGACTAAAAAAAGGGTTAGGGTTGTCACCTTGTCGTAATTTTATCTGACTGCGTAAATAAAGGAGGGTTATGTATTTAAGGTAAGGTAAATTATATTTCTATTAAGCCGTTGTACTTTTAGCATTAGCTGCATGTCATGTCCATAAAACAAAAAAACATAGAATATTCAATTATGACAATTTTTATTTAGATAATTCTAACGTAAAGTAAAAAAATAACCGCCCAAATATTAAGCATACATTTTTCATTTTGATAATGGTATTGGTAAAGATGGTTTACTCAACCAAAAGTGACAACCCTGACAATTTCAAACTGCTTGATTCGGCTTGTATGGGGAAAAACAAAATACCTATGTAACATTGCCCACCCATATTGCACACGTGTTTGTACAGTTAAGACCAAGATATTAAGTAGAACGCCATTATTACCCCAGATTTTATACTGATCCTTATCTTAACGTTGTAGGGGCTATAGTTACGAAAATAATCGATTTGGGCAATGTTTGCAAAAGTTTAGATAACTTTATCCGAGGTGAAAATTGATAAAAAAAAATGGTTAAATGTAGATTTAAAAATTGTTTCTCGTAATAAACGCATGCATACGAATACGATGGATGCGTTAGACAAAAAACTTTATCCCGTCATAGAAAAAATGAGAGAAATTCGGGTTTTTACGAAAAAAGCGGGCACAGTTGGCATGTTTCACGGTAAACTAAAAATTACATATGCATTTTGTTTCCGGAAATAAACGT
The DNA here is from genome assembly GCA_947623375.1 of Apotomis capreana. Taxonomy (NCBI): domain Eukaryota; kingdom Metazoa; phylum Arthropoda; class Insecta; order Lepidoptera; family Tortricidae; genus Apotomis; species Apotomis capreana. The sequence goes on from OX392505.1 coordinate 25,377,453, forward strand.
CATAAACATCTTTTTAGGGTTCCGTAGTCAACTAGGAACCCTTATAGTTTTGCCATGTCCGTCTGTCTGTCCGTCCGCCGCTTAGCTCCGTGATCATTAGTACTAGAAAGCTGAATTTTTTTGTGAGTGTGTGTATGTATCACGCCGACAAAACGGTAAGATAAAAAAAAAATTTTTTTTGGGTACCTCCCGTACACCTAAAGTGGGGGTGAATTTTTTTTTCGTTTCAACACTAGTGTGTGGAGTGTCGTTGAATAGGTCTTTTAAAAATAATAGAGGTCTCCAAAAAATATTTTTTTGGTCAGCAATTTTGTAAATATTCACTCCGAAAATAAAAAAAAATATCGTACTACATTAATACAGATAATTAACATACAAGCTGAAAGGTTAGATGAATAGGTACCCTTTCGTTGTTAGCTGCCAATCATTCTGTGATGAACGGGAGATATTTCATCGAGATACTGCTCTAGTGAATGGCCAACAATAAGCATGTAATAAAAATAATAGTATTCGGATGAAGACTAATGCTTCAATAAATACATTAATTATGTAAATAAAAAAAGAACACAATATGTGATGATATAAAGAATAAACAATAAAATGAAAGTGCTCTGATATCTCAGAGAGATCTCCGAAGTGACGATATCCCTAGGATATCGCCATTTAGCCAACCCGGTTGCGTTAGATTGGTGCCCAATTTATGTACGATGCCATAAATATCAGGGACAAACGTAACTTGACTAGATAGCAACGTGAAATGTCACATCATTTAGTTCATTTTACTGACAGCTAAAGGCGATATATCCGAGACATAGCTTATTTGGCGCCCAGCTTATTAATAGGTGCGGTCGTGAGTATAGCTCATCTTGATATTAAAAGTGGATCGAGGCCACACGCTCCGCGTTTAGATTCTCCCTTGGGCAGATATTTCAATTCACTCTATTTTTACACTTTGTGTGTGCAAACCGCTACTTCGCTTTAAACATGGTGCAGGTATTTATAAATAGGTGGTTGCGTGGAAAAATTACTTCATTTAATACGGTAGTTCCGTATGATGCATGCAGCGTAATTAATAACAACTTTTTACAATGTAAATTATGAATAATGCTGGAAACGATAATACAATTGCTGTAACGCATATGGAGGTTTTTATAAACCGCTTGAAGTCACAAAGACAGCAGCTAGCTTAACCCTTTACCGCATATAGAAAAAAAATAGTTGTTTGAATTTGAACCTTGACCTGTGCCAATAAGGTCCAAGTTCATATCTGCCATATATGGCTTCGTATGCGGTAAAGGTTTAAGAGAGATTGCGACTAAGGTTCCAGGATTTCCAGGATCAACAAGATTTAAGCGATAAAACACCAAAAAGGCTACTTAGCTTTGTTTTGCGTAGCTGAATTATTTAGTGGACTTTTTCCTATTACGCCACTCAGCCGCATACATTTCCCACTTCTTAATCGTTCCCCCATTCCTGAGCATTATAACTCCTTTTTAGTTGAGTTTGAGTCATGTCGCCCATATCTCAAAGCCTAAAAAACGAAAGTACCTGTCATGACCTACGGAGCCGAGACGTGGCGATTCACCAAACGACTAATAGTCCACCGATTCATAGTCGCTCAGTGAGCCATGGAAAGAGCTATGCCCGGTGTGTCTCATCATCATTATCATCATTTTAGCCATAGGACATCCACTGCTGGACACAGGCCTCCTCAATAGACTTCCACATGGGCCGGATAGCAGCGACCATTCAGCGAGTCCCCGCAACTCTAACCTGGTCGTCCGACCACCTTGCGGTGTGTCTCTTAGGGATCAAATCCGAAACGAAGTAATTCGACAGAGAACCAAAGTGTATGTCCGTAACTTAACAGCACAGCTAATAAGCAAGATGAAGTGGCAGTAAGCTGGTCATAATATCTGTCGTAGAGCCGATGACCACTGGGGCAAACGAGTTCTGGAGTGGAGTCCACGAATCTGTAAACGTAGTGTAGGGCGCCCTGTAACAAGGTGGAGCGACGACATTCGTAAGACATCGGGTGGTTACTGGAGGAGGAGAGCTCAGTGGCGTGCCATGGGAGAGGCCTATGTCCAGCAGAGGACTCATGGAGATCACTGTTCTATCACCAACGGATCCGGTTCGTCGCCTGATAGACGGTGACGCTGATGGGTAACAACTCTAGCTGCTCGGAGATCTGGTCCAACGATCTCCTCGGACTTCGACCTCTGGGTCTTTTGCCTTAGACCTTTCCGTCATCATTAGTCATTCTAAGTTGTTGGCATCTCTGCGAGCAAACTCTACATAGCATAGCTTTAGTGGAAGTGTAAAGTAAAAGTGGATTGCCCTGCTGTTAAATAAATGACGCAGCATCCGACCATTTCTGAATAGCATTTGTATCTCATCAAGTCAAAATAATCGTAATAAAGATAAAACTTTATCAATTTTTAGGGTTCCGTACCCAAAGGGTAAAAACGGGACCCTATTACTGAGACTTTAAAAAAAAATTACAAAACTGGTACACTTTATATGTTTCGCCAAACTGCAATGCAGTACAGACTTCACTGTCCGTCCGTCCGTCCGTCTGTCACCAGGCTGTATCTCAATAACGGTGATAGACACTTGAAATTTTCACAGATGATGTATTTCTATTGCCGCTATAACAACAAATACTAAAAATGAAATAAAATAAATATTTAAGGGGGGCTCCCATACAACAAACTTGTTATACCTATATATGGGAACACCCAAATATTCCGAAATATTTTATTCCGAATTTATTAATTCCGATTTTTAAAACTCCGAATTTCATAATTACTAGGAAATAAAATTCCGATTACTAAAAAACGCGAAATGTATTTAAACGAATTTCAAAATTCCGATTGTATATTATTCCGATTTTTATAACTCCGAATAATGAAAAGCCCGAAGTGTCATTGGCCTGAAAAACAAAATTCCGATTAGGTATTAGTTTTCCGAAACTTCATTACTTATTCGGAAATTTGTTATTCGAGATAATGACAATCGTATTTTCAATAATCGGAAATTTATTTCTTAGGAATTATGAAATTCGAGTTTTAAAAATCGGAATTAGTAAATTCGGAATATTTGGGTAAAGATTATTTTTTTAACCAATTTTTTACGTTAAAACAAAAATAGAAAACCGGATTTGGACAAATATCGAATTGGCTAAACCCCGAAAACTGTAGGTTGGGTTATTGGCTGAACCCCGAAAACTGTAGGTTAGGTTAGGTTTGTATTGTGACCACGTATAACGGAGCGAGCGAAGCGAGCGGAGCGTCAGCCTTGCTGAACCCCGAAAACTATAGGTTAGGTTATTGGCTGAACCCCAAAAACTGTAGGTTAGGTTAGGTTTGTATTGTGACCACGTATAGTGGAGCGAGCGAAGCGAGCGGAGCGTCAAAAGACTTGCTGAACCCCGAAAACTGTAGGTTAGGTTATTTTTGATATTTCGGATTATTATTCATTCGGACTTCTTATTGTTCGGTGTATTGAAATTCGGAATTTTGTAAACCGTGATTGTAAACGTTAGACTTTTTGAAATTTCGGATTTATAAAAATCGGAAAAATGAAAAATCGACATACTTATATTCGGAGTTTTAAAACATTCGGAATTATAATAATCGGTATTATGAAATTCGTGATTCCGATAATCGGAATTTAGTTTTTCGTATTTATGTAGTGTACCCACCTATATATACATATATATAGGTACGGAACCCTTCATGCACGAGTCGGACTCGCACTTGCCCAATTTTTGATACCATGGCTAGTATAGGAAATGTCACTGCTCATACAAATTGAGGTTTTGTTCTCATCTATATCCTACTCTAAAACGTAACTACGAAATGGTAGCGGTAGCGGTAAGTTGCGCATATTAACTATTATAGAATGTGTGTACTAGGCATCTGTTTGCGGCGAAATTTTGGCCAAAAACAGAGGCCTACCGTGTGGTAGGCCTCTAATGGTCTCGTGTGGTATGAGAAGGAAATAGTTTATTTTGGACCGTTTCGATTTGTGCGCTTATTTATATATTATCTGTGTAGATCCAGTTTCTAAAATTTCGTAATGATTGGTTAAGTTTTGGAGTAGTAAACAGATAAAAAGGAAACCTCGATTTGCATAACCCGGTTACGTAAAGTTTGGACCTCATTTGTATCCGATGCCATAGTTATAAAGCTCGAACTAAACGCAAACTGATAGTATGGAACTTTCAAAGTTGAATGGACACGTAGACGACGCTGGAGCAGAAACAACCGTCATACCAATTATCTGGTGTTCTCCGCGTACAATGTTGTGATCGTCTAGTAATAACTATAGTTATTACATTAACTTATTCATTTCCCAACGCTATTATAATTACAATATAGTTACAGTTCTAGTGCGGATATTGAATTCTCTATTACTATGTTATTGACAACCCGTTACTGAAACAGCGGGATATAGGTAATGGGGGCGTATTCTGACGGACGTCACGCTGGGATATTAAATGTGATAGGTTGAAGATTGTGTGCGGTAAGTTGTGATATTCTCATATCAGAGAAGAAGGTTTTGGTGAGTTCCTATTATTTATTAAAACCAGCAGAGCGCAGTACATATTACGAATATATTAAACATTAGGTACTAAATTGTAAAAACATGACACTAGGAAAATATTTTTTCTCAAACATGCAATGAAATATTGTCTTTACGTTCCTTATAATAGGCTCGGAAGTATCGCTTTTTGGGCGCAACAACTCGAGAGGACTGTAAAGGGATTTCATACTGCTTTTCAGGCCTAGGCCTGCAAAGTAACTTTTTTGTGGTTTCAACAACAAGGTCATTCACACAGCTGGCTGGTTTGACAAAAAGCAGGTTTTGTTTTTAAAGGTTGGTTGTTAGACTAAAATGTCCTATTTGTCAATTAATAAAATGTTGTTCTTTGAAGTATATTTTTTTATTTCATTGTATGTTTGAGAAAAGCACTATACATACCTCGTCGTGAAAACGGATTCCCGGCCTCGTATCACTATCCGTAGGTATATACCTACTTGGCCGGAAATCCTCATTTTCCCGGCCTCTGATCTAATGTACTATTACATCCATTGTCACACCGAGCAAAAAGCCAAGAGACAGCACAGCAGTTCAGTAAACAAAAAGAACTTATATTCCGACAGTTCTCTCTTCCTATCAGCTTAGTTATGCCACTTTGTCATATTGTAAATGGAAATTGTGTTTTATTTCGGTGTTTAACTAAAGGCGAACGTAATACTTACGTTTCATTGGCCTTTAAATTCTATATTGTATAGCTGTGTCAAGCGATTTAGATATATCGAAACTCTTATACAATTTTATTAAAAATCAGTTTTCAATCCTCCCTATTGAGTTATTAGTTCAGGAAAAATCTTATCAGCATGGTGCAGCACTTGTAGGGCTTTAGGCATAAAGCGCCATCTGTTAGCAAAAACTTCTTCGTTCGCTCATCAAGCATAAATGGCTGGACGGATTTTAACCAATTCTGGTACAGGGATAGCAGGACATCAAAAGAAGGTTACAGGATACTTCCGATTACGATAAAAAAAGTTTTACGCATACGAAGTTGCGGGTAACTTATCGTAATAAAATATAATTTTATCATCTACATTTTTCTAGTAATAACCGTAATAGTTTAAGAAACTTCCTCATAATACAGTCGATAATTCGATGTTCTCAAGCTGTATTACACTAATATTATAAAGGCGAAAGTTTGTGAGTGTGTTTGCGTGTATGCTTGTGACTTCTTTCACGCTCAAACGGCTGGACCAATTCTGATAAATTTTAGAATTAAAGGTAGCTGACACACTGGATTAGCACATAGGCTACTTTTTACCCCGAAACAATGTAGTTTTCTAATGGGATAAGCGGGTAACACTGTTAACAATATGGCCTCGTGACGCAGAATCATCCTCACGCAGCACACACTCCGCTTCCGGAATTTGTCGCAGCCATGAAGCATCCAATATCCTGTTCCGGTGGGCTTCGGAGCGGAACCTATTTGCCAATAGTGTGAACAACAATCTCGGCAGCATTAGAAACAGAAAGAGATTAATGCGACTGCATGGAAACCATAATCAAACTCACGCCATGCTTAAATTAGTTGCGAGATCGTTACCTACTTTTAATCGCATTACATCATGGTACAAAATAAGAAAGAAGGTAAATATGTAGTAAGTACAAAAAAATACATTTATGCATTACGATTTTCATCTTCTTTGACTAAATTTTATTTAGTTGTAATAATTGATTAAAAACACTTAAGATTTTATGGTGTTCAATACAGGTTGTTTAGGTTGATATCAACATAAACACCACTAGAGCCATCTTGTTTATTTATGGTTGCATAATATTTGTAAATTATTAATAAAAAGAAATAAATTCAGTCTGCGGTAAACTCAAAATATGCTCATTTTATTAAATTATAAGGTTTTGGGCCGTTCGTTTTAAATAAGGAAATACTAGTTTTTCGCATTGTGATGGCTTCTTACAAATTCAAATTCAAATTCAAAATGTTTATTTGTCAAACATAGGTGGGTAATAGGTGACATACAATATTACAGGATCCGTACATCTATGTTTCGCCGTTAAGCATACAAATATTATTATTCTTAATTACTAGGTAAATATTTATGATTACAAAATTATTATCATTATTCAATGTTATTAAGTTACTATTGTTATTGAATATAAAGTACACATGCAATATTATTATATTATCTTACGGCTAGTTATGAATACAATTATCTAAATACTCATTAATTGAATAGAATGCTTTTTCTATTAAAAACTTTCTAAAATTTACTTTAAACTCTTATATATTTTCCATGTCCCTTATGGTGCTTGGAATTTTGTTATATATTTTCGGGGCCATTCTGTCACGTAAATAAAAGGCTCTTTAGCTTAAGGACCTAATACGGAACAAAAAAAACAAGATTTTAAAAAATAACAATTACAATTTTATTTAAACTAAATATTTTCTTACATAAATATTATTCTACTCACTATTTTCGACTTTATTAAAACTATAAGCAAGGCAGGATTTAGATCTAATGATTAAGATAAGTTGAGTCCAATTAATTATATTATTTAGTATTTAGTTAAGTTAATTTAAGCTTACTTTTAAGATTCTTATTAAATAATATTTAGTTAAGTTAATTTAAGTTTAGTTTTAAGATTCTATAGAATTTAGTTTAAAATTTAGTTTAGTATTTAACGTAGATAAATAGTCCAAACGATCTCAGGCAAATGAGTTCGGCCTAGCTAAAAGGTCAGTGTACAAGAATGTCGCCGAGCAGCTTCCGGAATACCCCACGTCCCTGGAGCGCGAATGTGGACGAAACGGCGACGGCGCGTCCAGAGGGCGAAAAGCAGTTCGAGCGTCAGATCTTCGACGCGACCGGTTCTATCGCCCGGTCGTTAGGCGGAATGTGTGGCTCTCCATCATAGGTGATGGGCCAGGTGAAGGGCGGCCTGCTGCGACCACGCAGCTGGATAGGTAATCGATCCCGTAGGGTGTTCCTGGAACGCATCCAATCGTAACAATTAGGGCGGTGCAATTATTCTGCCCTCGACTGTCGAACATCATACACGTGCGCACTAAGGAGTGGGTATTTACAATGAAGCAGTCTAAAGTGTATGATGGGCAGTCCAGGTACATGAAAGGCAAAGCGGTGATGCGAGAATCAATTGTCAAGCACAATTTATATTAAAAGGGTACGAGCGAAAAGCACAAGCAATGCCAAAGGCGGAATGTATTATTTATTTCGCAATAACATGAGATTCTCACTTCATTACAATGAAAACAGCGTAGCGTAAAATCAGCAGTAAGCTTATAAATATTTACGGCGTTACGAATATTTAGTCATATCCTATAGATAAATATTACAAAAACTACTTATTATATTCAGCATTTATATTTCTATTTAATTTATATTTCTATTTAATTTCATTTATCGTTATAGTACTATTAAATTTTCCTATTATAGTTATTAAGCATTAAAACTTATTTTAAATAACCTATTAAATACAATTATATTGTAATATTCATCTATAAGAAAGATTTAATAACAAGTTTTAAACGGGCAAAATCATCTTCGAAGAACCATGGTTTGCAATAATGAGAAGAATCACCTTTTTAATGGTATCTACAGAATATGAAAAGCGTGAATATCTACGTATACAGATTGAAAGAAGATATGAAAGATTACAATTAGGTAATGCATGATCAGTAATAAGAAGCGCAGTTTAACCGAGAACATTCGACGAGACAAAGCAAGGTTACGGCAAGGTGGCCGCTAACGGTACCACGTTAACTGTACATTCTTGGTTCTACTGATTAACTATTCTAAATGAACACTACAACTACTTATTTTAATAGATAATTGCAACACTTACCCAATTTGGGATAACAAACTCACAGAATTTAAAATCAAGAAAATAATTAAGTTTATATTCGCTCCGTAGCGAGCGTACGAGAACTGATTCTGAGGCAAGGTGACGCGGGCTCACAGGCAAGAGCCGGCGGCAGAGTGTATGACGCGGCGAGTGCAGCACGTACTCGGGCGCCGCGATCTAGCGGGGCGCGTTCGTATAACTTCGGCTGCACTTCGTATCTCGCTGAGCTGTGAGTCAGCGCGCGCGCGGGTTAACTAGTCCGTATTACGATTTATTTTGTCAAGTAGTATTTGTTATTAAAATTTGAGTTGATTTACGAGTAAGATGTAATTAAAATATGTTTCTTTATTTAATTAGGTTAAGTTTATAATAAGTTAGTTATAGGTTGTATAGTTAAGGTAAAGCATTAGCTTTAAATTAAATATATACAAAAGTTATTAACGTTTTAATACGTTACAGTACCCCGTCTCCTAGAAGAAGGATTTTTCCTAGGTGAATAAAAATCCGCCCTTTAACTCAGAAAGTTGTGTTACAAAATTAGCATAAACACCAATCAGAAAATGTGAACTCATCACCCGCTTCTGTTTGAGACACTCCTTCAAGGGAAAGATTGCCTCCGGTCAAGGCGTTTCACATAGATCAGAGTATCATTAGTGAAACCTACTCAGTTTTTATTTATAAAACTCAGGGTACCACTATGAAACACAAGTTCAAGGCACAGTAATTAGGCTAGGGAGAAGCCATATAAAAAAAACTCGCAATACACGACTACTCAACACTTTCATATTTCACCTTTCACGCAATCATATCAATCAAATTGTTTTCTTACTTTGTTATTGATGTAAGGAAACTTCTATTAAAATGAGAATCGCAACATACCCTAATGCGATGCTCGAGTAGCAGCTTTGAGACTTTCTTAGACTGTATAAGAATTTAAGATATAATATGTGAAGTCACCACCTGCTTCAGATTGAGCTTTCTTACAAGGAATATGGGAAAGCTCAGGTGCAGGCTTTAAGACCAGAAATAAGAACTTGCAAGTTACAAGGGACAGAACAAATCGTTAAACTACAGCTGATCCATACAATATAACTTAAGGAAACAGCTGCTCAGTTAGACGCCTTTTACGTCACGCTATCTGGCGGCGGTAGGGAAACATATTCTTGCACCCGTCCCTACACGGGGATGGTAATTCTATAACATCATGACTTTACGTTATGAGGTATTAGCTGCATTACAAATTTTGAAATCTTTGACATGCCAAGCTCCCAAGTCACGGCCAGCCATGTCTTCAACGACATAAACTAGAGGTGAGCGCTTAACTTTAATTCGACATTTCTGGAATTTGGGTGCTAGTTTCTTACTAAAATAGGTTCGCTTTGGAAATAACAGCTTTTCCAGACAATGTCTCCGACGTTAAAGTCAATCTCCTTCCTTCTGGTGTTATATCGCTCAGAGTTTTTCTTATGACTTTGCCAGAGAGCCGCTTGGACGTTGTCAAAGACGCCTGACAAACAACCTAGGTTTTCCGCGTAACTGTCTCGAGGTATGAAAACTAGTTCGTTTGGGGTATCATTCTCAGTATAATGAGACCCGCACGTAACTAGCTCGCGACCATGGACTAGGAACGATGGTGTATACCCGGTCACTTCGTTCACAGAGTTATTGATAGCAAATTGGATTTTAGATAAATTTAGGTCCCAAGTCCTGTGATCGTCGTCTACGAAAGTTGCTATAGCCGTCACGATCGTTTTATTATAGCGTTCAACGTTATTTATCTGCGGTGTATACTTAGGTGTAAAGTGGGCATTAGGGACTTTATATTTTTTAAATAAGTCTATAGTCTCGTGGCAATTGAACTGGCTCCCGTTATCTAGGATGACTGTTTGCGGAATACCATGCACTAAAAATACGTTGTCCTCGATGATTTTACACACGGCGTCAGCAGTAGCACGTCTCAAGGGAAATATCAGACAGTATTTAGAAAAGCAACAGGTGACTACAAATATGTAGCTATGCTGTTTCCGTGTGTTAGGCAAGGGACCCACGAGATCCATGGAGATAACCTGCCAAGGTCTACAGCAATCTTTTGGCCTTCCCATCTTACCTAAAGTGCCGTGTGTAACATGTTTATAAGATAAACATGTTTCACAGGTAGAAACGTATTTTACAACATCGCTGTACATTTTGGGCCAATAGAAACTAAGAGACAGTCGCTTGTAGGTTTTGAACACACCGAAATGTCCCGCAGTAGGTTCACTATGACATTTGGATAGTATTTGAGAACGGTTTTCAGCACACACTACTTCTTTCCAAGCAAATTCCGAGGTTAAAACATTCTTGTTAGCCATGCGTCTATATAATTTATTGTTTTTAACTAAGTAGTTAGGAAAGCTGGTTGGCGAATTCAGGCAACCGTTAAATATATTGAGATACCACGGGTCAGATGTAGTAGGAGGGCTACTGTGAGATAACTCAGTTACCGGCACACACCTAGAAAGACTGTCGGGTATGACATTGTCCTTCCCTTTACGATGTTTAATAGAGAAATCGAATGCGGACAATCTCACACCCCACCTTGCCAAGCGGCCGGTTGGGTTAGTCAAGGATAAAAACCATTTCAAGGCTGAGTGGTCAGTATAGACTGTAAAAGGACGGCCGTTTTCTAGGTAGCACCTCCAATGCTCTAGGGCTGTTAAAACTGCGAGGGCCTCCCTCTCTGTCACACTGTAATTCCGTTCAGGACCGGTCAGACTCTTACTCATGAATGCCACCGGATGTTCCACACCGTCTACTGTCTGTGAAAGCATAGCACCCTGTCAGCCTCAGCCGTCCACTCGAATGGTGCAGATTTAATTTTAGTCGAGGTAAGCTTATTCAGCGGGCCCGCGATGGTGCTGAAGTTCGGAATAAAACGCCTGTACCAGGAAGCTGTGCCCAGGAAACGCTTCACTTCCTTACGGCTGGTTGGAACAGGATAGTTAAAGATGGCCTGCACCTTATCGGGGTCCGTTCGAAGTCCGTGACAGTCCACAACGTAGCCTAAATATGTTAGCGACTCCCTGAAGAAACGACACTTATCAAAATTAATAGTTAAGTTTGCTTTCTTAAGCTTGTCGAGCACTCTCAGAAGAATAGCAACATGTTCTTCAAAGGTATCACTAACAATGATGACGTCATCGAGGTAACAAAAGGCTTTGAGCTCTAGGTCAGGCATAAACAACGAGTCTACGAGGCGTTGTTGTGTCGCAGGAGCATTTGTCAGACCAAAGGCTGTTACATTGAACATCATGGTTCCGCGACCTGGTACATAAAATGCAGTCTTCTCCTTATCTTCCTCGTGAATAGGAATCTGCCAAAATGCTTTTGAGAGGTCCAGACTAGTAAGGTACTTAGCATTTTTAAGATTATCCAGTATTTCAGATACATATGGAAGGCTGTAGGCATCCTTTTTGGTAACGGAATTAAGTTTTCTGCTGTCAAGACAGAAACGCGGTTTTCCGTCTTTTTTTTTTACTACCAACACCGGTGAAGACCATGGACTTTCGCATGGAGAGATGACGCCTAACGACAGCATCTCGTCAACTTGTTCCGTGATAACGCGTTTTTTCTCAGGCGACAGACGATAATACCGTTGTTTAATGGGCTCGGCGTTTCCGGTGTCAATACGGTGTGTAATTAGCGAGGTCCGGCCTAAGCCTTTACTTTCGAACGAGATCTCTTTAAATTGGTCAATTAAATTATCTGCGATGAGTCTCTCTGAGTCATCAAGGTTGCTATAAGAGCGTATGTGTACATTAGATGTATCAATATTGATATGAGATAAACAAGGCTCTGACAAGGATATATAGTTAATGTTGTCTAGGAATTTAGGACAAATTTTAAAATCTTTCCAAAAGTCGATTCCGAGGATGAGGTTAGATTCAATTTCAGGTATAACGTACGCTTTTATTACTTTTTTAACATTTTCGAATATCAAGGGTAGTAATATGTAACCAAGAGATTGTATTTTCTGACCACCTGCTGCTACAACAGAAAGATTCTCATTTGTAAATAAATTGTAGCCAAGTTTAAGAAAATGTAAATGAGAATTGTTGCCAAGGATTGTAACAACAGAGCCAGAATCAAGGAGACCGTAAATGTTAAAATCTGGAATGTTATCTATAGCGACGTTGATATATGGACGAGGATCACTTGAAGGCTTTGTATTGAAAATTGTCGCGACTTTGTAAGTGTTAAAGAAGTGCTTTATTGTTGTCAGCCAACTGTTCCAGTCAGTTACATCGAACTTAGGCTCGCGACAACTTTCACAATTTAGTTTTTTGGCTGTGCTGTTTCAACCGGATCATCGGTTGTGGCATTGCGAGGGTTACATTTGGGGCAGTCAGGTAGCCGATAGTCTTTAAGACCGCATCGGAAACAAAATATCGTGCGATCTGCAGGACACTGTCTCATAGTGTGGGTATTTACTCGGCAGCGGTAGCAAAAGTCTTCTTTTCGCACTGCCGCAACATACGATGGTCGATTGGGACTAGATTTGGGGTAAGATGGGTTGCTTTGGCTAGGGCCAGCGTGTGCTTGGGTGTAAGTAGGCTTGAAGCTATTCCTAAAAGTATCCTTCCTAGTATACGCGTAGTCAGGAGCCAGAGTATTACCCGTAGCCGAAGGAGGCTCTTTGAAGTCCCCAGAACGTGCCTTAATTTGCTCGTAGTTTTTACATAGTTTCCTGAGGTCAGCAATAGTATTAAGATCAGGGCAAGTTGTAAGAACATTAGAGTAGCATGGCCTAATGTTGTGTAATATTATTTCTAATTGCTCCTGCTCGCTCAACTTCCTTGAAAGCCTAGTGAACATACCATGCATGATAGCTAAGTAGATAGTGATAGTTTCAGACGGCCCTTGACTACGGTTCCTAATTTCGTTTAACATCCGATAATCATAGTCTACGATATCAAAATCTTCTTTTAACAGAGCAAGGAGGTCTCCCCAAGAGGTTATACCGTCTCTAACGCTACGATACCAATGTAAGGCATCTCCGGTTAGAATTTCAGTAGCGTATGAGAGCATACTCGAATCGGAGACATCCCTGGCCAAGCGAAATTCTTCTATCCGCGATATGAACGACCGAACGCAAGATTTTCCGTCAAATTTAATTTTTGCTACTTCAGACGTGAGGCGGCCGCGTTCACAAGTTACTTTAATATTCTGAAGTGCAGCATTTTGAGACTTTAAATCAGCAATAGTTGCAGCCACATCCCTTTCACCAGCAGCAGTAGGGTTTGAAAGCAAATCTGCCTGCGGAGCTGTAGCACGCGCAAGCTGTATATCAGATACGCCGAGGGTGACAAGGATTTGCTGGAACTTAGACCATTGTTCCTCATAAAACTCCCGAGTTTCATGTAACAAACCCAAATCCGAGGATTCTTTGGGTGTTGCGATCCTAGACAATCTATGAAAGATATGGTTCAAATAAGTATTTGTACGTTCCTGCAGGTTCCTTTGATGAGGATCTTGTTGAAGACAAGCTATATTAATAGCAACTTTAGCCAAGGTGTGCTTAATACCTGCAATATCCTCATTGAACTCGTAACATGAATCTAAAATATCTTCAGATGGGAACGAGATTGCGAGCTTGGATATCTGTTGTCTTAAATCCTCAACCCTATCCTTAGGCTCCTCCGCGCGTATTTTAACTTCGTAAGTCAACTCAGATTTCGTAAGTTGCAAAAACTTAATCGGGCGAGACATATTGAATAGAACGTAATTTAATGAGTTATAATTAAACCAGGTAAGTGTTGCAAGGATGGTAACAAAATCAAAGACACAATAATGTAATTTTCCAAAGTGATACACAACTTAAACTAGGTTTAGCACTACAGATTTAATGATTAGCTTAGTCTGGGACGTGCACACACCAACACCAAGAGAGCTTAAAAAAAATGAAGACAACTCACCGACACTCCTGTACACATTAGAGACCCAAGAGCTATTAAAAAAAAACACGTATGGGCGCCAAACTGTCACGTAAATAAAAGGCTCTTTAGCTTAAGGACCTAATACGGAACAAAAAAAACAAGATTTTAAAAAATAACAATTACAATTTTATTTAAACTAAATATTTTCTTACATAAATATTATTCTACTCACTATTTTCGACTTTATTAAAACTATAAGCAAGGCAGGATTTAGATCTAATGATTAAGATAAGTTGAGTCCAATTAATTATATTATTTAGTATTTAGTTAAGTTAATTTAAGTTTACTTTTAAGATTCTTATTAAATAATATTTAGTTAAGTTAATTTAAGTTTAGTTTTAAGATTCTATAGAATTTAGTTTAAAATTTAGTTTAGTATTTAACGTAGATAAATAGTCCAAACGATCTCAGGCAAATGAGTTCGGCCTAGCTAAAAGGTCAGTGTACAAGAATGTCGCCGAGCAGCTTCCGGAATACCCCACGTCCCTGGAGCGCGAATGTGGACGAAACGGCGACGGCGCGTCCAGAGGGCGAAAAGCAGTTCGAGCGTCAGATCTTCGACGCGACCGGTTCTATCGCCCGGTCGTTAGGCGGAATGTGTGGCTCTCCATCATAGGTGATGGGCCAGGTGAAGGGCGGCCTGCTGCGACCACGCAGCTGGATAGGTAATCGATCCCGTAGGGTGTTCCTGGAACGCATCCAATCGTAACAATTAGGGCGGTGCAATTATTCTGCCCTCGACTGTCGAACATCATACACGTGCGCACTAAGGAGTGGGTATTTACAATGAAGCAGTCTAAAGTGTATGATGGGCAGTCCAGGTACATGAAAGGCAAAGCGGTGATGCGAGAATCAATTGTCAAGCACAATTTATATTAAAAGGGTACGAGCGAAAAGCACAAGCAATGCCAAAGGCGGAATGTATTATTTATTTCGCAATAACATGAGATTCTCACTTCATTACAATGAAAACAGCGTAGCGTAAAATCAGCAGTAAGCTTATAAATATTTACGGCGTTACGAATATTTAGTCATATCCTATAGATAAATATTACAAAAACTACTTATTATATTCAGCATTTATATTTCTATTTAATTTATATTTCTATTTAATTTCATTTATCGTTATAGTACTATTAAATTTTCCTATTATAGTTATTAAGCATTAAAACTTATTTTAAATAACCTATTAAATACAATTATATTGTAATATTCATCTATAAGAAAGATTTAATAACAAGTTTTAAACGGGCAAAATCATCTTCGAAGAACCATGGTTTGCAATAATGAGAAGAATCACCTTTTTAATGGTATCTACAGAATATGAAAAGCGTGAATATCTACGTATACAGATTGAAAGAAGATATGAAAGATTACAATTAGGTAATGCATGATCAGTAATAAGAAGCGCAGTTTAACCGAGAACATTCGACGAGACAAAGCAAGGTTACGGCAAGGTGGCCGCTAACGGTACCACGTTAACTGTACATTCTTGGTTCTACTGATTAACTATTCTAAATGAACACTACAACTACTTATTTTAATAGATAATTGCAACACTTACCCAATTTGGGATAACAAACTCACAGAATTTAAAATCAAGAAAATAATTAAGTTTATATTCGCTCCGTAGCGAGCGTACGAGAACTGATTCTGAGGCAAGGTGACGCGGGCTCACAGGCAAGAGCCGGCGGCAGAGTGTATGACGCGGCGAGTGCAGCACGTACTCGGGCGCCGCGATCTAGCGGGGCGCGTTCGTATAACTTCGGCTGCACTTCGTATCTCGCTGAGCTGTGAGTCAGCGCGCGCGCGGGTTAACTAGTCCGTATTACGATTTATTTTGTCAAGTAGTATTTGTTATTAAAATTTGAGTTGATTTACGAGTAAGATGTAATTAAATTATGTTTCTTTATTTAATTAGGTTAAGTTTATAATAAGTTAGTTATAGGTTGTATAGTTAAGGTAAAGCATTAGCTTTAAATTAAATATATACAAAAGTTATTAACGTTTTAATACGTTACAATTCCGACTACACTTTTTGATAGAAGTGCCGTTTTAGATGGCGCAGCAAATAGCTTATTTTGTAATCTTTGACTACTAAAACATTTAAATTGGTCTGGATTCGATTTAACGAATAAAGCAACTTCAAATATGTATAGGGATGGAAAAGTAAGGATTTTTAACTCTATAAATTTAGTTTTACATGATTCTGTAGGCCGCAGCCCACATACCACCCTAAGACACTTTTTCTGTGCTCGAAATACACTTTCACGGTCGGTGGAGTTACCCCAGAAAATCACACCATACCTTAGTGTCGAAGAGACGTATGCGTGGTATGCAGTCAGCACTGCTGATTGGTTCACGACTTTACGAAGCATATACAATGCGTAGGAGTAACGACTCAGTTTTTGGCAAACATTATCGACTTGACATTTCCAAGTTAATTTTTCATCTACGACTAAACCTAAAAACCTTGTATTATCAACCTCCGTTATATTGAGATCCTTGTATGTAATTTTAGGGGGTTGTTGATTTTTACTCCTCTGTTTAAAATTCATTATATGAGTTTTGGACAAATTAGCCCTAAGATTGTTTTTTTCGAGCCAGTCGATGGTTGATCGTAGGGTTGTATTTATTTCCATCTCTAAAGTATCAGCTTGCGTATCTGTGAATATGATTGTGCTATCATCGGCAAATAAAACCATCGGGTGTTTAGTGATTTTTGGGAGATCATTAATATAAATGAGAAATAGCAAGGGGCCTAGAATACTCCCTTGAGGAACGCCAAATTTATTTATCCTGAAGTTTGATGAGTATGTCGTTTCTGTCTTTGATTTAGGATTAATATTTGTGATCTGGGTTATCTGTTTTCTATTACTTAGATATGATCTGATTAGCTCTAAAATATTTCCCCTGACTCCATATTTATCCAATTTATACAGAAGTGTTTCATGGTGAACAAAGTCAAACGCCTTGGTCATGTCCATGTACAATGCAGATACAGGCAGTCTTTCATTCATATTAGCTAGTACTGTTTTGACCAAATCGAATATAGCCATATTAATAGATTTACTTTTCCTGAACCCTTTTTGCTCCTTTGCTAATAAGAGATTAATTTCAAAAAAATTATAAAGACCTTTGTAGATTACTTTTTCCAGAATTTTAGAAATAACAGGGATCAGCGCTATCGGTCTATAGTTTTTAATTTCGTCTTTACTATCTTTTTTGTGAATTGGTTTAATGACGGAAATTTTCAATTTGTCAGGAAAACTGCCACATTCTATGCACATGTTTGTCACATAGCTGAGTACTGGTGCAATTATGTGCGATACACTTTTAAGGATTTTAGTACTGATACCGTCGTAGCCTACACTGTTTGTATTTTTTAATGAATTAATTATTTTATAAATGTCTTCTGGAGTTGTTGGAGCCATAAATAACGATTTTTCATTATTACTTATATATTTATTGGTACCGGTACTAAAGTTATTGTTTGTTTGGGTTACGCCGTCAAAGTGCATATTGTCTTTTTCCTTATTCTCTACAACGTCTACAAAATAGTTATTAAATTTATGTGCAATTTGTTGAGGATCATTTATGATTTTACCATTGATACTTAATTGCGATATATTTTCTTTTGGGAAATTATTCTTGACATTATTTATGATTTGCCATGTAGTTTTGACTTTGTTTAGTGAGTTTTTTATACTATAGTCATTTTGGGCTTTTTGAGTTAATTTCACGATCTTTTTCAAGCGTTGCGAGTAAATTTTAAATGCATTTCTGTCTCTTACTTCAGCAGAAGTTCGATATTTCCATAAAAGTTGTCTCTTACGTTTAGAGCAGACCCGGATACCTCTGCTGATCCATTTAGATTTTTTTGCTAAAGTTATTTTTATTTTCTTCATGGGAAAACATAGGTCGTGGAAGAGTTTAAAGTCTTCAATAAAATAATTGTAGGCGTCGTTTGGGTTATTGGCCATATAGGTACTGTTGAAGCTTAGGTGTTGTAAGTAGAAAATAAATTTATCTATGTTTTCTTTACTGTAGTCTCTTCTCATTATGAACCAGTGCGTCAATGCGCAGGTTTTTTTGACCGGAAATCGGATTGTTTGCGCTGTATGATCAGAGAGGGCTAATTCTATAACTAAAAATTTTCCGCCACGCACATTGTGAAGAATATTGTCTATACAAGTGTTGCTAGCTGGGCGCGTAGGCTGTTCTATTCCTACCTTTAAATTATAACTATGTAGTAGGTTTTTGAAGTTTAGCGAGGCACTGGTTTTTTTAAGAAGGTCAATGTTAAAGTCGCCACAAGTTATGATTTTCTTTTTACTATAGCAGAATTTATGAAAAATGCTACTTAGTTTGCTTAGGAAAATTTCGAGGGAAGTTGTTCGCATGTTGGGAGTACGATATACACAAATAATTATTATTTCATGGTGAACAAGCTCTATAGCACAGCATTCCACAACTCCTAAAGTACTAAGAGATTCAACATCGCTTAGTTTTACAAATTTATGCATTTTATGAATTAATATACATGATCCACCATTGCGATTGTTTCTAGAAAAGTTAGCTGCTAGTACATAATTCGGAATATTCAGATTTAACTCATCGCCTACCTTCATATTATGCTCAGTCACGCAGATAACATCTACCTGTTTGTTTGTCTCTTGTAAGTGTACACTTAAAATATCAGATTTAGTAATTAAGCCGTTTATGTTTTGATGGAGTATGAGTATTTCATTATACACGAAAAAGATCATTTGGCCTATTCTTACAAGAGTTTTCTGGGGTTGAAAACTCTGTGGTATTGGTTTGAGGAAGGGAGATGTTGGTTTGCGTGCTTACGCTTACAGTATTGTTACAGTTTACTCGTTGTTTGGTGAGTATCGGGGTCGCATTGGTTTCTATACAGTTAATTTTTTCCTTAAATAGTGTACATAGGTTATTGGAAAAAAGCTTTTTTTCCGGGATATACCTGTCATATCCCATGTGAACATATGATACATTATTAAACATTCTACATACATGTTTTAACTCATTGTTTAACTTAAATTAATTTAAATGCTTATTATAGGGTATCTCAGATATCAATACATTTGTGTGAGTCATACCGTTTAGCCAACCACCGAGGCACGTTTTGAACTCAAAGGGACTTTTATCGTTGACACCACCGAGTACCAATACATAATCATGTGCAGTAATATTGTAACAGTCCTTCGTGGAATTTAATATATTACCCAGACTTGCTCCAGGTTTCCAGAAACAGAAAACCTCGAAATCATTACCTAACTTGTTTTGTAGCATATGCCTTACATTCTTACCTCGCTGGTCGGCCAATATTATAATCCTTTTTTTGATCGAGTATCCATGATGTATACAATTTTCATTTATATTTAGGTTTAGGTCGAGGAGCTCAGGAGGATCGCCGGCGGTTTGGTGGTTGTCCTTAGGCGGAAGGGTAATCTGTGAGAGGTTCGCCGATATTCCGTTACCTATCGACGGAATATTGCTTGAAATCCGTGCCCCCAATGTTGAGGCAGTATTTAAGTTGGGGTTCCGCGAAGAGAACACAACGCTCCGTATCACTCTCCGTGCCGACAAAATCCAGAACTCCCGCTGCAAAATGGAGCCGCTGTTGTGTGAAGTGTGCAGAGGCGATGTCCGCGGAGTTTTCATTCTAATTGTGTTGAGAGTGTTGACGTTTCTATAGGTCGGTGTGAGTGTGCTACCATCGGGCGTGCGTCTCTTATCCCTGGGTGTCGTCTCTCCTGATAGTTTTCGTAAAATCTCAATCTGTTTTGTTTTTTCATCCAGTTGTAACCTAAGAGCTTTGACGTCTGTATTTAAATTTTCGATCTCCAGATGAGCGCTCGTTAATTGTGTTGTTAGTTCTTCCAATTGTTGTTTTAAGTTCAGAACCATAGATGTGTTCAGTCCTGTCGTATTGGGTAAGCTAATTCTCGTATCATCCAGCAGAGTCGAATTTATTATTGAGCTATTTGACAATGTTGCCGATATATCTTCGACGGAAATGGCTCGCCTGCCCATTTTGCGGAAAGTAATATTGTCATTCATGTTTGGTATTTTATTGTATTGGCTCAGCAACAGAAAATATATTTGTGAATGTATACAGCTAATTTGTCGTCTTTCAAATGTATGTTATATAGTTCGTATGCTATCTTGTGGGTTCAGCTGTTTATCGAGAGATGGCGCTAAAATCCTGTTAATTATTCGTTTTTTGTTGTGAACGCAGCGTTAAGCGGCAACATTTGTGTTCTATGTTGGTATTGTTGCATGTCACTGAGCTGTCAGAATTGTGTCCAATCAGCTGATTCGTAGACACTATGTGAGGTCGTTATCTTGTCCGAAAGGGTTGTTTGTTTTCGTGTGATTACAGTTATCTCAGTGATTTAAAAGTTTAACGGTAAATAATGAACGTCTCACCAAGTGTTATCCGTGCTGTACGTTGAGTAATTGGATGTTTATTGGCACAAATACACAGTAAGTTTCTTAACCTACAATTTCACTATTGATTCACTTGTTACAGATGCTTAATTCTTGATGTTTTTAATTAAATTACGTTGAGCTCTTCTTAACATTGTTTACAAGCCTTACTGCATCCTAAATGTTCCAAAACTCAAAAGCCGTAAAATTATGATGCGTATGTGGCCGAGAACTTTTTGATTATGGAAGGCATCGATCTCAATATGGACATAAAAGTGGATGACAAAGCCGTTTTGTCTGCCATTGATGTTCAAAAAGCTTAGGCGAAGTTGATTATGACTATAGATTCGTCACTGTATATCAATTTAAAAAGTGAAGAAAACAATGTTTGCAGTGTGGAATAAGTTAAAATTGCTATTCGATGACTCCGGGTTTCAGCGGAAGGGAATCGGGAAGTATTATGATACACCACTGGTAACACAGAAACGGATTGACAGAACCAACCAACCCGTGATGACGTCGAAAGTTCCGCCTATCATCCGGAGTAGCATACGTTGTTTTCTCATATCATGTTTTATTAATTATACATATTATTAATTAGAATTCGAGAAAGGCTTTACAGATCCGTGGTTCTTGTAATCTTAGGGCCAAAGGCACAATTCTGACCAAAAGTCCATTATTGAATGTAGTACTTATTGCCTAACTGTGTCTTCATAGGTATACTTTATTTCAGTAAAATGTGATAAATTGTGACATATAAAAGAAGATATATAAAAAATCCAATACTCTATTTTATTATTGAAATATCAAACATTGTTTATTTACCACTTACAGTAGTGGCGCCTCTAGCGGTAAAATTTTGCAAAAATATTCTCAGCAACACGGCCACGTCGTCACAGCTATGAAATGAACAATATCCTGTTGCGTCGCGGTGCTCATAAGATTCGTTGCGAGTACATGGGATTACAATAGATATATCGTCCGCGAAGAGAACGGAGGGATAATCAGTTAATTTAGGAAGATCGTTAATATAAAAAGAAAATAGCAAAGGCGACAGCACGCTTCCCTGCGGTAAACCAAAGCTGTTTGTTTTGTAGTTGGATCTGTAGCTTACAATAGTATTTATCTCTTCTCTTACGATTTCCGTACACTGTGACCTCTGAATTAAAAAAAGTTTTTAACCAACTGAGTGTATTTCCCCACACTTCATATGTATATAAAAGAGAAACAACAAGTTATACTAATCGATCACGAAAGGAGGAGGATAACTTTACAATAATACACATGAAAATGCAAAGATCAAAAGAGGAAGAGTCAATATAATACATATTACGTAATATTTATAAAAATACACATATAATATTCAACATAATTATAATCACAATAATAACAAAAACAGCAACCTAATCCTTCGTTCGACAGCCACAATTTTTTTAACTTTCCCTTGAGCGATGCTACGGACTGCGTCTGCCTTAGGGCGAGTGACAATTTATTCCATAATTTCACGGAGCGCACAGCTAAAGACATATCATAAACATGCACAAGCATTTGCCTCTAAAGACGCAAATACATTCCGACTGTACCTCACGCCCACCATACACTTCGCAGATATCCAGTTTCACTATCCGGCGCTTAATATCCTTTGCATTTTTTTTGAGTTTGTCACACGCACGAAGCGGCCGATTTCCGGTTCCGGCTTTGACAGAGCTCACCCATTTGCAAATAGTGGTGTGAATATGGCTTATGCATTTTTTTGTTTTATCTAGTCTGTTGACCCTCGCGTCGACCAAAAACTATACAAACATGAAGAGGACTGCACAGAATGGTCTCGTATGTGAGATTTTTTGTCTGTATAGTTTGTATGGTTCTCAAAGTTTAAAGCAAACGTAGTTCATCTATGTAAATACTTTTTCTTGAAGGCATCCCAATATTATTTAATGTATTAGATTTTTTTTATCTTTTAATGTTTCACTGAGCTACCGAAATAACGCAACATTTTGACTCAAAACAATATTTAAAACTTGAAAATTAAATACAATATAATATTACATATAAAGATAGATCGTAGGTGATGTAGTAGGTAGGTACACATATGCCTTTTAAATTAAGTCTGCCGCTATTTAACTAAAAGAGTACAGCTTCCACGCGGTTTTGTTTGTTTAGTGAACTGGATTTCAAAGTCACGTTAAGCTGCCATTTTCCGTACTCCATGGATCTAGACACGCGGCAGCGTGTCCAGCCAAGTTCACCGCAGGAACTGGCGAGCAGCAGCCGTGTGTTATATTACACGAACCGTTTGGAGCCACTTTTGACCCCTCAATAACTCCAAATCTATTCAACAGAAAAAAATGAAATTTGGCTTATGTATTTAGGTCCCTGAGAACAACTAGAACCACAAATTTCATAAATGTAGATGAAATAGTTATTGAGATATTGACGTCCAAAAAACGGCATTTTTATCACTGACTGACTGACTCACTAGTAATCAAAAACCTAACCCACTTCCAGGTGACCTAGAAAGATGAAATTTGGCATTCAGCTTGGTAATTGTGTGTGTACACATATAAAAATCAAAAACAGTGATATTTTTTAGTTTTATTATTATTATTATTTATGCTTGTTGCCTCAGAACTCCGTCATTTACTAACCGATTTGGAAAATTCTTTCTTTGTTTGTAAGATGGCACTCTCTCTCTCACACACACACCACACACACACACACACACACACACACACACACACACACACACAACACAGACAGAGAAGGTTAATAAATTGCCGTGGCGCGGGGACGGATAGCGAAGCGCGGGAGCGCGGCGTGGCGAGGAGCGGTCCGGCCCCTCCCTCTACCCCGCGTCACTCTAGTCAAGACAGGTGGGGCGTCAATTCAAATTTCTGTACAAAAAGTAATGATATCCCATCAAAAACATAAATGTTAAATTAGAGCCAAGTTCTCGCATGCAACGTTGTCTGTCGACTTCGCCGACAAAAGAATTGAGATCTATATGGGCGCCAAGTTCTTTGCCCTAAATTTTTTAGATACAAGGACATGCGACATACTCAATGCATTTATTTTACTTGGGGTGTAATTCAATATCAAGATTTGACTTGGCTAGTTTTCACAAACTGACTTAATTTTATCAAAGTAACATAGTATTATTATCAAGCTAACAGTATAAGTAACAGGACGTACACTAACTTGCGTACATACCTTTACGAAAATAGGTTAATGATTAGACAAATGTAATATACATTTATATGTAAAAACTAGCCAAGTCCAGTCTTGATATTGAATTACACCCCAAGTAAAATAAATGCATTGAGTATGTCGCATGTCCTTGTATCTAAAAAATTTAGGGCAAAGAACTTGGCGCCCATATAGATCTCAATTCTTTTGTCGGCGAAGTCGACAGACAACGTTGCATGCGAGAACTTGGCTCTAATTTAACATTTATGTTTTTGATGGGATTAGATATTAAACTAAGAATACATACGCCTGGAAACCTAGTCAGCGCTTGAAAGTGAAGCCAGTTTTGGTAAACCACGGCCCGTCACGGGCTTAGTTTCGTCCGTGTACATCAAAACAATATCACAAGCGAAACGTCTTTATTACTGTTTTGTAGACATGCACACATTAAACCAAAACCGGCTTCATCTTTATCTTTCGCCAATCTGTTGTATGGAGACTCACGTTCAAGACGTATTTATTTTAATATATCAAAATAGAATTTAATATTTCTAGTTTACACTGAAAATACTAAACTGCAATGGTCAGCGATATGAGTCTTGGTCTCATATAAGCCAGGATTAAAGGATTTTACGGCGTCGTTGCTTTCATAAAAATAGTTCCATATTTGCTTAATGGTTTCGTACCTCAATCAGTTAAAATCAAACCCTTAGAAGACAATTTTGTTTTAAAATAATTTCAGAGTGTTACTTGTTGTTGAATATTTGTTCGTAATAAAGAGAATTTCTTAACGCCTATCAAAATAGTTTTATTTTTATCGGAAACTTACAACTCGACCTAGTCAAAATATAAGGCGCGGATATACATGTTTATATAGCTAAATATATGTAAATCTATGTCTGTATATGTACAGTCAACCAATTTGATTCCTAGATCATTTCGTACCTTGTCACAGTGAACGTCAATAATGAAGGCCTAAAAATCAAATTGGTTGACTGTACCTACATTAAAAACATTAATAACCCAGAAACAAATACGGGATTCGAACCCAGGACCGCCAGATCAGTAGGCAGCTGCACTATCTCTGTGTAACCACGTCGTCTAAATTATTAACTACAAAGATGACTTACTCATAATCAATTATTCATCTCAATGAGAAAGAAGATATCATAACTACAGAAATAAAACACTGAGATCTCAGATCAAAAATTGGGGAATATTATACATGCTAATGCTAAAATGTTTTCCCATCCATAATACATATTTATAGAACAACTTGTTATTATATCGTCTAACTGTAATGAATTTACACATCCACGATTTACTCTTTGAAATTCCCTAATGTATGCTTTATAATATTCATCACATAATAAATAAGCAAATTCTTCCTTTTACCAAGTTCGCAAACATCACAAAATTGGACAAATAATGCTAAACGGATTTTTCTTTATTTACGGTATTATGTTTATTGGGTTTATTTTGAAAGCTATAAAGCAACTGTAAGTAATTAATATATTCTGATACCTAAAATAACATAAATAAACAATTAAATTTTTGTTTGTTATCAAGGAAACACATTGAAAGCGCGTCTGTATTGTTTGAAATAAATTACTCCCCAGTTCATTAAGTAGGACTGAGAAATTGAAACGTACTTGTTAGATTTCAATAAAACGTGCTTGAACTTTAAAATATAAAAAACATCGTACCGTAGCAGAAAAGACCTCTTTTTAAAGTCAACTAAAAAGCGAGTGTAATCAAATAATGCCACATGTATGGAGTGTTTAAATGTAATTGAATTTCATCTTGAAACAACTCCCCATTACTCCTAGTTGATCACATGATCGCGATATCGCGTGATCGCGTGTCGACGTCGCGTGCGCTTTCACTCCAAGTTGGCGCGCACTTGAGTGCTCAATAAGGCACGCGAAACTGGGGAGACATGTGGCTGGAAGTGACGATAAAATTTAGGCCTACTCCTTAAAAAAAATGCTTTACAATGAAAGGCAAAGAGCAACGATTAGACCGCCCTTTATTATTGATTGAATTTATTTTACAGTAGCGACCCGCCCCGGCTTCGCACGGAAGCAATGATGATAAATTATGCATGTATTATACATATAAACCTTTCTCTTGAATTACTTTATCTATTGAAAAAGCCACATCAAAATCCGTTGCGTAGTTTTAAAGATCTAAGCATACATAGGGACAGACAGACAAGATGCGATTTTGTTTTATACTATGTTATGAAGACAAGGCCAAAAAAAATGTTATTAAATCCTGGTCACGGCACCAAAGTGGAGTAGATCGTGTACCGATAAACATCGCCATCTTTTATTAATTTTATTATGTCATCGATATTCATTGTGATCTCATCACGCCAAAACGGTTACATGGATTTTAGTATAGGAATAGTTGGACATCCAACAATGGTTATATGAGATTGGTTACACTACCCAAGGATGATTATACTTGATTACGATTAAGATACGGGGAGGATTTCAAGGACAAAGCTGTGAGCACCTTCTAGTAAAGTAGTAATCTCTTCCAGTCCACCTATATCCCAATTAGTAGACACAGTTAAGCCCCGCTTTACATAAATGATTTGAGAGATGGCTCCAGCCTTTTTCTTGGTTTGTTTGCCTTCACCGCGGCAATTTGACTTGCCTTCATAATTTATTTCAGCTATCCTGCTTATTTTAAGTACACACGCTACGATTTCGCTTTCATTGAAAATTTGTCTGTGATTTACGCCGACTTGATTAATATTGGTTTGCCTATCTATGCATATATACTCGTACATTAAGTTGAGTTATTTTAAGGTTTTCTGTTTGCATAAATTATAAACCATTATTTTGTTTTGTTAATTTATAAAGTAGCACGATCAACAATATTTCAAGTTATAATTATTATATAAATATACCTATTTTTTATATGGGTATAAAGTTTGTCTGGAGTAGTGTCTATGAAAGTGGCTTTGGAACCACATCATGTTAAAATAGCTGGATGGACATCGGCCATTTTGGAAGGGATGGGCTGGTTGGTAAGGTTAGTAAAGTACCTATATTTTTGTCTGACTGTAAGAAAAAAAACTACTTGCTCTTTCGATTCAAATAACAAAATAAAATCCACCCATTTATACGTTTTTTTAAAACTGGTTAGTTATTAAACACAAACAAAAAGTGTGTTCTTGTCTTAGTAGAGGTCGTGTGGTAATATGGAAAAGTTACATAAAACTTTCAAACTAGGTGAATAACTTGCATAAAAATCTAAGCTACAGAAAGAAGGTATTTACTATTACCCTAACAAGCACCCCGAAAACTTTAACGTTATTTTTCTCGAAAATCGAAATGGAGTTTTAAGTTAATTTTAACAAGGTTTAGCCGACTAATGTATAAAGTTTCTACGTCGCGTTCTACTTAGCCTGACTCGATATTGCTATTTGAGACTTTGCTAAGCCACCTGAATATTAATGAAAATATTTTTTTTACTGTCTTAGAAGATTTGCTTTCTGATTATGAAATATTTAGGTGGCGCAGTATAGACAATGATCACCAAATTCATTACCTAGCGGGCCGTTTGGTGGCTACCTAACGTTAGTGATGTGCATGTGCAAACATATTATATATACCTATCTAACTCTTGAAAAATTGGGCCTGCAGGCGTCCTAGAGAGCTTAAGGTAAGCCATGTTTTGAGTTTGGTTGATGACATATCGCTACTGACAACCTTACTTATTTACTTACTCTGATTACTCAGTGATCCAAAGTGAGTCTTGGCCTCCGATAAGAGATTTCACCACTCCTGACGATTTAGTGCTTTCTCTAACCAGTTATCGGTGGTCAACTCTGAGGACCTACTGACATTTTATTATGCATGTGTATATGACGTATGTACATTATTGCCATATGAAAGCTGTTTATAACGCCACTATCCTAAGGCAAACCGCAATTTGAAAGGCAATAGGTACTTATTTCTAAACAACTGTTCGTCTATCCCGAAGTTATTAGACACCAGAAAGTCTATAATTAAACTCAAGTACCTAATGGCTGAAGTGAGGTATTAGTCTAAAGCCGATATTAATCGCCGCACATGCCCCTGAGTTGAATAGTTCCGCATTGGAGACGGTGTTTGCTAATATATTGAGCGTGGGGGCTATTACGTGATCAGTTGATTTAGATAGTTTTAACGGTTCTTTTTTATTTATTGTGAACTAAAAGATTTCTGTAGAAAGAAAAGCGCGTAAAAGTGGGTGTGGTTCAAGTTGCATAAAAACTTTTAGCATATTTTCATTTAACTACTTTCAAAATGAATACTGTGAATGACTTTAAAAGTAAATGTTCCAATCCATACATATGTATAGTTATTATACAAACCTACTTTTTATCGCGATAATATGGTTCTTACTGAAAATGCTTGTTCGAAACGATCGTTCTTGTGTAGTTTTCTAACATGATTGTGCGCATCGGTTACAAACATAAAATTTCTACCATAGATAGAGTATCCATGATGATAATTTTCATGTCAGATTTGTCCCCTGTGCGTGGGGAGAGTGAAGTGAATAGGACCAAGTAAACCTCTTTTATTTTCTTTATTTACTTATCAGTTAAGGCTACTAGGGCGTGTGTGGTATCATTTTCTTGTAAAGTAAATAACTTCAAAAGATTAATGATTGATTAAACGACAATCTCCTTACTCTGAATCTCTCAAAGACCGCTTATTTACAGTTTTCTTTAAGTAACGTTTCTCAAATTCCTAGGTTAGAACTCGAAGTTCATTCTTGTGATATACAGGCAAGAACTGGATGTTCATGTACAATATTAAGTACCTAGGAGTTATTCTGGACGATAGGATGAGCTGGCAGTCACACTTAGACTTAACTGCGACACGTATTAGAAAACTAATTTGGGTTTTTATAAACACATTGCATAAAAACAAAATTCAAAATTTTGTCAACCATAATATTTAAACATCATAACCATTAATAATCATAATAACATTAGTTATAATGTTCATAAGTCATAATGTCACTTGGTATAACATACATTCAGAATATTTATCAAAACTCATAAAAACACCTAAAATAATTATCAAGTTGCATAAATATCATATCAAATAAGTCCTAAAAAAAAGGATAAAAAGTTGTTGAGTACCTACCTACTGAAATATTGCTATGTTTTTTTTTCCCAAAAACGAAACTGCTCCAAAAGATAGGTAGGTTAGGGTTATTTTTTTTATGACCTTAAAAACGAAACTGCTCCAAGAGACAGGTAGGTTAGGGTTATTTTTTTATGAGCCTAAAAATGTAACTGCTCCCAGAGATAGGTTGGTTGGGGTTTTTTTACCCTAAAAACGAAACCACTCCGAGTTGGTTAGGGTTTTTTTTACCCTAAAAACGAAACTACTCCGAGAGAAAGGTAGGTTAGGGTTATTTTTTTTATGACCCTTAAACGAAACTGCTCCAAGATATAGGTAGGTTAGGGTTTTTTTTTGATGACCCTAAAAACGATACTGCTCCCAGAGATAGGTAGGTGAGGGTTATTTTTTTTATGACCCTAAAACGAAACTGCTCCCAGAGATAAATAGGTTAGGGTTTTTTTTTATGACCCTTAAAAGGTAACTGCTCCTAATTTGGCTCTGCAGGTGGGGAAGAATGAACAAGAAAAAAATATTATATTTTTGCATATATATATTTGGACAACATTTATGCTTTAAGTTTTTATGAAAAAAGTATGATATGACAATGGTATAGTATACAAAGTGACTATTATGCTATTTGTCTATTATGCAAATACATTATTATGCAATTAAACTATTATAATTTTCGAAATTATGCAATTCGTTTGTATGCATTTTGTTTTTATGCTATATGATGATGCAGGTTGAAATTATGCAATTCGTTTTATGCAAAATGAAAATTCGCAAATTGTTGTTATGCAAAACATTACAAGCGTTTAATGTAGGTAATTTGCATGCATTTCAAAAATTGTATTTTAATAAGCGTAAAAATCAAAACAGTTTGAACCAGAACATTTTTACTAAGTTTTAGGGAAGGAAACAGACAACAACGTAACCTTATTTGTATGAAATAATGAACTAATGAACTTTATTCTGCAAGTAGGTCACAAGGGCACTCTAAAATGTCTGAGTCTGCCGGCATTTCACAAAAAATATTATGAATAAATTATTCAGTGGTATTTACCTCTTAAGAGGCCTTATTCCTTTTAAAATAGTTTTTTTTCATATTATGACAAATATATTGATAATTTCAAACAACTTTTTTAAGTAAATAATACTTTTCCCCGAGTTCTAGGTAGTAACATAGCTACTTCATGCTTTCATTGCGTGCAATCGAAAATAAGTTGAAAAAACTATATTTGTTTTTTTTTCAATTTCGAGTAGTTTTTGAAACAAAAATTATCAATGAAAAATTCAAACTGTAGGTTTCAAATATATACCAATAAATCCCAATAGCCCTGTTCTAGGTAGTAAAATCAATAATATGTTAAGAAACATGTTTCATCATAGAGAAAAATATCGAAACAATCAGCATTTTAAAAGGAATAAGGCCTCTTAAAGTCGTATCAGTTTAACACGTCACACGCCACAAGTACACGGCATCACGTTCCACACCTGCACCCTGTGACACGTGGGTATTAGCATAATGAAACTTCTTGCAACTGAGTTTCAATAGAGTGAAGTGTGGTCGAGCTCATGCGATTATATCGTGGATAAGTATTAAGGCTTCCAATCCTAAGCTTCCGGGACTTTCCATACAAATAATTCCGGGATTCGAAGCCCAAATAAGTATAATTCGGCAAGTTGTTTTATGGCGACTATAATATATTTCAGATCAAAATTTATTGTCTTTTCATTTCAGTAAACATCTAAACGAAAAGGATGTATAAGAAGCCAGAGTTTTATGCGATCCAATGCAGTCCAAGTGGGACTCAAACCTACGACGTTATCTTAACCGGAACATTGCTCATCCAACTGAGCTACAAGGACGCTATAATAATGATCAATTATTTCAGGTCATAGACCCATACAATTGTTAGTAACAATGGTACTTAATCCATGTTAGCAGTATAATCAGTAATCACAGTTTACAATCCATTAAATATAACGCAAAATCAAGATGCAAAACCATTATGACCTGAATTATTTTGGGTCTCAGAATTAGAAAATCTTTTAGTATATTGATGTCGAGGGTTTTCCAAGTTATTAAAAGTTGAATGTAATTTTTACTTTTGTATGAAGCGATGGGTGCAAACGGCACCGCGAGGCTGTAATCGGTTAATACAATAATAAATGAATGAATAAAATAATAATATAGCGTAGGGATGTGACGACCCCATCGCCCGCTGGTATTACCAGCGCAGTCAGCCACCGCAGGGCAGCTTATGGCAAGCTGTTGGGGGGTAGTGACCCCATGTACCTGAGTGCTCCTGGGGGATCCTGACGGTGGGTGATAGGTCGAGGCCTCCGCCTCTGTCTTGCCTTAACCGACCGGCCAGAGTGGAGTTGCGAGAGTTGCGGCTCGGGGGCGGATGTGGAAACGTAAGGGGTTAGTTGGCTTCGGTTTACAGCCCAGTATTACACCTCTCCGCCCTTAGCCTTCCGCACCGGTCACTCTATGTGTCGCTTTTTATGGGTCCCATCTAGCGGGAGGCGAGTCATCGTCTACCAGTGCCATTTTTGCTATGAGACACTTTTCCTGGTAGACGTCGGGCTGTCTCAAACAATAGCCCAGTAGTTAGTCCATCGCATCTCATATACAATAGCCTAGTATCATGTTTAATCTCCATAAAACCACAATAGTTCTTGCATCTAGCGGGTGCTGTCTCCCATGACACAGACAGGGGGAGCATCCGCATGGTGTACCCCTTACATTTCATTAAATTGTCGAAAGGGCCTCTACACGTTGGCTTCGGCCCCATGCTCGCCTCCCAAAGGTCCGGGACACCATTGTCCCGTGAATGGGTGCGACATACAAATAATAATATGGCAGAATTACTTATAATAATAAATCATAATTGTCAAATTCAAATTTAATTTGATTACTCGACGCAAGTATCTAACATTATGTATGTGGCAATTGAGAATTTAATATTCACTGATAGTATTAACACAGATTATGTACAATTTACTACGTCAGTATTAATTATTAAATATATCTATATAATAATTCAACCTGCCCTACCCAGTGCATTAATATGGGACAACCAAATTTGCATAAATATAAAATATGCTATGCAGGCCGTATGAAATAATGCCTTCTCTTTCCGCTTTTTTACAGCGCCCAGTGTACTTCGAGTCTCGCTTAGTCTGCAGTGGAAGATGTTGGCTTCTTATTTATCCTTTGTATCAATATAAAACATAAGAAATGTGGTATCACCAAAATAATATGATCTATATTGATTCTGTTCGATATTGAAGTAGGTTACTAAGTATGTAGCTGTCACATTTGCATTTGTCGCCTGTTTATGTTAAGTTATTTGTCGCCTGGTTACAGGATAGCCGTCTGTTTGTTCATTTCAACGAACATTCGGATGCAAACTGCATCCAGTGCACACGTCGTTACTTGCGGAGTCAATGTTATACTTAACTGTATATTATTGTGTATGTCATCATCAAATTCCCATGGTGAAAGCATTGCTTAGTTTAGGACTAGTTATATTTGTATAAGATTGTTACTATGTAATATTGTAGCTGTGGATTTTGCATTTGTCGCCTGTTTACGTAAAGCTATTTGTCGCCTGGTTGCAGAATATCCGCCTGTTTGTTCATTTCGACGAACATTCGGATGCAAACTGCATCCAGTGCATCCGCGTCGTTACGTGCGGAGTGAATGTTTTAACCGGCGGAATTTGCCGCGGTTTGTCTTTGATGGTGATGTGTGTTTAAGTAGGGAACTTTGAACCTAATTCAATATCAATAAATGATAGAGGAAAGCAAACAACTGAACACACCTTCAATGTATTTCAGACTTTATACTATTCAATACAAGTGTTTTTTATTTATAGTCAAGTATTAGTAAACATAGTAACATTAAATTTTGTTTTATACTCATAAATAGATGCGCCGCGCGGTGTTACCCGCTCATCCCACGGAAACACAAATTTTTTTTTCGGATAAAATGATTAAATACACTATAGTTCATTGATATAGCTTTTATATTTTAGATTTTGATTGATACCTAAAATACGACTATTTTGCCGGTCACTCATCTATTAAAATCTCTATAGGATACTTTCTGATATCTTAAAAAGAATTTCTGACCCTTATAAAAGGGGGTGCAACATTGCAACTTGAACTAAAAAAAACTAGAATACTTCTGAATGTCGTAGAAATCTGAAAATTGGTATGGAGCCTAAGATTTATATACAAAGAACAGTTATCGATGTCAACCTATATAGGTTATAAGGGTGTTTAAAAAAAACAAGTATATATTTGGAGATTTTATTGAATGGATGATGATAAACAAAGCGCAATAGACCAGCAAACACTTCTTCATTAAAAGCCCTGGTTCAAAATTGGCCACCAAAAGTATGTCCACCGCTGCCCTTAATCAATTTATTCAAACCTCCCAAAGAAACAAATTAAATATTTGCCCTAAGTTCGCTAGGGGTCGATGGGCATTAATAGGGTTTACTATAAGCCACCAAATGTCTCCAGTCCCGAACAAACAACTATGTTGTATTATGCTATTTGTTTAAAGCGGACTCCGAAAACGGGGCTTTGTCTTCGGAAGTATAGACGAGCGAGGGAAGTAAAATTTTCACGCCACTGAAAGAAATTAATTTAGGAAAAAAATATTTTCTCAAACATCCAAGGAAATGGCGGTCTTATGATCGTGGTAATAGAACGCGTAATACGTCTTTGTATATCAATTGTTGAAGATTCGTTCTAATTTCAAATTAGAGGTTAATAAAGGAATTTCAT
This sequence comes from Apotomis capreana, assembly GCA_947623375.1. NCBI lineage: Eukaryota > Metazoa > Arthropoda > Insecta > Lepidoptera > Tortricidae > Apotomis > Apotomis capreana. Next base: position 25,411,432 of record OX392505.1, read on the forward strand.
ACAACATTATTGGCCGTGGGGTTTATTTCTTTTATTGATAATCTATGGCATACTGCCAATAAAAAAAAACGTAGTTAGTGCATGTATATTTAGGTTTTATTTCTTATATTTAACTAGATTATTCAATTAGATTAAAACAGATATTCAATAAAATAAACAAGATAAGATAAGATAAGATAAGATAAGATGAGATGAGATGAGATGAGATGAGATGAGATGAGATGAGATGAGATGAGATGAGATGAGATGAGATGAGATGAGATGAGATGAGATGAGATGAGATGAGATGAGATGAGATGAGATGAGATGAGATGAGATGAGATGAGATGAGATGAGATGAGATGAGATGAGATGAGATGAGATGAGATGAGATGAGATGAGATGAGATGAGATGAGATGAGATGAGATGAGATGAGATGAGATGAGATGAGATGAGATGAGATGAGATGAGATGAGATGAGATGAGATGAGATGAGATGAGATGAGATGAGATGAGATGAGATGAGATGAGATGAGATGAGATGAGATGAGATGAGATGAGATGAGATGAGATGAGATGAGATGAGATGAGATGAGATGAGATGAGATGAGATGAGATGAGATGAGATGAGATGAGATGAGATGAGATGAGATGAGATGAGATGAGATGAGATGAGATGAGATGAGATGAGATGAGATGAGATGAGATGAGATGAGATGAGATGAGATGAGATGAGATGAGATGAGATGAGATGAGATGAGATGAGATGAGATGAGATGAGATGAGATGAGATGAGATGAGATGAGATGAGATGAGATGAGATGAGATGAGATGAGATGAGATGAGATGAGATGAGATGAGATGAGATGAGATGAGATGAGATGAGATGAGATGAGATGAGATGAGATGAGATGAGATGAGATGAGATGAGATGAGATGAGATGAGATGAGATGAGATGAGATGAGATGAGATGAGATGAGATGAGATGAGATGAGATGAGATGAGATGAGATGAGATGAGATGAGATGAGATGAGATGAGATGAGATGAGATGAGATGAGATGAGATGAGATGAGATGAGATGAGATGAGATGAGATGAGATGAGATGAGATGAGATGAGATGAGATGAGATGAGATGAGATGAGATGAGATGAGATGAGATGAGATGAGATGAGATGAGATGAGATGAGATGAGATGAGATGAGATGAGATGAGATGAGATGAGATGAGATGAGATGAGATGAGATGAGATGAGATGAGATGAGATGAGATGAGATGAGATGAGATGAGATGAGATGAGATGAGATGAGATGAGATGAGATGAGATGAGATGAGATGAGATGAGATGAGATGAGATGAGATGAGATAAGATACGATAAGATACGATAAGATACGATAAGATACGATAAGATACGATAAGATAAGATAAGATAAGATAAGATAAGATAAGATAAGATAAGATAAGATAAGATAAGATAAGATAAGATAAGATAAGATAAGATAAGATAAGATAAGATAAGATAAGATAAGATAAGATAAGATAAGATAAGATAAGATAAGATAAGATAAGATAAGATAAGATAAGATAAGATAAGATAAGATAAGATAAGATAAGATAAGATAAGATAAGATAAGATAAGATAAGATAAGATAAGATAAGATAAGATAAGATAAGATAAGATAAGATAAGATAAGATAAGATAAGATAAGATAAGATAAGATAAGATAAGATAAGATAAGATAAGATAAGATAAGATAAGATAAGATAAGATAAGATAAGATAAGATAAGATAAGATAAGATAAGATAAGATAAGATAAGATATTTATTGAATAATAACTTACTTTACAGTAATTTTACTCATTCACCATCATGGAACACTGTGCAGCAATACGGAGTATTGCACCAATGCTTCACAGTCCAAAGTAGTTAAAAAAAATGTCTCGAACAGCTCCTCTTCCTAGATGATGGATGCCCTGCACTCTATAATCACTATGGTTTTTTGTGCCAAAAAGACTTCACGTCGTTCCAATATATTCGCATTATAAATATTATTTAATTGTTTTAAGTGAAAAACCAGGGTGTGAAACATAAATTTCTTGTCCGTAATGTGTGGAGTGAAGAAAATACTTGTTAAAACTGAATATGTGAAAGGATCGTCGATGAAGAAAACGGTTTGTTTATTGGTGTTACTACTCATATTTTACTTATGAGTTATCAGGTACGTTTTACCCATTCTGATTATAATGAAATAGTATTTCGAAACCTCAGACTTTTCTGAGTATTTCTTATAGAAACTGACAGTAATTTTAGTATTTGGGTCGTAGCTACAAACATCGCCGTTTTGTTTTGACAGATGTTTGTTTAGTTTAGCCGGTCTAGCGCAGTTTCACATTCGCCTATACATATTTATTTTTACTTGTCTATGACAGTTATATTTTTTATTTTACTGTTCGTTGCCGCGTTTTTCTTTCAATTACCTATGATTTGACCGGTAACTGCAAGTACAAACAAGTTAGAATTCTTGATCGTAAGTGTTATTAGTGCGTTTGAACTTTGAATTGAAAGTGAATGAACAAAATGGGAAAAGAAAAAAGAAAAGCGGTTGAAGACCCGGAAGAAATGGAAGAAAAGATCAGAGAATTAGAGGCGAGACTAAATAGAAAAAAGATGAAATTGGCGAAGCTTACCAACGAGGGAGGGCCTGATGAATTACAATCAGAATCACATTCTCCTGAAATGATAATGATCGACAAAACAGGCCCTAGTAAATTACCATCAAGATCGGCTACCCCAGAGCGCGAGTGTGCAGAATTAGTGTCCCAATCCAGAGATCCTGAAGGCACTAATGAGGATCCAGGTCTGTTACCTGTACAATTTATCTGCCTTGATGTTATATCTTTGTTATTTTAGAGTTGTCACGTGAGGGCAAACATAACAAATATATTAATCACCCTTAATTATTTCACCTAGGTGATAAAGGTCTAAATATTTATAGAGCTGTCACGAGAGGGCAGACAAGACCTGTGCGTTATAGCACCATGTTTTATTTAGTAAAAACATACATATGTATTTAATAGAGCTAGTTCATTTAGAGGCTAGACTAGACCAGTATGTTTAATTATACATGGAACCCCATAGCCTTTTGAGGCCATTAAGTCATTGGACAGTTGCTAATTATGAAATGGTGTACAGTTTCAGAAGTTCCAGTTGTGGAGGATATGTTGCCTGAAGAATTCATCTTAGCCCTTGGTGATGAAGGAAAAAATACGAAAGAAAAAGGAGAAAATATAAGACAAGAGGTAGTGAATAGATGGAACAATATTCTGAAACAAGGAATTAAAAAAGAAGATTGGCCAAAATTAATCAATAAGTATCGAACACCAGGAAACTTTCCAATGGCCATAGCGCCTAAGCTTAATCCTGAATTGGTGGCAGCATTGTCCGAGAATACACTCAAGCGTGATAAAAAGTTTGAATATCGCCAAAATTTGGTGGGCAAGGTTCTATCATGTATGGGTTCCATGTTGACAGAGATTATGAAGGGCAACCTAAATAGTGTCAAACTCATAGAAGGTATCAATGATTCAGCAAAGATCCTGTGTAATATGAATCACTATGACAACTTTGTCAGACGACACTTTTCCTTGAGCCCTTTACACAATTCTGTGAAGAAAGCAGCTGGTAATGTTACAGTAGATACATACCTCTTTGGAGAGAATTTGGGTGAACGTCTGAAATCAGCAAAAGCCCTAGAACGAAACGGTTCACTTTTGCAAGCTAACCCGGTTTCAACCAAAAAACAACCTCAGAAGGCCAACAACTCATTTAAACCGAATTTAAACTGGAAGGGCCCGTCTCAGAACTCCCCCAAGTGGCCCCAGAAGGAAAACAGAGCAAGAGGCGGGCCACCACGGAACCACCAGCAGTACCAACAGCCGTATCATCAGCAGCACCATCACCGATGCCCAGATTCGAAGTACCAACAGTCGAGATCAACACGCCGTCGTTAACGGAGGTACATGCAGGTAGCTTAGCTAGATTTTATGATAACTGGCAGTTGCTAACCAATGACGATTCCATTTTAACATGGGTTTTAGGTTATGATATTCCATTTATTAATAAGGAATTGGACTCTATCAGTCATTGGTCAAATAGGGAAATTAGGGAGTTAAGAACTGAGATTAATAAGCTTAAATCAATAGGAGCTATTTCTGAATGTGAACCACGGAATGACCAATTTGTATCACCAATATTTATGATACCTAAACCTAATGGAGATAATAGGTTCATATTAAATCTCAAGAGCCTTAACAAATATGTTGCTGTAGAACATTTCAAAATAGAGGACATTCGTACGGTGTGCAAACTGATAACAAAAAATTGTTATATGGCTACAATAGACTTGAAAGATGCCTACTTTTCTATAAAAATTGCAGACAGTAGTAAAAAATTTCTTAGATTTCATTTTGAAAATAAATTGTATCAGTTTAATGCACTCCCTTTCGGTCTCTGCACAAGCCCATATGCCTTTACTAAGATCATGAAACCTGTAGTTTCCTACTTAAGAGAACAAAATATTATTTTATCCATATACCTGGATGACATAATATGTTTTAGCGATGATAAAGGTGGTTTTCCACCGGCGAGGCGTGGCGGGGCGTGAATGGGCGAGAATTGAAATTAGTACGGCAAATTTTCAATCCCCGCCACGCGCATCTTCGGTGGAAATAGTAAGGCGACGCGTGGATGCGCCGGGCTTGAATTGAAATATTTGTTTGAGTTAAAATGAACCTTATTGCTTTTAATATAGGGTAGAGATTAAATCAGATTTTTCCACTGGCTAAGCGGGAAGACGAGCGTGCGAGCGTGGCGAGGCGTGGAGTGACGGGGCGGGAATTTTAATTTGTATTGCATTTTTTCAATCCCCTCCCAGCGCATCTTCGGTCGGTGGAAATAGTAGGAATTGGCGGGGATGCGCGGGACGAGAATTGAAATATTTGTTGGTGTAAAAATAAACCGTCTTGCTTTCGTCAGATTATAAATTAATTAACAGAAAAACCGCTTCACGCGATCGATAGGCGTTTTGTTGTTCGTTACCGCTGCCGTTTATGTCTTGATTTTCTTTTTACGCTTAAGTATAGCTATCAAACCCACAAATACCTACTTATGACTTACGTATCTAAGAACTAAAATAAATAGATATAAAACAAATATTCATTTGACTTTTGTATTGTAAAAGATGACAGTAGGTAAATAAGAGATCATCAATAAATAAGAACAATATTAGATTGTTTTAGATCCCCGATTAAGGATATAAATGTGAATTGATTTATTTGATGGTAGGTGGCTTTGTGGTAATAAAAAAATCATTAAGAGTACATTCTCGTTAAAAAAAAGATTGTTTTAAATAAATATTTTAAATTTTAAATTGTAGTTTTTCTTACCTTATACAAACAACTAGTTTTTCCATAGTACTGACAGCTTTTCTGTAGTTGGTATCTTTTTTTAGGGTTCCGTACCCAAAGGGTAAAAACTGGACCCTATTACTGAGACTTCGCTGTCCGTCCGTCCGTCCGTCCGTCCGTCCGTCCGTCTGTCACCAGGCGGTAGGTCTTCGCACATTATAATAACAACTCAACGGCGACTCGATTCTATGCCAAATATTGAAATTTAAGCCCTATGTCATATTTACTAGGTTTAATTTCAAAAAATGTACGACGCGTCGTCCACTCGTCGTCCACTACTAATATCATTTTTTGGAATTAAACCTAGTAAATATGACATAGGGCTTACATTTCAACATTTGGCATAGAATCGAGTCGCCGTTGAGTTGTTATAATGTGCGAAGACCTTAATGTCAACCGCGAGCTCGGTCAGGCACGCGAGGGCTCGCGCGGGCTCGCGATAGCTATTAATGCCAATTTTTAGTGGAAAAGGGCCAGCGCGATTTCAATTCTCGCCCATCCACGCCCCGCCACGCCTCGCCGGTGGAAAACCACCTTTATGCTACCTGTCACAACAATATTCATAAAATATGTGATGTGTTATGCTCCTTAGGTTTTGTTATTAACACAGAAAAGAGCTGTCTTATACCCACTACATATTGCAAATATCTAGGATTTATGTTGGACTCTAAAAGTATGACTATGTCACTCCCTTTGTCAAAAATTGATATGATTACTGTTCTGTTGAAGTCATTTAAAAAGAAAAACCACTGTAAAATTAGAGAGTTTTCACAACTTCTAGGATTACTGAACTCTGCATGTCCTGGTGTAAAGTATGGGCTTGTATATACTAAACTTCTTGAAAGGGAAAAATTTTTAGCCCTTGAACATCACAATGGAAACTATGATACACATATGAAAATCCCAAAGTATTTACAGTCTGAATTAGATTGGTGGATTAGTAGATCTAGTAACGATATAAGACAATATAATTTTGTCACAGAACTGTTCACTGACGCTTCCAGGTCTGGCTGGGGGGCAGTGCGTGAAAACGATAGGTCATCCGGTTTATGGACCGAGGAGGAACATGTCACATAAATTTTTTAGAGCTAAAAGCGGCCTTCTTTGGGTTAAAATGTTTAGCAAATAAATTTAGTAATTGTGAAATTCTTATAAGAATTGATAACACCACTGCAGTGGCATATATAAATAGAATGGGAGGAATTCAATATCCTCACTTAAACGGTATTACACGTGAAATCTGGCAGTGGTGTGAGTCAAAAAACATATTTTTATTTGCATCTTATATTAACACAAATGAAAATATAGAGGCAGATCATGAGTCAAGGAAACAGACAATAGAATGGGAATTATCACATGAAGCTTATAAAGAAATTGTTACTGTCTTTGGAGAACCAGAAATCGACCTTTTCGCATCTAGATCTAATAATAAATGCAAAAAATTTATCAGTTAGCATAAGGATCCTGACGCTGGAGCGGTTGACGCATTTACAATTAAATGGACGAAATATTATTTCTATGCCTTTCCACCCTTTAGTATAATACTAAGGGTATTGCTAAAAATCAAAAATGATAGAGCTACTGGTATTTTAGTTGTACCATATTGGACAACACAGCCCTGGTTTCCACTATTCTCTTCTCTATTACAGTCGCCGCCAATTATGTTTCAACCTAGTAAAACATTGTTATCATCTTATTTCAGAGATCACCATCCGTTATACAAGAATCTTACCCTGGCTGCAGGGCTGCTCTCAGCGAAGCCTTAAAAAGAAGAGGTGTACCTCAATCATCTATGAGCATTATGATATCCTCTTTAGCACCCAGTACAATAAAACAATATAACACAGGACTAAAACTTTGGTGGGAATTTTGTTCCAAAAATGATATCCAACCATATGAATATATACCATAAATTAAACGAGCTTACCTGAAGTGAAGTTCTATTTCAATTTTACGAAATTCACCATCATGGAAGGTCCCGCCCTGTCCCAAATAACATATATATTTATTATATATTTTTTCACCCCAATTGTAGGGTTGTTCGTAATTGCTTTAAACTCTTAGTGATTATAGAGTGCAGGGCATCCATCATCTAGGAAGAGGAGCTGTTCGAGACATTTTTTTTAACTACTTTGGACTGTGAAGCATTGGTGCAATACTCCGTATTGCTGCATAGTGTTCCATGATGGTGAATTTCGTAAAATTGAAATAGAACTTCACTTCAGGTAAGTTCGTTTAATTTAACAATAATAACACACACACAAGGAATCACGTTTATTGTAAAAAAATATAACAATATCTAATTAATAAGGTGTTGTCATTTTCTAATAAATAGAATCATCTTAACATTTGGTGGCAAAAACATTACCCCGAACAGCTTTAGCAATATATTTTTTTTTTATAAATTTGAAATTAATTTGTTTTTATATGAATACTAGCTGTGCCCCGCGGTGTTACCCGCTCATCCCACGGGAACACTACATTTATTCGGGATGAAAAGTATCCTATGTCCTTCCCCGGGACTGAAACTATGTATATACCAAATTTCATCTAAATCGGTTCAACGGTTTTAGCGTGAAGAGGTAACAGACAGACAGACAGACAGACAGACACACTTTCGCATTTATAATATTAGTATGAATATGTAAGTTGAACATTTTGTATTATTTCCTTGGATTTATTTGAGAAAAGCACTATACAAGCCTCGGCGCGAACAGGGATTGTTGGCCTCGTATCTCTACTACTCGCCCAACAATCCCCTATTTCGCGGCCTCTGCAGTAATGTACTATTGACTAAAGTGAATATAAATTGTCGCATTGAAACCACTAAACACACATTAAAAAATACGCGGAATCAAACAAACTATCACAAACTTTTAGACATTATACTATTTTTAATTGTACAATAACTAAAAAGAAGACGTGTTTTGACTACTGCTTTTTATGACGTCACATGTCTGTATCATCATAGAAGCTTCATATTAACAGATGGTTTTTGACATTTCATAAAGAGTAGCTGATTTGAGCTGTCATCAAATACCGTATTACCCACCGTGAGGTTAGTGAAAATGAATTCTCAAAAAACAAGCCACTGTCATGGATCATCAGAAGGTTCTCTGTCTTTTCGCCGAATTACTTTTCGTTGTATGTTTCATTTCGTAAAATAGTACATTACATCAGAGGCCGGGAAAATGAGGATTTCCGGCCAAGTAGGTATATACTGGATAGTGATACGAGGCCGGGAATCGGTTTTCACGACGAGGCATGGATAATGCTTTTCTCAAACATACAATGAAATAAAAAAATATACTTCAAAGAACAACATTTTATTAATTGACAAATAGGACCTTTTAGTCTAACAACCAACGTTTAAAAACAAAACCTGCTTTTTGTCAAACCAGCCAGCTGTGTGCATGACCTTGTTGTTGAAACCAAAAAAAAGTTACTTTGCAGGCCTAGGCCTGAAAATCAGTATGAAATCCCTTTACAGTCCTCTCGAGTTGTTGCGCCCAAAAAGCGATACTTCCGAGCCTATTATAAGGAACGTAAAGACAATATTTCATTGCATGTTTGAGAAAAGTATTTTTTCTCTGAAACTGTAAAATATTTGGGATTGTTATGAAACAAATCGAACCTAAGTTAACCTAACCTAATCAATAAGATGATATTTGAAAGAATTGTGAATAATCTATGACTTCAAAGAAATAAACATTCTGCGAAGTGAAAAATCGACGAAATTAAACATTCACCATCATCGTCATATCAGCCGGTAGACGTCCACAGCTGGACAAAGGCCTCCCCCAAAGTTCTCCACAATAATCGATCTTGCGCCACCCTCATCCAATTTCTGCCTGCGATCCTTAAAAATATCGTCGGTCCACCTTGTTGGGGGAATGAAACATAATTCTTCGAAAGGCTGAACACCCCAGCAGATTCCAACGACGTTCACCAAGTCATCCTCGACGCACCCCACGGTGCTACTTTCAGTAACACTAAAAATGAGATGTCACTAAATTAAAGATGTTAAAAAAAGACTACGTTCCGAACGCTTGAAAAACGCCACTCCCCCGCCCGGCTGCGTCGAAATGTGTATAAACCTCAGCACACATAACTAAACAATGGACAAGCGTGTGGCCGCTCGGTCTTCCGACCGCTGTTGTTGCCCACGTCTTCTACGTTCCAGAATATTCTTGACAACTTCACCAGAAGTCACAAATCGTTTATGGACCCGAAGGAATTAAAAATGTATTTTTGCCACAACTTACACAAACTTGGTATGTACCTACTAAAACTAACAAGAAGAAATAAAATAACTTGTCCATGCATAGATTAGCTTAGAAACTAAAAGTGTGGCAAACGGTTGGGGCGTGCGCACTTAGTACATACAACAACTACGTATGATGAAAATATACTAGTATTTACTGCCTCATTATTTCAATATTATCTCTATATAAAAAAAAAACGTACTTTTATAAAACTGTAGAAACGAAATGTCAGAAGATTGTCAATATATTTTATGAAAAATAAGTGATGTAGGCTATTTGGTCCCAAAGGTAAAAGAAAAACAAATATATGGGCGTGATAAGGCCGAGATAATGCTTATTTGGAGGTATCACAATGCTCAATCGAATGGCCTCGAAGTGCTACTCAAGATCTAAATTCGATATTTATGCCGTGTCATCCCTCTCATTTCGCATCAAACAATATTTGAATGAGCGGGACACGATACGAAGTTCGAACTCTAAACATCGGAGTAACCCTCCTGGTCATAACGGGTGAAGCACTAATTACGCGAAATGGTACACCATGGGACCAAAGTAAACATCGTAAAAATACTGCTTATTAAAATGGCAAGAAAATGCCAGTCTTTACAACTTACTCAAACTTGGAGGTTTTAAGGGACTCGTAAAATGTGATACAAGGCCGCTAATGTACACAGCTACCCTACGTGTAAGTTTTAGACACTTTATGCCCAATTTCATCATGTTTGGTCTCAATTGAGAATTTTTTTTTCAACCTACGTTAATTCATACACCATTTCTGGGAATAGGGCTTTTATACTTAAATATTAGATTGTGATAATAATGGGTTCCCGCACAACTCTCTAACTAACAATTAATACCTACTTATAACAAAGCTCGTATCTTAGTGTCAATCTACTTACTAGATAAGAGGTTTTGAAGGTAGTGACAAATTTTTTGAGTTTTGTTAGCTGTACATTCAAAAATGGTTTTAGGCTACTTTTTACCCGACTGTGGTAAGGAAGTTGATGGCACCTTCTAGTAAAGGCATAAAAACTTTTTTCTACTCCAGTACTTTTTGTGTCATTTATATAGTTACTAACTCTAATATAAAGACATAAATTATGAGTCTGTAAAAATCTATACTCTATTGCCTAAAAAAACACTGCTAAACGATGTTATAATGTCGCCAAAAAGCATCACTTGGTACCACAGATTACAAGATAAACAGCTGCATTCACACAATTTGCAATTTAAAAAAAAAACTTATTGTACTGAGGCATTGCAGCTGCCAACTTAAAAAAAAAGTTCTTCAGTGCATGGATGTTTAGTATAGTGAACGTATACCTTTATGTATAAGTTTATATTTTTTTGACAGATGGACGTCAATAAAAAAAAGTTTATCAGAGACTATTTTTTCTTTTATTTAGTTGATTCCGAGCGGGAACATGTACCTAATTACTATCTTTGTTGTTTATTTGCATTTTATTTATGAAATGTCGAGTCGTAGAAAAAGTATTGTATGCAATGTTGTATAAGAAGGTCAAAATACGTTCGTGGCATCTTTCTTACGCATGCCACTCGCGTTTTTCCCCCTCTTATACAACGGTTGCATAAAATCTTTTATTTTCAAATTACCAATTTGCTCCTTGATAGCCGTTAAGCCCCACCTTTATAGTATACGAACGCCTCACAGAGTCTGTAACATAATTTTGGAAAAGTTATTCGACTTTAAAATAGTGATGTGAAAAATATTAAAAGCAAACTAATAATCTGGAGCAAAGCGTAAATAACTATCGAAAAATGTGACAATTATGACGTATTTCATTCTCAACGAAACGAACCATGTCTAAATAAAATTAGTATTATGACATTATTTTTCCGTGCTGATTTTTCTCCTCTAACGTTGTATGTTTCGTAATGCTATGAAAATAATTATCATCAATTAGGTTTGTTTATTTTATAACAATTCCAAATAATATAAAACGTATTCAATGAAAAATGTTTCCTAAGAATAGACACTTCGGCCGCATAAAAAATCGACGAAAAATAATTCGGCGAAAAAGTTGGAGAACCGGTTATAAGCATAAACTGAAAACAATGTACCTCAAAGGGTTGTTTTTAATTGCATATATGTAGGTATAAAACATTACATTAATAACTTCGATAATTGACCACCTTTAGTTTGATGTTATTAACCTAACATCACAATATGCGGCAAACTCTGCAATATTTCATAACGCCATAAAACTCAGGGCCTAACGCCTGAAAAGGTTGAAATTGTGTCAAATAAAAGTCACCGTCATCATTTGAGAAATGCGTGAATTTATCGTGGGGCTGTCCGGCCGATGTGACGGTCACGTGACGTGAATACACGTCAAACACGGCGTGACCAAAGTGGGATATTCGGAATGACTTATTCACCAATGAAAAGAATGACATAATCTGGTTATTCCGTTTTTCAAGCCAAAAATGATAGATACGATTAGATATGAACAGCTTTATTAAAACAAGTAATCAAAAGCAAATCTTTTTTACTCGATGTGGCCTTATAGTCAGATGTAACGATAAACTTAAAATCATCCAAGAATATTTCTTTTATCTATTTAGTGGTTCTTCATAGCTTATTAAACTGTAATGATTATTTCGAGTAAATCTTGAAAATGCAATTTCATCACTATACTTATCTCCAAATAAGGTCACGTGACGTGAACACACGTCATAATCTGGTTCGACGCTCAAATTTGCATTTTTTGTTGAATTTATTCTTTTCTTCATGATATTTATCACTGTTACATTTCTTAAAGAGTGTAAAACATTGATGGAACTACCTTTTTTATAATTGGTTTAACCTGAGATTATGTGACAGAGGTTTGAAATGAAAGCTTCTTTAAGTTAAAATGTGGTATGGTAACACCACGCGTAACGTGGTTAATCCTGCAGTCAAGGTAATACGTGGTAACGTGACTCGAATAGTCGTCTCGGTACACACAGACCGACTTCATCGCGTAGGAGGACAATAAATAATTATTTCTCAAACATGGAATGAAATGTCGTCATAAAGTGCGTTAAAACAGGCTTCGAAGTGTCAAGTTTCGGGCGGAACAACTCGAGAGAACTGTAAAGGAATTTCATACAAAATTGAAGGCCTAGGCCGGGAAGTAATTTGTTTTTAATTTTAATGTAAACATGGCGTCTGTGTTTGTGAACTGGCTGAACAGCTTAATTATGTTTTTTTGAGTGGTGTATTCTTTTATTTCATTGCATATATTTGAGAAAAGCACTATACATGCCTTAGCCGTGAAATGGGCTTGCCGGCTTCGTGTTATCAGATCAAATGTCGTCATAAAGTGCGTTAAAACAGGCTTCGAAGTGTCAAGTTTTGGGCGGAACAATTCGAGAGAACTGTAAAGGGATTTCATACAAAATTGAAGGCCTAGGCCGGGAAGTAATTTGTTTTTAATTTTAATGTAAACATGGCGTCTGTGCTTATGAACAGCTGAAAAAAAATTTTTCTAGTGGCTACCCATTCAGCCATCGGACCAACAATAACCGCGTTAATGCCTAGTAGACACGAACTGATATTAAGAATACAAATCTGTATGATTCAATGTGTTGATGAATAAATTTAAAATACTGTCTATACGTAAGTCACCAGAGACTATAGACAATATTTAAAATCCTCTGCCTTTATTTTATTTGTTATAGAAATTAAGATTCTTATTATCAGGTTGTGTATAATGGCCTTAATATTCGAACACTACACACGTCGACGGCTTATTAAAAGAAAAAAAATATAGAGGGTTGGGAGGGAAAATGATGATTTTTTTTTTTTAAACATGGCGTCTGTGTTCATGAACTGGCTGAACAGCTTAATTTTGTTTTTTTGAGTGGTGTATTCTTTTATTTCATTGCATATATTTGAGAAAAGCACTATACACTTCGTATCACTAGACGGCCTCCCTTGCGGTCGGCCGTCTATACCTACTCACCCGGCAAGCCCTTATTTCCCGGCGTCTGCAGTAATTTACTATTATGTACCACTAGCGTGGCGCCCAATATAACGTGATTCCTACCAGAAAATGTTGCTTTTTATTTTTTGGGAAATAGTACATTACTGCAGTCGCCGGGAATGAAGGGCTTGCCGTGTAAGTAGGTATAATTGGATAGTGATACGAAGACGCCCGATTTGTTGTTTTTTTTTTTCAAGCCTATTTTTGTGTCTTGTTTCTGGGTAAAAGCATCCTCCTCTTTCTTAATCGATCTGGAAAAGAGTCCAAGTCGACCCGCCGTCGCCGACGAGGTCTGCCGCGTTTCCGTTTTAAAACGTGTTGCTGTCTTTGTGGTCTGCTTGACCCACAAGTCATCCATTTCAATATATCGACTAGTCAAACAAATGTCACTTAATGCAGCTCAAAAATAGCTCAATTTAATATCCACATTAATGAGTGGTCAACTTTTTCTGGTTGTTATTCCATCCCGTGGCCCAGTGGACAATAGTAAATTAACTTCTTGAAAAGTGATAATTTTTATTACGGGTGCTGCCAGGTACTGCATAAAAAAGGCTTTTAACTGTTTGAATTACTAAAGGTTTTGGTAAATATAATCGCCAATAATCGCAATTTGAAAGAGTGACCCAGACGAGAACTTGGTCGGACACTGTTTTTTTTTTTTCGTTAAAAAATATCACCTTGATAATTACATTTGCTAATGATGCCCGTGCAAAATTTTTCATCTTTTTTAAAGCTACAGAAAAATCTGTATTTTTTTTCTAGGAATGATAGCCTAATAAATAATAACCCAATTATATTACTATAGGTTCGTACAGTACATAAAGCTATCGTACCTTTTTGATCCTTATTGTCATTGTGACAAGAGCGTTTTCGCTCTTCACGTACGTGTTTCATTTTCCTTGACTACTACTGATAGTAGGTAACGAGCTACACAAAAAAGTGGATCCGACCGTCAGGTGGTAGGTCAACGGTGTTGAAACCGTTTGTGAAGCATACTCCTGAATTTGGGATATTGCAATGGTTGTTGAAATTAAAGTCAAGCTTGCCACATGACATGCATGCCACAGATTTTTATTCAAATCACTCCGTCTGGCCGTGTGTAGTGTGCATTATTCCTCTCCTGGTCACGGCATCTTACTCACAAAGGGTGTAAAGCTATGCGCCCCTTGGGTCAGCAGCTATACTAAAAAGCTTTCGTCGTTGCAACGAGAGCTCTGATAAAGTAAGGTGCTGTGTCGAGACAATGGTACTGAGATAAATATGAGATTTTTATTTTACAAAACAAAAGAGAATGAAAGTGCGGTAAAAAGGCATTCTTTAACTTTTGCAATAGAGTACTATTTTGTTAGAAAGGAGACATCCAGTTGGTCCCATCAAATTTTGGTAACATCAATGAGATTGATAAGGAATCGAACAAAATTCCTCGAATATTATAGACACCTGTATATATGGTGATTTCGTTGTTTTTTACATTTACTTTTTTTATGTTCAGTTGTCACTGGAAACAGGATTAAATTTCGTTAATTTCAAGTTGTTTTTTTTTCTTGTTATTGTTTTTAGGATTCCGTACCCGAAGATTAGAAACGGGACCCTATTACTAAGACTCACCTGTCCGTCTGTCTATCTGCCACCAGACTGTATCTCATGAGCCGTGATAGCTAGATAGTTGAAATTTTCACAGATCTATAACAACAAATACTAAAAGCAGAATGTACAAATATTGAAGTGAGGTTCTCATACAAGAAACGTGATTATTTTGCCGTTTTTTTTATTTGATGGTACGGAACCCTTCAAGCGCGAGTCCGACTTGCAGTAAGCTGGTTTTTTATTATACGTTCGTCAAATGTTTTCAAATCTAGGCTTGGCTAACCAAATATGAAATACTAGCTTTTGCCCGCGGCTTCGCTCGCACAGGTCTGGAAACGTGTCTGTGTAACTTTCTACCGTCTTATTGTTTCTTAAAAGAATACAACTAATAATTATGGTCGATTTCTGTATTTCTATTTAGATCATCACGCCGTAGCATAACACATGGGACAATTTATTTTCCGGTGAACCGAACGAAATCATAGACAAAAGTGATGTTGCCTAACAGAAGCAGAAGAAGTTTAGTCTAGCTCTCTAAGGGCCATCAATAAAAGCAAAGAAAAATAATGCATCGGTTAGGTATTAATTTTATGTCTTCGCCGTACCTAAAGAAGGAAAGTAAAAGTATTAAGTTACACTTTTTGGAACAAATCTAGGTGCGTTGTGGTCGCAAGATACTCAAAACTCCTATATTCTCTTAGTATAAATTTACTGTTACTCAAGTCTTACTCAAAAAATATATTGCGCTTTTACACATTTCCCATACAAACCTTGGGTTTCCGTTTAATCCCCTTAAGGATAGGAATTTCGGAGACCGTTTAAATCAGTATTCTCAGTTAATATTTTTTTTTCTTTTTACATATTACTGCAGGCCCAATACACGAATTTTTGTCAGAAGATCCCACGTTTTCCATTCAATGTTTTATCATCTAATTACCTTGCATTTAACCTTTTTAGGAGATTAATTTCCAAAAATGAATGCAGAGTTTATACACGAAAATATTCCTCACATAAACTTTCAACTTGCCCCTTTAGACAAAAATGTTGAACGTAGTATTTTTGCGGCTCTACACGGAATATGAACAGTCTTATGCAAATAATCCTATTTTTCTTGTCTTAACTTTCGCCTCCCAATAAACCTATTTTGGAAATGAATTCCCAAAGAGGCTTTAGTTTATTTTCTCAGTTTTAAATGAATGTTCTACAAAAATACCCGTTTTAGTATACCTCTTATTCATAAATTCATGCCAATGTTCATCCTCACCTTCATTTAACCTGCTTAGGGGATGAATATTAAGAAATGATTTTTTTCTTACTTTGTATAGAAGAAATACGAAATATTACCATTCATGCTCAAAGAATCCCAAGCTGTTCATACAAACTTTTACCTCCCACATTACCCCATTAGAGGTTGAATTTTCAAAAACGCTGAAATCAATATTCTCAGTTTTTGATGAAGTGTCGGCGCTGCACCTCAAAAAAGGCAACGTTTCTTATACAAAGTTTCACTTTCCATTTAATCTCTTTTTGCGGGTCAATTTCCAAAAATGGTGAAAGTTTTTTCCTGACTTTGTATTGCAAAACTTATACACGAAATATTAACATTCTTACTCAAGGAATCCCAAACTTGTCATACAAACTGTCACTTTCCACTTCACCCCATTAGGGGTTGAATTAAAATAAAAACGCTGAAATCAATATTCAGTTTTAGCAAGGAGCTCCACGCTGCACCCCTTACTCAAAAAGGCCACGTTTCTCATACAAAGATTTCCTTTCCAACTTATCCCTTTCGGGGGTTAATTTCCTAAAATGCTGAAAGTTATTTTCTTACTTTGTATAGAAGAACCTATACACGAAATATTACCATTCTTAGTTAAAGGATCCCAAGCTCTTCATACAAACTTTCACCTTCCACTTTATCCCATTAGGGGTTGAATTTTCAAAAACGCAGAAACTAATATTCTCAGTTTTTGACGAAGTGTCCCCCCGTTGCGCCCTTTACTCAAAAAAGGCCACGCTTCTTATACATAGTTTCACTTTCCATTTAATCCCTTTTGGGGGTGAATTTCCAAAAATATTGAAAAAAAATTCCTTACTTTGTATTGAAAAATCTATACACGAAATATTACCATTGTTACTCAAGGAATCCCAAACTCGTCATACAAACTTTCACCTTTCACTTTACCCCATTAGGGGTTGAATTTTCAAAACCGCTGAAATCAATATTCTCAGTTTTAGACGAAGAGCCCCCCTTGCACCCCTTACTCAAAAAGGCCACGTTTCTCATATAAAGATTTACTTTCCATTTAATCCCTTTCAGGGGTGAATTTTCAAAAATGCTGAATGTTGTGTTCTTACTTTGTATAGAAAAACCTATACACGAAATATTACTACTCTTACTCAAAGAAACCCAAGCTCTTCATACAAACTTTCAGCTGCCACTTTACCCCATTAAGGGTTGAATTTTCAAAATCGTTTCATATTCTCAGTTTTTGATCTACAATCTCAGGTTTTGGGTCTACACGTAAGATGATGCACCTCTTAATCAAAAAGACTACGTTTCTCACACAAACTTCCATTTTCCATTTAACTCCTTTTGGGGATGAATTTCCAAAAATGCTGAAAGCTGTTTACTTATTTCATAATGAAGAACCTATACACGAATTATTATCTTTCTTACTCAAAATATCCCAGGTTCTTCATACAAACTTTCATCTCCCATTTAACCCCTTGAAAGGATGACTTTTCCAAAATCCTGAAATTAGTTTTCTTGTTTTTAAATGAAAAATCTGAACCTTTGTGTCTCTTACTCAAACATTACACGATTTCCATACAAACTTTCAACCCCAATTTGTACCCCTTAGGGGATGAATTTTGAAATATCCCTTCTTATTCCTTGCCTCCATTGTATACTTGATCTATTTTACAAATTTGAAGTTCCTAGGTTCAGTAGTTTCGGCTCTACGTTGATGAGTGAGTCAGTCAGTCAGTCAGTCAGTCAGTCAGTCACTCAGGACTTTTCCGTTTATATGTATAGATTCACAATACAGCCTTTACTTTAATATTCCTTTGTAAATAATAAAACCTCGTAGTGTAATGAAGTGGACGCATTACGTGTACTATGCGCAACAAAACTATTATAACCCTTTCAAAGGCGTCCCTTACTTTTACCGGCTTTTATCCGTTGTCATCGTGAAAAAATGTATTCAATAATAAATGGTACCAAAGAAATACCTCAAAGGCCTCTTTAGAAATAATGTATTCTGTTCAAGGGACGCCCAACAATTTTTGATTATTCTGAGTGAACGGAATTGATGGTAACTTTGATAGACAGCCTCAATGTGTAGGCGTCGCCGGCGATATGTGCTGTTTCGTATTCGGCTCGCACGCGGCAATACGGACTAAGGAACGCCAATAGACCATACATGAAAAGCGAGCGTACACTGGCATACTTGAAAGTAAAATTGACCTGTAGATAGTTTGCAATCTTTTATATCGTTGACTAAGCAAAAGTAAATAATATTGATGTAGTATATATTACTAATTAAGCAATCTGAGTTTTATGTTGGCTATTCTGGCTAAACGTGTCTATTTTTAATTTTACGGCAGTATGGCAATCACCGTATGAAGTTATTAAATATTAACTTGCCAATAATAACATCTGGAAATCCCTAAGTTTTCTATTTTTCAAGGCTTCTAGAATCTTGGGCGTTGGTCAATAACATTATTCATGCAGATATAATGTCGTTGATATTAACCTACATTTCGAACTATTTTCCAAGCAGGTCATGAGACCTGCTTGGAAAATAGTGCTGGTATGTCTATGAAGACATACCAGCTTTTGTCCACGGCTTTGCTCGCGTTGATATCAGGGTACACTATGCTCCGGTAACCATGTTCTTTTTGAGATAGTTAGGGTACATAAATTCGTCTAGTCGTTTCGGCTTATAGAAGTTACAAACATACACACACACATAAACTTTCGCTTATATACTAAAATAGTAGCATAATGAGTAAGGTCTCTGTCCGCCACGCCTTAGCACACGTCTCTGACGAATGAGCTCAGAAGACGGATCGGCAGCTTTGACAAACGATTCGCTGCGACGGACGCACGCACGACGAATTGTTACGTCGTTACTTCACGAGCGGAACCCTGTCCAATGAAATGTTTGTTTGTTATTATACAAATTTTGTTATTATAAAAATTGTTTTATTTCGGGGTGATATTTTTGTCGAACTATCTTACATTTTACTGTTGCATGATTCATGTAATTAGAAATAAATAAGTAAAGTTTATAGATAGATAATAATTAATCACACTAGTGTTTGTAAGTTTTATTGTTACTAACAAAATGATCCATGTTGGTCGAAATAAAGTATATTATTATTTTACCGGCGTTTTCGAGGTTTTTGTAAGAGATCTTAGACTTAATCATTTGTAAGCTCGTTAAAATCTTCAAGCATTTTAAAAACGCGCGTCCTCGAAAAAATGCCCTTATTCAAATAAAAAAATACTTTATCATAATGCCTGTTAAAAGAGCAAGGAAAAAACTATGCTAGGAATTAATTAAGAAAATGTCTTAATGAACTAATTATTTTCTCACGCCCTAGGAAGATAATGATTTCTGTTTGTTTCTTATTTAGTAAATAAATTGTAATATTAATCGACTAGACTTCATTACTTACTAACAAAATGTTTACAGTTGACAGAACGGCAACTCAGATGAACTCACAAAGGTTTTGAACTTTTACCTTCTCCTTTGCGTAGCGGGTTCCAAAGATTTTTTTTTATGTCATAAATCGCCTGATAGAAAGCGATTATGTATGTCATTACATACGTAATTTTTTTAACATTTCAGCTGTAATGTCATAAACTATGTTTACCTAACAAGGGCCCGTTTTCGATAACACTCTGATATGACTGTAACTACAGAACGATATAATATTCTTTTTTAATAATGGGACGAGAGCGGTTTGAATGTATATATATATATATACCGCTTTGAAATACGAGAATCCTCACGATTGACAATACATATCTCAAGGACCCGAAAAAATATCGGGACCATTATATTTCTATGGCGAAAGAAAGTAGTTACGTTACCTACCAAAAATGTTTCGCAATAGGGCACTTGCATGATTATACATATTTTGGTCTATCCTAAAGATCTAAGAGCTACGTAAAGAAAAAAATGGAAACATGAATTATTTCAAGTAAGTCATCAATTATTGTAATGTCAAAGTTTGCGCATAAACGCTATTTAGCTTTATTTGACGTTCATAAGATGTTATGTTTTCATGACTAAAATTGGGTACTGATTTTTTTTAACCTCAATGACAACTGATGGTGCATGACGGGTGCATTACGGGGTTCAAGATGTAGCTCGCTGGTTCAGCAACATTCTTTTCACTCTTGCCTTGACGAGACCAAAGTTATAATGTTCATGAACACACACAATGGAATCAAGTTTAAGTTCAAGCAAATGCTTCATGCGAATAAGTAGTAAACTGACAATATTATGATGTAAACATATGGATTGTATTTCCAGTTTTAATAATCAGTTTAGTTTTTTTATTATTTTAGATATTTTTAATGTTTAATTTGTTGTTTCGCTGTCAATTAGCCGACTAACTATTGGAGTGACGTCACGCTTAAAATAGTTTGCATAAACAGTCTTACCATAAATCTTTCAGGAATACATTTCTTATCATTGTGAGTGTTTAAATATCAATATAATTTAGTAATTTAATTTTAGTGCAAAATCCCCATCAACCGCTATGGCGGCATACCGTTTCATAGTTTTATTTTTCAGCTATGCATGCTGCATGCAGTCCCTAGAACTCCTAACCTGTAATGTTCCACATGCAGTCTTGTTATAAGTTAATGTATGTTTGTGGCTGCACGGCATTGTGCAATGTGCACGGCTGACGTCAAATTCGTGTTGACTCGGGCTGTGGGCTGTAAACCTATTTGCACTTCGAGATGCTGGATTCAATTTCTCCACGATGCAGTAGTCCAGTTTACAGATTAAGGCTTCCAACAGCGGGATTTTTTGTATGGAGAATCCCGGTATTTCCCATACCTGAAAGTCCCGGGATCGGAAGCCCTCTTACAGATTTTTTAATTTACACATTATAATATCTAGGTTAACTGGAAGAGATCCCTAATTGGGGTAAGTTCGCCTTTGTACATATTTCATTTGTTATCAATGTATTTATTACGTCTTTGGTACAATGCCACGGGGGCCATTTTTAGACTTAGTTTAGATTTAGTTTTAGATTTAGATAAGACTTATTTTAATTCCTTATTGTTTATTTTGTTGTGTTATACTTTTTAGTATACTTAAAACCATTGTACCCGAATCTTTATTTATATTATGCTTATAAGATAATTTAAACTGATAAAGATTATAAATAAATCCAATAAGGTAGGTTATTAAATTTTTAATAAAATGTATTTATAACCAGTTGTTGTGTACAATAATGTGTTTACATACATACATAATATACCTACTTTAAAAGGTGCCTGAACTTCGTCCGCGTTGTAGAAAAAATCATATCTCTCTTTTGATTTGAGGCTACGGCTACGGCTCGCATACAGCTAAAATTAGAGTTATAATAGCTGTATAGGCTCATATATAGCCGGTTTGCTACTTTATGTCACTTGATGCACTAATACGAGCAGCGGTCATTTTCCCGCCGATTTCATCCTTCAAGTGGCAGTATGTTAGATTTGAGTAGTTTTAAAGTGTTCCAATGCTCATTTTAAGGTACGATCACCCTAAAAGTCCCGACAACTTTACAATTTTATCGCAGGGCGCTAATTCGGGTTTACTTTGAAATATCGCTAAATAAGCGATGTCTCGTGTATATCCCAGTTATAATAGCCTGTCATTGAAATCTATGTTCGTTATTTGAATTGCATAAAGTGACATTTCACTTTGCTATCCAAGTGCAAACCTAATTTGGCGCCTGATATTTGGCGTCGCATATGAGGCGCAAATTTGCCGCGACCAGCGCAGATTAGTGAAAAGGTGATAATTATATCGCCTTTTAACTGTCATATTAAGGTTTATATATTTAAATAATTAAGTAATTAATACAATATAAATTGTCAATTAAATTAAAATTAAACCTAAAAAGATAAAACTAAAGAACTAAAATCTAAAATAAATTAAATTAAGCTAAAATAAATCTACAAAACTATGCCCCTGCGGCATGGTCCCGAAGACGCTGGCAGCATTTCCTCGCTGAATCGCAATGCTGATGCGTTGTGCGAGGAAGCTGCCAGCTCTTCGGTCACCAGTAGACTCAATGAGCCTTTTACTGAGGTCATTAAAACGCATAAAGTGACATTTCACGTACTCTACCCGATCACGTTAAATTTTTGTCTGGTAACTATGGCGTCGCGTATAAATGTGGCGCAAACTTAACTCGACCAGCAGGGCTAGCATATCTAGCCGCGCCTTCGATTGTCGCGCGACTCAGCATTACCTGTCTTGCTCGCACGGTATTGAGAGGAAAGTGAAAGGTAGTGCTTGTCGCGCTACAAAGAGTCGCGTGTCACAGTTATGCTAGAGGTATAGGTTGACGAAATTTTGAAATAATAGGTAAGGTATATATCGCCACTTCGGATATCTCTGAGATTTCAGACACATATAAGTGGAATTAGGGCCCCGATTTACACAAATAACAATGATAAGCTCAACTTGAGATGAAATGGAGATGTCACAGCGATACGTCGTCGAAATCCACAAAGCCAAATTCCACGGCTATTTCTCTTCTGTCCCTACAATATTACAGTGACAAATCTGTAATCCAACATCTGTGGTTTACGTAAATTCGTCTCCGCCAAAGCATTTGATCCGAGGTTGACTTTGTTTCATAGTGAATCTCAGATTAGCTTGTGATTGTGTCTGGAGCGGCAACGCGAGTAACCAACCATTCCTAACTGTAATTCTACTGTATAAATCTTGGCACCTTGTCGTTGTGAGCTCTTTGATGATTTTAGAATAGAATAGAATATTCGTTTCATCACTCTTGCTCGTAAACAAGGACTTACATGCTACAAAATTCGTAAATTACGCCCTAGGGCGGTAAATATTTTTTATCACACTTTAAGCGTTTACATGCTAGAAAACCAGGTGTCAAATCGTATATGACGCCCTAGGGCGGTAACTCGTATATTACGCCCTATGGCGGTAAGTTGTATATTACGCCCTATGGAGGTAAGTCATTTTGGTATTGACTACTACTACTTTTGTTTTATTTCCTCCAAAGTGTGATGAAAAACGTTGTACGGGACTCTGGTTTTAAAGGAATTCCAAACTCGTGTCATTAAGGCAATCGCCTTCGGGTCTCTAATAGACACTCGTTTGTAATTCCTCGTTTACCACCCTTGTTACGTAATGTACTATTATTGCACACCTCAACGGGAAATAAATACAAACAAAATACAGATTAGGTTCACGTAACATTCAATAAAGGTAAACAACATGTATGTTATTGTAATGGTAGATTTTGCTGTTTGTATAAGGCAGTTTTCACACTGCACTCGTTCTGCGCTACATAGCGGAGGGCGTTTTGATATGAAATACATACATTTAAAAAAAATGTGACACGCTTTTATTGCCGATTGTACTTTCTTATACAAACATGAATAGCTCACCAATAAAATGAGCTCAATCACGATGGGTTTCTCTTGTGCCGCATAGGAGTCCCTACAACCACATTTCTGCATCACTAGACCAGTTCCAAGATACCAAATGATTGCATTGTCACGTGCTACATATGCATGCAAAATTTTAAATTTGATACGACTAATTAGCAGTAGGGTACAACTGATTTCCGAGATTTGATTACTTACATTCATTGTATATTACAGTAGAAGGTGATGAAGATGGATTGCGACTATAATTGCATGAAAGGAAAACACCTAGAAGGACATATTACTTATATATGAATCAGATAAAATAAAAAATAAATGCTTCCTGATCAAGAAGTGAAAGAAGTGAAAATCGGAATGTAGACAAAACTGGAAATAACTTCACCGACAAGAATCCAGCTCTTACATATGATGATGATGACTACTGCGATGAAACTAACAAACTTAGTTACAAGGGAACCTATAAACAAAAGCAAAAAAAAAATGCTTTGCATGGGATTTGAACCCACGTTCCCACGGCTTTCCGGGCCAGACGGGTGCATTACCAAATATGCTATCAAAGCCACCAGCCAAAGCATCGAATTTTTCAACCAGTTGCTTCATTTTTACATGCCTTAGGGTGCCATCGTAGCGCCATCTACCGTAAAGATTAATTATGTTCGACAACATCGTCTCAAATTATGTTGAGATATTGATAGTAACAATGTGCTCCACCTAAAGTAATATTTTTTTATTGAAGCATTGATGTCTGCTGTCTATTGAAACATTTAATTTACGCTAGCAGACGTTACTTCTTTAATATTTATTTTATAATAAAAGTGTGTTGAAAATTGGAGCAGTCGTGCGATGGCGTATGTTGTACCGAGTATGTTTTTATACAAACGGAGATATTTTAGATCGATAAACACTATTCATATCCGAAACTTCCATGGTAAGATACAATAAAAAAAGAAGAAAACAGTCAAAACAAGATTCTTAAAACAAGTACGTATACAAAACAATTACTTTATTTATCTATTTATTTAATCATTTTTGCACAAATGGATGGAGGATGGTAGGATTGAAGGCGGACTTAATGCCATTGGGCATTCTATACTTGAAAACCATTGGGCAAAGCAGATAGGTACTTTCATACAATATTAAACCTGCTGTCCCACGTTTCGTGGCGTTGGGTGTGGCTAGTGTGTAAACCGCCTAAGATTGTAACACTTTTTTAGGGTTCCGTACCCAAAGGGTAAAAACGGGACCTTATTACTGAGACTTCGCTGTCCATCCGTCCGTCCGTCCGTCCGTCTGTCACCAGGCTGTATCTCAAGAACGGTGATAACTAGACAGTTGACATTTTCACAGATGATGTATTTCTATTGCCGCTATAACAACAAATACTAAAAATAAAATAAAATAAATATTTAAGGGGGCTCCCATACAACAAACTTGTTTTATGGTACGGAACGCTTCATGCGTGAGTTGGACTCGCACTTGCCCAATTTTTTAACTATATGTTAGTCCAAGCTGACCTTATAACGACATGGTTCTAAGCTGTGAGAGGTTAACATTCAATTACTCTGTAATCATTGTCTTTCATACAGAGCGAAAAGGTTACGTTTGAGACGGAATTTCATCAAGTGTGCGTCTAAATGGCACAAAGCTTTGACGAATTTACTAAAATTGTGCTCGTATTTTATTAACGTGGGAGACACATTATAAAAATAATGTGTTTCGTAAATTGGCTTTTTATGTTACATCATTTATTAGTCTAGGCCTCTTGGGATTTTATTCGATACGATACAAGCCATTGTTTAATTATTAAATTGATAACGAAATACTTTCTTCGGTGAAACATATTTTTTGCTTTTCTTTTTGCTATAGTTATTGAAAGCTATCGGGCTTCCACCAACGCGGTCTCCTAAGGTAGCTCAAAGTTCTGTAGATCGGATCGGATCGGATCGAAAATCAAATTTAAACCTAGCTAAACTACGTAACCTAAATATCCTAAAACGTAACCTAACTTAAACTCGAAGGACCATTGAAACTAATTAACACACGAAATAATGACGATAATTAAACTGGTAAAACTAATGAATCTAAAGAGGACGAGATATAGGAGATCTGCCTCGCAAAACCTACACTAAAACTGCCTAAACTAATTAAACGTAACGTAAGTCGTAACACGACTTATACTGAATTAAAAATAAGGTTACTGGGTAGGAGGGTTACTTGGATATACTTGGATCACTTTGACGTAAATAAAACTTCTTCAGGTGAGATCTGGAACTGCACTGTACTGAATTTACACTTATTACAACTTAACAAACTATACTGACATAATAACAACTTAACTGCGCGGGATCTTGAACTGTACTGTATTTTAATGGCTCGGTTCGACGCCTAATAACTTGATAAGCGCAACCATCATAGCTGGTTAGGTTCGGTGGTTACCTTGCGTACCTAAAAGCGGAAATAGAAGCTCCGCAAAGCGGGGCTTCGTCAACTGACCATCAAAATTGTAAACCAAATACCAAAACTAAGTTAAATTTTTTGGCATATTGTACGATCGGACGACGATATTTACATACGACCATAATATCGAAAAGATGCCAGCATATATTAATTTGCTTCCTTATATTTTATCGAATCTTCCTCAGATTATCACTATCTATGTACATAATGCATCCATATGTCCAGACAATCTCGGCCATTCGGCCGTAAATTCTGACCTCAGATGGAATCGAATTAGTGGCGCCGGGGCACCTCAGGAAATTAGCGGAGAAGCAAACTGACGCGGGGCGAAGCTAAAGCCCGCTCGGATATTCGATTTTGGAGAAAATGGATTTCATTAAATGGGAATATTCCATTGCATTTCATTAGGGTTATTCGTAATATCGTGTATACATGAAACAAAAACGAAACTCTCTCTCTCTCTCTCGCTCTCTGGGGTTGGTTTCTCATGTCCGAGGCCCGTGGTCAGCTTCAGGGTACCTGCCTCCACCGGTATCTGACCAGCGCGTCTCTTGGTGAAAACGCGCGCGATTGTTTGCCTCGGTGTTCCCAACCACGATCTTTTTTTTAAGATTTTCGTCCTTCTCTGCATTAGGTATTTCTTAAAAAATACATTTACCTCGCGCACACAATAATAGTCATCTAAAAACTCGACATTGTCCACTTTTTATAAATACGAAGCACTATACATACATGCCTAGCCGTGAAAAGGGTTTGCCAGATTTGTATCTGGCCTCCATACGGTCGGCCGTCTATACCTACTCGCCCTACAAGCCCTCCTTTTCCAGCGTCTGCAGTAATTTACTATTATACAACCTTACACAGTACATTCAACACCTAAATCCCAGGACACTAGAATGAAAAAGACAATAAAATGTAATCTCACTTGACAGCACTAACCCATTTACTACAGAACTAATGAGGTATTCGCTCTCAGCTGTGCGTTAAATTCTATTTCTATCTCTATTTTTATAAAGTACCTATGCAGTAGTTTAGGTGGCGCAACATCATTCGAAGGGAAGCTGATCCATGGCGGATGTCACGATCCTCAGCAATGAGGAATGATGCACAGAGAAATTTAGCATGGTAGGATGATGTAGTACTACCTATTTGATGCTGACTGTTATAACGTAAGACGAAAAGTTTGTCACGATTTGAAGAAGCCGTGTAATATCTCAATTTTGGCAAAATCCTTTTCATGCCACGGTATGATAATATTGTATTATATCAGATTTTTCCTATTGGAGGTTTTAATAAGTAAGTGATATAAAAAAAATACATTACGGGGTCTAATGTGGCTCACTGGTTCAGCAACAGCTTATTCACTCATACCATGAAGCGACCAAAGTCATAATTTTCAGGAAATAACCTCAAGCGATGGGAACGGGTTCCATACCTTAGCGGTTCGCATAAGAAAATGATAAACCAAATCGCTTTGTGCGAATAAGTGATAAACTAACCATAAGGATGAAGTTTCTCCCCCCGCCTAGATGTCCGATGGTAAATGGGTGACAACGTTGGTGGCGGGGTTTGCATCCTCCTCAAACTCTCCAAAATATCTCCGATAGAAGACTGACAAGCAGGCAACTCTGAAAGGTATTCCAGCCTCCTCGACGTTCTACTGAGTCCAAGCCAAAATATCATTCAAATGGCCTTATGTAACTATCAATCTAATATTAGGTATTGACGCTATGTTCCATTAAAATGTAGTCTGCAAACATAGATCGGACGACACATGCAATAATGAAGTACCGGCAGCAAAAGCAAAACTATTCATTTCATGCTACAAAATAAACAAGGCTAACACTATTCCGTACTAAGTAATTTCAGTCTGTCCATTACTGAACTCAGATAAACCAGCAGTATGCAGTATTTTATTAGTGCACGGTCTCAAATCAACAGTGTGACGGAATTTTCCGAAGCGAACGGTAACGAGGAAAGTTCAACCGCACGCTTCGGGCGCGGGTGGCGGTTAAAGTAGTGAGGGACGCGAGCTCCTATTCACGAATTATCAAAGGTTCTGTACTATAAGAGTATTTTTCCGCGGAATTTATTTCCTGGAAACGTAGGTGTATCAGCATTTGCCGATCTTAGATTAAAATTGGCTTAGTAGAAGACAGATCAGAAAAATTATTAACAATTGATACAAGTATCAAAATAAATGATAGTTTTCCGATCTATCTACGTCTTAACACGTTATCGGATAACAAACGTCCAAACATTTCTAGATACTTGTGAGATAAGCCAACTACCTAACACACTAATTGACTATTACTAAAATGCATTGGATCCAACAACTAGTAAACTATGATTTAACAATTTCTGTATGATGTAAACATAATTATAACCGAAGTTTTCAAAATTCCTCCGGTAGAGATGAGTAACGGGTCAATAAGACAATAATTTTATTAAGCCGAGAGTATCTTGAATGGATTTGAATACTGAACATAATATATTATCTTGTTCATTTAGGTGAATGTTATCCAGTTCCATTCCCACTGGCTCCCAATCCTAATGCATGTGATATAATTATGTATAGTATGTACAGAACCTCTTAACCAGTGTCCGCTATAGCGGATACCTCAACTGTATTAATATTCATGAGCACGGTATGTTAAATGTCAATGGCGAGAGGACCACTAAGTATAATGGTGTTCTGAACAAGATTTTGACTTGTTTGCGAAAATTTCTATTTCTATATACGTTTGAATATGCTTAACATGTTTATTCAATATAAGGGTAAAATAATTCTCTGAGAAATGTGTTTTGATTTATCTTTCCAGTGATTTGAAAAGTTAAAGCAACGTTTGATAATCCGAAAGGTATTCGACGAAATTCAAAACGATGTTTACCCATATTGTTGGATTTTCGTTGCTGTGTTAAAATAAATAAATATCGGACAACCTCAAATTGACCTAGTTCCAAAGTAAGGTCTAGTAGGCTTGTGTATACTAGTTGATGATAAACATACTTTTGTAGACAAAATATTTATGTAAATACGAAGAAACATCGATGACCCAGGAACAAAATATTCAAGAACATGAAACGTTACTCAAGACATTGATTACATAAAAAACACATGTACATGATACTGACTTACTGATGATACTGACGATTATTACAAAGTTCGCAGTGGACTTCTTATTAATAATGTACATTTGTTTTAATTATGTTAGTTTTGAGTTTGATGAACCAAAAAAGTAAGACAGTAAAGTATTACACCACTTTATCCACACCACAATCGCCCCAGACCAAGTGCAGCGGTAAGCGACACGTCAGTATTTTTTAGTTAACGGTGTTAAACGATATTTCTTCGAACGCTAGCTTTAAAATATTAGTCTCATTTGCTGTCAACAAACGCAATGGTTTATTTTTAGCAATAAATACTGGGGAACTTATTGATTTATAGCCTAGCAAATGTCGGTCTGGCCTAGGGATAGTGGCGCTAAAACAGCTTTCATTATGGAAATATGCTGATGCATACGTCATATATTTACATAATTAAACGTTATTAGCAATTTGTCAAGGAGTTGTCATTAACAAAATTAAAAACATTGTTTATCAGAATTCTGCTCAAACCTTCGTTCTTCTTGCGAAATAAATACTGAATCATATTTAAACAAAACTTGATTTTCATCACTGTGGATAGCTTTTGCTTTATTATGCAAAAAATACTTGAATTTTGCGGAATATTTAGTCCTATTTCCTCTTTGTTTACATCAGTGACATTCACCGACTTTCAACTTCAGTTACCAAAAATTTGTTGTTACCAGTAAAATAAATTAAAACCACTAAGAATCCACAATAAGGCGTGGGTTGAAAGCGCTGCGCTGTAGGCCTAGATACATTGATTGACCTAAGACATTTGATAATTTGACCATAATATCACAGAAAGTTTTCATTTAAATGTAACGAATCGAAAAACGCAGCATGGTGAGGGGTTTCGGTACCAACCATCTTGTGAGGACCACGGAGTTACATTAGATATAGATAGCCTAATGTCGCTAATCCTGAAAATCTCATAATTTTAATAATTTTTATTAAATTTTCATTCAAATATGTCTATAATCTTTAGTTTTGTTATCGTTAATGAATTGATTTGACTTGACATTTTATTTATTTCAATTGAGCATTTTTTAGGGTTCCGTAGCCAAATGGCAAAAACGGAACCCTTATAGATTCGTCATGTCTGTCTGTCCGTCTGTCCGTCCGTATGTCACAGCCATTTTTTTCCGAAACTATAAAAGCTATACTGTTGAAACTTGGTACGTAGATGTATTCTGTGAACCGCATTAAGATTTTGATGCAAAAATAAAAAAATAATAATAAATATTGGGGGCTCCCCATACTTAGAACTGAAACTCAAATTTTTTTTTTTCATCAAACACATACGTGTGGCGTATCTATGGATAGGTTTTCAAAAATGATATCGAGGTTTCAAAAATATTTTTTTTGTAAACCGAATAGTTTGCGTGACAGACGCTTCCAAAGTGGAAAAAAGTTGGTCCCCCCCCCTCTAACTTCTAAAATAAGAAAATGAAAAATCTAAAAAAAACATATGATGTACATTACTATAAAAACTACCAACGAAAATTGTTTTGAACGAGATCTAGTAAGTAGTTTTTTTTTAATACCTAACTTTGCACCTAATTTATATGGGGCGCTATACATACCAGGTGCAAACTTAACTTAACCACTTAGGGACGGAAAGTGTTTGTACGGAACCCTCGGTGCGCGAGTCCGACTCGCACTTGGCCGGTTTTTTTTAGTTTTACTTCTATTTTATACTTGTATTTGCACGCATTTGAGTTTGTTTTTATTTTTGTATGCTGCGTCACATCTTCGAGTCACCCTTGCCACAATGCCTGAAGACCAAGGTATTCAATCAGTGCGTCCTGCCGGTCATGACATACGGAGCCGAGACGTGGAACCTGACAGTGAAACTAGCCCACCGACTACACGTCACACAGCGAGCTATGGAAAGGGGTATGTTCGGAATCTCGTTAAGGGACAAAGTCCGGAACGAGATTATCCGACAAAAAACCAAAGTCACTGACGTAGTTCAGAAGTGTAGCAGACTGAAGTGGCAGTGGGCTGGTCACATCTGTCGCAGAACCGATGATCGGTGGAGTAGACGGGTTCTCGAGTGGAGACCACGACTCGGCAAGCGTAGTGTAGGACGCCCTCCGGCCAGATGGACCGACGACCTGAAAAAAGTGGCTGGTGGTGACTGGATGGCGAAAACGGGAGATCGGGCCATGTGGCGAACCCTGGGGGAGGCTTACGTCCAGCAGTGGACTGCAATAGGCTGAAATGATGATGATGATGATGATGAGTATGTTTTATTGCAAATAAATGAATGATTGAATATTATATGGATTATCATCATTCGGCTAATAGCAGTTATTAGTATTTATCAAGGGGTGGCGTCTATAGAACTTGATTCCCACGGGCTTGCCCTCTTCGTCACAATTCTTTAGGGCGCTACTAAAGATAAACTAAGTGAAATCCGGCTTATCCTGAGTTTTTGTTTGACATCACGCAACTGCCATTTAGCCACTTTACGACAGCTGAAAACGGTCAAACCCTGAAATAAATAATAAAAGCTGCTTATACAAGGTAGATACTCAACATTTTAATCCTGTAAAACAGAACATTTTCCTTTAAACGAATACCATATTGATGAAGAGTATGTACGAGGTTAATAAATCAACAAAAGCATACCATCGTATCGAAAGTCGTGAAGTAGATTCATAAAATACACAAAAGACAGCATAAAACACAATCCAATTACACGGACGGGTCGAAACGGAATTTGATTAAATTTCACACTGTAGGTGTAAATTATATTGGCGTAATTGGGGAATGACGTTTATTAACAAAGACAGGTGCTGCCGCTAGTTACGTAATTGGTAAGGGATATGGCTGCAAGAATAATGTTAGGGGAGAGGAATTGTGGGTTTTTTAGGGTGATTATCAGTCAGCGTGCGCTACACCGGAAGAAAGCGTTGGAAAACTGCAAGCCAGATGGTCGCATGACATCAAAAAGACGGCAGGGTCAACCTGGAGCAGGATCGCCGCATCAAGAACAGAATGGAAATCCAAGAGGCATATGTCCAGCAGTGGACACATGTCATAATATCCTGAGAAGAAGAAGAATAGGGTGATTTAGTATGTGATGATGGTGCAAGATTGTGTGTTCTGTGGTTTATATGATTACTTTTTTCCAAGATCCAACTAGGTAAGCGGCTCTGAAGAGAAGATTTGACAAAATATCTAGTTCTAATGATTTAATGATACAGATGAAAAACGAAGCATAATATAATATAAGTATGCTTATTGTTTACATTGAGACGCTTATCAAACAACTTAATGTATTTGTGTAATCTATTAAATTGTCTCATTGTGTCTTTCAAATAAATAATACAAAAATCTACACACAAAGTGTACTTGCGAAATAATTCGGAAGGTCTACTGGTGTTTGGGTGGTGGAGTGGTTGACATGTTGAAACGAAAATCTAGGTTTCTATTCCTTATCACCTCCGCCAGGTTCCGCATTTAAATTTTTCTGTGCTTTGAAGTTAGGTTTGAAATATTTTTAATTTCTACCTACGGCTTTTCTCCTGCCACGTAGAAACTAGAGTCCTAAGAATAGAATAAAAACCGGCCAAGAGCATGTCGGGCCACGCTCAGTGTAGGGTTCCGTAGTTGCCCATCCTTCACAATAGACGGACTTAATACAGCAGTTTTAAGCCCGAGGTTTAAATTACGAGAAAGATTTTCAAATTCTATAAATAGGTCGTAAAAGTCAAAGTAAACGTAATTACTTATTACCTTCTGGAAGTTATCGATTATACGCGCCAGATTGAGCGATGTTTTAAAACAGTATGGCACTTAACTAATATGTGTAACTTTCGAAGTATAAGGACACCGCGTGGCACTTACCTACGTCATTTTAAAGAAAATTATGAATTTTTGCGATAACTCAAAAACGGCTTGACTGATTTTATTCAATATAGTTTTCATTGAAAGTACTTATAAGGCCTCATTTTCATGAATTTTCCATAATTTTTGTCCCGTGGTTGAAAAGTTAGAGGGGGGGACGCAATTTGTTTTTATTTCCGGAGCGTATATTTATAAAACTGCTGACTTGATCAAAAATGATGTTAGAAGACCCCTATTATTTTTAAAAGACCTATTCAACGACACCACACACACTAGTGTTGGAACGAAAAAAAAAATCACCCCCACTTTAGGTGTAGGGAGGTAGCCGAAAAAAAGTTTTTTTTTGTCAGTTTTTATTTTTTCCGTTTTGTCGGCGTGATACATACACATACTTATACCAAATTTCAACTTCCTCGTACTAATGATCTCGGAGCTAAGCCGCGGACGGACAAACAGACAGACAGACAGACGGACATAGCGAAACTATAAGGGTTCCTAGTTGACTACGGAACCCTACAAACAACACTATTTACTGCAATAAACACTTATTTCATAATTTCTGCCTTGGGGTTCTAAAAGCAATATATCCATTAACAAAGTCCCAGTGGCTGCAGAAGAGTCCTCGTGCTGTGTTTCAGGACGCGGTTATACAACCGTGTGATGCTAGTTGGTGACATTGCATTAGATACTTACCGCTAAACTATTCTTAAAATGTGTATCTGTGCGTGAGGCTACCTTGAAGCTCGTTATCACTTTAACATTCCCCCTAGACACGTGCTAAATATTTGTTATCATTATCATAGTAACTCGGCCTTGTTTTTTTTTCAATTCGCTTGAATGAGCAGAGTACCTACAGTCCATGTGCTCTATGTTTGCGATTCGGGTTGGGTTGAAAACTGAGAGGTTCTTATCTGGATCGCTTAAGAGCGAACGTGATAGGTATAAACAACGAATCGCATTCTGACAGCTCACGCACTGAATTTTGACCTGAGATCTAGGGCACATGCACTACCACTACTTCACATATCTAATTATATGATTTATTTATTTATTTAAATTAGTTACACAGCATTATAGTACCTAATTAAAACAAGGCACGGTGAACTACAAAATTACATTACAAAAAAAACTTAAATTTAGTTTGATTTAGGCGACGTAACAGCGTGGCTCCGTTGCGTCGTTTGATCTGGTGCAGGATTCGGCAGATTGCCCGGGAACTGCCGAAACACAACACCCTTTGGATATCTTGTTCATTTAAGATTTTTTCCAATTCATTATCAGAGACCCCGTTTTTATAGCAACTAGGTACCTGGAAGTTTAGGAGATATAATATTAGGAAAAATGACAAGGTTCGGGACCGAAACGACATGCAGGTACAAACTGAACACTTCCAATGCCAAAGCCTGTAATGATTTCATTATTGAAAACATCATAATATTTTGGTGCAACCAATCAATTTGAACAAACTTAGTAGATATGTTACCCAATCAATCAATGACATTTTTTGAATCCATTTTCCTCCTGAGGTTGCTTACACCTATAAATATAATCCTTATTTTGAATGACTATCTGTTGTGATACGCGGGGTATAGAGCCTGGAAGAGTATATTTATTTTAGGATTTTGGTAAATAGAAATTAGAAAAAGATGTTGACGGTTAAAATGTATATTCGAAAGTGTAACAGAAAATTTAAAATATGACATAACTATAAAAAACTTAATTATTAAAAAGTCTAGACACAACTAAGGTTACTATCTACAACAGCCGCCCTTAATCGAAGTTGTGCCAAAAAGACAAACGAAATTAAGTTCCTAGTCCTAACTTAACTATACATCGCTTATGTACAATTGGCCCAAGTGGCTTTGTTAAGACATCTGCAGGCATATCACTGCTTTGCACATATTCTAAATTAACAATATTACTAGATACTTTTTCCCTAATAAAATGAAATCTCGTATCTATATGTTTCGTCCTGTTGTGGTGTACAGGATTACGAACGAGATTCATGGCACTCTGGCTATCAGAAGCTAAGTTAATTGAAGAAAACTTACCCGTTATTTCATAAATAAAGCGACGTAAGTAACAAGCTTCCTTTGTAGCAGACGCTAGTGCCATGTATTCGGCTTCCGCGGACGACAACGCAACTGTCGGTTGCTTCTTTGACTCCCAGGATACTGGACCGCCACTTAACTTAAAAGTGTAACCAGTGTATGACCTTCTGTCAATTACACAGTTCGCCCAATCTGCATCACAGTAACCTCGTAAAGGTTCTCCTGTTCTCCTATAAACCAAAGAATAGTTTAAAGTACCTTTCAGGTACTGCAGGACTCGCTTTGCAGCATTCCAGTGTTCCTTTGTAAAACACGTATTAAACTGACTCAAATAACTTGTTGCGTATGCAATATCGGGTCGTGAGTTTACCGTCAAATACATGAGGCATCCTATTAAGTTCTGATAAGGATAAGACTCACCAACTTGACCATCAGTTCGTCGTTCCATAGTCTTTTTTACTAAAGGAGTGTCCACAGTCTTGCAATCCTTCATATTAAACTTTTCAAGCAAAGATAGAATATAATTCTTCTGATTTATTTTTATATACTCGGAATTGCTTTCCACTTCTAAACCTAAATAGCATTTTAATAGTCCGAGATCTTTCAGAGAAAAATATGTAGACAAATCTTTCTTGACATTGTCAAAAATCAAATCTGATTTATAAAAGACAATTATGTCATCGACAAAAATACCCAAAATAATAAGTTCATCTCTAAAAAGTTCTTTTAAATCTGGTACAAAAGCAACATCACTTATCTTGTTGATAACATTTTTGGGTGTGTTTAGAGAAATGTCTCCAATTCCGCAGCATTTAATTTTTTCACCGTTAGCGACAGTAACGCTACCATTATCAAGAGCCATAATATCTTGGAACCAATCACGTCGTGATGTCATATGTTTTGTACAACCCGAATCTACGTACCATTGGTCCTTGTTTGAACTTCCAGAAGTGTTAAGAGCGGTAAATGTGGCGTCGTTTACTTTTACTACATTAACCTTCTCTTTATTCTTCCTTAACGGACAGTCTGGTCTCTTATGGCCAGGCACTTTACATTCGTAGCATATAACTTCTGTTGGCTCCACATCGACACTATGAGGTAACTCATGGAGAGACTCGCACTCGCGATCTTCCATATCTGCTGATTCTACAGCGCTCTCTGGATTTACCCGTGAAGATGGTCCAGCCTCAGGTTCGGTATTCCCAATACAGTCGAAGAATTGAGGATCTTCGTGCTCAGTATGGAGCTCATTTTCTTCAAAGATCAGTACGGAGTCGGACTGTGCCACAGGCTCACTCTGCCTCTGCTTCAACGTTGTAAAACTATTTTCAAAAAAGGTTGCATCTCTGGAAGTAATAACTTTTCGAGGATTAGCTGGATCCCTAAACATGTATGTATTTGGATTCTCAGAATAACCGACAAAAATCGCTTCCTTTGCCTTGACATCCAATTTCTTCCGGTGACACGAAGGCACGTGGACAAGTGCTCTACATCCGAACACTCTCAGATGTTCAAGATCACTTCTACGACCACACCATCTGTCATATGGAATTTGTCCACCTAAAGCTCGATGAGGTGACCTGTTCTTTAGGTATACGGCAGTTTGGAAAGCATCTTCCCAGAAAGCTTTTGGCAGTGAGCTTTCAGCCAACAACGTCCTCGCCTTCTCAGTAATGGAACGGTGAGTACGTTCTGCGACTCCAACTTGTTGAGGGCTGTAAGGCGTCGTCGTTTGATGTTCGATACCTTTTGAAGCAAGATAATCAACAAACTCTTTATTCACGAACTCTTTTCCGCCGTCAGTCCTAACCGCTTTAATTTTCTTGTCTAATTGATTTTCAACAAATGTTTGAAACAGACAGAATTTATTTTTAACTTCAGTTTTGGAAGGGACAAAATAAGCAAACACCTTTCTCGTAAAATCGTCTACAATAGTCAACATATACCTATTTCCTTGAAAGGAGGTTGTAGAGACCGGTCCTAGCAAATCCATGTGGATCAGCTCAAGAGGGGAAGTAGCTCTATTATGCGCTACTTTCTTGAAAGGTTTTCGTGCTTGTTTACCTTCCACGCAAGCAATGCAACTGCTTTTGTCTACTTTACTAAACTTTACGCCTACCTCGTGATTCTTCAGCTGATTCATGCCTATACGACACAAATGTCCTAACCTCTTGTGCCAGAGCTTATAACTATTGTCCTGACAGCCAGAGTGCACATCTTGTGTCAAATTATTATTCGCCACATTCTCGGGAACATTAACAGTACCGTCCAAAATGTACAATCCACCACAGGGCGAGGCATGTAAAACGGAATCACCTGTAAAACGAAAAGTATTAGATTTATAAAAATTACAACCAGTAGTATCAAAAACACAAATAAAACCCTTATCAACAGCTTTCTTTACAGAAATCAAGTTAGCTTTTAAATCTGGTACAAAAGCAACATCACTTATCTTGTTGATAACATTTTTGGGTGTGTTTAGAGAAATGTCTCCAATTCCGCAGCATTTAATTTTTTCACCGTTAGCGACAGTAACGCTACCATTATCAAGAGCCATAATATCTTGGAACCAATCACGTCGTGATGTCATATGTTTTGTACAACCCGAATCTACGTACCATTGGTCCTTGTTTGAACTTCCAGAAGTGTTAAGAGCGGTAAATGTGGCGTCGTTTACTTTTACTACATTAACCTTCTCTTTATTCTTCCTTAACGGACAGTCTGGTCTCTTATGGCCAGGCACTTTACATTCGTAGCATATAACTTCCTTCTTCTTTGACTTAGGCATCTTCTTAGTAAGTAAAACCGAATCTCCAGGTACAGCTGCGTCCTTAGACATTTCGTTCAGCAGTTTTGTCTTCACCAAGTCAGTGGTCACGTCGACATTACAATTTTCTAGTGCCATAATGAGAGGATCATATTTTGGGGTGAGTCCTCCTAAAAGTATGGCTGCAAGCGATGTGTCCTCTATAACCTTGTCTATATCCGCAAGATCCTGTGCGGTTGACATTACTGCATTAATGTACAGTTCGATATTTTCAAAGTCCGACAAGCTTAATCTGTACAATTTTCGTTCTAAAGCTAGTCTTCTACCCATTCCCTTGTCCTCGAAAGCTTTTTGCAAATTTTTCCATGCTTCGGCAGCAGTTTTCGCACATCTGACATGAGTGATAGCTGCACCGTCAACTGTTAAGCAAATTTTTGCTAGCGCTTTTGCGTCGTTTCGTACCTTTTTCGAAGCGGGGGTCGTGTCATCTTCCGGATAACCACATATTGTTGCCCACAGGTCTTCATGTAAAAGATAATTCCTCATCTTGAATTTCCAGGTAGGATATCCATCCTTATTTCTTATACCAAAAGATGGAATTGAAGATGAACTCGTAGGGGAATTCGACTTATTGACACTCGAGGAGTCTCCAGTTTCATGTGACATTTCGATTACTTTTACTATTTTCAGTCACAATGAAAACCACAACTTTTTCACAATTTTACACAAACCTACTACTCTTCTACGGCTTCGTGCTGATAACGTGTTGTGATACGCGGGGTATAGAGCCTGGAAGAGTATATTTATTTTAGGATTTTGGTAAATAGAAATTAGAAAAAGATGTTGACGGTTAAAATGTATATTCGAAAGTGTAACAGAAAATTTAAAATATGACATAACTATAAAAAACTTAATTATTAAAAAGTCTAGACACAACTAAGGTTACTATCTACAACACTATCCAAACTCATCACCTTACAGAAACTACACAAAGTCAGAAAGCAGCGACAGTAGGAGTCCATTTGTTAAGGACCCTTGACACCTTAAAGCGAAGCAAACAACTACGTAACCGCCTCGCGCGGGGTGTGAGGGCACCATTATATGTTTCTCAGGTCTCCAATTCAAAATGGCACTAAGCGTCTAACTATGTCTTAGACACTTAATCGTATTCTTGTCGAGGACGTTGTACACTCAGCTTCAAAAGCGCATTGTCTGGAAAGTTCGGGGGTTAGGGATTCTGCGGTTTGTATATTCGTTTTATTAGATTTTAAAAAGTTGTAAATGAAGTTTGGTTGGCTTTGAAATGTTTTTGTTTGGATCAGCGATATGTGGTTGTGTGTTTGTATTTGTAATGCAGAAAAGGATAAGGGTTGTTATGAATTTTGATGCTTTAAGAATTTAAGTTTGATTTCAGGACTGTACAAGCTAAGTGTACACCTATATAATCGACTAATCGTACACCGATGTGATTTTTTATTAACCTAATTAACCGCCTAAATTGCATTTTGTGTACATTACAATAATGAGATGAGAGTAACCACGAAGTGTCCTAAATACAACCCTCGCATTTAACCATACCAGGGCAGGGGGCATATGATGGTTGCGTTTGTCACGTGATAAATATGTGACAAAGTATCCGTCAGTCACACTCGAATTTTGTCAAAATGTGACGGATGCTTTGTCACTTATTGTTGTTGATAATGATGAGGAATATCAGCACGATACAAAGATCAAACACATCACTACATAGTATAAAATGTGTATGCTTAGATCTTTGAAACTACGCAACGGATTTTGATGCGGTTTTTGTTAGATAGAGTGATTCAAGAGGAAGGTTTATATGTATAATACAATATGCATAATTTATCAGCATTGCACCCGTGCGAAGCCGCGGGTCGCTAGTACATATAACATAACTGGGGAACACCACTTTAAAACAAATGACGATCATCGAAGTAGAACATCATGTTCTTCATAATTAGAAACAATGTAGTTCCTTATATAACCATCCCGACAGATATAAAACTTAACTTTGTTGCCACGCTCAGTTGATGAACACGAGAAGAACCACTAAGGACTCGAATGAGGCACAATATGTCCCCAACATAAGTTTAAAGAAACGTCAGGGAGTACAAATGTGTCGCAAAAGAGCATGATTCTGAAAGACAACATGAAGTAAAGTTCTACAAAGTGAATAACCTAATGTATAGTGTTACAAAGGCAGTGTCCCAGCTGTGAGTTCTGCGGAGTTACCACGAGATAAAGGCGAGTTTTTATTGAGTTTTAAGTACTTTTTAGTTGATTTACTGCTGAGAGAACAAATACAAATTCTTTATTGGTAACACCAAGTTACATGTCAACAATTTTAAGCATAGGTAGGTAGTTACTTATTTCACGAATTAATTAATTTAATTTATGGTTATCACATTGTCTACATTTTCCACATTATTAATAAAAAGTAAAGAATTGTAGTTGAATTTCCAGGTGATATTATTATAAGTTGCTATTTATAATTATTAAATGTGTAAGAAGCCGCCTTTAGTTAGTTAATTTCACACGTTAAGAAGCATATTTTCCAAACCTGGGGCCCAATTCGAGAATGCCGTTGGAGATATCGCCAAACGTCAAATCTCCATTAGATAACAGTTATATCGCCATTGAACTGTCATTTAAATGCGATGAGCTTATAAGTGACATATCTCATCTCCATTTTGGAAATACGAAGGCGATAATGATTGTCAAAAATGTTATTGATGTATATAAATTTCTGTTTTGAACGAAACGTAACGGACTAATTTCACGTACTACGCGGTCAATTTAAAGTATGCGAATGTTATTTATGCCGTCACATACAAAGGAAACGAAAATTTTGCGCGTCCGAATTGACGAAGTTGCGATGTCCTAGGGATATCGCCACTTGTCAAGTAGGCACACGTCAAAAGTGACGGATGGCGATGAAAAGGAGATCTCTCCATTATATCTCTAAAATTGGTCGAATACCCCCCCAGTACATAATTTGATCTGAGAAGAGATTAAAATATTAAAAACAGAGTTAGAGTGACATTATATTCCCGCAAATTGTCACTCAAGTACATTCCTACCTCATGTTAACCTAATTTTATAAAGTATCTATAACTAGCGACCCGCCCCGGCTTCGCACGGGTACAATGCTATATTATGCATATAAACCTTCCTCTTGAATCACTCTATCTATTAAAGAAAACGGCATCAAAATCTGTTGCGTAGTTTTAAAGATCTAAGCGAACATTGGGACAGACAGACCGCAGGACGCGACTTTGTTTTATATCCTATGTAGTGATAGTGATTCTAATAATAATTTAACACGTTAGAAAGCATGTTTTCCAAAGCAGTACGTACTTTGACCTGAGAATTGTGTCACCTTGTTAAAATATCAAACACTTGAGTGTTGACATCATGTTCACGCAAAGTGTCACTCAAGTAGGTACCGACCTGCCTCATGTAAATCCAATTTCATAAAGATTCTGTAATAAACTGAGACGATAACTACAGTCAAACTGTGAATACAGTTTTATAGAATCATTATTATAAGTAAGTTGTTATACCCTGTATAATATATAATAATAATAAATAAATAAAAAATCATCAGGTAAATTTTAAAGCCTTATTATCAAACTTAATAAAGAATCCAAGGGCGAAATCTATAATAGTTAAAACGTCTCTAGAATTCAATGACGTAGACTCACATTTCTAAAACATTGTGAAAATCTGTTAACATCTGCATTGCGCGTATCTCCGGTTAGTCAAGTTACAAGAAATATAAATAAGCGTGATTTTCAATACAGTTTCAGCACCCTAGTAACGCTTTCAGTATCTGTAATTTGTTCTCCTTTTGTAGTTGGTGTAAAGTTACTCCGTCCCACTCGGCTTTGATCCCGGAGAGCCGTAATTAAATGTGTTTTTGTACAAAGTTTCCACTTTTTTAGGAGGCGGTGTTTTAACAACTCCTATAGAGTCCGAGTTTAATTAAAACAATATCGAAGAAGGTAGGATAGAAGTTTCAATAAAGGAACTTGAAACGAACGTTTTGACGTCATAATCTCTTGTATTGGGTAAAGATTTTTCAAGCTCTTTTACATAGAAAACTGCCGTAAGTCTCAGACGTTTGTAGAAAAACACTGAACTGCTGGGTTGGCCGCCACTGCGACTGATCGGTTCTCCTATTGATGAATCGCGTACCGATTCGAAACATGTTGAGCGAAATTCGACTTCTACGACGTGAGTAAACCCGTTTTGTATTTTAATAAACATAGCTCTCAAACTATATCGGCTAATAATTAATATGTTTAAGTACATTGAAACGAAAAATTTAAATTTTGGCGGGTTTTGAACCCCGCTTTCCGGGCCAACACGGCTTACCTAGTAGAACCACACATGCCAGTTTGCGATGTCATCGCCTCACCGTGGAAAATATTTCCACACGCACCAAGAAGTTTGACAATTCCTTCATCTGCCAAACTATTAAAATATGGAACTCCTTGCCGGCTCATGTGTTTCCTCCTTCTTATAACTTGGAACCCTTTGCTGTCGTTGTTATATGTATTTAAGTATACAGGGTGTCCCAGAAGTACCACGTCACAGTGACACTGGAGGTAGGTCAGCTCAAGAGAAACCCAACCAGCCTAACATGACCTCAGTAAAAGTTGCACGGTTTTCGAGTTATTAACCAAATAAAAACTTTGAGAATTTTCCCCTTTTCTTTTACATTTTTAGTACCAGCATCGACACGGAAAGCTCTTAATGACAGTTTTTTGTGTTTATCAAATCATGAATAGCTAATTCAGAAGTGTAAAGTGTTATTTTGTCAGTAACTATTGTAAAATGCTGAAGAAAGCCTGATTAATCTTGATTTATTTGTCACAAAAACACGAACTTCAACTTTGACCATCTGCCATGTTTTCTTTTTATTAGAAACGAAACAAACAATTAACGTCACATTTTATGATTTTATCCAGTCCTTTAGAATAAGCTAGCCTCCAAAAGCGAGAAAAACATTAGTTTTTAGCCCTTGTGCATTTGGCAAAATAATCGGATCAGATAACAGAAGAGTCATCGCTGTACACGGCATCTTTGTAGCACAAAACAGTGACTGCTTTCGGAGTTCAAGTTTTAAGTTGGCTCGATAGGGCATCACTAAAGTGATAAGAATACCTAATTTTATCGCATTAAGATACATGTGTTATACCATTTTAGAATCTGCGTAACATGCCTAATTTATTGACGTTATTTGTTTGTTTCGTTTCTAATAAAAAGAAAACATGGCAGATGGTCAAAGTTGAAGTTCGTGTTTTTGTGACTAATTAAATCAAGATTAATCAAGTTTTCTTCAGCATTTTACAATAGTTACTGACAAAATAACACTTTACACTTCTGAATTAGCTATTCATGATTTGATACACACAAAAAACTGTCATTAAGAGCTTTCCGTGTCGATGCTGGTACTAAAAATGTAAAAGAAAAGGGGAAAATTCTCAAAGTTTTTATTTCGGTAATAACTCGAAAACCGTGCAACTTTTACTGAGGTCATGTTAGGTTGGTTGGGTTTCTCTTGAGCTGACCTACCTCCAGTGTCACTGTGACGTGGTACTTCTGGGACACCCTGTATATTATCTATGATATTTATAACAATTATTAATTTAGCGTTAACTGCTATAGCGTAATAAATTTTTGAAAATTTTCTG
Organism: Apotomis capreana; assembly: GCA_947623375.1. Lineage (NCBI taxonomy): Eukaryota > Metazoa > Arthropoda > Insecta > Lepidoptera > Tortricidae > Apotomis > Apotomis capreana. The sequence continues at coordinate 25,455,368 of OX392505.1, forward strand.
AGCAGCAAATTATGGCGTAGTTATTACTAGCGACAGTTGTCATATCACGATGTTAAGTGTCAACAAAGAACAAGAAACAAATACATTGTGTGCTGAATTATTTTATAAGGAAAAAAGTTCGTTTGTTTTTTAATAATTTACGGTGCAATATATTAATAAATGCCTATACTAACACCCCGTAAAGTTTGCGGTAATATCAAATATACACGCTGTATAAGTATGTATATCGTCGTCTGGTACCCATAATACAAGCCTTCTTGAGTTTAATTTGGGACTAGATCGATTTGTGTGAGGTTGTCTGATATTTATTATTTATTTATTATTATTTCAATGTTTCGCTTTCTCGTCCGTGTTGGCCCGGAGAACCTTCTAAAACGAGCTAGGAACGACTCTTAGCATCCAAGGTTTTTAGTTTCATATATTAACACGCCCGGTAGGGAATCACTGGTTATTTCGTAGTAAATACAGTCTTAACAGTCAGTACGGAGTCTAAAATAGAAATGGCACGATCGATACATGAAATGCGATCACGCTGATGGATGGAATTTCGATTCGATTCTTACGATCATCTGAAATAATTAATTTAACGGTCTGTAAGAGAAAGTCCTTTAATGGTATCATAGAAGCTGTATAAATTTATGAAACATGTAATGTACAATTTTTTTTATGTGGGTAGGTACACCACATTTTTTTATTTAAGCCTTAATTACAAAGATTAAAGCTTAAAGAAAAATTTAAAAAGGAGCCACCTAGGGGAACAGACCGGGAATCGAGCCCGGTAACTCTGGATTGCCGGTCCAGCGCGTTAACCATTTCGCTACCTTAGCTCCCAAATCCAATCTTTGTATTTAAGGATCATAGAAGCCCATCAAAATTTTAAAATTCCGATATGTCCTTGCTGCTTACAAGTTGGTAGGTACTATTAATATAAACAAGAGAGCTGGTGGTAATAAAATGTTGCGTTTTTGTGATATTATTATACAAAAGACGCATTTACCGCTATAGACGCATATACTGTCAGTTTTAAATTGTATTAAATAAATAAAATAAAATAAAATAAATCAGATGATTTTATTACTTTTGGCTGACGCAAAATTAAGACCTAGAACTGGATGTGTTCTGATAGCTTAAATATTGAAATTATATCATTCATAACCATTGTTGCATTGCAGTCCGTTCAGGAAACACCAAAATGAATAAATTAAACAAAGCAATATTTGATCACTTTTGTCCTTTACCTGAATTCGACTTTACCGGGCAAAGGTCCAACGATTACAAAGCGATTTTGCACTCACAATTTCCAAAAATAAGGCTTAATTCACGTGATCACGTAGAAAACAATCACAACACAAGATAAGGGCGCACATTAGGCCCGTCATACCCAGGATATCGAATTCCACCACCGGATGTATAAATCCTGCGTACCCCATCGTAGATTACCCGTAGTCGTAAACCAAAGAGAACAAACAAAACACTTTAACCCTTAAATGCATAAACCATGGCCTAACGGTTACTAAGATTTACACAAGGAATAATTATTGGAAACTAAATATTCAAAAAATAAACTTTGTTTTCCATACTTTTGGCCTGGGGTGTATGTAGGTATGAAATGATCTAAACACGCTACTATTGAATGATACCTTTCATATACCTAGTGGCCTTTTGAGAGAATTCTAGTTATTCGGCTTTTATTTTTTTACTGGATCAGTAAAAAAATCAAATAGATTACGAAATCGTATCAGAAATGAGGAGATTCGTAGGCAAATCAAGGTCATCGACATAGCAAATCGGGTAAGCAAGCTGAAGTAGCAATGAGTGGGTCACATAGCTTGATGAACCGATGGCCGTTGGGGCAGAAAGGTTCTCGAGTGGAGACCATGGTAGTCGAAGCGAGGAGCAAGGTGGTCGGACGACCTGGATAGAGTTACGGGGACTTTCTGGATGCGGGTCGCTGCTATCCGGCCCTTGTCGAAGTCTATTGAGGTGGCCTGTGCCCAGCAGTGGACTTTCTATGGCTGATATGATGATGATGACGATGAATTAGAAAGAAAAAAAGAATTATTAGAATTTTGCCTGTTTCAGGTTAAGTCAAAGGATTTTTTTTTTAATGTCATAGGGGGCAAACGAGCAAACGTATCGCCTGATGGAAAGCGATTACCGTCGCCCATAAACACCTGCAACACCAGAGGAGTCACAAGTGCTTGCCTACCCGGAGGACGAAGATAGAATGCCTCTATGCTAGTAATTTCACCGGCTATCTTACCCCCACACCGGAACACAACAATGCGAACATTGCTGTTTGGCGGTGGGTTAGCAGGCAAGACGGTAGTAACAATCCGGACGGACCCTGCACGAGGCCCTATTACTCCAAAAAATATTTTATTAGATTAGACAAGTTGGCGGTTTTTTAAACAATTGAAGAGGCTGTCCTACCCCAGAGGAATCTGGGGTAGGACAGCCTCTTCAATTGTTATGTGTACTGAGGAATCAGTACACATAAATTTAAGGGTAAATAATATTAGTTATTAGCGCTGTAGGATTTACGCCTTGAGCGGGTTGTGTTGAACCGATAACATTTGCAAGTCTTTACGGCCATGCTCAATGGACTGGAATTGCAGGAAATAACGTTTTAAAATGGAAAAAATACGGGTGTTCTGTTACAGTGGGAGTATAGTATTTAAAGGGAACAATATTTATATGTTGCTTATAGACCAATCATTGAAGTTCACTCGAAGAATATTTATTCTTACGGAGTTATTTGTACGTAGATATCCTGTGGTCGCATGTGCCGTTCTCATATTGGCTCGCATAGCCATGAAAAGTGTTGTTTTCCTACACTATTTGTGTAGTCTGCAAAAGACTGAAAGGTATTTGATGATAAGGAGCCGAGTTTTACGTAATTGTCTATTGTTGTGAAATTCCTAATTCAGTCGCCATTTTAAATCACCTATCGCTAAAGTACAAATGACAGGAGCCAAGCGAGCAATTATTTTTACAATTGTAGTAATTGAAATTTTTCAGTGTCACTGACTTAAGCTTGAATCATAGATAAGAGTGTTAGCTTGAATAGTAAAAAAGACACATATTTCCAATATAATATTTATATGGAGACATGATATTGAATATGTCGAATGATTTCTTCGGCCTTAATTCACTTTAAATAAAAGCATCAAAGCAAAGTTGTAGCAGAAATTATTTTTATCATTTCCATTTGAGCGCACGAAAATAGTCTCATTTAAGCGGCGATACTTTTACGTGGCAGAGCAATTACCTTTGCTTAGTTCACTGGCTGTATTGATGTTAGATTCTAGACAAACAAATACGAACTAGGATTGATCATTTAAGCGGAATGATCTAATTGGGAATAAGCAAAAAAAAAATACATTGTACCAATCAAATGATATTTTCATACGAAACATTATGTTCCATACTAGCCAATGTGATTAGGACACTACTGTACCCCTACCATGAGTTAACGTGACCGTACTCGCTAGCGACAGTAGCGACTGCGGAAACTACTTACTTTGTTGAACTACAATACAACTCTCCATACAAATTATTTAAGCAGTCGCTATAGTGAGTATGTAATGGTCACTGTAAACTCGTGATAAGGGTTTCAGGAACGTTAAAAAGCGACATAGAAAAAGTAGCGCAGGTGTGATCGATAGTTGTCATACATTTATGTTTACGATTTTGTATGAAGTTTTATATATTTATCATTTTGCTGAAAATTTTAATAAAAATTGACATATTTTTGAAGTCTCGTTTTTAGAGGCAGACTAGTATTTTTAGTGAGGATACCTTTTGAATCAATTTAGTGTTTATGAACTGGTATAAATAAAAGAATTAGAAATTTCAACATTATGCGTGTTCCTTATTAGTTATTCAATGCATGTCGCGGCATAAAATACCTTTTCTGATGGTCCAGACAAGGCTAAACTCAGCGATTTAATTTACTCAATACCATGAAAACTTGATGTTGTTTATAACTTTAAATGCAAAGCAAGACGTTTAAAAGATTATTTAGGACAACCCTTACTATCAATTCATTGTGCGGTTGCCACTTACCACGTTAGCTAACGCGGAATGATAAAGCATTCGCGTAGTCTTTTGTTTCCCTTGGGCTATGGCATATGACGTTTCTTTACGGTCGGCGAACGTCTTAAGAGCCATTCTGTCCCACTGGCCTTCGGTTCTACTAGCACTGTAACGACCGTTAGAAGTAAATTATAGCTACACAGCTTTCTAAAAAAACTGGCTTCACAGTACAGATATCAACAAATATTCATCCAGAAAGATAAAACAATTATATCCAACCTACATTCGAAAGGCGTACTGAACCGAGCGGGGTCTATTCTGTATCCCACAAGCCGATAGCACATATCTACGGGCATAATTTCCGATCGAGTGCCCCCGTCGACTTTTTTATTCGACTTTTTCGTGTTCGACAGAGCAGTAAGCTACGGCTTTTTATTGATAGACAGCTGTGTATTTGAGATATATTTTGTTTTGGTATTTTTAGATAGAAGTGAAAATCATACGTTGTGGGAAAAATATGTGCCTTGAAGAGAAATTACCTTAAATCCTGAAGTAAGTAGAAAGAAGCTAATTTATTTTGCATTAAATGATTTTCTAAAATAAGGTCATAATTTTCTTTAATTTTTACGTCTGATGATCAAATACAATTATTATTCGATGTCATTTCTAAGACCAACTGTTTATTAGAGTAACTTGATCCTGAACACTTCGATTAGTAGAGGAAAAAGAACGAGTAATTTATTTTTAAAAGGATGTAGTATATAGACATTTATAGATAAAAAATGTACCCTCGATCCGCCAGCTATCGGGCATTACATTGACAGACGTCACCGGTGGCGGACGCCCTGCAGGTTTACTGAAAGCCCGATTAATGTGTTTATTGAAGTATCCCAATAGGAAACCCTAGTGAACACTACAATGCCGACGAGTATAAAGCAACGGAATAAAAGCGTGAGTTAAATTTGACTTAAAAATCATTGACGTAATTACCGACGTCGTTGACAGTATTTTCTTGGAAAATAAAAAGGGACGACAAGGGCATTGGAAAAGTAGATGCGGTTTCTTTGGGGTGATAAGACTATTAACACAAGTTTTCGGTTACTAAATGTAGGATAATTTTATTTTGGGTAGTGTATATTAGTCACGGAATTCGTGCTGAGGCCTACCCACGACATGAGGCTGAGGCCTACCCACAAAGCACCACCTTGTGCAAAGTTAAATAAATAGGAACACAGGCGAAGTGTATTATTTTGAATATTAATTTGTAGTTGTGCACTCGAGGAATATAAATATTTAGCAGTTTAGCGTAATTCTCGAATTGGTCGTGTTACTAATCTTCGACTGCGCAGTGGCGCAGTGGATGACGAATCACAATATAATAATTATGAACAGATTGGGAAAACGATTGGACTGCTAGGCGTCTATTTAATTTATACGACTGTTAATTTGTGCGTGCGTACTTAATTGAATACGCTACTTAATACTATCCTATGGAGTGGGCTTGATTGTTCTGAATTCCAAAATATATTGACGGGTTAAATATTATAGTGTGATAAGCTTACTTGTCTTACGTTGAAAATGTTTTTTGGAATAATTATCCAGAGTATCTTGTATAGCTGATAAACCGTATGAACATCCAGCTCAAGGGTCATGTATTAGTACACATGACACACATAGGTGCATATGTCACATGTAATCAATTTGGTATAACAAAATCAGTAATTACATACCAGCAGATATTTTTATAGAATTACAGACCAGTGTCTTGTAAGGTATAGAACAACGAAATATAAAGAAGCAAGAGAGCCTTACGTCTGTGGGAATTTCGTTGTAATTATAAGCTATTTGTGAGTGTTGACTGTTGAGCGGTCATTATCATTATATACCAAGACGGATTAAAAGCGATATGGAAGACTTTTATTTGGAAAATCATTTTGAGTTAAATTATAAATGTATTTGTTCAGTAACACCGTAATCCAGTATACAAACAGTTTAGTATCTCTTAAGTATTTAATACTTGTGCTAAGAGGCAGCACTCTTCTACATGGTAAAGTTATTTGTATTACGAGTATTGAGGAGTTTATTACTTTTAATTAAAATGTTACTGACTTAGTATACAGTGGAAGTCAATATATGGCTATGACTGGATTGTTATAGAAAATAGGTGTATCTATAAGGAAGGTCAATATGATAGACCAAGTTGAATTTAAAAGTGATATGGAAGACTTTTAAGTTGAAGGTCAATATGATAGGCTATGACTGTATGGTTACGGAAAACGGAAGGCTTTATGAGAGGTCAATTTGATAGACCATGCTGGATTGCCAATATGATAGGCAAAGGCCGTATGAGAGGTCAATTTGATAGACCATGCTGGATTGCCAATATGATAGGCTAAGGCCGTATGAGAGGTCAATTTGATAGACCATGCTGGATTGCCAATATGATAGGTAAAGGCCGTATGAGAGGTCAATTTGATAGACCATGCTGGATTGCCAATATGATAGGCTAAGGCCGTATGAGAGGTCAATTTGATAGACCATGCTGGATTGCCAATATGATAGGCTAAGGCCGTTTGAGAGGTCAATTTGATAGACCATGCTGGATTGCCAATATGATAGGCTAAGACTGTATGTGAAGTCAATTTGATAGACCACGCTGAATTGCCAATATGATAGGCTAAGAGGATTGTTAAAGTAAGCGAAATGCATTTTGAAACGTCTATTTAATAGACCACGGGAACCAAAGTATTCGTAAGAAAGATATCGTAAGGCTTAAAGGCGAAGCAAATATAATTGCATGGAAGGTAAATTTGATACACCATAGAAATATTATAAGCGGTATGTAAAGTGCCGCGTTCGTGCTGGAAGCTCAATTTGAAATACCATATTATTAAATTTGATTACTATATGTATTAAAGCTTTCTTTTAATTGGGAAATATTAAAAGTAGTTACTTTAAATTCGAATTTGTAATGAACCTGAATCTAAGGTCTCAAAGCGTTCATAAACTGGGGAGTATGTGCTTTTGAGACTTCTATTAAAATCTGAATATCGGTGGCTTCGACGCGTCGATTAAATTGAAATATGATGTGCTTTAAATCTTTCATTCAATTGAAAACGGCTGTTTTTTTTTAAGACTTTCATTATATTGGAATATCTGAGGTTTCAGAGGGTCCGTAACATGGGAATATGACTTGGTTTTGACTCCCATTCAATTGGGATACTAGAGATCTGAAAGCCTTCAGTGAATTGGAATTAATTGACAACCTTTATTGAATTGAAAATAGTTTGGTACTTCAAATGAATGCCTGGATAAAACTGTAATTGTTCGAAAACATTTTTAAATTGACAAAAGTTTGGCATTTAAAATGAATGCCTATATTAGGTTGGGATTGTTTAACAATCTACATTATATTGACAAAAGTTAGTATTTTGAATAAGAGCTTACATTAAGTTCGAATTGTTTGAAAACATTAATTAAATTGACATTAGTCCGGTATTTCAAACGAATGCCTAACCTATTAGGTTGGAATTGTTTAACAACCTCCATTATAATGACAATAGTTTAGTATTTAGAATAAGAGCTTCCATTGTGTTCGAATCGTTGGAAACATTAATTAAATTGACAATAGTCCGGTATTTCAAACGAATGCCTCCATTAAATGGAAATTGTTTATCAACCTTCAATTGAGAATGGTCTGGTATTACAGATGGAAGCCGGAATTAAATTAGAATTAGTATATCACTGTAATTTAAAACCTCGATCCAATTAGAAATGTTGCGGTTTCAAGATCTCAATTCAATTGGATCTTATAGTTGCAATTTAGTTTAGGAATTCAAATAAGTGCCTTCATTAAATAGGAATCGTTTGAAAACATTAATTAAATTGTCAATAGTCCTGTATTTCAAATGAATGGCTCCATTAAACTGGAATTGGTTATCAACCTTACATTGAGAATGGTCTGGTATTCTAAATGAATGCCGCAATAAAATTGGATTTTGTTTATCTGTGATTTAAAATCTAAATCCTATACGAAAAGACGCGATTTCAACATCTCAATTCAATTGGACTTTAGTTGCAATTTCGAAAATTTGGATTCTCATATTCTTTTGAATGGTATATCGGAATTTTAGATGACAAATTATAATGATGGCCTTAGTGAGAATATTGAACGAGAGTACATGATGACGTATTAAGCAAGTTAGCTACTTTCAGTTTCAGTTTCATTTTAAATAATTGAAGATAAATAATAATGAAGATAATAATTGATGGTAAAAGGGGGAAAAGAGCAAGCACTAGTTCTTAAGCGCTTGACAAGATGGTTGTTGTGAAATAATTATCCGGATAAGGCTACATGTCGCAATTCTTAAAAATTCTGGTATCAAGTGTATAGACCTTTGTTTTAATAATTCATTTATTTTTCAAATAAGTTACACGATATTACAGTAATTAACCCTACATGCTTTGGAACTACAAAACTACATGCAGACAAAACTTAAAACTAGTTAGATTTAATTTAATAAGCGCCTTAATGGCTTAAGCGACATAACAGCGTGGCTCCGTTGCGTTGTTTGACCCGCAGCTCTGGCATAACTGTCACATGCGACTATTTCTCGCGCGAGATATTTGCCTGTCTCTTGCTGTGCAGTAATGTGAAGGAGTGACGGCTAACGCTAAGTCGCGAGGCATAGTTGTGCTGGACAGGCTGGCAGGGTTAGGCAGGTAGTAGCAGCCTGTAGCTGCTGGGACACGCGTAGCTCTAACGAGCTGAATTGCACGTAGTGACAGGTCTGAAGTGGTACACCTTCATGTCCTCTCGTTGGACACGGTGTCTGTGCCACTTAGTGTTGTGGGGCACCATGCGCGTCTTGCTCTTCTTTTCCACCAGTGTGACTCCCTCCCTATCCACATTGGTGTGGGAGAACTTTTCCTTATCGCGAACGCGTACGGGGACCGGTTAGCCGCGACCGCGACAGACTGATCGGCGACTACAGCATATTGCACGCTGTCGCGACTTCGAAACGGTATCCTTTGTGTATCCTCGATGTATCCTCTAAAGCGTTGTGTCAAACAAAGTTCAGGGCAAGTATATATTGCAGAACTAGTTCTAATGGGTTGTGTGAAACGAATTAAATTTTAAATTTGCTTTGATTTCAGAATATTGTTTTCAAGTATCAGGAATGTTGTTTCAAGTCACTAATGTCGAGAACTATCACTGGCTTAGAAGTGAATATACTTACAGCATTTTACGATAAGGAAAGTAAGCTCGGAAAAAATCTTCATTAAAATCTTTGAACTAATTTATATATTTTGCTGACAGGCTTGATAGAATTATATTAAAAATGCAATCTGTGAGTTTTATTGCGGCGCTTCTTTATCACGCAAGCCTTGTTTAGAAGCGCCGGTAGATATTATAAACTTTCAAATATAAATAAATAGCTTTCTAGCTACCGCATGAGTAAATACTTAATAAATATCTTAGAAACATTTAGTAGGTATGAGATGGTAAAAAAATATAAATTTACTGAATAGTTAATAAAAGTAATAACAAATTGGAAATAAATAATAAAATAGAAACGAACTGAAATAAAGATAAAAAATTAAAGCAAAAAAAAAAAGTTGTCAACGGGATATGGAGGGCGGCATAGAAGTTTCCATGGGATAAAGGAAAAAAGTGGGTATGATTAAAATAAATAAGTAGAAGACCAAATTGTTCATGTTGACTACTAATTGTATTAACTTGAAGAAAACTAAGTACAAAGAGGATTATAAAATCATAATACAAAACAGCTCGGGTTCTTAACGAGACGTCGTAATCGACATAGTGTAAAGAGCGTTGTGTTGTTGGTCTTCGAGATCTTTGAGCGAGCATTTCGTGTCTTGGTGTTTGTCATAGCTGTCTGGTGTAGGGCGCCTGGAAGTGGACCCTAAACAGAATTAGTTGACACTTGGGCGGGACAGTGAGTAAGTCTACTAAAGGCTTGTAATACTTGTAACTACCTAATTCCAAGCTATTTCTAATTGGTAAAAAGGGAGAGATGTAGTATATAGACATTTATAGATAAAAAATGTACCCTCGATCCGCCAGCTATCGGGCATTACATTGACAGACGTCACCGGTGGCGGACGCCCTGCAGTTTACTGAAAGCCCGATTAATGTGTTTATTGAAGTATCCCAATAGGAAACCCTAGTGAACACTACAAAGGCGAATGCTATAGACAAGTCTTACCAAAAAATTACCACATAAGAGCGTAGCTCGACAGTGTAACAAAATGTGGATATTTATAATAAGTTTAATTTAAAGTTACATTTACATACAAAAATATCTGAATCTGATGTTTTTTACAAAAATATTCTGATGCTCACCAAAGTAATTTTAAAAACAAGGTAATAAATACGCCGCATCATGACTTGGTGATTACGACGCATAATAATAAATCGTTTCACCCCGCGTGCGAACCATGTAATATCCATTCCAATGCATGTAGTATGACATCCAATATGAATGCTAATGTTGTTATTACCTTATAATGCAATACACCTGTTATACCTAGTTTACTCACGTTACAGGCTAGCAATATATCGATAACAACTTTACTTAATTGGAAATTTTCCATGTCGGACATATCCACTGAAAATGTATTCAGATTTTCATTTGAATCTCTCTATTTTTCGTAAAACTTCTCGAAATTGCAAAACAATGCACAGAGCTATGCGAGTTTTGCTGGCATTACTTTTTAGGGTTCCGTATCCAAAGAGTAAAAACGGGACCCTGTTACTGAGACTTCGCTGTCCGTCTGTCCGTCCGTCCGTCTAGACAGTTGAAACTTTAACAGATGATGTATTTCTATTGCCGCTATAACAACAAATACTAAAAATAAAATAAAATAAATATTTAAGGGGGGCTCCCATACAACAAACTTGTTATAAATTATGGTACGGAACCCTTCATGCGCGAGTCGGACTCGCACTTGCCCATTTTTTTTTCATGTATCCATCCAAATATTATATCCACGGCGAAGGTTTATTTTTTTCATAATTTAGGTACGTTTTTATTAATTCATATTCTTTAATTTATTTCGAGTAGCAATGGGACTCGAAATCACAATACAATAACAAAATAATATTAAGATAAATTACATTAAATAATAAGTAGCATCACCAATATCACCATAAATACCTTTGTGTCAATATTTATACTAAAAATAAGAATGTGGTATTTTTTTGGGGATGGTTTTTGAGTGGCGACCGTGGACCGGAAGACGCAGCGTGGAAGGCTCCCATCCAGGTGGACCGACGGTTAGAATCGCCGGCAGAAATTGGATAAGGGCGGCGCAAGACCGATCGTTGTGGAGAACTTTGGGACGTCTATCGGCTGAGATTATGATGATTTTCCAAAATAGAATCTATGAAAATATTATATTAAAACAATGCTGCAGAACTAATGAGTATACATAGTTTTGATAGTAAGGAGTCTCCAACTGGTCAGTTCCAGCTTTCGTGACATTGTGCCATCAGCAGCAGTATCGGAAAAATCATAGTTAAATCTTTTTCAGAACTACACAGCTGTCAAAGAGTTAATCTCGGAACACTCAAAAATTCCAGTTTCAATTATCTGAAACTATCATCATTCCAAATTTAAATAATCCCAAAAGCGCTCTCACGTCCAACTAGCATATTTGCTGTGGATGGTATGCTAGTCAAAATATTATATCGGGGAGCATGTTATAATAGAGTGTGGCATGTCTGTGACAGTACGTATACACTATGGCATTTTCAGAAAAGATAATTGTAAAGCACTGTAGCCCATTTCAGTCGGAATCCTCATGCTATGCTTTGAATATACTTTCTACTATTGGATTCTTACTGAATGGAGCTACATTCAGACTCAGTGTTCAGTTCAGGTTGGCATCATCTAAACTTATGGGAGTGAAGCCTCGTAAAGTGAATCACATACATCAATGGCGACTATAATCTTATTACAGGCGCAATACGAAAATTGGTTCGATGCCGACTCACTCACATGGGTTTAGCAACGGTGGGTAATAAAATAATAATTAAGCAAGGAAACCAAATTCAGTACTCACTTGTATATATTTTCAAAGCTTTCACTTACTTAACTTAATTAATACACAGCTTTTGTTCACACTTTCACTCTTCGACTCCTAAAGATGAACTGACGTAAATGGCGGCATGAGAAGTTTTATATTGACAATCAACTCGCATAAAATGGCGCCAACCGGAAGTTCATCTTTAGTTGTTGAGTTAACAAATCCAAAATATATTTAAGGTTAACTGATTGATACTGCTAAATTCATCATATTTATTAAGGTAAATTATACAGTTGTTAACATAATCTAGGAGAGGAAGAGCTGAGGGACATTAACCTTAAGGATGTCCTTTTCTTCTGCGGGAGAATAAGATTCGAGGAAGAAGGCTGTATGGGAGCGCCGCCGGTACAGTAACCGTTGGCTCCAATTAGAAATTAGGCTGAATGAACGCAACCAAGCGATCAACAGCCTACCTGTCCGCGGCCGGGCGTCCCTACCCAATCATCATCATCATCATCATTTCAGCCATAGGACGTCTGCTGGACACAGGCCTCCTCAATAGACTTCCACATGGGCCCAATAGCAGCGACCCGCATCCAGCGAGTCCCCGCAACTCTAACCAGGTCGTCTGACCACCTTGCCACTGCCGTCTTATACTGCGCTTGCTGGTACGTGGTCTCCACTCGAGAACCTTTCTGCCCCAACGGCCATCGGTCTTTCGAGCTACGTGCCCCGCCCATTGCCACTTCAGCTTGCTTACCCGTTTTGCTATGTCGATGACCTTGGTTCGTCTACGAATCTCCTCATTTCTGTTTCGATCTCGGAAATCCCGAGCATAGCTCTTTCCATAGCTCGTTGAGTGACTGAGCTTCCTTAGAACGCCCATAGTTAGAGACCACACCGGTAATACGCACTGGTTGAAAACTACACCCAATCATCAGTAAGAAACACCTCTTTCGCAAGCTTACTTAGGGACGTCTATTTGTGTGAGGTTGTCCTACATTTATTTCATTCTTTTAATTTTAGTCTGCGTATCATCTGTCAGCCATTATTGAACTGTTTAATTAATATTATCCTGCGGTTAGTTATAATTCCGGTAATCCTGGTATACAGCTCTGAAACACGCTTGTCTGTCTACATAATAAATCATAAGCTCTAAGCATGATATATTTTGTAGACTGTTCTAACCGAGCTTACTTTGATACTAAGCCCTTGTTACGGTGTTAAAATTATTGTTGTGAAATGTTGGATGAAGAAAAACTGTTATATTTTTTTACATTACCTACACATTAAAATATTCAGCTGAAAGACTATAGTAAAAATATTGTTATTAAACCAAGAATTGAAAAAAAATTATGTTTCGAGTAGGCATCTAATATTTATTTTCAATGGTTTCCCAGGTTATTATAGGAGCAAGATTGACACAGCCATTTTAACAATACTTGGATCAAATCACAATATACTATAAAAAAGAAATATCGTTAATCCAATTCAATGAAATAAAGATTTGAATATTGATTGATTACTCGTAAATTATAGCGATAATGGCACCAAATTCAATTTCAAGCTGCACAACGCTCTCCATGAAACCAAAAACAGATCTAAGTGGCGAAACACGATCAGTATAATGACCCAGCAAACGGGGCAATCACGACCCTCAGAATCGAAGGAAATCAACGTAAGGAGGGGGACTAGTTTTTAGGGTTCCGTACCCAAAGGGTAAAAACGGGACCCTATTACTGAGACTTCACTGTCCGTCCGTCCGTCTGTCACCAGACGTCTGTATCTCAAGAACGGTGATAGCTAGATAGTTGAAATTTTCACAGATGATGTATTTCTATTGCCGCTATAACAACAAATACTAAAAATAAAATAAAATAAATATTTAACGGGGGCTCCCATACAACAAATTTGTTGTAGATTTATATATATATACATAGGTACGGAACCCTTCATGCGCGAGTCGGACTCGCACTTGCCCAATTTTTTAGAAGAACCCACGATGGAAGATATGCAACTTCCTTTCTTAAAGTCTTTTATTTATTAGAGCCTTAACAGACTTGCGATTTACGAGCAAATTTTGTATGAAAGCGATCACGCTACAAGTTTGTTGCGACGCTTATTAGTACAGAAAACTCGCTCGCAAATCGCGGATATCTTGAAAGAAAGAAAGAAATACATTTTTTCGTAACGAGACATAAAACATAATTACATAAAAGGTGTGACAGAAATTATAAGAAAATAAAATAAAACAAATAGCAACTATTTTTATGGCTGTGCCACGAAAAGGCACACCAAGGAATATATACGTTCAGCATCTTCAAGCTGTAAGACTTGCACGATGTTCATACAATTCTTACAGCCACATACATAAGAAAGAAAGCCAAAAGAAAGACAAACTGTTATACGGTCTTGAACCAGTTTTGGATCATTTCCATAAAGTACAAAAAAAAATGCAAATGTCATCACCTACATATATGTACGAGTGACTTCGTTAACCGAAACTATCAAAAACTTTATCCATAAGCTTATTTAAATATTCCAGCTGATTGAAACACCGCAAAGGGATCACAAAAAGGCAATTTAAGCAAAAAATCCCTGATAAGGGAATCCAATATGGCGCCGGGGTATTTCTTTCTGATTGGTATCCCTTTAAACATAAATTTGAATCGCGGCGACGCGAGATGGCCTGTCTGGGCTAGATTTGTGGCAAAAGGGCGCCAGCAGAGTCAAATAAAAGTCCATACAGACGTAAAGATAGACTGCACTTTTGCTACAACTTTTGATGACACGGTTGCCTACCTATGACCTGATATGAGGCAGTCACGGACATATGGTCTTAGATTTTTTCTATATATTTAAGTGTTATATGAACAGGGATCAGATATTCGGATGCTTTTATAGCTAAACTTTGGTGTCGGCGCCGATTTTGCTTGAGTTGTATGGAAACGGACTCGACATTTTTTTTTCATCCCGGGATATCTCCATGAACTAACTAGGCAATCGTTAAACATACTACCTAAAAAATTTAAGTAATAAACAAACCAGTAGTAGTTGTAAGTACGTGTTTTGTTATTTTAATTTCAACAGCTTTAAAAACTATCCGATATATAATTATTTAGACTTTGACTTTGAAAAAAATATTACATATAGGTAGCGGCTCCATGGTGTTTATAACCATGGAATGCTACCAAAAGTCCTAACCCTGGTCATAATAATGTAGTATAAAAGGTTTGCCAAGCGAGCATAATTATCTTTCAAGGCTGTCAGCAGGAACACTTTCATCACACATACAACTGTCGCTGAATCCATCCCTCTATCAAAACGGAGGGATAACTTAATTTGCCAAGAGAAAGGGTTGGCTGGGTAACCCATATTTTTATGAAATCACATTATCTTACACTGATAATGCGGGTAAAGTAATACGGGTCCTGGGTGCCTTTATATATAATTGGGAATCGTTGGTGTAGGTATCCGTTGATGGATTAAATTGCTGATTTATCGTTTCTATTAAACCAAAACTGCTAGGAGTTTGGCTCTTACTGCGTAGAATTGCTATACATATACACTATCCAGTGGTTTTATAATGCGGAACACCCAAATCAAATCTCATTTATACGAAACCATCATCATTCCAAATTTTAATTTCGCTGGCACGCTTACGCTACGTTTTACATAAATAGTACGTTACATAATACAATAGGTTAGGTTCAGATTATATGACATCCCAAAAAAAAGAAAAACATCAGAACATAGTTTTCGGAATTATGAAAATTTGGAATAGTGATGATTCGGATAAATGAAACTTCGGAGTATTGTAATGTAGTTACTTCCCTATTAGACGAAAACTGATAGCTAGGAGTTTTGGGGGCCTATGATACTGGCTTTTATCACGCGATAAATAAGCGATAAAGCATTCGTCACGTTTTGACAAAATGCAATTTTGATAAATAAGTGACAAAGCATGTGTCACTGATGGTTGCGTTTATCACGTGATCGTGATGGCCCATCACAGGCCCACAGTTTTTACTGCGTAATGTTGTTATACCTACATATCCAGTGGCTTTACATTTTGCATAATGATGAAACATACGTCGATCTCAAACGTAAAGAAAAATGTGGTTCTTTTATATTGGTAACGTGATAAACACAATCGATCAACATAGGCCCGCTTGGAATCGATATTTATTAGGTAATGAGAAAAGTTATGGATGTACAGTAAATGAAATTGAAAAGCGTACCTTTTTGACCCATATTGTCATTGTGACACGAGTGAAAAAGGTACGTCTTTATTTCCTTGACAGTAGTACTGTACTGACAGTACATGCCTCATTACCTGTCGCGTAATAAATACAAGAAGTGGATGTGTGAGAAGGGTACATATTTTTCTTTAATCCATTTTATTGATAAAACTGACACAAATAAAAACAATTAGGAAAGGTATACATTGGATTAAGTTCATATTTATACTCGTACTTAGTTTCCCTCGACGTATCTTCTCAACAGTGGTTTCCTCTTGGGCAATGTCATTAGACTCAGCCATGTTAACGTGCCCCTGTGGTCTACTTGCAGAATCATCATCATTTAATCTCTCATCTCTTGTCGGTGGAGCAATTTCTATGCGTTTCGCTCTTGCGCTTTCTCCTTGACAGCCTGTTACGACACCACGTTCACCTTCTCCTTCATTTGGTCCATGTAAGCTGTCCATGGTTTTCCTCTCTTAAAAAATAAGGTTCATTATTTGATAGTGAGACAAAGTTTATTATTCATCGCCACTGTATTATCCTTGTTAATTTTTATGAACCTCCCAAGGTAAAATTTAGAACCTTATTTATTGTAGGTAACGCTGTTGGTCGTATAAAAGCGTACTTTAATGCTTTATTCATGTCCGCAGTATTACCCCATCCACGGCCCGTAGCTTAGCATGGAATATACATAGCCGTGATAAACTGTTTGTGCAGTGTCACAAAAAAGTACCCTGCATTTTTCTTACCGTAGAAAACAAGTGTGTTAACGTACTTTTAGTAAAGTTATTTTCTAACTGTAAACCTTTTAAGGGTCATTCGAGCGTTTGTCTTGGGCTACTTTCGAAAACACGAATTTGTCAAAATATCTATAGATTTTAATGGGACATCTTACTCTTTTTCAGAAGTCTAAGATCTCTAACAAACAGTACAAATTCACACAGAAATGCGCAAGCACATTGTTAGCGATGTGTGCACAAAAGGGAGGTGATTGAGGCCCAAATACCCATTACAGACTTTCGTGTAAGTACCTACAAATGGAATCAGGAAAATTAGGTAACCACATATAGTACCTTTCTACGCTAAAAGGGTGGCGTTTTAAAATGAACATTTCGTCTGGTCTGTTATTGAGAACAATGTCGATGAAAAAGGTTGTATGTATTAGGAATTCGATTTTATATAGAGGAAGATACACACGGTGGCCAAAAAACAAACGTGGAACATTCAAGGGAAGTCACATATGAGTCAATTTGCAACACCTCTACAAGGGTTTCTCGCGTCATACCGTAATATTTTCAATGCTCATAATTTCATTAAAATAATTTCTGTTATAGCTGTTTATTGTAATAAATTTCACAAAAGTAGGTAAACTTCGAGTAGGTAGTAGTAGATGAGAACGTCAGTAGGAACTATGAATGAAAACTCGACAGGTGACCCACAACGTGTTGAATAAAAAGCCCTAATCTACGCTGTGTTACTGATATACGTACGAGTATGTCTTCATACACGTATCATCACACAATCCCGAACAAATACACGCCTCCCTTCATTATTCCCTCTCGTGACGTAAACCATGCAAAAATCGCGGACAAGAAAAGGCATGAGCCTGGAGCCAACTGCAAATAATTTCGGGACAGAACACGTAATGTGGTACAACCCACATACCGGGGGTTAGGGACGTGCTTAAGCTGCATACGTTTTTGAGGTAGGTAAATGTAGTGACAAAGGATGGTTATAGAACATTTTTATTTCACTACATGGTATCATAAAAAAACCGGCCAAGTGCGTGTCGGACTCACGCACAAAGGGTTCCGTACCATTGATTTATGATATTAAAGGCCTTTTGTTTATTTTTATATTTGAGTTGATTTAATGAAACGGTTTACGATTTATATTATATAAAAAAAAAACTACTTACTAGATCTCGTTCAAAACAATTTTCGTTGGTAGTTTTTATAGTAATGTACATCATATGTTTTTTTTAGATTTTTCATTTTCTTATTTTAGAAGTTAGAGGGGTGGGGGCAACTTTTTTCCACTTTGGAAGCGTCTGTCACGCAAACTATTCGGTTTAGAAAAAAAATATTTTAGAAACCTCGATATCATTTTTGAAGACCTATTCATAGATACCCTACACGTATGTGTTTGATGAAAAAAAAAATGAGTTTCAGTTCTAAGTATGGGGAGCCCCCAATATTTATTATTATTTTTTTATTTTTGCATCAAAATTTTAATGCCGTTCTTAGAATACATCTACCTACCAAGTTTCAACAGTATAGCTCTTATAGTTTCGGAAAAAAATGGCTGTGACATACGGACGGACAGACGGACAGACAGACGGACAGACGGACAGACGGACAGACGGACAGATGGACAGACAGACAGACAGACAGACATGACGTATCTATAAGGGTTCCGTTTTTTGTCATTTGGCTACGGAACCCTAAAAAGGGTTACATATATTTTCTATTTTTCTTCAACCGAAAACTTTACTATACGACAGTATTCTTTGGGGTTTGAATGCTTGGATTATACGTCAACTCCTCCAACAATTATCCAAGTCCCATTATTAGACAAGTCCCAACAAGTTTGATCAAACTAGATGTAATTTTTGAGGTGCCTTAATTCTTATTCAATTTATTGCCAAGAAATATACCGAATTGCATAAACTCATTCTTCATCGTATACTTCTATCTATCTACCTATTATATCTACCTATTTTATCTATCTATCTATATATCTCATCCTCGCCGTAATACATTATCACAACGTGTTTCGTATTACAAATTGCATATTTAAACTATTTTAAACATGCGATCGTTGTTAACCAATTGGTTGGTACACATTTAATTCATACTTCCATCTCAATATTTTTAACCCTGTCAACAGAATACGAGGGCAAAACCTTATTCACTACATCTGTACCTTAAATTTAGCCGCTCCCTATTTCACATTCATGAGGTTCATATTCATACTCATTCTCAGTGCGGTCTCGTCACTAGTAGTGTTCACAAACAGCGCAGTGTAAACAAGCCGCGAGCCCAATGCGAGAAGCTTAAGAATAAACTGCCAACTGGGCCACTGGCTTACTGCCTTTACTTATGAGGTGCAAGACAATCTGGCAGAATATAGCTGGAAGGTGTTAGAAACTTCGTACTAACCAGTACAAACGGATCGTTTATGATATTTGACCAATTAGTAATTAAGTTGTTGTGAGTTTTTATACATTGATAAAATGTGAGTTAATTTCTGTACTAGTTGTTTTTTTAGGGTTCCGTACCCAAAGGGTAAAAACGGGACCCTATTACTGAGACTTCGCTGTCCGTCCGTCCGTCCGTCCGTCCGTCCGTCCGTCCGTCCGTCCGTCTGTCACCAGGCTGTATCTCAAGAACGGTGATAGCTAGACAGTTGAAATTTTCACAGATGATGTATTTCTATTGCCGCTATAACAAAAAATACTAAAAATAAAATAAAATAAATATTTAAGGGGGGCTCCCATACAACAAACGGGTTGGTTGCGTTAACTTTGCACCTCATTTGTATGGGGCGCTATACAAACCAGGTGCAAACTTAACTTAAACACTTAAGGATGAAAAGTGTTTGTACGGAACCCTCGGTGCGCGAGTCCGACTCGCACTTGCCCATTTTTTTTAATTTCAAGAAATAATCAAAAAGGATATGTATGTAATGTATGTATGTAATATGTAAACGCTTTATTGTACACAACAACTGGTTATAAATACATTGATAACAAATGAAATATGTACAAAGGCGAACTTATCCCTATTAGGGATCTCTTCCAGTTAACCTTTGAGCAATTGAAGGAATGGGTATTCGAAGAAAATAGGCAAACTACACTGCGTACAACCAAGATATCTATATTATACTTAATAAAACTATAATAAGTACATAAACTAAGTAAGTAATAATACACATATATTTATACTATTTATAAGATATTTATATTATATATATATATATAATACATATAAATGCGTAAATATATATAGTATTCAATGAAATCACACATCGGACAGCCACAATTTCTTCAAGTTAATCTTAAGGGATGCTACAGATGGAGACTTCCTAAAGGACAAAGGCAACTCATTCCACAACTTCACTGCGCTTACCGTGAAAGACTTGCTATAAGTACGCGTCTTATTAGACGGTACAGCCAGAGTGAGATTGGCGCTAGACCACAAGCGGGGACCACTGCCATCAGCCATATACGAAAATCTTTCACTAAGGTAAGGAGGAGAAGTAGGATTAAACAGGACATTATTAAAAAAATATTTATTAAAAAGCACTGAAAGGACATGCACGTCTCTACGCCGACGAATCGGTAGCCAACCCAGCTGCGCTCGAAAGGAAAAGATGTGGTCATATTTTCGCAATCCAAATATATACCTGATACACACATTTTGTAGGCGTTCAAGCTTGTCAAGTAGTTCCTCCTTAAGATCCAGTAGAGCAATATCACCATAGTCTAGTAGAGGGAGCAATAGAGATCTGGCAAGAGTGATCTTGGTGGAAATTGGCAGAAAGTTCTGCAGGCGCCTTAAAGAGTGGAGAGATGCAAAGAGCCTCTGGCTAACTTGAGCTATGTGCGGTGCCCACGAAAGCGCCTGGTCCATGGTGATACCCAAATTTCTAACTGTAGAGGAAAAGGGGATAGGAATCCCACCAAAAAGAATATCAGGTACTACCATTTCAGATACTTTATTTACAAAGTGAGGACTACCAATAACAATTATATGGATTTCATAATCAAAATTCAATGTCTAAGTAAGACATCTTTTCGGAATAGTTTATTTCAAGAAGTAATCAAAAAGGACATTTGGATTTCATAATCAAAATTCAATGTCTATAAAGACATCCTTTCATTATTCGTGAATACCCTGATCGCAGGTGTTTGAAGCCCGAACCGAAGGTGAGGTGAGGGCCATAAATATGCCATCTGAGGGCTTTACGAATTACCGTCCGTGGTTTATCTAAAGTTTTACGTCTTGCCTTGGGCAGTAAATCCCACTTACGCCCTTGGGTGACGTAAAAAATATTAATTGATGACGTTCCTATCGTCGGTTACTGTATATGTTACATTGGTAGTATTGGGAATAATCCAGGATATTGAGACGATTTCCCCTATGGATTAACGGTTATCTTTATTAGATGTTACCTACGACTTTGTGCTTCATTGGGCGAATTTCACACACTTGGCCATGTTTTTGTTTTAGTGACATCTTGCGACCATTTTCAGAACTTCCAGCCGACAGCGAAACGCAGTTCACTTGTTTTTATCTTGGTCTTTACGTGCTAGTATATGTTATAGTCCGCTAGATGTCATTGTAAGTATAGAGAAAAATATGAGTTCGTTCTTTTCCAACATAGTATTTTCCTAAACAATCCTTTGAATACTTGTTGTCAAAAAACCAGTATCAAGCTTGATTTTGGTTTCTTTTGCGCTTCTTTGCTCGTAGGATTTATGCATGATACTGTCAGCATCACAATATGTTGCCGTGAATTTTCTTACTGGCTTATATCAAATTAAGTCAATTAACTTTGATACTGACTGTACCGAAAACCGAGGGAGAAATCCTCTTTATCATCACCTATCTTCCCGGGTGACTTGTGCTTATAAGTCAGATAGCTTTTTGCGTGTGATGTGTAATCAATAATCAATTGACCTAAAACTCTTTTAGGTTACAAAATGTGCTGAGATGGCATCTGGTCACAGGCACAAAGCTATTTAACGAGGACTATTATAGTTGGTACCTATACGATTATTGTCTGGCTGTCTTATGTGACAACAGAACTGTCTCAATTTATTTTAATTTATACCTCGCAGTTTACTACCATGTGAGCGAGTCAATAGCAGAGTCTTGAGTTTCGTTGAGGGTTGAATTGAAAATCAAATTCGGAAGTATAGGTTTTAATAAAAGTTTATATATTTAAATTACAGCATAATTTCAGTAGGTATATAACTAGAACAGTGTTAGAAACATTACTTTCATGATGTGAGCACATTTTATTAGATACGATAGCTTACTTCATAATTTCTTTGCATTACCAAAAGACGAAGAGCAATGTGGATTTCTACGACAACTTTTCCCCTTAGTTGAAATAGATTCCACATTTTAATGAAGATTATTACAATATTGCGTTGATTTTAAACACTGTTTACATAAAAGTGATAAGTATACGAGATGGAACGTCTACTATGGTATCAAAGATGTTGTGCGTTTGCATTACCTATATTTGGTCGAAGCTTCAAAGTGCACATTAATATGCTCAAAATGTGTAAATTTCCCCGATTTACACATTATTTACTTTAAGAATATAAAAAGAGAAATAAGTATGAGAAAAACTTAACTCCGATTCACAACTCTCTCTCTCTCGATAAAATATCAAATTAAAGCGACATCCATCTTCGAAATTAAAGCTAAGTATAATCTTAAGTAGTTATAGATGTAGAAAGCGATTCTAAGCTTCCATCTCTACGCTAAGTCCACCCTAATTCGAAATTCAGATCATTCCTGTCAAGGAGATGGTCCCTGTAAATAAATATTTACTTCTACATTCGCCTAATATCTTATTTCTTTAGTAAGCTATCACCCTAAGGCATAGAATCACAAAATCTAGCATTCACTTATGAGGAATCCAAACGAAGAGAAATCTGAAATTATTGAGACTACTTGCTTACTTATTAATAATAGACTATTTTAACTATGATACTACAAACGTTGGCAAAAAGCGATTTTTCTAACGCTAAAAAAGCTAAATTTTAAATCTATACTTATTTCTAATAATATCGTTGGAGTGTGCTATAGAGCTAACGTAACTTATCTGGATTGTGGAAATCAAAATGTTATTTTGTATGTGGTTATATTTTATAATCTAGTTTATAGTGAATGGATTACTTCTATATTTGTGTTTTATAATTTATCTTATTTTATAATTTTAATCTTTATGAGGGACAAACCTTTATGCATTTCGATTTAGAGGCACTTTTTAAGTGGCTGTCGTATAGATACAATTCAGTGCATGATTATTATTGCTAATAGTAAAGTCTTTATTTTTGATGATGAGTGTAAGCCTAATTTTAATGTTAAATGATTGGTAAATATTATCACAAATATTGTAAACATTTGGACTGAATCTTCACATTACATTTTTAGCCTGTGCTACAGAAATCGCTGTATTATAAAATACATTAAAAGCATCTCAATTAAGAAATACGTATAGATTACATTCCATTTTGATAACTTTAGATACCGTTTCATCTATATTATTATTAGTTTTAATTTTCACTTTATTAGGTACATTAGGTTGGTTAAGTTTATTATTAGTTTACGCATCTGGAGGTCTTATTTCAACGGTTACAGATGTGGGTCCTGGAGTGGTGGGGGACCGAAGAGTGGCAGACCTCAGGGAGGTCGCCGAGTGCCCGCTGCTCGCTCTTGATCCACGCCGAGATCCTGCAAGTAAACATTCTATCATTTAGCACATACTTTCATTCGTTTTGGCCTCACAACCAGTGTCCTATAACTTGGATCTAAGGTTAAAGGGTGGTACAATTTACTTAAATGAGCAGGCTAGACTGTTCGCGTTTTGTCTGGATTTTGACACTGCTGTACTAGAAAAACTCTACTATGATGAGACACAAGTAATGGGACACTAGTATGTTTATGACCAGTTTTTCTTTTTTGTACTAAATTGCAGTCAGCCAAGGCATGCCTGAGCCAAACTCAACGCATGTTCATGTTCAACATAACTAACATGCTGTATCTTTATTTAGGGTAGGTATCAAAACTATCAAATATAATGTTTCTATCAAAATATTCATGTTCATACGAAGTTCCGAAGACAGAGTCCAAGATGGAAATCGAAATTCTATGTCTAACTAATAGCTTATTCCTCGTCATTCCAAGATGAAAGTGATGTCAAAGAGATTTATTATTTACTGAAATGCTATTCATTTATTACCGGAAATCTGTGGTCCTATAAAATACAGCTATCGAAGTATTCATGCACTTCAAATACAAATTTTGTATAACTTGAGGATTACTTATAAATTAGATATTGTAATGATCTTTCTGACCGACATTACCCACTTCATGTTTTCAAGGATTCATGGAATTACTAAATACTAGCGTGCTGATTGGTGTTACACTAATGCAATGAGGTAGTCTTTATTAAAAGCCTTAGCTGTATTTAGCAGACATTCGCAAAGCTAGGCTTTTATCAGATCATGCTTATATAATTATATATATTAAGCACTGTAGCAGTTCTTCCAATATTTATGTTAAATTCATTTTGAAATTTGCATAATGTATACAATTAAGCTGTGGATTAATTTTGTTTCGTTTTCTACCTCATTTCAATTATACAAAATTATGAAAGATTCAGTTACTACAGAAATCGTGTAAGAGATTCTTTAATAAAAAGATTTATTACTTCTTACCGAGATTTATATTCAAACTGAGTTATGATTTTTACTTTAAAATCACCGCAAGAATTCAATAAATAACTGTTCACTTATGTTTTCATCACTTATTTTTCTTCCTTTTTTATAAATTCATATGTATATTATGGTCTGTGTTAAAATATTTTCTTGTAACATATTTGTGTAAACCAAATTTTGACTTAAGTTATTTTATTTTATTTGTTTAAACTTGATTACACAAAATTAAACTCAATACAAATGGCAAACTTTATTGAAAATATAGCATTCTATTTTTCTCTCTCTCTCTTTCTCTTTACTAATTTCTGGTAGGTCATTATGTGACTACAATACAAATAGATAGTAAACAGATGTTTTGTGTTATTTTAGAATAAAGAACCTCTTAAACTATTCTGAAATTTCATCGACATATGTATTTCAAATGGTGACAACGTCTAAAGTGATGTTCTGTTTTTAAAAATAAAGCAAAATGTAATACTCAAAGTAACCTGAGGGTTTTCGGTGAAGCTGATGGCTTTGGTGATGGCGTGCTGTTGGTAGATGAAATAAATCATGAATGTTAGCATTGTCATGAAACGAGATAGGTAAGTGTGGTTCTGGTTACAGGAATCATCCAAAAGTATCGCTTGATTTTTGAATCTAATAAAGCTAGAAGATGAAAAAATAATACTTTGATTGAACTCGATAAATAAAATCATACAACGATACAACTTGACAATTTAATTATAACATAAGTGTTCACAAAAATCATGTTGAGTGTTGAAGGAAAATAATATCTAGGTACTAATATTTTTTCCAAAGTTAATTTTTTTGAGCTATCAACACATTGGGATGATTCCATGTTGTGTCAGGGATGATCAATCGGATATAAGTCTGCAATATCTGCAAATAATAGCTAACTTACCATATAAAAAGTCGCTTTAGCCTTAATTATTGTAGACAAGACAATAAATTAATTTACTTTGTTTCAGTGTGCTTCTAGGAGATATGAAAAACGGTCATAAATATTTACTTGGTATTAGCTATATAGAGAATAAAACATACTGGACCATACTTTGTTTTGAACCTTTTAAAATATCTTTAGCAGGTCTATAATAATAAATTTCTGCTTGACTTTCTATAATGCTCAGTCCAATATGCAAATTCAATAAATAATTTGGCCATATTGCAAAAACTGTTCTCGTTTTTATACTATTCTCATGTAATACGCAACGAAATTACTGTAAAAACTGTTTGAAGGTTTCGTTAAAAACGTCTAAATCAGATTCAAGTTTTTGCAATATAGTTTTAATTTATTATTCTATACTTAAACTTAGAGCAATAGTAAAAAATCAAAACAATATTACCTATGGTTCTAAATACCTGGACTAGGTGAGTGGGGTCTCAACTCCTGCTGACTAGCCTGTCTTGAAGGAGGCCGCATGCTCACGCGGGAGCCACGACGGTCCTGAAATAATATTTACACATCCATGTTAATATTAACGAATTCAAAGATAATCACATCCCAATTCCCGAAATGTTTCGCATTCCAAAAACAAATTGACTCCATGCTCTTGTAGCTTCTGATTTTTTAACGTTATAACTTAGAGTATAAAAGTGAAAAAGTTTTGAACTAACGTTAAACCACAAAAAATGTCTACGAGAACGAATAAACTTGAAAACCAACTTTAAAAATGCTTCCCAACTTTTACCAAGAGACATTCTAAGCTTAAACTGCAACTTTCTGTGGAAGACTTTGCTATCGACGGTTTGCGGCCATGTTTCTAGTGCAATCACTGAACACAAAGCAAGCTTATAGAAACATTGAATAGTCTTAAGAATACCTGCTTCTTTGTTAAGAAACAGGTATTTTAAGGCTATTAAATTTGTCTGTTTCAACAGGCGGTTTCCTGTATTTCTTATAACAATAACTGTGTGTTATGAGTGTCTGGACTTCTTATTTGTCGAGAATATTGAGGTGTGAACAATATTCTATTATATCCATGACTTTAAGGCCTGCAGCAATATTTGCTTATCTCTTGATCAATACTTATGTAGCATATTCTATAAATTGTATGAAATTGACAAAAATAATTTAAACATGCAACTAGGACATTACCTGGGAATGCAACAGCTTTGAGTCCCTCAGCAGGGAAACGTTCATCAGTCGAGGATTGGGCGTGTTAAAGATTGTACGATTCTCTCTCCATCGGGCTCTGAAATTGATAATAAACAATTCTTATTATAGACATTCCATGTAATACTACTTTTATATATGAAAATAACATATTGGCCCCAAATAATAATATGTACCTTGAGGAACTCTTGATTTTTTTCTCATTTGAATTTCAAATATGTTAGCGAACAAACAAAGCCTATTATATTTTATATAAATATTGTATAATAGGCTTTGTTAGTTCGCTACTATTATTATATTCTATAATAGGCTTCGTTAGTTCGCTATTATAATTATTACATTTAGAATTATTTTAATGTCTCCCGGTTCCCAAGATACAGGTTGTGCCTAGTTTGGGGCCGTTGAAAATATCTTATGTGTAAATTCCAGTGTGTAAGTGAAATATTTGTAAAATGTCCAATTGTAATGAGTTTTATTCAAATAAATTATTTTTAAATTTGTTTGTTGCTTGTTTGTAAATTTGTTTGTTTGTAAATTTGTTTGATATTTAGAAACTGCTAAGGTGCTAAGCCTTTGTTATACACTCATTTAACTTCAAAATATATGCCAACCATTTCAGATGCAGATTTCAACTGAGACATATTAGAGAAAAATAATATTCTCGTTAAAGTATGTGATTTAAATAGTTTAAAATTTAAGTTTTCAATTTGGATCAGTTATGAGATCCAACTCACCGAAGAGCAACTTTCTATCTTCAAAATATATGTAAGGGATTAGTTTCCCCTGGAGCATAGGTACTGTTGGTGCTTTAGTTAAGCAATGGGCAAAGGTACCTGCTAAAGAGCCGCAGTACGACGCAAATGATGACGAACATGAGTGCCATTCCGACGAGCACACCGATCATCGCAGGGTCCAGGGTTTTCGTCGATAGCTCGACCTGCTTTTCCGCTGGAAACAACATCAGATTTTGTTACCCACTTTCTTAGTTAGTATAGGAATGAGACACCAGCTAGGTAGTTAATTTAATTAAAATTATATATGGTATGTCGTCAAAATATAATAATAATAATAAGATTAGTGTGTTGCGTGACGAAATTGGTAAAATATAAAATACATTTACAAGATGGATCCTGAAATTGCCTAGCAGCAATCGTAATAAAAGTGTAAAATGTCTGGCGTGTGAAAGTCAAGTGACAGGACAAGCACCTATATTGGGTATTATAAATGAAACGAAAGTGGGTAGACCAAAGGAAAGATGGATAGATTGTGTCAGATATAATTTAGCTTCGAAGACTGATGATAATGACGAGTGACAAAATATAAAAAAAAATGAAAATGTCAGACGATGTACGGGAAGCAACTCAAACTTCATTAATTTCAGTAGTTGCATCACGCATAAAAAAAACGTAATATTGGTTTCACGATTTTGCAGCTATAGCCAGAACGACGATTACGAGGAAAATAAAAATAAAATGCGTTAGTTGCAAAAAGTATAATTGGAATGGCGCCAATATAAAACCAAAACGACGACCAAAAAGGTAACGGTGTCTCGAATCGCGACCGATCGTAGCTCCTCAAGAGGAATCGTGAACGGATTCGAAACATGTCAAATATTCGACTGGAACTACGAGAGTTAACCAGTTTCATGTCTCACGGGAGTTTTCTTTCTAAGAAAACCTGAAATATTAAACGCACACTTACGTTGACACACCACGCCACCGTCCACAGTTACTTCTGCCACCATCTCGTACTTGCAGGCACACCGCTCGTTGCGGCACTCCGTCATGATGACCGCCTCCTCGCACTGCGCGTCGAACATGCATGTCTCGTTTATACCCGCAGCTGGAATTAAAGAAATAAATACACTTATACATTGAGATTTATTCAATTTATGGTCATATATCCAGAACGAAGAATGAAAACCTGAAAAAGATCTTATTGACAGGAAAGATTTAAGGGAGAAGTCTAAGAGGAAGGATTCTGGAGGAGACACAAAGGTCACCAAGTTTCCTGACGCCAAGCGGATTGAAAAGATTGAAAGGATTAACACCCAACAGACCTCCTAAATATCAAACCTTGGTCTTCACTCGAGAACATTTTTTGGCCTAGGGCCATCGGTTCTTCAACTGATGATGACGTGAACAATAAGCAATAGTCAATAATAATAAAAATATCTCGACATTCTATTTCAAAATCTGAAATAATATTGGGGACTTTACTGAACAAAGTACATTTTACTAAAGATTTGATAATATTAATGTTTCACATTTTTAGCAGGAATTATGCCAATCCCATATGGTATTAATCACGTTTATATTGTAAAATAGAAATCACTAGACCGAATGTCGTACAATGTTAGCTAGTGTGGAAAAAGAAAAACAAACAAAGCACTACCGGCCTCGCTCGCGATGACAGTAAGAGGCCCGACGGTATGACCCTCGTGCCATGGAAGATGGGACAGCCGCTGGTCTGGGACGCGACCTGTGCTGATACTCTGGCGCTGTCCCATCTTCGTGGCACTGCTGTAAAGGCTGGCTCGGCTGCCAATTCGGCCGAATTCCTCAAGCGGCGCAAGTATGCAAACATTAATAGTGGACGCATATTTGAGCCGTTTGGGGTCGAGACTCTGGGGCCCTGGGGTGAAAGCGCCCACAGGGTCTTTAGAGAGTGTAGCCGCAGGTTAGTCGAGTTGACGCGTGACCAGAGGGCTGGTTCATATCTCGCACAGCGTATCAGCATTGCCATTCAACGCGGCAATGCTGCCAGCCTTCTGGGCACGCTGCCAATAGACGCGATTTGGGCCAAATTTTTTATCTATAGTTTATTTTTAAGTCTAGTTTTTAATATATTTTTTTAAGGTTTTATGTTAATTATTATCTCTGCATTGTTTCTGAAAAACAGAATAAATATGTATTTTGACTACAATCTTATTTGCAGTTGGTAAACAAAACGACATATGTCGATGTACTTGAACAAAGCACTTGCAAACATGTCATGACAAGGTCAGACAAAATTTGTCTTTGGAAAGCTGGCTAGTCTTATTGATTTTACGTTATAAGCTAACTCTAGAGAGTTCGTTGCAACTGTAATACTGTGAGCTCGCGAGTAGACCTCGCGAGTTTGCTAAAAAATTGCTGAAATTGTAGTTTTTTACGTTTTCTATTTTCATATTCTCCGCCAATAAGAAAAAAAATACTGACCTGACAATAAAATCATAAAAATCGGTTGAGAAATGCAACCTTTACGCAAGAAAATCCGGAAAGCATCTGGACATCAAAAAATTAAATGACCCAAACGGACATACAAATGAATTTTGGGCCAAGTGAAGCATTTCAGGCTTCACTCGCTCGGTCAATAAGTTTAATTTTGTTAATTAAGTTTAGACCCGAGTAATAAGAGATAGATTAATACACTAATCTATGAAGTTTGATCTTAACACATATACTATAGGAAGAAGAAGAAGAATATAAATATAATATAGGAAGGATGATTTCGAAGGATATAATAGAGGAAGAAGTGCATCACAAAAGTAAATGTGATTAAACTTTTAAATTGTGTGAATGTAACGAACCGAAGCGCCAATTTTATTTAATAAGCGTTAGATCGCACCACATTTTAGAGGTTTGGCCAATGCATCAGTCGGTTCAATCTAATCAAAAAAGTTAGCTTCCGTAGCACACGTCTGGAATTCTAATTGGATTTCGGATTGCAATCAAACTTTTCAATTGTAATTTTAATGTTTTGAATATAGAACAAACTTGAAAATTAATAAGGGCCGGCTGGTATCACTGAAATATTAATTTACTATTATACTTATTTCCTATTCCAGTGATAATTTGACTGAAGTCAACCTCCTCAGTTGCGTGATAATAGGCTACTTTTAGTTCATTTGCTTCAACAAAGTAAATGTGAATAAGTACCTACCAGTTCATAAACATTTAATACTTAATGTACTTGAATTAAGCGGTGTTGTAACCATTATTTACTTTTTCATACATCTCTTTGTCTGTGGTTTTAGTGACTGTTAGAGCGTTATATGTACTTAAGTCTTATTAATTCTTAAAACGATTTTCTTTCAAATTGTCTTTGACCATCTGAACTTTAAGATGTCGCTTGGTATTCTTTTCCATTATTTCTTTCGAACAATTTAAAAAAATACGATCATAATTTAATGACGCTTTGGCTGTATTCAATTTTGTATCAAAAAAACTGATTCTAGTTTTCCTTTTACTTATCAATTTACATTATGGTTAAGTTAATAGTATCAAATAACATTTAAATGTTTTATAATTATACTCCGTTGCAAAACCATCCAAACTTTTATTATACTTCATTTCTAGAAAAGTCTCAACTCGTGCAAGGCTATAAATCACAAAGAGAAAGCAATAGTGCATTTTGGCGAAGCGCCCCAGACGGTACATCGTCTAGTTTCAACACGAAACGTCGTAAAATGCGCCGTTTTATTCAAAAACTAATAATCGTTATTTCACAGCGCATGAATGGGTGCCGGTAATATTATTTACCTATGTGACACGTATATATGATGACTAGTTAATCTTAAAAAAATTAAAAGAAGCCTTTTCAACACATCTATACTAATGTTAAGTTCTAGATTTGTATTGAAAATATTTTTTCTACCGTCTCCGTAGAAAAATTACATGATTTCAGAAAAAATCTCAATAGCGTGATGAGGGGTCGTCATTTTGTTTTGTACAAGCGTGCGGCGCCATGCCAACCTGGCGCCATCTGTTTTCATAAATTCCTTTATCCTCGCATTACACCGAAACGGCTGGACAAATTTGAACCAATTTTGGTAGTACAGGGATCATGGTAAGGTACTTTTTATCCGTTTACGGTAAATAAAAAAATACGCGGACGAAGTTCGCGGGCACCTCCGAGTGCTTTTACAAGATCATTATTTTATACGCCAAGGCCTTGGAAGGTCTTTTTTTAACTTGAATGTGATTACTTTTTATTATAGTGCCTCATAATAAATCCCAGAAGATGCCTATGGGTTATGGTCCTCAAAATGATCAGATTAGTTTTGTTTGGAAGTAGGTACACTTGCATAAATATGCAAATTCTACCGACATTCTGGGCCTTAAAGGGCCCGCAAAATTAACATTGCAGTGAAACGTTAAGCTTGAACGCGCATTGTTTTTCGTTTTTGGCTTATAGTTTTAAATGTTTTATTATACTAACAAAGGACTGGAAACTTAAGTAAAACATGACCCCGATTACCAAAAAGATAACTCCGCTACTCTGTACCTGGCAAGCATTTCTGTCTGCTTTGTTCTTAGCTCGCTTTGTTTCATTCCCATTGTTTGTGAACAAATGCTTGATTAGCACAATATTTTCTCTTTAAATACAATCTCCATAGGGCTCTTATCTAGAATAAGTGTAGTTTGTTTTAAATGCATGAAATGCCACGAAAGCATTTGTGATGAATAGGAGAACCATACATGGGATGGCTTGATTTCGTAATACCTTTTCACCATAAGTAATCATTAGCCGTAATACGTCCACTGCTGGACATAGGCCGCTCCTAAAAAAAGCCACTTGGCCGTCAACAATCCAGATCACCTACCGACACATGGTCTACATTCAAGAACTCGTTGGCTAAGAACGTATCAAATATGCACCTACGTCCTACAGTTCCCTTAAAAATGTTTTATACACTAAATGGATTTCTAGAGTGCACGTTGTTAATGTAGGTAAGATACTCGTAATAAAAATGAGGAACACAATAATAATATTATATAATATTTGAATGATATATTTGTATGATAATCTAAATAGAAGCCATTTACTATGTCAACCATAGCTGGGCACCGTTAATCAAATAGTTAACTTCGTTAATCGTTAATCCGCTACAAAAAAAGTTAGCTACGTTAAACGTTAATGCGTTACATTTCGGAAGAATTAACGCAAGTTAACGTTAATCGTTAATCCGTTAATATGTGTAAAATTGCATTTTTGTATCTTTGCGTTAGTGAAACGTTAGTTTGCCCTAGCCGGGATTCAAACCCGGGACCGCCGGCTCAGTAGGCAAGCGCTTACAAATTGAGCCAACCGCGTCATCAAATGCTTACAGCAAAAAGTATTTGCTGGCCCGATCTGGATACAAATTCCACATACTCAGTCAACTGTGGGGTGTCCCCTTGTTTCGCAGACAGAAATCTCACAGAATTTCGTTTCGCAGAAAATGTTTCAATGAATATGTGGTTCATGTATTTTCAGTTAGAATATTATTGTTTTAAAGACTATTTACTTGAAAGAAACATATTTCACAGAAACACAAATCAATGAATTTTACTATCTCTTTTTTTTTATTAACAGACTCATCAACTAATAGACATATTTTTATGTATTCTTGATTCGCTGATAGATTTTTTATAGAATATTGTTTCACGGAAACTGTTTCATATAATGTTTAGTCCCAGTATTTTTCTTTCGAATATTATTGTTTCAGCACCGCTTTACTACAATAGCACTTATTTCGAGGAAACGTAATTCAAATAAAAAGGAGGCGTTAGTAGGTTAGGTTAAAGACCGTAAAGCGAGCGGAGCGTCAGAATGCTTAAACATTGTTTATAAATACAAAATTCTAATATTAAAATGTCTATAAAGTAAGTTTTCTGTTAATTGACTATTCTATGAAACGATAATGACAATTCTATAAATAAGTAGTCTAGGTAATAAGTTTTACATGAACTGAATATTATACGGATTAATAATATATGATGTGAAATTCTATGACAAAATATCGAAAAAAAAAAAATATTTGCAATAAAAATTTACGATTTAATTTTCTAAAGTGTGAGTAATCTGCGGTTTGACCATTCTATGAAATGATAACATGAGAAACATTTTATTTGAAACAAAATTCTAAAAAACTGTAGTATATGAAACAACGTACAACCCAAATGTGGCCATGGATTCTCATCAGGACCGCCGGAATCCGATTCCATGTCTTCCATGATATGGTTTTAATTACCACACTGCACAGTACACTTTTTCTATCTAACTAAATTACACTGCACTATTCTTTATCAACACGCAAATGATCACTGACAGTCATTTATAATAACAAGAAACAAAACTCGTCACTCTAAGCACCGGCGCTAAGTAATGAAATGATCAAACGAAACAAATCTCTTCACATTTTTCTCACTCGCACGCGCCGGCAAAATATATCTAGTTTTGTTTTTGTTTCACTCGCTGCCACGCGCCGCCCGGCACTTGTCTGAACTTGTTTTTCGCGCCGCGCCCCGGTGCCCTGCGGTAAATAGTAGGCATTGGATTAACGATTAACGGACTTCTGCATATTAACGGAAGTTAACGTGTCCGTTAACATTTTTAACAGTTAACTTAAAAGTTAATCCGTTAATCAAAATGTTAACTTCGTTAATTAACGATTAACGGATTAACGAGTTAATGCCCAGCTATGATGTCAACCAAATAAGGATTTTCATTTGAAGCAAATAACAATTTTCATTTCGTTTCGTTTCATTTCATTTCACAAATTTGAACAAAATGAACGAGGTCGATACCTACAGAAGGTTGAAGAGAGCAAAAAAATTAAGGTCGAAAAAAATATATAGAGAAAGACGGTGGTTAATGTTTAAGTTGATCCTGGCAAATTAATAAATACAAAAATGAGGTTAAAATGGGTAATTTTGTATTTCAGTCCAATTTATAGTAAGCTTGTTATCCCAGATGATGAGTATTACAAAAGTAATTTTATTTGATCTTAACATTTTCTCGAGATTCAATAAAACTCAATTCCATCAATTATAATATTTAATTTGATTTGTTCTCAATTTCAGAATCAGTTCTTTACTAAGTATTTTTTCCTCGAATCCTCAAGTTTTTCTTGTTTTGTAATAATGGTGTGCTTCTTTGTATTAATTTATCCCTTTTACTACAATTGGTTTTCTTGGCTTTTTGTTAAATTTCCTTAAAATGTTCATTTCTTCGTCGAGAGAGTTATTCACTGCCCTTATCGTACTTTTTTACTT
The DNA here is from genome assembly GCA_947623375.1 of Apotomis capreana. Classification (NCBI taxonomy): domain Eukaryota; kingdom Metazoa; phylum Arthropoda; class Insecta; order Lepidoptera; family Tortricidae; genus Apotomis; species Apotomis capreana. The sequence goes on from OX392505.1 coordinate 25,490,300, forward strand.
CCTTTGTCGACTGGGACTTCCCAAAATATATCCAGGAACAAGACACTTTTTCAATGGTGCGCGTGAACAAATATACGCGCGCGTATTGTGATGCAATTCTTGTTCCCAGTGGTGCTCGATAAGTGAACATTCGTGGATTACATCAGATCTCAGTGTCGAGGTCTGTAATGAGCATTTATTGGTGTGCGCAGCCATCATAATACTACAGAACGTATTCACTTCTTTCTTTGAATAAGCCACTTGAAAAATGAATTTTATTAAGTACTTACTAGCAGATCTGACAGACTACTTCGATCGATCAGCAATTATTTCTCGGCAATATTTTTTCTTCATAAAAACCTTCCTCAAACTTCCTAAAAAATTGCCTAATTGGTCTACTCGTTACCAAGTTTTACGCTTAGAAACACATTATTGGGTATTTCATTTTTGACTCGTCAAGCGTCTCCGTTTCAAATCAGCTTGCTCTAACGAATAAAAACTGTACTGACAAACTTAACTTTGCGGCTTGAAAACTGCTGTCCCTATATAGGTCGGGGTTCGTTTACCAGCTTATCACAAAAAGATAATAATACGTATTGTAATGTAACTGTTGACCATTTGTGTTGACGTTTTTTTGGTAGGTACCTGAACCCGATCTACTAGTAGATGAGTCGGATTCATGGAATGGAAAAAGGGGGTAGATCCTACATATCCTAGGTAGTCACCATGACGATGATAACAACGTACTAGAATATTTTTTTAAATATTACGAAGGTGACAAACAAGCATGCGACCCGCCTGATGTTAAGCAGTTATCGCAGCCTGGCCGTTTGCGTCGCCAGGAGCATCACACGCGCGTTGCCAACCGTTTAAGAACCAATATACACCCCTATTGAAAAACCCCATACTGAAGCCCCCGGGGAAAACCTCAACCGAGGAAGACGTAGTATTAACGAGAGATAGAGAGAGAGAGAACATTCACGAGAGACGGCTGGATGCCGCCTGCATATAACTGGACAAGGTTTTCCACCAATTATTGACTATCGATGATGATTATAATCAAAAAACCTAGCTCGTATATTTAAGTATGATAATTTTAATCGGATTGAAATGAAATACAATTTCATGCAACTTCCATTAGTTATACCTACGTAGTTAAATACTTAGCGCGACCGTTTGCTCGGCATTAATAGAAACGCGAGCGTAGATCCACTGATTAGATAGGAATTCTATCACGGCATATTTCCGCTGTTTATTTTCAGATTTTACTTTGATATTACGTCAAATTAAGATTAATTGGATTTCAAGCCCGATCGTTGTGGAGAACTTTGCGGGAGGCCTTTGTCCAGCGGTGGACGTCTATCGGCTGATATGATGATTACGCCAAATTATTTAACACCTTAGACAAGTTAATATTAATAATAATACCTTTCATCAGTTGAATCTGCTTTAATAAAAAATAAGAAATCTCTAGCTAGCATTTCATAATGCAGGTAAAGATTGAGGTTTACACGTTTTTCAAGTCTCAAGACAAAGTAAAAAGCCGGTCAAGCGCGAGTCAGATCCGCGCATCGAGGGTTTCGTTCAAACAATGAAAGCAACGATTTTGCTCTGACCAAAAGTTAAACTGGTTTGAGGCACAAACTACACTTTGCTGTAGGCCAACTGTTGTCCCCATACACCGATATAGGTCGCGGTTAGTTTACCAACTGCAAATAAATTTGTAATCACTAAAATATATATAAAATGTAAGCAAACATACAAAGTTTGGTTTTTTCACAGCTCCAAGCGGCAGTAGCCTTGAGTATTTCGTAATGAGGTACGGTACCCTCAAAATTATGATTGTTTTGAAGATTATATTTTACGATAATTAAGCAAAGCCCTTAAATATTAAGGTGGATTAAGTTACTGCAGACAGAAGATAATTAAGGAGCATTAATTAATTATGATTCAGATAAATCTATTCTCTCTTGTGAACTGCCGGTCGACTCTGACATGTAAAAGAACCTTTGTGGACTACTTACAGAATAAAATTCATTATTTAATTATCCTATGTTTAAAGAAAACTCATCAAGGAAACAAAAATTACAATTAACAGTAATATAAAATTAAGAATAAAACGTATTTCTTAAAATAAGTTTCTGTCAAAAATGTCATTTTAGTGGCAAGCTTTTATAGCCGACTGTACATTTCTTTGGATATCCATCAAATGCTCACTGAGACGATTCTAAAGAGCCCAAGCTCGGTAGGATTGCTTTTTTCTATTATAGAGTTCCTATGGCCACCTTCCGGCTCCATCATCACATCAGCCCCATGGTACCATATTATTGTATTGTCATCAAAGTTAAGTAAGTATGCAAAATTTCAGCTCAATCGGTTGACGATATCTGCTTCAAAATTGAGTTGCAAGATTTCACCCGAACATACATACTTTAAACATACCATGCAAGCTAAATAAAAGCTTTTATAAAGCATACAAACTGCAAGAAAACAAATTAATTTAAATGCGAAAGCAAAACGTTTCCAAAACTCAATAACAGTTAGGACCCAAATGAAACTAGATTGTTTGAAGCAAAGCGACCAATTACTTGGAAACAATAATGATCGCAATTAATTCGAATTACTTAAACACACCCTCGGAAATCTGGGAAGCACAATAGACGATTGTGGAGAGACTAAACGAAACATTTATTGCATTTGTTAAAGAACTGTGAATTAAGTAAGTGCCTTAATGTAGATTATAAACGAACCAAATTAATGGCGGAAAGAAAAAGTCCATTAAAAGTTGAAACGCGAATTTTCAAACTCAATAGACTGCAATCAAAGATTGTTACGGCAAAAACTTTTGCATTGTCCATTCGCATAAAGAAAAAGACTTCAGCATAATTCCATTCACTTTACCATTCCGTATTGAAGGAAAAACACTGCCACATACATAATTCATATTACTATTTCGCCTGTCTCTCAAGCCCCGGCAATTTCAGCGAAGCCTATCTTGCCAGGCTTACTAAACTACATATTATGTCATGTCACAGACACGTTACCGTGCAATATGGTCAGAAAATCCCATTATACGGAACAAAAGGCAACAATGGGAAACAAAATCGAATTTAGCAGACTATTTCGGGAGTTTTTAAATTGTAAGCGCTTGCCAGTAGATAATGGGTTCCAAAGTTAGATTGGAGTGCTTTAATGTAATGAATCAGCCGCTAATGCATCGAGGATAGGATAAGAAAGAAGTATGTGTGATAAATGCGAAGCCCATTAATTCAGTTAGGCCATGATGAATGAAGCACTGATCCGTCGTACTTTTTATAGGACACACAATCACGTATACTCACTCCCATTGACTGATGGCACTAAATTATCTCGAAGGAAAAACGTAGCAGAATGGGGGAAAAATGTTGGCATTTTGTGGCTTCGTTGGCAATCTGGCGTTATCGTGCAACGTTTCGTCGGAAGCTTTATAAAATAAGTTTTTGAAATTGCCTACGTTATACGATGAGATTAGCTTTCTGAATATACTGGGTTTGTTTGAATAACTCCTTTTGCATATAGCGGCTGTATTTACTCGTGTAATTTCTTACAGAATTACCGTTTTTGTTGGATCATAATAAGAACTGAGCCCCAGTTCGGCGAGGCCTTGCACTATCCCAAAATTATTAATATCGCGGTTTTTTTTATTTTTTATTAAAGCAATAACGTCTGCTAGCGTAAACCAAATATTTATATTAAAGCGTTTTTTATACAGAGTGTAACCGACAGCGTACCGAAAACGAAAACTGTAGTTTTAGACCATAATCACGAACTGAAAACGAGTGTTCATTTTCTCGGAAAACTCAAGGATAAGATTTTCCAAAGTAAATTATAAAACTCGACGCGCAATGTATTGCGTCCAATTCTCTCGGGTGCAGACGCTCGGGGAGGGGAGCACGCGGCAAGCATCGACCGGTCTGGGCGCTCCCCATTCCACTCACGCGTCAGCGCAAAACATACCGTTACGCCAATGCGCATCGAATGACATGAATGAGTGCAACCACAAAAACAACGCAACCACAGATCACTAGTACTACTTAACACCAATAACAACTGACCGATAAATTAAAACAGTCTAACAAAATTTTAATTCAAGCAAGTAAAGCAAATAAAATGTGCGGGTAGGTAAACATTATTCATGCGTCCGACCGCAACCGACCGCGCCGTCCGGGCTGCGCGAGCGCACTGACTGGCCTGGCGGATCAATGACCGGCCAGTACCGTTATCTGCCCCACTCCACTCTCTGTGTTGTACCGTAAAGCTTACATAATACTGTTTGTGATACATTGCGTGTTTTGCGGAAAATGCTATTTTCATGCGATTGTTCATGAAAAATTGTTACCGATAGAGTTCGATTAACGGAAAAATAAAGAAAAAATGAAAACTCGCGAGGAAAATTTGTGAATTTTCTCAAAGAAATTTCCACGATTTTCCAGGCCAGAATAATGGTCTGAAGCCATGGTTTCAGTTTTCGGTACACCGTCGGTTACACCTTGTATTTTTTATTTTGAGCGGGATCCGAACTTACGTCTCCACGGCTTTCGATTCCACATACATAGTGGCTTTGATAGAATAATTGGCAATTCACCCGTCTGGCCCAGAAAGCCGTAGAGATGTGGGATAAAAACCCGACTAAATCTTTTTTTTTTCGCTTTAACTTTTAACGTTTTTTCCTAGTTGTAGGTCAACGGAAAATCCATACTAATATTATAAATGCGAAAGTGTGTCTGTCTGTCTGTTACCTCTTCTCGCTTAAACCGCTGAATCGATTTGGATGAAATTTGGCATGGAGATAGTTTAAGATCCGAGGAAGGACATAGGATAGTTTTCATCCTGGAAATTATCCCTAACAAGATTGAAAAGTGAGTAAGTAATTCATGATGACATTGATGACGCTGTAGGAAATGTAATTATTAGACCAAAAGCACAATTGCTCTTACATTTGCTTAAGGCGCTTTTAATAATCCCTTTTATTAATTAAGGTGATTAGGTGGATATCTATCGTGTTGTACGAGGTTGCTTCCATGCTTCCAAGCTTCCAAGTTCCACGCGGACGTAGTCGCGGGGAAAAGCTAGTACCTTATAAATTTCGATTCCTTTGAGATTGTCGAAACATACGTGGAAAGAAACGGTTGTATCTTTTTTTACGTTAACTCAGAAGTTAGATTTTTTCACAGCTTAGACTACTGAAGACTTGAGTATAATATGGTCACTAGCTGTAGACTTGAGTATATGGTTTTAATTTCAACCTGATACCTTTACGCATTCCTGAGATAAAGGGTCGTGACAGATAGACGAACGGATGTACGGACGGACAACAAAGTGATCCTATAAGGGTTCAGTTTTTTCGTTTTGAGGTACGGAATTAAAATAGCAGTAAGAGACTGCTTCAAGCAGAAGAAATCTTTTATCAAAAAATCAGCGTCAGTCTACAGCCGTTGTTTCACAAGAATGATTACAGTTTAATCTCTGGGGCTGGTTCGTTAGGGGTCGCGCCGCTACTTATCTGTCCCCTGGGAACAATGGAATACTTCTGAAATATTACTTTTAGCGGCTGTTCACTTGGAAGTATTTTCATATTCCAACTATTTGGTAGGGAAGAAAAACATAACAATATTCTTGACATCCTAAAAATGTATGATAATCATTTATAATTTGGTAAAAAAAAATTGACAACTTTTGATTAGCGATGGTACTCTCGCTAATTCCAGTTTACTTTGAGATATCACCCAAATTTGACTGCCATTGAAACGCGATTCGATCAGTATAAACATCCATGATATCTATATATGTGAGGCGCTAACTTAACGCGAGCGGGTTCGTAAATATATCGCCACTTCGGAGATCTCTTCCAGATACCAGACAGGTTATTATGAAATTGGAGCCCAGGGTATTAATTCCATGAAGCTTTAACATATCGATAAAATATAAATTATAGTGGCGAGATCCTGGATGTCAGTGCCAAAAATCAAATTGAGGCCTAGAGGAATTAAAACAGAAAAAAAACTACTGCTATTTTTGCCGTAGGAAAACATTCAGAAAAAAAAATAACGTTAAAATTGTTGTCTTGGTAATATTTCGTCTGAACCGCTACGTCAATTTGCATTTAACCTTTTACATTATTTATTTCAACTTCATTGCACACAAACTAAAGTCAGTACATACAGATATAGGATTGAATGCCAAATGGCTTTCTCTATCAGTCAACCAAGCTAAGCAGAAATTTAAATGTACTGCGATCGCCTAGCGGAAGGCAAGCGGAAAGAAGCCGGAAGGAGAGGAAGGAACTATATGACGAATCATCATCATCATTATCATCATACCAATCAATAGACGTCTCCTGCTGGACAAAGGCCTCCCCAAAGTTCTCCGCGACGATCGACCGCGACTCATCCATATTTCTGCCTGCAATCCTAACCAGATCGTTGGTCCTCCTTTGATGTTGAATAATAAGGAGTAATGGGGGAAAAAAGCATGCTAAGCCGACCCCAAATAAATGGGATAACAATGTCAAAATAATTTCATGGTTTAACCATGAGAGGGCAATGGGCCAACACATATTGAGGATGCGCTATACACGTTAATAGTTTTTTAAAGAACAAGAAGGCACGAATGTAACTCGGCCAAGCCTCTCCGGGCGAAATGGTTGTCGGGGGAATGCTTTGTGGAGGAGCGTTTGAAAATACCTTTGCAACAGGCCTTTTCACGTGTTACATCGAAATGGCGTCTTAGTTCTTAAAAGTACTACTTTATTTCAATTTCCAAAATGTGGTCTTTAAATAACAACTAAGTACTTATAATATAGGATATTAGCTGTTTTGACCCTCAAAAAGTATTCGATATGGATCTATAATGAATAAAATGATTTTGATTTTTTGATAAAACTAACGTGGCATCGTACCTATTTACCAACTTAGACGCTGCGCGAGGAAGCTGCCAGCCCTTTGTTTGGCAAAGTAATTTGATTTGGGGTTATATTTTTTTATGAGTAGTTAACTTCTCATTGCGTTAATATGTTTTTTTTTTTTATTTAATATTGGCAACCTCAATATCCAAACTTGCGTTATGAACACGTTTAATAGAATCTTGTTATGTTAAAAAATACAAGAAGAAGGCCCTGGAGGCATTTGAAGGAGGTGCTGACAAAGGATGGAGAAGATCAGTTGAATGGAAAAAGTTACAAATGAAGAAGTACTTAAAAGAGTTTGCGGAAAATTACAGAGAATAGGAGAGGGAAAATTTTAAGCCACCGGACATGATGATTTTATAAATAACATCATAGAAGGAAAGGTTGAGGGGAAGCGAGGAAGAGGAAGGCCACAAATAAGTTGCATTAAACAAATAAAAAAGAAAGACGTCTTGTCGTATGGGGAAGACAAGGAAGTGGCTATGGATAGAGTTAGATGCAAAACAGTTCATACTTCATCAGCTACACCGACTTTTAAATTTATGATGATGATGATAATGATGGAAATAAAATATATTTATTTTTAATTTTAAAAGAATTAAAAATAATGACGATACTCTAGTTTGCTGAATACACTCATGTTTCGATGGCATATTGTGTGGCTGGTGGAGTTTGGCACTGCTGTGACTGGGTCACGCAGCGGGATTGCAGCCTGCGGTCCCGACGGCACTTTTGTACGTGTCCCGAATTACCTACTCGACGCTGCTCAGCAGTTTGTCGAGTACTTTCAAGTGCAGACCAACTTCATACTGATGGTCGAGCGGTTGGATTCTTGTCGCAACGTTAGGAGGATTATCACTGTTTCTTTTTCCTTACTATCAGTTTACGTTTTGCACCTGGCCGTCGGATACAAATGAGGTCTAAACTTATTATTCACATCTAAACGGGTAACGGGCTATTCAAATCGAAATCGGCGTCTGCTTTTGGCCAAAATTTAGCCGCAAACGGACGCCTAGTACGCAAATACTATAATAATTCGTGCAACATTCTTAAACGTTCTGACACAGAACATTTCTTTGCTATTCAGTTTCTAAAATTTTATGAGGAATGATTTAATTTTGGAGAAGGAAACAGACGAGAACAATGCCTAGATTTGTATGGAAAAATGAGCAGTAGTATTCCCTCTTATCTTCAATTCGTTTATGGCGAGAGTGCCAACTGCTCAGCTGTTGACCTTCAAGGAGGAGATCTGTCCGAAAAGTATCGTTATCCGGTATTTCCGAGGTCGGTTATTAGTCAAAAATAGACTTTTTAATGTACTATTGGATTTCACCTTGTGGGGGGCCTACCCACGCTGCGTCGTCCGGTGCGTGGTCGCCACTCAAGAACTCGATGGCCCCAGCGGCCGTCGGTTTTACGAGCAATGTGCCCTGCCCATCGTGCCCAGGTGGACTGATGACCTGGTGAAGGTCACTGGAGTCCGCTGGATGCGGGAGGCGCAGGACCGGTCATGGTAGCGTTCTCTGGGGGAGGCCTATATCCAGCAGTGGACGTCTTTTGGCTGATGATGATGATGATGATGATGATTGGATTTCATGTATATCGAATATTCCATTTGTGGTGCTCCATATTGTGAAGGTTTTCCTTTACAACGCTGTTAGATACGTCAAACAAAGTGGCTTTGTTTTAGAGGAACAGGACGATGCCTTTATACAACGGAGTACGGTACTGCCTATAGGAGCAAGAAAAAACAACCGCAGAATGGCGGGAATTGAACTTGTTTATCTGAAAATGATGATTTGACGAATAAAGACTACAAGATTTTTAGCCTTACTCAAAAAGCCAATTATTGTATACCTATATTGTATCCGCATCCAAACACTACACTCAACTTGAAGCATTCCAAAAGTTTCGTAAAAAGGGAGTTAAACTAGAAGTGGACAGATGAAGTTAGAGGCAAACAAATGTGTCGTTTATGAACAACTCATGTATAGAGATATAATTGGACACCAGAATTGCTATAAATTCATGGTAAAGAGAAGGAATTGTTAAATACACAATAAAAAATATGGGGAACTCTCTTTGAAGTGAACCAAGAACCTCCTAGAAACAGGGACAAGGGGTCCTCTTCCAAAAAATTTGGCTAAGTCATTATGATGAGTCTCACGTTTGTCAAACTTGTCGATTTTGTTGGCGGCCAGTTTGTCGTTAAAACCAAATCACAAGGGATATTTGGCTCTCGTCACATAAGTACAACGCAAAGCCACAGTTATGGGTAACAGTGCACTTAGATAGTCGTCAAAAGAAACGTAACAGAGGAGAAATCGTAGAAGAAGCTAGCGCATACCACACAGAAAGTCGTTGTTTTTAGTCAACAAAGGCTGAGATGATGTGACGAAACTTACGTTTGCCACACTTGTCGACGTAGTTGGTGGTCGGTTTGTTGGAATGAAACGGACAGTTTTTTGGCTCTTGTCACTCCTCATAGCCACAGATATGAGTGACAGCGCACTTAGATAGTCGTCAAAGGAAACATGACAAAGGGCTTCGTAAATAATGTGATGGCACTTACGTTTGCCACACTTGTCGACGTAGTTGGTGGCCGGCTTGTCAGGGTGACACTGGCAGGTCTTCCGGCCCTCGTCGCAGATCGAGTCCGCGAAGCCACAGTCGTTGGAGATGGAGCAACCGTCGCCGTACATCGCCGAGCCGCGAGTGGCTGGGTCTGTGGATAGAGAAACAAGATCAGTATCTATATTTTTTAGCAGTTTCGACTTAAAGTTTATTTAAGATATGCTTTGTATCGTCTTCACGGCAAACGTGCAGTATAATATTTATAAAAGACAATGGAAAAGGCAGTAGACTACTAAAAGACAAGTGTGCGAGTTTTTTCATCATGGGTAACTCTTAATAGGAAAGCACATTAAAAACTACGTCTTTAATTTGAATGCAATCGCACAGACAGACAGACACATAATTATAGTCTTTTTATTTTCTATACAAATCATACCAATTCAATCCAAATAAATGTTTATTACAGCAATAACGTAGAGTATCGATGCTACCCTAAGGCAACTAGATATGACGCAACTGGTTGAAAAATTCAGTTGCTTGGCTCGGGCTATAGATTTGACTGCCTAAAAAATTTTTAACAAAAAAAAGAACCGACTTCAGTTAAACTAAAAAACCAAAAATAACCCATTCAAGTACAGATTACATTTGACTCACCCTTCGAAGTCGATCCCAAACCACTCTTATATTTATAGTTATATTATAGTTTACGCGAGGTTTGGCACCGACTTCGAAGGGTGGATGGGTTATTTTTGGTTTTTTAGTTTTACTGAAGTCGGTTCTTTTTTTTGTTATTTTTTTTTTTTTTTGCTTTTAGTGGTTCTAGTGGCCATCTGTGGTATTCCATCAGTTTACTTACATCAAATCCTATTTACTGAATGTAAATTCTTGACTTTATCAATAAATTACCGAAACAGCCGTACATGTCCCTATAACATTTGAAGAGTTCCCTCGATTTCTCCAAGATTCCACCATCAGATCCCGACTTAGTGCCAACGGGACCAACTCGGAGTTATACCCTTTCGATTAAAAAAAAAATTGAGAATCGGTTCACGGTTCTCGGAGATATCGAGTAACATACTCGTACACACAAAAAAAAAATTAGTTCGAATAGAGAACCTCCTCCTTTTTTGAAGTCGGTTAAAAAAAGGCGCCAGATGTTGTCACATAAAGCCATTGGAGTTGCGGGCAGAGCTTTTTTTTTACTTTTCGCTTCAATGAAAACACTTATATATATGCACACCATTACTTTATACTCAAACTAACCTACAGTCAAAGAAACCAAAGTTTCTTTCTCCAAAAACTGTTGTAAACAGAGGTAATCTTTTCCAGCGTAATCTGGCTGTAACTGGGTTTCAATTTCGTTGCAAAGGCGAGGCTCGTTTAAGATGCCGAAATGTGGATGTTATTATAATTCTGAAGGATTATTTGCATTTTCTTTACAGTAGGCATGGGAACACCCAAATATTCCGAAATATTTTATTCCGAATTTATTAATTCCGATTTTTAAAACTCCGAATTCCATAATTCCTAGGAAATAAAATTCCGATTACTATTAAACACGAAATTTATTTAACCGAATTTCAAAATTCCGATTATATATTATTTCGATTTTTATAACTCCGAATAATGAAAAGCCCGAAGTGTCATTGGCCTGAAAAACAAAATTCCGATTATTAATTTTCCGAAACTTCATTGCTTATTCGGAAATTTGATATTCGGGATAATGACATTCGTATTTTCAATAATCGGAAATTTATTTGTTAGGAATTATGAAATTCGGAGTTTTAAAAATCGGAATTAGTAAATTCGGAATAAAATATTTCGGAGTATTTGGGTAAAGATTATTTTCTTAAACAATTTTTTCGTTAAAACAAAAATAGAATACCGGATTTGGACAAATATCGAATTGGCTGAACCCGAAAACTGTAGGTTAGGTTAGGTTTGTATTGCGACCACGTTTAGCGGAGCGAGCGAAGCGAGCGGAGCGTCAGACTTGCTGAATCCCGAAAACTATAGCTTAGGTTATTGGCTGAACCCCGAAAACTGTAGGTTAGGTTAGGTTAGGTTTGTATTGTGATCACGTTTAGCGGAGCGAGCGAAGCGTCAGACTTGCTGAACCCCGAAAACTATAGCTTAGGTTATTGGCTGAACCCCGAAAACTGTAGGTTAGGTTAGGTTTGTATTGTGACCACGTATAGCGGAGCGTCAAAAGACTTGCTGAACCCCGAAAACTGTAGTTTGGGTTTTTGGCTGAACCCCGAAAACTGTAGGTTAGGTTAGGTTTGTATTGTGACCACGTATAGCGGAGCGTCAGACTTGCTGAACCCCGAAAACTATAGGTTAGGTTATTGGCCGAACCCCAAAAACTGTAGGTTAGGTTAGGTTTGTATTGTGACCACGTATAGCGGAGCGAGTGAAGCTATCGGAGCGTCAGACTTGCTGAATCCCGAAAACTATAGCTTAGGTTATTGGCTGAACCCCGAAAACTGTAGGTTAGGTTAGGTTTGTATTGTGATCACGTTTAGCGGACCGAGCGAAGCGTCAGACTTGCTGAACCCCGAAAACTATAGCTTAGGTTATTGGCTGAACCCCGAAAACTGTAGGTTAGGTTAGGTTTGTATTGTGACCACGTATAGCGGAGCGAGCGAAGCGAGCGGAGCGTCAAAAGACTTGCTGAACCCCGAAAACTGTAGGTTAGGTTAGGTTTGTATTGTGACCACGTATAGCGGAGCGAGCGAAGCGAGCGGAGCGTCAGACTTGCTGAACCCCGAAAACTATAGGTTAGGTTATTGGCCGAACCCCAAAAACTGTAGGTTAGGTTAGGTTTGTATTGTGACCACGTATAGCGGAGCGAGCGAAGCGATCGGAGCGTCAGACTTGCTGAACCCCGAAAACTATAGGTTAGGTTATTGGCTGAACCCCGAAAACTGTGGGTTAGGTTAGGTTTGTATTGTGACCACGTATAGCGGAGCGTCAGACTTGCTGAACCCCTAAAACTATAGGTTAGGTTATTGGCTGAACCCCGAAAACTATGGGTTAGGTTAGGTTTGTATTGGGACCACGTATAGCGGTCCGCTATTAGCGGAGCGTCAAAGTACTTGCTGAATCCCGAAAACTGTAGGTTAGGTTAAATCCTAAAATTACCTATTTCACCTTGAGGCAGGCCCCGTTAGTCCGAAAAACTTTCACATATTTAGGTTTATATTTTATAGTTATTAATAACAGCAATTCGTAATTTTGATGTTTCGGACTTTTGATTAGTCGGTTTATTATTGGTCGGTGTAATGATATTCGGAGTTTTGAAAATCGGTATTTTTATTATCGGAATTCGTATTTTTGATATTTCGAATTATTATTCATTCGGACTTCTTATTGTTCGGTGTATTGAAATTCGGAATTTTGTAAACCGTGATTGTAAACGTTAGACATTTTGAAATTTCGGATTTATAAAAATCGGAAAAATGAAAAATCGACATACTTATATTCGGAGTTTTAAAACATTCGGAATTATAATAATCGGTATTATGAAACTCGTGATTCCGATAATCGGTATTTAGTTTTTCGTATTTATGTAGTGTACCCCAGTAGGCATATTATGTGTGTAGATTCCGAGACATATTTGTTTGGAAGACTGGTTATTTAATTACATAGGATTATAATGAATACCTGTTTCGTCTCAACTCATTTCCCCATCGCCCATTTATGATAGAGAAACAGATAAGAGCCTTGCTTTTAAGTCAATGACGATGTTCATCCATTAAGGTAATGTTATTTTCTTTTCTAAAACGTACCATTAAATCTTGCTGATAATATTCTACCTAGTTCTAGACTCACTAACTGGAGCACTTTCTTTCTTAGAAATTTATTTCGTCGAATGTGTCATTTGTCCGAAATATCCTATCAGAAATTTTATTTCCCTGCAGTCATAATTCTTGCAAATATCATCCACATCCTATTGATTAGGTAAGGTTTGTTTTATAACAATAATAGGTATTTTATGGTTGCAAAGATAAATGTTTTCTACTAAAACAGAAAAAAAAATCTAGTATGAATATTGACACAAAGGTAAATTATGAAAGAAAAATGTAATGTGATCCACTGCAATGTAAGCAGGACTCGAACCTGCGACCCTACGTTTCCGGCGTAGTGCTCTACCAACAGAGCTATCACATCGTTACGTCGATCACACAAAATCTTTGGTTCCATAATTCCACGCTACTGGAACGCCCTCTGCGTAATGTGTTTAAAATGATTATGCGCATTAGCCATACCCTAGGATGTGCGTTTACACGCACGATCCCCAGTCCCCATTGCTTTACAGCAAGTGCGAGGACCGCGAGAGAGATGGCGCTTTTTTCAAAAATTTTTAATATAATCTTTTAACGATTCTGTTTTAATATGGAAATATCATTTTTTTTTACCATTTTTTGACACGTTCATTGCGGCAGCCTATTTAGTTGACTTTCAGTTTGTGCTGTATCAGGCATCACTTGCTTCTTAACTATCCAATGGACGACGACGTCGATCCGATCTGTTCGAGATGCATATATTTATATGCAAATTACTTGGTGATGGTAATCATTTCAGCTTATTTTAAAATTGCTATATATTATTTTCAATGAATATGTCAACATACCACTTGAGCCGTTTTTAAATCGGATAATGGGAAATATATTTAAAATTAATTTTATTTTGACAGATGTTTCAACCTTATGTCCATACTGAATGGTTAAATTATCGATAAAGTTTTAGTGTTGTATAAATGAAATATCGATAAAATTAATCAACTTTTTTTTAATTAACCTAATTATACAAAACACTTGAGGAGTGTTTGCTACTGAAACATTAGACATTAGAAGCATCATTCTGATGGAGAATTCACAAAAACCACAAAAAAACATGTTATTACATGTAAATGTATTATAGTTTGGCACCATACACACGCATAAGTATGCACAAACAAAAACTAAACCGCACTGATATTTATCTTTTTTTGTTTATTTCAACTGCACTTGAGCTCTGCACTAGATAAACTGACCTTAAATCTAGTACAGCTATCAGGTCATCGGGCATACAGGTCGAAAGGACCTGATACCCGCACTAGGTAAAAAAGTTTTCTTCCCTGTCGGAATAAGGTCCAATTGACCCGATAGGTTTTTATTGTACCGATGTAAAATATTCGACGGGACACTACCAAAACAATATTTTTCACTCTTCTACTCCTAAGCAGAACAGAAATATCTGCCCCATACCAGCGGAAGGAACAGTATTTGCAGCGCCGCTCCGAGGGATAGTCCACGATCGGATCTGTTAGACCGGATACCGCAATGAACGTGAAAGAGAATCGATAAAAGATTCTATTCTAGGAGTTAATATAGAGTTCTTACCAACTCAGTACGTACTTTTAATTAACGTCATCATTAGAATGTATATTGGTAGTCATTAATTAAGTTAAGTATCTAATTATATTGATGAGATTCTACGATTAGACGTTACCTACATTATACTAGACATTATTGTATATATTGTCCTTGTTATTTATGAGTCAGCTGTATAAAAGCAACAGTATGAAACGTGTTCGTAAACTTACATGACTAATATTGTAAGTGTTACTTTCTAAGAAGCCGAGTATAAAATTATACACACAATTTAATTTATTTCGCGCAAATGTGGGGTAATTAGCGTGGCGTGTGGCTCTAGAGGGAGAAGGGCACCCATTCAACGGAACGGGCAGAAATTCCTGGAAGTTTAGCTGTTTTAAATTATTGCAGACTCGATTGTGAAATGGTGCATTTTCTTGGCATTAAAGAACAATGATTTTGTATTTTTTTTTTTTTTTTTTTTTTAATTTATTATGCTAAAGAAAATTACAAAAATGGTACATTTTATGTTTCGCCAAACTGCAATGCAATGCAAATGAATACAAAGATAGAAACAGTAAAATTAGACCCTGACCAGGTTTGAACTGGTACCTTATGCCATGCCAGGGCGATACGCTATGACCAATTCAGCTACAGAGTTTCGTAAAACAATCAATAACAGTAATCTTATTAAAACTTTCGTGAGACATATTTAACAAATGTGTCATCGATCACGACCAGTGACAAAGTTACCGCGCCGCTGTGCGGGTAGCAGTCCCTGATGAAGAGCTCCATAAAAGTGAAATATGTGGGGGTACCTGACAAGTTCATGTCAGTGTAAACTGCTTCGTACATAGAACACAACAAATCATATTTCTGGCTCAGCAGAAAGATAATTGTACTTATTTTCATTAAATTATTACGCTTTATAAATGTGAAAGTGTTTGGTGGACTGTCCTTCTTTCACGCCAGAACAGACAGGTTGCGATTAAATCGGATAATATATACTAATTTGTTCTTTTCTTATACAGGAACACAATGCAATTACTGATAAATAGGTTACTTTGCATGTCAAATTTTACTATTTTTATCTCCTGGCACAAAAATTAGGGGTTTTATAAGTTTGAAGCATTTAATGTGTTCGTTTTTTAGGGTTCCGTACCCAAACGGTAAAAACGGGACCCTATTACTGAGACTTCGCTGTCCGTCCGTCCGTCCGTCCGTCCGTCTGTCACCAGGCTGTATCTCAAGAACGGTGATAGCTAGACAGTTGAAATTTTCACAGATGATGTTTTTCTATTGCCGCTATAACAACAAATACTAAAAATAAAATAAAATAAATATATAAGGGGGGCTCCTATACAACAAACTTGTTATAGATTATATATATATATATATATTTGTATATGTACGGAACCCTTCATGCGCGAGTCGAACTCGCACTTGTCCAATTTTTCTTTAATTTAGATTTAGTAAATATTTTTGAAGGGTAACTTTTATTCAAATTATATTACTTATCTCTTAAAAAAATTCAAAAGCCATCAACTTTTTAGGCGTTTTGGGGCGTATTATCGCTCCAACGATTAATTATCATACATTCAGTATAACGGTGTCTATAATTAAGAAAATTTGGCAAGCACTCACCCAGAAAACACTGTATTCATACTGATGACACTTGTTTCGCGTGTTGGGCTATTATCGTACATTATTCGGGCAATTAGGCACCGCAACGAGACCTAATGAGTTTGCATACAAACTAGATCGTTATAACTACATTTTAAAGCTTCATTCGCTCTTACCGCAGAATTATTAAAGACAAAATCATGGTATTTAGATCGTTATAACTACATTTTATAGTTTCATTCGCTAATACCGGAGAATAATTACTTAAAGACAAAATTATAGTATTTAGGCGAATGTTATCCTATCCCTATGCAAACATGGGACCACATAAACTACAGGCTTTCCTTAAAAACTTGTGGACTTAGGTCTAATTTACATTTTGTTACTATGCCAAATAAAAAAATCTACAGATCTCATACTACGCGCAACTATCAAAGGCATAGAAAATGAAATTTAAAAATTAAGCAAATGATAAAATTTTACTAATTTGTTTTCTGACCTCACGCGTAAGGCCGTCTTCACTTTTTTGTCGGCCCGCCTAAGATGGTTCAAAGTGTAGCTTAATTAAATCCCGAGATTAATTTTTTTCCGTTTCTTAAATAGCGATCAAAAAAAGGTGATGCGGAATTCTCGATCCAAGTCAGCGAAGAAATTTTGACTTTTTAGAAAATCTCGTTGTTATCAATCGATGGCCTATCCGTGTAAATCTCATATCGGCGAAACTACAGGCGAATGTCACAATTTAATAAATCAGCCTACTATACTCGATCAGGAAAACATTAAACATTATCAATGTAAAAAAAATACGCGTTGGAGAGAAACGTGTGCTCTCAATGTTTTGTACCTATCACGATGTCTATAACGCAGCCAAACACAATTATGGATGAGCAGTGCGCGTCAAGCTGTGCTGATGTTTGAAATTCTGCTGCTGATATACAAAAATATACCTAAGTAATAATATTTTTCGATTTTATAATAGAATAAATATAAATTAATTAATTAATATCGGACAACCTCACACAAATCAATCCAGTCCCACAGTAAGCTCTAGTAGGCTTGTGTTATGAACACTAGACGACGATAAACATACTTATATAAATAAATGCATACTTAAATACAAATAACATACATGACCCAGACACAAATATTCTTTTTTTTTATTTTTATTTTTATCACACAAATATTTGCCCTTGCCAGGATTCGAACCCAGGACCGTCGGCTCAGTAGGCAGTTGCTTAACCACTGCGCCAACCGCGTCGTCAAGAAAACTATCGTGAGTCTCAGACATATTAAAATACATACAAAACGGTTTTACTCACGTCGTAGAAGTCGAATATCGATCGATATGTTTCGAATCTGTACGCGATTCATCATCAGGATCACTATCAGTCGCCGCGGCGTCCAAGCAAAAACTGAGTAAACCCGTATGTATTTCAATATTTGCCGACTTTTACGCGTCCTGTGGACTTACGCCGGTCCACAAGAATCCGAGGACCGGTATCGTTCCAGCATCAATGTTGGATCCTATTAGTTTGCTACCAGCCAACATTTTTTGACCAAAATTTCGTGAGGGACACGCGAACGGGTTATCCGAATTTGGTAACGAAAACCTGATTAATATGCTAGATATTTCTCTAGCAGGAACAATCAGGTGGCTAGTGCTTGCATAATAATAATATTATCGACAAACCTGTTATGACAGCCACTACGTCAACGATATAAAGGAATAAATAAATAATAAATAAATATCGGGCAACCTCACACAAATGGATCTAGTCCCAAATTAAACTCAAGAAGGCTTGTGTTATGGGTACTAGACGACGATATACGTACTTATATAGATAAATATATACTTAAATACATAGAACAACCATGACCCAAGCACAAATATTCGAGTTCATCACACAGATATTTGCCCTGGCAGGGATTTGAACCCGGGACCGAATACAAAATATATAGACAATACACACTGAAAGTATTCATTTCGACTGCTCCATATAACAACTATTTATCGCAAGTTAGAAACAAAATTTGAGAGGACCAAATGTACGAATTATATCAATTTGTACTTGATCGGTGGCATGCGAAGTGGGTGTAATTCCAGCATCTACTAATAAAGGTTTGTAATTTTCCTCCATTACGTTGAAGTGGTACTTATCGATAACTGGATTATCGATGTTTTTAATTTGGCGAGCACTAACAACATTTTGTTCGTGCTAAGAAAATCTCTACGTCGTATACGGATTTAAGAACGTCGTAGTCGATTATCGATTCAACGCGTTCGTTATGCAAACCCATGTGCCTCGTACGCGTTCATAATTTTGCATATGCATAACCCATCGCACGCTGACAGGTCGCGTATAATTCATTTTCTCAAAAATTGCATGTAATGTTGCCTTACCATCGCTAGATAGACTACAGTAAGTGGAACATACCGAAGACTTTTTAGAAGTGTCCAGTAAACAGCGAGATTTTAAATTTGGAATCAATATTTATCCAGTAAGTAAGTATG
The DNA here is from genome assembly GCA_947623375.1 of Apotomis capreana. Taxonomy (NCBI): domain Eukaryota; kingdom Metazoa; phylum Arthropoda; class Insecta; order Lepidoptera; family Tortricidae; genus Apotomis; species Apotomis capreana. The sequence goes on from OX392505.1 coordinate 25,509,291, forward strand.
TAATTCCTATTACGTATCAAGATATTTGAATATCGAAACACGATTTACATCGTCACCGACCTATAAAAAAACTAAGGATGTGAAGGCGATGAGGTTCTATATAAATGTAAAAACGATGCATTCCACAAATTGTTTTAATTATAAGTACCTACAGTGCGACAGCAAATTGTACAAAATTAAAAAGTGGCGTCCCTTTTTCATAGATTAAATAGAAAGAGACGACATTGCAGTATACACTTACAATTTACACTAAGAGTAAATGTAAAATAAAAGAGGTTAGCACTATTGGCAGTATAAACGTAACTCAAGATGCATATAAAAAAAAAAAGTAGCGACAAGGTTTAGTGCGGAAGTTTGTATGCAGCGTTTAGTTCATAATTGTGCTGTGTAAATGAAAATGATATTTCGGAATACCTTCCTTTTTTGTGTCGTTTAGAAAAAACCTCGGAGTTAAAATTGAAGGTAAGCTTTATGATATGAAAATTAGTTAGAAAATACAACAATGTATAACAATAATTAAATTTTATCTTTAAGACTTAGATTTGTAAGACAGTGCAAATAATTAAACGCAGTATTTATAAAAAAAAGAAATTAAGTCGGGATTTAAATTAAAAGACAAAAATTTCAAATTTGTTTGTGTGATCTATTACAATAATTCAGCAAAAATTAGTTGAGACGAGTCTGATTCCGAATAGACGGCACTCCTCCATACTTAAAAGCGGAGGCAGAGCTAGCTAAAACAATTTACTAACGACTAAATCCAAAGGAGATATAAAAAAAAAACAAGAGATTCATTAAATGGAAGGAAGAAAATCAAGTTAAAAATTGGTCAGATAATGTGTGATAAGGTCAGAATATTTCAACAATCTTTCTGAGACAATCGGATTGCTACAAAGGAAAGAAATCACAAATATTCAGCAGCAAAATATAGAAAAGTTCTTAAATCAAGCTCTAGATGATAAACATTTTGGCGATGAAGGTAAATAAATGCTGCTACTATTTGATAACGATATAACTATATCTTTTATCCAAGTATAAACTCATAATTATTTTTGTTATAGGTTGTTATCATGGGAGTTAATGGTGCCTGCGACGACGAATATCACAATGTGTAATAATGAAAATGGGATATAACAAAAATGGCCGAATATAAATGTCACCTACAAAATAAAATTTTAATCTAATTTTCTTGTTTAATTTTTGAGAAAAGCACTATACTTGCTTCGACCGTAAAAGCCATCCTGGCCTCGTATTATATCCGGACCTCGCCTACGGCTCGGTCCGTCTAATTCCTACTCGGCCAGTATGGCTTACTTACTGGTCTCTGCCGTAATGTACTATTATCATCGTATAATGGGAATGCAATGCGGCAGTATCGAAATCGAAATAATAAAGTTCCGAGCATAAGTTTTATACTTTATGTTTTGTAATGATTAACTTTCCGTTTGATTATGATTGGTCGACTGAAGTCTTATAGATTTGTATGCTTATAGATGTTTTAACGCCTGATGAAAAAAGAGGGGTGTTATAAGTTTAACATGTGTACCTGTGCCATCGTATCTCCGACCGATGAACCGATTTGAATTCGGTTTTTTTTATCGAAAGCCATGTTTGTCGACATGGTTTTTACCTATGTTCAGAAAAAATAGCCACAGCCGTTTCCAAGATATTGAGCTTTGATTAGAACAAGTAATCTCAACCAATATTGAAGTTAAGAATTCCAAATTTTAAGGTCCAATTTTAAATGTTTAGGCTTGGTACCTATACCTCGAGGGCCTCATGATGACCAGACCAGCTACTTGCATGGAGGATTTTTTTAAATTTGAATTAAGGTTACAAAAACTGACTCCTCTTTTTATAATTAAGCGTATTTGGTGAAAGCACGAATTGGTATAAGTCGAAGCACAATGAAAGTTTAATGACATACTTTTCTTTCTTTATTTTGACGGAATGAGCGAAGCCTTTGACCTGTTTTAAACGCTCGGATTAACCGCTCGTGACACTAACTTCAGCGCAAAAGAAAGTGTACTGCGATAAGAAGGTGTGGATCGCTGGCCAGCTATTTTCTAGTTTCGGCGTGTAATATTTGAGATGGGATCAAAATATGCTGCAGGTTGTGAATAGCTCGTAATATAAAACGTGACTGCCTGGCTACGAGGCTTGTTAAATAGACAAAAACGCGGACATTCAAAATTACTTACTTTTCTCGTTAAAAATTTTAATAGAGAAAGCGGTTTCTGTCCTGTTTAAAATGCAGAACAGGACTTTTAGCTCGCTTTGGAAATTTGATATGCATCCTGATTATAGTCCTATTAGGTCACGATAGCATTTTCTTGATAAAGAATTAAAAGCTGACTTCTACGGCGATGTAAAATGAATAAAACATGGTTCGAGGCTTTCAAAGTTTAAATCTTCTCGTACTTAATAGCGTTCCCGTGTAGTATTGATGTTTGTTACTTACTGAAGAGGCAGAGAGATGGCACCCTCGGCGATGGAAAGCAACTATCGCAGCAGTAGCGGCCTACCTAGATCATACTTGTGTGGCATTTGGTCAACAATTAGACTTATCATCCTTATGGAACGGGTAGAGTAACCTTCAGGTGACATTCTCAGCGATGCAAAGGTGCCATAACAGCAGAATAACGAGCGGCCAGTGAAACCCCGGTTCTCTTAGAGCGTTTTCTTAGAAGTAATATGCATCGATGCTACTTACTGAACGGGGTGGTGGTGACATCCTTGGCAATGCAAAGCAGCTATAGAAACAGAGCAAGCGCGGCCAGCGAGACCTCAACCTGATTAGAGATGGATGGATGGGAGTAACTTGCCATGGAGCTACTTACTGAACGGGGTGGTGGAGGTGACATCCTCGGCGATGCAAAGCGGCCATAACAGGAACAGAGCGAGCGCGGCCAGCGAGGCCTCGGCCCGCTTAGAGCGTTCGACCCGCATGCCGCACAAAGTCCCGCGTCACATGTCACGAAACCACCTGTAATGAAAGAAATTAAACTATATTCAAGCTGAACAAAAATAAGATCGGAGCTAGGGGGAGAAGGCATGTTCAAAGAGCATCAAATTAATAAATTTGAAGAAGGGAAGCGCCATATTAAGTTCTTGTTCCTAGGCTGATAACGAAAGCTAAACTTTACAATGAATATAAACGGACAACCATTAATGACGTTGACGGAGATAGCGAGACAAACTTGATGGCTTTCACCGTGACTGTCCAAGTAGCAAAGCTGCAGAAGCGCTTATACAGCCCGTATACTGCTATTTTCGCTGAATAAAGGCTTTGCATCTTTTTTTGCTAGGTACTTGGGTGGTGGGAGATTGCTCAGGATCGGAGCACGTAAAAAAATTAAAGAAAGGCCTTTGTACAATGGGACACTCTACGCTCCTAACTAAATCCCTACTAGTAACAATTACATAGATAGATATCGATAGTAGGTAGTATCTGTAGATAATCCAGCTTCTAGTAACAATCAATTGACTTATCTCCGATCGACAAGGCGCCAAGCCAACACAATAAGCGTTAAGTCTGTGCAGCCAAGCCGGATTATGTACGGATGCGACCAAACAATACTACCAATATTGCAATATCCCCAATTGCCAATAACTATTTCGGTTTAATTAAGACGACATTTAACGCTTAAAAGATATGGCTCAATATACCGAAAACATAATATATTATATTGTACTTTAGCAACACAACTCATCATTTTGAATTGTATACTTATTGAAAAGAAAAAAAAACTGGCCAAGTGTGAGTCGGTTCCGTACAAACACTTATCCCATCTCAACTGGCCAGGTCAAGTTAAGTTTGCACCTGGTATGTATGGCGCCGGATACAAATGAGGTGCAAAGTTAACGCAACCGATAGCGTTTGTTGTATGGAATCCCCACTTTATTTTTTGTATTCTATTTTTAGTAGAGCGGAAACAGAAATACATCATTTGTGAAAATTGAAAGAGATGATGATGTTCATAAGATACAGCCTGGTGACAGACAGACAGACAGTGGAGTCGTAGTAATAGAGTCCCTTTTTTACCCTTAGCGAACGGACCCCTAAAAACGGCGTGATCATCACATAAGTTCGTCGTTAAATGGGCAGACATTTTCAAATGTATCTGTAATCAAAAGATAACGATTTAAACGTTTATGAAAATCACGAACGTAGCGTAGACAGTCATAATACTTACTCGTATTTAATATACTTCAGTCCAAAACGTATTTTCCTAAAAATATAACAATCTGTGTTACTGAGGACACTGTTTGTGTCGTTGTCATAAAATCGGAACGCAGTTACACAGCTGGTAAATATTGCCAAGGAAGCCTTTCCAAGATACATTTGGAGTATTCTTTATGATCACTGCATTGCGGCATTCAAACAGACTTATTTTGAGGTATTTTTTATCAAACATGTTTTTAGTTAAAGGAATACTTTAAAGACTTGAAGATTAAAAAGTGACAGTTACTTGCAGCGTTGAATATTAAAACAGATATGAAAAATATCGTCAACATAGCTAAAAATTACCTCCAAGATGCTATATTTATGTTTAGTTTATTACAGAAGATTGCAAGAGGATATTATTTAATAAATTAATAATTGAATTGAATAAAGCCTCTGTATGATGGTCTTGTCTAAGTATAAGGATTCCGTTTTTTTTCCCTTTGAGGTATGGAACCCTAAAAACACGACAAAGCAAGATAAAACACATGATTAAAGTAGGGCTCGCGTTCGTGTCCGGGTTTCGTGTACACATCGCCTGGTCGCTGCTGTCGTGTTACACGTGACCGATTTTCTGGTCCATTCGTTCGTGTCGTTAGGTCCCGAGTAGGTAATTAAGATCCGTCTATGAGTCCACGGATTTGAACTACACGCGGGTCTGACCCGTTCTAAAGCAGATCCAGAAAGGGGTCTCGGCGGCTTCGCGTAATTCAGGATCTTAGTAACGCTGGGGTTAATTACACGAGTCGGCGTGTAACGCAGGTATCGGAAGGTCTAGTATAAATTGTTCAGAATAGAAAAGTCTGTGTGTGTCTGTTTGATAAGTAAACAATACATCTTGAGTTATATCAAGAGACACCACTAGCATACAATTCACCTAACTATGATTAAATTGCGGAATAGCATTCAGTAGTTTCATTTTTATGTTAACCACCATTATGACGTCAATGCTAAATCATTACCCCCATGATTCATGCAAACAAGCGTTTTCACTGTTTAAAGCCTTATTAATATCTAGGGCAAGCTGTCACGCGACAACTCCATAACGAAAAGGAATGACAGTAAACGGTGTAATCGAAATTAACAGTAACCAGTCTGTTGCTAAGTAAATTAACCATTAGGTATTGATGTTTTGAATGTATGCTTACCACGTGTAACTAAATTGAGGGAAAGCGAGGTAGAGTAAGGCCAAGACGAAATTACTTTGAGCTAATAAAATAATAGGTTATAGTCATGTCTTACCAAGAAGTGAAGGAGAAAGCCCAAGAAAAAGAAACGGCTGGCGATTACTACACCGACAAGAGCGCAGCTCTTAAATTGAAGAAGAAGAAGAAGACGTGTTACTATTTTTTTTCTGCAACTTCGATTGCATTTTTTTATTTTTATCGCGGTTGGGTGAAGCGAATGGTTATTTGACAACAAATATACATTTAAATAAAACTACATACACATAAACTACATATATACTTTTCACAACAAGCTCTTCATATCACAAATGATAATTAATAGTAGGTAAATGTACCAGGGCGCAGGTGTTTGTGACCCGAACCGATGGTTAGGGCCATAAATATGCGATCTGGAGCTTTACGAATTACCGCCCGTGGTTTTCTACAGTTTTGCGGCTGGCCTTGGTCAGGAAGTGAGATTTTTCCCCGCGTAGCGGGCAGAAAATCCTACTTACGGCCTAGGGTCACGTAAAAATATATATTCCACGAATAGTTGTTATACCAATTAGAATTTTCGAAAAAAAACATGGATATTACAATCCCAATAGGTATCTATTGAATAAAAACAGCAAAATAAAACGCCCAGATAAATGAATATTGATAATTTACCTAATTAACATTTCAGACTAAACAGGTTTGCGACGCCGCGGTTGGCAGATATCGCTTAAGTTAATAAGCCTGGCCCGGAGCCGGTCGATTGACTGCCTGTCTGTTGGGGAGCTCATTTGTATACCTGGGAGAACAGTGTTGCCTTCGGTATGACACTCACATCGAGTAGTTCTAAAATATTATCTTAGAACTAATTAAGACCTGCTCTCGAATTGAGTGTCATATCGAAGGCAACACTATTCTCCTAGGTGTGGTTCTGCCTTTTCAGCGACGTATGTTTCACCAAATTTCACTTCGCAACCACCTTTACGCAGAAGTTTAATTAGGCAAACTAATCGTTGGCACAACTTTACTTCGCACTTTTCTCATTTGGCAACATTTTTATATTGCAAAATTTTACTTCAAAATTAAAGGGATTTGACGATTTTAATAACCTGAGACATATTAAAATATATGTGTACCTATATATCGCTACCGACCGAGTCGATTCCATGTCGAAAGATATTCGACTTGAACGATGTGAGTGAACTCGATTCATATGTTTTTTTTTTCTTATATTATTTTTTATTTAAAAATATGTAAAAAAATCAAACTATATACATAACTAGCATTAGCCCGCGGCTTCGCTCGCGTTCCTATATAATATACATTATCCTACGGGAACGATGCTCTTATTTTCAGGATAAAAGTAGGCTATTTGTTAAAGTTAGGGTATAATCTGCTTATCCCTCATACATATCCGTCTAGCCGTTTTATTGTTGAAAAGCTTAGAATGCATTTATTACGGCTGCAGGAAGTTTCCCGATGACTACTCCTCCAGTCCCGCCGCACTGCCCGCACTGGCCTTGACGACAATCGAGATGGCACCAAATACAAATAATAAACATCTATTAGGATAACAACAGGTCTCATTCCATACCTCAAAAGCAAAAATAGTACCCTATATAGGATCACTTTAGCTGTCTATGAGTCCGTCTGTGACAACCGATTGGCTGCAAAACTACTGAACTGATTGAATTGCAATTAGGCACAAATGCTTTCAAGAATTTTCACATCCACAATATTAAATTTAAAATTTGATGCCTTTTTCGCAATTGACGTCCCAAAAAACCATGAAAATGACACCCATATTGATATTTAATAAATTCAACGCCATTTCACGTCCGCTACGTTGAATTTTAAAGTAAATGTTGTACCTGTGAACAGCGGCCCGATAAATAATAACCCATGTTGATTTTCAGACTTTGTCAACACATTTCCCCCTTTTAGGGGTTGAATTCTTGAAAGGCCTGAAACGCGTGTTTACTCATTTATTGTTAGAAATACTCCTGTGAAGTTTCGAATAAAATAGTCAAATCTTGTTTCCCCATACAAACTTAAATTCGTTTATTAGTGCGCCCCTAGACCTTATAGGGAACCTACGTTCCGGACTCTCTAAAATCAGCGGTTTGGGATGTGCGTTTAAAAACGACGTCCATATTAATATTTAGACATTTCTATCCCATCGCACCCCAACATGAGAGATGGTATTACACGTCCGCCACGTTGAATTTTAATATCGTTCTTTTTTTAGTAATCAGCGACCCGATAATACATAGAAACCATACCCCTGTTGATTTTCAGGTTCTCTTCCCTCTTCCATCTTCCCTCTTCCCATTTTCAACCCCCTTTCACCCCTTGTGACCCCCTTTTCACCCGCTGTGGGGGTGAATTTTGAAAAATCCTTAGTGCACCTCTAGACTTAAGGAACCTACGTGCTAAATTTGGACTCTAGAACCAGCGGTCTGGGCTGTGCGTTTAAAAAAGACACCCATATTGATATTTAGACATTTCAACCCCATCGCACCCCAACTGGAGATATGGTATTTCACGTCCGCCACGTTGGATATTAAAATCGTTATTGTTTTCGTAATCAGCGATCCGATAAACCATAGAAACCATACCCATGTTGATTTTCAGACTTTGACACCACATTTTCCCCTTTTAGGGGTTGCATTTTCAAAAAACCTGAAACACGTGTTTACTTATTTATTGTTAGGGATACTCCTGTGAAGTTTCGAATAAAATAGTCTAACTAATCTTGTTTCCCCATACAAACTTTGGACCCCCATTTCACCCCTTTAGGGGTTGAATTTTGAAAAATCCTTTCTTAGTGCACCCCTACACCTTATAAGAAACCTACGTGCCAAATTTGAACTCTCTAGAACCAGCGGTTTGGGCTGCGTGTTGATATGTCAGTCAGTCAGTTTCTTGTTTTATATATTTAGATAAAACTTAATTCTGTGTATTTCAATATATGAAATTAGAGGGTGAAAATATTTTCTAGATAAGTGAGGTACTGATTGATTTTTAATGGTATCCTTCGAATATAATTTGCGACGTCGTTTCGGTGTTGTGCCATCAATCATTTCAGTTCGCGGAAAACGAAATGAAACGTAGAATTATTTTGGCAGTAAAGGACGGCTGAGACAATTATATTATTATTATTATTGTAGCTGAGTTTGTGTCCACAAGCAAATTCCATTAAGAGAATACAGACATTAGTATTAAATCGGAGCGTTTACAATTTGAATTAGGAGCTCTTATTTTTCTCTTCTATAATTATGATTATGTTCAACCAAAGCTCTTAATTCAATTTTGTGAACATTTTAAATATTCTTGGTTTGTACATAGGTAGCTAGGCATTTAATAACGATTATACGCACAGGGTTCGTAAAATGCGAGCAAAATGCATTAAAGTGACTAGGATCGTCACTGGTTGTCAATACGTCATTTTAATAGATTTTGCTCGCATTTTACAAGCTCTTCATCAAGAATAGTTTTACGTAAGCTTAAATCATTTTATAGCTATTGAACAACTATAAAAAATATAAATAAAATGATCGATTTTTTTATATCATAAAATTAATTACTGCATTGATTAACTAATTTTAAGATATAAAAAAATCTAAGATAGGTAATCCAAATGGGGTTGGGAGTAAGGAGTGTAAAAGAAATTTACAATGTATAGGTTGGAAATAAAGAACTTGACCTTTTTCCTTGGTTTGACCATATTTAAATAAAAAAAGACATAATAAAAACCTAAAAGTAAAATTCAATACCGCCTCCATTTGAACTCAGTTGAAAACTAATACAAAATAATGGAAAATCCAGATACGATGAGACAGTGTAATCAAGGTAGAATGAAGATGAAAGACAAACGCTTAAACGCTTTGCATGTCAATCAAGTTGAGCAATCTTGAAAGAAACTTTTAAAGCGAGTACCGATACTTTTTAGAGTTCCGTAGTCAACTAGGAACCCTTATAGTTTCGCCATGTCCGTCTGTCCGTCTGTCCGTCCGTCCGTCCGTCCGTCCGCGGCTTAGCTCCGTGATCAACACTAGTGTGTGGGGTGTTGTTGAATAGGTATTTTAAAAATAATAGGGGTAAGTATCTAAACATTATTTTTTGATCAACTCGGCATTTTGTGAATATCCGCTCCGAAAATAAAATAAATACCTAGCGTCCCCCCCCCCCCCCCCCTCCCCTTTTAACTTTTCAACCACGGTCAAAAAATTATGGAAAAAATCATGAAAATGAGGCCTTATAAGTACTTTCAATGAAAACAATATTGAATAAAATCGATCGAGCCGTTTTTGAGTTATCACAAAATTTTAAAATTTTCTTTGAATGACGTAATATTAGTTAAGTGCCATACTGCATTAAAATATTCCGCGCAATCTGGCGCGTATAATCGATAAATTCCAGAAGGTAATAAGTAATTACAGTTACTTTGGCGTTTACGACCTTTTTTATCAAGCTTGAAATCTTTCTCGTAAGTTAAGCCTCGAAGCTCGTCTACTTATTGTGAAGGATTGGCAACTACGGAACCCTACACTGAACGTGGCCCGACATGCTCTTGGCCGGTTTTAATAATATTATAACGGAAAATTCAGAATGAATGAAGATTTTGTATCAAACTGTAAACATACTTTTAAATAAGTATAAATCTTTGAATTACAAGTAATTTCAATATTAGCTGTTTTTAATTTTATAGAATGGCGAAGATGCGCGGTAATAAATTTCTTCGGTATTTAATGCATAATTATTTTTATCATTAAGACAAGGGCCCCCACCCTTGACGAAAAAAAGCGGCACCGCTCTCAGTTTGACACGAGTGTTTGCGTATCTGTTTATCTAACTGTCTGTCTCGTAGGTCCTAAAAGCGTGAACGGATTTGAGTGCGGTGTGTTTATTCAAAAGCCTAACATGTCGAGACGGTTCTTAGCTATCTATATATTTTTGGTGGAAATAAAAACAGAAGTCCCTAAGATCTTCAGATTTCATCGGAACTAGTGACAGAAACTCAGCTTGTTTCTTTATTTAAGAGCTTTGTCACTTAGGCGACCATGATACTCTGTTACGATTAGTATACATACAGTCTAGTAATCATATCTTATCTCTTACTTAAACCTTGTAAACTAAGCATCCCAAATTTTTGTGGTTTGGTTAAATTTTAGTAGTTTTTTTGTATCACTCAATAAATCAGGGTTTTATGATGACAAGCTACTTGTATCGATGGTGTAATTACATTATTACATTTTAAATTTTCATTATATAATCACACAAAATCGTCGAATTTGAATTCTAAAATAATAATGCGTTATGTAATATTGTTTGAGTTAGAATTTGTTATACTCTCGTCAACAAATGCCTAAGATCCATCCTGCGCATATTCTGGCCGAACACTATCAGCAACGAGGATCTATGGAATCGATGCCACCAAATCCCGATCAAGCGAGAAATTGCTCAACGGAAGTGGAAGTGGATAGGGCACACCCTCCGAAGACCAGAGGACAACACCGGCAAGGATGCGTTCACGTGGAGGCCGCGCGGGAGCAGACGACAGGGCCGACCGGCGCACACGTGGCAGCGCACCGTCGACGCCGAGCTGCGGGCGGCCGGGCTGAGTTGGAGTGACGCGGAGCGCGAGGCACAGGATAGGAGCGGATGGCGACGTCTCACGAAGGCCCTCTGTACCACTGGGGTACCATAGGACGCCAACATAACATACTCTCAAAAAACATAGCGCTATCAGAAGAAAGCATACAAGATAAGTAATAAGTGTAGTAACACTGACTTACTTTACAGCCCGTATACGTTTCATGACCAATAAAAATAATGCCCTGTTACGACTCAAAAATTTTAGTCAGCATTTGCACGAACGGTGTTGCCATGCTACAGGAACTAATTAAAGGCGTGCGTGTGTCACGCATAATGTTGCCATGTTGAAACAGAAATTAATCAATGCAGTCTCAACCTCGCATAACTCGGGTTAAGAGATTAAGAAAAATAAATTGGCCTAATTTGGTCACGATTTTCATTATCGGTGAAATTTTAGGTAAAGGAACTGTTTATATATTTGTTATTTAATCTCACGGTTCTGGTTTCGAGCATTAAAAATGTTGCTTTTTTTATATGAACTTTCAGAGAATCTTAAGTTGCTTGCATCACTCTCTTAATAATGCGATCATCTTCTTGTACAGTCCGACCAAAAAGAGTAGAAATTAAAAAGTGGCAATACTGTAGTGTCCTCCCTTTCTAATCAATAAAAGAAAACGGGGACTACACTACAGTATTGCCACTTTTTAATTTCTATTATTTTTGGTCGGACTGTATAGACAAACTCTTCACCGGATGCTGTATTTCATCGAATTTTCATTCCATAAGCATTTTCCCCTAAACTATACATTTTTCAGAAATCTTCAATGTCAGCCTATAGATAAGATTAGGTTAGACTAGGTTTGTGTTAAAACATACCATATCTAATAATTTATGGCTTCAGAAAAAAAAACTTTCGATGGAATATTTCTATGAAATTAAAATTCGATGAAGCGTTTGTCTAAAAAGGTAAACAGTTAAAAATATATTGTATGCCTTCTTAAGCAAATTAAGTTGACGCGTTACAAATGATGTATTGTATACGTAGTATAAGGCAGCATTTCACGTAGCTGTGTGTGTGACTCTGTCGCACCTCACATCTGTCATCTCAGTACATTTATAACCTAAATTCGATTAAAATGTACTGATACGACAGTACACAAAGCTATATGAAATAGACTGTTTTGTACAGAAACACACATATCGGGCTGATTCGACACGATCGAATCACTACAATAATTTCGCTGTGTTCCAAAATACATGAGTGTAATATTTGCTTTGATGTAAAAAAAATAAGTGGCCTTATTATGTGATTAGATTAATGACACTTAGTTATTTAAAAAGGAACATTCAATATATGAACGTCACATAGTTTTATTTGCAACAATTTTAACTATTAAAGATAGCTTCAACGCTGTTTTTGGAGCAGACGTGTACCATAAGGGTCAAAAGGGCAAAAAAAGGGTAGTAGTTACAAACTGTGCCAACCGCGTCGCCAAGCAAAATGCCATAGAGAATCTTGAATTATTTCCCATTCTCATTTTTAATAAAAAACACACCTATCTCTTCTCAAGGTCAACGTTACTCTTTAATCTTCTTACAAACAAAATTGTTTCAAGATTTTTTCTATCTCACTCTTGGGACACATTCTAAATGCAACATAGTTTTCTTATAGTCTTTTATCCCATATCCAAGTCGAGGATTTCCCACGGGATACTTTCTTATTTGCAATATTCAAACCGAAGCATACACCTTTGGGACCGCACCAATAAAATATTAACGAGTTTATACAGGCCTCCCTAAGGGGGCTAGAAGCAGAAGGGTTGATTAAGAAAATAATTATGTTGTTCGGAAATCTCAGTAATTTGGAAGCGTTCCATTATGAATGATGGCTGAAGAAGAAGATGTAAAATTGTATAAAAATGTTCGTTTCAATTTGAATTTGAAAAGGGTATATAATTGAATTGAATTGAATTTCTTTATTTCGTCACATATAAGCTTACAGTAACAATACCAAGACGCTTACACGGTAGACAGTAGACACAAGAGAACACAATAATATCATAATAATCACTAAGTACATAAAGTCAAACACAAGAGAAAAATAATAATAATAGCATTAAAATTGTACAATAAATCATAATAATTAATAATATACCTAAGTTATCTAATTTGAGGCAGAATTCAGAAAAGATACAGTGGCTTTGATAAACCTGCCCAATGAGTCAGCAAAAATGTCAACCTCCGGGACCTGGGTCGCTAAGTTATTTACGAGAGAGATAGCTCGAACGGTGGGCGCGTTTGCGGCACGCACTGTGCGCGTCGCAGGGCTCGCCAGCAATGGCCGAAGTCGCCGCGCCACCCGCGCCCCCCCCCCGTACTTGAACCCGCTGGACAGAGTTTAGGCGGTGGAACCGCTAGCCCCACCCTGGCCAGAACACTGGGGTTGTAAATTCCGCTGTGGACTAACGAATGGTAGTGAACTAGTAGGTTCAATTTTCGTCTGAGCTCTAGGGTGTCAAGGCCGACCATACCCAAGACAAAGCCAGAAGGGTAGAGATATGGGTAATATCCGTATGTCCTTTTATAAAGAAATCTGGCGAATTTGCGCTGCACTCTTTCGAGCATAAGGATGTATTTCGCCTTGTGCGGATCCCACACGACGGCTGCATACTCTAAACGGCTCCTAACGTAAGCAAAATAGAGTGTCAACGCTATTCTAGGATTAGAAAATTGTGATGAAATCCGCATAATGAAACCTAAAATTTTGCAGGCATTTTTACAAGCCATGGTTATGTGCTGTCTAAAGTCAAGCTCAGCATCCACAGTCAGTCCAAGGTCTCGTATGTCATACACCCTTTCCAGCTCTGCACCACCAATGTGATACTTCACTAGAATAGGGTGCTTTGTTCTAGTGAAGGTGATCACCTTGCATTTGGAAGTATTAAAATGAAGTCGATTGACTTCACTCCATTCAGTTACAGCGTTAATGTCTTGTTGCAAACGCTCACAGTCGACACTACTTCCGATATCCAAGCATAGTTTTAAATCGTCAGCAAACATAAGACATTTAGCAGCACTAACAACCCTCGGCAAGTCGTTGATCATTATCAGAAACTGCGTTGGGCCCAATGTACTCCCCTGGCTAACTCCTGATCGAGTAAAATAAGGCGGCGAATCATAGCCTGCTAATCGAACAAACTGACGGCGATTACTCAAATAGCTCGCGAAAAAACGCAACAGATTTGGAGAAAACCCTATAGCCGCGAATTTTTGGAGCAAGATGTCATTGTCCACTACGTCAAACGCCTTTTTGAAGTCAAAATACGCCGCGTCTACCTGGCGTCGCTCGTCCATCGGTGTTGAGACGTAGTCGACAAAATCGACAAGGTTTGTAGTGGTGGAGCGGCCTCTACGAAAACCGTGCTGACTGACGTCTAGTTGGCCTGCAATGTCGACTTTAGGTCGAACCGTACCTACCTAATAGTCTCATTTGGTAGTAAATACACCAGTAGCATAGACAAGGATAGAATCATCTTAAAAGTGTAATGTGAGAGTGAGACAGAAAAATTGTGACTAAAGATACTTCGAAGGGTATTCCCTTGTTTCGTATAAAAAAATATTTGCCTAATTTCAGTTTGCCTAACAAGTTTTAGTATAACCAACGGTTTGCCTAATTTCAGTTTTCATAATTATTGTTTCAATAAATGATCACTTTGTTGAAACTCGTTTAGTCTAATAATCACTTCAAATAAAGTTTGTTTTATTTAATATTAGTTTAACTAATTCTTATATTGCTGAAAGTTATTTTAACTAATGATTATATTGCCGAATGTTATTTTAACTAATGATTATATGGCCGAATGTTATTTTAACTAATGATTATTTTGCCGAATGTTATTCTAACTAACGACCATCACGTTGAAACTCATTTTATGAATATAACATTTAAGGCAGTTCCGACTTGGCTTAGGTTAGGTACGACGACGAGCGAAGCGAGGAGGAGTGTTAGGTTGAACTGCGACCCAAACGAGCGAGCGAAGCGAAAGAGCCGCACAGTTCCGAGTTGGTTTACGATTCCTAATATTACCTATTCCACCTTAAGGCAGATCCGACTTAGCTTAGGTTAGGTACGACGACGAGCGAAGCGAGGAGGAGTGTTAGGTTGAACTACGACCCTAACGAGCGAGCGAAGCGAGCGAGCCGCGCAGGTCCGACTTGGCTTACGATTTCTAACATTACCTATTTCACCTTAAGGCAGATCCAACTTGGCTTCGATTTAGGTACGACGACGAGCGAAGCGAGGAGGAGTGTTAGTTTGAACTGCGACCCGAACGCGCACCGAGGGTTCCGTACAATACTTTCCATCCTTAAGTTTTGCAGGGAAATGAATATATAAATAAATAATAGGTAATAAAAAAAATACGTAAAATAATATACACTGCACGTGCAAATTATGCAAACTGAAATTATACAAAAATTGTAGTAGGCAAACTAACATTTATAGGAAATGTAATGATATTAGTTGAATAATAGATAAAATGAAATTATATATACAAAAATTAGGTAATATGAAAATTCGGCGAAACAAGATTATGCAAAATATTCATTAAGCGAAATGACTTTAGACTAAACGAATATTAGGCAAACTGATTAAATATGCAAAGTAATTTTAGACAAAATGAAATTAGGCAAATCAAAATTAGGCAAAAAATTATTAGACCAAACAAGGGTAAACCGATTATCAGGGATCGTAAATTGCGAGTAAAATCTATTGAAATGACGTATGACAACCATTGACGGCCCTTAGTAGGTACTTCAATGAATTTGTCTCGCTTTTTACGAGCACTGTTGATTATAATGGCACATATCTATAATTTTGATAGGGTGATACTATAGAAACAACAACATCTTCGAAGTGGTTTATATAAGATTCAAAATGTGGACTCGGCAAATAGATATTGCCTATTGCTTTTAAAGATGAATGTCATTACTGTAATGGTTGAATAGCGCATATCGCTTAGTATAGTGGCAAAATCTCACATAGATGTAGAATTCAACGTTTAATGATGATGATGTTGATATTGATGATGATGATGAGTTAAAAAATAATTAGAAAATAAGTTTCTATCAAACATAATATCATTTTTGTGACGAGCTTTTATAGGGGAGTGTACTTTTCTTGGAACATCCATCAATTGCTCTCTGAGACGATTCTAAAGAACCCAAACTCGGTGGAATTGCTTTACCTATTACAGAGTTTCTAGTGTCACCTTCCGGCTCCACATCAGACTAGCTCCATGGTATCATAATTATTATTGTATTGTTATCAATGTTAAGTAGGTATGCAAAATTTCAGGTCAATCGTTTGAAGATATCTGCTTCAAAATTGAGTTGCAAGATTCCAGCATCAAATGACAAAAATAAGCTTACCCTTGTTTTACAGACAATTTCGATGAAAAAAATTTCATGTCATTTTATTTTATTTTTATTTTTATTTTATTTATTTGGAACATCAACAGCATTACAGAACATATATAACAATGCTTATAGCTAGAACATAAAGCCAATAACAGATGTCCACAGATATGCAGTTAACGAGGTCTTGAAAAGGTAACGATATTAGATTTCAATTGGTATAAAATTAGGTAAGGTACATATACACTTAAATTAAAACAAAAGAAAGCTAGCAACCACCCCAAGTGTGTGTGTGTGTGTGTACGTGTGTGTGTGTGTGTGTGTGTGTAATAATAAGCATGTCTATCGTACGCAACTCCACGCTACCACATCATCAACTTTGCAAAATGAGTTTTCGAATACGGTTTTTTAAGACCGACTTGGAACAGTCAAATAGATCGGCGGCATTAAATTTACAATTGTATTCTCTCAGAATACGTACAATTGGGGAGTTTTGAGCATACCTAGTGTTTACCTTGGGTATGCTGAAAAGTCGACGTTCGGAGTGCCGGGTTCTGAAGGTTGGCACAGAAAAGCCAATTTCGGCAAGAAGTGAAGCACTATCGATACGACCAGACAGGATATCATGTAGTATAGAGACATCAAGCAATATACGACGGTCCTCCAGGCTCAGTAAGTGGTGGCGGCTGCACATAGACTCGTAGCTTGGATCCCATTTTTTGACACGATAATTTAAATGACGCAAAAATGAGCGCTGTAATTTTTCAATTTTTTCTTTATGCGTGACATATTGGGGGAACCATATACAGCTGGCGTATTCTACAATACTCCTGACATAGGCAAAGTACACAACTTTAATGCAATTGCTATCGTGAAAATCACTGCACACCCTGAAAACAAAACCCAGATTACGATAAGCCCTAGCGACTACTTTATCGATGTGCTGTTCAAAAGTTAATTTTGAATCCAAAGTCACACCTAGGTCTTGAATAGTGTTTACTCGTTGAATAAACTCACCTCCTATATGATACTGACGTAATATCGGAGAACGACTACGTGTAAATGAAATTTGAGCGCATTTATTTACGTTAACATTTATCCTGTTAGTAATATAGTAAATTGATAATCGATCCAAATCAGCCTGAATTTTGTCGCAGTCACTCTCCTGGTTAATGTCAAGGAAAACTTTTTTATCGTCAGCGTACATTAGGAAGTTAGAGTTGCAAAATACAGTATAAATATCATATAAATAAGCATTATACAGCAAAGGTCCTAGGTGCGAGCCCTGGGGGACACCAGAGGGAACGTTTACGTAGTCCGATCTACAGCCGCCAAGCACAACAGCCTGGCGCCTGTTAACTACATATGACGATATCCAGCGATAAACATCACCACGTAGTCCCAGCCAATACAGTTTGCGAAGCAGGATGACGTGATCTACACGGTCAAAAGCCTTTTCAAAATCCGTATAAATCACGTCCACCTGCTTCCCCCTCTCCATCCTTCGAAGGACAAAGTTAGTAAATTCGATTAGATTTGAAACCGTTGACCGACCCCGTAAAAAACCGTGCTGTTGAGGTGGAATGCCTTTATTTAAAATGTTGTAAATATTTGATAAGACCAGTTTTTCTAAAATTTTGCCGAATTGATTTAAAATTGAAATTGGACGATAGTTAGTTATCTTAGCTTTAGGTCCTTTTTTGTAAATGGGCACGATTAGGGCTTCTTTCCATTTTAAAGGAAAGAAACCTTCAGCTAAAGAGCGGTTAAATAGCAAAGAAAGAGGCAAACCTAAGCTGGAAGCGCACTCTTTGATGAAGAACGGAGGTATCCCATCGCTGCCTGCTCCACCATTGGGATCTAATTTTAACAATAAATTTATAACTTCTTTAGGTGATATGCGTATACTTAGTGGAAATAATTTCATCACTATCGCAGAACGGCGGCGCAAGTGAAGTCTCAGGGTAAACATCGAGTGGTTTACTAAATACTGAGCTGAAAAATATATTAAAGCTCTCACAGATTTCCTGACTGTTGCTTAGGGTCTTATCAAGATATTCGAAAGACTTCGGATAGGCAGAACCACCGCGACGAGCTTTGACAAACGACCAAAGTTGCTTAGGGTTATGTTTAATATTAGTTTGCACCGAGTCAATGTACTGGGTCCAACAGTTCTCTTGCAATTTCTTTTGGCGTTTACGTAGAAGCGAAAAGCTATCATAATCTAATGGATTCCCATACTTTTTCCATTTACAATGCATTTTATCTTTTTCTTTAATTATTTTAATTAAACTACTTGTATACCAGATCGGATATCGGCTGTTATTGCTGCGAGTATCTACAGGAACATGGTCATTAATTGTACTGTTAACGATATTGTAAAATGTATCAAGTGCATTATCAAGAGAGTCAGCAGAGAGAGAAGAATGCCAATCCACACTTTCAAGACTGTCGTTTATAGCATCGTAGTTAGCTTTCCGAAATCTAAATTTAGGCTTCGCGATTTCTTTTAAGGGCGCCGAAAAAATGTCTTTAATAATTATTTCGCGAGGAGGGTGATGGGGATCCGCGCTGACAAGAGGAGAGTTGGACATTTCTACTTCAACTGGGAAATTTGTGAATATCAGGTCTAAAATATTATTACTTGAATTTTTATTGATATTATATTGCTCAAAAGATGACAGATACATCCCCTCAACAAGATTGGTAGCCGCTGTCTGAACCTCGATTGCGCCACGCCGCGCATGTTCCGGAGGAGAATCGCTATACCACTGTATGTGAGGAAGATTGAAATCGCCGGCAATCAGAAAATGAGAGTTAAGTTCTGACGAAATGACATTACTAAATACGGAATTTAAGTTATTTATATGATTAGCTAATGTGATCCCGGGCGGTGCGTATACCGAGCATAGGTGTAGGTCACGAGTAGCGGGTGGGGAGGGCACTGCGCGGGCGCGCAGCGCTGCGGCCGGGATTGTGACCCACAGACACTCGAGCCCGGGCCGCGACCACTCAGGCCGCACGCGCGCGTCCAATGTATGCAGTACCAAAATCATTACGCCGCCGCCATCTGATTTACCGCTAAGCAACCGGTCCCTATCTAACCTGAACAAATCGTACCTATTATCGCACAATTCAGAATCCAAGACACCATCACAAAGCCAGCTCTCAGTTATAACAATAACATCGTAGTCGTTACTTAATATACTTTGGTAAAATTTTAATGTTTTAGTACGTAAACCTCGGGTGTTTTGGTAGAATACTTTAAGATTAGTTAGAGACATCGTATTGTATTTAGTAAATACGGAGATAAGATGAGCTGGTTGTAAATAAATGTGGGTACGTATATATATGCAGTCAGGTAGGTACGTATCAGCGTGGACATTACATTTATAAAATATAATGTATCGAAATGCTTGTGAGCGCAAAAATGTGTATGTATGTATTTGTGTGTATATTTTGTATTTATGTGTGAAAGTGGGGTGTTAGTGAAAACATTAAAAATAAAAAAATATCTTAAATGAGAAACCAGTCGAACGACAATTAGAACTAATAGTCTCATATTATTAAATAATTTTACGAAAGTCCTCGCAAGATCTAATATGAATATATGGCGCTTGATCTGCTTTGCGTACATATATATTGCAATTTTTAACCCATACATATTCATAACCTTTTGACGTACAGATAAGTTTACATTCTTTTAAAAGCTTCTTATTCGCCGGTGTTAAGTGGTCGTGTACGTAAATTTTTTGTGAATCGCCACCCATCCCGATGTTCTCGGTCTTAATTCCGCGCTTCCTACGCAGGCCGGACAGGATCTCGTCCTTCGTGATACGATGTCTGAGCTTCAAAATAATATTTTTTGGCCTGCCGTCCTGAGAGCGCACTGGCTGGACCCTGTTCGCGAACTCGATATCCTCCGGCTTAAGAGTGACCCCGGCATGTTTCGCTATGTCAACGGCGATGTTCGTTAGGGATTCGTTTGGTAGCTCAGGCACGCCAGATATCATAGAAAGTCATAGAAATTTAATTTCATAGAAATTTTAATTTTAAATTTTAATCATCATACGGTTTGACGACGCGTTTGGCTCGGTTTGTAGACACCTGCCTACTGAGCCGGCGGTCCCGGATTCGAATCCCGGCCAGGGCAAATATTTGTGTGATGAACTCTAATATTTGTGCTTTGGTCATGGTTGTTCTATGTATCTAAGTATATATTTATCTATATAAGTACGTATATCGTCGTCTAGTACCCATAACACAAGCCTTCTTGAGCTTAATTTGGGACTAGATCGATTTGTGTGAGGTTGTCCGATATTTATTATTATATTATTATTATTATTATTTATTTTCTAAAACCATAAAATATATTGGAATGTTACACAAACCTAGGTTGACATTTTCAAGATTACTGAAAAATGTATGACTTCAAATGAAGCATTCGGTGAAATGTTTTTCTATGAAAGATGAGGATCCCCAAAATAAATATACAAACTAAAAACTAAACTACGACTCGAAACGGCCCCACAGCGTAATGCTAACTCGGAAGCCACGGCTGATCTTCTGATGAGACTATAATTATGTAGGTAATATAGCACAAAATACTTAATCTTCCAACGAACTTGAAGTCATTATCACTACTATGTAACCATTAAATCCCGTCACCCCATCTTCAGCATACTCGACAGTCTCGCCTAATTACTTCGCTAATGACGTCGTGTAACGGTATCCTATCACAAGTCCGAAAAATCGTTTCCCATCTGTAACGTTACACCGAATTTTCATTGAAATGAAATGAAATAATTTATTCAGTAAGTAGGCCACAAGGGCACTCTTACAAGTCAGATTGTGAGTCTACCGGCATTTCGCAAGAGGAGACCGCTGTTGAGAAGAAAGCCGAAAGAAACTCAACAGTTAGTAATTTTTTCGTAAATTATACTTAAAAAAAAAACCGGCCAAGTGCGAGTCGGACTCGCGCACCGAGGGTTCCGTACAAACACTTTCCATCCCTAAGTCGTTAAGTTAAGTTTGCACCTGGTATGTATAGCGCCCCATATAAATTAGGTGCATTTAGGTATTAAAAAAAACTACTTACTAGATCTCGTTCAAAACAATTTTCGTTGGTAGTTTTTAGGGTTCCGTACCCAAAGGGTAAAAACGGGACCCTATTACTGAGACTTCGCTGTCCGTCCGTCCGTCCGTCCGTCCGTCTGTCACCAGGCTGTATCTCAAGAACGGTGATAGCTAGACAGTTGAAATTTTTACAGATGATGTATTTCTTTTGCCGCTATAACAACAAATACTAAAAATAAAATAAAATAAATATTTAAGGGGGGCTCCCAGCCTCCCATACATCAAAGGGATTGGTTGCGTTAACTTTGCACCTCATTTGTATAGAGCGCTATACATACCAGGTGCAAACTTAACTTAAACAACTAAAGGATGGAAAGTGTTTGTACGGAACCCTCGTTGCGCGAGTCCAACTCGCACTTGACCGGTTTTTTTTAGTAATGTACATCATGTTTTTTTTTGGATTTTTCATTTTCTTATTTTAGAAGTTAGAGGGGGGGGACCAACTTTTTTCCACTTTGGAAGCGTCTGTCACGCAAACTATTCGGTTTAGAAAAAAAATATTTTAGCGCTAGTTCTTATTTATATGAGTTAGTTAGTAATCGTTCAACAATAACCGCTTGATTAACCGCGCGGTTATGTCTGAACGATTACTAACTAACTCATATAAATAAGACCCGCGCGATTTCCATGCGATTCTATAATCGCGCGGTTCCCGCCGTGTCTGAACTAGCGCTTAGATACCTCGATATCATTTTTGAAGACCTATCCATAGATACCCCACACGTATGTGTTTGATGAAAAAAATAATTTTGAGTTTCAGTTCTAAGTATGGGGAGCCCCCAATATTTATTATTATTTTTTATTTTTGCATCAAAATCTTAATGCGGTTTACAGAATACATCTACCTACGAAGTTTCAACAGTATAGCTCTTAAAGTTTCGGAAAAAAATGGCTGTGACATACGGACGGACAGACGGACAGACAGACAGACAGACATGACGAATCTATAAGGGTTCCGTTTTTTGCCATTTGGCTACGGAACCCTAATAATACAATTATATTATAACTAGGTAATTGATACATATATGTTAGATTAGATGTACAAGATTCTCCAAATCAATGTTTACACTAAAAAATATATAATATAAAGTTATTTTTTCAGAGATGTGGGTCTCTAGGCGTTTGTCTGAATTTCTTTCCTGAAAATAGTTCCCATGGTACCCATTAAGTTAGGTTAGGTTTGTTTTATAATTATTTTGAAATATTAACAGTGTTGGAATAAAATGACTTTCGGACAAATGAAAAATTGGGGAAACGTCACAGGTGGGAAACAAAAATTAGTGTTTCAGATACGTAACAGATGTGGTCGGTTGAAAGTGATCCCTGGGTCACAGAATACCCTTTTATGCACTTATTTATTGTAACAGTTAAGTGAAAATATATGGTAGAAAATTTTAAGTTGATGTAGTACTTAACGTAATGGCTAAATATTTTTTTGATCTTATATCATAGATCATAGCAGATGTTTTCCATTGAGTGATATGCTTAATATACCTATATAATAAAACTCACATGTACCCTATAGAAAATCTATTAATCCCACGAAAAACATTTTCATGTAAAACGATGCCAGCCAAGACGTGACCTTAATTATGACTCGCACTGTCAGAGAGTTATCTGATCTCATGTAGATCCAAGAATCTGATTCGACAGGCCCTTACTCTACAAAGCCTAAATTCAGGCACTACACCTTAGTCAAAATCTGTGGCTCAGCCATTTCACTACATTCACATGGGCGTAAAGTGAAAAATGTATTCACTGTTCATTACTTTTCTGTTATACCTACAAAGTTTTTGTAGTAACGAAACACAGTAGCTGTTTTCCATGGAGCGAAATTCTGTTTTGACACCAATTGATATAATATTATGTTAAAAAATAAAAAACAAAATAATTACGACTAAAGATGGGTTGGGTATTTAGATCACAGTGTTTTTAGATCATATGTAATTAATTATTTAATTAATGAATTATATTATGAAATATGTTACAAAATAATTACAACTTACGCCTACAAAAAGATCTGAATCTACTAGAAGAGGATCCCGATATATAGAAAAACCTTCACCGAGATGTTTATTTGATGAAATGTATTTTATATTTTATTTAAAATGTCAATAAATATTTTGCATATGGGTTGCCTAACAAATTTTAGTCCAGCGTATGTTTTGTTAAAAATTAAATAATAAAAAAAAATTAAACATTTCACCGGTTTGATTATTAGATAAATTCATAATAAAATAATCTTAATTTTATTTAATTTCAATTCAATAATCAAACCGTTGCAAAATGCTAGTAGGTATAGATATACCTGTTTATACCTGGCTACCCGATAGTTGTGACGGGAAAAGAATATGCAACCTAACGTTTGCATATTATGCTATGGGCTTCTTACTTTCGATTGGTATAGAATTTATCTAATATTAATCAAACCGGTGAAATGTTTAAAAAATTTTTTTTAACTTATTAATTAAACATACCCTGGACTAAAAGCTAGGCAACCCATATGCAATCTATTTATTGGCATATTAAATTAAATATAAAATACATTTCATCAAATAAACATCTCGGTGAAGGTCGTTCTATATCGGGATCTTAGACTATACTGTTAAATATAATAATAACTACGCTCCCTTGTATTTTGAAAGTAAACTAAGATATTTAACAACATACACATAGTACCAAAATTAAGCTTATTTTATGAGCTAATTGATCACGCAACTTCATACATGATTAATAACTAAGTATAGTAATATAAAATCAGCTTTTGTTTATTTATTGACTATGTCAACAGCTAACAAGACGAGTGTCGTGACAATGACTGATCGACATGACTTCATTAATTACCATTTCCGTGATAGTAATTTCAATAATAATGATAATGGAAAATCATGATTTTCACATACACTGTTAACATCGACAACATGTAAAGGTCGAAAGATACGTAATTTTCATGTTACGTTATCGTGGTTTTACGTTACGTCGTCGACGTGACGTGGAATTTTATATTTAATAACGTATAAATTCTAGGCACGATCGCGTAGCTTAGAACATTACAACAAAGTGTTAATGTCCATAACGTGGAAATAAATCAATGAATAAATATCATAAACTCCAGTTGATTTGTGTTATACCCATAACTAGATAACGATAAACATAATTACAAAAATAGATGAACAATATATATCTTAATACAAATAAACATTCAGGACCGAGATACAAATACAAATATTCGTAGCCATCACACAAATATTTGCCCTAGCCGGGATTTGAACCCCGGTTCGTTCGCATAACGCTTTCACTGTAAAAAAGTTTGGTTTCAGATCCCAAGAAAAGCCAAGCCCTGACTTTGCTAACCCCTACACCTTGGTTTTAAAAGTATGGGCTATCCGTATGGAGACGAAAATCTTTTAAATATGTGACTAGTCGTGTCAAGTCTGAGTCTACATTTCGTCTTCTAATTCGAAAAGAGGAGTAATTTTTCACCAAACTCTTAATCCCTTAGTATCCAAGAAAGACGAAAAAAACCAAGAAAGAAATCGCAATCGAGTGGAACAAATGTCGAGTTTTACGAGGATAAACATAGATTTAAACAAATCCTTTGGGTGTCTGTTTGTTGTACCTCTATTTTCTACTTTACGGAAAAGTCTCAAAGGACAACTCCAGAAATATTTTCGCCTTTTATCATTTCATCGCCTGTCATTTTATGTTTCGGCTGATATTAAAAATTTGTATAATTTTTACTGCTTAGCCTGTTCAGCGTAGCGTTTAGCCTTGTAATAACCAGATCCATATTATATTAATGGCGCCAGTGAACTAATACAACGCTTAAATGATTTTGAATCGACGGTATCGTAATTTATGCTAG
Organism: Apotomis capreana; assembly: GCA_947623375.1. Lineage (NCBI taxonomy): Eukaryota > Metazoa > Arthropoda > Insecta > Lepidoptera > Tortricidae > Apotomis > Apotomis capreana. The sequence continues at coordinate 25,534,690 of OX392505.1, forward strand.
TAGTTATAATGGTACCTTTTTATTAAAATGAATAATCCTCATATTATGCGTGTAGGAGTGCATTTATAGCTATTCTTAGTTTTGCACAAATTGCAATCCTTCTACCGCCATAATAGCGATGCAATATTATTTTGGCGCCATTATCTTTGCATTGGTTACTGTTTCCGCCAGACACAAATTGAACCTCCCACGGGCCCATGTGATGGGAAACTATCAAAGCAATCTTGCCTAGCGCGAAACAATGGAACGCGATACGCGCCCTATGTACTTAACCTAACTTAATCTATGTTGCTAACCTGGATTTCAGCCGAATCTCTTCCCGGCCGCAAGTATGTGTTTCTGTTTTGTGTAAAGTGTACGAGTATGTGTGTTACTTGCGGCAATAAACGACGTGCCGGTCTGCGCCGCCGCCGCTCCGATCTCGTCCGCAAACACAGCGAACACCACACCGAATAACAGTTCACACAGTAGCAGTCCTTATATCACTCTAAATAACTATCCTTGGGGCGCCCGAAGCAGCCCACCGTACAAGGAATTGTGCCGTATCTCAACACTTTCCGTTAAAGTGTAAGACTTCCAAAAATCGCCCGAAAACCACGGAGGTTATAATGTTCAAGACCCGTTACGTTAATAGCAACATGCAGCAATGGCGCCGGCACGCGTCTGCGCGACAGCCCGTGCGCTCGAAGCGCCACGGAATAAAAGTGAACTAACTGGTTGTGTGGCCAGTGGATAAAAACTATCGGTTCTCAACAATCACCCGCCCCGGACCGACCCGTCGTCGGTCCGCTCAAACTCCCGGTAGTCGGGATAACGTTGAAACCGCCCGTCTAAGGATCGAGTCCCTCACTTGTACATCTGCGATCCGTGGAGACCCATCCTTGCCCGCTATCAAGTTAACGATGCGCCCCCGTCGCCAGCACAACGGTGATAGGTTAGCATCCTTAACCAGTACGAGGTCTCCAACGCACGGTGGGGTCGTCCTGTCCGTCCACTTAACGCGTTGCTGAAGAATGTGCAAATACTCAAGCGACCATCGCTTCCAAAAATTTTGAGTCATTTGCTGCAGCATCTGATACCGTGACAACCTATACAGCTTAACATCTGTATACGGATACTCCGGCAAGGCGTTAAGTGGTTGGCCAATCAAAAAATGACCTGGGGTAATGGCCTCCAGGTCATTCGGGTCAGCGCTCAACGGACACAAGGGGCGCGAATTTAAAACTGCCTCAATTTTGCAAAACACCGTTGACAATTCCTCGAAAGAGAGGATCGTTGAGCCGATGACCCGATACAAATGAGTCTTGGCAGACTTAACCACTGCCTCAAATATTCCACCCCAGTGGGGGCATCCAGGTGGACTGAAATACCACGAAATGCCCCGACTGGCGATGGCCGTGCCGATCTCTCGCTCATTTTGACTTAAAAATAATACAATTTCCTTTAAACAACGATCGGCGCCCTTGAAGTTGGTACCACAATCCGATCGTATCAAGGCCGGTATCCCCCGTCGAGAAACGAATCGGTCCAGCGCTGCCAAAAAGGCCTCCGTAGAGAGATCAGCTACCATTTCCAAATGAACGGCCTTGGTCGCCAGACACACGAAGACGCACAAATATGCCTTAACCGACTTCGCATTGCGAAGGCGTGATGTCTTGACCATGAAAGGCCCCGCGAAGTCTGTCCCCACACCAGCAAACGGCCGAGCTTCCGTAACTCGGTCGGGCGGGAGATCTCCCATTTGTGGCTGCATTGTGGCTGCCTTGAGCCGGTAACAAGGCAAGCAACGAAACACAACGCTCCGTATCACTCTCCGTGCCGACAAAATCCAGAACTCCCGCTGCAAAATGCCCAGCAGAGTGTTGCAGCCTGCATGTGAATTCCTGATGTGACGGTCCCAAACCAACAGCTCCACCAGAGCTCCCTTCTTGGGAAGAATTAAAGGATGCCGCGCTGAATAGGGCAATTCGGCATTCCGTAGTCGGCCTCCCACCCGGAGCATTCCGTGCTCATCAATAAACGGGTTGAGGCGGACAAGGCTCTTCTTCATTCTGCCCACGCCAATACGCAAAATCCTAAGTTCATCCTGGAACTCCTTTCCCTGTACGACCTTCACCCAACGTGAGAGAGCCTTTTGCTGCTCCTCAGGTCCCATTACAGGTGACAGGTTGCGCTGAGCAGCAGGGCTTCGACAATTATGGAAAAACCGCATTATCCATCCCGTGACTCGAAGTAGCTTCCCTAGTGAGCTATACCGTTCCAAAAGAGTGTGGTCCACTGCCACAGACTCCACTGTAGTCACATTGACTCTCAGACCCTGGTCAGGGGGTAGTGGCTGGCGTCCGCAGTCATTGAAAGGCCACTCCGTATGTGGCCGTTCCAGCCATTGAGGCCCCCACCAGAGAGAATGCTCAACCAGAGCAGGCGCCGGGCAGCCGCGACTCGAGCAGTCTGCCGGGTTAACTTCACCTGGAACATGTCTCCAGACCAGAGGAGTCTCCGAGTTATTTATCTGTGACACTCGGTTGGCCACAAATACCTCAAGCGTATGGACCGAAGCCTGCAGCCAGCACAACACGATCTGGCTGTCCGTCCATGCGTAAACCGTGTCATTCAGATCCACCGTGCCACGCAAGTTCTGCGCCACATGGTTCAGGAGACGGGTCAGGAGCGCGGCACCCGCCAATTCCATCTTCGGAATCGTCCACCGGGTCCGAACAGGCGCAACCTTGCTCTTGGCCATGACCAAGCGTACAACACCCTCGCCAGCAGTCTCACCTGTTCTCAGGTAGACCGCGGCCGCGTAACCCATGCAGGGTCACCCTGGCTCCCGGCTGAGGGAGCAGTTTGCGCGGGATCTCAATTTCTTTAATATGCGGCAGTGTGGTCACGAATGCCGTCCACTCGTGCAGCAGCTCGTCCGTGAGCTGCTCATCCCAGCCTAGTTGGGCTAACCAAAGCTTCTGCATGAAGAACTTTGCCATGAACGTGACCGGAGAGATCCAACCGTTTGGATCAAACGTTCGTGCGATAGTCAAAAGGACTGATCGCTTGGTCCAGGTCTTCGACAGCAATTCGGCCTCACAATTGTATGTGAAGACATCCTGAGTCGGTCGGTACTGGACCCCCAAAATTGCCAACGCATGAGGATTATCCGAGTCCTCAAACAAATGCGGGTCTTGTTGGTGCTCAGCTGGTAGTCCTGCCAGCACCTCTGGGCAGTTTGACAGCCACTTCCTGAGTTCATAGCCACCGGAGGCCATGAGCGCCACCAATTCATCCCTTAGGATGAGCGCCTGCTCAATGCTGTCCGTGCCCGTACAAATGTCATCCACGTAGACATCCCGGTCGATGACTGCAGCTGCGCGAGGGAAGCGCAGCCGTTCCTGGTCAGCCAGCTCTCGTAGTGTCCGCATCGCTACATACGGGCTGGGCTTTAATCCGTACGTGTTCGTGTTCAGCTCATACGTGATCATCGGTTCTTCTGGGCTCTCTCGCCACAATATCAGCTGGAACCGACGGTCATCCGCATGGATCTCCGTTTGGCGAAACATCATCCTCACATCCGTAACGAAGACAACTTGGTGTCTCCTGAAGTCCGTTAGAATGTCTGCAATGTCTCTGGTCAACTTTGGACCAGCGTGCAGGCATTGATTCAGGGACACCCCGTTCGATGTCGCCGCGCTCCCGTCGAACACGACCCTGATCTTGGAGTTAGGTGTCTTCAGGACTGCATGATGAGGCAATACGTAGTGCTCCTCACGACGCCAGTCTACCCTGGATACCGACACGTGACCCAAAGCCAAATATTCACGCATGAACTCAACATACTTTCGCCGAAAGTTGGAGTCCCGTTTCATGCGCCTTTCCATGGCCATCATCCGTTTCTCAGCCAGGCCCCTGGAGCTCCCCAGCGGAGGTCGCGTCGATAGAAACGGTAGCCGTGTCATAAATCTGCCCGACGGGAGGCGCACCGTGTTGCACTGATAAAATGTCTCGCACTCCTCGTCCAGTGGGTTTGTCCTGGGAGCTGTGGGTGGCTCTTCTGTTGCCCAGAACCTTTGCAGGACCTCCGATAACACGCTGCCGTAGTATATGTTGCTATAATCCGTTGCGTCCTGTGGTCCCCGTACTGGGCCCAATAATGCGTACCCACCTGCGGTACACACGGCCACCAACCCGTTTGGTTGCAGCTCCCGCTTACCGCTCCGCAGCAGCTTCCCGAGGACGTCAGTTCCAAGTAAGACGTCCACCCGTCCGGGAATCGCGAAGTGAGGGTCGGCCAACTCCAATCCATTGGTCAGCTCCTTTACCGCCGGCGGTAACCGTACCGAAGGAAGAACCCCGACCACTTCATCCAAAACAATAGCCGTGGCCTTCACCCGCGTGATCGATGCCGAGTCACCCATCTCAAACAGGAGGTCCGTCTGACCCCTGATGTGAGGCACCTGATTGCCACCTATACCTATTGCGCCATCCCGTGATGGCTCCAACCTGAGGCCCAGCCTGGCCACTAGGCGGCTGGACACGATACAACCTTGTGCCCCCGAATCCAGGAGTGACCTCACTGGCACTGGCCGTCCATCCGTACCCCTGACAGTAATCACGGCCGTCGGTAATAATACTGTCACTGGTGGGGTGGGCACTACGGATGAACAGACTGCTAATTGCTAGCAGGGGGGACCTCCCTCCCTTTCCGCCGGAGGGGGAGAGGGCCCCTGGCCCAGGTATGGGTCCCACCCCGGGTAGTACACCCCTCGACCCATCGGTGCCATGCGCGCCGGCTGGTAATAGCCCATCGGCATCCGTCCCATCTGCGGCGGACGCGCCATCAAGCGTGGGCGCTCTGCGAGGGGTGGAGAGAAGCGACTACTCGGGGGCGGCACCCTGCCCCCCAGCGCGGACGAGTAAGTCGCGTAACCCGATTCCCCATGGGTCATCTCCGGGCACCCGCCCGAATCTCGGCGCCGATCCCCCCCCCGCGGAGGAGACTGCGGCATCCGGCGGTACTCCGGAGCCCCCGGTGACCCCCCACCCCGGGAGGGGGGCGACCGCTGGTCTCTGGGTGACCCCCCTCCCCGGTGGGGGGGCGACCGTCCACCCAAGGCTGGCTTAGGAGAGGGGGGATGACCTCCCGATGAGGCCCCGTACCGCTCCCCACTCTCAGCCAGGCAGAGAAGTTCATGATGGGCTCCTCCGCATACTCGGCAGTTGGTGGTCTTACTGCATTCACGCACATAGTGTGCGCCTAGGCAGCGGAAGCACAAGTTTCGCTGCTTGACCACCCCCCTGCGCCTCTGCACCCGCTGTGCTCCAAAATCCGCGCACGCGGTGATCGCGTGTCCCCCCTTCCGGCAGAAGGGGCACACCTCCGATTGGAGGGCGTTGTACCGCTGTCCTCCCCGACGGGGCTCCACCGGTTTGGGCCCAACCGTACGCCGGGGTGACGTGGGGGGTTGCGGCGTGGTTGCCCCTTGGCAATCCGCCCGCCTGCACTCACCCTCCAGGAACGCCCTCAATTCGTCAAATGTTGGGAGGTGACTCGATGAATCACCCCCATGTGACTGCTCAAACCGCGCCACCACCTCACTAGGTAACTTGCGCAAAACCCGGTTCACTATAATGTACTTGTTATCCCCTAATGACAACTTGAGTCGCTCCAGCGTATTCACCGCCACCGTGACGGGATTAAGGATTTTCGACCTTATTTCATGTGCATTAGTGACCTTCGATATACTAAATATTTTTTCGATGAGCCCATCAATAATTAATCGCCGATTATCATATCGGTCAATTAATAGGCCCCATGCCGTCTCGTAACTGGAATCCGTAATCTCCAAATGAGTCAAAATATCATGAGGCTCACCGCGTAATCTCCCCATCAACTGCGCCATTTTATACGCGGGGGTCAAATCCGTGCGCGAGTGCACCACGCTGTTAAAAATGTCGCGAAACCTCGGCCAGTCGGCATATTCACCACAAAATTCCGGGTCATTCACTGGTGGCAACGGCGCCATTAGTGCCACACCACTGGGTGCACGCCTTACCCCAACATCCCCTTTTCGGGCGCGCTCGATGTCCGCTGCCGCTTGGATGATACTCATCACCATGTCACCGCACTGGTCTACATTGCGTTGCACCACTTCAACAGCCTGGGTCCGACTTTCCCCAGTCTCCTCTTCGTCAATACGGGCCAAGTATTCGGCATGCAATTTCAATACCGCGTCATATCTTTCATCTACCTGTCGCGCGCGTGACAATAATGCGTCCTCGCGATCCGTACGACCAATTAACGTAACGACTAATGAAAACCATCTTAATTCCGATTCGACCCTTGACGCGATCGTTTTAACTACTGAGGGAGCCATGGTACCAACCTCAATAACACGGATCAATAATAATATAACCCGAAAACAAATTAATTAATTTGGGTGAATAATTTTGTCCGTGGAACCCCGATTTTCGACAATAACAATCCGTTTTTCTTTTTCGTAACAAACGCGACAACTTCAAAGTTATTCACCCAACACCAATATTACGCAAAGGAAAACAACACTAAATGTATTTAAATTAAATGTATTTTGAGTGAATAACAGTTCAGCGGAACCCCAATTATTAATTACTTATTAATACGTTTCTCCGTATCGAAACGCAACTATATTTACTTTATTCACTCAACTAACATTTCAATTGAAAGTAATAACTAATATTCTTATAATTTAGTTACTCTTAATTACGCAAATACAACTTAACGTTAATAGATTGGAATGCGAAACAAGCTCAATCCACCGTCAAATTTCAATGATGATTTCGATGCAACTAAATTACTTTATTTCTACGTAAATGAATCGAATATCTTTTCTGTGGATATGAACCACGCTCTGCTACCAAAATTTGTCGAAACAATGGAACGCGATACGCGCCCTATGTACTTAACCTAACTTAATCTATGTTGCTAACCTGGATTTCAGCCGAATCTCTTCCCGGCCGCAAGTATGTGTTTCTGTTTTGTGTAAAGTGTACGAGTATGTGTGTTACTTGCGGCAATAAACGACGTGCCGGTCTGCGCCGCCGCCGCTCCGATCTCGTCCGCAAACACAGCGAACACCACACCGAATAACAGTTCACACAGTAGCAGTCCTTATATCACTCTAAATAACTATCCTTGGGGCGCCCGAAGCAGCCCACCGTACAAGGAATTGTGCCGTATCTCAACACTTTCCGTTAAAGTGTAAGACTTCCAAAAATCGCCCGAAAACCACGGAGGTTATAATGTTCAAGACCCGTTACGTTAATAGCAACATGCAGCAATGGCGCCGGCACGCGTCTGCGCGACAGCCCGTGCGCTCGAAGCGCCACGGAATAAAAGTGAACTAACTGGTTGTGTGGCCAGTGGATAAAAACTATCGGTTCTCAACAGTTACTGTCCCGTATGAGTTAGTTTGTTCCATTTTCCGCCACATGTGCCTAAGTTCAAACAGGAATATCTCAGCTCTGCAATGGAATTAAGCTTGGTACTTATACCTAGTAAAAAGCGGAGAGCGGTGATAGCCTAGTGGTTAGGGCGTGCGACTTTCAATCCGGAGGTCGCGGGTTCGAACCCGGCCCGTACCAATGAGTTTTTTGGAACTTATGTACGGAATGTCTTTATTTCTTTTTTTTAATAATCAGATGGCAGTCGCTTGCGTAAAAACTAGTGCCTACGTCACATCTTGGGATTTAGGTAGCCGACCCCGAATGAGAATTCATTCTCAAAAAATGGGACAAAGGCTAGAAGGAGGAGGACATATACCTAGTAAAAAATTAAAATTAAATATCAATTTAATGATTTTACTTTCATCTCTGTTGGTTCTTTGTACAGTTTGGCACATTTTTTTGGGTGAAATTATTTTTACTGGCACACACAATTGTCAAGGATACAAAGAAGAAGTAATCTTATGCGCATAGCTGAAAAAAAACTGTCATAAATTAATCAGGGGTTCCCAAACTAGTCGCAGTCTGTATCTTGGGCAACCAATTTATACTTCAGTATAATTATTTGCTGATTGCCAAAATTACAATAAAAAAAGAAAAAGAAAATTAATATAGTTACAAAATATTAAAACGACAAATGTTTTTAGTACAAGCCAGATAGAAGTTAGTGAGAATATAATAATACTTAATATAAAGTTTAATAGATTTAATTTTATGTGAAGAGAAACTTACATGATCTCCTCAGTTTCGTTATAGTTTAATGTCAGAAGCCAGTCATGAATAAGTCGTCTCGATTTATTTTAACAATGTTTCACAAAACAAAGGTCAGTCGTATATTAATGTTAAGTGCGTCGCGGTTCTTATTACTCAGTCGTGTGTTTCCTATACATCGGCCAAACCACTAATTTTAGTATCGTATCAAAGCTTTAATGGATCAGCTACGTTATAACTATGATATCATGTTTTATGACCGCTACGAAGGTCATGACAACCATGCCTAGCAACTGATATATTAATAAAACATTATTTTAGCCGTCATGGCTATAAAATTATAAAATATAGGACTATTCATCCATTTCTCATCATTAGTAATTTCTCGAATCCCTTACCTAATATTAATTTATTTATTTGCTAAATATATACCAAGATCAACAAACAAAGAAAAATGTACGTTTGAATCTATATAGCAATTTAAAAAACATGAGGTTTTCATTTACCCACATTCAGAAATAAAATTATCCGTTAATTTATTTGACATCTATAAAAAATCTCTAATAAAAAATCTTCCTTTAGTTTTTATATAAAATACACCGAGATTTGCTATCGCGTAGCCACCTAGCCTAGCTATACTAATAAGATACGTTTAAGTTTGTCGTTTAGGTCCTAAAAATAGTTTTAATTTTGCTACAAATTCAAATTTTATTATATATCATAATATGTTATTATTTATTATATTAAAAATATATCTATCAAATTCACTTATTAAATTACGGAGTTAGTAGATATTCAATGGTGATAACTCAAAAAAGAACATTCAGTCGACAGAGAATAAGATTGTGTACTTGATTGACTGTAAAGTGAAAGTGAGGTACCTTATTTCAGTACCACCTGCCAAATTATTTCAGTACCACTATACAGGGTTCGTAAAATGCTAGCAAAATTCAATGAAGCGACGGTCACGTACGTCATACGAGATTTCAATCCATTTTGCTCGCATTTTACGGTCCCTGCTAATAAAGCACTACTACAGCACAAAAGAAACATGAATAAAGTCACGAAGAATCACAATTTTGCGTGTCAATATAATGAGACTGCATTTCTTTCAATCGCTCGTCGTTGACAGGACCCCATGTTTTTCATAGGGTTCTAATACGGTGCAGTAAAGGTTATTTTGGCCTGTTTTTTGACGCATGCGTACTCAGGGTACCGCAGTGCGCGGGTCGGCGCCTAGACGACGAAGCGTGTGGTATTCCCATTATAAAGACCGGTACGACAAATGTTTGAACAAATGTTTGGGCAAACTGGTATGTAAAATAATATTTTGGTTCATTAAATAAAAGTTTGCGTAACTTAGTTACGAGTGATGAGTTTGTCGTTTTGGTACATAAGAGCGTAACTGCCATGTTGTTTCTAATGACATGACGCCTTTTTAACCTCTGACGAAAAAAGAGGGGTTTAATAAGTTAAACATGAGTATCTGTGTAGCTGTGTGTCGGTCTGTGGCATCGTAGCTCCTAAATGGATGGATCAATCTGAGTGCGGATTTTTTTTTAATTAAAAGACTTGTCCGTCGAAATGTTTCTTAGCCATGTTTGGTGGAAATAGGACCAGTACTTTTCAAGATATTCAGCTTTAATTGGAACAAATAACAAGATCTCAGCCAATATTAAAGCTAAGAATTCCAAATTTTTTGTTAATTTCAGATTTTGTAGCATTTCCTATATCACTCATTGAATTAGGGTCTTATGACCAGCTACTGGTGTCGAGGGTGTTTTAAATTTTTTTAATTTATTTATTGTGCTAAAATAGTTGCTTGTTATTGGTATCATACCTGTGCCGACTAACAGAAAGATTTCGATGAGGTGGCAGCATCATATGCATGCGAAGGAGTTTCGGGTTCTTTGGCCACATTGCCAGAAAGAGAGGTGAAAATTTAGAAAAGCCCAGAGGTAGAAGTACAACACGCTGGTCGCACCACATAAGCTCTACCCTTGAGATCTTAGTTTACGATGCCATCCACGCAGCCCAGGATAGAGTAAGCTGGCAGATAGTCCACGAAAAAGTTATTCAGAGAGCTCACGATCCTCGACCCAGGAGTACGGTTTAATATCGAGAGTAGGTTATTATGCCTGTGCCTGATAGACGTCCACATATTTAATGTTTTATTTATCTATGTACAAAATATAAAAAATATATTTTTCCTCGGGTAAATGTGCTTTTTTACTTTCTGTAGTATAAGTAATGTAATACTTTATCTATCTTCCGCTATTTCCCAAAAGAATTGATAAATTCTGCAGCGATACACTTACATTCTCACAATGATGTACGTTACAATAATAAAGCAGCACAACACGTAAACCTAATAAAACCTAACTAAGCTGTTGGCAACTCCAACGTCCCCAACTACAGTTACATTATTCATTACATTAGTATTTACACAGCAGTATGAAGCGACGTGGTGCGAATGGCAACCATCAGAAGCCGATGGACACTGGTCGTCCTTTCCAAGAATCACCATAACAGGGCAGGCTATCCCCACGCGTTTCGGCCGCGCGAAACATTCCGATCTCTAAGTGCCAACCCCGCGCTACAAAATGCCAGTGGGCTGCCACGCCTCGCGGCGAGCGGACGGCGTACAGTTAACGTTTCCCGCGCAACCTGTGCTGTACGATCACAGATTAATGTAATAGTTCTTCGAACAGATACCCATGTCTGAATAAAAAGGCAAATGCCTACAGCTTTTCATGCCTACTCAATTTAACAATGGAGCGACCTTGAACGTCGGGTCGTTGGCCGCACGTGCCGGCAAAACGAGGCTAGGGTTGACACCGCTTAGAAATGATTTTATAAAAAGCCAAGATAAATGAAAAAAAACCGATCGATTTATTTAAATTTATTAGTCAAATTTAATTATGATTAGGTATTTAGGTACCTACTAGAAATAGGTATTCACTTGCGCTGCGGCACACCATCAAAATCGTTTAAATTTCCGAGAAGGTATATCGCAATCTTACCGACCTATTCTTTCAGAACATACCAGAAACATGAAACAAAAACATGAAACTCTGTGTAAGGTACCTAAGTAACTTAAAAATATCCCGATGACAGTAGGTACAAAGTAAATAAAGTTTGATAGGTGCCTATATATAATGTGTTACATATTGTATAATACTAGCATTACTAGCTTCGAAACAGTCACTAGGTACGAGTTGTTTAATATTCTGATCACGCGTTTCATCTTCGCGAATGCATTCCTTGCAAAAGCTCTTAAGTACCAAGAACAACGCCCACGTTTACGCCCTTTTTAGGCCGTGCAGTATATGCAATGCGTTTAGGTAGGTGCTTATTCTAAGTTCTAAAATTTTTTAGTATGATTTCATCGTCTGTCGGTAAAGAAAAAAGGATAAATGTCTGTTGCTTTTATGTTTTTACACCCCGCAACACTGCAGCGCGTTGGTCTTATTCGCGACAAAGCCATTTATGTGGTGATTATATCGCGCGACCGGCGGCGTCCGGCCGTGAGCGCGTGTGGCAACCGACTGGCTGAGCGCGTCGACCACGATGCGCGATGTGTAGGTATCTTTCTGGGTTCCCACGGTACAGATGAGGAGCACTGGTACGATGTCGAAAAATAAAAGTGCGGCATATTGTTTTTGTGGCAACAAAGACGATTGAAAATGATTTCATTTGTTCCAGAACACATTAAACTCTCCGGAATAAAAGATTTTGTTTAAGAATTAACGTTTACTGGGGCACTATTGACGCGTAACTATTAAAGTCTGGGTATTTCTCTAAAAATCTTTATTTGGGCGCCTAGCTTTTTTTCGAATTAATTGTGTTGGTTTGATTCCATGCTCTGTTGTTATTACTGAATGTTTAGTTATACAATCAATAAGTAAAATATTTAAAGATTCACTCTATTATTCGTTATGTTTTAGAAACACGATTACTTGTAGTTTCCTCGATAGTTTTTTTTAGTTACCTCAAAAAAGCAACGTCAACCCTTAGTATGTCATGAATACTGCAGGGAAAGTTATCAGTTTTTTTTTATAATAACATAACGAGATGTTAACTATAATGTATACGTCTTACATTTTCAAAATCTGTATTATTTTAATAATTAAACCGAAAAGACATGATTTCCGCGGCTCCCAGCAGAGATGGGCAAAAGTTAATCGATTAACGATTAAGATTAACTTTTTTAATCTCAATTAACGATTAAAATTGACGATTAGTGTGAAGGTGATAACTTCACGGTCAATGATATTGGCCATCGATATAAAAATAAAGTAATTTTTATATATTTGAATTATCGAGTGACATCCGTCATAGAAATAAAATTGTAATTCTTGCTTGAGCCTCCGGGCAATAAACACCTATATCGTACCTCTGCTCTTATTTATCTCCATCTGAGCTCCCCCTTGACAAGTGGCGGAGGTGCGAAATTTACATCTAGAGTCGCGCAAGTTTGAAAGTTTCCCCCGCTCCCAATTAATTTTGTCCACAGATTTTCACTTACGTACTGAAAGCTTACGCTTTGCATAGGAGCCGGACAGGAGCGAAGCGCACCGTCTATACGCGCATGGAGCACAACGAAAAATAAGTGCACATTTGGCATTTGCTGTGGTATTGTATGTCGGCACTGCCGTAAAAGAGCGAGTTCGACAGACGGGTGAAGTGGACGAATCACTAAATCATCCATTATCATTTTTCATCCCATGCGATTATAATTTGTTTGTGCATCGTTTCGGACTCCACATAAAAATGGAGACGAGTACTTTTAGTGGCTTTTCCGACGTTGGAGATTTTTAATTAATGGCCCAAGTGAGAAAATACGAATAAAATAATCACAAATGGCGGTTGCGGTTTAATTGTTCGGGACCCGCATTACAGAATAGTATCAGACATCGTTTTAGGATGTTATTTTAAAGTTAAACAACGAATTCCCGTCGAGCCAAGAAATCATGTACAAGGATGTTATCATTGACGGCAAAAGTCGCAAGAATCATCATTAATTCGTTTCTATACGCTTGAAGCACACGTTGTTGACATCAGACAAGTAATTGTCAGTGAAAATATGGAATTTTACCAGTGAGAAACATTCAGTTTCAGTGTTGTCAAATGATGTAACAAATGTTCTTAAAGAGTGGAAGCCTTCAAGTTCAGCCATTATCACTAATTATACAATATGTTGCTAGTAAAATTTTATTTGATTAATATGTGCTGTGCCGGATCAAGTGCTCGTCAAGAAGATGCAACATCAGGAACAGAGTGCATGAGCGTGGAGAGCCGCTCAAGCACTGAAGAGCGCCGCTGGACACCGTGGACATCGGACGAAACGCTACGCTTCAATCAGGCAATAATGATCCATAATAATTTGTAGAATATGTGTTTATTAGGATGTAAATAATGGTCTCATAATAATTATGTTACGTGTATAATAGTTCTAGATGTTAGTAAGGTCCTACAAATAATCATTTTTCTGCTTGAATTATTACCTTATAAGATAATCCACCGATTGTCTTCATTGAATTATGTGGTACAAAGACTCACTCCTAATGGTCGTGCCAAGAATGTAATAATTCATGTTAACAGATTAAAGAGATTCTTTAATCGTTAATTCTAATTTATATAAAACAGTTCTATATTTCTAGGGTGTAAATAATAACACAATTATTTTTCAGCAATTTTTAATTCAGGCTGACTGTACAAGGATGCAGTTGTGTTTGTTGCATTTGCAAGTGTCACTGTTGTAAATATAATTACATTTCTTTCCACTATATATTAGCTGCATTTCTAAGATATTACTGTAGGAAGTTCAATTTTTAATTTCTTGCATTATATATTATTGCACTTTGAATTTATTGCATTTTCAATACCTTTTACTTGAAATAATTTTAACTTATTGCTTCCTCAGACCTCCAATATTTGTTTATAATACTTTATTTCCAGCATTTTAATTTGTGAATACTAATTTGATTTTCTTTTTCATGTAATTCGACACTGCAAGGGCCATAGCTGTCCCAGTTCCTTGGGATTTCAGCTGCTGGTGTGATTGAATGCCTCGCGCATTCATCCTCCAGAGGCGGCAGGGTCATGAGGTCTTGGCCAAGGACTTCATGCAGCCTGCATCGGGCCGACTGCAGACTGAAGATTTTTATTTTATTGATGTATTAATATATATTATAATTAATTTTAATTATTAATTCGAAATAGGTAGGATTTTCTTAATAAAAATAACTTTCGTTTCGTGTTTCAATAATAGTTGATTTTTCGACAGTGACATAGCATTTTGACATGTCATTATGACATGTGCTGCTATGGTCGATGGTCGTAAAATCAATTATGAGGTCAAGGTTTATTTCTTTTGGTACAAATACTTGGAATAAATTAAAAATATTTATTCCAGGTATTTATTTAGAAAAAGGTACGGAATCTTGAAGCATAATTCATATGCTTCAGGATTCTAATGTGAAAATAATTAAGGTACAGATTTCTGGGGCATATTTAATATATATGCGCCAGGATTCTAATATAAAGCTAGTGGTAGATGGGTATCACTATTTGTTAGTCCTGTATGGATGTTTGAAGCGAGTGTCATAGACAATGTTTTCAAGCATCTAATATAAGGGCAGTGATATACCGCGGTACAACTGTTTGGGGCATGCGACATGTGTCATGCGTCATGCTCCAGGCAGTTAAAGTTAGAACATTCGTGACAATTAAGTCGAGTGTTGTGTTTAAGCCGGTGTTACACCAGGCGATTGAATTACTAAAGCCTGTCATTTTTAATTTTGTATCGAATGGTCTATGCTTTAATCTATTAAGTCAGATGACTTTTGGGGATTAGTCAAGTTGGTGCCTTGTCTTTTTAAGCAGGGTTTTTGTCAAGGCGAAGCCAATGTCAGACAACATGTCGGAATACGTAATATGCCATAGGCTGGTATCCGCACATGTCCTGACCCTGGTTATCTCTTAGTAAGAGACCATCTGGGTATCATTGTATGGGTATCCCTGCATAGGTAGGGACCTCACATGTGTTAGGCAGGAGTAGTTCTGTCTAGTGTCAATGTAATAAGACGAATGTCCCTCGTTCACCCCGAGTCGGCGGGAAATGTGAAGGTGATAACTTCACGGTCAATGATATTGGCCATCGATATAAAAATAAAGTAATTTTTATATATTTGAATTATCGAGTGACATCCGTCATAGAAATAAAATTGTAATTCTTGCTTGAGCCTCCGGGCAATAAACACCTATATCGTACCTCTGCTCTTATTTATCTCCATCTGAGCTCCCCCTTGACATTAGTTAATCTAATCGTACGAGTTCCGATTGATTTAATCTCGAAAGATTAAGTTAACTGTCGATTAATTTTTAGCGATTAAATTTTTAAGCGATTAATTAATTCGATTAACTTTCTCTTAAATTAATATTAGGATAAATAAGAAGACTTTTTGTAAGTCCAAGTCCCTGCCTAGAACATCTTAGAGTACCGCACTATAAAAAACCATCTTGTATTACTGTAACAAGAGGGAAGAGCGGAGAGCGGCGTGCGGAGAGCGGCGTGCGGAGAACGGCGTGCGGAGAACGGAAAGCAGAGAAGCGGAAAGAGGGAACGGTCGGATGCAAAGGTTTGAACAGGGTCTTTTTAAAGAAAAAGACCCTGTTCAAACCGTGTAGAGAATGGTGTTCAATCGTTCTGAAGTGGGCAACCCAGTGGGAATCGGGTTGTATGGTCGCCACGCCTCTGCTGACTAGACTGGTTGACCAAACGAGCGAAGGCACGAGAAAAAGCTAGCGTTTACATAACGGAGGCAACCCTAGCGCACATTCCAATGACGTTGCGTCACCCGCGGGAGGGGGCATCGATAGCGGTGGCAACGCCTGCCGTCCAAACAAGTGGGGTATCTGTTACGTAGTAACTTGTATATAATCTGTGAACAGGGCTTAACATCTTTGTCAGAAAATTTTTAGTAGGTACATTAAATATTAGGATCATCATAGTTAATCATTATAAAAACGGTTTAATACCTGTAAAACATGTCAGAAGTGGGCCGCGAGCACTCAGCTCGGATATCAGCTGTCCTTGGTGACGAGGTCATTTATACGTAATTTCAAAACATGTCGGGCCGTTCCTGACAATCTTTACACTTATTTGTTTATTTAAACTTTATTGAACTATAAAAAAGACAAATGGCGGACTTAATGCCTCGAGGCATTCTCTACCAGTCAACCACTGAGTTAAACAGATATATATATTCCATAAACTTATATTAAATATAGAATTCATTTACATAAGTTTGGTTACATAATCATCTTACGTAAGTAGATATAGTAAAAAAATAAATCATGTACATATCTACTAACGTAATATGATATGTACCCAAACTTATGTACATGAATTCTTTTTTTCTCTTTATTAAATTATATTAAATAAAAACAATTCGTGTCGTGATAAGTTGGTAGGTAATTACTTAGAGAAACGTTTTGTTTAATGTCTGCGTAAAAGTTTTAGTTCCTGTAACCCTATTGCGTACCGCCATCTCTAATTAGTAATTACGCTGTTCTCGTTTATAATTAGCACTAAGTGCGGTAAAGTACACCATGATGATTAGTATTAATTAAATGTAGTCGGTAACAATGCAATGTTATATAACGTTAATTGTTATAATAAGTATAGTTTATAACGATGTTTTGACGTCAAACCGAAGCGGTATGTACATATGTTTAGAAACTGCAGGGTTTTAATACACTCTTGCATCATCTCCTTATTGTTTTGTTATCCTGATAGTGTTTTATGTAATCGTTGCCCAATGAAGGCTCTTAAAGCCGAGTACCGCGTTTGGGTGATTGTGGAACTATTGCATACAATACTTTTTACACGAGCAAAACGCAGAAAAACATTATTTTTACTTTAATCGTCATTCCCACTATGAATTATAGTTTTTTAAGACTCGTGATTTTGTGAGACTTTTTTGACTCGTGATTGGTTAATTTTTTCGTTTTTGACAAGTATTTTCAACCAATCAGGGAACAGAAACGTGCTTGTTTAATCAAATATGCTTATGTAATTTTTTTAAATTAATTTGAGATGAGTAGAGAGTTGTCTTATGAAATATTAACGGTCAGCTACAGGTACCATAGTGTATAGAATTTTGTAACAGGTTTAAAAAGTGCGTTGTTGTGATTTTCTCTGTGAAATTATAATATAAAGATTATAGATAGATAGATAATTTACAGTACGCGAGTAAAAAAAATATTTTTGAGTGTCTTAACTGCACTATCTTGTCAGTTTTGTTCGAAGTCACCGTATCTGGGTCGTTCGTATTTCGACCGATGGTGAATCAGTCCCCTCAATAAATAATAATGAGTTTAACAGAATAAATAACACAGTTATTTAACTTATATGACAGCAATATGATGCCTTCGATTTCCACTTTATATTTCTAATCGGACATTGTAGTAGAATATTGCGATGACTTGTAAAGTGGTACTTAACTAGTTATCGTAAGGATTCACGTCACGTCAACGTGTCGTGAATTATTACGTTGCAAGACGGAAACTTCCACATTAGAACACGTATTAAACCATACCACATTAGATTATACTTTGGAATTTGTGGCCCTTAAGGATTGAGAATGCTCCCTGGTTCAAATTTTTCATAAAGGACATTCCTGTTATGCAGGTTAAGCCCTGAAAATTCCACATCAGTCGCAGCGGGGTGAGGAATGTTAATAATGAAACCCTATTGAGATATTTTGGAGAAGACAGGTAAACGACCTTTGTTGCCCTCTGCTTACATAGTTTAATGCGGAGTTTAGATAACTTTAACCTCTTGACCCCCCAGCTCGTTGACGGAACACTGTGTCCCAGACGGCAAGCTGACAGCAGTAGTAGTTATTATATTTGGCCGCTCGCTGCGCTCGCTCTATGCTATTTTCGATGAAGTTTTTGTCAAATAGATTTTTAAGTTTTACGTTGATTCTGTTCCGTTGGTAATGTGTGTGTCAAAGTGATCTAGAATGCCCATAACTATACTACTGACAGCAGATAGTATGGCATTGTATAGCGGCAAACGACGTCGTGGCGCCTGGGGCACAGCTTTCCGTCGACGTGATGACGCGTCATCAAAAAAATCGTGGAGGGTGTAATAACATTTTTTTTATAAGAAAGCCCTTCAACCGTCCTGACGATTTTTTTGATCACGCAAGCTCATAAAATGTTTATTTTCATTTTGACGACGCGTTTGGCTCAGTTTGTAGACACCTGCTTACTGAGCCGGCGGTCCCGGGTTCGAATCCCGGTTGGGGCAAATATTTGTGTGATGAACTCGAATATTTGTTCTTGGGTCATGGATGTTATCTATATATGTATTTATATATTATGTATATCGTCGTCTAATACCCATAGTACAAGCTTTGCTTAGTTTGGGATTAGGTCGATTTGTGTATGATTGTCCCTTAATAGTTATTTATTATTTTATTAATTTATAGATTATAAATAAAATCGATAGATAATTTTATTGAATTATACTAATAACTATGTAATAATTTACTTTTTTGAATTTTTTGAAAATGTAATAATGTGTTAAAATTGTATTATCTTACACTATAGGTAGGTATAATGTAATATATAATGTAATAAAATAAAACATAGATTCTACCCCTCAAATGAACAACATTTATTAATCAACTTTTAAAAATAACTCATTTATAATGTAAACCTGTAAAATAAGGTTTATTCAAAGAAGCAATGTATTGCGAAACATTTGATATTTAGTAAAGTGACAGCTATGTCAATGCTAAGGCGATCTCAATGTTGGACGTTGCACATTGAAAATGCTATTTACTTTGTTTGAAATAATGAACATATGAAAACAGTATTATTTAAAAAAGTTTCTGAACAGATGTCGTTCAGTTTGACGAGTAAAATCTATGTTTTAATTTTTTGCTCGTTACAGGACCCACCTGGTATTTGATCGGAATTGTAATGATGTGTTTACCTGAATAAAGTTTCTCTATCTATCTATTTCAAGGTATTTATAATAATTATCTTTATTACAGGGTCCATATATATAGTATTAATTATAACTATTTATAAAAAACAAATATTGTGTATGCGTGTGTACCTTGTCCAATAGTTCGCAATAAATGTCGTAAGATACCTTGCTATAATATATGAAAAAAAAGAAAAAAAAAGTATTTTTCGTTCTTCTTATTACACTAATGACAATAAGGTAGGGACTTCCTAGTAAGTATTATCTACCTGTAACAGGGAGTACGTCTCTTCCAATTACACTTCAGTAATACCTATTGCAGAAATAAACATAACAATAATTATAATATGTTACTATGCATTATAGTTCCGTGTGTGGCGGGCTTAAGATACATACTATATGTTAGTGTAGTTAAAAACATACAAATTTATTTCACTGCGACATTTCATGAATACCGATAACATTTGGCTTTAACCAGGATTTACGTCCACAAACCCAATCGGAAAAAGTAATCATAAACATGAACTTTTATTACCTTTTATTGCACCACTCATGTCCTGCAATGACCCGATGAATCATGTGAACCAACGTTGGCCAACATCACCAACATTGGCCGACAATGGTGATACTTTGCGGTATAAAATCGACGAATCGTATCGAGTCGCGATAATTATGTCGTTAAGCGACCAAGGGATCTTTATGCTTAAGTGGCTTCTTTGACATTTATAAGAAGTTTTCAGGTCGGTGGACGATGGGTCGATGAATGAGTTTTAGAATATTTTATGATAGAACTAGAAATTCCTTCGGATCGTGACGTTGAAAACAAAACTGACAGTTTAAAGGAGATATAGCTGATTGCAGCATTTTTTTTTTGACGTGACAACGTCTTAAATTAGGTTGCGCTCGGAGTCACTCATGAAAAAGTGTAACGCCCGCTCACGTTACGATGTTTATGTCCCGCTAAAACTCGAGAACGGCTGAACCGATTTGGCTAATTTTAGTATTGAAATATTCGTGGAAGTCAAGGGAAGGTTTAAACGGTGAGAAAATATTGAATAAATGAGTGGAAAATAATAAAAACGATAATTTTATATTCCCATACAAATACAAACTGTTCGTACTTACCTGTCAAACATATGATGTTTGTTCCGTCGGTTCGGTATTTTTAGAATAATTAGACGTTGTCACGTAAAATCTTCCTTCGTCCGTAAAACCGACTTTACAGGCAACCATTTTTTTTTCATTTTATATTATTGTTTGCATTTGTTATTTTCACTTTGTATCGCTCTCAAGGAATAATATTTTAATGTTTCTGTTTAGTACTGTGGTTGACTGGTAGAAAATGCCTCGTAGTCCGCCAATAAAGTTGAAATAACTAAATAAAAACCATGATCATGACTCATGACTTGTGTCGGGGATGTTTTAATTTTTTTATTTAGGTTATTAGTTATAGACATAATATGACATAATTATGTGCTCAGGTAATTAAAACATATTAAGATTCTCTCGGTTATGAATCCGCACCTGATAAAGCAATATTAATAAAATTAAAATTTACTCATTAACATATAGCATCAAGTTTTATGCGCAGTATAATTTTATCCACTTACCCGTTTTCATTAAAACAAGCAATAACCGCAAGAGAATCGTTTTACGGGCGAATTTTAGTAAAATAATAACAAAAAGCCTATTAAATTCAGTGACCGCGACCAACGAGTTTGAGAACCGCTGCGATTAAACCACAATCACCCTTTTCATTGACGAGTCATCATGTGATTTCGTAATCCTTGGTTTTTGGTTACGTACCTGAAACAAGGAATAAAAGCGGGTATTAATACCTACATTTTAGTAGAATTAGTTGTATACAAGAATAAATAAGAAGTGAACGCTCCGCATGTGGAATGGGATGCCGAGGTTTTCCCCGGGGGCTACAGTATGCGGTTCTTCAAGAGGGGAGTAAATAGGTTCTTAAAGGGTCGGCATCGCGTGTGTGATCCTCCTGGCGTCGCAAGCATCCATAGGCGGCGGTAACTGCTTAACATCAGGCGGACCGCATGCTTGTATGCCACCGTCGTCAAAAAAAGCTAAATTTTATGCGAGTACTGCAGTCCAAAATGACTCGAACACGCGACCTCTGATTAACTAAAACATTGCTCTTCCAACTGAGCTACAGGACCACTATGCAGAACGTATGAAAAAATGCCTTCTCATTCTGCTTTTTATCAGCGCCCTCTGTATTTTATGTTTAAAATAATAAGAGCATTCAGTTGGAAGAGCAATGTTCCGATTAAACGGAGGTCGGTCGTGTGTTCGAGACACTTGAACTGCACAGGATCGCATAAAATTTTGGATTCTTATTTATCCTTTATATCTACACATACAGGGTGGAACATTTGTAAAGACTGAGCTGACAGGATAGTGTCATCTGTAATCAATCATCTGTATAATTGTAAAGCTGGATTTAAAAGTAAAAAAAGTCAGCAAAATAAAATATTTTAATTTCAGTGACAACCCTACTAATTCAAAGGTTTTATTTACATTTTAAATTGACACCTGTCTTTAACTTAAGCGATGTTCAAAAGATGCTAGGGTTGATATGTGTAGATTTTTACACTAATGTTTAACAAACTATATCTCAAAAATGGATAGCGATATTTACATATGTAGTTCATTGGTGAAAAATGAAGTACTCAGTCTGAACAATTCCCTGATTGCTTAAAAGTCCTTCGATCTGTTCCACCCTGTATACAAAATTATAAATGTGGTATTACCACAAAAATAGGACCAACATGGATTCTGTTTAATATTGAGAATTTGTTGTAACATTACCATGAGACTGACACAGCATATTTAGATGAACATAAAACCTCGTTAACTTGCTAACTAAGAATAAATACCACAGCAGCAGTTTCTGAACATCACATAATGGTTTTCATAAAACTGGCCATAAGAGCCAGAAAGTAAAAAAAAAAACAACCGTTTAACTTTCGTACAAACATTTGAATTTCACGAGGACCTACGTTTCTGTTTTAATAAAATGGGTGTAACTATGTACCAGCGCTTAATTAAATACTGTAGCATCAGGAAAAATGCTCTAAAATAAAATAAGTACAACGTATATTATTTCTTGAAAACCTTTCCCTTTTCCACGCTAACATAAAAAAGATGAAAAAAAAAATATAACTTATTTTGAGCTCATTATTTACTTTCATTCTAACCCTGTCGTATTGCAGAAGGGTTCTTAAATTTGTTCAGCCTTGCGACCAACCTCCATCAACTCTTTTAACAAGTTTACGAAGTCTGACATGGAAAGTTACTTTATTCTAATGTCAACGTATGACCTGGCTGGACCTAAAGTAAGTAAGTATTCATTTATTATAAATTGTGTACAAAGGAGGGTGATCAATCCAAATGGGTTAGAACGGAGAAAATGAAAAATTTGAGAGATCGGGAAATCTGTTCTTAAGAAACATGGCCTCGATTTTAGATTTAATATAAACTGCTTTATTATCCTTTATAAATCTCATAAGTATATAAATTCATAGAGAGATTCATAGAGATAGTGAAATTACCTATTTCACCCTCGAACTATTGGCGCTCTCGCTTCGTTCGAGCGCCAGAAATATCTCGGGTGCAATAGGTCACTTTCTACCCTTGGGAACAATCTACTATTTATATCTTTCTGAGATTATCACACTTATTACCGAACCGTCTGGAAAGGGTTTCAGGTGATAGGCGGTCCCTATAACAAGTCGAATTAGATTGAGTAGATTACCATTATAAGCCCTAAGCTCACTAACTTTGAACTGTGAACCCTGTATTGACTTTGACTTATTTGTTTTCAACTTTCTAAGTAAATCAACTTTGACAGCTAGAATAATGGCAAGAGCTTACTTGCAAACTGCCGCCTGCAACAGAAAGTAAGACTCTCAAGTTGTTAATGAGCTGTCTAGCATCTAGACTCTAGATATTCCCAGAGCAAACAATCTAGAATCAATTCAATGGAATTAACTTAGCTAGGCACTTTTGTGAACAAGAACAAAGTAATTTATAGTTTTAGTATTTTAGTACGACTTGCTCTGGTAGATATATTTTTAGTCGATTATTTCATTTCATAGAATTTTCACTTCGCCGATTTATTCTCCTCAGACGTCATAAATTTTTCATTATTTCTAAAAACGTCATCATATTGACATAGAATAAAGACACTACAGAAGCCGCACTCTTTTGTTATTTGCCGCTTTTGCAAAGGATTTAGCCACTAGTATCTGATTGGTAATTTTAAATGACGTACGACGCAATTGGTTGCAGCTTCTGTGGGCCGTGTCATACTCCTAGGGCTGCCTACACCAACAATAAGGGAAACTACTTCTCGGTTTTTGTACTTGTTTACAAGCTTATTTCAGGTTTCAGCTGCTTTTAATAAATACGTCCAAAATAAGACGGGGCTGGCGTTTTAAATCGATTTAAATTTTACGGAGAAAATCGGTGAACATACGTACAAAAAGATTCAATACAGGCGGACACTGAATCTCTCCCTTTTTAAAGTCGGTTAAAAATAATAAATAATCATAAAAATATAAAAATAATAAAAATATAATAGATGCGTTGGGTTCGCGTCGAACGTGACGTCCCTAGCCGAATAAAGGCGGAGCGATGGGCGGGCCGTGTCACAATTGTGACCCGAAATTTGTAGGTAAGTATATTTCTTGACACGCGGCGCGGAGTGAAGTGCCCTTGCTATTGATTTAATAAGGTTAAGTTAGGTTTGCTTTATAACAATCACACATAGTTTACCGTTTTAGAGAAAAATGCTTTGAACGAATTGTCACAACTCTTAAATTAATGATGATGAGTAAGGTTTCTTTTACCCAGGAGGTATTCTTCCCAGAATTCTATTGAAAGGTAGTAGAGATTCTCAGGGGCTGAACGGAGGAAGCGCTGACGAAAAAAATGACTTACTGTTGAGTTTCTGTCGGCTTTCTTCTCAAAAGCGGTCTCCTCTTACGGAATTCCAGTAGATTCACAATTTAACTTAATAAGTGCCGTTGTGGCCTACTTTTTACTGAATAAATTATTTAATTTCATTTCATTGGTTTTTATTTCTTAATTACATGTAATACGGCTAGAAGTGATTTAATTAATTTATTTAACTTAAATACAAAACGCGACTTTACACTCTAGTGAACTTGTAATAAATAATAATATCCAGACTCGAAGATAACAACTGAGAAGATAACTTTCCAGCATTTTACAAATACACGATACTGACGTCAAAATTGATAAAACAATTTAGGTACCTAACCTATAATCTAATATTATAGTGTCATTTGACCTATTTCAGCAAAATAGCCGTAATATAGCAAGCTGATTGTTATTTTAAGGAGAATTTATTAATGGATATCATAAGAGAAGTTGAATTTGGTTGCTATTTGAATATATTATTATTCATTACTAGTAACCTTCGTATACTGCTAATACTACTAGTAAGTATACTTATTTTGCTGTTGTTTATACCCAAGCTGTATACCGGTAGATAGGTCGGTATGTTACCAGTACCCATACCATGAGTTAACGTGACCGTACAGCCCGACACAAAAGAGTAGAAAACGGATGAAAAAGGAACTAAAATTTTTCATACAAAATTGTTACCATATTCAAGCGCTTTACGTCAAAAATGTGACAGTTGCGAAGGAAGTGGCGCCCTCATTTATTTTCTACTCTTTTGTGTCGCACTGTACTTGCTAAACAGCGATTTGTATGGAAAATGTACAGCGCCTCTGGCGGTTTCTATGTAGAACTACAATTCTCCATCAAATTGTTTACACAATAACTAGAGAGTATGGTCACTGTAAGCTCATAGTAAGGGTACAGAGGTCAAACTATCAGCGATCAATTTGTAGGGCATGAGACTTTGTGAAGAATATTGTATGGAGATGCAACGACTTTGCACGACAGCGGCAGCGGAGGCGGTGTAGGTACGTCTCGCTCTCTCGTATGGCCGAAGCGCCCGGATCTTTCGCTCTACCGCTGCACGCTGCCATTGTCGCTGTTGCGCAAAAGGCCAACACGCAATTAGACATTACGACGACGTGCCGTGGCGTCGTGTAACGTTAGGAAGTCATGTTTGGAAATCTCCGGCGTGCAACGTAAAAAATCACGTCACGGCTTCGTGCCGTGGCACGTTGCAGAAACGTTTCACGTCGCGGCGTCGTGCCGTGGCAAATTGCTGCAACGTGCCACGGTACGAAGTCATGTCGCAGGCCGTTGATACGATGCCGTAGAAATTTGAAAAATATGCTGCAGTTGATCAAGAGCCTTGGATCAAGAGCACAAGACTTGGCCTCATCCTGCTGCTATTAAGAAGTCGCCCCTACTCGCCTTCTTATTAGAAGTATTTTACACGATAAAAAAAAACCCAAGGATGATGATTAGACACAACATTACTTTAACTACCATGATGCACCAGGACAATAAGATACTAAGTTTGAATGACTTTCCGCGGCGCGAAATTCTCAATGTCGTCGCAATGTCGGCCGTACCTTCGAAATGGACGTCTGACAATTATTTGCTTTGATAACTTCGCTCACAATAAATAATCAGGAATGAAGCTTTTAAAGTTTCATTCGATTGACATTGATATTAAAACCATTTTCACTAATTTCATCGCCCATATTATGCCTATTTCGATTAAGCTGCATCAAATTAAATAGAGCACATCGCTGAAGCATTATTAGGAGCGCTATCACTGGAAACGTCGATTGAACCACTTTGCTACTAGTACTAGGTACCTAAATGTTGATGTTTTACTATCTGTGTTTATCCACAAGTTTGACCGTGCACTTTTCGTGATAAAAGAGATGACCAAATCTAAATTCAGACGAGTACAATCTAGCATTTATCTATCGCTCGCTTGTTGCCTAATTAACACATACCAACATGCCATAAAACTTACATTCAGGTTTTTAAGTAGGTACACGTAAAGCAGAGAATCTATTAAGAAGTTTCTAACAAAAATGTCATTTTTGTGACAAGCTTCTATAGCTGACTGTACTTTTCCTTGAACATCTATCAATTGCTCACTGAGACGATTCTAAAGAGCCCAAACTCGATATTGAGATTATTGTATCTATTACAGAGTGTCTAGTGCCATCGTCCATCATCAGACCAGCTCCATAGTACCATATTATTGTATTGTCATCAATGTTGAGTAGGTATGCACAATTTTAGCTCAATCTGTTGAAAATATCGTCTTCAAAATTGAGTTGCAAGATTCCACCCGAACAAACATAGTTACATACTCCGTACATACATTGCAAGTTAAATAAAAACGTTCAACCCCTGTCGTCGCAAAAGTCCAATACCAAAACTGTCTGATCATCAAAGTTTTTCTCAGAAAGAGGTACAGTTAATTAAATAGTTCGGCTCCCGCTGTTTAATCAGAGCTAGGAATCCGGGTCACAAGAATTAACTCTGCATAATAAACAGATTTGTGCTCTAATCCCGAACAACTGAATTATTCTAGACCTTGAACGTGTGCTTACGTGAAAACCTGACTAGTATTTAGATCAATAACGGAAAACAATATAGGAGTTATGAGGCGGGATGATTTAATAAAAATAACCTTTTGTATAGATACACGATACACCAAATTACAAATGGTATTGATTTGAAAATAATCAGGAACAGTTTAAGATCTTGATGTACCTTAAAGATTAATAAATGAATAAAGAACAAACCTCGAATTCAAATGTTGGCAATGTTTGCATATACTTACTCTACTTTTTAGGGAATATCTCAACAGGAAAAAACGGAACCCTTATAAGATTAAACTTACGTACTTTGTTGTCCGTCCGTCCGGCCGTCTCTTTAAAGTACGCAAAACAGTTTTCCAACGGTAAATTAAGTTCGTCGCTCAGTGCGGTTTATTTTTTCATTAGAGCAATATGCAGTGCTTTCATAGTTCGTACGGAACTCTCGGTGCGGGATTACGACTCGTTGTAATATTAAATTCTACTAATGTTTCAATAAAACAGTAGTGTCTCTTAGCACGTAATACTTAGCACTTAAGAAATTAGATATTTATTTGTTTTTTTGTGTTACATCTCTGAGTGATGGAAGAGCGGGTCGTTCCGCTACAAGCATACTATGCTTGATGGAATGTCCCAACCTTTTATGTTGTTATAACGTGTAAAAAAACCCAATAAACGTTTTTGAATTTTGAATATTCTTAAAATAAGGTTCCTATCTTCTATAATTGGTAGCTCACCGAAATATCTTGTTACTGAATAAATATTTATTGTGGGTAAATAACAACGCGGCGTTGCTTAACTACGGAAAGATTTTTAAGAGTGCGGCTTGTTTTTATGAAAGAAGAAAATTGATTGGAAATTGAAGTACTTACCAGAGTTTTGTAACACGATACAATACAAATAAAAATAAAAAAATCTCAAACTTGCAATGAAATGTCGTCATAACGTGCGTTATAACAGGCTTCGAAGTATCACGTTTCGGGTGGAACAACTCGAGAGAACTGACAATAAAAAAGAAAAAGGAATTTAAATTTTTTCAAACATGGCGTCAGTGTTTATGAACCCTGAACAGGCTAAACAGCTAAATTATATATTTTTTGAGTGGTGTACTTTTTATTTCATTACATATGTTTGAGAAAAGCACTATACAATGCCTTAGCCGCGAAAAGGGCTTGCCGGCTTCGTATCACTATCCGGCTATACCTACTTTCCCGGCAAGCCCTTCTTTGTCGGCGTCTGCAGTAATCTATCTATCTTCTATATATATAAACGGATTTGTCCTGACTGACTGACATACCAACGCAGAGCCGAAACTACTGAACTTAGAACTTTGAAAATTCTACAGTAGGTCAAGTATGTTATGTAGGCAAGGAATAAGAAGGGATATTTCAAAACTCATCCCCTGAGGGGTTAAATTGGGGTTGAAAGTTTGTTTGGAAAATGCGTAATTTTTGAGTAAGAGTCTTAATACTTTGCATACAGACTTTAAATTTAGAATGAAGAAAAGTAATTTCAGCATTTTTGAAAATTCATCCTGCAAAGGGGTCTAATTGGGGTTGAAATTTTGTATGAGAAAAATGACAGTTTTTGAGTAAGAGCGATTATATTTCGTAATTAGGCCGTGCATTAAAAAATATTAAAACTAATTTTAGCATTTTTTTAAATTCAACCCCTAAATTGTTCAAAATAAAGATTAAAGTTTCTATAAGAAACGTAGCATTCTTTGAGTATGAGGTATATTTTGGGGGTATGGACTCTTACTCTTATAAACGGACAAGTCCTGACTGACTGACTGACTGACTGACTGACTGACTGACTGACTGACTGACTGACTGACTGACTGACTGACTGACTGACTGACTGACTGACTGACTCACTCATCAAAGTAGAGCCGAAACTACTGAACCTAGGAACTTCAAATTTCTAGAATAGATCAAATATACGATGCAAGCAAGCACTAAGAAGGGATTTTTCGAAACTCATCCCTTAAGGGTGACAAATTGGGATTGAAAACTTGTATGAAACTTACGTAATGTTTGAGTTAGAGTTATAGAACTTTGTGTATAGATTTTGGATCTAAAAAGAAGAAAACTTATTTCAGGATTTTTGAAAACTCTTTCTTTAAAGGGGTTAAAATAAATAGGGGGTGAAAGTTTGTATGAGGAACTTGGAATTATTTGACTAAGAGTGGTAATATTTCGTGTAAAGCTCTTTCTATACAAAGTAAGATGACAAGTTTCAGCATTTTTGGAAATTCATCCCCGAAAGGGGTTAAATGCACAATGAAACTTTGTAAGAAAGACGTGGTAAATATGAGTAAGGGGTGCATTCTTTTACGTGTAGACTGATCATCAAAAACTGAAAACATGTATCTCAGCGTTTTTGAAAATTCAACCCCTAATGGGGTGAAGAGGGAGGTGAAAGCTTCTATGAAGAGCTTGGGATTCTTTGAGTAGGAGTGGTAATATTTCGTGGACAGGTTCTTATTTGCAAAGTATGAAAACAAGTTTCAGCATTTTTGGAAATTCATCTCCGAAAGGGGTTAAATGGACAGTGGAACTTTCTTGGCAAACGGGGTTTTTTTGAGTAAGGGGTGCATTCTTTTGCGTGTAGACCCTTCATTAAAAACTGTGAATATCGATTTCAGCGTCTTTGAAAGTTCAACCCCTAATGGGGTAAAGTGGGAGGTGAAAATTTGTATGAAGAGCTTGGGATTCTTTGAGTAGGAGTGGTAATATTTCGTGTATAGGTTCTTCTATGCAAAGTAAGAAGAGGAGTTTCACCATTTTTGGAAATTCATCCCCAAAAGGGGTGAAATGGATAGTGAAGCTTTATTTGAAAATAGAGCCGTTTTGAGGAAGAGGTGCATTATCTTGTGTGTACACTGATCAATGATCATCAAAAACTAAGAACATGTGTTTCAGCGTTTTTGAAAATTCAACCCATCATTTATTTATTTATTTATTTATTTATTTAAAATAATTACACAGCATTACAGTTAGTACTAATGCACTGTGAATTACAAAAGTAATTTAACATAACATGTTACATATTAGGTAGATTCAATTACTGAAAAATTACATCCATCCATCGCCTCACAGTACCTTAAACATTCACGACACACAATTATCCAGCTACTTCCAAAAACGTCCAAATCCGATGCTGATGCGAGAAGCGCATTAAGTTCTCGTAAGGCTCGAACTAGAGGAGAGTTTTTCCGCGCTATGGTTCGCGCCTCAGGAGCAGCCAACAGCAGCCGGCAGCGTGGGCGAAAATTGAACCTCGATTTAGAAGGGACGAACAATCGGATAACCTGACTGACCAGCTCCGGACAGTCAGAACATCCTCGCAAGATTTTACAAGCACTGGTCAGTAGCACATAATTTCGTCTAACCTCGAGGGAATTATACCCTAAAATACCTAACAAGAATTTTGTTGGATACAAAAATGGATAGTATCCATACATTTTTTTATATAAAAATCGCAAAAATGCTTTTTGGATTTTCTCCAATAGCAAAGCGTAAGATGCTTCATACGGATTCCAAATTATAGAAGCTGTCTCCAGTTTACTTCGAACTAGGGCAGAAAACACGAGTTTTATTGCTCTAGGACTGTCGAAATCACGCGCATTCCTAATCACGAATCCTAACCTTTTGTAGCAATTCGCTGCTAAGGTTTTTATGTGGTCGTGAAAGGTAAGGCGTGAATCGAAGATGACGCCTAAATCCTTCACTGTGTCTACACGAGATAACTGTTCCGACCCTAGAGTATATTGAGCATACAGTGGATTAAGGGAGCGACCAAAAGACATCACAGAACATTTTTCGAAGTTAAACAATAACTTGTTATTGATGCTCCATTGATGCATCAAATTAATGTCCTCCTGAAGTGAGTTCCAGTCTGAGGGCTGTTGTATACCATACAACAGTTTCAGGTCGTCGGCATAGAGCAGACATTTGGCATTCTTGGGTACCGACGCGAGATCATCAATCATAATCCCAAATAATAATGGGCCTAAGATGGAACCCTGGCTGACTCCGGAACGGGTATTGTAGGATTTAGAAACAAAGCATCCGTGCTGCACAAACTGTTGTCGATCGCGTAGATAATCGCTAAAAAATCTTAGTAGTTTGGATGAGAAGCCGATACAACTCAATTTACTCAAGAGTACATCATTATCTACGCGATCAAATGCTTTTTTAAAATCAAAATACAACACGTCTACTTGAATCCCCATATCCAAGTGTTCTGAAATCGAGTCCACCAGGGTCAGAAGATTCGTATCTACAGACCGATTAGACCTGAAACCATGCTGAGCGTCATTGAGGTGCGGCGCACCGTCGCTACGGCGCTACGTCATCATGGGGTAAAGAGGAAGGTTAGTTTCAATGAAGACCTTGAGGTTCTTTGAGTAACATTACGTGTAAAGATTCTTCTATACAAAGTAAGAAAACGAGTTTCAGCATATTTGGAAATTCATCCCCGAAAGGGGTTAAATGGAAATAGAACTTTGTATGAGAATCGGGCCTTTTTTGAGAGGTGCACTATTTTGCGGGTAGACTCTTCATCAAAAACTGAGCATATTGATTTCAGCGTTTTTGAAAATTCAACCCCTAATGGGATACCCTGAGAGGTGACAGTTTGTATACAGAGCTTGGATTTTTTTTTAGTAAGAGTGATAATATTTCGGGCATAAGTTAATCATTACAAACAACTTTTCACCATAAATGAAGTTAAAAAGTAAGAGATGCATTTTTTAATATTCATCCCCTAAGCATGTGAAATTGAAGGTGACAACATTTTTAGTGAATATTCTTTTTATTCATAACATGAATTAAATAAATAATTTTTTAGTGGATATGTAGAATATTCACTAAGAATTGAGAAAATAAACTTAAGTTTTGTATGGAAATTCATCTCCAAAATGGGTCTAATGGGAGGCGAAAGTTTGGATGAGAAAAGATGAGATTGTTTTCGTAAGTCTGGTCATATTCCGTGTGTCAAAATACTACTTTCAGAAATTGTTGAAATGTACGAGTATTGTCTGAGTAAAGGGGGAAGATGAAAGTTCTTGTGAGGAATATTTTCGTGTACAAACTCTGTATTCATTTTTGGAAAGTTATCTCCTGAAGAGGTTAAAAACTTTATATGCAAAACGTAGGATTGACTGATAAAACTTCGTGTAAAAAAATTGCATTGTTAGGGTTCCGTAGATACCTCAAAAGGAAAAACGCAACCCTCAAAGGATCACTTAGTTGTCTGTCCGTCTATCGAATAAAATGGAAATCAAAACCATATAAGTACTCAGGGCTGTAATCCTTTGAAGTCGTTAAAAAACCAAACTTTAAGTTATAAGGTAAAAACGCTGTTTACCTATGCCACAACAAACGTACGCTCAAGGGAATCAAATTTTATAATGTACTTAGGTATTTTCAGTTGAACTAAAACTATGAACTTGGCAAGTAATAACGTGTCTTACTCTCTTACTACAAGTACTTAATAGGGAGTAATCTGAAACTATACATTACTAATTAAATAAAAAAGTAGACTGTATTTAAAGTACGTAAAACAGTTTTCCAACGGTGACGTTAACTTTGCCTCTTAGTATATTTTATTTTTTCCTTAGTAATGTCGTAATGTGCAGTGATTTCATAGTTCGCAAGGAACCCTCTGTGCGCGAGTCCGACTCGCAGTTGACCGTCTATTTGTATTAACTGAGAATACTGATTTAAACGTTAGAGGAAATTCCTATCCTTAAGAGGCCTTATTCCTTTTAAAACTTATTATTTCATATTATGACAAATATATTCATAATTTCAACCAACTTTTTGAAGTAAATAATACTTTTCCCCGAGTTCTAGGTAGTAACATAGTTATTTCATGCTTTCATTGCGTGCGGTCGACTTATTTAAGTTGAAAAAACTAATTTTCCCCGTGAATTTTGTCAATTTCGTTTTTGAAACAAAAATTATTACTGAAAAACTCAAACTGTAGGTTTCAAATATATACCAATAAATCCCAATAAGCTGTTCTAGGTAGTAACATCAATAATATGTTAAGAAACATGTTTTATCATAAAGAAAAATGTCTAAAACAATCAGCATTTTCAAAGGAATAAGGCCTTTTAAGGTGATTAAACTTTTGACTATGATTTTGTTCGGTTCATCGGAAAATGAATTGCCCCATGTTTATACCACAACGTGATCTAGAAATATATAAATCTACTAAGTAGGTACCCAAAAATTTATGTATACGCGCAGATTTCTATTAGTTGTATTATTTTAAGACACAACAAAGCGGGTGGAAAGTTACACAGATAACGTTTCCAGACCCTGTGCGAGCGAAGCCGCGGGCAGAAGCTAGTGTACTATATTGCGTAAAAAACACGTTGTAGTAAGGGGCAGGAGGAGTAATGGAACCGACGTGTAAAGCAGTGGTGGGAGACACCGCTCTTCTTTAGGTAACATGAGGTTTAAATAATTTACGACTAGTCATTCTTAAAATAGGTGATATTTATAAGTATTACGCATTACCTTACAAGTAACTAATTTTATACTTATAAAGGAGTCAATGTCCATGAAATACAATTTGTATCGTAATTGTATCGTCAATCAATAAATAAGCCAGAGGTAAAAGCTCTCGACCATTATCGATCTCAAGGTCAAACGAGTCGAATAATTTATCAATCCAACTATTTAGATACAAACCTATTGGAGCATTTTCAGCATTCTATAATCCAAACTAAAGTAAAAGTTCCGAAAGTTAATGCCACTGCTTTCTTAAAAAAAAATCGTTTGGTGTAGCACACTAGCACATCGAAAACATCGTGAGAAAACCACCTAAGCCCAGTAAGGCCTAGTTTCCCCTCTGGGTTGGAAGGTCAGATGGCAGTCACTTGCGTAAAAACTAGTGCCTACGCCACATCTTGGAACTTAGGTAGCCGACCCCGATTGAGAATTCATTCTCAAAAAATGGGACAAAGGCTAGGAGGATGTTTGGTGTAGCACATCGTTACTATTGATTCGTGCTGATCATTATGTTAGAATGTTAACCCTACTCTCGCAATGTTGACCGATGCTGGGTGAATATGATAGTGTGGAGAGGCACTTTGCTGTGGAAGCCGCGGAAATACTTCGGCCATCTGCGCTCAACTTCACGAGTAGTGTGGAGCCGCAATAACATAAGATGGCGCTACGATAATAAAATAAATAATAATAAATATCGGACAACCCCACACAAATCGATCTAGTTCCAAATTAAGCTCAAGAAGGCTTGTGCTATGGGTACTAGACGACGATATTTACGTACTTATATAGATAAATATATACTTCAATACATAGAACAACCATGACCCAAGCACAAATATTCGAGTTCATCACACAAATATTTGCCCTGGCCGGGATTCGAACCCGGGACCGCCGGCTCAGTAGGCAGGTGTCTACAAACCGAGCCAAACGCGCCGTCAAACGATGCCAACCTAAAGGCGTAGTAAAAAATGAAAGAACTGTACGTTTCGGTAGCTAAAGTGGAAAGAGTGCAC
This sequence comes from Apotomis capreana, assembly GCA_947623375.1. Lineage (NCBI taxonomy): Eukaryota > Metazoa > Arthropoda > Insecta > Lepidoptera > Tortricidae > Apotomis > Apotomis capreana. The sequence goes on from OX392505.1 coordinate 25,568,954, forward strand.
GTATTGGCCCGGAAATCAGTTGGAGGCGGGGGTTTAAACGTTTCTGGAGTCAAGAAAATAACTGCTAACATAAAACTAGTGAAATCAAATAAAGGTTAAAAAATTAAATATGTCCACAGTCTTACATTTTTGAAAGTCCCAATTTATAATAAAAAAGTCAATTTGAAAAGTTGGCCATTGGCCACAGCTCATTAAATCATACAGTAGAATAGTATTACTAAGATGGATTTAGCATGGAATTTGACAACATTTCATATTTCTAGCAGGTGGAAATTAATATACAGACCGAGAGACCTTTGCGTTGTGCACACCCTAAAAAAATATCGGATATTATTTTTTTGATTGTTAAGAAATATAAGGAAATACATAAAATAACTGACATTTACGACAACTTTGCCTGCATAACGTCTGTCTTCGACCTATCCGTGAAAAAAAAGCTGTCAATATTGTGTCCACCAAAAAGACTCGAACCTAAATCTGAAAATGACCCAATTACTCTTTCTTCTACTACTCCCTCTTCAAAATTCCTTCCCATAAGTCATCTTAATAATTAAGGGCTTAATTTAGTACAAGTCAGAAGGCCGGCAATCCGAATCGCATAAATTTCCTCTGCAGCTGCATAATTAATAGATCTGTTACTCTAATTCTGATAACCGAATTGTTTCAGGCAAGGTGGCGTTGATGAAATAATACTGTGAAGCTACGAACTGGCGGTTTGTTGTAGCTTATTTATTTGTACCCCGGGGACATTTATCATACACGAGAAGATGCCCGCAACGTCGATTGCGTAGTTATGTTAACCGGTAAAAAGTATCAATACACGATGATTTTTTATCGGTGATCAGGTACCAACTTTTTAACTCAGTAATTGACGGCAGTCACGTTGAAGTCGTAAAAATTCTTGTCACCCTACGTATCTGTATCTGTGAGCTTACGACCTCTTTAATAATTAAATGGCAATGACAATTTATGAGTAATAACTTGTCATTGTCTTGTCAAAAATATGGATTGAAATTTTTTAAACTGAAATAAATATTATTCATTCATTGTCATTACATAAACATAGTCGTCGAAAATTTTGTAAAATTTCCTGCCAAAGCGATGGCAATTGACGTAAATATCGTACTTCAATAATTGATGTAGGATGACCATGTATCTAGGTTATTAGTTTTAATTACATTTTCACTTTTATTTCATTAAACGGAGAGGTAATTGCGTGAGACCTCACCTATTAAATTTAATTTTAGCTGGATATTAATATTTTTCTACTCCTGAACACCGATGACGAATCATAGTGTATTTAACCATCTTTGGATGTCCTACTATCCCTGTGTCAAAATTGGTTTAAATTCGTCCAGCAGTTTTTGGCGTGATAAGAGGATAAAGAAATTAAAACCAACAGATGTCGCCGCGCAATGCAAAAGGCGATCCTGCATTGCGCTATATAGATTTTTCCTCAAATCATGACTCCATAGAAAAAATATTTTCAATAGGTACCAATCTAGAATTTTACAATAGTATACTCGTATATGTACCTACAACTACTTACTGTTAACCTACAAGCATTTTATAATTTGATAATTTGGTTTAAGTCTTGTAATAATATAAATATTAAATAATCGAATAGACAAAACTTAATATATTCGTTGAAGTGTGAAAATGAAAACTATGTGTAGGGCATTGTAACTCAATAGGATAATCTAGTTATTACCGTTAGGACAAAAGCAGTTTCCCAAAAGTATTACTAAATATTAAAAGATAAGCAAAATGGCATCTGTTCTTAATTATGCAAATATGTTTTTCTCTTTATTTGTACTGCTAAAAGTACAGAAATAGAAGAACCTTGCCTAAACGGAAATCTCGGCTCAAATGAAACCATCAACTTCCAAAGCCCATTTCAATCAACGTTCGCACACAAACAGCGAATGCCAGTTAACTAACTCATAATTTATGTAGGCGTAGTACATAGTAAAGTACATTTATAGGCGTACATTTGGGTGGAATATGACTAAATCAATATCATACGTAGAGACTGATTCCTATAAAACAAATTCAAAATTGGGCAAATTTGAGTCATCTTAATGGAACCTAATTCGACACACTGACAAATAGCCATTTAAAAATCTATCGGTCATATTACTGGCATATGGAAGCATCGAGAAGTAAGCATTTAAAGTACAAAGAGCACATCACTAAAGTATTAATATATTAGTAAAATCTCGGTCAGATGCAGCTACGTCAAGTATGTCGCGCCATCTTGGTGGGACCGCTCGTACTACGTCGAAGTGGTTAGCTACATCTTATGAATCTTTGCCGTACTATCGCAAATCTAGAGGCCGAGATCCCAGCACTAAAAATGATGCCCAAAAACCTAATAACATCTTTTGCCCAAAAAGTATAAAACCTATTGATAAACCAGCAGACATGATTAAAGTAAACGTCATTACTCACTTATAGGTATAAGTTTCATGGCTAAACGACGCGTAACAAGGGAGCCCTTACCGGTATAACCTAGAAAAATGACTTTAGGGATGTTCAGCTTTTTCCAATTACATGAGTTAGGTATTTTGAAATTGTACAAGACAGAAATAAAGACTAAATACCCAGCTACATTGCGTTTAATGTTCACGAGGAATGCACGAAAAGGAACCACTTGAAAATACTTTGAAAATAGTGAATTTTGCTGGGTACCTCTTAAACGTATGTGAGGCGAATGTCAAACAATTAGTCCATTGAATAAAAAGTTCTAGAGTGCGTGAGTTAGTAACGTAAGATGTTTCTTCGGAAACATGTCAAGAGTCTCTAGGTAATAAACATACTAAAACCCCGGGACACTAGGAGGAGCCCCGGAGTGGGGGGAGGGGGGGAAAGGGTCCATTTTTTCATTTTTCGCTTAAATCTCAAAAACGGTATATGTTAGAGAAAAACTTTCAAGGAAAAGTTGAAAGGCCATAAAATTATCTACAAGTTGTACTTAAATATTTTTTTCCTATATCCTACCGTTTCTGAGTTACACGCAGTAAAAAATGATTTTGGCTCAAACAATTTCCCCATACCACATACCCATGTTTATCACATCAATCGATCAAAAAATATTTATTTCTTCCAAAAAACTCAAATGTGCAACTTGTGACCGGTACTGATAGATTGCTCTTAATTAGGTCTATAATTGGTAAAGTAAACACATTCCTCCATGGAAGCCTTTAGGAGGAATCGATTGTCAAAATATTATATTAGGGTAGTTTGAGTTACTGAACTTGATCTTTTTATTTCTTCTTCCAAAAAAACTCAAAAGTGCAACTTGTGACCGGTACAGATAGATTGCTCATAATTAGGTCTATCATTGATAAAAATACCAGATTCCACCACGGAGGCGTTTACGGGGAATTGAATTTTATTAGGGTAGTTACGATACTTGAACTTTTTATTTTTTTTCTTCCAAAAAGCTCAAAAGTGCAACTTGTGACCGGTACTGATAGATTGCTCTTAATTAGGTCTATAATTGGTAAAAAAAACACATTCCTCCATGGAAGCCTTTAGGAGGAATTGATTGTCAAAATATTATATTAGGGTAGTTACGCAACTTGACCTTTTTATTTTTTTTCTTCCAAAAAGCTCAAAAGTGCAACTTGTGACCGGTACTGATAGATTGCTCTTAATTAGGTCTATAATTGGTAAAAAAAACACATTCCTCCATGGAAGCCTTTAGGAGGAATCGATTGTCAAAATATTATATAAGGGTAGTTTTCGAATTTTTCACCTTTCATGGAATGTAGCTCGAAAACGGCTGCGAATAGAAAAAAAATATTTAGGTACAACTTGTAGATAATTTTATGGCCTTTCAACTTTTCCTTGAAAGTTTTTCTCTAACATGTACCGTTTTTGAGATTTAAGCGAAAAATTAAAAAATGGACCCTTTCCCCCCCTCCCCCCACTCCGGGGCTCCTCCTAGTGTCCCGGGGTTTTAGTATGTTTATTACCTAGGGACTCTTGACATGTTTCCGAAGAAACATCTTACGTTACTAACTCACGCACTCTAGACCCCCCTTGGAGGGACTCATTCAATGGACTAAATACAGGGAACGTTTTTATTGCCATGAGACGAGCGGGACATTTAGCTCCCCGTTTTAATAGTGAAGCTATAAAGCTCTACGGGTACTAGCAAATGGTTTCAACTTCAGTTTTTTTTGTTAGTTGAAGTCATTAGCATTCAGTGCTTGATACATTTAACTTTAAGAAAATAGAAATAATAAAATAAGTAAGTACCGACGGTCACTAAATAGTAAAAATTCGTAAGCAACTAACGTTATAATTATTTACGGGCTTGTAAAATAATAAAGCAGTCTTATTAAAGTTTGACTAGAATCCGGCTCCAAGGACCGTTTGATTGGAATCTCGATCGTGCCGACCGGACAAGGTCGCTCGAACTTTACCAAGTTTACCAAGTAGAATTAGCACGGAAATACCATTCTTATTTATTAACAAAGTTGGTGACGCTTGCCTGTGCTTTGTTTATCGTGATGGAACACGAATTTTTAATTTCTTGTCCTTATAAAACAAGGACACATCAACAATTTAACACTGTAGTCGCTTACGTCTTTATTTTACTCAGCGTGTGAATTCTTGTGCGGACATTTTTGTTGACAGCAAGTAGGTTTTATGGAGAATAAAGTCAGCGTCTTAAACTAAGTTAAATCCGAATTTGACGTCAAACCGAATAGCAGAAGTTATGTTGGAGTTTATGCCGAGTGTTTGAAAAACATAATATATTATGCGACGCAATTTTATTTGAGGATTTTGCTTTGGCCTATTTTATCACCTACTTGCGGAGGAAACGGCGTGTTTATTGAAATTGAATTATATAAAACGAACAACCTAAACGGAAGAATCATCTGTGTGTGTCTTTGAGTTCACTTTCCCGTGTTTTTATTTCATGTTTCACTTTCCTTACTTCTTATTTCCAAACACGAAATTATTCTTTTCTATTACTTGGAGATTTTATAAATAAATTAGGTATATTGCTTGGAATTGGCATTGGAATTGATTCTCAATTTAACTCAGGCAGGAAATTAAATATCAGGACAAGAATTCTGAATAAACGTATTGGGATATAGTTAGTGGGCGGATGACATCAATAATGTCTTATCTCTTTATTACCATTGAAATAACACCCAGAATCAACTTTACGCTTAATTAGTTTTCAATGCTTAATTAAGCGTCAATTGCATTAAACCGTGACATCTGACCAGCCAAATGTGTTACAATGTGCAATCGACAGGAACGTAGTTTACTTATCAACGGAAACGCGAACAGTTGACCTGTGATAAATTGTGCTCTGGGATTCCGCGAGTATCTATTTTTTTAAATAAAATATTACAGTTCAATATATTTTAATATGAACATTATTTAGCTTTACATCTATATGGTTTGAGTTGAGTGTTGGTTTTGATCGGAATCTGTGATTTGAAGAAATCTTACGACATTTCTTTTTCACCACCGAAATAGATTAAAAGTATAGGGATTCGTGATGCTTGCAATCCTTTGCTGGTAGGAATATTAAAACTTACTTACTTATTATTTTCTGGGAATATCATGGACAGAATTTCAGACCAATGTCTCCATCCGCGAAGAACTCCGCGTCAAGCAGCATCTGTCCACTCACGTATTCTCAAATTTGTCGGCCCCGTTTCAAGGCAAAACAATAACTCCATAGAGCGTCTCATCGTCCAGACCAAAGTAGTAGGAACCAGATCACGTGGAAGATCACCAAAGCGATCAAATCAACTGTGGGCGGACCTTGGCATGAGTGTACCAGAATGTCTTTGAATTGCGAGAAATGGCGTTCAAACAATATCTGCCTTATAGTACTAGCAGTTGATCACAATCGCTCTGTAAAAAGTGAAACGACTAAGAAGACGAACTATTATTTTAGATGTGATGAATTTGAATATTACAAAACCCTTGCAAAGAACAAAGTAAATCGAGTATGGATAACAGCGATAAGAGAGAAAATTTACATGCTATAACTTTTTCTATGAGTAATCCTGTTGAAACTTTAAACAATGAAAGCAACAATTATTGAATAACTTCAATAGTAATAATAATAATAATTAGTAGTAATGTAACCATTACTACCCTCATTTAATTTTAGAGGATAAAAAACTGTAACAGCAACTTAGTTTGTTATAAATAATTTCTTACTTTATATGCAGAGTAAAATTAAGCAAGAGTATTAAATTAGTAATATCACTCAGGCATACATTTTTATAAATAATGACACAAAGGTAAATTATGAAAGAAAAATGTAATCCACTGCAATGTAAGCAGGTTTTTTTTTTACATGAAATCTGCACTATTTACAGTGTTGGCAAGTGTACAATATTGGGCACAATCGTTCATTAATTCAAAATGGCTGCCCCATGCGGAAACTAGCAGAAAATAGCACAAATTCGCACTAAATCTGGACAAAGATGCTCCCTGTGGAATTCTCGTAATGCAAGAGTTTCAGGGGTATGCTAATTTTCGGCGCGGAAAGAAATTATATTTATATCCCAAAGGGAAGTGGAACTTGAATCAAATTTGAAGGTAAGTTATGGGGCAGGCTTGGTTAATGTGAGTACGATATATGATAGTTAGAAGGATCGAACAACATATGCAGTGAGCAATATGAAAAGTCTGTCAATATTTCCGAAGGAATACTTCTCTCTTCCCGATAAGAGAAATTATCTACAGAAAAAATCTCAAATTTGACTCCGAAATCAACTGGATCTTGGAATAAATACGGATAGAACGAGAGTCTTCATACCAAAGATTTGCGAAAGATGAACGTGTACGTCGAACGAACCAATCATAGAGACGTTTTACTTGTGACGTTGACGTTGTGACAGATGCGTACACGGACGAACCTAATGCCTGTGACGGGCCGTGGCTTACCAAAACTGGCTTCACTTTCAAACGTTGACTTGATTTCTAAGCGTATTTTATTCAAGCGCTGACTAAAGTTTCTAGGTTTATTATGCTAAGACCTGGATGGATACATTCGAGCTATAAATACAATACTTTTTAAAGAGCTAAATACTTAGCGAATGTCATGTCATGATACTCGTATGTTGTTTGAAATAAGAATTTTATACCTAGTAGGTACTATGGGAATTGCCAAGTTGGAACTAAAATGCACAAAGTGGCTATAAATTAGTTTAACTGTCTATCCAGTGCCGAGCTTGGCATTTTATTGGATGTCGTTTCCTTTTTGGTGGCACATAAAATCATTGCCTATTATTTGCATACGTTCTCAGTGGGGAATAAATGTCTATTCAATAATCAATATTAATTAACTAATCCGAATGTTTTTAGCTTGATTGTTGTTGTATTGATTAATTCCTTTTCTAATGAACTGAAGCTATTTTTTAGCATCGTTAGTAGGTACAAAAAATATCCTAGCCTGGAGTCACAAAATCACATAGTGATTAATGTTATTTTCTTGGCACTACTCTCTGTAATATATCATGTAGCTTAAACGCACCCCAAACTGACAGCTATGGGATGTCACTTTTTGACAGCTCTCTCTTGCCTGTAACCTACGACTGGAAGCATCAAGTTTGTGAACATTAAAATTAAGTATTAAAATAAAACTCATAAATAAAACCTCGAAGACTCAAGAACATCTTTTATTTCAATATCATACATGGCGCAGTCGAAAAAATTATCAAGTTCTGCAAGATTACGACGGATTTGATAAGGTAACCTACAACAAACCCTACAGAACATTGCACATGGACGACACCCGAACAGAAGAAAATTGTGACGTGAAGTCTAACAACATGTGTGCTGTCGAATATAAAATGCCGCAAGGCCTAGATTTAGAGGATTTAGAAAACAGTTGGCCTCAATGGCAAAAATTCTAACTGTCTTTTCGGAATTTCGTGCTGGCGGCGGGCTTGGAGCGAATAACAGAAGCCAGAAAAGCGGCTATTTTAATTAACTGTATTGGGCAACCTGCACAGGAATTGTATTTTAATGTCCTCAAAATCGAGGGGAAGGACAAATTGGAAGATGTGATCCAAATTTTCGACGAGTTCTTCAAACCAAAGCAGAATGAAGTTATAAACAGCTAGAATCTTAACAAGCGTCAACAAGAAGACGGAGAAAGCTTCGACTCATTCTACTCAGCGATTCGAAGACTGGCGGAGAACTGCAACTTCGGAGAAAAGAAGGACAGGATGGTGCGGGACAAAATTGTGATTGGAGTTCGGGACCCAAGAATTCAACAAAAATAACTGGAGATTAGGGAGCTCACTCTGGAGAAGGCTGTCGACATCTGCAGGTCGGCGGAGCTGTCCAAGGGATTTGTCAAGACTCTCAACAACCCGGAGGTGCATGCAGTGCAGGCAGCCAGGGCACAACACCTCTCCAGTAAAGCTAAGTATTTCACTAATAATAATAAAAATTGATCTCTGAATCACAATTCTAATAAGAATAATCGGTATAGTAAACTTTTTTACCAATGTAAAAAATGCAACACGGAGCATGGGCCAAGGCAATGTCCTGCTTACGGAAAAACATGCTCAAATTGTAAAAGATTGAATCACTTCAGTGTGGGCTGTACTTTTAGCAAAAGACGGGTTGATAATATTAACAATAACAGTGATAGCGATGAGGCCTGTAATAATGTACAAGACTTATGACTAGTTTACTCCATCAATCTGGGTAACAATGAGTGGACTGAGATGCTGAGAGTAGAGAACAAGAGAGTAACTTTTAAATGTGATACAGGGGCACAAATTAATGTTATTAGCTTAAGCGATCTCAAGAAAATTGTCAATGATGATAATAATATTATAATGTCTGAGACAAATACATTAATTGAAGTCTTCGGGGGAGGGAAATTAATCCCATTGGGTAAAGTCACTCTAAAATTGTTTCCTAAAGGTACAATCATGGACAATGAAGTTATAAAAACTGAGTTCTTAATTTTGAAAGAAAAGGTTCGTCCAATTTTGGGGTTAGCTTCACTAATAAAACTAAGACTTAAATAATAATAGTAATAATGTGGACACAATAAAAACTGATACTCTAATTACTAAAAATAAAAACATGTTAAAGACTGATCCTCCTACTAATAAAAGTAATAAGGACTGTGTAATTAATAAGAATATCGAACTGTTTCAGGGTGTGGGCGAATTTAAAAAGCCACTTGAGCTGCGCATTTGACCTGGTGTGGAGCCTGCGGTGAGACCTCCGCGGCGGGTGCCCAGTGCACTCATGACGCGCCTTGCGGACAAGTTGGCGGCCCTAGTGAAGCATGAAGTTATTGCGAAGGTAGATCACCCTGATAGTTTTGTCAGTAACCTTGTAATAATTGAGAAAAAAGATGGTTCCTTAAGAATTTGTCTCGATCCGAAGGATCTGAATCAGGTACTAATTCGAGAACACCATTTGATACCAACTTTAGATGAGATATTACCAAGAATATGTAACAGAAAATATTTTTCAGTATTGGATTTATCGGATGGTTTCTATAACATTAAGCTTAGTGAGAAATCTAGTAACTTATGCACTTTTAATAGCCCATTTGGGTGCTTTAAATTTTTAAGGCTTCCGTTCGGGATCTCAATAGCACCAGAAATTTTTCAAAAATACAGTGAGAGAGCATTAAGAGATATTCCTGGTGTTATTGTTTATTGCGATGACTTATTGATATGTGCAGAAACCGAACAGGAACATGATGCAATATTAGACAAGGTGTTTAGTAGAGCCAAAGAGCATAATGTACGTTTTAACAAAAACAAATTCCAATATAAATTAAAGCAAGTGAGGTATTTTGGCCACATTTTTTCTGACCAGGGTATGCAGATAGACCCTGAGAGGGTCAGTGCTATTATTAATATGAAAAGTCCTAATAATAAAAAAGAGCTTCAAATTTTCCTAGGTATGGTAAATTATTTAAGAAAGTTCATCCCGCACTTGGCTGACATTGCATCACCTTTACAACTTTTGCTAAAGAAAAATGTAGAATGGATCTGGACGGAAGTTCATGAAAAAGTTTACACTAATATTAAAAATAAAATCAGTACAGCTCCCATCCTTCAAAATTTTGATGACAAACTGCCCATAACCATTCAGTGCGATGCCTCTAAAGATGGCCTTGGATGTTGCCTTCTTCAAAATGGGAAACCAGTTTGTTTTGCATCTCGTAGTTTAACATCAGCAGAACGTAACTTTTCACAAATTGAAAAAGAATTGTTAAGTGTCACCTGGTCAACACGTAAATTCCACTCTTACATATATGGGCGTAAAGTTACAGTATTGAATGATCATAAACCCCTTGAAAGTCTCTTAAAAAAACATCTTCATGGAGTCCCGTCACCCAGATTACAGAGGTTGAAGCTCAAGTTATTAAGATATGATATAGAATTTAAATACTTGCAAGGCAAGTTTATGTACATTGCTGACTTATTATCACGCTCCTTTCAAGTGTCGCCGGATATTGATGATTCATACATGTATGAAGTAATTCATTGTATAGGTCTAGCTCAAAACCTAGAATGTACCGATGAGCAAAAAACAGTACTAATTACTGAAAGTTACAAAGATGAAGAATTAGAATTATTAAGAAACTTTATTAAAAATGGGTGGCCTACAAATAATAAAAATATTCCTGATGGTTTACATAGTTATCATAAATTAAGAGGTGAACTAGCCGTAGACAACAGCTTAGTCTTTTTTAATGACAGATTAATTTTACCTAAAAATTTAAGACAATCTTTTATTAAAACTTTACATGAAGGACACCTTGGCATGTCAAAAATGAAACAGTTCGCAAGAAACCTTTATTACTGGCCACATATAGATTCACATATAGAAGAATATGTTAAGCGATGCTACCCATGTCAAACATATCAAAATAATAATATTAAAGAACCATTGCTGCCACATAATATACCACAATTACCATTTTCTAAGTTAGCAGTTGATATCATGGATTTCAAAACAAAAAATTACCTTATAATTTATGATTATTACTCTAAATGGTTAGATATAAAGCGAATAGCAAATAAAAGCTCTAAGTCCATAATTGATGCTTTAACTGACATTTTTTCGTACTTTGGCATCCCGGCCGAAATAGTGTCCGACCATGTTCCATTTGATTCAAAAGAATGTAAGGACTTTGTTCATGAGTGGGGATTTAAATTCACGTATACAAGCCCTAGATACCCCCAATCAAATGGAATGGCTGAAAGAGGTGTCCAGATTGCGAAAAAAATGTTATATAAATGTTTGGAAGATAAAAGTGACTACAGACTAGCATTATTAAATTATAGGGCTTCACCCATAGCTGGTACAAACTTAACTCCTAGTGAACTTTTAATGAATAGGCATCTAAAAACAAAATTGTTAGTAAGTTCACAGTATTTACAACCAAAGCTTAATGTATGTGTAAAACAGCAATTTGATAAAATTAGAAATAATAATATTAGAAATTATAATAAGACATCTAGAAGTAAGAAACAATTTGTAGTTGGTCAAACCATCTGGTACAAAAAAGATGTTTAAATAAGAATATTTGGTTACAGGGCAAAATTATCAGAGATAATGGTATGAGGTCATATGACTTAGTAGATGATAATAATAATTTTAGATACACAAGAACCTCATTTCATATAAGGCCTGCATGACTTCGTGCTTCGCTGGATTCGCTGGCTGGTTCTCCACAGTGGGTCGAATGAGTAGTTATAAATATGTGTTCAGTAAGAATGTGTAAAAATTGTTCAGATATTTTATTTGTTCTATAAGTGCAGTATGTACAAGTTCACTTAATTTAACTTGTTTTAAAAGGGGAAAGAAGAGCCTGTTTGAATGAAGTAAATCTGTGTAGAATAATGCCTGTAAGTAATATAACTTTTAAAGTAGTAAATCTGTGTAGCATAATTTAAAGTTCAATAATTATAAGGGGAAAAGTGTAAGTCAAAGTGAATTTGTTCAAAAGGGGATGTTGTAATATAGCATGTAGCTTAAACGCACCCCAAACTGACAGCTATGGGATGTCACTTTTTGACAGCTCTCTCTTGCCTGTAACCTACGACTGGAAGCATCAAGTTTGTGAACATTAAAATTAAGTATTAAAATAAAACTCATAAATAAAACCTCGAAGACTCAAGAACATCTTTTATTTCAATATCATATTATCTATTGGTCAGAACTACTACTATATGTATTTGACATGAATGTAAATCTAATTGATTGAAAGGCAATAATAACACCGAGATTCGACCTTTCCTTCGAATGATTATGCATAGTGAGCGGAGGCTAGGTACTGAGTATATTTTGGTGGCGAAAACTTGAAGGAATGTTTAGCTATATTTTAACATCCAACCTTCTTTTACATACAGGGCCCCCGATGTCTAGAAATCTCTCTGTTCTGATCACGTTCCCTGCCATAAATCATCATTTACAATTTTTTTATTTGACATCTGTTTTCAAATGTTTCAACGTTTTTAAACTGCAAAAAATTGAGGTGAAAACCAACAAATAATAATTATCGTATGGCCATGGGCGAAATATCTTGAAACAGTGTTCATCAAATATTTTGTAACATCCAAAGAACGAAGTGTATCGCAGGATGTGTTGGTTCCTGCAGACGAAAGCGTGTAATAAAATAGGTGACCAATTTCAATATTACTATTCGATGCTATTGATACTAACTGGTTTAATGGAGCTATCAAATACAACACTCTCAGCACATACGTTCGATAGGAACGAAATACGAATTCGGGCAATCGTGCCAGGTAGTTTTCATGTGGATTTCAACCGGAACCTATATACGTATATGCCTATTTGTCAGAGCGTACACGGTCTGCGTGTTCCGGCCAAATTAAATGACCTACAAATTCAGTCCCAATTTCTGCCCGACGCTTGGAAAAAACGTGCTCTGAGTTTCTCATTGGGTTCTATCAAACGTGAATCTACTGAAGTAGATTAAAATGATGGAGCACTTTTAGAAATGAGACCAGTCAATTTAATAGCGCCTCATTGCACAACAGGGGCACATTTAGACGATGTATTAGCGACAATATTATCAGAGTGCAATAAATTACCATCGATAGTACCTTCGTAATTATAGTCTTAGCTACTCGAGGTACATATATTAAATAAGTGAAATTTACAATTTGTTATTTAGTGGCGGTGAAATTACTAGCATAGAGGCATCCTATCTTCGTCCTCCGGGTAGGCAAGCACTTGTGACTCCTCTGGTGTTGCAGGTGTTTATGGGCGACGGTTATCGCTTTCCATCAGGCGATACGTTTGCTCGTTTGCCCCCTATGACATAAAAAAAAAAAAAGTGGCATATAAGTCACACCGCTTAATAGCGACAATATAAAATATATCTAACAAAATATCATTAGAAAAGTTTAATTTTGACCCAGAACGCTTTGTATCGTGTGCTGTTTCTTTTCCGACGAAATTTTGCAACGTAAAGGACCATCGTAGTATAAACTATGCAACATAATTAAACAGAGAAAAGTTGCTTAGCTGAAACATGCCCTTTGACACGAGCAATACGAAGTTGAAACTAATAATAACGAGCATAATGCGGTCGGAAGAACAAGTTTGTGACACAGGTGCGTACGAAGATGAACAGATGTTGTAAATAGCTGATTATCAATCCTTGTTAGTTGAAGAGAATCTTCAGAAGTAATATGAAAATTGTACGATGATAATGAAAATAATGAGCATATAAATGCATACTCCGGTGGTTAAATAGGTTAAGACGCTGGACAATAAGATTTCTTGCTTACTACCTACTTCTGTTTCCAATGAAGCGAAAAAGATGATGCTCTTAGGCATGCAAGAAGCAACTGGTTGAAAAATTCAATGGCTCTCGCCAGGTTCGGTGGTCCAATACTCCGCCTGAACCATCAAAGTTTTTGAAATCTTTCTCTTCTTTGTGAACATTTTGGTTTACGCATTACTGTTTTATTATTATTTTTGTTACTTTTGTTTGTTCATTATCTAACTTCCCTCATTAACGATGACCACTACGTTTGTTTAATGCTTCATTAATTATCAAGCTTAACCTAGGTCTAGTTGAAACAGTCGATTAAACGTTAGTTGGCAAAACAAGGGTAAAACCAGCCGGAAGTTTCAACATGCCGAATTCGAACAAACGAAAGCATTTTTGACCAAGCTGAAACGGAATCGCTGCGTTGTATTCGTTTGCTCAGTAAAATGAGGAAAGTATTCAAATGCCAAAGATAATCAAGACTATCTTTGGTATATGATTACTTCCATTCAAGCTATACGATTCGATACGAGATTGAGAAAGTATAGGGGCGATTTGCCCATCCATTCGGTGGCCGGATATTGGGTTCACCGCGGGAAGTGGACAGGCACAGGCAGGTGATTAACACCTCACGTCGCTGCACAATGTGTGTAGTCATCGTGGTTACGGGCTGGGGGCGTGTCCATGAGCATCGGGCCAAATTCAAGGTGACAATGCAAAGTCCGAACTGAACTAAGCGATAACTGTGAGGTTCCACAGGAAATTCTTAACGCGAAAGCTCCGCATGTTTTCCCGGGGCTACAGTAAAGAGTTCATGAAGAGGAGGGTAAATTAGGTTCTTAAAGTGTTGGCAACGCGCGTCACGCGCCTGCTCCTGGCATCACAAGCCTCCATAGGAGGTGGTAATTCACATCAAGTGGGCCGCATGCTTGGTTATAATTTCACATTAATTTATTTATTTATATTTGAAATACCAGAACCTAAATAGCGAAACAGCCAAGTAGGTGGTGACTTTCTCTTGATTTGCAAGGACGAACTAGATGTGACTTAATCCAGATTTCCAAAATAACCTCACTTCACACTATGCGTGCTAGACAAGCCTGAAGCGTGTAAAATACTGTCATAAACTAGATCAAAACTAATTTACGTCTGGTCTAGATGACGTGAAACTTTAATAACCAACTTCAAATTGACTGGCGCTAGAAAGACTTTTTAATTTAAAGTGGACCGCGTCATGACTAACAATGCCCGTCTACAGACGTTACTCGTGTAAATTGGCGGATAAAGGACATCAAAAAGTTTTCATGGTTTTAACTTGGTCATCCGTGTTTTAAGGACTTTTAGTTTAGTACTTACAAGACAATTTTGGCGTGACACAAGTTTAGTAGACTCTCGTAAAACTTTACAGACTTTCTTTGGATTTGGATATTTATTTCCCGTATGTATTTTTTTAAGTCGATTTTCACCAATTTTTTTCTAAGTTACAAAACTAAAGCCTATATAAATAACGTGTGTTTAGTTTAGGAAAGAAATGTAGCTGGCCTTAACCGAACAGGTTTTTAAAAGGTTTTATGTGCTCATATTTTTTGTCCTGTCTGGTTCAAATATATCGTGTATATTTTCATTAATTTTCAGTAGAACAACAGATTGATATTTAAAAAATATTTAAAATTCCGCTCATATTTTTCAACTGTCCGTATGCATCTGGCACGCTGAACTGGAATGGGCCTGAATGGACACCGTAAGGCTACCGAAGTAGAGGCAGACCGGAAAGAAAACGGCGGGACGATTTAACATTTTACTAAAAACCTACGAAAAGTAAATTATTTATTGCTTTTAGTTATTATTTTCTGCTGCCATCAGTGAAGGCGGTGAATGTAAATCATTATTTAGATAATAAAATCATAACCTTGTCAGTTTTGATTCTTTGAGAGCCTTCCTGTTTCCATTTTACTTTCATATCGGCGGCTTCCTCAACCTTCGTAATATTTTAATATAATTCACAAACTCCGCGTCTTTGATGAAATCCCCTTTGTTTCCAATATTCTCGATTTAATATATTTCCTTCTTAGCCAGTTCGCGGGCGAGAGACATAAATAATGAATCTTACGCTTGTAATTTAATATTCCGAAGTGTCGCCTCGTTTTTCGAGTACACATTATTTCAGTTTGTCCGCAAAGTTCTGACAATCATCTAACTTCTAGTTTATCGTTTCTGGTACTTCGTCTGCGTAACTACTGGCATGAATTCCGAGATATTTCTGTTTAATAATACGTATGGACCGCGAAAGTATTTATGAAAAAATTCATATTGGAATTCTTCGACCGACTCAGTCTGTGAAAGACGTCTACCAAAGAAACGTACGACTTGGATAGTTTCTCATATTAAAGAATCATCATCATCATTGGCTTCTTGCCTCTACAAAAAGATGATTTAAGCAGCGTCCATAAAAGTGCAGCACTAACGAACGTAAGTTGATAGCCCGATTCGAGAGTGACAGCCTCAGCCGCATATTTGACATAAAAATATTGCGCCAGTCGGTGAAAGGCGAACAGTTGCGCCCTGGTGTCTCAAGTCACGCTTATGAGAAAGAAGCAAACGTGTGTTTTAGCAATCATATGATAGAATTCAATCTGAGACGCGTAAACAACTCATGTAAACGTGACCCAAAAGAACCATAGCACATCTTGTTAGCGGCGAATACACTCGCCAGGTTTTCAACTAATCCTTAAGACTGCAAAACTCTAAGAAGTTAAGGATAACAAGTTGAAAAACAACAGAGTTGGTAAATCTTTAAATAATAAGCCGTCCACAACCCGATACGCAATGATAGTTTTAAAGCTGTTTTCAGACAAACGAACGAAAACATCCATTGAACATTTTGTTCGCATGTGCTTACTGATAACGATCATCATATACAGAGAGCCTTTAATGATTGCGTTTATCACGTGAGAAATAAGTGATAAAGCATCTGTCAGTCACACTAGCATTTTGTTAAAACGTGGTGGATGTTTTGTCACTTATTTATCGTGTGAAAAAATCAACTGTTTGTTTGTTCGTTCATTCGTTCTTATACGGCTTATAGCGAATATCTTGGGTCAGTTCACATTGTTGCTTTTACCCCCAGACTTCTTTGTCGGCAATTCCGTAAATTTATTCAAGCTGAACGTGGGCAAAACATTAACATAAAGGGTGTCAATCTAATTTATATACGATCTGTTACGCATGTTCTTTTTATTTTATTTCTCTAGACATCTCGCAAAGGTTTAACATAAAGAAAAGCTTTTCTTAAGACCTATTGTACGAGTTGACGAATAAATCAGGGTCTTAATTTCACGATCCTTGTAACATTTGTGCGAGAGCCTGTCTAATTGTGTCGCACTGATATACAATTTACCTTTTAATTTCAACTTTTCAACGTCAAATTATTTCAGGGCGAATAGCAAATATGAATATGTGACATCACTCCTCCTCCTCCTAGCCTTTGTCCTATATCTTTGTAGATAATGAATTCTCAATCGGGGTCGGCTACTTAAATCCCAAGACATATGTGACATCACTATGTATTTTTTTTATGTCATAGGGGGCAAACGAGCAAACGAATCGCCTGATGGAAAGCGATTACCGTCGCCCATAGACACTTGCAACACCAGAGGAGTCACAAGTGCGTTGCCGGCCTTTCAGGTGGGAATACGCTCTTTTCTTGAAGGTTTGAAGGTCGTATACTAACACACGTGTGATTCTAACGGTTTTTGATGGTGAGGGCTAGAGATGTGACGTTCTTAATAGAACCTTTCCCGATTTACATAGGCAATGAATTGGCAAAGAACGTTCTCGATGACATTTCCCATACAAATCAGGAAAGGTTCACGAGAACGGAACATTTCTAGTGAGGGCATATATATATATATAATTAGGCGGGCATAAATTATGGCTGTGCACTCGACTGGTTAAATGTTGTCTCTTAATAGTCTTATAGCAAGAGATCTTTTATAATTATTGTCACTTTCTCAATTTACATACTTCCGCAAATATAACATATCGTTGTTGGACATTTACGTTAGTTTACGAGTAGGTATCATGATACAGTGTGGTGTGTTTACTGTTTAATTTATTTGATTTTTGACATTTAATCATTTGTTTTGTAGCCTTTTGTAATGTAATTTGTTCTTCATTATTGCTGTTCTGATAATTATTTTAAATGACGATATAGTATAGATGCGTATAAATTGACTTAGTTTAATTTTCTATATTATGGAATACAGAAATCTTAATCTTTTAAATTACAAACACTGGTGTACCTTATTTATTGAAATTTTCTCCAAATATTTATTTTGATTACTTGAAAAAATGCTGTGCTCACAGCACCGAGACGTAAAAATCCTTGTTGATCCTTTAAATAACCCTAACTGCAGTAACTGTGACAAATTGACTATAAACGTTGTTACTTTAGCAGCCACTTGGGCAATAAAGCCTGTTTTTGTGCAGTTGGTGTAGTTCCGCAGAGCTAAATCACGCATTCGACTCCATATATTGTGCCCCACCCACTGCGCTTCGCTACCTACTTACGAGTACTACGTTTGTATAATTTAAACTGCTGTGCCTAACTTAGTGTCGAGGGGTTGTTTTCGATTTGTTGTTAGACAAAGTATTATTTATATAACTCATAGTAATTAATGAGTGGTGGTTGCCTAAGATTTAACGTTTGCCTATAAATAAGCAAACTATAATAGCTATAGCAAGCTGAAGTGATAGTGAACTGGTCATATCCGTCGTAGAGCCGATGACCACTGAGGCAAACAAGTTCTGGAGTGGAGGCCACGAATCGGTAAACGTAGAGTGGGGCGCCCTGTAATAAGGTGGAGCGACGACATTCGTAGGACAGTGGGTGGTAACTGGAGAAGGAGAGCTGAAAATCGAGCTCAGTGGCGTGTCATGAAAGAAGACTTTGTCCAGAAGTGATACAGGCTAATGATGATGATGATAATGATGATAAATAGACAAAAAACGTAGTGATGAAAATGTTTACCACTACGTTAGCGATATTTTGCTCTTTTTGCCATGACGACTTTTCTAACTATATCCATACATGTTGCAGCTGAAATAGCTGTCTATAAAATACTTTGACCATATTATTTTGATTGCACTGACTTAAAAGTTTGACTAAAGGTCTTGACAGACGGACAGACGACCAATAAAGTAATCCTATCCCGTTTTTGTTAACTGACGTATGGGAACCCTAGAAACAAGACCCCAGTTTTGTGAAAGCTTACCAAGCTAGGCATTTATTAATACGCAGTTTATTTAAGATTGATGTAACACGTAATTTAAGACAACACATTAAGACTGACGATTCTTGACGCTGTTTGGATTCCGTAAAATAACACGGAATCCAAACAGCATCAAGAATTCTCCTGAAACGTTGCTTGTTTTGTTTTCCAGATGAATAGTTGATGAGCTGTTTTAGCGTCTTAATCCTAAGGGACAGACGTGAACGTGACAGATAATCGTACTAAAAGCCTTTGCACACTGGATTGCTTATACGCTTCAAATAAAAGAAATCAGGTTGACGTACAGTTGTTTTGTATTTATTCCAATATTTCCCCGTTTTTTTTATTACGCACGGGGAAATGCTTTCTGTGTTTCAAATTGCATTACCCTTAAATATTATAGGGTGTTTGTTATTTGTCAATTGTTAAGTCAGAAACGAAGTCGTTATTCATGAATGCCAAACAATGACCAGACTTTTTAAGAAGGCTAAGGAAGACTGCAAGGTTTAGATACCCAGTTCTCATCATTGGTCCTTTGCATCTAAATATTAAAGAAGATTTGAGCAGCGTCTAAGAAAGTGGAGCACTTACGAAATATGGCTGGTAGAGATGTGCCGTTCTCGAGAACGTTTTCCGATTTGTATGTATGTTCTCAAGAAAGATCTTTCCCCATACAAATCGGGATACAGTTCGAGAACGAGATATAGAGATCCGAGATCGACAGCCACGGCCGACCGGTAGCCGCATAAATAATGAATATGATTTGAGCATATGGATGAAGGGGGAAGAGCGGTCTCAGGGTGTAATTGTGAGAAAGAGGAGCGCTACGCTTTTTTATGCTCAACTACACAATCGTACAGTGTCTTCCTCCATAGGTCACCTTTCAGTCTAAGTTAAGTTCTAGTAGCATTTATCTGGCAGTTTTCCTCTTATCTTGGTTTGGCTTTCCAAATGGCTCTTAACTTTGAACAGAAAAACGACCAAAATCGTTTAACGTTTCGAAGATAGCATAGGTACTTACCTATTCCTGACATTTATTATTTAAGTGAGTGGGATCGACTTTTAAGTATAAGTTTAGTCCAACTTGCAACAACTTTTTACGTTGCGTTACAAGGAGCGTTGTACCTCGTATTTTCGCGTGTGTAAAAAGGTCAGATAGATTGTTAACACGTATATTCAAATTATATTGTCTACCCTCGTTTAATATTAATCCGGTCTTCCGAGATAGTGTTAACGTCGCTTTCAGTTGTCACCAGGAAAATTGAGACGCATTTATGGCTTCCATAATTTAGGTAAATCGTACCGATTGTAATAATCCAATATGTTTTTGAATGTCATTTTAAGGAAGAATCTTTTTAAAGCTTGCATTCATTTTAATTCAAGGAACCAAGCATGTCGGGCCTTGTTCAATGTATGTAGTAAATAAACATATTTTATATACAGAAAAACACGATATTGTGTTTCCTGCTCCAAGTCAACTTTAATCGCGAAAAAATTGCAATTCAACTGTTAATTAAGTTGATAAATAGCCATTTCAGAAATTGGTCCCTGAGTAGAACTAAATGGGATTAGAGACCTATTATACAACATAATGACACCATAGAATAGACTAGGAAAAAACATCCTCACTTTAAGTGTAGAAAAATACCTATCCTACGTACCTGACGACGACGAACTACCGTTAGACAGAGACAGCAAAACATGAGGAAAGTAGATAATTCATGTGTATTCACAGGATTCACGGGATAAAATAGTTTGTACTGTGAAACTTACTCCCTGCGTCGCTGAGAAAGGTTATGTTAACTTAACGGGGGGGAAAGAGCCCTTTGGCCCTTTTAAGGAACTGAGAGTCACTCAGCAAGCTATAGAAAGGACTATGCTCGGAAGCTAAATCAGAAATGAGGAAATTAGGTAGAAGAACACAGGTCACTGACGCAAACCGGGTAAGCAAGCTGAAGTGGCAATGGGCAGGACACAGTTTGGAGAACCGATTGGCGTTGGGGCAGAAACGTTCTCGAGCGGATACACGTACCGGAAAGCGCAGCGTAGGATAGTCTCCCAATAGGTGGTCGGACAACCTGGTTAGGGTTGCGGGGAGTCGCTGGACTACACCGGGTAAGATAGCTGAAATGGCAATAGGGAGTCGCCTCTATCCCATGTGGAAGTCCATTGAGGACGTCTATATCCAGCAGTGAACGTCGTATGACTGAAATGATGATGACGATAAAAAATATTTCAACTTGTCTTGTCGTAAAAATTTAAGCATCATGTACTTTCCAGGTTCGTAAAAATATGTCCTTGTTTATCTCCATCTGATTCCTTATTCTAGGGTTGCCACGCATTGAAATTTCTGTTCCACTCGACGCTGCGTGACCCTATTGCTGTTTACTTCACTTCGCCAACTCACAAGGTCCCATTTTAGTTGAAAATTAAGGGCGCTTACGTCTTTTTTAGTGAGAATGGTAGTAGACGCTTCCATTTATATTGCACGATGTTTAAGTCGTAAAACTGAAGCAGTTTTTACCTGATGTTTCGTGAAAAGGCGTGCAATATTAATATTAAACTAGTATAATGAAATCGAAAGGTTGGGCTGTTATTACGGCAAAAGGGCCACGAAGAAGTGAAGTAAGTAGGTAGACATAAAGTAATAATTCACTCATTCTATCTATCAGTCACATACTACGTCCACTGCCTCCCCCTCCCCAGCTCGCTACAAAGTGCGGTGCCATGCAAGCCGCATCCTTTGATTGCCCGCTACCCTCACGAGGTCATCCGTCCACCTAGTCAGGAGCTGTCCCACGCTGCGCTTTTTCACTCTCTGTGCTCTAGTAATACTTAACTCGTTCAGTTATTGGGAATTCACTATCTTCTTGAGCGATAAAAGAAGATGCGAGAAAAACCATAGATATTTTACGATTTTCTCCCGATAGATCTGAGCCGATGGATTTTTGAGTAAGCATTCAGTCATTAGCCAAAACCACTGCAGGATAGAGCTCCCCCAAAAACGCCACCATGATCAGCCTTGAACCGCTCACATCCAACGGGCACCAGCTGACCAGGTTTTCGGTCTACCTTGTGAGTGTCGCGTTTCCCGGTATGCGAGCTTTTAATACTTATTGCTCATAGGTTCAAAATCGTGCCGCAGTCGTATCGTCTGTTGTAAATTGCATACGCAGTAAAATTTGAAGCTATTAAATCTTCAACTTTGGCTCAAGTAAGATTTACGTAGTTAAGTATCATAATGATACGGGCCAATACTCACCGAGAGGAACTTAAACTGGAAGGTCAAAATACGTCTTTATAATTCAGTGGTAAGAGCGTAATACCTACAAATAGGAATGCTATCCCTGGTAGCCCGGTAGCCTGGTATTTGATGGTGGCTGGTAGGTTTCGTAGAATATAACTAATACATTAAGTACCTCCTCTTTAAGGTCATTACCAAGGATCGTGATCATATCCGCGTAAAATCGTCGTCGTTATCTAAGAGGATTTCGTCTGCTCACAGCCCAGTCACTCAAATGTCTGTCACTGCTCTTATAAACCTCGTATCTAGTTAATAAATTGATACAGAGATACGAGCTTTGTTTGCAGTAGGTTACTTAGTGAATTTTGGTTGGCAACAGACAATTTGATATCGATTGTGTCTTTAAAGAAACATACGATTTTTCGTCGACTGTTTCTCCAAAGAAACAAACGACCTACAAGATGAACCTACAATCGTCAACTCCTGGGATGAGAAGGAAAGGAATTGGAATTCAGGATCTTCTTGGGGTACGCCCAGTATCTAACCAGCGGCGCGGCAAGCAGTTGAGCGGGAGATCCGAGCGCACGGCCATACAATCGAGCGAGACACATGTACCTACACCGCTGCCGCTGTCGTGCAATGTCGTGGCATCTCCGTAAACTAAACTGAGGTGTGTATATGTACATTTGTACAAGGGTACATGATCGAGCGAAAGGCAATTCATTCCTTATCATAATGCGTGGTTTATGACCGTGTTGCGGCAAGTACTCGCTGTACTACATTTGTTACTTTAGTTTACGTGCTCGTGAAGCTTTGATCAATAGTAATCTCACGCGACAGTGCCAACAAAGGTTTCAATTTAGCTAATGTATTATGTATGGATATGTGGGTAAAGAATTATGTATGATTACCCCAAACATGCAATGAAATATTGTCGCTATGTTCCTTATAATAGGCTTCAAAGCATCCCGTTTCAACCGAGGAGGAGGACGATAGTGGATAATCATTATGATTATTAAAACAAAAGAATGTTGCTTTGGTGGCATATGCCGGCAATGTAATATGATACCAGGTATACGTTGCCAGCAAAGCAACCTTCTTTTGTTTTAATATTAATTTATGACATTGAATTCTTGCCGTTCCTTTTTTAATTTTATTTCATCGCAATTTTGAGAAAAGCATTAGGTATACAAGCCTCGGCCTTAACAGGGATTGCCGCTTTGTATCACTAGATGATAATCTGCTATTTCCCCCAGTAATGTAATATTAATGTCCCTCATTTTTTGCCAGAGTAACAACAGTCGGCAGCCAGATTAAACTACGCACACCAACTGCTCAAAACTTTATGCACATGGACTCATCAAGAAAATAAGGTTTGTACATCTGTACAATGATCTCATTGTGACTATTGGGAGTATGTTATTTTGCTTAGCTACCTCTGCTGCTGATTGTACAAAAATTAATGGATTATTTTATTTTTATTTTTTTTTATATCGGACAACGTCAGCGTCACACAAATCGATCTAGTCCCAAATTATGCTCGAGAAGGCTTGTATTATGGGTACCATACGACGATATACATTCTTATATACTTAAATACAAAGAACCAAGACAAGACCCAAGCACAAACATTCGAGCTTAAAACATAAATATTACACTGGCCCTGGCAGGTCCCTTACAAACTGTGCCAACCGCGTCGTCAACAATGCTCTATTCTGTGGTAGGACACGGGTCAGCCAAGTCCATCACACCATTAGTATAATGGTGAGCCCTCTACGAACGATTGATTCTGTGATAGATAACCTCACTCTGTTTTTAGCCACGGCTTTTTATGATCCTGCACCAACTGCTAGTTTCTGTTTGGCCCTATGGTTGACTGGTAGAGAATGCCTTATGGCATTAAGTCTGCCATTTGTACTCGTACTTTTGTATTTTGTGCAAAAAAGTTTAAATAAATAAATAAAACATGGGGTTTAGGTTGCGATACATGTGGTATGCTATTTGAACGGTTTTTCGTTAAGGGACAATTATCTACTTAATGGTTATTCATAATGGAAATAGTGTGTTAATTCGTCAGTTTGTTAAGTTTTCCTGCATATACCTGGGTAACTACGCTATTATAATATTGTGTTCACAGCAACAATGTCCGCGATTTTGAAAACTTTGGAAAAACTGATCGAACCTACTCACAAAATTTCAGGAGAATCGGTAGTGAAATGTGACCTATAGGCGAGAGATATAAGAAATAATATTTAGCTAAGCTGAAATTAAGAAGCTTCGCTCGCTCCTTGAATTATACGGGGTGATCAACACACACACAGCGGTTTCGACCGGGTTATGTATGAAATTATGAATGAGATTTATAAAGAAAATAATAATGCAGTTTTTATTAAATCGGAAATCGACGCCATTGTTCCTAAAAACAGCTTTTTCTATCTATAGCTTCCAACTTCTCCCTACTGACCCATTCGTATTTATCATCCTGTATATTTTATACTGGAGCATAGGCAGAGCTGATGGAAAAACTACAGAAGTTCTAGTCTCTGGTTTCACAAGAAAGACGACATAGTGGTTAAAATTTATCCTGATAAGTCGTGTAACTAAGAAGATAGTGCTGTGAGAAGCTTTACGGAGATGCCGCTACAGCCGCTGCTACGGTAAAAGGACGTATCTTACTATGACATCTGCATAAAGATACGACCTTTTACCGTATCACGGCAGAGCGGCTCGGCAAGCGGTTGAGTGAGAGATCCGAGCGGCGGCATAACGAGTGAGCGAGACACACGTACCTACACCGCTGCCGCTATCGCACAAAGTTGTGGCATCTCCGTTACGCGTGTAAGTGCGGCTTTAAACATTCGGTGCTGACATTGAGGCTTTGCGGCATTACATAAGCGAATCAGATATGTCTAAGAACATTTAAGGTTAGAACGTAACGTAAACCTAAATAATTAGTATACAAGATGGTATGACTCGCTATTTTAAATGGATATAAACCTATTAAAATAGAGTACATTTGATCACAACGAGAAAATTTTATAAGTCTGCGTCTTTAGCACGACGCTAGTCGTATTGTAATTGTCTTCCAATCGTATTTTCTTAAGCGTGTCTCTTATTTGGTATTCGACTTACAGTAAGTTCATAGCAAGATAATATCAATAAAAGACAAATACAATACGATAGCAAGATCACTCAAAATCAGAGTCGAATACATGCCCCGTTAGTGAAATAATGAGAAAACAGGTACGCCAAGTAAAAAATGTAATAATGCCTTGATCTCGGATTTATGCCCAAGACGCTGATTCGAGTTTACTTTGAAATGCTTATTCCTCGATATTTCAAAGTAAACCCGACCTTCATAAAGTGACATTTCACTTTACCCGATCAAGTCAAGTTTGCGGCTGTAATCTATGGCGTCGCAAATAGATTAGGTGCAAAATTAACGCGACCGGGTTGGCTCTGTATATTACTAAGTATATCGTCAGAGATGTCAGAGATGTATTACGGAATTAGGGTCCTGGCTTCTCGAATAAAAACGTTGTAATTTGAAAATAGAACAGCACAAATGGAAAATTGTTTATTCATGTCGCAATGGGAGAAGAGTTGCTGAAACTCATTCTTAAACTTATTTGGCTCAACTCCAATGCCCACTGTCATGCGTAAGAACTGCGATGTTAATGTTGAGATTTTTTTTTATTCGCTAGGTACGTCTATTAAATTTCTTTAGTATTAGTTACGCCCCACGGTGCTAAGTATATTTATCTATATACGTATGTGTATCGTCGTCTAGAGTGCCTATAACACCTACTAGAGCCAAGGGGGTTTCACTCCGCTATAAGTGTCAAAAATTATACCTATAAATTTCGGGTCACAATTGTGCCCCGGCCCGCCCATTGCCCCACCTTTATTCGGCTAGGGTCGGCACGTTCGAAGCGAAGACAACGCATAGATTATATTTTTATTATTTATATATTACTATGATTTTTTATTGTTTTTAACCGACTTCAAAAATGAAGATATTCAGTGTTCGCTACATCGAATAGTTTTGTACGTAAGTTCACCGATTATCTCCGTAAAGTATAAATTAATTTTCATTTTTCTTTATTAGTAAGAGAATACGGTTACTACTACGGTTTTCCCATTGACATTAAGTTATGATCTGATGATAGGACAGTTGCCTACTAGATCTCGGGACTGGTTCAACGGAGACAAGTGTGGTTTTCTCATTGTATGACACGCCCCACAGAAGCTGCAACCAATAGCGTTGTACGTCATTAAAAGCGGCAAATAACAAAAGAGTGCGGCTTCTCTAGTGTCTTTATTCTGTGCCCAAAGTAAGCTCTAGCACAGAATAAAGACACTACAGAAGCCGCACTCTTTTGTTATTTGCCCAAAGTAAGCTCTAGCACAGAATAAAGACACTACAGAAGCCGCACTCTTTTGTTATTTGCCGCTTTTGCAAAGGAATTAGCCTACTCGTATCTGATTGGCTATTTTTAATGACGTACAACGCTATTGGTTGCAGCTTCTGTGGGGCGTGTCATACTCCTAGGGTTGCCTACATTAGCCGTTTTGGCGTGATGGCGTGGCCGTGGCCAGACTGGCTTGGCGCCACGCGCCCTATAAAAAGGCGATCCTGCATCGCTCTATTAACATTTTTTCAGAAGTCATGACCCCTCTCTATAGACTACTGCTTTTTAATATAAATCTAGATTGTTGTAAGTGATTATTTCTGAGGTATAGTAAAATAATGCTCAGTAACACTTTCTAACGGGCGCTTCTCGTGATTCAAACCGCATTGCTGAAAGCCAGGTTTAACATATCAAAGACCGTTTCAGAAATCCGACAATTCATTTCTTTTCAGAAAACGTTGAGTGAAGAGTGAGTTGGCAATATTCCAGAAACGCCTGAATAATAATAGCTAACTATTTCCAAGTAGGGGATGCCGTTAACGATATTATTGAAACGGCCTAACGCAAAATCAATTTTGATTTATTATACCTCGACAAAAAAAAAAACAAAAATATATTACAAATAGGATTAAAATTACGGACGATTTAAGGTCACTCAGGTCATTACTGTGAAAAAGCACACTTCTAAGTTAAGGTAAAAAAGCAAAAACGTATTCGACACTTTCAACTATGAAAACAATTTGGCGAGTACTATTTGGATAAAGTCATAAAATATATAGTCTTTTTTTAAAGTACATAAAACAGTTTTAAAATAAATGTCATAAATAATTAATAAATATACAACGGTAAAGTTAAGTTTGTCACTCAGTATAGTTTATTTTTTCGTCAGAGAATGCTGTGCTTTCATGGTTCGAACGGAACCCTCGGTGCGCGAGTCCAACTCACACCTCACCGGCTTTTTTTTCATAATATGTTAAGTAATGCAAACATTATCATTATATATTCATTTTAGTGCAAATCCATTTGCAAACAATGGATAATGGATACGGAACACGGAACTCAGTGGGTATGGTAATGCTCAGAGTTCTCGACGTTTGTAACCACAGCTTTTGTGGCCGCTGAATAGACGGAAAGTTGTACGGGACGCTTTGACGATGATACTGGTAGATAATGCCTTATGGTGGATTAAGTCCATCATTTTCACTTGTTTGAAATGTGCGATAAAGTTAAACTTAAGGAACGTGACTAAACATAGGTATGTTCTGTAACTACACCCTTAATTTAATTAAGAGAACAATAAAATGGGATCGGCACGGGCCATGCAACATCGCGGTATTCGACATAAAAAAATACGAATATGGTTTTAATAAGTGTAAAGTTAACATTATCATATAAATTACATTCCATAGACCATATTCTTTTCAATAAAAATCACTAGATTATAATTATGTTCATATTAAAATTACTATAGGAAGCCCGCGGTGTTTTACGGGCCGTGCCGATCACTGATAATAAATTACATAGAAATTGTGACATAGAAGAGTTGATATCACATGGACCTTACAAGGATTATACTTAAGTAGACGTCATATTATGCACAATATTGTGCGAGTTTAAATTTACAATAATATTTTTAAAATGTCCACAGAGGCCGTGAGAATATGGATAAACCGAGCCGGCAGAGTAGGTATTAACGGCCGAAAATAGCGAGGCCGGAGGCTGGCAATCCCTTTTCACGCCGAAGTATGGTGCTTTTCTCAAATAAGCAATGAAATAACAATAAAACAAATGCTGTCATGATGTGTCACACGTTGATATTGAAACATCGATCGCTTTGCAGGCTAGAGGCCCGCAATTTTATATGAAATTATATTATGCACCTCTCATCTCGTCGCGAAACGAATTATAACAAACATAGTGACAATAATGACAATGTTACATTACAAGTTCGCGAAAATAGTTTTTAACGCATCCAATTACATAATTATGTGTGTGTATGTCTAAAATATAATTTAATTTAATTAATAACTATTTATTTACTTGTATGTTTACTTATCTATTAACTCACAGTCACTCACCGTTATCCTAGGAATGCTCATGTTTCGAACTTATATGGGGTTCTTCTTCAGGCGCCACGATGTGAGTTTGCCAAAGCATGTCGTCTCTTCCCCTGGATTAAACCTTTACCGCATACGAAGCCATATATGGCAGATATGAACTTGGACCTTATTGGCACAGGTCAAGGTTCAAATTCAATTCCAAAAATTCAAACAACTATTTTTTTTCTATATGCGGTAAAGGGTTAAGACGTTTGTCTACACTTATTCCAGGGAAAGGACGAGATGCTATTGGAATTCCAGGACATCCGAAGAACCGAGATGATGAATAAATGAATATTAGGTCC
Organism: Apotomis capreana; assembly: GCA_947623375.1. Lineage (NCBI taxonomy): Eukaryota > Metazoa > Arthropoda > Insecta > Lepidoptera > Tortricidae > Apotomis > Apotomis capreana. The sequence continues at coordinate 25,598,064 of OX392505.1, forward strand.
CTCGCTAGCATCTTGCTGCGACTTCCCTTGTCACGCGACTCACTGTCACCTGTCTTGCTTGCACGGTATTAAAAGAACAGTGACAGGTAAGATATCTCAAAGTTATGCTAGACGTACCTGTGGTTCCGGCTGTAACGGGCCAGCCACGAACATTACAGATAGGGAATCAGCACTTTGCACAATGAACTGTATACACTGCAGCTGTGATTATAATGCATCTCTCAAATGGATTTGCACTGTTCACGTAATGTGTAAAAATATATAAAAACATCGACGTTTTATGTCATACTTTCTTGTAGTTTCTATTTTAGTCGTAGATATTTCCTCATTTATATCAAAATACACTTTTAATATGTTTTCTTCGAGAACTACGTATAGTTAAGTTCACATTACTGTAATAGTTAAGTACTTATCCTTTCTGAAAAAAATACTGACTGTTGAGTTTCTTTCGGCGTTTCTTCTCAACAGTGGTCTCCTCTTGTGAAATGCCGGTAGGCTCAGACATGTAAAAGTGCCCTTGTGGCCTAATTGAAGAATAAAGTTCATTATTGCATTATTATGAAACATAGTATTGATTGGCATTAACATAAACATAACAGGGAGACATATCTCTACAGAGGAATTAAAACTAATAGCATAATATGCTAACTAAACTCGGATTTCTAATTCAAGACCAAAAAAACTACGACAGATACGTCACTGTCAAAATTGACAACATTTAAATGACATCTGAGTTTGTTTCTTGGCTTGCACCAAATGGACAATGTTACAAGTACAATACCAGATTTTGTACCAAAAATCTCCGATGTTTAAGTTTTTATTATCTCCTCTCGCAATTATGTGATAATAAATATTTCTAGTTATTTTGTTAAAACATAGTTAAAGTTACCAATAAATAAATTATCTTAGCGTGTTTAAAAAATAAAAAGAAATTTACTATTGTAAAAATATTTTATTGTAGTGGCAACCTTGTGGTAGTTTTTTTGGTCTTGAATTAGAAATCGTAGTATAGTTTGGACTAATTACAAAATGTATATATCGGTTATAATATATGTATATAAGCCCTTGCGTCTATTGCAGACGATTTGTGTTGTAATATTTGGAAGACACCGTTTCTGGTGGCTAACTAAACCGATACGAGATCGACGCTCTTTATCGCAGACCTGACAAGAGGAGTGGTTGACACTGATTAATATAAAATCTTTAAATATCATGTAGAAAGAACTACACAGAGGGATGAAAACATTTCTTGAGACCCATTTCATTCAGCGTCGCAAATTCTATTACATGTAATTTAGCAAATATATTTGCTCCGGCTACAAACAAAGGGAAATTGGCTTTCGTATTTACTAAAACAATCGTACACACTCTTCAAATAAAGCGCTAAGACTACAAACGAACGAATCCTTCAGTGTTCGGAGAGTACCAAACTCGGACGTGCATACTTGACTCACGCCGCGGAGCGGGCACCTCACAGTTTTCCTCGGACTAGCCGGGCTTCATTGTGGCTACAAACATAGGTAAGTTGGTTTTCATATTTACTGAATAACGGTGAAAATTCCTCAAAAGAAGGTTGAAATTAATAAACAGCATCGTCACATTTAATTCACGACTGAATGAAGGAAAATTATATATCAAAAATACCTACTTTGCAGAGAGCTTTGCTTTGACATAAAAAATAATGCTAGTATTTATATTGGTCGGAAACCTAGATGAACGACTTTTCAACTCTTTATTCAGTAGCCACAAAGACTGTGGTCACAGAGGCTAACATAATTCAGGGAATAGCATTTCTCATGGTTCCGTATTCAGCTGTGCTCGATAACGCATGCTCTCAAATGGATTTGAACTTTTTAGGGCACTTTATAGATTCGTCATGTCTGTCTGTCCGTCTGTCTGTCCGTCTGTCCGTCCGTATGTCACAGCCATTTTTGTCCGAAACTATAAGAGCTACACTGTTGAAACTTGGTAGGTAGATGTATTCTGTGAACCGCATTAAGATTTTGATGCAAAAATAAAAAAATAATAATAAATATGGGGGCTCCCCATACTTAGAACTGAAACTCAATTTTTTTTTTCTTTAAACACTTACGTGTGGGGTATCTATGGATAGGTCTTCAAAAATGATATCGAAGTTTCTAAAATATTTTTTTTCTAAACCGAATAGTTTGCGTGACAGACGCATCCAAAGTGGAAAAAAGTTGCCCCCCCCCCCTCTAACTTCTAAAATAAGAAAATGAAAAATCTAAAATAAAACATATGATGTACATTACTATAAAAACTACCAACGAAAATTGTTTTGAACGAGATCTAGTAAGTAGTTTTTTTTTTAATACCTAACTTTACACCTACTTTATATGGTGGCGCTATACATACCAGGTGCAAACTTAACTTAACCACTTAGGGATGGAAAGTGTTTGTACGGAACCCTCGGTGCGCGAGTCCGACTGTCACTTGGCCGGTTTTTACTAGTAATGGACTGCAAATATTTAGGTATATTATTGTGCATCAATTGGGTTTTTAATGATTGCGAATCTACTGATATCTAATACATAGGAATAACTTTTCAACACTCCATTCAGCAGCCACAAACTCTGTGGTTGCATATGTCGACATAACTCGAAGCATTAGCATTTCTCGGGAGTTTTGTATTCAGTTGCGCTCGATAATGCATGCTCTCATTAGAGAGCCATTAAAGCTATTTGGCCCTTCACATTGCATGTACTGCAAACATTAAGGTATTTCGTGAACAAATTAGTAACAAATACTTATATCTAATCCAGAGCAATAAGTTTTCAACCCTCTATTCAACATATACAAATGCTGTGGTTGCAAATGTCGACATAACTCGAAGCATTAGCATTTCTTCCGAGCTCCGTATTCAGTTTCGCTCGATAATGCATGCTTTTCAGTGGCTTTGCATGTTGCAATAGGCAGTAATGGATTAGGATATTTTCTGAATCAATTTGGTTTTTAATTATTGCGATTCTACTTATATCTAATCCTTAGGAATAAGTTTTCAACCCTCCATTCAGCAGCCACAGAGTCAATGGCTTTCACATTTCAGTAGGTACTAATGGACTGTAAACATTAAGATTGATGATGGATGAGTAATGAATCGCCCACTAATTCTATCGGTAAGTCTAGTTGAGTCTGCAATTTCGCCCTATAGTCTACTACAGTCTATAGTCTACTGCAGAAGCAGAATACAACCACTCTCCGAAACAAAAGTTCCAACAAGTTTAAACAATAATTATATTGATTTGAATTTATGTAAAAAAGAAACACATTATTATAACGTAGGTATAGGCGTTCCAAAACGCCTTCTTATTTATTTATTTATTTAAACTTTATTCCACAAATCAAGTCTCCTTAGTTCCTTGAAGACCATGAAAGTAACATCACGTTCGAAACGTCGAGGCAATTAAATAAACACTTTTCGAACGCGATTAACTCCCGTGTTGTTACAATAAGTGTTATATAAAAGCAAACAATAACCAGCTTGTTGCATCGCTGCACATTCAATGTGGTGTGGTAGGTTGCATTGTTACTGCAGGATAATAGGAGGGGCTTTCATTCAAGTAAAGACTTGTATGCTGTTTGAAACCAGATTCGAAAAAAAATATTACATTTGGTTTTGACTAGCAAATAATAAGATATGTTTCTTAACAGGCGAAACTTGCTTATTGGTCTTCAACTTAACGCGCAGATAATCCCCTGATTCCGAAAAACAAAAATCTTAGTGATTTTTTTTTTTATTAAAAAAATAATAATACAATACAAATACTACGCTTCATTACACACCAAAAGACATCCACATGAGAAACACAAATATGTACATAACGACTAGTTTAAAAAGCAGTATTCAAGAATAGGTTTGTCGCTAAACACAAACACCGATCGCTTCCAGGCAATATTTGGGTGGCTTCAAAGTTTGCATTCTAATGCAGATGCACGAACAACGAGCGTCTGGTTCTTAGAATTTACTTAGTACTTAGCAAAACCAGGGTTTGAGTACTAATGTGACCTTTAAATACGTCGCGACGCTTCCAAGTACTAGTACCCAGTACACTATCAAATATATTACCGTCTCCAAGTTTTTATTTCAGCACAGCTTACCAAGACAGAAAATTTACACAGTATAACGAAAATACTCCTCTTCAAATCGTAATTAGTTTTAAATTTAGGCTGCGTAATTACAGCGGACTCAAGATGTACACCAGACATCAAAGTAAGAATAATAGGTTCAGCAAAAGTAGCTTTTAATAATAAAAATAATTCAATGACTGCAAATAAGTCCTAGAAAATAAAAAAAAACTAATTATGTGGAGCACAACTTTATATGGGTGTAAGCATGGATCACGATACAAAGAGAAGGACAGGGAGGTACTGAAAGCCTTCGAAATTTGGTGATGGCGTAGGATGGAGTAAATTCGTTGGACAGAAAAAGACTCAAAAATAATTGAAGAAGTAAGTAAAAGAATCACAGAAAAAACGAATTGGTTGTACACCATAGAGTAGAGAAGAGGGAAGGTGTTTGGTCACCTTATACGACATGACCTATTGGTGTAAGTAGCAACTTCTGCTACTGACGGTAAAATAATCAAGAAACTAAGTTTATGTCTTTGATAATATATACTTATAAACTTAATTCCTTACGATATAGGCCGGACAGTCCGCTAGACTTATTTACGGTAGTCTATGAAACGGCCAAGCCATACTTTTGAAACAAAGGTGTAGGGTTAGTAAACTCCGGGTTTAGGGGCTTGAAGCCAGTTGATGCCATACTTTTTAAACCAAGGTGGTGGGGTTAGTAAAGTCGGGGCTTAGGGGCTTGGCTTTTCCTGGGATCTGATAACTTTTTTACAGCGAAAGCGTTATGAGAATGTGAGTCTTGGCCGTCAATTTTACATGAAATGTTTTTGGTGGGATCTCATTTCTTTTTGTAAGGTGCTTTAGTTTTTTTAATTTTTTTGGGCTGTAGGGTTTCTTGAGCGTCAACTGAAGTAGACAATTGTGTATTTAAGAAATACTTAAGTTTATCCCCATATATATATACACTTTTATCCCCTATTATGGGAAACCCATACAAACTTCCATCCCCTTATTTAAAGGGTGGGGGGTGATTTTTTAAAAGTCCTACAATACTCGTATGTATTTGATTTATAACAATGAGTCCCTATAGGTTTCAATTTTCAGACCTCTAGTATCAAAATTTGCGGAAGTTTCATACAAACTTTCATCCCCTAGTTTAAGGGGTTGGGGGATAAAAGTTCCAAGTTTTAGAATTATTTTGTTGTTTGTGTACTAATACTAGCTTACATACCAAATTTCAGCTTTCTAGGTCATCGGGAAGTACCCCAGAGGTTTTGATACGTCAGTGAGTGAGTGGCAAAATCGGCGTATTTTAGGTACCTATAAAACCTAAAGTATAAAAGCTAGATCAATTAAATTTTGTACATTTTATAGGTTTGCTAACTGCATCTTCACCTGAGAATTTGGGCGCTCTAGTGTTAACTGGGACGAAACTATGAGGGTTTGAATATGAGACGAAACGGTTCGAGAAAAGGTAGGTAGTGCCCCCTTCTTTTTTGTTCGTCTTGGCGGGGGCACTACCGTGCCCCCAGATAGGTACAATTGATGAAATTTCATATCAGAGCATTTTGGAAAGCTATACGCGCAAACACTCTCCGAAACAAACAGTGACGTATCCAAACGATCGCGTTTCGACAAAGTAAATACGTTTGTACTCCACCGTTTTACTATATGTACTATGGGCGTGTTTGAGCTATTGTTTCGAACGCCCGGCACGGAAATAAAATATTTTCGTGCCAATGTGGCAGTTTTATTTGTTCTATTTTGCGCAGTGCTGCGGCTCGGATTGGTTACAGAGTTCCGGCCAAGTATGCAGTTTTTACTGAAAAGTGGTCAATATTTGAGCGTTACTTTATTTGAAAGATTTGTTGAAAAATTTAAAAGATTTGTTAACAGTAACCCAAATGTTAGCTGCTAGTTACATAGAGGACTGACAAACTGAGGGCTACTAGTAACCAAAATAAGTTGCGTAAAATTTGCATAATTTTGGCTACCTACTACTAAGCACAATTTAGCTATTTCTCAAGTAACTAGTTAAACTAGTTGAGCTCTTTAATTTTTCCAGTGCATGGTAAGTATTTATTTTATCATCAAAAATATATTCTAAGGTGATTAACTCCGTTGTTTAAATTATGATAAATCCGAAGTTTCTAGTTGACATAAATTTTGACCAAGATCTCACAACTGTACATAATAATACCTACTTTATGTGTGGTCTATTCGAAACTGTTACGACTATGTCTTTCTTATTGGCATACGACTACTTTGATGAGCGTAAACTTGTTATATATACTCGTAATAAAATAGCAAGAGGCATGCAAGAGGCACATCCAATTTAGATAAACGTGTCAACGATAACACAATACTTTGTTTTTATTTTAGAATTTACTCCTATACTAATTCACAGGAAAGACAAACTTGAATGTCAACGCTAAGATGTAGTAAGTAGGAACGTTACTCCACAAGTGAAATGGAGTTAATCTTGCCGAACTGTCAAGGCAACATTGTGGTTGTAATGCGACCAACTTATCTGTGAAATGGCGAAATTAGGAACTGTCATGCTGAAATTTGATACGATTGTGTTTCTGCGTTCAAGTGTTTTGTGTGCGAAGATTATGGCGCGACCCTTCAGTTCGCAGAAAAGTTGGTCCCACTATAGTTGATTGCCTCGTCATCATCTCAGACCTTTGGAAAACGTGTGCAGAGTCGAAGTCAATATGCAAATGGGTATACCGATTAGTATTGACACGCAATCCATATCATGAGCTTAGAATAAATACGTCAAGAACGAGAGTCCTCATACAACCGACTTGCGAAAGATGGAGCCTCTTTTGGTTTTATCTGTGCGTGTCTACGAACCAATCATAGAGACGTGTTGCTGGCCAGCTTGACGTTGTGAAAGATGCGCACACGGACGAGACAGCCGTGGCTAACTAAAACTGGCTTCACTTTCAAGCACTGACGTAGGTTTTTAGGCGTATTTATTCTAAAGTCATGTGACGCACACATAGATATAAATAAATATTAAGGAACAATCTTACACAAACCAACCTAGTCCCAAACTAAGCAAAGCTTGCACATTGGGTACTAGATGACAATATACATAATATATATTTACATATATAGATAACATCCATGACCCAGGGACAAATAGATCATCATCCGTCAGATGCAAGAACGGTTTGATTAGACTGATCTCATCATCATCCTCCTAGCCTTTGTCCCTTTGTAGAGAATGAATTCTCAATCGGGGTCGGCTACCTAAATCCCAAGATGTGGCGTAGGCACTAGTTTTTACGCAAGCGACTGCCATCTGACCTTCCAACCCAGAGGGGAAACTGGGCCTTATTGGGCTTAGGCGGTTTCCTCACGATGTTTTCCTTCACCGAAAAGCGAGTGGTAAATATCAAATATTGATTAGACTGATCTCATTAGGCAAAAATGTCTCATTACACCGTGACGCGTCCTATGGACCTACAGGTCCATAAGAATCTGAGGTAGCATTCCAGCATCAATGTTGGATGATATTGGTATGCGACCGGCCAACGAGGACGTCGAACGAGCGACGAGTTAATAATGGTACTGGTAATGACAATGACTTGTCCCCGCTAGATGGACCTCCATAAAAAGCTACGCATATTCTGGAGGGGGTAACCTCGGTTTGGTGGGCTGCGGATGAAAATGAGTCTGGCCTTTAAACCAGAATCAATTCGCTAGTTCACAGTAATATTTGAAAATATTGATATCATTTGTGTTAATATGTCAATCGTCGGAGTCTTGTGCTCTTTTTTCTTCGTTGCTTCGTCATCTCTTTCTAACAGCAACCAAATGTACATGTATGTGTCGTACCTATACAAAAGCAATATTATTTCAAATGTGGAAGTAATCCCCAATAACCATTTCGTCGGTTGATTCCTTCAAATTTGTCATTCAGGTATACGGCCTACATTCTATTCTGCATACATGTGGAACACGATTAATATCAATAAATAACTCTTTAGCCGCGGCTTACAATAAACCAACTGAGACCGTTTTAGCAATTTACTTGCGAATTTCAACATGAAATATAATCAATAAATTTTCATCGGCTCTATATTTAATTTGGACCTCGGTGAAACTTAGCACCGCATAGAGCAGTTTTTAATTTAGCAAATAATGACAGACTATAGCTAGGTTAAACAAGCGCATGCACAGTTCTGGGTCTACGAGCGTTTCCCAAAACCACAAATTGAGCAATCCAATCAAAAGAAACAGAATCGACCAACATTTTCTTCACTAATTAGTTAGAATAACATTATAACATTTAACATTATAGTTTTAATAACATTATAACATTTTCTTCGGTTTCGCGGTTGTCACTTATTTTGTTTTTAATCAATTTCTTTGTTTATTTCTTGTTCGGGTTAGCTCGAATCCGTTTTAGTTTCCTTCTTACTTAATTTGTATTCCACAGAACATTACAGTCAAATCGATTGTTACTGCTACATGTATACGACTAAAACTATATTGCAGCATTTCTACATCAACCACCGCATTACAGATGTTTTCTGTGTACATACCTTTTCATCATCATACTTACTACTATTAAAAAACCTTCTACTCATGTAGTATGTGTATGTGTATAGTGTACATATATAAATAGTACCTAGTAACTTGAGGTTTTTCAAAATTCAATTTTCAAATGTTGTGTTTGAATAACTCATAGCATGGTATATTATTATTAAAACTACGGCGACACACCTTTAATAATCATAAAAACGGATTAAACCCACGTAAAACGTTCACGTTATCAATAGGCCGCAAGTCGTAGCAACACGGATAGATGTCCCTGATAAAGAACTCCATAAGAGTTCGAAACATGTCGGGCCGTAACGTTCCTGACAATTTTTACGTGAGTTTAAACCGTTTCTACTTCCTAATATTTTTATGTAAATTATCATTAGTTTGGCCGTTGTATTGCAATTATGTACTTTCAGGTCAAATACCTTTGCGAATAGCGGCAATGGAGTTGGCAGAGTTTTGCAGACGAGTCTTTGGTCGCGATCGACTATATTCTAAAATTAGGTCAGACCAACGCCAGACTGTCTGGACAACCCTCGACATCAGTTTCCCTCTGATTTGTAGCTATTTTTTGGCATTGCAACTGAAACCGTGTCGTTGTTTTGATTTTATCTCTACATAATGTATTTTATTTACATTTCTGTTTAGCACTCATTTACTCAAAGGTTAACTGGAAGAGATCCCTTAAAGGGAAAAGTTCGCCTTTAAACATGCTTATTCTTTTGAAATGTATTTCTTGTTTTTGTGTATAATAAAGTGTTTATAATTATATATTAAGTATACCGTCGTCTAGTACCCATGAAAGTACAAGCATTGCTTAGTTTGGGACAAGGTCGATTTGTGTTAAATTGACCCTTATTTTTTTATAGAAATATGCTTCTAAGTTAGCTAACTTATCTTGTTATCTTGTTGTATGTAAATTTTTCGGGATTATCTGTTCAAATCTATTAAAGTACAAATATCAGTGCCTGAAAAATCCGATGGCGCTCATTGCTGTAACTACTATTGATGTATCCTATTTCAAACATAATTATTGTGAAAAAAAAATGTATTGCGTCATTTTATTCTGCGCGTAATTTCACACAAGTTAGCTGCGTCACAATTCGAAATAATCACAGCGTTCATTGTTTTTGCATTGTTATCCAGTATCCTAGGAAACACAGACGTAAAACCCTCCGTATCACTTGGGTTCCAGGCTTCTGATCCAAACGTTGCTTTAAAACATACTTAAAACTTTAAAAACTGAAGCCAAACGAAAACATATAGCTTGAATTCTGCTTTGGTTGTCATCAACCAGCTCAAAAGAAGCTAATATTAAACTTACCGTATCATTCCGAAGCACAAAGGCGTTCTAAACACAAAACTACCCAGGCTTGTGCCACGCCGTATCGAACCTTATACCCCTTTGCCACATGTGTCAGAATCCCCCACAGCGTTGACACTATATAATTGCTCGCACTTAGCACTTTTCGGTTGTGGGTCGCATCTTTTTTTTAATGTATGAGTTTGAGAGTTTATGCGGAACAGGGTGGCACACGGGCGCGGCCTGGTAGCATTGGCCGCGGACTAGGGTTACTGGGAGTTAGGGATGGGACACGGTGACTCGGGGTGGAGGGAAAAATATCGATGCTTTTGGAAAACGACACGTGGTCTGCTGTCGATGTAACAATGGAAAATAAAAAACCTAAATGCTCAAGACTAAAGACATGTCACACAAATTGATCTAGTCCCAAGGTCATCTCTTTATTTTCTGGGTACTACTAGGTGCAATACTCGAGGAGCTAATATTCGAATGTATCGCACAAATATGTGCCTTTGCCAGGATTTGAACCCAGAACCACTGCTTCAGTAGGCAGCTTATTTATAATTATAACTGAGCCAACCTTTATTTAGAACATGACTTAAACTGTATCAGGGCTGTTTAGCCCTCACTACCAGCGAGGCGGACTTTATGTGGGACTACAAACTCACTAATGGGAATGGTTCCGCGCCTCAAGAGTAATCGCTGCGCCAACCGCGTTGTCAAATAGTTAAATGACAACAAAAGCAACAATCTCGCAATAATGTATACGTGTCAAAAAGTGCTCGCGCGATTTCCCTTGATAGTTCCACAGAAAAAAACCGATTCCGCAGTGGTTAAATACAAATTGAGACATGTCTTAATACTAATTAAAACTTGATATATTGACATGGGAAATAGAACTTTATTTTGTACCTCGATCAGAACTATTTTAATGTATCTCATAATGTGCTCTAAGATCCGTCTTATCTACTACTACTACTACTAACTACGAATTAGACACAATATACATATTGGGAGATTTAACATCGGTGCTACTCCCCAACAAACAATAACAATTATAATTTTATATTTCTTTACCTAAAAATATATACCGATTTTTTGCTTAGTCACCACTTCACCATTGTACCTAGTGTTTTATCGATAAAGCTATCGATATCGTAGGCACGGAACATCACTATAAACGCACTGCACTTGCGCAGTAGCCGACAGACGGCGCACACCGTTTTCCCCACGTTTTCTTGTAAATATTACATTTACAATAAACTGTTAGGTATGCGGTACAACTGGAGTTGGATATGTTACAAAAAGTTTTTTAGGATTAGATAATAATATGATGCCGGTAAGGAGGTAAAGAAAACAGAAATAACATTGAATAATATAAAATACATAAAAAAAAAAACATTGAATTATATATATATACTCCCATGCCGGTTTCGGCTACGGTGACTGCTAGGTACCAACGCCTGTGTTTAGGGGTTCTGGTGATTAGCCCTATCCTCTACCCAAAGGTTGTCTGGATGAGATCGCTCTTTAAGGATAAGACTGCCTATTGTCTACCATTTATAAATTAAGGTTTCAGTTGTGATATTTTTATTGATGGTGTGCAATAAAGGATTGTTGTATTGTTATAATATATACCTACGTAAAACGTCCAAACATAAGAGTAACGCTAAAGAAAAAAAATTAAACTCAGGGTCAATTGTTTTTTTTAATAAGTACTAATAATTAACAAGTATTGATAGATATTTCTTAAAAGTGTGTATGATATTGGTACAAGTCTCCGGCTACATCAAAATGTGAATATGAAAACAGATAGAAGAGACAAATAAATTCTGTCCTACGACGGAGAAGCAAAACATGATTTTACTCCCTTTGTTCCAAAGTTTCTATAATTGTGGTTGTATATGAAATATGTATGCTATGATAAAATAGACGGGTACAAATTATATCATCCTGTAAGCTTATAATCGCTCATCGTGAAGATCTTTGTATCAAATATAACTAACATTACGGAGGTACATATCAAGTACATATAAAGTCAACTACTTACGGCCAGGGCAAATATTTGTGTGATAAACTCGAATATAGTAAAGTACTTATGTTTATCATCGGCTAGTTTCCATAACATAAGCCTACTAAAGCTGACTGTGGGACTAGATCGCTTTGTGTGAGGTTGTCAGATATTTAATTATTTTACACCGACACAAACATAATATGTTTTTCTTCAGCCCACGGTATGGGCCCACAAAATATATCTTAATTTAACGGTTTAGTGCGCGAGCCGCAATTGGTAGCTTTGGGGAAGCGACATAAACAATAAAGTGCTGCAAATCATGTTATTAAAGTGTCTTTTTAGTTAAGATCTTTTCTAAGGGGTTATTAGCCATTTTTAAAAGTACCTTTGTTAAATAGTCCACGAGAAAGTTATTCAGAGAGGCCACCCTCAGCATTGAGGATATCGACTGAAGGAGGAGGATATTACATTGATATCATATAATTTTTATGGTATATTTTCGGAAAATTTCACAGTTGACATTAAAGTACGATTAGAACACAGTAGTTTAATTTGGTTCAGTTAAATTGAAAAAAAAAAATATTAGTTTCAAAATAGCTATTTTGTGACTTTATTAAATTGAATTAATCTATTTGAGACATAAAGATAGAGTGAAAACTGCTCAAAAAAGATCCGTGCTTCTATAATATCTATAGCCATTGCTATCGTCGGTCATTCTATATACCTACATTCGTAGTATTAATGTCTTTAGAGTACCTACCTACACACTAGTTGTAGTGAATAGGATGTTTCCTATCGAACACGTGTTTTGTGTCGGCTGCCATCCCGTGCTTTTGTTGTCGCTTTCCTCCCTAGGGCACGGTATTTCGGAAAATACGGGAAAAACTTTCCTGGAGATTTCGAGGTTATGTACGAAACATTTTACGAATTTGTAAAAGATGTGTAGTTTTTGTAAGATTTTTAGGACTTTGTCGATGTTTGTTGGTTGTCACAAGTATTAGCCCTTGGTGGGATTCAAACCCGGAACCGTAAAGGGGAAGACCAGAATGTTTACCACCAACTCACTCAAATAAAATTTGTGTCAAAGCTTCCGTGCGCCATTGTGCGACAATTAACCATCGAATAACATACTGTAAGGTCCTATTTCAAGGTTCCTTATTTTATAACGGAACTTTTAGATACTTGCAGCCAATATGGCGCAAGAGCCAGGCCAAGAGAGGGCCTTTGTCCAGCAGTGGGACACAACTATAAGCTTGGCAACAAAACGGAGCTATTTCCCTTTATTTTCTCGTTTTGCATGGCTAACTACGCCTCAACTTTTTTGTCCTTACCCTATTATCATTACACGAACCATGACAAAGGGATCCAATAATTTTGTAGTGTAGGTACGTATGGTTATGGTAGAGTTGATAAGCTTACTTACCGCGTCAAAGCCACGTAAGCTCCGCGAAACCACAGGTTTGCCATTTAGGTCAGCGATAGCGTCATAGATGGCAACAATCCTTGAAAACTTGTTAATTTTTAGCGTTCCGTACCCAAAGAGTAAAATACGGGACCCTATTACTAAGACTTCGCTGTCCGTCTGTACTCGGCTGTATCTCATGAGCCGTGATAATTACAATTTTCACAGATAATTATATTTCTGTTGCAACTAACACGGATGACACATTTGGTTCGGTTTCCTACTTTGGACACCTGCCTACTGAGCCGGCGGTCCCGGGTTCGAATCCCGGCCAAGACATATTTGTGTGATAAACACGAATATTTGTGCTTGGGTCGTGGTTGTTATATATATTTAAGTATATATTTATCTATATAAGTACGTATATCGTCGTCTAGCACCCACAACACAAGCCTTCTTGAGCTTAATTTGGGACTAGATCGATTTGTGTGTGGTTGTCCGATGTTTATTTATTAGTATTATTTATATTTAAAACCACAAATACTAAAAACGGAATAAAATAAATATTAAACGGGGCTCCTATAAAATAAATGTGATCGGTTGCGTTAACTTTGTACCTAATTTGTATCTGACGCCATAGTTATCAGGTACAAACTTAAAGTAAACTGATAGTATCGGAAAAGAAGCGATGATATATGTCCTCTTAAGATATGATCAAAGTCTTGAATGCGCCTGTAGTGGATTTCGTTGAAACTCAAGAGATTGCCAGTTGGCGGTCTGCCGGAGTCGATAAGTGCGTCGGCAAACGGCGAGAGTCACGCAAACATCCCCGTCCATACCATACGGTGGAGTAGTGGTTAATTCAACACACACGTCAGCTGAGCCACGGTTAAAAGCCGTATTTTATTTAAGAAAAAATTAAAATAGCACATTAACTGCAGACGCCGGGAAAGAAGGGCTTGCCAGGTGAGTAGGTATAGACGACCGACCGTGGACGTCGGATAGCGATACGAAGCTGGCAAGCCGTTTTCACGGCTAAGGCATGTATAGTGATTTTCTCAAACAAATGCAATGAAATAACAAAATACACATCTCAAAAAAAAAATCAGCTATTTAGCCTGTTTGTGAAAGAAACATTTATTGCCACAACAAGAAAACAAAATAGGTACATGGATTAAACAATAACAGCATTGTCAGTACATTGTCCACCCAAATTGTTTCGTGTGACAAAAGGAGTGGACTCAGCATGTGCTGCGACGGCCAGGCGTCTGCGCAGCGCTGGTTTTCAGGCCGTCCCTTTTCTCACTCAGAACGACATTGCCATACCTACTTGCGGGTGCGACCAAATAGTTCGGTGAATATAGACTGAAGTACTAGGGGTGACCTTACAAACGTGAACACAGACGCCATGTTTAAAAAAAACACCGGTCAAGTGCGAGTCGGACTCGCGCACCGAGGGTTCCGTACAAACACTTTCCATCCTTAAGTGGTTAAGTTAAGTTTGCACCTGGTATGTATAGCGCTCCATACAAATGAGGTGCAAAGTTAACGCAACCAATCTTGTTTGTTGTACGAGTATGGGAGCCCCCCTTAAATATTTATTTTATTTTATTTTTGTTATAGCGACAATAGAAATACATCATCTGTGAAAATTTCAACTGTCTAGCTATCGCCGTTCTTGAGATACAGCCTGGTGTCAGACGGATGGACGGACAGCGAAGTCTCAGTAATAGGGTCCCGTTTTTACCCTTTGGGTACGGAACCCTAAAAATGGAACCGGGTTATACAAGTCGAGGTTTCGGTCTTATATCTGCTTCCTCCCTCAAAACTTAACCAATTTTTACGAAATTTTAGAAACTGAATGGGAAGGAAATTTTCTGTGCCAGACTGTTTCGATTTTTGCGCCAATTATTATAGAGTTTGGACGCCTACCGTTTGCGGTGGAATTTCGGCCAAAAGACCTCGATTTGTATGGAAAACGAGCAGTGGTATACAGTTGCCATTATGGCGGCAAAATTACAATTTATAATGTTTTTTTTTTTTTTTATACTCAGGAATTGATCACGGAGAACTCTCCGTTGCCAGAAAAAAGTTATATAATATTTTTCTGTGTTAAAAAAGCGGTGGACAATATTTTTCTCCCACCCCTGAGATACTGATATAAAGTCTAGAATGGCTATAAAATTATGTACTCTTCTTAAGTTGTCTTAAAAATAAATTGCAGATTTTTAAGACGACACAGGAAAAAAGAAACAAATTGCATGTTTTTTTCGTAAAAAGTTTAATTGCTAGAATAACCCGCCCGTGTTGCACACAGGCTGCATACTACACGCTTATACAACCCATATATAAACCTTAAACCATCGATCGACACACGAAGCATAAAGAAAAATTCGAAAGGTTGGTTGGAGTTCGGGTAGCGAAATGGCGCACTGGACCGGCAATCCAGAGGTACCGGGTTCGATTCCCGGTCTCGTCTCCCAGGTATCTCATTTCAATTTTTCTTTTATCTTTGATGTCTTTGTTATAATAGTTTAACCCTTATACATCCTAAATTAGAGTTTTAAAGGATACCTTATACAGCTTGTTTGTTACTTCACCTGTTTTGAAAATCTTTATCCATTCCCAATTTCAATAAATAAGGCCAAGTAAGTTTGCCAGGAAACTGCAATTTTCACGTGCTCAAGACACTTTTGGCATCTGTCCCAGCCTGAGTATCACCCGTTCAAACAATTTGACATGAACAAGTTAAATCGAATAATTCGACAAGGCATTGAAATACCCCTAATGTTATTATGGGTATATCGATTATTCTATTCAAGCTGCATTAGGTGACAATAGTACGTGTCGAGTCAAAAGGTAAACACTTTTCTAGACAATAACATGTGGCCTAGGGGAGTGTATTTTAGGCGGTTTATTTCTGTAAGGCGTGACGTAAACATTGAGAATGGAGACTTGACCAACCAAAAACGTGATGTCTGACACACAAATTAGTACGTTTATAAGCTACAATTGCAAGTCTCTTAAGAGGTCGATTGAAGGTGTGAAGGCTTTGTGCGAGATTGCAGATATAGTATGTCTGCAAGAAACTTGGTTGCTGTCCCCGGACCTACCGTTGCTAGGAACGATACACAAGGAGTTCGCCTACACAGGAACCTCGGCGGTGGACATTGGTGCCGGTATTTTGACTGGAAGACCGCATGGGGGCGTGGCAGTTTTATACCGTACAACGGCGTTTACGAATGTGTCAGTGGTTAATTGTGTAAGTGTGCGTCTAGCGGCGATTAAGATAACAATGCCCAATAGATCTGTGCTAGTGTTTAGCGTTTATATGCCTGTGAATTCGGTTGAAAATCTGCCAATTTTCACGAATTGCTTGGGGGAAATAAGTGCTATATGCGCGGAAAATGCGGATGTACAAGCAGTCTTTATCCTGGGGGACTTTAATGCGCACCCAGGCGAGTTGTTTTATAAAGAAATGGTTCAGTTTTGTGAAACACAGCAATGGAGTTGTATAGATATTAAGTTGCTAGGCGCCGAGTCGGCAACATATACGTTTATTAGCGAGGCCCATGGCTGTAACAGGTGGTTGGATCACTGCATTGTTACAGAGGCAGCGCAGAATACAGTGAGTAGTGTGGAGGTAATAGATGATGTGTATTGGTCCGACCACCTGCCGCTCAAGGTTATTTGTGATTTAAACGTGACTCATTGTGATCTCTTGCCGGTCAGGTCAGTGCACGAGGGAGTTATATGGGGGGAGAGGCAGGGTTCTCAAATAGAGCTCTATAGCGAGTTATGTAATGAAAAACTGAAAGAGATTGACTTTCCGGTCGAGTTAACGTCATGTGCAGATAGCCTATGCAATGACCCGAAACATACGCGAATTTTAGACAATATGTATGATTGCATAATAACTGCACTGACGGAGGCGGCCTGTAAGTTAAGTAAAAAGGTTGGTGGTAATAACAGGCATAATAGATACATAGTAGGGTGGAATAAATACGTAGCCGACGCTCATAGGGATGCAAGACTTAAGTTTCTGGTTTGGGTGTCTGCAAGGAAGCCTCAGCATGGACCATTATACGATGAAATGTGTGAAAGCAGGAAGTTTTTTAAGTCTAGGTTAAAATGGTGCCAAGACCGGCAGGAGCAAATTAAATGTGACCTGTTGGCCTCTAACCGGGCAGCTAAGAATTTTAAAGCTTTCTGGAGTAACACAAACAAGCATAATTTACGTGCGAGTGTCCCTGTGAGCGTGGGTGGCGTGAGTGAAGCTAAGGGCATTGCAGATAAGTTTAAAAGCTTGTTTTCAGTGAGTCCACTCATAGCAGCGGATGAGGTAGAGGTGAGCAATGCTGGCTATCGTGGGCACGAGTACTGTGATTTTTAAGGCTAAGGAAGTTGACGCTATTATTAGAAACATGCAAAGAGGAAAGTCGCCAGGACATGATGGTCTCAGCATTGAGCATCTCAAATATGCTGGAGCGCACATGCCTCGAACGCTGGCAATGTTTTACACCCTGTGTCTAAGGCACAGTTACCTTCCCTCGCAACTGACCAGGACGGTGGTCATACCGCTTATAAAAAATAAAACGGGTGATTTGTCGGACCCAGCCAACTACAGACCTATCTCGCTAGCGA
Organism: Apotomis capreana; assembly: GCA_947623375.1. Lineage (NCBI taxonomy): Eukaryota > Metazoa > Arthropoda > Insecta > Lepidoptera > Tortricidae > Apotomis > Apotomis capreana. The sequence continues at coordinate 25,616,082 of OX392505.1, forward strand.
CTGTCCTAGCGAAAGTCCTGGACGGCCTGCTTAACGCACAACTTTGTCAGCATATCAAACTCCACGATGCTCAATTTGGATTTAGGCCAGGTCTGTCAACTGAGAGTGCAATTTTGTGCCTTAAGCAGGCGGTTAGGTATTACAAGGATAGAAACACACCCGTCTATGGGTGTTTTTTGGACTTGTCAAAAGCGTTTGACCTGGTTGTATATGACGTTTTGTGGGACAAACTATCTAAGACAAGCTTGCCTAAGGAGTATGTAGCGCTCTTAAAGTTTTGGTACAACAATCAGGTGAATCGAGTGAGATGGGCTGGGGTAGAGTCGGAAGAGTATAGGCTTCAATGTGGGGTTAGGCAGGGGGGGCTGACGTCACCCACTCTGTTTAACTTATATGTTAACGAGTTGATCGAGGAGCTCAGCAGTACCCGGGTAGGATGTCATATAGGCGGTGTCTGTTTTAATAACATAAGTTACGCGGACGACATGGTGCTGCTGGGGCCCTCGGTTGACTCAATAAGGCGGCTAATTGACATTTGTAAGGGTTACTCTGAGCGGCATGGTCTCAGGTACAATGCAACGAAAAGTGAGTTGGTCGTTTTCAAGGCGAAAAAATACAACCCGACTACTATACCTGAGGTCATGCTGTGCGGAGTTCTCCTAAAAGTGGTAGACAGGTTTAAGTATCTAGGGCACATTGTCACAGAAGACCTGAGTGACGACCCTGACCTGGAGAGGGAGAGAAGAGCGATGGCGGTGCGCGGTAACATGCTCGCCCGCAGGTTTGCACGATGTAATGAACAAGTTAAGCTGACACTTTTTAAAGCATACTGTCAATCGTTCTACACGTGCAGCCTGTGGGTGAAGTTTACAAAAAGGCCATACAACACTTTGCGTGTCCAATACAATAATATCCTTAGAATGCTGCTGAGGCTGCCGAGGCACTGCAGTGCATCAGGCATGTTCGCCGATGCGCATACAGACGACTTTTATGCCATCAGGCGGAAAAGAATTGCTTCGTTGATAGCTCGGGTGCGCGGCAGCAGCAACAGCATGCTAGGGATATTAGCAGAACGCCTAGACTGCCCACTCATGAAATACTGGGTCGAAGTGGCTATAGGCAGGAGCAAGTAAAGCGCACATTTCGCTATTTACGTTCCCACAACCACGATGTACCTACTTAATTTTACTGCTGTTTATTTTTGTTTTAGGAGTTATTTATTTTAGAATAAAACACTAACTTAATGATAATAGGTTTTAAAATTGTCTAACAAAATATGGATCGTAAATTGGTCTGAAATAAATGATTTTTATTTATTTATTTATTTTTTAATAGGCAAGCTGTCATTGTAAAGGTATAATTTAGTAAGGCAAAATTGCCTGGATGGGAATATCGCTCGCGCCTGTGAGTTTTTATTTAGCAATATGACTCGCAGTATCGCAAGACATTTTTGGGTCATGTATTATTTTGTTGTACACCCCACTATTTTTTTAGACTGGATATTTTAGGTATTTTCTACTCAGGATCACGGCTCTTTTGATCTAGTTTGGAGAATAATGTGTACGTTCCATTCCGTTACCATTTCCATACAACCTCCTATAGCGGTAACGGAATGGAAAAACAAAAAATATACCATCATTTTGGGACTTTTTTTCTCCTAATTAGATCGAAAAAGCATCAGTAGAAAAAACGCAAAATACGGTGTACAGTTAAAAGGAAATTACCCCACTTACGTTTTTTTTTTTTCATTTATTTATTACACAGAATAACGGATACATTCAACAATAATGCAACGAGCAAAACCATACTATCGTTTAACTTCCGTTGAATTCACTACAATAAGCAGGTATTAAATAGATAGGTATTATTAATTACGATACGTACATTAATTACGTTAAGTATCTAAGTACCATTAAGTAAGTGGGACTGCAAAGCATATTGTTAAAGACATTAAAACTAACTACTAACTACTGCATTCAAACTAGACCTAATTGAGTAGTAATATATGTAAAATAGCAAGCTTGTATTACAGTTAATTAGTAGATTATCGAGGAGTCGTAATGAAAGTAATTTGTATGGGAACTCGTACGATATCCAATGTGGACGATACATGAAATAAATAAGACATGGGTATAGAACTATCTAGACGCATAACATTATATAATTTTGGTATTGACTACTACTACTTTTGTTTTATTTCCTCCAAAGCGTGATAAAAAACGTCGTACGCGACTCTGGTGGTAGAGGAATTCCAAACTCGTGTCATTAAAGCCCTCGCCTTCGGCTTCGGGCTTCTAATAGACACTCGTTTGTAATTCCTCGTTTACCACCTTTGGTACCTCATGTACTATAACATGTATATCTGTGTGTCTGTGTGGCATCAAAGGTTCCAAACGGATGGACCCAATTGAGTGCAGTTTTTTTTTATCGACAGACTTGTCCGTCGAGAAGGCTCTATGTTTGGTGAAAATAGGACCAATAGTTTCCAAAATATTCCGCTTTAATTCGAACAAGTGACAAGATCTTAACTACTCCCAAAATTTAAGGACAACAGAAAACAGCCAGATAGCATCTGGACATAAAAATATTCAAACATTTGTACATATGAAAGCATACATTTTTTGACGACGCAGTTGGCGCAGGTTAAGCAACTGACTACTGAGCCGACAATCCTGGGTTCGAATCCCGGCAAGGGCAGATATTTGTGTGACGAACTCGAATATTTGTGCCTGGGTCATGGATGTTATTTGTATTTAAGTATATATTTAACTATATAAGTATGTTTATCGTCATGTACCTAGTGTCCATAACACAAGCCTACTAGAGCTTGCTGTGGGACTAGATCGATTCGTGTGAGGTTGTACGATATTTATTTATTATTATTTAATTATACTAGGCCAAGCGGAAATAGAGACGCTTCTCTCGCTCATTCGACAAGGATAACAAACGGGAAGCCTTTATTTCCGAGTTTAGTGAGTAAGCCGTAATTGGTCGCTTTGGGGAAGCGACATAGGCAATAAAATGCCGCAAATTATGTTATTAAAGGTTTATGGTTTCTCCCTTTTAGTAAAGAGTTTTTCTAATGAGTTGTTGTTTATATTTTGTCGTTCGTTTAGAATTACGCGTATGTTCCGCGAGAGAAGATGTCAATTGGGTTTTATGATGAATATTAAAGAAAATATGGTGAGGAATTCGTGAATGTCCCCGATCGTAGGTGTTTAGGCCGTGAGTGGAAATTTCTAGAAGGGGAAGAAGCCTAAGTCGGGAAGGGGAGAAAATATAACTTCCTGACCAAGGGAAGGCGTAAAGCTTTGGACAAACCACGGGCGGTAATGTACTATTAAATACGTGTTTATTGTAAAGGGTCAATAGACGACGTTTCGTCAATCATTTCTTACATTCGTGTGGCATAGCCTTGCAACATGATCTATACTGAACTAACAGCCACACGCACACACACATACATCAATGCTTACACACCGCCACACACACACAACTTCTTATACCATATAGGTTAAGGTTTGGTGTAAATTAAACCAGTCTGTATTTAGTGCTCGGATCGAGTGTTTTATTTACCAAAGACATCACTTACGGTAAAGTGACCCCGTGAACATGCAGAACCAAAAATATTCGTCTGTTGACAGCCAAAACACACTTAAAACAAACCTCGTATATCAGTGTCAATATACTTGCTAGATACGACGTTTTGAAGATTGGTGACAGAATTTTTTGTGACTTTTGGTTGTCATCAGGGGAAATGTATTCTGATAATGCACCTTCACAAGCCAACCCAACACCTGCACACGTTGCACTAACCGTGCCTACGCTACGGCACCATTGACAGCACCCTCCCTAATAAGACACAGGCCGTGAGTTTTTAAAATGTGATTCGGTTTTGGATGACAATTAAACTCGCGTTTAAACCTCAACACTGTGTTTGTTTGAGTAAAACGTGCGTTTTTGGCTAATCACAGCAATACGACCAATTAAAACATTTAATTGTTTCAACGAGGCTTTTCATTGATATTATCTATATATATATAAAAGAAGAAGTCCTGACTGACTCATCAACGCACAGCCGAAACTACTAATGTTAGAGAGTTGATTTTTGCACACTAGGTTACTTTAATAACGTGGGCTAGAGATAAGAAGGGATTTTTGGAAATACCTCCCCTAAGAGGGTTAAATAGGGGTGCAAAGTTTGTATGGGGTAAACTTTTTTTTTGGAGTTAGAGACTTGAAACTTTGTAGAATGATTACTTATTCAAAAACACAAAAAGTACTTTCAGCGTTTTAGAAAATTTCACCCCTAAGGGGGTTAAAAAGGGGTGCAATGTTTATATGGGAGAAACTTTATTTTTTTTACTAGAAACTTGAAACTTTGTCGATAGTTTACTTAATCAAATACAAAAAAGTAATTTCAGCGTTTTGGAAAATTTCACCTCTAAGGGGGTTAAAAAGGGGTGCAATGTTTATATGGGAGAAACTTTTTTTTTTTAACTAGCAACTTGAAACTTTGTAGATAGTTTACTTAATCAAATACAAAAAAAGTGATTTCAGCGTTTTGGAAAAATTCACCTCTAAGGGGGTTAAAAAGGGGTGCAATGTTTATATGGGAGAAACTTTATTTTTTGAACTAGAGACTTGAAACTTTGTAGATAGCTTACTTAATCAAATACAAAAAAAGTAATTTCAGCGTTTTGAAAAATTTCACCTCTAAGGGGGTTAAAAAGGGGTGTAAAGTTTGTATGGGGAACACCGCTAATGTTGTTTATAAAGAAGTGTTACGCTAACGTTATCAGTTTATATATTTTTTATTTCCTGTCTACTGCCCAGTGACTACGTCCTTTTTTTAAAACGAACTTGCACCCCCTTTTCTATGGTTGACTGTCAACAATATTTTCTTATTGCTGTCTCTTATTTATTGTGTTCCAAACTTTATGTGTTCCTATATTTAGTGAGTTGTCTATCAGCACATGAATAATTTATACTTTATATACCTATTCTTACTTTATTTAGCTTCTTGAGAGATATAGAGAACTATAGCACCAGAATATATTGAATCACTCTTCAAACAATACTACTAGCCTGTAGACCAAAATAGTAATCGCATCATTAAATTTGCTTTTTAATAACTGGGGTACCTGCCAGCCTCGGGAACTCCGCCACACCACTCTTTTCGTTTAATAGGCAGGCCGGCGTGTACAAATACCAGTGCTGCCTTCTTATGAAAAGAGGTCATTATTTATTATTGTTATGAAATAAAGTTTATTATTTATTATTATTGAAAGAGATACTCTTCATTAAAATGCCTCCATCTCTCGATTTCCAGTGCTGAGTTTAAGATTGTTTTAACAGCCTTACGATATTTAACATTTTTTTTAAATTTCACTCATAATAACTAAGATCCCCATTTTATAACTCCAAATCCATGCGTTGCTCTATATCTTGCAGTCATTTTTGCCAAAGATTAAAAGCATCAGGTAACTGACGGAATAAATATTAAGCATCCTGCAAACAATTCCCGTAATCTAATTGGAAAACCTTCAAAAATTCTTTAACAATTACATTGTCTAGACCATTTTAACTAAGAACAAAATTCACTTACCTATTTTAATATCTTTGTCATCATCAAAAATCTACGCGGACGAAGTCGCGGGCGGCCGCTAGTCTATATATATAAAAGAAGAAGTCCTGACTGACTCATCAACGCACAGCCGAAACTACTAATGTTAGAGAGTTGATTTTTGCACAGTAGGTTACTTTTATAACGTGGGCTAGAGATAAGAAGGGATTTTTGGAAATACCTCCCCTAAGAGGGTTAAATAGGGGTGCAAAGTTTGTATGGGGTAAACTTTTTTTTTGGAGTTAGAGACTTGAAACTTTGTTGGATGATTACTTATTCAAAAACATAAAAAGTACTTTCAGCGTTTTAGAAAATTTCACCCCTAAGGGGGTTAAAAAGGGGTGCAATGTTTATATAGGAGAAACTTTATTTTTTGAACTAGAGACTTGAAACTTTGTAGATAGCTTACTTAAACAAATACAAAAAAAGTAATTTCAGCGTTTTGGAAAAATTCACCTCTAAGGGGGTTAAAAAGGCGTGCAAAGTTTGTATGGGGAACACCGCTAATGTTGTTTATAAAGAAGTGTTACGCTAACGTTATCAGTTTATATTTTTTTTATTTCCTGTCTACTACCCAGTGACTACGCCCTTTTTTTAAAACCAACTTGCACCCCCTATTCTATGGTTGACTGTCAACAATATTTTCTTAGTGATGTCTCTTATTTATTGTGTTCCAAACTTTTTGTGTTCCTATATTTAGTGAGTTGTCTATCAGCACATAAATAATTTATACTTTATATACCTATTCTTAGAAGAAGTCCTGACTGACTCATCAACGCACAGCCGAAACTACTAATGTTAGAGAGTTGATTTTTGCACAGTAGGTTACTTTTATAACGTGGGCTAGAGATAAGAAGGGATTTTTGGAAATACCTCCCCTAAGAGGGTTAAATAGGGGTGCAAAGTTTGTATGGGGTAAACTTTTTTTTTGGAGTTAGAGACTTGAAACTTTGTTGGATGATTACTTATTCAAAAACATAAAAAGTACTTTCAGCGTTTTAGAAAATTTCACCCCTAAGGGGGTTAAAAAGGGGTGCAATGTTTATATAGGAGAAACTTTATTTTTTGAACTAGAGACTTGAAACTTTGTAGATAGCTTACTTAAACAAATACAAAAAAAGTAATTTCAGCGTTTTGGAAAAATTCACCTCTAAGGGGGTTAAAAAGGCGTGCAAAGTTTGTATGGGGAACACCGCTAATGTTGTTTATAAAGAAGTGTTACGCTAACGTTATCAGTTTATATTTTTTTTATTTCCTGTCTACTACCCAGTGACTACGCCCTTTTTTTAAAACCAACTTGCACCCCCTATTCTATGGTTGACTGTCAACAATATTTTCTTAGTGATGTCTCTTATTTATTGTGTTCCAAACTTTTTGTGTTCCTATATTTAGTGAGTTGTCTATCAGCACATAAATAATTTATACTTTATATACCTATTCTTACTTTATTTAGCTTCTTGACAGATATAGAGAACTATAGCACCAGAACATATTGAATCACTCTTCAAACAATACTACTAGCCTGTAGACTGGGGTACCTGCTAGACCATTTAGAAACATTTTGGCCAGCCTCGGGAAGTCCGCCACACCACTCTTTTCGTTTAACAGGCAGGCTGGCGTGTACAAATACCAGTGCTGCCTTCTTATGAAAAGAGGTCATCATTTATCATTGTTATGAAATAAAGTTTATCATTTATTATTATTGAAAAAGATACTCTTCATTAAACTGCCTCCATCTCTCGATTTCCAGTGCTGAGTTTAAGATTGTTGTAACAGCCTTACGATATTTTACGTTTTTTTTAAATGTCACTCATAATAACTAAGATCCCCATTTTCTAACTCCAAATCCATGCGGCGCTCTATATCTTGCAGTCATTTTTGCCAAAGAATAAAAGCATCAGGTAACTGACGGAATAAATAGTAAGCATCCTGCAAACAATTCCCGTAATCTAATTGGAAAATCTTCAAAAATTCTTTAACAATTGCATTGTCTAGACCATTTTAACTAAGAATAAAATTCACTTACCTATTTTAATATCTTTGTCATGATCAAAAATCTACGCGTACGAAGTCGCGGGCGGCCGCTAGTCATATATAAAGAATAAAAAACTAAATAATACCACATTTTTAAATTTTTTGAAAATATCCCAATTTGCGACTGAAAAAATCATTTGAAAAGTTTCTCATTCCAAAAGTGCGTAGGCGACCAGTAATTGGTTATGGCGCTGAAAATCTTACGGTCGGAGGAAATACTACCACTATTATTTTTGTGTGTTGTGTGTCAAATTTTTCACGAGGTGACGTCACAGACCGATTCTTAGATGACGCTATACTTTCACATTTTTAGGGTTCTGTACCCAAAGGGTAAAAACCGGACCCTATTTAATTACTGAGACTTCGCTGTCCGTCCGTCCGTCCGTCCGTCTGTCTGTCACCAGGCTGTATCTCAAGAACGGTGATAGCTAGACAGTTGAAATTTTCAAAGATTATGTATTTCTGTTGCCGCTATAGCAACAAATACTATTCATGATAAAACAATAATAATTAACAAAAATAGGGCTTTTTGCATGATATTTCGTTCAACGGGCATTTTATCATGAACCGTTATAGGAAGACAGTTGGAATTTTCACAGAATGTATATTTTTATTACCGCTATAACAAAAAATAATAAAAATAAAAAATAAGTAAAAATTTAAGTAGGATCCCATACAAAGAACGTGTTTTTTGTTCAATATTGGTACGGAAACCTTCGTGCGCGAGTCCGACTCGCACTTGGCCGGTTTTTTTATATTTTGAAAACTAGTCTGTATAATCAAATAAACATAATATATCACAGAACCCAAAACTGTTTATTTGATTATAATAACTAAACACTATTTGAAAATTTGAAATGAAATGTTGCCAATTGTTTCGTATTTTACACACACTATCAATGACATACAGTCCTCAAATGTACTCTACCATTCATAGCGGACTGCAGATAACGTCGCAAATATCGGAACGTTTTGCTATTTGTTTTTAGTTGCGCGTGGTCGCCGGTCGCCCTAGGCTACGTTATCGGTTCAGCGGGTGCGGGCTGCATTCCGCCCCAGTGCCGGCTATTTATAATATCAAACGGGAGACTATCTTTGATAGGTCTCTACACTGACCACGCATGAATCGGTACCCAAAGCATGAGTTTACAGTGACAGTGCTAATGTTAAACCTGCCTCTCTTTGATAGGTATCTACACTGACCACGCATGAATCGGTACCCAAAGCATGAGTTTACAGTGACAGTACTAATGTTAAACCTGCCTCTCTTTGATAGGTATCTACACTGACCACGCATGAATCGGTACCCAAAGCATGAGTTTACAGTGACAGTACTAATGTTAAACCTGCCTCTCTTTGTACCCTTACCAGGAGTTGACGTGACCGTACTCGCTACCGACAGCGCGAACGATTTGTACGGAAAATAACACTATACAAATCGGTTTAAAATTGTATACAAATATCTCCGTCTGTATTAAAAACACTCCGTTACAAAAGAACCGTGCAGATTATGTATCTATGAAAAACGAAAAGCAAAACATAATATTCTGCCTATAATGTAGTCGATTGAGTAACAGTGGGCACATTGCTCGTAGAACCGATGGCCGTTCGGGCAGTAAAGTTCTTGAGTGGCGACCGCGGACCGGAAGACGCAGCGTGGGGAGCTCCAAACAAGGTGGAACAGCCGGGTTAGGATCGCGGGCAAAAATGGGCGGCGCAAGACCGATCGTTGTGGAAAACTTTGGGGGGCCTTTGTCCAGCAGTAGACATTTATCGGCTGATATGATGATGATGAGTCGAGTAAAAAGTACAATATCATCCTTACGTATCCTTCTTCCTATACCCTCGTTATCAAGGGTATTGACCTTTTGAGGTCACTGTTTTATGTACCAATAAATAAATAAATAAATATCAGACAACCTCACACAAATCAACCTAGTATAGGTACATAGAACATCCATGACCCAGGCACAAATATTAGTGTTCATCACACAAATATTTGCCCTTGCCGGGATTCGAACCCGGGACCGTCGGCTCAGTAGGCAGTTGCTTAACCACTGCGCTAACCGCGTCGTCAATGTCATATATTTCAGACCAGGTTCTATGCCAATCGAATTGATGATACACCTATATTTGGTGTGTCAACGCAACCTCCATTGCATCGGTTCGTGATCTGGGCAGCACCCCTGCCTGCCAAGTCTAAAAAATGATAACCTGGGTTAGATTTCTTAGGATGCCGTGCGATGCCCGTACAAGTCGGGAAAAACATTTTTTTTAAAGCTACAGAAAGTTTTTTTTTTAGAAATAAGGAGGGTTAGATATTCCTAGCTAAAATAATTTCATTTTTTAATACCATCCATTACCCGTCCTTTAATTGATAATTATAACTTCTTATGTAAAATAAAAATAAAGTATGATTGAACAAAGCTTAAAACACAAACATAGCGCACGTAATATCAGCTACCCGATGACGCTTATTTTAGTTTTTATACATAATTTGATTTCCAAATTTTCCAATGTAAAATAAAGCAAAATGTTTTTGAAAAAAAAAACGCAGAATGAGACCTGAACGCCATCTATGCAACAAGTCTTATAACACATACCTACATAGCTAACGTAATAATTAGTAACACGAGGCTTACTGTAAGCGCTGTGATAGCAGTGTCTTGTCCAGTATACAGATGGCGTTACTTGGAATAAAGGAACGAAATGGTTCATAGTAACATGAAATTTTCATTTTTATTAAATACTGGCGACCCGCCCGGCATCGCACGGGGCTAATACTGATAAATTATGTATTTATTATACATATAAACCTTCCTTTTGAATCAGTCTATATGTAATTATTAAAAAAAAAACCGCATCCGAATTTGTTACGTAGTTTTAAGGATGTAAGCCGGGTGTAAGGTGCAGACAGACGGCAGGAAGCGACTTTGTTTTATACTATCTATGTAGTGATTTAATTAAAATTAAAATATTTGTGTATTTAGTTAGGTATTTAATTGCTTCGACCGTAAAATATAATACACGATTAGACACTGCCTAAATTTTAGTAAGCGTAAAAAATATTAGTTCGTCGTAAAATCGCTCTTTAGCTATAAGACCGCCTGTTGTATACACCGCTTTTTTTTTCAAATATTGTGTATTTATGTTTCTTGTATAAATAAATTCATTTTGGTGCAATAAACCCGATTTGTATTCTATGATTATGATTTTTTTTTTTTTTTTCAATATGTTAATTTTTTCATTAACGAGTTTATTTAGTTCAAACAAAAAATATATTTTAATACCTAAATAAAACAAATTTATTAAATATTAAAACATACACATTACAGTCCCTTATAATATAAAATGTTAACAAATACAAAAACTTACTCAAATAACCCGCCCCGCACCATTCCAGGCGCAAAAGTTCCCAACACACTCGCTGCGTTACCGCGTTGAACAGCGATCGATAACCTCTGCGCCAGGGATGATCCGGAGCGAGCATCATACCCTTTCTCCCTCAAGCGACCCCCAAGCTCTTTCAGGAACGCCTTTGCCTCCGCGCACCAACAACCAGACGTTTCAACAGCCAGAGGAACAAACAAATAGCCCCCCAAACACGCATACTTCTCCCTCTTCCTAAAGGCGGCAGTCTCAGCAGCGGCCCCGGCCAAAACTGAGGTACGACCAATGTGCGACGCAGCATAAGTGCTCACGCATGTAGCGTCCCACAGAAGGCACTTTCCTTTCTGCCAAGGCACCAACGTCATACCGTCCGGCCTCTTGCCATCCGAACGGCTAAGACCAGGAGGTTCCAGCAAACACGGCACACCCGCAGAGACAAGTGCCCTGCGGATGATATCGTTTAAAGCGTGATGGCGTGGAAATCTTCCTGCACACCGACAACAACTCAAAGCATGGTAGCCGCTGCTCTCTACCATTGTGCCACAGATGCATAAGTGAGGTACACACACATCGCAGCCCAAGCGGAGAGCAACCGCTACCCGCAAAGAATCGTTGTCGAGAAGAGTGCCTAAATGCGGGGAGGGAAGCGCATGCAGCCACGCGCCTGACTCGGAAATCGATCCCGCAAGAAGTCTCGCTCTGTCCACTCCCACCGCCGTCCCTAACAAGCCCTCAAATACCCGCTTCACCCCAACGTCGTCCCAAAGCCGCTGAATGTCTTTCCTCTCAGGTGGGGGTTCCCCCGGGTTGACAGCCTTCCAGGCCTCCAAAGCATCGGCAGCGAAAGGTACAGCAACCCTGTTACCATCCGAATTTAAAATTTGAGTAACAAGGGGCTCCACCCCACCCGCCGAAGCCAAGAAAGCCGGTAGACACACGTCCCGCGCACGTCGAACACCTAGACCACCACTCCGGATTGGTAATGATGCAAGGGCCCACTGGTCCGGATTGAGGGAGACATTTACTAGTGACTCTATAGACTCTTTTAACACGTCGTCCAAAGAATCCAAGAGTTCAGGGTGAAGCCAAGTCGGTACCGTGCGTAAAAAATAGGTGAGCTTGGGAACGGCGAAGCAAACCCGCAGCAAAACGAGCGCAACATGCGCCGACAGATCTTTCAACCTATCCCGTACCGACAACAGAAGCTGCCTACGTACCTCGAAGGCCTGAGGGACAGCATCAGGAAAAATAGGGGAGCCCAGAAGGCTAAAAGTCTGTGCCGACAACTCCGTGAGCCCGGGAAGCAAATCGCTAAGAGCGGAAAAGGAGGACCGGGAATCAGCGCTGCAAGGGTAGAACTCGCACTTTCCCGCGTTAACCTCCAAACCCAGGTCTCGGAAGCGTGGAAGAAGCGCGATCAGGTCCTGCTTCACGACTTCTGGCGTACCCCCCAATGTGCCATCGTCCAAGTACCATAAGTTTAATGGCGATTTAAGCTCGGATATCGCTTTCTGAATTCCAAGACTGAAAACAAGGGGACCAAGCGGGTCACCCTGCTGCGCACCCACTTGTGAACTCATAGGAGAGCCATTATAATATAAAAAGGATGGGGAAGCATATACTTGAAAGAGAAAAGGATAGAGAGAAGGCACCTTCTCCTTGACCTCCGACAGCAACACATCCCGCTCAATCGAGTTAAAGGCATTTTTAATGTCTAGCTTAATTAAGACGCACTCAGCATTATTAGGGTCTATAGAAAAGGCCCGTGTAGCATGAATAGCCGCTTCGCAGCCCAACTTTGTGCCAAAGCCCAACTGTGAGGGCCGGAGATAAGACGCTATCTCCTCCCTGACAGCTCGGCAACCCAGTTTGGCTACCAAACGCCTAAACGTGCTACCAATAGCAATCGGCCTAATACCCCCACCCTTTTTGGCCAGAGCACACAAAGACGCCCCATAAATATAGGGACAGACCTCTAGATTTAGTTGGCCACTTAACAGAAAGTTACACAGTTTGGTCAAACTCTCCAGCAGCCGCAAACCATTGTCCCCTGCCGATCCCGATATTAGCTCCTTTAAATGCGCCGGCCGGATGCCATCCAAGCCCGCTGACGAACTACTGCTGAAAGAGCTTATTGCTTGCGCCACATCCTCGGTACTCACCGACAAAGCAGGAATGGAGTTGTCGGGCTCCTGAGGAAATACAAGCGGACGAGAGGGAGCCGGGTGCTTTGACTGCAAGGCCATAAGTGTCTCCGGACCCGAAGGCGCCATGCCGTCGTCTGACATAAGGACCCGCACTGCCCCTCTGAGATCACCCTCGAAAACCTTCGACTCAATGGTTTCCTTAAGTGAGGATGATCTTACAACCTCAGTACCCACACAATCATTCACTGAACCGAAAGTGCAAGCAGAGTCAATATTTCGCTTTACTTTGGTTGTCAGATTGCCCGGGTCCGTCGTATCTGGCGTCTTAAATGCGGAATAAGCGAAGGACAACAAAGTAAACCACTCCGCTACACCATTCGTGTCTATGCACCTGTTTATGACCTCGGCCATTTTACCTGCAGCAAGGTTCCGTGCACCCTTCGGAATGTGGCGCAGCACCCGAACCGACTGTTTCAAACTAGGCAGCTCATCAAAGCCCAATACACTGGGGCTGGCTGAACTTGCCGCTGGCTGTGACACGGACCGAGCGTTGCGCGGAGATACCGCAAGTGGTCGAGGCGAAACAGGACGTGGCACATCTTTGTGCATGCGCCCTATGTGGACTCTGAGCCCATGAGCAGTAAAAGTTTTTGAGGAATCAGGGCAATGGGGACACACACATAATACATTTAGGTCAGACATAGTCGCCCATACAAAAAACCTGACTAGAAATAAAAATTACCTATTACAATTCACACCAACAAACAAAAAAAAAAAAAGACTAAGAACTATGTCACAATTGTAAATCATACAACTACGTTACACAAAACCAATTAAAATAACCACATTATTACATACATTACACAAAACCTATTAAAATAACCGCATTATTACGAGATAAATTAAATTATACAATTCGGAAATGTAAAGTCTATCAAGGAGGCTAAAAAGATGTCAAATATAAGTACACAAAAAAAATTAAAAAAAATATATATATATAAAAATACAATTTACCTACTTCAAAAATGTCAAGCACGATAAAAAAGATTAAAACTACAACAGTGTCACAATTAAAACAATTAACGCTTTTTATTCAACTATAAAATTAATCAGGTTAAAATTATTACAATGAAATAAAAAAAAAAGAATAATAATAATTAAGGTGGATCAGTAAACATAAAAATGACAAAAAAAAAAAATAATAATAAGCATTACATAAAGATGGAAAAGAAAAATAAAATTACAAAAAGCTGCTTCTGCCGGGGATCGAACTCGGGACGCCAGTGCTGTATGAAGCCAAAACATCCGACTATGAACCACTTAGCCAAGAGGTACATGTTGTGAGCGATGAATTTTAGGTTCTTATTTGTAGGAATCTGTGCTGTATTAATTTTAAGCACACCCTCAAGTGACAAAAAATAAAAACAACACAAACACGGCACTAGTTCCACAATAGTTTATTTTTTTGCCGAATCGACACAACTGCACTTTCGTTTGCACCAGTTTTCCCGTAAACAGCCTTCCTCGAACAAACGCACTTGATTCGCACTCCAGGACTTTGTTTACACTGCTTCAAACGCCGCAATAACGATAATCCACAAATATCGTTTTTTCCAATTTCTTCCCAGCTCTTGCGCCAAGATAACAATAACACCTCTTATTTGCAGGCTGCTGCATAAGTTGAGGTAGGTTTCAGCCACGAAACTGTAGTTAAATATTTTTAATAAAATAATTTCTCAGAGCCGAAGTGTTCGTGGCGACGGTAGCGCCATCTCCCGTACCCGTTCAGATAGTTTCCGATAACGGACCTCCATTTACAAGCGATGCGTTCAAGTTGTTTCTGAGTTCGAATCACATTGAACAGTGCTTAACTGCCCCATACCATCCTTCGTCCAATGGCGCCGCAGAAGTTGCCGTTCGTCTGTGCAAAACGGTTATTAAGAAGGCCCTAACCGACGGTGTTGATGTGGAAACTGCTCTGGATCGGTTTTTATTGACATATAGAACGACGGAGCACTCAACTACCGGGGAAAGCCCCGCTAGGGTTTTACAAGGCAGGTCTCTGAGAACACGGCTGGATGCTATTAAGCCAGATAGGTCGAAACGAGTAGAACATAAACGGGAGTCTCAGGTAATGGCCGCGGGAGGAAGCAACCGAGATATCGGGGTAGGAGAGGAAGTGTATTTCAGGGATTACAGCCGGGGACGTGTGGGCAACTGGACGCCTGGCCAAGTCGTTGAACGAGTAGGATCAACAAACTACAGAGTTAGGGACCGCGTAGGCAACGAGGGCCATCGTCATATTGACCAAATAAAGCGAAAGTCTAGGGCTTCGTTAATTATTCCGGTATCGACAAGTGGCGATGTATCAACTGGTACGGTAATTCCGGGAGAGCAGGCCATCATGGCCGACAGTAATGTAGAAGTGGCATCCGGCATAATTCCTAATGAGGGGTCAGAGCAAACTAGAGTACCTACTGGGTCGACCATGTGTGACCTTCCTGCGTCAGATAAGGCTTCAGCTTTAGATGAGGAAGTACCGCGACAGAATCTAGGGTCCTCGCCCGAGTTGTTGTGCGAAAGTCGACCCAAGCGTAAGATACCGCCTGTTAAACGCTATGGGTTCGACTTTGACTAGAATAGTAACTATATAAGGCGCATTAATTTCCATAGGTATAATGTTATGCATGTGTATGATTTAGCGCTCACTTAAATGTGCGATGTGTAACTAATTAGCATAAGTATATATGTAAGTGTTAGTTAAGTAGTGAGGTGTTATGTATAGATATAAGAGGGTAGATACAGCACCGCCAGCTGTCATGTGTCAGTCGCGAAATATATGTTGCATCATCCTCATGTGCTTGTTTCATTGTGCCTATAAATCATTGGCTATCTGAACGGGGTGATTATGATTATTTATATATTTCACAGCAAGTAAATAGTAGGTATATACCTAAATATAACATTTCATTAAAAGTATTTTCTCATTTCAATCTTCTCCAAACTCAATGTCAAACAGTCTTTGGTTTACACAACTCTTATAAAATAATATTTAGCATAATATATTATTAACATGCTACCCTTATTCATGTATCATGAGACTAATGAGGCTTCCAAAACCAGCCAAGAGCATGTCGGGCCACGCTCAGTGTAGGGTTCCGTAGTTGCTCATCCTTCACAATAGACTTAAGTTACGAGAAAGATTTTAAGCTCTATATATAAAAGGTCGTAATCGCCAAAGTAACTGTGATTACTTATTACCTTCTGGAAGTCAACTTACGTCATTTTAAGAAAATTATGAAATTTTGCGATAGGTACCGCAAAAACATATAGTTTTCATAGAAAGTACTTATAAGGCCTCATGTTCATGAATTTTTCCATAATTTTTTGACCCGTGGTTGAAAAGTTAGAGGGGGGGACGCTATTTTTTTTTTTTTCGGAGCGAATATTTACAAAACTGCTGACTTTATCAAAAAATAATGTTTGGAGACCCCTATTATTTTTAAAAGAACTATTCAACGACACCCCATACATTAGTGTTGAAAAAAAAATCACCCCCACTTTAGGTGTTCGAGAGGTACCCGAAAAAATATATAGGTACCCATACTCATACCAAATTTCAGCTTTCTAGTACTAATAGAAAAAACACGTATATAAAATATATAAATAATATATTATATTTATGTGTTATCTTGAATAAAACTTTTTCTATTCTATTCTATTCTATTCTATTCTAATGATCACAGAGCTAAGCCGCGGACGGACAGACGGACAGACGGACATGGCAAAACTATAAGGGTTCCTAGCTGACTACGGAACCCTAAAAAGGGTGCGGTGTTTCGAGAAAGAGGTCTGCATGAGTTAAGGTTGGGTTATTATTAATCAAAGCAAAACAGACTGAGATGGAAGCAAATATACATTACTGCAAACGCCAGGAAAAAAGGGCTTGCCGGATGAGAAGGTATAGACACGGATAGTGATAGATACGAAGCCGGCAAGCCCTATTCAAGGCTAGGCATGTATAATGCTTTTCCCAAACATATTATGCAAAGAAATAGAAAAATACACCACACAAAAAATCATAATTAAGTCCGCCTTTTGTACGATAAGTTTTCTTTTGCGCAATAAATAATTCAGCTGTTTAGCCCATTCATGAACACAGACGCCGCACAGCAGAAGCTGTTATGGACGGAAGGTGTTCAAAATTATATGCACACGGACTTTATTATCAAGAGAATACGAATTATACTATGATTAGTTGTATAGGTACACCAACTGACACAAAAAGGGTTGAACGCCGCTGCTTCAGTGGTGCAGCGGTGCATACGGGTCAAATTGTGGCTCTAGTTAAAAGGAGTATACATATACAATAGCAGCAAAAAATCTATCAGACCTGTGTATTTTGCCAGATGAAATTTGCCAGACTCTTACCATCGCAAAAGGTTTATGGACCAAAAATACGAATATGCCATTTCACCTTTAGCAAATATAACTGTTTTTCTATCCAAATAGCTATTTATCAATCAATGTAGTCGACACTGTGTTCCTTATTTTTTATATACGTGTTTTTTCATCATTTCACATTCAGTTCTATTTGGAAGGACCAACGAGAAAAATAATTGTAACTATACTAAAAAAATACATATTATTACTTATATTTGTTATCGCATTACTTTTAAAATTCATAGTTAAAATAAAGTGTTCTATTTTTCGCCGCTACTGCAAGTCACATAATTATGTATAAACCAGGAACAAGGTCATAACTCTGCTGTAATTCTTAAACTCCTAGGTTATATTTATAAATTATAAGTCATTAACTTGTACCCCTTTTCACTTGACCTACATTTATTTGCATCATAATTGAACGTGATACAGTATTGACGTCATGCTGACGTAATGTAATTAAAGAACGTCATTGCATTCACCAATTTGTTAATTAAGTTAATATTTTCTGTTATTCGTTATTATATTTGTTCAATAGGCGGGTTCTTTATTTGCATTTTTTTTTTTTTTTTTTTTTATTTGATAGGGGGCAAACGAGCAAACGTATCGCCTGATGGAAAGCGATTACCGTCGCCCATAAACACCTGCAACACCAGAGGAGTCACAAGTGCTTGCCTACCCTATTACATTTAATTGGATACATCTTTACGAATAATTGGCATAATGTTATATCTCCCGCAACAATTAAAATCAACTTCATTGACGTCTTATTGCATACATTATAAATTAAATCGATAATTAATTTGCTTTAACACCATTACTACGAATGTATAATTTAATTTTGTTCTTAAAATAGCGTCTATTTTTAGTTATGATTTAGTGTAATGTTTTAAATGACTTTGTGAAATCATATACCTACCTATTGAACAGAATCACAGACCATAAACAGAATCAATTTTGATCCTATTTTTTATGTGGTGACCACATTTCTTAATTATATATAAATACAAAGTGCAAATGGAAATCAAACGAATTTATGAAATCATACCACAAAAACATGTGCGATAGATGTACATTATATTCCTCGTTTTTTTGCCCTTAATTTGACAAAAAATAATGGAAGTCAATAGTTTAAGCCTCATTGGTTAAATAGAGCAACTACAAAATTCTGGTTCGAAAAAAAAACAAAAGGATGGTTAAGGAGTGTGTATACAAGGTGGAACAGATCGAAGGACTTTTAAACGAACAGGGAGCTGTTTAGACTGAGAACTTAATTTTTCACCAATGAACTATGTAAATATTTCTATACATTTTTGACATACAGTTTGTTAAACAGTCTAAAAATCTGCACATATCCCCCTAGCATCTGAGCATCGCTTAAGTTAAAGACAGGTGTCAATTTAAAATGTAAATAAAACCTTTGTTATAGAAGGGTTGTCACTGATATTGAAATATTTTATTTTGATGACTTTTTTTTACTTTTAAATCCAGCTTTACAATTATTATAGATCGATTGTAGATTACTCTGATACCCTATCTTGTCAGCTCAGTCTTCACAAATGTTCCACCCTGTAAATTACCAAATTAATTGGCTATAATAATCTGGTATAGAATGCCTGATTAAGACCTCAATTTGCACAATAAGGTTTAGGCTTTAGGAGCCCTTTGTCTCCTAGAAATTTATTTCGTCGAATGTTTCATTCAGCTGAAAAATCATTTCGCAGAATTTTTATTTCTTTGTATTTATACATTTTTCATATCTCTTGCAAATATCATCCTATTGATTAGTTCAGGTTAGGTTAGGTTTGTTTTATAACAATCTCTAATAGTTTAAGGTTGCAAAGAAAAATGCATTCTACGAAAATATTTTTCGGCGAAATCAAATATTCGACGAAAAATAATTCTAGGAGTCAATATAGACACTTACCCATGTTATCCAATATTTAGACATAATATATTAATATATTTTTATGCGGTTGGCGCGGTTTGTAGGTAGTGCACCTGTCTACTGAGCTGGCGGTCCTGGTTTCGAATCCCGATTGGGGCAAACATTTGTATGATGAACTCGAATATTTGTTCCTGGGTCACGGTAACCAAGTGGTAACCAACCTCCAAAATAATAACGCTAATTGACTATTGAAATTAATATCCCATCCAAATCGAATCCCAACCAAGTGTAGGTTCACCGCCTGTTTCCCGCCATTTTGTCAACCTCTCGGACGTCATACAAATTGACGGTCAAATTACTTTTGTTTCTGCCCAATGTAATAAACCTTACGGACTTCCGGTTCGTGACTTAAGATGGCCGCATGCGTTTAAGTTGTGTTGTTCGTTATTTATTCATTTTTGTTATTCAATGTGTAGTATTGATAGCGTATTGTGCAGTGATCTAACGTATGAGTGAATAGCTAATGAAGAATTCAACTTGAAGCGTTCATAGCCCTTCCTGGGTCAAGGCCCGATAGTCCGCGTGGTTTTTTGTAAATCGCTATCACTTTACAAAAAGCAAAACCTCACCGAACAACGGCATGCTCTACGAGCAAACTCGAAATTGGCGAAATCATCATTAACTTTGATGGAAGCCATATTTTAAAATTAGAATTAGAATAAACCTTACATATATTTCGCAGTTTCCCGAAGCGTTCGGGAAACTGCGAAGTGTCTTCTCGTCCAAAATACCTCAGTGCTTGAAGGTGCAATGTGGCAATAAAGAGTTAGTACTTTTATCGTATCGTATCGTACTTATTGTATTGTATTTATGTGGGGATGGGGCAGCGAAAACGCACATGGTATTCGTTACATCGTTTATTTACATTATATACAATCTTTATGGAATATTTACAACGTTTTCATAAAATGTGCGTAATTCTAGAGAAACATTTTACGTCATACGTCAAATCTAACACATTTCTTATTTCATTCTATTCGAACTAGCATCAGACAGCTCCTTATACTCTACCAGTACTGATCCCACATTTAATAGGAAGTGCTATAATGTTTTTTTAGAAAGTTGTTTTTACCAACACTATTAAGGTCTGATTCTACTGACATTGACGCAAAAGCATTGAATGTGAGTGATGTGTCCGTCATATGGCTGATATGTGCCTAATACAACACCTAGTATAGTGTGACCAACTGTTCTGTGAACTGAGGGGTGTCGCTACAATCTTCGCGCACATATCACTTGAACGCAAAAACAGATAATCGTATGAAATTTCAGCATGACAGTCGTAGTTCCTAATTTCGCCGTTTCATAGAAAAGTTGGTCGCACTATAGTTTTCATAGAATCTTTTTATTGATTAAAATACCACATTTTTATTTTTTATAAATATTACTATAACGATGATTATCATTATAAAAAAAATAATTTACTTAATTAATATTACTTTTAATAAAATATAATTAAAATATTATTTAGGTAGGTATATTTTTTATTAATATTCCGCACTATAGTTGTTATCAACATTAAGAACATGGTGTTAAAATGAATGAGGTGTTAAGATGAAGAAGGTTCGAGATCTTTTTCTGCTCCACCGGAGCTAGCACATTATCATGCCGCGACTTCCCTTGTCGCGCGACCCAGCGTCGCCTGCCTTGCTCGCACAGTATTAAATGAAAACTGACAGGTAGTATTTGTCGCGCGACAAAGAGTCGCGTGTCAAAGTTATGCTAGGCGTCTAGGAAAGCAAGGAACCCAAGTTAAACTAGAGACGGCTTAATGGAATTCCATATAAACGATTAAAAATGTAGGTTAGGTTATACCTAGGTATAAAATAACAATAACTCATTAAAATAATACTATTGCTTTGCTAATCCGCGATATAAATTCGCGATAAAGATATTATCTATCGCGGATCAGCAAAGCAATATTAGTATTTTAATTAGTTAATCGACACTAATTATTTTATTCGATAAATACTATAATATTGATAAACCTTTCGGTCGCGTATTTAGACGCCACCCAGTAGACGTGAGTATAGACACCTAGGATACGACTATTGAATTTAAAAACACAATACTAAAGATATACATTGAAACAATTAAAACTAAGTAAGAACATAATAACGATTAAGTATATATATATAAACCTAACTAAACCTAGCTATAAATAAAAAAAACGGGCTCCTGATCGGTGCCGAGAGGGAGGGTGCCCAGGATAGCCGCATTAGCACGCTAAATAGTCAGGGCTATTCTTTGGCATAGGTATGAGCCAGCCCTCTGGTCACCCATAGCATCGACTAGTCTCTTTGCCAGTTCGTGGAAAATTGTATGGCCACTTTGTCCCCATGGCCCGAGCGCTTCTACCCCAATTTTAATTAATATGAATTTCCGCAAAGTAACTAAAACTGAAATCCCCCAGATCACGGCCCTTCGGCATGGTACCCATGATGCCGGCTACATTGAATGAATGTTTATTTGCAAGAACATAGTAGGTACATTAGATGATGTAGTAAATAGTAAGTGCTTATGTTCTACCGTAGAGGCATGCAAACATTTACTGTGTGTTGAATTTAACCCTGCTTATTGTATAGATACTAATGAATATACAGAAACATAATAATAAGATAATTGCTATTCTAGTTACTTAATAATTAATAATAATAATATAATTGATATTCTAGTTGCAATATAATTCATTCCCCCGCTGAATAGCCAAGCTAATCCTTTGATCGAGAAATGAACCGTCTCTGTGGTCCCAAGAACACTTCGAAACCTTTTTCTTTAATAAGTAAAGTTAAGATTAAGTTTTTATAAAAAAAGTACATCTATGTATTATGGGTATTAAATAATTATATAAAGTGACTAATATAATATTCGCTTAAAATTACATATCACGCATTTTCACTATTATTATTTGATTTTATTAATTTTTTTTATTTAACATCAACATCATTATTCATTATTTCTATAAAGTTATGACTATGATATTCGTTTTATGATAAATTTACATTAACTAATTGTTTTATACAAAACATTTACTCTTACTTTATTGAGTAATAAGGACTTTCAAATAGCACCTTAGGGACCTAAAGGTACGTTACTCGATGGTTGAGTTGCACAACGGATACTTTGATACAAATATTAATTGACTTTGTTCATATTAAACCATTGATACAAAAATTGAAAATGCGTAACCTGGTGGTAGATACCGGGAATCGAACACCCTGGACCGCTCATCCAGAGGTATATTTTCAATTTTTCTTTGAGCTCTGATTTTGTATAAAAAATGTGGTGTGAATCCACAAAAAAAAAAAAGTGACATTAAATACATGTTTCATAAATTTGACTTAGTCAATGTTGTAAAATTTTTGGACGTAACATTTCTCACTGACACGCATTTTCTATGTTCACATGACTGTGATACAAGTCTGACGACTATGAAAAACTTTGACAGTATTTCTTTGCTTAGCTTACCTTAAAAGATGTTGCGCACTACTGCATCACCTTGCTTGCCTATCTCATATCTCGAATGGTCGAAGGAAAGTATTAAAATTCCACAACGCATTAACAATTGCACCACAAAAAGTAACTTCAACTATAATGTAGGTATGGCATTTTGCCTAAACCTAAAAAGCTAAGTGTCAAATCAATTAAGATTAACTACTTAATTAAAATTCTGCTTTTATATAAATTACATGGATTTTGTATTCTAATTATTTGTCATCGGACAGTTCTGCGAGTTAGTGACAGCGTTTTGGAAGTGGAAATACTATCAGTGTATAAAATCCGAAAAAAAAAGAAAATACATTTTAAAAAGGAATGCGTGTTAGTGAGTAGGGAACACTACTGGCATAAATTAAAATAGCACAGCAGCTTTAAAAAAAAAAAAAACAAAATGGACGGGATTTATGATAATGTAACAGAGCTGTACCGGCCGAAGGAGTTCGCAAAAGGACTTGGCCGCATGTTCTATGTGACCAACCCGAAAGACACAATGTATGAAGATGCGGATGACGTTCCTAATTTCTATGTGCAGGTTTGTATTTTATAATGTTTCTTACTATTTATTAAACTAATTATATAGTAATATAATATAATATAATCTGCCAATAGACGGCGATTTGGGCCAAATATTTTATCTATAGTTTATTTTTAAGTCGTTTTTAGGGTTCCGTACCCAAAGGGTAAAAACGGGACCCTATTACTGAGACTTCGCTGTCCGTCCGTCCGTCCGTCTGTCACCAGGCTGTATCTCAAGAACGGTGATAGCTAGACAGTTGAAATTTTCACAGATGATGTATTTCTATTGCCGCTATAACAACAAATACTAAAAATAAAATAAAATAAATATTTAAGGGGGGCTCCCATACAACAAACGGGTTGGTTGCGTTAACTTTGCACCTCATTTGTATGGGGCGCTATACATACCAGGTGCAAACTGAACTTAACCAGTTAAGGATGAAAAGTGTTTGTACGGAACCCTCGGTGTGCGAGTCCGACTCGCACTTGCCCAATTTTAATTTTTATTTAAGGTTTTATGTTAATTATTATCTCTGTATTGTTTCTGAATAAAAATATCGTATAATTTAAAAAAAAATAAAAATATATAGAATTTTCTTTATTATACGGCTTTCAGGAGGACAGTTTTCAAATCTGTTTCATTCGTTTTTTTGTATTTGCAAGGAAAAAATACAACATTAAAAATTTGAGGATAACATTTACCGTTTCTAATTTCTATGCGCAGATTTGTATTTTTATTTCCTTACTCTATTAAACCTGTTTCTTTTGTTTTTTTTTTTTGTATTTTGCAAGGAATAAAATACAAACCTTAAATATTTGAGGACAAAATATATAAGTAGGTATAACCCCTTTACATATATACAATACTAAAAACTATAAAAAATATAAAAGAAAGGGTAATTATACCCCTTTACCGTTCTTAATTTCTATGTGCAGGTTTGTATTTTATTTCCTTACTTTATTAAATGGTTTTAAGAACGATATTTTTCATTATCTGTTTCTTTAGTTTTTTTAGGGTTCCGTACCCAAAGGGTAAAAACGGGACCCTATTACTGAGACTTCGCTGTCCGGCCGTCCGTCCGTCTATCACCAGGCTGCTGTATCTCAAGAACGGTGATAGCTAGACAGTTGAAATTTTCACAGATGATGTATTTATATTGCCGCTATAACAACAAATACTAAAAATAAAATAAAATAAAATAAATATTTAAGGGGGGCTCCCATACAACAAACTTGTTTTATGGTACGGAACTCTTCATGCGCGAGTCGGACTCACATTTGTCCCATTTTTTACATTTTATTTGCAAGAAAAAATATTCAACAAAAAAATTGAGTATAAGATATTTATATATAACCCCTTCAACATTATCTATACCCACGATAAAATGTAAAGTAATGCGATACTTACATATAAAAGTGTAGATTTTCTTCTAGTGCCCATACAGCCTATTAGAGCTTACTGTGCAGGTGGGTCTAGAGCAATTTGTGTCAGTTTGCTTGATGTTAATTTATTGATTTTTAAATTTAAAACACAATATTACTGATAATCAAAAATAGCACCAGGTGATTTTTAGCATTCCGTAGCCAAAGAGTAAAAACGGGACCCAATTATTTAAGCCTTCGCTGTCCGTCTGTCAGTCACCAGGCTGTATCTCATGAGCCGTGATAGCTAGTACATTTTCTCAGATGATGTATTTCTGTCGCCGTTATAGGTAACAACAAAAACTAAAAACAGAATAAAATCAGTATTTAAGTAGAGCTCCTATTCAAAAACATTCATTTGTATCCGGCGCCATACTCGTACATACCAGGTGTAAAATTAACCCGGCCAGTTAAGATAGGATAAGTGTTTGTACGGAACCCTCGGCGCGCGAATCAGACTCGCACTTGGCCGGTTTTAGTGATTTTTTAATAGGCACAAAAATGTATTTTTTTATTTTAGATAAGTATATATTTTTAAATAATAAATAATTTATATTTTCAGTCGTGGCCATATTTCTTCATGTTCATGGTGCTGGAACACGTAATTTTAAAACTAAAGGGCAAGAAAGGAATTCGACTAAATGATGGCATAACGAGTCTTTCGAACGGGATGTTTCTTGAGGGTGGCAGGTATGTACCTATAAATATTTAGATTACATTCAGTTATCATGGACAACTACGTAGGAGACCTATGTCCGAAAGCGGGCGATAAAAGAAGACACCTCTGCTTAAATTACATTTTCTGACTGTCCTATATTATTATAAAATTCTAGATTTATATTGAAAATCGGCTTTCTATGGAGAAGGGTCATGATTTCAGAAAAAAATCTTAATAGCGTGATGCGAGATCGTCTTTTGTTTTGTATGGGCGCGCAGCGTCATGCCAGTCTGGATCCATCTGTTGGCAATAATTTCCTTTGTACTCGCATCACGCCGAAACGGCTGGATAACATGTATCAAATTTCGGTACAGGGATAGCTGGACATCGAAAGATGGTTATAGTTATAGTTATATAATTACCTTTACCCGACTACGGTTTAAAAAATTTACGCGTACGAATTTCCGAACGGTCCCCATAAAGTTTGACCAAAGCGAATTGTGTTGAAATATGCAATTTATAGAGGAAATAGAATACACAGAAATTAATGAATTTTCCAATATTAAAAATTTTAAATGTCAAACTTTGTTAATCGCGGCTTTAAAAAAAATAGAAAAAGAAGTTAAACACTACTTTAAAAAATTGTATATGCTACAGTACTGGAGCCGCCTGGGGCATATTCCCTTTAAACACTGGCCGCTTTCATGAAACATTAACATTCTGTTGAGTTTCTTCCGGCGTTTCTTTTCAACGGTGGCTACCCTCTTGTGAAATGCCGGTAGTCTCAGACATGTGCCCTTGTGACCTGCTTATAAAATAAATTTAACTATTTCATTATTTACAGGTTTTTATGGCGTGGTGCTGAGGCGTATCTCTACACCTGGATATACGCGAACTATAGACTCACAGACTTACCCTGGGACAACGTGTCCACCTGGCTGCTGGCAGCGCTAGGGGTCGACTTCTGCTACTACTGGATGCACAGGGCGTGCCATGGTATGTATATCTCTACATCTGGATATACGCGAACTTACAGACTTACAGCCTTACCCTGGGACAACGTGTCCACCTGGCTGCTGGCAGCGCTAGGGGTCGACTTTTGCTACTACTGGATGCACAGGGCGTGCCATGGTATGTATATCTCTACATCTGGATATACGCGAACTATAGTGTTATAGCCTTACCCTGGGACAGCGTGTCCACCTGGGTACTGGCAGCGCTAGGGGTGGACTTCTGCTACTACTGGATGCACAGGGCGTGCCATGGAATGTAATAGTATATATCCCTACACCTGGATACACGCGAACTGTAGACTCACAGACTTACCCTGGGACAACATGTCCACCTGGCTGCTGGCAGCGCTAGGGGTGGACTTCTGCAACTGCTGGATGCACAGGGCATGCCATGGTATGTATATCTCTTCACCTGGATATCGCGAACTATAGACTTATAGCCTTACCCTGGGACAGCGTGTCCACCTGGCTGCTGGCAGCGCTAGAGGTGGACTTCTGCTACTACTGTATGCACAGGGCGTGCCATGGTATGTATATCTCTTCACCTGGATATCGCTAACTATAGACTTATAGCCTTACCCTGGGACAGCGTGTCCACCTGGCTGCTGGCAGCGCTAGGGGTCGACTTCTGCTACTACTGGATGCGCAGGGCGTGCCATGGTATGTATATCTCTTCACCTGGATATACGCGAACTATAGACTTACAGCCTTACCCTTCGACAGCGTCTCCGCCTGGGTGCTAGCAACGCTAGGATTCGACTTCTGCTAAGGACACAAATGAAAAACCATGTTAAAAAAAACATTCTCAAGTACCGATTCTATCATAAAATCAAATGAATTCACTCAATTGAAGTCCAATCTCGGTTCACTATAGGTAAGCCTATAATATTTGAAGGGTTACTTTTTTTTTAAGATTCCATAATTAGATCCTGACCAGATAGTGGGAGTGAGAGTAACTAGAAAGCCCTTTCAAACAATAAAGAAGCTTCCAAAACTATTCATTCATATTTGAGTAATCAGGTAATACACAAATAAGAGCAAACAGCCGAATAAAATTCGGAACCACAATAAATGAAAGTCAGTTAAAAATATATCTCATCTTTAAAGGTCCTTAACGTTGATTACTTACTGATTTTGCAGCAAACACCACACTAGCTAAATAATTACTTGAGTTAGACGTTTAATGTTTATCTTATACTTAAATTAGTTAATCAAAAGTATACAAATATCAACTTTCCCCAGCCCTAATATTAAAAAAATTTACCACCACAGCTAATTTGAGAGAACAACTTTTTAGAAGTTTGGTGCTAATTACAACTTGCTTTTAAGACCCTTTTTAGGGTTTCGTACCCAGAGAGTAAAAACGGGACCCTATTACTAAGACTCCGCTGTATTTCTCTCCGCTCTGTCTGTCTGTGTGACTGTCTGTCCGTCTGTCACCAGGATGTATATGATGAACCGTGATAGCTAGACAGTTGAAATTTTCACAGATGATGTATTTCTGTTGCCGCTATAACAAAAACTAATAAAAACAGAATACAATTTATATTTAAGTGGAGCTCCCATACAACAAACGTGATCGGTTGCGTTAACTTTGCACCTCATTCGTATGTGGCGCCATACATACCAGGTGCAAACTTAACTTAACCCGGCCAGTTAAAATGGAACAAGTATTTGCACGGAACCCTAGATGCGTGAGTCAGACTCGCACTTGGCCGGTTTTTAACTCCAACCTTAATAATTTGTTGAAGGTTGTTGTGGGGATCAAGGCAAGTAGAAAAACTTGAATTCATCTGGAATAACAAAATTAGGTATTATATTAGTCACTGAGGACAGGAATGTTAGGGATCCAGCAATATGAAGGAGTGAGATAGAGTTCTCTCCATACGTTGTCTTACATATTTGCTACATATCCCTCTCGTAAGTGACTAATTTAGGAAAATAAAATAGCCGCATTACGCTGTCATAGTCTAATTTGTTAAAATAATAATAATCTCAGGTGTCACGATGACGAGCTAAATTCAACATGATAATGACATATGTCTGAGATTAGCCTACTTTGGTTAGGTAAAGGTTAATGTCGCGTTCCGGTCCGTGACTCAAGATGGCCGCATGCGATTAAGTTATGTTGTTCGTTATTTATTCATTTTTGTTGTTCAATATGTAGTATTGATAGCGTATTGTGCAGTGATCAAACGAATGAGTGAATAGCTAATGAAGAATTCAACTTGAAGCGTACATAGCCCTTAGGTCCATAGGCCCGATTGTCCGTGTGGTTTGTTGTAAATCGCTATCACTTTACAAAAAGCACGACTTTCTCAACTCACCGCACGTGGTATCAATCCTCTATCTTGTCGCCGTGTGCAATTGGCAACGAGGCATTGGCAGTAATGGTCGCTTAACTGTGAACGGATGCCATCTTTTAAAAAAATAGAATAGAAAGGTTAATGTCCACCTTTAAAAGTCGATTTCACAGCTGTGGATAAACCTGTAGATATGGCCGATACAAATAAACGATTTGTATGGCAAATTGTGTAGTTCTACAAAGTAACCCTTAGGAGCGCTGTATTCACCATACAAATCATTTACGCTGTGGCCAGTGGCAAGGCTACAGCTGTGTACCCGATATTTTATTATTTAAGCTGACGTTAATGAAATTTTACTTTGCCATCGCTGTTTGTCATTGACTATAACAACATTGTTCTCAGAGGTGCACATCCTATGGGCCCAGCATCAGGTGCACCACACATCCGAAGACTTCAACATGGGCGTCGGCATCAGGCAGTCAATACTGCAAGGATGGTGTGGATTCGTAAGTATTATCTAGACCAATAGACCATGCTATATTATACTAAAACCATCGCTACTCCATGGTCCTGCCTGATTTTTAACACCTGACCTGACAAAGAGAACATAAAAATTCATTCAATTCAAAAAATAAAAATAAAATTGTTTATTTGCATGAATACAGTTACACAACAGATCTTATTATTAAGAACATACAAATCTTCCTTCTTCACCATGTATTCTGCCTGCAAGCAGGCGCGCAAACATTTGAGCGCGCTCCATTTCTTAAATCATAATAAAAAATAATAATAATCAAAAGTAGACATAAAATAAAAACACATTGTCAGAAAATTTAAAATATAATCAAATCAAATCAAATTTCCTGTTTGGATGTTTTTTTTTACGACGACATTCATGCCAGATGGACTTTATCTGTAAAGATAGTTAGTAAAATTGCTAAGATAAACCTGTTAGGACAAATTGTCCTTCAAAGTACTGAAAATTGACCAATTCTAGTACTGAAAATTGAAAATTGATCAATTTGCTTGAACAAATCTCTGAAGAAGTTAGAGGGTTTGGTCAATTTTCAGTACTTTGAAGGACAATTCGTACTAACAGGTTGAATTTGGGCAGCTAAAAAAAATACGTGTCTGCTATTTTAGACTACTCTATAATATATATCAAAATAAACCAAATCGGAGTCGGACAGTTGGGTACCTTTCCTTGTCAGTAATAATAAGAAGGCAGTTTGGGAGTTGTTCTTTTATTGAAATTGTTAAAAAATATTGTTGGAAATCTAAAACCATAGCACTACCTACCTAGTCACTGGAGACAAGAGGGGGCTCTTGTCTCCAGTGACTAGAATACCCTTAAAAAAGTAAACAAGGTCCACGTGTTTTGGTTCCCGTCGTCCTTAAATTAATTAATTACTCAGGACGGTTTGTCAGTCAGATAAAGGACTCAAGGTGACTCGAGCTATTCCTCTTTAATTTGCCCCAAGAAATGTAATTAGACCCAGAAAATGTTAGATTATAATGTCTAGACAAATTCCTTAGTCCGCATTATTTAACTTGGACGAAATATTCACGGAGGCCTTATTCCTTTTAAATTTTATTTAAAAGTAACTAATAATATTTTTAAAGTGAATAATACTTTTCGCAGAGTATTAGAAAGTAACCCAGCTTTTTCGTGCTTCGATTGCCTGCAGTCGAAAACAAGTTGAAAAACTAGTTTTCTGCGTGAATTTTGTCAATTTCGAGTAGTTCTTAAAAGAAAAATTATCAATGAAAAATTCATACTGTAGGTTTCAAATATATACCAATAAATCTCACTAGCCCTGTTCTAAGTAGTAACATATATAATATGCTAAGAAACATGTTTGATCATAGAGAAAAATGTCTAAAAGAATTATCATTTGTGAACGGATAAGGAGCCTTAAAACGAAACAATAGTTTTGAAATCATATATCTAAATATATATATGCAAATACAATGAAATTGAGCAATTAAGTTTTAAGTAAAGAAACATATAGGAAGAGAAGCGCTTAGAATGTGCAATGTAACCTCGTTAGAAATGCAAGCAACGTGCATTCACTTAATTTGATTTGCGCAGTCTTTGTGCAGTTGATTCGAACTAGCTCGACTACAAACCAAGCCTTTATTGGAGTTAGACTGGATTCTAGGGCTGACTTTAGCATTGAAAACTTTACTTTTACATTGAAATTAATAATTTGCTTGACTTTGATAAGCACTATTTACTACTTTGTTTTATTTCCTCCAAAGTGTGATGAAAAACGTCGTACGTGACTCTGGTGTAAAGGAATTCCAAACTCGTGTCATTAAATAATAGACACTCGTTTGTTATTCCTAGTTTACCTCCCTTGTTACGTAATGTACTATGGTATGTCTGCGGCAAAGGCGTGAATGAAATTTAGAATACTTTTTTATATGAAGTAGACAAAACAACAACTTGTGTAGACAAAACGCTTAAAATGCTAGTGATATTTCTAACGGTTTTAAATATTCAAAAGGTATAACTGCAATTTCCAAGTAATTGAAGCGAAAATTAAAAGGTATTTCGCTGCGCCACCTTTCATTTCGGTAACTAATGGAACGCTTTACGACTAACAATCAAACTTGTAACCTAAGTAGTCTACTTTAAGGTTGATCATTTAATTCAAAATTCGATGTGATAGGTCATTTTGGTTTTATTTGCCTCGAATTTTCTTTCAGGAGTTTGTGTCTTGTTTTTTAGATTTTTTTGCTTTTCGTGTCGTTTTCTGGCAAATACTACGTATTTTTCCTTATAAAGGAAGTTAGATCAACGGTTTTTCAAGATGATAAACACGAATCTCATTATATAAGCATTGTATGAGGAAAATGGATATTTCTTCCTAAATTACGACAAGATTTTGTTATTACGATTGAAACAAGATTTTCAAACTTATCTTACTGTAATTTTTTCGTTACTAATTTTAATATTTTCATTGCTGACTACAGACTACAAAAACGTTGTTAAAAAACAGAAGGACAAACATGCTTGGACACCAACTACGACACGAGGATTAGTAAGATTACATGAAAATCATCACAGAAAGAAAGATGGAGGGAAAGAGGAAGAGAGGGAGGCCTAGGAGGAAGATCTCCTAGGTCTATATAAGAAAATAGAGACCTAATATAGGAGAAGATAAGCAGCGTGTCGTATCAGGAAATCTATAAGGAAAGCTGAAGATCGAGAAACATTAAAGTTTCTCCACCGACAAGAGCCTAGCTCCTTAGTCGTCCACCTTGTTTGGGGTCTTCCCACTATGCGTCTTCCGGTCCGCGGTCGTTATTCAAGAACCTTTCTGCCTCAACGGCCATCGGTTCTACGAGCAATGTGCCCCGCCCACTGCCACTTAAGTTTGGTGACTGTCAGAGCTATATCTACATCCTTGGTTCTCTTGCGTATCTCACCATTTCGGATTTGATCCCGCATTTCCCATTGTCCTTTTTCGCTCACCACGCCAAAACATTTCCTAACAACAGACGCTTCAGCGTAAATATCCTGCATCGAGTTTTTAAGTTTTTTTCCGAAATATTGTCTCCCCGTAGAAAAATGATTCTGGATACAACGTCAATTTGAAACGGATATCAAGTTCCCGACTTGTCCACAGCAATTATTCCGGATTTCCTTATGAAAGAACTGCAGACAAAAAACTTTTCTCGTGATCACCGAAGTTTCCGATACTTTTGAACCCTCATTTACAAGCTATATATCACTCCGCGAAGTATATTACCATAGTTATGACTTCAAGTAACCGCTAGCTGATTTATGTTATTAAATTTTCTTTAACGCAACATTGCAGATCGTAACTGTTTCATGGCTGATATTAAAAAATATTACCCTCGTTTTAGACGGGGAAAAAGTAAGTAGGTACTAAACACTCTTTATTTTGGTGTTTAGGGCACAATTCATTTTGGTTTTGACGACGCGAAACGTTGTCGTGAGTATGGAAAGTAATGGTCAAAAAAACAGTCCCAAGAGAAAAACGTAATAAGGTTGAATGGTATGCATATTGAGTGTCTCCTTTTTAGGGTTCCGTACCCAAAGGGTAAAAACGGGACCCTATTACTGAGACTTCGCTGTCCGTCCGTCTGTCACCAGGCTATATCTTAAGAACGGTGAAAGCTAGACAGTTGAAATTTTCACAGATGATGTAAATACATTGCCGCTATAACAACAAATACTAAAAATGAAATAAAATAAATAAAAAGAGCCCTCCCATACAACAAACTTGTTATAGATTATGGTACGGAACCCTTCATGCGCGAGTCGGACTTTCACTTGCCCAATTTTTTTTCTATTAGAGTGTGTTGCTTGCCTGCTCAGTAACTGTAAATCCCATTTGAAAATCCCATTTGAATATGATAGTGTAATAAATACACTTTTTAATACAGTTGCTCAAAAAGTGGTACTTTTCGTAGCTGCAAATCGTGCGAAAAGTTGGATATTTCGAACTAGTGCTTTTTACTTTTCAAATTTTTTTAATTTTCTGTTGTACTAACACGTCATGTCTCATACATCCAAACAAAGGTCAATCACTTTCCGACTTTATTTATTACGTCATACAGCATTGCAAGTGTATATCATATAATTATGCTTAAAATATTTAAATTGCATATTGGATCAATCAAAGGGTTATCTATTAAAAATGGTCAAAAACGGTTTTAATAAGTTGTCTGAGTGACTATTATTTAATAAGCAAATGAGTATTATGCGTGACCTATAAAAATTAAAAAGAAAACTATTGTCACAGATTAGAAAATACAGTATTAAGTGTGACCCACGCGCTGCTTTATAAATTCATAATAATTATGAATAATCGCTATTTTTGTGTATTAAATAATATATTTATTTACAATTATATGAAATGTAAAGAACTAAAAACAGATTCACGATGTTTATTGTTTGGAATCAATTAAATTACTGTGTAACATTATCATATCTCTTCTGAAATATTAAAACTATTTCTTTTGATTTGGCTGAATGATGACAGCCGCCGCCATCTTGAAAAAAAATATTACAATTAAAAGTAAAACTTTCTTTTTCATTCAAGATTGTTTTAATTATGTGTAAATGACACGTAAGATTTATAAAATAAGAGTTTTTGATAGAAAATGATGGATTCTGATGTTACCAGAATAGATTTAACACCGCTCTATGTACGAGCCAAGGCAAAAATTGCAAGTGAGAGTATTTTACCCGCAAAATCGAAAGAAAAATTACATTGCCGTCTGTGAATATTTTATTGGCTGGAAACGAGAAAATGAGAGTTATTAACAACTTGAATAAAACTTTAAACTTACCAGCAAAGGCCTTAAATGTGACCCTTCACAATTGCTCTAAAAATTGTAGGTAGGTACTCTTAATTTTTATCAGACAGAAATAAATTTAATTGCCCTTTCAATTACTGTTTTAAATTTGTATTATTGCAATTTTTCGCACATATATTAAAAAACGTTGTTTGGTACACGTGTAGAAGTGTCATTTTAACTCGTCCCGAGTCTTGACCCTCGCCTTGCGGCTCAGGCCAAGACTCCTCGGGACTCGTTCAAAATGACATACTTTCCACACTTGCATCAAAAACTACTATTTTAATACAGTTGCTCAAAAAGTGGTACTTTTCGTAGCTGCAAATCGTGCGAAAAGTTGGTTATTTCGAACTAGTGCTTTTTACTTTTCAAATTTTTTTAATTTTCTGTTGTACTAACACGTCATGTCTCATACATCCAAAAAAGGTCAATCACTTTCCGACTTTATTTATTACGTCATACAGCACTGCAAGTGTATATCTTATAATTATGCTTAAAATATTTAAATTGCATATTGGATCAATCAAAGGGTTATCTATTAAAAATATTCAAAAGTGGTTTTAATCATTTGTCTGAGTGACTATTATTTAATGAGCAAATGAGTATTATGCGTGACCTAAAAAAATTAAAAAGAAAAGTATTGTCACAGATTAGAAAATTCAGTATTAAGCGTGACCCACGCGCTGCTTTATAAATTAATAATAATTATGAATAATCGCTAATTTTGTGTATAAAATAATATATTTATATAATAATATATATATGAAATGTAAAGAACTAAAAACAGATTCACGATGTTTATTGTTTCGAATCAATTAAATTACTGTGTAACATTATCATATCTCTTCTGAAATATTAAAACTATTTCTTTTGATTTGGCTGAATGATGAAAGCCGAGGCCATCTTGAAAAAAAATATTACAATTAAAAGTAAAACTTTCATTTTCATTCAGTATTGTTTTAATTATGTGTAAAATTTACACATAATTAAAACACTGTAAATGACACGTAAGATTTATAAAATAAGAGTTTTTGATAGAAAATGATGGATTCTGATGTTATCAGAATAGATTTAACACCGCCCTATATACGAGCCAAGGCAAAAATTGCAAGTAAGAGTATTTTACCCGCAAAATCGAAAGAGAAATTACATTGCCGTCTATGAACATTTTATTGGCTGGAAACGAGAAAAAGAGAATTATTAACAACTTGAATAAAGCTTTAAACTTACCAGCAAAGGCCTTAAATGCGACCCTTCACAATTACTCTAAAAATTGTAGGTAAGTACTCTTAATTTTTATCAGACAGAAATAAATATAATTGCCCCTTTCAATTACTGTTTTAAATTTGTATTATTGCAATTTTTCGCAAATGTATTAAAAAACGTTGTTTGGTACACGTGTGGAAGTGTCATTTTAACTCGTCCCGAGTCTTGACCCTCGCCTTGCGGCTCAGGCCAAGACTCCTCGGGACTCGTTCAAAATGACATACTTTCCACACTTGTATCAAAAACTACTATTAGAATCTACGTATTCTACTCGTGTATAAAGAAAATATTGCATGATATTCTTAACTTGCAATTTTCAGGCGTTTTAAGTAACATGTAGACATTGTTTTCGATAAGGCCTAGACGACCTTAAAACATAGACATCTGCCTATGTGTCAGCCACAAACGCCCACTGCTGAAAATAGTCTTCTCCTGTAGCTCGCCATGATGTGTGATGCTGCGCAGATCGCATTCGGCGTCTCACAAGGTCATCCGTCCACCTAGTCCGAGGCCGCTGCGCTTTCCTATACGTGTATAATTTCTTTTACGCATTTCGTGTAGATTGTATTTACACTTCTGCGTGCTTTTGTATTGAAGATCTTGAATCGTGTTCCCAAAGCAATACTTGGCGCAGATTGTACAGAGGTCCATGACAATGTAGCGAGAGCTTTCCAATCCACTTTACAGATGAAATAAGGTCAGCTGTCGTCAGATGGACGGCGGGAAACTTTCTCTATAGCACTACGATATTGCAATTCTCATGGTCAGTCAAGGATGTCTATTCGATATTCTATTGAAGTGACATATTGGCGTTTGATTGTGGCTGGTAAATTTAATTATATCTTTAATACTTATTAGACAAATAAATATATGAAATCTTTGTCCTTTCAGCACGCCTCAACGGCAAAACCAGCTGAGAATCCTCAGATGGTTACGAGATACTTTTTACCTGACGAAGGAGAATCAAAAAAGAGGGTTATAACTTTTACGTCCATGCTGACGAAGATCGCGGGGATATTCTAGTCCCAGATAACAAGACGATGCTAATGTCAATATTGTCACTATTATCAGGCAACTGTGGACCATGGATAAATACCTTAAAACTAACATGCTCGTACATATCAAATAAAACAATAATATAAAATAACCATAAACGGTCTGAATGGTGTCTAAGTTTCCAGTGTAAATAACGGTGTCACATGTACGTGTTCAAGACATATCTTTGTACAGGGCAACTTACACTTGTACCTCAGAGGTTTAACCCTTTCAGGACGACCGGTATGATTTCGGTGCCAATATCTGGCATCCTCTGTTGGTTGTGGCCTAGTGTGGTCTGTCATTAACAGGGGTCGTAAAATGCGACCAAAATCGATTGAAATTATGTATAACAACCAGAGTCGGCCCTAGGCTTCAATTAATTTTGCTTGCAGTTTATGAACCCTAGTCATAAGAATCTATGGAATTTCGACAGATCTTCTACCTACCTCTGGCGTTGCTGATCCCACCAGCTCAATTCGTGATGCATCACCAGTTCAGCTACTTGTACATGTTCTGGATCCACACTGAAACTGTCAAGAGCCTAGGACCTTTGGAGTACATCCTGAACACGCCCAGTCATCATAGAATTCATCATGGTAAGTGCAGTTCTTGCTGTATTTACCAGTCATCTTGTATTTTTGGAAAAGTAATTATATAATAATAGATAAGTCATTTATGGATGATAATCGTTTTCCATCCAATGAAACACTTTTCCGAAGTGAGTAGTCAAACATGCCATACGTTCATCCTTCATGAAAAAAATCTGCGCTTTTAATGAATATGGTCTGTTTACTTTTACTGTTCAAAAACTTAGATCAGTGGCCTCTATCTAGCTAACTTTGATGGCTACTACATGCCTGAAATTCACGATACCATTTTGTTTGGGAACGTTTCAATGTTCACATGTTCCATATTCACCTAATGATTTATATGTTGCAATTGATTTCAATTTGTAAAATACCCATTTTGTGTAAACAGTGATATCTTATTGTACGCTATTCCTTCGTCTTATGGTAACAATTTACGATGCCGCCCACGCAGCCCAGGATAGAGTAAGCTGACGCAAAATTACTTACGGAAAAGTTATTCAGAGAGGCCACGGCTCTCAGCAATGAGGATATCGACTAAAGGAGGAGAGATGGCAAGTAACCACGGACTTATTTTAAAAGTTTGTCATCCTTCCAGGAAGCAATCCTTACTGCATCGACGTGAACTATGGCGGCGTGCTCATCATCTGGGACAAACTGTTTGGCACCTTCCGCCCAGAGAAGGAGACTGACCGCATTGTGTACGGTCTGATTTACCAGCAGCCGTCCTATAACCCTCTACATTTACAGGTAATCTTTGGAAAGACTTTGAGTCCACTATTATTTATAATAATTTTACACTGTTAACGATCATGTTTCCATTTGAATTAATCAATCATTCCTTGACGCGTAATTGTAATATTAATGTCTAAATAGTAAAAGTAACTCATATGGGTTTACGAAGGACTGGTGGCAGTCGCTCCAAAGCCGGCCTTCCTTCTTATTCATATCATCTTTCACACAATCCATCCATAACCCATGACGACATGACGCTTTTATGAACAACATCATGGAAGGTAAGGTTGAAGGTAAGTGAGGAATCTAAAATTCATTGTTACATATGAAATTTTTCTAATCGTTATTTTAATGTTGTAATGAATTTGTCTAAGTTTCTAGTTTTAAATATCTCCCTCTCTCATGCAATTACTTATACAAGATAGGTATGCACGTAATATCTGGCATCCTTGATCAAATAAATAACATACCTAAGAAACGCACTTTTTAACACATCAAGTTCATACACATTAAATGACACAATAATACTTATCAGAATACTTTGTTATATTTAAGAATTCAAGTTTTCTTCTGTCATAATTATTTATAATATACGATTAAAATGGCAATAACTCCCTCAGGCGATTGCTGAAGTAGCTGTGGTTAATAAACTTTACAATGGATAAAGTTTGTTCCTCCCAAGGATAGACGCTTCATTCACGATGTAATATTTAAAATATGTAGATTTCTTTGAGTTTAAAATATTAGCAAACTCCCTTTATGTTGGTCCTTTTTTATCTTTTTTATATTTTCTGACCAGAGTATTGTTTTAATGTTGGGCACTAAAACAGTATTCAAAACAATAACTAAGACAATTTTCTATTATGTACCCAGACCATTTTGTTATCAAGAAGCACACATAAGAAAAATAAAATCTAAGCTCAAAATACCAACAGTTTTCAGGAGACATCAGTTTATCAATAATACTGTTTATAGCAGCACTAATCTGGTACTGTTTAATCTCTTCTCTTCTATATTTGTATATTTCTGCAGTTATATTTAAAGGAAATCGAGAGTTCATTGGTACTTTATTTTCCCCCAGACATTCTACACCAAGTATGTGATCCAGAGGTTCAAGGAGTACGAGAAGTGGACCCACAAGTTCCGCGCAGTGTTCAGCCGTCCAAGCTGGAAGCCAGGTCACAGCATCCGCTTCAAGGACATGGAAGAAGACGTAAGTACTTTTTTTTATAGTGAAGTCAATTAGTTCATTGATCATATCTATCTATCAGCCACAAACGACTGCTGAACAGCTCGCCACAAAGTGCGATCCCGTGCAGACCGCATCCATTGACTCCCCGCTATCCTCACGAGGTCATCCGTCCATCCAGTCGGGACCGTCCCACGCTGCGTTTTCCTATACGTGGTCGCCACTCTAGGACTTAGCTGCCCCAACTGCCATCCATTCTACGGGCTACATGGCCTGCCACTTAAACCGTGCAATGCTGTGAGCTATGTCATATGTTGCGATCTAAACCTTGGAAGAAGCATCATGGTACGTCATATCGAGAGTAAACACACCCGAGGAATCTGAGTCACAGTCAGCTGGAGTCATGAACTGTAGACCCCGTGGTTTTCGATGTAAGTACGAATGATTTGATGCCTACTGTCAGCCTAGTATCAAATCATTCGACATTCGTGCACTGAAAATCCCGGACGACGTCATCAGGTACGTTTGCATTTCATACAGCAGTCCACACGATGGACATTTCAATAGTGTACAATAATGAGCTACAAGGGAACCACAAAGAAAAAGACGTTCCTATATATCTGCAGTTATCTATTTAATCCAGTTTCATTTTGAAAAGTTCAAGGGAAAAGGATAATTCGCTGCATTAACCATTATCATTTTATGACATCGTCTTTGAATCGTACAATTACTGGAAAGAGGTTACATTGTTTTACTGCAACACCGCTGTAGCAGTAAAACAATACTGCATAGTAAATTATGGGCCAATGTTATATATAAGAGCAAACGTTACTCCGATTGAGTTACTCTTTAGCAAAATATTTCACACTATACCTAAGCAAAAAGGATAATTTCAGAGCTCTTAGTTTCACAGTTTTCCTCTCATGTCATTCATAAACAGATAAGGGTCCGGGTAAATGTCGCAATGTTACTTCGCTGTCTAAGCGAATTTTGATGTCAACAGTAATGAGTTTAACAGTTAGGAAGCTAATTTTCTAAATGTTTGAGCAACTCTTATGTTATCCCGCCCTTTGGAAAAAACGTAAAAATGACAGTAAGGTGGGGGAAGATGAAAAAAGGGGAAAGATAAAAAGTATCACATATCTCCCTACATTTTTTTTTTTTTTAATGCTGGTATCATCAATTAAACCGCCATTTTATTAGGATCCGCCAGTCAGTCGCCCGTGACCGCTCGGAGTGCGTAGACGCGTGTTATGTGTTAT
Organism: Apotomis capreana; assembly: GCA_947623375.1. Taxonomy (NCBI): domain Eukaryota; kingdom Metazoa; phylum Arthropoda; class Insecta; order Lepidoptera; family Tortricidae; genus Apotomis; species Apotomis capreana. The sequence continues at coordinate 25,656,494 of OX392505.1, forward strand.
TTTGTGAAGGTCAGCATTTCGTGGTCAATTCGTCGATTTTCAATCTTACCCGTGTTTCATAACTTGACTAATAGGGTGTGAATAAAAGTTCTGACTGAATATTTATGTATTATTTTAGATTTTATATTTATTTACTAGTGCAAGGTGTAGCTATTACTCTTATATCGACACCTCCTACGTATACTGATACAAGTGCAAAATCACGATTTTACAGGAGGGCTGTTCAAAGGTATAAAGTGCCATAACTAATTCATACGTTGAAATAATGTAATGAAATTTTCAAATAATTTTAATGAATATATTTTCCTTAAATCTACATATTTACTATTTCAAAATTAATTGTACTTTTAGTAAAAAAGGTAGTTATACCAGTATACGTGAAATTTACGAGTTCTAGTTTACGGGTATACTGAGACAACTACCACTTGATCCAGTATACGTCGTAAACTATGATTAGATGAATATGGATAATAATATTATTATTATGCCTATTATACGACATGTACCATTTATTAGATATATAAACAAACTCAAAGCTCGTGTTTGGATGGATCTGATCGGTTAGTTTCATCTGATTTGTCACTTGTACCAGTATACGCCTGAATGAATCCGTTATGTACCAGTATACTGTTAAGGTTATTTTGTATGCTATGTCCAATATAGTAAGGTCTGAAGTTGGTATTTAGGATATTTAAGCAAATTACTTTTGAAAGACAATAAATAAAGCGAATGTACACTAAAATTACGTTTATTTAAAAGGTCATTAAAATCACAGCCCGCATTTAGGGAATGGTGTTATTTGTCTTTGTTACAGCGGTATTATCAACATTATTACTGTTTTAACATTTATATATAGTAGATTCCAGTTCCTTTTATGTCCATCACAATTGTCAGACCAAAACCTGAATTCATCTACATCATCTTGAAGTATTAATTTAATTAAGTCAAGTAATTTGTCATTTAGTCACGTCAACAGTACCGTTCAAGTAGCATTCCCAAACCAAATTTATGCTGTAAAATTATACAGATTAAGTTTTTATTGTAATAAGACATGCTTATATTACCGTGAGGAGATGACAAGGTTTTTAAAGGTCGAATACAGCAGTCGCATTTTTTAATTAAGTTTGAGTTTTTTTTTCCTATTTATTTCAAGTCTCTTTCCTCCATGTGCCAATGTGTTTGATTGTTTGTTTTTCAGTAGGTGTTTTCAAATTCTCGTAAATGTGACAAGCGTCAACTTAATATTTTGACTGAAAATATCACGGTATTGTCGAACAGACTAAGCTTGCGCTTCGTATTTGGTAGAATTAAACCAATCCTTGTACAAATTATATATTTCAATGAAATTCAAACTTCCGCCAGCGAAAATGTGTGTTACGAACTTGAATATTTATTCCTGGTCATGGATGTTATCTCTACATGTACTTTATAAATTATGTATATATCGTCGTCTAGTACCCATAGTACAAGCTTTACTTTGCTTGGGATACTGGGTCGATTTATGTAAGATGGTCCCTTAATATTTATTTAGGTATTATTTAAAAAAAATCCGTTCACACTAAAATTTAACGTAATTTTTGTCTTACATGTTTATTATTTGTTTTCTTGGCTTGTTTTTCCCGTATTTTTATTTTATTTAAACACATGATTAGATCTTTACTTTCTTTGTTCGTTGATCCACATATTATTTAAATTACACGTAAGTTACCGACATCTTTTTTGCTATTTTATTTTACGATTGCCTGTCGTGCCAACTAAGCAGCTGCCATCTCTAAATTCGCCAAACATGAACAGACTTAAAAACCAGGACATTTGGCGTAACTCGCATTGTCCCCGAAAAAAAAAAAAAAAATGCTTTATTTTCCCCCGGACGGCCTCAAACTAGGACAAATCCGGGGTAACCCAGACGGATGTCAGCGCTAGTGGTGACTCTGGTTTATCCGTAGGTAATGGCGACATATAGCTATTATTGTACTCCAAACAACCATCGGTACTGATCCGAGAAAACTGTATCATAACCAAAAGTAAGCCTAATTTGATACGTAGTAGTTAGAAAAGACGTAGGCCGCATCGACTTTCCGTCACGCATAGTGGGACATCTTACGTCCGCAACGACGACGAGCAAGCATACTGAGGTAACTGCCACTTGTGCCACGCCCGCGCCGCCCTTCCCCGATAAGTGTACTGCGTATAGTGGTACAAGCGACTTATCTTAGTATACGATGTTCTAAATTAAAAACGGTGTTAGTTGTATCAGTATACGTCACTTTATTTCGAAAACTAGCAGTAATTTTGTCATGAAAATTTTATAACATGTAGATATAAGTATTTGGATCCTAAATATGCAAAAAAACGAAAATCGTAAAAATGTCAGTTGTATCAGTATACGTAGGAGGTATCGATATTGTGATTTACGAGAAACTTCAATCTTTCCCCAGTCAATTTCAATGGGGTAACATTGAAATAGTAATGTTTCAATCTTTCCCCGTTTTTGAAAGTCATAGAAAAACAGACAGATTCTCAAACTTTGGACTTAAAAAAATTATTAACGTACACATTTTTTTTTACTGGCCTCATGATAAGGTAAATATGTAGTAATTAGGAAGTATAAATGAAACATATTGTGAGTCTTAAACTTATACTTATAAAAACAATGTTTTCTTAGTTTGTGACTAAGTCGATTTGAGTGAAATCGTCAGATCAAAGAGACGTACCCACTCATTGTTCAATAAATAAGGAAGCTTTCGTTTGAGAACACAACTTTCCATTTTAGTAATTCTTATATCTGTTTACTGTGTCTTATTTCATTTAGTTACGAGTAGATTTGCCTTTATGATACCTACTTGTTTTGCGCGTTGAGTTTAATTCAATTCAACAATTAAAGCTGCCTCATACAAATACTTTTGTTGAGTCGTGACCTCTGGATAATCAATAACTTTATTTTGTTCCCAAAGATGTTTGTTATTTTAAATGTAAGCACCTAAGAATCTGACTTAATTTGCTACGCGGATTTTAAATGTAGGTATGTCTAATGGAACACAGATTCATATTTCATTTCCTAATATTTTACATGTATCCGACTTAATTTGTAACAAAATTAATCATGCTGCAAGAAAACACCCAATTTTTTGTATTACTTAATTTATTTTCTAAAATTAACAATTTATCATCATGAAACCGTTATTTTGATTTCCTTCTTAATATAATAAGTGTTTAGTTTTTAAGTGTCCAATTAAAAGTTTGAGAATCACTGTCCTTTTTCCTATATCGTGGGGGAAGAGTGAAATACTTTTTTTTCCTACTGTCGTTTTCTCGTTACCTATCAGGAATATTCACGCAACAATCAGCTGTATCTGTTCAGCGTAAGAAACTCTATAGAATAACGAGCAACAGCCACCGTTTGCACTCATTTAAAAGCATTTAGAAACTATGTCAATCTTACCCCTCCACCATTCCATCTTGACCCGTCTATTTTTTAGACAAAAGCGTATTTTATTTTATTATTTTTATATATTAGAATAGGCATAGCCGAGTTTTATGAACAGAATACAAAATATAATCCTTGCCCATGCCTTCCAATTAATACAATTGAAGGGATATAAATAGTTTTTTTTATTTTATAAGGGTTTTAACACAACACTGTCTATCTCGACAAAAAACCATTCAATCTTCCCCCACCTTACCTTAGTAAAAGCACGGCTGGAGATAAACATTTTATTTTTCTACCTAATAACACTAAAATGGGATGTTGCCATGATATTTTGATTTCCAGTAGCGCGAATTTTGATTGCAGCCAACGCAAAAGTACAGTCTAATCAATAAATAAATAAAATAACTAAATAAATATCAGACAACCTCACACAAATCGACCTAATCCCAAATTAAGCTCAAGAAGGCTTGTGTTATGGGTACTAGACGACGATATACATACTTATATAGATAAATATATATACTTAAATACATAGAACAACCATGACCCAAGCACAAATATTCGAGTTCATCACACAAATATTTGCCCTGGCCGGGATTTGAACCCAGGACCGCCGGACGCAACGTAATAGTATTTTGGCTCGACTTGGTTTTGAATGTTGGTGATATTTTTAGGTTACGCCGCCGCAGGGTCACTGTGAGTAGGGAAAATAAAACACGAAGTTTTCCCATCACTTTAATACATGTCCTAAAAACATAACTAGTTAGAGCGAAGACCTCAATATACTGGACCAGTATTGGATTTAAAATACGAATAACTTTAGTGCCCCAAATATTAATTATACTAAATATTTTTTATATGTAAAAAATGTCGATTAGGCCAACGATTTCGTATACAATTTGCCACAGTAGGAAAATAAATGCGTAGACCCGACGTCTTTAAATATTCAATAGAATAGGCATAACATGAATCCCAATTCGTCTTAACTAAGATAATTTTGAAACCGGTAAGGCCCAGCTAAACTAAAATTAAATTAAAAGAAAAGTCTATGTTGTTTTTTTCATAAATATTGATAATCGGTGAACTTAGAAGACTGGTTCAACTCGAAATTAACATTGACTTAGTCGTGTTGAAGATAAATAAGTACCTAAGTCAAGACTTTGTTCAAATACCTTTTTTTCACATTTCGCTCCAATGTAGGTACTTGTATTAATTTCAATTTCGATAAAAACATGGGCGCAACGATACTGGGTGACACGGCCAAAAAATTAAAGTTGAATCCCATCAGTTATATGCAAATTATATTCGTCCGAAATAGGAGTTCATTTAGTTTGTGCTCTGTGTACCTTTAAATATGGCTTGTTTTCAATATCAGTTAAAACACCTGTATCTGAAATGGCTGATTTATCATTCGAAAGACTATTTATGTCAACAACAGTCAAATTGAACACCTCGTCTAGTCGAAATTGAAGTCGTTGATCGTTTAATTAAGGTTTTAATGTCTAACTTTTAATGACGTAATTTCCAGCCGGCTCTCCACACTCGCGTCAAGTATGACGTCATCCTGCCGAAATGGTGCACCGCGTACCTACTGATGCACTACGGGTTCACCTTGTACGGGTTCTACCAGCTGTTCCTCATGCATCAGGTAAGTTATTAGATAAATTTATGAAACATGTAATGTCTAATTTTTTTAATGTGGGTCACCACATTTTTTTTTTTATAAATAAATATCGGAACAACCTCACAAAAATCGATCTAGTACCAAATTAAGCTCTAGAACAACCATGACCCAAGCACAAATAGTCGAGTTCATCACACAAATATTTGCCCTGGCCGGGATTCGAACCCGGGACCGCCGGCTCAGTAGGCAGGTGTCTACAAACCGAGCCAAACGCGTCGACAAAAAACCTTAAATACAAAGATCAAAGCTTAAAGAAAAATTGAAAAAGGAGCTACCTGGGGGAAGAGACCGCGAATCGAACCCGGTACCTCTGGATTGCCGGTCCAGCGCGCTAGCTAGGGTAGCGAAATGGTTAACGCGTTGGACCGGTAATCCAGAGGTACCGGGTTCGATTCCCGGTCTCTTCCCCCAGGTAGCTCCTTTTTCAATTGTTCTTTAAGCTTTGATCTTTGTATTTTAAGGCTTAAATAAGTCTTTAGATATTTTTAACCCCTGACGAAAAAAGGGGGGGTGTTATAAGTTTAACATGTGTGTATCTGTGTGTCTGTCTGTGGCATCGTATTTCCCGAACGGATGGACCAATTTAAGTGCGGTTTTGTTAATCGAAGGACTTGCCCGTCAAGAAGCATCTCTAAGAACCATCTTAGCTATGTTTGGTACAAATAGAACCAGTAGTTCTTCTTCTTCTTCTCGTGTCGATGGTTTCATAATATCATACAGTGCGGGACCAGAAAGTGGCGACGTTCAGGGCCCTCTGTGTCGCGTCTCGTAGGTCGTGCTCGGAACACGTGTAAGGGCTTGCTGGGTTACCAGTAGTTTATAGTATTTTATGCAATCGTTGCACAATAAAGGTTCTTAAAGTCGAGTACCGCGTTTAGGTCACGAGGCTTGCCGAGTGGCCTATGTAAGGTACGAGACTTTAAGACCTAATTGACCTAATTGTGTGTGTATTGCATACAATACTTTTTATACGAGCAAAACTTACAAAATATTTTTTTACTTTAATCGTCATTCTCCAATATGATTTTTTATTTGTGATGTAACCTTTTTCGTTCAACTAAAACTGACCTATTAAAAAAAACATGATCGCGATGGCCATGGCGGGTGCCTCGTGATTGGTGAATTTTTTTGACAAGTAATTTCAACCAATCAGTGAGCATCAAATAAGCTTATGTTCTCTTTTTGAAATTATTAGAGTTGAGTAGAGAGATGTCTTATGAATATTAAAGTTCTGTAGCGGGTACCATAGAGTATAGAATTTTGTTACAGGATTAAAAAGTGCGTTATTGTGATTTTGTCTGTGAAATTATAATTGACAGATTAAAGTCTGCGAGTATAAAAAAGATATTTAACTCTTATTGGAACAAGTGACGAGATCTCAGCCAATATAGAATTAAAAAAAATGTAGTCATGTTCAGTTTTAATAGCGTTTTCTATACCACTTATTGGATTAGGGTCTCATGATGACCAGCTACTTGTGTCGGGGGTGTTTTAAATTGAATTTCGGTTATTTGCTAAAATATCCATCGGAAAATATTTAGTGAAAGCAGATTGCTAAATAGGCCAACATCCATTAAACAAGGGCATATTTTATCAGGTTATTACTAAAATTTTATTAGGTCTGCATACTCCTACCAAAATGATCGAAATTAAAAGTGAGTGCTAAAAGTCAGACAAGAAACTGTAAAGTCCTAACGGTTTAAACATGCTGATGAATAATAAGTAACATTGGTACCTACTGAATTCGGGCTCTAAAATAGGGGCATGACAAGAAAAAGTTCCCTTCCCGTCCCAACTTCCGATCGCTAATGATTTCAGACATGTTCGTGTCCAATACAATCAACAATCTCCAACAAACTACCAAGAATCTTTCATCCAATTACAAACTTCTAGACGCAACTTGTTCAAATTTATCTACTCAATCAGGATTCGAATTACTCAATCAATACTCAGGCACAGTCATTAAACGGGGAAGACAAATGGGTCCGTAGAAGTTTGACTTAATCTTAACAAGTACTATTCAACAGTACTTGAAGTTCCTGCACAACGGATTCCGTGTCGGAAACACTATTATGGAAAGAGGATTATAGTTTCTTTTTTGACGACACAATAGGTTTTGTTGTATAGTTCCCAAGTTTGTAATTGACAGTTACTATTCAACCAGATTGCAAAAAGACTGGTCGACGCCAAGGGGGACCGAAGAGCTGGCAGCTTCTTTGCTCAACGTATCAACGTTGCTATTCAGCGAGGAAATGCTGCCAGCGTCTTCGGGACCATGCCACATGATCCGATTCTTTGAGTCTTTTTTAATATTAAATTTACTCAGTACAGTATGCAGATACTTAGTTGGATCATTGTCAGTTCAAAAAACAAAATTTGTTTCTTCTGTATGAATCTAGGTTATGTTCCTATTACATCGGATTAAGAAGAAGAACGTTCCCTTTCTTTATTCTCACAGGCTTTTAATCAGAAAATTAGGCCCTGGAGTCCTTAATTTCGCAAATGACCTACGGAAAGACGCGCACCTAAATCTGACAATGATCCAGTTATCTATGCCACTATCGGGGGGCACGGCAGTGCCCCCGCCAAGTCGAGCGCGAAGCTAACACTGCCGTACCATCCTTTACTGGAACCATTTCGCCGCATTTTCAGGCCCCTATTTGAGCACCTCTGGATAAGACCAGAACGCAGAGATTTTCGTCATCCAGTAAGCTATAATCACATACTTAAAATCCAAAATTTCAAGTCTGTAGGTCATTTAGTTCCGAAGTTAAGCGAAAGCAAAGTTTCGCATTTACGACACTCACTCACTCATGATCATCAGTAAAGAAGTAGTACTTCCCATAAATTCAGAGAGCTGAAATTTGGTACAGAGTTAGGGTTTAATAGCCACATAAAGCGAAAACTATAAAAATTGGCCAAGTGCGAGTCCGACTCGCGCATGAAGGGTTCCGTACCATAAAACAAGTTTGTTGTATGGGAGCCCTTAAATGTTTATTTTATTTTATTTTTAGTATTTGTTGTTATAGCGGCAATAGAAATAGATCATCTGTGAAAATTTCAACTGTCTAGCTATCACCGTTCTTGATATACAGCCTGGTGACAGACGGACGGACGGACGGACGGACAGACGGACGGACGGACGGACGGACAGCGAAGTCTCAGTAATAGGGTCTCGTTTTTACCCTTTGGGTACGGAACCCTAAAAACTAGGATAATCGAAGATCTGGAGTACTCTGATTAGAAAACACAAGAGCCCAACCAAACTATTAGAGATCGACGTGAGATCGACATACCGCCTTTACAAAAAATATTCAACTTGTTGTGTTCGGTTGGCCGCCGTCGCGACTGATCGTCTCTCCTGATGATGGATCGCGTACCGATTCGAAACATGTCGAGCGTTATTCGATTTCTACGACGTGAGTAAACCCGTTTAAGTGTTTTAATATTCAACTTGGTGGGCCGCTTCATTTGATGTCAAAAATCCAAGGTCTGAAGTATTTTGACGACGCGTTTGGCTCGGTTTGTAAACACCTGCCTACTGAGCCGGCGGTGCCGGGTTCGAGTCCCGGCCAGGGCAAATATTTGTGTGATGAACTCGAATATTTGTGCTTGGGTCATGGTTGTTCTATGTATTTAAGTATATATTTATCTATATAAGTATGTATATCGTCGTCTAGTACCCATAACACAAGCCTTCTAGAGCTTAATTTGGGACTAGATCGATTTGTGTGAGGTTGTCCGATATTTATTTATTTATTATTTATTTGATGAAGAACCCTCAGCTGGTCTCAGCTGTATTAGAGATATGGTAATGCCCCCTTCTACTATTGGTACATAAAAAAATCGACTGTCATTGCAAAAATCCAGCGTAGTGGGATACATCTAATTTAATCTAGCCTATAGCGTCCCACAGCTGGGCGGGTTACGTATTAAAATCCCGAAAGTTCATAATACCTACAGTTGAAATACCGATGGTCAAATTACCGAAAGTTCAAAAAGCCGATATTCGATAAACCGAAGCTCAAATTACCTATTTTCAGAAAATCGAAAGTTGAAAATGTCGAAATTTCATAATCCCGAAATTTTTAAAATCTCTAAATTTTATAATCCCGAAAGTCAATGAGCACTTTAAAAGTGTCAGGACACTAAACTAATCTGACTTTTCCGTGGAACCGATCTGCTCCGGTGCTGCGGGATGTTCAGCCCCTCCGCCCTAGCGTAAGAAAGTGCGGCACCTACGCTCGCCTCCGCAGCTTCGGCTTTTTGGTCACCTTCGGCAACCAGCCTCAGCCGATGCGCCTCGCTTGATGCCCGCACTTTCTTACGGCGGCCGGGGGCTGCCCTCCCTCCGCGCCTCCGGGCTTTTATATACACTCTAGGGTTAGGACAGACAAGACCACGTGGAATCGGGGTTGACAGCTTCGGTTCTGTGGCAAGTCGATTAAGAAAAGGAAAGAGTCCGGGAAAGTGGAAAATTAAGTATGACACTAAATATTCGATATTATAAAATATTCTGTCATGGACTGCCAACCGAACCGAACTTGTCTGGAACCGAAGCTGTCAACGCTCGCCTCCGCAGCTTCGGCTTTTTAGTCACCTTGGGCGACCAGCCTCAGCCGCTGCGACTCGCTTGATGCCCGCACTTTCTTACGCTAGGGCCACAGTATAATAATAAAGAGTACTAACGTACTAGGGCGGAGGGGCTGCACATCCCGCAGCGCCGGAGCAGATCGGTTCCACAGAAGAGTTCACTTATAAATAGTAAGTATAGTAGTAGGCAAGTAGGTTACGTAATTTAGGTTAATATTCTTTGTATAAAATAAACATTAGAATCTGTAAGACTACAGAAATACGAGATAATTCTCGAGAGTTTAAATAATATTCTGGATTACAACCTTCAGGCAGGATCATAGTCTTCGGGATTATAATTTTCGGGATTACAGTCTTCGGGATTACATTCTTCGGGTTTACAGTCTTCGGGATTATAATATTCGGTATTTCATCCTTTCGATCAAACGTTCTTTCGGGATTTTAAACTTTCGGTCAAATAAACATTCGTCATTTTAATTTTCGGCCTTCCGTCCATATAGGTCTTATGATATTCGGTATTTTGAACTTCGGCATTGTAATACGTACCCGCTGGGCGAATGCCTCCCCTTCTGCTTTTAATACGCATATAAATAAAATTAAAGGAAAACTCTGGACAAGACTAGACTGGATTTTATACTTATACTTACAAGTTTACAAGAAGAAATAGTCGAACGATTAACTTTATTCTACTCGAACATTACACAAATTAAATAAACAAATTACACGAAAATATTAATTTCGCTCAAAATTTGGTCAAAATATAATGCATTGGACTAAGAGTGGCGGTGATACCCGCCGCACACGTCGCTAGATGGCGCTGACTGTATTTTAAAACGCGCCGTCGTTTGTTTTTCCGATAATCTTATATGGCGAAGTGGCAACCGGCCGCGTTACAGTCGTTTACGACATTCTTCTACTGCGCTTGGAAACGTTAGCTAGGGATTAGGAGGGATTATTTGCATTTCGTTGATTTCGCTTATTATTTCGTGAGGTTTGCTAAAGTGAATTAGCAGGTTGTTATAAAACAATATGCCCACGTTTCTACAAAAAGAAGTGAAATCCCACCAAAAACATTCTGTAAAAAACTAGCCAAGTCTCGATGGAGCTGCTTGTTTATCTCTAAAAAGTAATGAAATCTAGACAAAGTCATACCAAGTCTAAGGTTCCTTACTGCGATTTCTTTATTATTATAGTTAATGTTGTGTGACTTGGCCGTTGAAGGGTACACAAGGGTACAAAACCAGGTGCTCCATGACACCATTGCACCAATCTGTGGCCAGAACCGCTATAAGTCAATTTTGTTTACACGTAATGTTATATCTGTTGTAACTACCTATGTTTGTTAAACGAGATAATAGCCCATACTGGTGTACCCTTCAACGGCCTAGTCACACAGCATTAACTATAATAATAAAGAAATCGCAGTAAGGAACCTTAGACTTGGTATGACTTTGTCTAGATTTCATTACTTTTTAGAGATAAACAAGCAGCTCCATCGAGACTTGGCTAGTTTTTTACAGAATGTTTTTGGTGGGATACAAAACTACAAAAGAACTAGATTTCAATTACGTTTATATAAAAATTACACCTATTGCTAACGATATAGCGAATGATTTCGTGCTTCACGCGCTATACATCCTTTGTACTAACAACAGAGGACCGATAAACGTCGAAAATTAAAATCTGTATTTTAATCACGTTTTCCAGGTACTGATTCACTTATTTTTTTATTTAAATGATGAATCATGTATAATATGTGTTACATATTAGACTCTTTTGAAAAAGGTATTCAGTAGAAATAAAATTGCACTCAGAATAAGGCGCCAGAAACACTTGAACGAAGCCCCGCGAAGTTCCAACTCTGCGAGATAAAGACAGTTCCATTTGCCGGCACTTTAAAGTAATAAGATCTCGGGAATTCAGCTCAGCCTACTTTACGAGTCTTGTTACGGAGTTGATGGTACTTGTATCAAATTTAATTTCACTAGCGATTGACGCTTCCAAGCAGGAACTCATTGTATAAAACAGACTGATTTCAGAGGAGAACTGTATTAGATTGGTAAATGGTTGTATGTGTAAAAATACGATATGTGTGATTACGCAAGTGATCAATAATTTATACTTGAGGAACTTTTATTATGGTTAATGTTGGAGTAACTGTAATTGGAAGTATCTTGCATGGTAATTACAAAATTATATACGAAGGGTGTTTTACACAGTAATTTCATTGCTCTCTCTGTTACATTACAGAGTATTAATCTGCGTGGCTATAAGTGACACGGTATCTGTTACTCACACTCGCATCTTGTCAAAACGTGACGGAAACTTTGTCACTTATTTATCGCGTGATAAAAGCAACCATCATAGGCCCGCTTAGCTACCAAGAGAAACTGCTAGGGTACTCATTTAATGAAGTGTTTATAAAATTGAACTGACCCTTAATTTTACTTTATTTATACTAAAATCTCAGAAACAGGCAAACTGCAAGATGTTGAAAGTTCACAACTTTTTTTCAGTCGTAGAGTGTATTCTTGAAAATAAGAGTTCATTTTCTTTTCAGACCATGTCATCATCAGCGGTCCTGGTTTTAGTCCTCTACTTCCTCGGATCCCTGACTGTCTTCGGTATGATCCTGGATGCATCACCGCGAGCCCCAATCCTGGAGACCATCCGGTGCGTGGCAACAGTCATCATCATGCGATGGCTGACCATCGACCCGCTGGTCCAAGTCTTGTACATCGTGTCTGGTCTGTTCTGGTTCGTGTGCGTTTGTAACACTGTGGGAATCAAGGCTACTAAGTATCAGGACTAAAGTATGAACACAGTTATCAGGTCTTTGTAATTGGTTGGCCTATTAGCGTGGCATTCACTGTTTCAAATTTCTGTCATGTTGCTTATTGTTCCTGACTAGTGAATATCTTATGCCACACGACTAGGTATCAGTAGATAAATATTTCTGTTGTATTATTATTGTTATTTTGTTAAAGACTGCTTATAATAAAGGATATTGAAATGATTGTTTTCTATTATGATTTAAAAATCTATCCTGGACACCATAGTGTGTGGCCATGGTCGTCATCCTGCGATGGCTGACCGTACCCGCTGGTCCAAGTCTTGTACATTTTAATGAAGGATACTGAAATAATTATTGTTTTTGACTATTATATTTATTTATTTATTTAAAGCTCTTCTAATATTCTGATTCTAATATATACATACTTAAATTTACACAAATAAATAATTATAATATACTACATACATATAAATTCATGTACCCAGTGAAAACACTATACCAAAAATTCATCTTAAAACAGAAGTGTCAGACAGACAGATCAGAAAGATGCTTGCGTAGCATGCGCTTGGTTCGCTTTCTGCTTGCCTGATGGGGAGTGGAAGATTATACATACATTCTATAGTATTTATAATATATTGAAATATCGTCATAACGTGCGTTAAAACAGGCTTCGAAGTGTCCAGTTTCGGGCCGAACAATTCGAGAGAACTGTAAAGGAATTTCATACAAAATTGAAGGCCTAGGCCGGGAAGTAATTTGCTTTTAATTTTAATGTTAACATGGCGTCTGTGTTTATGAACAGCTGATTTTTTTTTTCTAGTGGCTAATACCCATTCAGCCATCGGACCAACAATATCCGTGTTAATGCCTAGTACACACGAACTGATATTAAGAATACAAATCTGTATGATTCAATGTGTTTGTTGAATAAATTTAAAATATTATGTGTATACTGTCTATACGTAAGTCACCAGAGACCATAAACAATATTAAAGATCCTCTGCCTTTATTTTTACTTATTATAGAAATCAAGATTCTTATTATCAGGTTGTGTATAATGGCCCTAATATTCACACACTACACACGTGGATGACTTATTAAAGAGAAATTATAGAGGGATTGGAGGGAAAATTAAAAATACTTTTTTTTAAACATGGCGTCTGTGTTCATGAACTGGCTGAACAGCTGAATTATGTTTTTTTGAGTGGTGTATTTTTTTATTTCATTGCATATGTTTGAGAAAAGCACTATACTTGCCTTAGCCGTGAAAAGGGCTTGCCGGCTTCGTATCACTAGACGGCCTCCCTTACGGTCGGCCGTCTATACCTACTCAGCCGGCAAGCCCTTATTTCCCGGCGTCTGCAGTAATGTACTATTATACTAATCCATACTAATATTATAAATGCGAAAGTGTGTCTGTCTGTCTGTTACCTCTTCAAGTCTTCACGCTTAAGCCGCTGAACCGACTTAGATGAAATTTGGTATGGAGATAGTTTGAGACCCGGGAAAGGACATAGGATACTTTTCATCCCGAATAAATTTAGTGTTCCCGTGGGATGAGCGGGTAACACCGCGGGGCACAGCTAGTACTGTATATATTACACTGTTGTAAAGGCTGTAAAGTAAGCAATAGATGAACGAGTAAATTGCACTTCCAGCCGAGACTTACTTTGTATTTTATGATTCCAATAATTATCTAGTTATCATTTGAAAATACTTCCCCGGTCCATAAATAAACGTTTTACACGAGTCTATGACGTATGATGCAACAAACTGGATCCGTTGCTTCCTTACCGTTGCATATCTAATTACATTGATCAATGAATATTTTTTATTTAAGGCTCTTCTTTTTTACCTTTACGTTTTGTTTATTCTAAACCATGCAGAGCTAAACAAGTTTTTTTGCTTCATAAGTCGCATGCCAAATCTTGCGTCAGTATTTTTTCTATAATGAAAACAAAGTTCTTGCTCGAATCACCAGGCGATCATAAGACCTTATTGCTACCGATTTGCTTGTTTTAAATAAGTCATTTGGATTTAAATAGTAAAATGAGGTTCTTTTACTCTTGAAACTGAAGATAACAGTTTATCTTTGTATAACAATTCTATAGTGTAAGTACACTTTTATAGTGTACTTTTACTAGTAGGTATGTTTATGTTTTTTTTTCTTTTAATTTGTATGTGATTCTTGTCGCTGTTTTTTTTTATCTCGCCGCCTACTCATTTTTTTTTGTGTTTCCTCTAGCTTAAGGTAGCCTTTAAGAGATCGCTCTTTAGCGATAATACTGCATCTGTCTTCCACTGTGAAATTAAGGTTTTGGTTTTCTTGTTGGCGTGCAATAAAGATTTTTGTATTGATTGTATACACAGAGTTGTACAACTCGAGGTATATTTTACGTAGTTTCTTTGCCCCACAGCCCATTAATTTAAATAAACACCGCTGGCCACCAGTCTTTACTTAGCTAACAAACAATGCAGTCTGGCGTAGGTTGGTTATATCATGATTTTAAAATGCCCAATTCCCAAAAAGTTTCATCAATAAAAACCCAATTAACACTGAAAAAAAAAATGTTAAGAGGCCTTATTCCTTTTAAAATGCTGATTGTTTTAGACATTTTTCTCTATGATCAAACATGTTTGATAACCTATTATTGATGTTACTACCTAGAACAGGGCTATTGAGATTTATTGGTATATATTTGAAACCTACAGTTTAAATTTTTCATTGATAATTTTTGTTTCAAAAACTACTCGAAATTGACAAAATTCACGCGGACAATTAGTTTTAAGTATCAACTTATTTTCGACTGCACGCAATGAAAGCATGAAATAAGTCATTTGGATTTAAATAGTAAAATGAGGTTCTTTTACTCTTGAAACTGAAGATAACAGTTTATCTTTGTATAACAATTCTATAGTGTAAGTACACTTTTATAGTGTACTTTTACTAGTAGGTATGTTTATGTTTTTTTTTCTTTTAATTTGTATGTGATTCTTGTCGCTGTTTTTTTTTATCTCGCCGCCTACTCATTTTTTTTTGTGTTTCCTCTAGCTTAAGGTAGCCTTTAAGAGATCGCTCTTTAGCGATAATACTGCATCTGTCTTCCACTGTGAAATTAAGGTTTTGGTTTTCTTGTTGGCGTGCAATAAAGATTTTTGTATTGATTGTATACACAGAGTTGTACAACTCGAGGTATATTTTACGTAGTTTCTTTGCCCCACAGCCCATTAATTTAAATAAACACCGCTGGCCACCAGTCTTTACTTAGCTAACAAACAATGCAGTCTGGCGTAGGTTGGTTATATCATGATTTTAAAATGCCCAATTCCCAAAAAGTTTCATCAATAAAAACCCAATTAACACTGAAAAAAAAAATGTTAAGAGGCCTTATTCCTTTTAAAATGCTGATTGTTTTAGACATTTTTCTCTATGATCAAACATGTTTGATAACCTATTATTGATGTTACTACCTAGAACAGGGCTATTGAGATTTATTGGTATATATTTGAAACCTACAGTTTAAATTTTTCATTGATAATTTTTGTTTCAAAAACTACTCGAAATTGACAAAATTCACGCGGACAATTAGTTTTAAGTATCAACTTATTTTCGACTGCACGCAATGAAAGCATGAAATGTCACTACCTAGAACTCCGGGACAGTTATTAATCTCTTCAAAAAGTTGGTTGAAATTATCCATATATTTGACATAATTTAAAAAAAAAAAAAAATTTTAAAGGAATAAGGCCTCTTAACAGTAGCCTAAATGTTAGCTGCTAGTGACATAAATTGGAGGACTGACAAATTTTGTAAAATTAGTACTTTGGTTACTATTAAGCACAATTTGGCTATTTCTCAAGTAAAACTAGTTGAACAGTTTTTTTCAGTGAACCTGCCCTTAAACATACATTTATGACTTCCCGAACAAACGCTTAATGAAATATAAAATTCATTAAGGAAGAATGCCCCAGAGTAATAACTATGGTAATTTACGTTAATCAGCTATTGATTTTAATTTCTCAGCCTCAAGAGCCGCAGGTTCCTTTGTGGTGCTATCCTTCGTTTCTTTGAAGAATTGATAATTTATTAAATAGTTTACCTGTGAACACTTATGTATATTATAGATTTAACAGGATAAATAACAGCACTTATGAAATTTAGTATAGTAAATTGTGTGAAACGGGTGGTAAGAATTCCCAAAAAAATTTGCCAGTAAAAACCCAAATACAACTGAAAAAGAAAACATTTGTCAACAGTTGCCCAAACTGACAAACTGAGGGCTATACTAGTGACCAACATAAGTTTTGGCAGTCCTGGCAAGGCTGGTCGAAAAATTCTAAACTGAAGCATAGCTTCGAAAGTAAAGTACTTATAATATCATGTACCTTTACCATTTACCATGAGTTAACGTGACCGTACTCGCTAGCAACAGCGTAAACGATTTGTATGGAGAATAGTACAGGGCCTATAGCGGTAACTTTTTAGAACTACAATTCTCCATACAAATTGTTTACGCAATCGTTAGCAAATACAGTCACTGCAAATGCAAACTCATAATAAGGGTACTGGAACCGTGTTGGACTGGAGAGTAGTATTCAAACTATGAGGAAACTTAATTCACGCGAATGAGAAAAAGTTAATTTAACTCGCTCTTTGTTTTACTCTAGTTTGGTAAAAGGTATTCTTATATCCGTGCAGCAAAAGTATTTAAAATCTGCTCAGCTGTTTGGCGTGAATAGACCGCAAAGCCTTCATCATTATCATATATCAGCCGATAAACGTCCACTGCTGGACAAAGGCCTCCCCCAAAGTTCTCCACAACGATCGGTTGCGCCGCCCTCATCCAATTTCTGCCCGCGATCCTAACCAGGTCGTCGGTCCACCTTGTTGGGGGCCTTCCCACGCGGCGTCTTCCAGCCCGCGGTCGCCACTCAAGAACCCTTCTGCCCCAACGTCCATCGGTTCTACGAGAAATGTGCCCCACCCACTGCCACTTAAGTTTGGCGACTGTCTGAGCTATAATATCTACAACCTTGGTTTTCTTACGTATCTCATCGTAAAAACGTACAACAACAAAACTATATTCTGTGTGTTCAATATACATTTATGTAAATTGAGAAATGGTCCAATAAGCACAGACATTTAAACTGCCATTTCAAATTACGTACAAAGTTCAAAGTTACTGCCTACATGCGAAATTCACTGTTAGTTGATTTACAATTACGAAAGTTGGCAAACTTGCCGCGCACGCTTGGTTTCAGACTTCGCGATACACATTCAGATACTAAACTTAACTCAAATTAGCTTAAACGCTTGCTAATGGTATACATTCTAGACTGTTGTTACTTTAATACTTTCTTCGGTAAGTTAATATGATAGAATAGCGTTTAGATTACGTGCTAAGGTGTGTAAGTCTCATCGTCGTTGTTGCGGTGGAGGAAAATTAAGATGGTCTCAGCTGCCAGGTCATCAGGCATGGTCTCGGATGTACTTTTTTTTTCTCGAGGCATCACTAAATCAATGAGGTTTTTCCCCTAAATCCGTAACTCTCACATGTCTGTGATATTGAAAAAATGGCCTTGCGAAACGGAGTCCCACGATCATTTATAAAATAAAAATAACTGTGCATTGAAGACATTTAAAAAAAACAGGTTAGCCATATAATTTTTTCGCTTTGCCCTAAGGTTGACTGGTAGAGAATGCCTCATGGCATTAAGTCCGCCTTTTGTACGATAAGTTTTCTTTTGTGCAATAAAGATTAAATAAATAAATAAATAATCGAAACATATTTTTCATGCTTAAACTGCCGAACCAATTTCAATAATTTTTGGTTCACAGATACGAGTAGCTACTAAGCTGTTTAAAGGATATAGATGGTTAAAGGATACTTCTGCCGTGCTAAGAAGGTAAAAGGCGACCTTTTTGTCTGGAGTTCAAATTTCATAATTATTAATAAACATCGTAATTATTCGGCAAAAGGTCGCCTTTTACCTTAGCACGGCAGACTTTTTATCCGTCTACGGAGAAGTTAAAAAGTCATTATCTACTGTTTCCACCGGGCGGATGAAGTTTGCGCTCGCCTTCTGTTTATATGTATATTATATAAATAGACAAATTTTATGTTGCTAACTTGATTGAATTACACCCTAATTGGAGTAAAACGGTTCAGCTTCCTGGTAAATAGATCAATATCATCAAGATGCCTATTATTAGCCATCATTCTAAGGGCTTATCTAAATGGAGGGAAACAACCTATCCAACGTTGGATGAAGTATAAAAACTATTATTTGACGAATTAATTATCCCCTTATGCTGCTTAGGAACCCAATTTTGAAATTTTACAGATAATAAATAAATAATAAATAAATAAATATCGGACAACCCCACACAAATCGATCTAGTCCCAAATTAAGCTCAAGAAGGCTTGTGTTATGGGTACTAGACGACGATATACGTATACGTACTTATATAGATAAATAAATACTTAAATACATAGAACAACCATGACCCAAGCACAAATATTCGAGTTCATCACACAAATATTTGCCCTGGCCGGGATTCGCACCCGGAACTCCACTGTCCGTCCGTCTGACAGTATGCCTGGAATTTTTCGAAAAAATAAAACATGACTCACCTGTAAAGTCCTAAAAATGTCAGTTAAATCAAATAGCCTTCCTACCGTCGATATGTTTCATAATTTACTTGAACGCAAGTTGTTGATGTTGACCAGTCAACTAATAAGTACCTAAGTAATTAAAATTTAGTTTTTTTTTTCATATTAACAGAGCTCGGAATAGGTAGTGCCTATTTACCTAAATTTTATGGGAGGACGTAGCTAATTGAGAGTGTCATATATTATAACCACCAAAAATAATTAATGAGGTCAACTTTTTTTTTACTTATGTACAGTTATTGGTCTATTATTACTAATACATTAATTCTACTTAGGTACTTTTAAACTAATACGAATTAGATCGCAGTACTCGACCAATGTAAATAATCCATTATAATGAAACCGGTTTCGATGTTATTATGAAAGTGACACCTCTTGTTGCATCACTATCGTGTTCATTTACATTAAGATGTTGAACCACGCATTAATATTAATATTATGGGCAACATTGAGATGTATTGACTTATTTGTAGCTCAACATTACCTACAAATGCGTATGTGACGACCATAGAGCTTTGTCGCCATTTGAGCAGATAAAACTTCCAACACAAAATGGTTAATTGTAAAACGTAATTTATAGAGATGAGTTCGTTTTTTACTTGTAATATTTTTAAACTTTGACGGATTTTACGGTTTACTTTTTTTTTTCAATAAGTAAGTTTAGTATTCGCATCCCGGTCATTGCGTTTGATGTGAATATAAAAAAAATATTGATCGTTTTTAAGTCAATTGTATTTTCTTTAGTGCCAAAAATGCAAAACAGCAAAAACGGTGAACACCGTTTCTTACGGCTACACTACTCGCGTAGTTGACAGAGTCCTGTTGACCAAGTATTTCCTCCACCGAAGTCCACCACACTATCATAATCGCCCAACCTCAGTCAACTTTGCGAGTAGGATAGAGCTGGGGTTACAGTTTTTCAAGTTGACAGGTATGTCTAGCCCCTTATTATTTTTCTCTTTCGTGTGTGGTCGTAGTCGATGCCGTGACCTATTTAGTCTCACTTCAAACTTCAGTTTGCACTAAGAAATAAATTTCAATATTCTCAGCCACCGCAAAAGCGTGTAATTTTCTTGGCGCTAAAATTTAATAACGTAAGATATTTTCAAAGCAACATTTACGAGTATAAGATTAAAATAATTTACAATACGAATATTAAGATTCGATGAAGGTTGTTTTATGATGACATCTTTTTATATGACTGCACGCCAGTAAAAATGTTGACCAGTCAACAAATAAGTAAGAAAGAATTGATTTTTTCATAAATTAACTGAGCCCATATTAGGTAGTAACCTAAATTTGGTGGGAGCACGTTGATAATTGAGAGTGCCATATATTATTATTACCACCAAAAACAAGCAACATTTATAACTATTAATAAACATCGTAATTATTCGGCAAATAGGTAGGAATATTCATATTCGATTGACGTCGGTTACACGTTCAATTTGGAGTCTTTCATCACCATTCAAGATCGCGCAAATAGGGACAGATGGTATATGTGTGACAGGTCGTAATTGATTTGTTACTGTAAATGTTTCACTTCATTTTAATTGTATATCAATAGAAATACTTAGCTGCACCTAGAAAAAGTAAAATCGTACGTACGAGTAGATACATCATTTTAGGGTTCCGTACCCAAAGGGTAAAAACGGGACCCTATTACTGAGACTTCGCTGTCCGTCCGTCCGTCCGTCCGTCTTTCTGTCACCAGGTTGTATCTCAAGAACGGTGATAGCTAGACAGTTGAAATTTTCACAGATGATGTATTTCTATTGCCGCTATAACAACAAATACTAAAAACAAAATAAAATTAATATTTAAGGGGGGCTCCCATACAACAAACTTGTTATAGATTATATATATGTATAGGTACGGAACCCTCCATGCGCGAGTCGGACTCGCACTTGCCCAATTTTTTTAAGATAATTATTTTGATTTCAGTAATTAGGTACCATTTTATTTTGTGAAAGACAGAATAAACTGACCATTTTACGTTTTTTTCCTGATTCGTCATATCCCTGATTGGTCAGATTCCTTATCCGACACTTTCCTAACTGGCCATATTCCTAACTCGTCATTCCTGATTCGTTATCTTCCTTTCTCGTCATTATACAGTCAAATGAAATCACGAACACGTCCGAATCCGAAGTAGTTATAAGATTCAGTTAAAAAAATCTTTGGTTAGCTTTTCTGGTATAAAAACATCGCCTACTTTATCATATGTGCATTTTTGGACACTCAGTGCTCTATTTCTGGCACGATAAAGGATTTCTGTAATAAGTTTGTGCAAATATACATGGTATGACGAGTGAGGAATGTGACGAATCAGGAATATGACGAGTTAGGAATATGACCAGTTAGGAAAGTGTCGAATAAGGAGTATGACCAATCGGGAATATGACGAAGTAGGAACAAATCCATACATACAAAACTCCCGTGAGTATCAGACTTATTAAAATATTTACATACTATATTACCTATACTGACCACTTACAAAAATCTGTGCCAAGCTTCGTCTAAGAGTCTTATCAAACTTGCGATTTGCGAGCGAGTTCTCGATACAAATTATCATCGCGGCAAACTCGCTCCTTGATCGCCTTCATACAGAATTCACTAGGAAATCGCAAGTGTGATAAGGGCCTAAATGTATGTCATAATTATCTTCACACATTCACGGTCGTAACACTAGTAGAATTTCAGTAGTAATTGCAGTGTATATTTTGTAGGCGCTTACTTTATTGTTTAAAGAGTTAGATTCGTTCGTAATAAAAATTCATTTAATGTGAATCATTATCCTATAATTTTAATATTATATTAGTCCTTAATATGTTTAAGTTTAAAACCAAGGAAAAATATTATCAAACGATACCTACTTAAAATCAAGTCAAGAAGTGAGATCACTAATAAATTCTGATTCAAAGTTTATTGAATTATAGTCAGTATTTTTATGAAAATATCACGCTTTATTGCGTCCTAAATTCATTCTAAAATGAATGTTTTAAGTAGTAAGATAATAAGTTATCTTTATTAAAACAATGTTTTTTTCACCATACCTAACTCCTATCAACAATTAAATACATCCATACTAATATTATAAATGCGAAAGTGTGTCTGTCTGTCTGTCTGTTACCTAACCTAACCTAACCTAACCTAACCTAACCTAACTCCTATCAACAATTAAATACATCCATACTAATATTATAAATGCGAAAGTGTGTCTGTCTATCTGTCTGTTACCTCTTCACGCTTAAACCGCTGAACCGACTTAGATGACATTTGGTATGGAGATAGCTTGAGACCCGGGAAAGGACATAGGATACTTTTCATCCCGAATAAATTTAGTGTTCTCGTGGAATGAGCGGGTAACACCGCGAGGCACAGCTAGTACGTAATAAATATATAAATATCGGTCAATTTCACACAAATCGATATTTTTTTTTATTCAGAGACTGACCGGCGATTGACCTCAGTATCACCTGATGGAAAGTGACTACGGGGTCGAGGATGTAGCTCGCCGGTTCAGTAATAGCCTATGCACTCTTACCTTGAAGATACCTAAATAATATTTTTTTGGAAATACACTCGATGGGAGCGAGTTCCATACTTTAGCGGTCGAGCAATAAACCCCAGTAGGCTTTTGTTATGGAATGGACACTAGATGATGATATACGTACTTAAACAGATAAATACCTACATAGAAAACATCCATGACCCCGGAACTGATATTCAAGTTCTTCACACAAATATTTGTCCTTGCTGGGATTCGAACCCAGGACTATCGGCTCCAGTAAGCAGCTGCACTACCACTGTGCCAACGGCGTCGTCAACTTATAAAATAAATAAAAAGCCAAGAAAAAAAATCATGCTATCGTTACACACAAAAATCATTCGATTGTTCCATTTTACACAAAATGTTTATAATGTTATTATTTTATGTCACATAAAACGACACATGTTAATTTTGCACAAAATGTTTTTGTTTTTTATTAAAATAAAATGTTATTTTTATATACAGAACATTTTAATTATAAGTCAAAATCTAATATTAAAATACATTAACATAAAAAATCTGATATTATTAATTCCATTACATAATTCGAATCTAAAATGTTCTATAAAAGTTGTTGCAGCATAAGAAATAGGTACCTACTGAGTTTTACTTTCAGCAGACTTGGGAGAAAATAAGTTACGACACGAGACCAATTTTCTCATAAAAATAGCCCGAGGCTCAAGTCTTCTGATAGAAAGTAAATAAAACATCGATATAGTTGATCCTTCAATTTGCCACTGATGACATTACGGAGATGGAAAAATCAATTTTCAAGGCATTAGATGTCTGGGGACGTAACGTACTTGTGATCGTTAAACGGGCAAAATGGCGTCTCTAAAAATGTAATCAATAACCGATATTATATAGCTTCTTTGCGGAATCGAATCCGAAATGATGAGATACTATACTATACTCAAACTCAACAGAGTCGTTTGTAGATGGCTCAGACAGTCGCCAAACTTAAGTGGCACTGCACGGGGTACATTGCTCGTAGAATCAATGGCAGTTGGGGCAGAAAGCTTCTTGAGTGGCGACCGCGATGGTGGTCGCCACTTTACGAATTACTGCCTGTGGTTCGTCTAAAGATTACCGTCTTGCCTTGGCCAGAAAGTGAGATTTTGTTCTCCGTATAGCGGGCAGAGAATGTCTTAGGATGACGTAAATGTTATTTCGTTCTAGGAGTGCATGTTGCTAAAGTGGAACGCGGCGAGATCTGAGATAAATGTCAGTCTCAATCGTCAAATTCAGCCGCAGGTTGTACCTCGATCTTTATAGTGAAATTCCATGAAGCGTCGATATCACTTCAAAGGAATTGAATAGACATCTCAATAAATCTAAGAATTGGTTCACTGATAAGATCAGATCGGCCGTGCGATGCTCGCACGATTCTTTCAATTCGGTTAAATATCAGACCTCATAAATACTTCGTGACTTCGCCGGGTTTTCCTCAATAAGTGAAGTTTTAATAATTGATCCGATTACAAGGAAACGACCCAATGTTTTGCGGTAGAAACTGTGCAAAGCAAGTTGGAAAAATAAATATTACTTCGACTGCGGGAGATAAGTACCTTTTATTTAGTTACATTTACTTACTTGTAGTTCTAGTAGGTTATTCTCCTGTTATATTCGTAGCTGTCATAGTAGTAAGTTCCGTCGGTCAAGTTGAGTATATTGCCCATTCACTGCCATGAAGAGAATATGAAGCTGTAATGTCCCAGATTGCAGGTGTTTGTGGCCCGAACCGAAAGTGAGGGCCATAAATATGAGATACGGGGCTTTACGAATTACCCGTGATTTGTCTAAAGTTTTGCGGGCAGAAAATCCCACTTACGGCCTAGGATGACGTAAATAATGTTATGTTGTTAAGAAATATATGCCATTGGGAAAGTATTAATATTCAAATTCAAAACTATACTCTGCCTATTAAGAGCTCTTTTATGTCAGATTAAGTTATAACATACCTATATAAAAAAAATACTTTTACTAATTTTTAACACTTTACTGTCAAGCATAAGCAAAACATTATAACGAGAAATACATTTCAAATAGATATAACAAATAGATAAAGAACTGCACCTAATATTGACTCCTTGCTTATAATACAGCCACGAATCATACGTAAGAAAATGCCTCATTTAAAGTTTTACTACTATTTATTAAAGATCCCGCGGCGTTCTTCAGACAGAACATGTGCTTAAAGTACTAATTTACTTATTGAAAATTGAAAAAGAAAATATTATTTTCATTTATAATGGTATGATGAAAATGTCAAAGGTTGGGAAGGATTTGCCTGAGACTAAACTGTATATTAAAGTACCTACATGGGTCATTGTCAGTTCAAGAAACAAAAGTTGTCTTTTCGGTAGCCAGTAGTGTATGTGCATAGAAGTTATGTTTTTAACACACACGCCTATAAAAAGGGAAACGTCGTTTATGCTAGTATAATTCTGATCAGAAAACTAGGCCTAAAGTCCTTAACTTTGTACGTGTCCACCGAAAAGACGCGAACCTAAATCTGATAATGACCCACTTAGGATTACACATCTAAACTCAAGAAAAGAAGAATCGAGAAAAGTTCAGAAGCGAATATTATGATACCAGGTACGGGGCAGGGACCGTTTTTCGGTTACTATATATCGGTATTTTACCGGTATGAAATAACAATACCGTTTCCGATAGGGTACACTTGAATATAAGCATATATAAGGGTACTGTAACCACCAACGCCAGCTGATGACGGGTCTCATCGACCGCTAAATTTATTTTTATTTTATCTCATTATTCAAATACGGTACACAGCATTAGAGTAATAAAACCAAGGTACTGTGAACTACAAAAGAATATATAGAAAAACTTAAACTAGTTTGATTTAGGAGAGGTAACAGCTTGGCTCCAATGCATCGTCTGATCTGGCGTAGGATTTGGCAGATTGCCCCGGAACCGCCGAAACACTGCACCTTTCGGCCAGAAGTCTGCACTTGAGACGGAGTGATTTGCTAACTTTTTTTTTTAATATCGGACAATCTCACACAAATCAATCTAGTCCCAAATTAAGCTCAAGAAGGCTTGTGTTATGGGTACTAGACGACGATATACGTACTTATATAGATAAATATATACTTAAATACATAGAAAAACCATGATCCAACCACAAATATTTGAGTTCATCACACAAATTTGCCCTGGCTGGGATTCTAACCCGGGACCGCCGGCTCAAACGGGTCGTCAAAACTTTTGATTCTAAGTGGTTACTAGAAGTGGTAGGGGTAATAGTCATGTATGAACCTATTTCATTGGCCCATTTCAAGACGCCCCTTATGCAGTATTTGAGTATACTTGCAAGTATACAAAAATAAGGGTTGCGTTCGCAAAAAGTAAACCTAATCTCACGTAAAAAGACCAGTGTCAAACACATAGCGCTGTATAAATGACTACTGCGCAATGAGTTTGATATACCTACCGTTATCATTTGGAAAGGTTTTAAGGTATCGCCATTTGGCTAAAGTAATTTAACTTTTATTACACCGATAGCTATCTAACTAGTTTCATTTTAATCTGTATAAGCGACGTGGGTGAAATCGTACGTCTTAGATTTTAAGGACGTTTTGTATATAATCCATTGATTAAACGTAACGGTAACGTTATGGTAGCGCAACAAAGTATTTACGTTACCGAAACTATTTAACGTCATACCGTCTTATAATTATAAAGCTAACGGCATTTTTGTCTTATGAAGCCTCTATCGAGAAACATCCATTTTTGATTATGGAATCAGGATTATTATTTCGTTCTACGCACGTCACAATATTTATATTTATATTAAGTTTATTCATTCACAAAACAACACGTCTTTTTATAGTACAGACGTAAATAATAATTCGATAATTAATATTTATCGTCAATAATATCAACCGTGTAAAATTACCATTTAAATGGACGAATCTTGACCATCTACAATTTGTATTGTAAGTAAGTAAAGAAAAATTAACTTTACGTAGTTGTAATAGGTATTCAAATAATATAGGCGTTAAAAAGTCACGCTTAATTGCTGCGTATTACTCAGAAAAATGTCAATAACCTATAATTTAATTGCCTGTCCGCAGAATTTGTGTGTGGTGCAATAAGACAACACGAGATACGCATTAGGAATATTTATATATAATAAATATTGGACAACCTCACACAAATCGACCTAGTCCCTAGTCTAGTAGGGAACTTGACGACGACAGTCATGCATTCATCCATACATCCATACTAATATTATAAATGCGAAAGTGTGTCTGTCTGTCTGTTACCTCTTCACGCTTAAACCGCTTAAACCGCTGAATCGATTTTGATGAAATTTGGCATGGAGATAGTTTAAGATCCGAGGAAGGACATAGGATAGTTATCATCCTGGAAATTATCCCTAAAAAGATTGAAAAGTGAGTCAGTAATTCATGATGACATTGATGATCCTGTAGGAAATGTAATGATTAGACCAAAAGCACAATTGCTCTTACATTTGCTTAGGCGCTTTTAATAATCCCTTTTATTAATTAAGGTGATATCTATCGTGTTGTACGAGGTTGCTTCCATACTTCCAAGTCCCACGCGGACGTAGTCGCGGGCAAAAGCTAGTAATAGATATATATGCTTAAATACATAGAATACATCCATGACCCAGTTCAAGTTCACCACACAAATATTTGCCCATGCCGGAATTCGAACCCAGGACCGCCGGCTCAGTAAGCAGACCACGCCAACCGCGTCGTCAAATCTAGACACGCGGTAGCGTGTCCAGCCAAGTTCACCGCAGGAACTGGCGAGCAGCAGCCGTGTCTTATATTACACGAACCGTTTGGAGCCACGTTTGGCCGCCCAATTGAAATTTGGCTTATGTACATATTAAGATCCTTTAGAACAACTAGAACCCCAAATTTCATAAATATAGGTTAAATAGTTATCGAGATATTAAAGTCCAAAACACGGCAATTTTACCACTGGCTAACTGACTGACTGACTGACTGACTTAGTGACTAGTAATCAAAAACCTAACCCACTTCCAGGTGACCTAGAAAGGTGAAATTTGGCATTCAGCTTGGTAATTGTGTGTGGAGACATAAAAAAATCTAAAACAGTGATTTGTTGACTTTTATAATTATTATTATTATTTATGCTCCTTGCCTCAGAACTCCGTCATTTATTAACCGATTTGGAAAATTCTTTCTTTGTTTTAAAGATGTACTAGAATAGCACACACACAAGTAATTAACAATGAATAATTAAGTAATTTACACATCTAAATATTTTCAGTACAAAAAGTAATGATATCCCATCAAAAACATAAAATGTTAAATGAGAGCCAATTTCAATATCGCGTGCAACGTTGTTGACTTCGCCGACAAAAGAATTTGACATCCATATGGGCGCCAAATTCTTTGCCCTAAAATGTTTAAGATACAAGGACGTGCTACATACTCAATGCATTTATTTTACTTGGGGTGTAATTCAATATCAAAATTTGACGTCAGTGGTCACGCTGAAGTCGTAATTACATGAAAACACTTATTTTTCAATGATAATTTTTTATTTTTTAACCTATTTTGTCTTAAATTCCTTGTCACCCTACAAATCTGTATCTGTGAGCTTACAACCTCTTTAATAGTTTAATGGTAATAACAATTTATGAGTAACACTTATTGTTATAGTACTTGTCATTGTCATTACATAAACAAACTCGTAGAAAATTTCGTAAAATTTCCCGCCAAAGCGATGGCACCTGACGTAGGTATCGTACCTACGTCGATAATTTTTATGCAGGATGACCATGTATCTAGTGGTTATTCGTTTTAATTAATTAAACAGTGAAGTAATTGCGCGAGACCTCGCCTATTAAGTTTAATTTTAGCTAGATAATAATATTTTTCTACTCCTGATTACCGATTAAGAATCATAGTGTATATACATTTTTATATCAACACCCATATCTCCGCGATTTTGTCTCTTTTTATTAAACTGACTTGACAAAACAATTACATCTTTATTAAATTTTGCCCAAATTGAAACGACGATGCTTTTCGTACTCAGTCAAATAGAAGAGAAAAAAATGTAATAAATTTTTCAGATATCTTTAGACAAACGATAAAACAACTGACAAAAGACAAAATGCGAGTGTTAGTGACCGATGCTTTGTCACTTATTTATCACGTGATAAACACGACCATCATAGGCCCCTAGACCCGTCTTCAATCCACGGGTATATAATTAAAATGTTGTTATGTTGATTTAAATTTAAGTAGAAAACGTGGTTATCTACTTGTTTTAATATTTTTTTAGAACAAACTTGTTTGTTTGAACTATTATTATTTAGGACCATAGATTTAAAATTGTTTAATGTTATTGTTAGTCGTAACACAAATAAGTTTTTATATTTATTTGCGCTAACGGTAGGTATTATCAGAAAGCAAACACCGACTCCGCGTGTGGTGTTAATATCATTAACCCTGTCGGCGCTGCGGGCGGGCGACCAACGTTATCGATCACTAGAATTGACATTTCATTTTTTTAACCAAGATTTTTTCCGATACTTTCAAATAGAGGATAAAAAACTAAATATAACCTTATTTTTACATTTTCGAAAATATCCCAATTTATGATTAAAAAAACCATTAATCCTCATTCTAAAAGAGCGTAGACGGCAAGTAACTGGTCACAGCGCAGAAAATCTTACAGTCTTACTGTTTTACTGTGGTTACTTACAGTGGGACAGTTTCCATATTAAATACGTCTTAGTGGACTATTACTAAGACGTATTTAATATGGAAATTGTCCCACTGTTCTTTTTGAAGTTTGGAACAGTCATTTTGCCACAGCGTGACGTCATTTTGACGTTCACCTTTTTTAATATTTTCAAATAGTTTTCCACATAACCAAATAAAAATAATAGTTTTGGGTTCTTTGATAAGAAAATAATGAAATTAGTTTAAATTAAACACTTAAAATGTTGTCAATTAAACTCAAGAATACCCTTAGCTTACAATGACAAGTGAATTTTAAGGAAGTTATGGAAACTGTGAGTCTTTACAGCGCAATAGATAAATGATGAAGCAACTGTCTCTTTTGACAAGTGAGTGCGAAAGTCGCGTCTTTTTTCTAATTTATTTATCGCTGAAAGAGTAATAAAATTTAAATTTTCGACGACAGCTTTTGATGTGTTTGGTACAATGGCTCGCAAAGGTCCAGGACTCAAATCCCGGCAAGAGCAAGTAAGTTGTGTGACTCTAATATTTGCTCCTGAATCTAGGGTGCTCATTTCATACATACCTGTATGTAAATAATGATTATATCGTAGTTAAATACCTAAACGACAAACGTAATTTAATTTGGATCAAGGTCTATTTTGTATAAGATTTTATGATACTATTTATTTTAGACTCTTCTTTTAGCGAGCTAGTTCGACAATTAACTACATAATTACAAAACCAGACAGTGCCATTCGTAGCTAAATTTGCTCATTATTAGGTTTTTGGCACTGTTTGATATTATGATTTGTGTTGGTACAACTTGATCCATAAATATGAATTATTATTTCTTTTATTTTTATTTTCATACCACTTATAAAATACAGTTATTACTGAAAAACTTTTTTTATTATGATGTACTCCAAAATACTATTTAACCCGTTCATTCTTAGGTAAATATTATGAAACCACTAAAGTTTGATTAAACTATATTAAAAAGTATAAGTACTTATCTAGAATAGATCCAGCGCCTGCATAAAGTTCTCCTGTTAGATTTGCATATTTAGGGAATACCCAGTTTAAGTTCCTAAATTGCTTATTGATTCTGCTTTTAACTTTATCAATTTCATGTTTCTATAGAAAGTTAAATTTTATATTGTAATATCGAAAAATAATACTGATAAATGCATCTAATTGTGAAGTGTTCAGAATATAATTTTGAACACTTCTGAATTTAAAACAGAAAAACATGACGGTTGATTATCATAAAAATAATGTATACGAAAAACTAACTTGTCTGAGACTGTGTAATTCATTTTATAAATATCAATTGCAATACTAACTTGAAATAAAGATTCATAAGATATTTTATGCAAAGGTTCTGTTACTTGCTTTTTGGGTGGTTTTACGAGTGTTTCAACCGCTCTCAGTCTCTTGTCGAATTTATAATAAAAGTGAGCATATAGTACCTAATATTCCAATAAGCAATAATATTCCAAGTGAGCCAATAATAAAATTCGAGATTTTTTCGCAAGCGCAGTATTTCGTTTTATCATTATTATATCGGCTCATTTTTAGGGTTCCGTAGCCAAATGGCAAAAAACGGAACCCTTATAGATTCGTCATGTCTGTCTGTCCGTCTGTCTGTCCGTCTGTCCGTCCGTATGTCACAGCCATTTTTTTCCGAAACTATAAGAGCTATACTGTTGAAACTTGGTAGGTAGATGTATTCTGTGAACCGCATTAAGATTTTGATGCACAAATAAAAAAATAATAATAAATATTGGGGGCTCCCCATACTTAGAACTGAAACTCAAATTTTTTTTTTCATCAAACACATACGTGTGGGGTATCTATGGTCTTCAAAAATGATATCGAGGTTTCTAAAATATTTTTTTTCTAAACCGAATAGTTTGCGTGACAGACCCTTCCAAAGTGGAAAAAAGTTGGTCCCCCCCCCCTCTAACTTCTAAAATAAGAAAATGAAAAATATAAAAAAAACATATGATGTACATTACCTACTATAAAAACTACCAACGAAAATTGTTTTGAACGAGATCTAGTAAGTAGTTTTTTTTAATACCTAACTTTGCACCTAATTTATATGGGGCGCCATACATACCAGGTGCAAACTTAACTTAACCACTTAGGGATGGAAAGTGTTTGTACGGAACCCTCGGTGCGCGAGTCCGACTCGCACTTGGCCGGTTTTTTCTAAATATGCGAGAGCGGTTGAAAGGTCGATTTTACACCTTTTGGATCCATTTACATATAATATACGCTACTTTCCAATCTCTTTAATCTAATTTAAAAATATCGATTTAAAATCCATGCAACTCCTTGAATTGCAGTATAGATATTTTTTATTCAGCGTGTTATTATAAATAAATAAATAAAAAAGAAACCAAAATATAAACATAATAAAATTGGCTACACCGATCGAAGAAACTGGCAGTGTTAATACTCAACGGGCTATTTATACAAATACGACCCACTCACGGCGTCGTATGCATTCATTTGTTTGCCGCCGCGGTGACCGATCAATCGTACGTTCAACTAATTTCGTACAATTGAACTCGTTAGATCAATTCATACAAATAATCGTTTAGTTATTGACGCGCTGGAAGGGTTAAGTTAAGATACGTTATCTTACTATTTAGTTATAATGTTAGGTGTGAGTGCGGATTGAGTGTCCTGACAATTTGTGTTATTAGTTCGAGCTCGCTTGTGGTAAGTAATTATAAACATATATAAACTTGTGCTTGGTTATAGGTTTAGTTGCGGGGTTTAATTCTAATTATAAAACTTTTATTTATTCTTCAAACTTCGTGATATACTCTTGTTCCTATTGTTTGTTCAATAATCATAATAATTTGAAAAGGTAACAAAGCATTGATCTTTTGATCAAAACTCATTAAAATTTCTGTCACTACACTTCAATACCTCGTATCTAGTTTGTAGATTGATACTGAGATACGAGCTTTGTTATGTAGGTTAGTGAGTTTTTGTTGTCATTATTTTCCTTGTTTATGTTATGTTACTCAAACGTATTGTGAGTACCCTTTTACAGTATTTTTTATCTATAATTCAATGGAATCTATGATATTAGAATACCATTTACAATTTTTTGTTCAAAAACTAAATCTGACAAATGACAGTTATTTCAAAGATTGATTACTTACATGATTATATATTATCTTAATATACATATAAGCATGATAATATTTGATATTCGACACACGCTTAAAAATCATTAATGTAGTCTGAAAGTATAAATACCTATCCATTAAAATAAATAAAAAGTCATTTTACCGGAAAGTTACCGGAAAAAAACTCACCGAAAGAAATCAACTCGGCAAGTTATACGGGCTCAGCTGATTACCGTTTCTCAAACTCTCCGGTAAACAGAGCGCGTTTTATAAAAGACTTTCATCTCCTTTGATAACGTTATCTCTGTTTTCTTTCAGTCCCACTTAATCTGATCATCAATCATCTATATATATAAAAGAAGAAGTCCTGACTGACTCATCAACGCACAGCCGAAACTACTAATGTTAGAGAGTTGATTTTTGCACAGTAGGTTACTTTTATAACGTGGGCTAGAGATAAGAAGGGATTTTTGGAAATACTTCCCCTAAGAGGGTTAAATAGGGGTGCAAAGTTTGTATGGGGTAAACTTTTTTTTTGGAGTTAGAGACTTGAAACTTTGTAGAATGATTACTTATTCAAAAACACAAAAAGTACTTTTAGCGTTTTAGAAAATGTCACCCCTAAGGGGGTTAAAAAGGGGTGCAATGTTTATATGGGAGAAACTTTATTTTTTGAACTAGAGACTTGAAACTTTGTAGATAGCTTACTTAATCAAATACAAAAAAAGTAATTTCAGCGTTTTGGAAAATTTCACCTCTAAGGGGGCTAAAAAGGGGTGCAAAGTTTATATGGGGAACACTGCTAATGTTGTTTATAAAGAAGTGTTACGCTAACGTTATCAGTTTATATATTTTTAATTTCCTGTCTACTACCCAGTGACTACGTCCTTTTTTTAAAACGAACTTGCACCCCCTTTTCTATGGTTGAATGTCAACAATATTTTCTTAGTGCTGTCTCTTATTTATTGTGTTCCAAACTTTATGTGTTCCTTCATGTGTATATTTAGTGAGTTGTCTATCAGCACATGAATAATTTATACTTTATATACCTATTCTTACTTTATTTAGCTTCTTCAGAGATATAGAGAACTATAGCACCAGAATATATTGAATCACTCTTCAAGCAATACTACTAGCCTGTAGACCAAAATAGTAATCGCATCATTAGTTTTTAATGGTCACATTTCAGCATTATCTTTAAACACTAGCCTTTTTAATAACTGGGGTACCTACCTGCTAGACCATTTAGAAACATTTTGGCCCCCCTCGGGAACTCCGCCACACCACTCTTTTCGTTTAATAGCCAGGCCGGCGTGTACAAACTACAAATACCAGTGCTGCCTTCTTATGAACAGAGGTCATTATTTATTATTGTTTTGAAATAAAGTTTATTATTTATTATTATTGAAAGAGATACTCTTCATTAAACTGCCTCCATCTCTCGATTTCCAGTCTGAGTTTAAGATTGTTTTAACAGCCTTATGATATTTAACATTTTTTTTAAATCTCACTCATAATAACTAAGATCCCCATTCTCTAACTCCAAATCCATGCGTCGCTGTATATCTTGCAGTCATTTTTGCCAAAGATTAAAAGCATCAGGTAACTGACGGAATAAATATTAAACATCCTGCAAACAATTCCCGTAATCTAATTGGAAAATCTTCAAAAATTCTTTAACAATTGCATTGTCTAGACCATTTTAACTAAGAATAAAATTCATTTACCTATTTTAATATCTTTGTCATCATCAAAAATCTACGCGGACGAAGTCGCGGGCGGCCGCTAGTATCTTATAAAGAAAATGTGGAAGATTTTAAACGTGACCGGCTTTATTTTTTTAGGACACGGGAAAAATACAGAACTGATATCTAGCAGCCATCGTTGTTTTTATCGATACTTACACGGGTGAAGACCAAAGTTTGCTGCCTTAACTCGTTTAATTAAAATTTGTATAAATTTTTCCATTGTACGACGACAAATTATTAACTATAGAATAATCTACCTTAAGGTTAAGTAGTTTTGAGGTTCATTATTATGTTAATTATGTCGTTAATTTTTGTCGCACAACGGAACTTTTTAGTTAGCCTTAGAAAAAAAGCGATTGGAACTCCGAAACCCTTCAAAACCTCGTATCTAGTTTGTAGTTTGATACTGAGATACGAGGTTTGTTTAAAGTAGGTATTATTGAGTTTTGGTTCTCAACAGAGGATAATATATACCAAAATTAGAAAAACGTATTATATTGATAGCGAATTGAATACGAATTATATACAATGAATTGTGTTAGAAGAAAAGAAAAAGTCAAAGTAACAGTAAAAACGGAAACTATATAACAACACACAAGAAATACGTATGTATAAAACCTTACCCTAAATAACCTATAATACTATTATAAAAAAGGGTAGTAAAAATGTCGAAGGTCGAAAAAAGGTCGAATTATATCGAAATGTACGAGTAGGTATACACCGCATATCAAAATAGAGAATATATTATTTTCATAAACGAGAAGGATAGAGCCTTTCGAATAGAGCATTATTGCTGAAGTAGACATATGTTTTTATGGCGAGATTTTTGTAAATGTCTACAGGAACGTTTAAATTATCCTCAGTTAAATAATAATATTGTTTTGCTAATCTGTGATAATTATTTTAATTAATATAGATTTCCGCAAAGTAGGTAATTATTTTTCGTTAAATAACTTTCAACTAATTCCTGGAATGAATAGGACGATGACATTTACAAATATATTCCATGTTATAGGTGAAGTGTAGTAAGAAAGGTTTGCCAATTGATACTTTATTACTTGAAATGGCGGATAAGGATGACTTATTGGTATGAAAATTAATTAAAGTGTTATTCAGATACTACTCACCACAAATTCAAGGCGCCAGTGAAACTCACTTTTTATAATCAAAGTTCACAAACAGTTCACCCCCAGCCACTGTATTTTATCACATAATTTCACACCAATTTACTTTTACAACTTACGAAATCTTCATCACTTTTTCTAAAACAATTTTCGCATCTATATTAATGCCAATAAGGCTTAAAATATTCCGTGTCTCAATTTTGCAGCCGGCATCTTGTTCTTGGCAGGGATATCTTGAACATTGTAATGGGTCAAGGATTTCCTTATCAGCTTGAGAGAGATATATTTGCAGTAAGAAATCATATTAAAGCTAGTATAATAGTGATTTAAGGCTTTTGTTAATGTGTTACTAAGACACTGGCAGTCTTGACTTTGTTTCGCAGTGTGTTATTTAAGACAGTGGCAGTCTTGACTATGTTTTGGAGTGTTATTTAAGACACTGGCAGTCTTGAGTTTATTTCGCAGTGTGTTATTTAAGACACTGGCAGTCTTGACTATGTTTTGGAGTGTTATTTAAGACACTGGCAGTCTTGACTATGTTTTAGAGTGTTATTTAAGACACTGGCAGTCTTGAGTTTATTTCGCAGTGTGTTATTTAAGACACTGGCAGTCTTGACTATGTTTTGGAGTGTTATTTAAGACACTGGCAGTCTTGACTTTGTTTCGCAGAGTGTTATTTAGGACACTGGCAGTCCAGACTTTATTTCGCACAGTGTTTTGTGTTTATTCCCATAGAACTGGTTCTTTGATACATGGAGACAATACATTTTACGCAAACGTTGTTTTAACCAATTATGAAAACAAAGATCTGGAGTTATTGATGCAATGTGATAGCTCAGTTGCGAGAGCCCTACGCCGGAAACATAGGGACGCAAGTTCAAGTCCTTCTTACATTGCAGTGGATCACGATACGTTTTTCTTTCATAATATACGTTTGTGTCATTATTTATAAAAACTTAATAATTCAATCACTATTCTGACAAAATCTAATGACAGTTATTTTAATTACGTCACTTGTATCAACTATCAATCTTAATGATGTCAGTACAGCTGCAACCACAGAATCTATTGCTTTTTCTGTCAAAGTCTTTATTGAGTACTAATACTTAATCGCTAAAACGCCAAAGAATACGAATTGACGTGACGCATCATATAAGTATTTTTTGCCAAATTATCTGCCCCAAGACCGTCTCAAGGACAAATATAAAAATAATATATTTAGTTGTCTACCAATATACAAATACTTAAATAATTATGTACATAATACAAATTAATACAAATGCGCCATCATCCTAGGCATAAATTATTAATCATTGAGACTATAGCTAGAAGAAAATCAGATAACAATTTCTTTTATAAAAATAACATATATTATGCCTTATCCCGACATAAATTTGATATTATGAGAATATAATAACAATAACGCTCAGAAAATGGCCCTGACAACCTAACTTAGGTCGTGAAGCGATGTCGGAAATCATCTGAATATCTTTATGAAAGTCGACCTATAAACCTTTATTTCATTAAGTTGGCCTCAGTGCTTCCGAGGCTTTAACGTTAAACATCCGGTATTATTTCATTCATATCCTTTGGAGGATTTTATTAAATACGATGATTTTCGAAAATACTATATCTTTTATATAATCACAAAAGATATAATCACAAAAGATAAAAAATATAGTCTTTTTGAGTATATTTAAGTATTGGAAATAATCTCATTTCGACCCTTGAGTGTCGTTTTTTGCGGCATAAACAGACGTATCTTTTTTTTCGTTAACTTAGAAGTTTGATTGCTTGTCCTTAATTGGACTAAATACCTGAGTACCAACCTATATAGTTTAAATTAACGCGTTCCTGAGATAAAGGGTCTGGGGGACAGACGGACAGGCGGACGGGCAGACGGATGGATGGACGAACAACAAAGTATCTTATAAGGGTTACGTTTTTTTCCTTTTGAGGTACGGAACCCTAAAAACTACGCGAAGATCTAATCAGTATGCAATCCCACCTAAAATCATGTGGAAAGAAAAAACACCGAAATACAAAACACCGACATAAACAAACGCAAGTAATAGCAAGGCCAAGGCTTTAAAACCAGTCGATTGCTCTGAAGCGATCTCGATTTACATTCGACTGCCATCAAGAGGCTAGAGAATGTTGTTTAGGCTTTTTCATACTTTTTAGATTGATTGTAGTATTTTAATTATTATTTTTATCGATTCTGTTTTTTAATGAGGAAATATCACATTTTTTTATTCTCACAAAGGTTAATCATGAAAGAAAAATGTTATGCGATCCACTACAATGTAAAGCAAGACTCGAACCTACGACCCTACGTTTCCGCATGAATTATGGAATCAAATAGTTGGTGTTATTAACGTAACGATGTGATAGCTCAGTCCTGCTTACATTGCATTGAATCATATTATTTTTTCATTTCATGCTTAACCTTTGATTGTAGTATGCTAAAATGTTTATAGATGGTGATTTCGAATCTTATTTCTTCGATACAAACTTTAATACAGTTTAATTATTGAAGTCCCTATTTTTGTAATGTCCGCAATTAGTTTATTCGCCGCATAAATCAATTGCGAATAAAATTTGTAATTCATGTATTTAATCGTTACTCGACATTGGAATAAATTCTGTTTGTCTCTGATCCTACCCCAATAATAACCATCAATGAAGTTGATTTGAAACTTATAATTATTACGTGTTTGATAACGATAATATACAATAACATCCACAGAAATTTGCGGTCTTCACGACACAGGCTTGACCTAGTGTGAGGATCATTATTGTTCTATAAGCTCACTTTACAATATCGTTAAACCATCTGTATCTTCTTGTGCATTACTTTTGGAAAATAAATAAATTTTGTATTTGTATTGTTTTGTACAAATTGGGAAAATACTTACACAAGTATCGACCTTATTCTCTGATCGATTTGCACTGTTTTTATCACTAGATGTCTTAGTTAAATTAGTTGGGAATTTATCACTCACTTGGTAACCAGTACCTTACCATGAGTTTACAGTGACCTAGCGAGTGCGTAAATGATTTGTATGGAGAATTGTAGTTCTACAAACTGACAGTTAGGGGCTCTGTGCTATTCTCCATACAAATCGTTTACGCTGTTGCTAGCGAGTACGGTCACGTTAACTCATGGTGAACCATAACCGAACCAACCACTCTGTATTTCGTCTGTACTCTTTGTCTGCGTTGACTTCAGACCTATGTAGAATAAATTCCAATTTTAATTATAAATCCAAGTACCCAGTTGTAAAAATGTCACTTATATCTTTGTAAAACGCAACATTAACATTTTTTTACTTCTATTTATGCATATTATGCATGAGCTGGTTCAAGTCACGTTTAAAACCACGTTCTAG
Source organism: Apotomis capreana (assembly GCA_947623375.1). Classification (NCBI taxonomy): domain Eukaryota; kingdom Metazoa; phylum Arthropoda; class Insecta; order Lepidoptera; family Tortricidae; genus Apotomis; species Apotomis capreana. The sequence goes on from OX392505.1 coordinate 25,695,357, forward strand.
ATATTTACACATCGGAGGTCGCCCTGTATGGGACCGTAGAATGAATGAACTTATAACGACATTCAATTAAATCCATTCACAAACTGTTTATTTCAAGCTGCGGACACACGTGCGGGGTGCGCCTTGAGTGACTTAACACATTCACTACCAGGGGGCGTGGCCTAGGAACACACTTGTATGACAGTGAACGCAACATGAGTTTATTTACTAGGATTATAAATACTATACGTCCTTACATACCTAGGGCTGTCAAATCGTGAATGTAGCAGGCTGCACCGCTGCAGGTGTTTATGGATTGAACCGAAGGTGGGGGTCATAAATATACGATCTGGGGCTTTACGAATAACCGCCTGTGATTTGTCTAAACTTTAACGGCTTGCCTGTACCAGGAAGTGAGATTTTCTCCCCTTAGGGCGTAGGGCAGTAAATAAAAAAAAAAACAATAAATGTAAAGAGAAATGTAAGTTTGTCCGAAAATTTCCCGATTTCTACACCCAGAGAGGGGATGTATATAAAACGTTACGCTTTAAAAATAAATTAATGCTACCACCATCGCGACTCAAGCTTCACTCATCCTCTTGCAAGGTCCGTTAAAATCTACAAGGGGCTACCTAATAATATAGAAGATGAAACGAAAGATTCGATCCTTATGAACAAATTATTGCTAACAAAAAAATCATATTACACACTACAGGAATACTTAAACGATATTTTGTGACGTCATAACATTAAAACTAACACCTAATTAAAACTAACATAACAATACATATACACGACATAAAACTTGAATGATCAGTAGGCTCGTATCGAATTAATGCAAGATTTTATTTTATGAATATTTGTGAATAAAATTTAACATGCACTGTATTTATTCAATTTATATTGTAAATTGTTTTAAAGTATACGCAGCCAACATAATATCCTATCATTTGAAAAACATTTTTTTTTTCACCTAGGGCCTAAGGTACCGGCAAAATTAGAACAGATAAACTTTATAACTCTTAAATCCATACGCCCCGAACCTACTCCTGACTTATTCCTGATGAATATTATGATTTCGAAATGAATAAAAAAAAATAAAAATAATCCTGTATCACAAACGTCAAAACTTGTACGGATACCTCATTTGATTAAGTAATTAATTGAATCAGGCGTTACTTTGTGGAAATCCACATCAATCAAAACAATAACATTGTTGTTCTGATCCGCGATACAATAACGTGCCAATCAATTAGTGCCAATTAGCACTAATTGATTAGCAGGTTCTTACTTGTGCATTTTATTCATGCATTTAATGTTTGACAATATATGAGTTGATTAATATGGAGACCCGTAGTACCTATCACTCTCAATATTCCGATGTCTGGTTTTTTTTTTTTCAAAATAGCCATGCATTTAGCCTCGATTGCACCTGATGTTAAGTAACAATAAAGCCTAAGTCTGGTCATGACGTTTTACCCTCCTTTGAACTATCAAATATCTAGAAATATTGACACAAACATAAATTATGAAAGAAAAATGTAATGTGATCCACTGCAATGTAAACAGAATAGTGCAGTTGATTGCATTACATTTTGCTTTCATTATTTACCTTTGATATGTATAAAAAAATGGTATTCTAAAAAAAAACAGAATCGATAAAAATATTCTATAAAAAGTTTTGAAATATTTCGGAAAACGCGGATTCGCGCGTCTGTACGCACCCTAAAGCGCGGAAAAGATCTGTCAAAACAAAACCGTTAATGCCAGTACTTTGATTGTTTTGTTTGTTCGATTATTTATCATATGGCAATAATGTGCATACGTCATATTATATTTGCATTATTAAACGTCAATAGAGATTTGTCAATAACCGAATTCAAAATGTTGTTTACCGGAATGCTGTTTAATCCTTCGTTCTTCTTGCGAAATAAATACTGAATTCTATTGACAAAAACTTGACTTTCATAACTGTGGATAGTTTAGGCTTTATTATGCAAAAAATACTTGAAATATTTAGTCCTGTTTCCTCTTTGTTCACATCGGTGACAATCACTGACTTTCAACGTCAGTTACCAAATTTTTTTTGTAACCAGTAAAATAAATAAGTACCTACCACTAAAAATCCGCAATACCCTGTTGAGCTATCATAATGTCGTTGACGTTTTATAAACAAAGAACCTACCAGAAATGTTATATAACATTCCATCCGTAATAATATTTACTATTCTGATATAACTTTTTAGGGTTCCGTAGCCAAATGGCAAAAAACGGAACCCTTATAGATTCGTCATGTCTGTCTGTCTGTCTGTCTGTCCGTCTGTCCGTCTGTCCGTCTGTCCGTCCGTATGTCACAGCCATTTTTTTCCGAAACTATAAGAGCTATACTGTTGAAACTTGGTAGGTAGATGTATTCTGTGAACCGCATTAACATTTTGATTCAAAAATAAAAAATAATAATAAATATTGGGGGCTCCCCATACTTAGAACTGAAACTCAAAAATTTTTTTTTCATCAAACACATACGTGTGGGGTATCTATGGATAGGTCTTCAAAAATGATATCGAGGTTTCTATAATATTTTTTTTCTAAACCGAATAGTTTCCGTGACAGACGCTTCCAAAGTGGAAAAAAGTTGGTCCCCCCCCCTCTAACTTCTAAAATAAGAAAATGAAAAATCAAAAAAAAACATATGATGTACATTACTATAAAAACTACCAACGAAAATTGTTTTGAACGAGATCTAGTAGGTAGTTTTTTTTTTTAATACCAAATACCTAACTTTGCACCTAACCTAATTTATATGGGGCGCTATACATACCAGGTGCAAACTTAACTTAAACACTTAGGGATGGAAAGTGTTTGTACGGCACCCTCGGTGCGCGAGTCCGACTCGCACTTGGCCGGTTTTTCTAGAAATAAAGCTGTTCATAAAAATATAGAACCGGATTTAGAGCGGATTTTCGTGCAAAACACACATGTTATGTAAAAGGCTATACTAAAGGCCAAGGCCAATTAAGACGTTACAATCCCTTGTGGACTTAGATACCTATTTAAACAGAAGGTATGTACTATACAAAGAAGAAGTTGAAGGCAAATGAGGAATAAGTAGGAAGGGTAAGAATTAATTAAAAACAACACTCGACCAAACACCCGATTGAACTAGGGGCTTAGTTGACATTTGCGATAGCACACTCGTGTATAAACTTTAAACATGTCATAATAGTAATAAATTATCATAGTACTATGTTGCAATGTCTAATGAATATAAACAGTATTAAGAGGCCTTATTCCTTTAAAAAAAAATTTTTTCATATTACTACAAATATATTGATAATTTCAACCAACTTTTTGAAGTGAATAATACTTTTCTCCGAGTTCTAGGTAGTAACATAGCTATTTCACGCTTTAATTGCGTGCAGTCGAAAATAAGTTGAAAAAACTAATTTTCCGCGTGAACTTTGCCAATTCGAGTAGTTTTTGAACCAAAAATTATCAATAAAAAATTCAAACTGTAGGCTTCAAATATATACCAATAAATATCAATAGCCCTGTTCTAGGTAGTAACATAAATAATATGTTAAGAAGCATGTTTGATCATAGAGAAAAATGTCTAATCAATCAGCATTTTAAAAGGAATAAGGCCTCTTAAATAATTACATTATAGGCACGAGAGTACGACGGCGGGGCCAGGACTTTACGCGACCAGCGGCAAGCGGCGGCTATAGGAGTGAGCGAGGCACCGGATCTTTCATTCCCACCTATGGCTGGTTATCCCTAACGGCACATCCTTCTCAGTGGCTCGTCCCAAAGGACGGGGCGCGACAGGCAGCACCAGTGCAAAGGGTCCCACGGGCCCGCAAGGAAAAATATATAAAAACAATTATAAGGGTTCCTAGTTGACTACGGAACCCTAAATAAGGCTCAGCCGCGACTTCATGCGACCCGTAGCTTCGTCCGCGTATCAGATACCAAATTATTTTATAGTCACGTGAACTACATTTACGTAATTATACACGCAATTTCATTTCGATACGACAGTTCTAAGGTTAAATTTGACTTCTAAGATTTGATTTCATTGTTAGTTACAAACTGTCGAACTTAATTACAGCGAAGCTAATAATAACGTGCAATTAAAATAAGTTGTGTTGTGTCTGTGTTGCCAATATAATATATGCAATTTGCTAATTTATTTACCTTGTATGGAAAGACTCTGCTCTCGAACGAAAGGTCGTCTATTTTTGCCCTTCACTGGGCTTAGTTGAAATTTACGATAACACACTCGTGTCACAACATGTCATAATAGTAAATTAAAATTATCATACTATAATGTTGCAATGTCTATTCTGCCGTCTTACGGTAAAAGGTCGTATCTTTATACGGATGTCATAGTAAGATACGTCCTTTTACCGTAGCATGGCAGTATTGAATATAAATAGTAACATTATATGCAGGAGACAAGTTACGACGGTGGGGCCACGATTTTACGCAACCAGCGAAGCGGCAAGCGGCGGCCATAGGAGTGAGCGAGACATTAAAGGACGAGGCGTGTCAGCTCCAAATCACGCAAAGGGCCCCGCAGATAAAACATAGGTGAGAATGGAAGATCCGAGCGCGGTCTCGCTCATTCTTATGACCGCCGCAGCAGCTGAGGATTCATCCAAGCAAGTGCTGCAACTCCGTTTCATTCGGCATCAGTGCGAACGCACCCTAAATTCCCATAACGTAGGCAAAGACTAAAGAACAGAATGTAATATAATGGAATATTAATTATCACATACCTCAGCTGGAAAGAAATACAAACACAGATGGTAAACAACAGACGATTTTATCGACAAAGAGCGATCTTGAGGAGAGCTACAAATTTTAGGTCGCTACCTTAGTGTTGAATTTATGTATGGTTTTGATTTATAAACGGAAGTCTGAAATGAGTAGGCGATGCAAAAAAATGTCAAGGAAAAGAATTTTCCCATATAATTTTTGTATCTTTCGGGAAATGTGCATTCTAGTCAATCTGGTAAATCACAAAAGACAATAATACCTAATAATAATCCCAATGTGAAAAATACAATAATAATAATGAATACTTTTTATCTCATTACGGCAAAGCAAAAAAGATACGCGGACCAAGTTCTACTAAAAATAAACATGCAGCTAAGTCAAATAATAATTCTAATTCGTCCATGTTAAATAAACGTACCTAAATGTCGCTTACGGTCTTTATTCCGAAGCTAGTATCCAATGCGACTAGTAACTACGTGAAAAACAACGCAAGTGCCAAACAAGATCAGCGTAGATAAGAAGACGAATCTACATATTATGTACATATCGTCATTATTGATAAACAAATACAGTGTAATGAGTAATTATAGATACTTCTCATCGATAAAAGTTTGCTTAAGGTCAAGTTATCAATTATACTTAAGGAATTATTATTTATGACTGTTTACCGTAAATATGTGCTATCTTGTTTCAACTATGGATAAGGAAGCCAGTGCAAATATTGCATAAAGAAAATTAATTATTTCATTCTTTTGTTTCATCGTTCTAATGCACACATTTCGTGGTGCAATATTTGCATTATGATATGATGTAGGTATATGAGTTGAGATATTAGTTGCACGAGAGAAAATAAAACCGGCCAAGTGCAAGTCGGACTCGCGCACCGAGGGTTCCGTACAAACACTTTCCATCCCTAAGTAGTTTGCACCTGGTATGTATAGCGCCCCATATAAATTAGGTGCAAAGTTAGGTATTAATAGGTATTAAAAAAAACTACTTACTAGATCTCGTTCAAAACAATTTTCGTTGATAGTTTTTATAGTAATGTACATCATATGTTTTTTTTAGATTTTTCATTTTCTTATTTTAGAAGTTAGAGGGGGGGGACCAACTTTTTTCCACTTTGGAAGCGTCTGTCACGCAAACTATTCGGTTTAGAAAAAAAATATGTATATAAACCTCGATATCATTTTTGAAGACCTATCTATAGATACCCCACACGTATGTGTTTGATGAAAAAAAAAATCTGAGTTTCAGTTCTAAGTATGGGGAGCCCCCAATATTTATTATTATTTTTTTTATTTTTGCAACAAAATCTTAATGCGGTTCACAGAATACATCTACCTACCAAGTTTCAACAGTATAGCTCTTATAGTTTCGGAAAAAAAAATGGCTGTGACATACGGACGGACAGACGGACAGACAGACATGACGAATCTATAAGGGTTCCGTTTTTTGCCATTTGGCTACGGAACCCTAAAAAGGTAGGTTAGGTATCGGATAATCGGATGCTTTTATACCTAAACTTTGGCGGTGGCTTTGTTGTTCAGTTGTAGGTATAGGCAGCTTTGTTTGAGGTATGAGTGAGATAGGAATAGGATTTCCGATCCCTATATATAAATATATAATACACGATTGTTTTAGTGACAATCTTTTATTGATGACTACTTGCACCAGTTAAAGTGGCCATAGAAAGGCCAGAATGGAGAAGATTAGAGGAGGCCTTTGCCACCTGGCAAACGGACATACAAAAATGGAAAAAAGAGATAATATAATATATGATTAAAAAGAAAATATGATAATAATATCAATAATAACTTAAAAAAATTGTCTGCTAGCGTTAACTACCTAAATGTTTATATAGAAGCGAAAAAAAAAATGCACACGTCTGGCCTGGAAAGCCGTGGGGACGTGGGGTATTCAAATCCCGCTCAAAACATAAAATATTTAAATTTTTGCTTCTTTATAAACATTTACATTTTTTTTTTTTTTTTTTTTAATAGCCGTTTAGGTGTCCCACTGCTGGGCAAAGGCCTCCCCTTCTTTTCTCCAAAGAATGGCAGAACCGCACTGGCAATAGGACCGAATGGAGAAAACATTTACATTAAGGATGATTAAATTCTGCACTTTTGAAATTAAACATTCCATTAACATAGAAGCGTCTGCACAGATAAAAGTTATTTTAGTAAGATATTTTGACTCCAAGTTATTTTCGAGTTCCGGAAATTATGCGGTACAGAAAAGTTTCCAATCTCAAACTTTACCTACAGAAGTTTTTCCCGAATCTTTCCTCGAGTTGTCCTTTCACCAAAATTACTCCAGGAAAGAAAGACTTAAGTATAAGTTTTGTTTCCAGGCAATATAACTGTAGACAACCTTTGAAAAGATTGAAATTACAACTAGCACAGAGTGCTCGATAAATCTTATATATTTTCGGCTCAAGAATTTATTTACAAAACCATTGTAATCACAACACACCACAGCGTGTTATTAGGGTGATTACTTTGCCCAGTCAAGCTTATTGTACTAATATTTTTTGTTAATAGTAGTAGGTACATCGTGTATCAAATTTAACATCCGCTTGTGATGCATGTATAGAGCAATATGAAATACAGGAACTGGTAACCGAACCGACTATCATTGGTGAGACCAAGGCCCATCGTCTTCGCTGGCTCGGCCACCGTGAGCGAATGGGAGAGGATCGGCTGGTGAAGAGAGCATACCTTGGGCGACCGACGGGGCGTCATCCGGTCGGTCGGCCAAAGAGTACCGCTGGATAGATCTGGTAGAGGAGAATCTGAGCCACAAACTGGCGAGAGATTGCGCAGGATCGGGTAAAGTGGCGAGCTCTTGTGTTGGAGGCCAAGACTCATTTTGGGTCGCTGAGCCAGCGCAGTTAGTTTTTTTTTAGTTTGTGATGCATGGTTATTATTTAATACTCTAAAAAAACATGGTCATCACGAGGCCCGCATTTAATGAGTGGTATAAAAATGTTACTTGACCTGAAGATAACAACGAAGTCAGGCATTCTTACCTTCCATATTGCCAAAGATCACATCAAAGCTGAATATATTGGAAACGGCTGCAATTATTTTCATCAAACATAGCTAAACACTATCTCGATAGACAAGGCTTTCGATTAAAATAAACCGTATTCGAATCGACCCATCCACTTGGGAGCTACAATGCCACAAACAGAAACACAGATCGGCTGCCCTATATCAAAACCTAGTAAGGGACAAATTTTTGGATTTTTGTTTTTTAACTTATTTGTACCAACCTAGTAAGTCCTCAGCTGGTGACAGAGACACCAGCTCAAAAATCATTATAATAACCAGAGTTTTCAATGCGTCGAAACCTAGTAAGTAACATGTCTAGTAACTGTTTACCGTTGTCAAACCCAGTAAGTCACATATCCCATATCAAAACATAGTAAGGGCGTGAGACATACTAGGTTTTGGGCTGGTCAAAGAGGGCCTTACTAGGTTTCTGATCTGGGAATCAATGCGCCGGCAGGGGCGCGCGGGGCACCTAGTATCACTGTGTTCGGTCAGTCCACGGCAAGGCGCCGGCGCAGCCACATAGCGTGCTGTTTAAATTAACTGTCGTCTGGATGGTTTTGAAGTTTTATTTATTATTTTTTGTTACGTAGGGACCTTCATCATCCCTTTAATACATTTATAAAACTTCGCTACTACAAACATATGCGAAGAGTGTCTGTGTCTTCGCTATTAACGTATATAATACCTACTTAAGTACAACTAGATCATTGTTGTGTTTACAGAGTTAATGTTCAAAATAGTGAGTTACCAACGTTTTTTGCACACATTCAAGAAGACACAGAAATATTTCCAACTGGGTTAGTTGTTTAATAAAATAAATGGGCTTGTAAAGAACTTATATTTTTGTCTTTTCTTATTAAATACCTACATAGTAACAAACACGTGTATATAAAATAAAGGTTTCAGTGTTTTAACTGGTTAAAAATAAGAGTTGAAAATGTTCATACGTATGTACATTCGGATAAGTTCAATCGGAATTTCAGCTGGAGTTTAATGGTTGGTTTGTTGTGTATTCCTAACACTTGTATACTAGGTTTACATTTGAATAACACATTTTAAACGGATTATATCGCGTATATTAATTATTTGAGCCTCCCTGACGTTTCGGTACCTTTACAGATACCGTTGTCAAAGGTTGACTGAGAATAACACAATTTTTCTCTGTCAAAGTTACATTTGTGCAAACTACCCATTTTATAAATATTAATTTAAAATAAAGGTATTCCATACATACATGCCAGATAATGTGCAAAGACAGTTAGGTGCCTACACATGTGCCAGAAGGGCATTTACTATTTTATTTAAAAGGTTTTGTTTTAAATTTTAAATATCTTGGATGTCGACGACAGGGATACCATTTAAGACCTAAGTAAGGGCTCCCTTACTAGGTATTGAAGCTGGTTGAATGTAAGAAACTAACACGGGTAAATACATTTTCAAAGTTAGTAAGGGGTATAAAACGTGCATGTATAGTATATATTATAAAATGAAGTTATGGATACATACACTTGTTAGTACTCTACTTATTCATGTACTTTTTTTTATTATTAATTAAGAGTTCTTTTGAGGCTGCCACGTTTTATGTTTTTAGGCTCTCCTGTAAAATTTGGTCTGGAGCCCTTACTAGGTTTTGATATAGGGCAGCCGAGATATACATCTGAAACTCACAACAAAGGGTTAAAAATGAATGAAGTGAAAATAACAAGTATTAATTGAGCCGGCGGTCCCGGGTTCGAATCCCGGCCAGGGCAAATATTTGCGTGATGAACTCGAATATTTGTGCTTGGGTCATGGTTGTTCTATGTATTTAAGTATATATTTATCTATATATGTATGTGGTGTAATTCCTTTTCGCCGAATTATGTTTCGCAAACGTTTCATTTCGCAAAAGTTTCATTTCGCCAAAAGCATTTTTCACTGAAACTGTAAACTATTTTAGGTTGTTGTAAATATCATCCTTTAGATTAGGTTAGGTTAGGTTTGTTTTATAACAATTCGAAATAGTTTACAGTTTCAGTGAAAAATGCTTTTGGCGAAATGAAACTTTTGCGAAATGAAACGTTTGACGAAACGTAATTCGGCGAAATGGCAGAGAACCAAGTATGTATATCGTCGTCTAGTACCCATAGCACAAGCCTTCTTGAGCTTAATTTGGGACTAGATCGATTTGTGTGAGGTTGTCTGATTAAAAAAAAAAATTTAAATATAAAGTAAAAAATTGTATTAGTGATATTTCGAACAACAAGAGAGGCAGAGGTCGCCCGTTTGCTACATAGTGGTCCACCATTTCAAAGGATTTGAAACAACCTAGCTGAACAAAGACAACCCAGGCGCATAAGAACGAGGATCTGGCTACGAGATGGGATTTTTTTTCCCATTTGGTAGCTAGCTACGAAATGGAAAATGTGATTTCCCATTAGGCACAGAAAGAAGAAAAATAAGAATATTTTGGACAAATGTCATAATCATAACAACTAATTAAGTCCTAATACCTACATTTATTTATTTATTTATTTATTTACAATTACATATCCGTAACTTACAGCTAATTGCCAAAGCGTTACAGATCTTAACCTATCATACAACATACCAAATATAACAATCTTAAGTATAAACAAGTAACAGAATTTGTACAAAAACAACATAATATTACACTCAACATCGAAGGAAATAAATTTATATATATATATATATACATATATATATACCTATATTAAACTACTCTACACAAACACATTTTAATTTTAAGACCGCTCAAGAAATTTTTTACACTCTGCTATTATGTACGTATACTTGGTAGCGAAAACATCGCAGTGTGGCGCTACTTTGAGAACGGAGTTGAGGATGGAGAGCGCGCTCGGGATCGGCGCGTGCCGCAGGAGCGCGGTGCGCGCGCCAGGCACCGCTAACAAGGGAGCATGGCGTAAGCGTGACCGTGCCTCAGGCGCATATAGTCGCACCACTTCCTCCACTAGTCCAGTACACTCTATTTTGCCGCGAATTATGCCCAGAACAAACTTAGCTAGTGCCAGGTATCGCCGCACTTCTAGCGAATTATACCCCAGTACTCCTAATAGGAATAGTGTGGGGTAGAGATACGGATAATAAGCATATAGCTTCTTGTATAAACTCCTTAAGAACTGCTTTTGGACCTTCTCCAGCATTAAGGTATATTTAGCCTCGTGAGGGTTCCAAACCGAAGCATTTGATTCTAGCACACTCCTCACAAGTGCCGCATAGAGAGCTCGAAGAGCGTTCGGTGTTAAAAGTTGTGCATTTCGCAGTACAAAGCCTAGTTTCTGCGCTGCGCGTTTCGCAACTCTATTCGCATGCTCCCGAAATGAGAGCTGTGGATCGAAAAAAATGCCAAGGTCACGAACCAAGGATACTCTCGCTATTGAATTACCATCTAGAGTATATTGATGATGGTACGGAAGAGATGATCGAGTGAAGCTCATTGTTTCGCATTTTTTAATATTAAAATATAATTTATTTAAAAGACTCCATCTATGTAAGGCGTCAACGTCGTCTTGTAGAGCTTTACAATCCTCCAATGTGCCTACTACTTTAATTAACTTAACATCGTCTGCAAACATCATTACTTTCGAGTTTTGGACTTGATTCGGCAGGTCATTAATTAAAATATTAAACAGCAATGGCCCCAAGTTCGAACCCTGACTTATACCTGAGAGTGTTTTATAGGACTCTGAGTGATACGGTCCATATTTGACAAACTGTCTTCTGTCGGCTAGATAGCTCGAGAAGACCTTAAGCAACCCAGGGACGAAACCCATACTACTCAGCTTTCCTAGCAGAACGTCGTTATCTACCCTGTCAAAAGCCTTTTGGAAATCTAAATAAATTACGTCCACTTGTTTCCTGCTATCTAATTCCTTTGTTATTAAGCTAACGAGTGTGACAAGGTTGGTGGTAACCGAACGTTTAGGTACATGTATTCTAATCTCTAATAACTAGGTATAAATGTTGTATTTAGAGATAGAGCGATGAATACAACACTAATTTTGTTTTATTATTAGCAGTTCCATAATGTATTTTTCATAGAGAATCTTATTATAAGTTTCTCCCAAAAGTTTTGGAAAGTTTGGGTCGTTGGCTTTGGCAAGTTTTCTATGAAAGAGTCATGATTCAAACCAAAGTACATTCTGTGCGAAATTCATTCTAAATTGAGTATTGATATACCCAACTTCTATCAGTTTCTATTACTTAATCAACTTAATTAATTAGATTAATTATTCCAGTTAATTAAGTTATACAAAGTGATAGGAGTTGGGAATAAGAGTCATTTTCAAAAAACATGTACATAGTTAAAGGCTTAATAAAAACAAAATTGGGCATATTTTTATTTTGTTGTAGTTTTTTTTTCTCGGATTTCAATAAAATTTGGTGAGTTGGTAAAGTTGCTTATTCTGAACAAGGTAAGCCCAATTTCACGATATGTCCTACAAATTTTTCCATTGAGTTACAAAAAATCCATACATTTTTTGTAACTCAATGGAACAGGAGGGTACAGCAGACCGATCAGCGAATGCAACTCCATCTCATCATCATCATCATCTCAGCCATAGGACGTCCACTGCTGAACATAGGCCTCCCCTTTGGACTTCCATATATACCGGTTGGAAGCGACCTGCATCCAGCGCCTTCCGGCGACATTTATAAGGTCATCTGTCCATCTTGTAGGTGGACGTCCTACGCTGCGCTTGCTGGTCCGAGGTCTCCACTCGAGCACTTTTCGGCCCCATCGGCCATCTGCTCTGCGTGCTATGTGGCCTGCCCATTGCCACTTCAACTTGCTAATCCGGTGAGCTATACTTTAGTTCGTCACTTTAGTTCGTCTACGGATTTCCTCATTTCTGATTCGATCACGTAGAGACACCCCGAGCATAGCCCTCTCCATTGCTCGTTGAGCGACTTTGAGCTTTGAGATGAGGCTGACAGTGAGAGACCACGTTTTGGTGCCGTAAGTCATCACCACACAACACACATTGGTTGAAGACTTTCGTCTTGAGGCACTGAGGTGTGTCGGACGAAAAGACATTGCGTAGTTTCCCGAACGCTGCCCAGCCGAGTTGGATTCGGCGGTTGACCTCTTTCTCGAAGTTGGACCTACCTAATTGGACCACTTGTCCTAGGTAGATGTATGAGTCAACAACTTCGAGTACCGAGTTTTCAACAGAGACTGGGATGGGCACAACCTTGGCATTTGACATGAGTTTCGTCTTGTCCATGTTCATTTTTAAGCCCACCCGTTGAGAAACTTGATTGAGGTCATCGAGCATCATGCTGAGTTCCTCCATCGTTTTTGCCATGACTACGATGTCGTCGGCAAACCGAAGGTGAGTGATGTATTCGCCATTGATGTTGGTGCCAAGTCCTTGCCATTAAAGGAGCTTGAAGGCGTCTTCCATAACGGCCGTAAACAGTTTCGGGGACACAACGTCCCCCTGTCTTACGCCTCTTCTCAATGGAATGGCCTTTGTGCTCTGCTCAACTCTATCTATGCTTTTATAAATTTGTATTCAAAATCGGTTTTCTATGAAGAGGGGTCATTATTTCAGGAAAAATAACAGCGTGATGGCGTCAGCCGTACAGCGCCATCTCTTGGTAAAATTTTCTTTGTCTTATGTGTTTTATACACTGGTATCCTATCTCAACTCCCAAACATTGTTTCCCAAATGTAACGTTTCAACCTATTGTCATTTGTCCGAAAGTATTTTTTTATAAGCATCTTTTTAGGGTTCCGTACCCAAAGGGTAAAAACGGGGCCCTATTACTGAGACTTCGCTGTCCGTCCGTCCGTCCGTCCATCCGTCCGTCCGTCGGTCACCGGGCTGTATCTCAACAACGGTGATAGCTAGACAGTTGAAATTTTCACAGATGATGTAATTTCTATTGCCGCTATAATAAAAAATACTAAAAATAAAATGAAATAAATATTTAAGGGGGGCTCCCATACAACAAACGAGCTGGTTGCGTTAACTTTGCACCTCATTTGTATGGGGCGCTATACACACCAGGTGCAAACTTAACTTAACCACTTATGGATGGAAAGTGTTTGTACGGAACCCTCGGTGCGCGAGTCCGACTCACACTTGACCGGTTTTTTTTTTGTATGTGTATAGGGTGTCTACTTCTTTTATAGAATAACACTTTACTAAATGCTTCATTCAATTCATAGAATTTTCACTTCATAGACATTTTTTCCTCGGAAATCATACATTTTTCAGAAATCTTGAAATTGTCAACAAGAAGATTAGGTTAAGTTAGGTTGGGTTGGAGTTAATAACATTCGAAAATATTTTATGGTATCAGAAAATAAACGCTTTTGATGAAATTAATTTTCAATTAAATGAAAATTCGATAGAACGTTTTTAGGGTTCCGTACCCAAAGGGTAAAAACGGGACCCTATTACTGAGACTTCGCTGTCCGTCCGTCCGTCTGTCACCAGGCTGTATCTCAATAACGGCGATAGCTAGACAGTTGAAATTTTCACAGATGATGTATTTCTATTGCCGCTATAACAACAAATACTAAAAATAAAATAAAATAAATATTTAAGGGGGGCTCCCATACAACAAACTTGTTATAGATTATATATAAGTATAGGTACGGAACCCTTCATGCGCGAGTCGGGCTCGCACTTGCCCAATTTTCTATAAAACAAGGGTACTTACAGTAATATATGGGAATGGCAGGTAATGAAGTGAAAATATAGAAAGAGTACCTTATGCTCCAACTCTTTTGCTTCAAAGAATCGCATGGCTGCGCTGAAATGGTTACAAAGCGATTTAACGCCCATTAAAAGCGGATAAAGGGTAATTTATTCCCACTCGGATAATTACAAAGGATGGCCAGTCCAATGGAATTTACTGGCTATATGGTTAAATAGTGTAGAAGTAATTAAAAAAGCATTTTAACTGGCTACACCTACACATATAATAAGCAAAATTATTAATATAATAATAATAAAACATGACATATTGAGCTACTTTTATTCATATTACTACAGTATGCTGCTATAGAAATTCCTATTTATTTGTTTAATTAATTTCACTGGTTAAACGTTTCCCTAAAATGTTTATCAAACCCAGATAAGCCCTAGTTCAAATACAGAAGCGTCAATTTAAACTTTAGCAAAACAATTATGCACGTGTAAACAGATAAACTCATTCCAAAAACAAATCAGTTACGTAACAGACATAAAAAGTTGACCCACGGCGCTATCGGGGATGATATGAAAGCCAGCATTGTTACATTAATGTATAATAATGTAATATTACAGATAATAATATTTCGAATTGAAACTGATATATTTTATGTAAAGTAAAATGTCTTTCAGTTTCACATACACATATTTTTTCCCTTACTGCATACGAAGGTGTGCTGCTCTGTGGCGGCGCCACCATAATGAAAATCAATGAATTATATGGTGAAAATCATTGAATTATTAATTCGTGATTTAATTAAATTTAATTTATTTCACTTGGCTGTTCGTGTTAGTTCTCGTTGGTCCCTACTGTTTTGTAAAAAAAATAAACGTCAGAATGTTTACAAGTTTATCGAAGTGGTAGGTTAGAACGCGGAATCATTAAAAATAAATAAAATCACTTATTAATAATGATTTTTATCAACACGTACACAATAAATAGCATACATCAATTTCTATAAGAAAATAATAGCTAATGTCATTTCTGTATATGAGTTCTCTGTGGCGCCGCTGCAGAGTATGCTCCCCAGCGGCGCCACAAAAAAATGTCCATTATTTCGTTCCCTGGTGCAGGTACAGCAAAAACATAATTATGTACATGGTGTACCTTCAAGGTACATCATTTCACCAAATAATTCATTGATTTTCATTATGGTGGCGCCGCCACAGCACACATATACGAAGCCATATTATTATATTACGGGTCAAGGTTCAGTTAAACAAATATTTTGTTTTATATAAGATTATTACATGCGGCAACGGGTAAATTTCCTACCACATATTTTATATCGCAACTCACGTTTTTCTGCAAAATCGATAACATTGATAATTTTATTTCTATCAATTTGGTACATAGGTACTCAGGGTCAGCGTACTTTTTGTGAGTGAAAAATAAATAAAAAATGGTTTATTTACCGTTTTAACCCCCATATCTTCGCCATGTTGTGCAAAATTGCAAAATACTGATTGTACAAAAAAATCTATGTAATCATTGAACGCCTGCATACAAAATTTAACGAGAATCGGTTGAGAAACGTGACTTGTAAGCGAAAACAGCTCGAAATCTGGACACACGAAATAATTTTCGGCTAAATTGAAATGGAAACACTCGCTCAGACAATTAGGACCCCGACCCTTATCATTCTGATTCTCACCCAACGTCAAAAAACTGAGTAGGTTCTCAGTTCGTCGAACGAACGTTTTTTTTTTTTTATGTATGTTCCCTGATTTATCGAAAATGGCTGGACTGATTTGGAAAATTCTTTTTTTGCTTCAAAGAGTATACTTTCTAATTGGTTCAATTGTCGTATAATATAACTTAGTTTCCTTGACGTCGGTTACTTTTCGTTAAAACGTGCTTATAAAAGCATGTTCTATTCCAGATACACCATGGATTTTTCGTACGCCAACGCGACAGTGGAGGATGGGGCAATGGCGAGCCACCTGAAGGCGGTGGGAAGACTGTTTTACCTCATCACCCCGCAAGAGCACATGTTTGAGAAGAAGGAAGATGTACCGAACTTCTTTAAACAGGTAATAGCACATTACATACCTAGGGTGATGGATTCATGAATGTCCCGGAACGCACGCGTTTGTATCCGAAACTAACTAAAATTTCTGTCACTACTCCTCTATACCTTGTATCTAGTTTGTCCATTGCCACTGAGATACGAGCTTTGTTTTAAGTAGTAGGTTGTTACTTAGAAAGAAATAAATATTTATTTGCACACACACGAACACAGTAGTAGTACAAACAAAAACAAAAACATTCAGAGATATGAGCCGCGTGCAAGCAAAAAGGGCCAGGCTCAGCATGTGCTAGCCCGCAGGCCGCAACGCTGATTTTCAGCCACCTTGTTGGTGACAAAACGACCACACACAGAGAACATAGTGAGTTTTGGTTGTAAAGTTATACATCTTGCCTTGGCCAGCGTAGCGGGCAGAAAACCCCACTTACAGCCTAGGATGACGTAAATAATAATGCGAAGTTAGTAGCTTCCTGCGGCCTATGATGGACGCTTTTGTCATGTTATAAATGAGTGCCAAAGCATCCGTCACGTTTTGACAAAATGCGAGTGTGAGTGATGAATGCTTTGTCACTTATTTAGCACGTGATAAACTCAACCATCCTGGTATCAACATAATCACTTTCTCAAAAAAATTATGGTTCATTTGAATTTGGTACTTCAATGAGCGAAATAAGTATTTATTTAGTTTTATGTTGATTCTCAAAAAGTGCTAAATCAATTTCGATAAAATTTATATGGGACCACCTTTACAGTATGATCTACCAAGCAAAAAAAGAGTCATCAAAATCGATTCATAATTGGCGGAATATGCGCGTAAATGACATTAAAAAAAACTTACATACAGAAATTATCTTGTTCTTTTCAGATATAAGTAATAAAAAAAAAAGTAAAACTCTATAAATAGACCTATTGAATCTTAAATATATGCCTACATTGCAGTTCGAGCACCCACAAGATTGAAATGGTTCTATGTAATATTTCCCTCCCACTTTAGAAGCCAAATCCATCCATGTGGCCTATATCTTTTTAATATAAGCTGCCCGCGGCCGACGTTCCCAAATTCCACTACACGTGTTTATAAAATTGGCTAGCCAAGAATGTCTGCAATATGCCGGCCGGCAATATTGCAAGCCTCATAAAAGTATGATGCGGAAAGGTAGGTACCGGATAGTCTAATTTTAGTGTCGTTGAACGGACAGTATCAGATTTTCTGGACTAACTAAAATGCAAGTAAAATTATGTTCACTAATAAAACAATCGATTTGTTATGAGCAAGCAGTGGTAAGAAAAAGTGTTCAAAGATGGCCTAAATGCAATACAGAAAACTGGGAATAGTAAAAACGACAACGATGTTTATATTGTTTATATATGTACATGGATTTTGTAGTAATACGGCTTTTTATAATAATATTTCAGAATTACATTTTTGACGTGTTTAAACGACACTTGGCTCAATCAAAATTAATTTCAATTAAATTTACCAATGAGAATGCGTCATTTCTTACATGTAGGTATTTTTTCCCTAAACGCATTTATACATTTTATTACAATATTTTTCCTAAGTATGAAAAAACGCCTCTGCGTTAACTTTTTAATATGAATTTTAGCACTAGCACTAAAACGAGCTCATTTAAGAAAAAAATATGAAAGTAAAAGTAGTTTGTGTTAATAGTTAAACGTTTTTTTCCCCGTAATAATTAACATACTAAACAGTTTCAGCACAATACTTGTAATAACTTAATAATGCTATTGGTTTTCAAGGTATTATTTGTACATAGGCAAAAGTTCTAATTAGGTCACACGAGTGTACTTTCGACATTACACAATATAGCTAGCGAGGCGGTCTCTCTTTGCATAATTGGCCGTTCTACCTTCATGTTAAATATAACAATTTGCAGGCTAAACATAATTCGAATACACAGTTAGGCATTAATAATTATTATTTTGTGGTTTCCGCGACTGTCTCATATTTGGACACTTTTATTTTGTTGTCAATTTTTTTTTTCAATAAAATTTGGTGAGTTGGTAAAGTTGCTTGATAAGTCCTACAAATTTTTTTCATTGAGTTACAAAAATAGTATGGATTGTTTTTTTACTAAATTTCACATTTTGTACTAAAAATTAGTACAAAATGAGGAGCTCGAAATGAAAAATAAATAATTCGACAGCAAAATAAAAATTTGCCCGTGGGTCAATTTCTGTAAAACATTTTGTGTAACTCAACGGAGAAAAATTTGTAGGACATATCGTGAAATTGGGCTTACTATGGTCAGAAGAAACAACTTTACCAACTCACCAAATTTTATTGAAATCAGAAAAAAAAGAAATCGACAATAAAATAAAAAAAATCCCATTTAAATAAAACGATTTAAACTGATTATATCGTGTATATTCATTATTTGAGCCTACCTGACGTTTCGATAACTTTCCAGTTAAGTCGACCTTTGAATGGTAACTGGAAAGTTACCGAAACGTCATCATAATATTCATATCAGCCGATAGACGTCCACTGCTGGACAAAG
The DNA here is from genome assembly GCA_947623375.1 of Apotomis capreana. Taxonomy (NCBI): domain Eukaryota; kingdom Metazoa; phylum Arthropoda; class Insecta; order Lepidoptera; family Tortricidae; genus Apotomis; species Apotomis capreana. The sequence goes on from OX392505.1 coordinate 25,714,460, forward strand.
GCCTCTCCCAAAGTTCTCCACCACGATTGGTCTTGCGCCGCTCTCATCTAATTTCTGCCCGCCATTCTAACCAGATTGTCGGTCCACATTGTTGGGGGCCTTCCCACGACCATGACCAAAACGTCAGGGAGGCTCAAAGAATATACGCGATATAAACCGTTTCAATCGTTTTATTAATTGTAATCATGCCGAGTTTTATCCCTGTTCTATTTCATTTAGGGCTGCAGTTTTTAGCTGTTTACGTAGTGGTCTTGTGCAAATCTTCCATGCCCGTCTTCATTATTGAGATTATCTCTGCACTCTTAAATTAAATTTTGTTGTGTCAAAAACTCACTGATAAGCATACCTGTGCTAACTCGGGGCACGCTCTAGGGATAGGATATCGATAAAAAAGATGTCGATATAATTAAATTAATATATGTGCTCATTGAACATTCTCGATTACTATAAAGAGGTTCAATGTCATATCTGATCTGATATCGAGCCTCTTAAATTAAGATAATAAAAGTATGACGATGTCATTTCAATCAAAATGACAATTTACGTATATTATGAAAATTATTTTAAAATAAACATGTAAATACACGTTTTAATATGTTTATTTTTTTATTTGAAAGTGTGGAGAAATAGTGTAATATTTATTTGTCGATAACATTTAGATGTTGACAGTAACATCGATATATTTTATTGTCGATATTATATTTTGCTACGTCACTTTAGTATAGGTGCCCCGAGTTATCCCAGGTATGCTGATGAGCTATTTAAATACCATCTTACAACTTATTTTTTTTTATCAGTGAACCTACTAATACAGTTATAAGTAAATAGGTAAACTATTACCTCAAAAAATAATTATTGGATTTTTTTTTTTTTTGGTAAGTGATTGGCCCGAGCCTTTCGGCTGTACTGGGGCGAACTTGACTGTGCGGGTGGGGTCACAAAATGGGACCTCCGGACCCGCAGCGTAGTGAGTGGTGTTAGGCTGTGTCACATGTGTGACAATGACCAGCTGATTGCCTGAAGTAATTTATCAATTTACTCGTGATACCGCTATTTACTTTAGGACGGTGTATCTGTACTTAATAAACAATAAGCATACCTGCTTATAATTTATTCGTTTCATTTATTCATTGATTGCATTAATGGTTCAAAGATCTTATCAGATATGAAGTAAGTACAGTTTTTCGCCCTAGGGCGTAGCAATGCGCGTACCTAGAGTAAATATGTAAAAGCTTCAGTGTTTTTACCAAACCAAATAACAGCAAAATATCTCATAAAATATACCACGCAATATTACGCCGCTGAATGACGAATGGCCTTACTTTCTTCAGGTTTCTAGCAATCTGCAAACAAACTTCATTCGAAAAACGTGCCTTTCATACAAACGTGTCTTCAGCGACCTTTTAGGTTCAAAGTTCATCGCCCTGACTCTACTCGTTACTTGCGTCACGTTCAACTAAATCTAACAATAATATTACATATCTTTTAACATAAGCAACGCGAACTGCCACGCGAAAGTCGATTTTATTTACCTGTATTTAAAAAGTTCATATTAGGCACTTGTGCAACAATGAAATTAGGTTATCCATTAGTTGTTTAAAAGAAGTCCTTATTGTTATATTAGTAGGATGTATAAAGTTCACTTCTAGGTGCAATAGTGGCATCTTGTTACGGTGGTTACTCAACGCTGTTACCACATGTAATGTAATATGTTGACACTTAGCACTATTCCAGGGTTGTCAACTACTAACAATACTTTAAATTATGTATTAACTAAAAAAATAATGAACTAGTTTTCAACACGATATTGTTTTCGAGAATTGATCATTGTCGTTGAGAGATGAAAGCATTGAATATGCACACATTACATAAGCTTCAAGTCGATAGGTAGCAAATTGCACGGTTTTTATGAACATACATTTTAAATTCGACAGCGTTTTTGTTGCCTACATTATTGGATGTTAATAATTCAAATTATAATGTAATCGTGAACAATTTCAATACTTTTATGTAGGTTATAGGTTATCGCGGGCTGGTGTTTCAGAACTCGTCTTACGATGTGCTCATTTTTAATTGGCAATTGATCGTTCGGCTGTTTTTTTTTATCCCGACAATAGAGAACTTATAATGCCTGCAATGAAAATGCTGTCTTTATTACGGTGTGAAATATTTGTGCGATGAATTAAATTTTTATTTTCTGTGTATTTAAGTATACACTTATCTTTATAATTAAGTATGCCGTTGCCCACTGCCCATGAGACAAGCCTACTAGAATTTAATTTGGGACTAGTTCGATTTGAGTAAGATTATCTATAACTTTATAGTTATTTATATTATTTTATTAAATAAGTTGGAATATGGTTGGGGTTCTCGTGTCTCTTTTGTATTCACTATATATAAGTATCGTTGCTTTGAAATATTTGCAGATAAAATATATTTTCTTTCACTCTGGAAACTGAAACAAGTGACAACCCTAATTTAGGGCCATACTCTAAGTATTGCAAGGTTTTGTATTATTGATTGCGTAGTTTTATTTCACGTGTGTTACCATGTGCCTCTTAGTTTAAAAATGACGATCATTGCTAATGCTACAAAACTTCTTATTACGTCAAATTGGTTGCAAAAGAGCCAATATGACCTATTTAAAAAATAATTTGCATGTAGATGATAGATATTTGGGTTGTATACGCAAAAGTAAACAGCATAGCAAAGAATCATTATTTTAATATTGTGCGACATCTTTAATCATGATAAAAACGGTTTAAAACAGTTTTTATAATTATTAATCATTATTTTCTTTACTTGATTGGACTTTGCGATAGAAGTTCAATCACGAATATTAGCTATCAATTCTTTTAAAATATCATGAACATTTTAAACCACAATTAAAGAAAAAATGAGATTACATACTTTAAAGCGCTGATACAGTACCGATACAATCACAAAGAAAATGAAGGCACACTAGTCATAATAATGTAGGGACAATTTTCCTAAAGTTGTACACCCCACATTTTTTTTTAAGTTTCGTTATTTTGGGTACGTTCTATTCAGAATCACGAGCTCTTTCGATCTAATTAGGAAAAAACTGTCCCAAAATATTCATACATTTTTTGTTTTTCTATTCCGTTACCGCGCCGCTGTAGTATATGGGAATGGTAACAGAATCGAACGAAAAAACATTGGGACAGTATTTTTGTGCTAATTAGATCGAAAGAGCTCGTGATTCTGAGTAGAAAATACCCAAAATATCGGAAATAAAAATAAAAAATTGGGGTGTACAACTTTAGAAAAAATGGCCCATTTTTATATATCAATGGCTTACATACAATACATTTTTTCTCTCTAATAATTATAGAAACGATTCAAACTCGCGTTATAACTACTTATCATCTATTAAAGATGTCTCACGACAGTTTTAATAGTACAACTTTTTTTTTCTTTCCAGTCATGGCCGTACTTCCTCATATTCATGATGCTGGAACACATAGTCCTCAGGCTGGAGGGGAAGCCTGGGATCAGACTGAACGACGGGATCACCAGCATATCCCACGGGATTCTGCAGGAATGTGGCAGGTATCCATACGTTCATTTGGTATAACCGTGGATATGGGTTACTTTGGTCCACGGGGTAACATTGATCATCGATTTTAGCCTGGATACATGTCATTTTAACGCGTTCGTTGCGTTTGCCTACCTTTACAGTAAACATCTAAGAGTGCAGTACTTAATAGCCCTAGAAAATTATTATGAAAGAGAATTTAAAGTGCTTAAGCAGAATAATATAATACAAGGAACGTAAGATTAAGAAAATTTGTTCAACATTTTGCAAACAATTATTATGGTAGAAGAATAAATAAGTATTTGGTTCCAAAATATATAATGAAATTGATTGGTTAAGGGATGAAAAGGAGTGTTGCAGAAATGTTGTCAAAAATAGCTTAAAAATGTTATTTTTGGAAAAACTGCCCTAGTGCAGGTTTTTCAAATGTATTCTTGCTTCTATAAGGTAAATTATGTAGTGTTAGGTGCGATCTCGCCAACAAACTGTCTTAGCAGTTTGGCGAGTTAATTTCAGTTGCATGCAGTTATGTACACCTTTTTTGTTAAAAAATAATCTTATAAGCGCGTTGGAAAACAAGTTGCCTACAATGATCTTTTATAAGTAGATATAGATACTGTAGATAGGTGACTAATGCTCCAAAAGTGAAGCACTTAATAGGAGTCAAGTGGCACCAAATAGTGCTTATGTCATGGCAAAACTCTTGTTGATCTCCGGAAAGTTACAGATGCGTATATGTGTCAAGTTCTCAGTAACAGTGTGATTTTAGTCACAAATTACGCAAAAAAGTAAAAAGGAAAACAGAGTCTCATATCTCAAGTAAGTAAGCTGAAATCATTTGATTGTGTAATGTCATTTTTGGAGCGGAGCGAGCGAAGCTCCCATGGATCGACTCGAATGGACTTTGTGACAATGCGCAGATCTCAGCGAGTTCTCAACCGATTTTAGAAATTTTTGTTTTAAAATGCAAAAAAATAAATTTCGCTAGATCGTGACGAAGAGATAATTTCGAAAAAAAAAAAAACTCCGCTCCAATCTATGGTGCAAGCTTAGGCGGTGGCTGACTCTGCATCGACCTAGTACAAATATAGGTAACGTCATATTGACATCATAACGCCGCCATAGACAGAGATAAGCTTATGTCGTTGACTTGATCTGGGAAGTCAATATTGTAGCTGTTATGCTAGTGTATAGCGTATCTTTTTATAAAACATCATTGGTTGCCTACAGTTTAAATACTAATGATCAATGTTACCCCGGGAATCAAGGTAACCAATCCACGGAATTTCATTTTGGTAAATTATTATTGACAATGCGGTTAGCATTGGGATTATCGGTTGGGATTCGAGTCTCAGTAAGAGCTGATATTAACCCTCCATCCACTTTGCCACCGAACCCATAAATCTGCAAATTCGAGATGACAGTCGACTATTTTTTTCTATAACATAAAGCAACATTTTAAAATCCTTAAAAGTCTAAGCTTTCATGTTGACTCACCAAAGTTAATGACTCCAGTCCGTCAAGTATTTTTCTCATCATGCGATAAACGAATCATATATTTACGTCCATTGTACAAAAACAAGCTAAGTGATTGATAAGGGGCACTCAGGTCATTGACACTACACCACAGACTTTTCAGTGGTGATAAATCAGTGTTACAGTGATGTATTGTATGCTCAATTTAAAGCTTCAATACCGAAGAGTTGCTAGAAGAATAGACGGGTACCAGACAGATAAGTTAACCTTTTCCTCCGAGGAATTAAATAAAGTCACGTAAAGATTAATGTTATCATACAAGAAGGAATCAACACATATAAACAACTAACTTAATCGTTAGCTAATATGTAAGAGGGCTTTTAATGGCCCGAGTTTGTAATCCCCTTGCTGCCCATCATATACACAATGTTTTTCATCTCACCCTCACACGGGAGGAAATAAAAACCTACAAAGATTTACTTAGTAAATATTATTTTTATCAGAATACTATGGCGAGGAGCGGAGTCGTACCTGTACACGTGGATATACACCAACTTCAGAATAGTGGACCTGCCGTGGGACAACGTCCTGACCTGGTACGCGGCAGCGCTGGGAGTTGACTTCTGCTACTACTGGATGCACAGAGCTTGTCATGGTGAGCCACATCTTACATAATTTTTCACAATACGTAAATTAAAAAAAATAAACACCCCCGACACAAGTAACTGGGCATCATGAGACCCTCATTCAATGAGTGATATAGAAAATTCTACTAAAACTGAACATAACTACGAAATTTGGAATGCTTCAATAGTGGCTGAGACCTTGTTACTTGTTCCAATTAACGCTGAATATCTTGGAAACTACTCGACCTATTTCCACCAAACATAGCTATTAAGAACCATCTCGACGGACAAGTATTTTTACAAAAGAAAATCACGCTCAAATTGGTCCATCTGTTTGGGAGATACACATGTTAAACTTATAACACACCTCTTTTTTCGTCGGGGATTAAAAATATACATGTCGGCCCAATATTTATATAAACCTATTACGGTGTATAATAACGTTTTAGTGACATGCATACAAAACTTATTTAGTGGATAAATATATATATTTTTTTACGATTTGCAAACATTTGCACGCCTTACCCAACAATGACATTTTTCCTTTTATTTAACTGCCTACTGAGCCGACGGTCCCTGGTTCGAATCCCGGCAAGGGCAAATATTTGTGTGATGAACACGAATATTTGTGCCTGGGTCATGGATGTTCTATGTATTTAAGTATTTATTTATCTATATAAGTATGTATATCGTCGCCTAGTAACCATAACACAAGCCTTCTTGAGCTTAATTTGGGACTAGGTTGATTTGAGTGAGGTTGTCTGATATTTATTTATTTATTATTTTATTGACACCCCAGAAAATATTACAAAACCTGACAACGATCATAATAATATATATAATAATAATAACATCATAATATTATTAATCTTCCTTGACGACAAATTCTAAATTAGAATCATCTTGGATCAAAGTAAAAGAATATAAAGAGAGAAAACAACCTTCAGAGTCGTCTCCGAATCCTTTGACTTTTCACGGGTCCCTTGAGTCGTTGAAAAAGTCGTGCCGTTGAGAACTTCACCCCGTCCATTTAGGTACTTGTTAACTTTGATCAAAATAAATTTTTCATTTCGATATTCATTATCTTGGTTTACATTTTCACCAGTGCCAAATTAGCTGTGTTCTTTCATGCATGATGTTAACGTTTTAATTTTTTTGTATCTACACATGAAGTTGATATGCTATTGGTAACGAACGACCTACATTAATTGGCAGCGACCAAAATCACGTGCTCACCTTAATAGTATTAAATATTATGTATGATACTGTTAAAGTGAGCACGCCCGCTGTGAGATCACCTCATTTATTCCTCTGCTCCGCGGACTGACTGGCAGGACTGAGTATTTCATATCTTCATAAAAGAAAATTTATGATAATAATGATGAATACGTGTGTAGATAAAGTAGTGTATGCAACTGTACATAATAAGGACTTAAAACACTCGTGATCCTATTATGACACTCGCTTTCAGCTTTCATAATACCACACTCGGGTTTTAAGACCTCTCATTTTGTAGCAATTGCATAAACTACTATTATTGAAAAACACGCAAATTTACAGAGCTGTGTCCAAACATTTAATATTTGGCTTGATTCTCTTGGGCCTTACTCCATGAGCCATGCCGACTTCTTGGGGTAATAAATAACTACCTCAAGAGGTCCCTTACCATGAGATTACAATGACAGTACTTGCTAGCGACAGCACAAACAATTTTTATAGCGAATTGTAATTCTACGAAGTAACCACTATAGGGGCGCTTTACTATTCTCCATACAAATCGTTTACGGCAGTGTTTCTCAATGGCATATATCCAGTGGGTCGCGAGGATCAGAATCGTCGATCGAAAAAGTCTCGTGACTACAAGAAATGCAGGCTTTTTTAAAGCCTAGACATTTTAATAAAACAGCAATCATTATCAGGCATGTTCATCATTATAATATGATTTTTTTTACGTTTTTATATTTTTTGCAAGCAGTAAACTACCCTCTGAATTTGCGTTTCAAAACGCATACGCATGACTGATTGAATGATAGGTGGGTGCGATCCAAATCTGTTAAATAAGAGTTTGGTTCTAAGTTTGATTCCACAAACTGAGGTCAGTTTTAGGAGGTCGCGAAAGAATTTTGATGGTCGTTAAGGGCCGTGACACCAAAAAGTTTGAAAAACACTGGTTTACGGCATCGCTAGCGAGCACGGTCACATTAACTCATGGTAAGTGTATGACCTCTTCAGACAGTTGTATTCAACATCTGATGTTGATTGTTGATTCAACAATCAACGTCTAGGGATGTTTTAGTCAAACAATTTTTTTTTTATGTAAGTAAAATATCGTGATTTGATATGTAACGCTTGTTTAAATACATTACGAGCATGTTTTGTCTCACTCAATGTAGTAAAACTGTACTTAGTTGCCTACTTTATATTTAACTAGCGAGATCTAAGCATACATAGGAACAGACCTACTTACTATGTAGTGAAGACCCTGGGCAAAGATTTCCACTACTTACCGTTATTTATCATTTATTACTTTTATATTTGTGTAAGTACACGGGCCTTCAGCGAATTCCCTATTTGAATCGCGTCTCTGAGTGACTTCAGAGGATTCCCGGTCCTTTGTACATTTCGGAGATTGCCTCGTAAATGCCTCGTGGGTCAGGCACGTTTAGTACATATTTGTATCCGAATTTATTAATACCCATCTTCCTTATTTTACGATGCTCACAAAAAATATTTCCAATAAATTGTAAAGATGATATTTGTAACAAAGATCTCGCCGTGGTGGCCCTATCTAGGCAATCTTCTAGAAGTAATTCATCCTTTAGAATAAACGCGTCTAGACACCTAGTTATCACTTGCAAATGAAACCATTTTTGGTTAGCCACGGGCTTAGTTTCGTCTGTGTGCGCATCTGTCACAAGCTACACACTCGTATCGTATGATTGGTTCGCGCACATAAAACCAAAAGTAGTTTCAAGATATAAAAAAAAAAAAAAAAAAAAAAAAATCTTTCGCCAATTTGTTGTATGAAGAATCGTTCTAAGCGTCGTACTTATTCTAAGATTCAACCATGACTCTCATGTTTATAAACATGTCGATCATTTTATACACCATTGCAGATGTTCCTAAATTATGCTCCGCAAGCTAATGCGCCGCAAAATGTAAAGAAGGTGGTTTCAGTTTACTCCTTTCCAGAAGCTAAACATGACTGTTTTAAATATGTTAAACACCGATTACTAAATTCTAACCGAATGAGTTTTTAAGAGGCTTTATTCCTTTTAAAATGCTGATTGTTTTAGTCATATTCTCTATGATCAAACATGTTTCTTATTATATTGTTGATGTTAGTACCTAGAACAGGGCTATTGGGATTTAAAGGTATATATTTGAAACCTATAGTTTGAATTTTTCATTGATTTTTGTTTCAAAAACTACTCGAAATCGACAAAATTCACGCCGGAAATTAGTTTTTCAACTTGTTTTTTCAACTTATTTTCCATTGCACGCAATGAACGCATGGAATAGCTATGTTAATACCTCATTATGAGTATTATTTACGTCAAAAAGTTGGATGAAATTATCAATATATTTGTCATAAATATGAAAAAAAATTTTTTTTAAAGGAATAAGGCCTCTTAGTTGACAAACATTGAATCCCTGTATAAATTTTGAGTTTTCTTGATCCTAAGTCGCGCGTGTTTTCATTGTTTTTTCAAACGTTTTTTTAGAATAAATTGTTTTTCAGAGGTGCACATCCTATGGGCACAGCATCAGGTGCATCACACCTCAGAAGACTTCAACATGGGCGTCGGCATCAGACAGTCGATTCTGCAAGGGTGGTGTGGATTTGTAAGTACCATTACCGTACATTACAAATGCTATTGTATTAAGCGGTTTACATTACACTCGCGTGACATTGTCAGGAACGGCCCGACATGATTTGAACTAGCGGTCCCTGATGAAGAGCTCTACACGAGTTCGAGACATTCGGGCCACTCCTGTATATTTCACGTGAGTGTAAACCGCTTAATACAATACTTAAATATGTCTCACGAAAGTCTTAATAAGATTAATACAAATACTCTTTATTGCTAAATCATTATGAAAAAATTGGGCAAGCGCGAGTCCGACTCGCGCATGAAGGGTTCCGTACCTATATATATATATACTAGCTTTTGCCCGCGACTACGTCCGCGTGAAACTTGGAAGTATGGAAGCAACCTCGTACAACACGATAGATATCCACCTAATCACCTTACTTACCCATTCATTGCCGAAGACGCAAATTCGCGTCATTGCTGAATAGAAATTTGAAGCGTCGGCAACGAATGTGTTAATAAAAGAGCGCCTAAGCAAATGTAAGAGCAATTGTGCTTTTAGTCTAATCATTACATTTTCTACAGGGTCATCAATGTCATCATGAATTACTTACTCACTTTTCAATCTTTATAGGGATAATTTCCAGGATGAAAACTATCCTATGTCCTTCCTCGGATCTTAAACTATCTCCATGCCAAATTTCATCAAAATCGATTCAGCGGTTTAAGCGTGAAGAGGTAACAGACAGACAGACAGACAGACAGACACACTTTCGCATTTATAATATTAGTATGGATAATCTATAACAAGTTTGTTGTATGGGAGCCCCCCTTAAATATTTATTATTTTATTTTATTTTAGTATTTGTTGTTATAGCGGCAATAGAAATACACCATCTGTGAAAATTTCAACTGTCTAGCTATCACCGTTCTTGAGATACAGCCTGGTGACAGACGGACGGACGGACGGACGGACGGACGGACGGACAGCGAAGTCTCAGTAATAGGGTCCCGTTTTTACCCTTTGGGTACGGAACCCTAAAAAAGCATAACATTAATGAACAGGCAGAGGCAACGACTAGCTTTACGTTATAACTATTTTTACGTGACTAAGTATAATGAATTTATTTTGTAAAAATGCTGATATAAATCGCTAAACAGTACAGTAACCTAACTCTATACAAATCCTTAGTCCGTTCGTCAATATATCATTAACATGAGCTATTATACTCGTACTCTAACAAACCTCAATGAATACCTATACACGGCCCAACGACGTTCTGTCCATATCACTAATGGATGTGACCTAGACGTGTGTTTCATTATTATAAATAAATAGGACGTCTAGGACATCGTGTTGTCCTAGACATAACAGACTAGAAAAAACACTTATATAAATGACTATTTAACTATACATCGTAGAAGGTTTCGTCCGCTATTATTGACCTAGACGTGTGTTTCATTATTATAAATAAATAGGACGTCTAGGACATCGTGTTGTCCTAGACATAACAGACTAGAAAAAACACTTATATAAATGACTATTTAACTATACATCGTAGAAGGTTTCGTCCGCTATTATTAATAAATACAAAAGAAATGTCTGTACATTGAAGATATTTTACAAAAAGATAAGTGAAATAGGCTACCTGAAGAACATTGTATTGGTCCCAGAATAATTGAATCGAAGCGTTTGTATATGTATTGGTGGCCACTTGTATATAAATTTATGAAAAATGTCTCATTTTTTTTTTTATGTGGGTACACCACAATTTTTATTTAAACCATTAATACAAAGACCAAAGCTTAAAGAAAAATTGAAAAAGGAGCTACCTGGTGGAAGGAAAAAAAGAGACATTAACATGTTTCATAAATTTATAAAACTAACAGCGCCCTCTCTCGCTTGCTCGTTCACCGCTGTAAAGTGGTGCGGTAAAATGTGAATATTAACGTATTCACATAGAGGTCGCTAAGGTGCAAAAAACCTTTCAAATAAACAATGCAAAGATCGACACACAAAGCATAAGGAAAAATTCGTCAGGTCTACGTGGAGCGAGGGTAGCGAAGTGGCTAACGTGCTGGACCGGTGATCCAGAGGTACCGGGTTCGATTCCCGGTCCCTTCCACCAGGTAGCTCCTTTTTCAATTTATCTTTAAGCTTTGATCTTTGTATTAATGGTTTAACTACGTATAGTTAAGTTCATATCATTGTAATAGTTAGTTAAGTACTATTACAATGATATGAACTTGATGATTTCTGAAAAAATGACTTACTGTTGAGTTTCTTTCGGCGTTTCTTCTCAACAGTGGTCTCCTCTTGTGAAATGCTGGTAGACTCAGACATGTAATAGTGACCTTGTGGCCTACTTGCAGAATAAAGTTCATTATTTCATTATTTCATTTCATTATGATTTCATTATTTCATGATTGCGTAAATTTTGGTCAACTTATTTATAACTAGAAGATGTCCACAACTTTGTCCGCGTTTTTTTCCTGACTTATACTATAACCATTTTTGAAGGTCCTGCTACCTTTATTCCAAGACAGCACATTAAATCTAAAACCCACTCCATGGTTCCTAAAAACAGATTTCCCTATCTCTTATAGTTTTCGTTTTCTCCCTACTGACCCATTTGGATTAAGCACCTCCAATTTTGTCACCAGATCTTCTATCTCCCCCTGGCGCTGGTGATACCGCCGGCTCAATTCGTGATGCATCACCAGTTCAGCTACCTGTACATGTTCTGGATCCACACTGAGGCCATCAAGAGTCTCGGGCCTCTGGAATACGTCCTGAACACGCCCAGCCATCATAGAGTGCATCACGGTAAGATCCTGGTTCGAAATTGGAATTAAAATTACTGACTGTTAAATTTCTTTGACGTTTCTTCTCAACAGGGGTTACCTCTTGTGTAATGCCGGTAGATTCTGATATGGAAAATGACCTTGTGGCACGTGCTTTAGAATACATTATATTAATGTATTTTTTAAATTACGAGAAAATTTAGAAATATTTCACATCAAGAGTGAAACACAAAAATTATTATGGTACTTTTTTATTTTGGTTTAAATTATTTTGCAAGATAATTAAAAAAATACATAATATGCTCTCTCAAAGTTTGATGCTGAATGCCTAGTACAACTGTGATACGTGTTAGTCGCACGACAAAATATACTTCCTCTGACTTTCCTTTCCATACCATGCGAGCAAGACAGGTGATGTTGAGTCACGCGACAAGCAGTGTCGCGTCAAGATATACTGCTGGTCAGCTTTAAGGGGCTTCTAAACGGGCCATGTTTTGCTGTACTTTGTGGCTGGTCATTATTTGCATCTTGCTCTAGTGTAGGGTGTCTGAAAAGGACGACCACAGTTGCCGGGCACAAATTGCATTTGCAATTGTTTAATTCAAACTTAGAGCAACTGACAAATAGAGTACTATTCTGATATTAATAGGAGGTCGGAATCGTTGTTCCTTGTTTACCCTTGTTAAAGTCAATCAATGGAGTAGAATCATGGCAGTAAAAGGGCATACAGTTCACTCATATTGACTTAAGATAAATATCAAGTGTTATATCTGTATTCTTTGTAATTTATTATTTGTTCTAGGAAGCAACAAATACTGCTTGGACGTGAACTACGGAGGAGTCCTCATCATTTGGGACAGGCTGTTCGGTACCTTCAGACCTGAGACGGATAAGATCCAAATCGTCTATGGCCTCATTTACAACCAGCCCTCCTTCAACCCTGTCTATTTGCAGGTAATTTTCACAATAATCTACATCAGGAATCCCAGAGAACGAACCATAGCTGGTCAGACACCATGAGAAGTGTATAATAACTACAGTTAGGGGCAAATGCAGACAGTAAGCAACATCGGCGCGTGATATGGAGTTTGTGATAAAGAAGAAGATACACCAGGGTTAGTCATGCCATGGTGCTATGGCATGGCCATTGAAGCCATGCCATTAAAGGGAAAAATAAAAAATATGTGCTTCGAGCAGATTTGAACCCGTGTCTCAAATCTAGATAGACATATGTAAAAAAATGTAAGGAAACTGTCAGGGATAGAAGAGTTGTTGAGCAAAAGTCGGTGTTTATTTATCAAACTATTTATTGAGAGTGCTTCCTTTGCGTACCTTCGTAAGCGTTATAATATATTATTCTGTCTCACCAGACACCCGAGCTTGCTCGAACTGAATACTGAGCACCGCGGCTTCTGCAAACATTATTCAAGACAGGTTTGCATCAGAAACGTGGTTTCAGAGGAAATTGTCGTCTCTGTACAGCTAAATGTATTTATGAGAATATATTCGGGAAACTTATACGAGAAGTGGCTTTCACCCTACATAATATATTATGTGACAGGTGACAGCGTTTAGTAAAAGATTCCAATCTCGGGTTTCAATAGAGACGAAAGTTTCCATCTTTTTTACCCTGAAAGCCTGTCAACGCATTTTTCTGGAAACCTGAACATTGAGGCATTTTACCAAAGACTGTTTCGTTTTTGTTTATCGGAAATTTAATTTTGTTTATGGGTCCTCAACAATGCATTCAAAATCAATTTAACTATAGTATATGTCCTTTGAAAAGCTACTTCTCGCTCGGCAACATTTTGATCTATTCAAGTGACGGAAGAATTTTAGAGTTGGGAATTTTGGGATCGAATTCAAATAACTTTGAATCGTCATAATTGTTAAAGTACAGGAACACAACTATCACGTGTTTATATATTTTTTTAACGAGTTAGAGTATGAACTTAATGGATACACATTTAATCTTTTCATTAAATTTGGTATACCTATGTACCTATGTATGTATGTGTGTGTGGTCTACATATAACAACATCCGCAAAGGAAGGACAATTGAAGGATTCTGTCAATAATGGATGCCTTCTTAAATGCGTAGTCCAAGATAACATATTATCACTCTCCACTTAAAGTTTCCCCTTGGTCATTGTTACATCATAAATATTCATCTCTATAAGGGACGAATACAGAGATAAGTACTTGTCATCGCTTCACCGTGGAGAATATTCCCACACGTACCAAGAAGTATGGCGGTTCCTTCATCTGCCGAACTATTAAAATATGGAACTCTTTTCCGGTTCATTTGTCCTTATATTTAACTTGGACCCTTCAAACGAAGCGTGAAGAAGCATCTCTCGGGCCAGCATGGCAGTGTTGGTTAACATGGAACCGTTCGTTTCTTGTCAGTTGCCATTGCGGCTTGGGTTCCCCTTTTTGCTTACCATCAGGCGAAGTGGAGCCACTATGTTGTGCCGTTATAAAAAAAGAATAACTGTCATAAAAAGTCATGTCATGGCATTAAGTCCGCCATTTGTACTTTTACTTATGTATTTTGTGCAATAAAGTTTAAATAAATAAATAAATAAATAAAAAGCCGGTATCCACGCCTGCCGTTATTTGGCCAATTTGTACGTTCTGGGTACTGAAATATCAATTCTTTCGTAGTCGTTCTACACGGGCTACGTCGTGGAGAAGTTCCGCCGTCTGGAGTCTCGAGGAGACAAGTTCCGAGCCATCTTCTGGGGCCCGAGCTGGGAGCCCGGCCAGGCGAGGCTCGGCGACGAAGACGAGAAACTTGAGGTACATCTTAATGTGAGGACTAACGTTTAACAATCTAACCATCATCATCATCAATAGAGAGCTTCATACTAAATATTTAGTATTAATTCTATATTACGAGACTTGTCGAATTATCAAAACATGAGTAGAAATATTTACCATTGGCCAATAAGCTAAGAAGACTGCCTTTTGTATCTCTAAATGTTTACAATGATCGAAAAATTTAAAAAGTTAATGGTTCAGGCAGGGTTTGAACCTGCGTTTCCAACGGCTTTCCGGGGCGAACACGGGCATCTCTCAAGGTTCAAAGAAGGGTATCAGATTCAGTGGTTCAATAGGCATATTGGACCACCGAACCTGATGCGAGTGCCATTGAAATTTTAAACAAGTTGCTTCTTGCATGCCTTAGGGTGGCATCGTAGCGCCATCTACCGTAAAGATTCCGACTTCAAGGTCGACACCATCGTCTCAAATCTTGTTGAGAATCGATAGTAACGATGTGCTACACCCAAGCTAATTATTTTTATTTACGATGAAGCGAATAATTGTAACATTTGGTTTACGCTAGCAGATGTTACTGCTTTAATAAAAAAAATAGCATAGATCTCTCAGAATACACAAGGCACCTAATGATCTATAGGAAACGTTTTCTTCAAACAAAATGTTCAGATCTTAATTGGTAGTATTTGTTGTGTTATTAGGTATCGTCTCATACATTGAGAAATAATATGAAACCATTTGAGTATGATGAAAATTGTGATTCCAGTTCACACATAAGACTTGAAAGACAAACAAACTCATTTATATAAATGTCGCAGTTAATTGATTTGTCTATGCCTATATTATAACAGGTATATATTATTTATTAACTAATAAAGTGTATGTATGTGTAACAAAAAACCGGTCAATTATTCTGTTAAGAACATTCTCAGTAGAAAAATTGCTATGTCACTCAAAAACACGTTTAGATTTTGATCAATGATAAATAGTGCCCCCATTCCAAAAAAAATTAAACCAAACTGTTGTGAGTTATGTTTGGTTATGTACATAATTATTTTTTGTTACTTAGTTTTTTGTTATTGTTTTGGTATATGCATTACGCAATCAATAATTGCGCGCTGTTAAATTAAAAATAAAAGCAAGCAACACGGCACTCTGCAACCACCATGTTTTTGTAGAAAAACTTACTAACAACCGTAAAACGAATGTAAATAATCTTTGTATCAATGGTTCAATATAAATAATCTTGTTCATCCTTCATCTTTCTTATATGGATCACCTTTGAAATTGACATAAACATGTTAATTTCAAAGGTAATCTAAAAATTCAAGTTGACGAATGATAATAAAAAAACTAAATTAAAAGTAAAAAAGTCCTCAAAGGAGGATGCAGATTTTTGGATGGACTTTGGCCTAGGGACCAATAACAACAAGCCATATATCTAAAGAAAGCCTTTTTCGAACTTTTTGTATGGCGGTAAATCTCGAATCGTTGTGTAAAAAACGTTAATAAAAAAGCGATACAGGAACTAACTTAATACCAAAAAAACATACATAATAATGTTTCAACGCAAACGACTTTTATGCAGCGATAACTTTTTTCACACAAACATTTTGGACTACCTGCCATAGTAAAAGTTTTAGAAGTAGAATAACCTATCCAGTGACATATCGCTACTTATTGGTCATATAGGCCAATTAGCCCACCCTCCTTTAATTGAAGGCCTCTTGTAAATATGGCATACTTCCCTAACTTCCTAGAAGGTCCTCAACAGTCCTTAACAATGCCACCCACTCCATTGTCGAAGTTAGTTAAGTTAGCTGGAGTTGTTGAAACTGACCCACACATTAAGGGCGCCGCGTAAATTATGCATACGGCCTAATTCTAGAGGCCTGTGGTGGTTGCCTTTGACGTTTTGATAAAACGCGAGCGTGAGTGACAGATGATTTGTCACTTATTTATCACATGATAAACGCAACTATCGTAGGCCTGAACTTTTTAAGGCTCCTCATCCGTTCAAAAATACTGATTGATTTAGACATTTTTCTCTGTGATCAAACATATTTATTAACATATTATCAGATGGTGATCCAGAGGTACCGGGTTCGATTACCGGTCTGTCTCTTCCACCAGGCAACTCATTTAATTTTTGCTTTAAGCTTTGAACTTTATATCAATGATCAACCATTAATTTCAGATCGAGCAGAGAGAGAAGTATGACGTGGCACTGCCGGCGTGGTGCAACTTGTACCTCATCCTCCACTACGCTGTGGTGTTCTACGGATTCTTCGAACTGGCTTCCAGATACATGGTTAGTATCCTCAACTTTTTATTTTCCGAATGGCAAGGGAAAATATTTTTGTGATGGACACGAAGGATCAGGGATGTTTATTTATTATTATTTATTTAAACTTTATTGCACAGAATACACAGGTAAAAGTACAATTGGCGGACTTAATGCCATAAGGCATTCTCTACCAGTCAACCATAGGACTAAACAGAAACATTTTGATGTTCTATGTATTTAAGTATTTATTTATCTATATAAGTATATATATCGTCCCCTAGGACCCAAAACTAACACTAACTTTCTAGGGATTAATTATCTTAATTCAGGATTAGGTTGATTTGTGTGAGGTTATCTGATATTTTCGTGCTCTGCTCCTGTACTCGAACCGACATGGTGGCGTTTTTATATAAACACTTCAGCACCTCGATGTACCGATAGTCAATATGGCACCGCTGGAGAAACTGTAGCACTGCCCAAGTCTCGATCGAATCGAAGGCCTTGGAAGATGCTTTTAAACTCCTGGAATGGGAAGGATTCGGCATCAACATTAATGGCGAATACATTACTCACCTTCGGTTTGCCGACGATATTGTGGTCATGGCAGAATCGCTGGAGGACCTCGGCACAATGCTCGATGGCCTTAATAGAGTTTCCCAACAGGTAGGTCTTCGGATGAACATGGACAAAACAAAGGTAATGTCGAATGCCCATGTTGCACCCTACCCAGTAACGGTTGGGAGCTCTACCCTCGAAATTGTTGACAAATATGTTTACCTGGGACAAGTGATCCAGTTGGGTAGGTCCAATTTTGAGAGGGAGGTCAATCGACGAATCCAACTCGGCTGGGCAGCGTTCGGGAAACTACAAAATATCTTCTCGTCCAAAATACCTCAATGCCTAAAGACGAAAGTCTTCAATCAATGTGTGTTACCAGTGATGACATATGGAACAGAAACGTGGCCTCTTACTGTGGGCCTTATAAGGAAGCTCAAAGTTGCACAGCGCGCTATGGAGAGGGCTATGCTCGGTGTTTCTTTGCGAGATCAAATCAGAAATGAGGAGATCCGTGAACGAACAAAAGTCGCTGATATAGCCCGACGGATTTGCAAGCTGAAGTGGCAGTGGGCGGGGCACATAGCACGTAGAACTAACGGCCGATGGGGCAGTAAGGTTCTCGAATGGAGGCCACGCACCGGCAAGCGCAGCGTAGGACGTCCACCCACAAGGTGGACAGACGACCTGGTAAAGGTTGCAGGAAGCCGCTGGATGCAGGTCGCTTCCAACCGGCCGATCTGGAAGTCACTGGGGGAGGCCTATGTTCAGCAGTGGACGTCCTGTGGCTGAAATGATGATGATGATGATGATGATGATCTGATATTTGTACCAATTTAAGTACAATACAATACAAAATTCTTTATTGCACACCAAACAAGGCTATACTCTTCTCACGCACCAAAACCCACAATATCCGCCGTAGAAGATAAACGTGCCAAATTAACCCGCCACTTTACGGACGAGCTACCGGACTTCGAAAATGCCGAAATTGAGAGGGCTCTCGTGCAGCTCAAGAACAATAAAGCCCCTGGAGACGACGGTATTACATCAGAGCTGCTAAAAGCTGGAGGACGCCCAGTCCTAGACCAGCTTCGAAAGCTGTTTAATACCGTACTCCAGAAAGGTACAACACCCGAGGCGTGGTCTAGAAGTGTGGTTATCCTGTTCTTCAAGAAAGGCGATAAAACGCTCTTGAAGAACTATCGACCGATATCACTTCTAAGCCACGTCTATAAGCTGTTCTCGAGAGTCATCTCAAATCGTCTCGCCCGAAGGCTCGACGACTTCCAACCTCCGGAACAGGCCGGGTTTCGAAAAGGCTACAGTACCGTGGACCACATTCACACCTTACGGCAGATTGTACAGAAGACCGAGGAGTACAATCGCCCTCTTTGCCTTGCGTTTGTGGACTACGAAAAAGCCTTCGACTCCATCGAAACTTGGGCCGTTCTTGAGTCGCTTCAGCGATGCCAAGTCGATTGGCGATACATCGAGGTGCTGAAATGCTTATATAGAGCCGCTACGATGACCGTCCAAATCCAGGATGTCCAGACGCGTCCAATCCCATTGCAACGCGGAGTGAGACAGGGAGACGTTATCTCTCCGAAACTGTTCACGAACGCTCTGGAGGACGTATTTAAAACACTGGACTGGAATGGACGGGGCATCAATATAAACGGTGAATATATTTCACACCTTCGATTCGCCGACGACATAGTCATTTTGGCTGAATCGCTGGAGGACTTGTCGGAGATGTTGCGGAGCCTAAATGTTTCTTCCAGACGGGTGGGTCTGGGAATGAATGTGGATAAAACTAAAGTTATGTTCAATTCATTCGTAGACCCAATACCGATCACCGTCGATAATGTTAGCATCGAAGTTGTTAAAGAGTACACGTACCTAGGCCAGATGGTCCAGCTAGGTAGAAACAACTTCGACAAGGAAGCTGACAGAAGAATCAGGTTGGGCTGGGCAGCATATGGGAAGTTGCGCCATATTTTTCAGTCATCATCACTGCCCCAGTGCCTTAAGTCCAAAGTCTTCGACCAGTGCGTCCTTCCGGTCCTTATTTATGGGGCCGAGACGTGGACACTAACAAAAGGCCTCGTCCACAAATTCCAAGTTGCTCAACGAGCTATGGAGAGGGCTATGCTCGGAGTTTCTCTGAAGGACAAAATCCGGAACCAGGAGATCCGACGGAGAACCAAAGTGACCGACATAGTCCTTAAGATATGCAAGTTGAAGTGGCAGTGGGCGGGGCATATTTGTCGTAGAGCCGATGGTCGATGGGGCAGACGAGTTCTAGAGTGGAGACCACGAACGACACGCCCTGTAGGACGGCCTCCCGCCAGGTGGACCGACGACCTAAAAAGAGTGGCGGGAAGCGGTTGGATGCGGAAAGCTGAGGACCGGGTATGGTGGCGTGAACTGGGGAAGGCCTATGTCCAGCAGTGGACGACTCCGGGCTGATGATGATGATGATGATGAAACAAGGCTTACAAATTAAACACAGACACAATAATTTTAATAACGGTAGACAACAGGCAGTCTTGTCGTGAAAGAGCGATCTCTTACAGATAACCTTTGGAATGGGTAGTGGAAGTAATACATGACCTAATTAAAAAAAAACCGCCGACTCAACCAAACATAACTAAAAAACATCCTGTCAGACATGGCTTTCGATAAAAAATAATACCGCATTCAAATCGGACCATCCGTTTGGGAGCTACGGTGCCACGGACTACAGACAGACACAGATTCAATCACTGAAAAAAAAGATTTGTTAACAGTAGCGCAAACCATACAAAGATCAAAGCTTAAAGTAAAATTTAAAAAGGAGCCACTTGGTGGAAGAGACCGGGAATCGAACCCGGTACCTCTGGATTACCGGTCCAGTGCGTTAACCACTTCGCTACCCTAGCTCCAAATAAAAATTGTGGTGTACCCACATAAAAAAATTAGACATTACATGTTTCATTATAGTAGCCCAAACGTTAGTTGCTAGTTACAAAAATAGGAGGACTGGCAAACTGAAGGCTACCAGTAACCAAAATAATTTTGGTTATTACTACCCACAATTTAGCTATTTCTCAAGTAGTTAAACTCAGAAACACACAGCCACTCCCGCAGGTACACATGTTTAACTTGTAAATAATACCCCTCTTTTTTGTCAGGGGTTGAAAACTGCGGCTGTTGGTTTGTCGATTTATCCAGCAATGGATCTGGGACTGAACCTAAAACTCTACATAGAATTCTGTGTGCGAAATCAAAATCTAGGTACGCTGAGCAACGAAATTTAAGCCTTGACTACTACGTGACACAGAACGTTGTCTAGGTGAGACAGAATTATGAATAAGTCTGTGTGTTATCAGATAAACGAGAAAATATTATATACCTATTCCAAATAAATAGATATAAATGTTAATAGAAGGCGTCAGAATAAAGAAAATGAGGAAAATACCGAATAAAAATAGATGACCTTTATAAAACATCTAAATAATTTGCTTCTCCCAACAATTATTACTCTTAGAATTGCAAAATAAAATTTAAATGGGGCCGCCTTCGTACATTTTATTAATGAAATACAGAAGTACCGATGTTCGAAATTCAAACATCGTATCGTGCCGTCCTGCTTATTAAAGTCTTGTTTAACGCGAGATCGAAAGGGATGGTACGGTACAAGCTTTGGATTTCGAGCTTCGGGGTAGCCCGGGGTATCTTTAATTGAACAATATTACAACTAACTATCAGCCGCAGACGTCCACTGCTGAACATAGGCCTCACATATAGCTCGCCACAAAGTGCGATTCGAGCGCCCCTCGCGAGATCATCTGTCTACCTAGGCCGGGTTGTCCTACGCTGCGCTTTCCTCTACGTGATCGCCACTCTAGGTCTTGGCTGCCCCAATAGTGATTCTTCTGCGAATATTTATGCTTGCTATTTGAACTGCATTTTACGATACGATTACGATCTACGAACGACACCTATTCATTCAGTAGAAATTATAGTCGCAAGATCTCAGATAGATGTCAATGACGTACCATTTCTTAACAGACCTAAATACATAGTGCTATTTGCAATGCGTATAATTTTATCCTAAACCATATTCATCCACATCTTAACGCTATTCATAATACGACCCATTACTCGTAAACAATGAAAGTAAATTTCAATACGAAATTGTTCGCTCAATCCAACACACATAATAATCCTACAGAACATTTAAAACTCGAAGCTAATAATGATAACCCAATATTTGCCTTTCGAAAAACATTACAAACCCTCATAAAAGCCGAAACAATGTGGAAACATTTGCCAGAGGTCAAAAAATATATTTCCCTCCGTCGTCAGTTTCATTTAGACAGGTGTTCGTACGTAACAGCTTTATTGTTTTTACTATTCTGTGCACAACAAAAGGTCTTAACATCCATATTTGTTCGTGAAACAAACGTCTTTTCCATAATGCAGTCAACGGTAAAACATAGCAGATCATTTCAGTACTTTGCTGAATTAAACATCAGTACTACGGCCATTTAAATGTGCCAAATTAGATACAGTGACAAGGTACATCGTATAATATCGTAAATAATACGTCGATCATTTACTTTTCACTCTGATTTAATAAACGTATAACGGTATTTTTGCTAATGGCCGAAGGCGCTTTGCGGCCTGAAAATATTTTGGGTGATTCGCTTGGGGCTGAAATAGCTTCCAGTTACGAAAATCGAATATTGACAAGTTTAAAATTAAACGGCATCGTACTCATCGTAGTAAATTTTTATCAAGTTCAGAGGCCTTTCTTTTAAAATGCCGATATTTGAGACATTTTCTCTACGATCAAACATGTTTCTTAGGATATAATTGATGTTACTACCTAGAACAGGGCTATTGGGATGGGATGTATCCATACTAATATTATAAATGCGAAAGTGTGTCTGTCTGTCTGTCTGTCTGTTACCTCTTCACGCTTAAACCGCTGAATCGATTTTGATGAAATTTGGCATGGAGATAGTTTAAGATCCAAGGAAGGACATAGGATAGTTTTCATCCTGGAAATTATCCCTAAAAAGATTGAAAAGTGAGTAAGTAATTCATGATGACATTGATGACCCCGTAGAAAATGTAATGATTGAACCAAAAGCACAATTGCTCTTACATTTGCTTAGGCGCTCTTTTATTAATTAAGGTGATTAGGTGGATATCTATTGTGTTGTGTTGTACGAGGTTGCTTCCATACTTCCAAGTTCCATCACGTGGACGTAGTCGCGGGCAAAAGCTAGTTGCTTGCTATATATTTGAAACCTACAGTTTGAATTTTTCATTGATAATTTTAGTTTCAAAAACTACTCTACATTGACAAAATTCACGTGGAAAAATAGTTTTTACAACTTATTTTTGACTGCATGCAATAGCTATGTTACTACCTAGAACTCGGGGAAAATTATTATTCACTTCAATAAGTTGGTTGAAATTATATCAATGTAATTTGTCATAATATATGAAAAAAAAAAAATCTAAAAGGAATAACGCCTCTTAAAAACCCAGACAATGGCTTCGATTTACTAACGTAAACTGTTTTTACGTAATAGTACTCGTACATAACTATGGCGGTAAACTCTTGAATGACCTGCGATCTGGGGCTTTACGAATTACCGCCCGCGGGCAGAGTCCCACTTACGGCCTGGGGTGGATAAAGCGGACGGGGTTCCGTTATGCTTTAGAGGTTGTCTTTGTGTATGTCTTGCAAATATCATCCTTTTGATTCGTTTATAATCCAGTGAATAAAGTCCTTACAAACGGTCCGGTAGTTTTTAATTTTTGATATGTTGTCTAGAATGGTGGAACACTCACTAGTTTAAAATGCAAAATGCACAATTCCCCCCCTCTGCGCCCGCCGCCATATTGAAAAAAACAGCCACTTTCTTCAGATTATTGCTTATATCCTCGTCTAGGAGCATTTTAGCTAAAAAAAAAAGCTTCGACAATGTTGTAGAGAATGAAATGTACTTTTAAAATTAAATTTAATTTCATAGTTGCGAAGATAAGCACATTAAAAAAAAACAGTCATGTATGATACTTCTGGTTTATTTTCACATTTAGGAGCATTTTAGCTAGGAAAGAGCTTAGACAATGTTGTAGAGAATTAAATTACAATAATTTACATTTCAAATTTTGTTTCAAGGTCAGTTAGTTACGGAGATATGCACATTAAATAAATACACCAAGTGCGAGTGCATACCATTATCTGTAAGTTTGTTGTATGGGAGCCCCCTTTAATATTTTTAGGGTTCCGTACCTCAAAAGGAAAAAACGGAACCCTTATAGGATCACTTTGTTGTCCGTCTGTCCGTCCGTCCGTCTGTCAAGACCCTTTTTCTCAGGAACGCGTGGAGGTATGAAGCTGAAATTTATATCAATTACTCAGGTCTACTGTCCCTTGAAGCTGTGAAAAAATCAAACTTCTAAGCCAACGCAATCAAAAGATACAGCCGTTTATGCCGCAAATTTTCGACACTTGCAAGGGAATCAAAACCTACAGGGTGCTTCCCGTGAACTCAGAATCTTGAAATTTGGTACGAAGCAACGTCTTATAGCATAGATAAAGGAATAATTACGAAAACCATAATTTTTTTTTTTAATACCTAACTTTGCACCTAATTTATATGGGGCGCTATACATACCAGGTGCAAACTTAACTTAACCACTTAGGGATGGAAAGTGTTTGTACGGAACCCTCGGTGCGCGAGTCCGACTCGCACTTGGCCGTTTTTTTTTTTTTTTTTTTTAGTATTTTTTGTTATAGCGGGAATAGAAATACATCATCTGTGAAAATTTCAACTGTCTATTCTATCACCGTTCTTGAGATACAGCCTGGTGACAGACGGATGGACCGACGGACAGCGAAGTCTCAGTAATAGGGTCCCGTTTTTACCCTTTGGGTACGGAACCCTAAAAAACTGTAATCACCGGGAGAAGACTGCCCCAGTCCTATAACTAACTAACTGTTTGTCTAACCCAATCAGACAAAAAACTATATAAATCTTATCCTACCTTACCTCAGTTTGAGTTTATTTGAGTTCCAATCGTTTCTTTTTACAAACATTTTAGGCGAAAATAGGTCAACGTGTTTCTAATAATAATACGTCTAAAATAAATAAGAAAATAAAATCGGAAGTCCAGTTTCCTTTCTCCTAGAATTCGGTGATCGATTTCCCATGAAATTTAGCGCTCTATAAAATAGACTCAGTGGTTCTTTTATATTTCTAATAAGTGCTATAAAATTGTTACGGCCTCTACGCCTGCTTTATGCCTGCGTATAATGTATTTGTCAGCGAAAGATTGAATAAAGTGTTAACTGGCGAATATCGATATTTTACTGGGCCAATAAAACGAAAGTTTTGTCGGATATAGGTTAAATAGCATTGAATCTTAAAATTGAGATCAAACAATCGTCGAAATTATATGAAGTAAATCTTTTATAATTAAACGTAATCTATACTATGATATTCTAGATTTATATTGAACATCAGTTTTCTGAGGGGTCATGATTTCAGGTAAAATCTTAATAGCACGAAGTCGCGTTTTGTATGGGCGCGTGGTGCCATCTGTAGGTCGTAATTTCCTTTGTCCTCTCATCATGTCGAAACGGCTGGACATATTTTAACTTATTTAAGTACAGGGATAGCTGGACATCCAAAGATGGTTATTTTATAGAATATTTTTTATACTACTACGAAATAAAAAAAAAATTCACGCGGGTAACGTTGCGGGCAAGAAATAAAATAGAAGAAGAATTATTGTGATCGATAATTCCGTGAAACCGAAACTTCCTGATAAAAAAAGAGAAATGCAGTGCGATTCATAGCATAAGTAAACATTGACAATGTACAGATTATTAAGAACGTGATGTCTTTGGTTATTTTACTTATAACATGCAAATTGAAATTGTTCAGGAAAGCATACGTTCAGATGCTACTAATATTTAATGCATTAAGTTTAGATTTTTGGTTTTTAAAAGCTTTTACTGGAGTTGAAATGTTTGTACGTTTGGATCAAGTCGCAGGACTGAATTTTAAAGCAATTATCCTCAACCGATTGAGCTGAAATTGGGGATACTTACTCAAATTTGACGCCAATACTAGATACTGATAGAGCTGATAGATAATGGAACCGAAAGGTGGTCATAGGAGTCTGTTCTAAAATAAAATAAATAAGTAATAAGGATAATCTTACACAAATCGACCTAGTCCCAAGCTAGGTCAAAAGCAAAGCTTGTACTATGGGTACTAGACGCCAAAGACGTAAAATGTTTTTGGTTTTGTGTATTCAGTTTTAAAGTCTTTTAAAAATCCGATATCGTAGTCAGTTATAAAAATATTTCCCGTACCAATAACAATTGGAATACGTACTGGGGCTTAGCTCAATTGATCCAATTTGCCAGTAATTGGAACTACAGTCACGTTGGAATATCGATTGTCATAAAAACGTGTCTCTCGAAGATCACGTTTTTATGATCGAGCATTGATATGCAAAATTTCATGCAAAGCCTCCGAAAAGAGGCTAAAATGTCTGTCTTTAAACGAGCAATAAATATGTCTTAATTGTTGAATGCTATGAAAAAGCAACTGAAAGTTCGCTTTGTTAAAAAAATACACTTTAAATGCGAAAATAGTTTCAAGGTTTTCATGAACGGATCTACAATTAGTTTTGCAAAGTTGTATTATTTCGGGATGAATAATTACTTCTTAATGCATAACAATACATTTTGTTATTCGAAGTACGGTTTGATATTATTTAAAATGGCAATTTTCTCCTGCCTGTGATAAGAATAGTTGATTAGTTTTGAAGTCTCTACAAACTGAGCCAAATAAACGTATAGTTTTCATAAAATTATAAATATTTATCATCACCACGTTTAGTACATTTATATTCTACACTATTATTTATAATATTCTAGATTTGTTGAAAATTGGTCTTCTATAGGAAGGGGTCATGATTTCAGGAAAAATCTTAATAGCGTGTTTCTTTTTTTAGGGTTCCGTACCCAAAGGGTAAAAACGGGACCCTATTACTGAGACTTCGCTGTCCGTCCGTCCGTCCGTCTGTCAACAGGCTGTATCTCAAGAACGGTGATAGCTAGACAGTTGACATTTTTACAGATGATGTATTTCTATTGCCGCTATAACAAAAAATACTAAAAATAAAATAAAATAAGTATTTGAGGGGGGCTCCTATACAACAAGCTTGTTATAGATTATGGTACGGAACCCCTAATGCGTGAATCGGACTCGCACTTGCCCAATTCTTTAAAGACATAACTTGAACTGCATCAGGGTTGGATAGCCCTCACTACCAGTAATCGAACTTTTCTTAATAGCGTGATTCCTTTTTTTTATACCGTGATTCAGAATCGTCATTTGTTCTGTATGGGCGCGCGGCGCTATGCCAACCTGGCGCCATCTGTTTTCGTATTTGCCTTTGTACCCCCATCCCGCCGAAACGGCTGGACGGATGTTAACCGATTTTGGTAGAGCTGGGCATCCAAAGATGGTTAAAGGATACTTTTTATCTGTCTTCGGCTAAAAAAAAATACGCAGACGAAGTTTCGGGCGCCTTGAACCTGAAGCCTTTACAAAGAACGATTCCACCATATTTTATTTAATTAGACATCAAACTAAAGCAGCGTTGTCGCTGACATCGATTGATGGTCTCAATTCATCGTTCCCGACTCAAATCGTAAGGGGATACGATAAAATTTCATCGAGTGCGGATAAAATCTTAACGACTCTCTTAGTGCCCGTTTAATCTTTGAGGGTTTCGCTTAGCTCCGTAGTTTTGCTGCACTAACTAGGGTAACGTAAACAACTCAATCTGACCTAGATTTTGGTTTATCTAGGCATCGATTGATTAGCTCCAGTTTACATAACATTTTAAGCATCAGTTCTATAGTTAGCGCTAAAGTATTTGAATAAAACAATTTAAACGGATTATCATCATCATCATAGTTCTTTACAGCCTTTTGTGGTAGTGTTTAAAGTGACTATAAAGTGACTGCAAGATTGATATTTCAACAGATGGTCGTTAGATTGAACGGATTATATACGTATACATATTAAATAGAATTCATAAACTTAGACTGAGAAAAACATCATATTTTTCTCTGTCAAAGATTCGTCCACTGCCGTGTGTCTGCGAAACGTTGGTTTTTAGTTTATCCCGTTTGTTTCCCACATTTTGCTCTTATTTTAATTTTCATTTTATATATATCACTATTCTCTTTCGTTGCAGGGTATGTCACCAATCTCCGTCCTCGTCTCTGTCTGCTACATCATCTGGTCCCTCACCGTCATCGGTATGCTCTTCGATAACTCGAGATACGCGCCTCTCATGGAGGTCCTCCGCTGTTCAGCCTTAGCCTTCCTAACCAGGAGCCTCTCCGTCAGCCCAGGGTACGGAACAGCCCTGCAAGTCGTCTACGTGGCGTCTGCCATGTTCTGGTGCTTGTATACGCTGAAACTGCTTGAGATTAAGAAGACGAAGGTTGAATAATGAGTGAAATAGACGCTACTCGATTGCTACGCTACAGGATTCATTTTCCAATACAGGCTTAAATTTATTAGGATCTCCAGGAGATAACAAGTCATCCCAAATTTTGTTTCTTTGATAGTTTTGTTTTTGAGAATGTAACGGGTTAATTCACTTCTTGAAAAATCGGCTAAGATGCAACACAATACAATAATATTGTGTGATAAACGTTGAAAAATTGATGCTGCTAATTTCCTGTATTTACTAGAGAAAAAAAAGAGAAATAGCTTGAAATTTTATTGTTTTCTTTTTGTGTAGCGTCTATATTATAAGGCGGAGTAGGACTATTTTACATAATATTAGTACCAAAGCCTGCCACTACTGTGCCTTAATCTTAGAAATTAGTTAGTACAATTAGTATAATTATATTTTAAGAACAGATCATTGTTATGCGCTTATTTAAGGTTAGACTGGTATGACAGAAAATGGTCTTTGAAAATACCTATTGCTCGACTAATAGAGTTTAGTTTAGATTCAATTTTTTTATATTTTTATAAACTTAATTAATGCTGTATGTGTTAAAGTTGTTGTCAAATGAATATTTATAGCAGGTAGCAAACCCAATAGAATCAAGGCTCTGCAAGGCAAGTTTTCTGTATTCAGCATCAAAATCAACTGGGGTTATTTAAATCCTTCGTCAGTTTTACTTACTTGACACATAGAAACTGCCTCGGTAACCTATGCTACTGTGACAGGTTACTAAAATTACTAGGGTACGTTCCCACTGACTCGCAGCCGGCTGGAATGGACCGTAAATTGATCAATCGCAGTGCGTTAAATCTTCATCCATTCCAGTGGAAACAGTGTAAGCGGAGCGGAGGGGGGCTGAGTGAAGGGGAAGAGAAGGAGCAAAGAGATACGTGAATTGACTTTTATAATCACAGTGCTTGACTCTTCAGCGGAAACACTCTTAACCTTTAGATACATACAGATAAAAAAATTTGCTATGTATATTTTATTTCTGATATGACTCAAATAAAAATCAAATCCATGTTAAATGAGACTTTGTGACTCAGGGCTCAGGGTTCAATGATGGGCTCCAACCAGTTCAGCGGTTTTATAGCTCTTTTCCTTCCCTCCGCCCAACTCCGCGTCATTGGAAACGCACCTTAAGACAGATGACTACGCTGCTACTGTTTTGTTTGACCGTTTCCTATTAGATGCAACGTCTGATGCTTGCAAGTTTGTTCATAATTATAGTAAATATTGTTACTATTTTTTAAGGTATGATAAGAATTGTTTATGAAAATTGATTATTTATTGTGCTTTGCGGGAATAAAATCGAAATTAAACTACTTTGTTTCACTTATACTGTACAAAAATCCATATTTACTGTTCATGGCACCGGTTAGGCGGATATCCGTTATTTAAATAAAAAACTTCCTTGAAGTCTGCCTCAACTGAAGTGGAGCAAAGAGAATTAACCAATCAGGCTGTGCTTTAATGAGGTCCAAAAGAAGTGCATTTTGATCTAAGGAATCTTTGCTCCAATGGACAACCAGCCGAAATTAGGATGCGTTAGTGACGGTCCCGGAATTTCCAAACGCAGAGCTTTCGAATAATTTATAGGGCACGTTTTCTCAACAAAAAAACTTAAAATTCACTGAAGGTAACGACGAGGTGTCAGGGTAGTCGGAATCAGGATCTTCATCGGGCGTGATTGTGAAATTAAACTCCAAAATCAAATTATACTAGATTCACTATTGAAATAGTCAAATACAAATCAACAACAATTGACAATATATTTTTTTTTACCTGGCATTTTTCTGATATAATGCAATAAAAGAAAAAAATATACATTACCACATTTTAACATTATCTATACTATCCATACTTAATTACTTAATATTATAAATGCGAAAGTGTGTCTGTCTGTCTGTTACCTCTTCACGCTTAAACCGGTGAATCGATTTTGATGAAATTTGGCATGGAGATAGTTTAAGATCCGAGGAAGGACATAGGATAGCTGAAAATTATCCCTAAAAAGATTGAAAAGTGAGTAAGTAATTCATGATGACATTGATGACCCTGTAGGAAATGTAATGATTAGACCAAAAGCACAAATGCTCTTACATTTGCCTAGGCGCTTTTAATAATCCCTTTTATTAATTAAGGTGATTAGGTGGATATCTATCGTGTTGTACGAGGTTGCTTCCATACTTCCAAGTTCCACGCGGACGTAGTCGCGGGCAAAAGCTAGTCGAATATATCCTAATGAATGATTAAAAAATCAATTTTGATAAATTTATCATTCTAAAAGAGCGTAGGCGACAAGTAATTGCGATTGGTCACAGCGCAGAAAATCTTACAGTCGGACTATTACTAAGACGGATTTAGTATATAAATTGTACCACTGTTCTTTTTAGGGTTCCGTACCCAAAGGGTAAAAACGGGACCCTATTACTGAGACTTCGCTGTCCGTCCGTCCGTCCGTCCGTCCGTCCGTCCGTCCGTCTGTCACCAGGCTGTATCTCAAGAACGGTGATAGCTAGACACTTGAAATTTTCACAGATGATGTATTTCTATTGCCGCTATAACAACAAATACTAAAAATGAAATAAAATAAATATTTAAGGGGGGCTCTCATACAACAAACTTGTTATACCTATATATACATATATATAGGTACGGAACCCTTCATGCGCGAGTCGGACTCGCACTTGCCCATTTTTTTTTTGTAGTTTGCGATTGTGTTTTTTCCACAAGATGACGTCATTTGAGGGTTGATTCTTAGATGACGGTAGCTTTGTACAACTCACTGCCGACCGATATACCTAATCGATTCGAAAAGTGAAGAGATCTTTAAAAAGAAGCCTAAACTGTTACTTACTGAACATGCGTACTATAGCATAGTTGAGTTTATTGAAAAGTCAAGAGAGCACTGACCGAAAACAAATTATATAATTATAATGTTAATTTATAACAAATTATAATGTAAATTTAATAATAATGTCTATTGTAGAATGTACTTGTTAATTTAATAATAATTTATAAATAATAATAAATAAATAAATAATAATAATAAATATCAGACGACATCACACAAATCAACCTAGTCCCAAATTAAGCTCAAGAAGGCTTGTGTTATGGTTACTAGGCGACGATATATACATACTTATATAGATAAATAAATACTTAAATACATAGAACATCCATGACCCAGGCACAAATATTCGTGTTCATCACACAAATATTTGCCCTTGCCGGGATTCGAACCCGGGACCGTCGGCTCAGTAGGCAGTTGCTTAACCACTGCGCCAACCGCGTCGTTATATAATGCATAAATTGTATTAGTAAGACATGATTTGTAAAATGTATATATTTTGTTAGGTAATAAAAACCTGAATCTGAATCTGACTTTCACTATTTTTTTAAACTAGTCCGTATAACCAAATAAAAATCATAGTTTTGGATTCTGTGGTAAAGTAATGAAATTAGTCATAACACTATATGAAAATTTGAAATGTCGTCAATCCCTTTTGATCGAGTTTCCTAAAATGCAGGATGCCAATGAGGGCGTTATACCTAAACATGAGATATGCCTGGAAAGCTGTCTGCCCTAAACGAAAGATGCCAATAAAGCAGTATGCCTGAAATGTGAAATTGACTGACAAGCAGTTTACTTAAAGTAAATGTCTAGACTCGTCGGCAGGGCCGACCTGGAGTAGGATCGCCGCATCAAGATCAGCTTGGAAATCCATGCAAGAGGCATATCTATGTCCAGCAGTGGACGCATATATGCTGAGAAGAAGAAGAAGAAGAAGAAATGTCTACAAAGCGAAAGGCCTAAGAGGTTAACTAAATGCCTACAAAGCTAAGTACCTAAGTGCTCAAATGCCTATCGGTAAATGTATAATAGGTTAAAAGCCTAAACATGCTATGTCTATTTATTAGTTATTAAATGCCCTTTTATTCGTCATAAGACACAGGATCACGGTACAGTTCGCAGGAGACTAGCGCACTCAACGACCGATGTTAGCAGAATGATACATACAAAATAATCTATGAGAATGATCTCTTCGCAAGCCACGTCGCAACTCCTAGACTCTGTACATCGCCACGAGGTGGCGCTAGTGCTCCGGTGAAACTTCCGTCGAGTCATGAGTATGGACTTATGACCAAAGCCACCGTAATCATGACCTGCACCTAGGGTTGCCAACATTTTTATATTTTTTTAAGTATTTTTAGTGCGTAACTTCGTCTCAAGTCTCAAGCCTCAACACAATCTCTCGTCCTTCTCGGGTCCCTCCGGAGTGAAAATCTCACTTCCTGACAAGGCAAAACGTAAAACATTAGACAAACCACGGGCGATAACTCGTAAAGCCCCAGATCCACCGCCCTCGGTACGTAACAGACAAATGGCTATAGATTTTATCAGCGATAAATGTTAAAGTAAATGATAGGTAAGTAAACGATTGCGATCGTGATTCGATTTACGTATACAGGTCTATGGCTACATGCGCCCTATGATGCTGAAAACAGTATTTTGTATACTTTATTTTTGTTAGTATAGTTTAATGAAAAACAATATAATACTGTTTTTTACAGTATGGTATGCGACAGAACGTATGTTTCCAGCGACCACGTTTTTGAACTGTTTTTTTTATCTAAATATAAAGGACTGCCCTAAAGTGTATGTATGTATGTAAATACTTTATTGCACGTAAAACAATATTGACAAAAACTCAAAAACAATACATGTGTACAAGGGCAAACTATCCCTGTAAGGGATTTCTTCCAGTTAACCTTTGAGCAAATGAGACAGAAAACTAGACATTGAAGTGATAGACAAACGAACAAACTAAAACGAGCAAATATACTAAATGTAAATATAACCTTAAGATAAATAAATATACATATAATTACAAACGTATATATTGTATTAAACATAAACTAATAAATATTAATAATATAATAATAATAAATATTCAGTCTTATTAGCATTGAACTATAATATTAATAGACGAGATCAAGGATTGAAAAGCCATAACTTTTTCAAATTTTCCTTAAATGATGCCACGGATTGTGATTGCCTCACTGACACCGGTAACGAGTACCCGACGCCGACACCGGTAAGTGTGTAGTTTACTGTAACTACTGTACGGCAGTACTTCATATTCATATTATCGCGCATTTTTTTCTTGGTGATAGTGGTATTTGTTTTAAGCTGACGGAAATTTTCTAGTGAAAGACGTTATCATTCATTACTACCTATTTATTATCAAACTTATTTTTATTCATTTAATTTTTTTTTTTTTTTAGTAATTCATTTATTTATTCATTTAATAATTACATGCAAATTTACAGTTCACATGACCAAAACATTTGCACGGTAAACACATGGAACACAGAAACACAATTAAGTAAACATAAAAGCAAAAAACAGTAAGACTAACACATAGAACAACAAACATTAAAAATAAAAGACAGCAATAATAAAAACAAGAAAAACAAGCTACATTCTGTACAAAAAGAAAAAACAACTATTTACAACTACTTCTAATAAATAAAGGTAAACGTATATCAACTTGTGTAGAGCTTAAGTAGGCAAAGATTTTTCTGCAAAATACACCAACACTGTCAGCAAACATGTCAACGTCAGCTTCGAGTGCAACGCGGTTTAAAATAGTAATCGCTCTCGCCGTTGGGGCGTTGGCGCCGCGGTGGGTGCGCGTGGCGGGGCCCGCCAGCAGCCGGCGGGGCCTCCGCGCCGCCACCGCGCCGCCCGCGCCGCACGCTCGCGGTACCAGCAATCCAATACGTTGCAGGACAGATGGATTATCCACTTTATTATTGAGGAGACAATAATAATGAACTATAAGCAACATTTTACGTCTCAACTCGAGAGTGTGAATCCCGATCATACCCGTCACAAAGAGACTTGGGTATAAGAATGTATAATACCCATACAGCCGCCTATATACGTATCTGGCGAATTTCTTCTGTATTTTTTCCACCATAAGGACATATTTATCCTCATGGGGATCCCATACCACCGCTCCAAATTCCAGCCTGCTACGAATATAGGCGTTGTACAAAATAATAGCAACTTTAACGGTAGAAAATTGAGAGGAGAGTCTAATAATAAAACCCAACGTTTTGGAAACCATCCTGCAAATCGTCGTAATGTGCTGTCTAAAATCAAGCTGTTTGTCCAGTGTCAGTCCCAAGTCTCGTATTTCGTCTGTTTGATGGAGTACAACGTCACGTAGGGTGTATTCGGTGGCTAGAGGTGAACGCATCCTGGAGAAGGTAATTGGCATGCATTTAGAGGCATTGAAATGTAGCCTATTGTCTTCGCTCCATTTGGCGATAGAATTTATGTCGTTTTGAAGGTGTTCTTGGTCATTACTATCCCCAACACTGTGAAATAATTTAATGTTGTCCGCAAACATTAAACATTTAGCAGTGCTGACGACATTTGGTAAGTCATTAATCATGATTAAAAATTGGGTAGGCCCTAGTGTACTGCCTTGACTCACACCAGAACGAGTGTAATAGGATTGGGACTCATATCCGGCAAGTTTGACATATTGCTTTCGATTTTGTAGATAACTAGCAAATAACTGTAGTAGCTTAGGCGTAAATCCCATGTCTGCACATTTACGTAGTAGAATGTCGTTATCCACAAGATCGAAAGCTTTTCTAAAATCGAAATAAGCTGCATCTACCTGTCTACGAGCGTCCATAGCCTCGGCTACGTAGTCAACTAGCACTACGTGGTTTGTCGTGGTAGACCGCCCTCGACGAAAACCGTGTTGAGCATCATTCAATTTGTTTGTGATTTGACGAGTTATAATATTATCTAATATAGATTCAAACAATTTACCGAATATAGCATAAAGCTTTAAGAAATTATGTACCAGTCAACCACTGGGGGAGCAGGATTATAATTATAGTCTAGAATAGACAAAATTACTCATAAATAACTATTAGAGTATGATGAAGTTTGACTTTCACACGTAATTATTCTAGATAAACTATTATAAACAATTATTTTTCTCAAACATGCAATGAAATATTGTCTTTACGTTCCTTATAATAGGCTCGGAAGTATCGCTTTTTGGGCGCAACAACTCGAGAGGACTGTAAAGGGATTTCATACTGCTTTTCAGGCCTAGGCCTGCAAAGTAACTTTTTTTTGGTTTCAACAACAAGGTCATTCACACAGCTGGCTGGTTTGACAAAAAGCAGGTTTTGTTTTTAAAGGTTGGTTGTTAGACTAAAATGTCCTATTTGTCAATTAATAAAATGTTGTTCTTTGAAGTATATTTTTTTATTTCATTGTATGTTTGAGAAAAGCACTATACATGCCTCGTCGTGAAAACGGATTCCCGGCCTCGTATCACTATCCGGTATATACCTACTTGGCCGGAAATCCTCATTTTCCCGGCCTCTGATGTAATGTACTATGTCTAGAAGACCTGGACTGATTTTAATTGATTTTGTTTCAGGTAAAACTAAACATCAAAATAAGTCATTGGATACTTTTTTCCGAACAGCGGTTATAAAAAAAATTAAGTACACGAAATTACGGGCACCTTCCAGTAATTATAACAAAGTTACAAGACCCTAAAAATACAAAACGCAAAATGAACTGAATTCACGTATTTTCCTTATGACAACGTCTCCAAAGATATTGTGATTTGAAGGCTTCGCGATTCGTTTGCCCTGAGGACTCGACATGAGAAGAAAATTAATATTCGCGTAACATAATATTTATAGAACAAGAAATGTGACCTTTGTTCTGTTTTAATGTATTTCCATATTTCATTTATGTTATGACAACATTTGCCGGGTGAGTCCGGATTTTCCGCATGGGTGTAAAGTATTTTTCTCAAATATGCTATGATATATTG
Organism: Apotomis capreana; assembly: GCA_947623375.1. NCBI lineage: Eukaryota > Metazoa > Arthropoda > Insecta > Lepidoptera > Tortricidae > Apotomis > Apotomis capreana. Next base: position 25,750,810 of record OX392505.1, read on the forward strand.
ATATTGTGTTCCATATAAATAGGCTTGGAAGTCACACGCTTCAGTTGCACTTAAAGCGTGCATGTAATGATATTATTTCAACTAGCATTTCAGACACCTCACCGGTTGCTTTCCAACCTTCTTTTGTTTAATATCGATGTTTGACACAACACCATAGCGTTCAGCCATTAAAAAAAGCGTTATGACATTGTGCGACTACGCCAATAAAAAAAAAACAATAAACTACGTTTTTATAAAAAAAATACAGTCTTACTTTTAATACACATGTTTTTTTAACGTTCATAACTTTTAATATTACTTTCCAACATTCCAAATTATTAAAAAATATATCTGTAGTTTATACAGATATTTTTTTATCTCATTGCAACAGAAAAAATATTCAGATATATTTTTTCATCTGATCTGATATCCGGAAGTCTTTTATCCAGAAAAAAAAAATACATTTCATTCATCTCGTAATTAAAACAGTTAAATTTATTACAGCGTTATATTCAAAATACATCAGTAACTCATTACGTCTGTTGACAATCAAACCTCACTAAGAAACAAAGCTCGTATCTAAGTATAGTAGATATTATACGTATGTACCTATGTACTTTTGAAAAGTAGTGAGAGAAATTTTAGTGAGGTTTGTTCTAGTTGACCCAGTTTTTAAATATATTTGAAATGGCTAATAATGATCTTACTAGCTCTAGAAAAAAATCTTATATTTTTGTGAAGCTAAATTTTATCAATTGAAAATTCGAAATTTCATGATCAGTTATAAACGCCGTCCGCAATTTTTGCCTTTCGCTAATCTGTGGCGTGACGTAGAATTACGTGTAAATATTCGAAATTCGACCGTCGTATAGTGCCATTCCGCTCACTCCAATATACTTTGACACGAGATCGAGAGGGACGGCACTATTCGAAGTCGTCAAAGTAGACATTCAGTTTTCTTTACTGGACCGATGACGTCACTGTCATAAGCGAAAATGGCGGACAGCGTTTTAGGCATTTCAAAATACAGATTAAAAACCATATTTTCAAATTCCATTTTTTCAGCCATCTTTCATTTTTATGAATTGAAAAATATATATTTAGGTTTCCTTTCCTAAATTATACGGAATAAACATTAGTTTATGACAATTTGACATGAGTCAGCGAGCCTATTTATAAGCATATGCCAGTTTTGGAAAAAAAAATGTTTGAAATTAGAATTTTGTTTTCTAAATTTAGACAAAATGAGAACGAAAAGATTTTACCACTTAAAGTTAGGGCTAGGTATACCACTGTCTTATAACTTGACTTAAAAGTTAAACTATTTTAATAAGTAGAACTACGTACTAAACTAAAACACAAATATCAAAGACTTTAAAATCGATGTCTGCAAAGTTTTTTCTTTATCAATGTGTCGTGTCCATTCCTTTGCTAATAGCTATGGCGGCGGCACCGATTGAATCGGCGGTCAGTGATATTCAAAATTATCTTGATAATTGACAACGTTTCCTATTTATATAAGACTACAATTTTATTATTCCGCTCAAAAAGAGGAAATAATCACTGTTCTTAAATTTTTCCTGATATTACTAATTATTTTATTATTTATTTATTAAAATTTACTTATTCTAAAATGTGGTTACTCCAAAACTATGACACAGTGGAAAGGTTACTTTAATGTGGTGTCTTATAACAAAAAACAAAACGGCCAAGAGCATGTCGGGCAACGCTCAGGGTTCCGTAGTTGCCTATCCTTCACAATAGACGAAAATTACGAGAAAGATTTCAAGCTCTATAAAAAGGACGTAAACGCCAAAGGAACTGTAATTACTTGTTACTTTCTGGAAGTTATCGATGATACGCGCCACATTGAGTGGAATGTTTTAATGCAGTATAGCACCTAACTAATATGTGTAACGTTCGAAGTATAAGACACCGCGCGGCACTTATGCCATTTTAAAGAAAATTATGAAATTTTACAATAACTCAAAAACGGTTTGACTGATTTTGTTTAATAGAGTTTTCATTGAAAGTAGGTACTTTTAAAACCTAATTTTCGTGAATTTTTCCATATTTTTTTTACCCGTGTGGTTGAAAACAGACGGGGGAACGCTATTTTTTATTTTCGGAGCGAATATTTACAAAACTGCGGACTTCATCAAAAAATTATGTTTTAAGACCCCTATTATTTTTAAAAGACCTATTTAACGACCCCCTGCACGCTAGTGTTGGAACGAAAAATAATATCATCCCCCCCTTTAGGTGTACGGGAGGTACCCGAAAAAAAGGTTTTTTTTATTTTTTATTTTACCGTTTTGTCGGCGTGATACATACACATACTCATAGCAGATTTCAGCTTTCTAGTACTAATGATCACGGAGCTAAGCCGCAGACGGTCAGACAGACAGACAGACCGACAGACGGACAGACGGACTTGGCGAAACTATAAGGGTTCCTAGTTGACTACGGAACCCTAAAAACGAATGACGTTGAACTGCACGTTGTCGGATTGGTCAAAAACTACAACCTACTATTCAGGCATACGTAGTTGTTGTAGACTTCGGTTATTTTAAGTATTTTCTCATGTTTCTTTACACAAAGAAAAATAAATTCAATTGATTTTTATGGTGTACCTAAACGACGCAAACCTCTCACGATTTCTATATTAATTTCCACCTGTTAGAAATATGAAATATTGTCAATTTTGTTTATTTTTCATTAAACATTCAAATTATGTCACAACACCTCACGTAACCATCGTAGTATTAATATTTTGGGACAAAATGGACAAAAAGGCTTGGACTTAATTAATTAACCCAAATTATTACGTTGCTTTGTAAGGTTTAATTTACTTTGTGTTGATACAATGTTCGTGGTTTCGTGCAAATTAATAAAGGACACAGAAACTTAAGGGTTGAGTCAGACGCACCACTGTGATTAAAACCAGCTACATTTGTAATGAGATTGTTGCATTCTTTCTGATAATTAGTCACTTCAATGACTAAAGTCTACACCAACAAGGACAAACTAAGGATAAAAATACTTAGTAATACTAATTAACCACATTTTTTTCTGTTTAGTGCGCACTTGGCGATTTTTTCACATTGATATAAGACAACTATAGGTGCAGTTCGAAAGCAGTCTGTCTGAACAGAGCCTTATGATAGGTGCTTTTATCGTCACGTTCTTGTTGGGTCTGAATAAAACATCACCGCTACACAACAACATGCAAAATGTTTTTCTCAAACATGCAATGAAATATTGTCTTTGCGTTCCTTATAATAGGCTCGGAAGTATCGGTTTTTGGGCGCAACAACTCGAGAGGACTGTAAAGGGATTTCATACTGCTTTTCAGGCCTAGGCCTGCAAAGTAACTTTTTTTGGTTTCAACAACAAGGTCATTCACACAGCTGGCTGGTTTGACAAAAAGCAGGTTTTGTTTTTAAAGGTTAGTTGTTAGACACTTGTGGAAAAAAAAATTCAAGATGGCAACTTTTTTTTTTCAAAATTTCAAATTGGTGCTAGGCAGCTAAAAGTCGGTATCGGGGGGCTCTCGGGGCTCAAAAATATGAATCTGAAATCTTGTCCGAAAATTCGGAAAATATCGAAAAAAAAAAACGATTTGTATGGAGAAAATTTTAAATTGGTCCTAGGAGGCTGAAATTCGGTATCCGGGGGTTTTTGGGGCTCCTGAGTCAGAATCTGAAATCGGATTTTTAAAATTCGGTCAAATTCGGAAAATATCGGACAAACAATATTAAGTGTTATTCTTTGAAGTATATTTTTTTATTTCATTGTATGTTTGAGAAAAGCACTATACATGCCTCGTCGTGAAAACGGATTCCCGGCCTCGTATCACTATCCGGCCTCGCTCGCACGCTCGCTCGGCCGCATATACCTACTTGGCCGGAAATCCTAATTTTCCCGGCCTCTGATGTAATGTACTATTACTCCGAAGCGTTAATGGAACTTGAATATATTGTGTGAAAAGTGAGAATACGCTTGGTTGAAAACGTGAGCTTATAGGTATTTACTTACAGAATAAAATACTAACCACTAAAGTCAACGATTCTTACGACGTTAGTTTGATACCTTGCCACTATATCGTCGCCTCACGAAAACAGGGTGCCATGTGATTTTTACGTTAATTGTAATTACAATTAATCGTAATAAACGTGAAGAGTGTAAACCGAGTTTTATTTCGATAAAACGACGAGTGTTAATATTGTAGAATAAGTAAAAGCCGTGAATTTTAAACTTGTATTCAAATTCTAATTTCTTTGTTTTATAATTCTTCTTTGTTAACCGCACTCACAGATGGCCAAGATACAGGATCAGCCTAGTTTGGTCACTGATGGATACTCTTAAAATGTATAAAGCTGTTTTTTCTGTTCATAAATGATTTTGCTTTTTTTTGTATAATAAATAATTTATTTTCGACCAACTTGGATCAATAGTGTTAGTAGAATTACATTAGTGGTCATTTCTAGAAGTGGTCATTTCATGATGTGGTCATTTTAAGAATGGTAATTCTATTAAGTGGTCATTTTAAGAATGGACTTTTTAGGAAGTGGTATTTTTTAATTGTGAACATTTCTCACTGTGGTCCTTAACCGCCGGAAGGTATATATCATACTAGCTTTTGCCCGCGACTACGTCCGCGTGGAACTTGGAAGTATGGAAGCAACCTCGTACAACACAACACGATAGATATCCACCTAATCACCTTAATTAATAAAAGAGCGCCTAAGCAAATGTAAGAGCAATTGTGCTTTTGGTTTAATCATTACATTTTCTACAGGGTCGTCAATGTCATCATGAATTACTTACTCACTTTTCAATCTTTTTAGGGATAATTTCCAGGATGAAAACTATTCTATGTCCTTCCTCGGATCCATGCCAAATTTCATCAAAATCGATTCAGCGGTTTAAGCGTAAGTATGGATTAATACTAGTGTTAGTAAATAAACAAATGTTCGGGATGAACAAAGAGAAAATGCAGATTCTTGACATGCGGTATAATTACAATAAATAATGAATTACAATTATTGGTTTTTGACTAGATATGTGTGAGGTGCGCGCGCGCGTTCGTGATGGCGGCTGCTTAGGTTCTGGCGGGGATGGCTCCCCGCGCCCTTCGTCTCGATACGTCATTCCTTCCGTCCCGTGCGTGGTCGTTAACATCCTCCCCACCCTTGGAAGGACCTGCTGCTGCTGCTTCTTCCAAGACATCAGGATTTTCCGCCGTGGTTGGTAAAGGACAGACTTTGTTAACGGCCCGTCGTTCGACGCCTCGATGAGTCAGAAAATCAGCGACCCTGACTACTCCGTCGCTGCCGGGATAAAGTTTCTGAACTCGTCCAAGTCTCCAATTCAATGGTGGTAGGTTAGGTTCTTTGAAGACCACCATGTCTCCTTCTTTAAGGTTCAACTGCTTGGATCGCCATTTTGTTCTTTGTTGCAGTTCGGCAAGATACTCTTTTCTCCATCTTTCCCAAAAGTGGCTCCGGAGCTGCTCAACCAGCTGGTATCTGGTGCGTATCTTCATGTCCTCAGGCTTCTGCGAGTTTGGTAGTGACGTCATTGGCCGCCCAATCAGGAAGTGCCCTGGGGTCAAAGGAGAAAAGTCGTTTGGATCGGGTGATAAAGGAGTTAGGGGGCGGGAGTTGAGGATCGCTTCAATTTGAGTGAAGAGAGTACTCAACTCCTCGTATGTGAGACTATTATTTCCTGCAATACGTTTAAGGTGAAATTTTGCGCTTTTGACGCCGGCTTCCCAGAGTCCGCCAAACGTCGGAGAATAAGAGGGGGGTTAAAAACAAACTTTATGCCCCTATTAGCCGCGAAATCAGTTATGTTATTTAAGCCTGACCGCAATACCCTACCTAACTCATTGTTGGCCCCAACATAGTTTTTACCATTATCACAGCAAATATACTGTGGCTTGCCTCGTCTAGCAATAAACCTCTTGAGACAAGCGATGAATGCCTGCGTTGTGAGATCACTGACCGTTTCAAGATGCACAGCTTTTGTCGAGAAGCAAATGAAGATGCACAAATAGCATTTTGATGTTCTACTACCACGACCTTTTTTACTCGCAATCATGAAAGGACCAGCGAAATCCGTGCCAGTAACTTGGAAGGTGTATGTTTCAGACACCCTAGTTTTAGGAAGATCACCCATCAACGGCTCCATCGTCTTTCCTTTCATTCTGACGCAAGTCACGCATTTCCTTACAATACTTCTTGCCAATGTTCTGCCACCAATGGGCCAGAACTGTTCTCTGAAGGAGCTGAGAAGCAATTGAGGACCTGCATGAAACAACCTATGGTGCTCGTTGATCATCATGATTTTCGTAAAGTGGTGATTGGATCGCAATAAAATAGGATGCCTAGCATCATAGTTAAGATTCGCGTTTTTCAAGCGACCGCCCACTCGCAACAATCCTTTGTCATCTATAAAGGGAGATAATTGCAAAATATTACATTTTGGTTTAAGTGACTTATTATTACGAAGTGCGTTTATCTCGAAGCCGAAGGATTCCTGCTGTGCGGTTTTAAGAAGATACGTCAAAGAATTATGAAGTTCAGTTTCATTGAGAGAACCAGACATTTTATTTTTAGGGTTTCTACAATTATGTATAAATCTGAAAACATATGCAAAGATTCGCTTTAGTTTTAAAGAGTTCGAATGTTTTTCAAAATTTATGAATTTGTGATCATCGTTTTGAGCGTGATGAACTTTAATCTCAGGCAACTGGAAATCTGTGTTAACGTTTTGATGCTGTGGCCATTCGGACTCGGGCTTTGACAGAAACGTGGGGCCATTCCACCATAACGTCGAGTCGACAAGTACTTTAGGGTCGACGCCTCTTGACGCCATGTCTGAGGGATTTACATCCGTTGGCACGTGCCTCCACGATTCGCGTTCCGTCAATTCATGGATTTCGTTAACCCGATTGCAAACAAACGATTTTAAGAGTTTAGGCTGAGTTTTGATCCACCCTAGCGTTATTGTGGAATCGGACCAAAACGTTTTGCTGTCAATTTTGCAACGCAAGGCTCCACAGACTTTAGTTGTAAGACGTGCTCCTAGAAGAGCAGCACATAGCTCAAGCCTTGGAATGGTAACGGGCTTTAAGGGTGCTACGCGCGTCTTGGAACATAATAGATTGGTAGTTACGTTGCCATCACTATCTATTGAACGCAAGTATACACAACTAGCATAGGCGTCCTGAGAAGCATCAACAAAACAGTGTATCTGTGTTATGACAGGAAAAGCGCTCAAAACGAACCTGGGAACCGCCAAAGAAAGCAATACATTCAAGTTTTTAACGATCTTTTCCCAAGCCTTTTTTATATCGTTTGGGACACTGTCATCCCATCCTAATGAAAGTTTCCAAAGCCGTTGCAGTACAATCTTGAGCGTAACGGTACTGGCGCTTAATAATCCCAAAGGATCAAAAATTTTACACGTATTTGACAAAATAACCCTTTTAGTTATTTTTGATTCATGTTCGTTAAGGTTTATATCAAATTTGAGAGTGTCAGAGCTAGGCGCCCATAACACTCCTAAAACGCTTGACTCTTTTGATAAATTAAGTGAGTCAGACTCTGTGTCTCCCTGATATATTTGTGGACAATTTGTCCGAAATTTATGTATAGGAAAACCAGCAGATTTTAGGACCTGGGTGACATTCCTTTGAATGTGAGCTAAATCGTTCTCTGTTGAGGCACCCGTCAAGAGGTCGTCTACATAAAAATCATTTTTAATGACCTGAGACACGATCGGATCTGGACATTCCATAGCTAATTGAACGAGACATCGAGTACTTAAATAAGCCGCACTGGCTAAGCCGTAAGTGACAGTGTTAAGTTGTAAAGTTTTAAGTGGCATGTGCTCCTCACTTCTCCAAAGTATGAGCTGAAGGTGTCTTTGTGAATCGTCGACCATGATTTGTCTATACATTTTTTCAATGTCACCCGTCAAGACAAATTTATGCTGCCGAAATCTAACAAGAATATTAAACAAATCATCCTGCACTACTGGGCCGATATGCTGAATATTATTAAGTGACTTACGAGATGAAGTCTGCGCTGATCCGTCAAACACCACGCGCAGTTTCGTTGTCTCTCTGTTATGGCGAATTACGGCATGATGAGGCATGAAGTATCCGAATTCAGGTTTAGAAATTTCAGTTAAGTGGCCTAATTCTTCGTATTCGTTTATGAACTTAGAATATTCTTTTTTCAAGTTGGGATCTTTATTAAGTTTTTTCTCAAGGCTAAAGAACCGCTTTTCTGCTATGTTATAGGAATCACCGAGAGCTACTTCTGGAGATTCTTTAAGGGGCATGAAAACCGAAAATCTACCATTTTCAAGTCGCGTAGTAGTCTCAGCAAAATAGCGTTCACAAAATTCGTCATCAGCTGACAAAGTCGGTTTTGAGGTTGAGACTTCTTCAAGGGCCCAAAACTTTGTCAGCTGATCACTGATCTCTTTAGTGAAGTTACAATGAACTTGTTTATTCTCCTGCAGGTTACTGCTATAAAGAGGACCTGCCACCATCCAGCCTAGTTGAGATTCTTGAAGTACTGGCTTATCGCATCCTAATTTAATTTGATCAGGTAACATGAGTTCAAAAAATATTTCTGCACCCAGTAATAAATCAACATCTGAAGGGCGGAAAAAGTCAGGATCCGCAAGTTGAATATTCTGAGGTAAGTTAAGTTTTGTTACATTTATTAAGGCATTCGGCAACAAACCCGTTATTTTAGGAACCACCAAACATTTAAGACGTGCACTATAATCGGTAACACGTGATTGGATGGTCATTTCACAACAATCAGATACAGGCATTTTACAGTTATTTATACCAGATATGCATAATGTTTCCGTATTCTTATTAATGAACCCCATTTTTTCTTTCAGGTGAGCTGTTACAAAGCATGACTGGCTACCCGCATCAAGCAGAGCGCGAGCAAGGTAGGTACTTTTATTTTCAGGATTTGTAACTCTAACTAAGGCGGTGCCAAGAAGAACTTGGTTACAAGACTGCGCCGACAGGGATACAGGTACGTAGCTACAGTGGCTTAATGTAGTGTTTATTTCAGGTGTGTGACGGTCTACGTGCAATAATGTGTTATGTTTATTTTTACAGACCTTACAGGTACCCAACAGACGACACTCAGCCGACACGTGACCCCTTCGCAAACAATTCGAGCAAAGATTCAATTTAGAAACCTCATGACATCTATTTTCCGGAGATAATTGCTTAAATGAAGAGCAATCTACTATCCGGTGTTGCTGGTTACAAAATGGACACGACATAGTCGGTTTGGCATTAGCAGAAGTCACAAAACTTTTTGACGTTTTATTATGGTAATATTCTTTAGGCTTAACTTCAGGTTTCTTATGGTTGTCTCTGTATGAATTAAATTTATTTTCGCGTTTGTCACTTCTGCTTATTGCCATTGTCTCGAGAATATCGGCACGATTACGTAGAAATTGAATAAAGTCAGACAACGTTGGTAAATCTTTGAAGGTGTTTTTATATTCTTCCCATTTACTGAAAGAAGTAACATCTAATTTTGTTGACACTAAATATATTATGAGAATATCCCATTTATCGGTGGGCTGTTCTAAAGAGTCAAGAGCCCTTAAGTTTTTTGATACATGGTCAATAAGGAACCGTATCGCTTTATGAGATTCATGTGAGATGCATTCTATTTCAAATAACGCTTTCAAGTGGTTATTGATAAGAATCTTTTTATTATCATAACGTTCACGAATCAAATCCCAAGCAACCGTATAATTTTTAGAGCTAAATTCAAGTGACTTTATGATTAAAGCTGCACCACCCTCCAACGATGATCGCAAATAATGGAATTTATTTATGTCTGATATCGAATCATTTTTATGAATTAATGAATCAAACGTATCCCTAAATTCCAACCACCTTAAATAGTTCCCATCGTAAGTAGGTAATTTTATGGTAGGTAGTTTAATATTATTTAAATTATTATGCCCGCAACTATTAGAACATGCGGAGCGAGCAGAGTGAAGGCTCCCGTCCTTATCATCTTGCGACTTAAGGCGCGTATCAAGTATATGCTGAGCTAAAGACAAAGTACTATAAAATGAATTTTCAAAACTATCCACTTCGCCTTCATCCTCACCCGACGACAACATCTCAATTTGAGACTGAACCTCATTAAATTCAAATAATAAATTTTCACTTTTTTCTAAACGAAACTTTAATTCTTTAAGTTTTAAATCATTAATTTCCTCTAATTTACACGCATTTAATGTTGAAACATAGTCCTTAAATCGTGTTAAGCGACCTTTAATAGTACCCCGTATTTTAATTAACTCTTTCATTTTCTTTAAGTCGGAGTTACTATTGAAAGATCCACCTTGGTTCAAATCTTGATCAAGAGGCATATTGCTAAGACGTAAACAATGAGTTAAATAAAGTAAATGTGCATCAAACCAGTTCTAGAAGAAGCGTCGTCATCCGCCGTGTAGAAGTGAAGAATCACGGTAGGTACGCGATGACAAAGCAACTTGCAAAACGGGAGTGCAGCGGCCGGTTGTTGTTTACGATTTCACCTGGAATGTTCGGCGATAACAATTACCAATTATGTTATGAAATATGTTTTAAGTTTAAATAGTTCACGTTTGTGTTTATAATTAAGCGAAGAGATAGAATATTTAGCGGCTAATAGGGGAACAAAGACAATTTGATTTTAAACGTGCATTAATTAAGTGCAATTAAGTAGTTTGTTGCATTTTACGTAAACAAACTAATGCATAATATAAAAAGAACGCAACGCTGCAATTATTTTCATGTATTTACGTATTTTAAGCGTTTAGCAGTGCTTGAATTTAAGGAAACACTTTTATTATTAAGGCGAAGGTGAAATATTTCGCATTTAAGCTAAACAGACACGTAAATAAATAGCTACGCACCTCAGTGTACGTGCAAAAAAGAAATTATCTTCTAGTTTAACACGACACCCGACATAACGGGACCACAAACTCACAGCTGAAACTCACTTTCACACAAATTAAAGAGGAACTAAATTAGGAAATAAAGGATTAAGGACACAGGTACTCCCCTGAATTGTATCTCGCCGTGATGTGCCACTGATTTTTCTGATCTCGTAGTTGCAGATACAATTGCCGTTGTTCCTTTGTGTTGCAGTTCAAATCATGTCCGTTAAATAACGGATTCCAGCCGGTTGTAATGGATTTCTTCGCTTGCTTCCTTATGTGTCCTGTCACGGTCGCCACTTTTGTTCGGGATGAACAAAGAGAAAATGCAGATTCTTGACATGCGGTATAATTACAATTAATAATGAATTACAATTATTGGTTTTTGACTAGATATGTGTGAGGTGCGCGCGCGCGTTCGTGATGGCGGCTGCTTAGGTTCTGGCGGGGATGGCTCCCCGCGCCCTTCGTCTCGATACGTCATTCCTTCCGTCCCGTGCGTGGTCGTTAACAACAAATAAACATAAAATCTAATTTAATTGAAGGCCTTACACCTCGTACGTGAAGCTGGCAACAATAGTTCAGGTACGGGCAGTCTAGCCTATTTGCGACCATGTACATGTTAAAAGTACCGAATCTCCACCTAACCCGCTCAACCCTCCGTCATATATCGACGGCAAAAATCGTAAACGCTGTAAACGCCAATGAATTCACTCGGCGTTAACAGCGTTTACGCTTTTTGCCATCGATATATACGAGTTTGACGACGCGGTTGGCGCAGTTTGCAGTGCTGTTGCCTACTGAGCCAGATTAACCGTATACAATTCACCGAAATCAAAAACCCTAACTGTTGGTTTTTGATTTCGGTGGTTCTATAATACATTTGTAGTTGGGCCAGTTTTTCTAAAGTTGTACACCCCACTTTTTTTAAGTTTCGATATTTTCTTCTCAGAATCACGAACTCTTTCGATTTAATTAGGAGAAAAGAACTGTCCCAAAATATTCATACATTTTTTGATTTTCCATTCCGTGCCGCTGTAGTAGGTGATATATGGAAATGGTAACGGAATGGAACGAAAAAACATTGGGACAGTTTTTTTCTCCTAATTAGATCGAAAGAGCTCGTGATTCTGAGTAGAAAATACCCACAATATCGAAAATTAAAAAAAAGTAGGGTGTACAACTTTAGAAAAAAATGGGCAAGTGCGAGTCCGACTCGCGCATGAAGGGTTCCGTACCATAATCTATAACAAGTTTGTTGTATGGGAGCCCCCCTTAAATATTTATTTTATTTTATTTTTAGTATTCGTTGTTATAGCGGCAATAGAAATACATCATCTGTGAAAATTTCAACTGTCTAGCTATCACCGTTCTTGAGATACAGCCTGGTGACGACGGACGGACGGACGGACGGACGGACAGCGAAGTCTCAGTAATAGGGTCCCGTTTTTACCCTTTGGGTACGGAGCCCTAAAAAATGGCCCATTTGTCAAAAATAATGGCTGTACTATGCAACACAGCTTTTAGGCACGTTTCACTTATCACTCTTAACAGCCAAACCCGCAAACCATTTTCCAGGAACTGTATGCTTGTAAAATTAAAACAAGTATGATTTCACAAAACACGTTAGCTGACGTTAACCGTATTCTCGGTATTTACATGAAGCTGTGCCGACGTAGAACGTGGGTAGTTTGTGTTTGACGTACTTTGCTTTTTTATTCAGCTATTAGACTTTTCTAAAAATACTTTTATTTTTAGAGCTCGCCCCCGAGTATGATGATAGGTCATTCCGTCACAGTCAAACATCCGCAGCATACGAAGCCCCTCACAACTTTCCGATAACATATCGCTGGCCAAATATTAACTACAGTGTTCAATGTTACATTTTCAGAGTAGTTAAAATTAGACTTCATGTCATTATGACCATGTTCAAATTTGAACTCGTTAAAGTTAAAAGTGAAACATAGAACCCTGTAAGTAATATTGAGCCAGCGATATTGTAATGAGCAAAATGACGGGAGCTTGACCGAGCGAGTGAAGCACCTCAGTTGCAGTTTGGTGCAAAATTATTTCGCAAGTTCAGATAGGTTTAGTCCAGATGTTTGGATGTCTAGATGCTTTCCGGCTATTCTCGCCTAGAGGAGGTTGCATTTCACAATCGATTCCCATAATTATGTGAATACATTCGATAAGTATATAGAATTTTCCAATCAATTCAGTTTTTCGAAATTTTTAGGGTTTCGTACCCAAAGGGTAAAAACGGGACCCTATTACTGAGACTTCGCTGTCCGTCCGTCTGTCACCAGACTGTATCTCAAAGACGGTGATGCTAGACAGTTGAAATTTTCACAGATGATGTATTTCTATTGCCGCTATATTAACAAATACTAAAAATAAAACCAAATAAATATTTAAGGGGGGCTCCCATACAACAAACTTGTTATAGATTATGGTACGGAACCCTTTATGCGCGAGTCGGACTCGCACTTGCTTTTTCAAAATAGCGGAGATAATTATGGTGGTTAAAAATGACAAAAAAGCCATACAATGCCATCTATTGGTAACCTGGCCCTTTTATCACGCCGAAACGGTTAGACAGATTTTGACCAAAGATGGTAGGATACTTTGTTGTTACCCTATTTAACGTTGCTTTATTTCTTTGTAATTAATCTTTTTCATGTGGTGCACAATAAAGAATATTATTATCTCCTTTATTAATCTTTCTTCTTAGGCTAGGTTTTTAACAATAAATTTATATAAAAAGTAAAATACAATAAAGTAATTACAAAATATAAATACATTATAAAAAACCTAACCTAGGGTGCCGCCGGCAGCGGGGCAGGGCCCAGGCTACCGGTGGTTAGGGTTGCAAAGAGAGGAACCTCCTGACAATGCGCGCCGTGTCCAGGAGTACCGCCTTCTGTATCTGACCCTTGATCCAGCCATCTAGCGAGAGTCTCTTAAGATGTTTGTCGAGACTCTTCGCTATAAGACCGTTCGCCGAAACGACTATCGGGACAATGATCGTCGAGTCAACATCCCACATGGCGGTCACCTCGTGAGCCAAGTCAAGGTACTTGCTGAGTTTGTCCTTCTCGGCCTTCACGAGGTTCTCGTCATGCGGGATGGTGATGTCGACGAGCACTGCCTGGCGCTTAGATCGATCTACCAACACGATATCAGGCTTATTGGCTACAATAGTCCTGTCCGTGATGATAGATCGATCCCAATAGAGCGTGGCACGACCATTTTCGAGAACTGGTATCGGTGCGTACTTATAGTACGGCACTTCAGACCCCACAAGACCGTATCGAAGAGCAAGTTGCTGGTGAATGATCCTGGCTACTTGGTTATGTCTGTGCAAGTACTCGCCGTTAGCAAGATGAGAACAACCGGAGATTATATGCCTGAGTGACTCACCGGGACGGCGGCATGCCCGACATATGTCGACCGTACCGTCCTTCAGAATATATCTCCGGTAGTTGTTCGTCATCATTACTTCGTCCGCAATTGCACAGACAAAACCTTCGGTTTCCCCGAAGAGATCCCCGAAGCGTAGCCAGTTCACCGACGCGAGCAGATCTACATCGGGCCCCGTAAGGGCCTTGTAGATCCGCCCGTGTAGCTCCTTGCTCTTCCATACAGCCCTGCGGTCATCGGTGCTAAGCACCTTTGGTCTGCGCCAGTTCTCGTTCGCTAAGGAGAGAGAGGTGAGGCCTTTGTCAATTGCTACTACATCGCGATGAATCTCACACTCGTTGTTTAGGAAATACTCCCTTAGACTGCACACCTCGCGGTTATGAAGGTCCTTGGCGTTTAAAAAGCCACGGCCTCCACACTTACGCGGGATGTACATTCTCATAACTGACGAGCGTGGGTGCCTCATGCGGTGTGTAGTGAGCAGCTGACAGACTCTCGTATCCAGGGCGTCCAGCTCAGTCTGAGTCCACCTTAGTATGCCAAAGGAGTAAGTGAGCAGAGGCATCACCCAAGCGTTGAAGGCACGCGCCTTATTGCCACCGGACAGAAGACTGTTAAGTACTTTTGTCAGGCGACAAAAGAAACGCTCCTTCAACGCCTGCCTAATGTCTCCGTCCGCAATACCCAATGACTGTGACATACCAAGGTACTTGTAGGTTTCAGCTTCGGAGATAGACCTGAGGGACATTGTCTCAGAAAGTTGTAAGTTCGCGGAATTTACGACATTCCCCCGCTGTACATGCATGACCGCACACTTGTCTACACCAAACTCCATTTTGATGGCGCTACTGAAAGTTGCTGTTACTTCCAGTAGTTCCATCAGATCCTGGCATTTTGGTGCATACAGCTTAAGATCATCCATGTATAGCAGATAAGAAATGACCTCACCTCCTCTTCGAAGTCGGCAACCTAGTCCTGAATCCTTCAGCAGAGTACTGAGTGGATTCAGGGCTAGGCAGAACCACAGAGGACTCAAACTGTCACCCTGGAAAATACCTCTCTCAATCCTTATCAAGTCCTGCGGGCCAGGGGGGCCATCTCCGCCACCTGGTTGACGAAGGACTGTGGTCCACTGCCTCATACACGAGCTTAAGAGGGATCTCAGAGCTGTATCGATTTTATACAGCTCTAAGATCCTCTCCAGCCATGAATGAGGCACTGAATCATAGGCCTTCTTATAGTCAATCCAGGCGGCCGAGAGAGACCCCCTGTTCCGCCGGACTTGTTGGCAAATGGTCGTGTCAATGAGGAGGAGCTCCTTAGTACCACGGGACCCAACCCTACATCCATTCTGAGAAAAGGCCAAAACGTTATTCGCAACAATGTGCGTGTTAATTTTTGTTCTCAGAATGGACGTAAGGAGCTTGTATAAAGTGGGCAAGCACGTGATGGGTCTATAGTTTTTCGCTTCCGTGGTACTACCGGACTTATAGAGCAGGAAGGTAGCACCAGTAGTCATGAAAGATGGCAGGGAACCAAGCTCGAGGGCGTCTTGAAATTGTGTTGCCAGGCGTTCGTGTGAGGATCGAAACCACTTGATCCAAAAGTTGTGCAATCCGTCTGGCCCAGGACTTTTCCAGTTCTGGGTCGTACGGACCGCACAACCCACATCATCGGGGCTGATGGTTACAGCCCCCATGTTTTCGATCGGCTCACACTCACGTCTGACAACATTCATCCATTCGCCCTCGGTGTGCTCGACTGGAACCGACCAGATACTACGCCAGAAATTAATCATGGCAGTAGGATCCGGCAGTTGCCCGTCGGTCACACATTGATCGGTTCCCTCTTCGGTATACCTTCCTTTGGTCACTTTGGAAGAGGCGATTTTGCTGGAATCGATCCACACGCTCTCTGTAGCGACGAATACGGCTTGCCCATGCATAAACTTTCTGCTTTAGGTAGATGCGCTCTGTGACACATGCCATGTAATCGCAGGGTCTGGTGCCAGTCCCCGCGAAGGCTTGTGTCACGTAGCGCATCACACGGGGGCGATTGTTGCCCCCCCTAAAACAGATTAGCTTGGCAATGAGAGTCCTAAACGAGCTGATACGCCGCTCGATCCGTACTTGCCAGGCAGGAACACCCCCGGCAGTCCACGGTGCTCGGTCAGTGTCCGGGAATCTGACACGAGCAACGCGGCACGCCGCGATGGCCCCACAGTACATGATCGAGTGGGTATCAGCTAAGTCTTCGCTAGCCCGAAGGTACGGGTCTAGCAAAGCGTCCAGGGCTCCCATTAACGCTAAGTTACGCTTATGCATCGGTAAGCGTGGTAATCGCGGCCTAGAGTCTGGTGCGGATCGATAGCGCCTAATCTCCTCCTCCAAAGCCCTCCTCAATTGCTCATTGGCCTGGGGACTTACACTACTCGCACAGTCTTCCTCGTCGGCATCGCGATCCGTCCGCGGCACCTCCGGCACCAGGTTGGGCGCTGGCGCCGGAACCGGTGACGTAGCAGGCGGATCCCGAGCCGGCGTGGAAGACGTGCGAGCGGCCAGTACCTCCAGGCGCAGTCGATCAAGTGTCGCGTCGTCCAACAGCTTGCGCCGCTGGATGAAGCGCACTTGATCGGATAGCCGTTGCGCAGATACGGCGATGGTCGAATCAAAAGTCAGAAACAGAGGCAGCATCCTGTCCCGGTACGCGGACAGGTTGGTTCCTCCCTCTGTAGCCCCATAGTAGGCGCGCATGACGTTCTCATTCATGGCTTGAGACCATCTCATGCGACGCACTACACCACCGGTAGCGGGAGCCGTGGTCGGAGCAGGTTGCTCCGTAGGCCCCAAGCGTGCCGGCAGCGGTGGCCGCCCTCGTCGCGCAGGTGGTCGTGGCGGCGGCGGCGGCGGCCCACGCTCGTCGTCGCTCGACTCGCTAGTGTCGGCGGCAGTAGCAAAATTACCATCAGACGAAGACGGCGAGGAGCTGGACGAGGCGGGCGGGGGTGTTGGGCGTGCGTTTCTGTTTGCTGTGCTGGTTTGACTTCTCGTATTGTATCTTTTCATTATTTATATTAATATTTACATAGGGATGTAAGTTGTCATTTTTGTTGACATTGTGTCAATCCCATTTTTAGTGTTTTCCCGTCGTGTCTTGGCAATAGGTATTATTGCTTTCTTCGCTTTACTTGCGGTTTTACAAAGGTTCTCCGTACACATGGTGGTAAATTGAGCTTAAAAAACACTATAAAAATATTAAAATTTACGAAAATATACAAGAAGACAAATAACGTGACAATCGATGACAGCTTATTATTATATTATTATTATTATTATTATACTTTCTACCGGAGTATTAGTAAAAAACCGGGCGAGAGCATGTCGGGTCACGCTCAGTGTAGGGTTCCGTAGTTGCCCATCCTTCACAATAGACAAAAATTACGAGAAAGATTTAAATAAGTAACGAGAAAGAATTCAAGCCCTATAAAAAGGTCGTAAACGCCAACCAAAGTAACAGTAATTTCTTATTACCTTCTGGAAGTTATCGATTATACGCGCCAGATTGAGCGAGATATTTTAATACAGTATGGCACTTAACTAATATGTGTAACATTCGAAGTATAAGGACACCGCGCGGCACTTACGTCATTTTAAAGAAAACTATGAATTTTTGCGATAACTGAAAAACGGCTCGGCCGATTTTCTTCAATATAGTTTTCATTGAAAGGACTCATAAGGCTAAGCCGCGGACGGACAGACAGACAGACATACAGACGGACAGACGGAAATGGCAAAACTATAAGGGTTCCTAGTTGACTACGGAACCCTAAAAAGAATACTAATAAGTTGCGTGGGCACAAAAAATAAAACTGATTGTAAATGGGTGATGGGTGAGCAGTTTTACCCTTTCCAGAGCTAAAGTAACCCGGATTTACGATAATCAAGATAGATCCTTGGTACACTTAATAGTTACTGAGCCGAGTTAAGCAGAACGATGAGGATAACACACCGCCCTCCCTATGGAAATATTTAACAATACTTGTACATGATTTACGGTTATAAGGCGCCTAATGCCGAGGCGTTTAGTGATGTGCCTACTGCAACTCATTTATTATCTATTCTTTTGTTAAATTACATTGCTTCTATTTCCCACAAACGCACGACACCAGCGTGCAGCTCTTCCCCCTTCATCGATAGGCGCATCATTCATTTGTGAATTATGCGGCCGTGGCTGTCGCTCTCGTATCGGACTATCCAGCTATCATTGGCGTATATAAGGGGGTGGCCATGCCCACCCCAATATGGTCTAGTGAATGTATCCAGTCCTCGGAATTTTGGGTTACCCATAGAAATTCATGACTTCAACTCATAGGCCAGGGCCAGGCCCCACCCAGGCCCCACCTGAAAAATAATCTTAGATACGTCAATGCCACCTATCTTCGTAAGTGCCGCACTTTATTAGTCGCTGCTTAACTCATCTGTTATAGCCTCTGCCTATGATGATTAAATTAAATATATATATATATATTTAAAGCCACAAGGTCAGAAGGATTGATTAATAAATCTTAATTTTTCATCTACTAAGGTTACTTTTTACGCGATTACGTAAATAGAGAAACATGGTTAGGTGGAAAAAGTTGAGGGCGTCTTCTTTTGTATAATCCTTTTCCATTTTCCTACTGAAAGTAATATTTTAATTGAAATGTTGAAGTTTTGTCTATTACTATTAATCATCTAATTTTAAAACATATAGTTGTATAACTAAATAAAAGTGGCACACTATTATTTAGTTATACACATCACACACTTTATACTATTTTCATTAAAATTAATTGCTTTTGATTATTTGATTTATTTCAGGGCAATGTAACATTAATTTAAGTCAGAGCCATCGTCCAATCTGTATTGTTTCCATACATTATGGAAAGAAAACCCCATAAAGAAATTGAATAAATAAAGTTACATTTTTTTATACCTAGTCTAGTTTTGAAAAGACAGAAATGAAAAAAAAATACAGTGAAACAAAGAGCCTCCTCCTTTTTTTCAAATTGGTTAAATAGGGTTTTTTAGCATGCTTTTTAGGTCCATAACAACAATCCATCATCGTAAGTACAGATTTCTTTCCCAACACTAGAGCTTTTGCACGCCAGGCATTATCGGATCGCTGCCTGTACCGCAGCGTCAGTACACATTGTACGCATCTGGCCCCATTGTAAACATACCGAAATTAGTCAGCAATGTAGGTACACTTTGCAGCACAGAATATGTGTGTGGCTATGGTGGAATACGTTCAACGGTTGAAGTATATAATCCGGTGAATAAAGGGGTTTACCTTACAAACGGTCCGGTAGTTTTGAATTTTTGATATGTTGTCTAGGATGGTTAGCGAGTGTTTAAAATGCAAAATGCACAATTCCCCCTCCTCCGCGCCCGCCGCCATATTAAAAAAACCGGTTTCTTCAGATTTTTGCTTATATCTTCGTTAAGGAGCATTTTAGCCAGAAAAAGGCTTGAACAATGTAGTAGAGAGTTAACTTTACTATATTTCACATTTTAAATTTTGTTTCAAAGCTACCGGACCGTTTGTAAGGTCACCCTTAGTAAGTACTTTAGTCTTTATTTACCGAACTAATAGCCGAATACACCGAAATAATAATGTTTTTCACCCCACGCCATAATGCGGATTTTTAGTGGTACTAATTTATTTTACTGGCAACGATATTTTTTTGTTAACTGACGGTGGTGTCACTGATATAAATAAAGAGGAAACAGAACTTAATATTCCGCTGATTCATTTTTTTTTTTGCATAATAAGGCCAGAACTATACACAGTGATGAAAGTCAAGCTTTTTTTCAATAGGATACCTGTCCAATGAAGCGGTGCGGAGACTATGAACCAATCAGGCCGCGTGTTAGTGAAGCCCAAAAGAATCGCATTTAAAAAACAATGGAACAAAAGACAAACATTATGGTTCTATGAACGACACATACATCTGATGAATTTTAAAGATAATTAAACGTAGTTCTGCAACTCAAAGGACGCCTGAAAGAAATGTTTTCCGATATTAATGCCTGTTGTCTATTTATTTCTGTACGTATGTGTTTTTGAGGAGTGCAATGAAAAGCAGTACACAGGAGAAGCTGTTGCCTTGAAACCCACGACCCCCCAGACCTTCGTCGTATAATGCCGTCCCGGTCACCCAAATATTGTTTGACAGCAGATCGAGAGGGACGGTACTATACGACAGTCGAATTTCGGCCATCGGAGTAGCCCTTCAGGGCTTTACTCAGAGGAAAAGGAAAGCGTTGGATGGTGTATACTAAATATATATGTACTTACCGCATAGTTTTAATTCTTCATCTACGCACTGAGCTATTCTAAAATTAGAAGTTAATGTTATGCAGTCTAAACATGTCTGAGTGTTTACAAAATCATTTTTTCCCGATGTTTACGAAATAATACTTTATTGGTAGGTTTAGACAGAATCTTAGCATTAAGTACTATGATATCATAGATCTTGGTGTATAATTAATTTAGTCTAAACAAACTTTACTTGTTGGTGAAATAATTTTATAGGCGATAAAAGATACCAATGAAATAAAAAGTAGGCGAGAATATTTTTGCAAGAATATTCTGTATACACGGTCTTAAAATATCAATACTATTATAAAATTGTACTACTTGTATTGAAAATCATTGTTCTAAGGAGACTTTAAGAGGTTCTAAGGAGGTTCTAAGGTTCTAGTGATTTCAGGAAAAATCTTAATAGCGGGATGCAAGATCGTCTTTTGTTTTGTATGGGCGCGCGGCGCCATACGAACCGGGCGCCATCTGTTTTCATAATTTCCTTTGGCCTCGCATCACGCCGAAATGACTAGACAAATTTTAACCAATTTTGGTACAGGGATAGCTGGACATCCAAATATGGTTGAAGTATACCTTTTATCCATCTACGGTAGAGGAAAAAATACGCGGACGAAGTTGCGGGCACCTCATAAGTTTTCATCCTCGGGAAGGGGTTCGGAAACGAGCCGAGGTGCCTGGCACATCTCTAGCATAACTGTGACAACTTTTCTATCAATACTGTGCGAGCAAGGCAGGTGACGCACGTCGCGCGACGAGCGAATTTGCGTCAAAATATGCTAGTGCGTAGAATAAAATAATAAATAAATATCGGACAACCTCACACAAATCAATCTAGTCCCACAGTAAGCTCTAGTAGGCTAGTGTTACTAGACGACGATAAACATACTTATATAGATAAATACATACTTAAATACAAATCCATGACCCAGGCACAAATATTCGAGTTCATTACACAAATATTTGCCCTTGCTGGGATTCGAACCCAGGACCGTTGGCTCAGTAGGCAGTTGCTTAAACACTGCGCCAATCGCGTCGTCAACAACATACATTCACAGAACATACATATAGAGAATACATGTAAAAAGCAATGAAGGGGCACTTTGAGACACTCCTCTCGAAAGAGAAGTTAGGTACCTCGTATCCTACGTTACTCCATATGCATACCTACAATTCTAAAATTGTATAAAAAATCGTTTTGATGGAGAGGGATCATTCAGGAAAAACCTTAATGCGCGATGCAGGTCCGGCGCCACAGCGTACAGCTCCATATTTTGGTAAAATTGTCTTGTCCTCCCATCACGCCAAAACGGCTGGTCAGATTTGAATTTTTAGTGGGCACAGGGATAGTTGGACGTCCAAATATAGTTATAGTATACTTTTTAGCTGGCTATGGTAAAGAAAAAAATACGCAAACAAAGTTTGCCGGCCAGTTCTAGTTTTTTATAATTATGAATTTATCAATTGAGTAAATAAAATACCACGTTTCCAGAATCAACAGCTAGCTACGGTTAGCCTTAATTAAGTTGATAAAGATAAATGCCTAATTGTTAAACATTAACTGTCACTAGGTCACTAGACCTAAGACGGTCTTTATATTATCAACAAATACTTAAGTAGCATAGTAGTAAATAAAAGGTGTAAATATGTCCCGTACCTACAGTACCGTTTGTTATGTTATGGCCGTCAACGTCCTAAATCCTCCATTCACGGTGAATGATTTACCTCACCGCAAGTCCGAACAAAAGTTTGATAGATAGCAGTCGCCATATTTCAAGTCATTTCACATTCATGTCTCCCACTAAACATTTTTCGCGCGCTAAGCACGCTTTTTATCATAATGTGACAATGGGGCTCAGTTCATTCAGCCAGTTGGGCTGAAACCTCCGTGGCTTAAACACGCGCGCGGAGAGGTCGATTTGAATTTCGAACGTCGAACATCGAACGTTCTATTTTTGAATTGTGTTTAAAAAGTTGCA
This sequence comes from Apotomis capreana, assembly GCA_947623375.1. NCBI lineage: Eukaryota > Metazoa > Arthropoda > Insecta > Lepidoptera > Tortricidae > Apotomis > Apotomis capreana. The sequence goes on from OX392505.1 coordinate 25,773,546, forward strand.
TCGATTACGATTGTTCGAAAGTATTTTGTGGTTGTTATTTCTTGTCAGATATTTAAGTGTGGTGTTGCGGTGTCGTTTGTAAACTGAAACTTTTTTCAAGTGCATGAGGTAAGTCGAATTTAATTAGTGACAAGTATGTATTAAAACAAGAGCTGTAATAATTAGAATAAGAGTGAGTAATTACTATACCATAATTTATATTTTTGTAATATGATGACAAGCTTATTTGTATTTAGCACATTAAACTTTTTCTCCGGTAGTTTTTAAAATAACATAATTATGAAAATTCTTACTTTTTTCACTGTACAATTTTTGGACTTTAACTTGAAAAAAGAACGTGAAGACAACAAATTATTATTTATCATCCATTAAACTAAAAAATCGTAATTTAAATAATAGGTACAATCACATAATTAAACCAGCTATTAAATTAAATAAATAAAAATATTATGTAAAGGATACTTACTTTTTTACACTCCCCCTCTTTTTCAAGCTTCATTTTCTATCAAAAAAAAGTTTTAATTTTTCAAAATTTTTTGCATAGTTCGATTCCTGGTCGATGCAGGCGAGTTAAAAAAAATATAATTACCTATTATTTGAAACAAAAACTCGGAATTTGTGGTGACTAAAGTTGCTTCTTAAGGTGACAAAGTAAGTTCATAAGTTCCAGATACGCTGACGGTTGAAATAGCCGTTTAAATTTAAGTTTGAGTTTAAAGTCACTTTAAACTCAACATAAGGTAAGGTGGGTAATAATATCACCGGGGGAAGACTGCCACAGTCCAATAACTAACTGACATTAGACAGAGCCATTAGACAATAAAATATGTTAGTCTTATCCCATATTTATATTACAAGGATCGGTGGTCATAGCACAGTGGTAAAATTCGTCTACCTTTTAACATCCGCCTTTGGCTCAATTGGGAGAGCACTCGCCCCGTCACGCGTCATGGCAAGAGATATTGGTTATAATTTTTAAGTGCGGGACCCTATTACTAAGCCTCCGCAGTGCGTGTATCTATGTGTCACGGGGATGTATATTTTTAACCGTAATCGGTAGAAACTTGAAATTTTAGCTAAAAGTGTTCAATACTGATATTAAAAAAAAAGTCAAAAATTTTGAAACGTATATTTAATTGATGGTACTGTACCCTTCGTGCGTAAGTCTGCCTCGCACTTGGCTGGTTCTTTGCCAACTTTTTCGTTTGTAATGCAAAAAGCAGACAGACAGAGACGGACAGACGGACATGTCGAAACTATAAGGGTTCCTAGTTGACTACGGAAACCTAAAAAGTGGTAAAAACAGTTTTTGATTAGTCTAAAATATTAATATTAATCTTTTTTTATAACGTATAATAATATTGTCTTCATAAAATATCTCTATTCGTTCATTGAGCAACTGCTTAGCGCTCTCATGAAATATTCAAGACTGAACCAATAACTTCGTTGTTTGATCAATGAAACATTTATGACACTTAATACTTTAACATTACCATAATACTCCTGCATTTCATCCAGGAACTAACCAAAATTACCATTACATACATTATATACCTACTAATAAAAAAATACTACGGTGTTTGCCCGCATAACTTCTTTTCATGCGTTACATTAATTGTAATTTTAGATTTTTTAGTTCCGTGGTTCCCAAAGGGTAAAAACGGGACCCTATTACGACTTCACTGTCCGTCTGTCTATCACCAGGCTGTATCTCATGAACCGTGATGGCTAGACTAGACAGTTGAAATTTTCACAGATGATGTATTTGTGTTGCCGCTATAATAACAAATACTAAAAACAGAATAAAATATATATTTACGTGGGGCTCCCATACAACAAGCGTGATCGGTTGCGTTAACTTTGGACATCATGTATTCCGGCGCGATACATACCAGGTGCAAACTTAACTTAACCCGGCCAGTTATATGGGATAAGTGTTTGTCCAGTGCCGAGACGTGGTCTCTAACTATGGCCCTTTTAAGGTAAGGAAGCTCAGAGTCACTCAACGAGCTATGGAAAGAGCTTTGCTCGGGATTTCTCTACGAGATCGAATTAGAAATAAGGAGATTGGAGAGGAGGAGGAGATTCGTAGACGACGATCGTCATCGTCATCGACATACCAAACCGGGTAAGCAAGCTGAAGTAGCAATGGGCGGGGCACGTAGCTCGAAGGACCGATTGCCGTTGGGGCAGAAAGGTTCTCGAGTGGAGACCACGTACCGGCAAGCGCAGTGTAGGACGGCCACCTGCAAGGTGGTCGGACGACCTGGTTAGAGTTGCGGGGACTCGCTGGATGCGGGTCGCTGCTATCCGGCTTATGTGGAAGTCTATTGAGGAGGCCTGTGTCCTATAGGGTGGATCGCTCTTGTATAAGAAAAAAAAACCTTACATATTTAACTTCTAATAGTTCTTAAAAGTTGTAGCATAGTATAAAGATGCGAGATGATTTTTTTTTATATTTTTAAAATAACGTTTTTTGCCTCCGCATCGCTGTAAAGAATTAAAAAAAAGTGGAAATTGGTCCAATTTGTTAAAAAACATGGAGAAGAAATTATTAGCCTTAATGATCACAAGATGAAAAAACATTATTAAGCGGGTATGAATTTATTAAATTAACAATAAGAGTTATTCAGAAACTATTATTATAAAACCGATTCATATTACTATTTTGCCTAATTTTGGCATGATTTTTCTTGAGGTTAACTTTGAAAGAATCAGGCCTTCCTTTAAATGAATAACTATGTATTTAATGAGAATAACTATAGTAAACGTCATATATATAATTATAAATGCGGTTAGAGTTTTGAAAATTTTGGGTCTAGTATAGGTTTTTAGGAAACTTCAACGACCTTGCGGAGGCAAAAAACCTATTCCGATTGCTATCGTGTTGAACTTAATCTTAATTGTAATCCACTAGAGCAAGTTTTTATTAGGTACTATTAGAATATTTAATTCCAAAAAAAAATATTTTGATCCACTCTGTCCAGCATTGGACGTCGTATGGCTGAAATGATGATGATGATGATGAAGTGTTTGTACGGACCCTCGGTGTGCGAGTCTGACTCGCACTTGGCCGTTTTTTAATCATAATTCCATCGATGTGTTGCTTTATTGCCTTATTATTGCATCGTGACGCAGATATTCGATTATCACAATAGGTATATTTGCCCTTCCTGGGATTCCAACTCAGGATCGGTAACTCAGTAGGCAGCACTACTACTGCGCCAACCACGTCGTCATTCAATAGGCATCTGCACTATTGTAATTAATGTACCCCGTGGTTTTCGATGCGCGGATGATTCGACGCCTACTGTTGTCGGCATAGTGTTAAATCATTGGTGCTCCCAAAATCCCGGGGTATGAATTAAATAACATAACATAATGTTAACTAAATTAAACCAAACTTTTACGCAATTGATCATCATGAAAATATACCTATTTCATAAAATAAAAAAAAAACATTTATTTGATACTTACCCTAATGAAAAGTGATGTGAGGAGGGTTTCTAAAGAGGTTATTCCTCTTTTAATTTTTTTTTTTCATATTATGACAAATATATTGATAATTTCAACGAACTATTTGAAGTGAATAATATTTTTCCCTGAGTTATAGAAAGTAACATACCTAGCTCTTTCATGCTTTCATTGCGAGCAGTCGAAAATAAGTTAAAAAAACGAGTTTTTTGCGTAAATTTTGTCAAATTCGAGTAATTTTTTAAACAAAAATTATCAATTGAAAATTCAAACTGTAGTTTTCAAATATATGTATAACAATCAGTCGCAATGGCCCTGTTCTAAGTATTTACATTGATAAAATGTTAAAAAACATGTTTGATCATAGAGAAACATTTCTAAAACAATCAGCATTTTTGAAAGGATAAGGAGCCTTAAAAATTTAGTAAAAAAATTATTAGAGATTTTTAAGAATGCTACAGAAATATTCCAAAGTATCTTGAGAAATAAAAATGCAGTCTAAAAGAACGAGAGTTATGCTATAATTGATTCTATGTGAAAATAGTAGCTACGTCACGTAGGTCAAAATATTTGCTTTTAGGGTTCCGTAATACCACAGAATAGATAATAGCAAGGAAGATAAAAGGTAGTACGCAATACTGAAAGAATGGTGCCTACTGCGCGACTAAAACCATAGTTAAATATCCACTGGATATATTTTCATTTTACCTATTTTATATTATTTTATGTATTTGGGACGTGTCTGTGTGTGTTCCTGTGCATGCGTGCGTGTGTGAGCTTGTGTTTCCAATGCCCAGGGAAAAATGAATAAATATCGGACAGCCTAACACAAAACGACCTAGTCCCAAAGTAAGCTTTACGGCCCGGCGACACGGTCTTAGTTGTGAGCGGCAGCGGTGCACGGTACGTTTGTCTCGCTCACACGGCCGCCGCACTCGGATCTCTCGCTCGACCGCTCACCGCGCCGCTGGCCGCCGAAAGTCCTGGCATGTTTGTGAGGTGGCTCTTGTAGACTCATGTAAAAGATAAGTGTACACGATGATATACATACTTACATACATAAATTCTACTAAAATTCATAGAAAAATTCATAGAAAACATCCATACATAAATTCTACTAAAATTCATAGAAGACATCCATCACTACACTACAATAATGCTTTATTGTACACCAAAATACAGTTTACAAAAGGAAAAATTACAAACATTCTAGTTCACCCCACAAATATTTGTACTTGCCAGGATTCGAAAGCAGTACCGTCGGCTCTATATGTGTAGCTTCACTATCACTGGTCCAACCGCGTCGTCTACCGATGCCTTCTCTTGTACAATTCGTGGGCAGGGCATGTACCTTCGGCGAAGGAGAAAATATTCAATACATTTAATTTTCTTCACCAATGTACCAGATATACATATACTCTTGCATTTATAAAAGATGATTTAAGCAGCGTCCATAAAAGATGCGGGACTTACGAACGTGACTCGATAGCCCGATACGAGAGCGACAGCCTCGGCCGCATATTTGACATAAAAATATTGCGCCAGTCAGTGAAGAGGGACACCAGCGCGCAACCACATACATAATTAGACACAAACATCCTAATAAATAATAATATTTTTTCTAAATTCCTGACCTTCCAAATGCCTAATAATATTAAATCGAATAATTTTAATGTATTTTGATAAAAATAGTACATATACTTACCTAAGTACTACAGATGTGGCATGATATAAGGAACCTACTGCAATGCTTCATACTCGCACTGAACCACTCTTCTAAATCCCCTGAGTGTGGCAGTATAGATGAACCTCCACTCACAAAAATGACTACCAGGCCTTTTCAATTTGGATATAATAGAGGGGGTGATTATTCGAACGTTTTAACCGCCTCATTACCATGACGACAATATTTTGACGAACCCCGTATGATCAATCGCCATTTTATGTTGTTTGTGCTGTTAGTGTTAGAAGACCAAACAATCCAATGCAACTAATCAAAATAATGTTGATTGCTTCTATAAGTTGGCCAATATTGCGGTTACGATAATGAGACGGTTAAATAATCTCCGACAGTTTTATTTCAACAATCGTATTAACGCGAGGAAACAAACGAAAACTCATTATCCGGGACAAATATGAGCTGATTACCATTTTCATTATCATAAGAGTATTGTCATGCATAATATGAAATACTAGCTTCGCCGCGTGGTATTACCCACTCATCTCGCGGGAACACAACATTATTCGAGATAATATAGCCTATGTGTTAATCCAGGGTGTCAGCTACCTTCATACCAAAATGTATCAAAATTAGTCCAGCAGTTTGAGCGTGAAGAAGTAACATACACATAAACACACTCACAAACGTTCGCCTTTATAATATTAGTGTGATATTCTCGACACTCAAATTTTGCCCGATCTGATCAGGTCAGTTTGTTTTTAATTATCCGTACGTAACATGTAGCTGGCCGCTGAGGTTATGTTTTATTTCATAGAAATTAATATATGGTTTCCATTTAAAGCCTAGGGACTAAAACGACTACCTTAACCCCGCCTCGCGAAGTTAAAATTACGTACTTTCTGAGCAGGAGAAGTGAAAAAAAACATAAAATATTTTGCCAACAGCATTGAGGTATTATTTATAATAGAGCCACAGACCCGAACAAAATTGTCGTAAAAAGTGGCACTGCTGTCATGTTCAAGTAGATGCCAATAACGCTTATTTATAATTTACAACAACATAATTACTTCGTACAAAATAACTCTTTACTCAAACGTTTAAGTGTCAAATTGGCTTACGTACTTATTACCACAAATATTTTTCGTGTAAATTAACTTTTTTAGCGTATTCTGACTCATGTCTCTTGTCAAACTTGGAACATGGCACGATTGGAGCAGATTTTAATAGTTTTACATACTAAAAATATTTTCATTATTATTTTATTTAGGTATTAAAATATATTCGTTGTTTGAACTAAATAATCTCGTAAATTGTTAATAACAAATTAAGTTACGTTTTTATTTAACAACTGCATAAAAAGGTCCCGACACTGCATAGAAGGGATCAGTAATAATGACATTATGATTTCTCAACTCATCTTGTTCTAGTATGTGAAATGAGAGTAAGGCAAGTGCAAAATATTAACATTTTTAACCCTTTAAAGTTTGATGGCGTGACGTGAAAGTCGGTGGCGTAGTATGCATGGCAGCACACATTGTCTTTAGGTGTTCTTGGCGTTCAAAGGTTTAAACTGACAGTGTCTAGACTCTGAGACAAAATAAAACAATGACAACAGAGCAATTTTTTTATTAAATTATTAATGTAACCTGTAGGATCTGCCTGTAAAAGGCATATGTTCATAACACTGGCTCACTCGCCGCCGCACACATAGCAATGTCATGCGTCCACTCTCACCCTAAACTCGTGTGTAACTAAACGCAGCATCCTATGTGACGTGTGCCTGAGACAGTGTATATCTATTTATGTATAGATACCTACTACCACAAACACTACATAACCATTTTACGCTTCTTTTGTATACCTTGACATTTTTTTACGTTTTTATTGAGATATTAAAGCTGTGTTGAGGGAAAGACTTTTACGCTTCTTTTGATTAAACATAAAAATATATATAATATATGATTATGCCGAACGAACACACGAGAGACGAATTATTTGGCTGAAATTATTCTTGACGTCTGTCTCTTACTAAACGTGACCTAAATTTTTCACGTTGTTTAAGATCGCGTGGGAATCTTAATAAAAAAAATAGGATAATTATTTATTGCACTCCTTTATTAATTAATAAAATATATAACTATAGCGACTCCTTAGATTTTTGTTCTGTGATGAGGTGCATTTTGTAGGGACAAAGTTAATAATTCTAATCTAAAATATGCTATGATTTTACATAGGATTCGTTAATTAATCAATAGAATCTGCGTAAAAAAGAATATTCCGACCTTTTTCTTTATTTTATAGCTGTTATTTCTGCAATTTTTCACTGAAAATTAAGTCATTTTTGAGACCCGTCACGTGTCATGGTCTAAACGAGACTGATCGCCCAACTAATGCGATTTGTGATTTTGCATTAGTTGAGAGGGTGCCATTTTTTCCGTCGGATTGTGTGTCCATGTAATTAATACGTCAATGGCCAACAGATATTTTCGTATGATGCGAACATAAGAAATTAAGCTAATATTTGTATTCGCTTTTATTACATTTACTGGAACATGAACAGGAACATCCAGTTTTTTTAGATATTTGGCAATTCTGAAATGATGAAAAGGAAACATACAAAACGTTTCATTAGATTATGATTTATTTAAAAAAATAATAACACAGTTCTACAGTCAAACACTACACAAAAACGAAACAGCAAATAGCCCAATAAATAGATAGAACATATTATTATTACAGGCATTAAACCGAAGAGGGGCGGTCATCAATTGTCTCACCTAACCTCATACAAGGCATCATCATTATACGAGTAACTATTATCATATACTGCCGAGCCGGATGGTGCTGGTCTTCGGATTGCCACACCGAGTAAGGCGCTCTACGTGTCGCGCTTGCATTACTCCGCCGTGGCTGACGATGTGGTGGAGTACGTTCGCCGGAAGACTGGCTTCACGCTGAGGGTGCAACAGCTGCAATCCCGCCACTACGTGCACTTCAGCTCGTTTGTGCTGCGCGTGCCGCGGCCGCTGCAGGACACCATCGCAAGTGCAGACTTCTGGCCAAAGGGTGTTGTGTTTCGGCAGTTCCGGGGCAATCTGCCGAATCCTGCGCCAGATCAGACGACGCAACGGAGCCACGCTGTTACTTCGCCTGAATCTAACTAGATTTAAATTTATTTTATGTATGATTTTGTTTTGTCTGATTTTGTAGTTCACAGTGACTTAATGTTTAATTACTGTAATGCTGTGTAACTAATTTGAATAAATAAATAAATCATCCAACACGACTAGCATAACTATGACAGGCGACTCTTTGTCGTGCGACAAACACTACCTGTCACTTCCCTTTCAATACTGTGCGAGCAAGACAGGTGACGTTGAGTCGCGCGAGAAGCGAAGTTGCGGCAAGATATGCTTTGTAGCCCTGTTGGATGGCAAAATCAGTATCGTAATAGTAAAATGTGGCGTTTATTTACACACATTAAAAACATAATTTCGTTTATCTATCCAAATATCATAAACCTTCCATAATGCGTTCAAGAACCGCACATTATGACCACCATAAAAATATACTGTTTTGTTAGAACAAATTTCTTATCTATAAAAATGTTATTATTGCTAAATAATAACATCGAGATAGTATTATTTATATAAAATTTCGAACATCTCTGAAAAACAAAGAAATTTGATTTGACCTCTATTCTTATATCAGTCGAGATGACGTTTAGTTCGAAATGAATTGTCAATTTGCAATTAAATTTGACAAATGTCGCACGTCAAGTAAGATATCGAAGGATATGATAGTTGGGTCCGAATCTAGTTTGTCTCTGAATTAACTGCCAGAAAACTTCATTACCGCCATTACCGGGTAAAGTTTGTCATAATGTGCGGCTCCTGAATGCATCATGAAGGCTTATGATATGTGGGTAGATAAAGTAGTGTATGTAACTGTACATAATTAGGCATTAAAACACTCGTATGATGTTATTATGAAACTCGTCTTCGGCTCGTTATCTACAGTCACATAAACTACTATTTCAATATGATAAATTCACAATCAACTTTCAAAGAACTCAAAAATCTTAAGCAAACCGTGATTCTCGCTCCACGGCGCGGAGTCTAATTACGTTATCCAACTTTACATAAAGAGGTAATGGCTTATTTACTCCGACTTTGAAAATTGTCTCATAACTTCTGGAAGGAACTTTCTCGTAACATTTTAATTAACATGCTTCCGAGCTGGTTTCTGAAGAACATGTTTTGAGTCAAGTTCTAATTACTATAAGTAGATCCAGTGTTCTCCAGATACTCCTGATTTTTTACGCGACTACGCTATGAGGAAGGGTTATGTCATAGGAGAGACTGGCTCACCAAAATGTTAAAAGCTTTCTTTATTACTTTGTCATAGTAACATTTAAGCAAATGCGATCGTAGTAAATAAGGTTATTTATTTCTAATTACTAAATAAGTACTTGGTGGTAATACCGTCTAAAAGGAAGACAACTTATTTTTAAATGTAAACTAAAAGGTCACTATTTGTCTCTACCGTCCTTTTATAATTCTATGGGCGATTGTGCACTACAATGAATTTTACTGTCCGGCAGTCCGATTTTTTACGGTCCGATATGGCACGCCATTAAATGTATATAGTAGTTTGTGCACTATACGTAATTTTACCATCCGATATTTTACTTTTCCCCATTCCGGACCGTTTTTTTCCACCACCACCACCGTCGCCACTACCACCATCACCACCATCCCCATCACCACCACTACCATCATCACCACCACCTTCGTCACCACCACCACCACTATTACCACCAGCCCCATCATCATCATCACCACTATCACCATCACCACCACTACAGTTGTCGTGTGGTTGTGATAATTTTCTATCTAATTATGTCATATTTCATCATCATCATCATCATCATTTCAGCCACAGGACGTCCACTGCTGAACATAGGCCTCCCCCAGTGACTTCCAGATCGGCCGGTTGGAAGCGACCTGCATCTAGCGGCTTCCTGCAACCTTTACCAGGTCGTCCGTCCACCTTGTGGGTGGACGTCCGACGCTGCGCTTGCCGGTGCGTGACCTCCATTCGAGAACCTTACTGCCCCATCGACCGTCAGTTCTACGTGCTATGTGCCCCGCCCACTGCCACTTCAGCTTGCTAATCCGTTGGGCTATATCAGCGACTTTTGTTCGTTCACGGATCTCCTCATTTCTGATTTGATCTCGCAAAGAAACACCGAGCATAGCCCTCTCCATAGCGTGTTGTGCAACTTTGAGCTTCCTTATAAGGCCCACAGTAAGAGGCCACGTTTCTGTTCCGTATGTCATCATCATCACTGGTAACACACATTGATTGTAGACTTTCGTCTTTAGGCATTGAGGTATGTTGGACGAGAAGATATTTTGTAGTTTCTCGAACGCTGCCCAGCTGAGTTGGATTCGTCGATTGACCTTCCTTTCAAAATTGGACCTACCCAACTGGATCACTTGTCCCAGGTAAACATATTTGTCAACAATTTCGAGGGTAGAGCTCCCAACCGTTACTGGGTAGGTTGCAACATGGGCATTCGACATTACCTTTGTTTTGTCCATGTTCATCCGAAGACCTACCTGTTGGAGAACTCTATTAAGGCCATCGAGCATTGTGCCGAGGTCCTCCAGCGATTCTGCCATGACCACAATATCGTCGGCAAACCGAAGGTGAGTAATGTATTCGCCATTAATGTTGATGCCGAATTGTTCCCATTCCAGGAGTTTAAAAGCATCTTCCAATGCGGCGGTGAACAGTTTCGGAGAGATAACGTCTCCCTGCCTTACGCCTCGCTGCAGAGGAATAGCTTTCGTGCTCTGCTCCTGTACTCGAACCGACATGGTGGTGTTTTTATATAAACACTTCAGCACCTCGATGTACCGATAGTCAATATGGCACCGCTGGAGAGACTGTAGCACTACCCAAGTCTCGATCGAATCGAAGGCCTTCTCATAGTCTACAAACGTCAAGCATAGTGGCATGTTATACTCTTCGGTCTTCTGTATAACTTGTCGCAGCGTATGGATGTGGTCTATGGTACTAAAGCCTTTTCGGAATCCTGCTTGTTCGGGAGGCTGGAAGTCATCAAACCTACGTGCGAGACGATTCGTGATGACCCTCGAAAACAACTTGTAGACATGGCTCAGAAGCGAGATGGGTCTGTAATTCTTCAACAAGGTATTATCCCCTTTCTTGAAGAAGAGCACCACCACACCTCTGTTCCATGCCTCTGGCGTTATTCCCTCGAGCAAGACGGAGTTGAAGAGTTTCTGAAGGGCTTTCAGTATCGGTGTTCCACCCGCATTCAGAATCTCTGAGGTGATTCCGTCATCACCCTCCGCCATGTCATATTTATGTGCAACTAAAACACCAAAACACCAACTAGTGGTTGCAATGCGTCTGAGGCAGCCCTGTGCGTGTTACACACACACACATTGACACTGACATTCAAGTTCAGTTTTTAGTAGGCAGTGTCCACCCTGTGCCTATACTCAATAAACAACTCACTCGCTCACTCATTGTATAAATACTGTATAAACTTACCTTAACGTTACTGCAAGCATTTCATTTGGTGGTACACCCAGCCTAAATTTTGTATCTTGCCTCTTAAATAAATAAATAAATATCGGACAACCTCACACAAATCAATCTAGTCACACAGTAAGCTCTAGTAGTAGGCTTGTGTCATGGACACTAGATGACGATAAACATACTTATATAGATAAATACATACCTAAGTAAGTACAAATAACATCCATGACCCGGGCACAAATATTCGAGCTCATCACACAAATATTTGCCCTTGCCGGGATTCGAACCCAGGACCGCCGGCTCAGTAGGCAGTTGCTTAACCACTGCGCCAGCCGCGTCGCCTCTTGATCCATGTGCTTAAGCGGTATAGCAAAAAATCATAAGAAACTCATCGTTCTTAGTGTAATTAACGATTGCGTGGCGTGTAGTTTCAAAAAGAGAGTGTTACGTATCCTCCTTCAAATGTATACCAACAATCGTTGTCTACCTACATACCGACACTAATATACTTAAGTCAATGCGTTTTATTTTGTGGGTGGCAATAAATTGTCGATTAAGGTTAGCCCATCATTAATACTTACGAGCAGTTTATCTTTACTTCTTTTTTATTAAATATTATCATATTGATTGGTTAATAATTATAATTTATAATAATTAAAGTAATACGTTTAATGTTTATATTTAAAGCATTCACATTCTGAAATTATTTTGCGTCTAGCAACTCTGTAACTTTAATACTTTGGTATGTTCAATTGAGCGTTTAATTAGTGTAAGACTGATTAATTCCATTGTTAATTTAAATGATAGTATTTATATTCTTCCAAATTAAAATCAGCAATAATTATTAATATCGTCTAATCCAATTTTTAAACTGCTAATCGATAATTTTATTTTAAGTAGTAGCTTGATTGATGTAATAGTACAATTTCTATAAATAGAAATGATTTGTTAGATTCGCTCGCTATTTTCTCGCCGACTCTTGAAGAAATCAAATATACGTCTGAACCTGTGCTGAGTTTTTGTTCCTGCCTCCCTTTCTGTAAAATCTCAGAAGTGGGATCGGCGGCGTCCACAAGAAGATGGCAGGTTTGGGCCCATATATCGGCGGTTTGGGTAAGCGAAAAGCCGTTGAACACGAATCTTCAAACGAGGTAAACGAGAAAATTTTGGATTTTTTTTCTACTCTCGGTTCAAGTGCCAACAAGCGGAGGAGAACAACACATTCAGATGCCGAGCTCATACCCAAATTCGATCCAGGTTCCAAATCCCTGTGCGTTAAGGCATGGCTCAACAAGATTGATCAGCTGGGGCGCATTTATAGTTGGAGCGATGCTGATAAATCCTATGTCATGCATATGAGGCTACGCGGTTCTGCTCGTGAGTGGTATGAGAATCTTGATGATTATGAATTGTCTTGGAACGAGTGGAAAAATGCGTTGGAACGGGCTTTTCCTAAATCAACGGATTTCGTCGATAAACTAGAGAATATGTTGAGTCGTAAGAAAACCGACAGTGAGACAATGACCTCATATTTCCACGACAAATTGTCCCTTATCAAAAAATGTAGGCTAGACGACGAGGGAACTACTTCGTGTATAATCAGGGGGTTACCGCAAGAGTTACGAGCCAATGCTAAAGCTTTCAGATGCGACACTGCCGAGGAACTATACTACGGGTACCTATCTTCACTCGAAAACTTCAAGAGCGTGGAGAGCGCTGCTGCAAGAAACAAAGAAGCTGCCAAGGGTACATGGCGGCGCCCTTCCGGACTTCCCTCCGTGAAGCTGTGCTACGTCTGCCGGAAGCCGGGACACGAGGCCAGGGACTGCCGGAGTCAACTGCACTGTACCAACTGCCAGCGACGAGGCCACGAAGCTGCAACCTGCTGGCTGCCAGTCAAGGTGATGTACACTTATAAATCTATTGATGTAATGCCTGATTATTTTAGAAAAATTGTATATATCGGTGACTGTGAACTCATAGCATACGTAGACACTGGGAGCAAGGTTAATATTTTGACCCTGGGCGCTTTTCATCGATTGAACTTGCCAATTCATCCATCCTCTATAGTAATGCGGGGTTTTGGCGGTAGTTTTGTCAAATCTCTAGGAAAAGTGTATTTTACCATAAATGTTGACAATTTTGAAATAGATAGTGAAGCCGAAGTATCAAGCTATAATTGTGAGGGTAGCATCGATTTAATTATAGGTCAAACCATAATTAACAATAATGACGTCTGTTTAGTAAAGAGTGCTGATAACGTGATATTGTTTAGAAACAATTTTAAAAACGATTTATTGCAAATTGATATCAATTATTCTGATAATAAGAGTCGCGTAGTATTAGCAAGCGATGTTGTTATACCGCCACACTGTACTAGCTATGTTAACATAGAAGTAGAAGATGTCCAGTCTGGTCAGTCGGTGTTACTTACTACGTTACCCGTATATTGTTCCGAGTCCATGTATTTTATACCGGGTGCATTGTTGTCTGCCACTAGTCACGTGATGACGGTCTTGAATGTTGGAAATTCTCCTTTGGTATGGAAAGCAGGTCGGCTATTGACTAGGGCTAGGTCAGGCGATGATGATTATATCATGCAGGTAAATACTTTCGTTGATCAAGATCTTTCCAATTGTACGGATTCATGCCCCGAATTAGATTTCAATGATATTGATGTGGGTGATATTAGTGAAAGCGATATGATGACCTTAATAAAAACTTTAAAGCGTTACTCTGCGACGTTTGCGTCCAGTACAGACAAATTAGGTTGCACAGACTTAATTGAAATGACGATTGACACAATTACGGACAAACCTGTATTCTCCAAGCCGTATAGATTATCTCATAGTGAGAGGCAAATAGTAGATGAGAAAGTTAAAGAATTGGTAGACGCGGGCGTGGCGAGAGAATCCAACTCTCCTTACGCCAGCCCTGTTGTGCTGGTACGGAAAAAAAATGGAGAATACAGGTTATGTATAGATTACCGCGCTCTTAACGCTATAACTGTAAAGGACCGGTTTCCTCTACCACATATTGACGATCTCATAAGCCTTTTGTCAGGAAAATACTATTTTAGTACATTAGACCTCGCTCAGGGCTATTATCAAATACCGATGGCCTCCTCTTCAATCCCAAAGACTGCATTTGTCACGCCCTCCGGGCAATGGGAGTTCGTCAAAATGCCATTTGGCTTGTCTAATAGTCCAGCGGTTTTTTCTAGAGCACTTAGATTAGCATTAGGTAAACTAGCCAACAATACGACTACAAACAATGATCCAAATGATAGTAGGGTGGTAGCTGTTTATTTAGATGACATGATTTTACCAACTGTAACTGTCGAGCAGGGAATTAATCTGTTAGAAGAGGTTTTAGAACTCTTAACGAAAGCGGATTTGCGTTTAAACTTAAAGAAATGTTCTTTTCTGAAGACTACCACCGATTATTTAGGGCATGAGATAACAGCAGGTACTGTCCGACCAGGTCAGCATAAAATTGATAGCGTACTTCGATACAAACCCCCATGTAACGTTCACGAAATCAGACAGTTCATTGGGTTAGCGTCGTACTTTCGCAAATTTATTAAAGATTTTGCTTTAATCGCCCGCCCTTTGACTGAATTAACCAAAAAGGACGTTACGTGGCATTGGGATATCGAACAACAGCAGGCATTCGATACTCTGAAGAAATTATTAACAGAGAGACCAGTCTTAGCCATATATAATCGCGAGGCTAAGACTGAACTCCATACCGATGCTAGCAAGGTCGGATTGAGCGGGATACTCCTGCAGTACCAATCTGATAATACGCTAAAGCCGGTAGCTTACTTTAGTAGAGTAACCAGCCGCGAAGAACAATTCTACCACAGTTACGAGCTGGAAACGCTCGCTGTGGTGGAATCTCTAAAACGGTTTCGCATATATCTAGTTGGGATACCGGTCAAAGTGATTACCGATTGTGCCGCTATTCGAACCACATTAACCAAGAAAGACCTTGTCCCACGCATCGCGAGATGGTGGCTCGCGATTCAAGATTATGATCTGGAAATTGAATATAGGCCGGGTGATAGAATGCGGCACGCGGATGCCTTAAGTCGCAATCCGGTGTGCGACAACGTACTCGAGGTTTCCATGATTCAAGAAACTGATTGGGCGCTAACCCTTCAAATGCAAGATGACAACATTTTGCAAACTATTAGTCAGATCCAGGGTGGCACAGATAACCGTGATATTACTAATAACTATAAAGTAATAAACGGGATACTTTATCGGAAAACCGTCGATGGAGATCGGTTTGTTATTCCCAAGATGGCCAAATATGGTATCTTACAAAAGTACCATGATCAAATTGGTCATCCGGGCTTTGAAAGGGTAGAAAAATCGATAAAGTCGTCTTATTGGTTCCCCCACATGACACGTTTTATCCGGAAGTACTTAAAGAGCTGTATCCATTGCGCCTATGGCAAATCCACGTATGGTAGACAAGAAGGGGAATTGCATCCTATCGAAAAGCGAGATATTCCAATGCATACTGTGCACGCTGATCATTTAGGCCCATTTCCGAAGAGTCGTAAAGGAAATGCCTACATATTAATGGCCATCGATTCATTTACTAAATTCGTCTTTGCATGCCCTGTAAAAAGCTTGCGCTCAACTGAAACCGTTGCAAGGCTTAATGAAATCTTTTCAGTGTTTGGCAAACCTACCCGGCTAATAACTGACCGCGGTAAATCTTTCACGAGTAGGTATTTTAAAGCATTCGTAACTGGACATCAGATTAAGCATGTACTTAATGCCGTAGCTGTTCCGCGAGCCAACGGTCAAATTGAACGCGTTAACCGCACCATCTTAGATGGCTTGAGTACGTCTGTTATAGAGGAGTGTAGCTGGGATACGAAGTTGTCAGATATTGTTTGGGGAATTAACAATACCGTCCACACTGTGACAAAAGAAACTCCATACAGTCTAATGTTTGCACAGCAAAATAATTTGCTTCCTGTCCCAGAAACTTTTCCGGTCAATTATGATAGTGAAAGGCAGAACTTGCTTGCTAGGCGGAGTCAGGCTAAAAACAGACTAGACCTCAATATGGGCCGAATGAAAAAACGGTTTGATTCTAAGCATAAAAAGTGTACTAAATATAACATAGGACAGCTAGTTTTATGGAAGGGCGGTGTCACAGAGGAATCTGTAGGAGTGAGTAAGAAGTTGGGTAATAGGTATTCTGGGCCATATAAAATAGTGCAGGCGAATCATGATATTGACAGATATACCATATCGTCAGTGAAAGGGATGAAAGGGTATCGTAAATTCACTGCGGTAGTGGCAGGCGACACATTGCGACAGTACAAGGCAGCAGCGTCTGATCCAGACGATTCTACTGATAGCGAGGGGCGCGATATTGATAGGGATGATTTGATTGACTTGTTAGAAAGTTAAATATAAATTACTTTAAAGTATTTGTAAAATAAACACTGTTGTCATGATTAAGCAATGTTAAATTTAGGTACATATAGTGAAAAATACTGTAATAACTGTAAATAGTCGATTGAAAAGTAGAAAATAGCGAATTCCTAATAGGTGTGTACATATTTTTGATCCAATGTATATATTTTAAATTATGTTTGTATATATATTTTTATTGGGAAAATTAAAATTACCTAATTAACACCCAAAACTCATGGCGTGTTATTTATACAGTTAGGTATTCTCTACTGCTACGTGCACAGGGTTGCTATCTTTTCGCAGATCGAATTCTTAGTGACAGAGTACCTCAGCACTTCATAACTATTAATGCATAAAGTCAACCATTTTCTTTGTCCATTTAAACTATATAAATTATAAGACTAATATTTGAACCATTACCTGACCAGTTATCTCGACAGAGCTTTGTGCATTCAACCTAAAGTGACATGGGACCTGATCAGTAAGTTGAATTCAGGATGATTTTATGACACCGGCTATGTGCTCTTAACGTCGTAAAACAAACCGATATGCTATGTGCTCAGAAATAAATCTTGCTATGTGTCCTGATATTGTTACAACCTGCTAAGTGTTCAATGCCGTTTCTGCTGTGTGCCTGACACTTATATTGCCGCTGTGTGTACAATATGCTACGTGCTAATAGATATTCATGCTATGTGTGTGCTCGTAAACATTTCAACTATAGTTACTAAATGCAAAGAAAGAGATTCTGCTAAGTGCATTCGTCGCAAAAGCTATTACTTTGCCCACTTAGATGAAACTTATAAAACTAGTTCCTTAATCAAGCTTTGTGCCAAAGATAAAACAAAATTATTCATGCGAAACAAAAGATTTTTTTCTGTAATTTTATTTGAACATTTCAGTTGGCGAATCACGGATCACGCGACGCGCGATCGGGCCCTGGCCCCGCTGCGTCCACGACATCGGGCCTGGGATCCTGGCGAAGCGGAGGAGCCGCGGGCGCGCCGACTACCAGCACCCCCAGTACTTCGGCTACGCCGGTGGCAGACCCCTTCAAAGAGCGCCGTGGGACACGGCTGTAGTCAGGACGGCCGAGTGTTACGTATCCTCCTTCAAATGTATACCAACAATCGTTGTCTACCTACATACCGACACTAATATACTTAAGTCAATGCGTTTTATTTTGTGGGTGGCAATAAATTGTCGATTAAGGTTAGCCCATCATTAATACTTACGAGCAGTTTATCTTTACTTCTTTTTTATTAAATATTATCATATTGATTGGTTAATAATTATAATTTATAATAATTAAAGTAATACGTTTAATGTTTATATTTAAAGCATTCACATTCTGAAATTATTTTGCGTCTAGCAACTCTGTAACTTTAATACTTTGGTATGTTCAATTGAGCGTTTAATTAGTGTAAGACTGATTAATTCCATTGTTAATTTAAATGATAGTATTTATATTCTTCCAAATTAAAATCAGCAATAATTATTAATATCGTCTAATCCAATTTTTAAACTGCTAATCGATAATTTTATTTTAAGTAGTAGCTTGATTGATGTAATAGTACAATTTCTATAAATAGAAATGATTTGTTAGATTCGCTCGCTATTTTCTCGCCGACTCTTGAAGAAATCAAATATACGTCTGAACCTGTGCTGAGTTTTTGTTCCTGCCTCCCTTTCTGTAAAATCAGGTAACCGAAAACTGCGCCGCACCTGCGGGTAAAAAGACGGGCAAGTGCACAAGCAAAAACCGTTTTTTTCATGCCATATCGACCATGAAAACTCGGACTGCCGGACAGTAATAGTAGTTTATGCAACTGATACATAATGAGAGGCATTAAAACACGAGTGTGGTTTTATGAAACGAGCGTCAGCGAGTTTCATAATAGGATCACACGAGTGTTTTAAGGCCTAATTATGTACAGTTGTATACACTACTTTATCTACACACATATCATAAGTACTCTAAGATGGGTTCAGAAGCCATAAGGAAATGACCAGCAGCACTAGTGCTACCTGTAAAATATCTAAAAACGACATATACTAATGCAGTAAGAAATAAATCTGAATTCTGAACAAATACATAAACAGATTATTTATTGTAATAGTTGTAATTTACATTTACATTGAAACAATATTTTCAACTAAAATGTGAATTACAATAAACTTATCACAGCAAAGAACCAACAAACAAATGACACAATAATGGCGGCAATTCGGACCTCCGTCAAGACGAATGTTTTTTTTTTCTAAATCATATACCTACAAACGAATGTATCCATATTCTCATGTCACTCGAGATCAAATGTCGTGCGGTTTTTATAAAAAAACATACTGAATTGACGTTTCGTATCGATAACAATATTAATATCTATGGATACTAGAATAGAGACCTACTTCAGTTTTGACAGCTGTTCCAAATTTAAACTCATAACCTTACAAAAATTGATAGCGTTATAACATTACAGTACAAATTTTACCTACTACCACAGATAAGAAAGTTCTCATAGTAAAATTGGTTGTAGTAATGCTGGTCATTTCCTACGGTTTCTGAACGCATTTTAGAGCACTAATGATATGTGCGTAGATAAAATTCATTGTAGTGCACAATCGCTCTATGCTGTCGTTTTTCATTATAAGTCTTATGTTAGCTGTGATATTCTTTTAATTCTTCTTTTTTGTATGTATGTACGTTTATATGTATGTTTATATTTGGTTTATATATAGATATACTCTACACATCTGTGTATGTGTATGACCTTTCCTGTCTTTAATATTTTGTATGACATTTATTTATTAATTCTCAAAAGTTCTTATCGCACCACCTACTATTTTCTGCTAAATTTTGTTTTCTCAGTTACCCAAAGGTTGTCTGGAAGAGATCGCTCTTTAGCGATAAGACCGCCTATTGTCTACCATTGTTTAATTTAAGATTTCTAATGTTATATTTTTCTCGTTGGTGGGCAATAAAGTATTTTTGTATTGTATTGCATTGAATTGCGAAGACCGGTTTATAATCTAGATACATCTAAACACATACCCAAATAACTACATAGAAAATGCCCGAAAAATTTGGATCAAAAACTAAGTCACATTAGTGTTTTCATAATGGCTACTCTCTCGTTTGCTGGCTTAAGTTCAAATTCTACGTACATTGTTTCTCAAACGGTTTTACAAACTTTGGTCAAATACGATGCTATTTCGAAACCCGTAATATTTGTTTATACAAATAACTTTAAAACGACCGTATTCAGAAACTTTGAGCATAGAAATTCAAATTTCCAACAATACCCGCGCGATAACATTGAAAGCCCAAAAAACAATAGAAAAGCGGCGATATTCCAATATTTAAATAACTCAAATTATTCCCGAGATGGAGCAGAGCTCGATTTGTGGATTGTGGCATGTTTGATAGCCCATTCAAAACAGGGGTCGGTTTACATTTTCATTCCTACCTTTCATACATGTACGTGTGCGATCTGAAAGAACTGTAACCATTTTACAAATCAGTAAGTGGTCTATATATAGACTAGGCTGCCAATTGTACAAATTAAATTAAATCTGTTTATCAGTTTATTAGTTTATATATTGCTTTCATAGGTACATTTACAGATAGTACATTATACATTGTTTCCGATATGAAACCCTGTAGGACACTGTTACACTCACTAAACTTTATTAGCTATGTTTATTAGTGCTATTTAAGGAAAATACATATTTTTTTTACAATTTCGTACCTCAAATTTTTGTCACGGCTCAAATTAAAGATTACTAGTAACATTAACATTCAAATTATAAATTGAATTGGATGAAAAAGGCACCGCTGGTTTCTTGTCTCTTGCCATTGCGATTTGGACTCCCCTTTTCGCTTGCTATCGGGCGAAGTAGAACCACTATATTGTGCATACAATAGCAAAAATATGTAATTAATATGGAGTAAATCTGATGATGAAACGGTATTCAAGGGATGTATTTAATGAGATGTTGCAACCCTATCGAGTTTGGACATATTTTATAAAAGCAAACTAAGAGGAGAACTGAACATCTAAACACTTTTATAACTGAATAGTGAATAGAAAACTTATTGTACGGGTAATCTGGTAATTCTCAGTCCCTAAAACTGACTAAAACTAACATAAATGAGTTATGCACGAGAATCGCTTTTAGTAACGTTAAAGTCGGTTTACCCTTGAATCGCCGACACTCGTTACGTCGAATTTTTCTTCAAAGATAACGTTTCAAGTATTTTCATTTCATCGACAACTCACTTCATCGAAATTTCATTACGAGTATTTTTATATCACGGATTTTCATATGGCGGATGATTCATTACACAGATGTATTATTTCATAGAAGTACGTTTCATAATTTATTGTTTAAAATCTTTTTAAATTACATAAAACTTACTTCACGTAATATCATTTCACTTGCATGTACGGATCCAGCTCGCTACAACTAAAATGGAAAATATTTTTTAGGGATATAAAAAAAAACTAACCTAACCTAACCCGGCCGAGTCGGATCTGCTCTGAAAGGTGATTGATTCACCTCAACCTATTCTCAAACTTTAAATGATTCACGTAATATCATTTCACTTGCATGTACGGGTCCAGCTCGCTACAACTAAAATGGATAATATTTTTTAGGGATATAAAAAAAAAAACTAACCTAACCTAACCCGGCCGAGTCGGATCTGCTCTGAAAGGTGATTGATTCACCTCAACCTATTCTCAAACTTTAAATGATTCACCTTTCAGAGCAGATCCGACTCGGCCGTTTTTTTTGTAAATGTATAAATGTGCAGTAAGACATATACAATTGTATTAAAGTAATACGTCGAAGAAATGAATTGCAATGTTTTGTAGTTGTGCCAATTAAGATAATTTGAAACAAATCAGCGATTAAGTAATATTCGTTGAATAGTATTTCTACGTAGTAAGATAAATTTAAATAAATAGTAGTTGGAATTAAATTACGCCAAACAATATTACTAGTACTGAAGTTTCGATGAATCGTTGTCGATGAAATAATATTCGATGAAAAGTTTGTCGACAAAACAAGGGTACACCGTTAAAGTCAAAAAGGCTTACGATTTTTTTACCCCCAAGAAATTATTATCAAATTTATAAAAGTCCTCACTGATCGAAGTAAGAGCGGAATTCGACAACGCGGTAACCAGGGCGTAGATTATTCGTGATAAAATAAAAGCGCCTTTGAAAGTCATTTCTTCGGTTTGCGGGCCGAAAAGCCACGCTTCATTAATAAGTAGGTATATGTACAGTCATTCGGCGATATAATAAATAATAACCACACTAATATTTTAAAGACGAAAGTTTGTGAGTGTGTTTATGTGTATGTTTGTTACTTCTTGACGCTCAAACGGCTGGACCAATTTTGATACATTTTGGTATGAAGTTAGCTGACACTCTGGATTGACATATAGACTACTTTTAATCCCGAAACAATTTAGAGTTCCCATAGGATAAGCGGGTAACATTGCACGGCGCAGCTAGTAATAAATAAATATTAGACCACCTCACGCAAATAGACCTAGACCCAAATTAAGCCCAATAAGGCTTGTGGTATGGATACGAGACGACGATATACATACTTACATACTTAAATACATAGAAAGTTCATGACCACACACACAAATTATTCGAGTTCACCACACAAACATTTGCTTGCCCTTGCCAGGATTCGAACCAAGGACTGCCGACTCAGTAGGGAGCTGCACAACCACTGCGCCAACTGCGTCGATATGTAAATTATGTAACTGCTGCAGATATTATTAATAACAAATGAGGGAAGAGCTAGAATGATCTTAAGTGTTTATATTGAATCTCAATTTCTTTCTTTCTTTCTTCTAGATCGATTTGTGTGAGGTTGTCTGATATTTAATATCAGACAACCTCACACAAATCGATCTAGTCCCAAATTAAGCTCAAGAAGGCTCGTGCTATGGGTACTAGACGACGATATACATACTTATATAGATAAATATATACTTAAATACATATAACAACCATGACCCAAGCACAAATATTCGAGTTCAAAACACAAATATTTGCCCTGGCTGGGATTCGAACCCAGGACCGTCGGCTCAGTAGGCAGTTGCTTAACAACTGCGCCAACCGTGTCGTCAAAATTTATATTGAATCTCAATTTCTTTCTTCCTTTTACACATAACTAAGCTCTAACTCACACAGCTGTGGTGAATGGAGAGCCTAAGGGAATAGCTTTGACACATATTACCTACCTTGCGGCGATATGTGTCAAAAGCAGGAACCATGACATGAACATTGCAGTAGCTACGTGAGGAACTGAACGTACCTATTGGATTAGTTTAGACGTTCTGAATTTCTCCAAGGAACGTTTAATACTTATAATAAATAAATAAATAAATAAATATTAAGGGAAAATCATACACAAATCGACCTAGTCCCAAACTAAGCAAAGCTTGTACTATGGGTACTAGACGACGATATACATAATATATAAATACATATATAACATCCATGACCCAAGAACAAATATTTGCACAAATATTTGCCCCGGCAGGGATTCGAACCCGGGACCGCCGCCGACTCAGTAGGTAGGTGTCTACAAACCGAGCCAAACGCCTCGTCAAATGAATGAAACATTTAAGAATGTTATCGAAAAACAAAAAAAATAAGAGGTAGAAACATCATTTCAAAATCATAGTTCAACATTCCCACGGAGCGATAAAAACGCTCCATACAAATGGCCACCTACAAGTGACGTCATTTGTGGGTTGGGTACCAATATTTGTATGCCATTTTCACCGTGAAAAAGTGCGATGTCAGATTATGAGGATTCTGAAAACCATTTAATTTTTTTTTTATTGGAGCGGAGCGAGCGAATCGAGCTAAGCTCCCATGGATCGACTCGAATGGACTTCGTAACAGTGCGCAGATCTCAGCGAGTTCTCAACCGATTTTAGATTTTTTTGTTTTAAAATGCACAAATTAAATTTCGCTAGGTCGTGACGAAGAGAAAATTTCTAAAAAAAAAAAAAAACTCCGCTCCAATCTATGGTGCAAGCTTAGCCGGTGGCTGACTCTGCATCGACCTAGTATAAAAAAAACGTAATTTGTGTACTTTTGAAAACTAAAATTGCTTTTTGTTTCTTTGCTTCATGACATATTGAGCTAATTTTATTCATATAACTACTAGGTTGTATAATCTAACTTCAGTCTACACTCCAATTCAACATCAACCATCATCCGCTTCGCATGACGTAGCTTCATCGATGAAAGGGGATACGACCATCTGAAAGGGGCTACGGACCAAAATTTCATTACACGATACGTGTGAAGTGTAAATTCACAGCACGATGTAAAACGGTTTCGAGATATGTGGCCTAGCAATTTAAGCTAAGGCCAGTTGACAAACGTTGCTGTTTAATTGACCGAGCGAGCGAAGCGCCTACGTTTCATCTTGGGCAGTTTTTTTTTGTATATCCAAATTCTGGATTTTCGGGTGTCCGGCTCTTTTCGTCGACAAGTCGCATTTCTCAGCCGATTTTCATAAAATTCCGAGAGCAGTTTCGATCATTTTCGTGAGCAGGTTTAATTACTTTTGCTCTTTGATTCATATTCGATATAGGGGTTGAAAACTTAAGAAATGAGGCTGAAATATGTTCAGCATTTTCAAAAAATGTTCGCGAGCTCTGCAGCTCTGACAGAACCACTGGTGGGGTACTTTGAGATGAAATAAAATTGTTGTTTATCACGAGTGGGTATGGAAATAAGAAGGGTGATGCTTGCTACTATATTTCCTTACTGCCTTTTTAGCACAGGAAAATAACATATTTTGGCGGCTAAATAGGAACATCAATGAAACTGGTTTTAAACTTTATCTTGGCAACAGAAATGTGAGGATCCTATGTCCTGCTACAATTTTGGGGTCCTACCCCCATTGGGGGAGAAACGGGCGGGGGCATATCATGCTCGCCCGCTCTCTTTTGCTCCCACTTCTCGACTACGGTGACGTTGCTTTCCTGGATCTCCGGGGGGAGCTCCTTGACAAGCTAGAACGCCTACAAAACGTCTGTATTAGGTATATATTTGGTCTCCGCAAGTTTGATCATGTGTCTCAATACCGCGCTCAACTTAAATGGCTTCCGATCCGTCAGCGTAGAGACTTGCACGTTCTTTGTCTTTTGTATAATGTCCTTTTCATTCCTTCTTCTCCTCCTTACCTTGCAGAGAAGTTCTCTTACATGGCGGATGGTAGTGGCCATCGCCTGCGGTCAAGTGCGAATCTGACTTTATCTATCCCACCGCATAAATCTCACGTTTACGATATGTCTTTTGCTGTGCGCGCCGTGAAATTATGGAATAAATTGTCTCCCGCCCTAAGGCAGACGCAGTCCGTAGCATCGCTCAAGGGGAAGTTAAAGGAATTGTGGCTGTCGAACGAATGATTAGGTTGCTGTTTTTGTTATAATTATAATTTTATTTATGTTGAATATTATGTATATGTATTTATATAGGTATTATGTAATATGTATTATATTGACTGTTACCTATCTCTCTCTCTGTTGGGTTTTGCTTTTTCATGTGTATTATTGTATAGTTATACTTACTCCTTAGTATTGTACATGTTGCTTGGTTTGTCTACCATTTACATTTGTGTCATTTGCTCAAAGGTTAACTGGAAGAGATCCCTTAAAGGGATAAGTTCGCCTTTGTACATGCTTATTTGTTTTTTGTAATGTGTTTTTCTTGTTTTTATGTACAATAAAGTGTTTACATACATACATACATATTTTGAAACATGAACATTTTACAAGTTTGGCGAGTGAAATTTCATTTTGTATGTAGCTCCTCGTGCTGAATCAAATGAGACCATGCACATACTTATAGGATCAATATTTTGCGAGATATGAAGGTAGAGGTTAGTCATTTTTCACTATTTCGGAGCACAGTTTCTCCCATTAGGTTGAGGTTGGGCCTAGGTTCAATTCAGCGCGAGAAATAACATAGAAAACGACACTTCAGTCGCTTAGTTTGTAAAATATTCAACTTTTAAAATATGCCCCCTGCCCATACCTCCAGAAATGGGGGAACCCCAAAACTTTGGTAGGACTCAGCAGATCCTCATTTTAGTGCCAAGATAAAGTTATAAAACAAAGTTTCATTTATGTAGCGATTTTGCCGCCACAGTGCCATATTTAGTCTTATTCGACCGGTAGTAATTATCTATAAGGTTTCTTAAATCGTGTTCAGTTGTGTTTCCTCATTATTATAACTTGGGAACGAAGCGTGAAGAAGCATCTCTCGCGCCAGCATGGCAGTGTCAACTGACATGGCACCGTTGGTTTCTTGTCAGTTGCCATTGCGACTTGGGCTCCCCTTTTTGCTTACCATCAGGCAAAGTGGAGCCACTATGTTGTGCCGTTATAAAAAAAAAAATTTCCTTACCTTAAATTGAGGCTCTTCCAGAAATATAAAGTATTTAATGGTAATGGTCTGACGGAATATTTGAGTGAGAGAATGTGGTGAATTTTACCTACATAATATATCATGTAAGAAATGTTATTGCATTTCGCCATTCCTTTCCATGAAAAATATTCGGGCTGAAAGTCTATTGTTAATGTATTCTGTGGCCTTTGTGATATGCAAATACTGAATTGAAATCAAATGTTTCATTGACGGTATCGTTACGTTATTTGATGTGTTTTCTAGTTAGATTATTTGAATTTCACTGTAATGCTATTGAATGCCTGATTTGCACAAGCGATTGTGTTTTTATTATATCATAATTATTATACCAAATAATAATTCGTTACCTTGAATTCCATAAAGCTTTCTTTAGTTTTGAGATTAACACTACTAACTACAATCTTGTAGGCATCTGAGAATTATAAATAATAAATAAATAAATATTAAGGGACAATCTTACACAAATCGACCTAGTCCCAAACTAAGCAAAGCTTGTACTATGGGTACTAGACGACGATATACATAATATATAAATACATATATAGATAACATCCATGACCCAAGAACAAATATTTTGCACAAATATTTGCCCCGGCCGGCCGGGATTCGAACCCAGGACCGCCGACTCAGTAGGCAGGTGTCTACCAACCGAGCCAAACGCGTCGTCCAAAACGCACATATATAAACTACTTACTATAGTTTGCGGATATTAATTACAGAACAAAAGTCAGTACAAATGGCGGATTTAATGCCAAATTAAATTCTCTACCAGTCAACCATAGGGCCAAACAGAGATACTAGAAGTTCGTGCAAATCAGAAACCTAATTGTACAGCGATTATTTAATAATTTTACATTCTAGAATCGTTGCCCTTTAATTTTACTGCAGTAGGTATATTGGTAGTAATATTTCAAAGTTTAATTAAATTAGCTATGTATGTTCCAGCAGAATAAAGAAGGGTAGTAAAACTCGAGTGGATATTAAAGCCTTCAAACCAATGTTTTTATACAGTACAGTAAAATAACTTCTATTGGCACACACAAATCATTTACATTCACATAATAACAGGAAGTAAATGAGCGCAATTTTTACAAGTTGTAGGCCTAATTAAGAATACGTATTCAATTTGGATATTTAAAAAGCATTGTGCGTCTAACTTTATAGGGATTATTTCAATTAAGTGCATTTCAAGGATATAATTTATATTTTATATCATATAAATATGTGTAACGTGCTATTTTTGAATAGCATAACTAAATCAAGTATTACCGGAATTAGTTGTATTAAAATTATCGTGATACATTACTAATAATACCGAACATATCAGTTTTACTCACGGTTAATGTGTGTTCAGGTCGTTTTAATATTCATCCCAGAACTGTCCGTACTAGTTCAAAATATGATCCGTTTCTGAAATAGCCTTAATTAAAACCGCAATTTTCAATGTTATTAACCGCTTTCTAAATATAAATATCCCAATGTTACGATACATTCAACACAACTTTGTTTATAGCAACGTTTGATCTCAATTGAATAAGCAATTCGTCGCCCGCAGCGATTGTGTTGCGGAGCTCAAAGCGCAACATGAAAATTGGTAGCATTGTCGCAATACATGTGAAACAAGTAATTGTTTATATGATAATAAATTGCGATACACGGGGAAATACAATAATGGTATTTGTGACGTCCAGGGTTTCAGGGCGGGAATATATTCAATGAAACAACGTAAACGGGTTTACTGTCCATACGACCTGCCCGCTCACGTTGACGTCTGTCTTCGTAATGGCCGCAGCGGGCAGGTAGTGGTGACACTTTATTTCATAAAGGTGTCTATACACCACACCATCCCCTTTTGATAAATTTGAAATAGTTTTATTGATAGCTTACTTATTTACTTATTGCTAGTTATTAATGTTTCATATCGAGATTGCATTACATGTACATTTGTATTTATTCCTGGAATCTAGATTGATTTATATTATCAGTAATAACAAACCCTTAGCGGATTCGCTCACTGCTCCATCCGAGTGAATTGAACTAAATTCGGGGCCTACATCCAGACGCCCCACACCAGCCAACCACGCCAAACACCAAGGCGCGAAGCATTTGCTCAGACTCAGGGTTCAACTGAGCACGGTTATTGTAACGCATCGCATACATCCAGCACCTTCGCTGAGACAGCGAAGATGATAATTCCACCATTAATATGGATTGATTTCGCGTCGGCGCAGTGAGCAAACCAGCCAACAACATTTCAAAGTAACGGGTATGCGCAACAATAGCAATATCCCGGTCACTAGACTGTAGTTAAAAATTTAATATTTTCTAATTTAATTCTCAATCATGAATTTGAATGTACATTGAAATATAATAGTAGTTTAATCTTATCAACAACTGTATTGTAAGTTTGTAATAGATGTGTCATAAAGAATTATGTTTTTGTTTTGTTACTATTCACTTTATTCTCCGTTTGAGACAAGGCTTTTAATCATAAATCTATGCACATAAAAAGTTAATTTTAGTGAGGACTTATACTTATTTTTTTGTAGTTTCAAGTTCAATAATTTGTCTTCACTTTTACATCACTAACCAATTCTCACGTTTCCGTTTTATTCTCTTTTCATTTGTTTTTTTTTTTTTTGTGATCATGGTGCACTAAGAAAATATTGTCAATTACTTGTTATTAATTGGAGAACGGAATGGATTAATGCGATTATTAAATATTTTGTATTTGGTATTGTCACAGTTATTATTATTTTAATTCCTTTGGCAATCATAACATTAAGTTATATTCATTTACTCTTGAATTAATCTACTGTGGAGCAATTATTTTCTAAAATTTAGGAATCTACCAGCGCTTCCAACTAAGACCTCCGTGAGAAAGAAGCGCCGCAAGAAAACTCACAGTTTGCCTTTTTCAATGAAATATACATTTTCCAATTTTTGGTATGAATTTAAAAATCTTCTGATGAAATGTAAGTATTTCAGAATACTAAACCGGCGTTGATTAGTCAGCCTTTGAAATGAAAAAGGTGTTTGTTTTTTTTTTAGAATTTCTTTACAAATTTTATTGATTGGTATATCGACCATAATTTCAAGTACCGTGGTACAAGTAAAAGAAATCACGAATTCCTGCTGCATTATTGAAATTTACATTGATAGTTACAAATGAGTATACCTCAAGGAGAATAGATAGGTAGATACACACTGCCTACGTCTCTTGTGAGGGCTCATGAATATTATAAACGCTGCATATCTTAATGTAAGACAAAGTCTTCAATTTGGAAAACCCTCGTCTAACCCGAAGTTTATTTCACTTTACCATTTGATTCAGGGACAGCACCGTTTTTATGCATGTATGATTACGAAGACGCGTTTATCATAAGTAGAGGTACTACTCACATTCGGCGCGACCTACAGTACAGTCTTACTGTTAGTGGTGCCAATGAACGTTCAAACGTCAGTTTTTGCGATATTCGTTAGCTTTTTTTTTTATATCAGTTGATTACTAGACATGGGGAAAACGTTACTTTTTGGTATCAGTGACTGGCGATCCTGTTCCAAAAATGTTACAGTGAAAAGTCATCGTGACTTTGTCACGCCTGTTACTGGTTTCACTGTATGATATTTATGACAGGTCACGGTCAGTCACGGTGCTGTAATTAACGTAATTTTTTCCACACTGTTATTTCAACGTGACTATGTCACGCCTGTTACCTTACCTATCACCTAATATGATATTGTTGCGGTGCTCTAGCTAGTTTTTTGAAACTAAAAGAAATGAGGTAGAAATCAGCCAGAGGACGTTCTGTTTTTTTTTTCCATCAATACGAACACTGGCTAATTAATATCAAACATTCCCGTACCGAAAACCCCGAGGTATGAATATTACATTTATAACCGTGTTTTTGTCACACCGTTAACATTATCATACAAGTAACTAATTGATATACTGTGGTGTGTGACGGGATAGCAACGTCACATGCCCTTGGTCATCATGCGACATTTAATAGAATATACATAATTACGTAGCAATCTTAATGTCAACCTATGACAACCCTTCTGTATTACTGTAAATGTCACGGACCTATTAAAGGTTACGTGACGCCAGAGAACTACTATAAAAAGCCTGTATTTTACCCAATAAATGTTCAGTCTACATCCGACAATCCTAGTATCATTTACTACCAAGTTCCAACCTTTACATGGCGACCCTGCCAGTGCGTACCATATAGGGTACGCAGGCGCGTTCACCTTTTACGCAATTTCACTCGCTCTCAGGCAGCAGGCGTCATCCGATGTTCGCTACTTCCGAACACTTCCGATTAAGCCCGAATAGAGCCGAGTTGAGTCGCAGTACTCCCGCGCCACGCCACGCTCACGGCGTTTGTGATACTCGTGATCGTGATTTGAGTATTTAACAGACTGCGCTAGGAACAGTAGGAACATGTGATTTTGTCACGTTGTTACTTTGTGAAATGTCACAGTGACAACTTTTGACGGCGACTCACTGTGACTTTGTCATCGTGACGTTATTTATCCCCCATTTCTATTGATTACCAATATCTTGTTCGTAACTGTATTTTAATTTTTTTTTGTTAGTGCCTGTCATCACAGACTTACTACTAAATTTCAATAGAACAGTCTATTGTTTTGCTCGTTGTTAGTACCAGTCTTTCCAGACTTACTAATTGTTAGTACCAGTCTTCACAGACTTACTAATTGTTAGTACCAGTCTTCACAGACTTACTACTTGTTAGTACCAGTCTTCACAGACTTATTACTTGTTAGTACCAGTCTTCACAGACTTACTACTTTTCTCGTTGTTAGTACCAGTCTTCAGAGACTTACTACTTAGCCCATTAGAGTAGATCTTTTATTTACTTGTTGTTAGTACCAGTCAATTCCGACTTTGGTACTACTCGGTCCATTAAGAAATAGATGTGATTATCGGTACCTACAACTAGGTATTGTTTAACGTAGTGTTGACGTGTCTACTACACTACCCAGCAAACACTACGGGTATCTAGACCAAATGCATGGCCTATATGCATAGACTAATACGACGTTATATTAATATCGATACAATCCCATAGAAATGCATGCCATTTATAATGCGGGTAGATTTTAGTTTGTAAAACCTGTTTGAAATTGGTGTAGTTAAAAACCCATTTTTTTTTTAACATACCTACAAAGGATACATACAATTTCGCGCATGTGAAGTCCAAGTGTGACTCGAACACACGACCTCTGTTTAACCGGAACATTGCTCTAAATGCACACTCAGCGTTTGTATCTCACGCAATGTGTTCCCGTGGCATCCGAAAGATCATTCATATTTTTAAAGTTTTTGTAATTTGGAATTTCAGCCACCAGGTTGATGATTTAAATTTAACATCGAATTTAAGTCTTACTTACGTATTATAAATATATTTTCTTTTGGTATTTGGACTCGGTTGAAAAACGTAGTAATTGTCGTTTATATGAAACTATTTTCTTATAATTTAGGAGCATATCAGTATTATCTTATTACACAGGAAAAGTTAACTGAAGTCTACTATTTTCTTGTTTTAACGCGTAATACTTTATATCATCCAGTCCAGACAATACCGTGCGTTTTCCGTGCTGTACAAGTTGCCCTGTAGCGCATTTGGTTTTCTATGAAAAATTAAATGTTACTTTTGTTTTTACATTGCTTTTAACCCTGCAAAATCAAACCAAAATGGGAATTCACTTTCAACCCGCTATTAAGATAAACAATTGACCAACTTTCAGAATATGGGAAATTAAAAGAGTTGTCATTATATTTAATATTCAGTTTTAGCATTAAATGCTTAAAAAGACAAGAACAACACTCTACTTAAAGGTTGTCTGAAAGATATCGCTCTTTAGCTATTAGACTGCATGTTGTTTACCTCCATTGTAATTTTAAATTTACTTGTTATCCATGTTTATGTGTGCAATAAAGAATGTTCTATCTATTCCATCAACTGGCAAAATGCTTTTATCAATTGCTCATGGGATAGAATTACCTATGCTCATACTAGTTAATTCACAATGCGTAATAAATGTCAAATTATTCACAATTACTAGTATTATTTACCTATTCCAGAGAACTATGAAAATCAGGTCAAATCGATTCGATTTCCAAGTGATTTACTTTAAACGCCACAATCTGGTCAATTCGTTTTAAAATGTCATTACCATAATACCCATGTTGTAGGTTTTACTCGTTATCGTTTAGTTATAATGCACGAATACTTTAAATGACAAATAAGTCGTTATTTCTAGCATATATATTCTTTTGTTATATACTTTATTCTATAGTGAACTCAAATCAGTCAAATCGTATAATATAATAACACTTATTGTCGATTTAGTTTCAGTTCAGATAAATCAATACCATGTTTTATTTGTTACATATCCAATCAATTTCGCGATAATCCCTCTACGTCATGAATTACTTTAGTATCATTCAACTTTCGAATTTGACACGGTGTCACTTAAAGTCATACAATTTAAAATTTAGAAAACTATTTTCTCGGCCTGTCAAAATGCCAACGCACGACAGCTTGTTTGGTAGTTAATTTCCGTACCTTTACGGGCTACTCCAAGGGCTGATACGAGATTTTTCCACCTGTCATTGCCAACCAATGACAGCTTGTTTTGTAGTTGTTCACGCTGATACAGCTGAACCGATTTTATTTTCATACCCTAATAGGGTTTTGTTTTCCTCGAATCCTGTTGGTTTTGCCTCCCATATTCCTATATTTGAATTACGTTCCCACTTTCACAGTTCCTTTATTTGCTACTAGGTATCCAAATGCTTGGGCAGTTAATTTAAACTAATTGCATTACGAATATTTGAATTTCCGATGCTCTGCAGCATCTGCATGGCTAGCACAATATTTTGCCGCGACCCCACTTGTGGCGCGACTCAACGAAATGAAAGTGACAGACACCCTGTACTCAAGGAGTAAACAGTTGCCGGGCTATTTAAAATATAATTCTATTTAGGTATACTGCACATAGCTTACTCTCGATGTTACTACCAATTCATACATATGTTGGCAGTAAGTAACGTTAAATTTGTTAATTAAATTTGTTACTACCAAACATCAGTCGATACTTCGGTTTGGTTGGCAAAAGGAAACATACTTGTATGGGAGACAAACGAACAGTTTTCGGATTAGGCCTTAACTTCCGCCCTCTGCTCGGTACCCGGGGGTACTCTTTTTGGCTCTTTTACAAAGAACCTCGAGGAGTTTTCACTCCTTAACACATTTTGGCTCTTTTACAAAGAACCTCGAGGAGTTTTCACTCCTTGGCACATTATTTCCAATCCTAAGACATGCGAAACTCGGTGAGCTTACGCTCTTTGTGTTTGTTATGTTATATTTACTATATCCACTCGGACTCAGCTCGCACTTAGAAACATAATAATACTAAGGATAACCCCGAGAATTATAAATGCGATTAGGTACATTCATTCACTAATATTTACAGGCACTCTTTGCTATTGTTGTTGTGTAGGTAATCCGTAAAACATGATATATTTTAACAATAACACACTAACCTATTTACATCGAAAGTATGTAGGTATATTTTAGTCCAGCTGGTGATAGCTAACCTGATCACGTTACGATGTAAATAGGTACAGGTTGGTGTGGGTTTCCAATATTAATTACTTACCTACCTATTAAGAATCGTATGGAATGGTAATATTGTTCATGTTATTATCATAAATTGAACACAGATCCAAATAAAATCATAACAACTTATTGCGTGACAGCTAGATAATTATTCTCAAGGCACTTAGATATTCAGTTTTAATGTGTAACTTTATTTAGAAATATTAATATGTAACGAAACATTTGTAGGTAGATAACGAATTTGTAACTGGCTGTCTAACAACCATCGAGCATTTTACATAATACTTAACCAAATATTTTAATTGTACGTATATCTATGTCGAATTTGACAATTTGTTACCATAACACAACAACGGGAATGCATTTAGGTAAACATTAGCGGGCACATTCTGTTCACGACTAATTACGCCGACCGTTATCAGTTTGTTTTCAATTCCTCTGCTTATTCTTTGACATAAGTGCACAAAGTACTGGTCAGAATGTTATGCGACTTTTGTTGTAGGTACTTTAATATTCTATACCACTATACCCACTTTTTCCTTTTCTTTTCCTTTTACAGAAATTAATTAAAGGGATTCCACTGATTATTATTATCGGTTATTTGTACACTTCCTTGTTGCGTTGTTTATCCTCGTCGCCATTGTGACGTCCAGGGTTTCAGGGCGGGAATATATTCAATGAAACAACGTAAACGGGTTTACTGTCCATACGACCTGCCCGCTCACGTTGACGTCTGTCTTCGTAATGGCCGCAGCGGGCAGGTAGTGGTGACACTTTATTTCATAAAGGTGTCTATACACCACAGTATTCACAATAACACGCGGGCACGCTTAATAAAACCGCTTGAAAATTTGAAATTTCTTGACCCCGTCTGAAGTTTTTTTTTTTCAGGTTGAGATCACAAAAAAAAAACTGGTCATTAACTGCGATACCACAGTAAAACATATACAAAAATACAACTCAAAATCAAGCCTATAACAAAACACACTTTTCGCTGAGAGAGAAATAAAGAATTGAATGAAGTGACATCTGACTCACCATTTTAATCAACGACATGGCAGTCTTCTCGAGTCTTAGTAAAGAGTATCAAGAAAAAAATAACACCCTGAAAAACTGAGGACCTCCTCTTTTTGAAGACGGTAAATAAACAAGGAATGATCATGCAGGTATCGTTTTAGTTAACAGTGAAACTCGCGTTGGATCATCTAAATTGAATAATCAATGCGATGCCTGCAGGGGTACGAATATTTTGAAGCTCAAAGCGAACGCAATACGGAAATTTTGAAACATGGAGATTGTCACACACGTGACAAAACATTTAAAAAACCATGACGAAGTTGGAGGGTGTCAAGGAGGAATTACCGAAGCGGGGACTCTTCGCCAAATTGAGTCATATAATATTGTGAATATCAGCACTCATGTCTGTGTTGTTTGATCCGGGCTTTATGACATCCTGACGACCTTGATGTCTGGTAAAATGTCTAAAAATTGGCGGGCTTTTAACATGATATTAACTTAGTTGGTTAGGTATCAAATGGAAGGTTCTTATTTTTATTAAAAATTGCCTACGAAAAGGAAGGTTTTTTTTTAAGAAATGCCTTTAATCATTAAACTATCACATGCTTCATCAACTAAAAAATAGTGCATTTCATAAAGTATATACCCGCAACAAGTTTCGTCATAACCAAATCACACAAAATTTGCAGTCATTTAGATCACTGTTTGGCAAAGACCTACCTCGAGGATCTCCAAAACTACCCTTCATGAGCCACACTCATCCAAATGTGTCCTGCGATCCTGACCAGACCGTTGCTCCACCATAACGGGTGCCTATACTGCGTCATCCGGTACGAAATCACTACCCCAGATTTTTTGGTGTTGTTTGAATCTGCGGGTCCTTGGGGGCCCTTTGCGTGATTTGGGATCACTACCCCAGAGTATTCTGTGTAAGGTACGTATCCTCGTAAAACGGATTTTATAATATTTCTATGTCGAGATAACAGTTACGTTTGTAATATCCATGCACATAAATTTCTTGTAAGCAAATCAAATTCACTTTATGCATTTTCTGTTTGCAATGTATCAAGTCTTATTATTACTCGTAGTTTGTGTATTGGCCACATGTGTTTTAACTCGTAGTTACATTCAGGAAACTACAGGATTTTTTTCCGTTCTTGTATGCCTTAACAATTGTTTGTGTATGTCTGTATGACTGTTTGTTTCTTAATAAAAGACAAAAAGTTATTTTTCTAAATATTCTGCGGCTGTAATAAAATTAAGAATCCTCTACCTAGGCCTATAAAACCGTGTAGGTGCCATTAATTGCAGACGGGGCCTATTCATCTGACCCATACGATATCATAAATTATTCATCAGCAGAAACCTATAAAAATGAGGGCCATTATTAGGAAATATGAGCCCATCCGATATGAACGCCGCACCCAAGAAATTCCTAAGTCTAGCATCCGACTCTTATATGCTCCACTAGGCATATTTTATTAATACCTAGATTTTGCCCGTGGCTGCACTATTAAACTTGACCGTACAATTTTTTACTCCACCACGTCTGAAGAGGGGTTATGTTTTTCGAGTGTATATATAGGATATGTAATCATTCATCATCATCATCACTTTTTACAGTCTTAACGAATTGATAGACTTTAATGTCAGTGTCGTTAGATCAGTTAAATTTTAGACGCTTTTGACGGTGGCGGTTCTCATCACGGAAATCATTCATTAAGAGGGTGAAAAGAGGGTTCGAATTTAAAACGAAAGTGCCACCTTTGACCACCTCCACCAGACAAGTACCACCTCAACTGTGAGTTGGAGCACATGTGCTCAAATTGAATGTTTACTTCAAAATTTAGTTTAAGCGTTTTATTAATGTTTTAACAAGTATACGAGTATACGGACGAAGTAGTGGCCAGAGGTTTGTAACAACATAATTTATATACACACATATAAATTACTGCAAAAAATCAACACTGAATGGTGTAGAAGAAGAAACGCAGATAACTAGATGAGAAAATACAATCCAATCGGAACAAAAACCGTATGCCTTTGACTGTATTTTCTTGTTCCTACCTTTCCAGGAACTGAAAGTTGATAGGTTGCCTTTGAAAATAGAATCAAACGTAAGTATTGTAGGTACCAATATTTTATTTCAAACACTGAAGAAACTGACGGAAAAGGTAACAATACGGTATTTGACTACGTGTTTTCTGACGTCACAAGCCAGTATCTCATCGACAGATTATTTTTGACATTTCATAAAGAGTAGCTGATTTATGCTGTCATCAAATACCGTATTAGCACATTAGCACCGTATTAACACACGGACACGTCAAGCAGATGGCACTCGCGCTCGCACTGGTCTGAACTGGTCCGAGATATCGTGTCCGTGAACAATGTCTATGACTGTGTGCGTTTGCTCCAGCGCGCTTGTATGTACAATGTAAATTGATTTCTGTACCTATCTGTTTTGTGGTGTTTACTACTCGTAACATACATACAATACCGTATTTAGAAACGCCTACATATGTTACTATTCCAGTTTCGTTGGAAACAATAATAGGAGCAGCAGTAATGACGTCACGTAGCCCCATTTACATATTTAGGCTGCCTCCATTAGGTTAATTGGAGCAACCATAGCCTGGCTATAGTGGCGACAGAGTTACCTGTTACCTAGCCTTTGATACGTAAACTATCAATGAGCCGCGGGACCGCTCATGTTACTGCCTGAGTAGCATACAACAAAACGCTTACCTTTATTTAGCTTAACCCTTAAATGCACACAATCACACTAATTTTATTTCTGAAATGGCGTAATTAGCAACGATATCCACGTCAGTTTGAGATTTCGGGACAATCTTGACAAAGTCTTTATTGACAATATTCAGATTTTGACTTCTGTCATTTCAGTAACGTATAAATGTACATCAAACGGTATAAGAGCTGTATACGCGCGTATACAGCATGTGTGCTGTTTGGGTGGTGATAAGAGAAAGATGAGGCTTAATTCGTTTATACTTATATAAATATCGGACTTTTAAATAAATAAATATCGGACCTCACACAAAACGTTCTAGTCCCAAATTAAGCTCCAGAAGGCTGTTTTTATGGACTATACGACGGTATACGTACTTATATATAGATAAATATATACTTAAATACATAGAACAACCATGACCCAAGCACAAATCCTCGAGTTCATCACACAAATATTTACCCTGGCCGGGATTCGAACCCGGGACCGCCAGCTCAGAAGGCAGGTGTCTTCAAACTGCACCAAACGCGTCGTCAAATATTTGACATTAGTCCGCTCTTTATTATACTGCGCCTTAGCGATGTGCTTTATTTACCTTATTAGCTAGCTTTATTCCGTCTCTTCGGAGAACTTCCTCTTTAAGAGCTTGTCAAACTGGCAAAGCCAATATTCACCTTGTACCTACATAACCACACCTGTGCTGCACTGGTACTAAATTAATGTAGCAGAATATTTTATCGACAAATAAATATATCGATGTTACTGTCAACATCTAATGCCGGTAGCACACCTCCGCCGCGAAACGTCAAACCCAAGGAAGTTCCGCTTTAGTTCCGCGCCCTCTGTATGGCGTTTCGCAGTTTCGCGGCGGAGGTGTGCTACGGCTACCGGCATAAATCTAAATAAACATAATTCTTAAGTTCAGAAAGAAAACAATAAACGAATTGAAACTCATATTAATTTGTTTATTTTAAATAATTTTCATAGTAAGTATACAATCAATATTTTTTCCACATTCGTCGGTATTAGAGATTGCCGTCTTGATGAAAATATCCACTTCATCAGACATGATATCGTACCGTTTTTTAGTAATCGGGAACTTTCAATGAGACATGTATTAATATATATCGACATCTTTTTTGTCGATATCAAATCCCTAAAGCGTGCCCCGAGTTCGCACAGGTATGTACATAACTTATTCTACGTAATATACGTGAGGTTATTTCCCTTAGCTTGTGATCATTTGAAATAATTTATTCTTAGAGTTTTGGAGCGGTTACAACTTTGAGTATTCTTATTCCCAACATGTCTTTCTTATTCTTGAGATTTTTAATATTTCTAATGAATACATAAAGCAGTGACTGTGAATCATATTAAATTTTAATCATAAAATTTCAGCCAAAAGGTTTTGAATTTCAACCCAGTCTACCCCTATGAGTCGTTACGTCAAATCCCAGTGGAACCAAAATTCGTTTAAGAAGCGAAAATTAATTTATATGGTCTCAAACACGCAATGAAATGTTGTCATAACGTGCGTTATAACAGGTTTCGAAGTATCACGTTTTGAGCGAAGCAAATCGAGAGAACTCTAACGCAATTTCATACAAAATTAAAGGCCTAAGCTAGGAAGTATTTTTATAAATAATGACACAAAGGTAAAAACCCTTAACCACCTACCTCCCGTCTCACAGACTCATTCAAACCTAAAATTGTTAACATACCTATGTGCGAGCATCCTACAAACGTTTGTGTCCTTGTACCTTTTCCCCTCCTACCTCAGTGCCGCGTCGTCGCTCGACAAGGTCGGTCGTGCACGCATTTAATTTTGGTGAGCATATTACTGTCTCCGACCGTCTCTGAGACGGGTGGTAGGTGGATACGTATTATTTGTTAAGGGTCTCGGAGACGGGTGGTAGGTGCTTACGTGACTATGGATACTTTTTTCTTTACTTAGCCGACCGCTTAGTCAGGTTGGTATTGGTAGAAAGTGCGGAATACCTGTTCTACTTGTGACCCGAAGAAAAAACGGGATCCAGAACGTATGTTTCTAATGCAAAAAATCTATTTGCCTAGAATGTGCAAACAAACTTACATTCACTGCCGCGAACAAATCGAATAAATTAGTGGTCTGCAATTTTATAAAAATATTACATTTATTTTATCGAAACTTATTGATTTAGCATTGTTAAATATTGAATAATTAGAAATAATTACTTAAATCTTTATATAATGTCAAATTTTTTTGTTGATCTCACCTTTCAAAGGATATATAGTTCCTAAAGTAGAAATAAGGACTGTTGCCATATGTTTACAATAAAAAATAGATTTTTAATGTTCCCAGAATGATTATTAGTTTAATTAATATTTTAATGTGTCTATGTTGCCATTATTATTTTAAATTTCCCATCCGATCTATAAAATTTAATATATAAGGCCGACATTATGTATCCGTCCTGGGGACGGGAGGTAGGTGTTTGTGTGACTAAAGAACCAGGTAGGTAGTTAACGGGTTAAGAAAGAAAAAAAATTAAAATGTGGTATTTCCACATAAAAAATAGAATCGATGAAAATATTTAGGAAGTATTTTATTTTAAACATGGCGTCTGTATTCATGAACAGGCTAAACAGCTGAAATATATATTTTTAATGGTGTATATATTTTATTGCATATGTTTGAGAAAAGTTCTACATAATTATGCTTCTCTCTAACGGTCGACCGTCTATACCTACTCACCCGGCAAGCCCTTCTTTCCCGGCTTCTGCAGTAATGTACTAAAACTAGTGTACACAAGCTGAGTTCCCTTAAGAGGGCGCCAACGCGTTGGCTAGCTCTCTCTCACTGAGCGTAAGCGTGAGCGAGATGGAAGTGCGTGCTCGAAAGCGCGGAAATCATGTTTTTTGAGTTGTGTCATAAACGTGTGCATTTTATATTGAAAATAGTTTAACAGTTTTTGAAAACTTATAATTGTGCATCTATTAAGCTCAAAAACATTGTTAAAAACGGAAGGGTTTTGATGATCCAACCGAAAGTATCTAACAAAAAGGGTTATGTTTGGGAGATAAAAGTATCGAGAAAATTATTACCAATCGTGTTTTCACGTTGACAAGATTGAAGAAAAACTGTTTAAGTTTCTTATTTTCAAGGGACAGATTTTTAATCACTAGGGATGTTGAGATCTAGGATCATTCACCTGGCGAATTTTGCATGGGTCGGCTTTTAAGGAAGGAGCCAATCTGATGATCTTTCAATGGTATGTACTTAACCGATCTCTGTATTGGCTGAGCAGCGTAAAGCATTGCAAACAGAATTTTAATTGGATTTGAATACTGGATTCGTTGAAGCTATTTCCCGCTCTGCCGGACCCGAATAGATCTCATTAGAATCAATTCTCGGGTTTAACTCAGGAACATTGTTTCCACGTAATGGAGTAAGATTTCAAATGTATCAGTCATCTAAATAATATGACAAATTATTGAGCATTTGATTACTTACCTAGAGATTTAAAGAATTTAAATCACTTCTATGAACTGACTATCTTTCTTATTTATCCTCATCCACAGTTGCTCAAGAATGAAGACTATTTCCAACTAATTCGTAAAAAAAAAGATCACTTTTACCGTCTTTATTTTTACCGCGGAATACATACTGGTTTTATAATAAACCCACTAGGTTTGATATACTCTGTGGGCTCATTCCCATTTTACTCCAAAACGTACAAAACAGATTAAATCCTGTGAAATATAACACACATCGTGATGTCAAATTTTCATACCGCAATTACCTTGGCAAAACCACGAGAAAATTGAATATTACGGCGTGGAGTGCATTAGAGCGTTTGGGAAGAGAATTATTAGATGGAGCAGGCTTTCACGTTCAATGTGAGGTATGTACAGTCGAGTTCATTTACATCTACACACTTACGAGAACAAAAATATCTGAACACGACCCTATTGTTAGGAGCATAAAGTCGTGTTCAGATATTTTTGTTCTCGTAAGTGTGTAGATGTAAATGAACTCGACTGTACCATCATGAGATATATCTCATAGATATACATGGTGGACCATTTGTAAAGACTGAGCTGACAGGATAATGTCATCTGAGTGATCTACAATCGACCTATTATAAATGTAAAGCTGGATTTAAAAGAAAAAAAAACATAAAAATAAAATATTTTAACATCAGTGACAACCCTACAAATTCAAAGGTTTTATTTACATTTTAAATTGACACCACTTAAATGTTCAAAAGATGTTGATAATATGTGCAGATTTTTACACTACTGTTTAACATACTGTATCTCAAAAATGTATAGAAATATTAACATAGTT
Source organism: Apotomis capreana (assembly GCA_947623375.1). Classification (NCBI taxonomy): domain Eukaryota; kingdom Metazoa; phylum Arthropoda; class Insecta; order Lepidoptera; family Tortricidae; genus Apotomis; species Apotomis capreana. The sequence goes on from OX392505.1 coordinate 25,815,951, forward strand.
TATTGGTGAAAAATTAAGTACTCAGTCTGAACAATTCCCTGTTTGCTTAAAAGTCCTTCGATCTGTTCCACCCTGTATATCAATATCAGCCTGTGTGGTACGTGGGAATAAAGATGGCCGTTCTAACTTTCTAAAAAAAAAAGACTAACTGTTGAGTTTCTATCGGCGGTTCTTCTCAACAGTGGTCTGCTCTTGTGAAATGTCGGTAGACTCAGACATGTAAAGGTGCCCTTGTGGCCTACTTGCAGAATAAAGTTCATTATTTAATTATAACTAAGGTTATAAATTGTTGTATTGTATTGTAAGTGCAAACATTACATTCAGAATCTAGAGTATTAAATGACAAAATAGCGAATAAAAATTTAATTAAGATTTATAAACAATGCCAATTATACATCAGTGGGAATTTTTCATGGTATGTCTACATTTATAATATGAGTGTACATACCGGGTGGAACGAAGCGATGTTCATTCCTGAAACTATAATGCTATGTATTTCATGTAGAATCGACCTGCAATAGTTAAATTCTTTTAATAATAAAAAAACGAAAATCGATTAAAATTGTATTTTTTAATGTATGTACAACCCTAGTTTTTTTAAACTATTATTTGACGTTTGGGAGTATTTACAATTACCTACATTTACATCCGGTGTTCGAAAGTACCGCCGTGGCGTACGATACACGCCGCTGCTCGTGCCCGCGTGTGGCGATGCACCCTCGACAAGATGTTGTGTCGGTTATTTCTTCTGCGAAGACTTTCAAAGGCCACCCTTAGCCTTTCCCTCATCTCTTCAGCCGTCTCACACTCAGTCTTGTAAACGATGTCCTTTACGGTGCCCCACAGAAAAAAATCCAAGGGTGTGAGATCTGGAGACCTAGGAGGCCAACGGTGCGGCCCATATCGGCCGATCCAGCGATCCTCAAACACATTATTCAGTGTTTCACGTACTTCGACTACTGAATGAGCTGGTGCTCCATCTTGTTGGAACCAAGTGCGTCTTCTTTCTGCCAGCGTCAACTCATCCAGATAGTCGTCGAGCTCTATCCTCAACAGAGCCATGTATCCGTGTCTGTTTAAAGTCTGAGGCAGAAATACAGGACCTATTATTGTATCCCCGTGTATCGCCGCCCAAACATTAACAGACCAACGATACTGGTGTCCCGTATAACGGTAAGCAAACGGATTTTCTTCGGCATACACGTGTTCGTTATGCCTGTTCCACATACCGTTCCGTGTGAACAAGCTTTCATCACTCCATATTACGTGTTTGATGAAGTATCGGTCTTCTAACACCTTTTGCAGTAGCCACCGGCAATAGGCTTCGCGAACGGGGCAATCTCTTGGTAGTAATGCCTGGACTCTTTGTATTTTGTAAGGGTGACGGCCCTCACGTTTTAGTATTCTGAGTATTTTCGTATGAGTCATACGAAAATGTCGGCCCGCTTGTCTTGAACTTGACCTCGGATAATCTTCGAAGTACTGCAGCACTCTCTCTTCCAATCTGACATCATGTTGAATAACGCGTCCTCCGCGCTGGTCATCCTGACCCGTTCGTGGCACAATAGGACGATTGTTACCAACACGGTCAAGAGCGCGTAATATCGTACTAGAGTGTGTTGGGTGAGGAGGAGGATACCTGTTCCGGTATTGGCGCAAAGTCTCTCCAGTATTGTAATCGCACTCCGCGTACAAAAGAAGCAAATTCAAATAGCCTCTAGCGTTTAATTCCGGCATTTTTGCACACAGCATACGATACAAAAAGTCAATGTAACGTCTATCAATCATGTCAACTAAAAAGTCTAAAAACAATCTTAAGGGTATTTTCAAAGGTTTTTAAACCGATAAGAAATGGCTAGGCAATTTGTAAAAAGTTTGTTTACAAAAGTTAACTGTGTTATGAAGAGGTCATTGCACTCTAAAATAGGGTTGTACACACACACTTTTTCGTATGAAAGTTTAACATGCTATAACTGGAAAACGGTGAGAGATATTAATAAAGTTTATTTGGAGAAAATAATATTCTAAGCCTGTATAATGCCACAGTTAAAGGAAATAACGTCGTTTCGTTCCACCCTGTATATGGGCTTGAAGGCTGAATTATTACGGTAACCAAGGTAACTTGTTACGGAAGATTTAATATGCAACGTACTACAAAATTACTTCCTTTGTGGAAACGACCGAGAAACCATATAGTATGTCAAGTTTTCACGGGGAAATTTTCTTCTTAGCTCCAATAAGTATGGAAACGGGCAGCATTAAATTACAGAGGTTGCACACTATTAAGAAAAAAGTTTATAATTTAAAAAAAACGATTTTTCGTAGTGCATATTGGTTATGGGCCAAAATTCTTGTTTATGCCTAACATTTTCTTCTCTGTACATATTGAATGTAATTTTTAAGGAGAAAAAAACTTGTGCGATCGAACCAAAAAAACGCAAAAGAACAAAGAATACGCAAGAGAACAAACGTTGTAGATATACTCGTAGATCAGACAGTCGCCAAACTTAAGTGGCAGTGGGCGGGGCACATTTCTCGTAGAACCGATGGCCGTTGGGGCAGAAGGGTTCTTGAGTGGTGACTGCGTACCGGTAGACACAGCATGGAGAGGCCCCCAACAAGGTGGACCGACGACCTGTTTAGGATCGCGGGAAACAATTGGATGAAGACGGCGCACGATCGATCATTGTGGGTGTCTTTGTCCAGTAAAGGCTATAAGGAAAAATTTACATCGCTGAAGTAAAAGATGACTTTACAAACGGCGAATTTATATATGAAACGGTATATTCTGACATTATTCATATTTGCTAAATAAATACTCGTACGTCGTTTCATAGATTTATGGAAGATTTGCTCAATATTACGACTGAGGTTATGTTCTGTAATAAAATCATAAATTCTATTTCGTATTACTTTACCGTCGATATTTGCCCAACAATATTCAGAATTTGTTAGATAATATCCCAAGAAATTCTTGGGAATATCATTTAAAGCGTGGCATGTTGCCAGATGACCAAATGCAAGCGATATCTTGAATAGAAAACTATATTGTTGGAAACATACGATTGTGCCCGTGGTTTGTATTCGAACATATTGTGTAAGTTCGAAGTGGTTCACGTCGGAGAGTTATTGAACTATTCAAAGCTAATAATAAATCTTTTGTTGGAGGATATGTGCCTTTATCTTCAGACTCAGTGGCGGATTATCCTTAAGGCAAAGTAGGCACGTGCCTAGGGGCGCAAGGCCGCAAAGGGGCGCAAAGGAGCGCATAGGGCCGCAAAGGAGCGCAAAGGGGCGCCGATGAGGTTTTTGCCTAGGGCGCTCTCGACCCTTAATCCGCCACTGTTCAGACTTATTTTATTTAGAGTTTTTAACCGATATCCTGTAGTACAACATCCTCGGCATTACAGTTTTATACATGCACTCGATATGAATTGTTATAACAAAATGGTTTATTAGAATGTTGAATCATACTAAGACCACCCGTTATTTCATAATTATCACCATAATAATTATGATGACCTATTATTGATCCAATCTCGGATGAATTATGGGTTTAACTATTAGAATATTGTATTAAAACATACTGAGATCGCCTGCTATTTCATCATCTTCATCATCGTCATCGTCGTCGTCATCATCATCATTATCATCATCATGGTGGCCTTTTATTCATCTAATCTCGGATGAATTAGTTTTATTAGAAATGAAACATTCTTAGACCGCCTGTTATTTCATCATCATCGTCGTCGTCGTCGTCATCATCGTCATAATCATCATCATCATCATGGTGGCCTTTTATTGTTACAATCTTGGATGCAGGCCACTTCCGTCTTCTTCTACTCTCGGTGATATTGTGCCCGACTCATCGTGTAATGTAAAACCGGTTATTTGGCCTGTTACAACCGGTTATTACTATTGTAAAATAACCGATTTTGCATTCTCTATCGTCACACCACCTCGTCACCTGTTCATTATTTTACTATATTTCTATTATGTTTTGTATCCCTGTGTATTGGGAGCACCTTATGGTCTGTGATTGGGAGTGTACAACAAAGAACATTTGTATTGTATTATATCGTAACTATAAATACTTAAGTAGGGCATCTGGCCATATTTGTCTTTTTACTGTATTTGATGTCTGTTTTTATCTTCTGTCTGTATTTGGATAATAGCATTAATTTAGTTGAAACTAATAAATGAATCGACCTATACAAATATACGAACATTATTTGCGGTGTAAAGTCTAAGTTCATATTAAAACGTAATGGAAATTAAATGAGGTGCCTAGGTACAAGATTTTCTCATTTACGTACTTAAGAACTAATTTCGTTGTGAGCGCAAATTCTCCGTTTATATAGGTAGTTAATGTTTTGTTTAATATAAGGTCGTGTAGGTTTTACATTATATTCTATACCTATATTTGACATTTACTTGACTTCGATTTATTCCTAAAATTTTGAGTCGCGGTTTAATATTTATATTAACTACCTACTTATAATCACACTAATGTTATAAAGGCGAAATGTTTGTTACTTCTTCGCGCTCAACCGGCTGGACCAATTTTAATAAAATTCGGAATGGAGGTAGCTGACGCCCTGGATAACTACATAGTCTACTTTAAATCCCGAAAAAATATTGTGTTCCCTTGGGATGAGCGGTAACACCGCGGGGCACAGCCAGGAGAGAAACAAAAATAACTAACGGATTTTTTTCCGGGCACCATCTTACATTTCAACTAGCAACAAGAACAAGCCACAAACAAGGCTCCTAATGACCGCCAATCGACCTTCAATCCCGGTACAATAAATCCTCGCATCCACGTATTTTCTAGACTTTTTGCCATTAGTCTCCGAACGAAGCTGAAATGTAAGGAATGCTCCAATTGTCGCGGCTTGAAAAACTGGATTACTTAAGACATTACATGAGACGCTTTGACATTAACTAATTTTATTACTTATATTAAGCCTACTTTAAATCCCGAAAAAATATTGTGTTCCCTTGGGATGAGCGGTAACACCGCGGGGCACAGCCAGGAGAGAAACAAAAATACTAACGGAAAATTTTCCGGGCACCATCTTACATTTCAACTAGCAACAAGAACAAGCCACAAACAAGGCCCCCTAACGACCACCCAATCGACCTTCAATCCCGGTACAATAAATCCTCGCATCCACGTATTTTCTAGACTTTTTGCCATTAGTCTCCGAGCGAAGCTGAAATGTGAGGAATGCTCCATTTGTAGCGGCTTGAAAAACTGGATTACTTAAGACATTACGCGAGACGTTTTGACATTTACTTATTTTATTACCTATATTAAGCCCTTTGAAACATTGTTTCGCTGATGGCATTCTGCTTTTGAATTATTACACTAGGCTCGCAAAAAATATTTCCTTCGCATGTTTAAATTGCTATCGCATGTGAAATAGTACATTACATCAGAGGCCGGGAAAATGAGGATTTCCGGCCAAGTAGTTATATACGGCCGAGCGAGCGTGCGAGCGAGGCCGGATAGTGATACGAGGCCGGGAATCCGTTTTCACGACGAGGCATGTATAGTGCTTTTCTCAAACATACAATGACTTAAAAAAATATACTTCAAAGAATAACACTTAATATTGTTTGTCCGATATTTTCCACATTTGACCGAATTTTAAAAATCCGATTTCAGATTCTGACTCAGGAGCCCCAAAAACCCCCGGATACCGAATTTCAGCCTCCTAGGACCAATTTGAAATTTTCTCCATACAAATCGTTTTTTTTTTTCGATATTTTCCGAATTTGACCGAATTTTCGGACAAGATTTCAGATTCATATTTTTGAGCCCTGAGAGCCCCCCGATACCGAGTTTTAGCCGCCTAGCACCAATTTGAAATTTTGAAAAAAAAAAAGTCGCCATCTTGAATTTTTTTTTTCACAAGTGTCTAGCAACCAACCTTTAAAAACAAAACCTGCTTTTTGTCAAACCAGCCTGCTGTGTGAATGACCTTGTTGTTGAAACAAAAAAAAGTTACTTTGCAGGCCTAGGCCTGAAAAGCAGTATGAAATCCCTTTACAGTCCTCTCGAGTTGTTGCGCCCAAAAACCGATACTTCCGAGCCTATTATAAGGAACGCAAAGACAATATTTCATTGCATGTTTGAGAAAAAGGAATTGTTCGGATTGGTCCCTGCCGCTTCTTTCCGCCATTACTCTACGCGACAACATTTCTACCCACAACATTTCGATATTTGGCAGTCCTCAACTGTGCTGTGCTCCAGAAATTTCCGATACCGATCCGGACCGATACGACCTTCCCTTCCTTTACCCTAGCTCCACGAACTTGACCGAGGTTGGGCGAAGTGGGCGAATATGATAGTGTGGAGGGGCTCTTCACTGCAGAAACATATACTTCGGCCAACTTCGCCTCAGTCATCTTCACGATAGTGTGGAGCCGGGGGTTAAACCTTAAAAAAAGCGTACTCCCATCTGAAAGGCCGGTAATCGCTTACCATCAGGCGATTCGTTAGCTCGTTTGCCTCCTACGTCTTTTCTTTTTTGAATTTTAGTAACAAACGTGTCCTTTCTTTGCGCCCGTGATATACGGGCAGATGGATACCTATAGTTACTTTAGAGATGCAAGACATTCTTTTCTCATCTCTGTACAGACTCTCCGATGGTATGAAGCTCCAAAACGTTCAATTCACTTGCGAAACGGGATTACTGGAGACATTACCGCACTAGAGTGGAGCTCGTGTGGCGACAAACGACGCGTTATTGGATGGACTGGATGTTAGCCGTCGTTTCGTTCAGTCGGCGGGAAAAAGCGCTTGAGCTCAAGTCATTTGTGAAAATAGGTATTGTTAAAGTATACATTTTCTTTAGTCTGTTTTAGTAACTTAGCAGTAAGATTGTCTATCGATTATTAACAAACACGTAGAGTTTAATAGTAGTTTATGCAATTGTTACATAATAAGAGGTCTTAAAATACGAGCTGAAGGTGAGTGTTATAATAGGGCCACAGGAGTGTTTTAAGGCCTAATTATGCACAGTTGCATACACCACTTTATTATCTACACACATATTCATCATCATATATCTTATTAAAAAACGAAATATAGCAATTTATTAAATTTAGCCAGCGGTTTTGATCGAGTTTCCTTTATAAAAAGTATTGTAAACTAACATGGCACACAACATAAAAAGATAGTAAATTTATTGTAGTTTTCAAAAAGGTACAGCATTTTCTAATTTACGCAGCAGTTTACGAGATATTGATATTTTACACCAAAAGGAGCTCATACTGCAGTTATTCCATAGTATGGTACCAGAGCCCCTACTAGGCTCAGAGTTTGAATTTTGAACAAAAAATCGATTTAAAGAATACTTTATTTAGAATAGGAACACAATTCAATTTTAGAATAAAAAAAAATGAAATGTTCATAGCGAACCTGGCAAATAACGTAAAAAGATAGCAAATTTAGAGTTGTTTTTAAAATGGTATTGAAGTGACTTAATTATTTAGCGGTTTATAAGATAATGCAAAAATAATACTGGTTGCCATTTTTATCTGTTAAGTGAATAAAAAAACTAAAAAAACAAAAGAAAACATTAAAAAAATACGATACCTGTTTTATGTAACTAAATTAAATGTTCAAATTTTCCGCCATTGACTTGAATACAAGCTCGGCATCTCCTTAAAAATGCTCGACTGATGTGACGTGCACTAGATACGTATCAAGAGATACGTCGTTTTGGGCCTCTGCGTAAATGCGTTGTCTCAGCTCCGCTATACTGTTAATCGGTTCATTGTAAACTTTTTCTTTAATATAACCCCAGTAATAGAAATCCAGAGGATTTAGGTCTGGAGATCGAGGAGGCCACAAAATGGGACCCAGACGGCCGATCCATTTCTGTGGATAAGTTTGGTTTAAATGTAGTCGCACTTCGCGTGCATAATGTGCTGGACAGCCATCATTCTGCAGCCACATTGACCTCCGCGTAGCTAAAGGTACGTCGTCGAGAAGATTTGGCAACTCATTCTCTAAGAAATGCAGATAACTTGGACCATTCAGCGTTTCTGGTAATTCAAATGGGCCAATTATTTTCCCATCTAATATTCCAGTCCAGAGGTTCACTTTAAATTGGTACTGCGACCGATCTTCCCTCATTAAATGAGGATTTTCTAATGCATAACTGTGTAAATTGTGCATGTTCATAAATCCATCTCTCTTAAAAGTGCTTTCATCAGACCATAAAACCATATTTATGAAATTGGGATCCTCTCTGTGTTTTTGCAGCATTGTCTGGCAAAACTGAACACGAAGTGGGTAATCACGGGGCAGCAACGCTTGAACACGTTGTATGTGGTATGGATGATATCCATATCGACGTAATATTCTATTGGCAACAGATTTTGATATCCCTAAATTACGTTCAATGTTCCGTGTCGAAGTGGATGGGTCGTTTTGAATCTCTTGTAAAACATCTTCATCGTAATCTCCTCTAGGTCTTCCCAATCCACCACGATTGCCAGGCAAAACGCCTTGTAAGTATGCGAGATGAACATTTCGAAATACTCGATGGTCCGGATGCCTTAAATTTGGATATCTTTCCCGATAGAGTCTAGCTGCAGCACAAGAGTTACCCTGACATTCCCCATAGACAAAATGCATGTTGGCATATTCTTGAGGAGTATAATTCTCTGGCATATTTGTAACAAACGCACTACAATTAATCTTAACAGAGCCAAAGTAAATCGAAGTTAAAATCAATAGGCAGAACTCGAGTCCAAGATGCACAAAGCAAAGTTAAATTGTACCAAAAATCCAAATCACAAGGCAAACACGAGTTCTATTGGTAAATAAATAAATAAATAAATAAATAAATATTAAGGGACAATCATACACAAATCGACCTAGTCCCAAACTAAGCAAAGCTTGTACTATGGGTACTAGACGACGATATACATAATATATAAATACATACATAGATAACATCCATGACCCAAGTACAAATAAGAATCAAAAAAAAATCAAGAAATCAAGTCTATTTAAGAAAATAAGAAACCAAACTAAATAAAGAACATCAAACGAATTGACGAAGTGTCCTAAAATTACTAAAATACTCTTTAATCAGAAAGCCGACTTGAATTCGAATTTCAAATTGTGTTCCAATTTCAAATTTTGTATTCTTTGAATCTATTTTTTGTTCGAAATTCAAACTCTGAGCCTAGTAGGGGCTCTGGTTCCATACTATGTAATAACTGCAGTATGAGCTTCTTTTAGTGTAAAATATCAATATCTCGTAAACTGCTGCGTAAATTAGAAAATGCTGTACCTTTTTGAAAACTACAATAAATTTACTATCTTTTTATGTTGTGTGCCATGTTAGTTTACAATACTTTTTTTAAATGAAACTCGATCAAAACCGCTGGCTAAATTTAATAAATTGCTATAATTCGTTTTTTTTATTATTTTTACCGACAAAGCATCATGATATGTAATAAATTGAAATTACATTCGATAGGATATGTTTTTAGTGACATCGTGCAAAAAACAGATTTAAAAAATACCTAAATTTGCAGTGGTGGCAATCGACATACTGACGCAGGGCCTCAAAAGTCACGAGTTTTTTTAAAATGCAAATATCTCGAAAACCATGAACTTTTTATTAAGGTCAAATTAACTTAATATGGTTGCTTATGAGCTGTTCTATCACCCCTCTTCATTTTGGCGTTGGTTTTAGGGACATCCTGTATATTCAAACCGTGAGACATACCTACTGAACATAAGACATCCACAGAAATCTTACGCCACGACAATCGCACATTATTTTGTACATATCCCTTGGTATCACAAGATCTTAACTAGTTTATCAGTAGCTTCCCGTCATCGCTCAACCTCTCCGGCTCTCATATCATGTCTTGATTTCTCGTAAAACAAACCAAAATAATTGCTTTATATCTATAGAAAAGAGTACCGGCCAAGCTAATTTGTTAATGGACCTTAAATAACACCGGTGCGATATTTATGTCACAGTACTTCCGCAATGCTACAAAGTATGGACAATTCGCAAAGTACGGGCCACAAAATTTACATGGCTGTTAACGGTCGTGTTTACTGCTGAGGCAGTAAAATTTAAACGTCCACTTAGATAATAGCAACTTTGTTTCACACGCCCTGCATTTTAATCTCCCTAGCCCATTAATCCTAGTTTAATTACTTAGTTACTTTGAACACACACATCTGTCTATTGCACTCGGAACGATGGACACAAGTTTGGGCCAACACAGAATGTACAGATGTACAGCCAATACAGAATTTCGAAATTCAAAGCCCGTACCGTGCCATCCGTCTCGATCTCGTAATTTGAATGAGCAGGCAGGCTATGATGATTGCATTATTGCGATAAATAAGTGACAATGACAATGCATACGTCACGCATAAAAATGCGACTGTGAGTAACAGATGCTTCATCACTTATTTATCGCGTGATAAACGTATCCATTCATCATAGGCCTCCATGACGTCACAGTATGAAGTTGGCATTTTGATATTATTTGGAAGAACGGAGTATCCTTTCAGCTACAATGAACTTCATGGGCTACCGTAAATGGATAGACCACCTGCGGACCTACGATGCTTCCGATACGCGATTTTATAAATGGGACCCATAATGATACTCTCCTGACGTACTTACTAAACAATTGTTAAGTAACTTCGACTGTATAGGTATTACAATAGCAAGCCGTACCTACTGAGAACCAGATTAAAAATAAAACTAGAAGGTGAAGGTGCAACTTCGTCCGCGTATTACTTTTTCCATTCCCGTAGTCGGGTAAAAAGTATCCTAAAACCATCTTCGGGTAGTTATCTTTGTAGAAAAATTGGTTAAAATTTGTCCAGCCGTTTCGGCGTAAGCGGACGAAGTACTTTTCCGACAGATGACGTTCAACGGCTGGCGACACACTCTCAAACAAATCCTTAATCGCGCTGTCAAGATTTTTCCTGAAATAATAACCCCTCTCCATAGAATACTGATTTTTTAGAATATTATTATTCCCTTTATTCATTTTAATACTTAGGCTAGGTTTTTTTTACAATAAATTTATATAAAAGTAAAATATAAAAAATACATTACAAATATAAACACATTCTAAAAAAAACCTAACCTAGGGTGCCGCCGGCAGCGGGGCAGGGCCCAGGCTACCGGTGGTTAGGGCTGCAGAGAGAGGAACCTCCTGACGATGCGCGCCGTGTCCAGGAGTACCGCCTTTTGTATCTGGCCCTTGATCCAGCCATCTAGCGAGAGTCTCTTAAGATGTTTGTCGAGACTCTTCGCTATAAGACCGTTCGCCGAAACTACTATCGGGACAATGATTGTCGAGTCAACATCCCACATGGCGGTCACCTCGTGAGCCAAGTCAAGGTACTTGCTGAGTTTGTCCTTCTCGGCCTTCACGAGGTTCTCGTCATGGGGGATGGTGATGTCGACGAGCACTGCCTGGCGCTTGGATCGATCTACCAAAACGATGTCAGGCTTATTGGCTACAATAGTCCTGTCCGTGATGATAGATCGATCCCAATAGAGCGTGGCACGACCATTCTCAAGAACTGGCATCGGTGCGTACTTATAGTACGGCACCTCAGACCCCACAAGACCGTATTGAAGAGCAAGTTGCTGGTGAATGATCCTGGCTACTTGGTTATGTCTGTGCAAGTACTCGCCGTTAGCAAGATGAGAACAACCGGAGATTATATGCCTGAGTGACTCACCGGGACGGCGGCATGCCCGACAAATGTCGACCGTACCGTCCTTCAGGATATATCTCCGGTAATTGTTCGTCATCATTACTTCGTCCGCAATTGCACAGACAAAACCTTCGGTTTCCCCGAAGAGATCCCCGAAGTGCAGCCAGTTCACCGACGCGAGCAGATCTACATCGGGCCCCGTAAGGGCCTTGTAGAACCGCCCGTTTAGCTCCTTGCTCTCCCATACAGCCCTGCGGTCATCGGTGCTAAGCACCTTTGGTCTGCGCCAGTTCTCGTTTGCTAAGGAGAGAGAGGTGAGGCCTTTGTCAACTGCTACTACATCGCGATGAATCCCACACTCGTTGTTTAGGAAATACTCCCTAAGACTGCACACCTCGCGGTTATGGAGGTCCTTGGCGTTTAAAAAGCCACGGCCCCCACACTTACGCGGGATGTACATTCTCATAACTGACGAGCGTGGGTGCCTCATGCGATATGTAGTAAGCAGCTGACGGACCCTCGTATCCAGGGCGTCCAGCTCAGTCTGAGTCCACCTTAGTATGCCAAAGGAGTAAATGAGCAGAGGCATCACCCAAGCGTTGAAGGCGCGTGCCTTATTGCCACCGGACAAAAGACTGTTAAGTACTTTTGTCAAACGACAAAAGAAACGCTCCTTCAACGCCTGTCTAATGTCTCCGTCCGCAATACCCAATGACTGTGACATACCAAGGTACTTGTAGGTTTCAGCTTCGGAGATAGACCTGAGGGACATTGTCTCAGAAAGTTGTAAGTTCGCGGAATTTACGACTTTCCCCCGCTGTACATGCATGACCGCACACTTGTCTACACCAAACTCCATTTTGATGGCGCTACTGAAGGTTTCTGTCACTTCCAGTAGTTCCATCCGATCCTGGCGTTTGGGTGCATACAGCTTAAGATCATCCATGTATAGCAGATGAGAAATGACCTCACCTCCTCTTCGAAGTCGGCAACCTAGTCCTGAATCCTTCAGCAGAGTGCTGAGCGGATTCAGGGCTAGGCAGAACCACAGAGGACTCAAACTGTCACCTTGGAAAATACCTCTCTCAATCCTTATCAAGTCCCGCGGGCCAAGGGGGCCATCCCCGCCTCCTGGTTGACGAAGGACTGTGGTCCACTGCCTCATACACGCACCTAAGAGGGATCTTAGAACTGTATCGATTTTATACAGCTCTAAGATCCTCTCCAGCCATGAATGAGGCACCGAATCATAGGCCTTCTTATAGTCAATCCAAGCGGTTGAGAGGGACCCCTTGTTCCGCCGGACTTGTTGGCAAATGGTCGTGTCAATGAGGAGGAGCTCTTTAGTACCACGGGACCCAACCCTACACCCATTCTGAGAAAAGGCCAAAACGTTGTTCGCAACAATGTGCGTGTTAATTTTTGTTCTCAGAATGGACGTAAGGAGCTTGTATAAAGTGGGCAAGCACGTGATGGGTCTATAGTTTTTCGCTTCCATGGTACTACCGGACTTATGGAGCAGGAAGGTAACACCAGTAGTCATGAAAGATGGCAGGGAACCAAGCTCGAGGGCGTCTTGAAATTGTGTTGCCAGACGTTCGTGTGAGAATCGAAACCACTTGATCCAAAAGTTGTGCAACCCGTCCGGCCCAGGACTTTTCCAGTTCTGGGTCGTACGGGCCGCACACCTTACATCATCGGGGCTGATAGTCACAGCCCCCATGACTTCGATCGGCTCACACTCACGTCTGACAACATTCATCCATTCGCCCTCTGTGTGCTCGACTGGCACCGACCAGATACTACGCCAGAAGTTAATCATGGCAGTAGGATCCGGCAGTTGCCCGTCGCTCACACATTGGTCGGTTCCCTCCCACTTTCGGTATACCTTCCTTTGGTCACTTTGAAAGAGACGATTCTGCTGGAATCGATCCACACGCTCTCTGTAGCGACGAATACGGCTTGCCCATGCATAAACTTTCTGCTTTAGGTAGTCGATGCGCTCCGTGACACATGCCATGTAATCGCAGGGCCTGGTGCCAGTCCCCGCGAAGGCTTGTGTCACATAGCGCATCACACGGGGGCGGTTGTTGCCCCCCCTAAAACAGATTAGCTTGGCAATGAAAGTCCTAAACGAGCTGATACGCCGCTCGATCCGTACTTGCCAGGCAGGAACACCCCCGGCGGTCCGCGGTGCTCGGTCAGTGTCCGGGAATCTGACACGAGCAACGCGGCACGCCGCGATGGCCCCACAGTACATGATCGAGTGGGTATCAGCTAAATCTTCGCTAGCCCGAAGGTACGGGTCTAGCAAAGCGTCCAGGGCTCCCATCAGCGCTAGGTTACGTTTGTGCATTGGCAAGCGTGGTAATCGCGGCCTAGACTCAGGTGTGGATCGATATCGCTCAATCGCCTCCTCCAAAGCCCTCCTCAGCTGCTCATTGGCCTGGGAACTTACGCCGCTCGCACCGTCTTCCCCATCGGCTTCGGGATCCGTCAGCGGTACCACCGGCACCAGGTTGGGCACTGGCGCCGGAACCGGTGACGTAGCAGACGTATCCCGAGCCGGTGTGGAAGCCGCGCGAGCGGCCAGTACTTCCAGGCGCAATCGATCAAGTGTCGCGTCGTCCAGCAGCGTGCGACGCTGGATGAAACGCACTTGATCGGATAGCCGTTGTGCAGATACGGCGATGGTCGGATCAAATGCAAGAAACAGAGGCAGCATCCTGTCCCGGTACGCGGACAAGTTGATTCCCCCCTCTGTAGCCCCGTAGTAGGCGCGCATGCAGTTTTCGTTCATTACTTGCGTCCATCGCATGCGACGCACTACACCACCGGTAGCGGGAGCCGTGGTCGGAACAGATTGCCCCGTAGGCCCCAAGCATGCCGGCAGCGGTGGCCGTCCACGTCGCGCAGGTGGTCGCGGCGGCGGGGGCGGCGGCCCGCGCACGTCGTCGCTCGACTCGCTGGTGTCGGGCGCTGTGGCGAACTCATCACCCGACGACGATGGCGAGGAGGACGACGAGACGGGCGGGGGTGTTGGACGTCCGTTCTGGGTGTGCGCGGCTGTGTTTCTTCTTGCCTGGCTCCTTGTGATCATCAGTATTTTTTCTTGGAAGTCTTGTTCATTTTGCGTGACATATAGTTGTCAACGTGTATCGCGGACGATTTCTATTGAAAACTACACATTTTTCACTTCCCTTATGGTTTTCCATGGTGTTTAATAGGTTTTCATTGTAAACAACTCAAAATCCGCAATAAACAATTCCAAAAATGTAAAAAAATATTAAAAATTCACGGGAGCCTACATTTGTGACATCATGTGTCAGCCGTCATATTTATTATTATTATTATTATAGCCTCAATTTATTCCTTAATAAATACAATACATAACATTTCATTTTTTAAATTTAACATGCACACTAAATTACATTTGCGAAATTCGAGATTTAATAAATTAAAATATGATTAAATTTTATTACATTGTACCATATTTTTATTACACATATTTATTTTTATTTATTATTTTTCAGATTGTCATGCATTTAGTTAATTTTTATTAAGGACCTCTCAACGAGTAAAGGCCTCCTCCATCGTTTTCCAAACATCTCTATCGTTGGCTTTGGTCATCCATTTTTTTCCAGCTACTCTGTTTATTTCATCTATCCATCTTTGTCTTGGTCTTCCCCGTTTACGTTTATGTCGCGGTCCTGTCCATGTAGTTACTTTATATGTCCATTTCTGTTTGCATGTACGTGCTACATGACCAGCCCAACTCCACTTCAGCTTTTTACAGTGTTCTAAGGCGTCTATTACATTCGTTATTTTTCTAATATCAGTTTCGTTTTCTGTCTCGTCTTTTTATATTCAGGATGCTTCGTTCCATCGCTCTTTGACATACCTGTAATTTATTTTTTACGCTGTTGTTGTATATCCACGTTTGGCTGCCATATGAGAGACATGGGAGTATGCAGGTGTCTAGTATTTTTTTCTTGTGTTTTATAGGCAGGTTGGACTTCAACACTTCTTTGTAACTCCAGAATTTGTTCCAAGTAATGTTTATTCGTCTGTTTATTTCGTCTATGTGTCTGGATTTATTAAATGATATTTGTTTTCCCAGATAAATGTATTCCTGCACATATTCCAGTGTATTTTTGTTGACGTTGATGGGTATTTTTGTAGAGTTTGTCATGATTTTTGTTTTGGTAGCATTTAACTCTAAACCGATTTCTTGACTGACATTTTGAAGTTCGCAAACCATTTCTTCTAGTTGGGCCGCTGTTTCTGAGAAAAGAATAATATCATCTGCGAACTCAGATTGCTGAGAAACTCATCATTTATTCTCAAGCCCTTTTGCTTCCAGTTTAGTTTTTTCATAATGCTTTCAAGAACAGTAATGAAAATTCTGGGTGAGAGCGGGTCTCCTTGCCTAACTCCTCTACATATTTTTATTTCTGAGCCTTTAGTTTCCATTTTTACTTGAGATATACTTTTGTTATATATGTCTTTTATAAGCTCTATAGTCTCGCTCGGTACGTCACATTCATGTAAAGCTGTCCACATGCTTTTGTGAGATATGGAATCGAACGCCTTAGCGTAGTCAATAAAAGCTAAGTAGAGTGGACTTTGGTGTTCTTCATATTTTTCCATGATCTGTTCTAGCGTATGGATGTGATCAGTCGTCGAAAAGCTTTTCCTAAAACCTGCTTGTTCCGGAGGTTGGTGTTTCTCAGTGTATTTCGCGAGTCGTTCTTCAAGGCAAGAGGCAAATAATTTATACATATTGGGTTGTAAGCTGATAGGTCTGTAGTTGTTTATATTTGCTGGGTCGCCCTTCTTATAGAACAATATGATATCTGATTTTGCCCATTCTATGGGTATTTCTCTATCATTTAAGATTTTATTAAACAGGTTTGTTAAGTGAGGTGTTAACAGGAATTTGCTTATTTTAATAGCTTTGTTTGGAATACCATCCGGTCCTCGACTCTTGTCTCGTTTTAGCCTGTCTATTTTTTTCATGATTTCAGAATCGGAGAATCTGTCTAAAGTGGTAGAGTCATGGGCGATCGAATCCTTTTCGTCCTTGTCGTTAGTTCGCGAGGAGTAGAGATTGGTATAAAACATTGTAGCAGTCTTTATTATTTCAGGTCTTGAGAAAGTCTTTTTGTTAGTAGAGAATTCATTTAGGCAGGGGATCCATTGTTTGGTATTTATCAACGCTTTGTAACCTTTTTTCATGCTGCCAGAAGAGGTGAGATGATTCTCTAATGTTTTGATTCTATTCTTGATGTTCTTTCTTGATAAGTTTATGTATATTTTTATATAAGTAGGTGCGTTCTTCTTTTTCTTCGCGTGTCAATTTTTTCTTGAGTGTTAGTTCTTGTCTTCTTTTTATAAGTAGTTTTATATCTTCTGTAATAACACTGTGTTTCGAGGTTTCATTTTTGATATTGCTAAGGCTTTCTAACAAACATTTTTTTATTGCGTTGTATAAAGACTCTACATATTCGCATTTGACCAAGTTAGCCGTGTTGATTTTTTCATTCAATGTTATGAGGAAATGTTTTTCATCGTCTGGTGTAATTAATTTAGTATTGATATTTTTGAAGTTAGCTCTACTTTTCCTTAGATTTGACATAACAACCGTGCTTCGTATAAGTCGATGATCACTAGGGAATGGTAGTCTGCTCAACACTTCAATATTGTTGAAATTTTCTTTACGGTTGGTCAATATGTCGCCCCCTGCCTGCTATACGGCCACATCTCAAAAAAAAAAAATTTTTGGATTATTGCAGATTCGTAGTCAGGATAGTTTAATTTATGACCTTATTTCGAGAGCCATAAGAAAAAGTGTCCTTAAAAGCCTTTTTTCCACAAGTGTCCTTATGGATCTGACCAAAAATTGTCAGTTGACTCCCTGCAAGACAGCCACTTGCCAGTTGTGGCTGTATAGCATACATTTATAATATTTTTTTTGAGTTGCGTCCTTTAATAATAACGTAAATTCTAGTGTTATTACGATGAATCCCTTTAATATAAGCGAAATAAACGTCATTTTGATTGTTTCACAACAGTGGGTACCGATAGTACTTATTATTTATTTCATTTATTCGTATGGCATATTATGTACCTACAGTCATTCATATTATACAATTATAAGTTCTTCTATTGTACGGTGGGTGCCTCGACTTCAACCGATGAGGCGGCAGGTTTGCGAACTCTACGTACATGGATGGGCAATTAGGGACGATTCACGAGTTTTTGTGCTTCGTGGACCAGTGCCTGTTGTCTTCTTAGTTGGGCGGGAGCTGTATTACTCAACACAGGCAGCCAAACCAGAGGAGTGCATTTGATGGTTCCCAATATGCATCGCATGGTTTGGTCTAGCACGTCTATCCGATGCACATGTGCGCTGTTGAGCCAAACTGGCAAGCAGTTCTCTGCCATGGAGTAAACTAGGCTAAGACCGGTAGTGCGTAGCACGTCAGCTGTTGCTCCCCAAGTAGTTCCCCTTGACACAGTATAAGGACAAATACAGTAATAAATCTCCGGCCCCTCAGGCGCGTTTCGTTAACGCGCGCAGGGTTGTACCTACAAATTTGTGGGGTAACATAGGTATATAGTTATTTCGATTGTTAGGTGTCGTGTAATGTCAGGTGTTATTATAAAATATTTATATAAGTAGATATTACCATGTAATTAACAATACCTACCCCATCAGTCATTACGGAAACGAATTATTATAATTATACGAGTACTCGTAGCTACCTACTCCGTCCAACGAATACTCGCTACACTTGAATACGATTATTTCAATATTTGTTACCGAACTAGCTAGGTTAATATCTAATTAGAAGGTGCGGTACCTCTTTCGCGCATTCGGCATCCTTTGATAAGTGGCGGCGATTTCCTTTGACTGTAGGTAGGGGGAGCCGCTTGGCTTGCGCGCGGCACTTTACAAAGAACTCCACAAAGACCAGAAAGCGCACTAACGTTTATTATTACAAATTATATATTGCATCTTGGATTTTTACAAGTTGGTAGGTACGATAAATAAAAGTTCATAAGTACAACTAATTGAAAAACAAAAATATTTATTGAAAAGAATAACAATTATTATAAATTAGCCACACTGAAATACTTTCGTCTATTTCGCGATGTACGAAATGCCTTATTATTATTTTTCAATGTGTTTACAGTTCTGACACTTAATAGCAATAATTATTGCGGCTCCGAGTTCCGAACACGGCAACAGCGCGGCCCCGACTGATTCATGTCTATTTATTACTCGCCGTTTGCATGTGACGCGTACGTACACGGCGCGCACACATACAAACCGCGCGATGTACTTTTCTTCGAACTTTAACTACTGTCTTATACTGTGCCCTTGATCTGTGGAGTATGTTATTCCGCGTATGTAGCTTTTTCCCTAACTTACTAATGTGTTGCGCGTATGTAAGATTGCGGTCTAGAGTGACACTCAAGTACTTCGGTGTAGGATTTAATTTAAGCGCCGTCTCTCTGAAGCAGATATTTGGCTCATAATTTGCTTCTGTCTTACAGAAATGGAATGTCGCAACTTCTGTTTTACTAGCATTGGGCTGCAGTATCCATTTTTTTAAAGTATTACTCAAAACATTCCAGATCGCAAGTAAGGGCTTTCTTCGAGGGTTTAAATTTGCCATCCTGGTTTGTGAAGGCGATGTCATCCATCAGCATACATGAAATTTCCGATTCTCTGTTTTCGGAATCGGTCCTGACTCCACTCCTGTTCAACCTATACACACACGATATAATTATAAGGTTAAACAGGAGCGGGACCAGGACCGATCCCTGCGGTAGTCCATTGTTCAGCTTCCTGACTGCCTGAGGTGTTTCCTAGGTGGACGATAAATTTCCTATTGCTGAGCATAGAGTTGATTAGTCCCACCATCTGCACCACGGTCATGAGCTTATAGATAAGCCCCTGTCTCCATACGGTATCGAATGCAGCTGAAAGGTCGATAAAGACTGCAGCAATGCATTGCTGTACTTAGTTCCGTCTTCCCGAATTACCCGAATTCAGTGTATGCAGTTGAACTTAGGTGGAATTATGTTATTCGAGACTATGTCTAAATAGAACTGTGAGAGCCATGTCCTACATGTTGGTGCAAGGTGTTCTAAAAATTCGTTGTAAATACCGACTCACATAAATTGGGACTGGAACCAGTCTTCATCCAGTATTGCTAAACCTAAAAGTAGAAAACGAAAAGCTAATCCTGCACTATGAAAAGGTAATATTGTAAAGAAGTTGAAGAATTCTGGGAAACAGTACACTTATATCAACGGGAACCTAGTCCACGCTAAAACCTAAAACTACGGGGCCTCCTTGGACATGGTACATATTATATATGGTATTATACCATATATGGTACATGTTAACACGATAATTAAAGATACAAGTGCCTTTAAGAGAAGGTACCAGATAATCATTAATTATGCTAAATGATGATGAGATCTGCATCTAGAAAGTTGTTATTAAAGCTGCATGCACTGATTATCGCTTACAGTGATGTTGTTACTGTAACTAAAGTTGATTAATAAAGGTATTTTAATTATTTTAGTGTTTGCATAATAATTTTTATGTTACCATTTCCCAATGATACTTGTTCGGTTTTGGACGCATCTCAAAATTTCAACAAAATGTTTCTGCAACACGGCCACAACTCCAAGTACCTATCTTAAAGGCCTCGTATCTTAGAAAATATACACGTTTTATAAAAAAAGACGTATTCATGAGAAGTGTTATATCATGTAGAATAAAAAAAGCTAAATTTAAAATGAATTGACCGAAAACTCTTGGAGTAAGCACCGTTTTACTACCACGCACTACGCTGCCAAAACTTTAACAAGCGATTTCTCGAAAAAATGGTTTTTTGAGATGTGGCCGTATAGCAGGCAGGGGGCGATGTAGTCGATTTGACTTTTCGTTTTTTTTGGAGATAACCATGTACACATGTTTTTCGTATTCTTTTTGAAAATACTATTTGTAACGAATAGGTTATTTTCCCAACAGAACTGTAGTAGGATTTCGCCTCTGGCGTCTCTTTTCCCGTAGGAGTAGTTACCAAGGACTCTTTCTTCTCCAGCAAGACGTTGTCCGACGCGCGCATTGAAATCTCCCAGTATAATTTGGTGTTGGTAGCATTGCCGACGGGCTTTTTGTAGTTGGGTGTAAAAGCCATTTATTTCTTGCTCACTTGATTCCGAAGTTGGCGCGTAAACTTGAACTAATGACAATGTTTTGCTGTTGAATTTAAGATTTAAGATGCAAATTCGTTCCGATATTGCGATGAAACTCTCTATGTTCAGTTTATATATCTTTTTTATAAGAAAACCGACCCCGTATTGACCTTTAGTTTCGCCATAAAAGCAGAATAAATGCTTATCATCCTCTTCAATATTATATCCAATTCTTCTTATTTCTGCTAAACCGATGATGTCATAGTTTATACTTGTAATTGCTAGTTTAAAATCCATTAATCGTTCATTTGATAGGAGTGATCTTGCGTTGTAGGTGCATATGTAGAGTTGTTTGGATGGAGGGTTTCGGTCTTTCGCCCCCGCGGTGACCGGCCGTGTTGGGGGTGAGCGTGGAGAGGTCGCTTTATGTCAATATTTCTTCGAGATAATACTTTGATCCGATGTTGTGGGCTCAGTGATTGTGATGGCGGTAGAGTGTGAAGGTGATGAGTTGCACGGAGACGCTTCGGTGTTTACATTTTGGCCTCTAATCATGTACTGTTCAATATTTTGTTTTTTAGGCGGTTTTTTGTTACCAGTGGAATTTGAACCAGCTTTGTTGTGCGTTTCAGGGGACTCTGATAAAGGTCTTTTATTGTTATTTCTGTTCGATATATTGTAGTCCTTCTGCGTGGTTTCTGGAATTACTACAATTTTATCGTAGCTCAGAAATTGCCTTTCGACCCTTATTTTTTTCTTCCAGCAGTTGCCCTTGCAGTCTTTTTCTTTCTTCAAGAACTTCAGGTGGAAAGTCTTCTTTGATGTAGAAAGGAGTTTCTGATAGACTTTTCTTATTTTTTAAGAGTTGTATTTTCTTCTAAGTTTTCTTTGTTGCAGTATATTTTCATGACGTTGTTTATAATTTCCAAAATAGTGTTTTGTAAATCAAAGTAGCCCCTTTCGTTTTCCTCTATTCCAAAAACTATTAAATTCTTTTTTCTTGTTGTTCTTTCTAATTGTTGTATACGCCGGCCCTGTTCTTCTACGACTTTTTCAAGTGCATTATATTTACATTCTAACTGGGTAAATTTGGAGTCTATATTATTATTTATTGTTTGTGTTATACTCAGTTTCATGTCCCGTATCTCGTTAGTTTGGTCATCAAATTTCTTTTGTAAATTTCTTATCATTGTAGTCAGTTCCTCCATTTTTATTATATAGATATTTTATTTTTATTATTCAATGTATGGAAGTGCAGTCTTAAATGCTTTGTATATAGTGCCCTCTTATGGCAAGTAGTGGAAATACAGCCATATATACGTTTTAGCTTGATTATAGCGCCCTCTTGTGGCGAGTAGTGGAAAAGACTGCCATAAAAACGTTTTAGCTTCGGTATGAACGTATCGATCGATCAAGTGTCGCTATTGAGCAATAGATGGCGCTGCGCGTCATAACATTTGGTTTGTGTGACGAGCATAAATTTGATGGAGTTTTTAGGTTAGTTTTGTCACTTTTTAGAATATTATATACATATAATTACAAATTATTACCTATGCTTATTCAAATAACTTAATAGTCTACATATTTCCACGAATCAACGACTTTCATAGCACGTTGACATTCTACCTACGATATCTATTAGTCACCAATAAGTATTTGAGATATGGCATTCTCTCTATCAGCCATGGAGCCATTTCCACCGATTTCCTGTAGCTATCACGACTATTATAATGTTACGAGATTCAGAAATGGGTTAATGCGAATCTCTATCGAAATCATCTAACCTGAATTTGCAGAATTAATCGGTTCAGACAACCCTATTAATAGTAACTACATGACAGCGACTATATATTATTATTCAGCTATTAAGCTGTGACCGCCTACAGCTCTCTATTTATACCAAATTACAGTTTATCTCTTTAGAATAATGAGCTTTTTTCTGTGAACTAGATAGAAAAATCTAAAATTTTTTAGTACCATTCCGGTATTTGTGTATAGGATTTTCAACATGCTTAATTGAAGTACTTAACGGAATGGAAAACACAAGAAAGTTATAAAAAATTTAGGTTGCTTTTTTGGCTATCAGCATAATAAGTACTCTTTATTTCCAAATCTCAAAGAAAAAAAATACACGATACTTAATTTTTTTTTATACAGTGGCCCAGCCAGGCCCTTGAAAAAGTATCTGCCCTATTCTTTAAAACCTCAATTACTCATTTAAAGTTAAAACCTTCCAAGAACCAACATCAACTGCATTTTTGCATAGAATGAAGTTATCAGAGTAAGATTAATGAACGAATTAATTTTTATCTCTTTCAAGGACTGAGTTGATAGATAAGTCTCTTGTCTAAACACATCATACCGATACCTCCTACGTATACGCAACTGACATTTTTACGATTTTCGTTTTTTTGCATATTTAGGATCAAAATACTTATATCTACATGCTATAAAATTTTCATGACAAAATTACTTCTAGTTTTTGAGATAAAGTGATACTGATATAACTAACACCGTTTTTTTAATTTAGAACATCGTATACTGAGATAAGTCACTTGTACCACTGTACGCAGTACACCTATCAAGTACAAGTGGCAGTTATCTCAGTATGCTTGCTCGTCATCGTTGCGGACGTAAGATATGCGCGACGGACAGTGAATGCGGCCTACGTCTTTTCTACCTACTACGTATCAAATTAGGCTTACTTTTGGTTATGATACAGTTTTCTCCAATCAGTATCGATGGTTGTTTGGAGTACAATAATAGCCATATGTCGCCATTACCTACAGTAAACCAGAGTCACCACTAGGGCTGCCATCTGACCGGGTTACCCCGGATTTGTCCTAGTTTGAAGCCGTCCGGGGGCCGTCCGGGGTTTAATGTCAATAAAAAATAAAGCAATTTTTTTTTATTTTATTAATGGGGGAAATCCAAGTTACGCCAAATGTCCGGGTTTTTAAGTCTTTGTCCGTATTCGGCGAATTTAGGGATGGAAGCTGCTTAGTTGGCACGACAGGCAATTGTAAAGTAAAATAGCAAAAAAGATGTCGGTAACTTACGTATAATTTAAAAAATATTTGGATCAACGAACAAAGAAAGTAAAAATCTAATCATGGGTTTAAATAAAAAAATAAATACGGGAAAAACAAGCCAAGAAAACAAATAATAAACATATAAGACAAAAATTACGTTAAATTTTAGTGTCTGAACGGCTTTTTTTTTTTAAATAAATAAATTTTAAGGGACCATCTTACACGAATCGACCTAGTGTCCCAAGCAAAGTAAAGCTTGTACTATGGGTACAAGATGACGATAATATATATACATACTTTATAAAGCACATGTAGAGATAACATCCATGACCACATTCATCACACACATTTTTGCTGGCGGCTGTTTGAATTCTTTAAACATAATTTGATTGAAATGTATAATTTGTACAAGGAGTCGTTTAATTCTACCAAATACGAAGCGCAAGCTTAGTCTGTTCGACAATACCGTGATATTTTCAGTCAAAATATTAAGTTGACGCTTGTCACATTTACGATAATTTGAAAACACCTACTGAAAAACAAACATCCAAACACATTGGCACATGGAGGAAAGAGACTTGAAATAAATAGGAATGAAAACTCAAACTTAACAAAAAAATGCGACTGCTGTATTCGACCTTCAAAAACCTTGTCATTTCCTCACGGTAATATAAGCATGTTTTATTACAATAAAAACTTAAACTGTATAATTCACAGCATTTGGTTTGGGAATACTACTTGTCAGGTACTGTTGACATGACTAAATGACAAATTATTTGACTTAATTAAATTAATACTTCAAGATGATGTAGAGATGAATTCAGGTTTTGGTCTGACAATTCTGATGGACAAAATAGGAACCGGAATCTACTATATATAAATATTAAAACAGTAATAAAGTTGATATACCGCTGTAAGACCAAAACACCATTCCCTAAATGCGGGCTGTGATTTTAATTACCTTTGAAATAAACGTAATTTTAGTGTAAATTTGCTTTATTTATTGTCTTTCAAAAGTTTTGCTTAAATATCCTAAATACCAACTTCTGAACTAACTATATTGGACATAACATACAAAATAACCTTAACAGTATACTGGTACATAACGGATTCATTCAGGCGTATACTGGTACAAGTGACAAATCAGATGAAACTTACCGATCAGATCCATCCAAACACGAGCTTTGAGTTTGTTTATATATCTAATAAATGGTCCATGTCGCATAATAGGCATAATAATAATATAATTATCCATATTCATCTAATCACGGTTTACGACGTATACTGGATCAAGTGGTAGTTGTCTCAGTATACCCGAAAACTAGAACTCGTAAATTTCACGTATACTGGTATAACTACATTTTTTACTAAAACTACAATTAATTTTGAAATAGTAAATATGTAGATTTAAGGAAAATATATTCATTAAAATTATTTGAAAATTTCATTATATTATTTCAACGTATGAGTTAGTTATGGCACTTCATACCTTTGAACAGCCGTCCTGTAAAATCGTGATTTTGCACTTGTATCAGTATACGTAGGAGGTATCGATACGAGCATTTTGTACTGAAATTGTCTCTAGACATTGTTCTTTTAAAGTAGACTACACCATTCTCTCGTGCTAGCGTCGGCATCTCTAAGAGCACTCAATATCTCACAGACAAACGCCACTACAAAAGGCGGATTGTGTTGAAAGACATTGTAAACTGGTACACTGGGTTTTTAAAAGTTTTTACTGAACTAGTGAGGATAGCGGGGTGCCGAGTGTCGATGGATGCAATTTGCACACCTAAATAGCAAACAGGTTGTATAAGATAAGATAAGATAACATATTTATTGAATACTAATAAGTTATTTTACAGTATTAATAACTATAGCCTAAGACATTCTACTTGGCAAAAAATTACATGCGCCTGAACTAGGATTCCCTGTGTTTTAGGCATAAAGAGGACTACCTTATTAACAATTTCTTAAAGAAATAATCATAAACACATGAACAATAATTTAGTTCTTATTAAATAGTTTGATAAATTATAGATCAGATACAAAAATATAAATGAATACTTACATGAAAATCAACTTCGAACAATCAGTAACTTCTCTGTATCTTCGTATGACATATTTTGTAGCACTTCTTGGAGTGTTTTCTTACATTTCGCGTAGCTGAGCGGATAAATATCCAGCTTTGTATTAAGCCTACTGTACAGGAGAGAACCCAGCGAAACAAAAAATCTAAAACAGAAGTGACTTCTTCGAATAGTTTTAGAGCAAACAATATCCATGCGCCGTTTATTAGTATACTCAGTGCTATAAGGGATTGCAACGTGCTGTTTAAGAGCTAATTTAAGCTGTATAGGGGCTATGTAAGCGATTATGCAGCCTGGGTGCTACTTGAGCGGGATCGCACTTTGAGGCGAGCTACAGGGGAGGCCTATGTTCAACAGTGGATGTCTGTGGCTGATAGATAGAGAGGAACTGAACGTGTCCATATATCTCTGCTAGTTTTTGCCTCCGACTTTGCGTCTCGCACCATAAAGGACCAATAAAACACCTAATTAAAGACTGGCAATAAATCAATCTGTAATCCCACAGGATGTTGCATCTTTATTGCTGAATTCCACCCCTTTTTCATCCCCTTAACGGATGTTTTTTTCAGTGTAAAGTGGTACACTGGTTTTTAAAAGCTTTGAGCTGACCTCGTGAGGGTAGCGGGGTGTCGATGGATGTGGTCTGCGCGGGTTCGCATTTTGTGGCGAGCTAAAGGGGAGGCCTATGTTCAGCTGTGGGCGTATATGGCTGATGGATAGATAGAGGAACTGAACATGTTTATATCTCTATTAGCTTTTACCTCCAACTTTGTCTGCGTCTCGCGCCATAAAGGATCAATACAACGCCTAATTAAAGAGTGGCAATCAATTCAATTACTAAAACAAAATAATGTTGCATCTTCCATACTAAACTCCACCCTCTTTTCAAAGGATGTTTTTCGTGTGAAAGGCTAATATACTCGTAGATGTCGTTTCTCGGGATTCAAACTATCCCCATACTACATCCAAATTCGTTCAACGGTTTCAGCGTGAAGAAGTAACAGATAGACAGAGTTTCATTCGCGAGTGGCTGCGCAGACCTCGTGACTTTGTTCCAAGTCGGCTTTAATTTGTTTTTTGTTGAGTTTTCTTTTGCCAAATTAAGATAAACAGTAAATTATTATTTCTCAAACATGCAATGAAATATTGTCTTTGCGTTCCTTATAATAGGCTCGGAAGTATCGGTTTTTGGGCGCAACAACTCGAGAGGACTGTAAAGGGATTTCATACTGCTTTTCAGGCCTAGGCCTGCAAAGTAACTTTTTTTTTGTTTCAACAACAAGGTCATTCACACAGCTGGCTGGTTTGACAAAAAGCAGGTTTTGTTTTTAAAGGTTGATTGTTAGACACTTGTGGAAAAAAAAAATTCAAGATGGCGACTTTTTTTTTCAAAATTTCAAATTGGTGCTAGGCGGCTAAAACTCGGTATCGGGGGGCTCTCGGGGCTCAAAAATATGAATCTGAAAGCTTGTCCGAACATTCGGTCAAATTCGGAAAATATCGAAAAAAAAACGATTTGTATGGAGAAAATTTCAAATTGGTCCTAGGAGGCTGAAATTCGGTATCCGGGGGTTTTTGGGGCTCCTGAGTCAGAATCTGAAATCGGATATTTAAAATTCGGTTAAATTCGGATTCGGGGGCTCACGGGGCTCAAAAATATGAATCTGAAATCTTGTCCGAAAATTCGGTCAAATTCGGAAAATGTCGAAAAAAACCGATTTGTATGGAGAAAATTTCAAATTGGTCCTAGGAGGTTGAAATTCGGTATCCGGGGGTTTTTGGGGCTCCTGAGTCAGAATCTGAAATTGGATTTTCTAAATTCGGTCAAATTCGGTATCGGGCGGCTCTCGGGGCTCAAAAATATGAATCTGAAATCTTGTCCGAAAATTCGGTCAAATTCGGAAAATGTCGAAAAAAAACGATTTGTATTGAGAAAATTTCAAATTGGTCCTAGGAGGCTGAAATTCGGTATCCGGGGGTTTTTGGGGCTCCTGAGTCAGAATCTGAAATCGGATTTTTTAAATTCGGTCAAATTCTGTATTGGGGGGCTCTCGGGGCTCAAAAATATGAATCTGAAATCTTGTCCGAAAATTTGGTCAAAATCGGAAAATGTCGAAAAAAAACGATTTGTATTGAGAAAATTTCAAATTGGTCCTAGGAGGCTGAAATTCGGTATCCGGGGATTTTTGGGGCTCCTGAGTCAGAATCTGAAATCTGATTTTTAAAATTCGGTCAAATTCGGAAAATATCGGACAAACAATATTAAGTGTTATTCTTTGAAGTCATATTTTTTTATTTCATTGTATGTTTGAGAAAAGCACTATACATGCCTCGTCGTGAAAACGGATTCCCGGCCTCGTATCACTATCCGGCCTCGCTCGCACGCTCGCTCGGCCGTATATACCTACTTGGCCGGAAATCCTCATTTTCCCGGCCTCTGATGTAATGTACTATTATTTTAACCCCGCCAAAGGCACACCTTTTCATGGAAGTACATTAAGTATTTCCACGTAGCCACGTCTAAAGCCGGGTGAGAATTCACGATAAATCTCCGGCGTATTGTCGTCGATTCGCATTACTGTCACAGTCGGAGAGGTAATCTGTCTTCCCACTTCTGTCACGATTCAGACGTCTTGCGTGAACGCGGTGCGATATTCTAGATCGGTTTATTCAGATGATAATAAACGCGGGACGTGACATAAGTATCAGCAAATCGAATGGCGCAGTCAGGTAGGATCAAGAATTTAATAATGTATGCTATACAACCACCGTCGACCGATTGTATGTATACAATCGCACGTAGAACTGATGGCCGCTGGGGCCATCGAGTTCTTGAGTGGTGACCACGCACTGGACGACGCAGTAGGCCCCCCACAAGGTGGACTGATGACCTGGTGAAGGTCGCTGGAGTCCGCTGGATGCGGGCGGCGCAGGTCCGGTCATGGTGGCGTTCTCTGGGGGAGGCCTATTTCCAGCAGTGGACGTCTTTTGGCTGATGATGATGATACAACCATTCAATTAATTTTAAGTTGACTTATACCCAATTCCCTCTGCACCATCAGTTATTAAGAGAAG
The DNA here is from genome assembly GCA_947623375.1 of Apotomis capreana. NCBI lineage: Eukaryota > Metazoa > Arthropoda > Insecta > Lepidoptera > Tortricidae > Apotomis > Apotomis capreana. Next base: position 25,845,101 of record OX392505.1, read on the forward strand.
TTTAATTCTACTTACACAATATTTGGTCGATATTGACAGGCGTAATCAGTTTAAGTAACTAAGAATGGTGAAATATTGTTATTTTTTCTTTGTTTTAGGTGTTTTATCCTACTATTCAGACTTTTACTACATGGCATGTTCCAAATCTGCAACTGTGTTACTGTTGCCTTTCTTTTTTTATTCCTTCTTTAAATCTTAAGACAAGGTACATGTTTTTTCAATGCCGATCCCAAAGCGGTTTAAAATTCCAAATCCGCCTCTAAAATGCAAACGCTTTTAGCCCTAAATTTCCATTCGTGAGGCTTTTTAGCTCCCCGCAGCTTGCCCTCGATGCGCCGATGCTAATTAGAGAGAATGACATGCCCGTGCCGGCTTTAAGCTAATTGGGGAACTTTCGAAGCTCCGGAAGCTTTCTGAAGCTTTGCTGATTTCTAGTGTTTTGTTTGCTTATTTTGTTTGGAAGTTTGCCAACCTGAACGTTTATGAATAGATCTCAGGTTACAAAACGTGCTCAACACCCGCAGGCCCTACATAATATTTTCTAATTAAATGGAAAAATTATAATCGGTGTTTTTCTTACGAAAGGTAAAATAAGTGTGAATTTATTACAAGCTTTTATTTAGTTTCACCTCGTCGGGTGTCTATCTGTTTGCAATCAAACCTTGCATAGGATGCATGAAATTAAGTATGTGTTGAAAAGTGCATTGCAGCCACAAGTTCAATATCAAACACGAGGAGATCGCGATTGCATTGATATGATAAATCGATTGAGGACGGAGGGCATCCAATTTGCAGCCGACAAGTGACACAGCTCGTCTAAATCGATTCAGAGACACTCAGATAACGACCCGCATTGAGCACTGAGTAATTAATTGAATGCTCAACTGCAGTAAGTACACACTATTGGATTAAGTGGGAGATTAGAATGTTAAAAACCATTTTAAAGAGGATTAAAGAAATGAAATGAAATGAAATAATTTATTCAGTAAGTAGGCCACAGGGGCACTTTTACAAGTCAGATTGTGAATCTACCGGCATTTCGCAAGAGGAGACCGCTGTTGAGAAGAAAGCCGAAAGAAACTCAACAGTAAGTAATTTTTTCGTAAATAATACTTAAAACAATTACAATGATTACATTTGTGTTATAACTAATTACACTGGTACACGTAAAGGAGATGTATAGATACTCCAAATCAATGTTAAGTAGGAACATTAAAATAATTTTTTTACGATAAATTCATAATATGAATATACCCAGAGATGTATTAAGTCTCTGGGTGTCACAACATGCAATAAAATATAATTACCTAATTAATTTAATTCCATAGAGATGTATAAGGTCTCTAGGCGTCATAACATGCAATAAAATATTTTAAAACTATTAAATTTCCTCAGAGATGTATAAAGTCTCTGAGTGTCATACTACACTATAAGCTGTTTCTTAGAGACGTATAGTCTCTAAGAGTTCAAAAAGTAAAAATCAACATAGAATAACTTCAATCGAGTACAGGATTAAGTTTCTCACGTTTACTTAATTTAACACTAGTATGCGGTTGCTACATATTTAATTTGGCCCTTGCTAGCATGAGCAGACCGGACCCCACAAACGGCACCCGTTCACGAGTATGACGCATATCTCAGCGATCGCTTCCCTCAACCATATTATAGGGAAGGCTGCGACCCGATCAACGACCCGATCAACGACGAAAGAAAGAAAATCTGATTCATATTTCGTATACGTTAGTTCCGTTTTAAAGAAGGGCCAGAAGTTTAATATAACGTTTATTACCTAATATAACGTTGCGCGTAATTTAACGTTTGAGAGAACTCTTTTTCTTTTGATTTATTTCTTTTCAGATCTATGATCTTTAAAATTGATGAGTTTAGGTTGACTTAGTTTAGGTTGTTGGGGTAGGTTAGGTTACGTTAGAAACTTTAATAGTTTCAGAAAACGTGTTATACGTTACATTAGGTCTACTATTGCATTCGATGACATATAATTACATTAAAATTTACTGACCACTTTTAAGGACTGCCTTCAATGATTTTTCAGTCATTATTGTCTCTTCATATACAGTTCTCAAAACAATGAGCACGTAACATTAAACATGTAAAATCTGGTATGTCTTGAAAAGTGCATTGCAGCTAGAAGTTGTTTATCAAACATGAGGGGTCGCAATTGCATTGCCACAAACTAACTGAGGACGGAGTAGGGACATCGATTTACCGACGAGTGACATAGCGACGAGTCTAAATCGAAATTCACAAGGCCCAGACACTCAAACAGGAGCCCGCATTGAGTGCTCAGTAATTAATTGGATGCTCAACTGCCGTAGCATATAGCACATGCTACAGGATTGACAACTATAATCGCTACACAATTAGTGTGATGGAAGAGCGTCCAAAGATACGGTTCATTGGGGATAAGTGTATATTAGTGAAATATCTTTACATGCATTATTGACTTTAATTTTAGATCGTTTTTATTTATTTCATACGTTAAACTTCATTTATTAATCGAAGCGAGTTTCGTGTAACGCAATAAACGAAAGTAAGGTGACATGACTTAAAATATTTATAGGAATTTAAACCTCGCTCCTCAGGCAAGTTCTGAAATGTATAAACGAGTATTTTTAGACTTACTATGCCTGAGCGTAGCTTGATTATTTTTCATAACGATAGTAATAGAGGCTTACCTGTAATAGAATGTTGTTTATAAAATCCAGAAAATATTACTAATAATTTTAGAGTAGACATATACTTCATAAGACATAACTATTAACGTTTTATTTTCATATACGTTTTTAATGTCAATATACGTTTTATTTTAATGCGTGACCGATCCTGCATTAAATGCAAGAACTAAAGACTAAGAATAAGAACTAAAGCAGCATCTCATTTGCATCCAGTTAATGGCGTAGCTTATCTAAAAAACGAAATTCACAATACTCTGAACTTCAGACAAGCCCGCGTTGAATGCACTCAGTAATTAATTGGATGCTCAGCTAGTTTAAGCTAGAGGATTAAATTGTGGAAATATTAAAAGACTAGGAATGGATAAAAGACTTAAAATAAAATCGACGCTGTTTTCCTTTCTCGTATTTTATTTTATGAAACACCCAGAATATTCAGAATAGAGATAAGACCGCAGGCAAAAAAAACAATTTATTCAGCGGCTAAGTTTTATTTACCAAGAGAGCAATATATCAAAGTAAATTAGAATTTTGATATCATTGATATAAGATGAGAATTGAGTACCTATTGGTCGTCCTTTATTTTTTTATACTTTTTTGAAAAAAGAGCATAGTTTCTCGTTATTTCCATTGTTACAAGGTCACGATCTGATGATTGGATTCTGGAGAATTTAAATAAAATAATATTATAGGCTCATAGAATAGAATAGAATATTCTTTATTGCACACCTCAACAGGAAATAAATACAAACAAATTCAGATTACAAGAAAACAAACATTCAATAGAGGTAAACGACAGGCGGTCTTATCGCTAAAGAGCGATTATATAATAGTGATTTGGATATATTTCCTAGTAACTTGTTAAGTCGCATTTGGAAATACCTACGATTAATACCCAGTGAAGACGCTTCTTATACAAAGTGATTAATACTAACTTTCTAAGATGTGAGCTTTAATCTTATCTAAACTTACCGGTGACGAAGTTACCGCACCGCTGTTCGGGCAGCAGTCCCTGATGAAATTTCCATACGAGTTCGAAACATGTCGGGCCGTTCCTGACGATTTCACGTGAGTGTAAACCGCTTAATACAATAATGTGAGCTATAAGATAAATTTCATAGCAATTTAGCCCATTCAACAGATATAATGAACTAAACTTGTACATTTAAATTAGTTAACATCAACTTATATGTAGTTTAAAGTTAAGATCCTCCATATATCATCCTTCCGACACAGTTCATCAAATTTTGTAACTTACGGCGGGGAAAGTTTGCCTTCGCCAATAAGAGGCCGCGAACTGCACTGTAGGGAACTCCTAACCTACTTAACGCGAGCAAACAAGTTATGGGATGAAGTTTCCGTAGTAAAAACAGTAGGGGAATGCAACTCTGGTGAAGGGGCGTTATCCATGTGCCTAACTAAACCGCCTACTTAGAGAGAGAGGCCTCATTAGTCATTATGCCTGACTGTCGTGGCGGAGAGATGGGACAGTGCCCTTAATCACGCAGGGTTCGGAAATTCGGATCAATATTTACCTAACTTCGTCACTGATTTTATTAGGGCGGAGCGTCGATCAAAGAATCAGTTCGAAAATGTCGGGCCGTTCCTAACAATTTCACGTGAGTGTAAACCGTTAAATACAATAATTAAATACGTCCCACAAAAGTTTCAATAAGATTACTATCCCACTGTATCATTTCGAAACTTACGCGTTTCTCCAAAACAAAAAGTCTCCTTTATTGTCTTTCACGCATAGGATCCAGTTAGGTACAGCGTGTGTGACAAAATTCTGAAACATTTATGATTTCGAAGAATAACTACATACTGTGTATGTGTGTGTTTTATTCATATTGCGGCTCCACACTACTCGCGAAGTTGGGCGATGCGAAGTTGACAGAAGTATGAGTTTCCGCAGCGAATTGCCTCTCCACCCCACACGCGAGTAGTCTAGAGATAGGGTTAAAGAAGGGAGGGTCGTATCAGTCGGTTCGGTATCAGCAATTTCTGAAATAAAGCACAGTTGAGAACTGCCAAATATCTAAATGTTGTCGGTGGAAATGTTGTCGCGTAGAGTAATAGCGGAAAGAAGCGGCAGGGACCAATACGAACAATAATTCCTCTTCCAATTCATGCAAAATATTTTTTGTGAGGCCGAGTTCATTTTCACCCTGTTTTATTTTAACCTAGTGTGTATTTCTGTCCTTCTGTTCCTAAGCACACTATTTCCCGAGCCGATACCGTCTATTACTTTGTTTACTCCTGCCGGCTGATTGATGGGATTGGTTGTTGCGTAACGGACAGTAATCCCGACGCGGCTGCCCGGGGATTTGTTTTGTACTCTGTACGTAATCTTATAACGTTATTTTTATCTCGTAAAGTACTTTGTAATTGTATTGTCAGATCATCCTTCCTGCGATGGCTATTACTGGACAAGGCCTTCACGATGAAGGGTATATAATCGAATAGAATAGTATTTATTTCGTCATCACAGTCAGGTGACAAGGGTAGTAAAATATGCAGCAATTCCATGACGCGCCTTTTAGCTTACGAAATACATTATGAATTAACTATTGATTGTCGTCTAGTACCCATAACACAAGCCTTCTTGAGCTTAATTTGGGACTAGATCGATTTCTGTGAGGTTGTCCGATATTTATTTATTATTTATTTATTTATTTATTGAAAACGAATACAATCAACAGTTAAAATATAAATATATAAATGTTACCATGGTGCCATGGCATCTCGGGCGGCCTTTGGCATGGGATGTTATTGTGTGGACACTCTAGCCCCGTCCCATGTCCAACGTTCCGCCAGAAAACCGGGGATGGCCGCAGAAGATGCCCAAATCGTCAAGCGCCGCAAATATGCCTTCTTAAATAAATATTACGAATTTGCGGCACTGGCGGTGGAAACATTTGGCCCGTGGTCTTCGGATGCAAAAAAAATTGTAAAAGAAATTTCTCAAAAATTAATCGGAGTATCGGGTAATATCAGAGCGGGCTCCTTTTTCGCTCAAAGACTGAGCCTCGCCATTCAAAGGGGAAACGCGGCGAGCGTGCTGGGGACGATGCCTCAGACGGCCTCGGTACTGGGGGATTCTTTTTAATTTTACGTTTTAGTATGTATATTTTTAATTTATTTTCCATTGTAATAAATATACATTTTTACAATGTTACCTAATCTCAAAACATTATTACAGTTCATTACGCATTACACTTTTTATTTTTCAATGTCAAGGTCAGCATCATTAAAATAATTAGGTATTAATAGAATAATAATATTTATCTACGAGCATTCTTGAGAGCAACTGTTTAGAACTGTTTACTTTAAATACTTTTAAATTTTAGATAATTGATTATACAGTTTTGTCGCCATTACACTAACGTTGCTTACCATCAATGCGGTATTACATATTCCTATGCGTACTAGCGGTTTCCTAGGTCGCAAATTAGCAAGGGTCTTGCGACGCGAATTTATTTACATTAATAACTGCTTTGGCGCAGCAACGAGGCACATCATCGTGCACGCCATCTTGCCGGATCCTGCGGCACTGCCCGCCAGCTATCGCCAGCTCCCAGCTCGCACAGATCCGCCTCTACCAATCCTTTCAACTTCCAACAACTCGGGGCGACCTAGGACGTCGTCCCACTGGTCGGCCCAAGTATCCTCTCTTGACTTGTCAATCCAAAGCGATCGGTGTGCGCCGCCCTTATCCAATTGCTTCCCGCGATTCTATTCAGGTCTTAGTTCCACCTTGGGAGCTTTCCCTCACTGCACCTCCCGGTACGCAGTTGCCTCTCAAGAATCTTTCTGCCCCAAAAAATCACACTAATATTATAAAGGCGAAAGTTTGTGAGTGTGTTTATGTGTAATTTTTGTTACTTCTTCACGCTCAAACGGCTGGAACAATTTTGATATATTTTGGTATGAAGGTAGCTGACACCCTGGATTAATACATAGGGTACTTTTTATCCTGAAAAATGAATTCCTGTGGGATAAGCGGGTAACCGCGCGTTGCAGTTAATTTGTCATAAAAGATTGCTGTGCCCTTGCAGGGTTCATGTTCCTGGACCTGTTCAGTAATAAAAGCTCTTATGTACAACATGAAAGGCAATAAATGAATTGAATTTAAAAATAACATCTGCCCACTGTTCCACCTAAGAGCTGCCATCGCGCCAGAAGCCGGCGCAAACAACGCAAAGGGCAAACAGCAAAAACAAACATGGCGAGCAGCACGAGTGAATTTGCTTAGGAGTGTGCACTAAAAGATTTGTTTGTTTATTCGTGCTTCGTTGCTTTGAATGCTTCAGTCTGCCTATTCCTGCAGTCGGTTAGGTGAATTGTAAAAATCGATTGACGTATTTTCTTTCTCTTTCTATTGTTAACCGACATCAAAACGGAGGTTCTGAAGTGGTCGGTATGTTTGATTTCTGGTTTTTTGGGTTCCGTACCCAAAGGGTATAAACGGGACCCTATCTGGGGGCACGGCAGTGCCCCCGCCAAGTCGAGCAAACGCGCTTGCCGGCACGCCGTAATCTGGGGGCACGGCAGTGCCCCCGCCAAGTCAAGCAAACGCGCTTGCCGGCACGCCGTAACATCCTTTTCTCGAGGCCATTCAGACCATTTTCAAACTCCCAATATTTCATTACGGACAAAGCTAGAAGCCTGAATTTTTAATGACCAGGAGAGCATGATATAACCTAGGCATATTCCAAATTGCATTCAATTTGAACCAGTAGTTTAGAAATTATTGCCAGTCAAAGTTCCTTAATTTTGTCACTGATTCACTCACTGATTCACTGACTCACTTATATATGATCATACGAATTCTAAGTTACTTCTAGCAGACACACAAGCTTGAAATTTCGTGCTCTATTACGGTTTGGTGTACAAATCATTAAAAAACCTAAACATTACAAAATTTCCGTGTAGTTTTCCAGTTATGCGAGCTGCATAGATAAATTTGTATTTCCTTATGAACCCTATAAAAAATACACGATTACAAAGTTAACTTTGCGGTTAACGGATGGCCAAGTCATTACATTTATGATAAAGATAAATATGTTTAATATTAATGCGGTTACTAACACGGTCATGGTAATATGTTTTTAGTTATGTAATCCGGTGAAAATGTATGTCAAAGTTGTCATATAGGCGAAGGGTCACTTTGATAGGTACTGAATAAATTAACCGACTTGGTTTTATATTGTATCTCACAACTTTTTTCGGTAGAAGGTTGCGAGACTTGCAATTTTTTTACATGTAATGTTTTTGATGGGTTCCTATTTGACGACGCGTTTGGCTCGGTTTGTAGACACCTGCCTACTGAGCGGCGGTCCCGGGTTCGAATCCCGGCCAGGGCAAATATTTGTGTGATGAACTCGAATATTTGTGCTTGGGTCATGGTTGTTCTATGTATTTAAGTATATATTTATCTATATAAGTACGTATATCGTCGTCTAGTACCCATAACACAAGCCTTCTTGAGCTTAATTTGGGACTAGATCGTTTTGTGTGAGGTTGTCCGATATTTATTTATTTATTTATTATTTAATACTGAGACTTCGCTGTCCGTCCGTCCGTCCGTCCGTCCGTCTGTTACCAGGCTGTATCACAAGAACGGTGATAGCTTAACAGTTGAAATTTTCACAGATGATGTATTTCTATTGCCGCTACGAGTATAACAACAAATGCTAAAAATAAAATAAAATAAATATTTAAGGGGGGCTCCCATAGAACAAACTTGTTATAGATTATGGTACGGAACCCTTCATGCGAGAGTCAGACTCGCACTTGCCCAATTTTTCTTATATGTATGTTCCCCGATTACTAGAAGACGATTTGTAAAATATTTTTTTTATTTGGAAGGGTATCCTTCCGTCCCATTAACTAAGTCAGGATCTGATGATGGAAACCGGGGGAAGTTAAGGGGTTTCTTCAAAAATATAGTCAGTTAATTAAAAGCCAATCTATGGAGAAGATATTTATAACTATCTAGGGTTAATGATGGCTATATTGACTTGAAATTAAAAATAGTTGGTCCTTTAATGTAGAATCGTCCTATCCTTTCATCGCATGGCCGAGCTAACGGAGTCTTAAATATACTTCTAGCTAGTACCTAACATTACTTCGGTATGTAATTAACTCGACACTGAATTGACAACATTTCATAATTCTAATAGGTAGAAATTAATACAGATACCGAGAGCTTTGCGTCGTGTATACCCTAAAAAAATAATTGAATTTATTTTTCTGTATGCAAAAACAATATAAGAAAATACATAAAATAACCGAAATTTACGACAACTATGCCTGCATAGAGTTGTAATCTTCGACCTATCCGCGAAAAAAATAAGCTAAAATCAATAATATCAAGCTCAACGTTGTTCGTTTTTTTTTATTAGACACTTGACTAAAGTAACCTATCCATTGTGATGACACTCATTCTTAAATATAGTAACTCCAAAACGATGAAGTTTTGGAGTTACTACTCGTACACATTAGAATGAGTAACTAACTGCGCTGGCTCAGTGACCCAAAATGAGCCTTGGCCTCGGACACAAGAGCTCGCCACTTTACCCGATACTGCGCAATCTCTCGCCAGTTTGTGGCTCTGAACTCACGCAGATAAAATACAAAGTACCGCTGGATAGATCTGGTAGAGAAGAATGAGTAGGTTTTAATAAAATAATAATCAAATAATTAGTAATTTTACTATCCCCTTTCGAAGCAGAATACAGGAAAGTTGTAAAAGTGTAGTCTTAAAAATATGAAACCTTGTCAATGTGAGACATAAATTAAATACATTTTCTATTTGCGGAGGGCAAACTGTCACCTCTTATACAATTTTATTACTCCATTCAATTGTTAATTCCATTTTATTCATTAAATTCTCAGTCAAATACTCTACACATTAATTCGCTTTTATTATTAAACGAACCAAAATGTCCAGTTATATTTAATTACCATTTTTTGCGTCACCTTGGCACTGGGGCATTTTCATTAAAAGTATTAAAAGTTCACCCTTTGGAAGATCAAGTGAGCTACAATTTAATCATCTCAAAATGGATATTATGAAAGGCATTTTTATTCAATTTCACATAAAAATAAGATGACACAGGGTTATTATGAATTGTGATATTTTATTCGATAAGGTTCGAAGCAATAAGATCGCTTAATACACTATCGTTTCATGGAAGTGCCTATTAGAAACACTACTTCAATTCTATGACAAAAAATTAAATTGTATTGAAAATCTGTTTTCTACGAAGACGGGTAAATATCAGGAAAAATCTTAACAGTGCGATGCAGGGATGTGGTGCCAGCCGTGCAGCGCCATCTGTTGTTGAAGTTTTTCTTCGTCCTGTCATCACTCCGAAACGGCTGGAAGAATATTATACAATTTAGTACAGGGATAGTAGGGGTTCTCCGTGCGTTCGAAGTTTCGAACCGTGCTTTTAATTTTTCACGATTACGACCGCAACGGAAAAGCCAGTCATTTAAATTATGATCTAACTAAGATCGCACTTGGGATACATAGATGACCATTATCTATGGAAAACAATAGAATTAGAGAATTTAATAATAGTACAGATAATAAAACAAATCATCCGCAGTCAATTTAATTTGCCTGGCAATCTACTAATTAGGTGAATAAAGACTAAAGTACTATGGGTGACCTTACAAACGGTCCGGTAGTTTTGAATTTTTGATATGTTGTCTAGGATGGTTAGTCAGTGTTTAAAATGCAAAATGCACAATTCTCCCCCCTCCGCGCCCGCCACCATATTGAAAAAACCAGCACTTTCTTCATATTTTTGCTCATATCTTCCTTTAGGAGCATTTTAGCTAGAAAAAAGCTTTACCAAAGTTATAGAGAGTTAAATTTACTACATTTTCAATTTTATATTTTGTTTCTAGGACAGATAATTACGGAGATATCCACATTAAAAAAAACGCAAAAAATCGCTATTTCCTACTGAAAAACAAACTTCTGGATTATATCTTCGTTTAGGAGCATTTTAGCTAGAACAGTGCTTGGGCAATGTTGTAGAGAATTAAATTTACTATAATTTACACTTCAAATTTTGTTTCAAGGACGGTTAGTTACGGAGATATGCAAATTTAAAAAACTGGAAAAGTCGAATTTTCCGGAAATTTCTTAAAATTCTTGGTTTAGAACGCTGTCATTCAGTTACGGACTAGTCTAGGACAAATTAAAACATGTAGGAAATATAATTGCTTATAAAACTCATGTCCATTTTTACATACATTTTCGGAAAATGTGACTTAATTTTGTACATATCTCCATAATTGTCTGTCCTAGAAACAAAATTTGAAATGTAAATTATAGTAAATTTAATTCTCTACAACATTGCCCAAGCACTGTTCTAGCTAAAATGCTCCTAAACGAAGATATAATCCAGAAGTTTGTTTTTCAGTAGGAAATAGCGATTTTTACGTTTTTTTAAATGTGGATATCTCCGTAACTATCTGTCCTAGAAACAAAATATAAAATTGAGAATGTAGTAAATTTAACTCTCTATAGCGTTATCGAAGTTTTCTTCTAGCTAAAATGCTCCTAAAGGAAGATATGAGCAAAAATATGAAGAAAGTGCTGGGTTTTTCAATATGGCGGCGGGCGCGGAGAGGGGGGAATTGTGCATTTTGCATTTTAAACACTGACTTATCATCCTAGACAACATATCAAAAATTCAAAACTACCGGACCGTTTGTAAGGACAAAATCCTTTATTCACTGAATTATACCTTTAACATTGAAAATCATATAATTGGCAAAATAAATTCATAACTTCACAAGCCCACCATGGCCAACCTGAAATTGGTTTTATTCAGAAACCCTCAGACGTGATAAATTAATCAGAAAACATGGCTTTAATCTAATCGAGTTTAACCCACGTCACCGACAGATGGAACTATTGTCCGTACAATTAGGTTTCATTGAAAAGTTTGCGGTACTGTAATAAACTTTCCTACCTACCTAAATATAGCTATACCTATCTTTATCTAGAGCCTACCCTATCTATGTATATAATATGTAACCTACCTAGCACTATCTTATATACGACCTAAATTAGCTGATATAAAGGACCCCATACGTTGTGTGTATTTCCTCGAAATAATAGTGGCCAGAATAACGTTTGTGTGATCGTCTAATTTCAATATCTCATATTATCACTCACCGATTCATCTTGTTTCATGGTCACTTAACTCGCAAGCGACGGTCTCGGCGTCACCTCGTACGAAGTGCAGCGCTCCAGCGTCTGCGAGGCGACTCGGCGTGGCTCTTCAGCGAGCGCGACCGCAGCGTCAGGATCACGACGTTGCTCAGTCTCTCGAACTTTCTCTCCTAATAGTTCGGGTCGTAGCGCACTAAGCTCACTTCCTAACGCTTATTTTTACTATGGTAGTTTATGGTTGTGGCGTAGCGTAGCACAATTACTTGACGCTTACTTGCTAAACTAATACAAGAGACTCGACTAAATGAGGAGCTTAAAATCAAAAGATCAAAATTAAATTCAAAGCGTTTATTCTGCTTTTGTTTGAAAATGAGTCTACCGGCGTTTCCCAAGAGGAGACCGCTGTTGAGAAGAAAGCCGAAAGAAACTCAACAGTAAGTCATTTTTTCATCATTGTACTTAAAACTATTACAATAATGTTATAGCTACGTACAACTATGTTACGTCTAGATATTAGCTAACGAATTTATTAGAAAACGCCGGACTCAAAACTGGACCCCGTGTACCTGTGGGAAAAGTGCCTCCTGCCTAGGCAACGCGTCTGCCAAATCCTGTACAAAGCTAATTTAGCTAAGTTCCAAACCGTCACTCAACACACGTCGATGTCTCTCATGAATATCTCTCTTCTCTTTAGTTATACACCAGTATGCCATTGAAGTGAAATTATCTTAGGAAAGGAATCACAGATAGCGATACCAACCGCACGCACTGTCGCAATCGACAACCAGAGCACAGTCAGCATCAAGCCACGAATCCCGAGTCCTAAAGGAGGAAAACGACGCCAAATTGCACGCTTCGTGTCAGTGCCTTCGACACGCGAGCACAATCCTGCCGTATCCTATAGCAGTATTTGAAATTTGAATATGAGTAGTGGCCATACTGGTGTGTAACTTCCTGTCACAATTAACTATTTGTCCTAAAATTCGACGGAAATAGTGTGCGATGTCCGCTCCGATGCTGTTCCGCTCCGCTACTGCTCCAACTCAAAATAATTAAGGAAATTAATCAGGAAGATAGTTTATCGCCCTCAGCTTCATACTACTCGCCGCAGCTTCAATCGCAGAACACGTAACGACATAGATGATCAACTCTCACGCCCTCACTCCCCTAGACTAGCGAAAATAATGTTAGTACTTAGCTTAATTACTCGTAACTTAAATAAAACTACACAGTCTGTTCTTCTCTTAAATTATAAGATAAGTGCCGCACTGAAGTTAAAGTTATTGTTGTACACTTAATTCACAAATTGCCCATATATAAGCTTAACGCTTCACTGAATTTAATTCCAATTTACACTTCTGTAATACTGAACTTAGAACAATCACACTGTACGTACGCGGGACACTATTATCTCGAGGTCAGTTAAGAGTTACCTCCTCCTTCGGAAACCAAACCTTGACTGTCCGTCATCCCCTTATCCCTACTCTCACGCAGTTCCTCAAAATCCCAGATTTCATTGCCTCTAAAAATTCCCACGACTAAGTCCTTTTGTTCTATTGCTCGTTTACTTAAAATTGCTTTATGGTACCGAAATTATGCCGACACAGGGCTGCACGTGTAAGACTATCGCTATTCAGTTGAAAAATTATCTTGTTTGCCTATTGTCTCAATATCCACGCCGCGCTGTGTGCAACATGTGCAAGATATTTTTACGTAAAGCACAATACATTCGAGACTCATATTTCGAACCTAAACATAAACGTTTCGTAAACGTTTGCAATCGATTCTTATTTCTTTTGTCCGTCGAACTTTCCAAAAATATTAGGGCCTATTGTTTAATTTATCGCTTCCTGCCTAAATCCAAAATCTGTTTGTAGTGGAACCCAGCGAGTGTTAACTGTAGTACTTATATACATGAGTACATAGGGTACCTAATGGTAACATTTGTTACAGACGCCCTCAGATAGACGATAAATTTTGCTAATGAAGAGTACAAATTTTTGAGGATATCTCATTACGAATGCTATAGCTTGGACTAAATGTTACCTACAACAGATAATAAATAGACTCGTTAACTAAGTAATTTATGGAAGAATATCAATGATTACAACATTGATCTTACAATAACCATTTATGCATTGTTAGATGTAAAAATACTCCTTCTTGCCTTTTTGTTCCGCCGTTGACGTCGTCTTTTCCTTACTTTACGTGATCCTACTATATTACTTGTCATAACATTGCTGTCGGCCATTGTGGGTTTGATTTCAGTTAATATTGTTTCTTCAGTCACATCATCTTCGAAGATGCCGTCTATATCCCTTAGAAATTTATTCGCGTATTCTACATTATTCAAATTTCTCGATACCCAAAGCAGCCTTATGTTCGTCGGGAAATGTGTCATAATCGTTCTAACTATTTCATCTTCTGTTTTAAAAAACAATGTTATAAATTTGGCCTCATAAAATTTGTCGCGAAAATAATCTGAGAAATTTTTACCCTTACTATCAGTCACCCACTTTCCATTATCGATTTTACGTTTCGCCTTGAGCTGTATGCCTACACCCCAATAATGATCAAGGAAATCAGTCTTGAAATCGCTATCATCCCTCCATTTTGGCATAAAAATCCTAGACCAGCGCTTAGCGTCCCCTTCCAAACAATCTATTGTTGTTCTCAAATCAGTCGGCGATGCGTTGATTTTAATTTTATAATTATTTAAGTCTTCTAAAAATAGTACGGGATGCGTATTACTACCATCAAATACCGGTGGTTTTGGATTTAAAAGCATAATGACTGGGCTCCCAACATTTTTATGAACTACAGGGCTTTCATGGTTTACATGTAAACCCGTTCTTAAATCTGTACTACGCGTCTCCCGCCTTGATCGCAATAGGTACCGTGTTTCTAATTCTTCAATCCTTTTCGCTGTCGGCATTAAGGCAGAAGTAATCATATCGCTTATTTTAGAAGATATGGCTTTAAGGGATTCAGTGTTTTTAGTTCTCAGTTTTCCTTTTCTGCCGTTATTGTTCATTTTATTAATAATATAGAAATATGGGAAACACAAGAATCGAACTTGTGTGCATGGAAAAATGCAAAACTGAGAATATGACACTTTAATCTAAAGAAGATGGAAATCGAATCTAGTATATCGATCTATAAGCCTCAGTGATAAGAACTCTTTAAGCGGTTATCAAAAAAGAACACATTGATTTAATTACACAGGGATTGAACCTGCGCCTTCACAGTCCTACTTTAATGTCATAATAACACTTAGTAAACCGACAAAAATAAAGTTACTCAGGGATCGAACCTGCATTTTCGCAACCTTAAGAACTTAAAACCTTTTTACAATTAATTCACACAGGAATTGAACCTGCACCTTTACTTTCCTAAGACTTGTATGTCATCAAACACTTAAGTAGTAACAGATAAAAAGAAATACTCAGGGATCGAACCTGCGTTGAACTGAACTGAACTTAGAACCCCTATACAATTAATTTACACAAGAATTGAACCTGCAGCCGTGCAGAAATTTACTAAATATCCTCACGCTCGTAAAATTAAAATTTAACTAAGACTAAAAAAAATTACGGTGAAATATGTCAACAGGGTTTGACCTTGGTTTTCTCTATTAAATTGTATTTAACGCTTATATTACTCTAATGTACATTTGGCGGGAGTCGAACCCACCCAAACTACAACAAAACTTATTTATCTTATTATAACAAATTTCTTAAATAATGTATCCTACCTCTCTTATAACTAAGATGGCTAACCCTATTAAATAAGCCTAATTACCAGTAATATGACACAAAAACAATACATACATATTACATACTTGCTATTGTATACAATATATGCATAAATTTTATTTCAGTAATGACTAATAGTATCGAATATATTTCGTTTATATATCTTGGACAGACAGACAGACTCTAGTTCCCTTTGTTTCAGCATGAAACATGAGGCAAAAATATTTTCATCAACCAAAATATCCTAAGACAGACAGACGTAGTATGCGTTCTTAAGTGTCGATATGTAATAAAGTATTTTTTCGTTAATTAAAATATTCTAAAACAGACACACATAAATACAAGTTCCTTAAATAAATAATGTCCGTATTATAACGAATACACATTACGATGTATTTGTATATCTTTCGGTAGAACCAACCTCTACAACCTTAAACACTTATTATATTTAAATAATTATGCTTTAAACACATAAATTCAATTGGCTAGCAAATATAATTATGATGTTGACGATGATAATACCTACCTATGTACTTAAATAATTAAGCTACGTTAACTAATTTCTTATCCTACTCTAAATCGTTGTAACTATTGTAACTAAACTACGTCTTAAGTAACTAATAAAAACGTATGACTATTAGCAAACTATCTCTACCAAATAACTCAGATTCTTAAATCAAGTAATTGAAACAATGTATTGAAATCAATTTTTAATGACTTGATATCCTGCAGTCACGCGCACCAACTGTAATAAACTTTCCTACCTACCTAAATATAGCTATACCTATCTTTATCTAGAGCCTACCCTATCTATGTATATAATATGTAACCTACCTAGCACTATCTTATATACGACCTAAATTAGCTGATATAAAGGACCCCATACGTTGTGTGTATTTCCTCGAAATAATAGTGGCCAGAATAACGTTTGTGTGATCGTCTAATTTCAATATCTCATATTATCACTCACCGATTCATCTTGTTTCATGGTCACTTAACTCGCAAGCGACGGTCTCGGCGTCACCTCGTACGAAGTGCAGCGCTCCAGCGTCTGCGAGGCGACTCGGCGTGGCTCTTCAGCGAGCGCGACCGCAGCGTCAGGATCACGACGTTGCTCAGTCTCTCGAACTTTCTCTCCTAATAGTTCGGGTCGTAGCGCACTAAGCTCACTTCCTAACGCTTATTTTTACTATGGTAGTTTATGGTTGTGGCGTAGCGTAGCACAATTACTTGACGCTTACTTGCTAAACTAATACAAGAGACTCGACTAAATGAGGAGCTTAAAATCAAAAGATCAAAATTAAATTCAAAGCGTTTATTCTGCTTTTGTTTGAAAATGAGTCTACCGGCGTTTCCCAAGAGGAGACCGCTGTTGAGAAGAAAGCCGAAAGAAACTCAACAGTAAGTCATTTTTTCATCATTGTACTTAAAACTATTACAATAATGTTATAGCTACGTACAACTATGTTACGTCTAGATATTAGCTAACGAATTTATTAGAAAACGCCGGACTCAAAACTGGACCCCGTGTACCTGTGGGAAAAGTGCCTCCTGCCTAGGCAACGCGTCTGCCAAATCCTGTACAAAGCTAATTTAGCTAAGTTCCAAACCGTCACTCAACACACGTCGATGTCTCTCATGAATATCTCTCTTCTCTTTAGTTATACACCAGTATGCCATTGAAGTGAAATTATCTTAGGAAAGGAATCACAGATAGCGATACCAACCGCACGCACTGTCGCAATCGACAACCAGAGCACAGTCAGCATCAAGCCACGAATCCCGAGTCCTAAAGGAGGAAAACGACGCCAAATTGCACGCTTCGTGTCAGTGCCTTCGACACGCGAGCACAATCCTGCCGTATCCTATAGCAGTATTTGAAATTTGAATATGAGTAGTGGCCATACTGGTGTGTAACTTCCTGTCACAATTAACTATTTGTCCTAAAATTCGACGGAAATAGTGTGCGATGTCCGCTCCGATGCTGTTCCGCTCCGCTACTGCTCCAACTCAAAATAATTAAGGAAATTAATCAGGAAGATAGTTTATCGCCCTCAGCTTCATACTACTCGCCGCAGCTTCAATCGCAGAACACGTAACGACATAGATGATCAACTCTCACGCCCTCACTCCCCTAGACTAGCGAAAATAATGTTAGTACTTAGCTTAATTACTCGTAACTTAAATAAAACTACACAGTCTGTTCTTCTCTTAAATTATAAGATAAGTGCCGCACTGAAGTTAAAGTTATTGTTGTACACTTAATTCACAAATTGCCCATATATAAGCTTAACGCTTCACTGAATTTAATTCCAATTTACACTTCTGTAATACTGAACTTAGAACAATCACACTGTACGTACGCGGGACACTATTATCTCGAGGTCAGTTAAGAGTTACCTCCTCCTTCGGAAACCAAACCTTGACTGTCCGTCATCCCCTTATCCCTACTCTCACGCAGTTCCTCAAAATCCCAGATTTCATTGCCTCTAAAAATTCCCACGACTAAGTCCTTTTGTTCTATTGCTCGTTTACTTAAAATTGCTTTATGGTACCGAAATTATGCCGACACAGGGCTGCACGTGTAAGACTATCGCTATTCAGTTGAAAAATTATCTTGTTTGCCTATTGTCTCAATATCCACGCCGCGCTGTGTGCAACATGTGCAAGATATTTTTACGTAAAGCACAATACATTCGAGACTCATATTTCGAACCTAAACATAAACGTTTCGTAAACGTTTGCAATCGATTCTTATTTCTTTTGTCCGTCGAACTTTCCAAAAATATTAGGGCCTATTGTTTAATTTATCGCTTCCTGCCTAAATCCAAAATCTGTTTGTAGTGGAACCCAGCGAGTGTTAACTGTAGTACTTATATACATGAGTACATAGGGTACCTAATGGTAACATTTGTTACAGTACGCTGGCGGCCATTTTAAGTTTCGTTAATAGTTCCGTACTTCAATCTAAAAAACGGAATCATTTTTTTATTGTCTGTCTGTCTCATAGTCTGTCAAGAACTTTTTTCTTACAAGAGAGAAGTAGGGAGGGAGGGATTGGAGAGAGAGAAAGAGCGAGCGAGTGGGAGAGAGAGGGAGAATGGTGGATAGAGAGCTAGAGAGAGGGGGAGAGAGAACGAGGGAGTGGGAAAGACAGGGAGAGGGGTGGATAGAGAGCTATACAGAGGGTAAGAGGGAGAGTGAGAGGGAGATAGAGAGGAATACAGAGAGAGGGAGATGGTGAGAGATAGCAGTATGAAGTAGTTCATACTGAGTATGGGTTGTTATAGTCATTTTTGAATTTGCGGGTTCTTCCATAATACCTACAGATTTAGATTTAGATTTATTTATTTCATAATATAAAATGTCAGTATAAATTACGCTAAGACAATTTACATGCATTTATACTATGATCGTCATAAAAATAAAAATGAGATAATATAATAATAGTAAAAAACATAACAATTGATTGTAACAAAAGATATTTACATGTCATAATCATAATGCAGCTAAATGTGGTTACAATATAAGAATATCTCCTTAAATGATTGTCAAAACTCTAAAAATACCAACTACCAACAATATTTATACACGGTGCCTTAAACCTTAAGAACCTTAAGAACAGCCAATGAATTGCGACCCTCAAAGGTAATCCAGGAGCTTCAGTTTGAATAGAAGTCAACCTGTCGAGATTAGGGATGGGAGTTACACGGTAATTCAATTTGGAACTTTGTTGAATTATATGCAAATCCGTTAGCACCTTTAGCAGCCCCTCAATAGATACGAATAAGTGACCTCAACTTTAAATTTAAATACATAAAGTCCATATTCAAGTACAATTTACTATGAAAATTTACGTGGGATTATTACAGTCTTAAGTACTTTATTTCTGGTTGTAATTTCACCGTCTATTGTGATTCAACGGGGATTTTTACTTATAGATACAAATTTATCTTATCGCTTCGTTGCTCTGGTTATTTAGGAACAATAGGAATTATCTTATCAACAAAGCTATCCAACTGAATTTCGATTCACGTTGACGCCTAGAGACCTTATACATCTCTTTGGAATTAAATTAATTAATTAATTGTACTTTATTGCATGTTGCGACACCTAGAGACTATAGGGTAAAGGCACCAGTGGACAGCCCCCAATCGACTTTTTGAAGTTTGAACAGTTGGCAATTGTACAGTATTCGTCGGATAATGAAACATACCACATGATTGGATGAATAGTCTATTGTAGTTTTTGAGCAATATATATCAAAAACAATCATTGTTTTAATAAAATATATATTTAAGTTTAAACAAAAAATGGCACGTTTTCTCAGTGGTCAGCCTCTAAAATCCTATTAACAGCCTCGCTGAATCCACAGTCCCCAGCCCTTGTAACAATTAATAAGAATGAAATCAAAATTTGCAATATTTATATCAAAATCAACGATATTATTTATGTAAATCTTGTTTTCATAGCTACTATTCTCATAAAACAAAGAACTCCATTGATACAAAGATCAAAGTGCAAAAAAATGTGATGTATCCACATTAACCCTTTGACCGCCAAAGACGGCAAATCACGTCATCGGGATTTCGTGCCACTGACGCCAACGACGCCTATTGACGTCAAAAATGTCAATGGTCAAAAACATGCTAATTCAAACCACTATCTGTTTTTAAATCTCTGTCGATTTTGGAGCAACTTTTTTTTTTGGTTTGGCGTCAGTGTCACGGTGAATTGCTTTGCCGCTTGGCGCTCAAAGGGTTAAAATAATGAGACATTACGTATTCACAAATTTATAAGAGAGAGCTCGTTAACTGTTTAAAATAATCGAGACTATTAATATATCTTATCTGAAAAATTCGGCAATACAGACGAAAAACTTATTTTAACATAAGAAACGGTCGAAAATTATACAGTTAGGTGCCTGTATAGAAGTAAATTATTCCAGTTTAAAGTCCAATAGACATTTAATTTACTTTTTATTGGAATAATTATATTTTTTTATACTTTATATACTTTATATACTGTATAGTTTCTACATTCCTATACAAATATTTACCTACCGCTTTAAAAATATCACATAAATTGGTACCAACAAGATAGTGGCTGAATACTGGAGCCGCAATAGCAATAATTGGGAGTACCCAGTATTCAGCCGCGTAAAAAAAACATTTGAAATGCGGCTGACCACTGGGTTTTCTCACGATTACGACAATACATGCCTTACAATTTTTTTAAATTTGAATTTAACGGGTCGAACGGTCGTTTTTACTCACAATTTAAAAAATAATTGAAATACCCAGTAAACAGCCGGGGAGGCTGACGATTGGATCATTTACAAAAAAGTGGTACCCAGTGGACAGCCCCCTCAATTTATGCGTAAATCAGTGATATTTTCATTAAAATGTAATATAATTCAGTACATGAAGTAATCGTAAAGCTTATTTGTATAAACAACAATCACTCTTTTGAATAAAACATGTCTTTTCTTACCTTTTACGGGAACACCACGTGTAACACAAAATATGGCGGACATGACACTACTGCTCTGGTCGGTGGAAAGCACCTGTCTGAACGAGTTTATTTCTCCTCTCTGATCCCCTGCTGCTCTTGTCGCGTGATATATTAACCAATGAGGAATCAGAGCATCATTTTAAGTATACGTGATTCGTTTATTTTAACTATAGCGATATTTATGACCAATAAACGACCCAAGAGGCTGTCCACTGGTTCCTGGCTGACCACTGGTGCCGTTACCCTATACATCTCTGGGTATATTTAATATTTTTAATTGATGGGTGTGTAATGATCGATATAAAAATAAATGGTATAAGTATGTTTGAAATAACAGCATTTGATATAATTTCATATGGTATAATGACTAATTTGATATAATAAACGTTTGGTATAATTTCAAAATATCTATTTTTATTTCGTAGACTTATCATTTGGTATAACACTTATTTCCTATAACCATCATATGGTATAATGTCCATTTGGTATAACAACATTTGGTATAATTTCATATGGTATAATGTTCATTTGGTATAACAACATATGTGTAGTGCTCGTACCTAACCTATTTTTCTGGTAGCAGTCCATTTTTTCTGGGGGACGCAGTTCATTTTTTTTCCCCTTTTTTCCTCTTTTTTTTTCTATCCTAACCTAACCTAACCTACGTTTCTAATTGAACTTTTGGTTTGAGTTTTTTTTAATGCGGGGGGCTCCGCCTCCGGCCCCCCTATTTCTCTATACCCTATACGTTATGCCATTTGAACGTTAGATAAAATAAACGTTATACCATAAATTCATTAGACGAAATATGCATTATACTTAAAGAATGTTATATTAAATGTTATTCGATAAAATGATCTGTATATGAAACAATAATTATATCAAATGTTGATATATTAAGTGTTGTTATATCATTCAATAATTATATCAAATGAGCGTTATACCGACTGAAATTATATCAAAAGTTGTTATAGCCATCGTAACGCACCCTTAATTGATAGTTAAAATGTTATTTTAATATTCCTAGGTAACATTGATTTGGAGTAACTATCTATATATCTCCTATACGTGTATGCATGTAATAATTATAGGTACTTATAACACTAATGTAATGTAATTGTTCTAAATATTATTTACGAAAAAAATACTTACTGAGTTTCTTTCGGCTTTCTTCTCAAAAGCGGTCTCCTCTTGCGAAATGCCGGTAGATTCACAATCTGACTTAGAAAAGTGCCCTTGTGGCCTACTTACTGAATAAATTATTTCATTATTTCATTTCATATTTCCAGGAATTAGGTAACTAATATTGTTTTCAAAATGTTTTAGAAGTTCTGATTAGAGTTTACATTAGAGAAAGTTAGAATTTAATATTTGGTCCCAATTTTAGTTTGAATGTGTTCACAAAACGAAGTTTGTTTCAAAATTAATCGAAATTTACCAGGAATATATTTTTTGTTTAACACCAACACTACCTACTGGCTCAGTTTCATTGGTCGATAGGGCCCGTATGCGGGGTGCGGTAGATTTCCATAACGCATGCCATAGGGCCCGCATGCGGGGAATTGTTTTCATTGGTCGATAGGGCCCGCATGCGGTTTGCGGTAGATTTCCATAACGCATGTCATTATGAGTTTCACTGGTCGTTATACCGTCTGCGGACAGTCCCCGCATGTCGTATATCGACCGAGTTATCGACCAATGAAACTGAGCCATACACTAAGTGCGATCCCATTCAGACCGCATCCACTGACTCTCCGCTACCCTCACGAGGTCATCCGTCCATCTAGTCGGGGGCCGTCCCACGCTGCGCTTTCCTATACGTGGTCGCCACTCTAGGACTCCACGGATTCTGCTGACCCAACTGACAACCATTCTCAGGGCTACATGGCCTGCCCATTGCCACAGCTTATTTAAACCATTTACTTATGTTTAAGTTTTTATTTACACCATTGAGACAAAGATCAAAGAACAAAGAAAAATTGAAATGCTTAACCTGGTGGAAGAGATTGGGACCCGGTATCTCCGGATTACCGGTCCAACGTGTCAATCACTTCACCACCCAGACGCCAGGAGACCTTTCGAATTGGGCCTTATGCTTTGTGTATTGATCTTAACATTGTTTGTTTGTTTGAAAGGCTTACACTTTAGCTTAGCAACCTCTATATGAGGCCCAATCTCACTTAAGGTATATATCAGTCGCTACATAAGAAAATAAGCAGAAGTGAATATATGAAACAAAAAATACTCTTATGTTTCATTGCATTGTATACAACGCGGTAAGTGCAGTTTGTAGTGCAGCTGCCTATGCCTACTGAGCCGGCTTGCCTGGGTTCGACTCCCGGCAAGGGCAAATATTTGTGTAATGAACTCCTGGGTCATGGATGTTATCTATATATTATGTATTCATACATTGTGTACTCGTATATCGTCGTCTAGTACCCGTACTACAAGCTTTGCTTAGTTTGGGACTAGGTCGATTTGTGTAAGATTTTCTCTTAATATTTATTTATTCTATACCTTTCCTGTTTTTATTAAAACTGGCGAGCGAATTGCTCACATTTACGTCCTAAAGTATTCATAAATGGAAAAGCTAATTATACTAAAGAGGCCATTAGATTAGGTAATGAAGACATAAATAATCGTTTATCTAATGCGTTTAATGGGGTTATGGCGGTAATGCTAGCTGTAAGCGAGAGATAACAGGTCCTAGTCATAATGCTTAGATTATTATAGCTGGCCCTTAGACCTTCATAGACCCATTAATAAGTGACTTATCACACTTGCAATTTGCGAGCGAGTTTTCTATACAAATAAGTGTCGCAGCGAAGTCGCTGCGTGATCGCCTGCATAAATTAAGAGGCCTTATTCATTTTAAAATGCTGATTGTTTTAGACATTTTTCTATATGATCAGACATGTTTCTTAACATATTATTGATGTTACTACCTAGAACAGGGCTATTGGGATTTATTGGTATATATTTGAAACCTACAGTTTGAACTTTTCATTACTAATTTTGGTTTCAAAAAACACTCGAAATTGACAAAGTTCACGCGGTTTTTTTTTTTTTACTTATTTTCGACTACACACAATGAAAGCATGAAATAGCTACGTTACTACCTAGAATTCGGGGAAAAGTATAAATCACTTCAAAAAGTTGGTTGAAATTTTTTGTCATAATATCAAAAAAATAAATTTTAAAAGAAATAAGGCCTCTTAAATTCTACGAAATTCGCTCGCAAATCGCAAGTGTGATAGTCTTATTATCACTAAAGCCTTTCTAAAGGTTTCCAGGAAGCCTATGATGGTTGCATTTTATCACGTGATAAACGGTGACGAATGCTTTGTCACTTATCGCGTGATAAGAACAACTATCATAGGCCCGCAATCATAAAAAGTAGGTAAATAGAATGACAATAATACAGTTTTGATAAATTCCAGTAGGCGGCTGACGGATAAATAACGTAAAAATCATGTCGAACGATGTATACCTACGTAATACGGATATGACATTTATGTATTAAATATGCAGTTTTTAAATATGCAGTTATTAGGGCTCCGTAGCCAAATGGCAAAAAACGGAACCCTTATAGATTCGTCATGTCTGTCTGTCCGTCCGTCTGTCCGTCCGTATGTCACAGCCATTTTTTTCCGAAACTATAAGAGCTATACTGTTGAAACTTGGTAGGTAGATGTATTCTGTGAACCGCATTAAGATTTCGATGCAAAAATAAAAAAAAAATAAAAAATATTGGGGGCTCCCCATACTTAGAACTGAAACTCAATTTTTTTTTTTTCATCAAGCACATACGTGTGGGGTATCTATGGATAGGTCTAAAATAGGTAGGTATAAAATATTTTTTTTCTAAACCGAATAGTTTGCGTGACAGACGATTCCAAAGTGGAAAAAAGTTGCCCCCCCCCCCCCCCCTCCCCTCTAACTTCTAAAATAAGAAAATGAAAAATCTAAAAAAAACATATGATGTACATTACTATAAAAACTACCAACGAAAATTGTTTTGAACGAGATCTAGTAAGTAGTTTTTTTTTTATATTTTAATACCTAACTTAATTTGCACCTAATTTATATGGGGCGCTATACATACCAGGTACAAACTTAACCACTTAGGGATGGAAAGTGTTTGTACGGAACCCTCGGTGCGCGAGTCCGACTCGCACTTGGCCGGTTTTTAAATATGCAGTTTTTATAATTAACTCGAAATGTATTAAAAGCATAAGATAATTATGGTTTTGTCATCGTATTGCAGCCATTATCCGCCCGTTGCAAACTTTGTAGTTGTGTTTTAGTAGATATACATATGTTTAGTAGCGGCGTGGCGTCCATAAAGCCCGATTCCCACCGGCTTGCCAATTTTTAAAATGTTTTTGGAAAAAAGTAAACTAAGTCAAACCCAGCTTGCCGAGAGATTTAGTTTCGTTCTAAGCTAACTATTTATGTTTATGCGATACCTACAAACAGAATGTGAGCCCAAGAAAAATAAAAAAATACGTATTATTGGAATATTAAAAATATGAATGTCAATTTGGGTATAAATTCAAACTTTTAGCTTACCTTCAAACATCGTGAAGCATTTTGATACTGTACCTACATCATTAACGAAAGTGGCATATACAATAATCAGTCATAACATAATCAGTGATTTTTTAACCCAAGACGAAAAAAGAGGATGTTATAAGTTTAACATGTGTATCTGTGTATCTGTCTGTGGCATTGTAGCTCCCAAACGGATGTACCAGCTTGAGTGCGATTTTTTTTCAATCGAAAGACTTGTCCACCGAGATGATTCCTAGCTATGTTTGGTGGAACAAGGACAAGTAGTTTCCAAGATATTCAGCTTTAATTGGAACAAGTGACAAGATCTCAGCCAATATTGAAGCTAAGAATTCCAAATTTTGTAGGATTAGGGTCTCATGATGACCAGCTTGTGACGGGGTGTCATTTTTTTTTTTATTTAGGTTATTAAGTATCAACTTATGTACAACACGGGCGTCCTCCCAATTGGACCACCGAATCAGATGTCAGAGCCATTGAACTACGTACGTTACGTTACTATCGATTCTCAACAAATTTGAGACGATGGTGCCGACGATAAAGGCTAAATCTTTACGGTAGATGGCGCTACGATGCCACCCTAAGGCATGTCGAAGCAACTGGTTGAAAAATTCAATGGCTCTGACATCTGATTCGGTGGTCCAATTGGGAGGACGCCCGTGTTGGCCCGGAAAGCCGTTGGAAACGCAGGTTCAAATCCTGTCCGAATCATTAAATTTTTCAATTTTCGCTTCATTTGTAAACATTTAGTTTACGTTAGCAGACGTTACTGCTTTAATAAAAATAAGTAACTTATGTACAGTTCCATATTGAAATTCAACCATTGAAATCCTTAAGACGTAAAGACACACCAGGCGAGACTCTTTCAGCGTGAAACCTTTCAAGCTCAAAGGAGGCACCAATTACTTGAAGTGACCCTCAGGAAAATATCACCTTACATTTCCCGTGAAAGGCTAAATTCTTTCAGCCATTAGTGTTACTTAACGAGTTGTTGGAACACATATTATGAAGATGTAAGAGCGAGTGCCGAGGAAAATTGCTGGTTTATTTTTATTGGACATGACTGGGTGTCCTAGATACGTTTCTCATCGTGAAAGATAATAATCACTTAGTTTTTCTGATAATAAATAACAGAGCTGTAAGAGTAACTATCAAAAACGTCGAAATTTCCATAGATTTGCCTATAATATTTTGGGGGTTCCTTCGATCCCTCGTGGATTACGATAATCGTAACCAAAATTTTATGGGACCAAATCAAACAAATAAATAATAAAAAATGTTAATGAAATTAAATGAAATAATTTATTCAGTAAGTACGCCACAAAATTAAATATTTTTTTCAGTAAGCAGGGCACTTTTACAAGTCAGATTATGAATCTACCGGCATTTCCCAGGAGGAGAGGAAAGCCGAAAGAAACTCAACAGTAAGTATTTTTTCGTAAATCTATCGACTCCCCGTGACTCGCGAGGTCATCCCTCCACCTACTAGTCGGGGGTCGCCCCAGGATGCGTTTATTCGTGTCCACCATTTGGTACTACTGATGTGATTTTGCTATTCCAACGGCCATTGGTTCTTTCTACATGACCCTCCCATTGCCAGGGATAATAACGATTTTACATAGAAAACTACCGAGAGTCTCAGACATATTATAGTATTTTATGCAACAGTTGTATAAGTGGGGGCAAAAAACGCGGGTGGCATGGGTTACGATGTGAGCGTAGCGAACATCCTAAGAAAGATGTGGCATCTTTCTTAGGATGTTCGCTAGCATTTTTTTGACCTACTTACAACGTTGCATACAATATTTTTTCTACGACTCGACATTTTAATAAATAAAATGCAAATAAACAACAAAGAAAAAAGGCGTTCGATTTTGTGAACCATAAACGATTAGTGTCGAAATTATATAAATATGGTATAAGAGGACCCGCTCTTGATTGTATAAAGTCATATCTTGATAATCGAACGCAATGTGTGGAGACCCTAAAATACTGTTCAAAATCTAGAAGCCTTATGTCATATAGATCATCATATGTTGTAAATAAATACGGAGTACCGCAGGGAAGTATTTTGGGTCCGTTGTTGTTCTTACTATACATAAACGACTTGCCGAACCATCTAGCTCATGAATGTATCTTATTTGCGGATGATACTTCTATTATTGTAAAATGTAAAGATTTAAATACATATAATTCTGATTTAGAACGGACATTATCTAATGTCATAGAATGGCTTAACATTAATAATTTAAAAGTAAATTTAAGTAAAACTAATTACATTCAATTCCACACGGACCGAGGCCACACACAAAAATTAAATATACAGTTTGAAAACAATCCTATTGAAGAAGTACGACATACAAGGTTTTTAGGAATAATTCTTGACTCTCATTGCAACTGGAAAAAGCATGTAGATGGTGTATGTTCTAAGATAAATAGTTTTGTATACGCATTAAGAAGAATAACACAAACTGTTTCTTTGCATGCCGCGTTAATGGCTTACAATGGTTATGTTGATTCGACTCTTCGGTATGGCTTAGTTTTATGGGGAAACTGCACCGACAGAGATAACATTTTTATTATACAAAAACGTTGCATTAGAGCAATTTTTGGTATCAACAAACTAGATTCTTGCCGTCCGTATTTTGTGGACAATTGTATACTCACTTTGCCTTGTTTGTATATTTTGGAGGTTTCTGTATTTGTACACAAATATAAAAATCTATTTATAGAATTGCAGCAGTTAAGCTCCCGTAATGTTCGATCGCAATATAAAAATAAACTGTATAAGCCCGCTGCAAAATTAGCGTTAACTTCCAGGAACGCATATAGCATGTGCATTATAATTTATAATAAGTTGCCTGATAAATTTAAATGTCAAGATATAAATTCGTTCAAAAATCTGGTAAAGACATGGTTGGTAAATAAATGTTACTATAGCGTTAATGAATATCTAGATGACATACTTTGACATATATTACATTAAAATTATAATTTAACTCTAGGTACATATCATAATCTAATTTTGACATTTAAATTATTTAATTTGTGTTTTTGTTTTATATTATAGTTGCAATTTTTTTATATTAATTGTGATAAATATGGGTTTATAATAATAACAAATCTACATAATATACGAGTATTAATATTAACATAGGTTATCCAAAAATGTATGTACGCCTGAAAAGGTAGGGTTTCGTGATTCTATATATTAAGCAATTGTGACTGCAAATGTTGCCCGGTTTCCCACATGCATTTAAATAAATCATTTCATTTCATAAATAAATCATTTCATTTCATTTCATTTCAAGAAAATAATTACATGTTTCCGCTCGGAACCTACAAAATTAAAAAAAAATAGTCTGATAAACTTTTTTTTATTGACGTGCATCTGTCGAAAAATATGAACTTATACCTAAAGGTATACGTTCACTATACTATACATCCACAGAGGATAAAACTATTTTTTTAAGTTGGCAGCAATGCATTAGTACAATATTTCTTTTATTTATTGCAAATTGTGTGAATGCAACTGTTTATTTTGTAATCTGTGGTACTAAGCAATGCTTTTTTGGCGACATTATAACATTGTTTAGCAGTGTTTTTTTTGGGCAGTAGAGTATAGACTTTTACAGACTGTCATAACTTATGTCTTTATATTAGAGTTAGTAACTATATAAATGACAGAAAAAAGTACTAGAGTAGAAAAAAATACTTACCAAACAGGTTTACTCACTGTGTGTGATGATGAGAGCACGTCTAGCAGCCGCGCGGACAGGGCGTTTGCCCGCAATGCTCAGTTGGCCTCCACGATCGGCTCTCTTGATTATGAATCGCGAACCGATTCGAAACATATCGAGCGATATTCGACTTCTACGACGTGAGTTAAACCGTTTCGTATCATCATCCTCCTAGCCTTTGTCCCATATTGTAGAGAATGAATTCTCAATCGGGGTCGGCTACCTAAATCCCAAGATGTGGCGTAGGCACTAGTTTTTACGCAAGCGACTGCCATCTGACCTTCCAACCCGGAGGGGAAACTAGGCCTTATTGGGCTTAGGCGGTTTCCTCACGATGTTTTCCTTCACCGAAAAGCGAGTGGTAAATATCAAATAACATTCCGTACATAAGTTCCGAAAAACTCATTGGTACGGGCCGGGTTCGAACCCGCGATTGAAAGTCGCATGTCCTAACCACTAGGCTACCGTCGCTTCCGCACGGTATGTTATTTTAATGATGGCGATGATAAAAGACTTACCTCATTCCAATATTTTCTAACATGTTTGATGCTAAACATAATTTGATTGAACAGCGTACAAATACAAAGTGTTTAGCATACATATCATAATCACAGATGCAGTTAACTATTAGTTAATTCCACTAATCACTTCATATACTCGTATTACTATAACGTCACTATCTCATTTACTAGAAATTACACTACTTTTAACCACATTTTTTGGTAAAGTAAATATGAAAATAACATCCAATATCCATGCACTGACACCCGACTGACAGTACCAGACATCAATGTCAACTTTTTGTATAGATATCAACAAAAAGGTGAGAAACTTACGTTGATAATAAAATATTACGTAGGTTAGACAAATTGAAATTATTTTCAATTTTTGTAACTTAGATTTAGCAATTTTGCGAGATATTCCCGAGTATAATACGCGATCAACCGTTATAGCCAATTTTTAATTTAAGTGCTATAATCCTTAAGCCTCACACACACTGTACGATTTTTTGAGTCTTAATTAAATAAACTAAATTCATAATTTAAATAACCCCGTACCAACTGGTAATCATGAAACCCTGATTGAAAAGCTTCTAAACCTGAACATAACCACAAAGGAAATCTCCGCTTAAATGCCTAAGATCCTGTCACTTGTTTAATCAAATCTGAATATCTTAAAAACGGCTATAGTTATTTTCATCACACATAGCTAGAGTCTGGCTAGCCATGGGCTAGCCAAATAATGTCGACGGATATTTCCTTGTGGTACCTATCACCAATTGTCTATGATTTCAACAATTTAGTAGGTGGGTCCTGTATCAATAATTTTGATACTTTATGTACTAGTTAATGACGATGGAGTTGGAATATGGCATAGTACTTATGTATTTTTTTTTTGTGTTAGATCATTTAGTCGAGCTAGGTCTTATTTACACTACATTAAATTTTTCACCTTGTATATGGTTAGAAAGTGTAACCATATGGGTTTGTCGTTGACTGTACTGTACATAATGGTAGAAATTATGTGAGCTGACTATGAGTGCACGTCAGCATATATTTAACTTATTTCCTTAGGTACCTTACGCGTGCATATACAATCAAAAAATTTTCTAGTATCAAATATTTAGTATTTATTTATCTAGTATTTCCTACTACACAAAGTATGACCAGCCGCAGATTCCCGCCAAAACTTTAAGTAATATTTCATTAGCCAGACTATAAGAACCATCTCGACAGACAAGGATTTCGAATAAAAAAAACGCTTTGAAATCAAACCATTCGTTTGGGAGCAATGACGTGACAGACAGACACACAGATACATAAATACACAGATACGGAGATACTTAAATCTCTCTGTCGGGGGCGTAAACATATTAGGACACCCTTTTAATTTCTGTTCTTCAAGGCATTGGAAAATATTTTATTTTGCTTTTGCCCAACCTAGCGGATGGCAACCAATATAGTGTAAAATTGATATTGGCACGCAAACACCTAAAATATTAGAATTTTCATTATTAAAAACCGGCCAAGAGCATGTCGGGCCACGCTCAGTGTAGATAAAGATAAGATAAAAGATAAAAATTTTATTTATTGCACAAACAACTTACAAACAAATACAGTGAAATTTAAATCACGGTTATGTGCATAGCAGTTAAAGAATACAGAGATCCCAGGGGATCCCGCACTAGGCAAGGCCTGTATCGCGGGAAACCAGATATGCAGTTGTATGTCATGCGTTACATCATCTATTTAAAAGCTTAGAATACAAACTAAAAACGAATTACGTAACCTAGTCTTCCTAAAAGTGAAAATTTTACAGAAAAATCAATGAAAAAAAAAAAAAAATTAATAAAAGTTAATTTACATGCGAATATTTGTCATTAGACTATCTTTAGAAGTAGAGCCTCAGTCTCATTGTACTCCAAAGAAATTAACCAATTAAATAATAATATTTTAGCTTTGCCTATTGAGCTACCTTTAATACATTCCTGTTGCCTTACAGCGGCATTGTAAATTTTGTACCCGAGGACATCACCGAAGCGCCTGCCGAAAGCGGTATTAACCTTAGGAATCGGTAATTTAAAAACTCTCTTAGTTAGTAATTCGGGGTAGTTTTTCATATTTAGAGCAGATTTGTGTGCGGCGGTGCAGACCTTGTGAATAAAAAGTTGACGAACTGAGAGCACTTGAGCCTCTTCATAGAGGTTCTTAGTCGGATATTTGTAGGGTTTGTTAAGCATCACTTTCAGAACCGAGCGCTGAGCTCTTTCGGCAACCAAGATTGCAGACTTAGCAGCACCACCCCATACAGAAATACCATAGGTGATTAATGACTGGCATAGAGAAATATATATCGTTTTCAGGAGAGAGTTGTCAGCTGAGTAACGCAATTTTTTAAGTAGAAACATTGTTTTTCTGATTCTTTTCGAGAGACAGTATATATGACCTTTAAAGCTTAATTTTTCGTCTATGAGTAAACCAAGATATTTAATGGTGTCCGTGCGAGTTATCACATCGCACGAACAGGAGACAGTGTTTATATTTTTGCACGAGTGAATTTTAAGTACCCTGGATATAGATGGAGTGGAGGCAGCCGTTTTGTGAAAGCAAACAAATTTAGTTTTTTTACTATTCAAGGTTAGAAGATTACTGCGCAACCACGCGGCAGTCGATGTGATACCCTTTTCAGCTATGTCAAATGTGCTTTCCCAGGTTTTATTGTTGAAAAGTATGACTGTATCGTCCGCGTAACATATAACTTCAGCATTTTCAAGTTTTAAGTTGTGAATGTCGTTAATGTAAATTATAAACAGTGTAGGACCCAGGACACTCCCTTGCGGCACTCCATAGTTTATAAAATCTTGTTCACTCTTGTACGCGTCCACTTTTACGAGCTGCCTTCTTCTAGAAAGGTAACTATCAAACCAGGCCAGTGACACACCTCGGACACCGATTCTTTCAAGTTTGCGAAGAAGAATCGGTTTAGATACTGTGTCAAAGGCCTTAGCTAGGTCCAGAAACACACCGATGCAATTCAAGTTGCTGTCCAAATAGGATGATATCAGTTTAATCAGAAGTGATATGGCATCCTCGGTAGATTTATGCGCTCTGAAACCAAACTGCCTTGCCGATAGTACGTCGAAATCATCCAGAAAACTAACAAGCCTGCTGTTTACCAACTTTTCCAGTATTTTGGAGAAAACGCTAAGCAGAGATATAGGTCTATAGTTCTCTGGTAATTTTTTTGGACCATCTTTGTGTATAGGTGTGACTGATGCTAGTTTCCATTGTTCGGGGAAGCTGCCTGTGCCTAAGCTTAGATTGTAAATATGCGATAGTGGATGGATGATAAGATCACTAATAGATTTAACTAGATCATTAGTTACGCCATCCACACCAGGAGCACTGTTTCTTTTGAGCTGTGAGATCAAATTTTGAATTTCAATTGGGTTAGTAGGATGCATAAAAAATGCTTCAGTAGGGCTTCCATTACCTTTTATTTTGGAGGCCAGGAGTTCCTCTGCCGCTTACCTACAGTAGAAAAATACCTATTGCACTCGTTAAGAGATTTTACTGGATCGTTGCGTTCGACCAAGTCCAGAGATTGTGTAGTTTTCTTTTCAATATTACAGATATTTCTTATGGTATTCCACAATTCCTTAGGGTTTTTGCTATTAGAGGGTAATTTGCCTCGCTCGTAATCGTGCTTGACTTTCCTTAGTAGGTCATTGCAGAAGTTCTTATATCGTTTGTAGACCAATTGTAGGGCTTCATCTTTAGGATGCTTCCTTGCTTTCAAATGGAGCCTGTTACGGTGTCGCACGCACCGAAGCAATCCGGCAGTCATCCATGGCTTCAGCGTAAATTCCGTCCTACTTAGTCTTACCTGTCGTGTATTGTTCTCTACTGCTTGATTGATGGGCGTCATAAACATCTCAAGCGCAACGTTCACCTCGGTTTGTTCCAGGACAGGCGACCAGTCAACTGATGCAAGCTCAGCAGCAACTCCTTTAGTGTCCGTCCGTACACGCCATCTGTGTTGGTTCGCGGAGTTAGATCTGGCAGACCCAATTCCAATAGCTACCATCTTGTGATCGGTCACATCAATGTCACATGTTATTCCTGTAACATTGTGTGTCGTCCTGGCAAAGATATGATCTAGGCATGCTAATTCCCTGGTCGGCTTAGTAATTGCTGAAACAAGTCCATGCTCTTCCACAAGACACAGGTACTCTGTAACGCTTGCGCTTTGACTGTCACCCGACAAAATATCTATATTTATGTCACCTGCGATGACAAATTGATTACAGTGCTTTGAACAACTAAGTATATTCTCCAGTGAAGTCAAAAAGTTAGCAGTGTTTGAGAAGGAGGGGGACCTGTAAATGCCTAAAATCGTGACCTCATCGGGGATATCAATTGAAAGACAGCAAGCATCGCAGAGCTGCGGTTCGGTTACATTAGCATTCCAACAACTCCTTACATAAACAACTACACCACCGTTTTGGTTTATATTGCGCGTCGAATAGTACGATACATAGCCAGGAAGTTGGTCTATTGGTGCTTGCTCCTGCAATCGACATTCTGTCAGAATAATGACGTCGAATTGAGTTTGAGAACGATATAGATTTAAGATAAAATAATCAAAGTTTTCATTTATGCTACGTATATTAAAAGTTAGAATTTTCAAGTTCGTATCTGGTCCAAACACGCCTTTGCAGGCCTCCGGTGTGTCCAATTCGTGGCAGATTATGTTCATTACAGTATCTAAATCTTCCGCTATATCACGTACTGCCATTAGTTAGTAAAAAGTGTAAGTACAACAGGAATTAGAAAGGTGCATTTAAGTAAATCGGGTTCGTAAGGGTTGTAAAATGAGTACATATTGGCATTCACAAAATTTATGAATGTGGCAAGAGCGAAACTATAAGAATTCCGGCTATATTTTGTAAAATAAAATACCAAGCAAAAAAGAGACAGTTGTAGAGTACAAGGAGGAAAAAATAATTTCCCATTTTCCTCAGAAATATTTGACACAAAAAAAATATACATTTCACAATCAGAACTAACATAGTCCATGTGCACATAATAACAGGTGGTATTTTCAAACACGTAACAAAAGACAAGCAGTGTTAAATTAAATGAAGGAAACAGTATCAGAACCCAGGGCCTAAAGAAGGTGATGGCGGCAACCCTCGTCTTTAAATGGAGATTTCCGGAAAAGCCTGGCTTGGGCCTGCCGGACCACTGCTAGGGGAGGGACTCTCGGCCTCCTCGGAGATGACAGGTGGTGGAACTGTCCTTATCTCATGGCCGCTTTCTAATTCCTCCCCACAGTCCTGGCCTTGGCTCCGTTGAGCGTTTAGCAAAACTTTGTCCAGGATAGCTTCATTTGTGACGTGAAGAACAGAGCTCGTCTCAGACCGTCGCAGAAAGATGTTGACGTTTGAAGTCCACGCGTATTTGAACTTTAGTTGTTTTTTTACTGACCGCGCTTTGCTATACAAGACCCGGTTTTCTTTTGTGAGATGTTCATTGATGTAAACCCGTCGGTCTTTTCCTGAGATTCCCAGATCGGAGGTTGTGAGCCCTCGGCGCACCCTAGCGGCGCTGAGTATGTGGTTCCTCGGCGCTCGTCGAGTAAGCGTGAGGACCACAGGCCTCGGCCGCTCCAAGCCGTTTGCGGCACTCTCGCCTTTCTTGCCCACTCGTCTTACGTCATCCACATCTTGGGGGTCCAGGTTAACACCTAGCTTGGTGCAGAGAACGCTCACAACGTGATGTAAGTTTTCACCTTTGTATTCGGTCAGTCCGGATATCTCTACATCTTTGAGATAACTCCGTTGCTCCTTAGAAGCGAGCTCTTGACGCAGGATTGAAACCTCCGCCCGTAGATATTGCACCTCTGTTTTATAGGAGTCCAGTTCCTTCAGTTGACCTTTAATTACTGTAATCTCTTTGCGAAATTCGGTTATTTCCTCTGACGAGTAGTTGAGGGCTGAAGTGAAGTTCTTCATCTCTTGTTTCATTGAAATAAACAATTGTTGAAGTTGTTGTACGGCCGTAGTGAAACTCGAGAGTACTTCTTTCGGTACAGGCAACTCCGCCAGCCCGCGGGCTGTATTTAAAAAACCTGTATCGTCAGCCTCGGCCTGGTCGCTATCCTGCCTGTCCTGCTCCAATAGAGGGGCTCGCGTCGTGCTGCGTACAGGCGTGTCATCATTACGGACTAGCTTGCTGCTCATTTTGCAGCTGGGGCAAACATACTTGTTCTGGCGAATTGTTTTGTTGTAGGGTTCCGTAGTTGCTCATCCTTCACAATAAACTGCTGTTTTAAGCCCGAGGTTTACGTTAAGAAAGATTTTAAGCTCTATAAAAAACTTATTACCTTCTGGCAGTCAACTTACGACCTTATAAAAAAAAATATGAAATTTGGCGATAACTCAAAAACGGCTCGACCGACTTTGTTCAATAGGTATAGTTTTCATTGAAAGTACTTATAAAGTCTCATTAACATGAATTTCCCCGTTTTTTTTTGACCCGTGGTTGAAAAGTTAGAGGGGGGGGGGGACGTACCGTTCTGTCGGCGTTATACATACACATACTCACACCAAATTTCAGCTTTCTAGTACTAATGATCACGGAGCTAAGCCGCGGACGGACGGACGGACAGACGGACAGACGGACATGGCGGAACTATAAGGGTTCCTAGTTGACTACGGAACCCTAAAAACGATCAAATAGCCATCCATTTTTTTGACGTTGATTTAGCTGTGTTTAGCAATATAACTGCCGTATTCCCATTAAAATATTTTGTAGTGTGAAATGTTCGTTTTAGCATGTTGATTTAGCTGTGTTTAGCAATATAACTGCCGTATTCCCATTAAAATATTTTGTAGTGTGAAATGTTCGTTTTAGCATGCTTTCTGTAATTGTAGTGTACGTATATAAAATACAACACACACACACACACTATCTTCATGTAGATGCTATATTAACCTTATACTCAAGCAACGAACACATCTGTTACCCTCTACATCACATAGTAAATTCGATGAAAACATTGACATAGTAATAAAAAAAAACTATCTTATCTGAGAAAATACGCAGGCAAAACTTTATTCGCTAAATCTGTACAGTCAGTTAGTTACATTTACATTACCCAACGGCAAAGTTGCGATTGAAAAAAAAACGCGTCCGAAAAGCCTAAATTGCGTAAAATATCTTGTATTACAAAGGATAAAGACAAGAGGATCTCTCACTTATCGTAAATTCGAGTAGAAAGAGAAATATAGCGAGAGAGAGGACTGTAAAATATTTTGTGTTTCGATTATGGTTAATAATTTCAGAATCAATGTTGATCCAATTTTTGTGGTAATATCACATTTCTTAATTGTAACTTGAAATGAAAATGAAAAATGAAAAAAAAATTAAAAATGAAAAATGATTTATTTTCCTTAATGAACAATATACAGGTCCAGCAGTGATTGGGGCTGCCTTTTAGGTAGATCCTGTGTTAGGATGCCCCGCTCTGTTTGTACGTGCGCGTGCGTCTGTCTGTGTGTGTGTGTGTGTGTGCGTGTGTGTGTGTGTGTGTGTGTGTGTGTGTGTGTACATGTGCGTGTGTGTGTGATACTTAGATACAAAGAATAAATATGAGCCAAAAAATGTAATCCGCTGATATTGACTCGCTCCCATCGTGTGTATTTCCAAAAAAATATAATTTAGGTATCTTCAAGGTAAGAGTGCATAGGCTATTACTGAACCGGCGAGCTACATCCTCGACCCCGTAGTCACTTTCCATCAGGTGATACTGAGGTCAATCGCCGGTCAGTCTGTGAATATAAAAAAAAAAAGTCCAAGTTCCTACGGATTCGAACACACGACCTCTGAATTACGGGAGTAATTCTCTGAAGTGCTCGAGTGGAGACCTCGGACCAGCAAGCGCAGCGTAGGACGTCCACCTACAAGATGGACAGATGACCTTATAAAGGTCGCCGGAAGGCGCTGGATGCAGGTCCCTTCCAACCGGTATATATGGAAATCCAAAGGGGAGGCCTATGTTCAGCAGTGGACGTCCTATGGCTGAGATGATGATGATTGATTAATGCACTCACGTGTCAGAATATGGCACATGTTTTATAATTTTCTGTACCGCACATTATTAAAGCGGGGTAAAAGCGACAGACAAATAGCATGCCTGTAAAAGGAAGGAAAGCTTTAGAGCCTAATATTGCTTAATTTAACAAAAGCGTCAAAAAGCGTCGCAATACCGGCTCAATTGGAATCAA
Organism: Apotomis capreana; assembly: GCA_947623375.1. Classification (NCBI taxonomy): domain Eukaryota; kingdom Metazoa; phylum Arthropoda; class Insecta; order Lepidoptera; family Tortricidae; genus Apotomis; species Apotomis capreana. The sequence goes on from OX392505.1 coordinate 25,883,368, forward strand.
ATAGCAGCTACAGCAGCATAGATGTTTATCTTATCTTGCTTTCGAAAGCCCAGATCAAATATTACCTAATACCTAGATTATCTTTTCACATCAGAGTGATTCTTAAAATATCTGTATCTTTATCCCTTTTCTTATTAAATTTAAAAACTATTGAAATATACGACATAATAATTCAAATTTATAGCGTAATTTTTGTAGAAGGGAATTGTTACATTATAAAAAAAGTGTAATTTTAAGAGTACTTTACTGAGTCTCTCGGCCTCTCTCTCTGTGCAAGTTCACCTCCAGATTAATGGCGCATTTCCCGCGCGAGATTGGAATTTGAGATTTAAAGCGATCCGTTTTAATATCGCGCGGTTGCCCTGGGGCGTGAATTATACACAATGCATGCTTCAAGTTTTTCAGAGGCCTTTTAATTCTAATATTTTATACTGAGATTACACTATTGGGAGTTGAATTGGAATTTGAGATTTAAAACGATCCATTTTAATATCGCGTCGTTGCCGCGAGGGCGTGAATACACAATGCATGATTCAAGATTTTCTGAGGCCTTTTAATTTAATTCTAATATTATATACTGAGATTACACTATTGGGAGTTGAATTGGAATTTGAGATTTAAAGCGATCCGTTTTAATATCGCGTCGTTGCCGCGAGTGCGTGAATACACAATGCATGCTTCAAGTTTTTCAGAGGCCTTTCAATTCTAATCCATACTATCCATACTAATCCATACTAATATTATAAATGCGAATGTGTGTCTGTCTGTCTGTCTGTTTCTTCTTCACGCTTAAACCGCTGAATCGATTTTGATGAAATTTGGCATAGAGATAGTTTAGGATCCGAGAAAGGACATAGGATAGTTTTCATCCTGGAAATGACACCTAAAAAGATTGAAAAGTGAGTGAACATTTCTGTTGGGGTGCGGTGACCCTGTAGGAAATATAATTATAAGACTAAAAGCACAATTGCTCTTACATTTGCTTAGGCGCTTTTAATAATCCCTTTTATTAATTTAGGTGATAAGGTGGGTATCTATCCGCCTGTTGTCTACCGTTATTAAAATTATTGTTCTGTATTGAATTTGTCAACTTTTTTGGTGTGCAATAAAGCATTTTTGTATTGTATTGTATTGTATTGTATTGTATTGTATTGTATTGTATTGTATTGTATTGTATTGTATTGTATTGTATTGTATTGTATTGTATCTATCGTGTTGTACGAGGTTGCTTCCATACTTCCAAGTTCCACGCGGACGTAGTCGCGGGCAAAAGCTAGTATTTTATAATGAGATCACACTATTAGAGTTGAATTGTAATTTAAGATTTATAGCGATCCGTTTTAATATCGCACGGTGGCTGCGCTGGCGTGAATTATACACAAGTTATTCAGATGCCTTTTAAAAAATTCTGATATTGTAAGTATAGTCAGCCGTAAAAGTAGCTGCGCATAATAACACGCACACAATGAACGGCACAGCCCTTATTCTCTAGACAATACAGTCCGTGTGCATATAATTTTGAACACCTGGCGTGCGTAACAACTTTTGCTGCTGACTGTACTACGTAAATACTATTATTTTTTTCAATCAACAAACCGCCATGAAAGTTGTTTTATGTTTTTAGGGTTCCTTACCTCAGTCGGAAAAAACGGAACCCTTATAGGATCACTTTGTTGTCCGTCAGTCTGTCTGTCTGTCAAGACCCTTTATCTCAAGAACGCGTGGAGGTATATTGAAATTAACACCATATATTTAGGTCTACGGTCCCTTGAAGCTGTGAAAAAATCAAACTTCTACGTTAACGTGAAAAAAAGATACGGTCGTTTATGTCGCAAAAAACGTACATTTCTACACTCTCAACGGCAACGGAATCAGAATGATAGGGTACTTCCTGATGACATAGAAATATGAAATTTGGGAAGTAATATCGTCACATACTACAAATATTACTTATAAAAAACTGAAAACTATACGTTTGTAATAAAATCATAAAAAATATAGTCCTTTTCAACCATCATATTTGGAGAACTCGGCTGCGTTAAGTTTGCACCTCGTTTGTATGCGGCGCCATACATTTCAGGTGCAAACCTAACTCAACCAGGCCAATGAAGATGGGATAAGTGAAAGTTTGTACGGCACCCTCGGTGCGCTAGTCAGACTCGCACTTGGCCGGTTTTTTAGTACTAAGCCCGTCTACAACACACTATTTGTTTACTTTGTAGTACAATAGTATGGTTTCTAATTTACTGCCCACAAGGTATCAGATAATTTCACTTTAATTAGCTTTCATAGGCATGTTGGCGCTACTTTTATGTTTATTTTATTAACTACTACTATTGGCTCATTATCAATTAACCTACTACTAATTGAACATTAATAAAAATATATTTTTTCGTTATAGTACGGATCATTTTTGTAGCCCGAGTCTACTTACCTTTGTAACTGACAACAAATAATTCTTGCTATAATAATGAACTTCTAAAAGTCCTCAATCAAATAAACAGATATACAGGGTGGTCGATCCAAATGGGTCAGTTGGGAGAAGAAGAAAACTAAGAGAGATAGGAAAAGCTGTTCTTAGGAACTAGATTTAATAGAAACTGCAATTTTTATACAAATCTCACACATAGCCGGGAATTGAACCTGGTTAAAATTCTGTAAGTAATTGCATGTCGTATTGTAACATTCTTTACAGTTGTTTGGACCTGGTTATGTTTGAGATTTATATAAAAAAATACAGTTTTCATTAAATCAAAAATCGACGCTGTGGTTCCTAAGAACAGACTTCCATATCTCATATAGTCTGTGACTTCTCCCTATTGACCCATTTGATCACCCTGTAGAAGGCAAACCAGGATTATGTTCAAACAATCAACTAAGAAATCTCAATAAATCTCAATATATCCTCAATATATTTTGTAGACTTTTATTGGTGTGCAATAATGCATTGTTGTATTGTATTGTTGTATTGTATTTCTCACCTTGTTCCAGATCGTGATCCGAGAGCCGACTGCCCCTGTCCCTATGAAGCGCAAACTATGCACGGGTCCCTCGTTTAACTTCTCATGCGAAGACGACATGGAAGAGCTGAATGTGGTAAGTTATCTTATCTTTTATTTTCAACTGTTATTCGTCTTTTTAGGGTTCCGTACCTCAAAAGGAAACCTTGATTAAATACCGAATTCTAAGAGGGCTAAGTCAATAATGGGTTGCTAACTGCTATAAATACAAGCATGTAATTAATTAGGGATGTTTCCCTTATTAGTTGATTCCCTACACAATAGAAATTGTACGACTTCTTTTGCTTGGTGGCTGATGGATTTATGTTGGGTACAATAAAGGCTACATAACTCAAATAATTTTTGTCACGCGAGATATACTGCCTGTCACTTTCCTTTCAATACCATGCGAGCAAGACAGGACACGCCGACTCGCACGACATGATATGCTAGCCCTGCTGGTCCTTTTTTCACCAAACATAGCTGAGAACCATCTCGAAGGACAAGTCTTTCGATTAAAAAATACCGCACTGAAATTGGTGAATCCCTTTGGGAGCTATGATGCCACAGACAAACACACCAATACACAGATACACATGTTGAACTTATAACACCCCTCTTTTTTCGTCGCGGGTTAAAAACAGCAAATATACTCTGTTCGCTGATAATGAACATTTAGACGAGTGTCATAATTACTTAAAATGTAGAATGATCAGCTCGGCTCACTGTTTTTTTTGATGTTATCTATATATATGCATTTTTTATAAGCGGTGGTAGCCTAGTGGTTAGGGCATCCGACTTTCAATCCGGAGGTCGCGGGTTCGAACCCGGCCCGTACCAATGAGTTTTTCGAAACTTATGTATGGAATGTCATTTGATATTCACCACTCGCTTTTCGGTGAAGGAAAACATCGTGAAGAAACCACCTAAGCCCAATAAGGCCTAGTTTCCCCTCTGGGTTGGAAGGTCAGATGGCAGTCGCTTTCGTAAAAACTAGTGCCTACGCCACATCTTGGGATTTAGGTAGCCGACCCCGATTGAGAATTCATTCTCAAAAAATGGGACAAAGGCTAGGAGGATTATCTATATATATGTATTTATATATTATGTGTTTATAAATATTAAGAAACAAGCTTACACAAATCAACCTAGTCCCAAACTGTACTGTACTGTACTATGGGTACAAGCCGTACAAGCTTTGCTTAGTTTGGGACTAGGTTGATTTGTATAAGATTGTTTCTTAATATTTATTTATTTATTCTTACAAGGAGAACACTAAAATTTAAATAAAAGTACAACTTATCAAACTATTCGAGTTTATTACTCACTTGCATCAGCAGTAGCAAATTCAACATTTGAAGCTTTCGTTTTATGCGTCTTTGTTTGAGATAGTGACATAGCGCCCATCTCTTCATACTTCATTCTAGACCTATGAAGGTTAAGATACTCATCGTAAACGTTCAATGCTTCTCGTCTCTCTTTTCCTTCGGTAAGTGTCGTCTCCCATGAGAACACGGCATGGTACGGATTTCCCTTGACAGTATGTTTTGCAGTTTTCTTCAAGGTTTCATAATCATCCAAGTATGCTCTCTTTACAGCGTTTTTATCGGAAGATAAGTATGTCTTTACCGGCTTTGGGGGTTTCTTTAAAGCCTCAGGAAATAATATAGCAACGGTGTCGTTGAAAATATTTTGTTGGTTTTTCATTATCTCTATCATGCGTCTCTCCTTCTCTAAGCGCTGTGCTTCTAGCTCACGCAGAGGTTTCTCTTGCTCTATAAGTTCGGCTCTGTTAATTCTTTTCTTGACTGCAATTGTTCGTTCTATCAATTTATTAACTATCATGGTCCATCTTTCTGCGGGCCCAATTACTCGCTGTCTTGCCAATCTTCTCGCTTCTGCTTCCTCTTCTAGCCGTTTCTCTTCCGCCTCTCTGGCCAGTTTTTTTTCTTCCTCTTTTTCAAATAACAAAGCTGTTTCTTTTTTCTTAATTTCAAGCAGCACATGAGGGTTTTGTATCATCCACTCGCTTTGCCATGATATAAAAGATTGCATCACCGTGAGCTCTCTGCTCATCATATTATCAAAGCGAGAAGCGTACGTGTTATTTTCAATCATAAATATCGGTGGGTCTAAGAACATTTGAAAGGAACCGTTGGAATCACTTACTCCGATTATATTCTTTGCTAATGGTAGCGTGTGTAAACTTATTCCCGTAAGCTGAGAACCGGACAGGGTTTGCACTGCAATAGGTCGATCACTTCTCAGTAATAAATCCCACGTCTCGATATTACCTTCTGCTGTAGTTATAAATAGCAGGCTGGGTTTATAGAGAGACCACGCCCCATCCGTTAACCGATCGGGACGTTTTTTCCAAAGTAATGGCTGATTCATCAACTTATCAGACCAGATAGCCATTATTTTTCCACCAACAGTCATTGTAACATGATGAAGAAATGGGTTCTTTTTAGTGCATGTCACTATTCCATCGTGAATGAAACATTGGTATTTTATGGAGCAGTGTTCAGAGTTAACAACTTCTCCGGTATTAAATGCGTGGCCACCCCAAGTGATTCTACTCAACTCACCATGCTGTGAGCCACAATACATGATCGTGTTCAGATCTTTTTCTGCTTGAGGTAGAATTGAACATGTAAAATACTTTCTACCAGATGAACCAGTTTTAGGTGTATATGTGTAACGTAATGGGCAAGGGCTCATACCCAAACTTTGTAGCGCTAGGGTGTCTGGTTGTCCAGCGATACCAAGGATAATTTTGTAGACTGGTTGGAACGTACGATCCAAAATGCAATATGGTGAAACATCAAGCGTTAATCCCGATGGCCTTCTAGTGACACGCAATGATTTTTTTACCTTTTTACCTACAAATGCTGACACATTTTCAACAGACAAATTCCAAATTAGTATTGTACCATCTTCTGAGCCGGTGAAAAATACCTTAGATTTAGCTCCTTCAGTCAAAAACTCAGTTCTGCCAGTTTGAGTTACAGTAAAATTTGGTGAAAACCACTCGATAGCAGTTACAGCTCCATAATGATTCGTCATCAAATTGCTTAAAGCCGTGGCAGGTAAAACTGCTTTATCGGATATTCTTTTCATCCAACCCATGTGTGCATTCATTGCTATTCGATATTTTTCCCTTGTTTCACTCAGAACTTCAATTTTTTCTACATTCTCTAGCTTGTGAGTCAAATCCCATACAACTATTTGTCCGTTAATGCATCCGCCAATCAGTATATTTTCGTTAAAAGGGCAAAATGATAGAACCTTGACTTCACGAGGAGATTCGAGGTAAAGTTTTGGGATTAAACTATCGATGTGGCTCCAGATCATTACAGGGTTTAAGCCGTACACTGCCCTCTTAATTGGGTCCGGGCGGGTGCTGATCGTATTCATTACAGTAGGAGAAGCATCACTATAAGAAATAGCGACAATCCCACTCCACATGGGATGAAAAACTGCGGAGGATATATACTTGTTCTTGGCCCTCACATCCGTAAAGCACACATACTCTTCAAAAGTCATGGAGTCGTATATGCCGGTCGTCTTCTGGGCTACTAAATTAGGATAGTCGTTGCAATAAATATCCATAACTGTATTAAGCTGTATAACAGAATGCATTTCTGTCGCTTTATCAGACATGAAGCTATTAATCATTTTAATATAAGAGGGTCTTCGTATACGCTCCATGGCTGCTTGATATGTTTTAAGTCCGACTTCGTCTGGTGGCTCTTTAACAACTTCGGGATCATCGTCGTCGTCATCTGCACCTCCTTCAACTTGTGTATCTCCACCGCCGCCGCCACCTTTGGGTTCATCAGCTCCTAAAGCATCAGCGATCGCTTGTGTCCAAACATTTTGTGGGTACCTCAGCTCCGTTTGGGCGTATCTGTCTAATCTTGCGGGGGAAGCTTGAGCGCCAGTGTCTATTCTACGCTTGAAAACGCAATTGAATTTCTGCCTGTAAGGTGTCAGCTCCAAGTAACCATCTCGAACGGAGCTCGATTCTCTGACGCAAAATTTATCGGGTTGATACACAGTTGGAAACGCCGTTTTTATTTCCAGCTCCATAAATGGACGAGTATTGACTGGAACTAGCTCTTTTATCTCTATCTCGCTTCCAAGACTTTTCCAAGGCCGTGGTTTCTTTTGTACGGCTTTTTCCAACTTTTTTTGCTGTCTTTTTATAAATTTGTCTGACTGAAACTTACAGTGATCGCGTGACTCAATGGTGGTACACACATAGAATTCATCAAGGTCATTGGAGTCATCTTCAATATATCCCATTAGAACTTCAGATGCTGTGTACGCTTCTAAGTCTTTTTTTAAAGGAAAAAACTCAGATAATTCACCGCCTACCTCTATCGTTTCCATAATCTTGTCTTTACTCACGAATTTCCAAGGGCTCTGAGGGGTGATGTCCATTCCCATGACCATTTCGATCTGTATTTGAGTTTCCTCACCAACAGCCAATCTGTAGACTCCCTCGACGTCATATTTTGGGATGAATCTTTTCCTTCTGGGTTGCGGCTGTGACGACGCCATTTTGTCTTGATCGGCGTGTACTGCAATCAATTTATTTATTTAAAAATAATATTATTTATACGTAAAACACGAATCATTTGATTGCTACGCGTGATTGATACAAATATTTGTTTACATGTCAGTGAATGACAAACCATTCGAGACTTTGACATGATATTTTATTTTTCAGTTTGAGCGCAATTCAAACTTTTCACACGCGTAGCAGGAAAACATAGTGCGACCACTGAAATGTCATACGATTGTCAGTGTCTCTGCGTTCGAGTGTTCTGTGTGCGAAGATTGTGGCGACACCCTTCAGTTCACAGAAAAGTCGCACTATCATTGGTAAATGTGATTAAAAAGCACTTTTAACTCAGCCTATTTATGAATTCTAAAAATGCGTATGTGTCGATAAGAGATGATAGTTGTTTAAAAAGTAATGTAAACAAGAATTTGAGAAACGGATTGGAAGAGATCCCTTACAGATAAATGTTTACCTACGTCTTATCAAGTAATTTACATTGCGAAATGCAATTGTAATATAGCAAATTAAATCGGAATAACTATATTTCGTCTGGTGACAGCCAAAAGTCACTAAAATTCCTGTCACTGCTCTTCAAAACATCGTATCTAATTACTTAATTAATACTGAGATACGAGTTTATAGTATTTGTTACTTAGTGAGTTTTTGTTGTCAACCGACGATTTTAATTTGTATTTGTAATGTTAAGTAAAAACAGAAATGTTCTCGAGAACGGCACATCTTTTGCTTATACAAATAAGCAGCCGGCATAATCGGCATTAATATATCTATACTATTATAGATTTGTATAAAAAATAAGTTTCCTACGGAGACTTCTACGGAGACTCATGACCTCTGGAAAATTCTTAATATCGTGATGCAGGATCGTCTTTTGTTTTGTATGGGCGCGCGGCATCATGCCAGACTGGCGCCATCTGTTGGTCATAATTTCCTTTGTCCATCATCACGCCGAAATGGCTGGACAAATTTTAACCAATTTGGTACAGGGATAGTGGGACATCCAAAGATGGTTAAAGGATACTTTTTAAATGACTACCGTATGATCAGTGCAACCGTATAAAAAAAATTGGGTAAGTGTGAGTCCGACTCGCGCATGAAGGGTTCCGTACCATAAAACAAGTTTGTTGTATGGGAGCCCCTCTTAAATAATTACTTTATTTTATAATAAAATTTCAACTGTCTAGCTATCACCGTTCTTGAGATACAGCCTGGTGACAGACGGACGGACGGACGGACGGACAGCGAAGTCTCAGTAATAGGGTCCCGTTTTTACCCTTTGGGTACGGAACCCTAAAAATACGCGTACGAAGTTGTGGGCACATTCTAGTATGTTACGATATGCGATTTGTTTGCGAATGGGATAGCGAGACTGAAGACTGAATGGAAGAGAGTGGTAGAGGAAGACCAAGATAATTATCTCGTAGTTGTAAGTTAGTAGGCAGCGACAATGGGACTCATGAGGCGGCTAAGAGACACGCAACGTGCAATGAAAAGGGCAATTCTCAGAGTTTCTTAGCGCGATAGAATCAGAAATGAGAATATCCGCAGAAGAACCAAGGTAACCGACATAGTGCACAGGATTGCCCGGTTGAAGTTGCAATGGCCATGTAGCCCGGAGAATGGACGGCCGTTGGGGCAGCAAAGTCCTAGAGTGGCGACCACGTATAGGAAAGCGCAGCGTGGGTCGGTCCCCGAGTAGATGGACGGATGACCTCGTGAGGGTAGCGGGGAATCATTGGATGCGATCTGCACAGGATCGCACTTTGTGGCGAGTCATGGGGGAGGCCTATGTTCAGCAGTGGACGTCTGTGGCTGATAGATGTAAGTTAGTTAAGTTTAAGAATCCATGTAACGCTTTGGTGTATAAACTGTTATGTTACATTTTATGTGATTCAATAAATAAATATATGTTATATCACCTTAGAATTGTACCGCCCGGCAGACACTTTGATATCATTCTACAGTCTACCTGGGTCCTATTTAAAATATTATTTTATTGAACTCTGATCGTCATTTCCGACACAACTGAATTAATTCAAGCTCCATCATTTTATACCAATAAGGAAAACGAGACGAGACGAGGCAAATTTTGATCTGCCTATTTCGGGGCCACCTTTCATTTACTTTTAATTAGGAAACGCTCTAAATTTTCGATTGGAAAGCTTTTGAAATGCACACAAGCAGTAACCTTTTACAAATATTATCAAAGAATAAGTAATTGAATATCCTGCGAAAGCCTGTGCCTGTGGGTCAGTTGTAAAAAGACCTATGAGTAGGGCTGCCATCTCTAAATTCGCCGACCCCGGACAGACTTAAAAAAAATCGGACATTTGGCGTAAATCGCATTTTTTCCCCGGACGTGTCCGTAAATAATAATAAAAAATGGCTTTATTTTTCATTGACATAAAAAGCGTCAGTGTTTTCCCCGGACACTTTTTGAAAACCCGGACGGCCTCCGGACGACCACCAAACTAGGACAAATCCGGAGAAACTCGGACGGATGGCAGCCCTACCTATGAGCCACTCGAGGACTGCGTACTGCCTGGTCAAATCTAAAGAGTCTAAGATATTGACCTTTGAAATATCTAGACTTCGCTGTCCGTCCGTCCGTCCGTCTGTCACCAGGCTGTATCTCAAGAACGGTCATAGCTAGACAATTGAAATTTTCACAGATGATGTATTTCTATTGCCGCTATAATAACAAATACTAAAAATAAAATAAAATAAATATTTAAGGGGGGCTCCCATACAACATTTACAGATAATGGTACGGAACCCTTCGTGCGCGAGTCCCAATCACACTTGGCCCATATTTTTTTTTCTTTACCGTAGACGGATAAAAAGCATCCTAGAACCATCTTTGGATGTCTAGCTATCTCTGTACCAAAGTTGGTAAAAATTTATGCAGTCGTTTTGGCGTGATGCGAGGACAAAGTTAATTATGAAAACAGATGGCGCTGGGTTAGCATGGTGCCGCGCACCCATACAAAATAAATGACGATCCTGCATTACCCTATTTTCCTGAAATCATGACCCCTCTCCGTAGAAAAATGATTTTCAATACAAATCTATAATTATATATAATAGTAGGTATAGATGTATTGTGTATAGAGTTGTTATTTCAAAGACCAATTTTAAGGTTCCGTACACAAAGGATAAAAATTGGGACCATAATTATTACTAAGACTCCACTGTTGACTGTATCACGAACACAGCGTTTTTTAGGGTTCCGTACCCAAAGGGTAAAAATGGGACCCTATTATTGAGACTTCACTGTCCGTCCGTCCGTCCGTCCGTCTGTCACCAGGCTGTATCTCAAGAACGGTGATAGCTAGACAGTTGAAATGTTCACAGATGATGTATTTCTATTGCCGCTATAACAACAAATACTAAAAATAAAATAAATATTTAAGGGGCATCAGCATCTTTCGTAGGAGAATATTCAAAAATGTGTCCAGCGGTATGCAGTTAATAATAGTTCCAATGCCGTCCGCAATATCGCTAGAGTAGCAAGAAAGTATGAAAAAATTCCAAGTTTTGGACGGAGTGAACTATTGAACAGAGTAATTCCTACATAGTTTCTTTAAGCATATTCAGTAAAACGTACAAAAGTTTTATTAAAAATGTATAACAACACCGTTGCTAAGTAACGAAACTAGTTTCAGACACAGTAGCGCCACCAAATAAAAAATAAATATAACCAACATGAAGCATAGTCATTCAAAAATACACGGAACCAAATAAACTACTACTATTTATTGGACATTTTACTATTTTTCATAGTACTAAAACTAAAAAGAAGACGTGTTTTGACTACTGATTTAAATACTTAAAAAATAAACAAAACAAACATGACGCATAGTCATTCAACAATACACGGAACCAAATAAACTACTACTATTTATTGGTAATTTAACTATTTTTCATAGTACTAAAACTAAAAAGAAGACGTGTTTTGACTACTGATTTAAATACTTAAAAAATAAATAAAACAAACATGACGCATTGTCATTCAAAAATACACGGAACCAAATAAACTACTACTATTTATTGGACATTTTACTTCTTTTCATAGTACTAAAACTAAAAAGAAGACGTGTTTTGACTACTGATTTAAATACTTAAAAAATAAATAAAACCAACATGACGCATAGTCATTCAACAATACACGGAACCAAATAAACTACTACTATTTATTGGACATTTTACTATTTTTCATAGTACTAAAACTAAAAAGAAGACGTGTTTTGACTACTGATTTAAATACTTAAAAAATAAATAAAACCAACATGACGCATAGTCATTCAACAATACACGGAACCAAATAAACTACTACTATTTATTGGACATTTTACTATTTTTCATAGTACTAAAACTTAAAAGAAGACGTGTTTTGACTACTGATTTAAATACTTAAAAAATAAATAAAACCAACATGACGCATAGTCATTCAACAATACACGGAACCAAATAAACTACTACTATTTATTGGACATTTTACTATTTTTCATAGTACTAAAACTTAAAAGAAGACGTGTTTTGACTACTGATTTAAATACTTAAAAAATAAATAAAACCAACATGACGCATAGTCATTCAACAATACACGGAACCAAATAAACTACTACTATTTATTGGACATTTTACTATTTTTCATAGTACTAAAACTAAAAAGAAGACGTGTTTTGACTACGTACTGATTTTTATGACGTCTATATGACGTTACAAGCCAGTATCTTCATAGAAACTTCATATAATCGTTTTTGACATTTCATATAAGGTAAGGTAGCTGATTTGAGCTATCATCAAATGCCTTATTAACGCCTTTCAGCGGACACTTGGATATATATGAATATGCCGTTTCTCCCGGTAAATAGGTACCGCATTGCTAAGGTAGACATATAGTTGTGATATTTTGGGTGGATTTCATTAGAACCAAATTCAACCTCAGTATTCTAGTACATCTTTAATTTATAATCAGGGGTCGGACTTTCGTTCGCACGGTAGGACTAATGGAGAGCTATGGAGCCGATATTCACATTAAAATACTATAATATTCATGCTCATACTAATAAGTGTATTTCATTCGCAATTTTAATTTTATAGTCAAGGACAAAGTCAGAAGAATATACAAAGACCTGATTTGTGTAGGCATTGTTTTTTTCGCCAATAAAATACGTAAATATTTGCAACTTTATCCATGTTTTCTGGAGTGAATTGGGTTCTATATTGATCGAATATCCATTTATGACTAGAAAGTTCATAATATTGACAATAAATTGAGTTCAATTGTAAAAAAAATATTTTATTCATAATGTTAGTCATTTAATGCTTGGGAATGTTAACCATAATAACCACAAAGGCAGTTCGGAATGAAATAGATGAATTAGTATAAGTATGAGTATGAGTATGAATTGTATTTTAATGTTAATAACGGCTCCATAGTTCTCCATTAGTCCTACCGTGCAAAAGGAAGTCCGACCCCTGTTTATAATGCATAACCTAAATTAAAAATTCAAACTACCCCCGACACAATCATGAAAGCCTCATTATCTCGATAAGTGATATAGAGATTGATACTAAAACTGAACATAAACTAAAACTAACTAACTGCGCTGGCTCAGCTACCCAAAATGAGTCTTGGCCTCCGACACAAGAGCTGAACTGAAACTGGATATAACTACAAACGAATTCTTAGCTTAAATACTGGCTGAAATATTGTCATTTGTTCCAATTAAAGCTAAAAGTCTTGGTAACTACTGGTCCTATTTTCACCAAACATAGCTAAAAACCACACCGACGGACAAGTCTTCCGCTCAAACCGCACTTAAATTGGTTCATCCGTTCGTCGTGGGAGCTACGATGCCACACAGAGACACACAGATACATATTATGTTATACTTATAAATAACACCCCTCACCCCGTCGCGAGTTAAAAATTAAACACGTACAAATGTCACGGAATCTGAAAATACCATTTACGGAACTGATACCCATTCCATTCAAGTAAAAATAGCTGTAGGTACTTTAAATGCTGTTATTAAATATAACTTCAAAAGTTACATTTCTGTTCTAACCACGCACAAAGAAAAGTCTGGCTGAGACATTTCCAATTGAATTTTCTTGGACAATTACTCTTTATTTTCTTCAATTTCCGCTAAGAAGCAATATTAAATTTAATGCTAGCTAGCATCAAGAATAATTCTGTATTCAATCTCTCTATTTAAATTATTGAGCATAATTTTACTGCAAGTTTAGTAAATACAGTTTGTTTAGTATAATTACGAATTAACTAACTAATTAGGTTAAGTCTGCACTGAAATAAATAAATGGCTCAACTAGTTTAACTACTTGAGAAATAGCTAATTTTACACAACTTATTTTCGTTACTAGTAGCACTCAGTTTGTCAGTCCTTTGCTTTTCCTAACTAGCAGCTAACATTTGGGCTACTGTTAACGAATGTTTTCTTTTCATCAGTGTGTTTTAGTCGAAATGTCAAATAGTTTTCGGGTATCCTGGATAGGATAGAATGTAGTCCATGTAAGTCTCCGGTTCATATTTTATGTGATATTCGTAACCCATGGATTCCCAAAAATATGATACCTAAATATGAAAGTTTGCGAAGATAATAATACGTTAACCATTAAAAGGTTTAGATGAAACCTGGCATCTGGGACTTATCACCACTTCAACGATTTTTGCTCGCATTTTACGAACCCTGGTGATGAGGTTAGATCACATATCTTGAAACAAAGGATATTGAATGCATACCTTATTATTGGCACATGAGTGAAGCCACAAAGACAAACAAAGGAGCAAGTAAAAACACGTTTGTCACGTAGATGATCCGATGAAAACACTTACCATGGATTACTTTGATCCGCGGGATAACATTGATTACTAGTTTTTAAATCATATGAAGCTAGTTTTTGAAGACACTTATAAGATTTTCATGCTACGAGCAAGGTAAAGCTACCTCGACAAAAATACTCAATGGTTAAAAATGTTATACTCCACCTATGCCTGCGCCTCATCAGGTTTGGCCTCTGGTACTTCATCCTCGTAGCTACAAGAGTCACTGTCAGACACCACTGACACGGGTTTCTCGCCAGCCTCACTTTCTGACTCACACATTGTACACACAAACGTGACAAACAATACTTACACTCCACCAATGTCTTTGCCTCATCAGGTTAAGCCTCCGGTACTTCATCTTTGTAGCTGTCAGAGTCGTTGTCAGGAACCACTCACATGGGTTCCTCGCCAGCCTCACTTTCTGGCTCACTCGTTTTTCACACAAAGGAGACAAAAGCTACTTACGCTCCACCAACGTCTGTGCCTCATCGTCATCAGCTTTGGCCTCCGGTACATCATCCTCGTAGCTGTCAGAGTCGCTATCAGGCACCACTTCCACGGGTTTTTCATCAGCTTCACTCTCGGAGTCACTCATTGTATACACAAAACGTCAATCCCGTTATATCCCCTTCTGATGACTTGTTTAGGTACGTGACGTGACTGCAAAGTGACGGGCCTAGGTTCAGATCGAGCAAGGGCAAATATTTTAATACAACAATCTCTTGAAATATCCGGCCACTGAAACTATCAATCTAATTCTTGTCTTGCTTCGCTTGCTGTCGGAACAGTTCTGTCTCTCATATTATGTACTCTACTCTCTCCTCCATCGGATCCCTCATTTACTGAGGATCGTGATCACAAACTAGCCAGGTTTGCCTTAATGATTTGTCTCCATCGGTCCCGGTCCCACGTTGCCCTCATCGCCTGGTGGAATTTGCTTGAGGAGGTTGCTTCTTTGACTTGGTCAGACCATCTTATTGGTGAAAAGCCTCGGGCTCTTTACCACACATATCAAGCCTCCATCTTCAGTCGTTTACTCTTGACAGTGGTCGTGGTTGTATGATGTGACGTATATATTGTGGATAGTGCCCTCGCAATGCGCCTACACTTGCTACGGTCTTCAGCATTACGGGAACATTGGATTCAGATGGTTTATTCTGTAATTTTCGCCTCGTCTTGCTTTATGTCACCGGTAGAAAACCGCCACATGTCTAAAAAATCAGTTTCTAAGCTAAAGGGTTCCATACTATAAATCTACAACGTTACTGCGGTTTTCTTATGATAAGTAATAGCACAATCCGTTACTAAGTTAGAAGTAAAATGTACACAATCTTATGAATGTTAATAACAGTTTACTGTTGCTAAGTTAATATTAAGCATGCGTGGAACGAATTCTGCACGGTTAAACCAAAGTACAAACTCTAAATGTGTGTTCCAGTCATTCTAATACTGATTTCCTAGAGACCGAAAGTGACAGCATGATACGAATTTAGATATTCAAATTTCGAAATAACGCTCCTGGTACTTGGTGGTACCGACACCCCGCGACGCGAGACACGATAAGGGAAGTTAATTCGCGTGCCGTCGTAGAACCCTGTCGCTGTGACTAAGCCATCCGTCACTCAGCTAGGAGTATTAAATCACATTGTTGTGACAAGGTTCTACGGTTCGGCTGTCCCAAATCGAAACCTAGCAAGGGACATTTTTTGGTAAAATACGTTTTTCTAATAAACCTGCCTCAAATTTTGAGCTGCGTCGAATGCAAAAACACCTGTATTGCTATCGCAATTAGAATCAAAGTTATGAGACCCATCAAACCTAGCAAGTGCATATCTTACTTGCAAATATCAAATTCAAAATACTAGTAAGTAACATTTCCAAGTCCAAAAACCTATTAAATGCGGCATATACTAGGTTTTTGAATTTGTAACCGGAACTTGCTAGGTTTTTAAATCCGAAATTGCCCCATACTGGGATTTTGATTTTAAAAATTGCCGAAGTGTAGAACAGGGAATTCAAATATTACAATAAATAAAACCTAGCTAGTCAGTAATGAGTGAAGTTGGCGTTAACGGTCGCCATTTAATATTTTTGGCGCCCCTTTTCTGAAGTAGGTAGGTACATTACAAACTAAATGTAGTTAGAAACTTGAAATAGAATGTTCTATCATTGATGCATTTCTACCCCAATTAATAGCTGGCTGCCTGTGCTAGCTGGAGCTGTTGACGTATGGTGTAGGGTTTATAGGCATAGTAGTAGTAGTTATGATGAGTACAGTCAGTAACGAAAAGCTACACCAACACACAGGTCTACTATAAAGTAGGTATCATAAGTTATGTATGAAACTGTCGTATAAATATCCGTAAACATTAGATATATTATATTAAACCATGTCGATGTGCATTTATACAACATCATTTTTATAATTATGTCATGCTATAGGCAATAGGCAATAGGCATCTGAAAATGAAGAAACACAATTCCATTTAGTGGCTTCCGATGCTGACTGTACTACATTAAAAACGTATATCGTTGGGGATAGTGCAATACCGCGAAGTGTAGATACGAATCAATATTCAAACAAATGCTAAGTATTTTATTGAAATGAGAACTTTATCGACAGCTGTTATTTACGCGGTATTGCACTATCCCCGACGATATAACTATAAAGCGGTTACTAATTTAATTCATGGAACAAACTTACAGCCTCTTGCTACTTTTTATTAGTTTTTCAATATATTCTTATTGTTTCATTATGATCCTACTAATTTTACAAATATTAATGTGAAAGTTCGGATGTTTGTTAATGAATCCGCTAAAACGCCTAAATAAATCTGCGAAAAATAAGCACACAGGTAGTTTATAATCTATATTTACACAAATAAAAGTTTTTATCCCGGAAATCACCCCTTACGTGGGTAAAAGAAAATGTAAAAGTTAAATAAATTTATATCAGACAACCTCACACACATCGATCTAGTTCGTGGAACTAAAAAAGCTCTGGTAGGCTTGTATAGGTTTTAGGCACTTGACGACGATAAACATACCTATATATATAAATACATACTTTAATACAAATAAAATCCATGACTCAGGCACAAATATTCGAGTTCATCACACAAATATATGCCCTTGCCGGGATTCGAACTCAGGACCGTCGGCTCAGTAGGCAGCTGCTTTTAACGCAAGTGTACGCGGCGAAGTCACGGGCAAAAGCTGGTATTCAGTAATTCCTGATTAATGTATACCTACCTACTATAGATTGCAATACTACAAGTTTTCCGTTGATACAAAGGTCAAAGCTTAAAGAAAAATTGAAAAATAAGTTACCTGTTGGAAGAGACCGGGAATTGAACCCGGTACTTCTGGATTGCGTTAACCACTTCGCTACCCTAACTCCCAAGCAACCTATCGATTTTTTCCTTATGCTTTGTGTGTCAATGATTGCATTGTTTATTACACCTTAGCGACCTCCACCAACTAACTTATTTTTTTATTTTTCTTTAAGCTTTGATCTTCGTATCAATGGTTTAAATAAAAAATGTGATGTGTACATTAAAAAAAATTAGATATTACAAGTTTCATAAATTTATACAAGTTTTCCGTTAAAACAAATAAAAATCCTAATCCAATTTCCTAATTATACTTTTATTAGCTAGGTTTTATGTTACGGATCTGAAATTAGTCCTCAAAAGGAACCAATTCAAAAACTTAGTAGGACCACTTGCTAGCTTTTTATATGGGAATTGACATAACACTTCTGTCTAGTTTTTATAGTCAGCCGTTAGTAAGGCACATAAAACTTGTAAAATTACACATAAATTTAGTTTGACTAATGCGTCTTGTAAAGCAAGGTATACTTCTCTAAATGGTAACAAGTCTTGTGTGCAAAAGGTCTCTGTGGGTGTTTTTTTTTCAACAAAGTCTTTATTTGCCTCTCCTGTAAAATTTCGCTAAATGCACTTACTAGGTTTTGATTTGGGACAGCCGTGGTGTCTGTATTAAGGTCTGAGCTTCGCCAGAATTAAAGTTTACAGTATCGAGGAGATATGTTACATTTTGTTATTAGAAAGTGGTCACTGATGGTGGCACAATATACATAAAGACTTATAGTATTATTTCTATCAATCCATTTTCTTATTGGGATCAAATCTATATATGGGACTAGCTATACTTAAACTGTTCAACAAGTCAGGAAATGCTCGTTTAAAGTTTGAAATTCCTACGGAGTGCTGAAAACGGCTTGTAATTTCTATGTTGAGTACTAATATTTATTAATTATTGTTTTGTTAAATCATGAAGATTCTGAAAACAATATCAAAGCTTTGTGATTAAAAAGTCTCCAAATATAATTTCAATATATCTTTTAAATTATTTATATAAGGGTGAGTATTTTGCTGTTACAATCGTTTTCGCTTTAACTCGCCAGGTGGCGCTTCCGGTTTAAAATTGATTGTTGACCGTGAAGTGGCTCTGTTGTGTTATTCTCTGATTTTCTTCCGTAATTGTACCAGGATTAACGTAACTTTCGTTCCAAACTTCATTCAGATTGTAAACAGTAAATATTAAGAGGAATTTTGTGGACATAATTACTCTTGATAGTTCAACCTGAGAAAAAAATGATAATGAGAACCAAAAACGGACAAAAATGTGGTATATTATGACCAACTCAACGGAACGAACTGACGGAGGCTTACTAATGGAGTCCCGTTAGCACCTTTTATTTATTTATTTAAATTAGTTACGCAGCATAACAGTAAATAAACCATGGCACGGTGAACTACAAAATTACATTACAAAAAAAATACTTAAATCTAATTTGATTTAGGCGACGTAACAGCGTGGCTCCGTTGCGTCGTCTGATCTGGTGAAAAAAGTATTCATTAGAATGTTTCTCTGCCTTTTCGCCGAATTATCTTTCGTCAAATGTTTCATTTCGCAGAAGTGTCATTTCGTAGAAAGCATTTTTCTCTGAAACCGTAAACTATTTGGGATTGTCATAAAACAAACCTAACCTATACCTAATCTAATCAATGGGATGATATTTGCAAGAATTATGAAAAATGTAAGACTAGACAACGTTAAAAATTCGGCGAAGTGAAAATTCGGTAAAATGAATTATTCAACGAAAAATTATTCTGCGAAAAGCCAAAACACCATAAGGAATTAAATCAATGTGTTTATGTGTCCTAATAAAAATTACTTGATTAAGTATATACTGAATACTTACAATATTTATATCTATGTTGTTCTAGGCAGCTCTCTCCCGTCGCAAGGAGTCTGCGGCGCCGCTGACGGGGGACAAGGATGGCGCTATATTCGCCTTCTCCTACCCTCTCGCTCTGGTGCTACGCTTACGAGTCCTACAGGTTAGTATAGTTTTTAGTTCTGCAACAAGCCAACCCGCTTAAGAAAACAATACTGTTATGTGGTTTTGATCCTCATTATCGTCTGTCACAAAAGTGAAGCGTACTTCGTAAATAAAGACTACATGCATTGTCATTTACAGTCTGACCAAAAAGAGGAGAAATTAAAAAGTGGCAATACTGTAGTGCGGTCCCCGTTTTCTTAGATTGCTTAGAAAGGGACGACACTACAGTAGGTATTGCCACTTGATAAGATAGCCGGTGAAATTACTAGCATAGAGGCATTCTATCTTCGTCCTCCGGGTAGGCAAGCACTTGTGACTCCTCTGGTGTTGCAGGTGTTTATGGGCGACGGTAATCGCTTTCCATCAGGCGATACGTTTGCTCGTTTGCCCCCAATGACACAAAAAAAAAAAAAACAAAAAAAAAAAGACTGTATTTGACTTATTTAGTTTGGGACAAATTAAATAGGAAGGTTTCTGAAACGCCATTTTTTCATTAGTGCACTTGCAAGTTCATAGACGACGCGTTTGGCTCGGTTGGTAGACACCTGCCCTGCCTACTGAGTCGGCGGTCCCGGGTTCGAATCCCGGCCGGGGCAAATATTTGTGCAAATATTTGTTCTTGGGTCCCCTTGGATCGCATAATGTTTTTTAGACTAATGCTGTTTCGCATAATTGATTTGGCATAATTTGTTTTGGCATTATAGTACTATCGCATAGTAATATTTTGGCCTACTGTTTTTTTGGCATACTACGCTATTAGGATAATTTTAGTTGGACTAATTTGTATTGGCCGAATATACTTTACGCGTACTATTTTTTGGGCTAATAATTGTTTGGTATATCTGTCATTATCCATAATTTCAGTTGTTTAGGTAAATGAATGAAACTCAGTTACGTGGTTAACATGCATTTATTATTATTGTATGTATATATTTCATAACAAAATATTACGTTACGTAACGTTAGGTCACATTATTTAGGTAGGTACATTAGGTTAGGTTAGGTTAGCATGATAACCCGGCGCGAATCGCCTAAGCAACGCGGAATAAGGGGTCTGCGAAGCGGACCTCCATCGACCTCGCTTTAGTTCCTAAATACATACAGGGTGATCAATCCAAATGGGTCAGTAGGGAGTAGGGTTACCATACGTCCGGATTTGTCCGGACATGTCCGGACTTTTCGACTCATGTCCGGACTTTGTCCGGCCCTTTAATTTGTCCGGCTTTTTTCAAATAAGTTGGAATAATGAGAAAACCCCGCCCGCACCCCGCACCTACCCCCTCGCAAATCTCGCAATGCGAGCGTCTACCTACTACCATGCCTACCTATTTTGGTGACTAAAAAGTCCGGACTTTTTTCGATCCATCCGGCTTTTTGCCAGGACTTTTCAAATTCCTAAATGGTAACCCTAGTAGGGAGAAAACGAAAACTATAATCTGTTCTTAGGAATCATGGCTTCGATTTTTTAAAAACTGCATTTAATTTTTTTTTCGTATATCTCATGCATAACCGGGAATCGAACCCGGTTGAAATTGGGGAGAGGAGAAAAAAAATGAAGATGTCAATCGATCCTACTTTTTATTGGCAAAAAATGTCTGTAAAAGAGTACATACATTTATAGTGCTCTATGAGTCAGAAATTGCTGTTAAAGCTGAAAACGCTCCATACAAATATGCGTGCTGTGTATGGAAAAACAACTTTTTCCATTTTGACCATGATAATTTCCGTTTAGGTTCATAGTTGTCATACAACTATTGTTTTGTTGAATTATGAGGATATTGGAAACAATTTCATATTTGCTTTTGCATAAAAAAAGAACGTAAAATGTTCGTACCTCAAAGGAATCACTCTTTAACAGCAATTTCTGAGACATGGTTCCTAAGAACAGGTTTCCCTATCTCTTATAGTTTTGTTAGATAGTTATTTTGCATTAAGACTCCTTGTTATTATTGTTTAAAACATATGTTTAGGCAGATGTCAAGTTTAGTTTGAGATCCTGTCAATCTTAGAATTACCAGTTACGTTTTATATAATAAATTACGTTTATTACACAGAATTCTTGCATTTCTATTAATATTTGTGCTGAGACTTTAACAGGTTATGGACCCAGCATATTAATAGCGATGTAAAGAGCAAAACTCGGTATAAAAGTGAAAAAGTGAGTTGAAAATTTTGATTGTCAAGTTTAATAGTATGGACGGTTTGAAAATGAACGTCGAACGTTTTGACGGAAATAATTTCCGTCAGTGGAAATTCCAAATAAAATGTGCGCTGAAGGCAAAGGGTATTGATTTGTCTATACCAAAACCCAAGTTGACACCAGAAAATGAGTCTGCGACGGCAACATGGCTCCGGAACGATGGGACGGCTATGTTCATCATCACGTCGGCGATGGACTACCGACAAATTGCTCTCATTGAGAATTGCGACAGTGCTGCTAAAATCATGGAAAAGCTGGACTCTATATATGAGCAAAAATCGGAATTCAATAAGATGTTAGTCCACGAGCGATTTTACCAGTATAAAATGAAGTCGTCCGACAGTATGGCGCAGCATATTTCAAAAGTCGAGAGTTTGGCGCAGCAGTTAAAAGAAAGCGGAGAAAACATCAGTGACACAGCTATTATGACTAAAATCATAAGTACTCTACCATCAAAGTATCGCTCATTCCGTCAAGCTTGGTTATCACTTGATTCAAAGCTGCAAACCATCCCGAACCTCACTGCTCGACTTATGGACGAAGAAGCCAGTCTGACGACAGAAGAAGAGAATGAGGTGGCACTCTTGGCTTCTCACGAGAAGCGACAGCCTGGGACGAGTGCAGGTAACAGCATCACGGACAATAATCAGCACCGCTTCGTTTGCTATAACTGCAACAAACGCGGACACTTCGCAAGAGACTGCCGTGCGAAGAAACGCTCCCAGGACAAGCCAATTTACAACAACACGTTGGCATTTCACGCAGAAGAAAGTGCGAATTTTGTTGATGAATCGTATAGTGACGTGTGGCTTTTAGACAGTGGCGCATCCGTACATATGACTTTTAGAAAAGATTTTTTCTTGGATTTGGAACTGTTTACTGAAAATACCAATAGGTTAGTGAAATTAGGTAATCAACAAGAATTAAAAGTGCGGGGAATAGGAAATATACTGATTAAAAAAAGACTGAATGGACAGTGGGAAGAAAATATGATAAGAGAAGTGCTCTACGTGCCGGAATTGTGCAGGAACTTGTTCTCTGAAGGTGTCATTATGCGTTTAAACTATGTCATAGTAAAAAGAAATACTAGCGCGTTAATTTACAAAGACAATGATGTGGTGTTAAGTGCAAGGCAAAACGCGAACAATCTGTATGTAATGAACTTTAATACTGTCGTGAGTGCAAGTTGTCACAATGTGCAATTATCTCAAAATACATTTCGACTGTGGCACGAGAGACTTGGGCACTTGAACGTTACAGAGGTTAAACGTTTAATAAAAAATGGGCTTATTCAATGTAAAGACAGTGGCGATGAAAAGTTTTTGTGTGAGGAATGCATGCATGGCAAGCAAAGTCGGCTGCCTTTCCATGCTTCTCGTCGGGCAGAACAGTGTCCAGGAGGGCTGGTCTATAGTGACGTATGTGGACCTATGAGTGAGCCGTCGATACAAGGATACGAAAATCAGAATTACAGAATGTATGACCCGAAAACAAATAAGATTGAGATATCACGAGATGTAGTGTTTGACGAGATTAGCCTGAATACTGTCAACCAGGTTTTTGTTGATATCGGAGATACATGGTACGACTGTGAACAAGCCCCAGTGGCCAATGATACTAACCCGAATGTTGTAAGTCAAAACCTCGTTGATGACGGACACTCAAGCGTCCACCTCAGCCCAGGCAGAAGAAAGTAGTGATGAAAGCTTGAGGAGCTGTAATGACGGTAAAACTTACCAACCCGGTGTGACGTTTGAACCCACAGAACTGATATCAGATCGTATTTTAAGAAGTAGATGGAATGAAAATTATGAGATTAACTTAACTGAATACATTGAGTCTGCGAAATGGAAAGTAACCGTACAAGATGAGCCTAACACTTATGAAGAGAACCAGACCTGGATTATAACAGACAATAATACTAAAAAGAAACCTGTCACCTGGAAATGGGTATTCAAAATTAAAAAGAAAAAAGATTTGATTTGTTAGCCGATTTCTTGTCCATTTCCTTGCCTCATCTTATTAGGCAAATTATATTTTAATTTTGTTTTGAAAAACGTCTGTTTAGCTTCGGAGTAAAGAGCTATAATGATGAGCAGGTAACTGCGATGTTTTGTTTAAGTTAGGCTGTTTAATGCTTTGAGTTAATGCAAAATTAGGGGGAGTGTTAGATAGTTATTTTGCATTAAGACTCCTTGTTATTATTGTTTAAAACATATGTTTAGGCAGATGTCAAGTTTAGTTTGAGATCCTGTCAATCTTAGAATTACCAGTTACGTTTTATATAATAAATTACGTTTATTACACAGAATTCTTGCATTTCTATTAATATTTGTGCTGAGACTTTAACAAGTTTACGTTTTCACCCTACTGACCCATTTGGATTGATCACCCTGTATGTATTTAGGAACTAAAGCGAGGTCGATGGAGGTCCGCTTCGCAGACCCCTTATTCCGCGTTGCTTAGGCGATTCGCGCCGGGTTATCATGCTAACCTAACCTAATGTCGTAGTGCAACTTTTAATAGGATAATAGCGTTATGCATTTTGATATGATGCCAATTGATTATTATGCCTATTTATGCTCATACTTTTTGTTATTAGTCATCATGACAGTTATGCTTTCTGTATTTATGCTTTTTAATGTTATGCGTAAAAAATTATGCGTAATGAAGATTATGCACATCTCATTTTCGGCGAAAAGCAATTATGCGTAACCATATTAGTATAAATGATTTTATGCCTTCCAATAGTAAACCGTATTTATATATTATGTATATCGTCGTCTAGTACCCATAGTACAAGCTCTGCTTAGTTTGGGACTAGGTCGATCCCTTAATATTTATTTATTTATTTATAGAGAGCCGATAATCCATTGAACTTTCATGGTACAGTACGATTAAAATCAGTTAACGATTCGGCCAACCTCGGTAATTGTCGTGAATCCCTCATCTCTCACATAGAGTTAGCAATTTACAGATATGACCGATTTACAAAATTCTTTTTGTATTTGATAGGGTCTTAGGTCTACCGGTTAGTAATGTCATCTTGGCAGGAGCTATACATTGCGTTTATGATACTTCAAATTAATTGCCAGATTGAGGCGATGATACCCGAGAAAAGCCGAATCGTTAACTGATTTTAATCGTATTGTACCCGTTGTGACTTTTTAGAATATGGCTTTTTAAATAAAACAATTTAAATGTGTGACAGTTACGGAAACCGAAGAAAATAATATGGCAATTTTTGTGTTGCGCGATATATTTGTATCAAGTTCTCAGTAACGGTGTGATTTAGGCCCCAAAATGCCGTCATGCGTAATGCATAAGTGCTCAAATTACGCAAAGAAACGTACAAAATAAAACGGAATCTCTATCTCAAGTAAGTAAGCTGAAATCATTTGATAATCTGAGTAAGCTGAAAACATTTCATATTTCAAATACAACGCCATTTTGACATCGTCATGCCACTGCTTTAGACAGAGATAAGCTTATGTCATTGACCGTAATCTGGTAAGTAAATATTGCATCTGTCATGTTAGTGTATAAACTGTACATATAACGTATCTCCTTAGAAAACATCATTAGCGGATAGCAACTTCTGCTGCTAACTGTACTAATACTAGAAGTACAGATAAAGTGTATATCGTTTTTCCATCGTATTTTGTCGGGCAAGCTAGTTTTATATTTCCATCTTAACTTATTCACCGAATTGACAGAGAAAACATGCTAACACGGACTTTTCCGACAATAAACGAATTGAGAGGCATTAATGCACTAAATATATCTGTAACAGAAAGACACTGTGAAGAGGCCCTATTCAATTATTTAATTATATGTATGTATATTGATAATTTCATTTCAACCAACTTTTTAAAGTGAATAATGCTTTTCCCTGAGTTCCAGATAGTAACATAGCTATTTCATGGCTTCATTGTGGGCAGTCGAACATAAGTTTAAAAACCCAGTGTCTGCGTAAAATTAATCAATATCTCCTTTTTTCCTTTTTTGTTGTGTTGAAATAAATTAATATAAGTTTAATTATGTCTAATTGAAAACATTAAATAGAGTAAATTCGAGTAGTTTTTGAAACAAAACATTATCAATGAAAAATTCAAACAATAGGTTTCAAATACATACCAATAAATCGTAATATCCTGGTTCTACATATTATTTATTTATTTATTTATTATTTATTTATTGAAAAACAGGTTACATAACATTACAGTTTACACCAATGCGTCATGAACCGAACAATGTTTATTTTGACGGCGAAACGGCGTGGCCACGTTGTTCCGACATCTCGGGTGTTGGATTTGGTAGGTTGCCCCGGAACCGACGAAACACGACACCTTTCGGCCAGAAATCAGCACACGCGATGGTGTCCTGGAGCGGCCGCGGCACGCGCACTACAAACGAGCTGAAGTGCACGTAGTGGCGCGAATGCAACTGGAACACCCTCAGGTCCCTCAGCGAGTAGCCGGTTTTCTGGCGAACATACTGCGTCACTTCTTCAGCGGTGGCAGTGTGGTGCAGGCGCGACACGTATAGCGCCTTGCTCGGTGTGGAGACCCGCAGACCACAACCAACCGGTTCTGCAGTACCACACTGACTCTTGCGTGTCTTACGCTTTCTTGACACCGTTGTGAAACCCTCCTTGTCCACACTGGTGCGAGGGGTTTCCTCTATTGGAGGATCCCGAACTTCACGCGCTTTTGAGGGCGCGGCTTTCCGGCGGGCTGGAACAGGCTCACCAGCAGAAACGACGTCAGCAAAACGACGACGTGGTTTCGATGAAGCGTTGACGGGAGGCCCCGCGAGGAGGGGGCAGGGGGGCCGCGGATCTGCATGCACAATGACATCGCTTTGCGCAGCGTCAGCTACACGCGAATTGACCGAGTTGGCATTTGACGCCCGGTCATTATTCTTGAAATTTGACGCCGTCAGTGACCGCGTTTCTGGGGCACCGTCGCGCAAACGGATGATTTCTTTGCGCAATACGTCAATAACGGCCTGTGATTTGTCAAATTTCTTTACAATTTCTGCCATGCCTGCTTTAAGAGCCACAATTTCTTTCAGCAGACAGCTCACGTCGACATGGTCTGGCGCATTGGATGGCAATCTGGAGCCCTCCGTCGCCACGAACTCAGGCATGTCGCGTTCGTTCTCCCTCAGGACTTCAATGATGTTATCGAGGGTCTTCTTTCCGGCTTTATCTTCTCTGCGATGAGGTACAAATGTGCCGACAATCCCGAGAGACTGGAACAGCACCTTCTTCGCAGCGCAGATTTCGTCGACACTAAAACGCGACGAACAGATCTGAACAGCAGTCACCGCATCCATCTGACCTTCCCGCAGCAGCTTCTGTTGCAGAAAGGCGAGGATCCCGTTGACAATGGGCCCACTTTTAGGTTCACCCATTGTTTAACTACAGGCAGCGGTCGAGCCGCGCTAATTTCACAATTAAATAATTAATTAGTCATCGATGCGTCTACTTCGCTGCGCGCATCGGACGCGACTTCATATGTTAAGATACATGTTTGATGTTTGAGAAAAATGTCTAAAACTATCAGCATTTTTTAACGGAGAAGAAGCCTTAAATTTATGCCCCAGTACGGAAATTTAGTCGGCTATCGAGTAACCCACAAAGGCTGGAAGACGTTTAGTCGGTTATCTAACCAACGTAACTTCTCAGCTCACAACCCGCATTCCTATTTATTGAAGTTACAGAACAATGGAAATGAATACTCCAACGATATGACATAGCTTAGTCACAAACTAAACCGTATTTTCAAAGAATAACGTTGAAATTCCAAACACAGGGTATTCCTTTGATTTATGTTATCAGGACGGGTTTATGCTAAAGACAACAAGAATCAAGACCCTTTGGTTGTTCAATAGTAAATTAACATGTTAATGCAATGGTCAGCATTTTGGAGTTCGAGGATTGTTTGATTTAAGCTATCTTAATATATATATATATACATATCCGTCCATTATTTTCGGCGAAATGAGAGGACAAATAAACTTTTACCAACAGATGGTGTACAATATCGCGACGTTAAGATTTTTTCCTGAAAAAAAACCATCAATTTTAGAATTTTCTAAAATGGACGAACTCGTAATCTCTGCCCCTACATTTTCAAAGTCAACTCAACCACCAGTATCATACAATTGACCTAACGATGGATACGTTAAACCAATCCAAAGACCTATACCTAGTCACTCTTGGAGCCCATCATCATAAAGATCGCGCCAGTTCCGTCTTATTTTGAACCTATTTATTAAAAGTAGCCTGTAAAACAAGTACAAATGCCAAGACATAGTTTCCCTTTTGTTGGTGTAGGCAACCCTAGGAGTATGACACTCCCCACAGAAGCTACAACCAAAAGCGTCGCACGTCTTTCAAAATTACCAATCAGATGCTAGTAGGCTAATTCCTTTGCAAGAGCGGCAAATAACAAAGGAGTGCGGCTTGTGTGGTCTTTCTGTCGCCAAAACCAGCCATGTTGCAGAAATGGAACATCTAAAAATCTAGGCCTTACAAGATTTACAGAAAACCCACGTGATATAATATTTATGGCCTAGCTACGTATGAAAAAGAACGTTATTCGAGAATATTCGGAGTATCATAAATCCCGTTAAAGATCAGGAAAGATAAAAGCCGAGAGGGCACCGGGATATTACATTTCCCACTTATTGATGGAGTGTAATACGGTTACTAGTGACACAGTATACACAGTAATACAGCTTTATAGAAGGGTACAGTAAAAAACAACATAAAATGAAAAGTATATAACTAAACCTTAACAAACTTAAATTATGATCTAATTAAGCCTAACTTAAACTATTGGGACCTAAACTATATGTACATATATATCCCCTATGTCGCTACCATTGGGTAGGGTGCCCATAAGGCTGGCCGCGTGACCTCGCTGGATGGCAATGCCAATGCGTTGGGCGAGGAACGAACTCGTAAGTTGTAAGGAGAATAACACAGCACCCTTAGCGGATACTTTGTAGAACTATATTTCTCCATACAAATCGTTTACGCCGTCGCATACATGACCCAGGAACAAAGATTCGAGTTCATCACACAAATACGTGTCGACAGTTAGCAGGTGCACTACAAACTGCGCCAACCGCGTAATCAATATACAGGATGATTCAGGAGTCATGTCATAGGTCCACACGTGGGCCACACTGTGCAAATTTCACTATGGAATCCGTCAAGAAATCTTGTGTTTTTTTTTTATAGTTAATTGATTGCTAACTATCTGAAATGCATGGAACGGCTGTCTTGTTTCGCGATTTTGTGGTTGGCCCCATAGTGAAAGATGCTTAATGCCGCCACCCCATCACCCATGTAGCTCCTGAGCATGACTCCTGAATCAGCCTGTATATAGTATTAGCTGATGATTTTTCATTATCTTTGCATACCAGATACTCATTTCGCTAATGTCAAATAAACAAATGGGGAGAAATGGCTTCAGAGATTACTGTCCCCGCTGTGGAAGTAATGAATATGTAAACGCTTTCAAAACACCGTAATCGGATCAACGGGGATGAATATTAATCTGGCTACGTCCCCATCACCGATTTCAGTAGGTGTGCCGGCGAAATTGGAATACATAATGTGTCACAATGTGTCACAATAGGGGCGATGAGGTGGAATAGAGATAGCAAAAGCACTTACGAGTATATATCCCCATTTTTATTTTTATAAATAATGACACAAAGGTAAATAAGGAAAAAAAATTGAAAAATATTCTATACAAATATTTAGAACAGCGCCATCTCTCTCGCAGTCTTCACACTTGCTGTAAATCAATGGGGATTGGGGATCGTGCGTGTAAAACACACATCCTAGGGTATGGCTAATGCGCATAAGCATTTCAAAAAACATATATGACGCAGAGGGCGCTCCAGTAGCGTAAAGGATTAAGGGATGAAAGATTTGGTGTGATTGACGTAGCGATCGAATAGCTCAGTTGGGAGAGCAATGCGCCGGAAACGCAGAGGTCGCGGGTTCAAACCCCTCTTCGATTTTAGTAGATCGCATTCAATTTTTCTTTCTTAATTTACCTTTGTGTCATTATTTATAAAAATAAAAATGTGGTATTACCACATAAAAATATGAATCGATAAAAAGATTCTATACAAATACTTATATCCCCAGTTTATTCGTTGAATTAGGTTCCTAACAGAATATAATGTTCTTTTTTTATATGCAATGAAATGTCGTCATAGGCTTCGAAGTATCACGTTTCTGGCGGAACAACTCGAGAGAACTATAAAGGAGTTTCATACAAAATTGAAGGCCTAGGCCGGGGAGTAATTGTTTTCGTAAATATGGCGTCTTTCATTAACAGGCTAAACAGCTGAATTATATGTTTTTGAGGGGTGTATTTTTTATTTCATTGCATATGTTTGAGAAAAGCACTATATTATATGCCTTAGCCGTGAAAAGGGCTTGGCGGCTTCGTATCACTATCCGGCCCCCCTACGCTCCCTACTCACCCGGCAAGCCCTTCTTTCTCGGCGTCTGCAGTAATGTATTTAAGCGGTTTACACTCACGTGAAATTGTCAGGAACGGCCCGACATGTTTCGAACTCGTATGGAGCTCTTCATCAGTGACTGCTGTCCGTACAGCCGCGCAGTAACATTGTCACTGGTGATTTCACGTGAGTGTATACCGCTTATACAATGATAAAATATGTCTAACGAAAGTTTTAATAACAAAATACAATGTTCTTTATTGCACAGCTTAACAAGAGAGAAAAACATGAACAACAAGTAAAATTACAATAGAGGTAGGTAAATAACAAGCGGTCATATCGCTAAAGAGCGATTTCTTCTATACAATTAATTGGGCACGTGAATCACATATCAAAGTATACTGGTAACAAATAGACAACTTGACATAAGAAAAGAATGGCAAGGGAGAAATCTGTGATTATAAAATACTAAATTTCATCCGAGTATTTTTTTTCTTAACCGTAGTGAGGTAAAGTGCAGTTTCTATTAAATCTAAAATCGACGCCTCAGTCCCTAAAAACAGATTTCCCTATCTCTTATAGTTTTCGTTTTCTCCCTACTGACCCATTCGGATTGATCACCCTGTATAGGTACTCGTATCGTATGCATACTTTTTGTGAATAGCTATGTTTACTTGATACGATATCGTCTGAAAAGTTTGACTTTCCTTGTTTTATAACTTTCACAGTTTCTAACTTCAAGCCACATGCAATATAACCGAAAACCTCGAACAGATTGTTGTTTGATGAAGCTCAAAGGAACGAAGTTTAGCTCCGGGTTCGAGAAAGTTCCTTAAGATGATATGAAGTGCCTCGTAGCAAGGGCACGACTAGCTAAGTTTGTGTTCAGTAATTCGACCTAATTCGGATGTTAATTACCTTGGAACTTATGACACTTGTACGTGTGGCGACGGCGGCGACCCAGCCTGCTCGCCGAGCCGCAAGCCAGAACGCAATTGCTGCGCCAGGCACCCTTTACCAGAGCTCTTCGCACTCTCAATCGAGTTGCTACTGTTGTAGACCTTTTCTTTTGTTCTTTGAACGAATTCACAAGGGCCGCACTGTATGTTTTGTGTAATACGGATAATGTGTAGTGTTGTTGTGATTAGTGTATTTTTGTTAAATATTCCATGCTGTTAAATTAGGTTAGCCTGTAAGGACAGCTATGTTAATAATAAGAAATAAATAAATAAATAAATATAGGCATATTATCCTCAGGTTTTAGGCAAAAAAGGGAAAACTCGTTGAATCGTCTCTGATGCAAATTGCGATAACTCAGAAAAACCATAAGTAATACCCACCTTTCTCAATTAACTTTTAAATCTAGTCTTTAGGTAAAATACATAGTATCCATTTCTCTTAATTTATTTAGATGAGCCCAAAGACCTTTATTGTGTCATTGAAAATGTTTAGCAGTAGGGTAATAATCGCTTCATAATTATTTGTCCATGAGAAAAATAGAACAACAACAATACTCATACACTACGGCGACCGGTTTTTAGTTTTACCCAACTGTGTATGGCAAAGTTAAAAGGACAGGTTATGATTTTTACGTCACCGTAGGCCGTAAAGTGGGATTTTTTGTCTGCCACGCGGCGATAAAATCTCACTCGTCTTCAAAAAAAGAAGTTCTCAAACTCAGTTCTTTAGTATTTGTGTTTTATAGTAGAGAATTATGCCCAAGGATATCAAATAGCACATTAGAGACTAGCTTGGCGCTGAAGGTGACAAAGGCAAGGCTATCATTATAATAACAATGTCTGATCTCTGCGCCAGTCCAGTTAGTTGGGAAGCAACGAAGTTACTTCGTAGTTAACAAATTTATGCGCCAGCCATCTAAGACCTTTACTATTCCTAGAACTAAGTCGAGATAAGTAGGACTTGTCTTTTATTGATTTACAATAAAGTATTGTTGTATTGTATTGTATTGTACAATTCATTTTCGTAGTAGGGTAAGGTTGCGATCATTGGACCGGCTCTTTCATTGGACCGCGTTGGTTTCTCGGAAAAGAACAAATTTAAAAATCCACGATGGCGTTTAAACGCTACCTATTTGTACCAGTAAACCCCCCTGCTCCAGCCAGTTCGCCCGTGGCCTTGGTCAGGGAAGCACGTACATCGAAGTGTTTCGCGCGCTCCTGATGGTAAATTACGGCGCTTTTTTATATCATGTAAGTACAGTTTTTAAAGATATTTAATATGGGTTTTTTATTAATTGCGTACTTTATTTATCTGTTTATCCAATTTTCTAATCAATATGGTTCGATCGATAACGGTTTTTTTTCTAAAAATGGTTTAGTGTTTGCACAGCAAATTGCCATGATTGGACCGGAGACAGGATCTTTGATTGGACTGGTCCAATCATAGAAACTTTTAAAATTGAAATTTCAATTGGTGTATTTTGTTTTAGCATGGCAATACGTGCGAATAGTATGCATGGAACGAAGCAACCATGAGACTTGCATTAGATGCTTTACGTAACCAAGAAGTTGGTCTGAACAGTTGTGAAAACTATTCGAAGAATTTAAGTTTAGGTAAGATTATGTTATTTTGTTTTTAACATTACTAAGTTTTGAAATTGTACTTACCTTTTAATAAAACTGCTCTGATAATAAATCATTGGTTTGTATATAAAATTTTATTTTATTTGTTTGAATTCCAATGGGTGCGTTGAATGGACCGCTACAAAAAATTCCCCAAGTCCAATTATAGCAACTAACTGGCCCAATCAAGGAAACAGTGCTTCAAACAAAGCAACCTTTGCGAAACCGGTTTCTATTTTTTTATTAATATATGGTAATTAAAAAAATCTACATTGGCACCTACATGTTCTTTTATACAAGACTTATCAAACTGACTATTCCACACTTCCCTAATTATAATATTTCAGCTGATATGGCCATCCCAAGTAAAGTGGTCCAATAATCGCAACCTTACCCTACGTGGTGACAATAGCATGATACGAATATCAGTTTAGGTAGATGTGCTTATTGTTTAACGACACTTAGAAGTGACTCGTCGTGGTCGGACGACATTAAAAAGACGGCAGGGCCGACCTGGAGTAGGATCGACGCATCAAGATCGGCTTGGAAATCCATGCAAGAGGCATATGTCCAGCAGTGGACGCATATTAGTAGGAGAGCCGAAGAGGGGATTTCGGGAGTACCTAAAGCGCGGCAGATTAATATATAGGGGGATACCTTATACCCAGTTAAGTACTTCCACCAAATATGAGCCTCATATGTATGGCCGCCCGTCAAGGATAAAAGATCAGATTAGTAAAAAAAAATTGTTCATCTGAAATTCTCGAGCGCGTCAGATTAAGGTAGGGTGAGTTAGTTACATGCTAAAACGTGTATATTCCTCTAATCTGACAATTTAAAGGTGACGTAAATAAGGCGGAGGGCTACAAAGTTGTAAAAAAAAAACTTCATCTCGACATTCTCGAGCGTGGCTAATTTTTTTTTTATTTAAAAGGGAATGAATCATTGATAACGGAAAATATATAATCTGACGATTTCCACTAGCCGAAGTAACAAAAATTCATCGATAAAGTATAATGCGTGCAGTTACGTGATGCCTGTACTTATTCCACTCTGGTTTCTGTTGCCAATGACGCCATGACAGTTGATCATGTTTTTTACAACACTAAAGTACTAGCACTATTAAATATTTATAGTTGCCGGCAACTTTTAGAACAAAAATGGCAGATTTGCGCATGTACCCTACATTTGTACGTAAATGGGCTACTGCGCAGTCAAGATTATGCTCTAAAAGTTTGCCGGCAGCTGTGATATTAATATAAAGTGTGTATTTTGTGGTAAAACTACTTTACAAAAAACAATTAAGTAAATTTACATTAGAAACATAACAAAAATGTGTAAATATTTTAGAATATAGTCGGAGCAAACCGGTTCTCCGAAAATCCCGAACAACATACGATAATCTTGAACTTTCGAGAGAATCTTCATTAAATGAAGTAAATCACGCACAGTGCTATAAATTATTTATAGCAATAAAAGTACCGCGAGTCTTTCAGTATTTACAACAGCGGCAACGTATAATGGAATATGACAGTGCATCGGAAGTTTCTGGGAATAGCTCCGAATCACATGCCCCTGCTTCTGGGGAGTGCTCCGAGTCACATTTTCCTGTTTCAGGAGAGTGCTCTGAGTCACAAGTTCCTGTTAATTTTTTTAATTGTCAGATTAGGCGAATCCCGCCAGATAATCGTCAGATTATGAGACAGCACGTCTAGGGCATAAAGATGAACCATATATATCTTAATCTGACGCGCTTGAGTATTTCAAAATGGCGAATTTTTTTTGCACATTCTAATAATAACTGCGAGTTTGCGTCACATCCAAATCGTCAGATTATTATATAAGAGCTTTTTCTTAGGTTCACTTAACATCCCCTTAGAAAATCTGACGCGCCCGATGAAAAAAAAAATTTTTTCATTTTCAACCCTCAAGTACGACCACCCCCATCATGGAAACAATCAGTTTAACATGCGTACATCTTTAAAAATGTGTAGGACATGGATGCTATCAATATCTGACGCGCTCGAGTATGTCCATGCAACAGTTTTTTTTTACATTTTTGAAAATCTGTAGCCGCTCCCCCCACCGATAAAAAGGTATATCTTATATGACATTTTTTTCTTTTTATCATCTAAGCTTCGCAACCCAATAGGTCTCTATGACGCTCGAGTGAATCCCGATTTAGCATCGTCGCGTACCCTACTATATATTATGCTGAGAAGAAGAAGAAGAGAAGTGACTAATGAGTACCTATCATAAAGTCATTTGTTGCTCATAATTTATTTATTTTAGTATGAATTAAAAAAAAACTGAAACAACATGTTTCCAGAAATGCTGAAGAAAATGGTAAAAATAATACAGTATGGCCTTTCCTAGCCTTGACGACGCGGTTAGTAGTGTAGCTGCCTACTGAGCCGGCGGTCCTGGCTTCGAATCCTGGCAAGGGCAAACACTTATTTGTGATGAACTCGAATATTTGTTCATAGGTCATGGATGTTATCTATATATGTATGTATATATTATGTATACCTATCGTCGTCAAGTAGGTACCCATAGTACAAGCTTTGCTTGGGACTAGGTCGATTTTGTGTAAGATTGTCCCTTAATATTATTATATATATATATATATATTATTTTGTATTTGCTGTGAGCAACTTCTAAGCAAGAAGTCAACTAACGTAGGTACTCGTATGCACGGTAACCGAAGTGTAACTAGATATACTTCTACACCTAATTTCTGATACGATGCAATGGCGAACAGATCGACAGCTGGATAGTTGTACAACAAATTGATCCTATAAGGGTTCCGTTTTTGCCAACAGAGGAAGGGAACCCTAAATTTAAGGCAAATTTACCCCCTAAATTTATTTGAGATAATATTAACAAAATAGAAAATGTTTTATATGGCCGCAAGTGTATAAAGTTACTAGGTCACGTGCACGTTACAAATTAAAACAAGGTATTTATTAACTGCGATATTAAAATAACATGTATGGGATTCCAAACCTACAGGTGTAAACCAGAAATATACCTAAATTAAATTATGTACACAAAATAATAATAATTCCAAGCTTCATGTAATGACACGTGAACTAATGGTTGGCAGGTTACTTAATGACAACTCTGGCTCTGGACTTGACTGCTGCATAAGATTCATACAGGTAACAAGGAAATCGGGGAGGATTATGATACACCACTGGCAACACAGATTGACAGAACCGACGAACCAATCATAGTGTGATGACGTCACAAGTCCGGTCTGTCATTCCGGAATGCCATACCTTGTTTTCTTAAGGCTCCTTTACACAATGGGCCATCATGGGCCATGATAAGGGACGCAGCTATACGACAGGACAAGACAGCAATATCGCTTGTCTCCTCTAACGTACAGCTGCGTCCCTTATCATGGCCCATGATGGCCCATCGTGTAGAGGAGCCTTTATACCTATGGGATTGATCACCCGGTCCTCCTGACGACCAGCATTCGTAATTTGTCAGTTTATTTTAAGCCTTATGACAAATAGATTGACAGTTAACTATTCATTGAAGTTTATGTACTATGTGTAGGACAGTCTCACTGCCCACACTTGTTCCCTTCCAACTAGTAACAACTGCATTTGCCCCAGCCTCAATCATGATGCCTCCACTAAGTACCTTGGTGTTCATATAAACCAGGTCCTCTCCTGGGACCAACAAATTGAGGCAACCGCCAATCGAGTTTGTAAACTAATATGGCTTTTTAAATATATTAGACCTCGAGCAGACAGGGAATTATTAGTTTATATTTACAAGTCTCTAGTACAATCCGTCATAGTTTATTGTCTACCGATCTGGGGAGGTACCCACAAACATAAAATAATGGTACTTGAGCGCGCACAAAGGTACATCCTACCTCTAACAACAACGGACGGTCTTATCGCTAAATAGCGAACTCTTCCAGACACTTGCCATGTACTCTTTAAGAACGAAACTTTTTATTCTTAGATTTTACTTAATATTATATTTACTTATAGTATAAGGGCTAAATTGTACACTTTAATCTTAGATATACACTATTAATTATTTATTTTTAACCGTGTATAACTTGGATGAGAGAGCGAATTCTCCTAACACAAGTACTAACTTAAAAGGAGAATTCAACATTATCTATAATCTTGTTGAAAATAAATATATTTTTGATTTTGATTTTTGATTTTGATTGGAACTCAGGAGGATATGTGTGTGTGTTAGCTTGTTCGGAGCATTGTCGGTACAAGTGTTGTTTTTGTTGCAGATCGTCTGCGGAATATCAGCCATGGTGATGGGCAGCGTGGCCTTTATCGAGGAGAGGCAGAAGTTCAACATGGGGCTGGGCATCCCTGCCGGCGGCATCAGCGTGCTGGCAGCTGGTAAAAACATTTATCCTCCTTATTTTCCTTCCTTAATGTATTGCTCCCCTTAAGGTGGATACCCATTATACCGTATCATGCTATGACCGTAATATGAACGTATCAGGCACGGAATATAACGCGACACGGACCGCTATGCCCACTACAACGTGCCCACATCATTTCATAACCGTGCATAACGAGCTTAGTGACCGTAGTGTCCGCGTATCATCCCCGTAGCATAAGCGAGTTTAGTGACCGTAGTGTCCGCGTATCATCCCCGTAGCATAAGCGTTCATACCCGGCGTTACAGTTCTATGTAGTTTCATCTATCTGAAAGAGCAATTGAATACTTTTGACAAGAAAATTATTCCTATACTTACCTATACTTTTACAATGCCTATTAGAAAATTTACCATGAGGGAATTAGTAATGATAGCCCTTATCTTAGACTTGGAAGATCAAGAAAACAACAGAATTCATATTTCCGGTGTTCCCTTGTTTCGCAGACAGAAATCTCACAGAATTTCGTTTCGCAGAAAATGTTTTAATGAATATGTGGATCATATATTTTGAGTTAAAATATTATTGTTTTAAAGACTATTTACTTGAAAGAAACATATTTCACAGAAACACAAATCAATGAATTTTATTATCTCTTTTTTTTATTAACAGACTCATCAACTAATTGAAATATTTTTATGTATTCTTAATTCGCTGATAGATTTTGTTTATAGAATATTGTTTCACAGAAACTGTTTTATATAATGTTTAGTCCCAGTATTTTTCTTTAGAATATTATTTTTTCAGCACCGCTTTACTACAAATTATTTCGAAAAACCTAAATCAAATAAAAAGGAGGCGTTAGTAGGTTAGGTTAAAGACCGTAAACTGTAGGTTAGGTTAGGTTAGTTTTATGACTATGGATAGCGGAACGTCAGAATGCTTGCTTGCCTATATTAAAATTTAGCAGTTAGTAGGTAATACAATCTATAAAACTGTAGTATATGAAACAACGTACAACCCATATTTTCGAACAGCCTCAATCAATTTTTCGTCATCCATTATAATATATAAGTATTGCAAATAACGAGCGTCTTCTAAACTGACGGTATCAGATTGGTAAGAGCGGGTAGAAATATGACAACGCGTTTATAACGTGCTTAGAACGGTCACCATACGCGGTTTTAACCCGTTTGGCCGCCTGCACGCACCGTTCTAGCACTGTTGCGTGCCATTCACGGAGCGTTTCGACACCGGCAAAATATCCTCGCCGACAATATTTGACGGTCCGTGCATGGCACGCGACGGGTATGGTTGGTGACGGAACGGGCTAGTATGCATAGTCTCATACTTTGTAATACAAAGAATATTTTTTTGCCTGACACGTTCATAGCACGGTCATAGCATGATACGGTATAATGGGTATCCACCTTTAATCTATTCTAAGCCATGGTGAATGAAGTCGTATTCTGGAAAGAAGATCCTTTGAAATCGGGCATGACAATTAATCAGCAATACGTGACGACGACGAGGCTGCCGCACTCTGTAGTGCACCTGCCTATTGAGCCGGCGGTCCTGGGTTCGAATCTCGGCCGGGGCCGTTTGTGTGATGAACTCGAATATTTGTTCCTGGGTCATGGATGTTATCTTTATTTGTATTCACAGATTATGTTTATCGTCGTCTAGTACCCATAGTACAAGCTTTGCTTAGTTTGGGACTAGGTTGATTTGTGTAATATTGTCCCCTAATATTTATTTATTTATTTAATCTATTGCTCCCCTTAACTTTTTCTAAGCCATGGTGAATGCGGTCAATGAGGTCGTATTCTGGAAAGAAGATTAATGATTAATTGTCATGCCCGTCTTTAAAGGGCATCATTAATCTACCATAATCATTGGCAAACGTGGCCTTTATTGTGGAAAAATGCTACTAGAACTGAACATAACTACAAAATTCGGAATGCTTAGATTCAATAGGTTGAGACTTTGTCACTTATTCCATTTGAAGCTGAATATCTCGGAAACTACTGATCTTATTTCCAACAAATATAGCTAAAGACCATATCGACGGACAAGTCTTTCGAAGGAAAAAGAACCGCACTCAAATTAGTCCATCCGTTTGTGGAGCTACGATGCCACAGACAGACACACAGATACACATGTTCAACTTATAACACCCATCTTTCTTCGCCGGAGTACACAAAAGTGTTTTTCTTGCGTATATGATACTTACACTTCATTACCTCTTAAAAGCTCTTGTGCGAAAGTTAAATAACCCGCCCGCGAGCATCAGTACACAATTCTATTTGTCCCGCAACGTTGCTTATTACATTACCTGCTCCGTAGATATGCTTTGTTAGCAGTGCCAATTGAAAGGCTATGGTGATAAGCGAAGCGGAAAAATAACGGGTGGCTTACAATCATACTATCGTAAGAGCGGGCCCGGCATGGTAAAAGAAACCAATTCATATCCGCCCCTCTAGCACAAGCCGACTTGTCGCGCGACATAGCGTCACCTGTCACTCTCTCAGAGTATTGCACAGAAAGAGATAGGTAATATAAATCACACGAGAAAGAGTCGCGTCTCACATTTGTGCTAAAGGTGCTGATCAGGGTCTATGTTTTTTTCACTGCTTCTAATCAATAAATAGATATTAAATTCAAATTAAAAAAATATATGGTAGTAAATTAACTTTTTTAGGCAACCGTCGATAAGCCAAAAGTTTTAATGATCTTAATGCACCTATACAAATCTACTTAAATAAAAAATACGTGACGAGTATTGTATAGCATGTATTAAACTAGCAAAATAGCTCATTTTCAATTGTAAATAATTTAGAACGCGGTTAAATGCAATCTACTTAATTATTTATTTAGCGGGCTTAGCCTCTTCTACTCCTTGTCAAGGTAGCGGAGCGAAGAGTGACATGAAATTTGCTAATTATGCAAATTTTACAGCGGTGTCCATCCACACCTCTCGTGGCTGGGCGCTCACAAGCGCAGCGGGAGCGGGCGCGGGCGTCGCCAGCGTTCTCTGGGCTGGTGCGGCGTGTCTTCTGGTCGCGCTGGTCGTTCAGTGCTGTAGAACCATTCTTGGGCCGCCTGGATTGGATGATGGGTAAGACTTCTTTCTTGGCTGCAAACCGCTATTTGATTACGGAATCATTTAATAACACACTCTCATTTTATTGCAAGTAAATTATTAGATTCTAAACCTTGTCAGAGGGTACGAAAGTATTCCAAAAGTCTGAGGAAGATATGTAGATCATTCTAATACAAGGAACAAGGAACGTATTTATACTAACCAATGATAGTTTAGTACCAATATGAATCAGTACTTTTTAAAGTACGTGTATCTTTCTTAGACAGTATCACTGCACGGTTTAAATGTCATATTGGATATTTACTTCTTAGTTACCACTTCACCTATTTATTTCACTCAAAATACATGATTGATTAAAACCTTATTTAACAGAGACTCCTT
The DNA here is from genome assembly GCA_947623375.1 of Apotomis capreana. Classification (NCBI taxonomy): domain Eukaryota; kingdom Metazoa; phylum Arthropoda; class Insecta; order Lepidoptera; family Tortricidae; genus Apotomis; species Apotomis capreana. The sequence goes on from OX392505.1 coordinate 25,924,314, forward strand.
CGACGAAGAATCCCGCCCATCTCCCCGCGACCTAGTCGTCATAGCGTGCGTCCAAATCGCGCTAGCGTGCGCGACGCTGCTGAGCGCGGCCGTGTGCGCGCGGATCGACTGCGCATGACATGAACCTCCGCGGGCACTCGCGCGCCGCCGCGTGTCAGAGGCGCCCGTGCCGCCCGCGCCTACTCCGCCGAGGGAGAAAGGGGGGAGAGTGGCTTGGTTGATATAATGTGATGGAACTGAAACTGTTTACCATTTTGTGACAATTTTGGTGATGTTGAACTTGAAATGTTTCATGCCACGTAATGTTGCGTCGTCTACGTGTTAAACACTAAGCATAGCAGTAACTGTTGTTAGGTGTTAAATGGGTTTGATGGATCCATCAGGAGTGTGTCGGGGTATTGAAGTTAACTGCCTCAACCTTACATGGCAGGAACACGAATTTTATAGTAATAATTAAATGAATATACCTATTATTATTTAAACCAAACTTATTAATTCGTAAAAACTTGAACTAGACAAAGTATAGATAGATGTAGGCTGGGGACCTAGTATGCTACTATTTTAAGCTTTAGAATTAGTATGTATAATTTACTTATATATCTTATCTGTAATATAAATCGAAGTTATATCATAAACTGCCAGATTTTTTTACTTTCAAGTCATAAATCTCTAACCATTGACTTCATTTCGCAGCGATCCTATGATGGTTGCGTTATCACGCGATAAACAAGTGACGAAGCATCCGTCACGTTTTGACAAAATGCATGTGTGGGTGATCCCCATAAGTATGATTAGGTATACTGTATGTTTTTACCCTATACCTTACATTAGGTAAACTTCACCAAATTATACCTATATCTACATACATAGAGTATGCTTCACTGAAAATGATAGAGCGAGAAGCACAAAGAAATGTAGTGTAAAACTATTTTAAAACGACGTTGTGTATCAACATATTACAGTCGTTCTAAATAAAACTCAACACGCTGTCGCTGTCGCTCCCGCTTACGTTTCCACCGTGCCCTAGCCCAAGTAAAGGGAGACAGACATACGAGCAGATATAAACTGACATGCTTTTACAGAGTTATGAATGGAACCCTGACAATGTAGACAGCTCCCGGAAATCCGGCGGTTGGAGCTAAAATTATTCTATATGTTAGCGAAACTATCAGGATTTATTGCTTTAGCAACAAGAAATATGTATTTATTGAATGGTTTTCGTTGTTATTAAATAACTTTGAAGTTTGTTTATTACTCTGTTCAACTTTGTTTGTAATTCTTGGAAATGTTTATTTATTCCATTCAATCTAGTTATTATGTAAATACCTAAGTGATGTACTAAAACAACCGAACCAAGATTTTTGTCTTTACGTATAACTTACAACCCTATGAACCTGTGACATACAGTCCGACCAAAGAGAGTAGGAATTTTTAATTTCTACTCTTTTTCGTCGGACTGTACTTAGCAGACAAATTGCTATGGCTGCTCCATATACTCGCAAAGTTGCCCGAAGTTGGGCGAATATGATAGTGTGGAGAGGCGCTTCGCTGCGAAAACCCATAATTAGGCCAAATTTGCCCCAGCCAAATTCGGTCAACTTCGCCGTCGTCGTCTAAAACGGTGGTGAAATCACCAATCTAAAAAAATTGAGGGTAATGTATATTTTACCTACTATTAATGATCTAAAATGTGGTTTACACTCACGTGTTTGTCAGGAACGGTCCCACATGTTTCGAACTCGTATTGAGTTCTTCATCAAGGACATATGTCCGTACAGTCGTGCGGCATCTGGTTCACTCTCCTAAGTCGTCACTGTAAACCGCATATTAAAACTATTTGCGATGTCTCACGAAAATCTTAAAAAGGTTATTGATAAAAATATTCGTTTGTTTGCCCAGATCAAAATCCTTTTATTGTTTTGACTCTGTTTAAATATTAACATAATAATTAGCATATTGTTAGCTGGATTCAGCTTGATACCGTGTATATAACTTGTTAAATAATTGCAGATAGGTACTCGGTGACTTTATACAAACGTACATACTTGTACACAATGTTATGTAATGTTATGCAAGCTCTACACTCGCGAAGATGAGAGGTTGGGTGAATATGTTACTGTGGAAAGACACTTCGGTGGAGGAAATAATATTTCGGTCATCGGGACTCGGTCAACTTTGCGAGTTGTGTGGAGCCGGGATTAAATCTGCCGCTCGCGCTCTCTGTCGTCGCTCGTGGTCAATTTGAAGACCACATACCCTAAATTCGGGTAACTTTAGCCAAAGGGGTTAACATTGCCCGCCAGTTTTGTTTTTTTTTTCAATAAATTGGAAAACTCTTAAAGACAAACCAGCGATCGCTGCGTGATTTCGCCATAAGATGTACTTTTTTGGAACTTACTAATGAAATAAATTGGTTTGAATGGATGGGTAATATTAGCCTCTAGGGCTGAAGTTATTACCGTCGTCGATACAACTGGCATTGTATAGTACCTAACTCTTGAAGTAGAAGTAAGTTAGTTATAGATAAGATTATGGTATTGATGATATTGTTGAATAATCTTGGTCGATAGTGTATATATATTTAATATGAATATTAACAAATCGTAGATTAGGCTATAATATAATATAACTTGTATTTTTGTAAATAAATAGATCAATTTGAAACTGTTTATTTTATTTCACTCGGTAATTTTTACGACTAAGATAAGACGCATTGTGCCCAGCAGTAAAAAATAAATTAATATGAATATTGTAAATAAGTCCAGGAGTTTTTTTTATTTTTATTTTATTCTATTTATTCGGAACACAACAGCATTACAGAAAATATATAACAATGCTTACCTATATAACCAATAACAGATCTCCACAGATAGGCAGTTAACGGGGCCATAAAAAGGTAACGATATCAGATCTTAATTGTAAATAATCTGGTTGTAACAAAACATAATTTATGTAATAATCTAGTTATTCTACATCATTTCATTCACTTTGAAAATCTCACAACTTCTGAAGCTTTTTGAGCTATCGCAATTAGCTTTCAAAGTCTGCAAGTTATATCTTGAGCTTTACTAGCTCTACTATTACAGACCCGGTAAGTATTAAAGGTTGCGAACTCCTGCATTCCGGAACTTTGAGACGCTGTGCTTAACGCTTATTAAATATTTGCTGAATTCAAGGGTTGTAAACCTGTTTTAAAATAGAACAAAGTAAGACGTTAAAGATAGAGCTGGGTCGTTCGAGTTTTCTGTAAAACGTAACCGTTTTGAGAAGACTTTTTTGAGTAACCGTTTTTTGCTATAGTCCCGTTGCTGATAACAATGTCTCGTTCGTTTCATTCGTTTGCAACTAAGTTTAGTGCAACGGCGTTTTTGAGTTACGTTTTTTTCGAGTTTCTCAGAAAAGTTACGATACTTCAACCGATTGAGCTGACATTTAGCATACCTACTTAACATTGATGACAATACAATAACATGGTACCAGGAAGCTGATCTGATGATGGAGCCAGAAAGTGGCATACACTCTGTAATAGATAAAGCGGTCCTACCGAGTTTGAGGTCTTTAGAATCGTCTCAGTGAGTTTGGTGGATGTACAAAGAAAAGTACAGTTGGTTATAAAAGCTTGTCACCAAATGAAAATTTTGACAGAACTATTGAAATGCTAGTACACCAAAAACGGCGAACCTCTCGAAATATTCTCAAAGCTTTAATTTTAGTTCACTTTCGTTATAATTCCGACCTCATACTTTAACACGTCGGCATTTTTCATGAACGATTAAATTTCAACCACCCACGCCTGACTTTAAATCCTAACGTCATGTTAATAAAGTTGAAATTAGAATAATTTTTCAGCTTGCGTTAATGACTGCAATAAAACAACACCGCCAATGAAAACATACCGAAAACATATTTGACGTAATATCTGACTGTTGCAACTTAAGTCTTAATCCCTTGGAGACAAAGCTCTGTTTGTATTGATAAAAGTTTATGGAGGCGCTTAAGTTAATGGTTGTAATAAAAGGGTTGGTTATTGTATGAAATAAGCGTTAAATTAAAGGTGAAAGTAATTTTGGGGTAAACTGAGGGTTAACTAAGAATAAACCAGGCGTCGAACTTATATAGACTTAGTATTTTTATTCTGTCAAATAATATAATCATAATTTAAGGGTGTACGTACCTCGTCGCAATGACCTTGGGCGCGCGAAGGGTTCCGTACCAAGATCTGTAAGTTTGTTGAATGGGCCCCTTAAATATTTATTTTATTTTATTTTTAATATTTGTTATAGCGGCAATAGAAATACATCATCTGTGAAAATTTCAACTGTCTAGCTATCACCGTTTTTGAGATACAGCCTGGTGACAGACGGACGGACGGACGGACGGAAAGCGAAGTCTCAGTAATAGGGTCCCGTTTTTACCTACCCTTTGGTTACGGAACCCTAAAAAGACCATAATATTTTTTCCCGCCTTGTACGGGCATCGTACGGCAACCTAATAACCGAGGTGACAGGGAGGTCTTGGCAGGGTTTCTGCTGTGTTCCTCCATTCATCCATCCATCCCCCATTGTTCTCAGTCGGCTTTTATTTAGATCTAAAGAGAATCTTTGAAGAAAATCGCAATACCTACTTGATTAAATTAGTATATTTTTCTAAGATTTACAGAGGTTGCTTACAAAAACTTTTTTTATACCTAACGCACACTCAAGATCCGAAAATGTTCATACCCAATAGTACTCGATATATCCTTGCTGACTTAAAAAAACCCTACAATGCGAATAATTTTAGTTTGAGGAGCAACTATATCCTTCCCGTATTCAACTATAAATCCCTTAAGAGTCATCACAAGCTATAATTAAATTAATTTTCACATAACACGATTTGAAAAGCGTAAAGGTCCCAAAAACACAACAAAATACCTATCAAGGTCCATACAAAAGCGTCTTTTGATCTCCGACATGTAAAATCTCGAAATCTCGCAACAAATTCCTTTATGTGGCAATCAATCAAATTCTCTCCATCTCATTATCACTTAAAATACCTCGCAATTTCCCTACACAAATTGCTATTTCGTCGGGTCATAGTAAATATACAATTAAACAGTAAGCAAAGTCCGCAAGAAAGCTCGTAGACATAGCTCAGGGAATTGCCTGACTTCGGCAACAATGGGTGGAGAACTAAACAGTTGAAAAAGTTTTAACTAGTAGAATTTGAGGCAAAAAGGTTCTTTAGTGGCTACCGCGTACAGCCAGCCAAAAAACCTCTGGTCTACCACTTTTCGACTCTTTTTCATAAGTAGTAAGGTCAAAAAGTAAAGTAAAGTCAATAAGTAGACCACAGGCATTCGACAAGGTAAATCGATCGAGCCAGATAGTCAGAATCGCTGCAAGCTGTTGGATGACGCGTAAACGGTGACTGTGAAGATTTTCAGGGAAGGGCTTTGTCCAGCTGTGGTCGTCTTTTACATTTCACGTGCTGAAAGTTTTAAATTTAATTTTTCCAGTGAAGTGTGGTTTATTAAGATAAGGTACGTCTGCGTTAGGATTCCCGTTTTCTTAATGTTAGTGTTCAAAAGAACAAAACTTTATAAGATCACTCATGTGAGCTTTCGCATGAACATCTTTCAGTTCAGCTGTGGTAAGTTTGAGAAACTTGAGGTTTAATACGAGCGTACATTGATCTGCATAATACTTACATGTTGGAATACTCTAATCAAGAATAATTGAACACAATCACTACATAGTATAAAACAATCACTACATAGTTTTAAGTCTTTAAAACTACGCAACGGATTTTGATGCGGTTTTTTTAATAGATAGAGTGATTCAAGAGGAAGGTTTATATGTATAAAGCATGCATAATTTATCAGCATTGCACCCGTGCGAAGCCGGGGCGGGTCGCTAGTTAAGTATAAAAAATATAACTTTAGCAAGTTCCAAATCTTCTTCACCGAGTTCATTCTTGTCAAAAAGACATGATTATAGTGGTCACTAATCCTGCAGGGTATCATAATGTCAATTTCTAACCGTATCGAAAAAACCGCAAACAACTTTAGCATAATATAATTTATGACAAAATTTACTTTCTGTCCCAAAACTATGCACTGCGACGGCACAGCCGGCGACAAAACTCCACCTCAATTTATACCGAAACAAGGCCTTATATGACCGAGTGTGGCACACTGTACACGCTCGTTATTCCTGACTAACAACCTCATTCCAAGCCATTCCCACAAGCGCGAACATATGTACTAAAAATTTTATATGCTTTTTCATCAAACTTTGCCAGTTTTCAAACTCAGCACATGATGAAATATTTCAATGGCAAATAAGGCCAATACGTCAATATTAAAAAATACCATAACTCATCGTATACCTACTAATTATTTATTTACACAAAGTTATTTATTTAGATTTTTTTTATTGCACAGTGTGATGTACAATTTGAGTGGTGCAACCAAAAATAAACACTAAATGCGGCGGGGTGATTTAAAAAAAATCGCTCAATGTTTGTGCAAAAAATACAGTCAGTAATAGCGTCTATTTCAAGCATATTGTTTTTTAAATTCAAATTCAAACTCTTTATTTCGGACTTGAATCCATATATTTGTTAGTTTTTGATAAGAACAATTTTTCTAGAAGAACAGGTCCAAGGTGCAATGCCTCGACTGGGGAGTGAATGTGCACATACTACAAGTAGGTACTTAATGCATAGTGTACGGCAAAATGTCGACATTTTTTGTCGACGTTATACAATGAAAGATTAACGCGCTGGACCTGAAATGCAGGTCCTCTGGGCACAGATTAATATAATAGTTCTTCGAACAGATACTCATGTCTGAATAAAAAGGCAAATACCTACTGCTTTTCATGCCTACTCAATTTAACAATGGAGCGACCTTGAACGCGCGGTTCGTTGGCCGCACGTGCCGGCAAAACGAGGCTAGGGTTGACACCGCTTAGAAATGATTTTATAAAAAGTCAAGATAAATGAAAAAAAAACGATCGATTTATTTAAATTTATTAGTCAAATTTAATTATCATTGGGTACCTACCAGAAATAAGTATTCACATGCGCTGCGGCACACCATCAAAATCGTTAAAATTCCGAGGTATATCGGAATCTTACCTACCTATTCTTTCTGAACATACCAGAAACATGAAACTCTGTGTAGGTACCTAAGTAACCTAAATATATCCCGATGACAGTAGGTACTTATTAAATAAAGTTTGATAGGTGCCCATATATAATGTGTTACATTATTGTATAATACTAGCATTACAAGCTTCGGAACAGTCACTAGGTACAACTTGTTTTATAATAATCTGATCACGCGTTTCATCTTTGCGAATGCATTCCTTGCAAAAGGTCTTAAGTGCCAAGAATACCGTGAAACATGCCAACTTTGCCCGCTTTTTTCGTAAAAACCCGAATTTCTCTAATTTTTTCTATGACGGGATGAAGTTTTTTTTTGTCTAACGCATCCATCGTATTCATATGCATGCGTTTATTACGAGAAACAATTTTTAAATCTACATTTAATCAATTTTTTTATCAATTTTCACCTCGGGTAAAGTTATCTAAACTTTTTCAAACATTGCCCAAATCGATTATTTTCGTAACTATAGCCCCTACAACGTTAAGATAAGGATCAGTATAAAATCTGGGGTAATAATGGCGTTCCACGTAAATATCTTGGTCTTAACTGTACAAACACGTGTGCAATATGGGTGGGCAATGTTACATAGGTATTTTGTTTTACTCCATACAAGCCGAATCAAGCAGTTTGAAATTGTCAGGGTTGTCACTTTTAGTTGAGTAAACCATCTTTACCAGTACCATTATCAAAATGAAAAATGTATGCTTAATATTGGGTACTAATAGTTAGGCGGTTATTTTGTTACTTCGCGTTAGAATAATCTAAAAAACAATTGTCATAATTGAATATTCTATGTTTTTTTTGTTTTATGGACGTGACATGACATGACATGCAGCTACTGCTAACAGTACAACGGCTTAATAGAAATATAATTTACCTTACCTTAAATACATAACCCTCCTTTATTTACGCAGTCAGGTAAAATTACGACAAGGTGACAACCCTAACCCTTTTTTTAGTCTGGGCAATGTTGGCATTCATAGGTTAGCAAGTTACTAGATAACATTGCCCACCATCATAACTCCGGTTTTAATAAGTATTTTTAGTACAAACTACAATAAAAATGATCTACAGTTCTTATTTTATAACAAGCAATAAGATACATTCACCTGAGGCTTCCCCATTCTGTAAAAAATACACCAGAACTTCACCTAGAATTGGCCCGCAAAATCACGCACCTTATTCAACTAGTCCTAACACGTTACGGAATGAAGTTGCGCGCAAATGTCATTCCCAGTGATACCACAGATATAATCTATTTTCCACTAAAAATAGTAGTGTTGCCAGAATCATGTTGAAATTGTCTACAGAAACGTTTCTTTTTTTAAGTAGCGTTTTGGGCAAAGTTCCCTGTGGAGGCAAAGTTGGCGTATTTCACGGTAACGCCGACGTTTACGCCCTTTTAAGGCCGTGCGGCACTCCCGCCACACGCACTAAACTGATTTGGTAAATCTTAGTGAGTAAATTATTGGGATGTTTTCTATAAATTTAAGTATATTAAGTAGGTAGATTTATTTATTCAACATTACATGTATCTATTATAACAGTGTATGCAATGCGTTTAGGTAGGTGTTTATTCTAAGTTCTAAGGATTTTTAGTAACATTTCATCGTCTGTCGGCAAAGAAAAATAGGATAAATGTCTGTTGCTTTTATGTTTTTACACCCCGCAACACTGCAGCGCGGTGGTCTTATTCGCGACGAAGCCATTTTTTTGGTGATTTTATAGCGCGACCGGCGGCGTCCGGCCGTGAGCGCGTGTGGCAACCGACCGGCTAATCGTGTCGGCCACGACAGGCGATGTGTAGGTATCTTTCTGGGTTCCCACGGTACAGATGGGGGGCTGTGCTCTGGGTCCGATTCCCGGTTTTTTTCCACCAGGTTACACATTTAAAGTTTTCTTTGAGCTTAGATATTTTTATCAATTAACGTAAATTGATAGTATGGGAAAAGAAGCAGTGATATATCCTCTTAATACCCTTATTAAGAGGATATATCACTGCTTCTTTTCCTAGGTATATAGGTACCTAGTCAAACTCTAGTCCATGGTCTCCACAAGGGGAGAGGAAACATGGCCGTCCTACCAACTAACACACATGGAGGCGTTCAGTGGCAACAGAGGTGAAGACTATCGTGTAGCGAACCGCATAGGCCAAAGATATTAGTAGTACTAACGAGAGGGATGCAGCAATATGTGAGACACGTCTAGAGATAACTCCATCTGAATCCTTCATATTGCTGCATCCCTCCCTTCAGTGAATAATTTAGGAAAGTGTAATAGCTGCAATAGAACGCAATGGCGGCGTACTGTGGACTCCCTATTCATGTATTCATTTATTCAATGCATTGTGCGTACAAAAAAGGTCTTTAATATCTATGAAATTCCAACACAAATTCTGTCAGAGCACTGCACTAGTCATTACTATATAATATTTTATTCTGGCTACTAATATCAAATAAGCATGCCCTCTGCCCCACCTAGGGGTTACAAGACTTTGAGTCAAGTTATATTTCTAACCGGACATTTAAAAGTGTGGAATAGCAAATAATACATAACCCTCATTATCTTTAACTAATGACCATATTACCTCAGCTCATTCCCGACAAACGAGCCGTGAACATAGCATCAACTACTAAATTGTGACGTCACATCTCACAAAGCATTTTCGTTGGTAAAGCAGCCTTAAATCCTACGAAACAAACTCCAATTTCCGACTTAACAAAAAGGAGATGCGACTCAATGACTATTTTGGCATGCTCACGTGATATGCTTAGCTTTGTCATTGTAAAAGCAATTAAATTTATTAATTAATTAATCCAGGGAATTGATAAAAGTGATTAAACTGATTGCTTTGGTTGGACGCACGTTCTCAATTTCAAGGTGTGTTAACAGCCATAATTCCTAAAACATACCTACATTTTGACATTGGCATCTCACATTCAATCTAAGTCTGAATATATTTATCACAAAAAAAATGGCGTAAGGGCTTCAACAATTTTGATACCAGCGAAGCAAAAACTTTTAAAGTTTTTTCTAAAAAAAATAGCTTACAAATTCGAAGAAAGCTATAATAAATAAAAAAAAAACAATTAGTGCCTAATGGGTCCTGCGCATATGTTGTAGTAGAGCAATGGACACTATTTTAAAACTTCATAAACTGTTAGGTTTAAACTAATTTCATTGCTTTATTATCACAGAATCTAAAACTACTTTTAAAGAAATAAAAAAATAATCTGCACTCAAATGACGTCGCCTCGACCACTGTCTTCTTTACTTGCCGCCTTCGTTCTTTTAGAATGAAGAACTTTCCAAATGATTTTTTTTATCATAAATTGCGATATTCTCGAAAGTGTAAAAATGTGGTTATATTTAATATTTTATCCTCTATCATCTTACATCAAAGTGGAAGTGAAAAAGTGGTTAAAAAATTGAATGTTGTCAATTGAAAAACATCATCTTCACTTATTAAGCGGCTTTTCTACTAGAGCAGAGCTATGTTTTCAACCGGCAATCGACATATGAGGAAAAATCCACCGATACCGAACTGCGCGGACTGACGCTAAGAAATCCTATCAGCGGATTGTGTATTGTTCCCTGACACAGCTCCTAGCTTAGTTCGCGCTTGTGGCAGGCAGTGATGTGTAGACCGCGAGTGAGCGATTCTAATTATCTAAGATAATGTGGGGTAAGACCGCCCATGTAGCAAACAAGCTGCATTAAATTAAGCACTTATATGTACAGCTTAGATTAGAGTTAAATAAATAATAATAAATAAATATCAGACAACCTCACACAAATCGATCTAGTCCCAAATTAAGCTCAAGAAGGCTTGTGTTATGGGTACTAGACGACGATATACGTACTTATATAGATAAACTAGCATTAACCCGCGGCTTCGCTCGCGTGCCTATATAATATACATCATCCTATGGGAACAATACTCTTTTTTTCAGGGTTAAAAGTAGGCTATTTGTTAAATTAGGGTATAATCTGCAATCTGCATATCCCTCATGCATATCCGTCCAGCCGTTTTAGCGTGAAGAAGTAACAAACATACACAGACTTTCGCTTTTCTAATATTACTGGGAAATACTTTTTATTTTATCATAACTCCACTTTATCAAATCAAACCGAAAACTCAAGCACTCAAATCAAGCGATCTCAGCTTTTACTGTACCTACCAAATAAAGTTCACTTCAAAATTCATAACTCGAAGTGAAGCTAAGACACCGAGATATGTGTGTATAAAGCTTTTATAATGTCCCGAGCCTCCGCTTATCGACTTGGGATATTCGAGATTGGTTTAATGATTCTAAGCCATGTTCTAAGTTACGTCATGTTCTATTGTAAGATTATTGAAGCTCTCTTCGTTGATGAATGAAAAATGTATTATTCTGAGCCAGATAAACGTAATTCAGAATTCTGAAATGACTTAACATAATTATTGAAAAGCTTGAATGTATTTATTACGGATGCAGGAAGTTTCCCGATCATTACTCCTCCCGACCCAACGCGCCGCCCGCCTATAGGTACCGATTGACGACGATCGAGATGCCACCAAATACTATTTTTTTAATCTATTAGGATAACGCAGGTCTCTATCCATACCTCAAAAGCAAAAACAGAACCCCCTTATAGGATCACGTGTAGCTGTCTGTCAGTCCGTCTGTTACAACCGATTTGCTGCAAAACTACTGGACCGATTAAATTGCAATTTGGCGCAAATGCTTTCAAGAATTTTCATGTCCACGGTGGCATTTTCGTAATTAACGTCCCAACAAACCATGAAAATTACACCCATACTCATATTTAGTCATTTCAACCCCATCGCACCCCAACAGGCGAGACGGTATTTCACGTCCACCACGTTTGTTTTTTTAAATCGTTGTTGTTTTGATAATCAGCGACCCGATAAACCATAGAAACATTACCCTTGTTGATTTTCAGACTTTGTCACCACATTTCTCCCTTTTAGGGGTTGAATTAAAAAAAACCTGAAACACGTGTTTTTTCATTTATTGTTAGAAATACTCCTGTGAAGTTTCGAATAAAATAGTCTAACTAATCTTGTTTCCCCATACAAACTCTGGAACCCCATTTCACCCCTTTAGGGGGTGAGTTTTGAAAAACCCTTTCTTAGTGCACCCCTACACCTTATAAGGAACCTACGTGCCAAATTTGAACTCTCTAGAACCAGCGGTTTAGTATTTAGACATTTCAATCCCATTTCACCCCAACAGGGGAGATGGTAACTCACGTCCGCCACGTTGGATTTTAAAATCGTTGCGGTTTTCGTAATCAGCGACCCGATAAACCATAAAAACAATACCCATGCTGATTTTTAGATTTTGTCACCACATTTCTTCCTTTTAGGGGTTGAATTTTCAAAAAACCTGAAACACGTGTTTACTCATTTATCGTTAGGAATACTCCTGTGAAGTTTCGAATAAAATAGTCTAACTAATCTGGTTCCCCCATACAAACTTTGGAACCCCATTTCACCCCTTTAGGGGGTGAGTTTTCAAAAATCCTTTCTTAGCGGATGCCTACGTCATAACATCTACCTGCATGCGAAATTTCAGCCCGATTCGTCCAGTGGTTTGGGCTGTGCGTTGATAGATCACTATGTCAGTCAGTCACCTTTGAGTTTTATATATATAGATATATACTTAAATACATAGAACAACCATGACCCAAGCACAAATATTCGAGTTCATCACACAAATATTTGCCCTGGCCGGAATTCGGCTCAGTAGGCAGGTGTCTACAAACCGAGCCAAACGCGTCGCGAGTTATAAGAGTAATAGCTGTATAAGCTCTTATATAGCCTCTTTGCTACCTGAAGACTGCCACTAACTAACTAACTATTTTGGCTCAGTGACCCAAACAGGATCTTAGGCCCCAAAACGAGAGCACGCCACTCGTCCCGTTCCTGCGCAGTTTTTCACCAGTTTTCGACTGAAAAAGACTGCCACAGTCCAATAACTAAGTAACTATTAGTCTTTACCCCATTAGACAATAGACAATGTTAGCCTTACCCCACCTTACCTTATATCTTTTCGTATGCGATAGTTATATATCAGTCGTTAAGTGAAGGAAAAACTATCTCATTACATACTAATGTAACCGATAGTGCTAGCGAATGACGGATTCAGCACAATGATAGTTTAGGACTCTTATTTAATAGATTGTAGTTTCATTGATGTTTTTTAATAAGTAAAAGAATATAAGATGCTATTAATACATATTATCCAGTAATATGTGGATATGATGAAACTTGTTGATTCACTGAACGATGAATGAAATAAGTTACATACATATCTCGAGAGCTGAAGATTCATATCTTGATTCATAACAATCTATTCATTTCAGGGACATCATTTTTCGTTTTGCGCATCTCTAGTGGAGAAACAACCTAACGCCTTTTATTGTTAACTACAGAAGAATACTCTAAAGATTTATCGTTTCGATTTAACAACTCCGAAATACAAATTTTAATACTAGAAACACATTTTGTCCAATTTATCTGCTCAATGGATCACGACAGCTGAACCATGCAAATCCAATGATCTGAATGCACACGATAACAATTTTATAGTGAGACCCAGCCACCTTAATCCGAGTGGCGAGGCGTAAGTACCTTGTGGTTACCCGTGTGATAAAACGGGGTAACCAAGAACACAGATAGTTCTTAGGGAATTTTTAGGATTAGTTTATCATCGTCATTACCGTCATATTTATTTCATAATGCTTTTCCTTTTAAAGCCTGACCAGAAATATATGAGGATGCGCCATATTGCGAAATATCACTGTAACTAATTTCTTACACTGGCAATGATTTTATGATGGTTTGTCAAAAATTTCAATGCCAACCGAGGTGATTTCTTTAAAAACAAATATTTAAAATTATCGAAAGAAAATACTGAAAAGTATTCACAGCCATGAACGTAAGATTATAAATAAAGTGTACATGTGTTTACTACACGAAAAGCAGCCAGGAAAAGAGTGCATCCCATTAAATGATATTATGAGGTTAACATAGGGGAACTGACAGGTATTTAAACTAATGTCATTATAGTGGTTTGCGATTGGTTGCAAAATTGTTGCCATATAAATCCGATAAATAGCGTCCTCTTGACAATCCTCATATATTTCTGGTCAGGCTTTAAATGGGTTTTTATGTTCACAATTAAGACTATGTGCGCACTGCGAGTTTTTATCGCCACGTACATTTGCCTCTTTCTCACTTCGAACGTGTAAAAGAGGCAGATGTACTGGCTTAAAAAGTAGAAGTGCCCGCATCGCATAGCCTAAGTCGTACGGCCCAACTCAGCAAAAAGCAAGATAGTATCACCTGACTCTTGAAAATCTTAAAGCGAACGCTACCAGCAATTATTTCAGATTTCTGTTGGCTGGACTGGTATTGGTCCTAAACGAAGTGAGTTGTTGTATATTTGGTAATGTCCAAAATACAAATATCGAGGTTCAAAATCCATTTGTCTCACTATGAATACGTAATATATGTAAAGCCTGACCAGAAATATATGAGGATTGTCAAGAGGGCGCTATTTATAAGATTTATATGGCAAAAATTTTGCAACCAATCGCAGCCCACTATAATGACATTATTTAAATACCTGTCAGTTCCATTATGTTAACCTCGTAATATAATTTAATGGAATGCACTCTTTTCCCGACTGTTTTTCGTGTAGTAATCACGTGTACACTTTATTTATAATCTTACGTTCACGACTGTGAATGGTTTTCGGCATTTTCTTTGGATAATTTTAAATATTTTTCTTTTTAAGAATCTACCACCAATGACATTGACATTGTTGACAAATCATCATAAAATAATTGCCAGTGTAAGAAATTAGTTCCAGCGAAATTCCGCAATATGGCGCATCCTCATATATTTCTGGTCAGACTTTATGCATCGTGATTCCCAGGTAGCATATAAGCTGCATATCGCTTATACGGCCCTTATACTGCCACTTGGGTTTTAGGTGTGAATCTTTATCTACATTTTATGCTGCTGTTAAAATATATTTTTGAACATTTTCCATAATACTGTTCTCGTTTCAATTAATTCATGTATATTGGAACTTTCAAAAGCCTTTCAACATTGTTCATTCGAATGCGCCTAATGGTTATGTTGACTTTTTGGACAAATGGCTAAATCCAATTTATTTGTATCCGTTAAAAATTCAACGCTGCATGCTGAAAATTTTACAACATGAACACGACAGGCATATATGTAATATAGTGAGCTTTGATCTTATTTTGTGGATTACATTTATTCTGAGAACTAGCTATGAAGGGTCAGGTAACCCGACTTGGGTTAACGTGTCTTGACACAGGTACTTATTTATATATGTATAAGTCAAGCCTTGATACCTTGAACTTCGAAACTATTCTACTTTAGACAAGTCTCTTGCAAACTTTAACGTGTTAGTAATACCGACGGACCACTATTTCTGTAAACTCGTATATCATCACATTATCTACCTTCCAAATCACACCCTACTCCATGACAATAACTTTTAAATTTGAAGAAACAACAAGAGCGACACATGAGTTTTTGAAAACCACTTCTGTGTAAGGCTGACTTGAAAATCCTTCACCTACGTCATAGTTTATTACGGGACCATTTGTCATGAATATTAAACTAGATATTAGGATACTCCTCCCGAGGTGAGGGATCAAACTTCACCGTGATAAATGGACATGACTGGGAATGGCAAGTCATATTGGGTCAACTATTTTGGGCACATTGTCCACAGAGAACCGAAGTATTTTACATAGAAAACTACCGTGAGTCTCAGACATATAAAAATATCTATCAAACGGTCGTAAAATTCGAATGCCGCTCGACAATCTCCTCATGTTTCGAATTGATTCGCGATTCATCAACAGGAGAGCCGGTCAGTTGCGGCGGCGGACAACCGAGCATGGCGGGCAAACGCCCTATCCAGGGCGGGCAGATTTGTTTAATAAACCGAAGAAGGGGTTGGTGGTTAGTGGTTATTGAATAAGTTGAGAACAAAAAGTTCTCGCGGCTGATCGCCTAGACGACACATCGAAGAAACAGGGGACCTATTAGGCTACCTGTGCACAGGAGGTGAAGATGGATAAAGCAGGAGTGCACAGGAGTGGCGCAGAGTGAAGATGGGTAAAACAGGAGTGCACAGGAGCGGAGCAGAGTAACGATGGGTAAAACAGGAGTGCACAGGAGCGGAGCAGAGTGAAGGTGGGTAAAACAGGAGTGCACAGGAGCGGAGCAGAGTAAAGATGGGTAAAACAGGAGTGCACAGGAGCGGAGCAGAGTGAAGGTGGGTAAAACAGGAGTGCACAGGAGCGGAGCAGGTGAAGATGGATAAAACAGGAGTGCACAGGAGCGGAGCAGAGTGAAGGTGGGTAAAACAGGAGTGCACTGGAGCGGAGCAGAGTGAAGATGGGTAAAACAGGAGTGCACAGGAGCGGAGCAGAGTGAATATGGGTAAAACAGGAGTGCACAGGAGCGGAGCAGAGTGATGATGGGTAAAACAGGAGTGCATATCAAATCAAATCAAAATCAAAAAATATTTATTTGCTGGAATACGGTTACAAAGATCTTAAAAGTAGAACAGTTCATGCGTATTCAACCTGCATGCAGGTGTGCAAAATTACATAGCCATAATTTGAAGTTAAAATCAGTTAGCATAATAACAATGTCAAAATATACATTTTATTCATTATCGACTAAACTATTAGCATGTCAAATATTCGTTAATATTGTAAAAACAATTTTCTTGTAGCCACTTAGTCAATTTGCCTCCAAATAATATCTTACTTTCTAGTTTAATATCTACAGGCAACTTATTATACAAGACTATGCACATATTATAACAGTTTTTCTTATAAACAAAAGTGTGGCAAGGAGGCTGATATAAAAGGTCCCTGTATTGTGCTCGGGTGTGTCTTGCACTGGTATCACTGCGCTGAGTAAAGTAGAATGGGTTGTTCTTGACCATGAGACAAGCTTCTTTTATATACATGCATAGAAGTGGGAGAATTTTAAACTTTTTGAATAAGGGTTTGCAGCTTTCAAGAAACCATGCATTATCTAAAGCACGAATACACCGTTTTTGTAGTTTGAAAATTCTCTCTATGTCTACGGAGTTTCCCCATAACAGTAGTCCATAGCTTAGAACTGAGGAAACGTAGCCATGATATGCAGTAAGAGCTGCTTCTACTGATACTGTTTGTCTAAGTCTTTTCAGAGCAAAAGTGAATCGAGCCAGTTTTTTACAGATGTCATATACATGATGCTTCCAATTTAGATTTTTGTCAATTTGGAAACCTAGGAATTTCACATTGTCAACTATATCTACAGTTTCGTTATCATGGCTAATTTTAATAGGTAATGAGTTATAATTATAGGGACCAAATAACATGGCTTTTGTCTTTGCTAAATTAATTTTCAAGTTGTTTCTTTTTAACCAATTTATAGCGTCTGACAACGTTTCATTGACCTTTAATTCAAATAGGTCTTTGTTATCACCTTTTATTACAAGTGTCGTGTCATCGGCAAAAATGATGCAGTCTTGTTTAATACAGTTAGGTAGATCATTGACTGCTATAAGGAACAACAATGGTCCCAGGATACTGCCTTGCGGGACACCGGTGTTTTTTAAAAGAGAATCTGACCTATATGTTTCTCTAATATAGCCATTATTGTTTTTCCGGACGATCCTATCGATTTGTGTAAATTGTTTTCTTTCTCTTAAATAACTTTCAACCCAGTCGTGAGCTTTACCTCTAATACCATATGACTCCATCCTTTTCAACAGTATACCGTGGTCAATAAAATCGAATGCTTTGCTCATGTCTAGAAAGAGCGCCATTATTGGAGTCTTCTGATTTAAGCTTTCCGAAACAGTTCTTACTAGGTTGAAGCAAGCTAGGGTTGTTGACTTTCCCTTACGAAATCCAAATTGCTTTGGTGTTAAAATGTCATGTTTGCTTAGAAATTATTGCATAGGAGCGGAGCAGAGTGAAGATGGGTAAAACAGGAGTGCACAGGAGCGGAGCAGAGTAAAGATGGGTAAAACAGGAGTGCACAGGAGCGGAGCAGAGTGTAGATGGGTAAAACAGGAGTGCACAGTAGCGGAGCAGAGTGAATATGGGTAAAACAGGAGTGCACAGGAGCGGAGCAGAGTGAAGTTGGGTAAAACAGGAGTGCACAGGAGCGGAGCAGAGTGAAGTTGGGTAAAACAGGAGTGCACAGGAGCGGAGCAGAGTGAAGATGGGTAAAACAGGAGTGCACAGGAGCGGAGCAGAGTGAAGATGGGTAAAACAGGAGTGCACAGGAGCGGAGCAGAGTGAAGATGGGTAAAACAGGAGTGCACAGGAGCGGATCAGAGTGAAGATGGGTATAAAACAGACCAATCATATTTCTCAGATACCACTCCTTATTTTTCCATACAAAACGAGGTTTCGTTTGGTTAAGTTGTGGAGGAGCGAACAGAGGATACCTCGATTTGTGTAACCCTTAAGTTACTAGGTGCAAACTTAACGTAAACTAATGGTATGGGAAAGAGAGGGCTGCCTAGCCTTGGAGCCTTTACCTTCAGAGGGGTTCTTGCAGATTAAGCAACCCAAAAAAGAAAATAGTCTTAATAATTTTTGATACTATTTTTATGCATTATTTTTAAAAGAAACAATGCTGTATAATAAAATTCTGTGAGAAATATAGGTTTTTTTTTTCTTTTTATTCACTTTATAATTTGTGAGAAATATAGGCTTTTTTTCTTTATAATGGTATGGGAAAAGGAGCAGTGATAGGTATGTCATCTTAAATGCTCTTCTTTAGCCTGATTAGTTAATTTTCAGCCCGCTTGATAAGCGCTCAAAAAAAGTCTACACGCCTATTTCGAACTTCAGAGTGACTCTTCTGTGTGTAGATTATCAGCACTAAAAGTAACTGTCAACTTTATTATGCAATATATCATGCCAGTAGTAAAATTGTCACTTATTACATTCTGTATCGAAACTGCACTGTCACTTTAACTCACGCGCATCAATCATTTTTCTTAAGACATGACTTGATTTGTATCTGGGCTGGTTAGCCCTCACTACCAGTACCTAGTCGGACTTTGTGTGGGAGTATAACCCGCTAATGGGATTAATAAATAATTCCGCACCACAGGGACCGCAATAATCAATAGATTGACAGACCTTTAGGTATATCTTCTACGTAAAAACAACTGTAGCGTATTCAGCTTATTCGGCGAATGTAACACCGCCATCTAGCGGACAATGGAGTCCCTAAATAAAACCCCTAGGTATGTTTAAAAATGACCGTACCTACAAATTTCTAGCTCTCTTTCTTATAGCAAACGACCTCATTACGTAGGTACCTATTTCTCGCCCTTAAAAATCTTCAGAATTCTGCTTAGGTATTCCTTTTATTGCGCTCTAACACCAGTTTTATAATTTTTGTTTGTGGATAGACTAGGTAACTATTTAGCGGTTTTACATGTGTGTCAAAAACATGTAATTTTGTCGGATAAAAAGTTATTAATGATTATAATGAATATTTTTATAGAATCTTTTTTATCGATTCTATTTTTTTTATGTGGAAATACCACATTTTTATTTTTATTAATAAAAATTTTTTTTTTACAAAAAATAGAACCGACTTCAGTAAAACTAAAAAGCCAAAAATAACCCGTTCAAGTACAGATTACCTTTGACTCACCCTTTGAAGTCGATCGCAAACCACTCAGTTATTATATTTATATTTTATAGTTTACGTGAGGTTTGGCCCCGACTTCAAAGGGTGAGTCAAAGGTAATCTGTACTTGAACGGGTTATTTTTGGCTTTTTAGTTTTACTGAAGTCGGTTCTATTTTTTTTTTTTTGCTTTTTAGTGATTGTTAAAAACACAATGGCAGGGTGATCAGGGAGGTCTTGAAGGCATGCATCTCGTTTGAATTATCTCCTAACTCCTAACCGTTGAGGAGTTGTACCTTCCATCATCAGCTCAGCATTGGAAGATGATGACTACCATATGCAAATACTTAAATAGTTTTATAAAATATGTGAAAAATATTATAAGTGCCTATAAAATTTCAGGAATTCCTTCGATTCCTCATGGATCTCGTCATCCGATCTTCACCAAAATTTTATGGGACCAACCTTGAGATGTCTATTCATGAACCTAAAAAGAATTTTCCAAATCGACTCATAAATGACGGAGTTCTGAGGTAACAAACATTAAAAAAAAAAAAAAAAAAAAAAAAAAAAAAAAAAAAAAAAAAACTGAGAACCCCCTCCTTTTTTTGAAGTCGGTTAGTGACACAAAGGTAAAAAGCAGGGCCCTGCGTAGATTGTAGTCGAACACATTCAATTTTTCTTTCTTAATTTACCTTTGTGTTATTTTTTATGATTATAATGAAGTTGAATAGATCAGGAAATTATCGGGTTTCTATTTGATCTTATTAAGACTATCTAGCTTTTATCACGCTATCACACTCGCATCTTGTCTGAACGTGACAGATGCTTTGTCACTTATTTATGTCGTGATAAAATCACTTATTATAGGCCCACAGGAGACACCTTAGAAACGGTTTTAACTCACTTAAAAATCCAGGAATGGTCCGACATGTTTCAATGTCGCTCTTCATCAGAGACAGCTGCACGACAGTGAACACACACACACACACACACACACACACACACACACACACACACACACACACACACACACACACACACACACACACACACACACACACACACACACACACACACACACACACACACACACACACACACACACACACACACACACACACACACACACACACACACACACACACACACACACACACACACACACACACACACACACACACACACACACACACACACACACACACACACACACACACACACACACACACACACACACACACACACACACACACACACACACACACACACACACACACACACACACACACACACACACACACACACACACACACACACACACACACACACACACACACACACACACACACACACACACACACACACACACACACACACACACACACACACACACACACACACACACACACACACACACACACACACACACACACACACACACACACACACACACACACACACACACACACACACACACACACACACACACACACCGCGCACGATGTATATATGCTGCCATCATAGTTCCTAATACATTTCAGAAACAGCTCTCTTGCAATTACAAAAATAAAGCCCAAACTAGTTTCAGTTCAAAGTAAGTTTATTACCCGTTACCCAATTATTAAAGCAATCCGTACGTACATTGTTTCCTAGTTGTTTGTCTTCTACACAAGACTAAACAGAGGCAATACAACCCTCTATATTTCAGAACGCCAAATGCCCTGAAATTCCCGAAAACAAAGCGAAGGCAAATGGGGCAATCTGACGCAACGATCCGGGAGGCTGTTCCGCAAAAAATTGAGAAAAAACACGCACCGATTGCGTAGTCAAGTGTAGGTAAATCAGGTTGAAGAATACTTTTCATTTGTTGTGATAGTGGCAAGTAAGCAAGTCAGCATTATGCTGCCGCCCTAACCGTTTGCTACACTTTTACTTTTTAAGCTTACCTATGTATGGACAAGTTATTTTATTTCTTATTGTTAGTTTTAGTAGGTACATACCAAGTTTGTGTACGTTGTGGCAAATGATAAATTTTCTTTCTTTCTTTCTTGCTTTCAAGTGTTAACGTACGAAATTCGATAGGTATCTATACTATTCTAAGGTGTTAAGCGGTTTACACTCACGTGAAATTGTCAGAAACGGCCCGACATGTCTTGAACTCCTACGGAGCTCTTCATCCAATTATCACGAGAGTGTAAACCGCTTAATATAATAATTAAATATGTCTCAGGAAAGTTTCTTCTAAGATTGTGTTGAACATCAGCTTATGGAGCTGTCATTACATTATATCAGGAAAATCTTAACAACGCGATTTAGGATTTGTATGGCCGCGCGGTGCCACCATGCAGCACCATCTGTAGGTTTTTTTGTCTGCCCATCACGACGAAACGTCTGGACAGTTGGATAAACATAGTTTATTGTATATTTGTCTCTATATGGCCGATCGCAACACAACCAATCACGTTTGTTATAAGGAAGCCCTTTAAATATTTATTTTATTCTGTTTTTCAGTATTTGTTGTTATAGCTACAACAGAAATACATCATCTGTGAAATTTTCAACTGTCCAACTATCACGGTTCATGAGATACAGCCTAGCCTTAGTAATTTGGTCCTGTTTTACACTTTGGGTACGGAACCCTAAAAAAGATAGTCAGCCAAATGAGGCACCAGCAAGAACCCATTTATCAGCAAATATCCCACGCAAGCGAGCCCAATCGAGATGTCAAATGTCCTCGAATCTCGTTACTGGAATGGATGTCAAAGGCACTAAGAATGATCCGTATCATTTGTAGCACCTATTTTAGGTCATCTAACAAAGCTTATTCGCAATAATACTTAATCGTATTTGCTTTGTAAGTTTCAAAGGTTAGGTCAAAAGTCTAGTCAATTATTTGACCTAGGCATTCACAGTTTTACGCAGATATGCATCTGATATCTCACCACTATATTTCTACATTTGCGGTATGCGCTATTTATTCAATCAATCTCATTCAAATTAATATTGATAGCTGTAAAGCGAAAACGTGCAATTTTAACACTTTCGAATCCTAATTCAGTAAAATTTCTTAAAGAGTAGTTAAGTTTTGGAGCACGAAACAGACGAGAACGAAATCTCGATTTGTATAAGCTGGTTACGTTAAGTTTGGATCTCATTTGTATCCGACGCCATAGTCACCAGGTGCAAACTAAACGTAAACTAATAGACTGGGAAAAGGCAGTGATATTAAAGATTTTTCCTTAAAGCATGAACTCTCTCGATACAAAACTGGTTTTCTATACAAATCTAGAATATTATAATAGTATAGGTGATTATAGGCCAATGCTCGCTTTGAAGACTCCTTAAGGGCCTTTCACACTTGCGATTTGCGAGCAAATTTTCTGTACACCAAGCGTCGCGGCGAACTCACTGCGTGATCGCCTTCATACAAAATTCGCTCGTGTAGACAGCCGTCGCAGGGGTCATTATCGCTGCCAGGGATCTGAATTACCTTTTTCTGTGATTAATGTTACGTCGGCAGAAACAGTGGGATGCCTAGTCATAAATATAATACACACAGAAGAAATAAATATAATGCGAATTTACGAAAGAAATACAGACCACAAATCGTCAGTAAAAAATACATTATCCTACATACGTATTACGTGTGTGGAATGGCATAAAAACTTACATTATCATTCTTATTTCAAATAATGCAAGTCGTTTAATCAATACCTTACGAAATTATAGGGATATTTATCTAGTACAATGTGTAACTACTGCTACTCCAGGGGCAATAAATAAACTACGAGTATAGAAGTTTAAAATCCGAGTTGCAGGCGAGTTTCATACTGGGTTCACATGGGTATTAAAACGCCAAATGATGCATAGTAGCATACGCTACTTGCAGGAATATTCATCACTCTAATATTTTAATCATATATATATTATCTATTATAAAATCAATTAGGTATCAAACTTTGAGAATAACTTATCTCTAGTTTTTGTCCTAAACTATTAGGTATCAAATTTTGAGAATAACTTATCTCTAGTTTTTGTCCTAAACTCTAGGCTTTCTAAGTACATATTTCAGTCAAAATTATACAATATTACTGTACAGAATACCGGAGATATAATCTTCTATCTGAAATAAAAGCCGTATTAGTAGGTATAATCCCAAATACGTGACCCACAAATTTATGAACCAATTAGGCAAAATGTAATTTAATAAACTCGTTCCAAAGGTAGTAGGGGTTCGACCCTAACCAGGGTCAGAACTATACAAATTTAATCTAGGTCCATATGAATACAAAAACAGATTTACATACTCATCAATCATCATTTTAGTTCTAGACTTTAAGCAAACTTTCCCGGGCCAAACTGAGGACGTCTCTGAATCGGTGACCGTGTATGAAACATTTATAGAAAGTTCCTGAAGTGAAAAGTGTACCTACTTATGTAGGTAAGTCGCAGCATGAGGAAAAAAAGGTGTCTTATGAAAAAAGCCGGTCAAGTGCGAGTCGGACTCACGCACTCACAGTTCCGTACGAACTGTATTATGATTGCACCGCTTATTGTTCTAATAGAAAGATAAACTGTACTTTACTGCTAGAAAACTGTTTTAGGTACTTTAAATAAAGACTATATTCTGTACGAGTTAATTACAAATGAATAGTTTTTAGATTTTTATATAGATATATAAAATAATATAATAATATTTCTAGTTATGTCTACCTACATACTTAACGGTTATTGGGAGAGATTTATGATGTCACTTTAATAAGTACATTATACTTTTACTTTATGTTGTTGCTTGATACGATATAGTATTTATAGAGCACTCGTAATTGTATTGAAAATGCTTTCAAGAATATTGTATTTCCTACTATCAGATAAAGCTTTGATGTTTTTTTCATTACTATTGAGCTTGGTTATACCGCAGTGCGTGACTCGGTCATAATGTTGAAAAATAAAAACATGTTTCTCTTAGTAACCAACGTCAATACAATTTGATAGATTGGACTCGGTTACTAATAAAATTGGCGTAGAAATAAACAATTCGTTCGGGTAAAAGGATACGTTTCAAATATATTGCAGGGAAAATGAATAAGCGTTTTATGTAAGCCTTTGGGTTTCTCTAACCGGGGGTAGTAGGTAACCAGACCAGCTATATGGGTAGGTAACTCAAGCTGTTGTTTTAGAGCACTCTGTTACTTTATAGCGTTTTTGTAAAAAGCTATTTCAACGAAAATGATTAAATGATAATGATCCTATTTATTTTTAAATGTTTTTTTAAGTGATTGGGTACCCATTTTTTCTGTATTGTGTCATCCGATTATTTTTATCGATTAAAATCAATTGGATGGCCATACGAAAGCTCCCTCCAAAAATATGTTCACGTTTATGTTAGTTATCTATGAATATCATAAATATGCGGGTTGGACGTGTTGAGGTTTATTTGTACTAATCCCTAAAATAATTATTTTTCAAACAGAGTATACTTATGTAGAAGCGCTTAGCAGCATTTATGGTCGGAGGCAGACAGAGAAAATCATATTTTGCTCTGTCAAAGTTTCATTCCACTTACGCTTATAAACACCCATTTCTCCTTATTAGATCCCCAGTCCATCACATAATTCGCAGGCGATCCATCACACTACATCTCTGTATAAAGCTATATAGCTATATGACTCGCTATATCATCCTACACGACTTCCTGCCACCAAATGGGTGTAGTGCCTATGCATCTTCCCGTCCTTGACAAATGATTGATTGATTGATATATTTATTTCTTATTGAAAATTACATCACATTTCACATGTTAAATAAAATAGAACGAATTCACAATAAGATCGTCAGTGTAGTTATATAAAATTAGAAAGTAATATGAAATAATAAACAAAAAAATAAGAGAAAAATGTCACAATTTAAGAGTATACCTTACAATAATATTATGATCTAGGATATCCTAGGCAATATAATGTCAAAAATTATAAGTACTAAAAATAATCTAGGTACCTGCGCAAAGCAGGTACAGTTAGAAAACAATAAAAATAAAAATGATACCAATACAATGTCAAATTAAGAAAATTATTTAATATACACAATAATTATTTATTGTCCATATATTCTGAAACAGAATATAGGCTTTTCGATAGCAAAAGGTTTTTTAATTGGCGCTCAAATATTTGATCTGACGGCTCGTTTCTGAGGCTGGCGGGTAGACGTTCATAGAAAGAGGGGCCTACTACGCGCGGGTTCTTGTCGAGCAGCGCCAGCCGCCGCGGCACGGGTAGTAATCGCCCCGTCTGGCGGGTTATTCTATTCGGAATATTGGCGCGTTTAAACATATGTATATTCCGGCGCGTGTACAGTATGATTTCGTAAACGTACAGAGAGTAATGCGTCATCAATTGATATTTTTTAAAGAGCTCTCTGCACGAGTGCCTCGGATTCACGTTTGCTATCACGCGTAGTGCTTTTTTTTGCAAGATAAACACTCGGTCGGAATCTGTTGAGTTACCCCATAAGATGATACCGTATGCCATCAGTGAATAAAAATAGGCGTAGTAAATTTGAAGTAGTGCTTCACTGGACACAACCGGCTTCAGTTTACGCAATGCAAATATTGCACTGCCAAGCCTTTCACACAATTTGTCTACATGTGATTTCCAATTAAGCCTACTGTCAATAGTAAACCCGAGGAACTTGCACGAATCACAACACGGTATCGGACTCTGTACCAGTGGAATGTGTATATGTCTTGCTGTGAAAAGCATCACATTTGATTTACTGACATTAAGGATGAGACCGTTCGCTGAAAACCACTTGTGAAGTTGGTCGCATGTATGTTCTATTTTTTCCTCAAGTTGTGCGTATGTGTGTGCCTTCACTACCACAGTGGTGTCATCAGCGAACAGTACCATCATGCCTTCAGCAACGGAGGTAGGGAGGTCGTTGATGAACATCAGAAATAGGGTATTTCCTAGTGCCGAGCCTTGAGGTATCCCGAGTTCTAACGTACCTACCTCAGATCTCACTTTCTTACCCTCAATTTTAACCTCAACCGTTTGCCGTCTATCTTTCAGGAATGATGCAAATAGCCGATGAGCACTATTTTTTACTCCGTATTGCCCTATCTTCTCTAACAATAACTCATGACTAATTACATCAAACGCTTTTGATAAGTCGCAGAATACCCCCGCTGCCTTGTCCTTAACATCCAGTGCTGTTGTTATGCAATCGTATATTGTGTACGCTGCTGCTGTGGTCGACCTATTTTGCCTGTAAGCGAATTGGTTGTCGGCCAGTAGGTTGTTCGTTTCGAGATGTTTCATTAGTCGCTTTGACAAAATTGATTCAATAATTTTCGAGATATTAGGCACGATTGTTATGGGTCTATAATTATCCACAGCAGTTTTTTCACCTTTTCCCTTATACACTGGGCATACCCGTGTGCTTTTTAATACGGAAGGGTACTCACCGAGGGAGAACATAGTATTTATTAGTTCAATAAGTAACCCCGCAATAACCGGCCAGATACACACGAGTATGTTCAGGGATATATCGTATATATCTAAGGTCTCGCGTGTCTTCAGCATTGATTTGAGTATGCGATTTAGGTCTGTGAGTGTCACTGTAGGTAAGATGAATTGAGGAATGTTTGTGTTCTGTAAATGATGTGTCAGGTATTGTACAGAGTCCGATTTGTTTATTTTTATTTTACATTTTGAAGCTACAGTGAGAAAGTGTCGGTTTAGTTGTTCTGGTACTTGGCGGGCAGGTACCTTATTACCATTTCTATCCTTCAAAGATATAGCTTGAGGCACAGGTTTTGTGGACACTTCCTCGTTTACCACCCGCCACATCTCTTTCGAAGGGTTTTTACTATCTACTATGCGCTTATCAAAATATTCTCGGCGGGCAGCCAAAGTTTCCGATTTAATGCGATCGGCATGATAGTTTATGCATTCCGTTAGTTTCTCGATTTCAGGATATTGACGTTTCATTTCTGTCAAATCATTATAGTTTAAAATAAGATTTGAAAGGCTGTTGGTTAACCAGGGAATTTGTTTGTTTTTCTTTGTCAATATTTTTTTAATCGGGAAATGAATGTCAATATAATACCTAAGCACATTAAATAATTTAATAAATTTGTCATTAATATTAATCATGTCATCAAAAATAAAGTTCCAATCATAATTTTCTATGTCAATATAAAATGTCGAGAGAGATTCGTCCGTGAACAATCTTCTCTCGATGAATGGCTCCGGTTCTCCTACCAGAGATGGTTCGGAGGTCAGTGTGAACAACTGTGCATCGTGGTCGCTGATGGCGGTTCGCAGCGGCGCGGCTACGACGCCAGCGCCGCGCGGCGCCATTCCGCAGTCGATACTACTCGAGCTATGCGTGGACACACGGGTCGGAAACGCAACACAATTTTTACACATGTAGCTTCCTAAGGTCTCGTCAACCCGCCGCCTCATGACGTTGTCAGACAAATAATCAACGTTATGGTCACCAACCAAAATGAACTTTTTGTTTTCATCGGTAAGCCTACTTAATAATATATCCAAATTATTCAAATAAATTTCAAAGTCACCGCTCCCAGTGCGATATAAGACAATAACAATTAAATTTATTTTACACACTTCGACTGCAGTAAATTCAAAATGGAATTCGACGGCGAGGTTTTGTAGGTCATTACGCTGGCGATAAGAAATATCGGCCCGTGTGTACAGCGCCACTCCGCCGTGAGCTATGCGCCCGCGGCAGTAGCTATTTGCCAGCTGATACCCACATAACCTCACTCGCTCGATCTCGTGCTTTTTACACCATGTCTCACTGCAGGCGAGCACATCAGGTTTCTCAGAGTGTAATAATAAGTCTAACAATGCGGTTTTGCCACATAATGAACGAACATTTTGATGTATTATTTTAAAACAACTATGTGGAGTCAGTGCGGTTTTAATGTTGTCATTGTCCCCGGGCGCTGCAAGTTTTTTGGAGTGACAAAATTAAATTTCCTAATCGACACGTTATCGGGCCAGTGTCGAGTGTCCTTCACCAAGCTAACCTTATTAGCAGGGACATCGAGCTTGAAGGATGAGTACTCGCCTCTGGTAACTACGAGACGTTCACACTGCGCGTTCTCCACGTTCAGCGACGACTTGACGTGTTGAAGAACGTCTTCTGCGGTGGTGGCTATGCTCAGGTTGAAGATATGCAGACTGACGTGGCGCGGCGCGGCTGCTTGAAGACCCCGATGACTGCGTGGGGCTCCAGACACCGATGGCACTTTTGAGGCAGAATGTTGACCAGGAGTGGGCAATACGAGGACATCGGCGGTGCCTTCACACAGACTTCTAGGGCTGACTGGCTGCTGATTTATGATAACTGGCTTCTGTTGTCCAATGAGAGAACCAGAGTCGCCGCGGTCCGACGCAGGCGCATAACGACGAGGGCGGCCACGGCGGGACTTAGGCGCCAATCCAGCTGTCTCCTGCAGCACTCCTCTTCTTCCTGTGGTGGACTTCGGCTTCGGAGCGTCTACGTTAACACTCCCTACGCCCGGTTCTCGGGAAGCAGTGTCCGGTGAGGCAGTCTGTACATCAGTTTCTTCAGTCAGAGTGTCACCCATGTACTGAAGTCCTTGGGGTCCGGACTCATTCAGTGGGACAGTTTTTGTGAAGTGAAGTTTATGAGGGATTGGGGTCTGTGGGCGTTCTTTAGAGCCAGGTAATAATTTTATGATTTTTACAAGTTCCCCAATTTGATTTTTTTGTGAGGACAAGTCTTGTTGTTGTTGCACCATTAAATTATAGCAGCTATTCAGCTTTGCTTTCATTACTTTTAATTCTCCTTCCAGATTTGAAATAACGTCCACTAACCTTTTGTCCAGCTCTTCCTTTCCACTTATTTTGGATTTTGTTGGTGCCATATTTATCATTTATATCTCACAATCACAGATGATAGAAACTGTTTATAATAGGTAGGTTTAAAATGCTAAATATAATTTACAACACAATAAATAATTAATTCAATTACGGAGCGGTTTAACTTTGGCTGTTGGCGACAGTAGCGCCACCTAGCTATATGACTGACTTGTTTTGACATGTTTCTTATGGCTCCGTTCAAAAATACTGATTGTTTCTATAAGATCAAATATGTTTCTTAACATATTATAAATGTTACTACTTAGAACAGGGCTATTGGGTTATTGGGATACATTCGAAACCTATAGTTTTTCATTGATAACTTTTGTTTCCAAACTACTCGAAATTTAGAAAATTTACTCAGGAAACTGTTTTGTTTCAACTTATACTTCGAATACACGCAATGAAATAGATAGGTAAGTATGTTGCATTCTAGAACTCAGCGCAAAGTACTCACTTTAAAAAGTTGGTTGTAATTACCAGTATAATTTTTGTCATAATCTGCAAAAAATAAAATATAAAAGAAATAAGGCCTCTTAAGTTACGTATGAAATAGATAGAGAACAGTTGGTTGATTGTAATTTTAATATCTGTAAAGCTTAAGGCGATATGTTAGCTGTGAACACAGTGCGCTTCATTTTTTGGTGGCGCAATATCGTGAAAACTAAAGAAAACAATAAGAAAGGTTAGGTACTATATCCTAACAAGGGTCGGTCCGGCCCTGGGGTAGGCACTACACACAAGTTTCATATGGCAATAATGAAAATCGATATATTTACATTATTAAACGTCAGTAGGGATTTCTCAAGGATTTGTTATTAACCAAATTCAAAACGTTGTTTACCGGAATGCTTTTCAATCCTTCGTTCTTCTTGCAAAATTAATACTGAATCCTATTGAAAAAACTCGACTTTCATAACCGTGGATAACTTTGGCTTTAATAAGCAAAACTTTCTTGAAATTTGCGGAATATTATGTCCTGTTTCCTCATGACATAAATTAGTACCTACCACTAAAATCCGCAATGAGGCGTGGCCTGAAAAACACCTATTGGGATAGCCCAATAGGCAGACCTATGAGTTTTGATTCAGATATCATTTACCATGTTGTGTAAAGTGTTAAGAGGACCGTCTGTAATAGTATTTCCAGAAAAAAATCTTTTGGGTGTCTCAGTGGTTCAAATCATTATTTTTCTACATTCTCTCCTATCTGACAACTGATAGGCGTTTGCTGCGTTGTTTGCGCTTGGAATAAAAAAATGGTTAAATTCAGCCTTTACAAACGCGTCTATTGGGGAAAAAATATACCTGATGGTCGCTTTTATCACGCGACAAATAAGTGACAAAGCATCCGTCACGTTTGACAAGATGCGAGTTTGAGGGACAGGTGCTTTGCCGCTTATTTATCACGTGATAAACGCAACCATCATAGGCCCCCTGGACGCGATCGTCAGTTAAGAGAGAATATAGAAGAAAAAAAAAAGTAAATCTAAATACTACTAACAACTATGTACAAAAAAGCTAAAACTAAATAGTAGATTGTTAACCAAGGGTAGAAAGTGACCCATTGCACCCGAGATATTTCTGGCGCTCGAACGAAGTGAGTAATTTTGCCTAATAAATATGGGTAATTTCACCCGAGTTAAACACTCTACTTTTCATTTTGACTACGAGGAAAATAAAATACTATTATTATTATTATTTAAGAGTTTCACTCTTGTCGGTGCAGTTCTCTCTAGTCCGTTCTACTTAACGCCAGTTCTTTGACTTCCCGATACGACCCGACGTCTGCCTTTTTCTTGATCTGGTCCAAATAGCTAATCCTCGGCCGTCCTCTTCCTCTCCTTCCTTCAATTTTCCCCTCCATTATCTTTTGTATTAGATCGTCGTATCGTATCAAATGACATATCATTTTCCCTCTTCGAGTTTCTATTGTATGAAGTATATGTCTCTTCTCCTTTACCCTTTCCAATACTTCCTCATTGGTGACTCTTTCGGTCCAGCTTATTCCCTCCATCCTTCGCCAGCACCACACCTCGAACGCCTCAAACTTTTCTCTGTCCCGTTGTGTCATGGTCCATGTCTCACAGCCATAAAGTGCAATGCTCCAAATATAAGTTTTAGTAAAAGGTTTTCTTATGGATTTGGCCATTTTTGACTTAAAAATATGTTTTTTACTGTGAAAAGCGTTTTTAGCTATTGCTATTCTTGTTTTAATATCTGTAGTCCATCTCGAGTCTTCTGTTATTATACTGCCTAAATATTGAAATTGTTGGACTTGCTGTAGTATTGTGTTATTTATTTTAATTTCATGTATTTCTCAGTGTTCAGATATTATTAGTGTCTTGGTTTTATTTAAATTTATCTTTAAGTCGAAGTCTCGGAAAGTTGTGTCCATTACGTTTAAAATTGTTTCCAACTGTGTGCTGTTTTCCGCTAAAACTGCTATATCATCTGCAAATCTAATAAATGTTATTCTATTTCGTTAAATTTAACACCTTCTGTTATATTTTCTATATATTTTTTTTTTAAATCTGGTGCTAAGAAAGCTTATTCCTACCACCAGTAAAAATTTCAAGCAATTTTGATATTTTCATCCATTCCCCATTGCACTTTGAATAAATAAGTTGAATATGAGCGGCGAGAGTGAACACCCCTGTCTGACTCCTTGTCGGATCTTAGCCTTTCCCTTCTCGTCCCCTACTTGTATGATTGTTTCTTGGTTATGATAAAGTTCGTATATTATTCTCTTGTCTCGATAATAAAAATACTACACGCACATAAATGTCAAGAGTGAGTTATATTAATGCCCATGTCATTTTTAACAAATAATCAATTAAAGACACGGTATTTTTATTTAATCTCGTGTTCCCGCTTTTTCTACTGCAAACTTTCATTCTTCTTACTTTTAATAGATAAAAAAAAAGTTAAGATATACGTACCGCCAAAATTTAAAAAGTAAAAAAAAATCCAATGGTTTTAATTTTTTTTTCAATAGATGTACGATCTGTCAATAAATGTGGGACGAAATTATATGTATGTATTATGAATATAAGGGAAATTTATATTTAATAATTACATATAAATAAATTAAGCTTGCCTATATCTAACCTTTGGAGACCTTTTTTCAATGGCCACTTACCACGGCCGACTAGATTGTACCTAATTTAGTTGGTCACGACGTGCATCTAGAAGGCAATTATCTTTGACTCCGTGGCAATTTAAAAAAAAATTACTTTCCACCCTAGGGATGGAAAAGCTATTTTCCACCTGGCTATCTACTCATGAAAATGACACTTTCCGAACAGTAGAGATGAAAATAATATGTTTGAATTTCCAGTTTAAATGATATCAGTTTCGGAATAGGGCTCTCAGACAAACGGCTAAAACCTAGTAATAAGGGCTCCCTTACGGATCCTATTACCAAGTCTACGCCTAATACTAATATAATATTACGAAAGAAATGTTTTTACTAAGCGCCACATGTTTTCAGTCACTTATTAGAAAAATAGCACATGTAATCGTACATTTCCAGTGACTTGTGACATTATTTCACCAGAGCGACATTTTGATCAAATATTTTGGTTTACATAGCACGTTGGCATAAGATAGGTATGGCGTATGAAGACATTTCTAAGTTCTTTTGATGGATGACCTTTTAGAAGTATGAGCTTGGTTTTTAAATATTTCTATAGTAGTTAGCTCCTCTAAAATCCAATACAACAAAAACGCAAAAGCTCTTTTCTAGCTAAAACGCTCCTAAACGAAGATATAAGCAAAACTGACGAGTTGTTGATGAGAAATTGACGATTTTTTTCAATATGGCGTCGGGCGTGAAGGGGGAATTGTGCATTTTGCATTTTAATCACTCACTAACCATTCTAGACTACATATCAAAAATTCAGAACTACCGGACCATTTGTAAGGTAAAACCACTTTATTCACTGGATTATTGGTACATTCTCCAGCATATACTCGTAGCGGCATTATATATTATTTTATACGTCGCCTAAATCAAACTAGTTTTAAGTTTCTTTATATGTCGTTTTGTAGTTCACAGTACCTCGGTTAGATACTGTAATGCTGTGTAACTAATTTGAATAATAAATAAATATTTCGTAACAATCACGCCTTTCAATAATAGAAATTAATAGAAATTCGAAAGAGAGAAAGTAACATTAAGATAACACGTCGAATTTTCACAAGTTACCGAAAAACAATGAATGTTTTGTGCGCAAATTCAGCTACAACAACCGTTTCAATAAGGGTTCGGGCCTTGGAAGTTGTTTCTTAAGGACAACTAGAAAACAAAATTAATTTGTTGAGTCGGCGAATGAAGGGCGACGGTAATTTACTTGTATTAAAATTAGGCTTTTGTCACAATAAACACAAAGCGCCTCAATAGAGTTGGTAACTTGGTACTTAAAGTTTGCTTGTCTTTCAAAAACCTTCATTTAATTGTGGCCATAATATTTTCGGTGCTGCGTGATAGAATCTGGAGCGAGGATATTCGCAGGAGAAACAAAGTAACCGATATGGCTCAGAGGATTGCACGGTTGAAGTGGCAATGGGCGGGCCATGTAGCCCAGAAAATAGATGGCCGTTGGGGCAACAAAGTCCTGGCGACCACGTATAGGAAATCGCAGCGTGGGCGGCCTCTAACTAGGTGGACAGATGACCTCGTTTATGCGGTCTGCACAGGATGGCACCTTATGGCGAGCTATGGGGGAGTTATGTTCAGCACTGGATGTCTGTGGCTGATAGATAGATAATTTTTATTAAACGATGCTCACTATCAGCGATATAACTAACATGAGCCCACAACTTTTATCATCATTCTCTTCATATCAGCCGATAAACGTCCACTGCTGGACAAAGGCCTCGCCAAAGTTCTCCCCCAAAATTCACTATCGGTCTTGCGCTGCCCTAATCCAATTTCTGCCCGCGATCCTAAACAGGTCGTCGACTTATTGGGGGCCTACCCTCGCTGCGTCTTCCGGTCTGCGGTCGCCACTCAAGAACCTTTCTGCGCCAACGGCCATCGGTTCAACGAGCAATGTGCCCCGCCCACAGCCACTTAAGTTTGCCGACATGTCCGAGCAATATCTACAACCTTGGTTCTCTTGCATATATCTCGTAATTTCGGATTCGATCTCGCAAGGAAACTCCGAGCATAGCTCGCTCCATTGCCTTTTGAGTAACTTTGAGCCTTCTTATGAGGCCTATTGTGAGATACCACGTTTGAGTGTCGTACCCACCGTGCCCGCAACTTTACAAAATTAAAATTACATAACATACCTAGGAAGATCGCCTATGAGAGAGATAGACAGATCAAATAAAAGCTGCAATAAATGGCTCATCGTCACTACACGAATGCACGAGGAAGGTGGCTATCAGGGAAGAATGGCGATGTGTTGTGAAGCTTGCCACAACATCTGAAATAATGACCACTCTGCTAAGAGTGAAACCAACAAAGAAGAAGAACATACGCAGTAAACGAAGTGTTATACTTACTGTTACTATACGCTAGTCTCATTTAAGTATCTTTTGAGGTAAGCTTTCTTGCAACGGGACTCCAAGCTAGGTGAGTTAGTATACCTCAAACATCAGTCTGGCGCCAAGACTAGAGAGACGTCTGTCTCCTAACTTGACGTCGTAAAGTAACTTATATTCTAACGTCAGTTACCAACTCTTTATGCATTTTTAAAACGGTACGTCTCCGGAGGTACGGGATCTCGCCAAAACCGAACGTGCTTACTAAGATATTCATGTACATTGGAAAACGTAGGGATTTTTCTGTAACTTACGGCATTATGAGGGTTGGAATAGTTTTCAAATATTTTTCCGGCAATATTTTTGCAATATACATTATTGACATATATTTTCTTTATAACCAATGTCATTTCACATCCATTTCAATTCAGCCGCAGTAAAAAATTAGATTTTAAAATATGAAGCTGTAAAAAGTAGTACATATTTTCATTTGGGACTTCCATTCTGTCCTTGTAGTTTC
Source organism: Apotomis capreana (assembly GCA_947623375.1). Lineage (NCBI taxonomy): Eukaryota > Metazoa > Arthropoda > Insecta > Lepidoptera > Tortricidae > Apotomis > Apotomis capreana. Next base: position 25,960,113 of record OX392505.1, read on the forward strand.
GTCATTGCGAATTACATCATCGTAAAAGGGACTAGGGAATAAAACTACTCAGCCAAAAGTAATATTATTAACGCCAGGAAAAAACACGACCATTCTCCAAGTGGATGATATTACAAATGTCCGAAGCCACCTTGCAAAATTGTCATAAATAAGTCCTCGCAAGATACTCTTCAACCGTTTTTCTCTCTCAAATATGCCAGTGCTAATCACAATCATCCCTCGTCCGATCTTTAAGTGGTTGATATTAAAAATCGATAAAATAGACGATCTGCAATAGGCTCGACTGGAGAGCGATCGTGCTTTGTTGGCTAATCAAATAAAATTAGGATCTTATTTCCTGGCGACGGGCCCGATCCAATTAGGGAGGCTTGTCGGGGCACTCGCCGGGCCAGAACGGGCGCGAGTTAGGAGAGTGAGGCGGTCTTTAACCTGCACTGTGCCAAGAGAGGCTAGGCTAAGGGAACCATTTAGGCCTTGTTCGTTGTCACTCGCTACCAGAAGCGGGCAACGGCCGGCATATTTCATAAGCATAAGCATATTTTACAGGTATTATTAAATAATTGAAGCCATTTTAATAATAGATGCTAACAAATGTTCACTTTGACTTTTACAGGCACCACCCGGTATAATTATGTCGTGTATATAGCCTTTGTAAAACCGAAAAATTGCCTAATTAGAAAAAACGCAATTCCTCGTTGAATTCAGGCATGTTATATAGGGTAAAATACAAAATCTTCCATGAGATTTTAGCAAATAAATAAATGAAATAAGTAATATTTCGGACAACAGAATCCATATTTTGTTAGTATTACAGACAGGTACTAACTATGTTAGTATTAAGGCTTAAATGCAGAGATGTCCAGTGCCTGATGAGGCCACCATCCCACTTCTCAGCCACGCCCCTCAGAAATCTGTGGCGGCTGCCTCGGACTCTGTGGAGCGCCGCGGCGCAGCGCGTGCGCAGCGTCGCTTGGAACCCGTCCACAGTGTGCATCGGCGAACATTGACGCACTGCAGTAACGCGGCAGCAGAATTCTGAACGCGTCATTATAAAGCACACGCAGGGCATTCATGTCATAAAAAAAGACACATCTGCCTGCCAATTCATCCGCTTTCTCTTGTGCCTCAAAAGGTCCTAATATCGGGAGAGCAGTTCCTACCTTTACGTGAACTCGTTATTGCCTCAGTTTGCCTCGAGTTATGACTGGAAATATAAACAGCTTTGCTGTTTCACTTGGCACAATGTTATTTTACTAAATGCATAAACACAATACCAGTAGTTTAGGTACCAATAGTTTAATATACCCCACTCCACTTATACCTAGTTGGAGACTCTTTGCTCGAAACTTTAGACGACTATATCTACCTGGGACAAACAATTCAGTTGGGTAGGTCGGAATTCGAAAAAGAGGTCACTCGTCGAATCCAACTCGGATGAGCAGCGTTCGGGAAGCTGCGGAATATCTTCTCGTCCCAAATCCCAGTGTCTTAAGATGAGGTTTTTAACCAATGTGTGTTGCCAGTGATGACATACGATACTGAAACGTGGTCGCTCACAATTAGCCTCATAAGAAGGCTCTAAATGACTCAAAGGGCAAGACAGACAGTCGCCAAACTTTTTAAGTGGCAGTAGGCGGGGCACATTTCTCGTAGAACTGATGGCCATTGGGGCAGAAAGGTTCTTGAGTGGCGACCGTGGCCCATAACAAGGAGGACAGACGACCTGCTTAGGATCGCGGGCAGAAATTAGTTGGGGCGGCGCAAGACCAATCGTTGTGGAGGACTTTGGAGAGGCCTTTGTCCAGCAGTGGACGTCTATCGGCTGATATGATGATGATGACTTTAATTTTATGGCAACGTTCCATGTCAAGTAGATGTAACGTGGTTGTCCTCCTCCTTTCCGATGAATGAAGGATATCGATATATCCTCCATGTCGAGGGTCGTGGCCTCTCTGAATATTTTTTTCGTGGTCTATTTTGCGCCAGCTGACTCTATCCTGGCCTGCGTGGATGGCGTCGTAAATCGAGATCTTGAGGGTAGAGCGTATCTGGTCCGACCAGTCTGTTGGACTTTTTCCTCTGAGCCGTTTTCCGCACACTTGGCGTGGGTGCAACGTGTATGTAATAATTTAATTTTCTTACTTATACGGGGTGGAACAGATCGAAGGACTTTTAAGCTAACAGGGAATTATTCAGACTGGGTACTTAATTTTTCACCAATGAACTATGTAAATATTTCTATCCGTTTTGAGATTAACATTAGTGTTAATATCTGTACATATCAACCCTAGCATCTTTTAAACATCGCTTATGTTAAACACAGATGTCAATTTAAAATGTAAATAAAACCTTTGAATTATTAGGGTTGTCACTGATATTAAAATATTTTATTTTGATGACTTTTTTTTTCTTTTAAATCCAGCTTTACAATTATAATACGTTTATTATAGATCACTCAGATGATACTATCCTGTCAGCTCAGTCTTTACAAATGTTTCACCCTGTATAGAGTAAAAAAAGGTAGAAAAGCTGCCTTAAATCCTTAGGGCACGAGTAACTTACTTACTTAAAAGAAACATTTTTATTTCTTCGTACAAATAATGTTTATTAGAAAGATTTAATCCTACAATTAAAATTTTATTATTGGATTATACGGAACCATTGATACAAAGATCAACGCAATTAAAAAATTAAATGCGTAACCTGGCGGAAGTGACCGGGAATCCAACTCGGTACCTGGATTATATCGATCAATTGGTAAAAAAACTGTTTATTTTTGCTCTTTTATAGCCGATTCACATTTTTACAATATCTGCGAATGGATTTGGATGGAAAATAAAAATACCGTTATTTCCTTTAATATATTAATAGTAGTTTATGCAACTGATACATAATGAGAGGCATTAAAACACGAGTGTGGTTTTATGAAACGAGCGTCAGCGAGTTTCATAATAGGATCACACGAGTGTTTTAAGGCCTAATTATGTGCAGTTGTATACACTACTTTATCTAAACACATATCATAAGTACTCTAAGATGGGTTCAGAAGCCATAAGGAAATGACCGGCACCACTAGTGCTACCTGTAAAATATCTAAAAACGACATATACTAATGCAGTAAGAAATAAATCTGAACAAATACATAAACAGATTATTTATTGTAATAGTTGTAATTTACATTTACATTGAAACAATATTTTCATTTCAACTAAAATGTGAATTACAATAAACTTGTCACAATTATACTTTCGTAACAGCAAAGAACCAACAAACAAATGACAACAATAATGGCGGCAATTCGAACCTCCGTCAGGACGAATGTTTTTTTTTTCTAAATCATATACAAACGAATGTATCCATATTCTCATGTCACTCGAGATCAAATGTCGTGCGGTTTTTATAAAAAAACATACTGAATTGACGTTTCGTATCGATAACAATATTAATATCTATGGATACTAGAATAGAGACCTACTTTAGTTTTGACAGCTGTTCCAAATTTAAACTCATAACCTTACAAAAATTGATACTGTTATAACATTACATTACAGATTTTACCTACTGCCACAGATAAGAAAGTTCTCATAGTAAAATTGGTTGTAGTAATGCTGGTCATTTCCTACGGTTTCTGAACGCATTTTAGAGCACTAATGATATGTGCGTAGATAAAGGAAATTACGGTATTTTTATTGGCATTATAATGCCAATAAGTTATCTTAAGGATTTACAGCGCTTGACCTCCAGGGCCCCTAATTTTTTCCATCCTGTTTATTGTAGTATACACAGACATAAATAAAATTATTAAGGTATGAATACGATGTCAACCCGCATCCCGCAACTCCGCGATCCATACTTTTTATCTGAATATTTTTAATATTAAATGGTGAACATTTATCTCAATAGCCCATTAAACCTTAAACCATAATATTATTACCATAGAAATAGCCACATGGAATAACCGTCTGAAGCTATATTGCTTAGGATAAACCGTATATATAGCCTACGTTTAGGCATTGAACTATGTATATTTATTATTTATTTAAACTTTATTGCACAAAACAAAAGTCAGTACAAATGGCTAACTTAATGCCTAATGGCATTCTCTACCAGTCAACCATAGGGCCAAACAGAGTTGCTTCAAGTGGATGCAGAGTACAAAATTTATCATTCGGAGAGCATCCAAGATACAAATGAATACATGTATATTATAGTATAAATTAACTACCATAAATAACAATGATACATATATTTACATACTATAAGATGTATATTATCCATACTAATATTATAAATGCGAAAGTGTGTCTGTCTGTCTGTCTGTTACCTCTTCACGCTTAAACCGCTGAATCGATTTTGATGAAATTTGGCATAGAGATAGTTTAAGATCCGAGGAAGGACATAGGATAGTTTTCATCCTGGAAATTATACCTAAAAAGATTGAAAAGTGAGTGAACATTTCTGTTGGGGTGCGGTGACCCTGTAGGAAAAGTCATTATTAGACCAAAAGCACAATTGCTCTTACATTTGCTTAGGCGCTTATAATAATCCCTTTTATTAATTAAGGTGATTAGGTGGATATCTATCGTTTTGTACGAGGTTGCTTCCATACTTCCAAGTTCCACGCGGACGTAGTCGCGGGCAAAAGCTAGTATATAATATAATAATAAATACGATACTAATACGAACTATATTTAGGACATAAATGACAACTATTTACTATAGATAATGATTACTGAACCGTTTTGTTAGTCTAGTCAATCGTTCCCGTATCAATCAGTGCACACAGACAATTGTTAGATTAGAACTATCATATCCAACACATATTTATTAATATTTGTACCGAAGGGCGAAGACACTCTGTATAAGTAAGTAGGTACGGTCAGCATCAACATTACACAGTTATAAGGTTAAATTTTAGTATCAAATGCGATATACGACGCGGTTGGCACAGGTTGTAATAGTGCAGCTGCCTACTAAGCCGGCAGTCCTGGGTTCAATCCCGGTAAGAACAAATATTTGTGTGATGAGGTCGAATATTTGTTCCTGGGTCATGGATGTCATCAATATAAATAAATATCAGACAACCTCACACAAATCAATCTAGTCCCAAATTAAGCTCAAGAAGGCTGTACTACACGACGATATACATACTTACGAGTATATAGATAAATATATACTTAAATACATAGAACAACCATGACCCAAGCACAAATATTCGAGTTCATCACACAAATATTTGCCCTGTCTGGGATTCGAACCTGGGACCGCCGGCTCAGTAGGCAGATGCTTACAAACTGAGCCAACCGCGTCATAAATGTATTATATATATTATGTATATCGACCAGGACTAAGTCAATTTGTGTAAGATTTTTCCTTTTTTTTTTATAAGTCAGTAGTTCAATTGTCAGCTACTTTTAATGCAAACCGTACTATTATCATACTTTACTAAACGTATACAGCGAAAACCACCAAACTGGGGGGTAATTCGACCAATTTTAGAGAGATGATGGAGATCTCTCCATTTCATCGCCATCCGTCACTTTTGACGTGTCCCTACTTGAAAAAGTCAAAGTCAAAGTGTTTTATTTTGTAAAACATAGGTGAATATAGGCGGAACAAAAATATAATAATAATAATAAATATCAGACAACCTCACACAAATCAACCTAGTCCCAAATTAAGCTCAAGAAGGCTTGTGTTATGGGTACTAGGCGAAGATATACATACTTATATAGATAAATAAATACTTAAATACATAGAACATCCATGGATGGGTCATGGTCATGGGTCATGACCCAGGCACAAATATTCGTGTTCATCACACAAATATTTGCCCTTGCCGGGATTCGAACCCGGGACCGTCGGCTCAGTAGGCAGTTGCTTAACCACTGCGCCAACCGCGTCGTCAAATATAAAGTTAAAGTAGCACTATGTTTTGCCAGTTGGCGTACAAAAACATCCATTTAGCAGCTAATACCATGCGATTGACAAGTGACGATATCCCTAGAACATCGCAACTTCGTCAATCCGGTCGCGCTTAATTTCCGTTTCCTTTGTATGTGACGGCATAAATAACAGCATACTTTAACTTGACCGTGTAGTGCGTGAAATTAGTCAGTTACGTTTCATTCAAAACAGAAATTCATATGCATGAATAGCATTTTTGACAATAATTATCGCCTTCGTATTTCAAAATTGAGATAAGATATATGTCATTTCAAGCTCATCGCATTTTAATGACAGTTCAAAGGCGATATCACTGTTATCTAATAGAGTTTTAACGTTTTGCGATCTCTCAAACGGCATTCTCGAATTAGGTCCCTGGTGTCTCATATTTAAACCCAGACAAGTATGTATGTACACGAAACGTATCTGTTTACGAGGGACATTCGAGAGGGTCTTATCCTTTCTTGACCCCGGCTGAAAGATATCGTTTGGGATCGTCTTTAACGCTCCAAACTAAACTGCTATCGTATTCATAAAACTAGGATTTACCCGCAACTTCGTCTGCGTATTTTTACTATCCATACTAATATTATAAATGCGAAAGTATGTCTGTCTGTCTATTACGTCTTCACGCTTAAACCGCTGAATCGATTTTGATGAAATTTGGCATGGAGATAGTGTAAGATCCGAGGAAGGACATAGGATAGTTTTCATCCTGGAAATTATTCCTAAAAAGATTGAAAAGTGAGTAAGTAATTCATGATGACATTGATGACCCTGTTGGAAATGTAATGATTAGACCAAAAGCACAATTGCTCTTACATTTGCTTAGACGCTTTTAATAATCCCTTTTATTAATTAAGGTGATTGATTGGATATCTATCGTGTTGTACGAGGTTGCTTCCATACTTCCAAGTTCCACGCTGACGTAGTCGCGGGCAAAAGCTAGTTTACCATATAGCCAATCTTTGGATGTCCCGCTATCACAGTACCAAAATTGGTATTTTCTATAATAATTTTCCAGCCGATTCGGCGTGATGATAGTATAAAGAAATTATGACACACAGATGGCGCCAGACCGGCATGGCGTCGCGCCCATATAAAACAAAAGACAATCCAGCGTTGCGCTCTATATTGAGATTTTTCCAGAGATAATGATATCGATACAAATACAGTTTACAATAAGTTACCAGTGGCAATTACCTCAGCTCCCTCTTTGGGTTGTTTTAAAAAGAGACTAAAAAGTTGGCTTCTCGAGCACACATTCTATAGCTTTAATGAATTTTTGAATGTTAAATTATAAAATAATAATACTTATATACGGATTTGCTATATACGAGTTAATGTTAATTAAATTTGTATACGTATTAAGTTATAAATGATTTTTATGTATTGACGTGTAATATTGAAAATATTATAAATAAATGCATATGAATATGAATATTAATACAAATACAAATGTCTTTATTTTGCTTGAAATATGGTACTGTGAAGGTTGGTCTTCACTTTCAGTGGAGTTGGCCACTGATATAAAAATAAATACGTTTTAAATATTAGAACGGACGCGTGACATCCGTCAATTGTAAAAAATGTATAGTTAGTCATATACTAGCGGGCACACAATAAAGAACTAAAAGTACTTCTCGCTGCCTATTTAGCTCCCCCCACGTAGCACCACAGTACACAAGTTGGTCAGACAATATTATAGCACAATACATATTTCACCAGCATCTGGAATGCAAAATTGTATAACTTATAATATACCTCTAACAATCAATGCCTATCAAAGGAGGTAAAAATATTCAGCTACGGAGTAAAAAGTATTTTCCACAAGCCATGCTATTAATTTAGTTTTAAATTTTTTAAAGGTAATTCTTTTATTTCCTGATCAAGCCTACTATACAGTCATATAGGTATAATATAATATGATTGAAAACTGATTTTCATTACAAAGTTACAAACTAGAATTTTGCTATCGTATAGATGTGTATGGGCCATCAACTACTTTTCGTATTTATACAAACAATATTTAAAAAAAATGGGCAAGTGCGAGTCCGACTCGCGCATGAAGGGTTCCGTACCATAATCTATAACCAGTTTGTTGTATGGGAGCCCCCCTTAAATATTTATTTTATTTTATTTTTAGTATTTTTTGTTATAGCGGCAATAGAAATACATCATCTGTGAAAATTTTAACTGTCTAGCTATCACCGTTCTTGAGATACAGCCTGGTGACAGACGGACGGACGGACAGCGAAGTCTCAGTAATAGGGTCCCGTTTTTACCCTTTGGGTACGGAACCCTAAAAATATATCATGAAGGGTTTACTAGTGGGGCTAGCATGTAATCTCACCGTGACGTTTGTTCGTCACCGTCACCTGTCTCGCTCGCGCGGTATTGACAGGAAAGTAATAAACCATTGATACAAAGATCAAAGCTCAAAGAAAAATTGAAATACGTAACCTGCTTAACATCATGCTGGCCGCATGCTTGTTTGCCACTGTCGTAGTATAAAAAATAATAACCGTAATAAGCTTCGTACACTCTTTAGTGCCGTAATTGTGCAATAACCAGATAGTCGAATAACGGCTATTTAAGGGAAATGTAGGGCCCCTTGAACCCCGATAAGTGCGGGTCCGCTAAGCCTCTTATTTCTTGATTTATAGACCAGGGTAGTACATATATTGTACGTAATATGTAGCGTATGAAGGCTTCTTAGTTATAAATAACGTTTTTGAGGGTAGCGGCTGGCCTCTTTGCTTGAATGGACATAAAATATATTTTGAAGACGATGCGGCGACCATTGCATACCTACATACATACTTCTAATTACATAGATATATAGGTCTAACTACCAAGTTACTAACTAGCTTCGCTAGAAGTAATCGACGTAATTCATTTCGCAGAATTTTTCTGCAGCTGAAACGGAAAATATATTTTAAATATATTGGTGTATCTTAGTAGATTAGGGTAATCGAGTAAAAAGGTAGAAAGGGTAAATAGGGTAGGTTTACCCTAATCGACCAACCCTAACCTTAGCAGGTTAGGTTTATTGTATAACTTTTCACAAAAGGTAATGATATCAGTAGAATAACAATTATGTGAAATGAGTATTATGCAAAACATTACGTTCGGTAAAACAATTTTTCTGCGAAACATTAGTTAACCTTCAAAACTTTAGCAGAAGCAGCTTCTTAACTACGATAAAGTGAAAATGACCCGCTTATGAGTGAGATGAGAAATATGAGAATAAAGATCCTTCCCAAGACGTTTAGAAGCTAATCGCCGCAAAGATAACCCCACTTTAATATGCAAATGCACTGCGGCAGTAACCGCATAACCGTTCACAGGTATCAAGATAAAACAGAATTTTTAATATAATTCAATCGCAATTTCAGATTTTCCTGAGATGACCTGGTAAGGTCGCTGGAGTCCGCTGGGTCTCGGGCATAGGGTCAGCCATGGTTGCGTTTTTGTGGACGCCTTCATGAGTAGGAGCGATTTTTGGATAATGCTAATGGAGATTCTGATGTCCTAAACAGCAACAGCTAAATCTCTGGATGCCTAGGATAACTGTGCCGTCAGCGGCGAGCGACACAGCTATCCTAAGAATCGGAAGGCGGCAGCCACCGGAGAGAGCGAAACACCGTACTCGGAACTCCCGCTCTCACCCATGGACATTACATGCCGCTGACGGCACCGCTTTCCTAGGAAAACAAAGCGTTATCTCTATATAACAAAGGTAGCTGTTGACACTCACTAAATTGTCAGGAACGGCCCAAAATATTTCGAACCCGTAGTATGGAAGTCTTCATCAGGGATCCGTAAAGTTTCTTGACTGCAGCTTAGTGAATAAGTTGCCGCGAACTGTACCCTGATTAAGAGCTCCATATGAGTTCGAAATATGTCGGGCCGTTCCTGACAATTTCACGTGAGTGTAAACCGTTTAATACATTTGTTAGATATGTCTCACGAAAGTTTTAATAAGATTAATTTATTCCTATAATTTATTTTGACACCTTCAAGCCCCAGCTAGCAACTTAATTAAGATGACGCATAAATGACCTGTTTAAGAGTCTAAAGCTCCTCTCCACCCTATATGTTGAAGCTGAACGACGTTTAGAAGCTAATCACCGCTAAGATAACACCCTCTTTAACATGCAAATGCACTGCGGTAGTCCCAGCTTAACCGCTCGCAGGGATCCAGACGTAGAGTACACAGGAACAGACTTTTCTGTCTATATCTCAATGACCCATTATCCCTAGGGTGGGCCCTGTAACAGGAGCAATAAATTAAAACATAGATTCGTCCCATGAAACTAACCAACATTTGTTAAGCAACTTCTGAAAATAACGTGTATTAAATGAAATTTTGTAGAAAAAAGTTTAGACAGAGAAGCAATGTATAGCGAAATGTCCGATATTAATATAGTGACAGCAGTGACAGCTATTTCAATGCTCAGCGAATGTCAACGTTGGACGACATACATTTAAAATACTATTTAATTTGTTTGAAATAATATAAACTGACTTTTTTTTAAAGTTGCTGAACAAATGTTGTTCAGTTTAACGAGTAAAATCTATGTTTTAATTTTTTGCTTATGTTACAGGACTCACATTGTATATATCAATAGGCGCTCAACGTTCGCTCCATACAAATTGCCACCTAATCGTGATGTCATTATATTATGTTATGGGTACCAATATTTGTATGGGGACAATAAGTAATTTGCTATTTTCACCGTGAAAAAGAGCGTTTATAGTTTTGTAAAATTATGAATTTATGAGGGTTCTGAAAACATTTCAAAATTTCTATGAGATTTTAAAAAAAAACATAGTATTTGCGTACCTTTGAAGTTACATTATTTAATAAAATATTATTTTTTTGGTCTTTTTTCTTTGTTTCATGACATATTGAGCTAATTTTATTCATATAACTACAGTTTATGCTATAGAATTTTAAATTAGTCGTCATCCCTATTCTGCCACACCATTAAGAAGACTTTGTTTAGGTAACCCTTTAACCCTTTTCCTTCACCGTAGTCAGGTAAAAACTACCCTATAACCTTTGGGTGAATTGGTTAATATCTATTTACCCGTATTGGCATGATGAGGGCACAAAGACATTCCCACTGATACAAGGCATATAGAAGGTATTTACACTAAATACCCATAAGAAAAATCCGGACAAGAGCGAGACGGGCTTGCCCACTGAGGGTTCCGTGCTATACCGTTGCTTAGCCTCAATGATTGATTACGTACTTTAAATAAACCCTTCATTTTTTTTGATTTCATTACAAATGTATAGTTTTCAGATTTTTTCCTATACTTCACTACATAGTATCAAAATCGCTTCCTGCCTGTCTGTCCCTATGTATGCTTAGATCTTTAAAACTACGCAACGGATTTTGATGCGGATTTTCTTAATAGATAGAGTGATTCAAGAGGAAGGATTATATGAATAATACCTACATGCACAATTTATCAGTATTGCACCCGTGCGAAGCCGCGGCGGGTCGCTAGTGTAGTATAAGACGGTATTACTTGCCAAATTTCATAGTTCTAGGTAATGGAAAATATTCTATAAATTTAGATTTTGATTGTAGACCTGAGTAGCGGTTTTAATTTTAAATCGAGACCTCCACGCGTTCCAGAGATAAAGGGTCGTGATCTTGACAGACAGTAGTCGGACTTTGTGTGGGAGTATAACCCGCTAATGGGATTATCTCCGCGCCACAGGTATAAGGGTTCCGTTTTTTCTTTTAAAGTACGGAACCCTAAACATGGTGCTGCAATGCATTGCGCTATTAAGATTATGCCTGTAATCGTGACTCTTCTCTGTGCAATATTATTTTTCAATAGATTTTTATAATAGGAAAGTTGTGTGCTTTCTGAAGGTATTTATTCTGCGCAGCACTTCAGATGAAGCCAGGGATAATCCAGGATCGAGCGATGGTTCGCTTCCTGCATTTGTTTTAAATAAGGATAACTTTTGACCCATTTTTACCAAAAAAAAAATGATGTTAGAGGAGTCATCTCCAGATTGGATCCATAAAATTTTGGCGAATATCAAATCACAAGATCCGAAGCATTGAAAGAAATTCTCAAATATTGTACGCACATCTATAGCGATTTCGGTGTTTTAAACCGACTTCCAATAAAGGAGGTTCTATGTTTCACTGTATGTATTTTTATAGTAAGTCGGACAGTTCTTCTCGGAACGATTTCTTCCCATCAAGTCAGTATTTTTTTGTGAAAAACTGATTACTTATTTATTTCTCCTAATGCCCTTACAGGAAACCTTACCGAACCTTAAAAGTAGTACCAATACCACGCCTAGCTAAATTATCGCCCGTTTCTTCGATTTTTTGCTTAAACGATACTCGCAATAAATTGCGGGGCGATTAGCCGTGTAATCGTCCGTGACGTTGGCTCCTCTCCAATCGTGGTACCGAATAAGTTAAATAAAATGTACCATGATTTTATTCTGGCACAGATGCGGATTACGATGGTGGAAAATGTGTAAATGAATTTACGTATTCATTTTCGCATTTCCTTTTTGCATCGGATTCTTTTTAGGGTTCCGTAGTCAACTAGGAACCCTTATAGTTTCGCCATGTCCGTCTGTCCGTCTGTCCGTCCGAGGCTTAGCTCCGTGATAATTAGTACTAGAAAGCTGAAATTTGGTATGAGTATGTGTATGTATAACGCCGACAGAACGGTAAAATAAAAATAAAAAAAAAATTTTTTTTCGGGTACCTCTCGAACACCTAAAGTGGGGGTGAATTTTTTTTTTCTTTTCAGCACTGGTGTGTGGGGTGTCGTTGAATAGGTCTTTTAAAAATAATAGGGGTCTCTTAACATTATTTTATGATAAAGTCAGCAGTTTTGTAAATATTCGCTCTGAAAACAAAAAAAATAGTGTCCCCCCCTCTAACTTTTCAACCACGGGTCAAAAAAAATTGGAAAAACTCATGTAAATGAGGCTTTATAAGTACTTTCAATGAAAGCTATATTGAACAAAATCGGTCGAGCCGTTTTTGAGTTATCACCAAATTTCATATTTTTTCTTTAAAAGGACGTAAGTTGACTTCCAGAAGGTAATAAGTGATTACAGTTTCTAGGGCGTTTACGACCTTTTTATAGAGCTTAAAATCTTTCTTAACTTAAACCTCGGGCTTGTCGAGTGCGTTAATAAAACAACTGGATGGGTTAAGACTGACTGTCATTTATTTGCTTACCCACATTTCATATTCATGCATACTACCTACAGGGCTTAAAACAGCAGTTTATTGTGAAGGATACGGAACCCTACACTGAGCGTGGCCCGACATGCTCTTGGCCGGTTTTTTTATATGTGTCACGGATATGGGGATGTACCTACCACGCAATTTTTTTAAGTATCATTAATGCAAAGTGAAGTCACTATACAGGACATGGTGACTTCAAACACATCACACATCATCCCTAATGTAAACCCATGTATGCTTCTAAAATAATCAAAAGTATCTTATTTATAAGTTTTAAATGCGGCTACCTCTATGATTTAAAACAAAGAGGTTTAAAGTACTTACCTCAAAACAACACTTTCCTCTTTGGTTATCATCTGACTTAGCATTTATGAAGTAAACATGTTTGATTACTAATTGTCACTTGACAAAGAGATTTTTTTTTTATGTTGTATGTAAATACCTCGTCTTTACCCCTACTCAAAGAACGGACAATGTTATTTTTTATTTTACATCGCGAAGTTCAGTGCTTACTCAGGAATTATTGAACAATCAAACTAGCTTACCTGTAAGCGCCGTTCGATTGAGATTATTCCTGGTGTTGTCTCGTCCGAAGATGATGAGTCCCTCCCACCCATTTTTTCTTTTTTTGTCATACATAAATATATGAAACAATCCCTAGTGGTTGTAATAGTCAGATATAGATGCTGATAACTAAATGACGACCATAGATACGCGCATAGTGCACTAGAGTCGGGAACGTTCAATAACAAATGTTTTGGAGTTTACTCCTTAAGAATCGATTTTCATATATAAGCCCGGGGTATGAAAAATATGGGGTATAAAATCGAACGTATCTGCCGTGCTAATTTAAAAAGTCGTATCTCAGTATACGATCGGAGTAAAAATACGACTTCTTAATTTAGCAGGTTATGCGTTACGCGTTATAGGCTAAGATCCCGATATAAAATGACCTTCACCGAGATGTTTATTTTATGAAATGTATTTTATAATCAATTTAATATGTCAATAAATATATTGCATATGGGTTGCCTAACAAATTTTAGTCCAGGGTATGTTTAATTAATAAAAAAAAAATGTTTTAAACATTTCACCGGTTTGATTAATATTAGATAAATTCTATACCAATCGAAAGTATGAAGCCCATAGAATATGCAAACGTTAGGTTACCTATTCTTTTCCCGTCACAACTATCGGGTAGCCAGGTATAAACAGGTAAATCTATACCTACTAGCATTTTGCAACGGTCTGATTATTGAATTGAAACTGAATAAAATTAAAGATTATTTAATTATGAATTTATCTAATAATCAAATCGGTGAAATGTTAAAAAAATATATATTTTTATTTTTTACTAAACATACCCTGGACTAAAAATTGTTAGGCAACCCATATGCAATATATTTATTGACATATTAAACTAAATATAAAATACATTCATCAAATAAACATCTCGGTGAAGGTCGTTTTATATCGGGATCTTAGTCTATAACGCTTAACGCATAACCTGCTAAATTAAGAAGTCGTATTTTTACCCCGATCGTATACTGAGATACGACTTTTTAAACTACCATTATGTTCACATAAACAAACTATAAAATTGTCAATGTCAACTTCATGTCGAGTGTCAACAAAATTTTATAAATAAAATAAAATTTAATAAAATCTACGCTTAACGGGTAAAATGTGCTGCTTTTGAAACAATAGCGCCCGTCACACAATCGGCTAAAAGATACGTGTTCGTTTCAGCTCCCAAACAAACCTAACGAATTTTTGTGATATCCAAGATTACAACTTTTATAACGTGCAATGCAATGACCGTGTTTTCTTGGTGTTTAAGCCGTGCTTGTATGGTGCTAAGATCGAAGAAGACGTCTTGCTGTAGAGAGAGAGACCGCTTTAATTGTGACTCAGCTTTAAGCTTAGAAATAGAGAAGGCGTGAATACTTTTCCATCACCACTGCTTTTTCCTGCATTCAGCCGCAGAATGGTTTTGATTTCGTGAAACTTTCCAGGATAAATACATACATAAATCAAGGATCCAACACAACCGAGCCATTCATTTTCTAGACGGGAGTCTTGCCGACCGACAAGAAGCTATGAAGTTTAAATCGAAATTGTTATGTTTTTGATGTTGGCTTTTAAATTGTATCTTTTTTTTATTATAATTGCTTGTATTTTTACTTTTATTTGTAAGTGTTAGTTATAAATATGAGTGATCCTTCTTCATCCTTGCGCTGTCCCCATTGTCCCAACTCAACTCGAACTTTTACCCCTCATGGACTTAAAGTGCATATAGGGCACATGCATAAACATTTTCCCCAAGTCATCCCCTCCAACCCTAGACTGTCGGTTTCACAGCAAGCTCATGGTAACAACCCCATTCATCTAGATTTTGGTGATCTAGCTACGTTAAAGCAGTCAGTACGTGTGTTACGGCATATCCCCAAAGGGGCGCGAAACTTGGCAGCGGCCAAATTGAGCGACCTCATTGATAAGTGTATCGACTTCAATGGCACTCTCGAATGGTTTAGTTTACTGTCTTTTGCCTATTCCGCACTCAAATCGCCTGAAGCGTCGGCCACGGGCAATTTAACCACGAAAGTTAAGAGAAATATTAACTCTGCTTCTTTTGATATCAGTGGGAACATCGGTGCAGAGACCACGCCTTTGAGATCACACTCCATACTGAAGACAATTGAGCGTAAAGTACATGAAGGGGATCTCAGGTGCAGTGCGAGTGCTTATGTCGGATGAGGGCGTGGCGCCGTCGAGCCCTGAGACTTTAGCTACGCTGCAGTCGAAGCATCCAGCCCCGTCCCGGCCGCTGGTACTTCCACCGGAACCTGACATATCTATTTCTGCCTTAACTGTTAAGCCGGAGGAAGTGGTGCAGGCACTCAGCTCTTTCAACAATAGTTCGGCCGCCGGTTTGGATGGTATCCGCCCTGTTCATCTTAAGGAGCTTACGTCTGCATCTGCGGGAGACGCCGATTTTCGGCTCCTGGAACATCTGGCCAAGCTTTGTAATTTTTTGCTCAGTGGTCAATTAAACCCTGAAGTTTGCTCCTATATTTATGGTGCTTCCTTATGTGCGCTGTCAAAAAAAGACGGTGGTATAAGACCCATTGCCATAGGCAGCGCTTTCCGCCGCTTAACGGCAAAGCTAGGATGCCGTGCAGTGAGAGAAGAAATGGCAGCTTATCTGCAACCTTGCCAATTAGGGTTTGGCACAAGATTGGGCTGCGAGGCTGCAATTCACGCTACGCGGGCTTTTTCGGTAGATAGCAAAAACTTAGAATCCGTTTTAATACGTATAGTTAAGTTCATATCATTGTAATAGTTAAGTACTTATGCTTTCTGAAAAAATGACTGACTGTTGAGTTTCTTTCGGCGTTTCTTCTCAACAGTGGTCTCCTCTTGTGAAATGCCGGTAGACTCAGACATGTAAAAGTGCCCTTGTGGCCTACTTGCAGAATAAAGTTCATTATTTCATTATTATTATTATTAATTAAAATTGATTTAAAAAACGCGTTTAACTCAGTGGAGCGTGATGTTTTACTGTCCGAAGTGAAGGATAAAGTGCCATCACTCTACCCCTTCATTTTCCAAGTATATTCTTCCGCTTCTAATCTTTTCTACAATGGTCCTCTTGTTCTTTCCCAAGTTGGTGCACAGCAGGGGGATCCGCTAGGCCCTTTAGTTTTCTGTCTGGCCATACAAAAGGTAATTTCAGAGGTTAAATCCCCATTGAATATCTGGTACCTAGATGACGGTACCCTAGGTGGTAAACCTGAAGAAGTGGAACAAGACTTGCTCATGCTCCTGCCTCGTTTAAAAGCTCTGGGTTTAGATATTAATTTCAGCAAATGCGAATTTTTCCCCTGCAGTACCAACTCACACGATTCTTTCCCCTTATTCAGTGCTCTGCTCCCCGGACTGAAAGTGTTGTCGGCGAGATATTTCAACCTCTTGGGGTCCCCAATATTCCCAGAAGCCATTCCTGAAGCCTTCGAGGAGAGAAAGCTGCTTCTGCTGATGGCTGCGCAGAGGTTGAATGAACTTTCGGCTCTCGTAGCCCTCGTTATGTTGCGAGTTTGCTTTGCCGTGCCTAAGCTGACATATTTCTTGTGCACCGTGCCAGCCTGGCTGCACCCTGTCCAGACAGACTCCTTTGACTTCGTGTTGAAGGAGAGTTTGGAAAAGGTGCTGAACGTCTCCCTTAACCAAGGTCAATGGGACCAGGTTTCTCTGCCGATTCGAACTCGTGGTTTGGGCGTGCGTCGCGCGCGAGATGTGAGCCTCCCGGCATTCCTGGCTTCGGCGTGTGGGGTGGTGGACCTTGTCACTCAAATTTTATCTTTTGATGGTGACAAGGCTATCATTCCTTACGCCTCCGATGCTTTGACGGCCTGGACGGCTCTTAATCCCGGCGTAGCCATACCCGTAGAATTGTTCCGTCAGCGTCTATGGGTTAATTTATATGAGAGTGCGCGCACCACGATTTTCATAAACCCATAAGTAAGCTTATTTCTGCGACAAAATTATCGCGCGACTAAAAAAAATCGTGGTGCGCGCCTGGCCTGAAGAGTAAACTCCAGTCGTGCGTCGGAGCTGACACACACACTTTTTTTTCTTCTAGATTTAAACTTATGTGACGCCCTCAGGTAACTGGGAAATGTACTACCTTAGTTAATAGTTCATCATAGAGGACGAGACAACAACAGGTATAATTTCAGTTAATATCTTGTAAAATTCGATTAGCGTAACTAACGTAAATAACAACGAGTGACAGATATGACAGGTAGCTATTGAATTTGCTGTAACCATTACGTAATTACACATTGGGACTTTAATTAGATTAGATTATTAGATTTTATTTATTTCACACATATAGGGATACATTATAAATTACACATAGTCAATTTACACGAATCTACACGGTGATTAGTATTATTTATTTATTTAATCTTTATTGCACAAAAGAAAACTTATCGTACAAAAGGCGGACTTAATGCCTTGCCCTTTGGGCAAAGCAGATAAATTTATTTATTTTTTGGTTAAAGGTAGCTCATTTTAAGAATTGACTTAATGTAATATAAGTAATTAATGATACGTAATATCATTAACTGAGCCACAATCAAGTGTTTTGTATTACCAATTTGAAGTCATAATGTATGTACAGGATGTTTCCTGTAATAGGAGCGATAAATTAAAACATAGATTGTATAAAATATTTTAATTATAATTTATTATAGTTCCTATTATTATCCTTTGTATTGTACATGTTGCTTGGTTTGTCTACCATTAACATGCGATTCTCTGGCAGACGTAAGAGGTTATATTTTAATTAATTTAGAAAAATAATATCCACCGAGTATTTTTATAAAAGCAACTAACAGTGAAAACATCTAACAAACAAGTTCTGAAACTAATTTCCTGGCTACAGATTTGCATTGTTATTTTTTGTTTCCAGAACAAATGGAACGGCAGAATCGACAGAGTTAACTAGAAAAGTTTCAGAACGCGCACTGTTTGCTATTGAGTCTTTAAGTCTTTGTTTTTTACCTAGTTATATTAATAGAAAATAGATTATGCTGTAAAGCAATGCCAAAAAAAGCTTTTAAGTAGGTAGGTTACTTTGGCGCTGAATGGCAAAACAAATGTTTTATATTATGTTCCCAGTAACGATGTGATTTTGGCTTAACGTAAAAAGTAAAACAGAATCTCGTATCACAAGTAAACTGAAATCATTTGATTTTCTCGATTTTAACATTTCATTTTTAGGGTTCCGTACCCAACGGGTAAAAACGGGATCCTATTACTGAGACTTCGCTGTTCGCACGTCCGTCCGTCCGTCTGTCACCAGGCTGTATCTCAAGAACGGTGATAGCTAGACAGTTGAAATTTTCACAGATGATGTATTTCTATTGCCGCTATAACAAAAAAATAATAAAAATAAAATAAAATAAATATTTAAGGGGGGCTCCCATACAACAAACGAGATTGATTGCGTTAACTTTGCACCTCATTTGTATGAAGCGCTATACATACCAGGTGCAAACTTAACTTAACCACTTAAGGATGGAAAGTGTTTGTACGGAACCCTCGGTGCGCGGGTCTGACTCGCAATTGACCGGATTTTTTTTTTTCAAATATAACGCCTTCATCATCATCATTTTAAGATCATCATCACGCCGCCTTAGAGAGAGATAAGCTCATCGACGATTAAGAATCGACGATCATTCTATGTGTTTTTTTTTTCTGAACCTAACTGCATTAAAAGGTGAAAAACGTCAAAAATGTTAGACGATACTATTGATTCTTAAGCGTCGTTATTGTCATTGACCGTGATCTGGGAAGTCATATTGCAGCGTCATATTGTATAACACACTAACAATACACTAACAATATCTTCTTATAAAACATCTTTGTTTTTAAAGCGAAAATAACACTTTAATATTTACCAAAATCCTAGCAGCAAGCTCCTTGTATCAAGAATTATAATAATAAAAATTAAGTTAGTGAGTTATATATGTACCTTCGTTTTGCACACTAACCTAATTATGTTTCCCAAACTCCACTCCAGTTGACAGACAAATTATTCATAAAAAATACTTCTTTCAGTTGTTTTCCAGTTCAGAACAGTTTATTTTCCTATTGGGACAAATATTTTTTTGGGAAGTTTAGTTATTGGTTATACTTATCTTACATTTTGTGTCCTAATCCTAAATGTATTTTTTTTCTTTTGCTTACAATCTGCAATTTGTGATTGAAATAAAAAGATTACGTTGTCGACGCTACACTCAACTGTTTGTTTTCATTGCAAATGAAAATGGCAGTGAATTATTAGCGTGTCCGCTTAACGAAGACTTATTTGCTGTTAGCGGAACTGCAATGAACAACATTTTGTTAATAAAATACAAAATCGGTTTATTTGAAACCGCTAGTTACGAAATTCAATACCATAACATAATTTTAAACCAATTATTAAAAAGAAAAAAGTAACCTACTTATTTCCTTCCTACCTATTAATAACAGCAAATTGAACGATTTCTATAGATTTTTTACTTTTCGATGTTAAACGCCATAAAGAGTTAGAGACAAGTTATTTAAATGTGCATCGCTCAAGTAGACAAATATTTCGGACTTTGGTTCAGGTTTTTTTTCCGATGGACGATCTAGCAAATTTCATTGCGGAACCCTGAAAGTAGTGTTAAAATACATTAAGTGCTAACGGAAATTGAGCAGTTGCATGACGAGTTGAGTGCTTTTAGAGCGACGTATATACTTCGTTTGAAAGCCTTTCTACTTTAATGTTATTTTAGAGTTTGCAGGTAAAGTTTTGCACTAATTTTGACCTCACAGCGCACACAAAAGCAAAATGGTATCGTTGTAGAATGATGCATGGAATATTTACTATAGGTAGGTTGACAACCAAAACTACGAAGCTCGTATCTCAGTATCATTCTACAAACTAGATACGAGGTTTTGAAGAACAGTGACAAAAATTTGTGAGTTTTGGTTGTCACCACGCCATTTACTAAACATTGTGACGTCACTATTTGTTTTAAGAGGCCTTATTCCTTTTAAATTTATTTTTTTCTCATTATGACAAATTATTTATTTTTTTTGCAAATATTTTTAAGTGAATAATACCTACTTTTTCCCGAGTTCTATTTAGTAACATAGCTATTTCATGCTTTCATTGCGTGCAGTCGAAAATAAGTTGAAAAAACAAATTTTCCGCGTGAATTTTGTCAATTTGGAGTAGTTTTTGAAACAAAAATTATCAATGAAAAATTCAAACTGTAGGTTTCAAATTTATACCAATAAATCCCAATAGCCCTGTTCTAGGTAGTAACATCAATAATATGTTAAGAAACATGTTTCATCATAGAGAAAAATATCTAAACAATCAGCATTTTAAAAGGAATAAGGCCTCTTAAACATGTAAAATATCGGGTCACTTTTATAGCCATCAGTATTGAAAATCTAACATTATTTTGTTCCAGTGATGTGCGGTTCTCGAGAACTTTTCCCGATTTGTATGGTGAGAGAACCTTCTGTAGAACATTTCCCATACAAAGTGAGGGAAGTTTCCGGAAATTCTTGGAATTCATGACATTACGGCACATCACTAATTCGAGGTGTAACGAGCAGGTCTTGGTTAAAGTAAGCAAACTAGAAATGAAATCAATTAGTACATTACTATACTGAAGAAAAAGATTTCTTAACACCAGCCCAAATGTTAGCTGCCAGTTACATAAATCGGAGGACTGACAAACTGAGGGCTACTAGTAACCAAAATTAGAACATGAGTAAAATTACCATAATTTTGGCTATTTCTGAAGTAGTTAAACTAGTTGAGCTGTTTCTTACCTGCATTGCCCGAAGCTAGCAGGTATTATGATAGGTCGCACAAACATTCAAGTTGTTTTGCTCGATCAACAGAACATGCCCAAGTTTAGGATATGTTCCTAGTGTTCCAACTTAGTGTAAACAATCATCCACGCTTGCTTCATGCCTTAGTAACACTGCATAATTAAACCTGTACCTTTGAATATTATATAAGCTCTGATGTACTAGACATGACGTGTTAATTAACCCGGCAAGCGAGGCGCGAAGCTGGTGCCAGTATCAGTTTTTTTGGTTTATAACCAATGCATAACTTCCATGTTAAAAAACATATCAAATAAAATAA
Organism: Apotomis capreana; assembly: GCA_947623375.1. NCBI lineage: Eukaryota > Metazoa > Arthropoda > Insecta > Lepidoptera > Tortricidae > Apotomis > Apotomis capreana. The sequence continues at coordinate 25,982,013 of OX392505.1, forward strand.
AAATTAAATTATTAAAACATGAGATGAAATGAACATGAATAAAGACCGCCGATCGATGAATCGTCTCTTATTTTGTAGATCTGGACTGGATTAGGATGTTTGAATGTCCAAATGCTTCCGGTTCCGGGCGAGAACGCCTAGAGGTCGCATTTCTAAACCAATTCCAATGAAATTGTGTGATTAGCATACCCCGTGGTTTTCGGGGCACGGATGATTTGACGCCTACTGTCGGCCTAGTGACAAATCATTAGTGCACCGAAAACCACGGGGTATGGTGATAAGGTTCGATAAATATATATAAATCTTTTTGGCGATTCAGTTTTCGATTCTTTTCAAAGCGATGGAGATATGGGGGTTGAAAAAGTTTTTTTTTGGAGTTTCAGCAATTTTGAAACAAATTCACGAGGTCTACGAGAATTCGAGGGCCACTAGTGTGAGTTTCAAACACAATTATATTTCAAATGTGTTATCGGTGTGGCATTGTTTTTAATGCTCTATCTAAGTATATAATTATGTAGATAAAAATGCCAATGAATAAAGAAAAAATAGTTCACCCGAAGTCCACAAGTATTATTTGATTTTAATTATTATCAGTCGTTAAGAGGCCTTATTCCTTTTAAAATGCTGATTGTTTTCGACATTTTTTCTATGATCAAACATGTTTTTTAACATATTATTAATGTTACTACCTAGAACAGGGCTATTGGGAATTGGGATTTATTGGTATATATTAGAAACCTACAGTTTGAATTTTTCATTGATAATTTTTGTTTCAAAAACTACTCGAAATTGACAAAATTCGCGCGGAAAATTAGATTTTTCTACTTATTTTCGACTGCACGATTTTCGATTTTCGATTCATTTCAAAAAGTTGGTTGAAATGATCAATATATTTGTCGTAATATGAAAAATAATAATTTTAAAAGGAATAAGGCCTCTTAAGTGTTGTGAAACTAGATCCATATTTATTTCATAATGTATGGCTCAGTTGTTATTATAATACATAGTAGAAAAATTGTGTTTTTCTCAGTCAACTTTTGACAAAGATAATAGCAAAATTGCCGAAACGTCAGGGAGGTTCAAATAATGAGTACTAATAGTTTCGGCAATTTTGCTATTTTGCTGCCTAAGCACGCGATAATTAATATAATCCGTTTAATTTGTTTTATCTAAATATATATTTTTGTTTCTGATCCAATTAAGTAACATAAAATAATTCAAAGACCACTTCAATTAAACATATTTAAGTACTAAAAACTTTCATATAAAAAAAAGAAAAGGACTTGATATTCCCCATCCATTTACTTTTATATCACACCCAATATTACCCTGGGAGTAAATTCCAAGTCATACAAGGCTGAGTCATTCCGCAATCACCGAACTTAGATGAAACGAGAACCACAGTAACGGAAAAGTTGGGACAAGCGAGACATAAACGAATTACCGAAGTTAAATATACCCGCTTTTCCAGCAAGTAGCCAGGATAAACCAGAAAAATATCTGAAGAAGGCTTTACGGCCTCGGGCGAAAAAGTGTGTTTATGCCCGTATTTTTATTCATTCTGATACATAAGACATTTGTGTTGATTTTGCATTATTACATTTTTACCATATAACCAATATACTAAGATCTCGCAATCCACCAGTTTCCAATCACAGTGCAGGCCATCCAATTCTGGCTCAAAATTGCAAAACTTGAAAATACACATCTAAAAATTTCCAGTACCGAAATGAATGCAAAATTTTAGTAATCAAAATGCTTTTTGTGAAGTTTCAAATAAGGTTCGTAGTCTAATATAACGCGGCAGTACTTAATATAGGAGATCATGAAAGTAAATGGACATTGCTGGTACCTACAATATGAAATGTACATTATTCAGTACTTAACAAGCTGTTTTAAGCCATTCGTTTGAAATGTGAATTATAAAGAGCCTTTCTCGGGTAAATCGTTTCGGCTTCAAAACTCTCCGGAAATTTTGTAATTATGCGTAATTTACTTACACTCATGTTGTAACATACCTACCTAGGGCTGTCATCCGATTTGTCCTAGTTTGGAGGCCGCCCGGTGGCCGTCCGGGGGAAGTTTCAATAAGTGTCCGGGGAAAACTCGGACACTTTTTATATGAATATAAAATAAAGCGATTGTTTTTTTACGGACACATCCGGGGGAAAAATGCGATTTACGCCAAATGTTCGGGTTTTTTAAGTCTTTCTCCAGGTTCGGCGAATTTAGAGATGGCAACCCTAAACATATCCCGTGGTGTTCGGTGCACAAATGATTTGACACTAGGCCGACAACAGTAGGCGTCAAATCATTAATGCATTGAAAACCATGGGGTATGGTTATGACTTGGTTTAAAAATAAGTACCTAGTAGCTCTGTGAGTATTAGTTTGTTTCGAAATATCTCCGCCATTGTGAAAAATTTCGAAAAAAATTATCGACAAAAAATCGATATACCTAGTTATTGAGCCTCTGGTTGAGAAATGCGACCTCTAGGCGAGAACAACCGGAAATCTGGACAACAGACATCCGAACAGCGAAACATCCGGGCATACGAAATAATTTTAGGCCAAGCTGAAACAGAGACATGTTTTTTCACAGATTTGATATATTCAAATAAAACAATTTAAACGGATTATATCGCGTATATTAGTTATTTGAGCCTCCCTGACGTTTCAGTACCTTTACAGATACCGTTGTCAAAGGTTGACTAGATTTGATATAATTTTGTTCAATGAGTATATCAAGAGGGGAGTAAATAGGTTCTTAAAGGGTTGGCAACGCGCGTGTGATGCTCCTGGCGTCGCAAGCGTCCATAGGCGGCGGCAACTGCTTCACATCAGGCGGGCCGCAAGCTTGTTTGCCACCAAAGTAATATAAAAAAATTCGCTGTTAGAGGATTTTGGCTGCAGCTACCACATAAAGACACAAAGTATATACAATTATTTATGGTCTAGGTCCAATACTTTTATGCTAATACCGACCCTCATTTGTAATTCGAATGTAAGAATATCTTATTAATTTAAACGAGAATGAGATATAGTAAATTGTGACCAAGTTGCCTAGTTTCGTGACCCTTATACTTTCTTAGAGCGATATGAAGAATCTTCAAAGTCTTCAAACAGTTAAAAAAAAAAAGAAAAAAAAAATATCAGACAACATCACACAAATCGATCTAGTCCAAAATAAAGCTCAAGAAGGCTTGTGTCATGGGTACTAGACGACGATATACATACTTATATAGACAAATATTACTTAAATACATAGAACATTCGTGACCCAAGCACAAATATTCGAGTTCATCATACAAATATTTGCCCTGGCCGGGATTCGAACCCGGGACCGCCGCTCAGTAGGCAGGTGCTTGCAAACTGAGCCAAGCGCGTCGTAAATACAGAAAAGATGTTCTTCTTCTTTCTAGAAGTCTCACTCTTGTTAGAGTGGTCGTGGTCTCGATGATGATGTATTTGTACACGGGTGATCTTCGTCCGCGGTCCTCTCGGGTCGGGTGGCGGCCTTCGCAATTTGTCTCCACTTTACTCTATTAGCAGCATTTCGAGAACACTGAAATGCTGGTGTGTGTCGCTGTCTTTATCAGATCCGTCCATCGGGTTGGTGGTCAAGATGTTCTAGAAACTCGTAATTTAAACACTGTAGAAAACTGCTGGGGGCGTGTGATGGTTGCTTTTATCACGCGATAAATAAGTGACAAAGCATCCGTCACGTCTTGACAAGATGCGAGTGTGAGTGACAGATGCTTTGTCACTTATGTATCACGTGATAAACGCAACCATCATAGGCCCCTGAACAGGTCTATAATTAGGGAACGCAGAGCTAGGAAACTTTTGTATGGCAATTTCCTTCTAAAACTCCTATACTAAAATTTTCCGGCACTAAATGCCCTACCCGCAAAGTTTTCAACAACTCACTGTTGCATACCTTCTGTATCCATTTACTTCCAGACATGATCAATTAGGCACACGGTGGTCGCTTCTATCATAAATTCATGAGATAGGTACACGGGTGAATGATAAAAGCATAGGATGTTTTATAATTTATATGCAACCATCATACCTCTATGGGTCCTATGGAGTGGAAGTTACGCGATTGTAAGTTTGCGAAGGCCCTTTATCAATCCAGGGATTCCTTTACGGAATATTCAACTTTAATCCCCTAATGTTCCAAAAATCACTGCATCTGAAATTTATTTATAAACAATTCAGCGAATCGTTAGTGTGGTGGAGAGGTTATCACGTTGGACCGGTAATCCAGAGGCACCAGGTTCGATTCCAGGTTACGCATTTAAATTTTTGTATCAATGATTCAATACAAAAAATATATAAAACATTGTTAGTTACAAACTTACAAACTTAGTTACAAAGTCAAGCCATAAAAGCGTTTTTATTTTATTTATAAAAAAAAAACATTTTTATGACATTACAGTTATAAACCTATGCGTCACAAAACTTAAATTAACAATTTTTAAAAAGGCTATGACTTTTGTTTTATCCAACCAACGAAATTGGTTCGCCTAGTGAGTAAACAAAATACTCGAACTCGATGAAAGACAGAGTTTACACTCGCTTTTCACACGAGTGGATTTAGAGAATTTGAGTATTTGACGAGATTTTTCACAAAGGTCGTCTCATTACATTAGCACAAAGGCACAACCGGTCGAACCTGGCCGCTGGAAACTTTGAAACCTTTTTATCGACGAATAGGGCTGTCAACAACATGTTTCATCGGCTTTATTTATTTGGGAGGAATATAGGACACATCCCTAATCTAACACAATTACCTACTTCGATAAATTGCTTTTTAAATACTTAACAATCTGTTAGTAAATTTGGTAAATCTACCTGTATTTATTTGACAATAATACGCTTGAGAGATTACTGGTCCTATTTGTGTTGTGTTTTAGCGGCCTCAGCACGCCAAAACGGCTGGATGGATTTTAACACGGGTTGCTAAGTATTCACACCATGTATGATTATTTTTACCCGATTACAAGAAAAGAGAGTAAAACAAATAATGACCGGTTTTAAGCCCAAGGTTTAAAATACGAGAAAGATTTCAAGCTCTATAAAAAGGTCGTAAACGCCAAAGTAACTGTAATTACCGTTACCTTCTGGAAGTTATTGATTATACGCTCCAGATTGAACGAAATGTTTTAATACAGTATGGCACTTAACTAATATGTGTATATTGTGTGCGCGCGGCATTTAGGTCATTCTAAAGGAAATTATTAATTTTTGCGATAACTCAAAAACGGCTCGACCGATTTTATTCAATATAGTTTTCATTAAAAGTTTTCATAAAATTTTCCATATTTTTTTGCCCCGTGGTTGAAAAGTTAGAGGGGGGATACTATTTTTTGGATTTCTGGAGCGAATATTTACAAAATTGCTTACTTCATCAAGAAATGATGTTTGAAGACCCCTATTTTTTTAAAAAGACCTATTCAACGACATCCCACACACTAGTGTTGGAACGAAAAAAAAACACCCCTACTTTAGGTGTACGGAAGGTGAGCGGAATGATTTAAAGCAGTATGGCATTTAACTAATATGTGCAACGTTCGAAGTATAAGGACACCGCGCGGTACAGTTTACGTCATTTTAAACAAAAATTATGAAGTTTTTCGATAACTCAAAAAAGGCTCGACCGATTTTATTCAATATAGTGTAGGCCTTATAAGTACTTTCAATGAAAACTATAGTTTTCATTGAAAGTACACCCCTATTATTTTTAAGTACTTTGCGAGTTTTGTTACTGCACACAAGTGTCGCTGTCGTCTTTTTACGTTAGTATTAGTATATATATTCTTTGGTACTGTGAGAGAGTGACGGCGTTGCTATATCGACAAGAGTCGCGAAGCCAAGTTGCTATATACACGGGCTGATAATAAACAAATACAACAACAAATACAATTAATTTATTTACCAAAAACTTATTACAATTGGACATTTAACAAATATATCACTTACACACTGGAATTTACTCATAGGATATTTCCAACGGCCCCAAACTAGGCACAGCCTGTATCTTGGGAACCGGGAGTACAGTATACCAATTAGAATTGAAAAAACAAGTTTTACTTGATATTCATTCATTTTGGTTCCCGTTATAAACGACGAGGAAAATATTTTTTTAATTTATTCCGTTTACGTGTTTGCATAAATAATAACAAAATAGGTCAAATCTTTATACGAAATTACACCGGCCAAGAGCATGTCGGGCCACGCTCAGTGTTGGGTTCCGTAGTTGCCCATCCTTCACAATAGGCGGGCTTAAAACAGCGGTTTTAAGCCCGAAGTTTAAATTACGCGAAAGATTTCAAGCTCTATAAAAAGGTTATTACCTTCTGGAAGTTATCGATTATACGCGCCAGATTGAGCGGAATGTTGTCATGCAGTAATGTGTAACGTTCGAAGTATAAAGACACCGCGCGGCACTTACCACATTTTAAACAAAAAAATTGCAATTTTTCGACAACTCAAAAAAGGCTCGACTGATTTTATTCAATATAGTTTCCATTCAATGTCCATATAAGTCCTCATGTTCATGAATTTTTCCATAATTTTTTGACCCGTGGTTGAGAAGTTAGAGGGCCCCCCCCTCGACGCTATTTTTTTGCTTTCTGGAGCGAATATTTTTGCAACTGCTGTCTTCATCAAAAACTAATGTTCAGAGACCCCTGTTATTTTCAAAAAAAAACCTATTCAACGTCACCCCTTACACTAGTGTTGGAACGAAAAAAACACCCCCACTTTAGGTGTACGAGGGGTGGTACCCGAAAAAAAGTTTTTTTTTAGTATTCTTTTTACCGTTTTGTCGGCGTGATACATACACAAACTCATACCAGCTTTCTAGTACTAATGATCACGGAGCTATGCCGCGAACGGACGGACAGACGGACATGGCGAAACTATAAGGGTTCCTAGTTGACGGAACGGAACCCTAAAAAAGGTGTGAAAAATTGTGCCCCCGCGGCATGGTCCCGAAGACGCTGCCAGCATTTCCTCGCTGAATCGCAAAGCTAATGCGTTGTGCGAGAAAAACTTTATATGAAAACATTTCTCAGCAATTTACTCCCACGGTTGAGTCCCACGTACAATTTATTATATTAAGGTGTCTTCATTTTATCAGGGAAGACTAAAATTACAACAATGAGATAATATTATCTCATTTCTGTAGAAACATAATAGTTGCCAAGTATTTCTAAAAATACCACTAAGATAAAAGGAACTTCACCAGAGAGCAAATTAAAGCCCGAAGCGAGCAAAAGGTAAAAACAGTGAATAAAATACTTCAAGTTTTTAATTTACGAGAGTTCCGTATTAACAAAGAACCTTGAGAATATAATTATATTATCGGGGATTTATTATGAACCATTGAGTAAAACAAAATAACATAACAAAATAAAATACAATTAATATTGTATGTTGACTACTTAAGTATTATTTATTTATTTATTCAAACTTTATTGCACGGATCAAACTAGTACAAGTGGCGGACTTAATGCCACAAGGCATTCTCGACCAGTCAACCATAGGGCTAAACAGAAACATTGAATTGGTGCAGGGTCTACGAGTAAGTATAACGTTCGGAGACAATTAAAAAAAACAAATTTCAATGAAATATAATATATATATACTTAAACTTACACAAATACATAATTATAATATACTACATAGGTACATATAGATTCATGTACCCAGTGAGAACATCATACCAATAATTCACCTTGAAACAATAGTTTTAGACAGATAGGTCAGAAAGATGCTTGCGTAGCATGCGCTTAAAAATATGTTTGCTTTGTGCTTGCCTGATGGGCAAGTTATTATTGTATTGTATTGTATGTTATTTTACTCAATGTTACATAATAAATCCCCGATAATATTATATTGTCAAGATTCTTTGTTATACTATTTATTCAATAAAGTGGGTACAATACAATAAACTGATGTTAAAAAGGACATTCAGTCGAAGCGTGGGAGGGCAGCACCGTCGTCGAATCCCAGCCATTTCGCTAGTGGTTTGAACCTATACCGTGTGCTATAAACAGAACCTATACTTTCTTTGTTATACTTATTCGCACCAAGTAACAGTTAACAAAATAATCACAAATAAAAGTTTTGAGTACGAACGTAGACAAGAGGCGGTCTTATCGCTAATGAGCGATATCTTCCAGACAACATTTGAGTGAAATTGATCAAATATTTAAGTAAAATAGAGTAGGTGATGTTTGCATTTCCTTCCCATTCAGTTCCTGAAATTTAGTAAAGATTGGTTTTATATTTGTATAGAATCTTTTTATCGATTCATATTTTTTATGTGGTAATACCACATTTTTATTTTTATAAATCATGACACAAAGGTAAATTAAGAAAGAAAAATTGAATCCCCGCTGCGATTGTAGTGGATCGCATTAAATTTTTCTTTCTTAATTTACCTTTGTGTCATTATTTATAAAGATTGGTTATGTTTTCGAGGAGGACTAGGGCTGCCATCTCTAAATTCTCCGAACCCGGACAAAGACTTAAAAAAACGTGTCCGAAAATAATATTATTAAAATAACAATTGCTTTATTTTTCATTCACATAAAAAGTGTCCGGGTTTTCCCCGGACATTGTTTGAAAACCCCCCGGACGGCCTCCAAATCTGGGGAAACCCGGACGGATGGCAGCCCTGAGGAGGACGAAACGTCGATTTGTACGGGACAATTAGCAGTGTAGTACGATTGTCAGGTTTGGTCTCTAAAAAATTGTGAAGAAAATAAACTGGCTGTATGTCAACGCAAGATGGAAAGGAGCATGCTGATGCAAATCATTATAAAAACTACTAAAGTGACGGATATTATAGAAAGAGTTCCATTAAATGGAATTGGGTAGGTCACATGCAGTAATGAGTCACAACAGATGGACAAAACAAGTCACAGAGTGGACCCCGAGAGACGGATCAAGGAAACTAGGCCGCCAAAAGAAGTGGTGGTCAGATATATTTAATTATTGAATGATTTGGGTCACACTGGATCGTAAAAGATAGAGACGGGAGGCTGTGGAAGGAATTGGGGGAGGCCAACGCTAAAGAGGTGACTACTGCGAAATTAATAAAATGACAAATTAATTTATTGTATTTTACATAGAAAACTATCGTGAGTCTCAGACATATTAAAATCGGCCAACCGAACACTCAAGAAAGAAGAAGTGTTCGGTTGGCCGCCGCCGCGACTGATCGTCTCTCCTGATGATGAATCGCGTACCGATTCGAAACATGTCGAGCGTTATTCGACTTCGACGACGTGAGTAAACGCGTTTAAGTATTTTAATAATTTATTGTAATTTAGTATTGTAGTTGAATATATGTTTTATTTTTTATTTTGCATGACTCCTAAGCAGTTGCCATCCAAAAATATTTGTGGAAATAAAGTAATGTATGGAGTACCTACTCTTCGGCAGCACTACGTGTCGTTTAGGCAGTGGACTGCCTGCCTTGAAGCTGTACAGACATCGCTCCCCAAGGATGAGCTCCATACGAGTTCAAAAAACGTTGGACCGTTCCTGGCACATAAACGTGAGTGAAAACTGCCATTTCCAAAATGATTAGTGTATGAAGTTGTACATAGTACATAATGTTGCCATACCCCAAACTTTCCAAGCACTGAAAGCATTACTCGCGACCCGCAGCTAATTCAACATAACAAACTAGAGACTGTATGCACTAACCATGCTCAACGTGAAGTGCACAAGTTAGTCGGACTAGCACACCGGATTTCCTTAGCAGCCCGTCTAGCACAACTCTGCCGTACTACGGTAAAAGGGATCTTACTATGACATTCATATAGAGATACGACCTTTTACCGTAACACGGCAGAACTATGCTTCGCAAGTTTCGCAACTCTTGTTGAGTGACACAGCGCTACCCGTCACTCTCTCACATTACTGCACAGAAAGGGACAGGTAATTATCTCACGCAAGAAATAGTCGAGTTATGGCAGTTATGCTAGAAGTGCAGATGTATAGCAAAGTTGAGATTGTGGCGTGGCGCCTAGGAAGGACTTTGGCTCGTTACGGTCGCTTTGCAGCGTCAATTTCAATTAAACAATGAAGCTGTGCCGCATTCACTAAATGCATCGTAGTTAGGTAAAATCCACTTAAACAGAGTATATAACACTCACAATAGTTTCGCCATGTCCGTCTGTCCGGCTGTCCGTCTGTCTGTTTGTTTGTCTGTCTGTCCGTCTGTCTGCCTGTCTGTCTGTCTGTCTGTCCGCGGCTTAGCTCCGTGATCATTAGTTCATTAGTACTAGAAAGAACTTTGGCATGAGTATGTGTATGTATCACGCCAAAACGGTAAAAAAAAACTGTTTTTCGGGTAGGTACCTCCCGTACACCTAATGTGGGGGTGATTTTTTTTTTCGTTTCTACACTAGTGTGTGGGGTGTCGTTGAATAGGTCTTTTAACGGAACTCTACACTGAGCGTGGCCCGACATGCTTTTGGCCGATTTTTTTCTCTATCTATCTGTCTATGGATGTCCACCAACCCTGTACCTAGGTTGCAAATAATTAGTAATAAGTTTTTGTTAATCGAAAGTTTTTTTCGACACACTTTTACCAAATTAATGTATTGTCTCATGAACGACATTTACACACAAAGTTACATTTCGATACGACAGATAGAAGTAGTTTAAAATCGATTTCCAAGATTTGATTACATTTCTTGTTACAAACTTACTTAGTTAAAAGTGAGCCAATAAACCGCGTGTTAAAAATAGATAAGAGGTTGCATTGTAATTACTAAACAAATACGAAAGAAAAGAAAACACCTTGTCATTTTTTTTTTGCTGATATGATGACTAGAGTATATGTGCCGTTACCGAAAATTTCCGGAAAATTTCCTCATTTCCCATACAAAATGTTTAAAGTTTCCATACATTTTCGGAAAAGGCACATCTAATCATGACCCCCAAAACCATAGAAAATATTTCAATAGAATTATTACAATTTAATCATTGTAATTAATGAGTGACAACCCTGAACAAATCCAATCGAGAGGGTAAATTGCGGATTGAGTAACAAAGGCCGCCAGGCAAAGGGCTCAGACCGATAAAAAGTACCTGCATCTGCAAAACGAGGACCGAATCAACGAGTGGCGGCATCGTAGACTTCTGATAAAGACATTCTGTATGAGTAAACCAAAGAAATAGGCAAAGAAATGAACCATAGACAAAGGGACGTTAAGAAAAAGACAAAACATTTATTTCAACAACCAGTTGAAAATACGTGGCATTAGAATTAGGTGTGTATATTACTGAGGGCTAAAAGTAACACAACCACTAAGCGCAATAACTTAGAATAATAACGCCTAGAAACCCAGTTCACGCGCAACGGTGAGGCCACTAAAAGTAAGCCAGAAATGGCTTAAAGCGCCGATCGGCTTCTCAGTTGCCAGGACGCGTGACAGGTGTAAAGAGCTCCCACATTTTCAATTATTATGACGATTTGTGCAAGGATAGGGTGTCACAATGCATCGGAAAAAAATGATAAACATTCTAAGATAACATTTCACTCGTAAATATTATTCTTTAACTCGTATTTTTACGTAAAACAGTAATCAAAAATTCGTATCTTTTATAAGCGGCATCACCACGTAGTGTTACCCGTGTAACGGAATTATTTGCCCATAATTCTGTCCTGATAATATACTGATTACTTACAAATGTCTTGATGATGAGTTGACGACTGTGCAAATAAAAGTAAAGTCAGTTGTAAAATCATGTCTAATTTTATTTGACACTAGTTTTTTGTGTCAGAGTAGTTGTGTGGATTTTGGATCAACATCATATTGTTACGCCGGTGGATTAACTTCAAACGTCAATTTCGGTGATTTAGAATCGTTTTCAGCTAGCTGTAAAGTAATTTTTGGCCGTTTGAGGATTTGCTCTATTGCATATTCAGATTTGACTATACCTACATTATAACTGACATTTTAAATTAAAATAATAAATAAAAAACTTTTGGTTAATGCATTTAATGATGTTTGAACTCAGCAACAGGTCTAAGATTCAATTAAAATTTTGAAAGTAACCAAACACCACTGGCAAGAGTATTCCGCCAATTTCTGGAGAATTTGATTGCGCTAGCAACATTATTGGTGTGTTTGTGTGCGTATCGGCACGTGTAAATACGAGTTGTTCACAACTACATGAATCCATTTTATGCCTCACGTGTGACGCTTCGGCCGTTTGAAACTATCATTCTAGGCGTTATTATTCTAAGCGCAATATTTTTTTAGAAGATAATTAATAGTTTATTACAATATGTGAAATTTGACATAGGTATAAACTCTACTTAAAAATATATACCACTACTATTATATTAAGCGGTTTTAAAAAAAGTTATTTTGTCAGTTTGAGTCCATATAACACTCCTTTATTTGAGCCTACATTTCTGAACTACCTATTTTTAATAAAAACCATGTCACATAAAAATACAATAAAAAATATCAAACTTAAGACTAGCTTAAGCCTAACTACCTATTTATTTATTTATTTTATTTAATCGTATGGCATATACAGTGGCATCAGACAACTCAAGTACTTAATACTACAAATCAACATTAAGATTAGTTAGCCACTTAATGGCTTCGTCACTGAGGGAGAACAGGTCTTCGGGAGGGCCGCCGACATAGCGCGTTATGGGGCAGTGGTGGATGATGTGCTGGATGGTTTGCTCTCCGGCTCCACAGGGGCCGGCAGGAGAATCCACCCACCCGCAGCGGTATTTATATTGAGCGCAGCAGCCGTGACCAGTGCGAAGTCTGTTCAAACTGCACCAATCACGTCCGGTATAATCTCACAACCCAATTTTCCTTCCATTTCCGAGTTCCACATCTGCAGCCATTCCTGAATGAGGCTGAAGTGATTATCAAGCAGTTTTGAGGCGATGTTGTATGATGCGTTTCTGGACTTTAGGCGGTGTGTGGTGGGAACAAAAAACTCGGAATTGATAGGGAGAGTTGGGATTTTCTGGATTTAGAGGACTTCTTTTACTAGGGCTTCCTTCCTCCTCAGTTCAGGTGGAGGGATCCGGCAGAGTACTGGTAGCCAGTGGCAGGGGGTTGATTGAAGGGTCCCAGAGATAAGTCGCATAGCCTTGTTCAGCTCGACGTCAACCCTCGCAGTGTGAGCACTTCCTAGCCGGACCGGCACGCAGTATTCGGCCGTGGAGTACACCAATGACAGCGTGGACGTGCGCAGTACTTCGGAATTTGCTCCCCAAGTAATTCCACTTAGTTTCTGGATGATGTTGTTACGGGTCTGGAGTTTGCGTGCTGCGTTGGTTAGGTGCTGCTTGAAGGTCAGCGACCGGTCGAGCGTGACGCCGAGGTATTTTGGTGTAAAGTTGTGCTTTAGGGTGGATCCGCAGAGGCTAACCTTGAGCTCCCGGTTGGCTAATTGATTATTTAAGTGGAAGCAACAGGTCTCTGTTTTGCTTATACTGGGTGTTAGGCGACACGTTCGAAAGTACTTGACTAGCGTTTCCTACCTACCTAACTACCTATTATAATGGTTTTATATATAATTATTCTAAAATATTAACTAATTTAGCTTTTACTGTAATTTTACATAATTTATTAAATATTTAAGAAGTATAAAAAGTCAATTCAAGGGTCTTCTCTAAATGATCGGCTTATAATAGGACCATTCTCCGTACACGCCTTCCATACGTGCTCGGAATGCTACTGTCAATAAAGTATGGTTGTAGACGACCCACGTCACCGCAAATTGACACAGGTCTGTCACTGAGGGATGGCAACGGTCATTCACGGACGGTTCAGACACCTCAATTGACTGGGATTTCTAGTAAATGGAATCTTCAAATGTTTTACATGTAAAAACCCAAGTCTGGGATCGTCTTTAAACGATCGTGTCATAACATAATATCATCACGGACCCTTCAATCTATTATAGACGATCTGTGGTCTTCAGTCTGTTAAAGCAACACGGTTTTTTGGCTGAAAAGACCGATACGCGATCGGCATACCCGAGTCGGGTATGCCGATCGCAAACTTTCTTTTCGCAAACTTGACAGAGATATTGGCCGTTGTTGATGCAGAGTAGGGTCGCCTTGCTGTCGTTACTGCCTCTTGTCAGTCAATGCGCCAAGCCATACATCCTCAAACCATCTGCACCGTCCGCCACACTCTTGCGCTAATCTGTGCGCCTTTCTGCGAGTTTTTCCCAGGTTTGGTGGTCGATCTTAAAGGCATCAATCCCATAACATAACATAACAGCTCCATTATCCCCATTCTTCTCACGAACATGTTCGGATGACGACTGTCAATATTTAATTGTTGTCGTGACCCGCGTCACCACAAATTGACACAGGCCTGTCACTGAGGAATGACACCGGCCATCGGTAGTTTAGAAAAGGTTTTCATCATTCAGGAAACAGAGCTGGGTTTAGAAAATTGAGTCAGAAGTTATTAACAGACGTATAATTTATTATTGTGTCATTTGTGTCCTTAGATCACAATGGCGTAGCTTTCCCCTAGCTCCACAAGTTGACCGAAGTATGAGTTTCCGCAGCAAAATGCCTCTCCACACCAACGTCAACTTCGCGAATAGTGTCCAGCTAGGGTGCAACTTATCAGTGGGTGAGTCCAATCAAAACAAAGAATACGTGGGGGTAGCAAATAAAATAAATAAATAAATATAAATATCAGACAACCTCACAAATCGATCTAGTCCCAAATTAAGCTCAAGAAGGCTTGTGTTATGGGTACCAGACGACGATATACATACTTATATAGGTAAATATATACTTAAATTAAATACATAGAACAACCATGAGCCAAGCACAAATATTCGAGTTCATCACACAAATATTTGCCCCGGCCGGGATTCGAACCCGGGACCGCCGGCTCATCAGGTGCTTACAAACTGAGCTAACCGCGTCGTCAAATGAAAGTGCTTCATCATCATTATCATTATATACTTACCTACACTAAGAAGTACACTGCTGGTCAAAAACTCAACAACAATCGATCGTGCGCTTCTTCTAAGATGAAAACTGACCATTTTGTAGGGGACCTTCTATAGGAAATCTATAAGAACCTTTCTGTCTCACAGGCCTCAAATAATGCTTTAATAATATACTCGTAGGTAAACCAACGTTAATCGAATTGTACACCCACCTCACCGCTGCTGGGTGAGATTGCTCACCAACCAACATGTCCGAACTAGTTTAAATCTAATTTACCTAACACTCTTGCTCTAAATCCTTTCAATATTTGCCGATCCCTTGAAGGGTCGCCTCATTCTAGTGCAAATCCGATGGAAGTAAACAAGTTTGTCTCCGATTGTACCCGGGAATTATGTAAATTGACTTTTCTGGAATATTCCAATAAATCGAACCTTTCACGATGTTTGTTAAGTTTTACAATATTTAGGGAAAAACGTTGAGTGTACTCTACCTAAGAATAGGGTTGCCATCCGTCCGGGTGCCGTCCGGAGGGGTTTTCAAAAAGTGTCCGGAGAAAAAACTTTTCATGTGAGACACTAGCTTCATTCAGCGTTACAGTGTAAAGCGATGGTTTTTTTAATAATATTATTTTTTAGGGGAGGCCTTTGCCCAGCAGTGAGACTAAGCTTTATCAAATGTCTTAAAGCTTTTTGAGATTTGAGATTGAGATTATTTTCAGACACGTCCGGGGAAAAAATGCTATTTCCGCCAAATGTCCGGGTTTTTTAAGTCTTTGTCCGGGTCCGGTGAGATGGCTGCCCTACGTAAGGACAGTCATAGAGTTACAGATCGAGGGTCGCAACTCGAGAAAACAATTAATTATAACTTTACGCTCCGATTTGTCCTAGATTAGAGGGCGTCCGGGGAGCGTCCGGGCGGGGTTTTATTTGTAGTCCGGGTTTAACATTTTTACGCACAGTACGTCGAGAGACGTAAGTTATGTCGCTCGTGATACGGGACCACGTTTGTGGACGGCGACTTTTATCTTCATGAAACTACCAATTCGTCTACAGCCGAACAAGATTTTAAGATGATGAAAGCCTTTCCTTCCTTCCTTTCCTTCCTTCTATGAAGGTTGATTTTTAATTTTACTAAGTGAACATATTTATATTTATTTGAATCGACCGGCATTTCACAAGAGGAGACCGCTTGACCGCGAGTTGACCGCAGTTGAGAAGAAGGCCGAAAGAAACTTTTCGGCCTTCTTCGGAAGAAAGTTTCTTTCGGCGTCCTTCTCAACTGCGGTCAACAGTAAGCATTTTTTTCATAAATTATACAGAAAACTATTACAATTATATTATAACTAGGTAATTGATACATGTTAGAGATGTACAAGATTTTCCAATCAATTTCTTTATCAAGCAGCGTACGTCTTTCAGTTGATTTGAAAATTACGTTTCAATATACGTAACATTCACAAGTTGGTCCCAGCGGAATATTGTTAATTATACGCTATATTTGCCGAAGAAATGAATAGCGGTGTACTTGGTCTCCCGGGTTAATCATAGCGCACTTCCAAGGAAAGTGGAACTTCAATTTCCCCCGGGGCCCTGTGAAATATACAGGTCCAACTATCGTGTACATGAGACGGACAATGAAAGAGAACCGGTTGAATTAACGATTTATACTTTGAAGTATCAAATTGACAATATTTCAAGTTTTCAAAGAGTGTTAATCTTCAACTAATTTCATTGCTTTCTTATCACAGAACCCAAAACTATTATTTTTATTGCATTATGTGTACCGACTAGTTCTAAAAATATTTAAAAAAATGTAAAAGCAGCTTTGTCTAAGAATCAGCACTTAAATGGCGTCACCCTGTAGAAAAATTGAGAGTCGCAACGTAAAGAACAGTGGTACAATTTCCATACTAAATTAAATCCGTCTTTAGTATTAGTCCGACTGTATGATTTACTGCGCTGTGACCAACCTATTACTTTGTCACCTACTTACACTCTTATAGAATGAGGAACTTTTCAAAAAGATGTTCTAATCATAAACTGGGATATTTTTGAAAATGTGAAAATATGGTATTCTTTTATCCGTTATTTAGTTATATAAAATTCCTGGTCAAAAAATTAAATGTTGTTAATGGGGACTCTTTTGAAGCATTGGTAGAAAATAATAAGGTAGACTTTTTACAGAGATCAATAAATTATTCTCAATATGGTAAAACGGGGTTACTTTAAAATGCAGGGGCTACACTTTGGAAAAGTGTTTTTACGCCATATCCTTATTGTTTTACTATCTGTGGCAATGAAATCCCTACCTTCAACAATGACCTAACCTTTTACATCATTTGTTCAGTCGCACTATGACTATTGGCGTTTTTAAAACCATTTTAAATCTATCAAAGTAGCCCCAAATTTTCCTAAAGTAACCTCGGTTTACGGTACTCGATTAATTAATTTCACGTGTTTGATTTTTTCAAATTTTAGCAATGAATAAATCAAACACGTGACATTAATTGGAAAAGTGCGCTCTTAAATTCATTTTCAAACATTATTCGAGCATACTTTACATAGGATATCCATTTTCCCAATGCTTATTTGCAATATAAATCACACATTTGCCTAATTTTGACGCTTTAGCGGCAGTTATTATTTAACGTCTTTTAAAAGAATCCTTCTATCGATTCCGTTTTAATGTGAAAATACACATTTTTAGTTTTATAAATGTTGACACAAAGGTAAATGACAGAAAAATGTAATGTGATCCACTGCACGCACGCTGTTTCTGGCGTAGTGCTCTCCCAACTAAGCTATCACATCGTTACATCAATCACACCAAATCTTTGGTTCCATAATTCTACGCTACTGGAAGTAAATTATTATTGTTTATTTACTCAGTCTTGTGTTTAATTCATCTGATATTATTACGCAGTAAGTATACAATCTTCCATATTTCCTGTGAAGTTATTAAAATAAAAATGTAATTAAAGTAGGTACACAATAAGGTCAAGGAAATATCATCTTTCATTTTATAATTTGGTATATTCTCATCTTGTCTCTCGACGCTTACTTGAGTTCACAATAATGTGGCTAAATCTCTAGTTTTCCAGATCGTAAGTTATTATTATTTTCACGACGCGTTTCGCGCAGTTTGTAGTGTACCTGCTTACTGAGCCGACGATCCTGGATTCGAATCCCGGCCAGGGCAAATATTTGTGTGATGAACTCGAATATTTGTTACTAGGTCATGGATGTTGTCGACATATATATGTATTTACATATTATGTTATATATATCGTCGTCTAGTAACCATAGTACAATACGAGCTTTGCTTAATTTGGGACCAGTTCGATTAGTGTAAGTTTGTTATTATTGTCATTGTTATTTATTATTGATTATTCCGAAGATTTTACTTCAATAACTTAAACCCTCAAAAACTAAAAATGAAAATTGTATTAAAGTATCCAATAAGTTGAGCGGCAACATCAAAATCAAAATCAAAATATTTTATTTGCCAGAATATGGTAACAGGATAAGATCTTAAAGCTAAATTTGTACATCATATTCAACCTGCATGCAGGTGTGCAAATTATTACGATGTCATTATTATTACTAATTTTTAATAAAACATCTTACTGTCAATAAATAACCTGTATCAAATACCTAATCCTAATAGTTTTACTAAAAAACAAAAAAAAAAAAAAAACAAGTGTCCAAATTTATAACATGTCCTTACATTGCCTTATAACTATCAAGCCCCTATATTCTTAAATAAGTCAAGAAAAAATTAATGAACTAATTACCCATGCAAATATTCGTTAACACTGTAAAAACATTTATCGTGCAACCATTTTGTCAACTTATTTTAAACGAGTTCTTATTTTCTAATTTAAGGTCATCAGGCAAGGTATTATAAAGAACTATACACATATTGTAGCAATTTTTTTTGTAAATATGTGTTCGGCAAGGAGGTTGGTATAACAGGCTTCGGTATTGAGCTCTTGTATGTCTAGCACTGGTATCGCATCGATTGGCAAAGAGACTAGGATTGTGCTTAACGAAGACACACGCGTCTCTTATATAGAGGCATGGAAGCGGGAGTATATTAAATTTGCTAAATAATGGTTTACAGCTTTGCAGATACCAAGCATTGTCCAAGGCCCTAATGCACCTTTTTTGGAGTCTAAATGCTCTGTGCGCGTCTACGGAGTTTCCCCATAGTAATAAGCCATAGTTTAAGACTGATGAGACGTAGCCATGGTAGGCAGTTAGAGCTGCATCTAGTGACACCGTTTGTCTCAATCTGCTGAGAGCAAAGACAAATCTATCGAGTCTATTGCAAACATTATCAATGTGAAGTTTCCAATTTAAATGGTTGTCAATACTGAAGCCTAAAAATTTAACAATGTCTACTAATTCTACATTTAAATTATCATAATAAATTTTTATAGGAGGTGGATTTGAATTATATTATGAACTGAATTGCATAGCTTTAGTTTTTGTCATGTTAATTTTCAATTTGTTACTATCGAACCATTTAAATGCCTCTGCTAATGTACTGTTTACTTTAGATTCAAAGTCAGCTCGAGAATTGCAGTCATCTTGTATTATAAGTGTGGTGTCATCAGCGAAAATAATGCAATCTTGATTTTGCTTTAGACAAATTGGGAAATCATTCATTGCTATTAAAAATAACAACGGTCCAAGTATGCTACCTTGTGGAACGCCGGTTTTATTAACAAGTAGATCGGACCTATACTTTTCTTTGATGACCGTGCTGTTATTTTGGCGAACAATTTTTTCAATTTCTGTATACTGCGTTCTTCCCGTAAGATAACTTTGTATCCAGTCATAAGCTTTACCTCTTATCCCATACATCTCTAATTTTGTCAAAAGGATTGTATGGTCGATAACATCAAAGGCTTTACTCAGGTCTAAATAGATAGCCACGATTTGCCGTTTCTTATTTAAACATTCTGTGACTGTTTTTACTAAGTGCAATCCGGCAAGAGTAGTGGATTTTCCTTTGCGAAACCCAAATTGTTTTGAAGTTAATGTGTTATGTTTATCTAGGAACTCATTAATTCTGTATAATATAGACTTCTCAAACACTTTTGACAAAATAGGGATTATTGTTATTGGTCTATAATTACTCGGATCTGTTTTATCCCCCTTCTTGAAGAGTGGTTTAACTATAGAGAGCTTTAATTGAGTTGGAAAGACACCGTCCATAAAGGATAGATTGATGATGTGTGATAGGGGGCGGCAGATAATATGAGCACATAACTTGAGAACCATTGTTGTAATTTCGTCGTGTCCAGCTGTTCTGGTATTATTTAAGGACATGAGTATTTTGTATATTTCATATTCATCAGTAGGTTTCAAAAAGATTGATTGAGTGTTGTACAACGATCTCTCCAGTTTCATGACTGGTGTTTTGGAAAGATTATTATTATTTGTTAAATTTATCTGATACCCATTAAAAATGTTACATATTTCCTTAGGATCTGTGTAGGATTTATTTTCAAAGGTTAAATGGTCAATATCGTGTTTGTAGAAATCGTTTGACAAAGTTGTTGAGATGGTTTTCCAGGTGGCTCTACATTTGTTTTTATTACTTTTTATGAACTTATTATTGTATATTTGCTGCGCTTTTTGTAAGCAAGATTTAAATACACGGTTATATTGCTTATATTTAGTTTTAAATCATAAATTTTGTGTACCAGATTTCTTATATTTAAAATACAAATAGCGCTTTGTTCTGCTTGACTTTTTTAATCCATATGATAGCCACTTAATTTTCTTAGTATGATTATCTCTTTTGATTTTAATGATGGGAAAGCATAGTTTATAGAATAAATGAAAAATGTCATAAAAGTTTTTGAACGCCTCTGAAACCGTGGCTGATGTAAAAACATCATTAAAAGATAACATGGAAATATAATAGCAAAATTTTTGTTGGTTTTCCTTGCTGTAGTCCCTTATATATTCGAACCAAGTAGCAATTGCCCTGTGTTTACTTGCTTTCACATCTATTATTTGAGCTGTTTCATGATCTGATAGTCCTAAATGGACTATCTCTGACTGTACTTCTTTGATGTTACTCGCTATTTGGTC
This sequence comes from Apotomis capreana, assembly GCA_947623375.1. Taxonomy (NCBI): domain Eukaryota; kingdom Metazoa; phylum Arthropoda; class Insecta; order Lepidoptera; family Tortricidae; genus Apotomis; species Apotomis capreana. The sequence goes on from OX392505.1 coordinate 26,003,112, forward strand.
TATGCAGGAGTTCTGTCTGGTCGGTGTATTTATATGAATATTGAAATTATAATTGTGCAATATAGACAATAAGTCTTTAGTAGTTAAATTATCTTTCATTGTGTCTATATTCCAGTCCCCACAAATTATATTTTTTTTCCGCTTAAACTTTTCTGTAGCAAAGTGTAATAACTTTTCTAGACTGCGCATAAATGATCCTACTCGTGATTTGCCTTTGTGTGGTATTCTATAAATGCAAAAGACTAATGTATTCAGGCCAGTTACTTCAATGCCACAACATTCAAAGTTTGATTTCATTGCTACCCCTGTTGGAATACTTACAGATCTAAATTCGATCAACTTATGGACAAGGATGCATGTGCCCCCTCTACTTTGGTCCCGACAGAATGAAGCCGCTAATTTATAGTTGTTCAATTTAATATTACTCTCTGTTCCCTGCTTGACAAATGTTTCACTGAAGCATATTATATCAACCTCGTTTCCATTGTTTGCCAAATCATTTAAAGCTATTTCAATCGAGTCCAATTTATTACAGAGTCCTGCTATGTTTTGATGTAAAGTTCTAATTCTACTTACAATTAAACAAGGTTTCATACAAGTGTCAGTTAAATTTTGTTCATTGGTCACGAAAAAAAGTAGTTAATAACGTCTTATCTATGACTTTAGATTCATTTTGAGCTTCTTGCGTCAAAGTAAATTTGGACACATCTTTAATATTATGGTCGGTAGGAGGAACTGAGTTTAGTAATGTCATTAAATCGTTAAATATGGTCATAAATCCCTTTTTGTTAATATTCCCACGCCAAGAGAACATTTCATTGCCATACGATAGATTTAAGTTAGAGTCCAAAATATAGCAATATTCATTTTTTAAATATTTCCTATATAGCAGGTTGTTAAAGATTTCTACACGTTTGTTAAACAGACTTGAAAATTGATTCATTTTAAAAGTTGGCAAACATATAACAATATTGGTGTGTTGAACATAACTTAGCTGTTCCTGTATAAGATAAATTAAATTGTTATAATTTACACTTTTCTCAAAGTCTTTATCACCAATACAGATAACACAGAAGTCATTAAGTGTAAAGTCTTTTAGTTTGTTTTCAAGCCCATGAAATAGCTCTTGTGTACCTGCACCGGGTGACAAATAGAGACATGCATTTCCGCTGGGAAATGCCTGTCTTATAAGCTGTATCATGTAATTGGAAAAGTTACTGATAATACACAGTTTGGATTGTAGTAGTGTTGACTCTACTTTCCCGCGAGTACTCGTAGTTGTTAGGCGATCTATGGGCGAGTCTCCATCGAAAGCGCTATTATCTCCATTAGAGTACAGTAAATCCCGTGACAGGGATTCAATTCGTACATAAAGGGTTGACATTTCCTTCTTGCAATCAATTAACTTTTCTTCTAATTCCTTAATTATATTTTTGAAACTCAGTAGATCCCCTTCATAGTCGGCGAAAACTGATGTGTAGGCTTTGGTTTTAGTGCCATCTGGTGACGAAGTCCTTGAAGATGAGTTTAGGGGAGTAATAATTGAAGGCTTACCTGTGCTGTGTAAGGAGTGCCTCTTATTTTTACCAGTTCGCGAAGCTAAACCGAAGCTGGATGACTGGCATAATTTTTTTAGACTCTCATTTTCTGTCTGTAGTCGTTCAATTTTTCTTTTCAGGCCGTTGTTTTCGATACTTACCTCCTCAAGTTGGTTTTGGGTAGAGGCGAGTTCCGAGGTAAGCTGGTTTATTTCCTCTTTCATTTCAATTAATGTTAGGACCTCATTTACAGAGTAGTCTAGACTTTTTGACAGTTTTTCTTGTGGCAATGTAGCGTTCATAGATAACTCGAGTTCGGTGATTTTCTGTGATTCCGGCTCGAATGAAGAGGCTGTATTTGACTGATAACAGTCCTTAGCGATGCTTAGATCCATAATTCCCTGTGTATTGATCTCAACGGGCAGTGTATTTATTTCCTCAATAGGTAAGGCAGAGCCAGTCAACGGCTCGGAGTCGTCCATCTTGTGTGTATCCGAAGTACATAGGGTGCTTGCATTCGAAGAGCCACCAGAATATCCAGAAACTTCTGGGGCCGGGGGCTCGTTTTCCTTTGTGTAAATAGCTGGTGAATTTGAAGCAGAATAAAATTCAGGCTCGTGCGACGGGGTGTTGATTTTTCTGTTTTTTCTCATAGTAACATTTCCTGATGGAGAGATCGATTTGTTCGATACGTGTCCTTTCTGGATACAAGTTTTGCATCTCCAAATTTCCCTTTTCTGGGGTTCCATCATCCTATAGATTTTTTCTGGGTAGCCATCACACTCAAAGTGGTAAGTAAAGCCACACGATGAACACAGGGCACTTGTTTTTTTATCTGTCGATCTCTTACATTTATGGCAAGTCATTCCAGATGGGCGGCTGCCAAGGTTTAGTGTCAATTTGTTTGTCTTGTCCATTTTTCACTTTGACCTTTTTAATAAGTGTCCGTTTTGTTCATGTGTTATTTTACTTATTTTGCGAATGTCCACTTTGTTCTTATGTCAGGCGGTGTACTCGGGTTGCACCGATAAGACTAAACGGTGCACTTATCTCTCAATAGATGGCGTTGTGGTCAACATGCAGAAATAAAGTTTTCCACTGGCAACACGAAGTTTATATCTGTTGGTTGGTACTTCTTATCTGCTGTCAAGTGTCAATGTCATCCAATCAGCAGTTTATAACGTAACAAGACACCGTTAGTTTTGATGACAACGGAAGGATTTTGTATTGTTTTAACGAAAATTGTGCGATTTAAAAGTGTAACGGTAATAATATGTGGTCTCACCGTGTTCCAGTTTAGTGTTTTATAGTGATTAAGTCCGTGCTTTGTTGTTTTTTTCTTGAGGTAAGGTTATTATCACATCTTGGTAATAGGTTGTCACTGTTTAAGTACCATTTTACAATATTTCTTTAATTAAATTTGAAGAGCTCAACTTGTTGTTGTTTACTGGGCTGATGTTGCCAGTTTATCATCTTTCATCCCATAATTGGTGCTGGAAGCATTCCTCCGGGATAATCGGTCTCAATCTTGGCGACAGCGAATTGCTCCGGCTTTCGCAAATTGATAACTGATTGATTTGAAAATAAACATTACGTGATGATGATATATTCTTATTTGGTCTGAATTTCGTTGTTTTATACGAAATATTGCAATTTTTTTTTTTATTTAAATTGCAATATATAACTGCTATGTTTAAATTGAACCATTGATACATGTTTGTTGTATATTTGTTCGGGTGGAATCTTGCAACTCAATTTTTAATTTTAATTAGGTACAAACAAGATTTTTTTTATTGCACTCATACGTAGTCCAAAATAGTATTTTATGCAATCGTTGCACAATGAAGGTTCTTAAAGTCGAGTACCGCGTTTAGGTCACGAGGCTTGCCGAGTGGCCTAAGTAAGGTACGAGATTTTAAGACTTAATTGTGTAACTATTGCATACAATACTTTTTATACGAGCAAAACACAGAAAAATGTCTTTTACTTTAATCGTCATTCCCCAATATGCATTTTTATTTTCGACGTAACCTTTTACGTTCAAGTATAACTGACCTATTAAAAAAAAACATGATCGTGATGGACATGGCGGGTGCCTCGTGATTGGTAAAAAAATTTGACAAGTAATTTCAACCAATCAGTGAACAGTAGCGTGTTTCTTTTTATCAAATTATGCTGATGTTCTCTTATTGAAATTATTAGAGAGCAGTAGAGCGATGTCTTATTAAAGTTATTAATATTAAAGTTCTGTAGCCGGTACCATAAAGTATAGAAATTTGGTACAGGATTAAAAAGTGCGTTATTGTGATTTTGTCTGTGAAATTATAATTGAGAGATTAAAGTACGCGAGTATAAAAACTACGTAAACAGTTATAGGTACAGAGACCAAAACGTATGGAGAAATTGAAAGCGTAAGTACAGTCCGTCTCTGGTTGAAATGTTAACGGTAATCCAAAGATACCGGGTTCGAGTCCCGGGTGTGGACCACGTATGAGCGAAATTTATTTTTTCTTTGCTTGTTGACTTTTGTATGTATATAGCAATTCAATTCAATTAATGTGGTGTTAATTTACCCACATTAAAAAATAATTTCAAAACCCTTAATTGTGTTACGAAATAAAATATTAGTCCTCTATCTATTCACGTATAAAAGGGCTAAAAATAAATTAGCCCAGGGAGGGTTGGGCTCGGGCACACCCTAATAACTTAAATAAACATCTGAATGGGTAAAGTAATCCATACTAATATTATAAATACGAAAGTGTGTCTGTCTGTCTGTTACCTCTTCACGCTTAAACCGCTGAACCGACTTAGATGAAATTTGGCATGGAGATAGTTTGAGACCCGGGAAAGGACATAGGATACTTTTCATCCCGAATACATTTAGTGTTCCCGTGGTATGAGCGGGTAACACCGCGGGGCACAGCTAGTTCAAAATATGTCCATTTATTTAATTTGAGAGTGAAAATCATTTTAATTCCATGAAGTACACTTGAAGCAAATACAAAGAGTGAAAATATTATTATAAAATACGAGGCTCTTTAGGTTTTTGCATGAATACACAAACAATTGCATTCATTTCTGCAAAATCCTACCCGACTGTGGGCTGTGTGTGAAATGGAAAAAAATGTACGACAATTTTAATGAATACTGTGGCCTCTATACTCGCAGTCATATTAATTTCTTCTTTTAAAACGATGTCTTAATTTCAGTGCAAATTATGCAAGAAAATATTATAACTCCATCAAAACTTCATCCGCGTCATTCTTTTTTGTAGGGTTCCGTACCCAAAGGGTAAAAACGAGACCTAAGCCTCCACTGTCCGTCTGTCACCAGAGTGTATCTCATGAACAGTGATAGTTAGACAGTTGAAATTTGCCGCTATAACAACAAATACTAAAAAAACAGAATAAAATAAATATTTATGGCGGCTCTCATACAATAAACGTGATCGGTTGCGTTAACTTTGCACCTCATTTGTATCCGGCGCCATACAGGTGCAAACTTAACTTAACCCGGCCAGTTAAGATGGGATAAGTATTTGTAAGGAACCCTCGGTGCGCGAATCAGACTCGCTATTGGCCGGTTTTTCTTACTTTACCCGTATCCCTATCTTAAGCGGTGGTAGCCTAGTGGTTAGGGCATGCGACTTTCAATCCGGAGGTCGCGGGTTCGAACCCGGTCCGGACCAATGAGTTTTTCGGAACTTATGTACGGAATGTGATTTGATATTTACCACTCGCTTTTCGGTGAAGGAAAACATCGTGAGGAAACCACCTAAGCCCAATAAGGCCTAGTTTCCCCTCTGGGTTGGAAGGTCAGATGGCAGTCGCTTGCGTAAAAACTAGTGCCTACGCCACATCTTGGGAATTAGGTAGCCGCCGACCCCGATTGAGAATTCATTCTCAAAAAAATGGGACAAAGGCTAGGAGGATGATGACCCGTATCCCTATCTTTGAATGACCAGCTATCCCTGTAGGGGGAAGTCCCCTAACGCCGGACGGCCCCTAACGCCGGACACTCGAACTATCTCGGCAACTGGAAGCTCGGCAACGGCAACTCGGCAAGTGTTGTCCTTGATTCGCTCGCGTAGCTAGTTGCCGAGATAGTTCGAGTGTCCGGCGTTAGGTGCCGTCCGGCGTTAGGGGACTTCCCCCTACCTCAATTGGTTAAAATCCGTCCAGCCGTTTCGACGTGGTAATATTAAAATTTATCATTGAAATAAGTTACACAGCAGCGATGAACGGACAAAGAATTTTTCACCAACAGATGTTGGCGCCGCGCGTGCAACGAATGCCTGCATCGTCGTGCTGTTTAGATGTTTTCTTAAACACTGACTCCTTTCTCCCCTTAGAAAACTGATTTCTAATACATTTTTTTTTTTTTTTTTTTTTATGTCATAGGGGGCAAACGAGCAAACGTATCACCTGATGGAAAGCGATTACCGTCGCCCATAAACACCTGCAACACCAGAGGAGTCACAAGTGCTTGCCTACCCGGAGGACGAAGATAGAATGCCTCTATTAGCATAGATTTTTCACCAACAGATGTTGGCGCCGCGCGTGCAACGAATGCCTGCATCGTCGTGCTGTTTAGATGTTTTCTTAAACACTGACTCCTTTCTCCCCTTAGAAAACTGATTTCTAATACAATTTTTTTTTTTTTTTTATGTCATAGGGGGCAAACGAGCAAACGTATCGCCTGATGGAAAGCGATTACCGTCGCCCATAAACACCTGCAACACCAGAGGAGTCACAAGTGCTTGCCTACCCGGAGGACGAAGATAGAATGCCTCTATGCTAGTAATTTCACCGGCTGTCTTACCCCCACACCGGAACACAACAATGCGAACATTGCTGTTTAGCGGTGGGTTAGCAGGCAAGACGGTAGTAACAATCCGGACGGACCCTGCACGAGGCCCTACTACTCCAAAAATTGTAGATAGACATAATATAAATACGGTATCAGAATCAGAAAAGTTAAACTCAGGGCAATAAAGATTATATTAGCTATCCTACATCGACCTATTAATATATCCCACCCTAGAACGTTTTGCCTCGCCGCTATAATAGGCGTGAAGACATTTTTTTGAGGATGTCAATCGATTTTATTTTTTATTGGGATCAAATGTCTAAATGGGACTAACTATACTTACACTGCCGCAAAAGTCAGAAATGACCGTCAAAGTTCAACATTCCTACAGAGCGCTATAACGCTCCATACAAATGGCCCAATTGTGACGTGATTCAGTGTGTTGGGTACCAATATTTGTATAGAGACAATAAGTAATTTGCCATTTTCACTGTGAAAAACTCCGTTTAAGTTCATGGCTGTCGTACACTTATAGCTTTGTTATATTATGAGGATTATGAAATGAATTTCACTTTTGGATTAAAAAAACTTTGTTTCATGACATATAAAGCAAATTTTATTCATATAACAACCAGTATGTTGTATAATTGAATATCAGTCAACATCCCTGTTATTCGATTAATTGGAAAGTTTGAAGATAAATTAGTGGTCACGTTGACCAATCGCCGGTCGCCGGAACCCGCCGCAATAGATCGCTATTCGGGGACCGCGATTCCACTTTAAACTTATACTACAAACAAATAATGGATGCTGGTTACTTCTTGCGTAGGGAGAATCCGCAATGAAACAGATGCCTTATGAAACGGACATTATAGTGTCCCGATCTATATGGGCTTGCTTGGCTCTATACCAGAGTTCCCACGATCACATGCAGTCTCCATTACCATGTATGTACTTTTGTCCTCTTGTAAAAAAATCTACAGATCTCACACTACGCGCAACTATCAAAGGTATTGAAAATGTTATTTAGAAATAAAGCAAATGATAAAAGACTTTATTTTCTGATTATAACCTCGCTCGGAAGGAACCCGCTACCCCTTATTTTTTTTTCTCCGCCCGCCTCCTAAGATGGCTCAAACTGTAGCTTAATTCAATCCCGAGATCCAATTTTTCCGATTCTTGAGCGAACTCAAAAAAAAATATTGGGAAATTCTCAATCCAAGTCAGCGAAAAATGTTTGGCAAATTTTATAAATAAATAAATACAATATATCAGACAACATCACACAAATCTTGGCTTGTGTTATGGGTACTAGAAAACGATATACTTATATAGAACAACCATGACCCAAGCACAAATATTCAAGTTCATAACACAAATATTTGCCCTGGCCGGGATTCGAACCCGGAACCACCGGCTCACTAGGCAGGTGCTTACAAACTGTACCAACCACGTCGTCAAACCTGAAATAAATAAATTAACTAATTAATTATAAAATCACAAAAAAAATATATAAATATAAATAAATTATAAATTCTCAAAAAGTTACCAACCGAGTTTGGGAATTCAAATTTCACTTTAAAGCCCCCTGATAGACGCATATTTTTTCATATGACTATCCGCGTACCTCTCAAATATCTGCGACACTACAGGTAAATGTCATAACTTCATAAATCGGGGCACTTGTTACATACGTCGTTTCCATGTAAAGCCCGTAGCAAGCACTCGAACCGGGCCACACGTGAAGACATGGATTTCGCAAGGCGCCGACGCAGCAGAACGGGAATCGCGCAGCTGCAACGTGACGCGCTTGGAATGCATCGCACCACCGTGTGAAACCGGCACTCTTGGTTCTTACATCGACCGATTGACACTTCCATTTAGTTATAAAATTATATTGTAATTTTTGATTTTAATTAAATTAGTTTAAAATAATTTCGGTTTTTTTTAACTCCTCCGGCCGTAGCCTTCGTAATTGGCGCAGTCGGTAGGATACTCACGGACGTTCGTGGGCATCGTAATTTCCGAAAATCGAAGATCGCGCTCGCGAGTCGCCCGGGTGACTTTTCGGCACCGTTGCTGAGTATCCTGAACCTGAAGAGCTGCTGCCGGGACGAGAGTATCCAGCCATCGATACGCAGAAAGGACCATGTATTTTATGTGAGTACTTTAGAACTGTTCTGAAGTTGCTTTCCTTTTCCTTTAAGTGTTTCCTATAACTTCCAAGATTTTTCATCCACGAGAATTCTTGTCACCCCCTAGGTTAGAGGATAATTCTAGGCATAACGCACAAGACGCGAATAGAGAGCTTAGTGAGTCGCCTAACAATTTAGAAAATAGTTTAGAATTAGAAAATAACTTGCAATTAGAAAACGATTTAGATATTGACGAGACCTCTAATACTTGTATAACCATGCAGAACCTAGATGATGTGAGTAAAGCTCTGCGGATGCTTCCCGAATTTGATGGGAACCCGAACGTGCTGACACGTTTCGTAAAGTTATGTGATCACCTGGTAGACCAATATATTAAACCCGGACCAGAACACGAATTCAATAACCTAATCCTCATTAACGGGATCCTCAATAAAATCTCAGGGCCAGCCGCCCGTTTGATAAACTCCAACGGAATTCCTGAAACCTGGGCAGGTATTCGGAATGCTTTAATTAATAACTTCGCGGATCAGAGAGATGAGATCTCCCTTTATAACGATCTAGTGCTGCTTACTCAGGGGTCTTCAACCCCGCAAGAATTTTATGAAAAGTGTCAGAATTTATTTAGTACTATAATTACATACATTAGCTTGCATGAGACGGTGGAGACTACCAAAGACTCAAAACGCGAGTTGTACCAAAAGTTAACGCTTCAGGCGTTCATACGTGGTCTCAAGGACCCATTAGGCTCCCGGATTAGGTGCATGAGGCCCGCAACAATAGAAAAAGCCTTAGAATTTGTTCATGAGGAAATGAACACACTGTACCTACAACAACGTAATGAACACTTCCCAGAAAAGAAAAACGTCCTTCAGCAAAACCAGCCACCTAAATTTGTTCACGTACCAACTTTCCAACCCTTTATGACACCATCAGCTAAACCATTCAATATGCCAGGACCATCCCGGCCACAACCTTTCCAGCAACAATTCCTGCAAAAACCTCAGCCGGCCCCAGTGCCCTGGAAATCAAGTTTTAATCAGCCTCAGAGGCCATTCCAAGGCCCGTCTCGCACCCAGCAAATGTTTGCCGCTCGACCTACAAATTATAACCCCCAATCTAATGTGTTTAAACTACCCAATAGAAATCAGGGCCCACAGCCCATGAGTGGTGTGAGCCACTTTGTAACTAAACAGCGACCTGTATTTCAAGGAAATCCGTCCTCCACAAATTATTTCAAACCACGCGAAATGAATTTCAATCAGTGCCAGGACTACTATCAATGCGATAGCTACCCTAACGCTTCTTACGAGGAGCAGTATTACTACGAAAACTATCCTTACAGTCATGATAATTACCCGCAATTCGCCGAGACACCTTATTATAGTGAGCCGCAGATGCAGCTTCCGGAAACGGAATACGTGGATTATGCTAACTCAGAGTCAGGCGAATCCCCTGATGACCGCGAAAATTTTCAGAAGGTAGAGTCCTCAGACAAACTAAAATAGAAATAAATCTGCAAACGCAACGTCATCTACCCTACATACAAATTGCCGATCCCCCTTTAAAGTTACTTATTGACACCGGTGCAAACCAGTCTTTCATTAGCCCCGAAACAGTAAAACAATATTACCCTAACTTGCCCTGGAATTACGAGCCTTTTGAAATTACCAATGTCCACGCAACAACCCGTAATGATTATTCTATCACTTTACCTTGTTTCAAAGAATTTAGGGATCAAAACGATGTCACCTTATTCATTTATAAATTTCATGATTTTTTCGATGGGTTAATCGGCCTAGATTTATTAGATAAATGGGAAGCAAATATAGATTTAAAAAACAAAACTTTAAACACTAAAAATGCCAGCAACCCTATTGGAATGCATGACTCCCGTAACTGTAACTTCTATGAAACTATTATTCCCGCAAATTCATCTAAATTACTCCGTATTCCTGTAAATTCCCAATCTGGTGACGCCTTCATCCCAGAACAGTTTATATCGAATTGCTTAATTGGAGAATGTATTACACATGTCCATCATAATCGAGGTATTTTAGAGGTATTCAACCCTACAAAAAACGACATCGTGTTCTCTATGGACCGACCGGTAACCACTGAAGTATTCAATATCGAATTCAGCCCCACTGAAACATCAGTTCCCTTATCCCGAGCTCACGCGGTTCTGTCCAAGCTGCGGACAGATCACCTGAATATTGAGGAACGCACTAATTTAGAAAATCTTTGTTCTGAATACGCCGACGTATTCTACATAGAAGGCGAACCCCTTTCATTCACCAATAGAATTAAACATAAAATTAACACTACCGATGAGATGCCCGTTTTTACAAAAAGCTACAGATATCCCTATATTCATAGAGAGGAAGTACGCGATCAGATATCTAAAATGTTAAAGCAAAATATAATTCGGCCTTCGGAATCGGCCTGGAGTTCCCCCATTTGGGTAGTCCCTAAGAAAGCGGACGCATCTGGCAAAACCAAATGGCGGCTTGTCGTTGACTTTAGGAAGCTTAACGAAAAAACGATAGACGACAAGTATCCTATACCAAATATCAGTGACGTCCTTGATAAATTAGGTAATTGTCATTACTTTACGACCTTAGACCTTGCCAGCGGATTCTATCAAGTCGAGATGGATCCAGCCGACATACCGAAGACAGGGTTTAACGTAGAGCATGGTCACTACGAGTTTTTGCGAATGCCTATGGGATTGAAAAACAGTCCATCTACATTCCAAAGAGTCATGGACAACCTGCTGAGAGACCTGCAAAATAAAATATGCCTCGTTTACCTGGACGACATAATTGTTTTTAGTACCTCCCTTCAGGAGCATATGGACAACCTAAGACAAGTCTTCCAGAGGCTTCGCGATTTCAATTTCAAAGTCCAGATGGACAAATCAGAATTCCTAAAGCTCTAAACTGCTTATTTAGGGCATATACGAGTAATCTCAAGGGATGGAATAAAAGAATAAAACCTAACCCCGACAAAATTACCGCTATTCAGAAATTTCCTATTCCCAAAACCCCAACGGAGATAAAACGGTTTCTTGGCCTTCTAGGCTACTATCGGAAGTTCATCCCCGATTTCGCTCGAATCACCAAACCAATGACCCACTGCCTAAAAAAAGGTTCCAAAATTAATGTAAATGACCCTGAATATGTAAGATGCTTTGAAAAATGTAAGACCCTTCTTACAAACGATCCCTTGCTTCAATACCCTGATTTTTCTAAAGAATTTGTTCTCACCACTGATGCTTCTAACCTCGCGCTAGGGGCAGTATTGTCCCAGGGACCTATCGGCTCAGATAAGCCGATCGCATTCGCTTCCAGGACCCTAAACTCTAGCGAAATTAACTATAGTACAATCGAAAAAGAGCTTCTTGCCATTGTATGGGCAACCAAATACTTTCGTCCGTACCTTTTCGGACGAAAATTCAAAATAATTACCGACCATAAACCCTTGCAATGGGTAATGAATCTGAAAGAGCCCAACTCTCGTGTAACACGCTGGAAATTAAAACAAAGTGAATATAATTTTGACGTAACATACAAGCAGGGAAAGAGGAATCTTAACGCAGACGCGTTGTCCCGTGTAGAGATTCATAACGAAGAGGTAAGCTCTATGATTGCCAACGTGTCGGAAAAAGCCCCATCCTGCTCAGGTTCGACCACGATAACTGTGCATACAAGTGACGAGAACCCCATCCTCGAAGTTCCAATAACTGATGAACCCCTTAATAAATTTAGCCGTCAGATAGTATTCGCCATCGTAGGCGACATCAAACGCCGCCCAGTCGTGTCCAAACCTTTTGAAACCCACACTCGAACTTCCATACAACTCTCTGAAGCTAACCTAGAAGAAGACCTAGTAAATGCATTGAAGGAATACGTCAACCCCAAAGTTAGAACCGGAATTATGATTTTCCCGCCTCTGGCCATGTACCAAATAATCCCCATTATTCAAAGTAAATTCAAAAATTCAGCTATGAATCTCTCCCTCACCAGAACAGAAGTTGAAAATGTTAAAAACTATCTACGTCAACAAGAAATAATTCAGAAATATCACGATGGAAAAACCAACCATCGCGGTATAACCTAATGTTATTTAGCTTTGTCTCGTAAATTCTATTGGCCAAAAATGAAGGAGCACATTAGTAAATTTATAAATGACTGTAACATATGCGGACAAGCTAAATACGATCGCAACCCGATAAAACAAAAGTTTCATATCGTGCCACCTCCTTCAAAACCCTTAGAAGTTGTCCACGCTGACCTCTTTACCGTACAGGCCGAAAAATACCTAACAGTAGTAGATGCCTTCTCGAAATACGGCCAAGCATACCTTCTGAGGGACGCCACGGCTACAAGCGTAGTCCAAGCCCTCATGATATATTTTACACACCACGGAGTCCCACTGCGACTTGTGACAGACCAGGGTCCCGAATTTACAAATCAAATCTTTTCAGAATTTACCAAATTCCACCGAATAGATCACCATAAAGTTCTTGCGCATTCCCCAAACGACAACGGCATCGTAGAACGGTTCCACTCTACCATATTAGAGCATTTAAGAATTTTGAAATTGGAAAGAAAAAACGAACCCGCAATTAACCTAATGCCGTATGCAATTTTAGGATACAACAGTTATATACATAGCTTTACCAAATGTCGCCCTATAGAATTAATTACAGGCCACTTTGATCCCCGCGACCCTCTCGATATCAACATATCAGAACATCTACTTCAACAATATCTACAGGATCACAAAGGAAAAATGTCCTTAGTGTTCGAAATGATAAAAGAGTCCGCTTTACATCATAGAACAGAACTTACCGAAAATAGGAATAAAGATAGGGAACCAGAAAAGGAGTACGTTCCTGATCAGCAAGTATTTATTAGGAATCCTTTAGCCTGTCGACAAAAATTGGCACCTCGTTTTACTCAGGACACAGTGTTAGCCGATCTCCCTGTCCACATATACACGAAAAAGAAGAGAGGCCCTGTAGCAAAATCCCGTCTGAAACGCTCCCCTAATTCTTCCAACTTGTTACAGAATACCACTGATCCTTCATCTTGTGACGGCGCAAGAACCAACACTTGACTCCCTGGATAATGGACCCGGGATTCTTCCTTTTAAATTGGGACCTACGAAGATTGTCTCCCATTACCACTCCTTCTTACAATTTATAGACCTCGATGACATTCACTCAAAACTTAATCTTGTTTCTTCACAGTTACATGAAATAAGGACTAAACTTAATAATCATACCCGTTCCCTATACGAACCTCACCTTAGATTCTTGCTGCAAAAATTAAGTAGAAATACCGCTTTATTACAGTCATTCGAGCCAGGACGCGTTAAAAGAGGCTTGATTGATGGACTAGGGTCTATCATCAAAGCAATATCCGGTAATCTGGATTACACTGACGCCTTGAAATACGATAACGCCGTAAAAATCATGCAAGATAATGAAAACAAGTTACAGTCAGAAATTAATAACCATATCAGCCTATCCAAAGAATGGATGTCTCAGCACTCAAAGATCCTTGATAACATTGTTGAAAACCAGAATAATATGTCTAAAGTTCTTAATTTAATTCTCTCTAATGAAGCATCCCGAGATGAGGAATTAAATAAGTACGCACATTTTGCACAATACCTCTTAATATTAGGAGATAATATAGAGAGTTTATTCGATGAATTAAATGCACTAGAAAAGCTTTTAGCCTTTATCCATGCTAAAAGCCCGTTTCATTCTACGTTTAGTATAAGTTCCCTAGGAAATATGTTAAGTAGGTTACGAAGCCTTTATCCTAAAGATGAAGTTTTAGAATAGAATAGAATAGAATAGAATATTCTTTATTGCACACCTCAACAGGAAATAAATACAAACAAATTCAGATTACAAGTAACATTCAGTAGAGGTAAACAACAGGCGGTCTTATCGCTAAAGAGCGATCTCTTCCAGACAACCTTTGGGTAGCGAAATTAAATAACAATGTCAGAAATGAGTAGGCGATGCAAAAGTAATCATGTTTTAGATATGGACTCTCGCGATTATTTCGACATAATTAAGTTAGGCTCGTATTATAAAGATAAGCTAGTAGTTATAGTTATAAAGATTCCTATCTTTATGCCGGAAGACACTACCCTCTACCGACTTTCCGTTATACCCAATAAAAACCATAAGATCCTAATACCTACACTACCTTTCCTAGCACTTCAGGGATCAGTATCTATGTACATGGAGGCAGAATGCCCGAAGACCAAATCTTGGTACGTCTGCGAGAAAACTTCTCAACACTATATAAGCCACCAACCGGACTGCATCCAGCACCTTATCTTGGAACAGAAGCTCCTGCCATCCTGCCAACCAACCACCATCATCCTATCGAAGCCAGCCCTCGAGCAACTAGATGATCGCCACTACACCCTGAACTTTCCTGAACCAACAAAAGTACAGATAAGCTGCGGAGAGGAAAAGTACGAAACCCTGCAAGGAAGTTATCTTACGGCCTTACCACTGAACTGTAAGATTAAGACTCCAGACTTCACCATCGCTAATATGAACGATTGCATCAAGGGCCACGTCCTGAAAATGACTAACCTACCAGTCGAGGACAGCACGTTGCAGGACAAATCTATACCCCAGCTATTTCTTCACACCACTGACTTGAAAAGTCTACATGCAGTTAACATGAAAATCTCGATGCAGAATCCTGAAAACCTAAACTCAATACCTAACGAATCTATACTCGTATATCATACTACAATACCTATCTACATAATTATAATACTGAGTATAGCGGCAATAACTTCTGCAGCTATCCACCGCCGATTACGCTCTCGTCGTATCCAGTCTCCGAAGTTGGAAGTGGGAACCCTAGAAGAAAGCCATGCGATAATAGAGCCCGTAACACTATCGAAACGAGATGTAAAGATTGACCCTGCCAACATTCCGGCAACATTTGCGAGAACCCTCATCAAATAGTTGCCGATCTCAGAGGGGAGGTGTTACATACGTCGTTTCCATGTAAAGCCCGTAGCAAGCACTCGAACCGGGTCACACGTGAAGACATGGATTTCGCAAGGCGCCGACGCAGCAGAACGGGAATCGCGCAGCTGCAACGTGACGCGCTTGGAATGCATCGCACCACCGTGTGAAACCGGCACTCTTGGTTCTTACATCGACCGATTGACACTTCCATTTAGTTATAAAATTATATTGTAATTTTTGATTTTAATTAAATTAGTTTAAAATAATTTCGGTTTTTTTTTAACTCCTCCGGCCGTAGCCTTCGTAATTCACTTATACTTAATCAGGAAAACATAAACATTTTTAATAATAAAACTTGTTTTTAAATTTTAAAACAAAATCTACTCAATAATTCTATTGGCATTCGAAACAAGCAAATAAAGGAAACATATACGGAATTTTACAGAAGATCCAGGGTGCTATCGAACACCGTGTCTTGAATAAATAAACGTCAGGAGCGAGGGATTATGGAAATTTAAACGTTTCCACCTTTCAGTCTGATGAAATTGTTCTGAGAACACTGGGAACAATATATAATCGTTAAGGGTCTTACGTCACCTCTGAACGCTGAAAATTCTATTTGCCTTCTGATTCACTTCAGTTGTAATGTAACAACTTCACACCACCAGTCTATCACATAGGCTGCATAAGCCGATGAATTTTAATCAGTGATCAAGTACCAACTTTTCTAACTCACTAATTGATGGCGATCACGTTGAAATCGTACTGAGCTGGCGGTCCCGGGTTCGAATCCCGGCCGGGGCAAATATTTGTGTGATAAATTCGAATATTTGTTCTTGGGTCATGGATGTTATCTATATCGTCGTCTAGTACAAGCGTTGCTTAGTTTGGGACTAGGGCGATTTTTGTATGATTGTCCCATAATATTTATTTATTTATATAAAAAATGAATTACATAAAAACAATTTTTTATTTTTCTTTGATAATTTTTATTATTCAACCAATTTTGTCTTAAATTCCTTGTCACCCTACTAATCTGTATCTGTGAGCTTACAACCTCTTTAATAATTGCAATGACAATTTATGAGTAATAACTTGTCATTATCACTACATAAACAAAGTCGTAGAAACCTTCGTAAAATATCCCGCCAAAGCGATGGCACATGACGTAGGTATCGTACTTCAATAATTTATGTAGGATGACCATGTATGTAGTGGTTATTAGTTTTAATTATGTTTTAACTTTTAATTAATTAAACAGTGACCTCGATATCTATTAAGTTCAATTTTAGCTAGACAATAAATGATTATCTTATCTTATCTTATCTAGATATTCATATTTGTCTATTCCTGATTACCGATTAAGAATCATCGTGTATACAGCTTAAATTAGAGTTATAAAGGCTGTATAAGCTCTTATATTTACCCTCAGCTTCAGGCCACAAACACCTGCGATCTGGGACATTCACTAATTCTCCACCCTAGGTATGTAATGTTCTATTTCTATTACAATGACAAGAGGGAAGAAGCAAAATATACAGCTTAAGTTGCCATTTTCTTTAGTACCTAATTAAAATACCTGTGTATGTATTTTATCGACAAATAAATATATCGATGTTACTGTCAACATCTAAATGTTAATCAACAAGGGATATATGTACATATAGTTTAGGTCCCAATAGTTTAAGTTAGGTTTAATTAGATCATAATTTATGTTTGTTAAGGTTTAGTTATATAGGTACTTTTCATTTTATGTTGTTTTTTCTCTAATAAATCACTAAATAAAGCCGTAGTTATAAAAAGAAAAAAAACAACATAAATATAGGTATATTTTTCTCTTCATTTCAGAATGAAAACAATAAATAAATTAAAGCGTGTATTTATTTGTTTATTTTAAATAATTTTCAAAGTATACAATTAATATTGTTTCCATATTCGTCGGAATTAAAGATTGCCGTCTAGATGAAAATATCCCCTTCATTAGACATGATATCGCACTGTTTTGTAGTAATCGAGAACTTTCAATGAGAAATGTATTATACAGGGTGTAACCGACAGCGTACCGAAAACGAAAACCGTAGTTTTAGACCATAATCACGAACTGAAAACGAGTGTTCATTTTCTCGGAAAACTCAAGGATAAGATTTTCCAAAATAAATTATAAAACTCGACGCGCAATGTATTGCGTCCAATTCTCTCGGGTGCAGACGCGCGGGGAGGGGAGCACGCGGCGAGCGACTGGTCCAGGCGTTCCCCACTCCACTCACGCGCCAGCGCAAAACATACCGTTACGCCAATGCGCATCGAATGACATGAATGAATGCAACCATAAAAACAACGCAACCACAGATCACAACTAGTGTACTACCTAACACCAATAACAACTGACCGATAAATTAAAACAGTCTAACAAGATTATTTTCATTCAAGCAAGCAAATAAAATGTGCGGGTAGGTAAACATTAATCCGACATGCGTCCGACCGCAGCGGCCTGCGCGGGCACACTGGCCTGGCGGATCAATGACCGGCCAGTACCGTTATCTGCCCCACTCCACGGGCTCCGTGTTGCACCGTTAAGCTTACATAATACTGTTTGTGATACATTGTGTGTTTTGCGAATAATGCTATTTTGATGCGATTTTTCATGAAAAATTGTTGCTGGTAGAGTTCGATTAACGGAAAAATAAAGAAAAAATGAAAACTCGCGACGAAAATTTGTGAATTTTCTCAAAGAAATTTCCACGATTTTCCAGCCCAGAATAATGGTCTGAAGCCATGGTTTCAGTTTTCGGTACACCGTCGGTTACACCCTGTATATATAGATATCTTTTTTATCGATATCAAATTCCTAGAGCGTGCCCCGAGTTACCACAGCAGGTATGCTAATTAGGTATAATTTAAAGTACCAAATTATGCATAAGCATATTATAATTTCTAATGGTTATTTTTTTTATAAATCCCACGTGCTACCAGCATCAACTCGTCAAAATTAAAAAGAAATCACTTAAATTTGGTGGGATCAAAATGGAAGCACCGTGATAACGATGATGGTGAATGTTATATTAAAAACATTTAATTTCAACCCAGATTCGCAGAACAGCCCCGCCCTAAAAGAAACACAAACAAAACACCGAATAAACAGGATAAAATTGTAAAAAACGCGTAAATAACCAGATTGGAGCGTTCATCACTAATGAATTTCAATTAAGCTAAAAGGGTGAAACAATCCTTCAGTTTGCTGTCACAAACTCATATCTCACCATATACACCTGTACAAAAACAACTCTCTTAACTAGGGTATATGCTTCACTTTGGAAAGTGCTACAATTGGGGTGAGATTCGCAACGCATCTGTCTGGGCCCGTGTAGTCAGGCGGAATGTATATACTTGAGCTATCAATTTTACCTGCCCGTGAAGCAAAAATAGAATTAAAGGGGGTGGTAGACATATTGGATCGAAAGACTTACAAAATGCCCGTATGATTAGATTTTATGTATGAAATAATTTCATTTTACCCGTAGATAGACCCGGTATGAAATTTTTTAATTAATTGTGTGTACAAACCCCAGAGTATAAAATGTTATAATTTTATTTTGAGGCACACAGCTTTGCAAACGACTAAACAAATAAATATCGGGCTTAAATCGTCTGCTATTTATTTATTTAGTCACAAAATGACAGTTTGCACTAGTTTATGCTCTTGTAAGTAAGTTCATGTTATGGGTACGTACTTAACGATGATACACATATTAAATAGATAAATATATACATAAATACAGAAAACATTAATGACCTAGGACAAATATCCGAGTTCTCATTAACTATTTTCCCTTTCCGGGATTCGAACCCAGAACCACCGGCTCCGTAGCTGCAGTGCCATGGCCCATGGAGGCAACCGCGTCGCGTTGTCAAAAGATTAAAATATGTTTATTTTTCCGTTTCGTTTTATTAAATACCATCCATAATGTCCTCTCGGGTCACATTCTCCCCTGAAGAGCGCGTAAGCTTACACAACCTTGACATGGTCGTATTTGCAAGAGATGGGGGCGTCATGGGACGCGTCTCATGTAGCCCCATTAGCATAACAATGGGGTTACAGGGCACGGAAAATGCTGGCGGTATTATGGCAGCTTTAATAACGTATACCTTATGTTTATTTGGTTTGGGCGGTCAGCGTATTCTCATTACAGCAGACCATCGCATTCCAAAAATAAGGAACGGAGAAAAAATATTTATCCAGTAAAAAAAGTATATCACCGACACTTAGGTGACTTAGGCTAGTTGCTATTACAAATTGCTATTAAACAAAAATCTCAATGTATACGTGATTTGTATGTGTGGGTAATGTATGCACATATTAATTTGACTCCGTTTCGAACTGCTCACAAACAAGTAGTATACGAGGCATTCCTTTAGTATTTTTTTGTTTATTGGAGCGGAGCGAGTGAAGCGAGCGAAGCTCCCATGGATCGACTCGAATGGACTTCGTAACAATGCGCAGATCTCAGCGAGTTCTCAACCGATTTAAGAATTTTTTGTTTTAAAATGCACAAATTAAATTTCGCTAGGTCGAGACGAAGAGAAAATTTCGAAAAAAAAAAAAAAAAAAATCCGCTCCAATCTATGGTGCAAGCTTAGCCGGTGGCTGACTCTGCATCGACCTAGTAAATAATGACACAAAGGTACATTAAGAAAGAAAAATTGAATGCGATCTACTACAATCTAAGCAGAATTTGAACCTGCCCAACTGAGCTATTAGATCGCTATGTCAATCATACCAAATCTTTCATTCCATAATTCTTACGCTACTGGAGCACCCTCTGCGTCATATGTGTTTGAAATGCTTATGTGCATTAGCCATACCTTTGTGTCACTATTTATAAAAATAAAATTTGTGGTTTTTGCACATAAAAAATAGAATCATTAAAAAAAAAAGGTTCTTTAAAAAAAACTTATTAGCTACAGCCCTGCCTCGGCGTCGGTGGCTACAAGTAAGAGCGGAAGGTCGGAGCGCGGTCTCTCGCTCCCACCTTTGACCGCCGCTTACCGTTTACTTATAATATAAATACATAATAAAAACCTAACCTAGCAGCGAGGCGGGGTCCACGCTACAGTAGCCGAGCCGTCAAACTTTTAGAGCATGACCTTGACTGCGCAGTAGCCGATTTACGTACAAATGTATATGCGCAGATCCGCCATTTTTGTTCCAAAAGTTTGCCGGCGACTGTACCGGTAGCTAGGGTTGCAGAGAGAGAAATCTGACGATGCACGCCGTGTCCACTAGTCAGGCACAATCTAACACGAATTAACGAGTCAGTTACTTGGTTTCTGGTTCACACGAGTACTTATCGCATGTATTTATTTCTAAGTACTCTGCTCACAAACATATATGATCGTTAACGTGATTCTACTCAAAGCAGATCGCTATTCCCTGATTTTTCCTCGCTAAACGCATCATCCATCACAGCGATGCAATTTGCAGTCTGCTGAGTCAGTCCCATTTCCCTTCTTATATGAGTTCTTATTTCTGGAGCGGCTACTTAATCGTATACATCTGGGTTAATATTTTAGTACGAAAGATTTAAGTAGAAATATAATCATTAATGAAGCAAGCATAAGTCTGAAGAAGTCCAGATTCTAATATTAGATATTTAATTTATAATAAAGTAGGTAGGTGATCCTGGGACCAAACATTAGGATCAATACCTATTAATTAAAGTTATGAGTATGTATATTCTATACTGATACCTAAAACGGAACTGAATAACAAAGCCACGGATAAAGTTTAGTTAACCCTCTTTCTCGCAACGTTAAGTATACTCAACGCCCAAAACAAAAAAATCCTGCCAAGTTGTTTTCGATTATATTCACAACTTATAGTTATCAAATAATTCCTTATTTCCAAACGAATCTTTACCGACTATGTTTGTTGCCCGGATGCACATATTTTGTCAATTCGCGGAAAAATGGTGCCGAAAGAACCGATGACTGTGGGAAGTGGGAATAATAATTCATAATAAATATTTATCTCCATAATATCGATTGAATTACGCTTACAATTGATTTTTAGCTTTGTGTTCTGGTATATTTCTAACAATTTGGGTGTAAGACTTTAACGTTATTTGGTTCCCAATATGCCTGTTGAGTATTCTCAACATTGTCCATCTATGCACAATATACACTCTGCTTAAATTGTTGAGTATTTTTAACATTGCGAAGTTAAGGTTATATAAATGATAAAGGGTACATAATATATTTTCCGTATGTATATGCCAAAAGCTGTTTTTGTGCCTAATATTGCATGTTTATTTATTGACATGTTGCCCGGATGTGGTGCGTGCTCCATGGTTAAATAAAATGAGCCAAGAATTGCAGAATATTCAGACGGCAGCAATCATTATGACGAAAAATTGAGGCTAACCAAAATATTAACACTCAGAACCTGTCTGATGCTGATGCAAACTTTGAACCGCGATCCATACCACCTTTTCTAGAAATACTAAATTTGTTAGAGAGCACAGATGAAGAACCTAGACATATCTTCGTGAGACATGCAACGCACCGGTCGCAGATATTTGCCCTTAAAACACCTAAAAACGTGACGAGGCATCTACATTTCGCGGATAATTGCAATCTCGATAATAAGAATAACCTCTACTTCAAGATACGTCCATTCATGGAAAAACTTAGACAAAATTGTTTGAAACTTGAAGAATAATGGCGGTTTAGCATAGATGAATTGATGGTGCCATATAAAGGAACGAGAGCGGGTTGCAGACGCCAATATCTGCCAAAAAAGCCGAAGAAATGGGGATTCAAATTATTTGTACGTGCTGGAATATTTGGACTCGGTTATGACTTCCTTCCATACGCTGGAGAAGACACGTTTCGATTCTGTTCATTAACAGACTAACCAGCCAGCTAGCTATCGTATATTTAGATATTTTATTCACGTCCCTGGAGCTGATACGTCTACTCCGCAATAAATATGAAATCTTTAGTCTTGGGACAGTAAAAAACAACCGCCTTAGGGGTCGTCAGGACAAATGCTCCTCGGAAAAACTACTGTCAAAGAAGGCTAGAGCGAACGAACCGTATAACGGAGAACAAAAGAAAATGACGTTGAAGAAGTATCGGATTCAAATAGCAATAGAGCTGCTGAAGAAAAATAGAATTGGACTTTTGGACGCGGACAAGGCAATGTGTGCCAAAAAACAGCTGCAGTCCCGAGACCTCCTACTGCAGTCCAATATGATAATACGGGACACTTACCAGGGTTCACGACCTACGGACGATACGATTATTGCAATAATGGCTTCACAAACTTGCAATGTTCAAAATATAAAATAAGACGTGTCTTGTTTCGAAGAAATAGTGTTTTTACTCGTTTCATTATATGTTTTTCTCACAGAAAACATAAATGAGTCATCTATTGCAACTTCCACATAATGCGCAATGTTAAGAATGCTCAACATGGGTGGTTTGTTCAATGTTGGACAATGTTAAGTATACTTAACATACATTTTCTAAAAAAGTTTACATACAACATTTTTTAATTTATTTTTCCTAGGCTTACAATTACCCTATTAACTTATTTTCATGCCCAAAACAAAAGAAAAATTAAAAAATATATCTTGCGTGTTAAAGGGTTAAATACTAGCTGCCCCGCGCGGTGTTACCCGCTTATCCCACGGGAACACACAATATCTTTATAAATTGTATCCTATGTGTTATTCTGATGTATAAGCTATATTACTGTAAAGTTTCATTAAAATCCATTCAGTAGTTTTTACGTGAAAGAGTAATAACCATCCATCCATACTTACAAACTTTCGCGTTTATAATATTAGTAGGGATTTGTCCGAATTTTCGATCCCTGTACAATTTATACATACATATCTTGTTTCTTCGTATTCAATATTCGTTTGTACGACCTGTACCTACCATACAATTATAGATTTGTATTGAATATTATCATTTTTCTATCGAGAGGGGTCATGATACTCATGATTTCAGAATAAATCTTAATAGCATGAATACGTGTTGCAGTATCGTCATTTGTTTTTTATGGGCGCGGCGCCGTGCCGACCTGGCGCCATCTGTTTTCATAATTTCATTTGTCCTCGCATCACGCCGAAACGGCTGGACAATTTGAAACCAATTTTGGTACAGGGATAGCTAGACCTCCAAAGATGGTTATAGGATACTTTTTTTTCGTCTATATTAAAGAAAAAAATACGCGGACGTAGTTGCGGGCGCCTCGTAGTCCATAATAAATCCCTTCTACGACACCACAAACGCAGTAAAAGCCAAATATAAAACGGGGGTTAATAAGGCGTCGCATGTCGCATTACATAGGAGGGCGCATTACATCCATTTCAACCACTCTACCCTCATATCATATTGTAAAATAAAGCCAATGCGATTTCAGATTCTTTTACACGCCACCATGATTCCGCTTCGACACGTCGAAGGAGCAAATAAAGACATTTCGCCATGAAATCTTCGGCGGGGGATCACCGCCACGCCGCGGTTGGAACAAAGAAGTGATTGCAAATCCAATTTTCCGAGTCAATGCCGAAACAATATTCAGAGTCGCGCCTGGGCACAGTAAACTTTTCCAAACAGTATGCAAATTAGCATTATATATTATAAAATCCTAGATTTGAATTGAAAATATTTTTTCTATGGATAGGGCGTCATGATTTCAGGAAAAATCATAATAGCATGATGCAGGATCGTCATTTGTTTTGAATGGGCACGCCGCTCCGTGTTAACCTGGCGCCATCTGTTTTCATAATTTTCTTTGCCGTCGTATCACGCCGATACGGCTCGACAAATTTTAACCAATTTTGGTAATACAGTAATAGCTGGACACCCGAGGAACCGTTTTATGCATCTACGGTAAAGAAAACAATCCGCGGGCGAAGTTGCGGGCACCTCCTACTCCTCCTAGCATATTGTAGAAGAAATAGTCTAAAAAACGCTTATACCCTTGTATAACTCCTAACTTTGTATGATCTGAACCTCCAGTTCCAACGACGCGACAAAATGTCTAAATCGCGTTTACGTTTCCCGTATAAACAACATTGGTAAGTACATGCGTTCGAGATGTGTGACGTTTAAAACAAAATGTACACTGACGCCTTTGATAAATCAGTATTTGTTGGTCCTGCATGTACAACAAGTAATCTAAATAATTATGATAATATAGGGGGTTGCTTATACCAGCGAAGCAGGTCGCACATAAATTGACCTATTAAGGGTGCCTCTGCCTGACGTATACTCGTAGTTAAGATTTCCCATCTATATGTAACTTTTGTTGATTCTAGCTTGAGTTATCTCGACATTGTGTTGACGGTACGGTGTCACGGCAGCGCAATGTAATGTTGAAGTCAGCGTCGTGTACTTGGCATTCCCATAATCCAGGGATAAGCGTGTCGCGTTAAGTGTGCGCCTTATTTATTCGAAAAAGAGACAGAGGTGCTGAGTCGCGCAACAAGCGAAGTCGTGGCAAGATATGCTACCCCTACAGGTTGTCAACGCATTCACTGCCAGGGGTGGCCTAGGAACAAACTTATATGGCGGTGACGGGTGCCCGACGTTTCATATAACTTCACTTAATCTATTTTGGTTTGATATACCATTGCTTTGTATAATGTAATGGTATAATATTGTTTTAGATAATTTTCAAATGATCTAATGTAACAATTGATATAATGGTTTATAGGTATAATTATTTCTAGTATAATGTACATTTACTATATTTATTACTTGGTATAAAAAGTATTTATCATAATGACTTACTTGATATAATTCGTCAATGCTATAAACTACAGAAGATATAAGTTGATTTTACTATAAACAAAAAAGGTAGTTCCAAGTAGATATATTAGGCTGTCACCCCCTATATCACCTTAAGCCAGGGCCGACTTGGCTTAGGTTAGGTACGACGACGAGCGAAGCGAGGAGGAGTGTTAGGTTGAACTGCGACCCTAACGAGCGAGCGAAGCGAGCGAGCCACGCAGGTCCGACTTGGGTTATGATTCCTAACATTACCTATTACACCATACGGCAGGTCCGACTTGGCTTAGGTTAGGTACGACGACGAGCGAAGCGAGGAGGAGTGTTAGGTGGAACTGCGACCCTAACGAGCGAGCGAAGCGAGCGAGCTGCGCAGGTCCGACTTGGCTTACGATTCCTAACATTACCTATTTCACCTTAAGGCAGAATTTATATGAAAACGCTATTATTCTAAATAGTATGTATGTTAAACAAATTTATGTGATAAATATGTTATACGAAAGTATAATTATGCAAATTGTCAATTATGTCATTAGAGAAAGCAAAATATAGGAAAAAACCATTATATGAAACGTTACATTATATGAAACAACTTTATATCAATCGATTGTATATCAAGTGTATGTTAGTTTATCTGACATTATATGAAACATTACGGACCCGGCGGTGACCGCATATATGCGTTGCTGGCAGTGAATGCGTTAAATGTCTACTACTATTCGCCGCGAGACATCAGTAGCGTGACAACAAAATAGGATTAGGAACCCATCACCTTATTCTACTGTTCCAAATCTGAGCTATGTGTGCTCTATCGCCCGGAGATATTGGATATTCATAAGCAACGGGTATATTTAGGGTGCATGCTGCATAAATAATATTCACGTGCTATATCCAGATTGAGCTGAATAAGCGTAGTCGGCTCTGAATTTTATAGCGAGGTCACTGTAAACTAATCATATGAAGATTGTGCAGACTTAATAGAACAAAAACTACGCATATTTACATCAGCACGTCAAAGGACGCGATGATACGGCTCCAAAACCTTTAGGAGAATCGGTCAATAAGCTTCAAAACAAAAGGAGCGTGTTCCAACTTTTAATCAAGAATAAGTCTCATTTCTGTTGGTGGGTGGGGACACCCCCCATTCAAATTTGCCCATCATCCTTTATTCGATTAAAATGACAATTAATTAATCGTCAATCGGATACTCTGACTCTGTCGATTAATTTAATCATTTCGCGATGAATCTTGCGACGATTAATTTATTGTTTAATCGATTAATTAATTGATTAAAAAATTAATCGATTAATTTTTTTTTTTTTTTTTTTTTATTTATTCCAATATATGTAAGTATAACAGTATAAAACACCAAAGCACTTACATACTAATTCAGTAACTAAATAATTTCAATGCAGATTTTTACATAATTTCGTCATACTTAATTTCTAACTTTAAATTCATAATTAAATCGAAACAGTAGGTATTATACATTATATTACACAATAAATGAAGACATTAACATACATTCAATTAAATAATTAATAAACTGTCATAAATAAAACTGATTATGTCATTACTAAGATTACTTCAGGACATGAAATTTAGGTAACATAGCAACTTCTTATAAAAAACGCCAACACTGTCCGCGAACACGTCTACCTGGGGGGCGTCCAAGGACATGGCATTGAGAAGACAGAGTGCCCTAGCGGTGGGAGCGTTCCCGGCGTGGCGCGTGCGGGGCGCGTCCACCGCGAACAGACCGCGGGGCCGCCGCGGCGGCAGCGCGCTCAGCCCCGCGGGGCACGGCCGCGGCGGCGGCACTCGCAGGCCCAGCCTCTCTAACACCGTCGGATTGCTGTGTTATTGATGACCCCATAATAATGCATCAGCAACAACAGTTTCCGCCTTAGCTGCAGCATCTCGAGGCCGACCATACCGCACACGAATAGTGAAGGGTAATACAGAAAAGGATAGTATCCGTATTCCCTCTTATAGAGGTACCGTGCAAATTTCTTCTGCACCCTCTCCACCATATCTTTATATTTATCTTCGCTCGGGTCCCACACTATTGCTCCAAACTCTAACTTACTTCTAACGTAGGCATTGTACAGTAGAATTGCCACTCTGGTGGATTCAAACTGTGCCGCTATCCTCATTATAAAACCCAATGTTTTTGCGGCCATTCCACACATACTACGTATATGCGATCGGAAGTCAAGGTGGTCGTCTAAAGTAAGTCCCAAGTCTGATATTTCGTGGACCCTTTCCAGCGAGATGCCTCCAAGATGATATGCTGCATATACCGGTGAGCGGGCCCTCGTAAACGTAATAATCTTGCACTTCGCGGCGTTGAAGTGCCCATCTGCTCTATGGTGTAGTAAAGACGTGGACAATACGAGCAAGAGAGAGACAGAGAATAGGTGCTCGGAATTTGAGACAGGCAAACGCGGCGTGGTAATTCTGAATACAACAAATATATGGATGTCCTAAGTATAAAAATAGGTACTTAGGTGTAAAACATTTGATATTGTATATGTATTTGTTCTTTTGTGTGATTGTAATAAATTGTTTCCTAAACTCACGCTTTTCGCTATTTTATAATTCATAAATTACTCAACCTAAGGCCTACATCTAAAAAGATTTTTGAGTTTGGACGGATGAGGCAAATTTTTGGGGAACATAGTTTGACAAAATAATAGATCATATTAATCTGTGATAACTAATAGGTAGAGTCTGGCGTGACAAATATTGTTGACAGATATTTCCTTGTGGTATCACCAATTATCTATGATTTAGTAGGTGGTTCCTCTATAAATCATTTTGATATTTTATGTACTAGTTCTAACATTCCGATCGAGTTGAAATTTGGCATAGTACTTATATGTAATTTTTTTGGTGATGGATTTATATGGTACTATCGAGCTATGTCTTATTTACACTACATTTAACTTTTCGCCTTGTTTGTGGTTAGAAAGTGTAAACATATGTGTTTGTCGTTGACTGTACTGTACATAGTGGTAGAAATTATGTGAGCTGACTATGAGTGCACGTCACGTGATGTATATATTTTGGTTCCATATTGGGTTGCATAAATTTTAAAGCCATAATGTCGATTCGCATAACCACTTTTGTCATAATAGTCCTTGCGCATAAGGTGTATAGTCATTAATTGATCCGCATAAATTTTATGACCATAATGTTTATACGCATAAGTAAGGAATGTCATATAATTTTGGAGCATATCAACCTGAATCATAATCATTAATCGTCATAATGTTCTTATGCATATCGTGCATTGGCGCATAATACTGAAGAACATAAATATCAAGCTCCTAATTTTTTATTTCAACATCAGCTTGTTTTTTTGGCAGCAGTTCATTTCTGAGGGGGTCGCAGTTCTTTCAAACCTAACCTAACCTACTTTTCTGGCCGATGTTCGTATTTGTAGGTTCACAATTCTAACCTAACCTACAACTAACCTAACCTTACCTAACCTACTTTTCTGGCCGATGTTCGTATTTATAGGTTCACAGTTCTAACCTAACCTAACCTACAACTAAGAGGTCAGTGTGGAGAAGGATTTCTTAATGGGGGGCTTCGCCCCCCCGTCCCCCCTTTTTGTTTTTCTGCTCATGTAAGTTTTGTATCATTATTTCAAATGTTATATTTTTGGTACATGTGATATAACTTATACTATATGTCTATTGCCATTAATAATTATGAAAGCCATAATTTATGCGTTGCTCTTCTTCGTACTATCAATTATTATGACATTCAATAATATGATTTGAAATTTTGTGCCATACTAAATTAATATGCTTATGAACAGCCTGCCGAACAACAATTATGACGTAAAAATTTTATGCAAATAACAATTTATGACAAATAACATGTATGATGAAAGCCATTATGCGAAATGAGTTATGACAATCGAATTTATGACAAGAATTTTTATTCCACTAGAGGTGATCCCATATATTTTTCATCATACTTGCTCGTAAAAATCAAGGATTGAAATGCTAGTAAAGCGGGCGATAAGGCGTAAATTACGCCCTAGAGCGGTAAGTAATTTTTTTTTATTGGAAATTTGGACATTTAGTTATAATGATGTTGACCAAAAAGTTTTTATTAAAAAATTACAATCGTTTTTAATTCTTATTTAAAGAGCAGAGTAGATGATTATTATTATAAAAGTATATAAACACGTATTTTAATGATATTAATTAATATATTAATTTGTTTTATTGTACTTTGTAAATTTCTATTCTAATAATTATTTTTCGTATGTTGTGTTTTGCCGCTCGTTATACAATAACAATATCCAAACGCAATATTAATATTATCTTTAGATAGTCTACAGGAACGGGCTATGATTGGTCGGCGGTCTGACATGCCAACATGGCGGCAGAAATCAGAAAAAAATATTTACTATATATTACTGTGATAGTGACTTGGTGAATTTAATCGCGTTGTTTATCTTTTCTTCGTCGTATTTCTGTAAAATGAAATGAAATGACTATGTTATCGATGCCATCAAATCAAATAAAATAATCTCTAAGGAAAGGATTGCGCTCGAAATTATTGTCAATGCAGCAACGAGGCAAAAAAAAAGGCAAAGTCTGCATTTTATTTAAGATGAATATTTAACAACGAAGTTAACTCGATAATACTTAGCTATAATATAAATTTAAAATTTAAAAGTTGATCCTTTTGAAATTTCATGAAACACTTCTAACACTTCAGAATGTAACAACAGAAAATAGAAAACTTTGTATCAAAGAACTTAATTAAGATATTTTTTCTGTCTCAATGTATAAGTTAAGTACATAAATATGTGCAAAGATTGAAAAATGAAAAATATGAAAAAAAATATAACTAAACAACACAACATAAAGATTTATGCCTTTGGGTCCTGAGCTAGGATTCCCTGTGTTACAGGACCCAAGTTTTTGGTTTCAGGTATTAATTTAGTTGTTTGGTTTCAGGTCGCCCTTATACTTGGGAGTAAATCTTGTTTTATGAAATATCTACCGCAATGTCTTCTCTGTTTACTCTGCTACGAGAAATTCGTGTTGCTAAACCTATATATTTTATTCCGTGTGATGAAAAACGTGGTACGTGACTCTGGCGGTAAGGGAATTCCAAACTCGTGTCATTAAAGACTTCGCCCTCGGCTTCGGGCTTCTAATAGACACTCGTTTGTAATTCCTCGTTTACCACCCTTGTTACGTAATGTACTATTCTAGTGATAAAACTATAATTCCTACTACACAAAGTGTGACCAGCCGCAGAATTAAATTTCCCGCCAAAACTTTGAGTAATATTTCACTAGCCAAACTATATTCCAAAACGCATTATCTGTGCCTGATTCCTCTGTGTTCCAGAAATCCGACTAACCGTCTGCCAACGATATTTAACGGATCAGGTGGATCAGGCGTCAGATGAATACTTCAATGAAAATTACGACGCAAACGCCACCGAAAACTTGCTAGCCGTCTAGACAGGGTCTTAGTGGTTTTGATTAATGCAGGAAGAAATGGCTGGCGTTTTTATTAAATCCTAGTTTTTAATTCCTTGGTATTTTCCATATTTAGTTATGGCTGGAACGTGAACAATGAAGAAAGCATTGTGACTGCATCGATGCGTTTGAGATGTGGTGTTGGAGAATCAGTAAATAAGCTACAACACAAAAGCTCGGTAGTCAGAGCCCTGATTTTCCCAATCTCCTCTATGGAGTAGAGACGTGGACAATACGAACAAGAGTGAGAGAGATTAGATACTGCAAATCCCGTGGACGGCGTTCCGTACCAACTTCTCCGTGAGCTGAACATAAAGAGTAAAGACTCGATTTTCCACGTTTAGCCTTTGTAGGATTTTGGAGTTTTTTGGTTATAATTATTCATATTTCCAGAAAGAACGGGACCAATCTAGAGCAGTGAATGGTCACCGGCAAGATAGAAGGAAGAAGTCGAGAGGCCGTAGCCCAATAAGATGGACAGACCAGGTCCGCTCATACCTGAACACCAAACTGCACGATGCACTCCATGATGTATTTCATTTGAAATCTGTTTTCCCAAGTAATGTAGGATTAATGGAGTTCGCCAATAAACTTTCATGTAAGTACGAGTCGCTATTGAAATATAAACGTACTCGATTTTATTCTGACCAGATTCGCGACGACCCTAACAAGTCGAAACGAATGTGGAAAGTTATTAACACGGAATTGGGCCGCGATACTCGTGATCGAATCGACTACACGGACCATATTAAGGACGCGAATGGGGAACCGTTCCGGTGTAAAAAGGACTTAGTGGACGCATTGAACGCAGAGTTCATATCGGCTGCGAGTAGCTGCGGCGCTCCCGTGGCATGCCTGCCGCGCGCCGGCGCCGCGCTCGCGACCGCGACCGGCGCACGCGCGAGCGACGTGTCCCTGAGGGTATTACCGTTTACACCATATGAAACAGTGAATATTTTGAAAAACCACGTCGCATCTAAAACCAGCACTGATATCTATGGCCTTTCTGCCTGTATACTAAAATCGGTTGCTGAACATATGGCGGTTCCAATTTCTCACCTCTGCAATGTCTGCATTCAACAAGGAATATATCCCAACGCCCTGAAGAAGGTAAAAATTAGTCCGTTGTATAAAGGAAAAGGTAAAAAATCGGACGCAAAATCGTACCGCCCAATATCGCTGGTCCCGGCCATTAGCAAAATCCTCGAGGTCGGGCTCAACAAGAGACTGTTAAATTTTGTAACGGACCGCGACGTTCTGTCACAAAGACAGTACGCGTACCGAGCGGGCCGAGGGACAACAGATCTAGTGCGTGAAGTGGTGTGGCGCGTGCTGAGTGCACGCGAGGCGGGGCTCCGCGTGGCGCTGGTGTGCTGCGACCTTTCGCGCGCGTTCGATACCGCCAACCATTCCCTCATCGCTAAAAAGCTAGAGTTCTACGAGATTCGTGGACCAGCACTATCCTTACTCACTTCTTTTATGTCCAAAAGGACCCAAGTGGTAGTGGGAGGGGTAGGACACGTCACGTCATCAGAACTAGAAAATGTACTTGGGGTTCCTCAGGGATCCTGCCTGTCTAACACTCTTTTCAGTCTCTTGCTGAACGATCTACCCGCGACCGCCAAGGATGCTGAAATATATATGTACGCGGATGATGTCGCCGCTATAGTCACGGCTCCCTCGGATAGCTCACTCGAGGAAAAGCTGAACACAGTGGTTCAGCAACTCGAGTGGTGGTTCACAACGAACGGTCTAGCCCTGAATAGAGACAAAACTTGCTACATGGCCTTCAACTTAAATGGAAAAGTTCAAAAACCATTCAAGGTCATCGCTGGTGACACCATTCTACAACAAGTACGCTCCACTAGGTTACTGGGGTTTTTAATAGACTGTTCCCTCACCTGGGACGGCCACATAGACGAGCTGTGCTCCTAGCTAGGGCGAGCGTGCTTTGCACTGGGTAGACTAGCGAACACGGCATCGCGCGAAGTTGTTAGATCTTGCTACTTCGCGACCGTCCACAGCCTACTTACATACGGCACGGAGTTGTGGGCCCGCGCTGCAGATTCTCAACGCGCGTTTATTATGCAGAAGCGAGCAGTGCGAGCCTTAATGGGGGTTCCAAGTGACGCATCATGTAAAAGTCTTTTTAAAGACTTAGGAATCCTAACACTACCCGGCGAACTAATATATCAGGCGGCATTGTTCACTCACACTAACCTACACTTATTCAAACACCAGGGTACGAACGCGTCCCATCCCATGCGCTTCGAAAAAACAAGTACCACTACCGCCTTGTCCCGCCTACGCACAAACTGTCAAAATCTGCGAGATCAGTGTACATTATGGGACCGTCTATTTACAACAGACTACCCCCAACTATCAGAGATGCAACTTCCATCGCAGTTTTTAAAAATAAACTACGTAAGTGGCTAACAGGAATGACTTTATACAGTGTCGAAGACTTTTTCAAAATGCCACTCACCTAGCATCAATTATATGTTACATTACCTATAAACTATTATACCTAATTATAATACGAATAATGTTATTATAACTAATAACACATAATAATTGTATTACTAACTTGACATGTAACTATGGTGTTATCAATAAAATGATTTGATTTGATTTGATTTTTGATTTGATGCAAGGGACAGACACAGGTGGCGGAAACTTATTAAGGAAAAAATACTTCTGCACTCGGAGAATCACGACCCTCAGTAATAAGGAACACGATGCGAGCAGGAGGGGAGGGCACTAAAAAGTATGTTTTGGGAAAGAACTTGTAACTCATTTTCATACCATAGCACTCATAAATAAATAATAATAAATAAATAAATATCGAAGAACCTCACACAAATCGATCTAGTCCCAAATTAAGCTCAAGAAGGCTTGTGTTATGGGTACTAGACGACGATATACGTA
This sequence comes from Apotomis capreana, assembly GCA_947623375.1. Taxonomy (NCBI): domain Eukaryota; kingdom Metazoa; phylum Arthropoda; class Insecta; order Lepidoptera; family Tortricidae; genus Apotomis; species Apotomis capreana. Next base: position 26,036,886 of record OX392505.1, read on the forward strand.
CTTATATAGATAAATTAAATACATAGAACAACCATGACCCAAGCACAAATATTCGAGTACATCACACAAAAATTTGCCCCAGCCGTGATTCGAACTCATATCTATAATATCTTCGTGGTCCCGTAACCGGATAAGAAATAGTAGATTGTAGTCGCCATCAGATATATCAGATATATAAGGCGTTCATAAATACCTGCTACACAAATGCACTTTTTTTTTTATTGTGACGTTCTACTATAGTCAGATCCTTAATATCAAAACAATAAGAGAGTAAACAATTGTCCCTGATATGGACCCAATTGTTTTCCAAATCAATTTCTTAAAGTCAGTAGAAAATTAGTCAGTTCTGAAATCAATCGATTAGTTTTGCCAGACCCAAACATAAAAAACTGCTTCATAGGTATCCTATTTTGTAGAATTAAATGAAAAATAATATCTTTCACAAATAACACTTTGCAACTCATTCAACCATTAAATTAATCTCATTCATCAGTCAAATTCTTTAGATCTCATTTGATGTTCAATCGGTTAAATAATTTTAGAAGCTTTTCACTCCAGCGACTCAGATGTTTCTGATTGATTGGTAAAAGTGTATTAATATACACAGAATTATAAAACCCGTGTAATTAAATTAATGAGGCGCAAATGTTCACGATATTTCCCCTTTTTTTCCGGCGAAATCAAATCGCTTTAAAATATCATGAAAAATGTTTGGCTTTAGGGAAAAATGTTATTGAAAATGTTATGAAAATACTTTAACGAACGTTACACGAGTTTTTTACGTCAAAAAGGAGGGACGTATACTATAAATATTGTTGCAGATCTGTTATATTTGTATAGATTCTAGTGCCCTAGTAATGTAATGAATAAGAGTAATTGACGGATCGAGCGAAGCGAGCAAAACTTTTTAGTTTGGCAGAAAATTATATCGTATGTCCGGATATTCAGTCATCCGTCCATTCGTCTCGTCAACAGGTTGCATTTTTCAACCAATACTCATGCAATTAAGTAATTAGGTTTGATCATTATGTAGTTTTCGGGTTCCGTACGCTACCGTACCAAATGGTAAAAAACGGGACCCTTAATATTGCTAAGACTGCGCCGTCTGTCGTCAGTCTGTCACAAGGCTGTATCTTATGAATCGTGTTAGCTAGACAGTTGAAATTTTCACAGATGTATTTCTGTTGCCCCTTTAACAACAAATGCTAAAAACAGAATAAAATAAATATTTAAGTAGGGCTCCCAGGCAATAAACGTGATCGGTTGCGTTAACTTCGCACCTCATTCGGATGCGGCGCTATATGTACCAGGGGCAAACTGAACTTAACCTGGCCAGTTACGATGGTAAGTGTTTGTACAGAACCCTCGGTGCGTGAGTCCGACTCGCACTTGGCCGGTTTTTTTATATTGATTTACTTTTTCGAAATTGTTCAAAATGGGGGACATACAAGTTTAGAGCACACTAGGTCTAATATTCTATTTGCAGTACTTAAATCACACAAGATTTAATTAAAGAAACCCGTATTGTATATGAAAGACAATGGGCCAACGACAGGGGTGCAATTAACAGCATTTAATTAAGAGAAAGGACATTTTCCCGGTATTTCCAAAGGCTTTAGAAAAAACCCGCACCTCTGATGTTGGGAGATAATTTCCTGTTGGGAAAAAATCAAGAGTCTCATTTCCGCTGTGCAAAGCCTTTTGCGAGGTAAGAAAACGTGTGAACTTTGAGAGGTAGATTTTTATGGGGTTTTATTTAACAGTATAGACATTTTCTAAGGAGGAATGATTTATTCTGTGTAAAAGTACTGGGTTGTGGATTATGTATCGTATTTTTAGGGTTCCGTACCTTAATCGGAAAAAACGGAACCCTTATAGGATCACTTTGTTGACCGTCCGAAAAAACGTACATTTCGACACTCTCAAGGGAATCAAAATGATAGTATCCCGAAGACCTAGAACTATGAAATTTGGCAAGTAATATCGTCACATACTACAAATTTACGCGTGCAAGTTGCGAACATCTTTTTAATTTATATCAGGAACAATCGTAATTACTTATTATAAATTCTAAAATTGATTTTAAGATCATTTTTCTATGGCAACAGGTCATTATTTCAGGAAAAATCCATTAACATGGCGCCAGCCATACAGTGCATGCTATCTCATGGTGAATTTTTCTCAGCCTATCATCACGCGAAACAGACGTATTTTAACCAATTTTAGTACAGGGATAACTGGACATCCAAAGACAAATTTATAGGATACTTTTTACCCGACTATGGTTCAAAGAATTGGCGCATGAAGGGTTCCGTACCATAAAACAAGTTTGTTGTATCGGAGCCGCCCTTAAATATTTATTTTATTTTATTTTTAGTATTTGTTGTTATAGCGGCAATAGAAATACATCATCTGTGAAAATTTCAACTGTCTAGCTATCACCGTTCTTGAGATTCAGCCTGGTGACAGACGGACGGACGGACAGCGAAGTCTCAGTAATGTTTTTTACCCTTTGGGTACGGAACCCTAAAAACGAAATACTTGGACGAAATTGCGGGCACTTTCTAGTACCTAGACTATATCGTCTACAACAACCAAAACTACTAAGTAACAAATACAAATAACCACTTTAACAAAGCTCAGTGTTAATCTACTTACTAGATACTAGGTTTTGCAGAGCAGTGAGAGAAATTTTAGTGAGCACAAATTATAACGGGTGATCCGAGTAGCCACCGGCGAAAGCCGAATGCAGGTGAAGGTGGGTAGTGAGTTTACGGAACCCTTCACGGTGAGTACCGGCCTGAAGCAAGGTGACGCCCTTTCACCTATGCTTTTTAATTTGGTTTTGAAACACGTCCTTAAAAGTGTGGTTGCACTTGATTCTGGAGTGGACCTAAATGGAACGCATAGACTGATAGGGTATGCAGACGACTTGACTTTATTAGGGGAAAACCGTGAAGAGGTAGAAATATCGACAAGAGTTTTGGAGCAGGACGCAGCAAAAGTAGGTCTCAGGATCAATCACGCTAAGTCGGAATACCTCCATATGAAGCAATTCAGGAATAACCGTGCCAAAAGATATGACCTACTTGTAGGAGAATCCTCCTACAAGGGTGTGGCGAAATTTAAATATCTCGGTTGCACGGTTACCGACTCGCATACAAGAGAGGACGAGATCAACATCCGCATCCAGAACACCTTACGCTGCAGCGCGGCACTTCATAGGGTGTTGGTGTCCAAGCTCCTCAGCATATCTACAAAACTGCGTATATACAAAACCGTCATCAGACCCATATTAATGTATGGCTGTGAGGCTTGGACGCTGACCGAAAGATTCTGGGACCTACTCAAAGAGAAGATGGAAGCTGGAGGGTCCGCAAAAACACGGAGATCGCCTAACTAGTGGCCGAACCTAACATCATTGGCGAAACCAAGGCACATCGTCTTCGCTGAATTGGCCACGTCGAGAGAATGGGGGACGATCAAAATGTCAAGAGAGCATACTTGGGCCGACCAATTGGACGACGTCCTATTGGTCGCCCCAAGTATCGCTGGAAAGACATGGTGGAGGCGGATCTGCGTGAGCTGGGAGTTAGCGACGGTTTACTATTGGAAGGCATAAAATCATTAATCCCATCAAAAACATAAATGTAAAATGAGAGCCAAGTTCAATATCGCGTGCACTTCGCCGACAAAAGAATTGAGATCTGCAAGGGTGCCAAGTTCTTTGCTCTAAAATTTTTAGATACAAGGACATGCGACATACTCAATGCATTTATTTTACTTGGGGAGTAATTCAATATCAAGATTTGACTTGGCTAGTTTTCATAAACTAACTAAATTTTATAAAAGTAACATATTCATAGTCATAGTTCATTATCAAGCTAACAGTATAAGTAACAAGACGTACACTAACTTGCGTACTTACCTTTACGAAAATAGGTTAATGATTTGATTGATTTTGATTTATAATATAAATTTATATTTTAAAACTAGCCAAGTCACGTCTTGATATTGAATTACACCCCAAGTAAAATAAATGCATTGAGTATGTCGCATGTCCTTGTATCTAAAAATTTTAGAGCAAAGAACTTGGCACCCTTGCAGATCTCAATTCTTTTGTCGGCGAAGTGCACGCGATATTGAACTTGGCTCTCATTTTACATTTATGTTTTTGATGGGATATCATTACTTTTTGTACAGAATTTATTATGATGTGTAAATTACTTAATTATTATTTGTTAATTAGTTCTGTGTGCTATTCTAGTACATCTTTTGAAAGTTTTGAACAAACAAAGAATTTTCCAAAACGGTTAGTACGTATTGGATTTTTATGTGCATGTATGTGTAAGTGTGTGCGTGTGAGTGTAAGTATATGCTATTCTAGTATATCTTTCAAACAAAAAAAGAATTTTCGAAATCGGTTTATAAATGACAGAGTTCTGAGGCAACAACCATCAATAATAATAATAATAATAAAAAAACATAAAAAAATCACTGTTTTAGATTTTTATATGTATACACACACAATTACTAAGCTGGATGCCAAATTTCACCTTTCTAGGTCACCTGGAAGTGGGTTAGGTTTTTGATTACTAGTCAGTCAGTCAGTCAGTCAGTCAGTCAGTCAGTCAGTGATAAAAATACCGTTTTTTGGACTTTAATATCTCAATAACTATTTAACCTATATTAATGAAATTTGGGGTTCTACTTGTTCTAAAGGATCTTAATACATAAGCCAAATTTCATTTTTTTATGTTAAATAGATTTGGAGTTATTGGGGGGTCAAAAGTGGCTCCAAACGGTTCGTGTAATATAACACACGGCTGCTGCTCGCCAGTTCCTGCGGTGAACTTGGCTGGACACGCTGCCGCGTGTCTAGATACTAATATGGTTACGCATAATTGCTTTTCGCCGAAAATGAGATGTGCATAAGCCTCATTACGCATAATTTTTTACGCATAACGTTAAAAAGCATAAATACAGAAAGCATAACCATCATGAAGACTAATGACAAAAAGCATTAGCATAAATATGCATAATCATCAATTGGCATCATATCAAAATGCATAACGCTATTATCCTATCAAAAATTGCACTACGAGAGAAGGTTAGTATAGTGTGTATACCGGGTGATCAATCCATATGGGTCAGAAGGGAGAAAACGAAAACTATAAGAGATAGGGAAACCTGTTCTTAGGATTAATGGCTTCGATTTTAGATTTATTAAAAACAACATTCAGTTTTTTTTCGTAATATCTCATGCATAACCCGGAATCGAACCCGGTCGAAATTGAGTAGAGAATAATTTAAGCTGTAAACATACATTTCGAGTGCTCTAAGAATCAGAAATTGCTGTTAAAGATTGACATTCCTTTAAGTTATGAACATTTTACGTTTTTTTTATGCAAAAGCAAATATGAAATTGTTTCCAATACCTACCCTCATAATTCAACAAAACAATAATTGTATGACAACTATGAACCTAAATGGAAATTATCATGGTCAAAATGGAAAAAGTTATTTTTCCATACACGACACGCATATTTGTATGGAGCGTTTCAGCTTTAACAGCAATTTCTGACTATTAGAGCACTCTAAATTTATGTACTCTTTTACAGACATTTGTTGCCAATAAAACCTAAGAACAGATTTCTCTATCTCTTATAGTTTTCGTTTTCTCCCTACTGCCCCATTTGGATTGATCACCCTGTATATATTTAGGAACTAAACCGAGGTCGACGGAGGTCCGCTTCGCAGACCCCCTATTCCGCGTCGCTTGGGCGCTTCGCGCCTGGTTATCATGCTAACATAACCTAACCTAATGTACCTACCTAATGTGACCTAACGTCATGTACGTAACGTAATATTTTGTTTTGAAATATATACATACAATAATAATAAATGCATGTTAACCACGTAACTGAGTTTCATTCATTTAGACAACTGAAATTATGGATAATGACAGATATACCAAATAATTATTAGCCCAAACAATAGTATGCGTAAAGTATATTCGGCCAATACAAATTAGTCCAACTAAAATTATGCTAATAGCGTAGTATGCCAAAAAAACAGTAGGCCAAAATTTTACTAAGTATGCGAAAGTACTATTATGCCAAAACAAATTATGCTAAATCAATTATGCGAAACAGCATTAGTCTAAAAAACATTATGCGATCCAAGGGGATCCCGTTAGCGACAGCTGGCCCGAAGTGGCGCAGGATCGGGCAAGATGGCGTGCTCTTGTGTAGGAGGCCAAAACTCATTTTGGGTTGCTGCGCCAAAGTAGTTAGATAGTTAGTTCTATCGCGATATTTCTTATTTACCTTCATATAATTTGTTATAATTTGTGTTAATTATGTGTACAAACCGCGAGAGTATAAAGTGTCATAAATAGTGAGTTTTGGTCGCGATACCTTAGAACATTGTTTTACATTCAATTCAAATTAACACACTGCTAATGCAAGGAAACGCTCCATATATTTATTTCATGTTCTTGTTTAATTTAGAGGTACCTATACCTACTTGAATATAAAATTAAATTTCCGCACTAACTGTTATTGAATGTTGTTATTAATTTGAAACATGTCTATGTTGTGCCCGCGGCTCCACCCGCGTGGAATTCGGTCTGTGTCAGTAAGCTGCTAATACCTCACCGTTTAAACGTTCCCTGGACTGCGACAAACATTTCAAAACCAAAATCAGCTAAATCTACCCAGCCTATCTCGAGTTTTAGCGTGACAAACGAATAGCAATTGATTTTTAAACCTATATAATTATATGGATGTGTTGCTATATCAGAGGTGCATTTATATGTGTGGCTTGAAAATATAGCAAGTAAGCTCGAGTGTGTATTCAGTGAAACGTGTATGGGTGTGTGTATTCGTGTATGAGAATTAATCCAATTTGCCTGATGATGTTCGCGATCAAATGACAGCGATGCAGATAAATGGGGTACATATGGATGCGAATTCTGATTTAAAAAGCCTACTCCTGGAATTTGGTACAATGATTGATCTCCATTGTTTTCTAAATAGGGAGCGGTGTTCACGACATATGAGCCTAATATACGGCATTTGGATCAGGTTTCCCTTGGCAGGATGAACTTTCTGAACCTGGGTTAGAAGGTTCGTCCTGCCAAAGGAAACCTTCTGAGTCATTTTCAAAAAACATGTACGTAGGTAGTTAGGTTAGGCTTGATAAAAACAAAATTACGATCGCGTCTTTTGTGTTACAAAAGTTACTCATACAAAAGATATGGGTAACTATCATTACACAAAGGAAATAATTAAGTTTCGTTTTAATTAAAGCCCTTAACTATGTTCATGTTTTTTTGAATATGACTCTTCTTATAATTATAAAAACAGTGTAAACTCACGTAAAGATTGTCAGGAACGGCCCAACATGTTTCGAACTCATATGGAGCTATTCATTAGGGGCAGCTATCCGTGCTGCTACGCGACTCTTGGTCCACGTTTTTTACGTGAGTTTAAACCGTTTTATTAATTATTTATTAAGGATGTCACGCTAGTATTAATATTATTAAAACTTCTGAACATCAAACGCCGTATATTCAAGCGAACACCGCTCATTCAAATTGTGTTGATTTTCAGGCAGTATGAAAGGCTTGAAGGGATTTATAATTTATAAGAGAGCCTGAAAGGATTTATAATTCAAGAAGACTGTCGATATATATACAAAAACATAAGAACTTATTTTATTATTTCGAATTACCGAAAAAGCGGGTGTCTAATACATACTATCATCTGTTTATTAGGTCTAACAGTTGCGACATTGAACGCCTTAACGTAAACCATACATTTTAACCGTAAACGCCAAGGGAATTCATTGGACACAGCTCTCCGCACGATCTCCTGTCATCTCTCTCTATTGGCAGTTTCTGGCGCCGTCAGATGCGCAGTTTTTTTGCTAATTAATATTTCGTCAGTCTAACCGTTACTCTAACGCATAGATAATAGGGGAGTTGAATAGAATTGGACCTCTAGAATACTTACTACTTTATCTTAATATTTTTAATGAGTTTTTCATTATGCTGTTCTTTTTTGGGTTCCGTAGATCCAAAAAAAGAAGCATAGAAGCTATTTTTAGGGCACAACATAGTGGCTCTACTTCGCAATGGCAACTGACAAGAAAGCAAGGGTACCTACCATGTCAGTTGACACTGCCGTGCTGACCCGAGAGATGCTTCTTCACGCTTCGCTTCTTCTTCAAGCTGATATAGTTATAGTACCTACATACTGAACGCTGCAAGAATACTTAAATGAAAGAAAATTTGGCTCTGAACTATCGATGACGAATCTTATTGCCTTTGTTTACTTTGGGTCCATAGTGTCCACTGTATCAAAACGTCCACTGTATCAAAACGTCCACTGTGTCAAAACGTCCACTGAGTCAAAACGTCCACCGAGTCAGAACGTCCACTGTGTCATAGCGTCCGCTGTATCAGAACGTCCACTGTATCAAAACGTCCGACCCAAAGGCTTTGTTTTACCTCGGAGCCGCCCGGACCTAGTTCCCGTGTATTCCATCCATTCCATCCCCTGGCATTCATCAGCTGTAGGTACCGCCGACACAAGGCATCTCGGATACCTGGAATCAATACTCGCTAATTAGCATCGTTGCTCGCCTGCTGTCACTGTTATTGTTTTAGAAACATGGTATATTTTTAGTTCTTACCTATCTTTGTCCTAGAAATGAAATAAAATGAAATGAAATAATTTATTCAGTAAGTAAGGCCACAGGGGCACTTTTACAAGTCACATTGTGAATCTACCGGCATTTCGCAAGAGGAGACCGCTGTTGAGAAGAAAGCCGAAAGAAACTCAACAGTAAGTAATTTTTTCGTAAATAAATAAATAAATATATTGAAATCCTTAAGGTTTAGTTTATTATCTCCTACTGGGTATACGAATATAAAGGGTTTAAATACTGTGTGGTCGTCGGCGTGTTGGGCATTAATCATATCATGACTCTGATATTCAACATAAACACGATGGTTATTTAAAAAAGTGACAAAGCATTTGTCACACTCTCATCTTGTTAAATCGTGACGAATTCTTTGTCACTTATTTATCGCGTGATAAAAGGAACCATCATAGGTCAGCTAGTTAACCCAAGATTTTCCAGACTGTGACGTAGTGATTTTGAACAGATAAGACGCCGATAGGAAATATTAAACCTGAAAGTTAGTGTAAGTACACATTCCCGCGACCCCCTACGGAACAATAGTGATTAAACTTCTTAGAAAAGTGTTGATAATTTATATTACAACTAGTCTTGTCAGAAGAGTCTACATAAGAACGGGTTTACAACTGTTGCAAAGTCTTTGGTAAATATAATCGTCGAAAATTTAAGTTTTAAAGAGTGACCCCTGTCATCACCATGGTATCGAGCTACAGCAAAGTTTGATTGACCCAAGTGCACCTCCTGAGTCCTGAGTTAAACGAATACTCCTTGTCGACCAAAATGCCTTCTGAAGCCGCAATCAGGAGCAGTAGCGTTACAGTTAAGTGCCGAAGACAGTCGCAATCAAGACATAAAGCCGTCACGTGCTTCGTTCCAATTCGGGACATTATTCCTATTTTTAGCAAGGCAGCGCTAGTTGCAATTAGGGCTGCCATGTCTAAATTCGCCTTACCCGGACAAAGACTTTAAAAAACCGGACATTTGGCGTAAATCGCATTTTTTCCCCGGACGTGTCCGAAAATATTAAAAAAAACAATCGCTTCACGCTGTTAACGTGTTACGCTGAATGCAGTTGATTGCGCTTTGTATTATTTATACTGTTTTTACCCACTATGTACACAAACACAATAATGCCGGTATTTCCTTACATAAGTGTCCGAGGAAAACCCGGAAACCCCTTTTTGAAAGCCCCCCGGACGGACTCCAAACTAGGACAAATCCGGGGAAACCCGGACGGATGGTTGCCCTAGTTATTAGTGATAACGTGCTCGAGGTCCCAGGAATATTCTAATAGTTTAACACATCTACTAACTAATATTATAAAGGCAAAGTTTGTGTGTGTTTATGAGTATGATTGTTACTTTCCCGCTCAAATTTTGCTCCAATTTTGATAAATTTTGGTATGAAGATAGCTGACACCTTTTATTAACACATAGGCTACTTACATATCCCGAAATAATATGGTGTTCCCGTGGAATGAACAGGTACCTAACACCGCGCGGCACATGTAGTTGGGGAATAAACCCAAGACAGGAATCCCGATTTCGTATGATCATGGAACTGTTGGGTTAAATAAAATAATAAGATGTAGGACTTTGTAGTTATATTTTAACAACATGGGAAATAGGTTACAATCACTACAATAAGTCCGTGCAATAAGCTCAAACAGGATGGTTTAAGAACTCCGACACTGATCAACTGTGAGCCTGGAATGACAAAAATTAATATTTTCTCAAACATGCAACGAAATGTCATCATAACGTGCGTTATAACAGGCTTCGAAGTATCACATTTCGGGCGAAACAACTCGAGAGAACTGTAAAGGAAATTCATACAAAATTTAAAGCCTAAAAGTATTTATTTTTACGGGAAGTTAATATTTTTCAAACATGGCGTCTGTGTTCAGGAACAGGTTAAACAGCTGAATTAGTTTTTTTAATGGTGTTTTTTTTTTATTACATATGTTTGAGAAAAGCACATGCCTTACCCGTGAAAAGGGCTTGCCGGCTTCGTATCACTTTTAAATAATTATTTCCTCACTCGAATTACAAACCCACCTTTCACCCAACTCATGAACTGACTATTCGCGATTAAGGGATTTTACGAAACGTCGCAGTACTTTGATCTAGCACTACCAACTTAGTCAAACCGGTGGCCAAATTAGGAACTACATCAACCGCATACTGACTGACACTGCGTTGTTAGGAAACAGCGCCACTTTAGCATGAAACGATAACTTTGCATCAGTATTTTAGACCCTACTCCTTCTTTGTCATGGGATGACGTAGAAGGATAATTTTAGAGACATAAAGGATACTTACGAAATAGATTTTAAGGTATATTAATGTGGTAGTTTCACAACTACCACATTAATATACATCGGGAAATGTGGGTAAAAGGGCATATTAAACCTTTAGAATGCCAAGCGATGAAGAATAAACAAAACAAAGAAAATCGTGTTCATACACTTTATTTTCACAAGATAGAGAACATCAACAAATCTCTTAAAAATTACATTAACGAAAGACTAAACGGGTAACCCCAGCTGCATACGGTATTACATATTTACATCAAGCTCTTTGGCTATACAAAAGAAAATATACACGAAAACCATATAAAAATAATCTACAATAAAATTGCGAACCGAACGGCGAAATAACGAATTTAAAATTATCAATAAAATTTCAACAATTAAAAATATTTTTAAAAATACAATTGTACAGAAAGTGCAAGTAAAATCGAATGTGCATTTTTTACATTTTCGAATACTGACGTAGGTAATCGATTTATTGCTAAAATTTACATACAAACTTATTGGCTTGTACATATTAAATAAGGGGAAGTGTTTGATAATACAAAGGAACAGTTAAAAAAACATTTGCATTATTCCGTTCGCTTCATACACGTATCGTAATCTTTCTCGAACGGATCCGACCAATTACTAACAATACATATAAATATAACGCACAGGAGTACTTGTCGTACGATCATTGTCAAAAGTAGCTGTCAATTTTAGTACTGACTTATGTCAAATTGCATACTAAAATTGTCAACTACTTTTTGTTTTGACTGTACCAAACAGCAAGCGATCAAAATGCACCAATTGTCAATTGAAAATTGATCAGTAAATTCTTGCCGACGAGTCACCTCTCTCTACTACGGAGTTGCTTAAATGAACATCGAACCATATTGAGCTTCTTGTACTGTTGTCTCTCTTTCTCTTGTAAGTGACGCAGTAGGGGACGTGAGACAGCATCAGTTAACATTAAACTGTTATGAGACAGTCACGATACTAAGTTTCAGAGAAAGGGATTCGTCTAGTGGTTCCCGTAGACAAGTTATACGATTCTTAAACCGTTTGTCAACTATAATCGTTACAAAATTGACAAACTTCGGTCGGTATTCCATTAATTTTCTCCCAATTAATGCGTCAGAAATATCTTGTGAAGCTAATGAAAACAGACTACATTCTACATTTGTCTACGTTGTGATCTAAGCCCATCCCAAAGAAAATGCAGTAACCTGGCGAATCTACTTTATACAATATACTCAGTGTCACTCAAAGTGTCACTAGAGTTACTAAGTCTCTAGCGTTACTCAAAGTGTCACTAGAGTTACTAAGTCTCTAGCGTTACTCAAAGTGTCACTAGAGTTACTAAGTGTCTAGCGTTACTCAAAATGTCTCTAGAGTTACTAAGACACCAGCCTTCTAATAAACACAGTGTCTGTTTATTAAGTCTAACAGTTGGAGCCTTGAATGTTTTAACATAGGCCATAAACTTAAACATAGAAAAGCCTTTATTTAAAGTTTTATGTGGACAGATTTGTGTCGGTTGAAAAATAGACAGGCCCAACTATAGTTTCAGAAAAACAGCGAAAATGGCTAATCATGATAAAATCCTTATTATTCACTGCCTATTTCTCTGGGATGGCAAATGTGTATAACGTACTGTAAGACTATATAGCTTGTAGAAGCGTTACTCAACTTTAAAAGAAGCCAATTTTGTACAATCGGCCTCGGGAAGCGGTAATGCGCCACATTGAATACACGTCCGACACTGTCGATTGGCCATATTTAACAACTTGACATTGACTATTCCAGAATGAATGTCCTAAAACGCTTATATGTCATCAAAGTAATCGAAAGCTAAATAGCCAACTTACCATTTAAGAATTTGTTTAATTTGTATTATAGCAGTAACGTCTGCTAACATAAACTAAATGTTTGAATTGAAGCGAAAACTCCATGACTTTACCAAGCTAGCGAACTTCAAATTGTTCTATCAAAGCCACTAGCTGAAAACTCAAATGTTTCAACCAGTTGCTACAACTTTGTTGTATGAAAATCGCTTCTACGAACTAGTAATCGGTTGAAACTCTAAAGTTGCTGTAAAAACCGACAATAGTCAAAAGTGAGATAACAAGCCATTAAAAAAAAATCACAAATTCCAAAATAACCTACGAATCGCGGATTAACCCTAATAGATGCATACGAAGTACTTTACATTTAAAAACACTTCATAGTCCAGGAGGCAGTCGTGAAAATAATCTCCTTTTTAGCTGGCTCCTGGCCTATGAGGTGTAGAAGCGTTATCTACCTAGAGTAGGCACAGAAGGGTTCAGTACATTTGGCTTATTAAGGGAAACCTTAGGAATATCACATCGACTATTATAAAACCCGGGTACGGTCAAGGGCAAAAGCGTGGGTGCGCGCAAGGGCGCTCACACACAGTCCGATTTGATTCCGACTAAATTGGGTCCTAAAAGTCAGGTCACGATTCAAAGGAACATGGAATTCAGAAGCACGGATGTACAGCAAGCCTTTAAAATACTTCGCAATCAATTGGAATTGTTCGAATGCCAAGTGATAAAACGTTTATGTTGGACCGTTTTACAGGATTTAAACCGGATTGCAAGCGAGCTAACATCTCCAAAAGATGTAACAGACAGTCCACAAGAAAACTGTGGTTACATATTTATGAAGCTTTACACCCAGGCTTACACCCTTAACCACTGAATGATAAATAATGGAATGTAACCTTATTACAAATATTCGAAATAAGACAGCAATATCCATAAAATTTAAGTACCCAAGGGACCGGGTAAGCGAATATAATTACCACTAAATTTACCCTATTTTACCCTACAATAGCGTTGAGCTGAGATCTTGTACCTAATTATGTTACGTATACCTATTCAAATTGTTATTCTAGCAGGATTGTACTAAGTACTTCGGTTATGTGGAAATATATCCAAAGTGCTTCATACAACCTAGAGTATTTTACTTTGTATGTGATGTATTCGGCGATTCTACTAATGTTTAAGGAATGCTTCTCTTACATATATAGCTATCACGTAAAAAGAGCGCCTTGCGCAATATGGTTTCAGGTGAATTAAGCTGTGTACGTGTATATAATATGTATAAACTAGTATAATATTTAACATTGAACAGAATCAATAAATCGCTTTTTTTGTAGTGATTATTTTAATTCTTATATAATATTGTAGTCTTTGTGTATACCTATGTTTGTGAGCAACGGAAAAAGACAACAAACATCCACAAAAGCAAGAGTGGCATTCCTTAAATTTTACCTACACCCAGCCAAGTTAAGTTTACACCTGGTTTTTACGATGACGCATAGATATAAGGTGCATACTTAACTTAACCGGATCGTGAGGAGGGGTAGGACAACAAGTTTTGTACGCTAAATTACTATTGCACAAATATAGCACATTTCTAAAAAGTGGTAAGAATAGAGTTAATGCCACCTTTCAGATTTGCACGTCGGAATAGCATTGATTCATCCCTCCAAGTATTATTTCGCCTAAAATCCCTTTTTATACATTTATGCCATAGAGACTGGGTATAAAAATGGGTACACGCAACGTCTAAATAATTGTATATTGCAAAAAATATAATAAAGTCTCGTTAATTGTTGGTGCAAACTTTAAACTTCTTGAATACAGTATGTCTGTAAACAAGGCAAAGTATGAATGTAGGACTGTAGAAAACGTATTTTTAATCCATCACTATGGTGTCCGCTTGCACTGCAGCTCCAAAACGGATGGACCAATTTTAGTGCAGTTATTTGAATGTAAAGACTTGTCCGTCGATTATTAATTAGCCATGTTTGGTGGAAATAGGACTAGTAGGTTCCGTTTTAATTGGAACAAGTGACAAGATCTCAGCTAATATTGAAGCTAAGAATTCCAAATTTTGTAATTATGTTCAGTTTTTCTATATCACTCATTGAATGAGGGTCATGATGACCAGCTACTGTGTCGGAACATATAAATTTTTAATTTAGATTATTTGCTACTTACACTTTATGATTAAACGTTGTTTATACCCATATTCATATCCCAAACGGAGCTAGGTCATAGCCTGGAATTTAGTTAACCAAGTGCACAACAATGTATAATAAATGACCATTTCAGTGACATTATTTACAGTACAATAACAGATATCCTGTTACGGATCACTTGCAAATATAGTTCAATTTTAACACCAATAACCAGAAATACCTAAGATTAGATTCGTATATCTTCGTCCCAAAACACGAAATCTTTACAAAAAAACAATCACGTGACTTTTATATTTCGTCTAAAATGTATGTCGCTAATTTAATTCTATGAAAAAAACATTGACGCCATGAACAAAAATTTGAACTATAAGATAGTTATGTGATAAATTAGGACTATACATTTTTACCTAATAATTCTCCTAACGAATATAATTAAGTATCATTTAAATTGACCGATAAAAATTCACGTATAATTTTGACAATAATTAGATTTAAAAAATTATATTGCGAACCGAATAGCAATAAAATATTCTCCATTACCAGATCAAGGGTCCCTAGCAACACGTTCCGTTTCACGAAAAATATTTTACTCCGACGAAACGAATCGAAAGTAATCTCCCGTAACGTCCCATTTTGGATAAAAACATTTATTACGACATAATTAATACACAGAGATACCATAGATTTCCTAGCAATATCCCAAAAATGCGCCAAACCGGCGGCCCGGTGGTAACTAACAACGAAAATAAATTACCTATGTAACATTTATACAATCTAAACGATGCTCCCTGCGCACTTTCCGTTCGTCAGCGACAGGTTACCACCTAGTCCACCGAGCGACGAGCCCCGGCCTAGGGTTCCGTGGGTGAACGACGAACCATTCAAGTCGTAGCCGTTCATGTACTGGTTGTTCTGCAGTCCGATGAGGAGTTCGACCAGGGCGTTGGCGGCGCTCTGAGCGTTGAGCAGCTCGAAGATGATGCAGTTGCACTCGGGTTCCGGGTTCTTGGCGCTCTTGTTGGAGCAGTTGGAGCTGGTGGAGTTGGTATTAGAGTCTGAGGTTACCGGCGGGTTGGGGTGTAGTGGACACAGCAGTTGCAGGTTCCGGGGGTATTGTGGAGGCACGCCGGACAGATGGTTGGCGGCGGCGCGCGCGTAGAACACGCAAGTGTGTCCGTCCGCGTCCGGGTAGTTCGGGTTGCCGTTGTGCTGCGGATAAGAATGTGAAAGTTAGTTTTTGTTTTTTTATTGTGTTTAAGTTTTTATCAGATTTTACGATTTTGGACGTATTTCTAAACGTAACTTAAGAGGCCTTATTCCTTTTAAAATGCTGATTGTTTAGACATTTTTCTCTATGATCAAACATGTTTCTTAACATATTATTGATGTTACTACCTAGAACAGGGCTATTGGGATTTATTGGTATATATTTGAAACCTACAGTTTGAACTTTTCATTGATATTTGATATTTTTGTTCGAAAACTACTCGAAATTGACAAAATTCACGTGGAAAATTCGTTTTTTCCACTTATTTTTGACTGCATGCAATAAAAACATGAAATAGCTACGTTACTACCTAGAACACGGGAAAAAGTATTATTCACTTCAAAAAGTTGGTTGAAATTATCAATATATTCGTCATAACATGAAAAAATTAACTTTTAAAAGGAATAAGGCCTCTTAACGAGGAGGAAAATTTGATTTCCTGGTCAAAACAACTTTGATAAACCACAGGCGGTAATTTGCATATTTTTGGCCTTCACCTTTGAATCGGGTCACAAACATCTATGATCCGGGTGATCGACTCATTGCCCAGTCTCGGTTCATACACACAGTAGGTACCCATATCAGCAGCTGCGCGGCGGGCAGCTGGCCGGCGGCGGCGGCGGCGCGCAGCGCGAGCGCGCGCTCGTGCGGCGCGGGCTATATATATATATACACACAGTAGGTACCCATATCAGCAGCTGCGCGGCGGGCAGCTGGCCGGCGGCGGCGGCGGCGCGCAGCGCGAGCGCGCGCTCGTGCGGCGCGGGCTATATATATATATACACACAGTAGGTACCCATATCAGCAGCTGCGCGGCGGGCAGCTGGCCGGCGGCGGCGGCGGCGCGCAGCGCGAGCGCGCGCTCGTGCGGCGCGGGCTATATATATATATACACACAGTAGGTACCCATATCAGCAGCTGCGCGGCGGGCAGCTGGCCGGCGGCGGCGGCGGCGCGCAGCGCGAGCGCGCGCTCGTGCGGCGCGGGCTATATATATATATACACACAGTAGGTACCCATATCAGCAGCTGCGCGGCGGGCAGCTGGCCGGCGGCGGCGGCGGCGCGCAGCGCGAGCGCGCGCTCGTGCGGCGCGGGCTATATATATATATACACACAGTAGGTACCCATATCAGCAGCTGCGCGGCGGGCAGCTGGCCGGCGGCGGCGGCGGCGCGCAGCGCGAGCGCGCGCTCGTGCGGCGCGGGCTATATATATATATACACACAGTAGGTACCCATATCAGCAGCTGCGCGGCGGGCAGCTGGCCGGCGGCGGCGGCGGCGCGCAGCGCGAGCGCGCGCTCGTGCGGCGCGGGCTATATATATATATACACACAGTAGGTACCCATATCAGCAGCTGCGCGGCGGGCAGCTGGCCGGCGGCGGCGGCGGCGCGCAGCGCGAGCGCGCGCTCGTGCGGCGCGGGCTATATATATATATACACACAGTAGGTACCCATATCAGCAGCTGCGCGGCGGGCAGCTGGCCGGCGGCGGCGGCGGCGCGCAGCGCGAGCGCGCGCTCGTGCGGCGCGGGCGCGCGCGGCGCGGGCACGGCCAGCACGCGCGCGAGGGCGGCGACGCTGCCGCGCGAGCTCGCCGCCAGCAGCGACTCCACGCCCGTCGCCACCTCCGTCGCCGACAGGAACGCGCGCCGCTCGTACTTCAGCCGGATCCATCTGAGGGAAACCAATGTACACATCAGTCATCACCGACTTAATAAAAAAAAAAATAAAAAATAAAATACTACTGCTACTTAATGGCGACCCAAACCGAGTGTTAGACCCTGTCCAGATGGAGCGTGTTGCGCACTTGAGCTCTCGCGCGTTCCCGAGGTACTAGAGCTACATACACCCCGTCCAGATGCTCTCGCGCGTTTCGATAATCGCGCGTAAAACGCGTGCCATGCGCCGGACTCTCGACTCGCTCGTTTTGCGCACGAGCGTCGCGCGAGTTGAGATACTCTGGCGCCATTGGAGCGTTCAGTAGTATGCGCGTGTCCGTAGAGAGTGGATGTATTTTATTTTAAAATGGAGCGCGATAACTTCGACACCGAACTTTTAATTGAAGAAGTTGAAAAGTACTAATGCGCGTAAAACGCAGCGTCTGAATGCAACACAAATTGAAGAGCGCGAGTGCCCACGCGCGCAAAATGCTCCGTCTGGACAGGGTCTTGCCTTCAAGTTTGCGCCATTTGTCCCAATCATGCCGTTTCCCGCCATTCTCCGGCCTGGAGTTTACGCAAATCTGACTCGACGACATCGACCCAGCGATACCTGGGGCGATATGTCACCTTAATGCCGCGATCATCGCTCATTCTCTCTACGTGGCGAAGCGAGCGAAACTTTATTTAAATTATCTGTTAACATTTAAATTGAAAACACGCGAGACTAAAAAATATACACCATAATGCTCTGGCGCGTTAACTTTGAATGATAGACTAAGAATCCTCTTTTCACGGCACTGCTCAGAAATGTGGTCATAGCATGGCATGTGGTCATGTGGTCCTTAATGGATTAATGTACACAAAACTGTTCATATTTATTAACTTGTAAACTGTACATCTATGTAAGCTCGCAACACGACAACAATGTAGCACGTTACGTAAACAGGTATTATCTCATAGATCTCATAATAAGATACGACTTTTTAGGAAATATTTCAGAGCAATTTTCTCGGCGTGCGTAAACGACAATTTAACCAATCAAAGCATTAGATTTCATGGTTAAATTGTCGCATCTGTAACGTCTGAGGAGGAAATTTAGTCGTTAATCTATTGTTTACTTTCCATCCTCTACAACAATGTACTATATTATACATTAGTCATCACCGACGAACATTCTTTTAAATAGAACAATAGATGAGTTATGTATGAGAAATGAGGATAGACAAATGTATGGAACAGAAACCGTTATTTCTTCTACCCTCAACTCTCAATTTAATGTCAATTTTCACACAAATCTCACCTCTCCTTCTCTTCCCGACTAGAAGAAGCAATAGGCTTGATGTGGCCGCGCAGGTCCGCTTCCCAGATGGAATTCGCGAGCCCATTGCCCATCGACACCATGACACTCACGTGTCCCAATCTGAAAAACAAGCCATCTATATGTTCAAATCCATGTCAAATATTAGACATCTATATTTTCGTAAGATAACTTAGGTGGTCAACATAGCTCAGATTTATGTGGCTGTGGACAGAACTTGAGTGGCGACTAGTTTGCAGTCCCGGTAATGCGCGGGACTGAACACCCAAGTGGCGACCACCAACGCGGTGAAAATGTACAAGTGATCTATTTGGAGAGTTGTAAGCTTTGGAGACTTTTCGCAGCTGTGAATGAATGACCGAATGAGATAATGATGAGTCAGTTTTGACAGGATGGAAAGTACTCACGGCCACTCGTCCAGGTCCAGCGAGCGCACCCTGGATATGTGCGAGCCGAGGTTGCGGTGGATCCCCGAGCACTCGATGCAGATCAGAACCCCTAGGTTCAGGCTGGCCCAGTCTGGATCTGTAAGTTATATCTAACTTTTAGACGAAACCTTTACATAATATGACGATTTGGTCAGAATCGCGGGAAGCTGAAGAGACCAGCGTATGACCGGTCTACGACGTGAAGATTCTTGGGGAAATTATTGTGGGCGTGTTTCACGATGGCTGTAAATGTGTCGACTAAAACTAAAAATATCGGACGCGAATGGACTCCGAAGATCGAAATTCGATGTCCGAATCGGGCCAAGCAATACTGGGATGAGCGGGACACTGGATTGAGCTGAGACTTGTCGTTCACAATGAGAATTAAGGTTAAATCACACCGGCTGCGTACGCAGCTCGGTTTTAGTTTCTCAGTACTTTCCAGCCAGCATTGGCGCACTTGTCCCGACTGGCTTTACGTCGCGTAGTCGCTGCGCAGTCGGTATGATTTGGGGGTTCATATGTCGGCTTAGAGTCACGCAACATGGGGATAATAAGCATACCCCAGTGTTTTCGGCGTACGAATGATTTGACGCCTACTGTCAGTTGCCTCGTTGTTCAAGGAAGAGTGGAAGGCAGAGCTAGAGGAACATCGCCGATGAGGTGGACCAACCACATCAAAGCTAGTGTGGCTACCGTCAATAAATGCTCACGGAAAGCGGCTCAACGGGACGAGTGGTGACGTGTCATCAAACAGGTCACTCAGAACTCCACAAACACATAATGGCCACAACCACTCTGTAAAGAGTGTACAACACAATACAAAAAAAAAAAAAAAAAAAACTGTTTATCTACACACTTCTGCTTAGACTCTAATCTTATATTTAAAGATTATATCGAATCTAATTATATTAAATATAAATTGTGACAATGCGAATGAGAAAAACAAACTAGTCGGGAAGGCTGTTAATTAACAATTTTTTATATTATGCTCACCACTTGCTTTACAGTTTTGTTATTCATGGAGTCATGTGGAAATCTATTCAAAGCTTGCGGCAGTGCATGCGTCCACACTCCTACCGTAATTGTTATTACTTGATGGTATTATAAATGTTGAGAGGTATGATAATTTCCGTAGGTTACCTGATCTATGTCTTTTATTCAATAAAGGTATATTATCCCTGTATTGGGTCACGATAGCTAAATCTACCTTATCGTGGACTGGCAAAACCCTGCAGTATTTGAATAAACTTTCATATTTCTATACATATATTTTATCTTTAACCCTTTGAGCGCCGAGCGGCAAAGCAATTCACCGTGCCACTGACGCCAAACCAAAAAAAAAAAAAAGTGCTCCAAAATCAACAGAGGTTGAAAAACACAGATAGTGGTTTGAATTAGCATGTTTTTGACCACTGAAATTTTTGACGTCAATAGGCGTCGTTGGCGTCAGTGGCACGAACGTTTAGCAATCTTACTTGCAATCTGTATATACTATTTAGATAGGTCTTATAGGTCCTACCATAACTAGACAAACCATAACTAATTATAGAATCTGCTAATGCCATATAAAGCAGTCTTAGTGTACAATAAGGCAACTTGTTTTTAAGTATAGACAATTTAGACAAAATTGATCTGAGTTTGCTACATATATACTCGATATGAGGAGCCCAGTTAAATTTATTGTCAATTTTTAGCCCGAGGTAAGTATGTTCTGTTACAATATCTAGGGCAGCACAACAGCAAGAGGCATCATCATTCCGATGCATGCAGATGTGCTCATGGGCCACGATCTTGGGATTGAACAACAATTATTTATTGCACACCAACAAGATTTTTATTACAATTGAAACCTTCATTTATAAATGGTAAACAATATAGTATAGTATAGTCTTATCGCTAAAGAGCGGTCTCTTCCAGACAACCTTCGGGTAGAGGAATGAGCAAAAAAATTAACAATAAAAGAGTACCGAAGAAAGAGTTTAGGTAGCGAAAAAGAAGAAGTACAATGAGCTACGTACCGTTGGCGCCGCAGTCGCAGCACTTGTCGTTCCCCTTGACGCGGCGGATGTAGTAGGTGGCGCGCACGTCGCCCGTCGAGTTGGCGCCCGTCGGCGCCGGCTGCCGGGACGTCTGCAACAGATGTCGCACTTTAACCTTTTGCACACCGAGCGATTAACCTGTTGACCGCCCAGCTTGTTTACTGCCCAGACGCCAAGCTGACAGGAGATGGTATGACATCGTATAGACGTGGCGTCTGGGACAAAGCTTTCCGTCGACAGGATTTAGCGCATTTGGCGCTCAAATGGATAAGCAATTCACCGTTTCTCTGACGCCACAGCAAAAAAATTAAGTTCTCCAAAATCAACAGACATTTACTTAATACTTGTAGCGGTTTAAATTACGAAGTTTTTGATCATTGAAACAGCTTTCTGTCCACGTGATTTGCAGTCTGTGACGATCAAATTGTTCGCCCACCTCCCAGCGCCATCTCTTGCCGTCCAGCGACACTATCGTGACTCGCACTCGGCCGCGTGGCCACCTAGCGGCACGAGTGCGGGAACTAACGTATGCTCACCCGTCCCTGCAGCGAGGCCAGTATCTGCGCCTCCACAGCGCACACCCAGGCGTCGCGCTCGGCGGCGGCCGCGCAGCCGCTGGCGCCGCCCACCTCCCAGCGCCATCTCTTGCCGTCCAGCGACACTATCGTGAACTCGCACACGGCCAGGTCGCCATCTAGTGACGAGAAAGAGAACTTGTGTAACGTGTTAGTTACGATTTTACTGTGTCCCTAAAAGTCACAAAATGAAAAAAGAACTCTAATTCCAGCCTCGGTGCCATTAAATAGTCTTCCTATCCGACTACAGAAATTATGGTTTATTTGGAAATTATGGGTTAAAACTTTTCATTATATTGATAGTTATTTAAGTGTTCATTTTAAGCTCACAGAATTAGGAATGTTCTAGAGAACTTTTCTCTATTTGTGAGGGAAATGTTCTCGAGAACGCCCTTTTCCCATATAAATTGAGAACGGCACATTTCTACACAGAATACTCTTCTATCTGCATGTAACTCACCATCGTCCCCGTCCTTCTTCACGCCACTGCTCTTCATCCGCCGATGCCTCTTCTTGACATGCGGCGTGTCCTTGTCGGCGCCGTTAGTGGAGCCTACTTCGGGCTCGGCGAGCGACTGCCGGCTGCTCGCGGGCTCTTTGAGCGTGTCGAATGCAGACAACAGGGCCTTGTCGGTCACGCGGACTGGCTTGTCTTTGTAACCTGCAATTTAACAGTGAGAGGGTTAGGGCGTTACATAAAAAACCGCTACCGATTTCTTTATAAATAACTTACTATTAGAGACAGTTGAATTACATTAATTCGGATTTTGGATGTTTCGGATTCTATCTATCTATCAGCATGTATCTACGTCCACTGCTGAACTTAGTGTTGGAATACAAACTCCAGCCTTATTTAATGTTCTGGTCTATGAATGTTCTGTCAGTTGTTATGTGTGTCAACGCCGAAATGTCTCGGAAATAGGTCACGTTCTCCGTGTTTTAATACATATATATTACTAAACTGGTGTATTTTCTACAGGTTATGCGGCCCTTTACGCTAAAATTTACGCTTAAATAATATAAATACGCCAATCTCTAGTTCAAAACATATTTTCAGTAAATTTCATAAAACAAAAGAACGTACTTCGCTTCGCAACGGTATGCCAAATTTTCGTTGATGATATATTGACGAAAAACGTGCAGTAAAATGTCATCCGTTAATAATATGCCATTGATCGAAAGACTGCAAGGCAGAGAAAATTTTGCGAGTTGGAAGTTTGCCGTACAAACGTACTTAGAGCATGAAGACCTTTGGGACGTCGTCACAGGCTCCGTCGCCGCCGGTACGACCGTTGACCCGAAAAAGGATATTATGGCAAAGTCAAAAATAGTGCTTTTAGTGGATCCGATAAACTACATCCACGTGCAGGAGGCTAAAACCGCAAAAGAAGTGTGGTCCAACCTCTGTAAAGCCTTTGATGACTCCGGCCTCACCCGTCGAGTGGGATTGTTACGGGATCTTATAACAACGACTCTTGACGGCTGTCAAAATATCGAAGAGTATGTGAATAAAATTTTGACTACAGCGCACAAGCTCCGAAACATCGGTTTTAAAGTCGATGACGAATGGCTAGGGACCTTGTTACTTGCCGGTCTCCCTGATCAATACAAGCCCATGCTTATGGCCATGGAAAGCTCCGGTGTCGCTATAACAGCCGATTTCGTAAAGACGAAACTGTTACAGGAAGTCAAGACTAATGACAGTAATGATACAAGCGTGTTTTATGCTAAAACACGGTCAAAGCAGGGGCCTCCGTATAAAGGTCACCGAATTCCAAGATGTTTTTCTTGCAATAAACTTGGACATGTTAGCAAAGACTGTAATGTGAAGAGCGTTGAGAAAAATGATAACTCGTTTGTTGCCATCTTTTCTGCCACAACCAGCTATGATTCCGGATGGCTAATAGATAGTGGATCGGCTATGCATATGACGATGTGCAAGGACTGGATTTATGAAAAAAAACCACCTCCAATCAAAACGATCAGAGTAGCGAACAATAAGGAACTCCGAGTTGAGTGCAGCGGCAAAGTAAACATCGACGTGCTACAGAACGGATCGAAAAGCACAATACAAGTGACTGATGTTCTTTATGTGCCTGAGCTGTCAACGAATCTTCTCTCCGTCAGTCAGATGATTAAAAACAAATGCGGTATAAAGTTTAACAGCAATGGTTGTCGAATTTTCAACAAACATAAGAAAGAAGTAGCAACAGCAAAGCTTGTGAATAATATGTATAGGCTTAATACTGCCTCCGTTCAAGCTTTTTGCTCCGGAAGTGCTACCGATGACAGTTATCTATGGCATCAAAGACTTGGTCATCTCAACTTCTCCGACTTAAAGAAGCTTGAAGATCATACAGAAGGCGTGAAAATGTCTCCGAGCACCAAGGTCACCTGCGTTCCTTGTCTTAAGGGTAAACAGGCAAGGCTTCCGTTCTACAATGAAGGCTCCCGGGCAAGTCAAAGTCTAGCAGTTATTCATTCTGATATAGTCGGGCCAATGGAGGTGAAATCATTTGGAGGTGCAAGGTATTTTCTCACCTTTATTGATGATTATTCTAGAAAAGTAGTAGTTTATACACTCAAGTCGAAGTCAGAATGCCTAGATAAATTTAAGGAATATAAAAGTCTTGTTGAAAATCAAATAAGCAATAAAATTAAAATTTTAAGAACTGATAATGGGACTGAGTACACCAGTAAAAACTTTACTGATTTTTTAAAGTTGTCAGGTATACAACATCAGACGTCAACACCATATACGCCTCAACAAAATGGTTTGTCAGAACGTATGAACCGGACTTTACTCGAAAGAGCACGGTGTATGTTAATTAATGCAAATTTACAGAAAGAGCTGTGGGCTGAGGCAGTTTTAACATCTGCATACGTAGTAAACCGGTCACCGACACGCGTCCTGGACTATCAAACACCTGAGGAGAGATGGAGTGGCTGCAAACCAGACTTGAGCCACATGAGAGTCTTCGGCTGTGAGGCGATGGTGCACGTACCTAAAGAAAAAAACAAAAAATGGGATCCGAGGTCACGTAAGATGATTTTTATTGGCTATTGCGAAAATACAAAGGGGTACCGATTTTTTGACCCTAATACAAAAAAGGCAATAAAAAGTCGAGATGTAGTGTTCCTTGAAAACTCTGTTAAGAGAGATATGGTACCAGTTTCCTTATCAGGTCCTGAAAGTCATCAAGTAAGTGATGGTAGCCAATCAGATGACGATTGCAGTACGGATTTGTCCACTCATACAGCAGTCGAGACTAGTGATGCCTTAGATGACGATGAATTTATACCTCAGCAACCAATTGATCCTCCCCCGAAGTTAACTATGACACTTCGTCCTCGTAATAAGATAGATACAATGCCCGAACCTGAGATTTGTCTGTGTACTAATACTGATGCATCGTCCTGCCTGGTTCCAGAGACGTATGCTGAAGCGCTGTCATCCAAAGACTCGAAGTTATGGATCGAGTCAATAAAGGAGGAGCTAAAGGCTCATGAGGATAACGGCACATGGCAGCTAGTTGAGAAACCAGATGGTGCCAGGCTCTTAGGATGTAAGTGGGTATTCCGACTGAAGGACGAACCGACGGGACCAAGGTATAAATCAAGGCTCTGTGCGAAAGGCTACGCTCAGAAAAATGGTATCGATTATACGGAAACATTCGCACCAACAGTTAGATATGACTCCATCCGTCTTCTGTTATCTACGGCAGCTGAGAAACGTTTAAATATGATGCAATTTGATATAAAGACTGCTTTCTTGTACGGTGAATTACAAGAAGAAATATTTATGAAACCGCCAGAAGGGCTCAATGTTGAAGGGAATTTAGTATGCAAGCTTATAAAGTCATTGTATGGATTAAAGCAAGCGCCAAGGTGTTGGAATGCAAAATTTGACTCGGTTTTAAAGAAATATGGATTTGAAAACAGTCATGCTGACAGATGTGTCTATGTGAGCAATAGTAGAGCAGCAAAAGTGTATTTATTATTATATGTGGATGATGGATTGTTGTTCTCTACGGATCCTAATATACTGACAGAAGTATTGAGTGATTTTCAAAAAGAATTCAGCGTGAAGATTTGCAAATCATCGAACTTTATAGGAATGCAGATTGAGCAATGTGACGATTATATCTTTATACATCAGCGAAAGTATATTGAACAAATGCTTACGAGATTTGACATGTGTAATGTCAACCCGATTAGCATACCGTGTGATCCACATGCCACGCTAGAGAAAAGTAGTGTGCCGGAAAATGATAAGCGGATACCATACAGAGAAGCGGTAGGATCTCTTATATTTGCAGCCATAGTTACGAGACCAGATATAATGTATGCAGTCTGCAAGGCAAGTCGTTATCTCAACAGCTTTGACAATACGCATTGGAATGCAGTCAAGCGGATCTTCAAATACTTAAAGGAAACGATGTCATATGGACTCTGTTTCAAATCAAATCAGAGTGCTACCCTGGAGTGTTTTTCAGATGCCGACTATGCAAATGACTCCTTGACGAGACGGTCCGTTACAGGGTATGTTTTCATGAAAAATGGAGCCGCAGTGACATGGAGCACTCAGCGACAACCCACGGTCGCGCTGTCGACTACTGAAGCCGAGTTCATGGCATCGTGTTGCGCCACCAAAGAGGCATTATGGGTGAGACAATTAATGCTGGACGTTGGTGAGTTTCAACAAGATTCTATTGTAGTTAATATGGACAATCAAAGTGCTATATGTTTAATTAAGAACTCTGACTTTCACAAAAGATGTAAGCACATAGACATTAAGTACAATTTTTTGAAAGAGAAGTATTATGAAAAACTTATAGATCTTAAATATGTTAGTACTGATTGTCAAATAGCAGATATTTTTACGAAAGCTCTGGCTAAACCCAAATTTCAACATTTCAGGGGTAAATTGGGAGTTGTTGAAAACCCAAATATTTTAAAGTAAATTTCGGAATAATTTTGTTTCCATTTGTGGTTAATGTATTGAAATGTTGAATTTTCATGTTTTTGTAGAAATGTTGCTTATGTTACGTAATGCTATTTTTGTTCCTTGGATTATGTCCATCTTCTCTGAGCTGAGGTTTAATTTCTAATTTAACAGTTTGTTTTGTATATTCTATAGCTAACTTATTTTTTACTCATGGCGTGTAATTATTGTTGTATTGTGTTAGAAGGCTGAAATTTAGAGGGAGTGTTGGAATACAAACTCCAGCCTTATTTAATGTTCTGGTCTATGAATGTTCTGTCAGTTGTTATGTGTGTCAACGCCGAAATGTCTCGGAAATAGGTCACGTTCTCCGTGTTTTAATACATATATATTACTAAACTGGTGTATTTTCTACACTTAGGCCTACCCTACCCAATAGCGCGCCAAAAAGTGCGATCCTGTGCAAAGCGCATCCACTGACTCCCCGCTACCCTCACGAGGTCATCCGTCCATCTAGTCGGGGGCCGTCCCACACTGCGCTTTCCTATACGTGGTCGCTGCTCTAGGATTTTCATGGCCTGCCCATTGCCACATCAACTGTGCAATCCTGTGAGCTATGTCGGTTAGCTTGATTCTTCTGCGGATATACTCATTTAACTCCGAGCATAGCCTGTGACTCTTAGCCACCTTATGAATCCCATTGTGAACGAACATGTCTCAAACATTCGGATTGCAAGGTTAAAAATGTTGTGCTACGTTTTATTTCTTGCCTTATTTATAAGGCAACAAATAATGAATAGTGTAACTGCCCAGAAAATCTATGTTGATATTGCAGAACAAGTTAAAAAATATGCAACTCACCGAGACTTAGCCCCCCGATGCTGTCATGCAGATCCAGGCTGCTGTAGCCGTTATACCCGGGCACTGTCGTGATGATGGACTTGGAGCCTCGGGGCTTCTGTCCCGGGACCTTCACTGTCACGTACTGCAGGGAGATCTCCTTGCCGTTCACATCCTCCATGTAATCCTGGAATTTAAATAAAATTAGTAAATAATGTTTTTTTTTTTTTTTTTTATGTCATAGGGGGCAAACGAGCAAACGTATCGCCTGATGGAAAGCGATAACCGTCGCCCATAAACACCTGCAACACCAGAGGAGTCACAAGTGCTTGCCTACCCGGAGGACGAAGATAGAATGCCTCTATGCTAGTAATTTCACCGGCTATCTTACCCCCACACCGGAACACAACAATGCGAACATTGCTGTTCTTGTAATGTAATTGTTCTTGGTCAATAAACTATTCTCTGTTGCTTGTCGCCATGGTGATGTCAACTGGGTCACTCTTTTAAACTATGATTTTCGGCAAAATCTGTGTAATTGCAAAAGAGTTTTCTCAAACATGCAATGAAATATTGTCTTTGCGTTCCTTATAATAGACTCGGAAGTATCGGTTTTTGGGCGCAACAACTCGAGAGGACTGTAAAGGGATTTCATACTGCTTTTCAGGCCTAGGCCTGCAAAGTAACTTTTTTTTGGTTTCAACAACAAGGTCATTCACACAGCTGGCTGGTTTGACAAAAAGCAGGTTTTGTTTTTAAAGGTTGGTTGTTAGACACTTTGTGGAAACAAAAATTCAAGATGGCGACTTTTTTTTTTCAAAATTTCAAATTGGTGCTAGGCGGCTAAAACTCGGTATCGGGGGGCTCTCGGGGCTCAAAAATATGAATCTGAAATCTTGTCCGAAAATTCGGTCAAATTCGGAAAATGTCGAAAAAAAACGATTTCTATGGAGAAAATTTCAAATTGGTCAGGAGGCTGAAATTCGGTATCCGGGGGTTTTTGGGGCTCCTGAGTCAGAATCTGAAATCGGTTTTTTTAAATTCGGTCAAATTCGGTATCGGGGGGCTCTCGGGGCTCAAAAATATGAATCTGAAATCTTGTCCGAAAATTCGGTCAAATTCGGAAAATATCGAAAAAAAAAAACGATTTGTATGGAGAAAATTTCAAATTGGTCCTAGGTGGCTGAAATTCGGTATCCGGGGGTTTTTGGGGCTCCTGAGTCAGAATCTGAAATCGGATTTTTAAAATTCGGTCAAATTCGGATTCGGGGGCTCTCGGGGCTCAAAAATATGAATCTGAAATCTTGTCCGAAAATTCGGTCAAATTCGGAAAATGTCGAAAAAAAAAACGATTTGTATGGAGAAAATTTCAAATTGGTCCTAGGAGGCTGAAATTCGGTATCCGGGGGTTTTTGGGGCTCCTGAGTCAGAATCTGAAATCGGATTTTTAAAATTCGGTCAAATTCGGAAAATATCGGACAAACAATATTAAGTGTTATTCTTTGAAGTATATTTTTTATTTCATTGTATGTTTGAGAAAAGCACTATACATGCCTCGTCGTGAAAACGGATTCCCGGCCTCGTATCACTATCCGGCCTCGCTCGCACGCTCGCTCGGCCGTATATACCTACTTGGCCGGAAATCCTCATTTTCCCGGCCTCTGATGTAATGTACTATTTAAGCCAATTCTTATGTAGGATATCTCCTGAGAATACCAGTAACATGCATTATCTTACACGCTTACAAGTAACACTTTTCTTTTTCTTTCTTTTATGCAGCCCTAGAAAAGATTAGGCTTAGCTTAGATAGAAAAACATTATAATGGTACCAGTTTGGAAAAGAAAATACAGTTTTGAAGACATCACTAAAATAATAAGGAATTTGTAACATTTGAGACTATTTTAAATAAATTACACTTTCAGAGAATGGAGTTAAACACACATTTCTATACCTGAGGAAAATAATTAATATACCATTTGCAGCGAATAACAAACTTTTTTATGTTACGCAGCAAACAATATGGTTACTAAGTATGAGTATGGTTCTGTTTTGCCCATAACTTCCCTGTAATGGTCTCGAGTCAATAAAGAAGCGAAGCTCGTAAAGAGTTGTATAATAAAGGAAATTAATATTCATACGACAAGGTCCTATTATTGGATATAATAATAACTTTACTCCAAGAACATGGAAGATGCAAGGTTAACGATTTACATAATATTTTCCTGACGGTAGTAAAATTACAGAACCTAGTATCATTTCAATAAGATAAATGTAGAAAATCATTAGGATTGTATTGTTAGTAAAGTATGTTATAAAATATGCACAATCACTTCGTTTTCTAAATCAATAGCCGGTTTAATAAAATTGATTTATTATGAACGGTCAGATAAATCATTCATGACCTTTTCTATATCGACGGCAAAAAGAGGAAACGTAATAAACGCCAATGAATCCCCTTGGCGTTTACTACGATTACGGTTTTTATCGTTCGATATACAGAAAAGGAAAGTTGGAAGGTGGTATGGTCGTGATGTTATTATGACTTGTACTAATAAACAATAAAGAAAAACATATCTGTTAGCTAAATAGCTTATTAGCTAATAGCTAAAATTAAACATAAATATTAATTCATTCATAAAATTCTAGATTTGTATTGAATATCAGTTTTCATGATTTCAGGAAAAATCTTAATAGCGTGATGCAGGATCGTCATTTATTTTGTATGGACGCGCGAAGGCGCCATCTGTTTCCTTTGTCCTCGCATCAATTTTGGTACATGGATAGCTGGACATCCAATACTTTTCACTTTTCACCAGACTATAAAAAACATATTGTTCGTTCTAGCCCGTAGTTTAATTTACTGAATAAAGTATACTCACATGCAAACTCGGATGATACGTCAGCCGTCCATCATCGCACAGCGTCACATATTTCTTCTTCCACTCTTTATTCAGCGCTTTACTGCTCTTCTTATACAAGTACCCCTGTTTCAGAGGAATAGCCCTTCCAGACCCAAGCTCCCCATTCTTCAGTCTATCATCCCCCTTCTTCGAAGGCGTGAACAGATTCGATCTTCTCCGCGACTTTCTTGAAGTGGTAGGAGTAGACGATGGTGTCGGTAAGTCTTTGTCTTTAACTTGTAGGTTATCCAAGCAATGTGGGGCTGTGAACTTGACATTGTTGTTCTCGGTTGCTATGGAGACTAGGCCTGATGAAGAGCCGTGGCTGCCTAAAGAGTTTCCCCAGCGGGAGGAGGTATCTGAGCCGTTTGTGCTGTGGATCTCGACGACGTGAGTGGAGGAGATGCCACTGCTGTTGGACGAGGCGTCGAAGGAGGAGGCTCCTCGGTGCAGGTGGTGTGAGGATGCGGACAGCGTGTTGTGACCGCGGGGAAGGGAGTCCTGGAAAATAATAACACTGGTTAGCTATGGTTTTAGATACGTATGTCTAGGGTACAAACGAAGACACGTTGTTCTAAGGTTTACATTAGTTTACAAATGTACAGTTATCTGTGTCTTCGTTTGTACACGCGGATGTTTGAGGTGGGCGACAATACGACATGAATTTGATCATAACATTTGAAGAGCAGATTCAGAGACAGTAACAAACAGAATGTGTGGAGGGGATTACCGAAAAGTTGCCTGCTCTAGATCCAGCCCATGGGGAGTGATCCCATGCTTTGAACGGGGCGTTTCAAGGGCGAATTCAGTCAGGGCCAATAACAAAAACACAACATTCTTTACATGGACGGGAGTTACCGAAATTTTACTAGTTTTCGGCTTAGTCCCACCCAGCCCATAAAGGGTCATGAACGGTCCGTGATCCAAGCATTTTGTGAGCGGATTCAGTCAGGGGCAGAAACAAACAGACAACAGACGCGTAGATAGGGGTTACCGAAAATTTACTTGTATTTATTCGGCCTAGACCCAACCAATAAAGGGTCATAAATCTCATGCCTTGATCCTAGCATTTCGAGGGCGGATTCAGTCAGGAGCAGTAATAAACAGACGACAAGCACACGTTTGAGGGGGTTACCGAAAATGTATGTTCGGCCTAGACCCAGCCCATGGAAGGCCATGAACATCATGCCTTAATCCCAACATTTCAAGCGCGGATTCAGTCAGGGGCAGAAACAAACAGACGACAGACGCGTGGAGAGGGATGACCGAAAAGTTACCTGTGATTGATCTAGACTCATGTCTAGGGTCTTCCCCATACCCTCCCTGAATCCACTTCTGGAGCTTTTCTTTGTCCTCGCTAATGGTGTATAACCTGGACTCAGCAAATGGGGGGTCATGAATCCAATACCTATGTCTAGGGTCTTCCCCATGCCCTCCTTGAATCGCCTCTTGGACATTTTCTTCGTTTCCCCCGGTGGTGTGTAACCTGGACTCAGCAAATGGGGGGTCATGAGCCCCATGCCCATGTCTAGGGTTTTACTCATGCCTTGGTTGGAACCACTCTTGGATATTTTTTTCGTCTCCACCTGTGGTGTTTTGCCTGGACTCAGCTCACGGGGGTTCATGAGACCCAAGCCCAAGTCAAAAGTTTTACTCATGCCCTCTTTGGAACCACTCTTGGATATTTTTTTCGTCTCCACCTGTGGTGTTTTGCCTGGACTCAGCTCACGGGGGTTCATGAGACCCAAGCCCAAGTCAAAAGTTTTACTCATGCCCTCTTTGGAACCACTCTTGGATATTTTTTTCGTCTCCACCTGTGGTGTTTTGCCTGGACTCAGCTCACGGGGGTTCATGAGACCCAAGCCCATGTGAAAGGTCTTCCCCATGCCTTCCTTGAATCCACTCTTGGAGATTTTCTTCCTCTCCGCCTGTGGCGTAACACATGGACTCGGCTCATGGGGGATCATGAGCCCCAAGTCAATGTCTAGGGTCTTCCCCATGCCCTCCTTGAATCCACTCTTGGAGATTTTCTTCCTCTCCGCCTGTGGTGTAACACATGGACTCGGCCCATGGGGGATCATGAGCCCTAAGCCCATGTCTAGGGTCTTCCCCATGCCCTCCTTAAATCCACTCTTGGAGATGTTCTTCCTCTCCACCTGTGGCGTAACACATGGACTCGGCCCATGGGGCGTCATGAGCCCCAAGCCCATGTGTAGGGTCTTCCCCATGCCCTCCATGAATCCACTTTTGGATAATTTCTTCCTCTCGGCTTGTGGCGTAACTACTGGACTCGGCCCATGAGGGATCATGAGCCCCAAGCCCAGATCTAGGGTCTTCCCCATGCCCTCCTTGAATCCACTCTTGGAGGTTTTCTTCGTCTCCACCTGTGGTGTAATACCTGGACTCAAACCATGGGGGGTCATGAATCCCAAGCCGATGTCTAAGGTTTTCCCCATGCCCTCCTTAAATCCACTCCTGGAACTCTTCTTTGTCTCCACCTGTGGTGTATAAGCACATTCTTACATCTTGCCTTGTACTGTCGGTATGGGTATTGCAGTGTCATCTAGTCCCATGCCCCATGCCTCACCGGGGAGTCATAGTGACGTCGCCAGGTTCCGTATAATATTGGAAATATTGAAATGTATGGAGTTTAACTTACTTAGCGACCTGGGCATTCTTACCATTCATTTGGTATGGAACACATAACTGACGACACAGTCGTGGCCTCCCGGCGAGGCAGAGGTTACACTATTCGCGAGGTCGGGTGGATAATATGACGGTGTGGACAGGCACTTCGGTGGACGTATTAATACTTTAGTCGACGAGACGGGGTTATACTTCATTAATTCCGTATTCCTTGCCCTCATACATTGAAGTCTGCACAACCATACATGTGCACAGATGCACATGCAAATGCGTCGCACGCGCATGAATAACTCAACATAACAATAACGTCTGTTCAATACTCTGACCTGGTTAAAAGACAATTATTGAGTGCCAATATTATTCATGTTTTGTAAAGAAATGGAGTGTAGGTTGCATAAGCAATACAATAACCAGGATGTGTGGTATGGCTACTCAAGTAACAATAAATTTAAAAATCTAATAATTTAGACTGAAGCAGTAAAGTTTGCTAGCGTAAAACAACTTTATTTTAAAGCGAAAAATTTGAAAAAAAAAAGATCTGGATTTGAACTCGTATCTCCACAGTTGATGGCAATTCAAACTTTAGTTTAGCTGTCGTTGATGTGTTATCAGGGAAGTGATGACTGACACATTGGCAACAGAGCATTTTTGTGCCTTCTGTGATAGTTATATATTGTCCCTTATTGTTTTGTTTCAGTAAGGTATTACCTTGGAATAAATACACCTAGAAACCTAGTCAGCGCTTGCAAGTGAAGCTCGTTTTGGCTAACCACGTTCTTAAATAAAATAAATAATAAATAAATATTAAGGGACAATCATACACAAATCGACCTAGTCCCAAACTAAGCAAAGCTTGTACTATGGGCACTAGACGACGATATACATAATATATAAATACATATATAGGTAACATCCATGACCCAAGAACAAATATTTTGCACAAATATTTGCCCCGGCCGGGATTCGAACCCGGGACCGTCGACTCAGTAGGCAGGTGTCTACCAACCGAGCCAAACGTGTCGTCTTAGTTTCGTGCGTCTGCGCATCTGTCACAACGTCTAGCTCACAAGCAACACGTCTCTAGGATTGATTTGTAGACGCACACATAAAACCAAAAGCGGCCCCATCTTTCGCAAATCTGTTATTCATACAAATAATGAGAATAAATACGCCTACGAGTACGATACGAGAGTCTATGAAGACTCGCTCTAGGCGTATTCATTCTCAGGGTATTACTATAAAATGATGATTTTTATATAATTCTGTTATAACCTCATTATTTTATGTAATAAATTGCATGCATAATGAATGTAGACAGTAGGTATTAAGTTATTTGCTCTGCCCCAACAGGGTATTCAAATAAAACCGTTTTTTATCTTATTGCAATAATAAATAAACTGAAACTGATAAAAGATGTTTAATTAAATTTCTGTTTCATTAAATAATATATCTTTACAAACATCATGCAATTAAAGGTGACCGTAAAACAAATAAAATAAAAAAACAGTAGGAAAGTAGATAATGTCTCGAATGTAATTGTATTTATACAAAATCACTATAAACCAAAACAAGATAGTAAAATAACAATCACATAGAATAATCTGCTTGTTCTAATCAAATAATGCAAACCATTATCATGGGAAAATACATTTTCTCATGATACTTACTGATAACAATTTCATAATGAACTAAATTCTCAAGTGAATTCAAACTATCAATATTCTGGCTATCTTTATGTCACAATTGTAGATTATGACACTGATAATGATAAGATTATGATGCTATTTAGGCATTTCTTAGCAAAACAAGTTGAGGCTGTAGGTGGAAAGACTGAAATGATTCTCTGTGATAGGAGTGTGTATGACAAAATTGATGATTGCATACTGATTTCCGTATAATTTTCCATTTCCACTGACTTTCAATTGTAAGTTTTTTAAACCCTTTGTCAATGTCTTTTAAGGATCCTGGCCACATAATAGAGCCCTCTTTTTGCATTTTTTTATTCATTATGGCGCATAATGCATATGACGGTTCGATTTTTTGATAATCCCTCATACAGGCTAATACCTAAATACTTTTTCTGAGATCACACTCAATCAAAAGCAAGCAATAAGCTTTTCTAGCAACTATGTGAAAGTTTTTATTTAGGTATTAAAAATTCCCAAACAGCTCACATTCAACACTTTTTTTATTGTTTGTTCAGAACTGAGAATAACCAAACTGGTTTTTATGTTTGTATTTATATCAAAAACCAGTTTGTGTTTTTCACTGCTCTATTAATTTTGTCAGGATTGTCCAGACCTGGACAAAGTACTGATATGTCCGGATGGACAACTGAGACAGGTGTCCCGGGTTCTGGCATACCATGACATTGACGTTGCGGTTGGGCTAGTTTGTAGTGCACCTACTGAGCCGGTAGTCCCGGATTCAAATACCGCCCATAATCCCCACCCGTTATATAAGCCATCTTGAGCTTAATTTGGGACTTGATCAATTTGTGTAGGGTTGTCTGAGGTTGTCTAATATTTATTTATACCGGGACATATACTCTAGTTAAAAAGCAGCCTATGCAGTTCTCAATATCCATGCCTCTTTGATGCAGGCCTACAAGCTTTTTAATAAATAAAAAATTTAAAGAAAACCGTGCTAATATAAAAGAAATCAGAGGCTTATGTAATAATTGTGTCAAATTATTATTCATCACATTAGCATCTGAATTCATTATCAGAACGGAAATTAATTTGCCGCCAATTATATGTCAACTAACTTCCATAATGAGGCAACAGTTTTTGAATGAATTAATATTCACTTTCATTTTCACAAACAACATCCTATTTATCTAAGTGATAACTTGATAGGTTACTTACTTTTCATGGGCATAATCTATTACTATTATAAAATTCTAGATTTTTATTGAAAATTTGTTGTCTATGGAGGGGTCATGATTTCAGGAAAAATCTTAATAGCGTGATGCAGGATCGTCATTTGTTTTGTATGGGCGCGCGGCGCCATGCCAGCCTGGCGCCATCTGTTTTCATAATTTCCTTTGAACTCGCGACACGCCGCAATTGCAGAACAGATTTAAAAAAAATTGGTACAGGGATAGCTGGACATCCAAAGATGATTATAGGATACTTTTTGTCTGACCAGAAAAAAAATTGCGTCCGAAGTTGCGGGCACCTCCTATTACAAACATAAAAATGTTTTTGTGGCTAATTCTTTAAAATCAATCCTGAACACACAGAAAGGCCAGCTTCCAAATGGATCTATTCTGGATAGATGAGGACTTGATCCACTTTATCCGAACACATACCATGATGGTAAAAAAGAATACCCAACCCTATGTGGCCAGAGGAGATGCCACCAAAGCAGGCCTCTCACTGATATGATATGGCATCCCCGCGGCCAGTGTTTTAGGGACAATGCCCTGGGCGGCTCCATTACTGGAGGTTACTTAGTATTTAACTTCTTTTTTCTTTATTTTCGTTTTAATTTTTAGTTATATTAATTATACATATGCTTTTATATTATATTATAAATCTCCATGCATGTGAGAAGACTATGCACCTTAAAGCACTGGGTAACGCCCGAAAGGCCTGAGCAACAATAGGATTTTAACCCCTCGTATGCTTAAACACGGATCCGAGCCGGACATTTCTACTTTACGTTAAAATATCAGTTAGTTTCAAGTTGATTAGCAAATTTTTGACATCGCATACGAGTGGTTAAGTTCTACATCAGCCACAAAATACCTTGGCTGGCAGTGTTGGATATTTCGAAAATTCAGTACCTTCTGTGGATGGTATTTCTTTGAGGCACTATTCTCATATTTTGAAATCAAAAGAAAATTTACAGAGTACCTACTAGCATCATTGTATTTGCTACGGTTTACATTTCTATGCATCACATTTGTGGGTTTTTAGATGCAAGTCATGTTCAGCTATGGTCTACTCATAATTCTGCCGTGCTAAGCTTAGCGGCAGCCTTTAGTATGCAGCTTGAAAGTCCTGAAAGTCGCCCATTGCCTAACGGCTGAATTTTTATTTTTATGTTGACTGTTTTGTAATATCTGCATTTGAACAAGCCTAAAGTGCATAGATCCAGGTGAGCTGATCATAAATTCCAGATCTTACACAATGCTAGTTTACACATTACATGTACAAATACTCATTGAGACTGCAAATAAAACTTGGCTGTTTATACAATAATTGCATAACGATAGCAACTATTTGATCGCAAACCGATTGACATACAGCAGTTTGATTTATTACTCGAAGGAATGTAACCGAAACAACAAATCAACTTTCGCTTAGGGTCAGATCATTAGCGCATTTCACTAGATATCGTATGTTTATTTATCTCACCTTATACAGGAATGTGGAATGGTTGTGGCTCGGCGAGTTCGCCAGAGGCTGCGGCGTGACGGGTCGTGATCCCGACAGACATTGCTGGGACGCCGAAAGCCGCGAGCCAACGATCTTTTGACACGCTAAAAACAAAAAACATCACTTAAAAACACTCCAATTCACACACGAAACCACTGAACGAATTCCGTTTATACCGATTAATTTATACCAAATTAACACACATTCAAATTTAGCCGATTTCCTCCGATCACGCTCTTCAGCTCTTTGTATGTTATAGCACGAGCTCCGACGCCGCAGGCTAGCTATCGGCGACATGTTCGATTTGAAAATGAGCGTTTTATCCATCGTTCCATTCAGGATTTGATTTAAATAACAAATTTACTTCGGACAGCGACCGACGCGAATTTAAAGACAAAGCGACGTAAAGTGTCAAAAATGTAAACAACGCGGAACGAATGAACGAGAACGAGCGACGACCGCGCGGCGGGAGGCCGGTGTTACCACTGCGCACCGAAGAATCCCCCCGCAGTCAAACTAGATCCACTGTCTCGCATTCCCATCACGCGATGCTTTACACGGTTCCTCGCAAAAAAATCTCCAATATCAATCAACATTATGTAACGCAAAGGACATAGGCTTTTTTTTTGTTTTGTATTATAAGCCGTCCAGTTATGTTCTAGGATCTGAACGCTTTTTTCCTCTAAATCTCATATTACGTATATATTTGTAGTCAGTTTATTGTGCTTTTACCTTTTCAATATACCTAACACATAAATATGTGCATTTACGTTCAAATAGTGGAAAATATAAGGAGAAATACCGATAAACAGAAAACATGTAAAATGCATTACGACACTAAAAGAGTTGTTTGTAACTGCTTTAAATAATGGAATTGAATTGTTCCAGTGTTATTGCACGATGTTGAAAAAATCTGTCAGCGGATGCTATAGAGTAACTACATAGTTAATAGGCCACAATATAGGCAAAGGTCGTTGAAAATTCATGGCTGTTTCATTTAATGGTGATATTGTAGTACGGACTACAGAGTTGCGTGCCAATGTTGTTATGGACTTATCAAATGGGGACATCCTAATAAAAATTCGATGACATACGCAACAGTAAAATGTAAATGAAAACAATTTTGTTAACTGATTTACATCCAACGAAACAGCGTGTAAATAAATAAACGGTAACAGCATTCCAATCCCCATTGTTATCGAACGATCGAAAATAATGATTGAGAATCGTGACGTCACGGAATAAAAAACGTGTTCTTACCATCTTGGAACACGCGCTCGACATTCAATCCATACGTAGCGCATGTCTCGTAGTATGAGCATCTTCTTAGTTCATTTGACAGCTTGCGAGCGCGGTTGTCGTCCACGACGCGTGGACTACTTTCACTTATGGCATCTGAAAGAGCAACCAATCAATTTTGTAAATGGACAGGAAACCTATCGGAAACGCATGAGCAGCTTCTTCGTTTTATTTATTTTTTCATCCTCAGTTCTGGAAATTGCACGATAGTATGCTGATAATCACTGGTTAGGTAGAACATCGAGCTCATTCCGTGTATCATCGTACACATTTACAAAGTACTAAATGACTCGACTATGAATCCAATTTCAGGTTGAATGAGCATTACAATTTTATCACATCAGTGAATAGATAAATATGTTATTATAATTTGGTGATAGACATATTGGTTGTGCAATATTTTCTTACCTTGTGTTCCAACCAAAATGATCGGTATCTCGGCGGAGTTTCGATAGTGAGACATTTTGTTGAAGTAGTTCGAGACTGTGTTGTAGCTGACCTCGTTGTCGAGACTAAACACGAAGATCACGGCGTCAACCCAGGCTGTGAACTGTAACAAAGAAATCGATTTGTAAATACAAAACCAAAACCCTTTCCAAACTTCCGCATGGAATCGACAGAGTAAGTTTTCCAATATGATATATCTAGAAAAAAAATAAACTAATACATGGAAGCTAACTACCGATTGTCTGCCTAACTTCGTAATTATAGTGTATTCGCTTTCTTTGAAACCGCAAATATCTACAGCATTACGTAAAAACCCCTAACATGTAACCCCAATATTGCAAAATAATCCTAAAGAAAAAACTCACCCTAAGTCGGTGGTATAATTACGTGGGGTAATTTGACGTGGGGGATTAAAACGGGAAGGATTACGCGTATGCATTTTTCAACTAGTTACTCGTACATGTAAGAAAAGTGATACTAAAAAGAGTTATAAGCACCAGACAGTAAACTTTTAATGAGACTTCAGATAGAACAGAAATCGTTATTGCCAACGTCTTACAGTGTCATCTAAGCCATGACATTATAGTAGAAGAGAAAAAAAATGTGTGCCGTAGACAATAGAAAGTGTATGAGTAACTCAGCTTCCACTTGAATGAAGAATGCGTAGGAGGGTGTCACCCCTTTCCTCTGAAGAACAATCGACGGCAGGAGGCGACATACGGGAGTGTGTGATGACGACATGCAAAAACATGGCATGCCAACCCTTTGTCTGGTAGGGTTTATTATAAATCTTAAAATTGCCTTTTTTCGCCACTGTCAAGAATCAAATTCTAAATTGGCACTACAGCGTTAGGATTTGAGCGATTTGGAATCCACGAGATTCAAATAATGTAATGGAAATTGAATTGACCTTAATTAACTGGATATCATTTGATAGAAGCAACCCGAATATATTTGGAGATATTATCCAGTTTCGCAGCATCTCTTAAAACATCGTTATCACTGTTTGCGAATTCGCGAAAGCCTATGTAGATAACGAAATTAGAATAATGAGAGGGCTTTATTGGGCCTCTGTTGAACAAGATGCCAATTCATTTAATAATACACAAAAAAAGAGGTTTACGAGTGATTCGCATGTCGAAACAAAAACATAACCGAAAAATTGAGTTGATACTTACTAATAATAATACTGAAACCGCACGCAATATACTTAGGTATCCTTGTAATAGCAAACGACACATAAAATTGATTATTTCATGCATATTAAATGAGCAAACAACTTATAATTTCTGTATAAACCGCACAAACTGATGAAATCTATCGGAATATTTTATGAATAAAACAGATGCTTACCAATACATCGCGAATTTAATTGGATGTGCACCACTCGACCACTTCAGAACAAAAAGGGCGATATTGAATTTTTTGTTGTCTATTTTTATAGTATTTTATTGAACTGTCAAGAGTAACAGGTGAAATCACTGTGTTCGGGGCAGCGCACTGGAAGCGACTGGGCGGGCGGGCGGCTTTCAGCTTAGGCGGCAAACCTTCGTTCTACCTATCGCCCTCCAACACCCTTACGGACACAGCCCGTGACAGAGACAGGAGACAGAAAGCTAAATGCACTTCTATGCAATACCTAGCGTATGAATTGATATGGGGATAACATGCGTGTTAATATACAAAGATAAGTAATTTGCGTATGTTGTCGTTAGAGGGGATTTTATTATCAATACTTAGTATTCTGAGTATGTAATACTCTGCGTTCGACCTTGTATCTGATTAAACATTATGTGTGTTTATTATGTCTAGACAAGGTCTTTAGCAGCGCTTATGGATTTACTGATCTCTGTTGCTTTTAGGGGTTTATAGCGTTTAATCATTGAATAATTTATTTATTTATTTATTAGGTTTGCCAATAGGTACAATACTATATAACATACATAAAAAACAAATGCAGGTACGAAACATATCAGAGTATTTACCCAATTACAGGCAAACACAACATGCGTTATGAATAATAACAATTCACAATAAATTCACAAATGAATAATACAAACCATAGTTACATCTATTAATGCATGATTATGCAATTTATAGTAGTAGCTGAATTCGACATACTTATGCAATCAATAAATACACGACCTCTAAGTCTAGATTATCGCAAGGACGTCAAACCCCTTGACACCTCAACGTGATTCAATAACTCGTAATCAGAAATTTGTT
This sequence comes from Apotomis capreana, assembly GCA_947623375.1. Classification (NCBI taxonomy): domain Eukaryota; kingdom Metazoa; phylum Arthropoda; class Insecta; order Lepidoptera; family Tortricidae; genus Apotomis; species Apotomis capreana. The sequence goes on from OX392505.1 coordinate 26,078,885, forward strand.
AGCAACTGCCTGGGGGTCGGGGGTAATGCTCTGTGAAGAATTACAAGCTTTCTCAGACCTTGGGCTGATAGACGTTTAGTAGCACGGTTGAATTCCCTTAGCGACAAGGTCGAATGATCAAATTTAAACGTGAAAATAAGAAACGGAGGCATATTTTCTATCGTAAATGGACCAATGGCAACATTTACTACCTTTTTAGCGATAACACTAATTGGGCGATATTGAATGAGGTAGCTATCAGGGTTTTTTTAACATTATTTTAAGTATTTTTCATCGTCCATCCGGTAAAAAATGTTAAGTCAATAAATTAATTAACGGTTCCAAAAGCTTGTTGGGATCTTCGAACCATAAAAGCGATACTAATAAGCCATGACCACTTAGTATTTAATAAACTATAAATTAAAGCTTGATTTCCAATCCAAAACAATGTTTAATACCTTCGAAGTCATATAACAGTTTTTGTCTCAAGTTTAATGTTCTGTATTTAACTAATAATTACACTTCAAAACACAAAAGCATTTAAGTTCGACGCACACTTTCATCTTCGACAGTCGGACACGGTTAGGAAGCGAAATTACAAATTACAGGGAATTAATCGAACGTGGTCCGAGTCGTGCGTGCGTCCAGCGACGCTCTCGTTGGCAGTGGGCGGAGTGATCGAATATTTCACCGTCTTCACTTACGGCAAATGTTAAAAGTCAACTGCAATTACTTACTATCTTCAACCAGAGAACATGGCCAGCAAACTTAAGCAATGTCAATGTATTAACAATACGAAACATTAAACAATCCTCACTTTAATCAAAAAGCTTACAGCCAAATGTTGAATCAAATTGCATCCGCAAATTTCTCCTTTTCTTATGGTGAAAAGAGAAAATAAAACTTGCCGTTTACTAGTAATATTGGCAGCATCAATATTCATGTTTTAGCAGTGTGTACCTACTTCGTCTTAACTTTCACAAATTGTTAGAAGACCTAGTAACAAACTGCATGGATGTTTTATTCATGAACTTGTTAAATGTGGTTCCTCAATCAATACGTAATTGTGATAATTATTATTGTGAATTAACCAGTATTTGGCGAACGCATCTATTAACATTGCAATGAGAATTTCAGATATATTTTGCAGTTGTTCCGTTGATAGAACTCAATTATCTTTCCAGGTCATTGTGCCAAATCTGGGGGCACGGTAGTGCCCCCGCCAAGACGAACAAAAAAGAAGGGGGCACTACCTACCTTTTCTCGAACCGTTTCGTCTCATATTCATACCCTCATAGTTTCGTCCCAGTTAACACTAGAGCGCCCAAATTCTCAGGTTAAGATGCAGTTAGCAAACATATAAAATGTACAAAATTTAATTGATCTAGCTTTTATACTTTAGGTTTTATAGGTACCTAAAATACGCCGATTTTGCCACTCACTCACTGACGTATCAAAACCTCTGGGGTACTTCCCGATGACCTAGAAAGCTGAAATTTGGTATGTAAGCTAGTATTAGTACACAAACAACAAAATAATTCTAAAACTTGGAACTTTTACCCCCCAACCCCTTAAACTAGGGGATGGAAGTTTGTATGAAACTTCCGCAAATTTTGATACTAGAGGTCTGAAAATTGAAACCTATAGGGACTCATTGTTATAAATCAAATACATATTGTAGGACTTTTAAAAAATCACCCCCCACCCTTTAAATAAGGGGATGGAAGTTTGTATGGGTTTCCCATAATAGGGGATAAAAGTGTATATATATATGGGGCTAAACTTAAGTATTTCTTAAATACACAATTGTCTACTTCAGTTGACGCTCAAGAAACCCTACAGCCCAAAAAAATTAAAAAAACTAAAGCACCTTACAAAAAGAAATGAGATCCCACCAAAAACATTTCATGTAAAATTGACGGCCAAGACTCACATTCTCATAACGCTTTCGCTGTAAAAAAGTTATCAGATCCCAGAAAAAGCCAAGCCCCTAAGCCCCGACTTTACTAACCCCACCACCTTGGTTTAAAAAGTATGGCATCAACTGGCTTCAAGCCCCTAAACCCGGAGTTTACTAACCCTACACCTTTGTTTCAAAAGTATGGCTTGGCCGTTTCATAGACTACCGTAAATAAGTTTAGCGGACTGTCCGGCCTATATCGTAAGGAATTAAGTTTATAAGTATATATTATCAAAGACATAAACTTAGTTTCTTGATACCATATGGGCCAGACGGTCCGTTGGACTTATTTACGGTACTCTATGAAACGGCCAAGTCATACTTTTGAAACAAAGGTGTAGGGTTAGTAAACTCCGGGTTTAGGGGCTTGAAGCCAGTTGATGCCATACTTTTTAAACCAAGGTGGTGGGGTTAGTAAAGTCGGGGCTTAGGGGCTTGGCTTTTTCTGGGATCTGATAACTTTTTTACAGCGAAAGCGTTATGAGAATGTGAGTCTTGGCCGTCAATTTTACATGAAATGTTTTTGGTGGGATAGGTATTTTCTCGTCCGCAAGTGATTTCGATAACGTATCCGGTGCAATATTACTCGAGATAAATAACATATAGTTAACGACGAAGCAGAAAACCGGGAACAAAAAAACTGCTTCCTCATAAACTCTGCACAACAACGGCGCACATCATCACATCCAATTTACTGCTTTTGTCTCGCTATGGATACCTACAGTACTAGAGAACTGGTTTCCATGCCCTTACAAAAGCGAGGCGAACAAAACAACTCGAGCCTATCTACATGCTTATACTGAGTTAGTTACAGTCTTTTTTCGATGAATAGGAGAGAGAATAATGCCGTAACTCGATATCCGAACGTGACCTGTGCTGTGCTCTCGCCTCCCTTCATTGTTAGGATATGATACTTAGGCCGGACAAAGGTTTCCGTTGCGGTCAGGTAACTTCCCGCGGCTCCTACCCTTTCGGCGGAGACAAATTGTTTTATATAAATCATTAATTAATGTCACGTTAAGGTGACACCATTACAAAATTGAATTTTCGTGATACGATGCTAACACACTCACAACGTGACGGCCTTAGACTATTAACTGAGGCTACTGACACTGTCTATTCACACATTGCAAAATTATTCTATACAAGCAAACAGATCCGATACATTTAACTTATAAAGCATAAGAGTCAAAATCCATTACAGAAAACATAAACGACAGGCTTACGGAGTAAGCCGAATGTCACAGAAGACCGAGTCGAATAGTACAACTGCCTTTTATCTTATTCAAAAGGACTCAGAACGTGACTGACATCATTATTATGTATTTTCCAGTTTAATTTGACAAAACCGTCTTGTTATTGAAAGAACAACAATTCCGTGTGAGAAAAAATAACTTTAAAAGCTATCGAATAAAAACTAAATTATAAAAAGGTATCACGCATCAGTGACTCGGAAACGAGCGACTCGTGTCGAAAATTAGCCTTAAGCATGCGTGAATTGTCATAACTACATCCTATTTAGTCGTAACAAACACCACAGGATCCGTAACAAACAAAACTTACTACAAAATTATGACCCAATTAAAGAACCCCCTTCCAAATTAGATTGTCGGCCCACTGTGCCCGTGAAAACGTAAGTAAATATGCGGTTCATGAATAACGACAGACGAATTCGGCCTTTAATTCCACAGGGATACGGTTATCTTGAAATTAATGCGGGTAAAATAATTCCTGTTCTAATATTACGAGTTAATTTACTTCAAAGCGCCTTCTGCAGCGTTCCACTGAATTCCGGAATTCGCAGTTGCCTTGGGCTAGTAAACTTTAAGGAACATTGTCAAGGGAAGCACATTACTTTGATTATAATTAGCAGAATGCCAACTGCAGCTACGAACCGAAGTATATACCACACAAAGTGGTGAAATTTCATTCCTGGCAACACTTTGAATGAGTGAATTAAACAATGTATTATATCAGAAAGCCGTATTTAAATAATATATAATTAATTAAATTAGGGTAAATGATCATAAAAAACACCTGCTGTTGTTTTGGTTTCGTACGATAGAAATTCGATTTTAACTTATAATTTATTTTATAATCTATGCTATGAAATTTAAATGATCTATGTGGTATTATAGTTAAATTCGTCGAAGCTAAAACTAACTCGTACGAACCGACCACGATTTCCATAGGTACAAGGCCATGAGGCTTCAAAGTAAATAGTAAGGCAGTTTGGGTTAAAAGACGATCAACAAAGCCTCTATTTAACATGCACCAAAGCCGTACCCTCATAATCCTCACTTTGTATAGTAAATGTGTAATTTTGGAATCGCGAGTATTTTCATTCGTATCCTCCATTTTAATTTCACAATATCTAGCGTTAAATGAGTTTATGTTAAGTTAATATTAAGTCAGTTCTTACTTTGTTTCCTTTCCACAAAGTGTTTTGTTTGCGATGTATAAACTATCGTATTAACTTTGACACAATACCTACAACAACATTGTAAGCAAGCAATTGCAGTCTCAAAACAAACACTGATGCGTCCAATAAGGGTTCTATTAGATTAGACGCTCAAAATAGGGAATGTAGGGCAGGGCTGAAAGGGCCCGTATAACGGAACACGTCCTCGGGGAGCAAGATCCTTCCTTTCAGGACGAAGGGACCTTCATGTTAAGGTGACGTAATAATGCGAAAATGTGATCAAAAATGCCCTTTTGCCTTATTGAGCCGTTAAGTATGTACTGATGAGAGGGATATGAATTTGGTCCTTTGAATTATTCAGTTTAAAGGACGGATCGTTGGAAAAATTAATAAGGAGGCTTAAACTCTGCCAGTAATTGAGAAAAATCGGATATTGCTTGATCCCTTCTCAAGTAAGTACTTTTGGGGTAAAAGCATAATTAAGTACATTTAACATTTCAATAATGTGGAGGTTATCGTTATCATTTGTTCCGACTTGATCACGATCACTATAGGTGATTAATAAATTGCTTTAAGTACGAATAATTGCGAATTATTAAAGTAAATATAGTATGTATTCTTTCATCTAAGAATAGTTTATTTTTGCTCTACCTAATACAGTTGTTCATGACAGTTGAACCTGTTCTAGCAAACATTAACATCTCATTCATAAAACATGAGAACACGACAGAAAATACAAGTATAACCGTCTCCACTACTATTCCTAAAACAACACTCTGAACTCAAAATAAAGAATACACGGACGCTTTTAAGAATTCAATAAAAACAAAAGTTATTATGCTGGAGTAAAAATGTTACGAGAAAAAAAAATACATTGTGCGTCTTTCTCATCTCGAGTTGTTAGGGAGATGTAAGAGGCACGTACGAAATTCTCTGCCTGCACGCCATCGTCCCCTTGCATCAAAGTTTCAGGAACACAGAATTTACCCATTTACCCTTAACTTTCTGAGTTATAAATAGGGCCAAAGTAATGACTGGGGCGAATGAATAAATTAGATAACGCTAAATATATTGCCTACAATTTCTCATAAACAAACATTGATAAAAGTTTGCGAGCTGTCGGGTGATTCAGTGAGAATTGGCAATTTATTGCCGTGTGCAATGATAATAATATTAATAAAATCGCTTTTAAGATAAAATGGAGTTTAGCTAATTATAAGAGAATCACATACATTATTATATTAGGTATTAATTACACGGGCATTTTTCAAATTAAATATTTGATACAAATATCGCTGTCCCATGACTTTGGACTACTTTTTTCTATTAAATATTGTTCTAAAGTATAATGTTTGTTTGTAAAAATTGTAAAGTAACTTATTTACTGTATAATTAAGGTAATAACTCCCTTTAGAACCCACAGAAAGTAATTGTGTGTCCCACGTACACTTTGCTAACTTTGAAACGAAGTTTAAGTATATCTGTCTCGTTCTAGGCCTGACCATGGCTATTGTGTGAAATGATTATATCGTCGTAAACTAATTTCGAACCTTATCTTTTAACGCCTAGTGTAATAACATTGAAAAATTACTATTTATTTGATGTCCTCTAAAACCAGCATGGTGGAAAATTCCACTACGTAACGGCATTTCTACCCACTTAACAACAAAAAACTACCAAAACAGTTGTATTTTTATATCAATGGCAACATTATGATCCTAATTATACCCGTTGCTTAGGTATGGCAGTCAGTTTCGCTTTGAAAATGTAAAAAGTTGAACGTGCGTCACGCTGCGTAGTTTGTTTTTTCCAATACGAACGGCTCAAACTGAAGGTAAGTAAGCTACTTTGTGATTAAATGCTTATGAATTTTGACATATTGATATATGCAGTTACTTATTAAATCGTTAGAAGTAGCTGATTGCAAGAAATCAAAGCAAAATTTCACTTTAAATAACTGCTGGCATGCCTACGTCACATCCACTACGATACGTATTTTATTAGGGTTGTTTTTTACAGGGTGGAATTCCAATACGTCACGGAACATATTTTGAAAAATGCTCACACGCATTATATACTACCTACTAGATTTTGTTATTTACTTCACTTCACAAATACAGTAAAACTTCCGAATAGCAATGTCACTATTTCTTCCCTGAACACATTATCCGGAGATAAGATAAATGTGATGACATCACTCTTCACGCGGAGTTCCCTTCAAGAAACAGCGCGCAAGAATCCACGATCACCCAAAGCCGTATAAAGTCAAAAGTTCCGCATCTCAATTCAATCTAACAGTCAGATAAAGCACTACAAACTTATCCGAGACGATGGCAAAAGTTTGAACTAACATTTACTGCGTACTAACTTCACTTACACCGGTAGACGAAAGTGACGCTGTCAACGGTAAGCATAAGTTTTCGTGCTATTCACAGGTAAGCACGTTTCCAGAGAAAAATACGACCCGCGTTCTAAACTTTTCGGTGCCAATTTCAAATTCAGAACACGAATGTATTAAGATAAAGTCGGGTCATTCTTTACGTTCCAATATTCGAGTCCTCTGTACTCTATGACCTTAAGGTGAACGTACTTTCAATGTAATAATAACGGCATTTGAAGTTCGTGCGACTATATGGTTCAAAGGTAATCGATTATTGCTCATGATCTGAGAAAAATGCCACGATTACACATAATGAAATTTATTTTCAATCTTGCCGGAAGATTGACATTTTCAATGGAGCAAACTGCATTAGGGTAGGGTAGATAAATTACTATGAATCTCAGTAGCATTTTGAGTTACAACATTCAAACATCTACACAAACTGTCTTCTTATAGTGTGATATTAAGCGAGCAAGCATTTATATTCTATTTGACAAAGTCCAATATCTATCGGTAATATCCATGTTCATATAACTTAATCATTAATTAATTAATCGATACCATGCAGCTATTTTATATTATGGATTGTCACGAGGCCGTCTTCACTTCCTTGTTAAAGGTCGCTGTTACGTCGAGTATTTTCTCCAGTTTATGCAATATGTAAATAATAAATGCATAAAACTTATTTACGATTTGCACAGGTGCCGGCAACATTCGCCTTCCGGTCCGAATATATGAATATTATTAACGTAAAACGTACCCAAATATTATTGAAACAAGCATACAATACAACGAAAGAAAAAAAAGGATTATGTGTGGAAGAGAAGTTGAATGTATGTATCAATTAAAAAAAGAAAGAGACATGATAAAGGAGTAAATTCTCAGGGAATAATTTTTAGGACGATATGTTTTTATATTCAAACGTAGAGGTCAAGTCAAAACTTATAGTAAATTATGATATAACCAGAAAAAAAAAACTGGCTAATAACTTAGTTTAGTTCGTAGTTCTTCGTAATTCTATTGATATATGATTTAGTTATTTTTTCTGCCTCTGTAGCCTTCGAGATGCGCTGTGATTTATCACCCACGGTCCAACGAACGACTAAATGCAATAAACTACGTGCATAAGATATTGTGGTGTAAAGGCCTCTACTTATTTCATGGCAGATAAAACTTAAGCTAAAAGCGAGCTCAAGTTTTAATATAAATAACGCAAAATGCGGCAAAAACCTCTTGAAGGCTCTTGGTGCCATCGCAGCCGTGAAAGCACGGTTTTATGAAATTTACAACGCAAGCTCAGCGTAGAAGAAACAAAGATAAAATATATTTAGGTAAACTATTCAATATTCGGATTCCAAAAGTTTTAAATTTGCAAAGCACTTGATAAATTTAATCGCAATTAATAACTGAAATTTGAAAAGTCCGAATTAAATGCCAATATGTTTTTCATGTTAAATGTTAATTAATACTCCTAACGTGAAAAACATATTCAAATTGACAATTGCCTCCTTGTTAAAGTCAGTTGATATCGCAAATTAAATAGCGTTATAAAAATATTGGCATAGCTCACTTACGTAAAACTTACATAAAAATTGCATACATTTTCTGTGACTATTTACACTGTTGAATCGTAAAAAATTACGTTCAAAGTGTTGTTCGTGTACTCGAGGTAATAATTTGAGGCCTTCACAGCCTAGCCGGCGCCGCACGCGATAGCTGTCCCTCGCATGGCGCCTTTACCCTATCGAGACACCCTTTGAACGAATGGAACGAAATGTCAGCCACTGTCACGTTGGCAGACTTGATTTTGAACGAAAAGGCGTGCTATTGGTGGATTGGTTTGTTATTTTGTTATCTGTACCTATTTTACGTGGACAGGTATTTTATTTTTAACATACCTACGTATTCTACGTAAGTACGTATACGTACGATTTAGTACGTAAAGCCTGACCAGAAATATATGAGGATGCGCCATATTGCGGAATTTCACTGGAACTAATTTCTTACACTGGCAATGATTTTATGATGGTTGTCAACAATGTCAACGTCATTCGTGCTGGTTTCTTTAAAAGAAAAATATTTAAAAATACCCAAAGAAAATGCCGAAGACAGTCGTGAATGTGACATTATAAATAAAGTGTACATGTGTCTACTACACAACAAACAGTCGGCAATAGAGTGCATTCCTTTGAAATAATATTACGAGGTTACCATAGGAACTGACAGGTATTTAAACTGAGGTCATTATAGTGTGTTGTGTTGCGATTGGTTGCAAAATTGTTGCCATATAAATCTTGTAAATTGCGCCCTTTTGACAATCCTCATATATTTCTGGTCAGGCTTTACGACCAGTAATTTTTGGGTAAATTCTTCTTGATTCGGCAGGTAAGTAATACGAAACTAAAATATGGCAAACTATTTAGTAAGCAAAAGCCGTATCATAAAAAAAATTCGCCATCAATCCGATTCAAAATTTTACTTTTCCTATTTAAGTAGAAATATTTTTTTTCACCTACTTACCTACGTAAGTAAGTACTTCTTTTACCTGCGTATCATACATAATTATAATGGTAAGCTAAGCTTCATAAATAAACGCATAGGTATAGAGATAAGTAAACAAAACATTCATGGCTAATAATAAAATGTAATAACGTGCGAAGTTATCCACTTATTTGATCAGTTAAAAACTAATAAGCAACTTTATAGTTTGTCGCCAGTTTGTCGTCGACGACCAGAGTAAATTTGCCCTCGCTCATTCTATTTACAACCATAAATACACAAAATCAGAGCTTAATACATACTCCGTTTAAATTCAACGCGAAAATATACTGTTTTCGAAATGGATGTCGGAAAATGGTAGAAAACAAACTAACTTTAAAGTGAATTTATGATTCCTACGCACTACGTTTTTCATTTATAAATAGGTAATGGCAATTTTTTTTTTCTGAAATTTCGATATTTTTTTATTTATACAACATAGTCAACATACAGCTATCTTTACAGGTCTTAACCTAATCCGATAGTGTGGAAATTATATATTATAGTTTACGCGAGGTTTGGTTTACCTAGGTACGTGATGTCTACTCATGAACCAAATAAGAATTTTCCAAATCGACTCATAAATTACGGAATTCTGAGGTAACAAACATTTAAAAAAAAACACAACCGAATTGAGAACACCCTCCTTTTTTGAAGTCGGTTAAAAAGAGAGCGGTAGTTATAAAGTGTTGTGTTTCTATCAAAAAATACACTTAGCCTCTATAGACGCAATTACCTCCGGTGACCTAATGTACTGTTCACAAAAGCAGAGGATGATTGCCGCATTTACAATAGCCTAAGTTAAGTAAGATGATTCTAAGTCATACGACTTTTGCAAAGGGCTAAAATAAGCCATAATGGCTTTTAGCCACTTTGTTAAACATTCCGATTGACTGAAACTTCGACTGCAAGAAAATAAACCCTATGGCCTAAAACGACCATTCAGACCATTGTAGCCCCGCATCGCGAAGCTAAAATGACTTAGTATTTGATCAGAAGTGAAAAATATATTTAAAACCGTTACACGACTCTCAACAGTCTCAACTTACACTATAAATAAAGAATGTCGAGTGAGAAAGAAATAGGGAAAACCCGTCTTCCACCAACGCTCAATTAGTAGGAGGGCTCTCGATCGAAGATTTCCTGTTCTTGTTTTTTGCTGACAGCCTTAAGTACTGTATGTAGACCTAGTACTTTCTTCAGTGATTATAGCTATAATTATCGGACATTTTCTTTTGTCGGTGTTCGTCTTGGCTAAGGTGGTCCTACTTACGGCTCATTTTACAAGTGACTTAACATGTTTTTTGTAAATATGTGTAGTTATTATACTCAAGATAAGCCATCCTAGAAGTTGTACCAGCATCACCCTGTATAGTCCGACAAGAAAGTGTAGAAGTGTAAAATGTGGCAATACTGCAATAGTGTTGTCCCTTTTTCTTAGATGGATTAGAAAGGGATGACACTACATTTTACAATTATTATTTTTTTCCTTTTAGCTCGTGCTGTACAAGTGTGCAATGTACCTACGTACATATGCATAACTACTCACTGATCTCTGGGCTCTGACTGAGGGACAATGAACAAGCCATCTATCTTTCACCAAGTTAAATTAAAGCAGGCTTAAGAATCCAACAATCTGTACATTTCCTCTATGTGTAGGTACCGTGTTATAACACAATTGTAATAGTTTGAAGTATCTATCATTTACGAAAACAATTACTTATAATGAGTTTCTTTCGGCTTTCTTCTCAATAGCGGTCTCCTCTTGTCAAGCGGTAGATTCAGACTTGTAAAAGTGCCCTTGTGGCATACTTACAGAATAAACTATTTGATTTCGATTTTGACATACGTACATAGGTAGGTATTTGTGGTAAACACAACACAAACGACACTTTAAAGCGAATACGCAGCGTCAAGCATCGGTGTGGTCGATCCTTTACACCACTTCAAACAGAATACATCTGCTCCTATGTAGATACCTGAGTACGCTAGTACCTAGCGTATCTAGTATCACCGACCCCCCACAGCTGTCGCTTGCAAGGGCTGCCGCAGACAAGTTGAAGTGCGTTCAATATTCATGGTAATGCCTCCTTTAATTTCGTCGAATGCCATCCTTGCACTGGAGGGTTCAGTGTTCAACGTCTGCAGACTTTAGTGCTTTGTTGATTTAATTCCGGTGATAAATTATTAGTTTAGTTTTTGCAGTTTGTTTTTGTGATGTTAAACTTGTTTTCGAGAACCGTAATATGTTGTATACGTCGAGCAATCTTCTCCCAACCTTTGCTTACCTAATTGCATAGAAGAAAGAACGGATTGGACAAACTCGATGGTTATAATCATGTTTATCACAAGAATATTATAAAAGGCGAAAGTTTGTGAGTGTGTTTATGTGTATGTTCGTTACTTCTTCACGCTTAAATGGCTGGACCAATTTTGATCAATTTTGGTATGAAGGTACCTGACACCCTATTTGCACATAGGCTACTTTTTATCTCGAAAAATATAGTGTTTCCGTGGGATAAGCGGACAACACCGCGCGGCGCAGGTAGTACTAAATATTTTATACTTCGAGAGGTTTTGGAGCCAAATAAGTACATTGACTTTGCTCAAAGCATATTTTATTTAACTTCTCGCTAACAGATGTTTCCACTTCAATAATAATTTAATAAGCATAGTAAATTGAAAGTAAAGTAAAACCAAAATATGTCGAGACTCGCGTGTAGCGCTCATACCTAGTAATCATAATTAGGTACCTAATAGTATCACTGGGTTTGTGCTGCCACACAAAGTCCGACTCGCTGGTCTCACTACCAGTGAGTCGGACTCGACAGTCGGGCTAAACAGCCCTGATACAGTTCTAGTAAAAAAGAATCGTTTTTCTGATTCGGATCCGTTTCACCATTTTCACAAATCTGTATAGGATGTGCTCTAGGGAAACAAAATGGCAACAATTCCGTGTCAATCAAAGTTTAACCAATCAGAGTTAATATCCAAGAACCCCATAAAACCGTCTTGACAGGTCTTATTCATTAAAACTTCCCTGTCAGGCTGCAGAGCCCTGAGGCTTCATTTATATTTCATAGCCATACAAATTAGCTGTCTGCGTGGTACTTTGTTACTGTTTGACTCGCCCGCATGGATATATCCATTTATATTGTGTTTGTATACCTTACAGGGGTTTAACTACTTTGAATGTTGTCGCGTAGGTGATATTGTATATTTAAATCGCTTTAGTGAAACAAGCGTTCTATTTGGTTTGGTTTTGATAAAAAAAGACCGTTTTATTAACCGTAAGATAAATTTAGTGGCAATGGGCCAACATATATGTCGCAGAGATGATGACAGATGGTGTCAGCGAGCGCTACACTGGAGATCTCGAATAGGTGGCAGAAGCGTTGGAAGACCGCAAGCCAGATGGTCGGACGACATTAAAAAGACGGCAGGGCCGACCTGAAGTAGGATCACCACATCGAGAACAGTTTGGAAATCCATGCAAGAGGCATATATGTCCAGCAGTGGACGCATATATGCTGAGAAAAAGCAAAAAGTTCATTGGATAAAAGTGCTGGAAATTATAGCGATTGCTGTGTTTATTCCTAATTATTGCCTTATTTGACTTTGTTATTTTCAGTGTTATTTTTATCGTGTTAATTCTTGTATTTTGACAATCCATTTATGAGCTACTTTGACATTTCTATCTGTTTGTTTAAAATTGTGACATGTAATTATTTAATCTGTTTTATTATTAATTCCGCTGTTTTTACTATCAATTTCATCACATTTTATCTGTTAATATTAATATATGACGATCATAGTATAAGTGCATGTAAATTGACTTCGTGTAATTTATATTGACATTTTATATTATGAAATAAATAAATCTAATCTAATCTAATCTAATCTTAACAGAAGACGAAGACTCATCAATAAATATTTATTATAGACAACGCTAAAATGTTTTCAATAACAAAGATTATAGACAAATAAAGGAAAAAATAAATGTTTCATTGTATAACGATGTAAAAGAGAAGGCGGAATGTAGAATAAGCTGGAAATTACTCCACCTACAAGAGCTTAGCTCTTAAATATATGATGATGATTTCAATAGAAGTAAGCAAACTCTATACAGAGTGAAATCTGACGTTACATACATAAAAATGCTACTTTCAGAGTATCTTCACAATTTCCATGGACTTTTAGTATGAGACCAACATCGAAAATATATAAAAAATAATCTTCTCTGTACAAAACTTGAAGCTAACCGACTAATACTAACTTTAGTATGGGGTTTCACATTTTTTAAACGACTTTGATGATGATTCTTCTAGAACCATCTTCTTAATACTGAAACTTGATCGTTTTGGGTCACGTCTCAAATCAGATTTCACCTTATAATTCATGCAACCCTCCCTGTATATTCTCTCCGTGATTGTGCCTTCATTTGTCTAAGTACCTACTACCGTGCCAGGTCAAAAAGACTTAATGTTATGGGAAACGCAATGACACGGAAAGTCTTTTTTTACTAGTAGTATTATGCTCTGACATTTGCTCTTATAAAGCGTCTTAGATTGGACACTTAAAAGAGAGACAAATGACCGAGTGTGGGAGTAGACATGTTTTTACGAGCGACAAAACTTTTTTGTTTTGACGTCTCGCCTTTAGAAGGCGTACATATATTCTAAATAGGATAGGAGGAGTACTTTGCCAGTATTATACGAAGTTCCGCTGACGGGTCTAATATTCGTGTTTTATTCCGAGGGTTAAATGTCATGATAAGTATAACACTCTGAATAATATTCTATTAAATGATAAATGCACTAAGTATTTGGATACTTGATTTATGTACAAGGGAATCGATCGAGGATCTAATGACATCCTTAGCCATTTTGGCAGAAAGTCTATCTCTCTCTGTGACAGAGAGCAGTGTTGCTAGCCTTCTCTCGGCACGTTCTGAAGTTCGGCTAACAAAACTGATGAGAGTGATGAGTCCAGCTAAGTGAACTATTCAAAACAAAACTTCAAAAGTGACGGAAATTGCACCACAGATTAAAAAGCACCACCGGTTTCGAAATAGGTCGCAGCCTCATAGCAATTACAGGTCTGCCAAGCTAGCCGTTAACCTACCTAACCTACAATGGACTTTACGCCGATGGAGTAAGGGTTTTTAGATATGAAAATCAAGTTGGTAATCCTGTATGAGTCGACGGATGCTGGCAGGACGTACCACAGCCCCATAGTTCCATATGCTAGTTTTAAAAAGCACATAGCAGAGGAAGAGTTTATGTACATACGACCTTCTTGTTATGGCTTACAATAGCCATGTGTTGCCAGTAACTTTATTATGCGACAATTTGTTGTCATTCAGGAGGAATGCTGAATAGACGGTACGTATTAAGCCAGTTTATTTCGTTAGGAAAACTGCACGAGTAGATGTGCACCATCCTTCTCTAATTTATAAGCAAATGATTTAACACTAAACCGCCAGTAGGCGTAAAATAATTCGTGCTCCGAAAACCCTGGGGTACCTATGTTTATAAGTTATAGGCTAATATATAACACGAGTATGTACAGTCATCATCAAAAGTAAATGACAATTTAGTATGCAATTAGCTACCTACTTTTGTTTTTGATGTCGATCGTACGATCCGTAGGTACGGATAGTAAACGAGTTGTAACGTGTCATCATAATACACCTTAGTATTTATCTAGGTACATATTCAAACAAAACCTAAATCAATTTCAACGTTTCCAACATCATAAAGAGCTGGACTATCGTTGACGTGATCTATCTAATCCTAACTATAACTGTATCTGCAAAACAATTTCCTATTCTCCCATAATACCAGACTGAATATTACAAAATACCGTCTACAAAAACTCCCACACACGCAAATCAATATCTGAACGGCATGCAAAACATTCTAGAAAATTCTCCGGTTCCTCCCAGTGTTGCCCGCGCAATTAAATGCAGTTTAACAAGTTTCCGTACCAAATAGTTCCGCAATTGCACCTCACAATGCTCTGACCGAGTTCTGAAAGGATTTGAGGCATCTTTTGTTCTGAGGACGTGAAGAGAAGGATTTGCAGCGTTGAAAGTACACAGGTCAGGATAATGCCTACTATTTGACAATGCTCTGTTAGTGATTAGCATCAAATTACGCCTGTTCAGATAGCAAACAGGCTGCTCTTATTCAGCCATTATAACTCTAATTGAAGCTGTATAAAAGCTGTATAAATGCTTATACAGCCTGTATGCTACTGGGGTGTTAACAACAGATGTTTACTTGCTGCACTAAGTAAATAATAGTATGTATGTATTTATGTAAAAACTTTATTGTACACAAAAACAATTTACAAAACTTCAAAAAATAATAGACATGTACAAAGGCGAACTTATCCCTATAAGGGATCTCTTCCAGTTAACCTTAATAGTAGTATGTTGGTTCCCGAAAATAAGCGGAGTAGAATAGATATTTGATTTGATGCTGTTCTGAAAGTCCCAGATTGCTAAAGGAAAAAATTGGGAAGTAAAAACTCAGTAACTATACAAGAAAGAACTACACGTACTCATTTATCAATGAAAATAAGTATGTAATGCAAAAATTATAATCAACATAATTTTCAAACACATAATTAATACCGTACTGTACTCTCATATTTCGCCACCCAAAGGTTGTCTGGAAGAGATCGCTCTTTAGCGATAAGACCACCTATTATTTACCTCTACTGAATGTAACGTCGTGTAATCTGTATTTGTTTGTATTTTATAACCCGTTGACGTGCAACAAAGAATATTCAATTCTGTATCGAATTATTGAAAAGTAAATAATGAAATAGCTCAGTGACATATCGGAAGACCCCCCCTTCGTGTTTCCAAGACCCTTGCATCACCTTGAGGCTATGAATAGGAAAAGGGACCCGTGGAAGCTCTCGCTCGCGAACCAAACGAACTGGGATAATTGAATAAACGCTAATAAAAGCGTTTAACAACTTTAATTGAAATAAGAATCTGTTAACTTTAAAGGAGTGGAGGAATTCAACATTTCTTGAATTTGTAATTCTTGGGTCTGTTTTGAAAAACGCTTGTTTAAATTATTCTCGAATTCAGGATACTTTGCTTGGAGTTATGTAAAGTTTAGATTGTTCAAATTTAAGACCAAAATTCTTTCTTTCTACTGGCTTCTGCTTTTGTAAAATTTATTGAAATGTAACACGAGTCGTGTTACACGACTTAAGCTTAAAACATAACTAAAATCTAATAAACTTACAGCATTAAGAAACAATTCGCAATTTTTGGTTGATAGTTCCAATGATAAATATTTAAGAAAATAAAATAAATCAGATCATAATGTTTTTACTTGCTTCCAATCAATTACAAAGGTTTTATATGAGTGTATATAACGTGCAGTCCTGTTTCGCTCAACTTGTGGATTCACATAATACCAGCCATCAAATGCCCCCCCGTGGTTTGGCACTGTGCTGAGTGGACTCCTTTTTCGCACAATACTTGTTATTTATGTTATAAATATGTACTCCTAATTAATAAATTTTATTTATTTCTTATATGTATGAATAATTCACCATGTACTTTAAAAACTTGGATACATTACAAGTTCGAGAGATTTTAAATTAAAGATCGTTATCCTTAGATATCCACAGTTAAGCTCCAATATACCAGCGGAAAGCACAACGTTTTTCGAAACTTTACTACCAAACGAAACTATCGAACCAATTTAAAGAAGCACTACACGAATCGTTGTACCCATACATATAATGTAAATAGTTCAGTTAGTACAAAAATCATGTAAACCAAATACTTTCGGCTCGCTTAACTCAATAAAAACTTTCGTCAACAGACTTGAAAAGGCGACTTTAAGTGATTACATACCCTGGCCACGCATTGTCTATATTTAGAGAGCACGGGTCGGGCCACTCGGGCCGCGGGTCACTCTAATGCGATGACGTCACGGATAATCTGACCACGCCATCTATTTCTGTCCTTAGCTGACTTTATGGGAATCGGCTGAAAGGGGTAGTTGTTAAGTGACATTAGGGTAAATTGTATTAAGTGTAATAATATAGTAGGAGATTTGTTTATCCCTTAATACCCGAAGTACTATTACGAGGGTGATGGAGGTCCTTCATGAAGGTTACGAGAAATAAACGGTTAAGTTACTATTTCTATTTCTATAAAAATAATTTTGATGTTTGTATGATGTGATTTTGCTATTATAATGAAAAAACATCAACTTAGACAACAATAAAAATACATATGCACTGAAAGCTAGTCTCTATGGACTTCTTGTTTATAACTAGCTAATTTTGAGTTTATACAGCCGTTTGATACTGTAAACGGCTATACCAATTATAGCTGTAGTAACCTTTAAATATTAACTATTTATAAATGTTGCTTTAAGGTTATCGATAAAACAATATTATAGTGCGTCTATAAACATTGGCATTTTTGGCAAGCCCAAGTTGGGCGCCAGTTTTAAATATATTATAAAAATTTAAAACTGGCGCCCAACGCGGGCTTTGATCGGTCGCAATAATATTGTTGTATAGGTAAACTGTATTGCGTATGCATGTCTTAAGGTCATGAGATTGATTGTAAAGCTTTTAAATAAAATGAGGATCAGACTAGGTTTAATCCTTTTTTTACTTTAATAATATTGATAGAGCAGCTCGAATGTCACCTAATACATTAAGGCTTATTTTTTTAAAGTCTAGTATGTTTTATCAAGAAAAGTTTACTTATATAGTATTCAAATGATTTTAACGGTCTGTTACGACTGTTACGACTCCAAATGAGTATCCAAATCCGAAGACTCTTGGAGTACCTAACTATATATTTTAAGTTCTAACTGATTATGCATCTTACCGTAAGTAATATTATCTATCCTTTCACTTTATAGTTGCGTGAGAGATACAGCTGGCAGCATAAAGATAAACAAAGACAGGCTACTGCCTCGATAAAGTCTAGACTTTCAGCAGAGTTCGAAACAGTCAAACTTGGTAAAGGTTACCGTGTTAACGACCTAGCTTTCATTACAGAGCTATATATTATTTACCAATATAATACTACGCTAAATAACTCAATTACAATAAAAACCAAAAGCATAAACCCTTAACAAAAACCGGCCAAGTGCGAGTCGGACTCGCGCACCGAGGGTTCCGTACAAACACTTTCCATCCCTAAGTGTTTAAGTTAAGTTTGCACCTGGTATGTATAGCGCCCCATATAAATTAGGTGCAAACTTGCAAAGTTAGGTATTAAAAAAAAACTACTTACTAGATCTCGTTCAAAACAATTTTCGTTGGTAGTTTTTATAGTAATGTACATCATATGTTTTTTTTAGATTTTTCATTTTCTTATTTTAGAAGTTAGAGGGGGGGGGGACCAACTTTTTTCCACTTTGGAAGCGTCTGTCACGCAAACTATTCGGTTTAGAAAAAAAATATTTTAGAAACCTCGATATCATTTTTGAAGACCTATCCATAGATACCCCACACGTATGTGTTTGATGAAAAAAAAAATTTTGAGTTTCAGTTCTAAGTATGGGGAGCCCCCAATATTTATTATTATTTTTTTATTTTTGCATCAAAATCTTAATGCGGTTCACAGAATACATCTACCTACCAAGTTTCAACAGTATAGCTCTTATAGTTTCGGAAAAAAATGGCTGTGACATACGGACGGACAGACAGACATGACGAATCTATAAGGGTTCCGTTTTTTGCCATTTGGCTACGGAACCCTAAAAAGTAAAAGCCTTAAGTTTTACTTTTAGGGGTTAGAATAATTCTCATTATTTTAATTGGAATATCATCCACAGTAATGTAATAAACAACAGTAAACATTTTACTTTTTTGAATGCGTTAAAAAAATATTGAATCAAGTTAGGGTAAGTCGGAATAACAACCAGACAATAGCGAATGAGATATGTATTCCGAAGAAAATTTAATTAATTTTAGTTCCTGTTTTCCCTTAGCTAGGTGCATCGCCCTATTCGTAAAAGTCATTTGACAAATGAAAGTGTAGGTAAGGGCCGATTGTTCAATCACCAGATAAAACATATCTGTCAGATAAATGTTGGCTGTCACTTTTCTTTTATATGACGGGAGAAAAGGATAGCAATAATTTTAACTGGCAGATAAATTTATCTGGGGATTGAAAAATCGGCCCTAAATCATATAAATACAGTCTGACAAAAAAGAGTAGAAATTAAAAAGTGACAATACTGTAGTCTCGTCCTTTTCTAATTAATCTAAGAAAACGGGGACGACACTACAGTATTGACTTTTTAATTTCTACTCTTTTTTTGTCAGATATCGTGTTGAAGCTGACAGATCGATCGTGTAATTACGTCACTATTGGACCCTGTGCTTGCTAGCAGCAAACACTGTCGTTTAACTGGAGAATGCCTTAAATGTATAGACGGTACAATGTAGTTACGACCTTATTCGTCCGGAGACAACTGCAGTGCAATCACAGCCCTTTACATACAAGAGGGTGTTCGCATAAATAAATATTTAAACAGTTCAGGAGAGTTTGCTGTGTAGTAGAATTTTTGTTCACAAAATTTTGTAATTCATTAACCCGAACTTAAAAGGACAATGGCAAGGACAAATTAATATAATTGTTATTGAGAGCTGCTCACCTATAAAAAAACTTTTTAATCGACGTCAAAAAATGGAGCTGGTTTTCTCAGTTCGTCAGGCATCTATTTAGGGTTCCGTAGTCAACTAGGAACCCTTATAGTTTTGCCATGTCCATCTGTCCGTCCGTCCGTCCGTCCATCCGTTCGCGGCTTTAGCTCCGTGATCATTCGTACTAGAAAGCTGAAATTTGGTATGAGTATGTGTATGTATCATCTACAGGTAGCCAGCAGAACGGTAAAATAAAAATAAAAAAAAAATTTTTTTTCGGGTACCTCTCGAACACCTAAAGTGGGGGTTTTTTTTTTTAAATGTGCCCCCCCCCCCCCCCCCCTCTATCTTTTCAACCACGGGTCAAAAAAATTCGGAAAAATTCATGTAAATGAGGCCTTATAAGTACTTTCAATGAAAACTATATTGAACAAAATCGGTTGAGCCGTTGTTATCGTCAAATTTCATATTTTTTCTTTTAAAAGACGTAAGTTGACTTCCAGAAGGTAATAAGGCGCAGTTTCTAGGGCGTTTACGACCTTTTTATAGAGCTTAAAATCTTTCTTAACTTAAAACTCGGGCTTAAAACAGCAGTTTATTGTGAAGGATGAGCAACTACGGAACCCTACACTGAGCGTGGCCCGACATGCTCTTGGCCGGTTTTTATTTTATGTATTTTCCGCGATTAATCGGAAACGGCTAATCCAATTTGGGAAAATCTTTTGTTGTTTGAAAGAACATAATTTCTGGTTGGTTCCTTTGTCGTAGAATAAAAGTTAATTTCGTCGACGTTGTTTTTTTTAAAACTAATTATCAGTTTACCTAAATGACGAAGGTATCAGTTGTTCGACATAATGCAAGCTTGGGATGTAGAAAGGTCGGAAATTTATAATAGAATAAAAGTATTATTTCAGATGGCTTTTTGAAGCTGAAGCTATCGAATACTCTTGTCGCGCGAGATAGAGTCGCCCGTCACTCTCTCACAGTACTGCGAAGAAAGAGATGAGAGGAGGAAACAGAGGTTATTTTTCTCGCCCGAGAAAGAGTCGCATGTCCCAGTTGTGCCTTAGGTGCTGCATAGTCTTTCAGCAGACCTATAATGATCGCGCTTATGTTGCAGTAGTAAAAAAGCACTTATACGTCATCGGTCAGATACTTTGTCATTTATCTACCGCGCGATATACGTGACTATCGTAGGCCCGCAGTTGCCCCAGCCTAAATACAAAAATGACGCTTAAAATTCCGTAACTATCCCGCATTTCATTTTAACACCATGTTAACCGCGTACAAACATTAAACATACTTAAAAAGCCCGAAACATAAACCGATAAGTTGATTGTAAATTCGTAACGACACCGAACACGATCGTAAAGCGAACAGCTATTAAAGTCCCGTCCTCTTTATAGCACAGATCGATATGGAGCTCCTGAGGCTTGTTTCCACTGTCCTACGGGTCACGAATTTACGAGTGAGCGGGGGAATGATGCTGCACGAGGGCAAATAAATAATAAAAAATCCTTTTTCTCAAACATGCACATTTCGGGCAGAGCAACTCGAGAGAACTGTAAAGGAATTTCACACAAAATTGCTTAAGCCGCGAAGTATTTTTTTTTAAACATGGCTTCTGTGTTCATGAACTAAACAGCTGAATTATATATTTTTTAGTGGCGTATTTTTTATTTCTTTGCATATGTTTGAGAAAAGCACTATACATGCCTAGCCGTAAAAAGGGCTTGCCGGATTCGTACCACTAATCCTTACTCACCCGGCAAGCTCTTCTTTGCCGGCGTCTGCATTAGTATCTACTTCGTATACGCATTGGCAGTGTCCAAAAATTATTGGTTCATTATTTTGAGACAAAGACTAATAATTGAAAATCAGGATGAATTTTATAAGTAAGAATATGTAATGTTTACCAAATGTAAGATTTAGGCAATGACTTACTTAAATCGTAGTTTTTAATATTGACGGATACAACAAGAGAATGGGAACGCTACACGATAGTGGGTCGCCCTTTCAGGCGATCTGAAGACGTGGCATTCAGCTTCCGAGTCCTGTCGGGGCAGTTCACTAACACACCCGTTTTGGTGCAGAACAGCAGAAACATAATGTAAACTAATAAAGGAGATGCAATAAAAGTAATTAAAAATATATAATTAAAAGTTCTCTCTCACCGTGAGCACTTGTGTAACGTAACAAAAAAAATCGGTAAGGTGGGGTATGATTAACATAGTTTTATTTTTATAACGGCACAACATAGTGGCACTACTTCGCCGGATGGTAAGCAAAAAAGGGGAGCCCAAGTCGCAATGGCAACTGACAAGAAACCAACGGTGCCATGTCAGTTGACACTGCTATATATGCTGGCCCGAGGGATGGTTCTTTTAGTTTATTGTCTAATGGGGTAATACTAATAGTTAGTTATTTATTGGACAGCGGCAGTCTTATTTAGTCGAAAACTGGCGCGAAACTGCACAGGATCGGGACAAGTGGTGCTCTCGTTTCGGAGGCTAAGATCCTGTTTGGGTCACTAAGCCAAAATAGTTTAATGACAGTCTTCTCCTGGTGCTATCACCGGTCTTACCTCACCTTACCATATGAGAAACTCATGCCCTTTCTAACGTAATTTCTATGGTGATATTTGCAACGAGAAAAGTAAGCGCAAAAAGAGTTATTATTCATCTATTTTTTTTATTAGTGAAGAAAATTTAAAAAGTCTATATAATTAATCGTAAGCACGCTTAAAGTAAGTAAGTAAGTAACGCAACTTTTTCGGAAGATGACAGCATCCCTGATTTATTTTCCGATACTAATAACAGTGCGATGTGTGATAGTGACCATTGTATATACGAGTAAGTATGTAGGTAGGTACCTAATAACGAAAGTTCTATAAACTATCAAAGACCTCACGAAGAAATGTTATTATTCTATTTTAAATTATTTGAATGATGTTGACATTGTATCTGACTAATCTTTATTTTATTTTTATTCCTATTGTTGCCTTCATTATTATTATTATTATATTGTTAATTTAATTATCTTACATCATCTTGACATTGAGTACTTATATGAGAATTTAGTTTGTGTTTGTAATGCTATGTAACAGCGTAATAGGCATAATAGGAATAAGTACCTATTGTGCATGAGCATTGTTTTTGTACGCCAATAGGCAAAACATAGGTAGTGATACATTATGATTTATGTAATTACACCACTGTATTTATGCAGCCTTTACCTATGTTTCACAAATAAAAACACTTTGACTTTGACTTTGACTTTGACTGACCGTCAGATCGCATTTATAGTTATATAGGTTATGTATATATTTTCTTCGCATCTCACCTTTACTAAAGATAAAAGCGACCATCTGAGCCAACCGGCGCTCAGTATTACTATGTATGAATAATGAACTACTCGTATATACGTATTATATTTACTATTTCATGTCACCAAGGACACATACTTTATTAGTAGAACTTATAGACTTAAGGGATTAGTATTAACTAAGACCTACCTGCATTTCTGGAGAGCCGCCCTCGTCTCTTATGAGCAGGAGGTAGCTGTGTCCGTCGATAATCACCTCCTTCTTGAAGCGACCACCTGAAAAAAGAAAGGTTTTTGTCACATCAGGGAACATAATAGGTTGTTAGGTTAACGCGGGCTGGTTTTCCGCAACTCGACGTCTTACTATGCAACTCGACGTCTTACTATGCAACTCGACGTCTTACAATGCAACTGGACGTCTTACAATGCAACTGGACGTCTTACAATGCGCCTATTTTACGTGAAGCAGGGAATATAACACTAAGATAAAGAAGTAAAAAAGCAGCCAAGTGCGAGTCGGAAATCTATGGCGCCGGATGCAAGTGAGGTGTTAAGTTAACGCAACCGATCACGGTTGTTGTATGGGAGCCCCACTTAAATATTTATTTTATTCTGTTTTTAGTACTTGTTGTTGTAGCGGCAACAGAAATACAAAATGCCCTATGGCATTAAGTCCGCCTTTTGTGCGATAAGTTATTTCTTTTGTGCAATAAAGATTAAATAAATAAATAAATACATCATCTGTGATAATTTCAACTGTCTAGCTATCACGGTTCATGAGATACAGCCTGGTGACAGACAGACAGACAGGCGGAGAGACGGACAGACGCGGACAGACGGACAGTGGAGTCTTAGTAATAGCGTCGCGTTTTCTACCCTTTGGGTACCGAACCTTAAAAATACATTCAAAATATTCAAATGATAAAATAGTAATGTTTGCGGGTGGATCAAAGTTTTCTTGCTGTTGTTCTATCCCGTGACGTGACCAAGAGGACAATGGCGAAAATTCTTAGAAAAGTGTTGATAATTTATAATTACTTGGTACTGTCAGGAGATAATCTACATACATACGTATAAGATTGGGCTATTATAACTGTTCCAATTATACACTTATCTGGACTAAAAATTACCTGGACTAGTAAAATCCCAAAAAAAACAAAAACTTGAGGAATTTGAGTTATTCCATAGAAATAGAAAATGTTCATCCGTTCCCCATTTGTCTATCACAACAAATAAGGCTGCAACTAAATAAGGTCTTCTATTGAAACAGCCATCAACAATATCGATTTTCCACAACCTACCTATTAAGAACTATGAAACCCCCTCAAATTACCCATCATTCTACCATCACGTCGACTCGAGTCATTATGTGGCAATCATCTAATCATGGCAAACCATCGATGGGAATCTATTCATACATAATTTCGTAGCGTGGGCCCAAAACCGCTCGATAAAATCGAAATACGCTTTAAAAACAGCGTAAGTAAACAGATAGTGGTTATTGTTATAACGTTCGTGTTCTAAGTGCAATCTAGTATCAGCCTACGCATAAAGTCCTTAAGTAAGTTCATTGAACTTTATAGTGTTTACGTTGTTTGTGCCGCCATCTATTTACAAGTAGTTCCAACACGGGTTGGTAAAAGAAGAATGGGGTAATGTAATGCTGCCATCTAGTGAGTTTTATCGGAACAGTGACGCAGCTACTAAGGTTAGCTAGATGAACGAAAGCTTGACGCAGAATTCTGCATCTAGAGGCGTTAGTGTGCTTGTGAAAAATAATAGGAATATTATATTTGCTGCAAGTTTCTCAAGAAACAACAAGTGAAGGTGAAATATTCGCATACCTTCTGGACTCTCTTCCTGCATGTATGCCCCTGTTAGGTACCGGTGTACCAATGCCGATTTCCCACTGTCCGGTGATCCCAAAACCCCAACTCTCAGTTCCGTAACGCCACGTGCTGCCGTCCATTCTTGACTGTTGACGAATGAATCTGTAACAAAAGACACAACATAATTAGCATTTATAATAATTTCTAACTTTTACATACAAATAAACAAAAATAAAATTAATATTCAGTTTTCTCTCGATAAAGCGCCACCTTGTGAGGAGTAGATAAACTACATCGAATGGTTGTTCGTACAACGTTATAAACGCCATCTAGCAAGGAGTGGCAAAACTATAAGTTTACCGTAAATTGGTACAGAGGGCAGTATTTTTAATTGTTGAATGCTCAACAACCGCTAGAAAAATAAACTTTTAGTGAAAAAACAAGCATAAGCATTTTCGAAAAGAAACAACACGTTTTGGCTTTTTCCTATATATACCTAGGGAGAATTAACTGAAGAGAAGGCAATAAATTACAACTTTTACGTAATTAATTAATACTCGTATGTTCACAATCGACAAGGAATAATCTGTTCTCCTAGCCGCTAGCCACGACTTTCACTACCTGACTTCCTATTCTTAGGTAAAGCCTAGTAGTTATACCGAGGTAGAATGAAACAGCGTAAACGCCAATCAAGTTGCTATACACATATGCCGTGATGGAAGTAATGGAGAGTTTGTCGCGTAACCCACTCAAGCGCAACCATAATGCAACGTGTTCGAGTAATATGCAGATTTCTAAGCCGATTATGGTTATTTTATTATTATGTTCCAGAACAGAATAGTAGGTATACATCTTCGTAGTGTTTGCATAGAAAGACTATGTTATGATGGAACTTTAAGTTAGGCTAGGATAACACAATATCAAAGAAATTAATGATAACTTAAGGCGGTTAAGGAAGACGAATGGTGGGTGCCTCAAAACTAGCGCCATGTCCAATTTTTTTTCTAAATCAGCTCTGTGTGGGGTCTTTATAAAAAATCGCTTACGCGGTCGCTAGCGAATGCGGTCATTTTTTACTCATGTCTACTGTCGGTACTGAAGGTCTAGTCTACATATCAACCACAGATGTCCACTGCTGGACATAGGCCGTCCCCATAGCTCGTGTGAAACGCTTAATACAATAACTATACCGATTACGCTTGCATTAATTAACTTTGTAACTGTCGAATTACATTACATTGACATTGTCTTTAATGTAAATGAGTTCAACTGTACCGTAATAATGCATTGGTAGCGACATTCGCAAACCGCACATACAGATGGCACAAACTTATTTGTTCAGTCGGTAGCGGCGCTAGCATCTATGTGAACTTGTATTTTTCATACGTCGTAGTTAGGTCTTAAATTGTCCGTCTGAAGCAATAAGTTGGTGCTGTAACGACCGCAAAGCATTGTCAAACATTAACATTGCCAAAGGTCATTGGCAACTGTCATTAGCATAAATTCGGTTTTTGCGGTTTTCAGCTGTAAATTTGGCTATAGGGTAAAAACCTCATCCCATTAATGAGTTTTATGCGACACAAACTTATTTGTTCAGTAGATAGCGGCGCTAGCATCTATGTAAACTTGTATTTTCATAAATCGTAGTTAGTTCCGAAATTGTCCACCTGAATCAATAAGTTGGTGATGTAACGACCGCAAAGCATTGTCAAACTGACATTAGCATAAATTCGGTTTACTTGCGGTTTTTCAGCTTTGGCTGTAGGGTAAAAACCTCATCCCATTAATAAGTTAATGAGTTTTATGCGAAAAACTGCGGCACGAATTACACGCCAACGAAACAAAAGTCCTTTGAGACTTTGATTTGAAAACCCTCTCTATAGTAGCACACAGGCTGCAGCGCTTATATAGCCCTTGTACAGCTAATTTAAGTTTTATAAGGGCTCTATAAGCTCTTACGGAGGTTGTGTGCTACTTGGGCTTTCGCATTAAGCTGGAGCAGGTACGGATATTGTTTCTTCAAGAATACAGTATTTATTTGTTACTTTTCATATTATTTAAATTATCTCATCTACTCTTCTCTTTAATTCAGTTTTCTCCGCTAAGCAAAGGTTGTCTAGAAGAGATAGCTCTTTAGCGATAAGACCGCATATTTTCTACCGTTATTTAATTTAAGATTCCTAATCTAATATTTTTCTTGTTGGTGTACCTACAATAAAGTATTGTTGTATAGTATTGTGCGCCAACAATATGCCTTAAAATAGGAACAGCCCATCTAGCACAACTACGCTTCGCGACTCTTGTCGAACAGCATCCGGCGTCGTGGTAGACCTCGAAGGAGATGGCGAGACGAACTTGACGCCTTTCACCGAGACTGGTGGGAGATTGCTCGGGACAGGGACGCGTGGAAGAATGAGAGGGAGGCCTTTGCCCAGCAGTGGGACAATATAGGCTCTTAAATAATAATAATAAAATTACTCCTGGCTCGGTGGGCTGTAAATTGAGAATTTTCTTATTGATTTGTTTCAGCTTGGCCCAATGTTCTTTTGTATGTCCGAATTGCTTTGCCCTAACGTTGACTGGTAGAGCATGCCTCAAGGCATTACGTCCGCCTTTTGTACGTTAAGTTTCAAATAAATTCCGGATTTCCGGTTTGTTCCCACCTCGCATCGCTCGCATATACAGCTCGCATTTTCAACCCATTCACTTGAAAATTCGTGAACAGGTTGGATAATATACCTACAGACATTTTTTGGCGACAAGATTTTCGAAATTTTTAAAAATGCCTAAATTATGGGATTTTAAAAATTAAATTTTCTGCCTTTTGGAAACAAACTCGCGAGGTCGTCAGCTCACAAATTCGCTGGTAGTAGTGAGAACGTTAGGTGACATTTTCATGGCCCCACACCAGCGCATTGCAATGCAACATCTCTGTAGCGAATCGCTAACTTCCTAGAGGAGACTTTTATTTGTTTTTATTACATACCATTGCGTAAAACCATGGAAGTTAGTATAAAATATATATAACAGGTAACCTAACAAAGGTTACCTGTGGCACTTCATGCAAAATTTCTCTATGCTTTGCGCTTTTACATAAACATTATTGTAAAACATTTATTTTAAAATAAGACTATTCTTAGCTCCTACTTTAAAATGCAATTAGATAAATTAAAACAAACACTTCTTTGCATCATTTTTGATTAAATGTCGACGGGATTTTTTTAACACGACATTAATTAACACGCACGCGCGACGCAGCTACTTAGATATTATTTTGTTTACTATTGATTACATTCCAAACTAAAATCAATAAGTCCCCTCAGCGTACGCTCAGCCCCAAAACTGCCTAATGCACCGCAAAGTACAGCTCACTGCGTATTCAGTTACAAGCCAAACACGGTAAATTAAACCCAGATTCGTTCAGGAATCGAAATTGACAATGTTGGGGGAAGTGCGTTTAATGTGATGTGGTCGTAATAGTCAATCATTTATTATTTACTAGCTATTGCCCGCGACTTCGTCTGCGTAGAATTAGTACCCAATACAAACACCATACTTTTCCGGGATAAAAACTATTATATGTCTTTCCCTAGGACTCATACAATCTTCATACTCTTAATATTTCATCTAAATCAGTTCAGCGGTTTAAGCGGTAAGATGTACCTAACCGATTTATTACCCGCGACTACGGCAATACCAAAAGAAAGGGTTATAAGTTTTCTTAGCCAAATTTGACTCGTCGTAGGTTGAACAGTCGCCCTTACAGCCTAATAATCGCTGTTTGTAAAACATCTTGACCAGTTATCCCATTCAAAATCGCGAAAGCAAACAAGCCCCAAAACACAAGTACTTAACCAGCCCATAAACAGCCCACTTTATTCAAGTACTACACACACCAACTCCAAAACATCCTACAGCCATCAAACTTTTAAACTCACATACGCTCATTCGAAATTACAAATTCTTCCAATGTATCCTGGATTACAGCATAGCTCTTATACTCTTAACATAAGGTTATAATACAATGATCTTTTACGAGGTAAGTTGGTGATCCTGTGCACGCGTTGAGATCTCATTTCACACCTTTACGATGTCATAAACTTGGAGAGGCGTGGTCACTTACCCCCATGAATTCTTACCCTGATACCACGACGATTAGTGTCTTAGGGTCAAAAGGACTTGATTTATACAAGGGTAATAAAGTTAATTTATTACGGGAATCGGTCGTTAATGATGGTACGTGAATGGTGGTCCTTTAAGAATTGTGTCTGATTCGAAACCTGTTTTTGGAGTTAATTGTAACTGTGTGAATTATGAGCGATAAATATTGGAATAGAATTGAATTTTGTTTGTCATGGCAAAGCACTGTCTATGTGTGTCCGTAGTTTGTGTCGTGTCATCGTGACTTGAAATGACTGGCATTTTGTATCATAATCTAAGTATTTGTATAGTCACATTCAAATTTTCTTGACAAACTTCATTTCTATTAACGCTAAGTGCGTTTTTACTTTGTTCAGCCATTATAAAACCAATGCCGGGTATTAACTGAGACTGATTTGACATGGAGAATGATCTTAGACTCTTAGAGCATTATCAAATGCCAATACAAAGTAGAATTCCACTGAAATGGAAAGCCCACTGTACAAGGAACCACTTTGGCGAGGTCTCTGTCCAAATTTAGTATGATGCTCAAACTTTTTTTTTTTTTATGTCATGGGGGGCAAACGAGCAAACGTATCGCCTGATGGAAAGCGATTACCGTCGCCCATAAACATCTGCAACACCAGAGGAGTCACAAGTGCTTGCCTACCCGGAGGACGAAGATAGAATGCCTCTATGCTAGTAATTTCACCGGCTATCTTATCTTACCCCCACACCGGAACACAACAATGCGAACATTGCTGTTTGGCGGTGGGTTAGCAGGCAAGACGGTAGTAACAATCCGGACGGACCCTGCACGAGGCCCTACTACTCCAAGACTTCTGTCATTATATACACGTATATAATGAAATTGTGAGCTCAAGTCGAGTAGGAAACGATTCCTAGAAGAAGATACGCACGGAAACATAGATATACAAAAGGAAGTCCGTTTCCTTGTTATTGGAAAGATTTTATCTCATCTTTTGATGAATATCGCTTCGGAGAATATGAAGAAATCAACTATAGAGTAGATATCTAACCTTCTGGGCTAGCGTGACTGACTGTGACTTGTCGACCAATATGGTATCACCGCCCGTCTCTCTTGCACATTATCAGAAGGAAAGAGACAAAGGGCACCTTCTATTGCAACTTCGTACGCGTTTTTTTTTACTACAGTAAACTTTTTACTACAGTGTTTTTTTCTTTACGACTACAGTAAGGTAAAAGTATCCTATAACCATCTTTGGATGTCCAGCTATACCTGTACCTCTCACTGATTTGCATTACAAATAAAAAAAAATAGTATAGATATAGGTATGTAGGTGGGTGATAGTTAGGTAGTGTCCCTCAGAGCTTCAGAAATTGCCAAAGGTTGCCAACCTAAAGCCCCTCATAATAGGGCAAACGGAATTAATACAATATAAAGGAACACCCACACAATAAGATCAGGTTTTTCTAAGTCTTTGTTAAAGGCCTTTGACATAAGACGGGCGATGCCTTCAATTTGCTCTAACTCTGACATTTGAACATCTGCCCTTTATTATTATATCTTAAAACCTTTTAGACGTAAGTCCAGTTTGCCTCAGTACTAATCTCAACTTTTCGGATTTGATATAGTCTCCTGTATCTTAGAACCTTTTGGTCGTAAGTCCAGTGTATTACAGCGATAATTTCGGCGTTTTGGCTTTGGGGGTGTGTGGTATTTCTTAGATTCTGTTAGGCACACGTTCAATATATTTGACCGATAAATCTAACCTTTAGAGGAGTATTGTTGTGTCTTTTATTATTAAAACTTCGGACAAATCCCTTTTTTTCTGGACACAAACGTCTACTGTGATAATTTGAAGTGGAACAGATTTTTTCTCAGTTCTTTTACATTTAAATGCCGCTACGGACTTTTGTTGGTTTCTGACAGATTTATTCACGGACACATTGATAAAAATATAACTGAAGTTAGTCTGAGTTGTCAAAAGAAGGCCTAATTTTAGAGTAATGTAACTAACAGTAAACACAATAAAATAATAGTAAACTTTACATCAAGGTGAAGATAGAAGGAAAAAAGAAAAGAGGAAGACCAAAACGAATATATGGAGCAAATAAAAGAAAAAATAAATGCTTCATCATATAAAGAAGTAAAAGAAGAATGTAGAATAAGCTGGAAATCACTCCACCGACGAGAGCCTAAGTCTTACATATTATAATGATGATGATAATAGTAAACTCGGTTTTATTATCTTTATTTCCGAGTTGCCAACAAGGTGATTTCTTACATTCTAAACAAAATAAATACTTATTTATCTCACGCGAGATTTAGTAAGAATTGGGCAATTTTATTTCAATTAAGTTAACCTTAATCACAATCAGTAAATCACGAGCTTTAGTTGGAGTGAAACTACTTCCTTTGAAAATAAACAAACGGAGATTAAACCTTGAATGGCCACTGTGAAGGTCATACAACAATGGAGACCATGCATCACTGGTTCAGAGGAAATAGAACTAAATGTCCAGTATTTAGTAGAACTAACATAGTTTATTATTATTTAGTACTATTTCCATCAATCGAAAGAATTGGTGAAATTAAAACAAATCATTATTTGTAAAAAGTTACAGATTTTTCTGTAGATTAAAATTTTTAAGTTACATAATATTTTTTTTTTTACAAGAAATTAGGTTATTCCTGCCTATAAACTGAAATTTAACTTATTATTTTTATTCGAAATGGCTCATTAAAGTTCTTGTCTACATTCGTACGTTCATTATTCTACAAAAAATATGCAACGGAGCCACGCCGTTTTGTGTCGCTTAAATGTAACTAGTTTTAAGTCTTTGTTTATATGTATTTTTGTAGTTCACTGTGCCTTGGTTTTTACTGTAATGCTGTGTAATTCAGTTGAATAATAAATAAATTAATAATCTCTTGACCACTACGAGTCAACGGCACGGCAACCCACAGACTACATTATGTAACAACAATACGACAACCTTGTCCCAACCAGCCTTGCCTGTCCGTTGAATCGCCAATAGGTATTGTTACCAATGTAATCACCCGTAATTAGTGTAAGAAGGTCATTGTTTTTACGTTATTCGCCATGACTAAATACATTTCTTATGGTTCGGTTAATTGTCTGAATTAAATGCTGAATGAACTTGATGTAGAAGCTAATCTGATACTACATTAACGGAGTCTAACCGAGCAAAATGTGAATCGAAAACCGGAGCTAATTCGGTTGACATTGCCATACATCCATTTGAGCGATGTATCATTAATTCATCACCCATATCACATTAATGGAATGAAATAATGCATAGCTATTCGAGTTTAAGTGACAATAAATAAGTAGTTAGTTATAGGTTATAGCTAAATCAGCCTATCGCGAAAGTAGCCACATAATAGCAATCACCCAGAAATATGTTAGTAGAAACTATGAATACAACCCAAAATCGGAATACGGAAAGAATAATCAATTATGTAACTAAAAAAAGGCGGAGTAGAAACTGTAATCAATTAAATAAATAAATAAAAATACGATTTATGCATCCGGAACATACCTACTCGTAAACACGAATAGCGAATGATGTTTTTTAATCCATTATATTTTTCCATCCGTGCACAGAATAGATAAGGCAGTATTTGTTTTCTTTTGTAAACTAAAGCCAGTATCTTCACAAATATTAACAAAGTTACCGAATAACATGAGATAAAACTAGTATTTAATTATCGCAACAAGTCTGCTTACATGAGCATATGCGACTGCAAACAAGATACTGTTACAAATTGTGTAATGGTTCTGTCAAAGGAAACTAACTCATCTAGTTATTGAAGAAAAGGTTTAACGAGACAGCATGCCGTTAGGTACATATATCTCAAGGAGTTATAAATAACCAGAGTCACGATTCGAAGAGGTTTTGCGATATTCTGTATTTAGCAATAACTCAACTTAAACAGGACTGAATCGGATAGGCCATACTTTTGAAACCGTGTAGTGTTTATGAAGTCAGGGCTTCAGGGGCTTGGCTTTTCCTGGGATCTGATAACTTTTTTACAGCAAAAGCGATGTGAGTCTTGGCCGCCAATTTTACATGAAATGATTTTATTTTATTTTAATTTTTTTATTTTTATTTTATTTATTTAGGAGAACCAACAGCTTTAACAATTTTGAGTAAACTTAAATATAATAGAAAGCAGGGAAGCCAATTACAGGATCTCACGGATAGAAACAATTTAACTAATCTTAAATTAAAGTGCGACACTCATCACTTCACATCATCTCACCTTGTATAGAAAAAGTATATAAAAAAAAGAAGAAAATGGTAAACAATACACTACACTACACGAGCTCTAAAAATGGCAACGTATATTTTAAGCCCAGGCGGGTGAACGACTATGTAACACGTCTAGTTAAAGCACCTTGTCACCAAACTTTGTCTCACAGAAGGAATTTTACAGTTAAATATGTCGATATCCAGTTCCTTCGTTAAATTGTTCACGCTACGACTTGCACGCGTCAGAAAACTATTTTGTCTGTAATTTTGGTGGGATAACATATAATATGTGTTATTCAAAGTACGTTCCGTGACATTCACAGGTTGTCATTTTGAAGGCGAATGCCATTTCCGCTTTACTCATATGATATGAATCACTTTCCTATCTTGAATTTTACTTCAATCAAGATATCAATCTTAATGAGAAAGAAAATGTCATTAGGATTACATCGAATAGCGCACATCGTTAAACTAAGCACGTAGTGGCGAGATCTCAGGCAGATGTCTTTGTAAACACCGAATTTAACCACAAATGCATTAATAGGAGTAAATAAATAATTAGCCTTTAAGGCTTGAGCGAAAGCGACTTTGTCACTGTAACAGAGATGCTACGACTTTGCGACCAGCGGGACGTCGAGCGGAGAGATCCGAGCGCGGCCATACGAGTGAGCGAGATACACGTACCGCGCACCGCTGCCGCTCGCCGCTGAGACCGAGTTCGTGTCATATTTAAGACAGTTAACGCTATGGTTGGAGGCGAGTATGTTAATGCGACAGGGTAATAACACAGGCGCCAGTAAGTGATAATGGGGTATAAATAGTGCAATTATGATGCATTAAGTTTAACTTCCTTGAGATTTAAATGTTTCCAGAACTTTAAAGGGTTAAGTTTTAATATTACAGAAACGGCAATGTTATCTTGACTGGTGTGGTGTATAGACACCTTTATGAAATAAAGTGTCACCACTACCTGCCCGCTGCGGCCATTACTAAGACAGACGTCAACGCGAGCGGGCAGGTCGTGTGGACAGTAAACCCGTTTACGTTGTTTCATTGAATATATTCCCGCCCTGAAACCCTGGACGTCACAATGGCGACGAGGATAAACAACGCAACAAGGAAGTGTACAAATAACCGATAATAATAATCAGTGGAATCCCTTTAATTAATTTCTGTAAAAGGAAAAGAAAAGGAAAAAGTGGGTATAGTGGTTTAGAATATTAAAGTACCTACAACAAAAGTCGCATAACATTCTGACCAGTACTTTGTGCACATATGTCAAAGAATAAGCAGAGGAATTGAAAACAAACTGATAACGGTCGGCGTAATTAGTCGTGAACAGAATGTGCCGGCTAATGTTTACCTAAATGCATTCCCGTTGTTGTGTTATGGTAACAAATTGTCAAATTCGACATAGATATACGTACAATTAAAATATTTGGTTAAGTATTAAATAAAATGCTCGATGGTTGTTAGACAGCCAGTTACAAATTCGTTATCTACCTACAAATGTTTCGTTACATATTAATATTTCTAAATAAAGTTACACATTAAAACTTAATATCTAAGTGCCTTGAGAATAATTATCTAGCTGTCACGCAATAAGTTGTTATGATATTATTTGGATCTGTGTTCAATTTATGATAATAACTTGAACAATTTTACCATTCCATACGATTCTTAATAGGTAGGTAAATAATTAATATTGGAAACCCACACCTACCTGTACCTATTTACATCGTAACGTGATCACGTTAGCTATCATCAGCTGGACTAAAATATACCTACATACTTTCAATGTAAATAGGTTAGTGTGTTATTGTTAAAATATATCATGTTTTACGGATTACCTACACAACAACAATAACAAAGAGTGCCTGTAAATATTAGTGAATGAATGTACCTAATCGCATTTATAATTCTCGGGGTTATCCTTAGTATTATTATGTTTCTAAGTGCGAGCTGAGTCCGAGTGGATATAGTAAATATAACATAACAAACACAAAGAGCGTAAGCTCACCGAGTTTCGCATGTCTTAGGATTGGAAATAATGTGCCAATTATTTGCATTTAATGTTTATTTTCAAGGAGTGAAAACTCCTCGAGGTTCTTTATAAAAGAGCCAAAAAATGTGCCAAGGAGTGAAAACTCCTCGAGGTTCTTTGTAAGAGCCAAAATGTGCTAAGGAGTGAAAACTCCTCGAGGTTCTTTGTAAAAGAGCCAAAAAGAGTACCCCCGGGTACCGAGCAGAGGGCGGAAGTTAAGGCCTAATCCGAAAACTGTTCGTTTGTCTCCCATACAAGTATGTTTCCTTTTGCCAACCAAACCGAAGTATCGACTGATGTTTGGTAGTAACAAATTTAATTAACAAATTTAACGTTACTTACTGCCAACATATGTATGAATTGGTAGTAACATCGAGAGTAAGCTATGTGCAGTATACCTAAATAGAATTATATTTTAAATAGCCCGGCAACTGTTTACTCCTTGAGTACAGGGTGTCTGTCACTTTCATTTCGTTGAGTCGCGCCACAAGTGGGGTCGCGGCAAAATATTGTGCTAGCCATGCAGATGCTGCAGAGCATCGGAAATTCAAATATTCGTAATGCAATTAGTTTAAATTAACTGCCCAAATATTTGGATACCTAGTAGCAAATAAAGGAACTGTGAAAGTGGGAACGTAATTAAAATATAGGAATATGGGAGGCAAAACCAACAGGATTCGAGGAAAACAAAACCCTATTAGGGTATGAAAATAAAATCGGTTCAGCTGTATCAGCGTGAACAACTACAAAACAAGCTGTCATTGGTTGGCAATGACAGGCGGAAAAATCTCGTATCAGCCCTTAGAGTAGCCCGTAAAGGTACGGAAATTAACTACCAAACAAGCTGTCGTGCGTTGGCATTGACAGGTCGAGAAAATAGTTTTCTAAATTTTAAATTGTATGACTTTAAGTGACACCGTGTCAAATTCGAAAGTTGAATGATACTAAAGTAATTCATGACGTAGAGGGATTATCGCGAAATTGATTGGATATGTAACAAATAAAACATGGTATTGATTTATCTGAACTGAAACTAAATCGACAATAAGTGTGTTTAGGAAATAAGTATGGTAACTGGCAACATTAAATAACGTCAAAATCTAATTAAATTCACTTCCGTATCCCGCCTTTGTTCTCATTCGCTCATTCTACATTTTCATTCACTCTCACTCTAACAATTTTTTCGTTCGCACGGCGACAACGTGCTCCCGCGTTTGAAAATGTTCACAAACCATGTAAAGTAATTCTCATCCTCCTAATATTGCTGTCTGCCTTCTGCATTTCCCAAAGTTCACTTTTTTGACGTAACGGACGGACTAAGTGTGGTGTAATAGCCAAGAAGCAAGCGGCGCCGCTCAACGAGGGATCCCACGCAAGTACCACACCACACTTTCCACCTGAATCGACTATTCCAAGGTACAAAATTTTCATATCATTTCTGTTTCCACAACATAAATTTGGTCCACGAACCGCATTGTTTCCAGACATTCAAATTTAAAAGTTAACCTTTACTAAATTTGTCCGCCATGTTGTCGAAGTTTGTCTAAAATA
Source organism: Apotomis capreana (assembly GCA_947623375.1). Taxonomy (NCBI): domain Eukaryota; kingdom Metazoa; phylum Arthropoda; class Insecta; order Lepidoptera; family Tortricidae; genus Apotomis; species Apotomis capreana. Next base: position 26,115,965 of record OX392505.1, read on the forward strand.
AAACTAAATAGTCTGCAAGATTGCATTTGTCTGATTAAGTTCATTATTTGTCTGCACTGCGTGCATTTGTTAGTGTCAATTGTCTGCAAGATTGCATTTGTCTAATTAATTTCATACATTTGTCTGCATCGCGTGCATTTAACTGTAAATTGTCTTGTCTGCATAAAGATTGCATTTTTCTAATTGAGCCAATACCTAGTCTGTAACTTGGTTACTAAACAGTAAACATACAAGTCGCAACGTGTCTGCTTTTGCATAGTTATATTCTAATCAATAACGATTGATTATTTTGTATTGTCTGTTGTTGTGCATAAACACTTATTTTTTCTGCAATTCGCATTTCTGTGTATAACGAACTTTTATTTCCAGCAGTGAATAATATTTTTCAATAATCATCATTCATCAAAGTCGCCATTTTATTACTTGCTAGTTTTGCAAAGTAAAGTAGGTAGATAAAATTGTACCCACGGAAATTACGTTCAGTCAGTGTTGTGACAAGTGCTTCGTTCATTCATTCGGTCAATTATTTCGGAGTGTTCAATTTGTCTCACAGTTACGTGTCTGTGGCGAGAACGAAACGCAATCGACCATTCATTCGTTCAAGTGTCAGTGTCAATTCGATTGTCAAATAGTTGAATTGTTATTTCGGTGTCTTAAGTGAGTTTATTTTGTGAAAATGTCGGTTGATATTCGATATAAAGTTGTAAAAATGCAAATAGATAGGATTTGGGACGCCGCTAATAGTGCAGTGGATGACGTGTCCAAACGTGTAGAACTTGAAGCGCGTTACCAAAGTCTAAACGCCGTGAAGGCTGATTTTTTCGAATCGTACATTTCTGTCGAGGCGAGTAAACGAGCCGGCTTTGACGCCGACCAACATTTAAAGGATTTCGTGGAGTACGACACGAAATTAAACCACGTAAGTGTGATTTATAACAAAATATTTCCAAAGTGTGAAACTTCGTCTACGTCTGTCGATCGCAACGTTGCACAAAGTCAAGCGTATGATTTACCGCGTATTTCGCTGCCAACGTTTTCAGGTAAAATTACCGATTGGACTAATTTCATAAACATATTTAAAAATTTGATAGATGAAAATGGTAGTATGAAGCCTGTAAGAAAATTACATTATTTGATATCATGCTTGTCAAAGGAGCCTCTTGACTTGGTGAAACATTTGCCATTCACTGATGAAAACTATAGTGTTGCATTGACTTTGCTGGAGAATAGGTTCTCCAATACACGACTTATAGCCGATACTCACTTGGAGTATATATTAACATTGCCGTCAATTGTTAATATGAAGTCCGATTTGAGGTTGTTCCTCAATTCATTCAACGAACATATTGCTGCTCTTAAAGCATTAGAATTTAAACCTGATGAGTGGTCATTTATCCTTTTGCATGTCTTGTTAAGTAAAGTGCCCAATGAAGTGCGAAGCCAATTTGAAATGAGTTTGAAGACTTCTAATATACCTAAATATACTGATTTCATAAATTTCTTGGAAACCAGGTGCAAGGCTTTTGAAACCGCCTGTATCATGAAACCGAGCTCTAGTGTTGCGTCCAGACCACTGCCTGTTAAGTCTCAACCTTTTAGAACTGTCAAAACTGTCATGCACGTTCAGGAACGTAGCAATGAAGGCAAACAATGTCGTTATTGTAGCTTGGATCATTACATGTACATGTGTAACAAATTTAAGGACTTAAGTTTGGAGCAACGTAGAGATTTTCTCAAGTCGAAAAATTTATGCTTCAACTGTTTTGGTATTCACAAGTACCATGAGTGCACTTCATTGCATAAATGTAAGGTGTGTCGTGCCAAACACCATACCTTAATCTGTCCGTCAGTGGCAAACACTGAGGTCTCACGGCCACCTCTTAGATCGGCAGCTGTTGTGGCTGACAGCCCTGACCCTTCATCCTCAGAGGTTTGTGATGAAATGGATGTGCCCAACATTCCTAATGTAAACAATACAATGATTATGCCATCGTGTTCTGCAATTACCAAGTCCAATTTACAAAATATATTGTTAGGTACAGCGTTGTGTATGGCCGGCAATGGTGATGGCCATTTCCAGCTTGTTCGGGTTTTAATTGATCCTGGATCTCAGTGTTCTATCATATCAGAGGAGTGTGTTCAGCGGCTCCAACTTAAACAAAATCGTCAACCTGTGGCTATTCGGGGTGTAGGCTCGGGCGTGCCGCACAAGTCACAAGGATTGACAACTTTGTTCTTGAAAGGTCGACATTCGGATAAGCCGTTATTGACTGTATCGGCTATCATATTGAAGAAGGTGACTGGCAACTTGCCATCTGTATCTCTGTCTGAGGACATAAGGCTAAATTATCAGGATCTGCAACTTGCAGATGATAATTTCCATCTGTCGCGGCCTATAGATATTCTCTTAGGCAGCGACATATATAATGATATTTATTGTGGCGAGAAGGTGTGGCCTTCCCACAATGTTCCGGCCGCTTATCTAACCGTCTTCGGTTGGGTCATAATTGGTGACGCCTCAAGGTTCACTGATTCGGTTCCTCAGCTGGTGTCACACCATGTGGCATTGGATGATTGTCTGTCTAGATTCTGGGAGCTCGAGCAGATCCCAGAAACTATATGTCCCGATCCCGATGATCAAATTGTCGAAGATCATTTTCTGAAAACTGTCTCACGCGACGATGAGCAGCGATTTATGGTGCGTCTTCCCTTCAAAGGGAATCAAACTGAATTAGGTGACAGCCGAGAGCTGGCTTCCCGCAGACTTTTGGGCCTTGAAAGAAGGTTCAATAAAAATCCTCAACTGAGGACTGAATACAACAAAGTTCTAAACGAGTATTTGGAACAGAAGCACATGGAGCCTGTTGAAGCGCCCTCTGGCGGCGGAAAATATTACTTGGCACATCATTGTGTGGTTAAGGAGGAGTCTTCAACCACGAAGTTGAAAGTTGTGTTTGATGGGTCTATGCCTACGACTACAGGCATATCTCTAAATAATGTTCTACATGCTGGTCCGAAGTTACAACGTAACATTGTGGACATACTCTTACGTTTTCGACTTCAACCTGTCGCGTTCACATGTGACATCAAAGCCATGTATAGACAAGTCCTCGTGCATCCTGATGACCGAAATTACCAATTAATTCTTTGGCGTCAGAACTCTGATGATCCTATCCAGGAGTTTCGTCTCAGAACAGTCACCTTTGGTGTGTCTTCGTCACCATATTTAGCCATGCGCTGCATTTTACAGCTGGCAGAAGAAGGAAGGGCATCACATCCTGATGCTAGTAAAATTTTATCCAACCAGATCTTCGTCGACGACGTGGTGACTGGTGCTCCTGATATAGACACTGCTCGAAAGTATAGAGCTGAATTAATAGACCTTTTGCGCCAAGGTTGTTTCGAGTTGCGAAAGTGGTCTAGCAACAGTCGTGATTTCTTGTCCGACCTACCTGACAACGTCTGCGAAGGGTCGTTGTTATTTGAGCCTCAGAATGAAGGGTCGGTCAAGGTACTTGGCGTTAAATGGAATCCTGTATCTGACACGTTCACGTATCATAGCAAGATTTTGAATACTGGATTGACAAAGCGCGCCGTGCTGGCTAACATTGCGTGCATCCATGATCCGTGTGGTTGGCTAACGCCGGTCGTATTTACTGCTAAGGCATTTATGCAACGGCTGTGGCTCCTGGGCATTGGATGGGATGACCCATTACCTGAAGATGAGCAGGCTCAATGGCTCACTTTTATTGATGAGTTTGTTAACTTGTCAAACATCGAAATACGACGATTTGTTTTGCCTGCGAACGGCATAAATTTCCAGCTGCACAGTTTCTGTGATGCATCTCTCAAAGGATATGCGGCTGTGGTCTATCTTCGTGTAGAGAGATCCAATGGTGAAGTGGAGGTTCACTTACTGTTGTCCAAATCAAAGGTCGCACCGATCAAAACGAAGATGACTGTACCACGTCTTGAGCTTTGTGGGGCTCTCGTATCGTCCAAACTAATAAAACATTGCGCTGCATTACTTGATGTACCTCTTGAAATTATCGCTTGGTGCGATTCTAGTATTGTATTGTCCTGGATACGCACTCCTGTCCATCAACTTAAAATGTTTGAGGGAAACAGAGTTTCTCAAATACTGACAAATACTGTTCCGTCTGATTGGAGGCATGTACCTTCTCAGTTGAATCCCGCTGATGCGGCTTCGCGTGGTCTGATGCCCTCAGAACTCTTGTCACATCCTCTTTGGTGGTCTCCACCATGGCTCAAGCTCTCGGCGAACACTTGGCCGAAGAATGTAATTGTTAACTCAAACACGTCGTTCTCTGGTGACAGTAACGTACCAGAACAAATTATTCTAACGAGCAATATCACTTGTGATCCGATGACCACTGACATTATAGAAAAATATAGCAGCCTTCATACACTTGTTAAAGTTCATGGATATTGCCTTCGTTTTATCCACAATTTGAAACATCCAAATTCAAAATATACAGGCCCATTGACATACTCGGAATGGCGACATTCCTTGTATTCATTGATAAAAATAGTTCAACGTTCCGAGTTTGCCACAGAAATCAAACTGGTTGAACAAGGTTCACCACACCGAACCAAGCTTCGAACTTTGGCCCCATTTCTGGACGCTGAAGGGCTTTTACGGGTCCGTGGTAGACTTAGACATGCGAATCTGTCCCGTCAACATAAACATCCAGTGATTCTTCCAAAATCACATACTCTGACGATTTTGCTCATCAATCACTATCACGACTTATACTTACATGTGGGTGCTCCCATGTTATTATCGTTGCTAAGGAAGCAATTTTGGATTTTGTCGGCTCGCACAGTCATCAAACAGCAAATTAGGAAATGCTACAAGTGTTTTAAGGCTGACCCAAAACCTGCAGACTACTTCATGGCAGACTTGCCGCCATCAAGAGTCTTACCATGTAAACCCTTTTCTAGGACCGGTGTTGATTACGCAGGGCCGTTTCTAATTAAGGCATCTAAACTGAAACGTGCGCCTATTGTAAAGGCTTATCTCTGTGTTTTCGTGTGCATGGTCACCAAAGCTTGTCATCTCGACCTCGTATCAGATCTGTCTACTGACTGCTTTATAGCATGTCTCACTCGTTTTATGGGTCGTCGTGGCTGGTGCTCAGATATTTACTCCGATTGTGGCACTAATTTCGTTGGCGCAAATAACCAACTCCGAGAACTGTACACATTTTTAAGGAAAAATACTGGTTGTTCTGACGTGCAGAATTACCTCCTAAAACACCGTCTTAAGTGGCATTTCAACCCTCCGTCCGCTCCCAACATGGGTGGATTATGGGAATCGGCCGTAAAGTCGGCGAAAACGATCCTTAAACGCACTATAGGAGACACTGTATTGACATTTGAGGAGTTACAAACCGTTTTTACAAAGGTAGAGTCGATTTTAAACTCCAGGCCCTTATGCCCCGTCTCTGACGATCCAGACGACATTGATGTTTTGACACCCGCTCACCTTGCTATGATAGGAGACGACATGGTAACTCCTCCTGAACCAGACTTAACGACCGAGAAATTGAACCGTTTGTCTCGTTGGCAACTCCTTCAGAATTTCACTCAACAGTTCTGGCGTCGTTGGAACTTAGAATATTTACATACTTTGCAAGGCCGCAACAAATGGTTCAAGACCACGGAAAATTTAAAAATTAACGATATTGTTCTTATCGTTAACGAAAACACCACTCCTTATTGTTGGAAATTGGCTCGCATCGTTTCGTTGTCGCCGGGACGTGACGGTGTAGCCCGCGTTGCTACCTTAAAGACAGGTACAGGTAACCAATTAGTGCGACCTGTATCAAAGCTATGTCCACTGCCTCATCAGCATTGACTAAAGGTAATTTCATAATTTAGTAAGTAGTTGTAGGTAATTAATTAAGTGTTGTGTACAATAGCAGACAATTTAAGTATTCTTTCTTTTCCTAAGAAATCCTACAGATTTCTTCCCGGGGCAGTATGTTTAGGAAATAAGTATGGTAACTGGCAACATTAAATAACGTCAAAATCTAATTAAATTCACTTCCGTATCCCGCCTTTGTTCTCATTCGCTCATTCTACATTTTCATTCACTCTCACTCTAACAATTTTTTCGTTCGCACGGCGACAACGTGCTCCCGCGTTTGAAAATGTTCACAAACCATGTAAAGTAATTCTCATCCTCCTAATATTGCTGTCTGCCTTCTGCATTTCCCAAAGTTCACTTTTTTGACGTAACGGACGGACTAAGTGTGGTGTAATAGCCAAGAAGCAAGCGGCGCCGCTCAACGAGGGATCCCACGCAAGTACCACACCACACTTTCCACCTGAATCGACTATTCCAAGGTACAAAATTTTCATATCATTTCTGTTTCCACAACAAAGTGTTATATATATTATACGATTTGACTGATTTGAGTTCACTATAGAATAAAGTATATAACAAAAGAATATATATGCTAGAAATAACGACTTATTTGTCATTTAAAGTATTCGTGCATTATAACTAAACGATAACGAGTAAAACCTACAACATGGGTATTATGGTAATGACATTTTAAAACGAATTGACCAGATTGTGGCGTTTAAAGTAAATCACTTGGAAATCGAATCGATTTGACCTGATTTTCATAGTTCTCTGGAATAGGTAAATAATACTAGTAATTGTGAATAATTTGACATTTATTACGCATTGTGAATTAACTAGTATGAGCATAGGTAATTCTATTCCATGAGCAATTGATAAAAGCATTTTGCCAGTTGATGGAATAGATAGAACATTCTTTATTGCACACATAAACATAGATAACAAGTAAATTTAAAATTACAATGGAGGTAAACAACATGCAGTCTAATAGCTAAAGAGCGATATCTTTCAGACAACCTTTAAGTAGAGTGTTGTTCTTGTCTTTTTAAGCATTTAATGCTAAAACTGAATATTAAATATAATGACAACTCTTTTAATTTCCCATATTCTGAAAGTTGGTCAATTGTTTATCTTAATAGCGGGTTGAAAGTGGATTCCCATTTTGGTTTGATTTTGCAGGGTTAAAAGCAATGTAAAAACAAAAGTAACATTTAATTTTGCATAGAAAACCAAATGCGCTACAGGGCAACTTGTACAGCCACGGAAAACGCACGGTATTGTCTGGACTGGATGATATAAAGTATTACGCGTTAAAACAAGAAAATAGTAGACTTCAGTTAACTTTTCCTGTGTAATAAAATAATACTGATATGCTCCTAAATTATAAGAAAATAGTTTCATATAAACGACAATTACTACGTTTTTCAACCGAGTCCAAATACTAAAAGAAAATATATTTATAATACGTAAGTAAGACTTAAATTCGATGTTAAATTTAAATCATCAACCTGGTGGCTGAAATTCCAAATTACAAAAACTTTAAAAATATGAATGATCTTTCGGATGCCACGGGAACACATTGCGTGAGATACAAACGCTGAGTGTGCATTTAGAGCAATGTTCCGGTTAAACAGAGGTCGTGTGTTCGAGTCACACTTGGACTTCACATGCGCGAAATTGTATGTATCCTTTGTAGGTATGTTAAAAAAAAAATGGGTTTTTAACTACACCAATTTCAAACAGGTTTTACAAACTAAAATCTACCCGCATTATAAATGGCATGCATTTCTATGGGATTGTATCGATATTAATATAACGTCGTATTAGTCTATGCATATAGGCCATGCATTTGTTCTAGATACCCGTAGTGTTTGCTGGGTAGTGTAGTAGACACGTCAACACTACGTTAAACAATACCTAGTTGTAGGTACCGATAATCACATCTATTTCTTAATGGACCGAGTAGTACCAAAGTCGGAATTGACTGGTACTAACAACAAGTAAATAAAAGATCTACTCTAATGGGCTAAGTAGTAAGTCTCTAAAGACTGGTACTAACAACGAGAAAAGTAGTAAGTCTGTGAAGACTGGTACTAACAAGTAATAAGTCTGTGAAGACTGGTACTAACAAGTAGTAAGTCTGTGAAGACTGGTACTAACAATTAGTAAGTCTGTGAAGACTGGTACTAACAATTAGTAAGTCTGGAAAGACTGGTACTAACAACGAGCAAAACAATAGACTGTTCTATTGAAATTCAGTAGTAAGTCTGTGATGACAGGCACTAACAAAAAAAAATTAAAATACAGTTACAAACAAGATATTGGTAATCAATAGACATGGGGGATAAATAACGTCACGATGACAAAGTCACAGTGAGTCGCCGTCAAAAGTTGTCACTGTGACATTTCACAAAGTAACAACGTGACAAAATCACATGTTCCTACTGTTCCTAGCGCAGTCTGTTAAATACTCAAATCACGATCACGAGTATCACAAACGCCGTGAGCGTGGCGTGGCGCGGGAGTACTGTGACTCAACTCGGCTCTATTCGGGCTTAATCGGAAGTGTGCGGAAGTAGCGAACATCGGATGACGCCTGCTGCCTGAGAGCGAGTGAAATTGCGTAAAAGGTGAACGCGCCTGCGTACCCTATATGGTACGCACTGGCAGGGTCGCCATGTAAAGGTTGGAACTTGGTAGTAAATGATACTAGGATTGTCGGATGTAGACTGAACATTTATTGGGTAAAATACAGGCTTTTTATAGTAGTTCTCTGGCGTCACGTAACCTTTAATAGGTCCGTGACATTTACAGTAATACAGAAGGGTTGTCATAGGTTGACATTAAGATTGCTACGTAATTATGTATATTCTATTAAATGTCGCATGATGACCAAGGGCATGTGACGTTGCTATCCCGTCACACACCACAGTATCAATTAGTTACTTGTATGATAATGTTAACGGTGTGACAAAAACACGGTTATAAATGTAATATTCATACCTCGGGGTTTTCGGTACGGGAATGTTTGATATTAATTAGCCAGTGTTCGTATTGGTGGAAAAAATTACGTTAATTACAGCACCGTGACTGACCGTGACCTGTCATAAATATCATACAGTGAAACCAGTAACAGGCGTGACAAAGTCACGATGACTTTTCACTGTAACATTTTTGGAACAGGATCGCCAGTCACTGATACCAAAAAGTAGCGTTTTCCCCATGTCTAGTAATCAACTGATATAAAAAAAAAAAGCTAACGAATATCGCAAAAACTGACGTTTGAACGTTCATTGGCACCACTAACAGTAAGACTGTACTGTAGGTCGCGCCGAATGTGAGTAGTACCTCTACTTATGATAAACGCGTCTTCGTAATCATACATGCATTAAAACGGTGCTGTCCCTGAATCAAATGGTAAAGTGAAATAAACTTCGGGTTAGACGAGGGTTTTCCAAATTGAAGACTTTGTCTTACATTAAGATATGCAGCGTTTATAATATTCATGAGCCCTCACAAGAGTCGTAGGCAGTGTGTATCTGCCTATCTATTCTCCTTGAGGTATACTCATTTGTAACTATCAATGTAAATTTCAATAATGCAGCAGGAATTCGTGATTTCTTGTAAAGTTACCACGGTACTTGAAATTATGGTCGATATACCAATCAATAAAATTTGTAAAGAAATTCTAAAAAAAAAAAAAAAACACCTTTTACATTTCAAAGGCTGACTAATCAACGCCGGTTTAGTATTCTTAAATACTTACATTTCATCAGAAGATTTTTAAATTCATACCAAAAATTGGAAAATGTATATTTCATTGAAAAAGGCAAACTGTGAGTTTTCTTGCGGCGCTTCTTTCTCACGGAGGCCTTAGTTGGAAGCGCTGGTAGATTCCTAAATTTTAGAAAATAATTGCTCCACAGTAGATTAATTCAAGAGTAAATGAATATAGCTTAATGTTATGATTGCCAAAGGAATTAAAATAATAATAACTGTGACAATACCAAAAACAAAATATTTAATAATCGCATTAATCCATTCCGTTCTCCAATTAATAACAAGTAATTGACAATATTTTCTTAGTGCACCATGATCACAAAAAAAAAAAAAAAAAATGAAAAGAGAAGAAAACGGAAACGTGAGAATTGGTTAGTGATGTAAAAGTGAAGACAAATTATTGAACTTGAAACTACAAAAAAATAAGTATAAGTCCTCACTAAAATTAACTTTTAATGTGCATAGATTTATGATTAAAAGCCTTGTCTCAAACGGAGAATAAAGTGAATAGTAACAAAACAAAAACATAATTCTTTATGACACATCTATTACAAACTTACAATACAGTTGTTGATAAGATTAAACTACTATTATATTTCAATGTACATTCAAATTCATGATTCAGAATTAAATTAGAAAATATTAAATTTTTAACTACAGTCTAGTGACCGGGATATTGCTATTGTTGCGCATACCCGTTACTTTGAAATGTTGTTGGCTGGTTTGCTCACTGCGCCGACGCGAAATCAATCCATATTAATGGTGGAATTATCATCTTCGCTGTCTCAGCGAAGGTGCTGGATGTATGCGATGCGTTACAATAACCGTGCTCAGTTGAACCCTGAGTCTGAGCAAATGCTTCGCGCCTTGGTGTTTGGCTTGGTTGGCTGGTGTGGGGCGTCTGGATGTAGGCCCCGAATTTAGTTCAATTCACTCGGATGGAGCAGTGAGCGAATCCGCTAAGGGTTTGTTATTACTGATAATATAAATCAATCTAGATTCCAGGAATAAATACAAATGTACATGTAATGCAATCTCGATATGAAATATTAATAACTAGCAATAAGTAAATAAGTAAGCTATCAATAAAACTATTTCAAATTTATCAAAAGAGGATGGTGTGGTGTATAGACACCTTTATGAAATAAAGTGTCACCACTACCTGCCCGCTGCGGCCATTACTAAGACAGACGTCAACGCGAGCGGGCAGGTCGTGTGGACAGTAAACCCGTTTACGTTGTTTCATTGAATATATTCCCGCCCTGAAACCCTGGACGTCACAACTAGCACTACCGACTGCAACTTCGGTTGTGTCATTTTGCATTATTTATTTGGACTCTTGGTTGGACTCATCGAATCTCCATGAAAAATGTGCATGAATTCGTTAGTTACAAAAGAGACCGGTAGTCAAACCCGCTATCTCCGCTATCCTTATGTTTTCTTGTGCTTTCTGTGTTGATCTTTGCATTGTTTATAGGAATCATATAACATAGGAAATAAATAGAATAAAGTAAAGTTCCCTAATACAAAAAAAATGAAACATTAACATTACATGTCTGAGTTATTTTCAACCCCATTGATTTTTGAGTTGTAAAGATTGTACCGACTTTTATAGGTAATTACATATTTGAACCAGTCTCAAGTCTGTTGGTGGGTTGGGACAGTCCCCATACAAATTCTACCAATCATCCTTTATGGAAGATTTAAAAGTCTAAAGAAACGTCCATCAGTAAATCGCCTGTGGCTTGCACCACCACGCTTATCGACGCCGGCGCCACATGTATCGCGACAGTGATGAATGGCAACACTGACTCGCGATTACCGCTGCAGACATATATATCACGTATCGCTGCTGATGCTGACAGTGCTGGCTTTATCAGGCGTCAAATATACCCGTGGGTATATATCATGGACAGGCGGTGATACTTACAATGAACGCAACCAAGTGATCGGCAGCCCGCCTGTCTCCGGCCGGGCGTCCCTACATACACCAAATCATATCATGGACAAAATTTCGCGCCAACCAGTTCATTCTTCAAGAGCTGAACAATTAGGACAGGCGCTGTTTTAACAGCGTAGTCATAGTTAAGTCTCGAATCCTAATTCAGACACGTGTCAAGAGGTGGAGCTTTGTCTATTGGTGGTTCAGGGTAAGTAGACGGTACCAGACCGCCTGGTAGCTCTCCCATGAGGTGGACTGACCAAATCGGCCACAAACTGTCCCCTGCACGAGAGCACCAGACGCGCGGCTGTGAGAGAAGAATTGCGCAGTCTGGATAGGCTTACCACACAAGGAATGACAGCCACAAACTATTCTGCCAAGAGTGTAATGACAAATAAAAAGAATACACGTGGGTACTTTGCGCGTTGGGGAAATATGGCAGATTCGACCGCAGTTGTAGGAATAAGATAGACAGTAGTTTCTTTTCATTTTATTATGGCTGATAATTGTAACCTACAGTAGCCTCCTTCTATACGCTGTCCGAGCTGTATAGACTAACCTCTGTATCGGACTGTGGTTTCTATTTCCACACAGAGGGCAAATATTAACGTTTCTCTTGGTGTCTGACCATTTTGTCCAGATTTACTTTGGTATCAAAGCTTGGCGCGACTCCTACGCATGTCGCACTACTCAAAATCACCCGTCTTGTTCACATGGTATCAAAAGGAAAGAGAAAGGTAAATAGTCACAGGTTGTGCTGTGCTAAAGGTACAGGAGCGTTTACTTTGTCCAGTCTGATGCTTCTTACGAGATGCTGCTGTTTCGTGACAGTGCAAATAAATACCAAGAAGGTAACTCATCATCCCATTAACTCCAAGTTTCAAGAAAACTATCCAGACTAATTTATTACATGCCACATATTCATAAAACTCCATTAAATTACAATCCTAGAATCCTAAGCATACGGTATGATTTCAGCTGGCAATCCTGTCACATTCAAGTTGAGTAACTTGTACGAGTAACTGGGATGAGGAGCAGTTAGAGTTTGCATTCAAAAAGTTACGCTAATGGGCCAATTTGCCCGTCCTTGCTAGAGAAGTTTATGAGAGTACGTTACACGGTACGCAAAATTGTTGAATTTTAAGCAACTGTGGTAACTTAAGTAATGACTAAGTTAAGAATGCATGACAAAGGATTCCAAGAATTTGAATAATCTTGAGTTTCTTATGGTATGGAAGTCAAGATTTGCCAACGAGCAATGGAGCACAACATACTTCCAAGTATAGCATTCGTAGGACTGATCGTATCAGAAACAACGAACGTATCCAAAACAGGGATTGCAGATCCACATCTCTTCGCCACCAAGCCGTAGGACTGGGCAGGACACTGGGAAGGAAATTTCGGAGGTTGCCTAACCTTTTTTTAAATAAAAGCCTTAAATTACCATACCTTCCTCCTGTTCCCAATTATAAATGTGATATTTACTTTTAGATTCAGCATTAGTCTGTACTGGTACTGCCATAACATTTTCATATACCTATTTTTTGTTAAGTGAGTCCCTCGTTTAGGTAACTATATGCATCTATACTTATACTTACAGCACGCATAATGGAAATATATCCAGGTAATAGTTACATATGGCCGCGACCGCGAGTATAAACTCGCGGCCATATGTAACTATTATTGCGAATGAATGGCAATATATTTTGTCAATGTCAATCGATTTAGTTAGAGCCAAGTTCTAAATCTACACAAAGCTGTCAGTTTCACATTAGCGTATATTTTCGCACCGCTCGCGTGACAGATATTATAAAATCTGCCACTCCCCGTATCGACCGGTGATTTGACACGCACCGCCGCTCAGGGTCACTTGGGGTAATAAGGCAGTTTGGAACGATGGATTTTTTTATCTACAAGCAAGATTGAAGTTTCCGAATTTCTCTTCTCACTCGGTGCGATTTCGGCTTCGGCGCCTGGAGATTCGCTAGTGTTATGTCCTGCCAAACATTATCTCGTTCGGCTTTTTAGCACTTGCGAAATTCGCTCTTTTTGTCACACGGAATAATTTGGGTGGACAATGTACTGACAATGCTGTTCTTGTTTATTCCAATCGCTAGGGGCTCTGTACTATTCTCCATACAAATAGTTTACGCTGTTGCTAGCGAGTACGGTCACGTTAACTCATGGTAACGGTACACTGCACATTTTCTAAGCAAATCACTTTCTACGTTTTTTCGTAATCCCATTTGTTCACCATGACCGCGTCACCCTTTCAAACCACAAAACCCTCACGATGGACAAAAAACAGTTTTGCGTAATGCAAACGCCGCCAGGTGGAAAATAACTTCAACAAGATTAGAGAAATACATTGACGATGATAATAAGTTTTTGTCAAAATGTTCATTTTTGTAACAAGCCGTATAGCCGGTTGAAATATATTACAGAGTACCTAGGTCCACTTTCCGGCTTCAATATCAGACCAACCCCATGGTACCATAATTACGAGTATTGTATATTATGTTAGTGAGATAAGTTTTAAATTTCAGCTCAATCGGATACCTGCTTCAAAAGTTGCAAGCTAAGTTGCAAGATTCCACCCAAACATTGTTACATACATACAGTCATACATACATTGCTAGTTAAATAAAAGCTTGTAAAATATAGGAGCACTTTTATGAATTGCAACAAAACATTGGACAATGTTCAAAATCAAACAGAGCGAATGACTTAAATGTCTGTATAATTTTACCAAGCCTTGCCAGTGTTATGTGAAGAGTCTCAAGTGTGGCAATGCAAAATGTATCGATCGCCTTTACCTTCCTCGTATAAATATAAATGTTATAAACGCATTAGAGACGTTTTTGCATTGAAATCAAAATTACACTAAAGCTTCTGAACTATTTAAGGTCCTTCTTTGTCAGAACAACAGAGGAATGAATCGACGCCATTTGTATACCTACAGTACCTAACTCCACCTACAAAATTCGAACATTAATTTTTAACTACAAATACAAATACAAACTTAACTACTCGGCTACCTAAAGGTTGCCTGGAAGAGATCGCAATTTAGCGATAAGACCGCCTGTTGTTTACTTCTGCCTGTTATTTTAATGTATCTCATGTTGTGTTGTGTATTCCTTGATGTTTGAGGTGTGCAATAAAGAGTATCTTTTTGATTTAATCAACGTTTGAAATCCTACGGAACTCTACCGTGAATACTAAACGCAATCAATATGGATCCATAATCTCTCAGATTTTTAATAACTCAGTATACTTATAGATTCCGCATCTTCCCACTCGACTCCGCAATCTAATTAAAACGAACAAAACCATCCCTCGCATCTGCGCCGTGCTCCATTTTACCTGCTCGCATCTGCTCTTCCTTCCATTGTGGGGCCCTTGCGAAACGTCTTGCAACCCTAACGCCAGTGACGCAACCGTGCCAAAAAAACTATATCGATATACTTAGGTTCCGCTTAATGGTGTGGGTTTTTGGTATATCGATATGGCAAATAGCGTTTTGCCATATCGATATATTAAGGTTTCGATTACGGAGTACCCAAAATGAAAATCAAAAGGTTCGAATCCTGTCTGACCCATTAAATTTTTAAATTTTTCGTTTCATTGTAAACATTTGAAAATCAAAAGTTTATTCTGTAAGCCACAAGGGCACTTTCACATATCTGAATCTGAATCTACCGGCATTTCACAAGGAGAGGAGGAGATTGCTGTTGAGAAGAAATCCGAAAGAAACTCAACAGTAAGTGATTAACAACAGTAAGTAAAATAATAATTAGGTAATTGATACATGTGAAGAAGTGCAAGATTCATATTCGTTTGAAACATGTGCTATCAATTAAAATACATTTTAAGTTATCCCAAAACAATGTTGAAGAAGCTTAAATGCTAAATGTTTATAGCGAAGTTTCGTGTTTGTGGCTAAAATGTTTCATTTCATATAACATTATTTCTAATAAGTGAGTAATAATTAATAATCTCTTAGTGACTATTTCTGAAATATTGGATTTACTCGTCTAAGCTAATATTTTGTTAAATTTATTGTTTATGCATCGATATAGACCTCACCAGATCAACGAGTTAGTTATACTCATACCTATGACAAAGACTGGGTAAACGCAATAGGTGGGGTTGTCGATGATAAATAAGTATTGATCTGGTTTTTTTTTCTATCGGTGAATCTTTCAAAAAGTGTTTGTCAAAATCCTCTTCGTTTGGTAGCTCTTTTAAAAGTCCGCGCGTATGAATATGATAATTTGATGCCTATTTGTTTTGAAGATGAAAAACAACAAAATCCGTTTTTTCTATCAACACTAGCCATCAATAAAATCGATGCCCTTATTATAAATATTATAATTACTTTTTGTTATTGATTCTAATCCATAATTAATGTAAGTACCTAAATGTCCTTTATCAATGAAAACAATAGTAGCTAGAAAAAATAAGGTCATACATTATCCTTGTACGTTAATCATTTGACTGATAATATACTAGAATAATTAATTCTTAATCGTCGCGGCTTGAGCTAATAAAAAAAAACATCGATAAAACCACATCTCTTCAAGTTTCAAACGCTTAATGCTCAACCGTCTCGGTATATTTTAATTGCCATAATTACATGTTTTCCGATACGTTAATTTTTCGGTTTGACGGATCATTATTAAGTCATATGCAGGCGGTTACCAAGGCGACGCCCATTTTTTTAAATAAAAAAAACCGAAGGCAACGTTCTTAAGGCGTCGAATTAAGACCCATTATAGCAGTCTTTCTGCCATATCATATTGAGTTTTTTTAAACTAAAACCAAGATTTTACGGCACTTTAAAAGGGTCTTAATGCTTTCGGCAGAGACTCGATTATCGTTCGATATCATAGGCTTTTTCGTATGCGTTTTTTGAACACCGATTCGCACGCTTTAATGACATGTTTTGATGTTTTTTATTCGGTTTGTTTGCGTATTGTGATGCTAATTTCATGTCTGGGTGTTCTTCAATGCGTTCTTGAATTGGTTTTTAATTTTGACGTATTGAACTCGTTTCGAGATTTGCTGTTTGTGAGGAGGAAATCAAGCTGGTTTGATTAGAAATTCAGAGTAAAATTATAATAAATTAAATAGACTAGACATTTTGGCTACCTGGAAACGGTTACAGTTCTGTGCACGATAACCCGAAGTTACTAGTAATTTATGCGGTCACTATAAAATTAAAATTTGTTTTTCTCAAACATGCAATGAAATATCGTCAAACAGGCTTCGAAGTATCACGTTTTGAGGAATTGTAAAGGAACTTCATACAAAATTTAAGGCCTAAGCCGGGAACTATTTTTTTATGCATGGCGTTTATGTTTTGAACAGGCTAAACAGCTGAATTATATATTTTTTGAGTAGCATTTTTTTTATTTCGTTACATATGTTTGTAAAAGCACTATACATGCCTTAGTCGTGAAAAGGGCTTGAAGGCTTCGTATCACTATCCGGCCTCTCTGCGGCAAGCCCTTCTTTCCTATCGTCTGCAGTAATGTACTATTATTTTCTCGGATAATTTTTAACTTTTTTCTGGTATGTTTGCCTGAGCTCAAGCCAGAGTGCAGGTGAACTGGTACAACCACATATTACGAGTTCGCAATCTCGTTCCGTCACAACTCAATTGCTGAGCTATATTTACAACGACCGGTTGCTGTCATTGCTCCTAATGACCGCGCGGGCTATAATAGTCATCATGTATCTTATAGTTATGACCATATGTCATTTTGGTATTTTCATTGCAAGCATCGTGATGTAATGGCATAAGTGTAGACAATTGATAATATTTTTAGGGTGTACACGGCTCAAAGCTCTCTCGTTCTCTATATTAATTTCAACCTGTTAATAATATGAAAAGCAGATACTTACTAGAAGTTGGTGCAAAGTAAAAATTTTAAAAGACTAGTCAACCAATTGGAGTTTTTAAACAATTCACAGTCGTAATTATTGTCAATTCAATTGACTTGTCTTTTTGCTATAACTGAGTACCGTTTAATTAGTCCAGAGGAATCTATGAATAGGATTTTTTATAACATGATCAATGAATGAACTTTTTTTTTCTTTAACACACAAGATTTCTATGGCATTGTTTATCTGTTAGGTACATGTTTCATTACAATATTTAGTATATCTATATTAGCATTGACTAACATATAGGCAAGGGCAAGATAAATTAAGGATTTTATATAGAAACTTATTCTTCTCCATCGTACATAATCAGATAAATAAAAAGTTTTCCCAAATACGAAAACGGATTAAGTACACTTTGTTTGGAGTTTAGCAAACTCAGGTTACTATTTAGCCTAAATTTTAATAATACTAAAACCGTAGCAAACTTACCAATTTTTCCCGAGCTGAAGACTACCATAAATATTAAAGACTATCCTGGTTTCGGCACCAAAGTACCAAAACATCAACCGCAAAACTCCACAATCGCCAATAAACCTCCACTCCATTCCGTCCACAGCACGTGTCTACGACTAAACAATCATTTCCGTTTCCGCTGCGATACAAAGTAACACAACCGAATCAACCAAAGTAACACAACAGACCAAATCAACCTTAGCATAGTCTCACAAAGTCCATTTCAAAGACAAAAGCAATACGACGAAACGGAATAATTTCGTTCTATACTTTCTCAACCTCGTATCTCATCGAATAGTGTGATCCGAAAAGCACTCGTGTTCCATGACTAATAAAGTCTACTTTTCTATCAAACTATTTGATTGGATACGAGGTTAAATTTATAGGAACCATACGTAAGTGTTTGCTGGATAAATATCGTCCCTAGCTCTTAATACAAATATACTGCATCGGAAAAGAAACCTTAGACCCCTAGGATTTTAAGCCGAAATATATACATGCGTGATACGCGCTTGCTAAAGTTATTAATGATATTGTCAACGGTGATCATTGTCAATATATAAAGGTTGTAAGTACAAATCATATGATAGAGTTAGATAGACCGTATTACTACTCTTTTAAGGTTGGGTTTGACATGACAGAAAAGCCACGTGCGTGAGTATAGTGGGCTGTGATTGCGGGAACTTGGATTTGCGTGATGTTTTTAATCCTGGGATTTCCGCTGTTTGTTAGGACTGGGTCGGATTTTTTTGTCTCTTTTTGTTTGTTTAGGACTAACGGAGATAGAGCTATGGAATTATTATAGGAACGGAGATTTATCCGAGTAATCTATGAAATTGAACACATTATTTGTTAGTTTTTTTTCTAGAACTTGAGACACCGAATTACTGTCAACCAGACACAGTCTAAATATTGCAAAATTCATAAATATACAACTAAATTCAATTTAAAGCACTATAGAAAAGAAGGAAAAACTCCTTATTACTCCTTTATTTTTAAGACATTATAAAAAAAAAACTATTTAATCTTTATTGCACAAAAGAAATCTTATCGTACAAAAAAATAAGATATTCATAATGTATGAACTTTCCGTGTAATATGGCTAGTAACAAAATATTGTAATCACTTTAAATAATCATTAAAACGACCAAATCTGCATTGTAATCTTACAGCTTAACCGTACCTAAATTCACATGTCATTCTCATTAACTAATGGTTTCATAATAACTGTAACGTGGTAACCCGAGGTCATAACGACACTCACAGACGTGGCTCAAATGAGAAACACAGCTGAACGACCTGACTAGAGCTGACCGAGTATATCGATATAACGATAATAAAACACCGTGCAAGTACAAAAAAGAAGTATCAGCTTAAATAAACATTTCAGTGAATTGAAACACAACATAGATAGAATAAAAGAAATTGTTGTAACTGGCTAATCTAAATTTGAATCTATTTCTTTTATAACTAGAATATATATTCTTTCTGATGTTCTTACTTTATGTCACTTCATTAAACTGACAACATTCGTTATCAGCACGAATTCGCATATTTTAATTAATTATACGTATAAAAACTATTATTCTTTAGTAAAAAGTGAATGATATAGTTTTTCTAATATGTGCGTGTATATTTTTTGAAATTCCGTGAAAATTTTTATAGTTCACGAAGATATTTTCATATCATATTTTTATGTGACATCGAACAGCTGTGCATGTAAATATGTCAAATAATTCTATTTCTGGTATAAAACCGCTTATAAACAGAGACGGTTATTCCGTATGGAAGTTCAAACTTCGCATGTACCTTATGCATGAAGAGTTATGGGAAACGATCGTCGGATATCCTCCAGATATCGATATTTCTGCTGAGAAAAAATTACGTAATGATCAAAAGGCGTTATCCAAAATATGTCTCACAGTAGATGGTATGGCAATCACCCATGTGAGATCATGCAAAACAGCTAAGGAAGCTTGGGATGCCCTCTCGTCCGCTTACGAGGACAAAGGCTTAGGGCGACGTATAAGCCTCGAAAGAAAACTATACAGGTACTGTCTTGATGATTTTGACTCCAATATAGAGACATATATAAATGCTGTCATGCCAACCGTGCAAGATTTAGCCGATATAGGCAAAGTTATAGAAGATGCTTCAATAGCTGCAATTCTTCTAGGAGGCCTAAGTCCTCAGTATGCACCTTTAGTAATGGCTTTGGAAAATTCCAACATAGACATTACCGTGGATTTGATAAAGACCAAGTTACTTAATGAATTGAATAAACCGAATTTAAACAACCCTGATACTGCTCTTCGTTCCCGAATGAACCAGACCAGACCGTCTACATCCCAGCCTAAGAAACCTATTGTATGTTATGACTGCATGGAACCAGGACATAAGCGTCCAGACTGTCCACATAAGGACAAAAAGGACAAAAAGAAGAAAGTCATAAATCACAAGAATTCTCTATGTGCACTGAATGTCAATGACAAATTAGAGAATGACAAATGGTATATCGACTCTTGCGCTTCGGCACACATGACGTCGCGAGCTGATTGGATGGAGAACGTTAAAAGTTCATCGAGTGGAAGTGTGACCATTGCAAATGGAGATGTTCTACCTACTAATGGCATTGGAGATATATCCATCACTAGTTGCGGTCACAATACTGATATAAAGAAGATTACGGATGTCGTTCACGTACCAAACTTGAACTCTAATCTTATTTCAGTGAAGAAGGTTGTAGATAAAGGTTTTAGCGTAGTTTTTGATAGAACTGGATGTAATTTTTATAATTCTGATGACTTTACTTGTACAGGTGATGTAATTTTACATGGTTCTATATGTGGTGGGCTGTATTCTTTAGACTGTACAGTTAAACCAATGCCTCATTTATCTGCTTTTGAGACACACTCCGATGTTTCTAGCTTCAAGCTCTGGCATAGGCGTCTAGGTCACTTATGCCGCATTGGAATGGACCAACTCAAGAAAGGCCACGCTGTGGGCGTTCACTTTTCACAAGTGGATAAGGAACCATGTATCCCCTGCATTGAAGGTAAGCAGAATAGGAAACCCTTTAAGAAAGTTTCTCATAAAAGATCTACATCAGTTCTCGAACTTATTTATTCGGATGTCCTTGGACCGTTGCCTGAAACCTCTTTTCAAGGCAATAAGTATATTTTATTTTTTATAGATGATTTTTCTCGCATGACTTTTGTATTCTTTATTCCTTCAAAAGCGGATGTAAAGAATAAATTTTGTATTTTTCAGTCCTCAGTAGAGCGGGAAACAGGAGCAAAGATTAAGACACTGAAGAGTGACAACGGGAAAGAATATGTTAATGATGAAAATCGAGGTATTTACAAAATAAAGGAATTCATCACCAAACAACAGTTCCCTATAGTCCCCAGCAGAACGGCATCGCGGAAAGAACTAACCGTTCAATCATGGAGAAGGTCAGGTCAATGCTTTCTGACAGTTCACTTTCTCCGGCCTATTGGCAAGATGCTGCAGAAATGGCTGTGTATCTTAAAAATAGATCTCCTCACCGTGCTCTTGAAGGCAAAACGGCATATGAGAAGTGGTATGGTAAAATACCCAATCTTTCTCATCTACGTGTTTTTGGATGTAGAGCCCTTATACATGTGCCCGAGTGTAATCGGAAGAAATTGGACATGAAAGCGTCCGAGCACATTTTCGTCGGATATTCAGATGATCCGAGAACCTATTATTTCAGGGATGTTAGATATCCCCGAAGAATTGTGAAAAGCAGAGATATAACCTTCTTTGAAAATACTTTTCACGATCTGAAAGGAAGTGGTAATACTTGTAAGTCTGGGCATGATGTAAGCGAACCAGCAAATGTACCTCTTTTATTAGGGTCACAAGTGAACTTGTCAAATAGTTCAAATAATCAAGAACCTGTCGCAAGTGGTATTATTGAAGATGAGATGATTCAACCCAATTTTGAACAAGCATCAGAAGGTTTTCAATCTGATGTTGATATTGAAGACCAATGGCACGATGGAAATGAGCCGAATCAGAGTGCTACTGTACATTCGTCTCAAAAATTGGAGTCTGATACTGAAGTTGCAGAACCTAGGTATAATTTGAGACCTAGAAAACCCAACTCTGCTGCCAATTGTGTATGCATGCAGACTTCGTCCCCTCAGATTATGGATGAACCTACAAGCTATTCACAGGCTGTACATGCAGAAGATAGAGATAAGTGGTATAAAGCTATGCAAGATGAATATCAGTCACTGCTTGAGAAGAAGACTTGGGTTCTCATCGACAGACCAGATAAGAAGGTCATACCTTGCAAATGGATCTATAAGTTGAAGAAAAATGCGCATGGTGACGTAATTAAACATAAAGCGCGCCTTGTCGCGAAAGGATTTAACCAAGTTTATGGTGTTGATTACTCGCAAACTTTCAGTCCTACTGTTCGGCAATCTTCTCTGCGCGTCCTGTTTGCTTTGGCTGCGGAAAAGGGAATGAAAATGCACGATTTAGATGTGGATACTGCCTTTTTGAACGGACATTTGGAAGAAGAGGTTTACAGGAGTCAACCTGAAGGATTTGTGAAACCTGGTCAAGAGGATAAAGTATGTTTGTTAAAACGTTCACTTTATGGCCTCAAACAGGCTTCTAGAGCATGGTATAAAACCTTAACCGATATTTTACAATGTTTAGGTTTTAACCAAACTCCTTCAGAACCATGCATTTATACCAAAAAGTTTGGTAACGAGTTAGTAATACTCGCTTTTCATGTCGATGACATTGTCATTCTCTATAGAGAAAATAAAACGCTCGACAACGTCATATCTGACTTACGAAAATATTTTAGCCTGAAAGTGATAGGCGAATTAAGTTATTATTTAGGTTTAAATATAAGCTGTAAACCTAATGAAATAAAAATAAGTCAAGAAAGTTATATTCGAGACTTGCTGAAAAAGTTTAATATGTCGGATTGTAAGGCCGTTCCTACGCCGTTAGAAACCAAAAAGTTGCTGCCGTGTGAGAAGAATAATGTAAGTGAATCTTCATTATATCCGTATCAGCAATTAATTGGGTCGCTCAATTTTCTGGCTATAAATACACGACCAGATATTGCATATGCAACTTCATATTTAAGTCAATTTAACACCAAATATGACAAGAGTCATTGGATTGCAGCAAAACGAGTGTTACAATACTTAAAAGGGACTATGGATTATGGCATATCTTACAGGAAAGGCGGTGGTCGTTTGATTGGCTACGCGGACGCGGATTGGGCGAATTGTCCCATAGATCGTCGTTCATATACCGGATTTTATTTTTCTATGGCGGGAGGAGTGATCTCGTGGGAGAGTAAAAAGCAAAAAACCATTGCCCTGTCATCTGCTGAAGCCGAATACATGAGCTTGGCGAGTGCTGCAAGAGATGGTGTTTTTCTGAAGCGCTTGATTCTCGAGCTTACTGGTGAGTCAAATAGTGTAATTATATATAATGATTCTCAGTCTGCTCAGAAGTTGGCACTGAATCCAGTCCACCACAATAGAACCAAGCATATTGACACAAAATTTCATTTTATACGTGATTTATTAGCGAATAATGTAATTGATGTCACTTATACTCCTACTTCGGAGATGTGGGCTGATGTACTCACTAAGCCATTGGCTCGCATTAAGCATCAGAATTGTATAAAAGGAATAGGCTTATGTTTATAACTGTATTTAGATTACGGGGGAGTTTTGTTGTAACTGGCTAATCTAAATTTGAATCTATTTCTTTTATAACTATATATTCTTTCTGATGTTCTTACTTTATGTCACTTCATTAAACTGACAACAGAAATGCACTAATTAGGTGATTAGTAAATTAAGCCCTCTCCACTCCACTGACGCTGCATCGCCTGGGACGCGAATAACTTGACGCACAAGAATACAAAGTCAATACGTGCCGAGTCGGTTGAAGGTGCATATCGGATCTCTGCGTTGATCAGCAGGAGTACTACGTGCTAGCCGACTTAGCTGGAGACACCAAGTTCTTATATGCGCCCCCTCCTTTCCCAACAACGGAACAACAATATATTTTTTTTTAATGTCATACGGGGCAAACGAGCAAACGTATCGCCTGATGGAAAGCGATAACCGTCGCCCATAAACACCTGCAACACCAGAGGAGTCACAAGTGCTTGCCTACCCGAAGGACGAAGGTATGCCTTGAATTGATCAAAAACGTTGTATAAACAAGTCATATTGAGACAATAAGATCACAAGCCTTGCAGTTGATCCGATATCTCTTTGTGAGCGACGAAACCTAACGGATTAAATAGATAATACTATTGAACCAGCGCAAATAGCGCAATCCCTTTGTTTCCAATATCAAACGAGCTCCTTGAAGATAAGATAAGATACGAATCAGGATCAGAAGAAAGCGACCCATTTCAAGTTTGTTGACATCAGTCGCATATTTTGGGATATTTGTAATGTACTGAAATATACAAGTGCTTCGTATTTAGGTGAACGGGTTTTTATTTTCGCCGTAACCAGTGTTGTAAATAAAGTCGCTAATACTGAACATTCGTGGGAGTAGTGTAGTTAGCAAGTATGTACTTAATAGTTAAATATATGGAGCCTCAACTGCCAATAAACCGCCTTGTGGTTTGGCAGAGGATGAACATTAGCGATGAGGTTTTGTATTGAATAAACGTTATTATTATTATTATTTATTATTATTCATGAATATTTTGATAAAGCATTTAGAATAAAAAAAAAGTGTGTGTGTCAGCTCCGACGCACGACTGGAGTTTACTCTTCAGGCCAGGCGCGCACCACGATTTTTAGGGTTCCGTACCCAAAGGGTAAAAACGGGACCCTATTACTGAGACTTCGCTGTCCGTCCGTCCGTCCGTCCGTCCGTCCGTCCGTCCGTCCGTCCGTCCGTCCGTCTGTCACCAGGCTGTATCTCAAGAACGGTGATAGCTAGATAGTTGAAATTTTCACAGATGATGTATTTTTATTGCCGCTATAACAAAAAATACTAAAAATAAAATAAAATAAATATTTAAGGGGGGCTCCCATACAACAAACGGGTTGGTTGCGTTAACTTTGCACTTCATTTGTATGGGGCGCTATACATACCAGGTGCAAACTTAACTTAACCACTCAAGGATGAAAAGTGTTTGTACGGAACCCTCGGTGCGCGAGTACGACTCGCACTTGCCCAATTTTTTTTAGTCGCGCGATAATTTTGTCGCAGAAATAAGCGTACTTATGGGTTTATGAAAATCGTGGTGCGCGCACTCTCATATAAATAAACTCATAGACGCTGACGGAACAATTCTACGGGTATGGCTACGCCGGGATTAAGAGCCGTCCAGGCCGTCAAAGCATCGGAGGCGTAAGGAATGATAGCCTTGTCACCATCAAAAGATAAAATTTGAGTGACAAGGTCCACCACCCCACACGCCGAAGCCAGGAAGGCCGGGAGGCTCACATCTCGCGCGCGACGCACGCCCAAACTACCAGTTCAAATCGGCAGAGAAGCCTGGTCCCATGGACCTTGGTTAAGGGAGACGTTCAGCACCTTTTCCAAACTCTCCTTCAACACGATGTCAAAGGAGGCTGTCTGGACAGGGTGCAGCCAGGCTGGCACGGTGCGCAAGAAATATGTCAGCTTAGGCACGGCAAAGCAAACTCGCAACATAACGAGGGCTACGTGAGCCGAACGTTCATTCAACCTCTGCGCAGCCATCAGCAGAAGCAGCTTTCTCTCCTCGAAGGCTTCAGGAATGGATTCTGGGAATATTGGGGACCCCAAGAGGTTGAAAGATCTCGCCGACAACACTTTCAGTCCGGGGAGCAGAGCACTGAATAAGGGGAAAGAATCGTGTGAGTTGGTACTGCAGGGGAAAAATTCGCATTTGCTGAAATTAAT
Organism: Apotomis capreana; assembly: GCA_947623375.1. Lineage (NCBI taxonomy): Eukaryota > Metazoa > Arthropoda > Insecta > Lepidoptera > Tortricidae > Apotomis > Apotomis capreana. Next base: position 26,141,905 of record OX392505.1, read on the forward strand.
ATCTAAACCCAGAGCTTTTAAACGAGGCAGGAGCATGAGCAAGTCTTGTTCCACTTCTTCAGGTTTACCACCTAGGGTACCGTCATCTAGGTACCAGATATTCAATGGGGATTTAACCTCTGAAATTACCTTTTGTATGGCCAGACAGAAAACTAAAGGGCCTAGCCCCTGCTGTGCACCAACTTGGGAAAGAACAAGAGAACCATATTGTAGAAAAGATTAGAAGCGGAAGAATATACTTGGAAAAGGAAGGGGTAGAGTGATGGCACTTTATCCTTCACTTTGGACAGTAAAACATCATGCTCCACTGAGTTAAATGCGTTTTTTAAATCAATTTTAATTAAAACGGATTCTGAGTTTTTGTTATCTACCGAAAAAGCCCGCGTAGCGTGAATTGCAGCCTCGCAGCCCAATCTTGTGCCAAACCCTAATTGGCAAGGTTGCAGATAAACTGCCATTTCTTCTCCCACTGCACGGCATCCTAGCTTTGCCGTTAAGCGGCGGAAAGCGCTGCCTATGGCAATGGGTCTTATACCACCGTCTTTTTTTGACAGCGCACATAAGGAAGCACCATAAATATAGGGGCAAACTTCAGGGTTTAATTGACCACTGAGCAAAAAATTACAAAGCTTGGCCAGATGTTCCAGGAGCCGAAAACCGGCGTCTCCCGCAGATGCAAACGTAAGCTCCTTAAGATGAACAGGGCGAATACCATCCAAACCGGCGGCCGAACTATTGTTGAAAGAGCTGAGTGCCTGCACCACTTCCTCCGGCTTAACAGTTAAGGCGGAAATAGATATGTCAGGTTCCGGTGGAAGTACCAGCGGCCGGGACGGGGCTGGATGCTTCGACTGCAGCATAGCAAGTCTCAGGGCTCGACGGCGCCACGCCTTCATCCGACATAAGCACTCGCACTGCACCTGAGAGATCCCCTTCATGTACTTTACGCTCAATTGTCTTCAGTATGGAGTGTGATCTCAAAGGCGTGGTCTCTGCACCGATGTTCCCACTGATATCAAAAGAAGCAGAGTTAATATTTCTCTTAATTTTCGTGGTTAAATTGCCCGCGGCCGACGCTTCAGGCGATTTGAGTGCGGAATAGGCAAAAGACAGTAAACTAAACCATTCGAGAGTGCCATTGGAGTCGATACACTTATCAATGAGGTCGCTCAATTTGGCCGCTGCCAAGTTTCGCGCCCCTTTGGGGATATGCCGTAACACACGTACTGACTGCTTTAACGTAGCTAGATCACCAAAATCTAATAGATGAATGGGGTTGTTGCCATGAGCTTGCTGTGAAACCTACAGTCTAGGGTTGGAGGGGATGACTTGGGGAAAATGTTTATGCATGTGCCCTACGAGTATATGCACTTTAAGTCCATGAGGGGTAAAAGTTCGAGTTGAGTTGGGACAATGGGGACAGCGCAAGGATGAAGAAGGATCACTCATATTTATAACTAACACTTACAAATAAAAGTAAAAAATACAAGCAATAATAATAAAAAAAGATACAATTTAAAAGCCAACATCAAAAACATAACAATTTCGATTTAAACTTCATAGCTTCTTGTCGGTCGGCAAGACTCCCGTCTAGAAAATGAATGGCTCGGTTGTGTTGGATCCTTGATTTATGTATGTATTTATCCTGGAAAGTTTCACGAAATCAAAACCATTCTGCGGCTGAATGCAGGAAAATGAGAGCAGTGGTGATGGAAAAGTATTCACGCCTTCTCTATTTCTAAGCTTAAAGCTGAGTCACAATTAAAGCGGTCTCTCTCTCTACAGCAAGACGTCTTCTTCGATCTTAGCACCATACAAGCACGGCTTAAACACCAAGAAAACACGGTCTTTGCATTGCACGTTATAAAAGTTGTAATCTTGGATATCACAAAAATTCGTTAGGTTTGTTTGGGAGCTGAAACGAACACGTATCTTTTAGCCGATTGTGTGACGGGCGCTATTGTTTAAAAAGCAGCACATTTTACCCGTTAAGCGTAGATTTTATTAAATTTTATTTTATTTATAAAATTTTGTTGACACTCGACATGAAGTTGACATTGACAATTTTATAGTTTGTTTATGTGAACATAATGGTAGTTTAAAAAGTCGTATCTCAGTATACGATCGGGGTAAAAATACGACTTCTTAATTTAGCAGGTTATGCGTTAAGCGTTATAGACTAAGATCCCGATATAAAACGACCTTCACCGAGATGTTTATTTGATGAATGTATTTTATATTTAGTTTAATATGTCAATAAATATATTGCATATGGGTTGCCTAACAATTTTTAGTCCAGGGTATGTTAAGTCAAAAATAAAAATATATTTTTTTAAACATTTCACCGATTTGATTATTAGATAAATTCATAATTAAATAATCTTTAATTTTATTCAGTTTCAATTCAATAATCAGACCGTTGCAAAATGCTAGTAGTTATAGATTTACCTGTTTATACCTGGCTACCCGATAGTTGTGACGGGAAAAGAATAGGCAACCTAACGTTTGCATATTCTATGGGCTTCATACTTTCGATTGGTATAATTTATCTAATATTAATCAAACCGGTGAAATGTTTAAAACATTTTTTTTTATTATTAATTAAACATACCCTGGACTAAAATTTGTTAGGCAACCCATATGCAATATATTTATTGACATATTAAATTGATTATAAAATACATTTCATCAAATAAACATCTCGGTGAAGGTCATTTTATATCGTGATCTTAGTCTATAACGCTTAACGCATAACCTGCTAAATTAAGAGGTCGTATTTTTACCCCGATCGTATACTGAGATACGACTTTTTAAATTAGCACGGCAGATACGTTCGATTTTATACCCCATATTTTTCATACCCCGGGCTTATATATGAAAATCGATTCTTAAGGAGTAAACTCCAATAAATCTTTATTGAGATTGGTCTCTAAATAGCGGGCTGCTAAATTTAGAGTGTGATTAAGCAACACAAAGGGCTTTAAAAGTCTAATCGACAATGTCAAATAAGCTATACGAAATAGGCAGATATCACGAAATAGCTACAACACCAGTTACTGCAATTAAGGCGCCACATGAATCCCCGATGAGGTCGATATCGCGCTTCATTGGACTGCATGTGCCCTCTCAAGACCTAAGGTTGCCACTTTATTAAAAATGCCGACAAAGATCGATAGAGGCCACGAAAGTGCTACAACACTAGCTACTGCAATTTAGGCCCCATATGAAGCCCCGATGAGGTCGATATCGCGCTCCATTGGACTGCATGTGCTCTTATAATAAGCCCTAGGGTTGCCGCATTAACAAAAATACGTGAAAAGGAAAAAATGCTACAGACCAAGATGATATTTTCGTGAAACTTTCCAAATAATTTTGAAAATAATGGCTAGTACATACAGTTATGTTATGACTGTGTCAGGAACATGTCTTGTATTTGTATCTATATTAATTCGTATCTATACGAAGAATCTTCTTTAGGGCCTTATCACACTTGCGATTTGCGAGCGTATTTTCTATACAAATAAGCGACGCGGCGAACACGCTGCGCGATCGCCTTCATACAAAATACGCTCGCAAATCGCAAGTGTGATAAGGCTCTTACAGTGTAATAAATAAAGTCTGTGAGTGAAATTGCAATTTTTAAAATTATTGCGATGGTCAAAAGGAGTTGAAAGTTTTTTTGGCGGGCATTACCTAATACCACTTCTTTTAGTCTCTGCCTTTATTTTCGATACGGGAGCTGTATATCATAATACCACCAAAAAGTCTCTAAAATTATACACAAATCTAAGATTGAGAAGTTATCAAATAAGAAATCGATAAGAACGTGATTGATAAGGAGATTATTTTCTGGCGTTTGAGTCATGTCTATATTTGGTGTAAGTTATTAGTTCTTCGTGTTTCTAGTTTCTTTGAATGATGTGAATTTAGCAGATGTTTTCTGTAACATTCATTCGTGTGTTATAAACTCAATTAACTCAACAAGTACCTACTTAGTAAGTAATTATTATTTCCTTATTTCTATGATAATAAATACAAATGTTACCTTATGTTTTGCAGCGGCAAGGCATTTGCAATATTACCAATATTCCATGGTATTGCATGGAAAGTTTGAAAGGAAAACCATTATTATTACTCTTATTCAAATAACTTACAATTATGTTTAGGTTTAGCAAAAATATTACGTCTCCAATAAGAATTTTTACGAGTGTTCATCATCATCATCATCATCTCAGCCATAGGACGTCCACTGCTGAACATAGGCCTCCCCTTTGGACTTCCATATATACCGGTTGGAAGCGACCTGCATCCAGCGCCTTCCGGCGACCTTTATAAGGTCATCTGGTCAAGGTCAAGTAAGGTCAAGTGGAGACCTCGGACCAGCAAGCGCAGCTTAGGACGTCCACCTACAAGATGGACAGATGACCTTACGAGTGTTATGTCTACTTTATTATTCATATTCATACCTAGATTAACTTTTTAAACTGAAGTAATATTATGGTATACATTTACACGTTAACAATTTGTATGTTGTGTCTGTTTTATGTCTCCTACGTTATTTTCATAAAACGAATGTTTAATATCTTGCCAATAAACTTGGTGACGAAATTTGTTACAAAAAGTGTAAGTACCATGTTTTTTTTGGAATAAATAAATTTAAAATAATAATAATATGTATTGATTTACGGTAGGGATTCTTGCCTATCTTTCCCTTCGAGACCATGATACAACATCGAAATAAATAAATAAACACCGTTTTGTATCGTGATTTTGATATAATAATGAACCAAGTCTTTTACAAGCTACAACGATCACTTGCAAAACCTTGCTGAGACAGACCCTTTTCTTGAATGCACACATTGGTCGACTCATTGGAGACAACTTTAATCCGCAATAATTAAAGGAAGACTATTATACCAATAATGTCATGTCTGTGTGTGTCTCGTGTGTCTGTGTGTGCTTTTACGGAAAATGTTTTCTTTCTTTCATTCATTTGCAAACCTTAGTCCCGCCAAGCGCCAACCCTGGCTTCCTTTCTGAGCTCCAACATCCGCCGAGCGTTTTATTTGTCTCTGGCAAGTGTTTATTGCGAACTGTTAACGTTTACTGCTATTGCAATACTGGAGTATTTTGCACCGACCATAAAAGTCACTTAAGGTCAACTGTGAAGTTAATCAAAGCGCAAAGAAAAATTGTAATGCGTTAAAAGTAGGCTTAGCAATTTCAGAAGAAGTTCCAGACAAATTCATATCATAAAACGAGTGCAGGGTTATTGTCCGTTTTAACGCTATTATATAAAGCGACTAAGTACAAGTCGTAAAGGACCCGTGTAACAAGTTTATAATTTCCTGGGCGTTTCCTGGAAAGCCTGGCCATTTTATTAAACGACTACCAGCTGCAATAAAAAACCCGTTCAATCATATTCCGAAATAAAAAAAGTTACAAACCCCGAAATCACACTATCACACTAAAGTTCGAATTTTAAATGTAACCGTCAACGTGCAGAAACCGTTTCATTTATGCAAAGCCGGAATTTCGAAAATAGAGCGCCGCCCGATGACTTCCGAGTCTTAAATTTCAAAAATGGAACTAAGGCTTTCTTAACGAGATTGCATTGTCGTTAAAAACGGAGCGTTGAACTGGGTCAGGCTGTCAGAGTCAACCTCGGGCAAATAGGTTTTCCGATTGCTGCCCGGGCGTTCCATTTTACCCAGGATTAGGGTTGACAAAGACACACACAAACTATTGTCGTGGTACAGTTGAGCCGGACACAGGGTTTTATTTGCCTTTGCTGTGGTTTAGATAAAAAGTGCAGTGTATTTGTGTAAACTATTTTTTAAATTACAATGTACGAGTATCTTCTTTCGGATTGTTTCATGGCGGCCGGGCGACGTGATTGTGATCATTATCGAACGCGCATACTAAATATTTTCCTTGTACTAACAAACTGTATTTGATCTTGTTTCTGATATTCCTCAGGTTTAGTCAACGACTTTCAAGTAGGTATTTTGTCTCAGTAGGGAAAGGAGAGTGCTACAGTTAGAATTGAAAAGGTACTGAACATGATCAGTTAGTTTTTGATACTTACTGTACGAAGGTACGTGCCTTCGAACACATTCAGTTATTAACTACAGTACTGTAATCAATAATATTCATTAATTAACAAGTTACACCGCGCTCAACCTATCCATCCATCGCTTAACGAGCACTAAAAATACAACAACATTTATAAATAAATAAATAAAATAAATAAATAAATATTACGGGACAATCATACACAAATCGACCTAGTCCCAAACTAAGCAAAGCTTGTACTATGGGTACTAGACGACGATATACATAATATATAAATACATATATAGATAACATCCATGACCCAAGAACAAATATTTTGCACAAATATTTGCCCCGGCCGGGATTCGAACCCGAGACCGCCGACTCAGTAGGCAGGTGTCTACCAACCGAGCCAAACGCGTCGTCAAATTTTCATTTGTTTACTATCCAAATACGGATAGACGGGTAGCTATTTCTGCCTTTGCAAAGGAACACTTGTTTTACATCCATGTTTAGCTCAGTTTATGATTCAAAGAGAATAATGTAGAAACAACTACGTCACTGAGTGTGATAGCATAAAGAATTTAAGTGTAGTGATCTTGACTTAAATTATTAGATTGCTGACTATGAAAAATCTAGAATTGACACACAGACAATAAGGTATTTAGCGAAAGTGAATCAGTGCTGATGTGTTTATAAAAATGTTATTGATTCAGCGAACAACGAGTGTGTTAGAGATTTAATTTTGAATACCTACTGACTGTTCTATTGGTGACGAAGGTAATCATTGTGTATGAACTATGAATCAAATATGAAAGAGAATTCTTCTTATAAAAGTGCAACCAGATTTTATTTAACGTAAAATACGCAACCTAGTATCTCATCTTCATCTCATATCTGACAAGGTAATATATGAAGCATCCAGCTTCATTATATTTTATAATTAAAAGAAAACAATTTGCCTATGCTGTAATGTATTTGACAACCCTAGAGCCTGCATCCTGCACTCGCTTTTCCACTTTGATTTTTAGTTTCGAAATTGGAACACAGCCCCGATGTATTCCAGTTCTAACTTTATTCGCTTTTCAAACTATGTACATCTTTTCCAATCTCATACTTCATATTATATCACCCCTGTCTTTGTACGTAGGTACTAGGTGTATAGAATAAAAAAGATTAAATGGGGACACGTTTTTTTTTATTCCAGTGTGTGGATGTATCAAATTGACTTCCACTATTGTTTAGGAATGACTTGTTAATCGACTTCATGTTCGATAAATTATGTATTAATAGAGTTTTAGCATGCGAATGCCTAATAATGGCTTCGCGATGAATTATAAAACAAGCCAATATGATTTAACATGCTATACTTTTTTACTATGCAGTATATTATCGATGTATGCAAAAACGGTTGCTGTATCTTAGCATCAATCGCCTTAAAAGTAACCGGTTATCAACTAATATATAGTAAATGGAAATAGAATGAGTAAAATAAAAAACAGCTGCCATTTATGTCAATTCCCCGTAAGTTGCCTATCCATAATCGTACTCAGTCACATTAGTACATAGGTTTTAGCGCTCCTTAATACCATACGTGAATCTGACCATTTAAGTTGATCAGTCTGAGTCAGTGCAGTGATAATGAGTCAAGCTGATGCAGTGCTGAAATGAGTGATTACATCAGAGGCAAGTCATCAGTTGACCTTTTGATTTGATAAGTACGTGACATTGACATTGGGTTTTTGCTATTGTGAGAAACCGACGTAGTTAAATTCAATTATTACATAAATATAATATAGGACATCACGACTGTGATTTCTAACTTTTAAAAACAATATGTACATTTTACGGCCAATCGAAAATCGATTAGAAACATGCCAAGCGATATTCGACTTCTACGACGTGAGTGAACGCCTTACGCATGTAAGTATTGTAATATGTACTTAAGGTAAGATGGTGTAAGACTAACATAGTGTATTGTCTAACGGGGTAAGACCAAAAATTACGTAGTTACTGGACTGTGGCAGTCTTGTCCCGGCGATAGTTTTACCCCACATCACTTCTAGTATCCAAAGGATAGGCTGCAAAATTATTTTTCTGTATACATCGCATTGTTGAAAGTAGTTCAAAGGAATAACAACCCAATGCTTCACAGAACATTTGATGATTTCTAGTAATCGAAACTCTGAAAGTCAGTACAGTAGAGCTAGAACGGAAACAATAGTCGCTTAAAGAAAAAGAGAAAACAAGAAAATTCTACAATGAACAAATAGACGGCGGACTGAAACGAAATCCGTTTGAATTAATGCTAACCCGAGAACAAAGAAAATAAAACGAACAAGATAATAAATGCATTAAACAAACTCAAGGAAAACAGCCACCATCTTGGAAAAACTCGAGTAATGTAAAGTGACAAGTCTCATATACTTATTCAAAGGTACAATCCTATGGTAAAAACTTTAGAGTATACAATGCAATATACTGAATTTGGACTTGAGTGTAGTGAGTGTTCAACTGCTCAGTTGTTACGCATACCGTATTCCTAGTGCCCATCTCCATTTGTTTTGGGAGTAATGCCAAATGAAATTACGAAACATAACACATATCTTCGTACGACGTTGTACGGTAGAAACCTTTCTTCGAGGTGATAAGAGCCAAATTCGAGAGGCGGGCTAATCACGTTATTCTGAACGAGGCAATGAATAACAAATCGTGCATGTCCCTTTGCTGGGAAATTGTAATATTTCAGCTGTCAAAATGATAACTGATGTACGAAATTTTTACGTTTTCATGTATGAGCAGATGAATTCTACATTATTCACAGACTTTTGCCACTTTAAAGCATGAATAAAATTCAAGAAACTTAAGTCGCGATCTTCAAAATCGACCTTTCACATTTGAACATATACAACGTTAAAAGATAGAAGATATGAGATACAGACTGCAGTAGAGATTGTTTTGGAAGTTCTTCCAACTACACTCAACCCTTCGCAACGTAATCATAAAAATAAAATGCTTCATCCGTCTTCGTTTCCACGGTCGCTGGATGGCACGGATGCCCCCGAATCGATCCCGAAGGCGTCATTGGACAGACCGCAATACATCTGCGGACCTCTTCAATAACATAAGCCTGCCCCTAATAAATTGCAAGAAAAGTCTTGAGCGGAATATGGCGTAAGGTATGAAACACGGCGGGGAAAAAAAATCATGACTTATGAGGGTAAAATTGCATTGACTGCATTCTATTTGATGAGTAGCTGTTTACTGAACGAGTGGTTCCAGTTCAATCGGTAGTCAGGTTGATGTTGTTCAGGTTACCGTTCTACATTTTCTTGAATTCCAACATTCTAGGATCTAGAAATTTTACTGTCCGTTTAATTTTTCTTGATCAGGTTGGTCAAGTTCCGTTTGAATACGGTAACGCCTGTTTTTGAATAATGCTAACACAGTTAGAACAGCAAAAGTGTATGCAATCCGATAGAATTAGTGTATGCGTCTTATTAATGGAATGAACTGCAATTATTAGACTTCTGACAAAAGAAAACGTCTAGAAATATGACAGCCGAACTTCCTAAATAATCGCAAAAGTTTCCAAGTGGATTGAAACTTCCGTACAAAAACATCTGAACTGCACCCACATGCCCAATTCAATTCCCAGACCGTGTCGCTCCTCGTGTCAGAATCCTCATAAGCCGTCTCGGATGAATTTATTATAAGCCTCCCGAAATGGACCAGGGATAGGCCCGTCACATCTCACGGTTCTTCGTTCAGATTTATGATTCTATCTATTTGTGTTGTGTTTTTGTTTACTTGCGTTTCCTTTGGAGGAAAATGCTTGATTTCGTTTAGGTTAGGGAACGTCGGAATTTAATTTGATTCGTGTTATATCTTCTAAGATATATGTTACTTTGCGACAGTTGTCAGTTTTTATTGCTACTATGTATAATATTCTATTGGTATTATTTGTATATTATTTGTGTATTAAAGATTTCAGTAAGTATTCAACGTGTAAGCCATCTCTTTTCTCTTTTGTAATATGTCAAATTCCTTCAACACCTTAAGACATGTTGATCCAATCTAATCCAATTACAATTCAAGAACCAAAACAGTTTACTACCTACTTCAAAAGAACTCATGACCTCCTTACCAGGTTAGACCGTTAATTCAACCATAACCAACCTTAGACAGCCTTGGTAAGGGACCCAAGGTCTAAGGTACGTCGGTCATATGAAATGGACCATTACTGCACAATTGGCATTCAATTGTTTGACGCGACCTGATTCAGTAACTGGAACAGTTCTTTATATGGTACAATGCGTCTAATGAAGCATATCTAGTGTAGAATTTTCATAAGCCATTTGCTGTTTAGAAAACGTTTAGGCCCACTTACGGATCTATTTGCGGATGTCCATAAAAGAAACGCTATCGATATTTCATTACTGTTTTGAAGACGAATTGGTGTAGGCATTACGAATTCATATTGATATTAGGTGGGTTGATGTATGCGTTATGTTGACAAAGACCGTTGTTGAAAGTTGTAAAAGACCTTGTCTTTAAGTCTTCAAGAAGGACGCTGCATGTTAGAATTAGGACTGAGAACCACAAAGTTATAATATGTTCCTACCAAGATATAAATAGAAGCACTATTCAAGAAACAATATTTAGTTACTGTGAAGAAGTGCGGTGTAAAGAAACCATAGAAACGTGTTTAGCAAAATAATATGCAACGAAGTGTACGTACTGGTACTCACCAGTTGGGATTGCGAATACTACTGATGCAAATGTGATTGATTTTACAGTCACGATTTAAGCTGTTTCAAATTCGTAAGTTTCACAGATTCACAACCCAACCTCCACTGCAGTAACAAACAATGAAACTAGTTCCTCCACATTGCACTGTCATTGAAATAAAGCGCAGCACTTTATCATGAAGCCCACCCAATTCTACTCGTATTATAACATCTCCCTGAAATGCACCCCCGAAATTCAGCTTGGCATTTTACTCCCCGCGTTGCCAAATAGGTCAGATTTACCTATACGAAATACGAAGTCCTACATGTATGTATTATGTCAGAAGTAAAAGCATTGAAATTTTAACTTTCGACGTTTAGATTAGAGATTTTAATTCAGGTTTTTGGAATGTTTCCAAATGTTGAGGCTTGCTAGGTTTAGGTACTAGCGGAGTATTAGAAGTTGGACTGTATTGCCAAGGTAATGAGGGCCCTGGCAGCGCTTCTACGATAGGTATACGTAGTAGAATTTTGGGCGTCCCGCCAGCTACGGTCAAGGTAGGAGGTTATTTGAATTTGAAAATTGGATTTTGAACGGTATACGCCACCGACATAAAGGAGTCTTGCATATAAAAAAAAAGCAGCAACACAAAGATTCCGTTTTAGTGTGAAGATAAAAAATATTGAGAATATTGTGTGTAGATTTTTTCCTCACTACCACCATCATTTCCAGCGTTTAATGAGAGAGAACTTACCTTAAATTTCTACATTGAACGGACTCTCTCTGAAAGAGATACCAGCTATACAGGTACCGTAAGTAAGTTGTCTTGTCAGTCTATCTTAGAGCAAGTCACAAAGTTGTATAATTAGTACTTAAATAGTTATGAGCCAAGACTGCATGTATAAAAAAAAATAAGGACATATGGTGGACTTCTGCGTCAAATTACTTTTTTTTGCCACAGAATGTCATCTGGTTCGAATCATTCCTAAAAATACGCAAACGCGTGTGAATTTAAAACAATGCAACAAATTTCAATTCGTCTCACTAAAAATGGCGTATTCAAAAGAATCCGAGACTATTTTAAATTTTGGCACGGCTTCGTATTCTGTGTGCATTTTATAGACCGTACTTAATTCAATTTGAATTACAAAGTTCTGTGATTTATTTCCACGTGTTATGGGAAAACAGTGTTAGTGCACGGGCACTTTGAATAAGTAAGGTTATTTGGGGCAATTGCGTCATAGGAGGCAAAAGCGTATTTTGATGATATCATAGAGACGCAAACCACTCCCTGCAGTCGCTGCTAATTTGAAGCTTTGATATCTTCAATTTAGGCAAAATCTCGGATTTATGACGGCATTATATCTGAAATACATGTTGCTGCATTGGATGATGATAACATATCTCCTCCCAAGAGATGGAAAATTACTAATTTTAACATATCTATGTTACAACTACAATAAAACCGATATATTGCTAAATTGGTTATATCACAAAGCCTCGTCGAATTTGGACCGTGGCGTAAAGTTAGCAATAGAGAAATGCAATGAGAAATAATCTAGTTTCCGCCCGACTTCTTGACACTTTATATTACGGAATCCGACAGAACATGACACTTGTAACTGACACCACTAGTCGGAAGTATGGGAATATGGCTCTTACGTCCTAAGGAATATGCTTGCAGGCGTACTGTTGAGTTGATGTTGGCAAATATTTAATGAATGATGCAATACATAACATGACAGGAGAATATAATCCGTTTTAATTTTTCTTTACGTACAATGCGCGTGCAGCCGGTCTAGCATAACCTAAGCTTCGCGACTCTTGTTGCGCGACATAGTTTCATCCGTCACTCTCTTACAATACTGTACAGAAAGAGATACGTTGTATATCTCACGCGAGAGAGAGTCGCGTGTCACAGTTGTGCTAGAGCTGCTGGTTGTGTTGGAAGTGTAAGAACGGAACTGTATGGTGTGAATTAAATAGAAAGAAAAACCACATCACTGCTGTAAAAGTAGTGCGATAAGATGTGAATATTAACGTATTCACATAGAGGTCGCTAAGGTGACCTTTCAAATAAACAATGCAAAGATCGACACACAAAGCATTCGAAAAAAATCGAAAGGTTCTTTGGCGTTAGCGTGGTGGAAAGGTTAACATGTTGGACCAGCAATCCAGAGGTCCAGGGTTCGATTCCCGGTCTCTTCCGCTAGGTTACGCATTTGTTTTTTTTCTTTGTGCTTTGTATCATTGCTGCAATATAAAAAAAATATTTTGTAAATAGAAAGCAACTAATACATGTATTTTGGCTAAGGAAATTACATTAACTAAATTACATTCGCGCGTAGATTAGTAACGCTTTAATTGATTTTTCAAGAAAACATCGCAAAATTTTATCGTATTAACCGTATTGGAAATGTCTACTGGATATTTTAATATTATTCACATATTGTCTACAAAATATGACTAACAGGAAACGTGACGATTGTTATCAGTAATAATATAAAATCATTATCAGCTGCCAATCAAGTTCGAACGGAATATGTGTATGGAGGAAGGAGAACAACATTATGTATTTTGTTCAATTAAAAAAATTCTATTATTAGCTTCAGTATTTTTCCTTGTGACAATTGTTTTACGTTATTTATTATAAAATACCATATTAATGATTATTATATATAAATATTAATTTTCTTGAAGTGAATTATGATTATGAAATGTGAAATCCTCGTTTTTCATAAAATTTACCAACGTTTTCATAATAGTACAACAAACCTAGGGCGGTGTATTCGTGAATGTCCCAGAATGCAGGTTTGTGGCCCGAACCGAAGGTGAGGAGAGGTACATCTACGATCTGGGGCTTTACGAATTAGCGCCCGCGGTTTGTCGAATGTTTTACGTCTTGCCTTGGCCAGGAAGTGAAAAATTAAAAAGAAAATCCCACCTACGGCCTAGGATGACGTAAAAGCCATTACATTTGCTTTTTACTATATTTTAATTGATTTACAAATAGCTAAAGAGAGAACTAGAAGATGCACAACATATTATAATTTTCATTATGTATGTATGATAATAAAAAAAAAATATTATTAAAAAATTAAATATAGATATGTATTACGTAATATGTATAACATTGAATGTTTACCTATCTCTGTTTCTCTTTTGGTTTTTGCATTTTCATGTATTATTGTAAAATTATCCTCCTTCATATTGTACAATATGTTGCTTTGATTGTCTACTGTTTACATTTGTGTTTAGCACTCATTTACTCAAAGGTTAACTGGAAGAGATCCCTTAAAGGGATAAGTTTGCCTTTGTACATGTTTGTTTTAAAATGTAGGTATTTCTTGTTTTTGTGTACAATAAAGTGTTTACATACATACACTTTTTCAAGTTCGTTATTTTCTGTAGAGTAAAAGCATTCTATCACTTTAATTGGCTAACTTTAATAACAAAATTAGCATAACAAATGCTAACTAACAAACCAACCGACCTGTCAAACGAATTAAAAACGTCGGATTCAAAAAACGAACACAAGAAAACTAATTAGCTATTAGACGAGACTAGCATAAGTTGGTCTGTGAGAAAAGACGAAGCGTTTTGAGTGACTTTAGGGTGAAGGGTCGTGTTATAATGGTGGTGTTTAACGTTATATGTGACATTTAGGTTGGCACGCGCTAGCCAGGTGCTGTGAATTGTTTAGAGGGTCGTGTGGGCGGTTATTATTTTGTATCGGTTGCCAGGGAAACGTGGCAGGTCTATTGACTGCACAGGTAATCAATTTATATTACCGGTCAAAAGTATTTGCCACAAATTTGTATTTGTTGGTACCATAAGAAAAAGAAAACACTCGGAAATAAAAACCATAGCTCTTCCAGACAACCTTTAGGTAACAGTAATCGAAAAAAGTTTTGAAAATGATAATGTTTTTTTTTTCAAAACGGCATTAAAGGACATTTAAGTATTTCTAATAAATATCTATATTCAAACCTAACTTTTTTTTTTTTTATGTCGTAGGGGGCAAACGAGCAAACGAATCGCCTGATGGAAAGCGATTACCGTCGCCCATAGACACCTGCAACACCAGAGGAGTCACAAGTGCGTTGCCGGCCTTTCAGGTGGGAATACGCTCTTTTCTTGAAGGTTTGAAGGTCGTATCGGTCCGGAAATACCGCAAGCGACAATTCATTCCACAATGCAGTCGTGCGAGGCAGGAAATTTCTAGAAAAGCGCACAGTTGTGGACTGCCAACTATCTAAGTGGTGAGGATGAAAGGATTGTCGCGTAGAACGATGGCGGAAAGAAGCGGTAGGAATCAATCCGAACAACTCCTCGGAGCACTCCCCGTTATACAAGCGATAAAAGATGCAGAGAGAGGCTACATCTCTACGTAGCGCCAAGGAGTCAAGCCGATCTGAAGTTCGCTGGCAGTCGACGATACGAGTCGCTCTCCGTTGGATACGATCTAAAGGGAGAAGCTGGTACTTGGGCGCCCCAGCCCACAGATGAGAACAGTACTCCATATGTGGGCGAACCTGCGCCTTATAAAGCTGTAGGCGATGGGCCGGAGTGAAGTACTGTTTCGACCTGTTGAGCACGCCAAGCTTCTTGGAGGCTAATTTAGCCTTACCCTCTAGATGTCCGCGGAATTGGACTAACAATCAAATTATACACTTTATAAAAAACCTAAACTAGGGTGCCGCCGGCAGTGGGGCGCAGGCTACCGGTGGTAAGGGCCAGGGGCTGCAGAGAGAGGAACCTCCTGACGATGCGCGCCGTGTCAAGGAGTACCGCCTTCTGAATCCGACCCGTGATCCAGCCATCTAGCGAGTCTATTAAGGTGTGTGTTATATTATTATTATTTTCAACAGTTTATCTCCTCAACAATTAAAATTCTGTGGACTATGCATATCGATGTTCAACGTGTATTGATCTTGTAATAGTTAAATATATATAGGTACATATAATTCTGTATTATATTTTGTAAGAGACAATTTTATTGCAATTCACATTGAATGTGTGTTAATTATTAATTATCGATAACTTTATCTAAACCATTATTTTTATCGGAATATTAATTGCTTATTTCCTAATACGCGTATGCGAATTACACAAAAAACAATATAATTATGAAACATGGGTAAACCATTTTGAAATGATCGTCATAA
Organism: Apotomis capreana; assembly: GCA_947623375.1. Lineage (NCBI taxonomy): Eukaryota > Metazoa > Arthropoda > Insecta > Lepidoptera > Tortricidae > Apotomis > Apotomis capreana. Next base: position 26,157,858 of record OX392505.1, read on the forward strand.
AGACTGTTACGTGTTAGTTCAGCTGGTTTGGCAAGATAATACAACAAATATACACGTACGTATATACCGTATATTCCGTTCTTACGCAAAAGCTTATACATACATGGCCCATGGTCTCACTTCTACTTGGCACTATTGTTATTATTAGACTGTTGTTAAGTCATTTATTGATTTTAAATTCGGACTTCCACTGCTGAACATAGGCCTCTTCTACAGTTTAGCATACCAAAGAGTGCGATCCCGCGCAGACAGCATAGACTGACTCCCCGCGATCCTCACAAGCTTCATCTTCAACGAGGTCCGCAAGCCGCAACCGTCCACAATAAAAAAACCGGCCAAGTGCGAGTCGGACTCGCGCACCGAGGGTTCCGTACAAACACTTTAAGTTTGCACCTGGTATGTATAGCGCCCCATATAAATCAGGTGCAAAGTTAGGTATTAAAATATAAAAAAAAACTACTTACTAGATCTCGTTCAAAACAATTTTCGTTGGTAGTTTTTATAGTAATGTACATCATATGTTTTTTTTAGATTTTTCATTTTCTTATTTTAGAAGTTAGAGGGGGGGGGGGACCAACTTTTTTCCACTTTGGAGGCGTCTGTCACGCAAACTATTCGGTTTAGAAAAAAAATATTTTAGAAACCTCGATATAATTTTTTTAAGACCTATCCATAGATACCCCACACGTATGTGTTTGATGAAAAAAAAATTTTTGAGTTTCAGTTCTAAGTATGGGGAGCACCTAATATTTATTATTATTTTTTTATTTTTGCATCAAAATCTTAATGCGGTTCACAGAATACATTTACCTACCAAGTTTGAACACTATAACTCTTATAGTTTCGGAAAAAAATGGCTGTGACATACGGACGGACAGACGGACAGACGGACAGACGGACAGACGGACAGACGGACAGACGGACAGACGGACAGACATGACGAATCTATAAGGGTTCCGTTTTTTGCCATTTGGCTACGGAACCCTAAAAAAAGTGGGACTTGTAACAGGGTGAAATTTTGGCATGTAATTAGGACATGATTCGGGCCATCCGCATTTGCTGGATTATCCTTATTTTTGGACGCCCTGTATATTTTTTGGATTTCACAGTTGTGTCCTTTAGAAATTTTCTCTTAGGAAAAGGAAAACGTTTCCAAGTATTTTCGGAAATAACTCTCACAGCCGCGCGTCTGTCCAGAGGGCAGTTTGTGGCCGATTTGATTAAGTCGGTCCACCTCATGGCATGGGAGACCTACCGCGTGGTTTAGTACCGTCTATTTTGCCCTGAACCAAGCTTGAGCTCAATGGATAAAACTCTACGTCTTGACACGTGTCCGAAAAAGGTGGATTCGAGATCACTATCGCTCTACACAACACTCTAATTCAGAATAACCATTCCATCAGTGTACCAATAGTAGGTACATTGTATCTAACACGTAAAGACACTACATCAAAACTCTATTGATACAACTATCAAACAATGGATACAGTTTATCTAAAAATGACATGTGCTGACATTCCTTGTGCCGCGCGTCATGAGAAGGGTATGATAAAGTTTACAGACAATAGGCGATTTTCATCTGAAGACGGTCTTCGCTACGAAAATCTTGAGTAGGGTAGGGTAAAATACCTAATGATTGGCGTTGGTTTTAGTAGGATTGTAATCATAGTGCCTCCAAATAAGTTTTAAGGTGTCCACCTCATGGGAGGGTGCAGATAGTAGTACATCCAATATACCTCATATATATGATTACGTCCCGTTGCGAAGGATTATAATTATATGAATATACATGTTCAATGACAGATCGAATTGATAGGGTTGCCAGTTATCGATAAAATTTAATGATCATTTATTACGTCAATAGGTATTATTTTTAAGATGGTTTTGATGGAGATATACCAAATGAATGAATATTAATATTTTCCTTGTGTCCATATGATATGATAATTTATATTAACATAAACATTAAATAAGCGCAAAGTGTTTTTACCAAGAAAGGTAATACTATAGCTACATAGCATTACCCATATTCCCTATGCTATGGTAATGTAATTTCTTATAATAAATAATTATATTAGTCCCATGGATAAATGCCTCTCTTCCCTTCCCCTACTTTGAAATGTCTCGTAAGTCTGTTTAAGATATTCTCAATAGGTTTCACATATTTCAACGAATCGCTAGTTTCTTAAATACAAAGACCAATTTCCATAGAACGTATGAAATGAAGGCACATTGTAAATTCTATTTCGGGGCGGCCAATCGGCCATTCCCCGTCTGCCCTCGGTGTACCCAATTACGTTATCACTCCATCGGTTAATTGATTAACCCTAGTCAAATTACGAGGCTTTGAGACATTTTAAAATAATCACGTTTTAACTAAAAATAAGCGACGTTAACGAAACGCAGTTATGTTCCAATGGGACCAACTAGAGAGTATGCTCTATGAAACAAAAAATCATTTTCCAAATCATTTTCAAGAAATTGGGAAACATACATAAAATAAAAAAAGCCGACGTACTGAGAACCTACCCGTTTATTGAAGTCGGTTGATCGAGTAGGTCTGGATTATTAAATCGAAAAATCAATAGTTTTATAGAAACCTTTCGAAATGTTTGTAACGTTAAAAGATGTACCTAAAATTAAATACGTATTGATACAAAATTTTAATACAAATTGGTGAAGAAATATCTTAAAAATAATGATGGAATGCGTTAATTTAACCCTTAATGAACTAAAGGAAAAATACATTTTCGAGTACTTATTATAAAAACATTACTTTGTTGTAAGCGCCATTCAAGTCAACCACTGTCTGAACAGCAAATGAACTAAAAGGAAAACAATTCCAAATTCCTCTTAATCCTCCTTTGTTGAGTGTTTCACTCTTTGTTCAGTTCTAGTCCGTTCAGTGTTTTCACTGGTGTCTCACTAGGTCGCATATGCACCATTGTATACTTAGAATGTTCCCATGGGACCGGAGTAATATATGTTATGTGTCAGATAGCTTGCGCTACTAAGCGAATATTCAACGTCATAATGCTGTATATGCATGAAATTATGGTGTGCTTTACTACCTTTTGGTTTTGGTAATTAGGCGACTATAAAAGCATAATGCTGTATGTGCATGAAATTATGGTGTGCTGCACGACCTTTTGGTTTTGGGATGAGATGAATGGGAAAGCGCATAGGTTTCAAATAAACTGAATTGTTTATTGTTAATTAAAGTTATGCATGATCATATTGTGATAAATATGGAACAGTTCATGCCAAGCAATCGTAAATAGTTTGTGTCAAGGTAAATTTTCTCATCGAGTTTCTAGCTTCCACGTGTAGTGATTCACTAAAATGTTTAAATAAGTTTTTTTTTTTAAATTCGTTGGATATGATCTATTCAATCTTCTGTATATTTTTATTGGTGAATGCCACATGACGCTGGATCTATTTTAAAAGATAATTAAAACAAGAAAGGTTTTCAAAAATACTGACTAACTTACGTACTTGACTGTATCTTACCAATTCAATTCGTTCATTGTAAAACTATCAAGGGCGATAAGGCTATATAAAAAAACCGTAAAAAAATAATTTAATTAAAAATGTGAACACCATCAGATGACGAGTGTTTCACTTAGTATTTCATGATAGTAAGGACCTTTTTATTAAGTTAATATAATTAACGCGTTTGCGACTGAAACATATATCTGCTCAATGCTCATTCGTTCTTCTTATAATCAGACAATCTCATTTCTTAAAGCAACAGGACAGGACACTAAATTAAGCACATAACGACATTAGCCGTTACGGGTACCAAGATGGCTGGGACATTACATTATACTCTAACAATGCCTTCGTCCAAATCCTTGCGACTCAGTTACAAGGTATATTTCTGTTTAAATCTTTCTTACTTTGTGTACGGCAATGACTTGAGATAAAAACTATTCGTGTTTGAGGAAGACGCAAAAACTGGAGTTACGTGATATTACGCTCAGATTTTCGTGCAATGAATAATGTATACCGTTTTCTAAAGGTAGACGACAAAATCACAGATTTTCTCTTCGAACACTGTGATTATAGCGACAAAGTTACTTTGCCGTCGCCTGTGACGCTACTGTTTAGCGGTAGAAGCCGTGTTTGTATGTGAAGTAGCTAGTTCCAGTTTAGCCGTTTTCATTAGATAAGTTTGCAATGCTGGAAATACAAAGTTAGTTTTGCTGCCGACTGTGGCGCTTCTGTCTACATTAGAAATGACGATTTAGAGACAACTTGTAGGTTCTAGATTATGCGACATGCTTTTGTAAGTTTGTGTGAATGTCATTGCTCGATTAGTGGGAGCTCTATTTAACCCACTATGGATTGAAATTGACTGAGACATTCAATGAGGTATGTCAGTTTGTTACTAGCATAACCACTTACTTATAAGTATGTCTAATAGTTTATAGCAAAAGGCAAACTGTCAACCTTGTAGCATGCCTTGTCATTCCATACTGGGCTAACATTTTGAGATGTTACTTCGAATGTGTGTATGATTTTCGCGTAACACTTAAGAACCTTTTTATTGGTGCCGTGACCAGGAAAAATATCAGACTTAAAATATATCAAGACCTAAGAGGATTTGTATATTATTGATAATATTCAAGACCCGGATATTTATAAACTTGGATTATGCGCAGTTTCATCTCATATTCCGTCTTAAACGCAAAAAACCTTGATGACTACTAATGCCGTGGAAATAAAGGAAATTTGCATAGACCAGCAGCAGTCACGCAATACAGATGTAATTTAAATAAATATTTGCGTTTTTCTAATGTTAATTGCAAAAGGCTCATAGGTTAATCAAAACGTTTAAAGTTGTTATCTATTACGTATTCCAAAGTAAAACCAATAAGGAATATTAGTACAAATCCTCAAATATTGTTCAATCGTTGCATAACTACATTCTAATATACAGAAAGAAAGTTTAAACACGAACACCTGAAAAGTAAGTTAACTGACGCCAGCCATTGTAATGTCTAGATAGTAGATACCGCTAGTCATATATAATTACAATGAAAAATGAAATAAATATAATAAACTAAGATTAAGGGTTTTATCTTACACAAATCGACCCAGTCACAAACTAAGCAATGCTTGTACTATGGGTACTAGACGATGGTATACAATAATATATAAATACACATATAGATCCATGACCCAGGAAATTCGAGTCCATCACACAAATATTCGTCCTTGCCGGGATGGGAGGAATAAATAAGTATTTTGTTACCGAATTAGTCTAAGAGTCATCCTAAAGTTTAGGACGCAAATGGTCGCGAACAATGGACGTTAATGATTATCATTACGTTCATTCAAGAGTGGATGACGGCGAAGGCTGCTGATGTCATAGCAAACTAATACAATATGCCACGATTATTTCGTTCCCAGATCAGATCCAGCATACTGATTAAGTAGGTACGTTAATTGGGTCGCTATTGGATTATAAATTTTCAATGTGTTGCTTCGATTGCATTGTTTAATGAGAGTAATGAGACCTAGTATATCAAATACGAAAGTCGTCGTTGCACTAATTTTGAGTGTATTCCTAACCTTATTTTCTTATTAATTCTGTTTTTTTTTGAGGAAGCACCACATTTTTATTTTTATTTTGATAGATATTGGCACGAAGGTAAATAATTATAATTTTAATATTAGGTATAATTATTTGACATAACATTTCCATATTACACCTTTGCTACACGTAATATTTTAAATACAGTTCCCTTACGTTTTCATCTTCCTATATTGCGATACAGTGCGCTAGAACGGTTATTAAAAATGCATTATAAATTAATAACTAATAATACATTACAATAAATGAATCTTTAGTAAAGATACTATTTTTGAAGCGCGTTCCTGTTAGTTTATCTTTAATAGCATCTCACGAAAGCCATAAAATGTTCCTTAAGCCATAGTACCTGCAGCTGAAAATTAGAACACTCCATATTAATTTACTCAGGTTACGAGTCAAGTCTCGGAAACTCGAACTAAACTCGGACTCGAGTTGTAAAACACCCGGGAAACGGCGGCGGTAGGTCACTTTGGTATTCCATTCATTACTTCCTGGACATCGTGAATATCCGTGTGTATCCATACATTTGTTATTCATTAATCATAACGGAAACATTATACGGGGAATTTATATCAATGGATTTTAGAGATTAGTCACAAAAAGTATGTAAAAAACTACACTGAAAATTACATTTTGTTTGAAAAGCTACTTAATGAACGACATGGCGTCGCAATAACAGAAATCAAATTAACTTTTATTTTTTGTAAAAACGTCAAAACAAACACAATTTTATATCATCAATATAATAAAATAAAAATCAATAAAAGTTTAACGAATTCCAAGTTCATTTGTAATAAAATGAGCGATATAAAGTAAGAAATCGACCGCATTGCATATAAAACAAATGAAAATTAAATGGGCATACGCTACCACTCACCGGACTTCCTTTTCTCGCTGACAAGCACCAGCGACTTCGTCCTCTTCACCCTTAACGACCTCCTCCTAATGGACCTCATCAACGCCTCAGGCATCCTCGAGAACCGTGGAGAATCCACTCGCTTCTCCGGCATAAAGAAATTCTTTACGGCCATCATTTTTATTCAAAAATCGAATGATCGCATTTTCTTAAAAAGTTCATCCAAACTAAAACGACATCTCCTTGACTACGACAGTCATTTGTCTTTAATGTTCCTTTTTCAAAACACCGAACGTCACTAGTTTATTTACTTCAAAATTCGAACGCACTCCAATTAAAAACCGTCTTTTGTTTCACACTCCCATGCTTTCTAGTCGCCAGTCAACTATTCCTTATTGACTGTAGAAACATCAAAACACACCGACTTCCGATTGTTTCACTGTTTTGAATCACTATTCCACACACGGCGGCACTATCCTGTTGCCATATTGGCTGTACGAGGGTTGCGTGTACACTTGTACAGCGGAATTGTGCGGCGCGACCGCTCCGTACCGAGGCTCGAGACGCACTGGTGGGCGCGGGGTGCCCTTGGTATCACTTGCAAATCTGCGTTATCAGTTTACCTTGGTGTTATGGTGGCTAAATCTGTTTAATTATTTAATATATGTATACGTTATGCATCTAGGGCGGTAATTATTTATCATTTCAAAGATAAAAGATGTTTGTTGCACGAAAACAGGTGAAGGCGGTTCACGTTGCATTTGAAGAATGAGTCTCGCGCGCATTGTTTGTATTTTTCAATAATACGTACTAATAATCATAACAGTGTATCGTTGTAGTTACATTTAATGCTACCAAAGAAGTGAAAATATTTCAGATACCAACTAACAAATGTAATTAATTTAAACTGTTCTCTACGCTCTAGTCACCGTAAATCTACTCTTCAATCCTTAAAATGTCCACTAACATTATAAATTCGGATTCCGTCGGCGAATAACGAGGTAAAAATTACTAACGTTCATAAAAAGAAAAAATGCAGTGAGCGGATTTAACCGAGAGACGCAAAAAAGGGAACAGTTTTCGGCGACGTGACCAGCGGCAAACCGTTACTAATAACAGCTCAGCCAAAAAAAGAAACAAGTCTCCTTCAACTATTTTCTAAAATAAAAATCAAGCCACACTTAATAAATTCACTTAATAAAAAGTGGTAGGTAGTCTAGATATTTAAGAGCGTCTGAGAGCAAACTTTAATTTGATTCTTCAGTGGCGCGAAAAATTTCGTTGTATTTCAATTTCAGCCAAATTGCAATTGAAAGAACATAAAATTCGGTAATTAAATTACTCAACTAGATTTTTCCAGCGGGTTTGCTGGTGTGGTATAAATATTTTGTTTATTTTTCAGATAGGTACCGTAAATTTTTTCTGGATAACCTGGCACTATTCAGTCCACATTTTTCACATGAATCCGATGCTTCGTCGAAAGACGGATAAACAGACAAATAAAATAATAAACACATTTTCAGCAAGGATAACAACATAATTTCACTCAAGAGAAATGAGTAATTTCATAACTTATTTCTTCATCACAATGGTTGAGAGCGTTATTTATTTCAAGACTCATTTATTTAAGCAGGCGTTAGCAGATATAGAATAACAGGTCGTTTATTTATACAAATCCTTAAAAAACTGGCAAAGACGCCATTAAGAATTAAATTATGACTTTTTGCGTCACTGCCCACTAGACTATTTCTTAAAGATTAACCCGATTGTAAATATTGTCGTTGGCTGAACCCATTCGTCTAAATTAGCGCCATGAAATATTCCATTCATTCAGTTCTTTTTATACACTGTCATGTTCTGAATGGAATTAATGAAATATAAATGTTAAAAGTTTTGCTCCACTTAATGTTATGAATGTATTACAATTTTTGATTAAAATGTTTCGTTAGTAGCACTCAACTGTTATACATATTATAAAGAGAAGAAGAAATTTACCTCTAGACTAGACATATAATTATATAATAAATTATATAAAACATTATAAGTAGTTCATTTATAAAATTTATTTATTTCTTAAGTTACAAAAAATCAAAATTAATTTAGGAATTTCTTCAAATATATTCAATTTATTAAAACACTCATCTTGTTAAAATACTACTTACATAAAATTAAACTGAATATGAATAATTATTATATTTAGTGTTTAAAAAAAAGTGTGTGTGTCAGCTCCGACGCACGACTGGAGTTTACTCTTCAGGCCAGGCGCGCACCACTTTTTTGTCGCAGAAATAAGCGTACTTATGGGTTTATGAAAATCGTGGTGCGCGCACTGTCATATAAACCCATATCTTGCGACACTTTAAACCACTATAGATTGAAAACTAATGAATATATTTTTATAATTATTATTTTTAATAACTAACAATAGTCAATTATTTACGCACCAATAGTTCGTACAGTGAAAAAGTTTTACGGGGGAGCGGGGGAGCAATCAACGATGGCGAGTTTCGATATTTCAATATAGGTATTTCTTAAAATTTCGGACTCTCAACAGTTTAATTTTGTTACAAGTTTTTACAATTCTTATTTACACATTTACACAAGGATATACATTTCAGTGCTGCTTTTTTGCAGGTACACGACAACTGTTGAGAGTCCGAAATTTTAAGAAATATATTGAAATATCGAAACTCGCTATCTTTGATTGCTCCCCCCGCTCCCCCGTGCAACTTTTTCACTGTACGAACTATTGGTGCGTAAACAATGGACTATTGTTAATGATTAAAAATAATAATTATAAAAATATATTCATTAGTTTTCAATCTATAGTGGTTTAAAGTTAACTCGAAAATGGAGCATTTTAGTAAAATTTCAAAAAATCTTAGAGAAAGTGTAAGAAATGTTATAGTGTGCTACATATTCGTGATCTACTCAATAAGCCCTTTCATTTGATACCCCACACGGCATGGCTTGATGCCTTTTTTTTTAATTTTTATGGCATTTTTAATTGCCGGGGTGGGGGGAGGGGGACCACAAAACTGGTTGGCAACATTTGTTTGTAGGATATCTGGGATCTATACAATATATATCAGAAGTCAGATTGAGGTCCGATATTTTTGCAAACGGATATCTCCTTGTAGCCTGCTCTAAGAAAAAGGCCTGATCTGACTTGGTTGTGAATTGTTTGCCTGTAAAGAGGCAGGTGGCGACGTAATTGCGCCAGCACGAATGCCATGGGTTCTACTGATGTGTATATTAAGTCCTTTCTGACCTTTAAAGAAACGAATCTGGGAGCAATGTGGGCACTGTACGGAATTCTCCAGCGACAGCGACACAGACCTGGAAGCGACATTCTGAGAGGAGCCCGTGCTATTAGGATTCATCAAGTAAACTATTAAAAAACGCAATAGATAAAAACTTACGGCTACGATAACAAATAAAGTATTTAAAAAACCGCTCCAATTTTCGGCATACAAATTGCCCCATAAAGTTCCTGGGGGAAGCGGTGGTTTATAATTGCACATATAACTAGATAGTACTCATGCACTGATAGCAATCACACTCGTAACATGATCGAGATTCACGCAAAATATTAGCAAAAACTTGAAAACAAAAACACATTTCTCAGCTGTTGTAGATTGACAACTGTCAGTCAAGCTGCCCGATGCGCACTTGCGCAGCAACGCGCCGTGTAGGCCGCCAGCCGCCGCCGCAGTCTCCGCGGAGAAATTATGAATATGTTTCTTGTCTATGTTATTTGTTAAGCCTCTTGTGGTAATTTAAAATAAAAAATAAATGGCAGAGAACAATTAATATTAATTTTCTCTAACGGAAGCCATGTTCTCCCGTTGCTAAGTACATTTAAAATACATTTCATCAAATAAACATCTCGGTGATGGTCATTTTATATCGGGGTCTTAGTCTATAACGCTTAACGTAACGCATAACCTGCTAATTTAAGAAGTCGTATTTTTACCCCGATCGTATACTGAGATACGACTTTTTAAATTAGCACGGCAGATACGTTCGATTTTACACCCCATATTTTTCATACCCCGGGCTTATATTATGAAAATCGATTCTTAAGGAGTAAACTCCAAAAAACAGTATAATTACATGTTACAGTTGTTATAATAATAATAAAATACTGAGAAATGGAATATGAAAAATAAGAATAATAATTTTAACGTTATAATTAGAACTTGTATTACGTAAGCGAGCCCAGTTTAAATACTGGGAATTAATTTTTACTTTGTCAAAATTTGATCGACACAATGATATTTTGTCTGCTACAAAATAAATATAATAGAGCCAGTCAAATAGTGAGCACTTTAGATGTGTAGGTATTTACATATATAATTCGATACATTCTGTAAAAAGCCGAAACCTTAGGCATAAGTAGAACGGGATTTCCAAGACATGACAAGTGGTGTGACTCCGAATTAATATTTTCTGTGTTATCTCCATTTATTAAATGGTACCATTAAACCTACACTAAAAACCCTTTCGATAGGGTTATACCCTTTGGATCCCCAGAGCGCGGCGTGTCGTTGAAATTATAATTCCCCGGCCAGAGATAGCCGGTATCATTAACCCGGAGATCGTATTCCTGGTTTCATATTCCATGCGCTTCTTCGTACAAGATGGCCGCTGCAGCGCTTTAGATACTAAACATATCATCATAACTCTGTGATGAAAATCCCATACAAATAAGGATATTACCTACTATATCCAATGTAGGTAAACTTCAGAGATTTGTAGTACCGCTTGAAATTTCCAGTCTCATTCCAGTCAAATGGTGCAAATGATTAGCAGTTTTTAGGGTTTTAGGGTAAAAATAGGGATGTCCGTCCGTCTGTCTGTCTGTCTGTCCGTCTGTCACCAGGCTGTATCTCATGAACCGTGATACTTAGACAGTTGAAATTTTCACAGATGATGTATTTCTGTTGCCGCTGTAACAACAAATACTAAAAAACAGAAATATAAATATTCGAGGGGACTCCCATATAACAAACGTCATCGGTTACGTTAACTTTGCACCTCATTTGGATAAAGTGAGCGAGTCCGACTCGCACTTGGCCGACTTTTTGTTTTCAATATTGAAAAAAATCTCCTACAAGTACTAAAATACTTTCAATTAATAATAACCTTGCCTTATTCACTTATTTTTAAACAAAAGCGCTTAAAGCGTACCTGCCGCATTTAACAGCAAAAACCCTTGGAGTTGTGCAAATTCTTATCTAGCATCACAGCACGATGTGGTTTCCATTTTATTATCACCGTCCATCACGACTTGATCCCCCGCTTCCCTTCTAACTTGTATGTTTCTTGTTTCGACGTGGTCTTGGGCGATTCTTCACGGTTCATTTAAGACTGGCCGGTAATACATAATGCTTAGTTAGGTACTACTCGAGTCTTTTGTTTTCGCGGAACATGTAGCTAAGTTTGTTATGATTTGTTATTTCAGGTTTGATGTCTTTATTAAATTATCTTCAATAGCGATCAAATATCTTGCTTTTATCTGTTAAAGACTGTATTCGATATCTAAAAGCTCTCTGCTTGTCTTCTGCAAATTGTTGATTAGATTGGTTTGGCACATATCGAAGAAAGTCGGTATTTTTAAATTGAAATCTTCATAAAGCCACGCATTTAATAGCTGCAATATTCATAAAAGTGAATTAAGATCCATTACAAAGCACGTTACGGTTTCGTCCTCAACTCAAGCGCATGAACGAAGCCTTATAATTAAGACCTCATAAGCTATAAAGATACCGCTTTGCAACGAACAAAGTGATATTTCATTGAAAAAGCGATGACTTCCGCCCTTTTAATGCACCAAAGGATATTAATCCATGTCAACAAGTCTGAAGTTAATTTGGCACAATTTATCTACGAATTGTGCTGAAATTAAAAATTATAAGCTAAAAAATATGTGTTTAAGTAAAAAAGGGCTTCAATTGGAAATATGAGGGTTAATTGTGAAAACACAAGGGTACCTATTCTCAAAAATTGTGGTTTCTAATCAAATCTACTAATCTAAAGCAATTAAAGGATTTTTTGAAACTTAATGTTAAAACAATTAACGCACAATCTGCGAAACATAGAATTTTTAAAAGCGCTGATATCACACTTGATTTTTTACTTATAACCTCTGACTATTTTTCATGAACTCAGGAAATTGCTGAAAAGCTAAGCGAGTGAAATTGCCTTAAAGTATAAAATATTGTTGCTAAAATATTTGTAATTATGCCTCAAAAGTAAGTATTTATTTATCGCATGGCAAGAGTTTACACTGCGTCGTCTTATTAAAAATTTACAATTTCTATAAAATCAATAGCTTCGCCTGTTAGGTTTTAAAGATCTTCCAAAATCTTACAATAGCCTTAAAAAAGTTAACCCAGCAACAGTGGCAACTCTGTCATTATTTTCCTTCCATCCATCAGGTTAGAATGTGGTCCGCCCACACCGACCGGTTGCTTCCTGGCACCTTGCTCGACGAGCCCCCTGGACGACAGGGTACGAGGTTACATGTTAATTTATCAGATGTAAGCATTGCGGTCCTTATATTTAAGGATCCGTTAAAAAATGCTGATTGTTTTACACACTTTTCTCTATGATCAAAGATGTTTTTTTAACATATTATCAATGTTACTAGTTAGAACAGGGCTATAACGATTTATTGGTATAATATGTTTAAAACCTACAGGTTATTCATTGATAATTTTTATTTCAAAAACTACTCGAAATCGACAAAAATCGCGCAGAAAACTGTTTTTTAAACTACGTTTCGACTGCACGTGGACTGCACGCAATTAATACATGAAATAGCTATGTTACTATATAGAAACTCAGAGAAAAGTCTTAATCACTTTAAAAAGTTGGTTGAAATTCAATATATTTGTCATAATATGAAAAAAAATGCATTTTACAATGTATAAGGCCTCTTAAACTTACACTATTATCACACATTATTATAATAAAACGGGAGTTGATCTCGTTCAAAAAGGTTTTTATTTAATTATCAGCGGGACCTATGATGGTTGCGTTTATCAAGCGATAAATAAGTGACAAGGCATCCGTCACGTTTTGACAAAATGCGAGTGTGAGAGAGGTGCTTTGTCACTTATTTATCACGTGATAAACGCTATTATAGGGCCACTGGACGTATTAGATATTAATTATTGCGGTCCCTGTTTGAAAATTTACGTATTAGGTTATCGATCAGGTTATAATGGAAATTTATTTACTATAACTGATAAATATAACAAAGCCAAAGGAAATAAATGATTGACATTCAAAACTAAAAAGAATAAGGAGTGCTGTAAAACTTTTAATAAAATAATAAAAATAAAAATAAAACATAAAAAGCCTTTTATTTCCTTACTATAGGTACAATATGATAAAATTTTACACTACCTTCTGTGTTACTTAATATCTAAACTTGTCTAATGTTGCTTATCTAATATAATTAACTAATATTGATATATTATACATAAGTGAAGAATACATGAGTGTATTGAAGTGCAGTTTTTAATTTTTATTATTACGTAATAAGGAACAAAATTTGTACGCCAAACGGCAAAACACAGAGTTCTGAATGTTTTTACATTACCAAATAAGATCTTACTGTAGTACCTGTGATTTACAAATAAATGAATTCTATTCTATTCTATTCTATTCTATTCTATTCTATTCTATTCTATTCTATTCTATTCTATTCTATTCTATTCTATTCTATTCTATTCTATTCTATTCTATTCTAAAAACGAAAGTTACTTAATTGCTAGTAAATAACCGTAAGGAACCCCTCTCAGGTAAAGGCCTCTTCCAAAGATAGCCACTTTTCTCTGTCCTGAGCTATGCTCTGCCATTGCGGGCCAAAACTTTTAATAAGAAAACCTAAATAAATGCGTGTCTCAACAACGATCATCTTTCATTTACTTCAAGACATTACATAAAGCAATTAGATATAAATTACTCGTGGCTCTAAATCTCGCAAGCGAACTTCAAATGAATAAATTAAATCAATAAGGTGATTTATTCATCACAGTCTTATTTAGGATCACTTAATAACCATCAAGCAAAACCTGTTACTTGAAACCTTGTTACCACCTACATCTATGCAAAACTTCAATACATTATTACTGACTACTCAGACTATGGAATAGAGCGAAGGTTATATTTGTCTAAGTAGAAATAATTTAGGACTTAGTATAGAACCTTGCGGCACCTACGTAACTTGCAATGTATAAGATTTTAGTTTACCTTGAGGTTGAAATTTTGAAGTAGGTGGTAGATTTGCAGAACTGGCCAAATATGCATTGGTATGGTATACTGTTTCGCAAAAACTTATCATGTCTGACGGACTGCGCCTTGAACTATCTACATAATATTCATTACTTTATGTCTCTACAAATAACATCATGAAGTTTCAACTCATTATTTGTATATTTGTGATTAAGTACTTGCTTTATGCGAGTTTCTTACACGTAAGATCTCTGATACCTAACTAATTCCGAAAATCGAATACGCGCAGAACCGAAAGATTTTCATATTCATTAAACAACCAGAGAAGCCCAAAATTTAAGAAGTCTTCATTATAACAGCGGTAACACTTTCTTAGTCTCTTTCCTTGTCGATTTCTGCTTTTGAAACGAACGAATATATAATTGGCAAATATTTGTACCCGTCAGAGTAGTGGTTTAATAAACCACCTCCATAAAACTTACCAATTGGTAGAATCTACCATTTCAATGCCGTCAATGAAGAAGCCACATTTACCTGGAACACGAAAAGAAATGTTAACATTACCATT
The DNA here is from genome assembly GCA_947623375.1 of Apotomis capreana. Taxonomy (NCBI): domain Eukaryota; kingdom Metazoa; phylum Arthropoda; class Insecta; order Lepidoptera; family Tortricidae; genus Apotomis; species Apotomis capreana. The sequence continues at coordinate 26,173,128 of OX392505.1, forward strand.
ACACGAGATCATAACGACATCGTAAATCAGGACAAAGAACTCAAAACCATTTAACGACGGATAAAACTAGACCCGCGACAAAGAACTTTACGGCTGCAAGTCAATGAGTGACTTTTACGACTCCTTGCTCGTAAATTTTGATCAGACTTTTGGGAAGATGGTTTTAATTTGGAAGTAATGGAGTATTTCTTAAGTGCTTTGATAGTAGTATAACATTTTGATAGACGTAGAGGCGATAATGAATTTATAATGGAAATATAATAGTACAAAAAAACAGCAATAAAATAAAGGTTTTTTATGGGTTTTTGACAGTGAAAATCGTAGTATAAATCATGAATTCACTAGTTCTATAATAGAAACACATATGTTTTTGCATATACATACACATAACACAAAAAACAGTGTTGAGGGAGTGTGCAAGCAAATATGTTCAACCTCAACATATTTAAATTCCTCAGATTTAAATGCACTTCTCGCAACCTGATTGGTCCATTTTCTCCAATCCACTTTAGTGGGCAGGCTTTATGTTGTGAAGTTTCATAACAAAGTTAGCGGATTACCCGTCACATGGTGATGGATATCGCGAAAGTTTTCACATATGTGTCACGTCACTTGTGACCCCAGTTACAGAGGTGAAAGGCACGTGTGAATTTTAATAATTACTACTAGGACGCACTTATATAATGCAAGTTGGTACTCCTTCATCTTCATTGCACTTCTTTAGATACGTTTAGTTATTAACGGCTGATTAGGATTGTCATGGTCGATCGACAAACGTAGCAGACAAGCGTAGGTAAACCAACTAACACAGCAAGGTGAATTTAGACCTTCGGATTAGTGGTAATAGGGATGTTGACTGATGTTGAATTCTATAGCATTTCATTCTAGGAATGAGGGGGGTTATACCTACCTATGAACAAAAAATCAAAGCTGTTTAAACATTCTTAATATATTGCACATTCACTGAAGTAGACAAAGTAGTGATATTTTGGAAAGATGTCTTAGGAAGAGTTGAATTTAGCCCCAGCCTTTAAAACTATATTCAGATACCAAACGAACCTCGGCCATCCATTTAGCTTTTAGTCTTTCCAAGTAATCACTGCAGTTTGCAACCAGCCAGCAATTCTGGCTCACATACAAAAGGTTGTATTGTTAAGAAGCATATCGGGCGGTAGTGACTTTATATAAAATCAGCGATGAAAAGTGAAGTCAGGTAGTTTAAACTTTAAACTGGGTTACTGGGTAGCTAGATATAGGTTAGATTTTTCGCCTCATCGGTCCGAGCTGTGGGACAAATTTGACTGACATTGAGTAGTAGCCATTTCAGTGATATATCACCGACATCACGGACAGATTTACTACCTATGCGAGGTGCAAGTGACATTTACCTTTTAATATAATTGGAGCTTGTCGTTAAAGTAGACTTTCTTGGTCTTCTTAAAGTTTGCTTGGAAATTGTATTGTGTTGACAGAAAATGAAACAAAAAACAAAACTCCACCCTGGGCACCCTGGTGTACCCTGATGCGTAGGCTATTTAGCGCGTTTCGTAGTTTCAAATATTTTTGAGTTTTCGCTGAACAAGAGTCACACTAACGTGTAACATTTCTAGATTCAGAATCGTGTTTAGACTAGACCTGTCCTCGTTTCGCCTCGCAGTCGGTCCAGGTAATTAGCTATTCTGAAATTCAGACATTGAGTGACAAAGGTCGCGGACACAGCTTTCCACTTTATTTTTGCTATTCAGATTTAGAATGCTGAGTGAATTATACAATCTGGTTAAAAGTTTAATACCTACAACATTCGTTTAGTAGATACTACTTGGCATGGTATTTTAGGTTGTATTTAATAACTTATCTTCAAATATGGCTTTATAAGCCACGACACATTTTGACGACACGTTTGGCGCAGTTTGCAGACACTTACTGAGCTGGCGGTCCCGGGTTCGAATCCCGGCCGAGGCAAATATTTGTGTGATGAACTCGAATATTTGTTTTTGGGTCATGAATGTTATCTATATATGTACTGTATTTATATGTTATGTATATCGTCGTCTAGTACCCATAGTACAAGCTTTGCTTAGTTTGGGACTAGGTCGATTTGTGTATGTCCCATAATATTTATTATTTATACATATATAGCCTCAAGTGTAAGTTAACGAACCAAAAGGTCTCTAAAGAGATTTGAGACGATATTTGGATAAGGCTCAGGAGCGTTTTGAACGCTTCTTGACTTATATTTTCACGAATAAATAACGTTAATTGGTGAGCTCATAGCAGAGCGTTAAACTATGCGTATGAATTGTATTTTAATGTTAATATCAGCTCCACAGCTCTTTAAAGTCCTAACGTGCTATCAGTAGTCCGATGCCTATACGTAATAATGATTGTCTTTCTAAAATTGACAAATAACATTGGCTGATTAGCTCTTTATTAAAGTAAGTTCAAAATTGCACACGGTTCGTCATTTAAGCATCTTCGCCCTCTGTCATTTCTCACAATAGCTAGGTGAAACGTAATTGCATAAACACATAACTTTCCTTTCCTGATGGAAGGTAAATAGTTGACTTTCCCTCCATTCAATCGTGGATGTGATAGCGGTTCCCCTTCATTTAGGTTTTAGCTATAGCCTAAATACCTAGATTAATTTTAACTGTGCTTTGTTCATAGCGCACATAAATGTATTCATACAGCTTTTGATTATAACGAACTATTTAAAGAACGTTTTTTCGGTACCCTTGCCATGAATCCGAACTATATTGCTTTAATTGAACATAAGTTATAAATAAGTAGTAGAATAATTAGTGAAAAGAGGTTTATTTCGAATAAAAAAAATTACAAGGTCGTAAAAGTTATTCTGAATGTAGTTTTAGTTACAATGATATACAGACAATTATAATAATTACAATGAATGGAATCCATACTAATATTATAAATGCGAAAGTGTGTCTGTCTGTCTGTTACCTCTTCACGCTTAAACCGCTGAATCGATTTTGATGAAATTTGGCTTGGAGATAGTTTAAGATCCAAAAAGGACATAGGATAGTTTTCATCCTGGAAATTATCCCTAAAAAGATTGAAAAGTGAGTAAGTAATTCATGATGACATTGATGACCCTGTAGGAAATGCAATGATTAGACCAAAAGCATAATTGCTCTTACATTTGCTTAGGCGCTTTTAATAATACCTTTTATTAATTAAGATTAGGTGGATATCTATCGTGTCGTACGAGGTTGCTTCCATACTTCCAAGTTCCACGCGGACGTAGTCGCGGGCAAAAGCTAGTATTGTATAAAAACTAATTTCTGGGTTGTATAACACTAACTATTAAAAATAATAAGAGAACCACGGGTATGCACATAGCAAGTTATTAAAATTAATAAAATGTCTAAAGTAAGGGACGGGTGCTAGTGTGGGATGCAGCCTGTGTCAGACACACTGGCCTCGTCACATCTCCACCGATCCTTAATTAGGGCCGGAGCAGCGGCAGAAGCGGCCGAAGGTATAAAACGAAATAAGTATAGTGGTCTTGGCGCTGAGTACAATTTCATACCTTTTGGCGTCGAGACCCTGGGTCCGTGGGGCCCCAGCGCATTAAGCCTCTTCAAAGATATCTCGAAGAGGCTAATTGATGTTACTGGTGACCGGAGAGCTGGCGGTTTCCTCGCTCAAAGAATCAATTTGGAGATTCAGCGAGGAAATGCCGCCAGCATCGTCGTCACTATGCCGCAGGGGCCATTTTTAGATTTAGTTTAATTTTAGTGTGTTCTTGTTTAGTTTAATTTTTAGGTTTAGTTTTATTGTACTTTAATCTACCTATGTATACATCTCATTTTTGAATAAAATGACTTTGTCGTAGATCATAGAAGTGAATAGAGCGAAAAACTGCTCTCATAGCAAGGGAGTTGGCTATGAGTTGGCTAGATATAAAATTGACACATACACGTACAACTCGGCTGGCCAACTCTACTGTCACACGTGTATTTAAGACTAAGTTTGGTCTAGCCAGCCATATAAGAGTTCATAATAGTCGAAGTCCATAATGTTTTGTATGCTTAGGGTCGACTATATATAGAAGTGAATAGAGAAAATATGTATAAGAGATGATAAAACTGACACACGACATCTGTCGGTACAGATGAGATTGAAGCTTACACCAGTATTTAAAAAAACAGCTTCAAATTTTGGCCTCCATCTTCATCCGTACCTGCAACACCATTCAAATGCACATCATAAAGAAGTCACACCCGTGAGAACACGCAATCGACACAATCGCTAATTCGATTAATCGATAATCGATATTACGCCCGACCGATTCCGTTCTCCAATAAATATCGAACATAATCGATGAAATTCAACCGCTCGTGACTAATACATCTGTGATACCGCAATGTCTTTTACGCCCTAAGAATAAGATAGTCTATATGTATTAGAGTAAGAAGGTCGTATAGGATATAATTTCAGTAGCATGTATTGTATGAGGTTCGTAAATTGTATTAGTTTTGGCTCGTAAAGAACTCGGGCCCGGTAACGTTGTCATGTTTATGGGAGGGGAAAGGAGAAATGCAATGTTCAATGATGCGAGTACTTACAATTTATATGGATTTGGTCAATGGTTATTGATATTTTTGTCTAACATACTCGTCCGTACTTCGAAATAATATTATTATATTATTATGACTTTTAGATAATGATTCAATATTTAATTTTTAACATGAGCAACGGCGCTTTAATTGATTTTCCTGGAAAGAAAAATTAACTTGCGGTAGACAAATGAGAGAAGTTAATATTAAATTATTATATTTCTAATTACCGATCAGTATTAGTACTGATATACGCATTGGATCGAAACTACTTTTTTTGCATTTTACCTAAGATCTCCTTATAACAAAGGGTTTTTACATATCCAACTGTTCGTACGTATGTTCTTTCTGTAAATTTAAACGTTAAACCGCGGCTAAGTTCCACGCGCTACGTGAATTAATATTAATATACTATTAGACTGGTCCATCAACAATTCAAGTCAAGATTGACTTAGGAAACAAAATTAATGGCGATTACAGTAAATAATTGATACGTCCTTTTCAGTGGAAATGAGTCAGTGCTGGGTGACAGACGCTTCATACACTTATAGAAAGCAATGAATATCAGAACACTCATAGTACTAAAATACCCTTTAATTTCTGGAATCGTACTAAAAACCACGTGACGTCACTCTGTAAAGTGAATGACTCGATAATCGGGTCGCCGTAAATATCGACTGAATCGTATTCGGGTTTTATGAATGCAGATATTTTCAGAATGAGTCTCAACCACGTCTGTGCTACTGTGCTATGTTAAAAGGCGTTATCTTACTATGAAATCTGTACACAGATACAACCTTTTATCCTAGCAGTGTGCCTGTTTATAACGTGGTCTGAGTTTTCATCGAAAACTAAATTTAATACGATGCGTATGAGGAAATGTTGTAAGTACGTCGTCGAGTTGTGATGATTGGTTATTTATGATTGTGATTATTTTGCGAACTGATTTATAAATTTACGTTTATTTATTATTTATTTGGTTTTTATATTTTCACTTCTAACAACAAAATTTGACATTAACAATTTTTCATAAAATATTCACTTCTAACAACAAAATTTTCATTTAGGTACTATTTTCAAATGGAAAACTTTGTTGTTAGAAGTGAAAATACTGAGTGAAAAATTAAAAGTCAATACTATAGAATACTATTAGTGTCAATGTCGTTACCAATTTTTTAATAATATTTTTGTAGACAAAGCCAAGCAGGCGTATATTTAATTGCTTTTGATTGCACATAAATTCTTCGTGAAAAAAAATTATGTAAAAATACTAATATACTGCGTATTTATACTGTCTGTAAATTCACGTAAACTATTTCACAACGGTAACACAACACTATTTACGTCATGAGGCCCGAAATACACGTATGTTATGTTGTTAGCGAATTTGTAAAAATGGGTCGCAACCTTACTCCAAGGTGACGTAGCTATGATACGCCAAAAGGGCGTAAGTCTTAAGAAGCCCAGTAACGTTTACAACTTTTTAAAATTAAAGGCGATGAATTTGATTGGAGCGTGAAGGGCGTAAGTCGTGGGAACTTGTTATAGCGTTTATGACTTTTTTTTATTAATTGATTGAAATGGGAGCAACGTAAACTAGACATTATATCACTGACCTTTTTAATTAATATTATAAAAATAGTATTTTAATGTTTTTGAGATGGATAGAAAATGGGAACAGGATTGACGGGGGATTTCTTAATTTGGAATCGTACGAGTATTTTCGAGGTTACCTTATTTCCTTGTCAGTTAATCAGAAACAATATATATACTTATTTAATTGTGTTAAATATTATGAGGAGTTTTACAAAAAAAACAAGTCAAAACAGCGATCTGATGGCACTGAATCGAATGCATTTTTCATACAAGCCTAAACTGTTTTTATGGTTTTAACTATAGTATCTGAACTTGTCACAAGTAATTTAAGAATATGGGTGTAGACAAAATGTTTTATTTGTTTCAATTATAAACCGATTTCTTTAAAAGCTACTAAATCATGGCAATACAACAAAAATAATATTGTTTTCCATAAACAACGCTTCGATCGATTGATAATATAATGGCAATCAAGAATTAATGTAACAATCAATTAAAAACGAATTTAGGGTTCAAAGGGAAGGGTGAATTATTTAACGTAAACAGTTTTTGAACATCTGGTGGAGGAAACGCGCTCTAAGTCACGGAAGTCAGCGTGCCGATACTGTCCCGATCAAAAATTAGGTACGTAAAAAATCAAGTTTCGTAACGTAACGCATTTCTTTCATAGTAAAAAGTTCTTAGATTTTATTTGAATACAAGTAAGTAACGACGTGGTAATGACACAGTGGCTCAGTTAGTTTTGTTGCAGATTCGTAGAAGGCAAATACTAATTTGTTAACTTAAATTTACGAGAATCATCCCCCGATACAACCAAATCTATAATATAAATTTAGATTTGTTACTAATAGCTGATATAGGCACTCAACTATAGGTTACTCCAAGACATCATTGCAAATGTAGTAGGTACCTATGTGTAGTCGGTTAGTCAGTTCAAAACTTATTGATACGATTTGATGTCATTTAATAATTGATTTTCAATGAATAATACGACAAATATGCATCTGTTTGTTAAATTGTCAAAAAGTTGAGACATCAACAAGAATCTTAATCAAGATATATCAAAAGCATATTAATTAATTTGCTAACCATGTTAAGAAAAAAGAAATGTTTATTATCGAGATCGACATATTTAAATATTGCGAAATAACCAATATTCAGAACAACATTAAAATGCTCATACTTAGTGACAAAATAGAAAGTATAGGAAGTCTTATACGAACCAGTAGCCCGGCACATCTTCGGAAATTAGATTACTTACCTACATTTGTCCTGCCAAAATGTAACAATGTGTACGGAAAACGGAGGTGGGAATACATGTTACCGAGTATTCTTAACGAACTCGATTCCAACATACTTACGAGTGTGTGTGAAACCCCACACCACTGTAAACGAATTGTTAAAGCAATGTACCTTAGCTGATGTAAGTCCGATCGTTATTAATAATACCTATCTAGTTAATACCTGCTTATTGTGATGTGAGTGAATTCAACGGCAGTTAAACCTTAGTATGGTTTTGCTCGTTGCACTATTATTAAATGTATTGTATTTTCTGTGTAATAAATAAATGTAACAAAAAAAAAAAATTAAACGAAACGTAAATGCTCTCTGTTAGCAAAATATAACAGTACCTCTAGTGTGTCTAGTCTACAGTGACACGCGACTTTCTCGCGCGAGATATATTACCTATCTCTTTCTGTGCTGTACTGTTAGAGAGTGACGGGTGACGCTATATCTCGCGACGAATACCTAGTTGTGCAGCACAACTTGTGCTAGACGGGCAGAACCCGTCACTAAATACATATTATTATAGCCGTTGTTCTAGAAACGCTCACGTTTATGACTTGCGTACGATTGGAAATTAATAACGCCTATAATATTCCGTGGTTCCTTGTGTGCATTGGTGTGAGAAAACTGTCACGCTCGGCCGAGGTACTGTTCGTAAATTATGCTGACAAATTACGACAGCCGCCGTTTTTACAGCCTTATCTGTGTCGTATTAGGGAAATTGAAACTTAAGTGGGGCGACTTGTGCGGCACTACCGGGCACCCTGTATACAATATTATTTGACTGAGTAAAAAGGTACGAACGGTATTTTATTCTTTGAATAATTTTGACGTAGTAAAATAGAATGGATGGATTCCATGAACCCACAAAATTCTAACAAAGAATGTCGCCTACTCTATAAACTTTTGGTATTATAAACTGAAAAACATATTTCGCTTCGCAACAGTGCTACCCTTCGGAGCTTCGGAGATCTAACTAAAAAGTTCCCGAATTGTTTGATTTGAATGAACGATAGATAATCAGAAAACCAAAGAAAAACTAAAAAAAAAAAACTAAAGTCTCAGTATTCACGAAAATACTGCGACAGATATTTTAGTAGTGTGATATTGAAAAACATACCTCTAAAAATCCCTCGAGTTCAACTTCCCGTTAACCTGAAGTCATTTAATAATAATTATCCATCAACTTACCTAATAAGTACCCTAAGTTAGAAAGTTGGCTCTAATGAGCTCAAGCTCTCATAAAATCATCCAAAATTCAAGCTGAACCTCCAAGTTACGAACTTTCCGAAACCATATTAGGGCGTGTATCGAGTTCCGAAGTAATTAGGGGCGTAAGAGGATACGTTAATTTCAGAAGGGCGTAAGTCTCAAGTAAATAATGAACATTTTAGATCAATTGGCTCTGCGATGCCTTGGCCGCCTCCGCTGATTATAATAATGTATATTTCAACCCAACGAGGGTTGAAATATTAACGTGTATGTGCTAATAATTAAGGGGATGGTCAAGTCAAAGTCTTAGTGACATTTAGGCTTTTTAGAGCTAAGCTTGTTTCCATCGCCCACATTATTTGCCAGTATACGAACCCAGGACCACCGCGACGGAGAGTTATAGTGTCGCATCTATTCATCATCATCATTGGACTATACCATCTACAACGCATTCACTGGGGTGGCCTAAGAACAAACTTGTATGATGGTGAACGCATACCTATATGTGCCGCAGTCGGATTGTATAATTCGCCGTATTACACTATCGAAAACAGGGCCGTTTTGAAATGTGGCGGTTCAACGATGATTTCCGCAGCGTCCACTAAAGTGACATACGAACACGGTTCAACAGCTGCACCTCTGGCACAACTGTGACACGCGACTCTTTCTCGCGCGAGATATATTACCTATCTCTGTCTGTTCAGTGCTGTGAGAGAGTGACGGGGGACGCTATGTCGTGCGATAGAGTCGCGAAGCGCAGTTGTGGTAGACGGGCTGATACGAGAGCGACAGCCACGGCCGCATACGTGACATAACGTGACGTGCGTGCGGGCATGCGTGCGTGTGTGTGTATCTTTGTTACTTCATCATGCTAAAACGGCAGAACGGATTTGCATGAGATAGTTTACACAAATTGGCTACTTTTTATCCCGAAAAAATCATGGTCCCCGTCCCGTAGCACGCGCGATTTCAACGCGAGCGAAGCCGGGGCAAATGCAAAAGCTAGTTTAACCTAATCCTAAAAGATAACTATTCATAATAACTAACTAACTTATTGATATACAAATTACAAACAAGCGAATTAAAACGCCCACCGAGTAATCTACGTTTATAGCATTTTTGTGACATTTCGCTACAATTAACGTGGACAAATGAAATGACATAAAACGGCAAAGGTGAGGCTATAATTTGGACGTGGGCGGGACGTTATTACGATTACAGTTAAGGTCACAAAGAATTATGGACCTATTTCCTCTAGGCACAAATATTTAGAGCAATATTTTGTGGTAAGTAAGTATTTTATTTTATCTTTGTCGGTTTGGGTTTTTTCTGTTTGTTACTCAAGGAAAATCATGACATGAAGAACTCATTTATAATAATAACTAATGTAGTAAATTTCCTTCGCTTGGAGCTCGTGTGATAAATAGTCACGAGGGGCGTAAATGAGTGAGTTATTAATTTTATTTCATATACGAATATATTTGGGTCCAAATTTTCGCCGCTGAGTAGAATTTGCGGCCAATCTGTATTACTACGCGGGCAATCTCAGAGATTCTCACAATGACGTCTGCGTCTCCAATCCGTGGACTGCAGCGGTACGTGGAGCCACGTCAAGCGATGATACTATTGAAGATCATTGACCGAGCGAGTAAACCGTCTCTGTTTCAACTTCCCAAAATTTCTTTCGTGTGTACATTTCTCGTCTAAATTTGCCAATCGATTGTTATGAAATTTTGTGAGTAGGTTCGATAAGCATATAGTTTTTGTTGATTCTGAATTTTTCAAAAGGGCGTATAAGGTTGAAACCGTTAAAAATTACAAGTTTCAGTGATTTCGAAATAAGCTCGCGGGGTCTACAGCCGGGGGCTACAGTCTAATAAACGTATACTGCTTATCTGGCAGCACCAGACTTGCAGGCAGACTTGGCATGAGGTCATGCGGAGAGGTGTGTCCGTACCGTCGACGTTTTCGCCCGCGACCACGGGACCACAACAGGAGAAGATGATTTTAAGACCTATACGCCCTTTGACACACATGCGTGTTTTATCGAGGGCTGCATAGAGTCACTTGCATATAAAGTGATTTCTGAGGGCAATCAGTGGAGTCACGGAGGGTTCTATAATTGCACTCAGGGTCGTAATAGCTTCTTCACAATGGCGTCATGTTGAAATGTAATAACGGTACATGACTATGAAAATGTCATTTGGTGTGATTTGGGGAAAACCCCCTTTACGTGAGGGGCGAAATATAGTTTGGCATTGTCATTTTTAGGGTTCTTGTAACACAAAAATTAAGTTTCATAAAAATATGTGGGTTTTGTTTTTATACCAATATAACAGAACCGTAGGCGTCACTTTTCTATACTTATGTAGAATTACTAATTATGATGTCTTTCTCATTTAGATGAAGATTATACTCTATTTCGATTGGCACGGGCAATACCAACACAAATCATTTTTACAACCTAAGAAAATCTGTAAAATGCGTAACATCAACCTCTTTTCAGATGAACATGAAGAAAAGAGAACCTCAACAGAATTGTTAAGATCAACTCTAAAAAAAAGACGTTTAATTCAACAGAAGCCTTCAACTTAATTAAGTTTGGTTTAAAGAAAGGCTGGAAAATCACATACCTAATGTTAACTATGCAGGCTGATTGAAAAGTGCTTGACTTATTTTTATTCTCACTTCACAAAGGTCAATTTATTATTCTCGTTCTAAACTGTTAAACAACTCTCCCCATAAACTACGTGTCGACATTATTCCCACTATCCCACTTTTCCAACTTGAAGTAGAGAGGTAATGGTAATTGGTAACGCGTGGATATGAGCGTGGTAAGGGCGCTTGCTCACGCGACGGTCGCGTCGTCGCGTGCCTAGATCGCAGCGATAAGGGCGTGTGTCCACTGCCTCCGACACGACTAATGATTCAGATAATAAATACAACTGATTTACGAGTACTTGTACCGGAAAATTCTCGAGTCTGTTTCATTTCTGGCAGTCCGGAAAAAGGCATTGAGATATCTAACCCTATTTCAAATTGTTCTCTTTAAGCTTAAGTATGCTTTAAGTTTCAAGAAAGAATAAGTATTGACACTCAGAACCAGACTAGGACCAGACTATGAAGACTAGTTAGTTTCCCATTTATATATATATTTTTTTGCCTTCTCGATGTTGTATCAATTCAAACCTACTTAATTATTTTTAATTTCTAAATTGTCACGCAATATTTTAGACCACCTTACGCACATAATTCTACTTGAGAATGATGTTGGACGCCTGTAATTGAGGCATACGCAGAACGTGCTACCTGTATTTAGTAACTTTTATTTTTCTAATGTATAAGTCGGTGTTTTGTTGGTGCGTCTAATAAATCAATAAATAAATTCGAGTGAAATGCCCCGACCCAAGTTCCGAAAGTGATATGTTATTGGAGTGTAACTAGAGACCAGTGGGGCAGTAAACGAAGCAGCAACAATGCAAGGGGGTTGCAAACCGAGCGCATTCTGCCCTTAATTCGCATTGATTTTCCTACTCTCGACCTACGCACTACGCACTGTGTGTTGCCCCGTAGTGCGTGCGAAAATAACTTGATGAAGTAGTGTAGTTGGAATACACTGACTACTGCAGAGGCCGGGAAAATCATTTTATGGTGAGTATGGTTTTGAAGGACGAGGCGAGCCGAGAAGACAGTGGGGCGGTAAACGAAGCAAAAAAATGCAAGGGGATGCAATCAGAGCGTTTTCCGCCCCTAATTCGCATTGATTTTTCCGCCCTTGGGCGCTAACGCATTGTGTTGTTGAAAAAATAATCGACAACCGTAACAGTTATTTGTAATTAGAATTTCATTCAAGCTACTCATCAACTTATGCGAAGTCAGAAGTTCTAGAAATTTTCGATTACAATACATTTTTGGCCACAATTAACTTATGCGAGGGTTGCTGAAGCATACAGCAAGTTTTATTCCAGAGCTTGTATTAATAATTTTATTTCGAGCACGACTTGAAGAAATCACTATATCTATTTGTCTTATCGAAATTCTTGTTATTGTGGTTCCTCTGTAACAGGTACGTCATTGGAAGCATTCAGTAATTAATTCCATATTCGCATCGTAACTCGCACGACGCAGCCACACACGTGTCAGTCGGATTAACCACGTCTGTCTGCACATGTCTGGGACATCGTGCATGTGCATCCTGTAGCCTTGGTATGTTCAGTGTTCCGAATATGCATGGAAGTTATAATAGAAATTTGAAGACGCGGTTAACTGATACTGCTGAGTACGGAGCTAACATTCCTGAATTTGAATCCCGGCAAGGGCATATAATTATGTGAAGGCTTAAGAGTTTTTTCCGGGTCTCAGTGTCTCCTATGTATTTTTTATATTAAGTACTAGGACAGAGGTGCCCGCAATCTTTTTTCGCGTATTTTTTTCTTTATCGTAGACGGATAAAAAGTATCCTACCATCCTTGGACGTCCAGCTATCCCTGTGCCAAAGTTGGTCAAACTTTATACAGCCCTTTCTGCGTCATGAGAGGACAATGGTTTTTTATACATAAATAAATGGAAATTATGACCCACAAATGGTACCACGCTGGCATGGCGCTGCGCGCCCATACAAAACAAATGACAATCCTGCATCACGCTATTAGGATTTTCCCTGAAATCATGACCCCTCTCCCTAGAAAAATGATTCAATACAAACCTAGAATAACGTCTTGCAACGGATTATTATTTATTTCTTTATTTAGGAATTAAAAATAGAAGGGAATGTAAATTATTAAGCTCACTTTGCACAGATAGCAAGTAACCCCGCTCTTTGTATGTAGCTGTCAACAGGAGTGCTCGCAATCCTTAATACATATCCTCTTTACTTTTATATATAGGCATTCGACATTTTGTAGCTTTGTCTTACTATGAACCAACAATGGAGTAATAGAACATTGAAAATAGTGTTTTTTACAAGCTTTTATTTAGCTTGCATGGTATGTTTAAAGTATGTTTGTTCGGGTGAAATCTTGCAACTCAATTTTGAAGCAGATATCGTCAACCGATTGAGCTGAAATTTTGCATACTTACTTAACTTTGATGACAATACAATAATATGGTACCATGGGGCTGATCTGATTGATGATGGAGCTGGAAGGTGGCCATAGGAACTCTATAATAGAAAAAGCAATCCTACCGAGCTTGAGCTCTTTAGAATCGTGTCAGTGAGCATTTGATGGATATCCAAAGAAAAGTACAGTCGGCTATAAAAGCTTGCCACTAAAATGTCATTTTTGACAGAAACTTATTTTCTATACATATAAACAGACTGAAGAGTTACATAAGTGAACTATTTTGGCACAATTCCCGAAAAATAGAATCCCGTTGTCATATCGGTATAACCTCGGGACAACTTACAACAACTTTAAGCAGAATTGGACTAGAAAGTTCCATCTTTCGTTTTAATTTGGATCATGTCTAGACACTCGACTTTATACTCAGATTGAGATGAGACAACACAAAATGAGCTAAGGAGATGAAGAAAATATTTTCTGTCTTGTTTCCAGTTCTCTTTGTGTGAACATATTGTTACCAATTTGACAGACTTCACTTTAGTGAAGTGTAATAGTGGATGATAGTTATAGCACTAAATTTAATAATAGGGCCAATTCTTCTAGCCTCGCGAAGTAGGTAGTTGGCAAAATGTACCTACGAAATAATGAAAAATGTTGTAGCAGTCTAAAATGTTTTCTTCGAGAAATATGTATTAAGCTTAACTTTTTAAGACATGTATTAGGTAAGTTCATATAACTGTAAAAGTTTTAAGTATCATTGACAAAAAATGTCTGACTGTTGTACTTTCGGCGTTTCTTCTCATCACTAGTCTCCTCTTGTGAAATGCCGGTAGACTCACAGATGTAAGTAGGTATCCTTTGTGAGTTCACAACTACAACACTGAAAGAATATAGTTCATTATATCACATTGCTTGCAATATTATTATCAAATGCACTCGACTGCAGACTGCTCGCGTCGATATTAAAAATACATAGTCTAGTCTCGCCTATAATCAATAGTCGACTACTAATCAAATCCAGCGGGTACGATACTACGATCTAGCAAATTTTAATCTTACGAAAACAGCTGATCTATCATATCAAATTGATTTTACACAAATTCAAATAAAGATAAAAATGAGTCATTCACATAAACGTTTTGTTCACAAAAATATAAATAAAGATTTCAAGGATGTTCTGACACAAAGATAACGAAAAATGATGTTCTCAAACGAAAAACTGCTCCCGAAAATCAATAAACTGACAGCAACACACTGCTCATAAAAGATAATATCACGATCCATTACTGCAAAAATTTGGAAAAAAAAGCTTTCAAGAGCGTACAAAATTAATGACAAGACACGTCCATTGTCATATATTGACGGCATTAGGTCGTTTTGACACCATTAGGTCGATCTGAGCGCTTTGCGCCATTTGCGATCCGTGAGTTGCGGGATTTAGATTAATGATTACCTGTCATGAGTGTAGTCCGAGATTTCACGCAGAGTATAAAACATATATTGTAATATTTAAACCCACCTTTAAAGCTCGTGTTCTGAAAAGGACTGTAGTTGTAGATATTTAACCGAAGTATGAAAGCAAAGAATATAAGTACTCAAGAGTATGAGAAGCACCATTTTCAAACTAATTATTACAACCCAAGACGGTACAACATTTTGGTAATGGCGTAAGAACATTGAATACCGACTACCAGTCTCTAGCAAAGAGTATTTCTTTGGACAAAAACAACATAACTCTTGATAATATTACAATATATAGATTAGGTACCTAAAGGTCTTGAAAATTTTGAAATCTCCTAACATAGTTGAGAAACTACGCAGTCGATTTGATAATTCACCGCAAACTGTGTCACAAGCGGTTAACCGACCTAATCACCAAAGTTCCCTCAAGACCGACCAAATTGCCCAAACCACTAAGCCGCGCCATCGCTCAACTGTGTCAAAGCATCACTCACGACGGGACGTCAAATTGTGTTTGACAGAAAAAGACGTGTAAAATCTTCAACGTTAGGGGTCCAATTAAAAACTATTTAGAAACTATAATCCTTGCACATCTTGTCTAACAAAGCGTTTGCATTGCTATTGAAACAATTTTTTTACGCTCCGAAAATTTGCATAAAAGCAAAAGTAAACAACGTCACGGATATTAAATTTGAAGTACGAATTTTTAACTAATTGAAAGTGACGGGTCTTTTGTAAAATGACGCTTGAAGGGGCAGGATAACACGAGGAAGTATGCAAAACTAGACAAAACAAGTGTGCAGACGAACCAAGGAAGGAAGACACACGTGAATCTAGTAAAATCCTTAATAAAGACTATAGTTGTTTGAGTCGATACGCTTTGTTGCAATAGTATATTTAAATAGTAAGACAAATAATAGTATCATCTATGAAGAATATAATGAAGGGTGCTAGAATAATGAGAGTGTTGTAGCGTTAATAGGCTTTGAAAGTAGTTTGGTGTAATATAGTACCAATAGTATCGAAAAATGTACAAAAATTACTCGTGTCGTGCAGTGTATGGATCGTTTTAATTGACATATTTATTAAGTCACGGCATCAATTGCAAGATTAATCCAAAATGAAAAAAGAAACAGTTTTGACACACCGTGCAAAAACTACGCATTTAGAATCCGCTATAAAACGCCAAAAAAGTGCATCAATAGAAACTAAACAAAAACTTTAATTCCTCGCAAAAATAAGATACATTGACGCCGTAATGCGAATTGAAATATCACATTCAAAAACCAAGAATCCGGTATAAATGTTAAATAGAACAAAAGCAAAAAAGATTCGTTTTGGGACCGTTATAGTTTCAGCAAAGCAAAAAATAAATAGCGATGCTGCTAACGGTGTTACACTATCTAGCAAAGAATCGAAATTCGTTATACTGTGGTAGTGGTTGGAATTTTGGAGATCGGCACAGCATAAGTTGGTGGTGTAATGCAGACCGACCCTCGTGTTTATTTTTTATGTAAGTAATATAACGTGCAACATACGAGGGGTGAGTAAGATAAAGATGCGAATTTAAGACGTTCCGCGATTGGTTGGGATTCGCAAGGGTGGCACCCGGCGCCGAAGGGCGGAGAAACAATTTTGTAATCGAGTCCGTTGCATACATGAATTTTATCAAAATATACTTGAAGCAAATTGAATTTGAATTTAGATTCTTGGACACGTATCTTTAAACAGGAGTGAAGCTTGTTTTTTTTGGAAGTAATATGCCACTGAAAATAATCTTGACGATATACTGGATTTTAAACTTGTAATAAACAAAAGATTACCTACAATGTTAGACTACAATGTCACTGATACCGTAATAAAGGCCAAGGGCTTCCGACGTAAATTATGTTTATTCCTACATAAGTGTAAGCACAATTATGCTGTTTTTTTAATGGCGTAACTTTTGATGACGATTTATAAATCCTGCAACATGGCGTTAAATAAGGAAAAAGAGTAATATGGGGATTGAAATTAAGTAGTTTTAACTCACGATTGTGATTTTTCTCGTTCACGTCAACGTTCGTCATTGCGCTCTCCTGAAATCGCTTTCCTATACAACACGTTCATTTGTATATTTTATATATTATCGAAAAATACGGCAATTAAAATCATTGTTTAACATTAAGTTTATAGTAGTACCCAGATTATCAGAACACACGTTTGAGAACACAAGAACAAGTAAATCACCAAAACAATAAGACAGCATAAATCAAATTCCCTAATAAGCGCAATATCTTCACGCTTCGCGCGCACTTTCACAATTCGTTTTTTTACCTTTAGCACCTATGCCCGCCCTATGAAAGGCGTTGAACGAATTTATGGCCCGTATCGCCGCAGTTTCAATTATTCCCCGTAAAATATTGTCCATGGTTAGTATAATTTTGCGCATCTAAGATTTGGTTATGGGTCGTTACACTAATTCGATGAATTGGTTAGGAAAAGGAGAAAGTGTCATGTGATGATATATGCAGTCTAATGTAGGGAGCGAAAGTGAAATTTGAAATTTTATTGAGCTTGAGTAACTATCTCACTGCAAATATGTCTAGATATTTACATGTGAGAAAAGAAGAGAAAAAAAGCAATAGGAAACCATGAACTTTTGAATCAAGAGAAGAATCTACCAATGTAACTCGCGTTTAGAATTTCCAGAAGATTAAAATGTACTGTGTTGTGAAATTCGTAATGGTCATTGTAGCGGCAAATCAAGTTAGAACGCAAGATGCGTCCACAAAAACGGATACAAAATTATTAAATCCTGAACTAACAGTAACATGTTAATTCCCGCCGGTCAAAGGAAATGAGATAAAAGATGCAGCACAAATTGCAACGAACCCAACAATAGACGTTTCAATCAACCAAAAATAACACAAAGTGGACCAGACAGATGTTGGTTCAAAAGATACGTTTTACAAGAAAACTGGAATATTTCATGAGACTAACTTCCGCGTTGCAGAACCGGTTGTGAGGAGAAAAGGTTCAGAGTTTTGGTAATAATAGTTTTTGGAGTTCCCATCAAGTTCATGAGTCAATTTGGAGAAATAAAAGAATGACGTTGAACTTGAAATTAAATGAAAAAGCAGCAATTCTTTGTCAATTTTTTGTTGTTGTGCAGGAGTGAATAGAAAAACGAGTTGGCGAAATGAAGTACCTAAACATGTAGATTTTTATATTTGACCTTTAAAGACGACAAACACATAATGTAACAATAGATCTATTCAAACAAATGTAAATGCCAGTTAGATTATCTGCAAGGTGAATTTAAGCACGAGCAAAGAGTTATCTATTAGTTGAATATTACAAAGTATTCACTTCATAATCACCATTGTCAGAGCAATCTTTAATCTTATCACATCATACAACAATCTGATTAACGACAATGCCAATATGGAACGCTTGCGCGATCTAAAATGCGATAAAATAACAATAGTTATTCTTAAAGATAAGCAAAACGGTACGTCGTTGTGGGACATTGTTATGAGTAACTTATTGTTGACCTTTTAACCCTTTCACGGCGCAGACGTCATTGTCGCGACAAGTCTGACGATGACGGGCCGTCACTCAACTTGCAATGGCGAAAATGCACTGAATGCAATAAAGAAAGCACGGCGCAGTTTCTCACGGATATTCCTGTAGCCAATCTAACGCGCCAATATTATGGTGTACCTACGTCTATTTTTCAATGAAAAAAAAAAAAAACATAATTTTAGGGTGAATGTAGTCTCGGTAGGTATAGTAATAAGAACCAAGTGGAAGTGAAAATATTGCCCAACATTAGTTTCCGAAATAACAATGCGTAGACTTGTCCAGAAATTCAAATTGACATACCATGGAGTTTATAGTCCCCCCATTGTCTCTCCCCTCATTGTGCTATAAATAAACATATCAAATAATAGACTTCGATAGTCTTGTTATCAATAAACAAGGAATATTAGACGCTCCCGTCAGCCTAGTTTACAACGTCAAAAGAATTCATAAAATAACTGTCATCTCGTCAAAATCATATCAAAAGCGTACTTTTGTTGGAAAAAACATTACCGTCGTATAATATTCACACAAACGCCCTATAATTTTAAATTTAAGAAGTCTTCCGAAATCTATTGAATATTTACAGTACACCGTAATGCGGAGATGTAAAGGTTAAAGTTGTATGAACCTTGTATGGTCTTAGTGTAACAATAGAGGATAGTGAATTTGCTCTCCTAAATCACGAAGGAATGGCTTTTGTACTTTGAAAGAAAATATGGGCCATCCATAGAAATAATAGAGGATATTGTTTCCTTCTGGTCACGAATGTGGAATTTTTGATCTCGGAAACGCATGGGATTAAAACTATCGATTGTAGATAACTCGGGAGACTTAAATAAATTGAAATTATAGAAGACCTTCGCGCGACGGTTCACGACGAAATAAAACAAGTTTTGTTTACAGTAGCCCAAATGTTAGCTATTTACATAAATCGGAAGACTGACAAACTGAGGTGTACTAGTCACTTGAATAAGTTTTGTAAAGTTAGCATGATTTAAGCACAGTTTGGCAATTTCTCAAGTAGTGTTTGGCCTCGGCGTTGATGTGCGTGAATTTCTTTAGAGAGGTAACTTCTTGGAATGGTGAAATAAAAAGATGTGCGAATTACGTGCTTGACTTTCTAATGCGAATTTCAGTCTGTATACATGATTCGAGGATGGGGGTGGATGAGGTACAGTTTAGGTGACGTAGTATGACGAACACATATGTGGCGTTCCTATTGGCTGCGACACGCATGACGTGATATTGGTAACTGCATTCGTCCGCCCATAGATGTCGCTACTGGTACGAAACCGAACATGCCCCCGGCCTTGAAAGATCTGACTTTCAAGAGGAATCTTGAGTTGCTCCATCTGTATCGTCTGGCTTCGGATACACCAATGGACAGATTTTGGTGTATGCGCGTCTCACGATGCCCGATGAGGTTTGGATGTCTGCTACTCTCGATACTCCGTCTTTGCCAGGTATGGTCTTCGTTACACGCCCCAAATGCCACTTTAATGGAGGGAGATTGTCGTCCTTTATGAGCACTAGCGTGTTTGGCTCCAAGTTTCCACCATTGACCCTCCATTTTGTCCGTGTCTGCAATTCGGAGACGTATTCTTTAGCCCAGCGCTCCCAGAAATGTTGTCTGATTTGCTCCACTCTCTGGTACCGGTTGAGACGATGCAGCGGCGTGTGTTGTAGATCGTCTGTAGCAGGTGACGTCAACGTTCGGCCAACCAAGAAATGTCCAGGGCTGAGTGGAGTGTAGTCGTGCGGATCAGACGACATCGGAGACAAAGGACGCGAATTCAGTACGGCCTCAATCTGCGTTAATACCGTGCTAAATTCTTCAAATGTGAGATTTGCGTTTCCCACAACGCGACGTAAATGAAATTTACACGATTTTACTCCAGCTTCCCATAATGCACCAAAATGAGCAGCGTAAGGAGGAATAAAATGAAACTTAATATTTTGACTGGTAGCGTAATCAATAATTTCTGAACTACAATTAGACAAAAATTTGGAAAATTCGTGCATTAGACCCACAAAATTGCGACCATTATCCGAGAAAATTTGTGCAGGTTTTCCGCGTCGAGCTATAAACCTTTTGAGCGCCAAAAGATAAGCGCCGGTAGTGAGATCACTCACGAGCTCCAAGTGAATGGCTCGAGTAACAAAACAAACAAATAGGCATATATACGCCTTACTCGTCTGAGCGCCCCTACCTTTGCGGTTCAATATGTATACTGGCCCTGCATAATCCACACCGGAAGTAAGGAAAGGGTAAGTACGTGTAATTCTTTCCTTAGGTAAGCTTCCCATTATGGGGTTAAGAGTTTTCCCTCTTAATCGTTTGCAAACAACACAATCATAAAAAACCTTTCGCGCGAGATTCCTACCACCTAAAGGCCACCACGTATCGTGTAATTCAAAAAGTAATGCCTGAGGTGCGGCGTGTAATAGTTTTCTATGTTCGTGGAGAAACAACAACTGTGTAAATCGATGTTTACTTGTTATCAGAATCGGGTGTTTTTTGTCGAACGAAAAGTACTGCGAATAGCCGATGCGACCCCCGACTCGCATGACGTCATCATCATCGATAAATAAATTTAATTTACTTAAGTTGTGTTTTGACTTTAACTCGTGTTTATTAACCAACAGCTTGTACTCATCTGGAAACGATTCTAGTTGAGACAGCCTGGTTAATAACTTTGTTGATTCTCGCAGTTCTTCGACACTTATACTGCCCGTACGCCTATTATTTTTATTGCGCGCGTTATGAATAAAACGCAAAACGTAAGAAGCGGCGTGTATCATGCGCGAGAACTGTGAGAATCGTTCAAACGGGAATAAATGTAAAGGCTCGGTATTAACAGTGAGCGTAAAATTTATATTAGATTTAACTTCCGGTAATACATCGTGCGCGTCATCGTTACTCGGAACTTGAGATAATTTTTTTAAATTGAAATTCACATCTTGTAAAAAATTCGGTCCGTTCCACCATAAGCTAGACCCAGCAAGGTCTTCCAAATTGACCCCCCTGGAAACCAAATCGGCGGGATTTTCTTTACCACTAACATGTCGCCATGGAAGCCCTTTGGTCAGCTCATGGATCTCGGTAACACGGTTTTGAACGAACGTCTTCAATAGATTAGGTTGCATGCGTAACCATCCTAACACAATAGTCGAATCCGACCAGAATATTATCTCGTCGAACTGACAATGAATGCTTTTTATTACCTTATCGTATAGTTTGGCACCTAAAAGTGCGCCACACAGCTCAAGGCGTGGACAACTTAGTACTTTCAAAGGAGCTACTTTACCCTTCGAGCATAACAAGCGCGATGATACCTGTAAGTTACTATTTATCGTGCGAATATAAATACAACTACCATACGACGTTTGTGAAGCATCCGAAAAAATATGCATTTCTACGCGTGTATAGTCGTGAATGCCCATTACGTAACGCGGTACACGAATTGAACTTAAAACTGCTAATGATTTGGTAAATTGATTCCAAGTGCGCGCGACATCTGACGGAACTTCCTGGTCCCAATCCACCTTAAGTAGCCACAGACGCTGTAATAACACCTTTGCCTGCATTATTGTGGGGCTTAATATACCGACGGGATCGTATATTTGTGATACGTGGGATAAAATACTGCGTTTTATTATTGTACTGTTGTCACTTGCACAAGGAAACTGCGAGTTAAAATAAAAGTGATCATAATAATTGTTCCATGCTATGCCTAATGTTTTAGAACTGCACTCGGTATCGAACGTAACTTGTTTATGCGTATCTTCAAGTATCGTAGGTAAGTTAGTCCCTAATGCTATCGCGTCAAAGTTGAAAATCCACTTCCGTAATGGAAAACAACCTAACTGCAGTGTTCGCGCGGCTTCGTTACACAATCGTAATAACTCGTGTTTATCCTGTGACCCGGTTATCATATCGTCAACATAGAAATCTTCGTTAATTATTCTTTTAACGTCTGGATCTGTACATTCTGTCGCTAATTGTTTTAAACAACGGACGCTTAAAAACGCCGAACTATCCATGCCGTATGTGAGTCTATTTAAACGGTAAATACTTATCGGCTGGTCGGGATTGTCACGCCATAGAATCAACTGAAGGTCACGTTGTTCTTCTGTTATTAGAATTTGGCGATACATTTTAGCGACGTCTGCGCAGGCGACGTAACGATGCTGCCTAAAACGTAAAAGAATGGACAGAAGGTCCCCTTGGATTGCTGGTCCTACCATCTGAAGGTCGTTGAGAGACACGCCAGAAGCAGATTCTATATTGGCCTGAAAAACTGTGCGAAGTTTCGTGGTGGTGCTATGTTCGCGAAAAACACCATGGTGGGGCAATATGAAATGTGGCGAGCCATACGACGTAACTTTATTCATGTGTCCTAATTCTTCATACTCATGAATAAAGTCCGTTTACAATTTTTTAAATGTTTCTGAGCGCTGTAATCGTTTTTCCAGCGCCAGAAAACGACGTTCAGCGAGAGGATACGTTTCTCCCAGGACATCGGGTGACTGCTTGAGTGGCATGCTGACACAGAACCTCCCTTCGCCATCGCGCGTAGTAGTACGAACGAAGTATTCCTCGCAAGCCTTCTCTTCATCAGAAAACGCGTTCCGAGTCGCCGGCAGTTCCTCGATTTCCCAGAAACGTCGTAACAACGAATCTGTCGTCTGCGTGAAGTTGCATTGGATGTGGCCTTCAATGCGTGCGTTTAAATTGATCGGACCACTTATTACCCAACCAAGCTTACTATTCAGCAAATAAGGCCCGTTATGTAACCTTATCTTGCCCTGCGTAAGTAGATCCCAAAACTTATCGGCCCCGATTAATATGTCGATGTTTTGTAAATCTAAAAATTGCGGATCGGCTAATTGTATATTGTCTGGAATACAGAAACTTGCGCGATTTTCAAATACAATTGGCATTGTTGCTGTTATTTGCGGTAAAACAAAACAATGTAAATTCGTTGTGTAGGCATTGATGCGCGATTTAATTTGTATGTCACAGGTTTGCGTACACTGTGTCACAGAATTACCTACACCGCGTATTTCGTGAGTGGACTGTACTAGTGGTGCGCCTAATAATTCGGACAACGCTTTTGTAACGAAACAGCGTTGAGAACCGTTATCAAGAAGTACGCGCGCTATATGACATTTATTATATTTATCCGTAACTTCCACAAGGGCTGTTGACAACAAGACCGGCTGGAGCGACCCATGTGTGCGTTGCAATGGAATTTGCTGACAGTGCGCGATGATCGACGCAGCTGAGGTCGATGCAGCGGGGCCTGAGACGTTAACGGAGGCGGGGGACTGCACGTAATCAGTACTCGGAGGATGAATGATAGAATTATGTTTTCTATTGCATTTGCGACACGGACCGAACATGCATGTCTCCACCGAATGACCCGCGCGTAAACAGTTTTCGCATAGATTATTATCTTTAACTAACTTTAGTTTCGATTCGTAATCAATTTCAAGAAACTTGACACAGGAATAAAGTGGATGATTCATTTTACACATAGCACATGCGAACTTCGATGAGTGATGTGATTTTTGTGATTTACTATTGGTGGAAACGTTACAGTGCACTTTGTTGTTGTAATTCGTGTTAGATGTGAATTGTTTTTTGTTAACTTCGTACTTATCGCGAACGCTGGTACTCTGTGACGCCTGTAATGTTTCCAACATATCTGCGCGGTTTTTTAGGAATTGCATTAAATCATCCAGTTTAATTCTGATTTGAGAGTCGTGACACGTAATATTACTTTTGTACTGCTCCCACTCGCGTTCGGATATTTTATCAAGCTTCGAAACCAAAATATAAATAATTAAAGTATCCCAGGACGAAGTAGGTTCTCCTAGGGTTTTTAAAGCGCGTAGATTTTTAAGTGTTGTGTCAATTAATTGTCGAATAAATATGTGTGCTTCTTTAAGCAAAGGTTGAATCGTAAACAACGCTTTGACGTGATTGTGTATTAATAATCTGTTGTTGTCGAAACGATTAAGAAGGAGCTCCCATGCTACTGAATAGTTGCTTGTTGTTAGCTCGAGTGCGTCTATAACTAACAACGCGCTTCCTACTAATGACGACTTTAAATAGTGAAATTTTTGAATATCACAGAGATCCTTTGAATTGTGAACTAGTGACAAATAAGTGTCCCTAAATGCAAGCCAGTTTTCAAATTTTCCGTCAAAGGTTTTTAATGCTATAGTCGGTAATTTAACGGCATTAAATGTATTTTGCGAACCTGTTGACTTGAAACTCATAGCGTTCTCACTACCGTTAAGAATGTACTCCACCTGAGCCACTGCATCGTAGTAACAATCTTCAAACTGATCTCGCTGCGTTAACTGATCATCAAGATTCGATTCGGGTACAAGCGTTTCGATTTGTGTTTGAAGATCGTTAAATTCGGTGTATAGGCTCGCTGCTCCTTGTACACGTAACTTTAAATTAGCACGACATGAAGCAGTTAATGCGTTTAGGTTTTCTTGACAACTTAGGACGTGAGTGGCGAATTTTGTGAGTCTAGCCTTAATGACACCGCGTTTTTTTACTAACTCGCGAACTAATTGCTCATTCTGCGATTCGCAGACTGCCCTAGCTGGGGATTTGTCGCGTGATTTGCTCTCAATATCGGGATTTAGGCTCATTTTGGTTATAGAAAGCTGGAGTACTCACGTGTGGACCTTGGACCCTGGTACAAAAAACAGCAATTGCAAGCGGCGACAAGGGCTGCTCGCGGTCACAACAGAATCACTTATCGCGGGCGTTTACGAAATATGCGCGTTTAAAATCGTTGCGGCTGTCCAGATCTCGTTCCATACAACACTTCTTCCCAATTAGCGTGTCCTTGGGTGTCCTTGTACTGCAATCGCGCCTTTCCACCAAGAAGAAATGCTGACGTGCGCTTTCTCTTCTCCAAAGATGTTCTCTATAGGTGCTGTTTCTCGGGAACCGAACAAGTAGTTAAATTAATTTAGCCCTTCATTATTTTCAGCGTACGTTTAGCTACCGTTTAGTTACCATTACACCTGAATCGTTCTAATTTAGATATAACTTTGAAATTAATTTACATACAATCAAATAATTACCATCAATAATTTTGTATACTTAGGTACAGTCTGGTTAACTTTGGCCCTTCCGTATAACATTGACCCACACCTACACACCACTAGTTTTAATAGTTTTACTACTATAGCAGATAAAGGACGTATTTCAACAGTTATATATTTTTTACAATTTACACTTATCTATGCGCTGTGGCAGTAAGCTGGACTTAGACAATTAAATGTGGCAGTGTGTAGATGTGAGGCCTACGTTATACGGAAGGGTCAACGTTACGCCGTCTGTCTCTGTTTTGTCTATAAACTCCTACATATACAAATTTGTATGTAACAAAAACAAACGCGTCGTATATTCCAATATGGCTAGTATTTTAATACATAAAAATAGAGCATAAATATAGGAAGTACAGATTCGATGGTATTCATTAAAAAGCAAAAAGTACCGATTGAATTTAATCCGAAAATAAAAAACACATACGCACTATTTTTCTCAAATGTTTTAGTTGGGGTAACGCGCTGATCCAATATTTGGACTATAAATCATTGTTCGAACAGCATACATATTTGTTTAGGGATTGTTGTAGATAGTAACCTTAGTTGTGTCTAGACTTTTTAATAATTAAGTTTTTTATAGTTATGTCATATTTTAAATTTTCTGTTACACTTTCGAATATACATTTTAACCGTCAACATCTTTTTCTAATTTCTATTTACCAAAATCCTAAAATAAATATACTCTTCCAGGCTCTATACCCCGCGTATCACAACACGTTATCAGCACGAAGACGTAGAAGAGTAAAAGGTTTGTGTAAAAATTGTGAAAAAGTTGTGGTTTTCATTGTGACTGAAAATAGTAATAGTAATCGTAATGTCACATGAAACTGGAGACTCCTCGAGTGTCAATAAGTCGAATTCCCCTACGAGTTCATCTTCTATTCCATCTTTTGGTATAAGAAATAAGGATGGATATCCTACCTGGAAATTCAAGATGAGGAATTATCTTTTACATGAAGACCTGTGGGAAACAATATGTGGTTATCCGGAAGATGACACGACCCCCGCTTCGAAAAAGGTACGAAACGACGCAAAAGCGCTAGCAAAAATTTGCTTAACAGTTGACGGTGCAGCTATCACTCATGTCAGATGTGCGAAAACTGCTGCCGAAGCATGGAAAAATTTGCAAAAAGCTTTCGAGGACAAGGGAATGGGTAGAAGACTAGCTTTAGAACGAAAATTGTACAGATTAAGCTTGTCGAACTTTGAAAATATCGAACTGTACATTAATGCAGTAATGTCAACCGCACAGGATCTTGCGGATATAGACAAGGTTATAGAGGACACATCGCTTGCAGCCATACTTTTAGGAGGACTCACCCCAAAATATGATCCTCTCATAATGGCACTAGAAAATTGTAATGTCGACGTGACCACTGACTTGGTGAAGACAAAACTGCTGAACGAAATGTCTAAGGACGCAGCTGTACCTGGAGATTCCGTTTTACTTACTAAGAAGATGCCTAAGTCAAAGAAGAAGGAAGTTATATGTTACGAATGTAAAGTGCCTGGCCATAAGAGACCAGACTGTCCGTTAAGGAAGAATAAAGAGAAGGTTAATGTAGTAAAAGTAAACGACGCCACATTTACCGCTCTTAACACTTCTGGAAGCTCAAACAAGGACCAATGGTACGTAGATTCGGGTTGTACAAAACATATGACATCACGACGTGATTGGTTCCAAGATATTATGGCTCTTGATAATGGTAGCGTTACTGTCGCTAACGGTGAAAAAATTAAATGCTGCGGAATTGGAGACATTTCTCTAAACACACCCAAAAATGTTATCAACAAGATAAGTGATGTTGCTTTTGTACCAGATTTAAAAGCTAACTTGATTTCTGTAAAGAAAGCTGTTGATAAGGGTTTTATTTGTGTTTTTGGTACTACTGGTTGTAACTTTTATAAATCTAATACTTTTCGTTTTACAGGTGATTCCGTTTTACATGCCTCGCCCTGTGGTGGATTGTACATTTTAGACGGTACTGTTTATGTTCCCGAGAATGTGGCGAATAATAATTTGACACAAGATGTGCACTCTGGCTGTCAGGACAATAGTTATAAGCTCTGGCACAAGAGGTTAGGACATTTGTGTCGTATAGGCATGAATCAGCTGAAGAATCACGAGGTAGGCGTAAAATTTAGTAAAGTAGACAAAAGTAGTTGCATCGCTTGCGTGGAAGGAAAACAAGCACGAAAACCTTTCAAGAAAGTAGCGCATAATAGAGCTACTTCCCCTCTTGAGCTGATCCACATGGATTTGCTAGGACCGGTCTCTACAACCTCCTTTCAAGGTAATAGGTATATGTTAACAATTGTAGACGATTTTACGAGAAAGGTGTTTGCTTATTTTGTCCCTTCCAAAACTGAAGTTAAAAATAAATTCTGTCTGTTTCAAACATTTGTTGAAAATCAATCAGACAAGAATATTAAAGCGGTTAGGACTGACGGCGGAAAAGAGTTCGTGAATAAAGAGTTTGTTGATTATCTTGCTTCAAAAGGTATCGAACATCAAACGACGACGCCGTACAGCCCTCAACAAGTTGGAGTCGCAGAACGTACTCACCGTTCCATTACTGAGAAGGCGAGGACGTTGTTGGCTGAAAGCTCACTGCCAAAAGCTTTCTGGGAAGATGCTTTCCAAACTGCCGTATACCTAAAGAACAGGTCACCTCATCGAGCTTTAGGTGGACAAATTCCATATGACAGATGGTGTGGTCGTAGAAGTGATCTTGAACATCTGAGAGTGTTCGGATGCAGAGCACTTGTCCACGTGCCTTCGTGTCACCGGAAGAAATTGGATGTCAAGGCAAAGGAAGCGATTTTTGTAGGTTATTCTGAGAATCCAAATACATACATGTTTAGGGATCCAGCTAATCCTCGAAAAGTTATTACTTCCAGAGATGCAACCTTTTTTGAAAATAGTTTTACAACGTTGAAGCAGAGGCAGAGTGAGCCTGTGGCACAGTCCGACTCCGTACTGATCTTTGAAGAAAATGAGCTCCATACTGAGCACGAAGATCCTCAATTCTTCGACTGTATTGGGAATACCGAACCTGAGGCTGGACCATCTTCACGGGTAAATCCGGAGAGAGCTGTAGAATCAGCAGATATGGAAGATCGCGAGTGCGAGTCTCTCCATGAGTTACCTCATAGTGTCGATGTGGAGCCAGCAGATGTGGAAGAGGAACAATATATTCCTGAGCAGAGGTACCCCTCAAGAAGTAGGAAACCACCTGATTTCCTTTCATATAATGTGTCGATTGATGATTCCGATCCTATGACTTATTATGAAGCTACTCATGCCGATGATGCCGAAAAGTGGCACCATGCAATGGATGACGAGTATAAGTCGTTAATGAAACTCCATACATGGAACCTGGTGGATAGACCGAACAAGAAGGTTATACCATGTAAATGGGTTTATAAGAAGAAACGGGACGCTCATGGAAACGTCATCAAATATAAGGCTAGACTGGTTGTCAAAGGTTTCAATCAAGTCCAAGGTGTGGACTATACAGAGACGTTCGCTCCAGTTCTTCGTCATTCTTCCCTCCGCACGTTGTTTGCCTTAGCTGCAGAAAAGGGCTTAAAAATGAGGCACTTAGACGTGGACACGGCGTTCCTGAATGGGGACTTGGATGAAGAGGTTTTTATGGAGCAACCTGTTGGTTACAGAGAAAAGGGCAAGGAAAACAAGGTTTGTTTGCTGAAGAAATCTCTTTATGGCTTTAAACAGGCGCCCCGTGCTTGGTATAAAAAGTTGAACGAAACGCTTTTAGAAATTGGTTTTACAGGAACTCCTTCCGAGCCTTGCGTTTATACGAAACTTTTTAGAAATGAACTTATTATTTTGGGTATTTTTGTCGATGACATAATTGTCTTTTATAAATCAGATTTGACTTTTGACAATGTCAAGAAAGATTTGTCTACATATTTTTCTCTGAAAGATCTCGGACTATTAAAATGCTATTTAGGTTTAGAAGTGGAAAGCAATTCCGAGTATATAAAAATAAATCAGAAGAATTATATTCTATCTTTGCTCGAAAAGTTTAATATGAAGGATTGCAAGACTGTGGACACTCCTTTAGTAAAAAAGACAATGGAACGACGAACTGATGGTCAAGTTGGTGAGTCTTATCCTTATCAGAACTTAATAGGATGCCTCATGTATTTGACGGTAAACTCACGACCCGATATTGCATACGCAACAAGTTATTTAAGTCAGTTTAATACGTGTTTTACAAAGGAACACTGGAATGCTGCAAAGCGAGTCCTGCAGTACCTGAAGGGTACTTTAAACTATTCTTTGGTTTATAGGAGAACAGGAGAACCTTTACGAGGTTACTGTGATGCAGATTGGGCGAACTGTGTAATTGACAGAAGGTCATACACTGGTTACACTTTTAAGTTAAGTGGCGGTCCAGTATCCTGGGAGTCAAAGAAGCAACCGACAGTTGCGTTGTCGTCCGCGGAAGCCGAATACATGGCACTAGCGTCTGCTACAAAGGAAGCTTGTTACTTACGTCGCTTTATTTATGAAATAACGGGTAAGTTTTCTTCAATTAACTTAGCTTCTGATAGCCAGAGTGCCATGAATCTCGTTCGAAATCCTGTACACCACAACAGGACGAAACATATAGATACGAGGTTTCATTTTATTAGGGAAAAAGTATCTAGTAATATTGTTAATTTAGAATATGTGCAAAGCAGTGATATGCCTGCAGATGTCTTAATAAAGCCACTTGGGCCAATTGTACATAAGCGATGTATAGTTAAGTTAGGACTAGGGACTTAATTTGGTTTTAGTCTTTTTGGCACAACTTCGATTAAGGGCGGCTGTTGTAGATAGTAACCTTAGTTGTGTCTAGACTTTTTAATAATTAAGTTTTTTATAGTTATGTCATATTTTAAATTTTCTGTTACACTTTCGAATATACATTTTAACCGTCAACATCTTTTTCTAATTTCTATTTACCAAAATCCTAAAATAAATATACTCTTCCAGGCTCTATACCCCGCGTATCACAACAGGGATTACACGTGTATTTGTTTAGGACACACGAAACGTAACTTTTATAGTGTAGATTACAGAGTTTAAACTGATTTTAAAGTGTAAAAACATTAAGGCATGTTATGTGTATAAGATAAGTGATCGGAAATGTATCGGAATGAAACATGTCGGGCTGTTCCTGACAATTTCTGCGAGACTTTAAACCGTTTTTACTATGGATGAAATTATAATTTTCATGGCGAATTCAACCTATGTCGTAACAGAGCATTCGCTCCATATAACAGAGTTCTATTTTACAATCTTCAAGTTTTATTTGTTAAAAGTGACATAGCCCTATAATATTCAACCGGGGATATTACCGAAAATAAGCAAATAAGCTAAACTGTGATAATTAATGTGAATACTTAATTATTGCATTAACTACAAAATTATTGTTGTATAACAAAAATAAATCCAAATTGACAGAAATTTTGCACATAAACAGTGTCAGAATTCAAATTTTAATTATTTTACAAAAAAATAAAACCTTACCATACAAAAGGCGAACTTAATGCCATGAGGCACACTTTAACAGTCAAACTTCGGGACAAGTAAATCATTTGTATGATTCGAATTACATTTGTATTTGTTCTAAACAATTGCTAGCATAGCATTGCGGGTTTATCTGTGCTGTAGTTCTGATCTCAACATAATGATATAGTTAAATCCACAAAAAATATCCCAAAAAAGCGTCAACCCTAATCCCAGGCGCTTTAGGTCACACAGAATGTGTTCTTTGACGTATCACAGATTTGTACCACGACTATTGTTAGGGTTGGCGACGACAATGGATATGGTCAGGGTTGGCATCAAGGTTACCAACTGTTGTTGTAAATTGGGTGATTGTTCTTTGCGTTGCCATGGGGATACTGAACATGAGTTAGAAGTAATATTCTTTGTACATGAATAAATATCCGTCGTCCATTTATTTAGGTAAGATCTTGACAATTCTTGACAACGATGATTTCATGACGGTATTCATACGTAGGTATAAAGATAGAAACTAGAAAAAAATCCTAGGTATATTAGTGGGTTGTAACATCCGTATACGTGCTCATTACAAAAATGCTCGCCTTTTCGGGATTGACTTCATTCTCAAAGACGACAATTATTACTAATATTTACTAAAACTTAACATGGATTATTTTGCGACCAGCAAAATATTTTAAAATTCAAATGTGCGTACCAATACAGTATTAGTAGCAAATAGTTTTATCAAATATTTTCATAAATTTAGATTTAAAGATCGTAACCCTCCTTTTTGCCTCGCCGTAGTCGTAGTACTACCTATAATATTACTGATATATTTTTCCCACACATCCAATTAGGAGCCGCTCATTCATGGCATCAATTTCAATTCTGCTTTTGACGATGATATCACATTGATCGTTACTGTATTCGCGAGATAAAAAACTTGATTATCAATAAAAACCATCGTTAAAAGCAATTCAATCTTTTCAAGCCAACAAGGGGCATGTGCAGAACGTTTCTGGAGGCCGGAAAGCAAGTGTTTGCCGGCCGGTCGCATAATGAGCGTTTTTATGGTCAAATTGGATTAGACCGTGAAATAAACATGTTAAGATGCAGACAAGGATTGGGTATACGATCTTTGTGACAATATTAATTTTAGATGTACAGTCGTTATTTACGTTAACGTTAGTATTGTTAAATACTCTTATAAGAATCTCTGAATGAATTCTTATAAGACATTTACAAACTCCAGTATGAAAATAGTAAAATTATTAGACTATGCTGCCACAATAAATGAAAAATCCGGCCATTTATTTAATGAAATCGTGTAGGACAATCAAATATTCCACTTATATTATACTAAGATGCTAAAGTTGGGATGTCTGTTGTATTGAAACTATATAGATTAAAATTGGCGCATAGATAGATCAGCTCAAGGGGTAGGATCTTATCACGCTTTTGTATGAACCGATCACGCAGCGAATTCGCCGCGACGCTTATTGAATATTGGTATAGAAAACTCGCTTGCAAATCGCAAGTGTGATAAGGCCCTTAAAGTATAGGATACTCAATTCTTAATCCATTGACGCCCGTTGGACCGATTTGTGGACAGTCTAGTTTATGATCGTAATTTACTCCATTGTTTGTTGCGATCAGTGATCACAGATACAGCAAAAACTCTTAAGTATTCAAACGAGTGCATCTGTGTCTAAATGAGTTAAGCAAAATCAGGGATCTATTATACCCATGCCATGCCAGATACGTGTTCCTTCATCTCAAGAGCAGAACCAGATGAACTAAGCCGTCCAGTTTGCTGATACAATTTGCCAAACGAGGGGTGCCGGATAAATGGCAAACATTGTACCTTGTCAATGTTGTCCTGGTTTCGAGATGGCTTGTATGATCTTTGTATGGCGACCTGATTATGTATGATTGAAACGAATTTTATTAGCGTGTTAGTCGGTTTACAAGCTTTTTATTAACTTGATCTTAAACTTGTATCGTGTGGAGGATTTGACAGTTAGGTACACTGTACACGTTACGTTGTTAATTCAAATTATAAGGACGTATATTATCGGTATTATGTAGGTTGCTATTTTGTGTGGTTACTGTTATATTTGCAGATTTTTCGGAAAATATGAGTGAAGAGAGGAAACGCAGTCAGTAATCCTTTAAGTATTGCTTTTGAGAGAATAATCTTCAATAATATTTTTCATTAGGGAATGAAAGTTATTTTATTCTGAAAACTTGAATATTTACAGGCATTAGATTTCTGTCAAATATAAATAAACATTCTATTACAAAATTCTTACTTGATACTACATTCTTGTTGTAAATGTTGTAATAATAAAATACTGAATCTAATTAGATTTGTGTTTTGATTACTTGAGTTCGCAACTTTTTATTATAATAGGCAAAGGGAAGGCAAGGCAAAATTAACAGGCTAACCTTATATCTGAAACACTAATTTTTGTTTCCCATCTGTTACGTTTCGCCAAATTGTTTTTTTCCTGAAACCCGTAATATTTTCAGGATTTTATAAACATCTTTTTAATGAACCCATTAGGTTTGTTTTACAATTATTCTGAAAAAAATTAACAGTTTTTGAAAAAAATGGCTTTGGGACAAATGAAAATTTGGCGAAACGTTACAAACGGGAAACAAAAGTTAGTGTTTCAGATAGGTTACCAGTTCTTTCTTTCTTTCTTTCTTTCTTTCTTTCTTTCTATAATTTAATAGTATCACGGGCTAAACTATTAAATAATAACATTTAAAAAGAAATTTTAACAGTTTTCTGGTACATTACGTAACAGGGGTGGTAAACGAACGAGTGTCTATTAGAAGCCCGAAGCCGAAGGCGAGGGCTTTAATGAAACGAGTTTGGAATTCCTTTACCACCAGAGTCACGGACGACGTTTTTCAACACACTTTGGAGGAAATAGAACAAAAGTAATAAATAGTTATCAATACCAAAGTTACTTACCGCCCTAGGGCGTCACACTTTGGAGGAAATAGAACAAAAGTAATAAATAGTAATCGATACCAGTTACTTACCGCCCTAGGGCGTAATATACGACTTACCGCCCGGTTTTCTAGCATGTAAACCCTTGTTTACGACCAATATAATTCTAGTTTTTAATTCTTATTTTTTATTCCTACTTCAAGGTTTATTTTGAGGGACTAGTTTTGTTGTTTTATGTTGTTACATTATTGTAACATTAATATATTTATTGGATTAAAAAAAATATAAATAACAAAATAGACTATGTAGATGTTGCCAACTTAGCTACCCTTTCTATTTAGTCAAGTTGTTTCTTTATTGTGATTTCAGGTAATTCTGTCAGAAAGTTAAGACAGTAGACGTATTCATACAATAAAATTTAATTGCAGAAGGTAATTTACTGCGACGGTTATCCCGTAGAAAACTCTATGTTCAATTTTGAAATGGTTCCGATAATAAACACTACGTTTATTACAGTATCTGGTTCTGTCAATATAAGATATTCCTAACTTTCTTGTTCCAAATTAGATAAGTGGATTCTTCGGAGCGATCTAGGAGAGTTTAAAAGGTCGGACCGATTTGGAAGTTTGTTTCTCTCAAATGGAAAATCTTGGATTTACTCTCAACCTGTATCCAGAGATTTGGAGTTGTATAACTTATAATTGTTTAATGGATTATGCGATCTAAGTTACGAGTTACGAGTCAAAAATGTACAATAGAGGCAGATTTTTGATCAAATTTTTGCTCACTTTGATAGCTCGACTGTACAGTAACTTACAATATGTTCATACTATTTTTTTATTTTCCATTACGTTACTTCCATACAAATGTGCATACGAAAGAGCGTAAGTGGAATCGGAAAAAAAGGGACACTATTTTCTCCTACGGAAAGAGTCGGCAATAATCTAAATTGTAAAATGAACAACGACACAACAACGATATGTGACAGCGCCACAGTCCATCGTGATATTCGTGATCAATGATCATGATATCATAATATTTTTTTTGTCTAGCCTATATTTTTGTTCCGCTGCTGGGCAAAGGCCTCCCCTCATCATATATTATTCATCATGATCATGAACTAGGTCCTGATACCTACATGCCTAAAAGGTAACTTGCTGTAATAATTTTGTCGCGACCTTCATTGTATTAAAATATTGCAGTTTGATGTGAAATCACAACTTGCATTTTATTTCGTTGGATAAGTTTGTGTAACGCTGTTGAAACTGATACAAAATTTCGCCCGCCTCTTCATCGCCTCGATAGCCGTGATCGTCTAGTGGTTAGGACCCTACGTTGTGGCCGTAGTAACCCAGGTTCGAATCCTGGTCACGGCAGTGCAATGTCACTGTCATGGCGGGGCGTTTCTTTTTGCATTTTTTTGTAGCATAATAAATATTAGTTATTTTTAAACCTACGTTCCTTATTTTTTTTACATGTTTCCATTAATTGACACCAATAAACTTATTTTTATGAAAAATATAATAATATAATCTTAATCATTAATCACGTGTTTTTATTCTTATGGTTAGTGTAAAGAATGGTTTTCTTTTTTTTACCAATCCACAATATCATTGCAGAATAATATTATTATACCATACGTTCCGTTTGTATCGCCATCTAGCGGCGAGTAGCAAAACACTACAGTGTTTTAGTTGGCAGCGCTATCTATCAAAATATTTATGAATTTCTACGCTTCGCTTCGCGCCGAGCTTTGCTAACTTATAATTGAACAAAACGCGCCATAGATGGCGCTAGCAGTCTTCAAAACTCGTTTGTTTTGCTTTTGATAACGATGCCGTCGTTTTCTTATTGCCTGCCTGCGTGTAAGCGGCGCGGCGTGTGCTTTGCTTTATAATGATCTGTTTACAATAAATGTTAAATGCTAACATTCCTTGGTGTAATGGAAGCGTAATCAATTAATTAGTATGATTGACGTTTAATCTCTTGACTGTAAGTAACAAATACTTTATTGTGCACTAAAACAAAAAACACACATATAAACAAATAAATGAATACGCATGAGCAAAGGCGAACTTGTCCCTTTAAAGGCTCTCTTAATCAACTTGTAGTAGATCGATAAAACTACCATGGTGCGGTAAAATGTCGTATCTTTATGAGGAACCCATAATTAGATACGACATTTTACTGCACGTCAGAAAAGCTCATAGATAGTAGAACAAACACTAGTGTACAGTCGCCATCAGATATATCGCAGCATATAAGGCTTCCATAAATATCTGAACATGTACTGTAACGCCCAGTAAATAAGAGTCGTGTTCAGATATTTATGAACGCCTTATATGCTGCGATATATTTGATGGCGACTGTACAGTCCGTGAGCTCCCAGATTGCGATTCGGGTTTGGGTGAAAACCGAGAGGTTCTTATCGGGATCGCGAAAGAGCGAGCGAGACAGATATAAAACGTGAATCGCATGTTCACTGGATCTTTGTAATGATCCGGCCACGACTTCGGTCTTAGCGGCGAGCGGCAGCGGTGCGCGGTACGTGTGTCTCGCTCACTCGTATGCGCGCCGCGCTCGGATCTCTCGCTTCACCGCTCGCCGCGCCGCTTGCCCCCGAAAGTTGTGGCATGTCCGTTGTCCGTGTGTCTGCTCGGCGGAACATTGGTTTCAACTTGTGCCAATATCTCTCAATCGACAAATATGGACAATAATTATGAATAACTATGCTGATTGCTTTTTTTTTCTGAATTAGTAATTGTTAATTGAGTTGTCGGTTCTGTAGTAATGAGGTTATGCGTTACATCTTCAAGCTCAATTCTGTGCACATTACCCATATGGTAAGAACGCGACCCTATTACCTTAGAGGCCTTATTCCTTTTAAAATATTTTTTTCGTATTATGACAAATATATTAATAATTTCAACCAAATTTTTGAAGTGAATAATACATTCTTTGAGTTCTGGATAGTAATAGAGCTTTTTCATGCTTTGTAAGTCGTTAGTTTTGCGTGCAGTCGAAAATAAGTAAAAAAAAAAAACGGTGCGTGAATTTTGTCAATTTCGAGTATTTTTTTAAACAAAAATTATCAATGAAAAATTCAAATATATACCAATAAATCGCAATAGCCCTGTTTTAAGTAAGTAATACGTAAAATTGATAATACGTTAAGAAACATGTTTGATCATACAGAAAAATGTCTAAAACAATCGCCATTTTTGAACGGATAAGGAGCCTATTGGCTCTGGCTATGTTATGTCTGCTTATGTTGATGATGTATGATTATTACAAATAAAAAATCAATCCATCTACAATGCAACAATGTGAGTAACGATACCAAGTAAGCCAGCATAAATCGCTACTGCCTAGCAGCACGATAACAATTAAACTTGAGTATTGCTCGAAGCAGTTTGAGTTTACTGCTGACTATTATTTTCATAGCATTGTACCCTTACCATGACTTTACAGACAGTACTCGCTACCTCAATGTATTAGCAATTTGAAGTGGCAGTGGGCTGGCCATATTAGCCGAAGAACCGATAACCGGTGGGGTAAACGTGTTCTTGAGTGGAGACCGCGGATCGGCAAGCGTAGTGTGGGACGCCCTCAGACTAGGTGGAGCGATGATCTGTGCAGGGTGGCTGGCAAAAGCTGGATGAGAGTAGCCGAGGATCGCTTACAATGGCGTGCAGTTGGAGAGGCCTATGTCCAGCAGTGGACAAGAATAGGCTGATGATGATGATGATGATGATGATGATGATGACTCGCTAGCGACTCCGTAAACGATTTGTATGGAGAATTGTAGTAATTAATAATTAATAATGTTATTTAAACTATCGTGAGACATCTTTAATAATTATAAAAACGGGTTAAACTCACGTAAAAAGTGTCAGGAACGGCCCGACATGTTTCGAACTCATTTGGAGCTCTTCATCAGGGGTAGCTATCCGTGCTGCTACGCGACTCGCGACCCACTGCACTTTTAATAGCTCTTCTACAATTCTATTCTATACAAATACAAATACTCTTTATTGCACACCTCCAACATCAAGGAATATACAACACAACATGAGATACATTAAAATAACAGGCAGAGGTAAACAACAGGCGGTCTTATCTATTCTATTCTAGAATTGTAGTTCTACAAAGTAAAGGACGCTGTGTTATTCTCCGTACAAATCGTTTACCTAGCGAGTATGTTCACATCAACTCATGGTAAGGGCACTGGTGTAATTTAATTGAGTTTACGTTATGATTACACTTAGGTACAATGTTATTACGACTTAGCATGAATCAGATTTAGCATGTTTATAAGACAGTGAACGTTAATGCTACCGTAATTTGCGAATTAAAAGTTTTATCTCCTTACTAGGTGCCCGCAACTTTGTCCGCGTGTTTTTTTTCTAGCCTTTATGTCCAGCCGTTTCGGCATGATGAGCGGAAAAAGGAAATGATGACCAACAGATGGCGCCAGACTGGCACCTGCATCACGCTATTGAGATTTTTCCTAAAATCATGACCCCCTCTCCATAGAAAACAGTTTTTCAATAAAAAAAATTGGGCAAGTGCGACTCCGACTCACGCATGAAGGGTTCCGTACCATAATCTATAACAAGTTTGTTGTATTGTATGGGAGCCCCCTTTAATTATTTATTTTATATGATTTTTAGTATTTGTCGTTATAGCGGCATTAGAAATACATCATGAAAATTTCAACTGTCTAGCTATCACCGTTCTTGAGATACAGCCTGGTGACAGACGGACGGACGCACGGACCGGACGGACAGCGAAGTCTCAGTAATAGGGTCCCGTTTTTATCCTTCGGGTACGGAACCCTAAAAAAGGAGTATTGTAATAGTAGTGTGTATAATAGTGTACCATCGCAATTGTTCCTGAAAACGTAGAAGTTTCTAATATTCGAATGGTAAAAAAATCGGGCTTACAGGCATTTTATTGCTTAGTACCAAATAACAACTAAGGGTCCTTATAGCCTCACCCTACGGTACTGCAATAAGATAATAATAAATAATACATATATGTTTTCTATTTTTTTTTATGTAAGCTAGTGTTTACAACTTTACATATTACATAATATTTTTCACCTAATGAATTAAATGAATACCCTTGTTTGCTGATGAAAAAAGGGTAAAACTATAAATAAGTAAGGCAGAGGTACTCGTATACAAATAGAAATGCTAAAATGAAAATCCTTTTTCTCTAAATTCCAACTAATTCTTCTTCTATCTCTAATTAAGCAGAAGTATTCTCAGACCCTTTCCAATTACGTCTTAAACAAACGTGGCTAGAAGCCTGCAACGAACGGGCATTACACTAATCCTTGTTTTGGGCCGCATGCATAGTTTATGCGGAATTACGGAGATAAAGCACGGGCTGTAATTACTGTGTACGAGACACAGTATTCAGAGCGCGAACAGTACAGAGGGTCCAAGTGTAAATGACGACATGACAGCTTTTGACTCAACAGTTGAATATGCAGTCAGCATGAAAAGTACCTAGCTGACAATTTTACTACCCACATATACCGAACTGCATACTAAAATTATTGTATAAGTGGTTTACACTCACGTGAAATTGTCAGGAACGGCCCGACATGTTTCCAACTCGTATGGAGCTTTTATCAATAAAAAATTGAATCGAATTGAATTGAATTGATTGCTACATAAATAGCGGCGCGGCAACTTTGTCACTGATTCTTAGATCGGCGTTCCGCTCTAATAGCGCGCGCCGACAGCGCGGGGCCGGGGGGTGCTTGCAAGCCTACAACTTGTCCGTCCGGCACTCCCAACGCAACCAAGTTGTTTATCACAACTAAAATATGTCTCACGAAAGTTTTAATGCGATTATAACATACTAAATTTGTGATTTGTCAGCTACTTTTGATGCTGACTGGACACAGCGTCGGACTGGTCATGCCACCATCTGCCACCCGGGTTCTAACCTAACCAGCTCGGGCTCCCACGGGCCTTGCGGGGCTTGCTGTGCAATCTAGGTCGTAACCTATCCACCATTATCCAGTCTCGGACCTCTGGTAGCGGAGACTTTAGACTCAGTACGACCCTGGTTGTAATGCCCTGACAGGGCGTCATAACACCCTACTGTACCTATTCATGACAGCAATAAACGAATATGGTTGTATAACTGTCTCCGAAGTGACATTGCCGTCATGAGGTACTTTCCCGAAAATTGCTAATAGTAAGTGACAGATTCTTCTTTCTCTCTTCAGATTTCTTAAACCACGGAGATTATCTAACAGTTCTGCGAACATTATACTAAACACATTTGCAATTCAGTATAGGACAATAGGTACAATCCGACTTATCGTTAAAGAACAATCCGCCCTTACATTCCACCTTTAGATAGTAAAGTATTACGCGAAATTGGAGTTGCTATATTCATTGCGATTATTGTCAGTCGTACTGTTATTTCTCGCGGTACTGCGTCGCACAACACCTTAATTGTGAATTAGCAGCGTCGGGGAATGGCGGCTGAATAAAAACTCACTATTGCCAAAGAGTAGGTACGCAGCTCTAATAGAGTGGTTCACATTACAGGATACTCAACCTATAAACGCGCACTTAACATACATTCTGTATGTGTATTGTGTACGTAGAGTATTCTAGTTGTACAATACTATATAAGTACACTTTATTGCATATTGGAAACATACAGGAACTTATACAATGTAAAATTAACGATTAGAGCTGAACAATAGGCAATTGTATCTTTATGTGTATCATAACTTATGTGTAATTTGTGTGCGTCATTCCAGGCTCAATTTAACTATACTTTCTTATTACCTAATAAGAAAGTATAGTTAAATTGTGATATTGATTACACCTGCTAGGTGGCTAACACTGACTTAAAATACATACAATATTCAGCAATGGTTTCTCTTGTAATACAGCAATAATATTAGAAAAATTCTAATTATAAATTATTTCAAAGAAACAACATTTCCTAAAGCAATATTCTCTAAACTCATATTTAATTATACGAGGGGCACACCGAAATGATCGGGAATAGAGTACTTTAAACTGAGTTACATTAAATCCTTTTTTGTCACATGCATACTGGCGACTTACAATCACGATGCCGTTTTTACAATTTAAAAAAAGAACGATATATTTTTTTAATTCCATTTTTAAATTGACAACTCGATGAACAAAATGGAGCTGACGCGTGAAAATTTTCGTGCAATTATTTACCATAACTTTCGTCGTGGCTTATCTCCAGATGAATGTCGCAATGAGCTTGTTACTATATACGACATTGAAGCACCTAGTCAGACGACAATATATCGGTGGTATGCTGAGTTTCGACGGGGTCGTGCCTCTCTTGGCACCGTACCTTCATCAGGTCGGCCGAAAACGGCGGTTTCGCCTGAAAACATCGCGGCTGTGGAAAAACTACTAAAAGAAGATAGACATGTGACATACGAGCAGATTCGGGCAACCATAGGCATTGGAATGACTGCAATTCACACTATTTTGCATGGTGAATTGGGTGTCAGAAAATTGATTTCCCGATGGGTACCCCATAATTTGTCTGAAGAG
Organism: Apotomis capreana; assembly: GCA_947623375.1. Lineage (NCBI taxonomy): Eukaryota > Metazoa > Arthropoda > Insecta > Lepidoptera > Tortricidae > Apotomis > Apotomis capreana. The sequence continues at coordinate 26,215,100 of OX392505.1, forward strand.
CAAAAGGCGGCTCGTGTTGATTGGTGCCGATCTATTCTGAAATGCTACAATGGAGGAAAGTCAAAAGCCGTTTATAATATGGTCTCGGGTGACGAATCCTGGATTTATTCTTATGAGCCTGAAAGAAAGCACCAGTCGGCAGTATGGGTCTTCGATGACGAGGTCAAACCAACGAAAGTTGTGCGTTCTCGAAGCGTGTCGAAGAAGATGGTGGCTTCGTTCGTCTCAAAAAAGGGGCATGTTGCCACAATTCCTCTAGAAGAACAAAGAACCGTTACCGCTGATTGGTATATCACAGTTTGTTTGCCGGAGGTGCTGGCCGAACTTCGCCAAGGGAACCCGAGACGCCGCGTCATCTTACACCACGACAATGCGAGCTCCCACACCGCCCACAAAACAACTAAATTTTTGAACGACGAAAACGTTGAGTTGATGTCCCATCCTCCATACAGCCCTGACCTGAGTCCAAATGATTTTTTTACGTTCCCTAGAATTAAAGATTTATTGCGTGGTCAGCGGTTTGAGAACCCAGAAGCCGCTGTGGAAGCCTATAAATCGGCCATTTTGGCAATGCCTACTTCAAACTGGAATTATTGTTTTAATGACTGGTTTAAAAGAATGCAAAAGTGCATTGAATGTAACGGAGAATACTTCGAAAAACAATAAAATATAATTTATGTATATAGTGCACATAGTTTTTTAAATTCCCGATCATTTCGGTTTGCCCCTCGTAGTATTAAGCGGTTTACACTCACGTGAAATTGACAGGAACAGAACGACATGTTTCGAACTCGTATGAAGCTCTTCATTAGGGACCGATACCCGTACACGGGCGCGGCAACATTGTCACTGATTATATTATGGTAATCCTAATAAACCGAAAGTAATCTTCAATACAACTAACTCCCAAAAATCTGCAAATTTTTCGGTTTAAGAGAAAAACAACGCAATGAAAATTCTGTAAAGAAGAAGAATTAACTACTCTGTTTGCTACATGACTTTTTCCTGAAAGCCGGGATGCGAGCGGATGGACTGTTTGTTGGATGCATCCAATTGCATTTTTATAAACCACTCTACACGTGACCGGGAGAGACTAACGTTATGACTTTAAAATACTCATCCCTCTTTTACACTTTTTTATATGTAGTACTAGCATTAACCCGCGGCTTCGCCCGCGTTCCTATACAATATACATTATCCAACGGGAACGATGCTCTTTTTTTCAGGTTAAAATATAGGCTATTTGTTAATGTTAGGGTATTATCTGCTTATCCCTCATGCATATCCGTCTAGCCGTTTTATTGTTGAAAAACTTGAATGCAGTTATTACGGCTGCAGGAAGTTTCCTGATGACTACTCCTCCAGTCCCGCCGCGCCGCCCGCACTGGCCTTGACGACAATCGAGATGGCACCAAATACAAATTTAAACATCTATTAGGTTTAAGTTTAGGTCGTAACTCTCATATTCTTGCTCTTCTTTATAGTATACTTTTTCAGCCTGCAACTCCCCGCTATCTCAAAGAGCGTTTCACTTATCTCATTTCTGCTCGATCTGCCCAAAATTTGCTCCTTGCCGTACCTTCTTCCGTCTCAAAATTTTATAATAATTCGTTTACTTTTAAAGCTGTCTGTTTATGGAACTCCTTGCCTGTTAGCTTAAGGCGCGCTAAATCTCTTGTATCTTTCAAAGCTCAACTGAAAGAACACTATCTATCCCTTTCATAATTCGTATTTTATTCAAATGGTCCTATTATCTGTTGGCTGAATGTATGTATGTATTTATGTATTTAATTTTTATTATATTTATGTATTTATTTGTTTTTTATGTATATATTATTATTATTACTACCCGATTTTTGCACCGCCTAATAACAAAATCTTATTTTTTCAAGTTCTCCACTACCCAAAGGTTGTCTGGAAGAGATCGCTCGTTAGCGATAAGACCGCCTGTTGTTTACCTCTAATTGTAATGTCTTGCATTGTATTTCTCCTGTATATTTTATGAGGTGTGCAATAAACTCCTGTGAAGTTTCGAATATAAATAGTCTAATCTTGTTTTCCCATACAAACTTTGGATGTCTCTATTTCACCCCCTTCAGAAAAATCGTTTATTAGTGCGCCCCTAGACCTTATAAGGAACCTACGTTCCAAATTTGGACTCTTTAGAATCAGCGGTTTTGGGCTGTGCGTTTAAAAACGACACCCAGATTTTTATACATTATTTAGACATTTCTACCCCATCGCGCCCTAACATGAGAGATGGTATTACATGTCCGCCACGTTGAATTTTAAAATCATTATTTTTTTAGTAATCAGCGACCCGATAATCCATAGAAACCAACTATTCGCTCTTCCCTCTTCCCTCTTCCCTCTTCCCTCTTCCCTCTTCCCTCTTCCCTCTTCCCTCTTCCCTCTTCCCTCTTCCCTCTTCCCTCTTCCCTCTTCCCTCTTCCCTCTTCCCTCTTCCCTCTTCCCTCTTCCCTCTTCCCTCTTCCCTCTTCCCTCTTCCCTCTTCCCTCTTCCCTCTTCCCTCTTCCCTCTTCCCTCTTCCCTCTTCCCTCTTCCCTCTTCCCTCTTCCCTCTTCCCTCTTCCCTCTTCCCTCTTCCCTCTTCCCTCTTCCCTCTTCCCTCTTCCCTCTTCCCTCTTCCCTCTTCCCTCTTCCCTCTTCCCTCTTCCCTCTTCCCTCTTCCCTCTTCCCTCTTCCCTCTTCCCTCTTCCCTCTTCCCTCTTCCTTCCGGGATACAGCGACCCGATAAACCATAATATAGATATATATAGAAGAAGAAGAACCAGCGGTTTAGTATTTAGACATTTCAACCCCATTTCACCCCAACAGGGGAGATGGTAATTCACGTCCGCCACGTTGGGTTTTAAAATCGTTGCGGTTTTCGTAATCAGCGACCCGATAAACCATAAAAACAATACCCATGTTGATTTTCAGACTTTGTCACCACATTTCTCCCTTTTAGGGGTTGAATTTTCAAAAAACCTGAAACACGTGTTTACTCATTTATCGTTAGAAATACTCCTGTGAAGTTTCGAATAAAATAGTCTAACTAATCTTGTTTCCCCATACAAATTTTGGACCCCCATTTTACCCTTTTAGGGGGTGAATTTTGAAAAATCCTTTCTTAGTGCACCTTTACACCTTATAAGGAACCTACGTGCCAAATTTGGACTCTCTAGAACCAGCGGTTTAGTATTTAGACATTTCAACCCCATTTCACCCCTACAGGGGAGATGGTAATTCAGGTCCGCCACGTTGGATTTTAAAATCGTTGCGGTTTTCGTAATCAGCGACCCGATAAACCATAAAAACAATACCCATGTTGATTTTCAGACTTTGTCACCACATTTCTCCCTTTTAGGGGTTGAATTTTCAAAAAACCTGAAACACGTGTTTACTCATTTATCGTTAGAAATACTCCTGTGAAGTTTCAAATAAAATAGTCTAACTAAGCTTGTTTCCCCATACAAACTTTGGACCCCTATTTCACCCCTTTAGGGGGTGAATTTTGAAAAATCCTTTCTTAGTGCACCCCTAAACCTTATAAGGAACCTACTCGTATGTGCCAAATTTGGACTCTCTAGAACCAGCGGTTTGGGCTGTGCGTTGATATGTCAGTCAGTCAGTCAGTCAGTCAGTCAGTTTCTTCTTTTATATATTTAGATTTAATGATAAATGCACTAAATACTTGGATACTAATATAGCACTGATTCAAAAGACAATCGACCAAGGATCTAATATAATGACGCTTTCTGTAGCCATCTTGGCGGGGAGTCTATCTCCCTCTGACAGAAGGCAGTGTTGCCTACTCTCGGCGTATTCCAAAATACGGTTAACAATAGTGACTTTCGTAATGATAATATAATCAAGGTCACCGACGTCCGCTGGATGCAAGGGGCACAGGACTGACACTGATTTTTAAACAATACTGTGTCACGGAGATGCCACGACTTTGTGCGACCAGCGGCGCGGCGACCAGTAGAGTGAGAGATCCGAGCTCGTCGGCCATACGTGTGCGCGAGAGAAACGTACCTAACACCGCTGCCGCTGTCGCGCATAGTCGTGGCATCTCCGTTAGGGCTGTTTAGCCCTCACTTACCACTGGCAGACCCACTCTCACTAGTGAGTCAGACTTTGTGTGGGAGTACACACCCACTAACGGGAATGTCTCCGCGCCACAGTAGGTGTTGACTAAGGAACCTTAAAAAAATATAGGAGGCCTGTTGTTGGACCGACGCAGTAAAATAAGTCTCCTCGGTTGAAAACCGAACTAACACAATTAGTACTGTTATTGATCGGGCTACTGCGTCCCACAACACCTTAATTCGGAATTAGCAGCGTCAGGGCACGGCAGCAGAATAAAAACGCGCCATTACTGAAAGTAAACGAGAGTAGTGGCACTGAATGCACTCGCAATTTGATTCGCACTGACGTCCCAAATGAGATATATGTTTTAGGAGGATAGTGAGATAGGTGTTTATTCTCTTGTTGTTAATTTAGCAAGCAGATGAGATGTTCTTCATGTATTTCTTGGTCGTTTAAAAAAAAAAACCCTGTTTCTTCCAGAACACGACTTTTCTGGGTTCATCTTCCTCAAAATCGATAGGATTATGTTTCGAACTCATATGGAGCTCTTCATCAGCTATCCGTGTTGCTACGTGACTCACGGTCCACTGCACTGGTTTAACGGATAGCTGTCCATGATGACATGTCGGGCCGTACCTACCTGACAGTTTGTACGTGAGTTTAAACCGTTTTTATTATCATTAAAGATGCCTTACGATAGTTTTAATAATGAAATGAAATAATGATCTTTATTCTGCAAGTAGGCCACAAGGGCACTTTTACATGTCTGAGTCTACCGGCAATATTATAATATTAAATAAAATAAATATTATTATAATATTAGTGACATTCTTTTTTTTTAGGGAACGATTCAACAAACAGTCTTACAATTGTGACCCGTCATTATCAGCACCCATTAGAAGGAGCGTTATTATCAATTCTACTGATACCTACTTCTGAAGAAATTTGAATAATAACAAGATTTCCCTGGTTTTGGAAAAGCTTACAATTTCACGTTGTAGTTGAACGAGCGAGGCACTTACCTGAAACAAAACGAATTCATTATTAGATAAAATACATTAGGAAGCACCAATTATGCTACTAACTATGTATAATAATGTTGTAAAAAAAGCTGTATAACTGTAATTGTGAAAAGTGACATATTACTTCTATTTAAATTGTAAACTATATTTATGTATTAGTAATTGCGCATGAATAAATGAGTATGAATATGAGTAAACAAAAAAAAGAAGTTACTTTTAATTAAAAATCTTATGCACATTTCAGCGTTCTACAAATCGTATAGATCCTTCGTGAATCGATTGTTCAACCCTTAGTTAAAGACCAAAATGTCAACGATGATTGACTATTAAAAAACCCAGAAAATTCGTTCAAAACGTCTCTTTTTATTACTTTTTTTAACGCTTTACCTAAATTACATTCCGCCGCGTTAATTTAGCTAACCGGAGTAATTAAACGAGAAAGGGCAATTCAATAACCAGCGGGTCGAATTAAATAAAAACCTTGTTTACCGCACACCATAATATCCGCAGAAATGGTTAATTTCGCAGAATCACCCAAAACGCTGCAAACCTTTTTTACGCCAACATAAAAACTTATGACCACTATAAATCCCTTAACCTTAATGCTTGGCAATACAGCGCATAATCGAATAATATCCTAAATCGGAATGTATGGTAACATTGTGGGCGCCAATCAAAACGAAATATGTTTACATTTGCGGAATCGAGTAGGGATGAACTGAAAATAATAACAGTCCGGATTTCATAAAAATCAAAACAGATATAGCGAATCATATCAATTTACGATACTAACCTCCTATTTAGGGCCTAGGGAATGCAAAACAAGTTATTTCACAATAAAAAAATCCGGTTATGACCGTTTTGACTATGATGAAAAAACCGGTTTAGTTATAGTAAGAATCCTTTCTTGAGGCCGAATTTACTTAATGGGATCCAATTGGTATTTTCTGCATTATGAACTGCGGTCATAACTTGCGCTTATGACAACTTTCGTTTCAAAGTAGCAGTTTGTGGTCGCAGTTTATATTTATAATGTACACAATACCTCACGGATCCCATTGTTTGTTAGAACAAAGCGAAGTGAATTCGAACAGAAAAGGATTCCTACTATATTTTTATTTTGACTTATGTGCCTGCTACCATCAAGACGGGCATACTAGGCGCCGCGAATCACGTTAGTAGCATACGCACTAAGACACTCCCGGGTGCTCTGTCTTCCAATTTTGTAGACAAAATAACAGAAGCTTTCAAAAAATAAAATAGTCATTATAATGTAATTGTTATTGTAGTCGTAAATGTAAGTCATTAAATGTCATTATAATTATTTTGTTATAATAATGTAATTATGAAATATTTTGATGTTAAATTAAATTCAATGTAGAACAAAGGCTGAAATATTCAATATTGGAATTGAATTGACTTGTAAAATTGTAATTGAATTGACTACTAAAATTACTATTTTATCAATAAAAAAATCTAATCTAATCTAATCTCATAGGTACAGAGATCAAAACGGATGGGGAAATTGAAAGCGTACAGTGCGTCGCTGGTCGAAACGTAAGACGTTGGACCGGTAGTCCAAAGATACCGGGTTCGAGTCCCGGTGTGGACCACGTATGAGCGCCATTTAATTATTTATCTTTGCGTGTTGATCTTTGTATCTATATAGCAAATAAAAAAAGTGGTGTTCATTTTACCTACATTTAAAAAATTGGGCAAGTGCGAGTCCCACTCGCGCATGAAGGGTTTCGTACCATAATCTGTAACAAGTTTGTTGTATGGGAGCCCCCCTTAAATATTTATTTTATTTTTAGTATTTGTTGTTATAGCGGCAATATAAATACATCATCTGTGAAAATTTCAATTGTCTAGCTATCACCGTTCTTGAGATACAGCCTGGTGACAGACGGACGGACGGACGGACAGCGAAGTCTCAGTAATAGGGTCCCGTTTTTACCTTTTGGGTACGGAACCCTAAAAATCAAATAAAAAAATACATTTAGGAGGTTTTTCCTTTCGTTGTTGTGTTTTACAGGTTGTTTGTGCAACATATGTCATGTTTATCAAAATATGTGGTTGTAAGGCATGACGTCTGACTATCGCGGGAACGCTATTACGAGTGGATATGAACGCGTACCCGAACGTGTAAATAAAAGTGGAAGGTGGCAAAAGGTACCTACCTTTACCTAATTGCTTTTATAGTGATTGTGTTTGCGGTTTGATTTTAGCTCGTAGCGAAGGCGTTAGAGTTGATAATCCACCTAAATTACATCTTGACGTGTTTGGTTCGGTTTGTAGACACCTGCCTACTGAGCCGGCGGTCCCGGGTTCGAATCCCGGCCAGGGCAAATATTTGTGTGATGAACTGGAATATTTTGGGGTCATGGTTGTTCTATATATTTAAGTATATATTTATCTATATAAGTACGTATAATAACACAAGCCTTCTTGAGCTTAATTTGGGACTAGGTCGATTTGTGTGAGGTTGTCCGATATTTATTTATTATTTATTATTTACCTTATAGCTACAAAACACGCTTCTCTTGTATCATGGACGATAATGGGGTAACAATACCACACAATAGTACTGTTTTCTTTAATTTTCACATTTTACACAACGCCGGAGAACTAAAACCACAGTGGGTAACTTCGATGAGATTATGTTTAAGCTGTTATATCAATATTACTGTTGCGTTACCACGAAAAACGACGTCACGCACTCAATTCTTATTCAAAGGAATCTTCTTTAAAACACTTTCACTCAAGATAACAAAGAACATTTACATACATTGGAGTGTCCGGAAGGGTTCATTGAGAAAAGGTTCCATCTGGCCCGGCTGGGGTGCGCGATACACCCTTATCTGTTTTATGGGGGATGAAAACGAGGGATGGGTTTATATGGCCTTAAAAATGGTGGATTTTTCGCAGTGGGTTAGTTACTGGGCAGTCTTGTGATATATGGGGTCAGGAGGTACTGGTACTGACGCGTACTTTTAGAAAATCAGGATTTTTGCAAGGTTCCTTATAAGTTGAAAAATGCTAATTGTTGTAGACATTTTTATCTATGATTAGACAGACTTGTTAACATATTCTCAATGTTGCTATTTAGAACAGGACTAATGAGATATATCGACGTAAAAAGCGTAAACGCTGTAAACGCCAATGAATTCCCTTGGCGTTTACAGCGGTTACGCTTTTTGCCGTCGATATATTAAAATACAAAACGGGTTTACTCACGTCGTAGAAGTCGAATATCGCTCGAGATGTTTCGAATCGGTACGCGATTCATTATCAGGAGAGCCAATCAGTCGCGGCGGCGGCCAACCGAGCACCTTTTCCCCCGTATTTTGAACTTTGACTTACGGTAGTTTTCTATAACATTGATTCAGTAATCAAACCAATAAGGCATTATTAACTGCAAAACAACATAAACAGCATTACAGTTAACGCTGAATAACTTAAAATAATAAATCAGTAATTGTTATTAATAATACTTCATATAATAAATAATAAATCAGTAATTGTTATCAATAATACTTCAAATAATAAATAATAAATCAGTAATTGTTATTAATAATATATACGTATAAGGTTTCCGCAACCATGGTTTATTTATTTAGTCGTATGGCGTATTTACACATAAACGTTTCAAAGAAACTTTAAGAAACTTTTATGGGTTATTGTTTCATATTAATACAAACAATTTATTCAATACCGCTGAAGGTATAATTACCGCGCCGAAGGCCCGCCGGGAAATAACGAAGCGGAAAGTGTTACGCTGACATTTTATACTTTCATGAAATGGATTCCATTAATTTGTCAAATCACTTACAGACCATTAAAAATGGATGTTTTTTTCATAAACCTTGAATGTTTGTGCAAAGGTGAAAGAAAAATGAAAGGTCGCCTCATTCCTAGAAAAAATAAATACATATTTTTCTATATCTTAACCCCTCGTATGCCTAAACGCAGATCCGCGTAGGACATTTCAACTCTACGTTAAAACATCAGTTGATTTCAAATTGATTAGCAAATTTTTGATATGGCATACGAGGGGTTAAAATGTAGAAATGATGAAAATGTTTTTCCTTGGACTTTGGATTTAGGTAGAATAATATGAAAAGTAAGGTAAACGTCAATGTGCTCGACACGCTAATGCCTTATAGTTGACACCATGCTGTCACCTATTGGGACAGTGTCGAGCACAGAGTTTATCTCAAAAGTAGCTTAGTAATCGCAATTGATATTGTCTGGCAGCACACCGCCTATGATGGTTGCGTTTATCACGTGATAAATAAGTGACAAAGCATCTGTCACTCCCACTCGCATTTTGTCAAAACGTGACGGATGCTTTGTCACTTATTTATCGCGTGAGCAACCATCATAAACCCGCTGGTTATTCCTGCCAATAAACAAAACTCCAAGATTAAAAAAATATATATTTTAATTCCCCATTTTATCCTATAATTTCTAACACATTTAAATACCATTCTTGTATAAGTAGTGTAAATACAGTAGCGGAAAAAAATGTATCATACTGAAATAGTTTAAGTTTACAAATGAAAATTGGCGAAATTGTAAATGATAAGGTATTTTTTAGTGTAGTCACAATTATTATTATATTTGGAACTAGCAAATAGAAAAATAAAAGTCTTATTATTTTTCTATTTGCTAGTTCCAAATATAAGGTATTTAGACCTAAAACCATTTAAGATGTTAAAAGTCTCTCTTACAAAAAACACAAATTTGTAAGATAGATGTTTGCTGCCACTGTGAAGGTTGCGTAGCATCAAACAAAAGCTCAGAGCAATCCGGGCTAGATTATGCATACTTTTCTACAATATCCGTAGAAAATGTTGCTCTTTCGTGCTGAAGTGGGCATACCGGTGGGAATCGTATTCTATCGATACCACGCCACCGATAGATATGTAATGTCGTTTCTCAGAAACTGCTCTAACAATTTCACTACCATCTTGTATGTGGACAAAGTTTAGCCTTCTAACAATAAGTGTCTTTGGATGGGACACGTCCATGATATTTACGTAATGCTGATTGTTTTAGAACGTTTTCTCTATGGTCAAACATGTTTTGTATCATATTATCAATATTAGTTACTAGTTAGAAAAATTTTGTCTCAAAAACTACTCGAAATTGTAAAAATTCACACAGTAAACTGTTTTTTTTTTTCAGCTTATTTCCGACTGCACGCAATGCAAGCATCAAATTCCTATGGCACTATCTAGAACTCAGGGTCAATATTTATCACAATATGACGAAATACATAAGGCTTCCAAATAAATTGTAATTTTTGACAATGACAATTTAATTGTCTATGATAGGTGAATAAATAAGCGCACGGGTGATCTTCCAATTAAATTGTTTCTTCACGCGTAGAACCCCAAACCGGTAACTGAAACGTCTCGCCGCCGCGCTAACGAAATCAGACGTGCTCATTTCGGAACGACCCCGCGAAGCAATCACCTGCAAATTGTATAAGTGCACTTAACCGGTTCACTTATTTCCCATGGGCTCTCTGCTTATTTCTTCGGGAAGGTAAATATAGGGAAATAATGCGATTGAATTTCGCAGTAGTTTATTTTCTTTCTTAGGTAGGGTTATTAAAATAAATGGATATAAAAAGTAAAATACATAAAGTAAACTATAGGGTGCAGTCGGCTGCGGGGCAGGGCCCAAGCTATCTACCGGTGATTGGGGTTTCAGAGAGATGCCTGACGATGCTCGCCGTGTCCAGGAGTACCGCCTTCGAAATCTGACCCTTGATCCAGCCATCTGGCGAGAGTCTCTTGAGGTGTTTGTCGAGGAGAAACGACATGATCGTCGAATCAACATCACACATGGCGATGGCGGTCACCTCGTGAGCCAAGCGATTGACTTATCATTATGATATGAAGACTAAGGCTGAAATCATCTGATATCTGAAACATCACCACCGCGCCGCGATCATTGCTAATTTCGTCAGCGCACAGCAGGGGCTGGATGGTTGCGTTTATCTCGTGATAAATAAGTGACAAAGCATCTGTCTCTTTGTCAAAACGTGACGGATACTTTGTCACTTATTTATCACGTAATAAAAGCAACCATCATAGGCCCCCATGTTGCTCGGTTCAGCTTTCTAACTTTGTTCGAGCAAAATCAACGCTCGCTTGTAACCAGACGTAGCGGCGCACACGCATCGGAAAGTGTCGCCGCGCTACGACCAATACCGTCACGTTGTCCACAAACAATCAATAAATTGCAGTTTTCAAGCGGCTTTCACGACAATCAATAACAGATGATTCCGAATTCTTTTATTTTGTGGTTTGAATGATTAAAATACATCAGCGGTCTATCGATAAGGAAACGTCTAGAACAATTTAATTAATTCAGTGCACTGTGGCATAGTCGTGACCTATGGTTCGGAAGCATCGTCAATTTAAATGGGCCGTGCGAGTCAAGCCCCATTAGGCGGCGACTCGGAGTTCACGGATTCCTAGCACTTCTTATGCAGAAGAAGCTTTAGTGGATAATTTTTATTTACTTAAATGCTTCTAAAAAGGGCAAGTTTTGGGAGCCATCTGTTACACAGAGTTGTGAACTTTGAAACAACTTATATCACGAGACATCGCTTTTTTATACGCAGGCAAGTGGTAACAGGTCTAAAATATATACCGGGTGCAGTAGGGAGAAGTCACAAACTATAAGTGATAGGGAAATCTGTTTTTAGGAACCATGGGGTCGATTTTAGATTTAATAAAAACTATCTTAGCAGAATTATATTTTTTATTGCCATTTTGTTGCATGTCCAACAACCCAACCCTTTAGTATTTATTACGCAGATGAAAAACCTCGACTGCCTAGCAACATGCAATGCCTAATGGATTACCGAAAGCAATTATTACATTTTATTAGCCTTGTCGCCCATAAATAAAAAGGGGATCCTGTCACATAAATTCGCCGACAAATGATAAGGACGGCTGACATTTGTCTCTTCAACTGTCAATAGGTAAACCAGGAAAACCGTGTCGGTTCAGGAAGAGGGGTTATATTTGAATGGTTAGCGTTTTATCGTTTTATACGGTTTGAAAATAAATGTGTTTCATACGCTTGGATTTAGGTAGGTAATTGGAGTTTTTGAAGTTGTTTTGTTTTTTCTGTTTCGTTGAATTCTACTTTGAATATATGTTTGTTTGGTTGCTGGATTTGGTTACTGCTGTTCCATGTAAAGTGTTTTTTAGGGTTCCGTAGCCAAATGGCAAAAAACGGAACCCTTATAGATTCGTCATGTCTGTCTGTCCGTCTGTCCGTCTGTCCGTCTGTCTGTCCGTCCGTATGTCACAGCCATTTTTTTCCGAAACTATAAGAGCTATACTGTTGAAACTTGGTAGGTAGATGTATTGTGTGAACCGCATTAAGATTTTGATGCAAAAATAAAAAAATAATAATAAATATTGGGGGCTCCCCATACTTAGAACTGAAACTCAAAAAAATTTTTTTCATCAAACACATACGTGTGGGGTATTTATGGATAGGTCTTCAAAAATGATATCGAGGTTTCTAAAATATTTTTTTTCTAAACCGTATAGTTTGCGTGACAGACGCTTCCAAAGTGGAAAAAAGTTGGTCCCCCCCCCTCTAACTTCTAAAATAAGAAAATGAAAAATCTAAAAAAAACATATGATGTACATTACTATAAAAACTACCAACGAAAATTGTTTTGAACGAGATCTAGTAAGTAGTTTTTTTTTTATATTTTAATACCTAACTTTGCACCTAATTTATATGGGGCGCTATACATACCAGGTGCAAACTTAACTTAACCACTTAGGGATGGAAAGTGTTTGTACGGAACCCTCGGTGCGCGAGTCCGACTCGCACTTGGCCGGTTTTTTTAATTCAATTTATAATTTAGTTTTAATTAAGTATTAGGTATTCATTTATTGTACTGTCTGTTTATAAATAGATTAATCGCGGTCATAGAGATGAATTCCGAAAAAGAGACATACTTCTCTAAATTAGATGTTTTCCGGCAGTGATTTTTACTTATAAAAGTGTTCATGTGTTTTTTGCAGTTGATATCTTTTTATAATCGTAAGTCCACATTATATTTTACTGAACATTAAAAAGCGTGTATATTAAGTATCTAAAATCACCTGAATACAACGTTCGTGTTTATGTTTATACTCTCCTATTGGTAATATTGGCATTTTATGAAAACAGCAATCTCATCATAGAACACCAAAACAAGCACAAATTGGTTCCCACCTCATACCTGCGTCGGACAGTTGATCGATGCGCGCCGAAAGGACCCTGTTTACAGTCAACACAGCGAGTTGACAATTTACATAATACTCAGCCCAGCTACAGTGGAGCGAAGGCAACTGTAACTATAACTTGGTTACACTAAGTTAACACCCAGATTGCGACAGATATTGATGTAAACTTGTAAATGGGCAATATCTGATATGATCGTAATCTGATGAAGTTGCGTTGTATTCTACTACACATTCTAGTACACTCGTATATGCGTTCACTGCTGGATTGCCTATTGTATGGATTTCCAATCTGTTCCAGATGCAGCGATTATACTCCACATCAATCCACGCGATAAAGAAGTGACAAAGCATCCGTCGTTTTGGCAAAATGTGAGTGTGAGTGACAGATGCTTTGTCACTTATTTATCACAGCAGCAGAAAAAAAACAGCTTTGTATGCAGAGAGGAGACTTCGTTCATCATCATCATATTTAAGAGCTAGGCTCTTGTAGGTGGAGTAATTTCCAGTTTTTCTACATTCCGATTTTTCGTTCACTTCTTGAAACAATGAAACATTTTTTTTTAACTACTATACTCGTGGAAATCAAGAGGAGAGGCCTTTGCCCAACAGTGGGACACTCAAATAGGCTAATAAAAAAAAAAAAACTACTATAATATATTATATAACTTCGACGCCAGTGACGAAGTTACCGCGACAATTTCACTAATATTATAAAGGCCAAAGTTTGAGAATGTATGTGTTTAAATGCATGTTTGTTACTTCTTCACGCTCAAACGGCTGGACCAATTTTGATAAATTTTGGTATGAAGGTAACTGACACCCTGTATTAACACATAGGCTACTTTCTATCCCAAAAATGTAGTGTTCCCGTGGGATAAGCGGGTAACAATTAAATATGTCTCACGAAAGTTTTAATAAGATTACGTATAACACATCCCATCGGCAATTTGTCCTCAACGTTGAAGAAAGGTGCCGTAGAATAAATCAGCGGATCCTCCTCAAGGTAGACCTTATTTACCTAAAGGGGTAAATAAAGGCCGGAGCACACCCTCGCATGATCGATGGCATTGAGCAAGCTTGTCTACATTACGCGATTTGCCTTACAATTCACTTTTGATGGGTATTTCTATAGAGCTGTCATGGCAATGACAAATTAAAATTTTCGTGAGACATTTATTGTATAAGCGGTTTAAACTCACGTGAAATTCTCAGGAATGGCCCGACATGTTACCGTGCGGCTGTACGGACAGCAGTCCCTGATGAAGAGCTCCATACGAGTTCGAAACATGTCGGGCCGTCCCTGACAATTTGAGTGTGTAAACAGCTTAATACAATAATTTAAAGCAAAGTATATTCAAGTTATTACCGTGGCAGATACTGAGCATTTTATTCGTTTTTAGGGTTCCGTACCCAAAGGGTAAAAACGGGACCCTATTACTGAGACTTCGCTGTCCGTCCGTCCGTCCGTCCGTCCGTCCGTCTGTCACCAGGCTGTATCTCAACAACGGTGATAGCTAGACAGTTGAAATTTTCACAGATGATGTATTTCTATTGCCGCTATAACAACAAATACTAAAAATAAAATAAAATAAATATTTAAGGGGGGCTCCCATACAACAAACTTGTTACTTATAGATTATATATATGTATAGGTACGGAACCCTTCATGCGCGAGTCGGGCTCGCACTTGCCCAATTTTTTTATTTCGACTTACCTAACGGAATGACAGTTATGTAAATCGGATTATCGGAGGATCGGTTTAGCCCTATAGTTGACTGGTAGAGAATGCCATTTGGCATTGAGTCCGCCATTTGTACGGAATTTTTGTTTTGTGCAGTAAAGTTTATGTGAATTAATGAATAATGATCATGACTTCAAAATACCGAGAAACGCATTAAAAGATTTTTTCGCTCAGTGATCTGCAAATAGCCCAATTCGCTTTAGAAAAATCTTCAATGTACAGATACTACATTTTAACAAGTTTATATTAGTATAAATTGAGAGTATGAATCGGGAAAAGAGTGCCTCTGGGAAGGAGGGATGTTCTATACGTGTTCAGAATTAATTTATTTAGTTTGTTGTAAAAATAATTTAAATCCGAAAAAACCTTACCACGCAAACGGTGCAAATGAAGCGAACTTTATTTAAGTACCTACTTCGGTTCAAAACTGGATCGCTACTCTGAAGCCCAATATTCGAGATTCGCACCGTGGCATCCCTCTCTCTCCCCTGGCAAACAATATTTAAATGAGCGTGACGGCACCATGCACAATGTCTACTTCTACACAAAGTCCGAGTCACTGGTAGTGAGAACTACTTAGGTTGGATACAGTCAAGTCACTTGGATACAGTCAACAAAGACGATACGAAGTTCTAATTTCACGGAGGAATTTCAAACTTCGGAGTAGCCTGCACCTCTAGCACAACTTTATATATGTATTGTATGTAGTTATAGATATATATACATATAATTATATTGGTTTAAATGTATTTAATTACATTAAGTCTTATAAATATTTAGTATAAATATATGTGTACTATTACTTACTTAGTTTATGTACTCATAGTTTTATTAAGTATAATATATATATCTTGTTTGTACGCAGTGTAGTTTGCCTATTTTCTGCAAATACCCATTCCTTCAATTGCTCAAAGGTTAACTGAAAGAGATCCCTAATAGGGATAAGTTCGCCTTTGTACATATATCATTTGTTATCAACGTATTTATAACCAGTTGTTGTGTACAATAAAGTGTTTACATACATAGATACATTGACTCGCGACTCTTTCTCGCGCGAGATAAGCTACCTAGCCCTTTCTGAACAGTATCGTGAGAGAGTGACGGGTGATGCTGTCTATAATTGTTCTAGACGGGCTGGTTTTATCCTCTCTACAAATATCCGGGGATCCTCCATCCTGAGGGTTCCGAGCGATCGAACCCTTTGTTTTGTTCACTCCGCACACCCAGCCGGAAAATTATGTTAACATTACATTGACATTCTGTTTTTGTATCCTGTGATATCGCAGTCTCTTTCAAATAATAATGATTTATTTTTTCACCCGTTTTCTTTATCTGATTGTTTGTCGAAGGTTTGTGAGAATTTTAAATGTCTGGATTTTGCATTGCTTCGTATTTGATCTAAGTATAGTATAATATATATAAAGTACTGCGCTAGTGTAGTAGGTATTCTATACTTACTTCATGTTCCACAAAATAAACAAATGAACGCAGTATTATTTTTATGGGTATCACTTTATGGATCGGTATATTATTTTACAAATTTAAAGTAAACTGAGTAAATACTTTTCCACCAAAAACCTTACTTGCTTTTTATCTACCTCTTAGCCTCTTAAACATTGGATGAAATGTGGTAAATACCTATTATATTCTGATCAGCTTAAATAATAAGATTGAGATATAGTAGTATATATATACTCTTTATAGTAACTTTGGTAAAATTTTGCATGTATGAGTAGTGAAAATATTGAAACTGTAGTTTAACTGTCTACATTCTTGTATCGTTCAAAACCTTACCTGAAACAGCCCTTATACCCTGAAGCATAAAAACACCCACAAGCCAAAGGACCAAGGGAAGAAATAACCTTAATTTCAGGAATATTATCCAACCATTTTAAATTAAGATTACATACAGAACGTAAAGCAATCTCCAAACTGGCCATTTTCCTGGAGCGGCCAAATTAAAAGAAAACATATTTTTAAAATCCAGTTACTAAGAGCATAAAAGATAATGGGAAATTCTTTTTAGATGTATTTCTTATCTGTTGGCAGTCTTCATTTCCGACTCGATTTATAGATTTTAAAAGGTATCGCTGTGAACAGCGATTGGGAACATTTTCTATTACGCTGATGTTATTTTTTCGGTTCGCATTCCTGAATATATTATTCTCTTCATAAACATCGGATGGGTACAAATTGGGAATGTTAGGAGGCCTTATTCCTTATTCTTTTTCCGACGGACAGACGGACATGGCGAAACTATAAGGCCCTTTTCACACGTCCCGGTTGCCGGGTAGCCGGCCGGCGGCGAAGTGTATGGCCATGTACGTTAGCTTTCATACGTACCGGCGAAAGCTACGTACATTCGCCGCCGGGTACTCGGCAACCGGGACGTGTGAAAAGGGCCTAAGGGTTCCTGGTTGACTACGGAAACCTTAAAAAAGGTAGACGTCGCGTCGTATCGAGAAGTGAAAAAACTGGCGTTAAGTAGAACGGACTGGAGAGATCTGTAGACTGCACCGACAAGTATAATACTACTACTGTTTACTACTGTTTTATTTGGATGTTTGTCAGTCGCGGAAACCAAAGAGTAAAACTCTTAAATAATCCGCTACGTAAAGTTTGTCTGGAAGCTCTCGCTATTTAGCGATAAGAACGCGTGTTGTTCACCTCTGCCTGTTGTTTTAATGTATCTCATGTTGTTTTTGTCTTTACCATGATGTTTAAGGTGTGTAATAAAGAGTATTTGTATAATGATGAATTGATGATATTCAGAACTATTTGATTGCTTTCTATGTTATTTAATTTAAAATGATCTAAGCTGTCGATAGAGTAATTACTAGAAATTTGTGTTTATTTATTTAAACTTTACTTCACAATACACAAAAGTACAAATTGTGTACTAAATGCCAAAAGGCATTCTGTTAGTGAAGTTCTTCGTACACTGAAGGTTTTATTTTTCTTTTATTTGCTACATTTATCTGCTTTTCGTGTTTAATTATTTCCCTTTCCCATCTAATTTCCACTAGCCATAACTCCATATTTATATGATAGTATCTCTCGCGAGCGTTTTCCTGTAATTATTTTTAACAGACTTTAAGAGGATGTTCCCAATGTAGCTGTAGGTTTTATATACTTATGTATTACAAGGTCTTTCGAAAGATGATTTGTAGAATTAACCCTACAAGCTAACAAAAGCCCTCTGTTCCGAAACAAACAAAGCACATCTATCAAAGTCTAGAAAGTCTAGTGCTCAGGGGAAATTTGATCCGCAATAGTGCGTTACAGTAACGTGTCCTGACATGCTGATTGACGTCAGTCGGACTGACAGTGAGTGGCGTGTGACGGTATCGGTATACCTACACCAATAATGGCGGATGTTGTCTGTTGTGTTTCTGTTTCTCAACTGATTTTTAGATTCATTAATTAATAGTCAAGATAAAATAAAACACATTCTTGTTATTCGATCACTTCATAAAATAATATAATTTTTGTACCTATGATCGACCTCACACAAATCGATCTAGTCCCAAATGAAGCTCGTGAAGGCTTGTGTTATGGGTTGGTTATGGGTACTAGGCGACGATATACTTACATAGATAAATATATACTTATATACATAGAACAACCATGACCCAAGCACAAATATTCGAGTTCATCACATAAATATTTGCCCTGGGCGGGATTCGAACCCACTAACTATTCGTAGATTCTGAATCCAAATAACGCATGATATCGGAAAAAATACAATAATCTGAATTGTGAACATAATAAGAGGGGCAACTGATACATAATGAGAGGCATTAAAACACGAGTGTTTTAAGGCCTAATTATGTACAGTTGTATACACTACTTTATCTACACACATATCATAAGTACTCTAAGATGGGTTCAGAAGCCATAAGGAAATGACCGGCACCACTAGTGCTACCTGTAAAATATCTAAAAACGACATATACTAATGCAGTAAGAAATAAATCTGATTTTTTTCTTTTGATTTATAGATAGATTTATTTAAGATTTAGATAGATTTATTTCTTACTGCATTAGTATATGTCGTTTTTAGATATTTTACAGGTAGCACTAGTGGTGCCGGTCATTTCCTTATGGCTTCTGAACCCATCTTAGAGTACTTATGATATGTGTGTAGATAAAGTAGTGTATACAACTGTACATAATTAGGCCTTAAAACACTCGTGTGATCCTATTATGAAACTCGCTGACGCTCGTTTCATAAAACCACACTCGTGTTTTAATGCCTCTCATTATGTATCAGTTGCATAAACTACTATTAAAGGTACTTACCTTTAAAATACCATTTTTAAGTATCGTATTAAGCGGTTTACACTCACCTGAAATTGTAAACAACGGCCTGATGTGTTTCGAACTCGTATAGAGCTCTTCATTGGGGACCCGGTACAGCGGCGCGGTAATGTCGTCACTAATTTACCGCGTCGAATTTTACCTGTTATTCAGTCCTGGAATAGGCGTTCCCTGGGGAAATATCACCACGTACGAGTAGGTAACAGCGACTCGGATTGACGAGCCGTCAATAAGTAACGAGCCACCTGTCTGATAATTAACTTGGCGTCTATAACTGTAATTGGACATGAATAAATAATAGTTATGCAGAAAGCGACCAAAGTTTTTTTTTCATAATGCAAATAGCGACCAAACTCATTAATTGATTAAGACTTAAGTCACTTTGACAAAAAATGTACGCTGGTCGCTTTCTGTATAACTATGGTTGGTCAATTATAGCTTCGTCTGGATAGTTAGACATGTTGTCATTATTGTCTACCTCTAAATAGTCTGTTGTTTTGTAAAACTTTGTAATATAATGGCTAATTGACTGAACCAGCGAGCTACATGCTCGACCCCTTCGTCACTTACTACCACCAGGTAATACTGAGGTTTGTTTGTGAATAAAAAAAAGCCGATGACTTTGTAGTACTGTTTGATCTTATTAACAGCTGTGATATAATTTTAATGTAGATTTTAACCGGATTACATTCGTTGCTTTAGTCCTTATATGAAACGACATTGATTTGATGCTGTGTTAAATAACTAAAACCTATTACATAAAAATATTTAAAATATTGGTAAAATAATGTGTACACAGGGAGCATTTTTTAACCGACTTCAAAAAAGGAGGAGGTTCTCAATTCGAACGAATTTTTTTTTTTTTTTTTTTCTATGTATGTTACTCGATATCTCCGAGAATCGTGAACCGATTTTCAATTTTTTTTTTTTAATCGAAAGGGTATAACTCCGAGTTGGTCCCGTTGGCACTAAGTCGGGATCTGATGATGGAATCTTGGAGAAATCGAGGGAACTCTTCAAATGTTATAGGGACATGTACGGCGCTTTCGGTAATTTATTGATAAAGTCATGAATTTACATTCAGTAAATAGGATTTGGGTTAAGGAAACTGATGAACACACATACGAATCACTAAAAAGCAAAATAAAAAAAAAAAATTACAAAAAAAAGAACCGACTTCAGTAAAACTAAAAAGCCAACAATAACCCGTTCAAGTACAGATTACATTTGACTCACCCTTCGAAGTCGGTGCCAAGCCTCGCGTAAACTATAAAATATAAATATAAGAACTGAGTGGTTTGGGATCGACTTCGAAGGGTGAGTCAAATGTAATCTGTACTTGAACGGGTTATTGTTGGCTTTTTAGTTTTACTGAAGTCGGTTCTTTTTTTGTTATAATGTTTTCGTATCCCATATTTCCGCCCTTTTCCACAAAACCTGGTCAAAGAATTTCACCAGAATCGGTTGAAAAATGTGATCCTTACAGAGAATAACCGGCTATCCGCCGTACACCCGGTCATACGATGAAGATCGAACTCTTGTCCAGCTGAAAAGGAGACAGTTTGCGCGCGCTCTGTCAATCAAAATTAAAATGAATAGAAAACATCCCATCCATGACCCAGGAACAAATATTCGAGTTCATCACAAAAATATCTGCCCTTGCGGGATTCGAAACCAGGACCACAGGCTCAGTAGGCAGTAGCTATACCACTGTGCCAACCGCATCGTCACAAAATAAATTATATATACTAAGCAAACTCGCACACCAAGTCCTCACACCACGGTATATTTCATATAAGCAACTAATTCTTTTTTTTTTAATTGTCAATATCAATTAACGAGTTCTACGCGTACGAAGTCGCGGGCAAAAGCTAGTATTTAATATAATAGAACCGACCGCTTCGCTACGCTTTTGATTAATTTTAATCTTACCTTTTCATTGTCAGCGGCAGAGGGCAGAGGTCGACAACATTTTTAATTCCCGTCAGTTTGAACAATGCAGGGGTCTTTTGTGAAAAATCCTCCAAAGCTTAATTACTCGTCTGTATCAGAGGTGTAATGGCACTATCCTATCTTATCTTATCTTGTATCCGTCGCTGAAAGCAAATCCCACGAAATCCGTGAATAGAATAGCCTTTGGGATAGGCGCAAGTTACGAGAGCAGAACTGTTTTGCATTTTTCAAAAATATTACAAATTTCCGTGCCAATGAAATACTATTGATACGGAAAAAGAAGAAGTATAATTAAGGAAAATAGTGCTAACGGCATATAGGTAAAGGGTTTCTTTTGAAGTTTGTAATCTCAGTCCTAAAGTCCAATCCAAAAAAGAAAAATGCCATAACTGAATGAAAACAACGAAGCAGGTATCAGATATTGATGTCCGAACGTCCGATTCGATGCCCGGGCAGAGTAAAGGTTTTTTAAATGCATGAATGCAGTTTTCTCGTTATTAAAATTTATGACATGGTTCCTTAAGAACAGATCTTCGTATGTCTTATAGTTTCAGACTTTCCCATACAGACCAATCTAAATGGGCCATCCTGTATGTCTCAAATAAAATTGTAGTCTGGGATTTTTAACCCTTCAAGAGCGCTGTGGTATGTACTAACGTTTTTGTCATTATACAACTTATTTAATTAAATGCAAGAGTACAAATTAGATAGGCATAAAATCTGACAGATCGCTTCGTGGTTAAGATGGTATTTTGGTCCCGACTTAATCCTTTGCAGGTGTTCCTTCGAGTGTGCGGCCTGTTACCACACATCGTATAGTACCCTACCTCTAAGCTAAAAAATAAGAATAAAACACAAGCGACCGCGTTACGCGATTTGTGAGTCGCTTGCATTTATCGCTGTTTCATAGTAGGTAATAAAAATTGGGCAAGTGCGAGTCCGACTCGCGCATGAAGGGTTCCGTACCATAAAACAAGTTTGTTGTATGGGAGCCCCCCTTAAATATTTATTTTATTTTATTTTTAGTATTTGTTGTTATAGCCGCAATAGAAATACATCATCTGTGAAAATTTTAACTGTCTAGCTATCACCGTTCTTGAGATACAGCCTGGTGACAGACGGACGGACGGACGGACGGACGGACGGATGGACGGACGGACGGACGGACAGCGAAGTCTCAGTAATAGGGTCCCGTTTTTACCCTTTGGGTACGGAACCCTAAAAAGTAAGCAATGAATCCTGGTCTCCGGTCACAGTCAATGGTCGCGGTCGCTGGTTGCGGTCACGCGTCACGGTCACCTAGATACGAACTACCATTCTTTGGTATCCGCTCACGGCTTATGTCTTGGAGTGGCTCGACTTTACAGACAAGACGTCTCGGCCAGAATCTGACGGACAATGGGGATAGAATAGGGACACGGTGCCAGGTGGCTATTGTCGAACTTTGGGGACGCAGGGAGTAGTAGTCGGGACAGCCCAGCCTTTCGACAGGACTACTGGGAAGTATTTAATATTTACGTTACTTTTCTACTTTTTGGCCGCTTGTAAACGCATAGAGTACACAGTACAGGGGGCCTATGATGGTTGCGTTTATCACGTGATAAATAAGTGACAAAGCATCTGTCACTGACACTCGCATTTTGTCAAAACGTGACGGATGCTTTGTCACTTATCGCGTGATAAAAGCAGCCATCATAGGCCCGCAGAAGCGTGGTATCAATGTTACCGCACCTAAACATTGGTAAACAGTAGTTATACTAATGGAATATGCTGTAAGGAATATCCACCCATGAAAGTCCGCTGCTGAATATAGGTATACAAAAAACTCAGGATTGGAAACGATACTGTCCACATTGCGCCTTCGATTTCGTGGTGTCTATTTGAAAATCTTTACAATACGAATCGGAAGGCGTAACGTGGGTCAGCCGTTCACAAGATGGACTGATACGTTCCAGCGTATTTGTTTGTAATTCAACCCCATGTGTTTTCTCCGGACTATGATGGCGCCATGCCATTGTGCTGGGCGTGAGTAAAAATATTATTTACGCCCGTCAAGGCATTTGCACTAATGCTGCCACATGGGGCATGCATCTCGCGGCTTGAAGTATTCGAGAACCTTCTTGGTTGGGTCGCCAGCGTCATCATCATTTTCAATCTAGCTCCGTTTGATGCTCGGCTCCTTCTATCTAATGCCATCTGGGTTTTTTTTTCTTCTTTTTCTTCTGCTACCACTGCTACTGTTCTGTCCTGACGTTCCACGCTACGTTTGCCAAGACTCCAGAACACTTCTAACGTACCCGTTCATAATTCGGCCCCATGTGTTCCCCCGGACTATGATGGCGCCGTGCCATGAATGCTGATAGGCGCGGGTAAAAATCGTATTTACGCCCGTCAAGGCATTTGCGCTAATGCTGCCATATGGAACCGGGCAAAGTTTATGTGACACTTGATTTTGCGGATATTTTGTGGCCGCAGGCGAAGTTGGACATTTTCGTAATTTTCCCTGCGAAAACAGCAGGGGTTTACCTAAATATGTTTTGATATTGAGAATAATCTCAGTAAATTACTGGTTGATGATTTGGGTAAGTGCTATGGTTAATAAGTATGTATATGGCCGATTAATGCCGGCCAACTTTTGGGTATAGCGCCCTTAAGTGTGATCACGATGACAAGTGACATAGTAAAAAAAAAAAATGCTTTCTGTGTATTTAACCAAAGAAAAATAAATGTTAAGGAAATATTAATTGTCATTTTCGTAAGTTACAGGCTTTTTGAAAGTTCCGAAAACAAGTATTACACTAATATGATATAGACGATATATAGTTTGTGAGTGTGTTTATGTGTATGTTGGTTACTTCTTCACACTCAAACGACCAATTTAGATACATTTTGGTATACCTTGACACCTTGGATTAACGCACAGGGTACTTTTTATCTCGAAAAAATGTAGTATTCCCATGGGATGAGCGGCTAACACCGCGCGGCGCACCCTGTTACATGTAAAACAAAGATCTATAAGTATCAAGAGATTATGTCGGTCTTGTCTTTATTATAAAAACAGGAATTAAAATAGTAAATTGAATATATTAATTCAGTTCAAGAAAAAACATGTTTGTGCGAAGAAGGTATTACATAGATTAATATTATAGTACTGCTTATGTCTAAAGTATACCTTATAACGTTTTAAGTGTAAGCCAAACTTCTACAAAAAGAGGGGCTTTCATTACTCGAAATGATACCACATGGTATACAAGTCAAATATCCTCAACATTTATGACTTGTTCCCCCAAACCAAAGGCCGGTCAACTTAATAAAAACACAGTAGATCTCTCTTTGCACTGATGTAAGGTTATTCGGAGTTCATAAACCCGCTAGGAGCCAGGTTGGCCATTTCGATCACGTCCGCTCGCTATTTATTGGCCATCGTCGTAGGAATGTCTATTGGACGTTTTTCACAACATTAACTCAGAGTGGCTGGACTAATGGAATTCCTGCTAGATTTGGGTCACGCGTGTGTAAAGGATTGTGTACTTGGGTGGCTATTGCTGCATCATTGTCAATAGAATTGTTAACATAGTAGAAGGGTTCGCATGTAAATGATTGGATATTTGTCTGAGCCACAACGAGACGACGAATTGTCGCGGTTTTTTTGCTTACAGATAGATTGGCGGAAAAGTGACATACCTATACTTTTTATCCCGATATGCAAAGTGCTCGAAAGGCAGTAAAATATAAGTGGAAAACTTAACTATCCTTTAGTTGTATGTGGTGTGAAAAATAGTATGGCTCTGTTACGTCCAAATTCAAATACATGTAGAACGCCAATTTCTGTATATAGACACTGTGACGTCCAGGGTTTCAGGGCGGGAATAGGTTCAATGAAACACGTAAACGAGATTATCGTCGACACGAACTGCCCGCTCCCGTTGACGTCTGTCTTCGTAATGGCGGCAGCGGGCAGGTGGTGGCAACCCTTTATTTCATAAAGGTGTCTATACACCACACCATCCTCTTTTGATAAATTTGAAATAGTTTTATTGATAGCTTACTTATTGCTAGTTATTAATATCTCATATCGAGATTGCATTACATGTACATTTTATTTATTCCTGGAATCTAGATTGATTTATATTATCAGTAATTACAAACCCTTAGCGGATTCGCTCACTGCTCCGTCCGAGTGAATTGAACTAAATTCGAGGCCTACATCCAGACGCCCCACACCAGCCAACAACCACGCCAAACACCAAGGCGTGAAGCATTCGCTCAGACTCAGGGTTCAGCTGAGCACGGTTATTGTGGCGCATCGCGTACATTCAGCACCTTCGCTGAGACAGCGAAGATGATAATTCCACCATTAATGTGGATTGATTTCGCGTCGGCGGCGCAGTGAGCAGACCAGCCAACAATATTTCAAAGTAACGGGTATGCGCAACAATAGCAATATCCCGGTCACTAGACTGTAGTTAAAAATGTAATATTTTCTAATTTAATTCTCAATCATGAATTTGAATGTACATTGAAATATAACACTAGTTTAATCTTATCAACAACTGTATTGTAAGTTTGTAATAAATGTGTCATAAAGAATTATGTTTTTGTTTTGTTTTTATTCACTTTATTGTCCGTTTGAGACAAGGCTTTTAATCATAAATCTATGCATATAAAAAGTTAATTTTAGTGAGGACTTATTATTTTAGTAGTTTCAAGTTCAATAATTTGTCTTCACTTTTACGTCACTAAACAACTCTCACGTTTCCGTTTTCTTCTCTTTTCATTTGTTTTTTTTTTTCCATAATCATGGTGCACTAAGAAAATAGTGTCAATTATTTATTATTAATTGGAGAACGGAATGTATTAATGCAATTATTAAATACTTTGTATTTGGTGTTGTCACAGTTATTATTATTTTAATTCCCTTGGCAATCGTAACATTAAGTTATATTTATTTACTCGTGAATCTACTGCAGAGCAATTATTTTCTAAAATTTAGGAATCTACCAGCGCTTCCAACTAAGGCCTCCGTGAGAAAGAAGCGCCGCAAGAAAACTCACAGTTTGCCTTTTTCAATGAAATATACATTTTCCAATTTTTGGTATGAATTTAAAAATCTTCTCATGAAATGTAAGTATTTTAGAATACTAAACCGGCGTTTATAAGTCAGCGTTTGAAATGAAAAATGTTTTTTTTTTTTTTTTTTATATATATCTTTATGAATTTTATTGATTGGTATATCGACCATAATTTCAAATACCGTAGTAACTTTACAAGAAATCACGAATTCCTGCTGCATTATTGAAATTTACATTGAAAGATACAAATGAGTATACCTCAAGGAGAATAGATAGGTAGGTATATACGCTGCCTACGTCTCTTATGAGGGCTCATGAATATTATAAACGCTGCATGTCTTAATGTAAAACAAAGTCTTCAATTTGGAAAACCCTCGTCTAACCCGAAGTTTATTTCACTTTACCATTTGATTCAGGGACAGCACCGTTTTAATGCATGCATGATTATGAAGACGCGTTTATCATAAGTAGAGGTACTACTCACATTCGGTGCGACCTTACAGTACAGTCTTACTGTTAGTGGTGCCAATTAACGTTAAAACATCAGTTTATTGCGATATTCGTTAACTTTATATTGTATATCAGTTGATTACCAATTCCTTGTTTGTAACTGTATTTTAATATTATTATTTTTTAAGTATCATCTGAATGTGCACATTCCAAGTACTACTGAAACATATATATATATATATATATGCTACGCAGTTTACTTCTGGTTTTTTTTTAGTGCCTGTCATCACAGACTTACTACTAAATTTCAATAGAATAGTCTATTGTTTTGCTCGACGTTAGTACCAGTCTTTCCAGACTTACTACTTTTGTCGTTGTTAGTACCAGTCTTTCCAGACTTACTAATTGTTAGTACCAGTCTTCACAGACTTTCCAATTGTTAGTACCAGTCTTCACAGACTTACTACTTGTTAGTACCAGTCTTTCCAGACTTACTTCTTTTCTCGTTGTTAGTACCAGTCTTCAGAGACTTACTACTTAGCCCATTAAGAAATAGATGTGATTATCAGTATCTACACCTAGGTATTTTTTAACGTAGTGTTGACGTGTCTACTACACTACCCAGCGAACACTACGAGTATCTAGAACAATTGCATGGCGTATATGCATAGACTAATACGACGTTATATTAATATCGATACAATCCCATAGAAATGCATGCCATTTATAATGCGAGTAGATTTTAGTTTGTAAAACCTGTTTGAAATTGGTGTAGTTAAAAACCCATAATTTTTTTTTCATACAAAGGATACATACAATTTCGCGCATGTGAAATCCAAGTGTGACTCGAACACACGACCTCTGTTTAACCGGAACATTGCTCTAATGCACACTTAGCGTTTGTACCTCACGCAATGTTTTCCCGTGACATCCGAAAAATCATTCATATTGCGCTTTTTTATTTTTAAATATTGGTTTTCCTTTTTAGTTCTCACTTAATCTTTTACCGAATAATGATCTTCTCAATATGCAATATGTTCGATTGAACTATAAATTATCGTAATTTGGAATTTCAGCCACCAGGTTGATGATTTCAATTTAACATCGAATTTAAGTCTTACTTATGTATTATAAATATATTTTCTTTTAGTATTTTGGACTTGGTTGAAAGACGTAGTAATTGTCGTTTATATGAAACTATTTCCTTATAATTTAGGAACATATCAATATTATTTTATTACACAGGAAAAGTTTACTGAATTCTACTATTTTCTAGTTTTCGCGTAATATTTACTTTATATCATCCAGTCCAGACAATACCGTGCGATTTCTCTGGCTGTACAAGTTGCCCTGTAGCGCATTTGGTTCCCTATGCAAAGTTAAATGTTACTTTTGTTTTTACATTGCTTCTAACCCTGCAAAATCAAACTAAAATGGAAATTCACTTTCAACCCGCTATTAAGATAAACAATTGACCAACTTTCAGAATATGAGAATTTAAAAGGGTTGTCATTATATTTAATATTCAGATTTAGCATTAAATGCCTAAAAAGACAAGAACAACACTCTACTTAAAGGTTGTCTGAAAGATATCGCTCTTTAGCTATTAGACTGCATGTTGTTTACCTCCATTGTAATTCTAATTTTACTTGTTATCCATGTTTATGTGTGCAATAAAGAATATTCAATCTATTCTATCAACTGTCAAATTGCTTTTATCAATTGCTCATGGAATAAAATTACCTATACTCATACTAGTTAATCCACAATGCGTAATAAATGTCAAATTATTCACAATTACTAGTATAATTTACCTATTCCAGAGAACTATGCCATTCAAGTCAAATCGACTCAATTTCTAAGCGAAGATTTGCTTTAACCG
This sequence comes from Apotomis capreana, assembly GCA_947623375.1. NCBI lineage: Eukaryota > Metazoa > Arthropoda > Insecta > Lepidoptera > Tortricidae > Apotomis > Apotomis capreana. Next base: position 26,243,907 of record OX392505.1, read on the forward strand.
TCACAAACTGGACAATTCGTTTTAAAATGTCATTACCATAATACCCATGTTTTACTCGTAATCGTTTATTTATAATGCACGAATACTTTAAATGACAAATAAGTCGTTATTTCTAGTATATATATATTTTTTTGTTATATACTTTATTCTATAGTGAACTCAAATCAGTCAAATCGTTTCAACTTCTAGACAACGATTTATTTAATAGAGTATAATATATATAACACTTATTTTCGATTTAGTTCCAGTGCAGATAAATCAATACCATGTTTTATTTGTTAATCAATTTCGCAATAATCCCTCTACGACATGAATTACTGTAGTATCATTCAACTTTCGAATTTGACACGGTGTCACTTAAAGTCATACAATTATAACGGCCATAAATGGCTTCGTGTGCAGTAAAGGGTGCAGAGATGTCATCTGCGCAACACTCACTTGACAGTTCAGCCTCTCGAATGAGACCTCCAGTAAATAGGGTCTAATGCGCTTGTCATAGTTTGAGAGCGTATTTTATTACTCGCACCCCCTTTACGGCCATTTATCAGTCATACAATTTAAAATTTAGAAAACTATTTTCTCGGCCTGTCATTGCCAACGCACGACAGCTTGTTTGGTAGTTAATTTCCGTACCTTTACGGGCTACTCTAAGGGCTGATACGAGATCTTTCCGCCTGTCATTGCCAACCAATGACAGCTTGTTTTGTAGTTGTTCACCGCTGATACAGCTGAACCGATTTTATTTTGATACCCTAATAGGGTTTTGTTTTCCTCAAATCCTGTTGGTTTTGCCTCCCATATCCCTATATTTTAATTACGTTCCCAGTTCCTTTATTTGCTACTAGGTATCCAAATGTTTGGGTAGTTTATTTAAACTAATTGCATTAAGAATATTTGAATTTCCGATGCTTTGCAGCATCTACATGGCTAGCACAATATTTTGCCGCGACCCCACCCGTGGCGCAACACAGCACCACCCGTCTAGCTCGCACGGCATTGAAATGAAAGTGACAGACACCCTGTACTCAAGGAGTAAACAGTTGACGGGCTAGTTAAAATGTAATTCTATTTAGGTGCCAATACGGTATTTGATGACAGCTCAAATCAGCTATTCTTAATGAAATGTCAAAACGGTATGTTAGTACGAGGAACCGATTTATGCACATACCTTACTCTCGATGTCACTACTTCATAAATATATTGGCAATTAGTTACGTTAATTTTGTACATTCAATTTGTTACTACCAAATATCGGTCGATTCTTCGGTTGGCTTGGCCAAGGGAAACGTACGAGTACTTGTATGGGGGGCAAAACGAACAGTACCCAGGATTAGACCTTGATTTGCATTTTTTGTTACCCGGATTATTCATTTACAAAGAAACTCGAAGAGTTTTCTTGATTGCTACATAATATAAAATACAAATAATTGCATATTATTTTTTCCAAATATAAGATAATATTCGCAATACGTAGTAGTTATTGCAGACACTTTAGTCACACTTAGGTAATAATGAAATAATGCACTTTATTCTGCAAGTAGGCCTCAAAGGGCACCTTTACATGCCTGAGTCTACCGGCATTTCAGGTATATGTATTATACTCATACATAAATATTGATTACGTCTTCGGTACGGTTGTACGAGCTGTGCGACTAGGTAAGTACATACATCTTCTCTATTATAAAGTGATTACGACGCCAATTACCATATAGCATATACAATGTGTTACCGCCAAGTAGGCTTTTCTTGAAGTAGAGTAAAGTAACATAGATCTTTAACGTATCCATGACCTTAATTTGATTAATTTACTTAAATCCAGGCTTTATTAACTTTCTAACAAAATTTTAATTGCCAGTGATGTACAGTGAATAAATTGACAAGTGAGTGTTAAATGACAGCGTGATACGAGTAACGACAATAACGCTGTACGCCCACTACATTGAATGTACGGATTTAAGAAATTTAATTGTGCAGTTAATTCACATAATTATGATTAGCTAATACATGCAAACAATTACTAATGGATAATATAATACCCGCATGCCGGTAACAGGCTGTATAATGTATAAACTAGTTTAATTTTGGAAATTTCGGACCTAGTGTCACGTTTAGTCAAACCTGTGGAGTAAATAAGGCCAGGAGCGTACCGATTATCACTAATTTAATTGCTCATTGCAATATATATTATACTGAGTAATTATGACCTAGTTTGTAAGACTTTTCTAGTAACTAAGCCAATCCAAAAATATTAAATAAATGTTTGCTACGCCCTGACAGGGCCTTGTACCTAGCTTTAAGTACTTGGTCGCAATAAATTATTATTGTTATTATTTAGATGGCTATATTTGATAACGAAAATGTATTAATGAAAAACATAGAGGATATACCCGATATAGTCGGTTAAGTTACATTGTCTCACCTGTGTTAGTAGGCCAAGTGACCGTCAAATATATTAAAATCTATTGTTCTTACAATAACATGTTTTGACCGTGTCACAATTTATGGGTAAATAAAACAGATTATACCGGGGCTAGATTGTCTAGCTTGATAAATAATAGTTATCACTTATGTTTTGACGCCTTTGTTGACGATATCAACATCAATTTCCAATAAGTAGATCCTCTTACTACGGCTAATTCCTCTGCTTATTTTTTTGACATAAGTGCACAAAGTACTGGTCAGAATGCTATGCGACTTTTGTTGTAGGTACTTTAATATTCTAAACCACTATACCCACTTTTTCCTTTTCTTTTCCTTTTACAGAAATTAAATAACAGGATTCCACTGATTATTATTATCGGTTATTTGTACACTTCCTTGTTCCGTTTTTAATCCTCGTCGCCATTGTGACGTCCAGGGTTTCAGGGCGGGAATAGGTTCAATGAAACACGTAAACGAGATTATCGTCGACACGAACTGCCCGCTCCCGTTGACGTCTGTCTTCGTAATGGCGGCAGCGGGCAGGTGGTGGCAACCCTTTATTTCATAAAGGTGTCTATACACCACAGACACGTTACTAGTACACCTAGGTAGTCCTTTAGTTAAGTTCTTCACTTTTACGCTATCGCTACTTAGATTAACTAAAAGTCAATGAATTTCATTGACTTGATAAGGGGAGGCTGTGAGTAAAACTACTTTTTTTTATCATCCACAGCGAAAACTCAGGAAAAACCCGTGTTATCGTAAAATAGTAATCTTATTTCCAACTCTCATACCATCAGCACCCCTACCATGAGTTAACGTGACCGTATTCGCTAGCGACAGCGTAAACAGTTTGTATGTCTGTACTATTCTACAACGCCCCCAGCGATAACTTTGTAGAACTACAATTCTCCATACAAACCATATACGTAGTTGCTAGCGTCACCGTAGACTCATGGTAAGGGTACATATGCATATTGAAGGAGATTTTGCAATAAGTATCGTGAGTGCATCGGGTCGCGATAACCCGACGTCGCGCAGAACGCTGTCTGTCGCACTTCATTGCGTTCTGGAGTTTTTGATTATTTTCTACGAGTATACGTATACTGTGAAAAATTATATGTTCCGAGCATCCTGCGATACAAACATGTGTAGTATGCCTATAAGTAACATAAAAATGTACATTGTCTTTTTATCTTCAGGGAGCTGCTGCAGCTTTAGAATCCGTCGGAGGAATGGCCTCCCTTACTTGTGCATTCATTCAGAGTGGATTAGATAAATAAATAAATAATAAATAAATATCAGACAACCTCACACAAATCAACCTATAGTCCCAAATTAAGCTCAAGAAGGCTTGTGTTATGGGTACTAGGCGACGATATACATACTTATATAGATAAATAAATACTTAAATACATAGAACATCCATGACCCAGGCACAAATATTCGTGTTCATGACACAACTATTTACCCTTGCCGGGATTTGAATCCGGGACCGTCGGCTCAGTAGGCAGTTGCTTAACCACTGCGCCAACCGCGTCGTCAAGATTGCGTCGTAGATGGCGAGCTAAATGCTTTGAGAGTTACAAAGATGTCCATCAATTTTAAGTGACTTGGATATCCAATAGAAAATGGATCAAATTGGTTAAATATTTATTTTTAAGCTCGAAGGCAAGGCCAATGTATTAAACAACATGATAATGCACTTAAAAGAAGTCCACTTAGAGTTTTTGTTCAATTGATAGAGCTACCGACTCGTCACGTAGCTAATCAAATGAAGTTGATTGCGGTTTATTTCGAAGACTAATCGCGGAAATGCTGTAAGAGCTAATAGTATACACTGGCGCTTACAGCTTTTCAGTTTTTTGGAGTCTATGTCGACAGCAACACGTGGAAACGTCGTAAGCGCCAATGGAATCCATTGGGGCGTGCAGCGTTTCAGCTTTTTGCAGTATCGAGGCAGACGATACTCGATCACGGTCATAATGAAATGAGTCTTCGCACAGACTTGCATTTTTCATTCCTATTTTAGCGAATGCTCAATCCTTTTAATGGCGTTTTGCAAAATTAGCCGCCATTGAATCGGTTTCATTTGTTCTCTTTTGTTTGATTTCTTTTATTATTAGTATTACATACGGTCTGCGCACGAAAGTAACTGATATTCACTTATTTGAAATGTTAAATCTTTATTATTTAAAAGTTCTACTCTTGTCGGTTTAGTTCTCTACAGTCCGTTCTACTTAACGCCAGTTCTTTCGCTTCTCGATACGACGCGACGTCTACTTTTTTCGTTATCTGGTCCTCGGCCTTCCTCTAGCTCTCCTTCCCGCAATTTTTTTTTATTTTTTAGGAATAATCCTCCGATTACAAGGTAATTTAAAACAAATCTGTAGCTTAAAAAAAAATGTGTTAAAAAAAAATTAAATAGTTGTATTCACGCTTAGAAAGGGCATCGTACGGTAACCTAACCGAGGTGATACTTTTTAGGGTTCCGTACCTAAAGGGTAAAAACGGGACCCTATTACTGAGACTTCGCTGTCCGTCCGTCCGTCCGTCCGTCCGTCCGTCCGTCCGTCTGTCCGTCTGTCACCAGGCTGTATCTCAAGAACGGTGATAGCTAGACAGTTGTAATTTTCACAGATGATGTATTTCTATTGCTGCTATAACAACAAATACTAAAAATAAAATAAAATAAATATTTAAGGGGGCTCCCATACAACAAATGGATTGGTTGCGTTAACTTTGCACCTCATTTGTATGGGGCGCTATACATACTAGGTGCAAACTTAACTTAACCACTTAAGGATGAAAAGGGCTTGTACGGAACCGTCGGTGCGCCAGTCCGAGTCGCACTTGCCTATTTTTTTTGACTTTGCACCGGTACTGCTGTGTTCCAGGGAAACAGCAATAGCAAACTGACTAAATCAAAGATAAAGACAATATGTCAAAATATTTGAATCGGAAGTATTAAATCTTCAAATCAAAACAGCCACTTTAATTTAACATCATCATCAATCTGTAAATAATACCTACTGATAATAACAACGAAGTTACTCAAGACCAATCAAAGATAAGGACTTAAGGACGATCTGGCAACTGTCAAAAATCAAAAACACGGAAGAAGGCATTAAGTGCCTGAGCATTTCCAAGACATTTAATCCCCTTCAAAAGCAGGACCAGATAAGAAGGCAAACAAGAAGATTCGTTAGGGGAAACAAGTGACAGGCGCATTAACCAGATCCGTAGATCAGATAAAGGGTTAACTTATAGAAGGGATCGGAGACGTCGGGAGAAGAATAAATAATATGCAAACAGGATAAACGAAATTGCAGAAAGTGTTAAAAAAGAAAAGGGTTCGCTTCAGTAGAATTCAAATGTATATTGTTGGTACGTGGTTGGTACCCACAGCAAAATTCATTGTAATTTTTTACCAATTTTCGATAGCCGCTTGGTTGAATAAAAAAAATACTTACTCTAAATATAGTTCCACCAAAACCAAAAAAACTCGCTCAGAACACTTGTCAAAAACTCATTGTTTTTTGGTCAAAATGGCTACTTTGTGTATATTTCATCTGTGTAAGGGAGACTTAACTGTAGGTACATGAAAAGTGTCACTCATTTTCACCATTTTGTAGAGTTTATATAAAAAAGAGACGCAAATAGGCAATTGTACAGATACATCTTTGACATTATGCGTACTACTATTTAAATGTAATCCAAAATCACTTCCTACTATTCAATAATTCATATCTGCCATATTATCAAATTCCAATGAAATATTCATATATCACTTTCATGTCCATGGTTATGAGCGTGAATTCCATAAAGAAGTAATTTGACTAAATGTCGCATCATAATAGAAAAGTGTTGGTGGTTACGACCATTTCTCCATACAGGGAGCCACTCCTATGAATGCCCCTCGCTTGAAGTGTGACGCCCTTCGGGATCCATGTCCATTTGCATGACTCATTCATACAATATTAACAAGCTAATGACAGGATTTTTAATGGATTTGATATCAAATGTTAGGGCGACGCCTTTGAACATACAATTTGATTAAAGGGTAGTTGCAAAGAAAAGGATGTTTTAGATTTAAAAAAAAACAAATTGCATGATTTATTTAGATTGTTTTTCAACCTGAGACACTTGTTGTGTTTCACTTATGTCACCTTCTCCTCGATTTGCCTAAAATTGGGTCCCCGCCGTACCTTCTTCTGTCTCAACATTTTATAACAAATCGTTTAGTTATTTTGTTTTATAACAATTCGTTGCTTACCTATCAGCTTAAGGCGCGCTAAGTCTCTTGTTTCTTTATGAGCTAACCTGAAAGAGCATTATCTATCCCTTTCATAATTCGTATTTTATTCAACCAGTCCTATTATCTTTTGGCTGAATGTATGTATTTATTGTTTATTATATTTATGTACCTATGTACAAACTTGTTTTCGTGTATATATTATTAATTTTTTTCTGATTTTTGCACCGTGTAATAACTAAATAGTTTTCAAGTTCTCCACTACCCAGAGGTTGCCTAGAAGAGATCGCTCTTTAGCGATAAGACCGCCTGTTGTTAACCTCTAATTGTAATTTCTTGCGTTGTATTTCTCCTGTATATTTCGTGTGTCTGTGTGTGACCGCGACGCAAAGTTTGCTTTTTAACATTAGTCGCTTTCTGACACGTAACTATTCGTGTGGTCAGTTGACAGATGATTTATCATCAGCCACCATAATCCTGTTTTCAATTATATCTACAAATAATTGAAAAATCCATTTTACACAATGACTATAATTCTTAAATTTCTCAGGAAATGCTTCTCAGCGTCCTCATTTTAAATTCACAAGATATCCTAAGCTTCCTTTATCATAGCATGATTGCAGAGTAAATATCCGCCAAGTCGAGCAAACGCGCTTGCCGGCACGCCGTAACATCCTTTTCTCGAAGCCATTCAGACCATTTTCAAACTCCCAGTATTTCATTACGGACAAAGCTAGAAGCCTGAATTTTTAATGACCAGGAGAGCATGATATAACCTAGGCATATTCCAAATTTCATTCAATTTGAACCAGTAGTTTAGAAATTATTGCCAGTCAAAGTTCCTTAATTTTGTCACTCACTGACTCACTCATGATCATACGAATTCTAAGTTACTTCTAGAAGACACACAAGCTTGAAATTTCGTACTCTATTACGGTTTGGTGTACAAATCATTAAAAAACCTAAACATTACAATATTTCCGTGTAGTTTTCCAGTTATGCGAACTGCATAGATAAATTTGTATTTCCTTATGAACCCTATAAAAAATACACGATTACAAAGTTAACTTTCCGGTTCATATAACCTTCGGTTTAGATACTAAGACCTCAGGCACAGAATACTTATTACCTAATACATACAGAATGGACACGCTCATCGCCGTACCGAATTGAATTACCTCACCCCGCAGGGGCAGTGAGTTGGAATCGTGATGGTAGCGAAGATGATGATGATGATGATGGTGGTAACTGGTGGCGGTGATGGGGGTGCTGGTGATGATGATGATGATGATGAAGCTGGGGACTGGTGTTGGTAATGAGCGTGTTGGATTGTTCAGATGATGATGATGATGAAGCTGGGGACTGGTGTTGGTAATGAGCGTGTTGGATTGTTCAGATGATGATGGTGACTGGTGGTGGCGATGGGCGTGTTGGTGATGATAATTATGATGGTGGTGGTGGTGACTGATTCTGATGAAGGTGGTATTGATGGGGGTGCTGGTGATGATGATGATTATGATGACGACGATGGTGGTGACTGTTGGTGATGATGATGATGGTGGAGTGGAGGTGACCGGTGGTGATGATGGGGGTATTGATGGTAATGAAGATGGTGGTGACTGGTGGTGGTGAGGGAGGTGTTGGTAATGATGATGATGATGATGGTGGTGATTGGTGATGATGATAATTATGATGACGACAATGGTGGTGACTGTTGGTGATGATGGTGGAGTGGAGGTGACCGGTGGTGATGATGGGGGTATTGATAGTAATGAAGATGGTGGTGACTGGTGGTGGTGAGGGAGGTGTTGGTAATGATGATGACGATGATGATGATGATGATGGTGGTGATTGGTGATGATGATGATGGTGTTGTTGTAGATGATTAATGATGATAATGATGATGACGATGATGATGCCGATGATGGTGATTAGGTATGATGATGGGGTGTTGATTCAGATGGTGATGGTCATAGTGGTGATGGATGATGACGATTGTGATGGTAATGCTTGTGGTGATGGTGATGACGATGGTTATAAAATCAACATCCTCACCACATTACCACCACGACCATTACCACAACCACATCCCCAACACAATAACCACTACCATTACCACTACCACCATCATCGCCGCCATCATCATCACCATCGTCATGAGAGGAATCATGAGAAGGATCATTATCTATAATGAGAGGGGTCATTATGGATCATGAGAGGGAGTGACAAGTCTGTGTGGTTTACTTACATTTAGTTAATGTCAACTTCGGTAGTGTTAAAGTGCAAAACTCCGCAATTTCGGAGTATAATAGACTAAGAAGTAATTACCGTCCTAGCTTGTCAAAAATCGCTTCATCAAAACTTTCGAGAAAAGCCCACAGAGACAGAGAGTGGGCTTTAAGAAAGACAGTTGCGGATACACAGCTAGTAGTCCTTAAAGGAAAAATAAGGACGACCACTTACAAAAAGAAATGAGATCCCATCAAAAACATTACATGTAAAAAAATTGCAAGTCTCGCAACCTTCTACCGAAAAAAGTTGTGGGATACAATATAAAACCAAGTCGGTTAATTTATTCAGTACCTATCAAAGTGACCCTTCGCCTATATGACAACTTTGACATACATTTTCACCGGATTACATAACTAAAAACATTTTACCATGACCGTGTTAGATTAATATTAAACATATTTATCTTTATCATAAATGTAATGACTTGGCCATCGCACACGATAATACATTCTACATTATAATGATAATAAAATCTATACCAAATTTTATCAACGCTTTGAATGTCACGCATACAAACATAAATTCCTACTCATTGTTTCATCTTGGCCGTCCTTAAATAAAAGACGCATCTGGCCCGACCGGCAAAAGAGGACGGCAGAAGAAAATATAGGCAGCCGAGATAGTAAAAACAACTGAAAAGAACTGGATACGCACCGCTCCATACCGATCTATTGGTATGGATAAATAAAGCAAAAAATATAATAATCACTTTAATAAAAGGAGATTTATTCGTATTCTTATATACTTATGTTGTCGTGCGATGGCCAAGTCATTACATTTATGATAAAGATAAATATGTTTAATATTAATCTAACACGGTTGTTGAGGATAATCACTCAACACTGCCTTCTTCGGTAGCTCACGAGTGAGCACAGTGGACTGTATTATCGGCTCTCGGAATTCGTGGCTCCAGTTCGGTCGCCGTGGCTAACCCAGTCGTAGGCACGGCGGTTCAGACGCGGCACGTAGTCGCCACGTAGATGCTGCGTAACACGTAGCAATTGTTCGTTCGTAGCTCGTAGCTCGTAGTTCGGGTTCGGTTTCGTAGCTCCGGATCTGATGCGTAGCTGCACGACGTGAATGTCACGTAGATATCACGTAGGGCACGTAGACCGAAGTTCGGAGATCAACCAAACGAATGGGACCTCAGACGAACTTGGTTACGGCAGTAGGTCGATGCAGGTTCGATGCAGGTTCGAGTTCGAGGTATAGAAACACTAGTTGACTTGTTCATTCTTTAATTTTCTTCGGCAGTATGGTAAATAATCGAAAACAATAATTCCTTATAAGCTATTTCCTTAAGATCTAATTCGACTCGGGACTCGTAAGCAAATTACTGGCTCGCAGGCCAATAGGAGGCGTCGAACCGTACATTCTACGGCCGGCACGCCCCTTTCGTCAAGTGCGTTCTTTTCTAAGGATCGTTGTATGAAAAAGTGAACTGGCTACGTGATTGGCCGTTCATTTTCCCATTTTTCAGCCCTAACGGCTTTTCTGGTCTACGGGATGAGCGGTTCGGGGAGGGTCGTGTCTACGTTTACGGTTCGATATCTACGTGAGATGTCTCATTCTGTAGCTTTCATTGCACTGCATTAAATGGCCTTACGTTTTATAAGATAAGAGTTACGGTTCGTTAGTTATTAAGTCGGATCGATCGATAAAGTTAAATTTACGTTGTGCTGGCAAGTCGCGGAAGGCTATAAAAGGTAAGTGCAATGAGTCCAGATGCATTTCTAAGTGTATTCTAAGCGATCAGGTCATAGTGAAGTTAATTTGAATTGTTAAAACGAAATTCCGATACGATTTCGTACTGAAAATGGGCTCTAATTGGACGGTTCATAATTCACGTTAATTTTACGTTAACGTGAATTGCGGCTGACCTAATTACTTTAGAAACATAATAATAACGGATTCCTGATGGGATTATCCGTAGCTATCGCTTGACACTATTGTGTAAGCGATAACAGGTGATGTAATATTATCATAACATTGCCACGTGGTTCGGCACCACGTGAATATCCTATGTAATATTCATCGCTATCGAATTGTGATTTTCGGATCGGGATTGGTTTGGGATTAGACCAGTTACATACATATGTCTCTTTTACGGACTGTTATATACATTTGGTACATAATAACTCGACTTATAGCGTCTTTTATGCGCAATAAATAAATTAAATAAATTAACGTTATGTACATTAAATTTCGCTTACAAACTAACAGTTTTCGGCTTGTGTCCGTAACAACGGTCATGGTAAAATGTTTTTAGTTATGTAATCCGGTGAAAATGTATGTCAAAGTTGTCATATAGGCGAAGGGTCACTTTGATAGGTACCGAATAAATTAACCGACTTGGTTTTATATTGTATCTCACAACTTTTTTCGGTAGAAGGTTGCGAGACTTGCAATTTTTTTACATGTAATGTTTTTGATGGGATTTAGCTTTCTGAAAGGAGACCACTTTGCATGATATTATATTCCATCAGAAAATCGCAACATCAGCCTTTGCAAAAATCAGTATAAGGATTGGTAGAAAATAATAAAATATTATGCACTTTATGTCTAATAACTTAATCTAAATCTTAACAGCGGGATGCAGGATTTACATATATGAGCACGCGGCAACAGCCGTAAACCGACATCTGTGGATAAATAAAAATGTCCTCTCACGCCGAAATGGCTGAACGGATTTTAACCAATTTTGGTACAGAGATAGGTACAAAAAAATGGTAATAGGATTTTACGATTTAAACTTTTAATTTAATAAAATGTTGAGACAGAAGAAGGTACGGCAGGGACCCAATTTTAGGCAGATCGAGGAGAAGGTGACATAAGTGAAACACAACAAGTGTCTCAGGTTGAAAAACAATCTAAATAAATCATGCAATTTGTTTTTTTTGGAATGTGTAGATGCATGAAAAAGAAGAATCAGTTGCAGAACTCAATGCTTCAGCAGAAATCGCTACCTATATACATATAAATAAATAAATATTAAGGGACAATCTTACACAAATCGACCCAAACTAAGCAAAGCTTGTACTACGGGTACTAGACGACGATACACATAATACATAAATACATCCATAGACCAACATCCATGACCCAGGAGCAAATATTCGGGTTCATCAAATACTCGACGTCATAGCTAAATACTTCATACTTATGTTACTAACAATAGTTTAGAAGAACTTATTTAAGTACTAACAAAACTGATCCATGTTGGTCGAGAAATAAATGATTTTATTTTTTTAATAGCCTACTACAACTATTATATTATTGATTGCTTTTCAAAGTAAAGCAATCGGTATCACACTAATATTATAAAGGCGAAAGTTCTTGACTATGTTTGTTACCTACTTCTTCACGCGCACCACTCACGGCTGGATCAATTTTGATAATTTTTTGTATAAAGGTAGCTGACACCCTGGATTCACACAGGCTATGTCCTATCCTGTCCTATCCTGCCCAGCTATCTGTTTTCATAATTTCCTTTGTCCTCTCATTACGCCAAACGGCTGGACAAATTTTGACCAATTTCGGTACAGGGATAGCTGGACATTAAAAGATGGTAATAGGATACTTTTAACGCGTCTACGGTAAAGAAAATACGCGAACGAAGTTGCGGGCACCTCCCAGTGAAATAATAAAGAATGCACTTAAATCGAGAGTGCAAATGCAATGTAAATCCCATTAGTTGACCAAACTCGTCACCGGCTCGGACTCTCAATGTGACACGCAATTTGGGCGCGACGGCCGAGAGGGCCACTTGGGATAACACTGGGTTTTCATCAATTTATTGATATTAAACTATAGGTACTGTTGAAATTAAATTAAATATAGGGAAGGAAATATAAGGAAGTAGGCTACACCGGCACCTGTACAAGAAAAATTGTGAATCTACCGGCATTTCCCAAGACGAGACCGCTGTTGAGAAGAAAGTCGAAAGAAACTTAACTGAACAACGAACAATCAATTACATTCATGTTATAACTAATTATTACATTGGTACACGAAAAGGATCGTAATACTACGTGTTATCTGTGTTAGTATTTCTTTCTTGTTTAGGTGTGCAATAAAAAATATTCTATCTCTTCTATAACTAACTTAAATATGTAAAGCGATGAGCACATTAACAAGAAATCATAGAAAATATAATAAACATCGAATAACGTTAAAGGTACTATATATTTAAAATTTAATTATAATGTTTCTTTATTTGTAAATTATAATTTACCCTTACTATTAATATTTAGTTATTAAGAGGCCTTATTCCTTTTAAAATGCTGATTGTTTTCGACATTTTTTTCTATGATCAAACATGTTTCTTAACATATTATTAATGTTACTACCTAGAACAAGGCATTGCGATTTATTGGTATATATTAGAAACCTACAGTTTGAATTTTTCATTGATAATTTTTGTTTCAAAAACTACTCGAAATTGACAAAATTCACGCGGAAAATTAGATTTTTCTACTTATTTTCGACTGCACGCAATAAAAGCATGAAATAGCTACGTTGCTACCTAGAACTCGGGGAAAAGTGTTACTCACTTCAAAAAGTTGGTTGAAATTATCAATATATTTGTCGTAGTATGAAAAATAATAATTTTAAAAGGAATAAGGCCTCTTAAGCTCTCTGAAATGTTTATTTTCAGCTTGATCATTTTAATTAATGTTGGCATTGGATTATTTCCGTATTTAGACAATTTACCTTTGTACATTCACTCATCTCTACCTTACTTGTACCTCGTTACTTTATTTTACCTCGTTATTTTATTTACTCACTATTAATTTTCCTCTCATTTTCCCAACAATTTTCATTAAGCTCCTTACCTGAAAACAAAAGAAAATTAATGTATAAAAGTTAATAGAGAATAATAAATTGCAAAGGTCAGATAGTACGTTATCTTTAATTGAAAATATTAAAATATCGGCCCGGGGCCAATAATAGGGAGCGCGGAAAATAAGATAAGGCCACGCCTTGGGAGGAGCGGGCAGCAAGAAGCAATTATCTCGTAAAATATCTGAAAGGAAAAATAATCGAGTCGCGATAATTTTCAAGGGTTCATGTTTTTTCTTTGCGTCTACGATTTACCTGATAATTTTGCAGCTAGCCCGTCCAGTACAACTTGGTTTCGCGACTCTTGTCGCGCGACATAGCATCGCCCGTCACTCTCTCACAGTACTGTGAAGAAAGAAACGGGTTATATTTCTCGCGCGAGAAAGAGTCGCGTGACACAGTTGTGCTAGAGGTGCAACAGCTCCTGGCTACCTTTTTTTCTGGTGCAATATTACGTACACGCATTTTTTTACACTTTTTGGATCATCATAATTATTTACGCCGATAGACGTCCAATGCTGGACAAAGGCCTCCATAACGATCGGTCTTGCGCCGACTTCATCCAATTTCTGCCCGAGCTCCTAACCAGGTCGTTGGTCCACCTTGTTGGGGACCTTCCCACGCTCCGTCTTCCGGTCCGCGGTCGCCACTGAAGACCCTTTCTGCCCCAACGACCATCGGTTCTACGAACAATCTACAACCTTGATGGTTCTCTTGCGTATTTCATAATTTCGGATTCGACCCTGTAAGGAAACTCCGAGCATAGCTCGCTCTATAGCCTTTTTGGATAAGTAGTTTTTTTGTCCCGTGATTTAGATAAAAGACCTTAAATTTCTTAAAAAAAATAATAGTTAAAACTTAGAAAAAAAGATTTATTTCATATTATTGGTATTCGCAGATAGTTCACGTAAGAATGGACTTCTACCATTAGATTAACAACAAATAACGGCAACGAGCAATAGAAAATTAGTGTCATCCTTGTTGTCAAACTTTTAAAATTAACATCAATTATTCATATTGTGATTACAATTATATTCAATCTACATATATTGGCTTGATTATACAAAGATAATATTAAAGTTGTTATAGTTTAAAAGCGTTATAAGAGGCTTAGAAGTATCACGTTTCGGGTAAAACAACTATAGAGAACGTAAAGGAATTTCATACAAAATTGAAGTCCTAGGCCGGGAAGCTTTTTTAAAACATGGCGTCTGAGTTCATGAACAGGCTAAACAGCTGAATTATATTGTTTTTGAGTGGTGTATTTTCTTATTTCATTGCATATGTTTGAGAAAACCACTATACGCCTAGCCGTGAAAAGGGCTTGCCGTGAAAAGTCCTTCCTTCCCGGCGTCTGCAAGATGGCGTCTAAGGACA
This sequence comes from Apotomis capreana, assembly GCA_947623375.1. Taxonomy (NCBI): domain Eukaryota; kingdom Metazoa; phylum Arthropoda; class Insecta; order Lepidoptera; family Tortricidae; genus Apotomis; species Apotomis capreana. Next base: position 26,259,094 of record OX392505.1, read on the forward strand.
CGTTTAGGAAAACACAAGGCGGGTTAAAAGGCTGTTCTGTCTCGTAATTAAAAAGCAATATTGTAGTTAGGAATTTCGCAGACTAAAGACTGTCTATTCTTGTAATCCCTGAGGCCTATTATAAGCCTTAATTGAACTGGCAATGGTTGGACTAAGGTTAGAACAATATATTATCTACGTTGAAAATGTTTAAGACTGCCGAAACCTTACAAAGGTAACCTAATTTCGGGTGTAAGAATGGTTCTTATTTTCTGCCTTCTGGCGTAGTGCCAATTATAGCGATCATTATCATACGTTCATTAAAATAAGTCTATTTTATTAGAGTACGAGTATTAGCCATAAAAAAAAGTAAAGGTTAATATATTGGCCCCGTGAGTTTGTTTCGAAATCGCTGAAATATGTATTTTTTTTATGTTTTGAAAAATGTCTAAAAACTGAATAGACAAAAAAAAACTATATAATTAACGAGCCTACTCACAAAATTTCAATCAGTTCATAAATGCGACCCTTAGACGAGAATAGCCGGAAATCGGGACTAACGGACATCCGGACATACGAAAGAATTTAAGTCCAAGCTAAAAATGGAGATTAATTAGGTCATTCAATAAACATTCCCGGTACATTTAGAAGAAATGCAAATAATGAGTCTTCAGAAAAGGAAACTTTATTCATTAATTGAATAGCTCGCTCAAGACATCTCTCAAAGTAAAAAATCTATGAAGCCTAACCAACACTGTGAAGATTGGATTACACAACAGACTGCCGTTTGTCTAATGCTTGCCTCGGTTACATAAAAAAATTGGCAAGTGCGAGTCTGACTCGCGCACCGAGGTTTCCGTACATGTGCGGCCGGGTTTTGTTTGCACCTGGTATGTATGGGAGCCCCCTTAAATATTTATTTTATTCTGTTTTTAGTATTTGTTGTTATAGCGGCAACAGAAATACATCATTTCTGTGAAAATTTCAACCGTCTAGCTATCACGGTTCATGAGATACAGCCGGCTGACAGATGGACAGCGAAGGCTTATTGTTAGTAATAGGGTCCCCTTTTTACTCTTTAGGTACGGAACCCTAAAAACTCCCAGGTTACATGCCACCGTGTAATATTTTTCTTTCCCGTCGCGGGTTCAAAAACTGCATTCCGCCTTCAGTCTCTAATACTCAAATTTTCATCCATTACCAAAGTTAGCTCTCAATTATTCTCCAGCGCAGCGTTAAACTAAAAACTTTAAAGTCACCTGTGAAATTAAATTGAAATCGACACCCGACGCCGTCCCCCTCGCACCCACTCACATCGATATCTGCATCTCAGGTCCACAGGTGCGTCAACTGAAAGCCATAAATTGTAAACCTCATAATACTCCCCTCGTTTTCCAATTTCAAATAACGTCAGACAATTTTACAAACTTGTAAGACGGTCGCGACGATACTTAAATTTTGAATTTTGTTACAAACGTCTCAAAGCTCATGTTTCAGTGGCGTGTTGAAATGAGATGTGAGGTTTAGGAAATAGCCGGTGGATATTTCTTTTTTCCCCTTAACAACGGTTTGCTACACCCCCTGTTATATATTTTGCTTGCGTTAAGGTAATTTCGCGTCTCATGATCCAATTTGCGTACGGTAAGAGTTTCTTAGAATGTGAGCGTAATTGATAAATTTGGGGGGTGTGAGGATGTTACGGATTCCCCATCATGTAAGACAGGAAAAAAACATTGGCATGGTGTATACTGTATATTGAAGGGTACTCGTATACCTATTAAAAACTGAAGAAAGTAAAGTAAGAAAGGGTACAAAGTAGACTGGTGACTACAATTGGAAATAAAGATAAATGTCCGATTAGTATAAGAGCTACGGAAATAGGTTTGCAATTTCTAGGGTAATGAAACCCCTCTAGTGTGCCATAAGTAATTGATCCTGGCAGCAGTTCAACGGTGGGGCTGACAGTGGTTGGGCAAAAAATAGGTTGATTTTATTTCTCTTCTAGTGTGCGGTATCCGTTGGATAGGTCTTTGCTAATTTTGTTAGGGTCAAATGTCCTCCTCTCCTCAACTGGCTGCTGTTTAGCTAGCTGTCTGGCTAAATGTTGAACCACCTATACGCTTCCTAAGACGATGGCTGGGAGGAATAAACTGAATAATATTCGCTGGTCTTACAGTACTGTACCTACTTAGCTGCAAAAGATTGTAAGTCAAAAATACATCTTTCCCAAAAAACACAGACTAACCATTTGACAAGGATATGAATGAGCGATCGTTTCATTATACTATAGTAATTAATAGGTACACAATAAAAGCAGAAGAAAGTAAAGTACATATAACTTATTTAAACAAAACAGCAGCTCGCAATTAAAAGGAAAGCGGCAGGATTTTCAAAGAGAAACAAAACTTTACATAAAAATGGTTCCGCACTTTCAATATTTATGAACCAGACGAAGTGTGAACGAAATATCGTCAAGTGCGGAAGGGAGATAAGTGAAAGGGTTCTCGTAGGGCAAGCGTCAAATTAGATTGGTATGTTCCGATGCTTGGCTGATAAATGGGGTGGTGCGCGTGAAATATGCTAAGCTTTTTAATCCACAAGATTTTTCGTGTTTTATTATAGTCGATTACAATAATAGTCATATAAAAGTAGAGGGAATTTAGGGATTGAATCCTCGGTGTGAAGCTTACGTGAATCTTTTCGTGAATCTATCCGTAACTCACCAAGTGACAGACATCCCTAGTTGAGAAATTAATAAGGAAGAAGTGTAATCTTTGCTTAGGAGCCCTTGAACCTGCTTCTAAGGTGTATTAGGCCTGATAGTGATCGCGTCTTAGTTCTGCAGGTTAAGTAGTCCGTGAGCGAAAGTTTTGACCTGAGACTACTCAAAAGCTGCCGGATAGAATTCCATTCCGACCAAGTATACTTATTTTTCAGAGTTGGATACGCCTAGTTAAATGGTCTATCCTATTTGAATTAAGTCATCTGGAACATATTTTTTGTTATCAATCCTTGGCATCTTGCTTAGAAAACTGAAATAAACACGATACATGAAGTCCACTGAAAGTCACAATAAGAGGGGCTACTCCGATGCTCGAAATTCTACTGTTGTATAGTGCTGTCGCTCTTGATCTCCTGTCAAACTATATTTGGGTGAGCGGGACGGCACTATACGACGACGGTCGAATTTCGAACATCGGAGTAGCCCTTTAAGCCCGTAAAAAGGTGACATTGGCGGTTAAGTAAATTAGTTCCACCCCGAAAGGGCCGTGGCATTGCCAGGGTCAAGAGCTAAGCTACACAGTTCGTATCAACTGAGCATTCTGCTTGCGGTAAAAGGCAGTATCTTTATATGGAGTTCATAGTAAGATTCGACCTTTTACCGAAGAACGACAGTATACACGTTTTAGGAATTACGTAAGGGTCATTTCGTTTTAATCCCGCTTCGTTCTAGGTTACGATGGCTAGACTATGTACTTTTCGAGTAATAACGACTTATCCTTTACTCGTATTAAAATGGTGGTTTACGCCACAAATGTTTGCTTCTCGTTTGAAAAGAATATTTTGGATATTTGTCCGACCCGCTGTCGTTTATATTTGTGCCCAAAATTCACTCCAATCTATTGCTTCATTTGGCATGCGATATAAGTACAAAATGTGAACGTAGTTTCACGATTATTATACATGGGAATGATACGGAGATGTGTTTGTAGGTATGCTGCTTTCTATTATTTAAATATATTTTTTAATACTACGATAGTGGCAAACAAGCACGCGACCCGCCTGATGTTAAGCAGTTACCGCCGCCTATGGACGCTTGCGATGCCAGGAGCATCACTCGCGCGTCGCGCGTTGCCTACCCTTTAAGAACTTATCTGCCTTTCTATCTGTTTATTTATGCATAACATACATAGAAAAAAAAAAAAAAAAAAAAAAATTTAGTTCGAATTGAGAACCTCCTCCTTTTTTGAAGTCGGTTAAAAAATAGAGTAGGTAAGTGTCACATATGTTTCAAAAACTTCAAAGATCTACTCGAAAGAAGCAAAAATAACTTCCCTATTCAAGGCTGAAATGTTAAGCGCAACAGTATCAGTCTGTAATCATTTAAGAACCACCACTGTAATATGCAAGCTACATCTAACTTTTATCCCCAATTCCCAATACTAAACAAAGAAAATTACTCCCAAATCCCAGTACACAAACTTCACTAAAAGAAACCGCATCGAAATAAATTATTAAATTTTCATTATCAAAGGATCCCTAGAAACAATACGCTTGCAAACCGAATTAGTAATGAGGTGCCTTCGCAATATTTTTATTTTCCCATCGCCAGTGTAATAAGGCCCTTTTCCTTCAGACTGCATTGCTAGAACCGAAAGGGAGTTTCAGATCCGGGTATTCCTTACAGACGAGCGTGAAAACCGCTTTACCTCTTTTTATTAACTGGGATTGCGCTTGACTAAAATCGTGCTTGACGTAAACACTGATAAAAACCGGCCAATTGCTGACTGGAGCACCGGCCAGTTGCATCTGGTATGTATAGCGCCGCATACAAATGAGGTACAAAGTTAACGCAATCGATCACGTTTGTTTTATGGGCGCCCCACTTAAATATTTATTTTATTCTGTTTTTAGTATTTGTTGTTATAACGGCAACAGATATGTGAAAATTTCAACTGTCTACACTGAGAAAACTGTTCATCAAAAACATAGGTGAATTCAGTTAAAATTATGATGATTTCACGTAAAGTAGGGAGCATACTGATATCACCAAAAGGTACGATGATACTACTGCCGCTGTTGCTCACTATATTATATGATGAACTGTCACCACGCTTTAGGAGGAAGCAGACACATATTTCGTGGTTTGTAACAAGCGTTTATGGTGAAAGTCATCATAAGTTGTGGGAAGACCCCATATGACAATATTACCGTCATCATACATTAGTATGCTTTCCTCATAATTTTAAGTGATTTCCTCTTACTTCCGATATTTCCTTTTATTTCTTCCTATTGTCTTTAAATGCCGTCATCGTATTATTGTATGATTTCTTACTTCTATATACGCTCTTTCATCTAATTTCAGTAATATCATATTATTTACTCCTACTACTTATCTAGGCTTTCCTGATATTTTTGTTGTTTTCCTATTAGCTCTTCCTACTTTTTATCTACGCTTTCCTTATATTGTTGTGTTCTGTCTCGTCATGTCTAAACTACTCTAACTCACTATTTATATATCCTTTCCTATTATTTTAAGAGGACACTATGCGTCTAGTGGCATTCTTGTCACTGTAATAGTGTTTTCTACTAAACTAAATTATTTTATTAAAGTCAAATATCAAATACAACTCTATTACTATTCTATGTAATGGAAATTGTATCAATTACTTTTCCCCATTTTAACTTAACGGGGACAACTGGTGACTTTTTCCGTTGAGTTAAAAAAGTGAATAGTAAATAGTAATGGATACAAAGCTTCATTTGTATTCGATATTCGATTTTAATCAAGTAGTTTAGTTTAATAGAAAACACAATTACAGAGACAAGGAAACCTTTACACGCACTGCGTCCTCTTAAAATAAATAAATAGACAAATAGTGGGCACACATAACAAGAAATAATATATCAGAAGTACTTGATGCTTAACCAAAAAAGATCACAATATACCAGAGCGTTATTGAGAAGACAATGATAGAAAGAAAGAAAAATGTTTTTAGCAAAAAGGGTTTATTGATTTTAAATTAGTTACAATTTCACACAAAAAGGGCATAAGTAAACAACAAACTCGTATATCTTTAAAATTTAAATATATCTATGATAAAATTCATTTATTATTAGTTCAATACAGATGGTTTACATTCGTTGATTTTTTTATTTCAATTCCGTACACATAACGTTGTTTATGTCTATGTCAATAAATTCTATAAACATCTTTGTACAACATTAAAGTTTAACATTATATGCAAACAATCTACCATGGGCACAAGATAAATCATCTCGAGTCGATTTTTTGAGAAGCAAGCGCTCGAAAAAGCATGCATACTCGTACCTGTACAATGGAATAAGCGAAACATTTGAACGCTCTCGATTCTCAAAATTCAGCCCACTGTATATTGTTTTTAAAGTAACATACTTACAGCATATAATTATAAACCATGAATGTCAACGCCGTTGTGGATATCACATTATCATTCTCCTGAATTAGTGTTATTTTAACTAGAACTAGAACATACATAGTAAAGAAGAGGCAATACCGAATTACATATCTATCGTCACACTAGCTTTTCCAATAGTAATTTGCTTAGACACCCGCGTAGTGCCGCGGTTATGGCGCCTGCTTTGAGGCCTTCGGCCGATGTTTCCAATATGAGTCGCACCTAAAACAAAAATGTATTTATTAGTTACATATAACATCTAGGTGTTAGTTTTTCCTAGTTGTAATTTTAAAAGAGTCGCCGTGACGCGCCCCCTGATATAGCTGATTGACCTGCTCAATAATAAGGTCCATCCATATCATATAACATAAAACAAAATCACAAAGCACAAAAAAACAAGGCGCAATTAACAAACAATACGACTAGTACTAGGTTGTATACTTCAACTTACCAGAAATTTTCTCAATGTAACTGGCCAAATTCCATCTGCCATAAATCTGCTGTGATTGATCCATCATCATCATCAGCACAAAGACGTCCACTGCTGGACATAGGCCTCCCCCAGAGAACGCCACTATGACCGGTCCCGCGCCGCCCCCATTCAGCGGACTCCAGCTACCTTCACCAGGTCATCAGTCCACCTTGTGGGGGCGTACCCACGCTGCATCGTCCGGTGCGTGGTCGCCACTCAAGAAGTTAATTATTCATTTCACATATTATTCACAACACTGTTCGCGTAGCGCGTGCACTTTCGTTGAACAAAAAATGGCTACTGACTTTACTCATGCAATATTTTTTTGTTATACCATGACTTTACTGTGACGGGCCTGTGACTTACGCACGCGGGTAATATAATTTCGGAACGGTCATCGTAATTTTGTACTTTCCGCGTATTTTAGTGTGATAGCTTTGTTTATTATTAGGATGTCTTGATATTCCAGAATTACCAGTGTTAAAAAATATGATGCTAACAACGTAAATAATATGACAAGTCATACCTTGTTTCAGTACGGTGCTTTCACCGTATTTCAATGTACGTCCTGCAATTTCACTAGTAATTTCTTAAAACAATATGGTGACAGTTTCCTCGTGTAATATAATTATAATCTTTCTTTGGAGTATCATCGTATTTCTGTAATATAGTTTAATTTTAACAGGACAGCATGATATTTTATCGAGATGGTAATATTATATTCGGTGACTAAATCTTATGATGAAAGGTCATCACATTATTACATTACTTCATCTATAAATACAGTTATTTCGTTATATGGTACAATTCTAGCGTGATATTTACCGAGGATCACTTTATTTTAGTATAATTAATCATATTCCTGATCAATATAACGATATTTTAAAATGAAGCCGAAACGACATTTTTCTCAGTGTAGCGACCACGGTTCATGAGATACACAGCCTGGTGACAGACAGACAGAGAGACAGACTATGAGGAACTCAGGTTCAAAAACTGCGCTGATAATCAGAAATACTGACGCAGTGATTTCCTGAAGTAAAGTGAAACAACCGTTCGGACAGCTGACTGGTTTATTACTGGCGTAATGTAGATACAGCAGCACAATACATATCACTCCTCCCACGTTATTCGGGGAACCTGAAGAGCAAAATGAACCATACATAAAAAACTTAAATACTTATCAAACGTAATACATTTTAGGTTACTTATAACTAATCTTTTTATTCCTTGGTCTTAAAGTATAACGGCGCGGAACCAAGTTCGACTGGTCAGTTTGTTCGCGCTGGGCCGGCTGTTGAGCGAGCTCAGCGCTCACGGAACCCTCTGCTGACGCGGGCACAGCGTTTGGCGCGTCGGTACTTGACTCCAGTTGAACTGAGTCCCCTCCTTCCCTACCGTGATCCACGCATTCATAGAAATCGTTGTCGGACGCATTCCCCTGTGTCTCCTCAACATGATCAATATTGGTGTCGTTTACGTCCGGCATCGATCTTAACAAAGGCGAAAGCGAAGATGACGGGGAAGGTCCCTGCGCTGGTGACGTCAGCGCGGGCCCCAACTCGGGTGCACCGGTATGGACAGGGCCGCACGCGGCAGAAGCAGAAGGCGGCGCGGGCGCGGGCGGCGGGGGACTCGCCTGCGACTTGTTATTATCGACGTGCGAGCCAGAATATCGCAACAGCTGATCCACATGCCGTATACATTTACCGTTATTTCTAACATCTACTGTAAACATTCGATTTCCCACCTTATTTATTATTGTTCCGACTCGCCATACGGGCTTTTGTGCGACAAAACATCGAACCCAGACGACTTGACCTATATTAAAATTACGAGCACCCGTTAATTTAATGTTACTCGTATTGTCGTTATCGTATTGTTTGTTTGGTAAAATTAAATCGATCTTACTACGCAATTCCCTTCCAAACATTAACTTCGCGGGAGTCTCGTTAGTACTGCAATGGACACTGTTGCGATATTCAAATAAAAAACTTAATAATCGCTCATTGATACACTCTGTTGACATGCTGTTGTCACAACTAGTAATGCATTTTATCATTTTCTTTGAAATTTTAGCACATATTTCAGCCTGACCATTACTACAAGGGTGGTAAATTGGCGAATTCAAATATTTTATTCCATTTACTGCACAAAAACGTCTAAATTGCTCACTATTTATTTTTGGATCATTGTCGGTGACTATGGTTTTGGGTAAGCCAAATACCGAAAATAAATATTTTAACTTTAAGATTAGCGATTTAGACGAAACATCTTTAGCCATATGGAGGCATTCTAACCACTTGCTGAATGCATCGACCACGACCAGGTATACCCTTTGCCCGACTTGGACATAGTCGAGGTGCAGGCGCTCCCAGCAGGCGCCGGCGCGGGGCCACTGGAGGGGCGCGCGGGGCGGCGCGGTTCGTAACGCGCTGCATACGGTGCAATTTTGCACGACTCTTTCGATATCAGCGTCCAAACCCGGCCACCACATCTTACCGCGCGCGATACTTTTAGTCTTAACTATCCCTAAATGACCCCGGTGAAGTTCTTGTAATAAACGGTTTCTGTAAACTAAAGGAACCACTATTCGGTGTCCACGTAAAATGCACCCGTCTTCTAATTCAAGATCCGTTCTACACCTAAAATATGGTAGCACATTCTTACATTTAATTTTACGCGGTGTTTAGTATTAACCTTTATACTGATTCATTTATAAATGGCGGGGACACTGGCCGCTTTGCTGCTCTCTGTATAAAAATGTAACTAGACTTCAGTGTCAAAATAGTGTCTGCGAAAACAACAAGAATTACAGCTAAACATTATTTATTTAAACCGTGTGATCAAAAAGGAAGCTGACGGAGGCCTCCGAAACAGAACGGGCACATCAGCAACGGTAAGTCCTTGATATTTATTCTTGGATCAGTATAGAGTATTTTTCCTGACTCCACACCAAGATCCTCCCTTCGTTACCTACAGTCCGCTAACGGCTTTACGCCACATTTTCTGGTCCTTCGAGCCGGATTTTCAAAATTTTGAACCGACCTACTTTTTTGTTTAATTCCCAAAATTATAATCTATATAATATAACCGTTGCTTCCGTCGCGAATCGTATTCGCTATAAAGCTATTCCTTGTTCTCACAGATTTTCAAAAATATAATTCAACCAATTCGTCATATTTTTGTCCGTGACAAAAATGGCGGAAGGCGAGGCAAAGTGCTAATTTGCAATCTTTATTGCAAATTAGCACTTTGACAATTAAAAAAGAATATTTGTTCAAAAAATTACAAAAGGCGTATGATGTATCCAAAACTG